>CM065796.1:12307182-15200364 GCA_033296515.1 Macrochelys suwanniensis
ACCTGTCTGGTTCACCTTAAAAGCACCTGAGCCAGGGGTAGTCAATTATTTTTGGCAAAGTCCAAATTTCTTGGGCAAGGTCCAGATTCCAGAGAAAATAATTATTAAAAAAATAATAAAGATAACAGCAAGTAAATAAAAAGATTTTGGGGTTCGTTCAAAAGCATCTGGAGGTCCAGATTTGACCCCCGGTCCACCCATTGACTACCCCGAACCTGAGCCTTAAAGCACATTGCTTCTTGCCCTGCACTCTTGCTGTTCCAAGGGCACCTTTCAGAAGACCCTGGGCTGCTATTTTTTAAGTCTCTGGATTTCTTTCCCTCTATTTCCAGTTCAACTCCTTTGGGGGGAAAAGTGACAGACACATCAGTTTGCAGGATTATGATTTCAGGGATGCTCTATTTTCGGTATTTTCATTAAAACCTGGATGATGGGTAGAGAGACGAGGAGAAGGAGGAAGAAGGTGATCTCAATGTATGATTGGTGGGGCAAACGGCTGGGCAGGCAAACGACTGGAAATCGCTGCACTAGCACCTGGCTATGAATGCTGTGGAATTAGCACATCTGTTGGCTTCACTCACTCCACCGCACGCTGTGCCCAGAGAGATCAGAAGGAGGATTTGCCTTACATGACGTTCTTCACAATTTCTGCTTTCCTCGCTGTCCTAAGACTGGTGCAAAGTGCCATTCTGCATGTCAAGTCCTATTTCTATGTTTGGATGTCCAGGCTGGTACACTTTTCTTCCCGTACATCCCAATGTCCCCAGCCCTGGTTTACGCATCCTGATTCTGGGCTCACAGCAGTTGCAAGAAAGAAAGAAAAAAACACAAATGTTTACCTGCCAAAAGGAGGCCTACATTTCTTGGCATATACTCATGTGTACTTGGTATCTATACAACACCCATTGGAAAATCTGCACCACCCCATAAACATCTCTCTAAACATCTCCAATTCTGCCCCACGACTGGTACGGATTTATTCTATCCGGTTTGGTGTGTTCCTTGGTGCCCTATATAATGGCAGGGCACACCCACCGCTGAGCTTGTGGAGTATGAAATAATACAGTCCTGGAGAGCACTTGCACACCGAGGGGTCCAGTCTGGCCACGGCTCAAGCCAAAGGCAAAACTCCCTTTGATTTCAATGGGAGCGGGCCCTAAAACAAAGGAAGCTGTTCAGTTAGTGTGTCTGTGTTCCTACAGGAATGGGCTCTGTGAGACCTGAAAAGGAACTAAACCATGCAGAATTGATCACATTACTGTTGGCCCAAAATTGGCCTGTTATAAAAATAGATCAGTTAAATTGGAGATACATTGTGGGCTCATGACCCCAAGCCTATTGCAGGAAGAACAAGATTATGCGGTTTACACATCCCTACTTGAAGGCATAGTCCGGAGGCCCACGCACTGCACTAGGAGCCAGGAGACCTGGGGTCTGCCTGTGACCTTCGGCAAGTCATTTCCCCTGTCTGTGCCTCAGTTTCTCCATGTGTGGAAAGTAGCCAAAGCTTTGAACTTCCTTTGTAAAGTGCCTTGAGATCTGCGCATGAAGAGCTCTATGTAAGAGCATGGTGCTGTTAGGGTGATCCCGCCCAGTTTACACATTCAGGGCCTGATTCTGATGTCACACCAGCGGCAATGCAGAGTGGAATTAAATGAGTGTGAGATTAGAATCAGGCTCTCATTCTGGAGATTTTCTTCCCATCACATCACAAAGTAGAAGCCAGCGACACATCTATAAAGAAATCTGCCATGAGCTCTAATAACAACAATAATAATAATGAATACTTTGTAATTATATTAGGGCCTTAAACGGAAGGATATTAATGGCCTTTGGGAACAGCACATAATTAAGCTTCTTTTCACAACCGTCAGGTAAGTAAGTATTATTATCCACAAGTGCTAGATGATTAACCTGAATCACAGAAAGGTTAAGTGACTTGGCCAAAGTCAGTGGCAGGCCAAGAACCAGAATCCCAGAGTCCTCCCCAGCTCCAATCTCACAGCAACAAACGTGAAGAAAATAAGTTAAGACTCGGTTTATCAAACCACTCCCTTTAAGTTGCTGTCATGATCTCAGGCCTGTCTAATGATATACTTCTATGCTGCAGCCTTCAGGCCCATTCCTGTATACCATGTGAATCCAAATCCTAGTGAAGCCAATGGGAGATGGGGCAGTGCAAAGCACTGAGCCATTGCCTTCTGCTCTGGGTAATCATCCAAATGAGCTCCCATTTGAAACACTGGAAAGTTTGTTTGGAGCGGGGAGCGGGGGGAGGTGTAGAAGGATGGTGCATCTGAAATCAGACTAGCTGGAAACTTGGCCCACAGACTCTCACTCTGGCTGTGGCTAGATTTCGAGAGACTCAGAGAGTGTGATATGCTTGAGGGAGTTCAGGGGCCTTCTGCGCAGCGCTAGAGTCAAAAATCCAATAAATCAGCTGGATTTTGGACAATAACATTCTGCAGCCAGGTTAGTCCGGGGACCATGCTGATCTGTGAAAGAGGAACTGGGAACCGCAGCCTTGCTGGAGTTAGCAAAGCAGGTGAGCACAAGTAGAAGCAACTCTGCCCAGCCCTTTCTACTGCATCCCTCGTTGCAGTGTCCTACAGTATCATGGGCCAGACCCTGTAGCCTGGAAAAGGGATGATGGTAGATCTCAAAGATGACGACTGTGATTCCACAGCCATCCCATTGAGGCCTCATCGCCTCCCACTGCCGGTGGGGTCACTGAGATGGCGGCTCTGTGCCCAGCTCCCGTCTGACCGCTCTGTGTGTGTGGTGGGATGAGCGTGCCAACAAGTCGCAGCATCTTTCACTCCATAGCACCCTCCTCGGCGAGGTGTGGCCCGCAGCCACCACCGTGCCAACCCCACTCCCCCCCCCCCCCCCCCCCCCCCCCCCCCCGGCAGGCGGTGGCCAGAGACAGATCATGGGCATGAGGTGCAGGAATCCCGCACCAAGCTGAGCCCCAAGGATGAGGCAGCGGCGGTGATGCTGACGCAGATCTGGGGAGGAGTGTTGGGTTTGGGTCAGGTCTGAAAACAATGTGACACTCTTGGGCTCGGGTTGGGTCAGCCGTGGGCTAGTTGGGCCTCAAGTCAGGCTTTAAATTTAGTCCTGAGCAGAGCTCTGGTTAGGGTTCCACTCCATCTGTGTGATGTGAACATTAAGCAAAAGTCTTTGGATCTCAAAGGGGCTTGGTGTGTCAGGGACTCTTGCACAAAAAAAACACAGCCCACTAGTGCACTCCTCCATTCCCCCTGGATTTCATGTACCATTTCCAAAATATCATGGCCAGAGCATCCCCTCCTGCTATGCTCTTAGGGGTTTTGGTCCCAGGTCAGATTCAAAGCCTACAGGAGTCCATTTCGATGTGGGCAAGGTGATGAAAAGAGTGCAAGGCCGCTTTGCTTTTGGCATGAAGCTCCTTGGAAGGGTTGGGTGTAGCGACTCAAAGTCCAGGGGAGGTCAGGCTGCTGGTGAGAGGGGTGCATCTGATAGGGGAAGAGAAGGGTCAGGTGGGGGAGAAAAATCTCTGGCTCCTGACTTTAAACGGCATGTTATTGCTTACTAGGACCCAAGGCATAATGCAGGAATCCGGAAATCTTTTTAACTCTGGCAGCTACGGCTCATTCCTGTTTCATTTAGTGAAAAGTGTTTGCATGAAAAGTCTAGTCCTGCAGCGTGTGGGGATAACCCCGCCTCCACAGAAAGAACATTCAGTATCAGTGAGGTACAGGGAGAGGTCAGACATAACTCAATTGCCACTGAACATAATTAGGACATTAAAATACATGTAGCTGTTAAGACCCTGGTTTGAGCCCTGGTGCCATTGGTTAAGCCCAGGAGCTTCCACTGTGTTATATTGAGCTAAGGGGTGGTGTATTACACTAAACAACTGGTAGGCAATTCCAAGCCCCCTGTGCTTAAGGAGCATCCTCAAACATAACTCCCCTGTCTCCTTGACTTGAACTTCCCATTGGTCTCCACTGTCCATAACCTTGGAATTAGCCTTGACCCTGGACTTTTCCTCTCCTTCACCTTTCCTGTGTCTGAAGACCTGCCTATGGCTACCGCTGGAACGTAGCTATGCTGCCTCGGCACCACCTCTCGTGAAAGCCTCATCTCGGCTTCCCTCTCTTCGTACCTGGGCCATTGCAACATCCTTTCCTACTGCCACCATGGGTCTCAGGCATGCCTAGGCTGGGGATTAGCCCCGATTCCAGCCAATGGGAGCCAGCAACCAATCTCCAGCAGGGGTTAGCTCAAATGGTACAAATCGGACCTGGCCCTATCTGCAACAGGTATCAGCAGTTACTCTTTGCTTTTAAAACCCTTCATGGACCTGCTCCATCTTCGTCTCTTTCTCCAATCCTCTCATGTAGCCCCAGCCTCCCCTTCCTTCCTTCCTTCTCACAGTCTCCCCATCACTGGGGCAAGAGCAGCTCCTGACAGCCAGAACTCCCTATACCTGCCTAGTCTACCAGTAATTTCAATTCCCGTCTGAGCACATGCCTCTCCGCCTTTGCCTGAGCCTCTTCCCTTCCTCTCCGTCTCTGCTACCGATTCCTAGATTTGCTAATATTTCTAGCACAGTGGTGCCCAAGGGTGAAAGCAAATTGAACAGGAAGGGAAGCTTTCCTCCCAAGGAGGAGAGGGTTCTGGGGGTGTGCAGGGATAGGAGAGGGAACTCCATCCTACTTTTAGCAGAGGAGGAGAAGCAGAATTCTCCCTTGCTACTCCTTATTTATGCCCCTGGTAACACCTAGAGGCACTGATCAGGGATCGGGCTCCATTGAGCTAGGACAGTTCCTGTCCCAAAGAGGCTGACAGTCCGTACAAGACCTCACAACAGCTACAATCTGTGCTTAACCCATCGTTGTGTTTTTAACCCTGTAAAGGAATTTGAGGGCATTAACCATTATGACTAATAACTATTTGTAGGGTGGTGCCACCTAGGAGCCACAGTCATGGACGAGGACCCTGTTGTGCTAGGCACTGTACAAACACAGAACAAAAAAATGGTCCCTGCCCCAAAGAGCTTACGATCTAGGAAAGAAGTGGAGCAAAGTGACAATGTACTATTCTGTACTGGAAGGGAGGCAGAAAGAAAGAGAGAACTTAAGGTCCTGTTATTGCAAGGAGCATCACCAATCCAAGGGCTAAACTCTGGCACTTCCATCTCTTTGCTTTGCTATTCGGCACTCTTCTTTGCCCTGCCAGTAGATAAATCCAATACTTCTCCACTAGCTTTGGGACAGGGGTTCTCAAGGTGAGGTTTATGGGCCATTTCTAGGTGGTACAAGGAGTCACTTCTGTCAAATACAGAAGAATCTCTCTCTCTCTCCAAGGAATGATGCTTCCTACTAGTCATAGCCTATTGCAGGGATCTCAAAGGGTTCCCAGCGGCTCTTTTGACCCAATAGACTTTAAGCCTCCACCTCTGCCAGTCCCTCTCTTTACATTGCCCAGCTGCTTCATGTCTTTCTTTCCTCATGGAGAAATCCAGGGGCAATCAAATTTGCGCACAGCACCAAAACCAGGAGGTAGCCACAAATGCACAAGAGAACAGAAGCAGATTGCAAAGTGACTAGGGCAGATCAGAGCAATTCAGTCCTAATGAAAGACCAGCACCTGGAAGGTGGAAAGAAACACTCCAGAAGCCACACAGGGTGTCGTCTGTGGGCAGAGTGGGGGTGAACAGAGCAGGCAAACTCATCATGCTAAAGCAAATTTATTTCCAGCTCAATATTGTGTTGATAAGAAGTGTAACAACTTCCTCAACCCCCCACCCCTCCGGCAATCAGCTGGGTTTGAATCCAGACCTGTCAGCCCTAAAGCTCAGACTGCTCTTGTTTCAGCAAGAGAAGGAACTATTAGTTGACAGCAGTAGTAAGCTTTTATCCCCTATGTGGACTAGAGCAGGACAGAACATACACTTTACACATGTTTAATTACTGAAGGGAAGGTGCAAGATTGGGGTTGGGTGGGAAGATGGTCCATGAGAGGAGATTAATTTTGAATATGGGTAACATAAATTAGGACATTTGTTTATTTAAGTTATGAGGCAAGATTCTTTTTGACATTGCACCTTGTGTCATCATTTATAAAGTGGTGTAACATGCTACCACCAGTCTGAGTTTTCCACCCACTTCACACAGGTGTAAGTGATGACACAGCCAGCTGCTGTTTTCACTGAAGTTAGTGGAAAACTCCCATTGACTTCAAGAAGATCAGGATTAGGATCTGGGACCAAATCTTCAGCTGGTGTAAATTGGCCTAGTACCATTGGTTTCAACAGAACTACATCAATTTAGATCACCTGAGGATCTGGCCTATGGTCCATAACAGACTGAAGCTTGAGAACCATTAGAGCTAACTAGATTTGTTTGGCTAAATTCTGCTGTCAGCAGAACCAGTATAAATGCCAGATTAGCTCCATGGACTTCTGTGGACTCACTCTGGATTTATGACAGTGTCCTGGGGGAAGAATTTGTCCACGTCTAAGTTTTAACAGAGATTTACACTAGGGTGACAAGATGGCAAGTGTGAAAAATCAGGCCACTTTTTTTTCCGGGATGTTGGGGGGGATAGTTGCATATATAAGACAAAACCCCAAATATTGGGACCTCTGATCACCCTAATTTACACACAACAACCAGGCTAAAAGGTTTTCAGATCAAACCAAAAAGCACAAAATAGACAGGATATGGATTTATTAAAAAACGGCGGTGAACCACAAACGGCTGTTTGGGAAAGGCAAGGAGATGACTGTGGGGTTTTATATGCCTAATCGTTTTCAGCAGAACTGGTAATGCCACATTGCCGCATGATATTCCTGTTTGTATATACAAATGTTTCTCTCGTGGTCACAGGGGAGATTGTTTGAAGAGAGGCACTCCTTGAAACTGGATTAGTGTTTTCATTTTCATGCTGAAAGCCCGGCTGTCATTTTGTTTCAGTGTGAAAATATAAATACATGGGCCAGATCCTCAGCTTGTATAAATCAGGTTGGGTCCAATGGAGCCGTGCCAATTTATACTAGCTGAGGGTTTGGTCCTTATACTGATATACCTGTGCATATGAAACCTCCTTGTATTAGAAGCACAAATGCGGCTGCCTTCTGTTCCTCTTTTAAAGGGACCCTGAGAACTTGAAAACCATTGGCTCAATTATCTGCAAAGTGGGTGGGAAATGCTATCTGTCAGGTTCTGTATGATTATTATTTCTTTGTATCGCAGTAGCACCTAGGAGCCCCAAGTATGAACCAGGACATCACTATGCTAGGAGCTGCACGAACACCAAGCAAAAAGATGGTCCTGCCCCAAAGAGCTTCCATATAGTCCCACTTCGCACAGGTGTAAATGTTGCCCCAGAATGTAAGGTGGTGAAGAATCAGGTCTCTGGTGTAGTTGCCTCTGGGGCGTATAGAAAAGAGGCTGTGATCAGATATTCATTCAAACAGACATTCAGGCAAGCAGGCTTTCCTTAGCTGCTCACACTTTTTCGCCTTCCTCTGCAGCATGGGGCACGGGTCACTTACTGGAGGATTCTCTGCATCTTGAAGTCTTTAAATCATGATTTGAGGACTTCAATAGCTGAAACATAGGTGAGAGGATTATTCCAGGAGTGAGTGGGTGAGATTCTATGGCCTGCATTGTGCAGGAGGTCAGACTAGATGATCATAATGGTCCCTTCTGACCTTAAAGTCTATGAGTCTATGAGTCTATGTACCAAGAACCCTGGGAAAGGGACAGTGTGAAGAAGGATCTAACATCCAAGCAGCTTGCAAATCTGAGCAATGGAAACCTGTCCTTCGTGAATCTGGCTCCGGCTCTCCAACCACACTAGAGAACAGCTAACAATTAAATATAGAGCCAGATTCTCAGCTAGTGTAAATCAGCCTAGCTCCATTGATGTCAATGGGTCTCTGTCAATTTACACCAGCTGAGGATCTGGTCCATGTCTATTAATGAATTGCTTCCAAAGCAAAAGCATCACTCGGTGTGGCCGATGCTAGGAGCAACGCCGAGATGCTAACGAGCCCGTAATGAAAATGTTAAGTTCAAGAGAGGACTGTTTGTGGAACGCATGGTGATGTGCGAGCGGTTAGAACAGACAGCACCATAGAAACCCAGTTGCTGGATGGAGCGTCAGGGAAACAAATATCCCCTTGGTCCAATCCCCCATCCCCAGATGTCACCCAACCCCAGTTCAAACATTCAGACAGTTCCGCTGTGTTTTTCTAACCAATTGACTCTCCCCTTCACAAGTGTCGGGTGGGAGACCAGCAGGTTAAAGACAGGCAGCAAAACTCTTCCATAAAAGTCCATCAGACAGACACATTAACCCCTGTAATCCCTTCCTGTGGTTTAGGAGACGCCACCCAGATTTATTAATTAAACCCTGTTATCCGGTGGCCACTGTCAATTAAGCATTTCCTTGCAACGGGTGTAACGAGGGCTCATTCATTAGCAGATATTTCCATTACATTTAAGGTGATGAGTCTCTCCACCGCTCTGATCCCTCCTGCCCCACACCAGCAAACCGAGGGGCAAAACCTTTGTGTTATGGATTAAGATCGAAAGGAAAGCGGGGGGAGGAGGGGAGAGAGGAGGGCACAGAGAAAGAACAAAGCCAAGTCACTGCATTGAACAGGCCTGTGAGAATTGGTAATGAATAGTCAGACATGGCCTTTGCGAAGAAATGTGGTCTAACGGGCATAGAATTGGGCTGGGATGCAGGGACCCTGGCTCTGCTGTGTGACCCCGGGCAAGTCTTCACGTCTCTGTGCATTTGTTTCCCCTGCATCCCTTTGTCTGTTTCGATCATATGGGGGCAGAGTTGTCTCTGATGATCTGTATGCACGGCACTCCGCACCAGGGTGCCCCAATATTGGCTGAGGCCTCTCTGACGGGGCAGCTCTGAGGTTGCGTGGGCGGAGAGAAAGGATAGAGAGGAAGTAGGAGAAGCCCTGTTCTTGCAGAAAAGAGCCAGAAACTCAGCGGGTGGGGGCCCCGATCTCAGCTCAGCCTCCAGGTGCTGCCAATTGCCAAAATGCAAGTATGATTCATTATGTGCATTGCCGTGCTCTTCCCTCGCACGTTTGCTCCGGGGGTCCCCAAACACTGTACACATATTAGTGAATCTCCGTGAGTTCCCAGTTCGCTTGTGCAATTACTTCTTTTGCCTGCACCAAGTTTGCAAGGGCAGTTTGCACCCACATTTCAAATTCCTCACTCTCAGCTGCATGGCTTTGCCCAGCTTTGCCCCTGGCCCACACCCTGCTTCTCAGCCCTTCCCCCAACTCAGGCCCTATGTTCTGCCAGTTCTGCTTCCCTTCTCCCACAAGCGCCTGCAAACTTACTCCCATGCTGCCTTCTGCGCCCGGACACACACCCCACCCGCGATCTTATGTGCCATGCTACCTCCATTTCCTCCTTCAAAGCCTCCTCAAACCCTGTTCGCCACACAGTCCCTCAGGTGTATCTAAACGAGATGCTCTAGCTCAGCCAGAAGTTTTGGGATTGTAGGGATTCTTATGGAGTAATAATGGCATTTTGGTCCAGCCAGGCTGAGGGCTCGATCTGGCAATGACTACTCAGTCATTGCAAATTCCTCCTCTACGGCCTTTGCTGGGATATTTGCTTAAGGAAGGAAGGACAGAAGGATTTGACCCACTGTGACTTCTCCAAAGCCTCACAGTGATTCTGCTGCATGGAACAATGGGAGAAGATGAAGCAGAGATCTGCGCTGGGGCTCAGGGAAGAGAATTTTGCCCTTGGAGACAGTCTCTATCTGTGTCCGTATAGTCCCTCGCACCATGAGGCCCCAATCTTGAATGAGAACTTAGGTCATAACTGTAAATAATTATTGGTATTACTACTGCTACTTGAAATATTAATTATTATTAAAATGATTGACTCTGAAATCATAGAATCAAAGCAATGTCAGGCTGGAAGGGACCTCAAGAAGTCATGAAGTCCAGCCCCCTGCACTGAGTCAGGACCTAATAAACCTAGCCTATCCCTGACAGGTGTTTGTCCAATTCTGTTTTTAAAAACCTCCAGTGGTGGCAATTCCACAACCTCCCTTGGAAGCCTGTTCCAGAACTTAACTACCCTGAGAGTTAGACAGTTTTTCCTAATATCTAACCTAAATCTCCCTTGCTGCAGACTAAGCCCACTTCTTGTCCTCGCTTCAGTGGCATCACCGTTCTCTTTATAACAGCCCTTAACATATTTGAAGCCTGCTACCAGGTCCCCCCTCAGTCTTCTCTGCTCAAAACTAAACATGCCCAGTTTTTTAACCTTTCATCATAGGTCAGGTTTTCTAAAGCTGATGTCATTTCTGTTGCTCTTCTCTGGACTCTCTCCAATTTCTCCATATCTTTCCTAAACGGTGGCATCCAGACTCTGCTCTTCCTCCCACCTCTTCTGTACCTCAGAACAAGTGTATATAGTCATGATGTATAATGCAACATGGCCTCCCTTTTTATCCTGCCTGTCCTTCCTGAACAGGATATCATCTCTATGCCAATATTCTGCTCTGTAGCAATAGAGGTCTCCAAGCAGCAAGGAAAGTAAAGCCCCTTATTCCCAAACATCTCTAGGTACAGAACAAGGGTAAGCTCTTTGGGACAGAGACCATTTTTTTTGTTCTGTGTTAACACAGAGCCTAGAACACTGAGGTGCTGGTCCATATGGAGGCTCCTAGGCCCTAGCAGGATACAATAAATAAACAACAATAACAGAAACATTGGTTTCTGTAGTACAAGCAAGGAAGGCAGGGAAATCAATGGCCTAGATTCTGGGTATGTACATCTGGAGTAACCTCGTTGAAATTGTTGGGCTCACTCCAGGGTGGCATGGGTCGAAATGAAATCCAAAGCTGACCCAACGGCTGCTAAATTTAATAAGGACCAAAGGGGAAGGGAAATTAACATGGGGCTTGATTCCCCATGCACATACACCAGTGTAATTCCAGTGGCTTGAATGGTGTTACTCCCAATTTCCAATGATTGAGGCTTGGAAGTGAGTCAGGCTTATTCCTTCTGACTCCACTGGTGCATTTAAGAATCAGTATCTGCATCCCCACTGTCAACACACACACCCAGAATCAGATGAATAGATTCCTAGATGTTAAGGCCAGAAGGGGTCATTGTGATCATCTAGTCTGACTTCCTGCTCAACACAGGCCAGAGAACCTCATCCAGTAATTTCTTCATCAGCACGAGTGGCTAAACATGCATTTGAGTCCAGCCGGTTGCTAACTCTTGCGATTTCATCACAAGCATCCTGATATATTGGTGCTTGTTTTGAAGCTCCAGCTTCTGGAGTCAGCTGATTACATGAGTGTCTCAGATTTCATATTTTAAGTAAGTTTCTAGCTCTCATGATTGCAGATAAAAGCTTGAAAAGGTGAAGGCTACACCACCAGGAGACAAAAAGAACCCAAAAGTTAAATTTTAAAAGCTTATATTTTAAAGTCAATTTCATAATTTCTTTGGGTTTGACACTTGACTTTTGACCATTTGGGGGTGGCAATTCTGATCCTGTGAAATAATCACTCTACATTCCCATCTACCCCCGGCATGTGGCGAGGACCCTGTGTGACAACAAAGCAGGGATCCTTCAAAGCGGCTGCCTCAGGAGAAAGAGGGGGAGGAATTAGCCTGCTAGAAGCCTTCAGCAGTTCTCTTAGTGCATCTCTCACCAGCTGTGCTCACTGTGTCTGGAGGATGGAACCACAGCTCTATCTGCTGGCAGAACTTTCAACCTGCAACTCTATTTTTTAAACTAATCATTTTGTTTTTGATGTAGGCTGGCAGACCTCCGCAAGCTTAAGCCAGAATAATGCCATCTTTGCCCCTCTCTTTCTCTGGCCCTGAGCCGAGCATGTCTGAGCCAGACCAGAAAATCTGGGCCAATGTGTTCATCGAGCCATTTTGCATTACACGCTAACCGTGGAAAATCAAAATCTGTTCACAGATAATTCACAAATTGCTCAAAGGGCTAAGTTTATCCAGTAACTTCATGGTCAGGAGTATTTCACCTTGATAAAGTATTAAAATAATCACAGTCACAGTGATGCTATGAACCTCTCATCCAATGATCTCAAAGAGCTTCAAAGTTCACAGCATCCTCAACAGGCAGGGAAGCTTTCTATAGCAGGGCAAACGGAGGCCCCAGGAAGGGAAGTGACTTGCTCAGCATCACACAGCAGGTCAATGGCAGAGCCAGGATAGAGCCCACACTTCATGATTCCCAGTCCTATGTATTAGGTACAAAACTGTCTCTCCCTGTTCTCTCTCCCCACTGGGCTTGTGGACAGTACGAGAGCTGGACGAGCCGACCTGACACACCTGCATCAAGGCATGGGGCTCAGGAGGAACAGGGAAGGCTGAAAGAGTCCCGTGGAAAAGATTTGAGTCAGATATTCCCCTCCCACACACCCCCAGCTCTTCTGCGGCCTGGCTGAGTGACGGATCTGTTACTGCAGTCATGGAAAAGATGACCTTATCAAATCAAAATCACTGGGAAAAAAAGACAGTGCCATCTGGCCACTTCTGACAGACTGCATACCATGCTGTCAGGGTCTAATGCATACTGTACGCTCATCCTTCCCCACGCATTCCTAGGGCATTTCTAATCATAACTGTGAATGGCGTCCCGCCGGGCTTTTCCAGGATCAGGTTCCGGTCTTTACAAAGGCCCGAGCCTGTGCTCCTACTATGCACCAAAGTGCCCGTGGAACTCAGTTGAAGTTTACCTTGCCTCATTAGGATCAGACCAAAGTACTAGTTAATAATGTCTTCGTGGCTGTGTAAAATAGACTGTCAGCTCATTATTGTACCCATTTTCCTAATTTCACCCCCGGCAAGATAGTAGCGGAGCAGGTTAGAGACCCAAGAGTCCTGGTTCCCAATCCTCTGCTCTAGCTGTTTTCCTATATTGACATATGTTGATAATTAAGCATGAAAAGCAAAAATAAAGTTATTTTTAAACATCCTTCTGGGACAGGCTACATAAACCCCATTCCGGAATGGAAGGGGTTAAAGAGCAGCAAGCGGCCCAAGTAGCCCCGCTCTGCTATACCTACGCTGGTTATTAGGCCTGGGAGGTGGACTTATGAGGAGGAAAGCCCACCAGTAGGAGGCTGGGTGGGATGGTGAATAGACAGCTTGTGGCTCTGTGGGGTAAGACGCCTGGGTGAGGATGGGAGCGGTGTGAAGACTGCAGCCTGCCAGAGCCCCTTTCGAGGAAGGTGGGCTTGGCCAAGGCTGTTGGTTTGACTGGAGTCTAGGAACCTGTGAGGTTTTAGGGTAGGTTCTTGCAGCTGGGCACCTGTCTGCAAAGAAGTGAGCTAAAAGCTGAGCCCAGCTGGGCTGAAGATTCTTTGGTTTCCAGTGTCTGTTGGACGGGCATTAAGGGACTCTGTTACCCTGGAAGGGGCTGAATTCTCTGAAATGGCTCGGCCAGAGAGGTTAAGCTCTCTACAGCTGAAGTGGACTGAAGACCATGTGGGGAAACTGAGGCAGCCGCATTGCAAGGCCCAGAGGGGATGTGCTGTGATGGCTTTTCTGGCCCATGTCGTCATCTGTTTGTGTGTGCATATAACTCACAGTGGATTGAGTTTGGTAACTGGCAAGTTAGCATCTGGCCGATCAAATCTATCGCTATGCATCCCTATCTATCTAGTCAAAGGTGTTTCTAGAGCAACCATCACCGTAGTACTGACAGGCTGCCGTAACGTCTAATTACTGATATATGTGAGAAGCAACTGCTTTGCTGTCAGGTTAGGGAGAAAAAAACGAAGTCTCTGCTAAGTTAAGAGCCTGAAGGCTGCGTATTGTGCATGTGCAGAACATAAAGCTTCTTTATCTCTCTGTTGCACTGAGGTGTGTATGTAGCTCTGTGTAATGGATACGTAATGCCATACAAAGCTATTATTTCATCAGGATTTATGGTGAGACTTTCCACCACAAGAGACCACGAGTCACTAAAACCTGCAATGGTGGAATTGCCAGGTAGTGGCTCATGTTTGCATATTTGTTGTTTGCCATCTTATGTTTGCTTATTGGCTTTCCCATCACCACAAACACAGACGGGTTTATTCTCACAACACCCCAAGGAGGTGGGGCTGCATCAGTCTCACCATGTTACAGATTGGGAAACTGAGGCACAGAAGAAGCGATGTGACTTTCCCAAGTTGCACAGTGATTTTTGGGACAGAGCTGGAAACAAAACCCTGGTGTCTTGAGTCAGAGTCTAGTGCCTTCATCACACGACCCTCCTTTTCCCCTAATGATAAGCTGAGAGCTTTGTTCCATTTGAAGCATTTCTCATTTTACACTCTCTAAGCCAATGGGCAGATTCCCCAGTCAGGCCAGTCCAAATAAAGCCTAAATCCTTAAGTCAATGTCCACATCCTTTCGCTTGGGGAAGGTTTCATTAAATAACAGAAGATGCGAAAGGCTCACAGTAACAACACACTTCTGTGCTCTAACCTAGGAGGAGGGAAAGGCAGGGCTAGAAAGTATCCTTCACCCACTAGGTAGCTCTTTACAGCTACTATGGAGATCAACTTCCCTGACCCTGGATCTCTCCTGTCTGCTACCCCTGCCTAAGAGGCTGGAAGCCTTTTGTAGCTGACTTCCTGTAGCTGACATGCTTTGTGTGCCCTCTGATGACAGCTCCCTGTTCTAAAGGTGCCACTGGTCATAACAAGGCCCACAGGGTCTCTTTCATGTCCCCTAAGGCCCAGTTACACTCAATGCCTCCTAGAGCTGCTGGGGAGTGGGGCCCGGCCTTGATGCCAGCCCTTAGGTTTGGCATGTACTTTCTTCCGCAGCTGGCCATGCCACATCTGAGTCTGGTCTTGAGTCCCAGGGAGCACTAACCGAGGGCTGTAACCGCTGTTATGATCCCCACCAGGAAGGGAAGAAGCATCTTTCCCCGCCTGTACAACACCTGTGGAGAGCCAACCAAGGAACTCTCAGGTTACTAAAGTGGCGATGACCTTGTACTCACACTTTGCTCATCATTCACTGAAGGACCTCAGAGCACTTTGCTAACTTTAATAAAGCCTCACCGCCCTATTGTAGCATTGGTGCTCTTGGCAGAGCTAGGAATAGAACCTAGAAATCCTGACTCAATGGTGGTTCCCACACACACAAAATTGCATTCAATGCACACAAAAAACCACCACGTGAAACCCCATTTGGAGCTTCCAGCTGCCCATCCCAAGTCTCAGCCCTCTGAGGCTAACGCAGGGTAGCCTCTGTCCTCTGCAGGGTTCAGTGCCATTGCATGGGCTAGTGGGAACATAGACCAAACACAGCACTCATGGCTGTGAAATCCATTTCACAAGGAAGCGTCCACCAGATGGCAGTGTATCAATGGGGGAGCCTGCAGAAGTTGGTAGCCTGCAGAAGCCTTTATTACTGCAACATGAGTAAAAGCGTCATCTCAGACCTAGGATGCATTGCAAAAAGCTTCCTAACTGGGTAAACAAGCTGCCAAAATCTGTAGGATGAGCCCAGTCTCTCTAATCTATAAAGCCATTAGCTGGAGATTTGTATCATGAGGGGCATACTACATCCTCTTTTGCTTCATTATCTTTCCTCTGTCACCTCAGTATTATTATTTATTTGTATTAGGGTAGCACCCAACCAGGACCAGCGCCCAGTTGTGCCGGGCGCTGAACAAGCATGCAGTAAAAGACAGTCCTTGCCTCAAGGAGATTACAAATTCTCCTTCTTTTCTCCTGTATTTCCCCCTTACTCCACCAGCCCCTGTGCCTTCTGCCACTGCCCAGTGAACCACTAAGTGTTGGGTGCTGGAATAGTGACATTAGTGGTAACTTGGTCAAGATTCATAGTTCAATGCAAATGGTGCTTCTTTTTTTTTTTAGTTCAGTATATTGGCAGGGCCGACTCCAGCTTTTTGGCAGCCCCAAGCAAAAAAAAAAAAAAAAAAAATGGCCGCCGCCAAACTGCTGAACCCCCCCCCCCCCCAAAATGGACGCCCCAGAATCCCCGGACTGCCGCCCCTCACAAGGCGCCGTCCCAGGCATGTACTTTGTCGTCTGGTGCCTGGAGCCGGCCCTGTATATTGGCTAGCCCATGTCATGCAAAATGCTCAGATACTGTGGTGATGGAAATAGAGATGATGCACGAGACTGATGCCACTCCGATTCCTTTCCTCTTCCTCTTATTTTTCCTCCATTATTTGCTGTTTTGTATTTCTCAAAAGCATGCTAAGTACTCTGCAAATGTTTTGAAATCGAGACAGATCTTAGCCTGGAAGTGCTTAGACACAAAAGACGCCTCCTAATAATACTTGGCACTTTAATAATGCTTTATAGGTTCAAAGCACCATGCAGAACGTAACTAATTAATCCTTAAAAATACATCCCATGAAGTAGCTGGATAAGCATTCTTCTTCTTAGGTGGCATCTCCATTATGGGAGGTTTGTAACCATAGTAGCCCATTCTGTGGGATCCTCTGCTAATCTCTTTGTGAATGAATTGTCCTCTTGGTCCATGCAGGATACAGCATCATCCATCCAAGATCATCTTGTTCTGCCTCGTGTTCTTCTGCCATCAACTTTCCTTTCCAGCACCTGTAAACATGCATCTCTTGCTGAACCACTTCAAATAAGCACGATTTATTCCCATTTAACAGACGGGGAAACTGAGAGGAGAAATGACTTGTCCAAGAGCACACAAGAAATCAGCAGAAGAATCATGATTAAAATTTGGGCCCTCTTGAGCCCCCCATTCAGTAAGGGTCCCACACTTTCCCTGATCTTCTTCTTGTTGCTAACATACCTGTAGAAACCCTTCTTGTTACCCTTCACATCCTCGCTGCAACTCCAATTGTGATTTGGCCTTCCTGATCACACCCCTGCATGCTTGAGCAATATTTTTATACTTCTCCTTCTGATCCCGTCCCTCAGATAACTCTTCCAAATCCTTCTCCACAGTAGTACCTGTGCAGAGAGCCTGAAAACGGTTTCTTACCTCTATGTATATTGGGGATACATGGGTTCTCCTCTTTCTTCTTCTTCTGCGCCCCAAAACACAGATGGGATCACTTAAAGCAGCAGCTACAAGCTGTCAAGAAAAACAGCATGTATTTAACTATGATGGGTCCTTCTGCCCTGTCCTTTGCCACTGAAAATCTGTCATCAGCCATTTGCTCACCTCCTGCCCAGCTCCTTGCACACTGACCCTGCACGCTGCTGCTCAGACGTGGCACTGGTGACAATCCAGGGGGTACATGTGCTCTTTCCTCCCTCGCCAGCCTCAAGTGCAAGCAAGCAGCGGGGTGAGGTTTCCATTTAAACAGGAGGAAGAATGGAAGGTGCAACCGAAAGGGAAAGGTCTGGATTCCTCGGGGGGCATGGAGTGATATCACACTGTATCCTCAAGCCAAACATCCCCACGCCAAGAACCCCTGGAACCTTCATCCTAGCACATCCATCTGTTCCCTCGGGGGTGGGGGCATCCACCAGGATGTGGAATCACCTCCCCAGCAGCTGTAGGGTTAACATCATCTCTGAACCATCCTTGAGAAGGAAGGAAAGACAAACATGCTCTGGAGGTATTTCCGCCTGGGGGCTCCCCCTCCTTCCTTGGTACCTTACACAGCTGCTTCTTTTGACCATCCAGGGGGCCAGCTCTGCATGGAGGACAGTCACTTTTACCTCCCCCTGTTCTGTCCCTTTCATTCCCGTGCTTGCTCCTGGAAATGAAAGAGTTAAGCAGATTTTTCTGCCGAGTGCTTTCCTCTGGGCACAACCAGGGGGCTTGGGGTTCTTACTCACTACCCTGACACATGCCTTCAAGGCTGAACTACCTCTGGAACCGTTTGCATCTTCCCCTTCCACTTCCAGCAGCGCCTCTCGGGTCAGGGTTTTGACCCAGGATGGATGGGGTAAGAGCCAGAGAGGCTGATGCCTGTGCTCAGGTGGCCATTGTAGTGGTGGTTGATTTTAGTGCTTGCCATGCAAACAGGACCTACCAGGCCCTGAGCACAACACAATAAGGAAAACACAGGCAGGGCAAAGTCTGGGGAGGGCAGCGGGGATGGGAAAGTGCCTTGGATTCAAGGTGAAGGAGGGCACTGAGGACAGCAGTGACCCAGGAGAAGAAATTCAGCGATGCAGAAAAGAAATCATGTGAACTGGACTGGATTCCAAAGGATGCCCCTTCGAACTCAGCTCACACTGCAACAAACAGCCAGATGGCTGTGTATGCTAGAGAGACACCTTTGGGAAAGGAATGGGAGGGGGAGAAGGGGAACAGGGTCAATTCGACACGGCTATCCATTCCCAGAGGAAGAGGAAAAGGAAATGCAGATTATGAGTTGTCTTCATGGTCTCAGCAGTAGCTGAGCCAACGCAAGAGCAGGGGGCGGAAAAAACAGAAGCTTGTCTTTGGCTCTCTCTTGTTCTGTGTATTTTTCTCCCTGGCTCTCGCTCCATGTAGCATGGTCTCATGGTCCGAAAGTTCTACATTTCTCTGCAAAGGTTCTGGAGCCCTGAAGTACAGAGCCCTTTATGGGACCAGAGTTAGCCACGGCATTTGCCAGCCCCAATACCAACCCCTCCAAGCAGCCATCCCTGGGGGATGGTATTGCAACAAGGAGAGTGGGCTGACTGTGATAAATCACTTTCCTGCACAGCCCCTGGGGTGCAGCTTTTGCCACGATCAGAAATATCGGTTTTTCTATTTGCTTTGCCTTCAGGGACTAGTCCTGTCACCTCTCTGCCCAGGTCATTTGGGACATTCTCCTCTTGAAAAGATCAAGATCAGAAGCCATTGTGTATGCATACACTACTGCCCTCAGTTCTGATTCCATCCAACAAACTGTGGGTCCCTGTAGTGGGGCGGCTGCCCCACTCCCGCAGAACAGGGGTTGAAAGCAGCCCTGGAGCCGGCTGCGGCTGGGAAAAAGAGTGAAAGCAGCTGAGGGCATAGATGACCACAGGTGTGGCCAGCCCAATCAGGCCACAGCTGGCCCTATAAAGGGGCTGTGATCCAGGCACTGAGAGGAGTCTCACTCTAGCCCTGGAGTGGGAAGGGCCAGAAAAGGCCAACAAAAATGATTAAGGGTATGGAACAGCTTCCATATGAGGAGAGATTAATAAAACTGGGACTTTTCAGCTGGGAAAAGAGACGACTAAGGGGAGAGATGATTGAAGTCTATAAAATTATGACTGGTGTGGCGAACATAAATAAGGAAGTGTTATTTACTCCTCATAACACAAGAACTAGGGGTCATCAAATGAAATTAATAGGCAGCAGGTTTAAAACAAACAAAAGAAAGTATTTCTTCACACAACAGACAGTGAACCTGTGGAACTCTTTGCCAGAGGATGTTGTGAAGGCCAAGACTATAACAGGGTTCAGAAAAGAACTAGATAAATTAATGGAGGATATTAGCCAATGGCTATTAGCCAGGATGGGCAGGGATGGTGTCCCTAGCCTCTGTTTGCTAGAAGCTGGGAATGGGTAACGGGATGATCACCTGTTCTGTTCATTCCCTCTGAAGCACCTGGCACTGGCCACTGTCAGAAGACAGGATACTGGGCTAAATGAACCTCTGGTCTGACCTAGTATGGCCATTCTTATGTTCTTATGAGAATGTTTCATTTCTATCGGAAACAATTAAATGTTTCAAATCAAATTATTTTCAGAACTTTGAGTTCAGCAAAAGATTTTGTTCTTTCAACTTTTCTGCCCAATTTGGGACAAAATACATTTTGACATATTAGAATTTTCCATAGGGTGGAAATGTGCTGGGTTTTTTACCAGCTGTAAAAACTAGTGACCTGCTTATAGAGTCAAATAGGGCAGAGCCTGCATGTTAGGGGGAGAGAATGGATACAGGTTCCAGCCAGTAGCGCAGCCAGGTCCAGAGAGCAGGGGGAGCGGCGCTATAAAAAGGCGCCTCCCCCTGTACTCACCCGGCGGCACTCCGGGTCTTTGGAGGCACTTTGGCGACGGGTTCTCCCTCACTCCGGGTCTTCGGTGGTACCCGCCGCCAAAACGCCACCGAAGACCCGGAGCGCCGCCGCCAGGTGAGTGCAAGAAGCGGTGCTTAAAAAGAAGTGGCGCCTTTTTTTAGCAGCCACTTCTGCTCATAGGGGGAGCGCCGCTCCCCCTGCTCCCCCCCGGCTACGCTACTGGTTCCAGCATGGTCTAGAGGCTGAAGCTGTTGGAATCAGTACATGGAGTACCACTCATGACGCAGTCAGTATTCACCACATGACTTTGGGCAAAATGTCACCCCTTTTTGCTTTAGTTTTCCGCATCTGTTTAAGTGTGTGTGGGGGGGGAGGGATAATACTGTGACCTTACCTTTGCAGAGCTTTGAGAACTTTGATGAAAATCATTAAATCCATTCAAAGAACTGTTATTAAATTAATCAGAAGGCTAGATGTGCTAATGGCCTCTCTTCGCGCTAACATTCTGCATAACCAGGTCCTTTGGAAGCTTCAGCTCTCCAAGCAACTGAGAAGGTAGGAAGTGTTAAAGAATGCTAAAGCAGGAGCTTTTCTTTCTCATTTTGGCTGTCTCTCTCCCTCATTCAAGGCTCTCTTTGTGGTTTGGTCTGTAGGCGTGATGTGTCGAATATGGATTCTTTCTACCTATTCAAGTAGAATCCACAGCAGACAAGTTCACACCAGAGGCAAGAGAGATGAGCGTTTGTTTTTTTTCCCCATCAGCCAGCCATGCATAAAGAGACTTGATCCCACAGTGCTGTAGGCAGCAGCAAAGGCAAAATCAGGATTACCTCGTGCCCCAGTCCAGCTGGCAGAAAGCACAGCACTGTTTTGTTTTCCTTTGACACATTCTCCTCCATTAAGGTTTAGTCTTTTATCTGCTCGAGAGCATAGTGTCCTCAATTAAAAATTAAATGGCTGTGCAGTGTGTGTGAGAGAGAGAAAACGAGGTTAACCCAAAGGAAAATGCATAGTTAAAAATCACAAAACAATCCAGTGATGAAGAAGTGATGTTTCCCACCGCACTGATGGTCCAGAGCCCAGCTGGTGTAAACCAGTGTAGCTGCATTAACTTTAACACCATATGCAGGGAATCTGCCTTTCAGGCTAGTGTAGAGTTGAGGCGAGGGCTCTCAGCAGAACTTATTCCCAGCCCCCAGCATGGGGAAACAGGTCAGGACTGAGCCAGAGTGCACTACACTATGACCCTTCTCTGCTTCCTTGGGCCCTGAGGCTACTCTAACTTACCCCAGGGATCAGGTAGGTGTCCGCACAGTCCCAGGATACAGGGGCTGTCTTTGTCCCACATGTACCTGGCCAAAACCCAAGTGTAAGAACAGAGTAACTAACTGCTAAGCCTTAAGGCAAGGAAATGTTCTAATGGGTATGCCCCATACCTGAAGTGGGATGGGGGAAGAGGAGTAATTGAATGGAAGCTGGGGAGACACTTTGTTCTGTTGCACTGCATGGAGAATGAAAGAAATCTCTGTACTTTTTGTTTGTCTCCAAGGTGCCACAAGTATTTCTTTCTTATTTTCTTTTTGCTGACACAGACTAACACAGCTACTACACTGAAACCTGTACTTTTTATATACATCATGTGCACCTCGGTTTACTTGTGAGATATTCTCCTATCTGGCTGCATGGAGTTAGATTAAAAGAGGCTGCAAGGGGGAAACCAGCAGGGAATGAAACAAGTGGCAAGCAAAGATAAGGTACTAGCACAGAGAATGCCAACAGTCCAAACAATGAGGCAAGCTATTAATTGGGGACCATCCTTGTCCTGACTCCGAGTAGGCTGGTGAAATGTATTCTTCCCAGGCTGAACCTAAAGGAATGCTAAAACCTTAAAGATGCTAGCCGCCCTAGACAGAATGAGTGGGTTGTTAGTAGCGGCTGTAGATCCATGTCTAACTGAGAGAGACAAAGGATCATGCTGGAGCAGTGTGGGCTGCATCTCCCACCCCAGAGATGAAGGTAACTGGGGTGAATAGATCTTAGCAAAGTATGCAAGGAAAGATTAAGGTTTAGGGAAGACAAAATTTGCACTTAGACCTATATTGTTTTTACCCTTTACTCCTGCATCCTGTTTACCTTTAGCCGAATAAATAACGCTTTGTTTTGAATAAGCTGTTTTCTGAATCACTTAAATCAGCCATTGGTCACAAGTCCCTGGAGGAAATGGGTTTATAGGGTGACCAAGACAACAAGTGTGAAAAATCGGGACATGGGGAGGGGGGGTAATAGGAGCCTATATAAGAAAAAGACCCAAAGATCAGGACTGTCCCTATAAAATCGGGACATCTGGTCACCCTAGCCTGTTGTGTTAACATGGCTGGGAAACAAGGGTTGCCACCCAGAGATCAAGTCCAAGAGAGGCTGGACTGTGGGGTTGGACCCCTGTGAGAGGGGTGCAGGAAGCCAGGCCTGACCCTGCAGACGGCTCTAAAGAGGGACTGAAAGGGGTCTAAAGCATAGTTCGCTCTGTAACCGTGACAAATGGCATTAGGCTTTGTGGATGCTGGGCCAGAGAAGAAACCCGCTGAGCCTCTGTAGCTGTGTGTTTATGCCAGCGGGAGGATTGCGGTTTTGGCACGGTGTGGGGGAGGGAGATATTAGGGCAGGTGTCCTTTATGGAGCGGTGGAGATATTTGAGATCTTTTTCTCCCCTCTGATCAATTTTTTTGCATCGCCATTTAAAAATTATTTCCCCTTTTTATTCATCCTTATCCTCCTTTTGGAAGGAGATTAAAGTCTGACAATTGAAAAGATTCTTGTGGCTGCATCCCTGTCTCTGGGCATTGAATGAAAGAGTACAGTAGGTTCTGGGGCCTTGACACTGTCTTCAGAGAGAGGTGTTTTTTCTGTTCTTTTGAATGACATCTTGATTTGAATCTGTAGATCTGTTTTTCACTCATTTGAGAATGTGCTGAGCAGGCTGGGGAGAGTCCTGAGGCACTAGAGACAGGGAGCAGTGTGACTGACTACCACTAGACACCTTGTCAAAGACTAGACTCCTCCTTTATTCACTTAGGATCTCATGATCTTCAGCACCATTAGGGGTCTGTCCAAGATGGTTTCAGGATCCAGTCAGCCCAGAGTGGCTGTTAGTGGGAAAGAAGGATGATTTCATGGTTAAGGTGTTGGATGAAGACTCCGGGGATCTGGGTTTAATTCCTAGCTCTTCTGCAAGCTTCCTCTGAGGCCTTGGGCAAGTCACTTAACCACACCGTGTCTCAATTCCCTATCTGTAACATGTGAATAATGACACTCCCTTTTGTCTATTTAGACTGTACGCTTTTCAGGACAAGGATTGTCACATGCATTTGCACAGTGCCTAGCACAATGGAGCTACAGTCTTGGCGGGGTCTCTAGGCACTGTCATAATATGAATAATAGTCTTTGGCGTGGGGCTGGAAGTGTGAAACACCGCTCTTTGCTATAATAATATTCCCTCCACCAGTCAAGCCGTTCCTTGCTCCTGTGAGAACAGAAGTCCTCCCTGCTGTATCTGATTGGATTCCAGGTGCCCTAGAGGGATTAGGCGTTGAACATTCTGCCCAGAATGGTTTAGCAGAAGCATCTAACAATCTTTTATCCACAAAGATTGGTGCCTAGCCACTCCCACCCCTCCTCTCATCCTACCAGGTTACCGAGGGTGACAGATGATGAAAGGCTAATGAAGCAGCAAGTGAGGTAGTTGGAGAATTCATGGTGGAAGACTTGCTCTGAGTCAGATTTATTGCAGCACAGGATGTTTTTACATTCCTAAGCTGTGACAGTGACAGAGGCAAAGAAACAAATCTTCTCCCTCTGCCAGAGCATCAGCAAGGTCTCATCCTGCAGACCTCTTCAGGTGGTACGGACTTCTGAATCTGACTTGCCTTAACTCCTCCACCCAGTCACATTTTTGCAGCTGTGAGTAAATGCCCGTTCCCTTTGCAGATGACAACTGATAGTTCCCAAGGTGCATTGTCAGGGTCTAAACTCACTGCCTTATCGAGTCTCATCCTATTTGCTGAAGGAAGTCTGAGGTATTCTCATTATTGGTTTATTTGTGTTGTGGTAGCATCTTGGAGCCCCAGTCATGGACCACGATTCCATTGTGCTGGCACCGTCCGAACACAGAACAAAAGATGGTCCCAGCCCTAAAGTGCTGTATCCAGTAGGGAGGAGTGAGTCACTATTTCTGAGCTAGGGAGACTACAGCTGACCCAGCACTGTGATCACTGAGGTATGGATCGGTTGGCCAAGTGTTTCAAAAGAGACTAACCATTTTGAGTGCCCAATTTGAGGCATCTTAAAAAGACCTAATTTCCAGAAGCTACTTAGCCTCTACCTCTGAAATTCAGGCTCCGTCAAGATGTCTCAAATTGGGCAGCCAACACCAGAGACACAAAACATTGTTGTTTCTTGGGGCCCGAAGGAGCCATGAATCCAAAGAATTCCATTGGGAATTGTGCAATTTAATCTTTTCTGTGTCATGTGGATATTGGAACCATCATAGTCTTGATGGAAATCTTTTTTTGTGGGGGTGGGGGTGTTCTGGTTGTTGAAAAACATTCCTATTTCTTTATTACCAGGAACAACAAAATAAAAGTCATCAGCCTTGATTTTAGAGTTAATGCTATGGGGCAAGTCAGCGTTTGGCCCCAGCAGTTCTCTCTCATGCCCTGGGCTACTGCGTGGCTGGGAATACCATGGAGGTGTTTTGCTCAGCAGCTGCAAGGGAATGGGAGAAGAGGAGGAGCTGAGATCTTAGAAGAGGAGGAGCTGAGATCCCCACTCTTCAGTGGGTGAGGAGCTGGACTGGAGCTTAGAAGACCTGGGGTCTATTCCTAACTCTGCAATTCACCTGCTGTGTAACCTTGGGAAAGTCATTTCATCTCCCAGTGCCTCTGTTTTCCCTCTTACCCTTTGTCTGCCTTGTCTCAGCTTGTAAACTCTTTAGGGCAGAAGTGGTCTCTTATTATATGCTTAGCACTATGGGTCTTTGATCTTGGTTGAGGCATCTAGGATGCGTCAACTTGAAGTTGCCTGGGGAGAGTAGGATGGAGAAAATGGATAGAGAGGGTGCTAGAGAACCCCAATTCCTGCAAATAACATTATTATAAAGTTTCCTTTAAGTGTAACATAAACCAAAAGGACCCAAGAATGATGTGAAAGTTGTCAGTGCATCCTGGCCTTTAATTCACCTCGCTGTGCCCAGGTATTCCAGCACATGTAGCCTATATAATCAACCATTCTCAACCGCAGGGGAACATTAGGAGAGAAGGGTACCCCTTTAATTCCTTTAACCACCCCTCTGCTTTTGTCATGGGACTAGGAGCCTAGAAACTCAGGGTCCACACTCTGTATAGCACTTAGCCCTTCTGTGCCCCCAGTCTATTGCTGTTCTAAAATGGGTGTAGTAACATTCGCCAATCTCACATGGGATGCCGTGAGGTTTAAACTGAGGCCTGTAAAGAGCTTTGAGATCTTCAGATGAAAAGCACCAATGCGACTTGTAAAATGTTATTAATTTATTAGACCTAGGGGAGTTCCGCTGTTAGGCAGATGACTGCCCTTGTCATACTTACTGTAAAGTGAAGGCCCCTTGATGTGAAATGTTTATTATGAGAATTTCTTTTTAATGGCCTGGTTAGGGGATCATTTTGGTGGTACTTAGATTTTCCATTATTAGTCTGTGTGAATGGTTGTCTCTTATCTTTCCTCTTTCTAGTGCTGCATTAGTTTCTTTCCCAGCCCTTTATATCTCTCTCTAGCAATAATAGTTCCCTGGTTTTCCCCTGCAATTATGACATTTTATTTCAAGACCAAGGTACAGAAAGAGAATTTGTTCCTTTACAGATCTTTCATCTGCACATGCTGCTTAAGGCAGCCATGCAGATTTAAAGTTTGACAATCTAAAGGTAGAACAACAATAATAATGTAAAGACTCTCCATTCACACAGCAGCTTTCATGCAAGCATCTCAGAGTGGGTCATAGACGTTAATTAAGCCTCACAACACCCCCTGTGGTAGGTCAGTATCATTAGCCTTATTTTGCAAACAGGGAAACTGAGGCACATAGCGGGGAAAGTGACGTGCCCAAGATCATGCAGTAGGTCAGTGGCAGAGGCAGGAGTTGAATCCTAACATCCAGTCAACAGAACTAAACACTAATTTTGCCCTGTTTCTTGTCACTATTTAATGACAAGATTATTGCTGTAGTATAGAGCTGACAGGGAGTGGCTGCACAGTCCCTCTCCCTACCTGCCCTCTTACCTCCTACCCTTCCAATCCCATATGTACGCCTAATATCAAATACCGAGCAACTACCCTTACCAAACACTACTGGAGTATTCTACAGTAACTGTCCAAAATGCTGGAGTTTGCAGTGTCTCCCCAATGATAGTGCAGGGCACTGGACCACTTCTGTGGATGGCTGCAGATCTGGAAGTTTTCCAGGTAGTTGTAGACCAAACACTCAGCAACTTGTAGTAATATTTCAACCTGGGGACAAATCCTCAATGGGTGTAAACTGACATCGCTCCATTGACTCCAAAGACACTGTGCTGATTGTCACCCGCTGAAGATCTGCCTCCAAGATTCAAAAAGGGATTGGACATTTGTGTGGATACAAATAATCTCCAGAGTTGTTACAATTAATAATATTAAAACTTCTGGCCGGGATATTAAACCTTATGCTTCAGGTTTTAAGCCAATCTCTATTACATCTAAGGATGCGACCTAATGTTGGGTGCAGATTAAATCACATCTACCCACTGTGGACTTCTTACATCTTCTGCTGATGCCTTTGGTGTTGGCCAGTGAGAGACAGGACACTGGACTAGGTGGACCTTGGGTCTGATCTAATAGGACACACCTGTCCACATTAGCTTAAAGC
Source organism: Macrochelys suwanniensis (assembly GCA_033296515.1). Lineage (NCBI taxonomy): Eukaryota > Metazoa > Chordata > Testudines > Chelydridae > Macrochelys > Macrochelys suwanniensis. Next base: position 12,334,091 of record CM065796.1, read on the forward strand.
ACAGCCTTGAGCCCAGGAGAGTAGAAAGAGATCTGTCAAAGCTTGGACCTCCAGGGAAAGTCACCAGCACAGCAGGAGCTGCAGAGAGCCCGCAGCAAAAGCATTGACGCTCATCTGGGCTTGTCCTGCCCTGGATCCGTCACTGCAGAGGCAGCAGAAAGGAATCTTGCCTCCTGGGATCAGAAGGCCGGGAACCCATCAGCAGTAACTTTAGCTGCAAGGGCTGCTTGAAGGCTTTAACATGCTTCATATACGAATCCCTCCTGAACATCAAACAAATGAGTGGCACAAAATGTGTTGTTAATTAAAGGTTTTCAATATGCCACGCTTGCTCCATGCCTCACCAACTGCCCCAGTCAGCACTTCTGTGGGGGCTTGGCATAGGGCGGCAGACCATTCTGCAGCCTCTGGCACCAGACCCCAGTCATTTAGAAGGCCACTCAGCCAGCACTTAACCCACTGTTAAGAGACATCCACATCTTGTTTCAGTTTATCAGACAGCTTGCTCATGTCAAGGAACACTTGATACAGCAGAGTTCTGCCAAAGGATTCAGAGATTCCAGTTGCTGTCTAGAGGAGGATTTGCAGGACCCAGACTGATGGGGAAAACATATTGGCATTGCTCATCTGGTTGCGAAGTTGTGGGGAATGCAGCTACGCTGCCACAACAAAGGAATACTGCTGTAGTGGGCAGCAATGGTCCAAAACTCTGCAGGTAATAGGAGAATTATCACAGCACTTAAATATATACTCTGTGTGTGAAAAGTGCCCCTCTTGTTAGGAGATAGAACTCTTGCAGATGAAAAGAATTTCCTGCAGCTACCAATAGGGGCTTTGTCTGGCCATATTAAGTCTCATGGAGATGTACAGGATATTTGGGTAGCAGTGTTATCCAGTGGCCAGAGTGGGGTATTGAGGCCTATAATACAATCTATTCAGACTCATTCACTGGACATGTCACTTAGGAGCTGATTTTCTCTGGCAACTGTAACAACACTAGGATTTTATATCCTTTCAGCAAGAGAAAATCAGTTCTTTTAACCTCCCCGTCCCTCATTAACATTAACCTCATGCTAGAGGAAAATAAGGGGGTAATAAATGTGGATAATCACAGCCACCTGCCAATGTAAAGGAAGGGCACTATATACGTGTAAAATTTTATATTTATATATAAAAATGGGAAGGGCCATCTTTTTATTGTGTGTGTGTACAGCGTGTGTGTACAGTGCCTAGCACAATGGGGCAGTGATCCTTAAATTGCAACCTCCAGGTTGGCTGGAGTATAAACAATAGTAATCATGATTGTAATCCATCAGTAAAATATGTGCATGGTCCCTTCTGTGATACAGAGGATAGCCTCCTGCTTTTGCTCTCTGCTAATGAAGTTCATCTTTTAGGTCAAGGGCTAGCATTGCAGGGTTCAGAGGTCGAGGGTTCAATCCCTACTTGCAATCTAAAAGGGGCGTTACATTCTTATTTAAAAGAACTGGGAATATACCACAAAACAGGATCAGCTCAAATAGGAAAAAAATGTTTCTGGGGCATTGGCTCTTCCTCAGCAGTGGTGACAATCACAAGGGACGGCAGGAAGGGTTCTACAAGGGTGGTGATGTTACAATAGAACAAAGGCAGGATACGAAATAATTCTGCAACAGGGGAGATCCACCTCTCGCCATTTGCTGGGGATGGGTGGGTGAGTGTGGTGAAGTGACCCTGCTCAATTAGAAAGTCTCTTGCTTAAGTGGCTTGATAAATTGGATCCCTTTGGTGTTATTTGTTCTTGCCTTCCTTAATCTCTGTTAATCATAATGATTTTTTTTAATTCTGTGATGTATCTGACCTACTTCCAACCTCTGTAGCCCACTGCTGCCCTTAATGCTTTCTGATGTATCTGTATTTTTCCCCCTTTTTTTTTTTTTTTTGCATTTGAAAGAAAATCAATACAACGATGTTAAAAAAAAACCCCATAAAATCCTCAGGGAAACCAGTAAATGCTTTGATTCTTGACGTGCAGTGAACTGTGGAGATCTCACTCTGATGGGATTCCTTCTCTTTGATAGGCCCAGCCACTGATCTTAATCAGTCCCTGGATGATGCTCACCAGGAATGTCTATGCTGCTATTTTTAGCCCTGAAGTACAAACCTGAGTGAGTTGACCTGGGCTCTGGGACTCTCTGCCATGGGGTTTTTGTAGTGTAGACGTATCCTTACTCCCTTTGATGCGTGGGGCTTAGGCCAACACCCCTCCCCCCACCATTGCCTCCTGGCTAGCTTAGGTGGCTATTGTGTGGGGAGCCTGGGTGCCTAACTTGGTTGTGAATTCCACTTGCTGGCAGGGCACCTAAAAGTTAGGCACTGCAGTGCTCAGTCTAAGTCCCCCTTGTGAATCCCACCCTTAACCTCACTGAGTCTCAGTTCCTCATCTGTGAAATGGGGATAGTAGTTTTTCCCAGCCTCCCAAGAGCATTGTGAGGAGAAATACATGAAAGATTGTGACGCAGTCAGATACCACTATAATGGGAGCCATCTACTTTAGATAGATAAAAGAACATTATCTGGACTTCAGCAGGAAAAAAATGTTAGTGTTTCCCCTTCATTTCTGCAGCAACTCTGCAGAGGTCAGAAGTAGAAGTAGCTATTTCAGGCAAGAAAGGCCATTCCTACCTGATTTCTGGCCCAACAGAGGCAGAAAGACATGATGATCTCAGCTCCAATTTCTCATGGGGGTGTCAGCCATCTCACAGGCTTTGCATACCCTGTTCTGAATCACAGATACTCTGTTTTTTAACCTGATGCTGCAAGTTATCTCATTACATAACTGTTTTGCTGGCCTATTTCTAGAAGTTGCCAGTTTCCACTGTAAGCTATCCTGACCTTGTGAAATGTCCATTCAGTCCAGTTCTGCTGACCCGGAAGGAGATAGGCACCTTCTAGTAGAGTGGTGTGTGATGATTACCGTGCTAATGAATTATAAACACAGTGGAAATTAACGTAGACCAGAGCGTAATAAAACTTAGGCTAGAAATGGGTCAAGAAACTGGGTCCAGCACTCTCATGAGCTGTGAAAAGTGCTGTGGAATCTCTGACAATATTTGTAAAGGAATCAGTGAACCTGATTCTCCTCCAAACAAAAACATATGTCAACTCCATTTACTTCAGTAGCCGGACTCTGGATTTACTCTAGTGTAAGGCTGTCAGGAGAATCAGACCCCAGTGTTCACCGAACAAATTGTTCTGAGCCAAACAGGCAAAGGGATCCTACAAATCAAAGGCCTCCGTATCTGGTACAAATACATAAAGCAGTTAGAGAAATAGATTTACCAGGTACTTAGAGGTAAATTGCAATAAGCGGCAGGCCCCATAACAGCTGGAGAGCTCAGAAACAAACACATTTCCTGTGCAATAAACCAAGGTGTATTACATAAACGGAGAAACTAATTTAAAGAGAGAACCATCCTTGCACCAAAATATTGTTCGTTTAACCCTTCTTTGACACCCACAGGATGGCTGGCGCAGAGCAGGAATTGAACCTCTCTCTCCCTCAGGCAGGGCTAGCTGTCTAACTGCTAGACCATCCTTCCTCCCTAACTCTACTCTTGCAGCCTTCTCCCTCAATATCTGTAAAACAAAAAGAGAGCAAGAGAGAGAATGGGAAAGCTAAGCTGGTATTACCTATAAACCTTTGTGTCAGAGACCAGGTTTTTCTCCTGCACCCTGGCAGCCTGGACTTGGTAATATCATGTGGATCATTTCACCTCCAGGTTGTCCGTTTGAATTCAGCTGAACAGTGACAGAAAGATGTGCTCTTTCTGTTGGCTTTGTGGTGGCTTATATGGAATGAGTTTGCTGGGACTCAGTCCAGGTCACCACCAATACAGCTAGCACTGTTTGCAGCCTTGTTGGCCATCTCAGAAAAAAGCTGAGGGCTGAACGGCCCATGGAGACTGAATGTCCTCCTTCCTCGTGATCCCTTCTGCAGCTCAGGCAGTAGGTGTTCTGTGGATACAAGTGAAGTTCCATTCTCTGGAGCTGTTCATCTTGCACCTGTCAACTGGACTAAGTTAACAAAACACAATAATGAAAAGATAAAAAGTCCCTTAGAATAAATGAGATAAAAGCTCCTCTTCCCTGAGCTTATATGTTTAATAGATTCCATGACATGTAATAATTTGCTGATAAAAAAGATTAGCCATCCCAGGTTGATACACAATCTAATAAATGCTTGCTGGAAATCTAAATCCTAAATCTGCCTGGTGCAATAATAAAGAGTGATTCAGTCAGACAAAGACGTCCTTAATTTTTAGATGTGACATTTTGTTCGGCATTGGATAGGGTCGCTGCAGAGGGCGACAGTGGGGAACAAAAATGTACGGCCCAAACCAAGCTAATTCCAGACCAGACTGCCAGACAGCAGGGGCTCTGTCTGATTTCTCATGGGCAGGAAGACAAAGGAAGAGGGCCATGTGAAGGGAGAGTAGGAAGAAGCTGCTTGCAGCCTCCTTGGTTTATTTTTAGTTCAGCATCTGTCTGCAGAGACTGGTGTGCGTGTGGCACATACACAGATCCTTCCCCTTAGCTTCTTTCCCATCATAGCCTAGTCTCCCTTTATCATAATGATCTCCTAGTACAGTGTTACCCTCCCCTAAGACTGTCTTTTGTTACTCGATAATGCCATTCTGCGTGACACCTGTACATTGGGCACCTGTTAAGCCTGTAAGATCCTTGACTGTAGATTCACTGCTGAGAGAGCAATTTACCACATTGTCTTTAAGGAACGGTGAGCATGCTGCGGGGCTACTGAATAAGAGGAGCAAAGGCTTTGACTCATGTATCTGACCCTCTGGGATCTGAGGATTCTCTCGTCCATAACTGTTTTGTACTTAGATCCAGCAATATAGTCAGACTGGTACTGTAAAGTAAGATTGTGCCGGGTGTCACACAGCTCTGCTCTGGGGCCCACGTGGGGCTGTCTGGCCCCCAGGGATGCACTGGGTATGTGTACGCTGCAATTAAATACCCCAGCTGGCCCAGGTCAGATGACTTGGGCTCAGGGTGTGGGGCGGTAAAATTGCGGTATAGCATATCCCATATCCCATAGCCCAAGCCCCTGGGCCAGCCACAGATATTTGATTGCAATGTAGACATACCCTGGGCTCTAGCATCTGACCTCTACTGGACTCATGCTCTGGAAGTCCACCCAAAGTATCCCACTATCCCATGGGCTGACTTTCTTTGTTCTGTGGACAGTCAAGATTGGTGGACAGTCAAGTTTTCCCCACGCGACACTAGGAACAAAGGGCTACAGCAGCCTCTCTTTGGGAGGGCACTAGGAAGTCTGGGATGCAGGTGGTTGTTCTTGGCCCCACATAATGCTGTGTAGATGCTGGAACCCCAGGTTAGGATTCAGGATTCAACAGTTCCTAACCTGGGGTTACAAATGAGTGTAGATGCTCAAGCCCTTGGTTAACAAACCCAGGGTCTGCTAACTGAAGTGCTACTAACTCTGGGCTTACATTGCAGCGTAGACATGCCCTGAGACTCTGGCTTTGACCCTGGGCTCAAATTCCTGACTACTGATGCCTGCTCTAACCACTAGACATGACAGCCCATGTCCCAGTCACTAACACTTGTCTTGCTGCTAGTCCATCCTCTTGTATATTATGTCCTGGAGGAACAAAAAGCTGAAACATACCGCAGCAGATACACAATAAAGACCAAATGGCTATGTGCAAAGCAGTGGTGATCAAGCAAATTGGATAGGGGTATCCTGCCCTGAAGAACCTGCTGTTCTTCAACTTGCCTCATTTCAAATTCATATTTATTGCTGGCTTTTCTATTCACCCATTCTTTGTACCATTTTATCTGCCTAGCTTTGTGTGACCTATATCAGTGTCTCCACTGAGCAGAGTTGCCCATATCCATTCAGACCCTTTGGCGTAGCTAATGCAGAAGGAAAGAACTCTGAGACATGTCAGCAATAGCCCTGCTTTATTTGCAAGCAACTCTAATATTCCAGTACTGGGTTCTGTGCAGCTTTGCAGGTCCATATCCATTCTGAAGTGTAACACCTGCTATTCCAATCCTGCTCACCTCCTCACAGGTCAGTCTTCATCTAGACACACTCCAGTCCCGCCTCCCCTTACACACATACACGTCTCTGTCAATGCAACTCTGTTCCAATGTTTGGCCATGAACAGAGCTCTGCTAAAGCACTTCAGTCCTCACTAGCAATACTTGCTATGGGGCCTATTTTGGGTGTTTGCCACTAAGTCCAAAGCATAAACCTTGAGCCTCCTTTCTATCTATTGTCTAGCTACAGTTTGTATTAAGGTTTGCAGTTTAAAGCTTTGAGTCTTATTTCTATCGACAGACTTAAGCTCTATATACAGTGCTTAACGTGAAATAATATCTACAGTGGGCTTAAAAAAAAGCCGTTGGCCAAAACCTTTGGTTCCTTGAAATCAACAGAAGTTTTGCCATAGACTTCAGAGTGATTATAAATTGATCCTAAGTGCAGTAATAGTCTGTATTAAGATCCACGGGGTTTAAAAAATACAGTAGTAAGCATTTGACTTTATTTCTGTCAAGATAAGTGCTAAGCTTTGAGTTTTCCTAGAGTTTTCAGCTTTACAGTACCATAGTCTGTCTGTATTAAGCTTTATAGGACTGAGAAAGTTTGTTAGAGTTTATCTTCAGTCTGTAGTAAGCCTCAGGGGCTTAAAGTGGGTGATGTTCATTTAAATAGATTTCTATATTTATAGGATTATTAAATAAATTTGTATAGAGCATCTTTTATAAGATTAAGCAAAGAAAATCTCACAATCTAATTCAGGTTAATAGGAAACTCGCACTGGGTTGATATTTTGTCCCAAATGAATGTTTTGGTGAGAGTTTATTCAGAAGAACTATCTGTTATTTTGGGAATTAGAATACATTAATTCATAATATGTAAGAATTTCTCTCTCTCCTTTCACCCCCACTAAAAAAAAAAAAAAAAAAAAGCTATAGAAGGCCTTTGTTTTGTCATCATTATTTTTGTGATGTGGACAAGTACTCATTATGGGACATGGCTACCAAACCCATTTGCAGTCATGAAATACACCAGGAATTTTAAATAGGAATTGTCATAACAGATCAGACTAGTGGTTCATTTAATCCAGAATGCTGTTCATGACAGTGGCTAGAACCAGCTGATTTAGTGGAAGATACAAGAAACTTCATAATGGACAATTATGAAATAACTACCCATAGGGGAAGTTTCTTCCTAACCCCATCAGTTAGTGGTTGACTTATGCCTCAAAGCATGAGGTTTAAATAGCCCTTCTAATAATAATAATTTGATCCTATTATATAACTGTGGATGTTTTCATTCTCCATATAAATGTCCAATGATTTCTGTACCTTGTTAAGCTCTGGGATGTAATATCTTGTGGCAGTGAGTTCCACTGATTAATTATCTATTATCTCTGATATTCATTGACTTCACGTCCTTCAGCTCTGATATATGTATACAATAGGGAAAATTCTCCTCTCACATACACCTATGTAGAGGCAGAGTAATCCCACTGACTTCCAATATGTAAGATCAAACACCCTTGAACTTTTGGGAAGTTCAGATCTAAACTGCTCATCTCTAGTTACCACCAGCTGCTATCAGGTTTTTCCTGCCCCCGCATTTCACAGACCATTAGCTAACAAGGAAGAAATTTAACAAGAGCTTGAAAAGTAAACCCTATTCTACTCTTCTTCCATGCAAGATCAATTTCATGGAATAATAAAACAGCGTAAAGGTTGCCTCATGGCGTTCAGGTTCTAGTGGGCATCCATCAAAACGTTGCTGCTCTCCCCTTGCAAATCTCCCCACCACAGAGCTAAGGGAATCAGTAATGTGGGCACTGAATGCCAGCCAAATTGGAGTCACATGACTCACAGATGTCCTGCCCCCAGTCCCTTGAGTCATTTTAATTTAGGGAGAGCCACAGATATACTGTGCATCTCCTCCTCCTCCTCCTCCCTGGGTCCTGCTCTGATCTTTCTGATGCTTGCTGCTGTACTGAGTCCCCATCTGACTGTGTAGCCCCAATCCCACTACTGCTGCCTCACCTTTCTCTTAGTTTAGCTTATTATTAATACTTCCCAAACTCATAATTATTTGTGTTCTATTATGCTCTAAGGGAAAAAAATTGGCTGTGATGTATGTTGCACAGGACATAAGGTATGGAGTTGTTAAGTGTCTGGCATCAGACATTACACTCATGCAGTCCAGTTAAAAAGTCACACATCCAACTGGGCGCCAAGGATAGGTTGCAATTGCTGCTCGTGGCCGCCAGACGTCAGCATGGCACCGGCTCTGCAGGCTCCCACATGGCATCTCAGTCTCCCCGTCACTGCATCTCCATCATAGGGTAGAAGGTGAGGCCAAGAGGGGGAGCAGGTGGCTGTAGGGTGACCAGATGTCCCTTTTTTAAAGGGACCGTCCCATTTTTGGGGACTTTTTCTTATATAGGCGCCTCTTACCCCCACCCCCTGTCCCATTTTTTCAGTTGCTATCTGGTCACCCTAGGTGGCTGGGGCCAGCGGGGAGAGATGGAGAGGCCGATAGTGGTGCCAGGCAACTCTAGCTTCCCTTCAGCGAGCCAGCTACCCCAGCCCCGTGCTCCCTCCCACTTCCCCGGGTCCACCCAACCCCCAGTTTTGCACCCCAGACAGCTCTTCCCACACTAGGCCTACCACCTCTGAGGTACAAATAACATCCTGGGCCCATGCAACTGGGCAGCTGGCAGTGTGCACTGAGCACCCTTACAGCTTCCGCAGGACAGCTACTTCAAAAAGGGACGACCCTGGGAAACTCTGGACAGGTGGCAACCCTACTCCAGCCCCTGACCTAACATCCCTTTGAGCTCCCCAGCTTCCCACTCAGCTACCCAGAGCAGTATCCCCAGCCATTCCACAGACAACTATCCAGCACTCCCAGACTGCCTCTAGCAGTTCCAGACTCCCACCACTACCCCCAGACACACCCCAACGCTTTCCCACCTCAGCGTCCCTCCCACTCTCTCCAACATCAGCTGCTTTTTTGTTTTCGTGCCGCTTCATCCTGGTTTCCACTAGTTAGAGATTGGCTTATAAGCCTGAAGCATGTATCCCTTTCAAAATCTCTAACTACTGGAGACCAGGATGAGACTGGATGTGGGGGAAGATTATCCCATATCTGCTGCTGTTGGATACTTGCACCTTCTTCTGAAGCATCTAGTGCCGGTCACTGTCAGATCAGATATTGGACTAGGTGGACCTCAGGGTTTATCCAGTCTGGCAATTCATATGTTTCTGCTACTGCTTGTGGCAGGGTGTGTTGGCTATAAACTGAATATCATGGTCACATGCGAATTATTCACAGAAATGCAAACCAGCAGTGTGTGAGAACCGTCACACAAGGATCTGCTACTGCACCTTATAGTGCCTTGGAAATGAATTTCCAGTTAAATGACTATTCAGCGCTTGCAGTGGGCTCCCTGCAATCATGGCCAGTCTTAGACAAGTGCCAAGTGTGCAGCAGTAAGGAGACATGCTTTTGGGGGACCCCTCCCCTCTCACATCCAGGACCTTGTACACTGGATGGTTCACCCCACCCTCTATCTTTAAAGATGAACGTTGGGACCCAACACCTATGTATTTACCCAAATCTTCTCTACTTTCCTTTTCAGTGCGTAAACCCTTCTGTCTTCCCCAATGACAGATGTCCTTCCCTCAATTTTAAAACCCACGTGTCCTAATGACAAGCATCCCTGACCTGCCTAGTTACCTCAGCCCATACATGGCTGTGCTATGAAGGATATGGACATCTTCATGGTGCCCAGATGTCCTAATGCATGCAGGGACTTCCAAAACCTAGAGCCAGCTTTGCATACAGCAAATACAGAAAGGTCTATTACATTACTTTGGCCTTGAGTGCTTGTTTAATGTAAGACAAATCACAAGGTTGACCTTAAACTCAAAGGAACTGCTCAGGACCCTGAATCTTCAAGGGCCCTGCTGACAGATAAGTCATTGGTTGGCCTAAACATAGCCCTTGGTAATCAGACCGAAAATTGAGGCAACTCTTCACCTACGCTGCTCCTGGCGAATGCTTGAATAGTTTATTGTACAATCCTCTGTCTTTGGCAGCTAGGGAGCTTGGCTCAGATTAGAGCCACACAAATTGCAAGCCTGGCCCTGGGAGCCTAAAGGACATCCAGAGAACAATCTAAAAAGAGCACTACTGAAAAAATGAATAGTTCCAATGAACCCCCATTTAAACTGCCCTCCTAGATCACAGTGCCTGAGCGTGCTTGTTTGAAGTTCATTTTCTTCGAGAAACATCCATGTGATTAACCCAACTAGTCACTTGATTCCATAGATGCTTTATGCCAGTATAGCTTCAGGAGCATTTATTGGGAAGAAAAATAAGCCTGAAAAACTGGAAGAATTCTATTCAGTACACTGAGTTCTAATTGGGATGGGTTTGGTTCTATAAGGAGACTGAGCGAAACAAAATGTTAGGCCTTCATTCTACATATATTTACCCACGTGCTTAACTTTATATCTGTGTGTAGTCCCAGGGACTACGCATGTATAACAAACACCTGTGTAAAAATATGTGTTTGCAGAATCAGGGACTCAATGTCCCTTCGTTCCGTGGTCACCCTTATAAACTTCTCAATTGTCTTTTATAACTAAACAGCATTGACACAGTCTTCTTAGTTGAGCTAATAAATTCATTCAGTTTTTCTTTCAATTAGTTATTCTGACTCTTTTTTTTATTTTGGAGGGGTTATGAATCATCCCAAATTAGTCCAATTGGTGGCAAATATATTCAGTATTTGCTGAACATTTTGAACAAATCATTTTTAGACTATGGGCTTTTTATGAACCCTTAGATCATTTATCGTCGAATTCTGCTGTAAATTACTCTTGATTTATTTCTTTGTAAATCCACTTAAGTTAATGGGGTTATTCTAGATGCACACTTATGTAAAGGAGAGCAGAATATTGCCCATGATATTTAAGGTAAGACACATTTCAGGACCTTAAGGACTTCATAGTAGTGCTTTAAAATATTGAACTATCCCTGCAGAGACAGTTTCCATCAATCTGTGTCTGTAAGGAGCTGCAATCTGTCTACAGGACTACAATTTGCCAACAACACGGCATGCCACAGCTTCTAGTCTGATGAGTCTGTTATTAACAACCCACCTGTTTATCACTTGTAAGTACCTGATTATATTATGCAACAGCAATATGTTATGGCATTATCCATGAGTTCACTCCTGAACTCTGCTTAATTGAGATGGGGCTCCACTACTAGAAATACAGTACAGCAAATAGTTGTTTCTGGTAAGGACTGCGTTATCTGCAATCAATGGTGAGAAATGTAGGATGCTGTCATCACTGACAGCAGACTATGGGTTCGGTTTAGTGCAATAATTGTTCTGTTTCTGGGTATGTCTTAATCTCATAGGAGTATGTGTAACAAATTTTAGATGGCCTAAGTGAAATAGAAGCCAAATCTCATTGAGACTTAGGCTCTTACAGGCCAGATATTTAAAGGTATTAAAGATTTATTCCATGGGAGTGAGGCACCTATGTGCTTTTGAAATCCCACTAGATGCCTATCTGCATCTTTAGATGTGATACCTTTAAAAATCTGGGTTTCTTTTGAAAAATGTGATCCATACCTGTAATATCTCTAATTAGTAATAGCTGAAATTTTTGAACACAGAATGTTCAGTACATGATACAAGTAAGCCAGGTGACTAGTAAAAAGGGCAAACAGCGCAAAAGTTAGATTTAGTTTAAAAAAGAAACAAAAAACAAAACCAATATAAATATTTTGAACTTACACTGGAAACAGTTTAAACAACAAGCTGTCCCCCAAACATTCTGATCTCCCGACTTGTGTGTTTATTCTTCTTAGAACATATGTAGACCTCTCATCATTGTACTATCTAGGTCTGGGATGAAATCCTGGTGCCATTGAAGTCAATGGCAACCCTCACATTGATTTCAATGGGGTCAGGATTTCACCCTTGATATCTAGGGGCTTGTCTATTATGTGTTGAACTAAAGGTGTGTTTTTCAACTGACGTAGCTAAATCAATGCAAGTTTGTGTGTACACACTCTTATTTCTGTTAAAGAGTGGTTTGTTTTGGTTTATGTAGATTAAAGTAAATGCAGTAAACCGTCCAAATTGAAATAACGGTGTCTGTGTGCAAACTTGCATTGGTTTAATTTAAAAAAAAAGTTTATGTGTAGATAAACTCTAGGATCCCTATGTAGTTTTTGCAGTCCACATAAAAGCAAGATACATCTCAGCCCTGAACTAAAACAACATAAAACAATTCTGGCGATCCAGGGAAATATGACATATCCTCCCCTACCATCTTAAGTGCCTAGTTATAATGATGCAATACCAAGTTCTGTCTGTTAACTGGCCCTTGTGTATGACTCCCTGCGAACTGCTTACAAATTGATTTATTTAACGGAGTATTGGCTTGCTTTCCTCCTACTATTGGAATAATAGACTATTAATAGCCCTGTGCTACTTCCTGCTTGCACCATTTACTTGTATAACTTGATGTAGATTTTGTATATGTAATTGGTTTCTCGGTTGTGTACATTCCTTCAACCACCCCTTTGACACAAAAATAAATGATTACAATGAACATTAAATTACTTGGAGCAGTCTCTTAAGACTGTAGGTTACCTACTAGGGGTGTTCTCTTCAGGTTTCAATGCACTTTGTACTTCTAAAGCACTTTCCATATAAGGATTTCAAGGCACTTTGAACAAATATTAATTGAATTAAGTTCCCCAACAGTTCGTGAGTCCTGTCTTAAACCTGTGAAACTGAAGCACAGAGAAGTGAAGAGACCTGCCTGGGGTCACACATAAGTAGCATCTAGCAAAGGGTTATTTCTCCTTTCTCCCAATACTGTGGATAATTATAAAATCAATCTCCTTCTACTAAATGGGGCTAATACTTGCTCATCCATCTCTTGCCTATGAAGTGCTGTGAGATTCTAAGATGACTCTATAGCAATATTATAGAGTAGCAGCCCATTCCCCCCATTCTTCCCTTCCCCTCTCTCATTCCTTTTCTTTTTCTCTTTCACCTGTTTTCTTTGTTGCGGTTTGACTTTTATTTTGTAAACAGTATGCAGTAATTCTTGACAGTGATTGCACCATCCTCTTACATTAAGTGATGAGGAAGGAATCTCCAAATGAAGTGTGTTTTCCCTCATGTCACTCAGTTATATCCATCATCTCATTCTCAATAACAATTATTCAGAGGGAGAAGAGAGGGGAAAGAGTGTGAAACAACTATTTGGCACATAAAACTTTTTTAAGACACAACCAAGTCAGCTTCATCTAAGAGTATAGGTTAGGTTGCTCTTAGCCAGCCAACAACATAAGTTATGACTTTCCACAATTTCTCCCAGCAGTGGGTGACCTCCCTTCTTCCTGTCAACGCTGCCGGTAGAAAAATAACATCCGTTCTACCCAGGTAAGATCACTTCTTCCCTTTCCATAATCTTGCTTTTTAATGGGAAAGAAAAACCTTGTAGCTGATGAATCTTGGGGCAAAACTGGGTCTGTGACAAACCATGTTATCCTCAAAGAGGTCTTTTGTGATAAGGGGACCGAATTCTCACTCATGATAATATAATTATGGATCACCTTTCTCCTTTGCTGGAAAGACAGCAAACATTCAGATCTGTCAGGGTAATGGAAGTGGCACTTTGTCCTGCCTTTGGACAAAGATCTCTCTGAAACCAATATGCTGTTGAGGTGAACAACACGGAGTGACCTTTAGGTTTGGACTGTAAAGGGTAGACAAGCCCTCCAGACAGCACAGCAAGAAGCTATGATTGGCAAGGGGTGAAGCAATTCATGTCAGTCCTTTCCACTGAGGGAGCTGGGTGCAAGGACTTTGCACTCTTTTTTCCACTCAGCCTGCCAGCATTCCCAGGCACAGCCCCGGCCCCTTTCAGCTGCTGGACAAATGACCACACTGAAGGACATAATGAACACTAACCAAAGGCAACACGTTAGGTTGGAACAAGGGATTTCCGCCCCCTCCCTCCCTGCTGTTTGGAAAAAGCAAAATTGCTTCAGACTTTTAAAAAAATAAAGACAGTGCAAGCCACAATATGCAGTTTTGTGGGAGGGAGCTAAAGAGAGGAAATGCAGGAGGAACTCTCAGGATATAGAGTCCATTGAGCCAAGACCTTTCTTTGATCTCCAGTTTTCTCAGGCCACTTTCCCATGTGTAGTCTCACCATTTGTTTTCAGTTATGCAGACAAAATGAAAAATATTCTGATTGGGAGCAGCAGCAAAACATCTGGCGACATCACTGAGTTATTCATTCTAAAGACATGAGGAATATGACAGAGTCTACACATGAGAAAACTCTTGAGACTATCCTAATCTTGATGCTGTCTAGTAAACAGGAGTGCAGGGCAGCATGGATTTTGGGGTGGTCACAATATTAGCAATGTACGTTTGCAGCACCCTTCTTCAAAGCACTTGAAGTAGGTAATGGATAAACAGGAATCACCTCCCACACCACGGAAATGCATTCCCCTCTGCACGGGCTCACTAGATCCAGACTTAGGGTCATAAAATTGGAACAGTTTAGACTTTGACTTTCCCGTAGGCTACTAGTGGAAGTCCAATTGAAAATTTTCAGTGGTTCCAGCTGGCCACTGCATTTTGGAACAAAGCAACACTTTTATTGGTCTTCTGGGTCCTGGGACGTCTGTACTTCAGTTACAAACATTAGAGACCACTTGAAGGATCCTAATGATGTTTATCTGAGTTTCCATTAGTGGGGATGGCCGTTTCAGATGTGACATTTTCATGATGGCCATGGCAACCCCCGTTGAATGCCGGAGAACCTGCAATAGTTAATATTTGGTGTGTTATTATTTGACTGGATGTATAAAAACATTATTCTAATCAACAAACCAGATTACACTGATGAGCTTAATTCACACCTGCCTATTGGGTGGAACACAACAGGTGTTAACAGCTCAGCTTTTGGCAGGACGTGGGGAACAAACTCATGCTCATAAAATCCAAGAGCAACTTTAAGTGGGTGGAATGTAGTTAATTGGGAATTCAACCAGGGCACCCATACCCCTTCTCTTATTAAAAAATACCCATGGCATCTTCTGTAGCTATGAAATGTTAGGATCTTGGTTTTATAGCTATAGCTCTTCCAAAATACACCACCTCCAGCAGCACAGTATTCATGTGCCGCCTGTTAGGGCATTGATGTAGCACTCAGAGGGAAAGGCCTTTATTGAATCAACACAACCACTTCTTGCAGAGCCCCAAGTTTTCATTGGAGATGACCTATCCAAGTAGGCTTGACCTCAGCCTACTTAGTGGGTTAGATTTGACAGGATCACCACAGAAACAGGCCATAGCACAAACCACTGTCCCAAACTTTTGAAAGTAGAGCTTCCATTCAGGAAAAGGAAACCAATCACACCGCCCCTCACAACCCTGCCATCTTAATTTTTATATCGGTTGCACCCCACCTCAGCTAGTCCTTTGCTTGCACCTCCCCACGCCACACACTTTGGGAAACTCTAATGTACGTCTCCATAACATATTTCCTCTTCTTTGATGAGCAGTTTAACCCATTTAAAATATCACCATGGGCATCTCAGAGCTATTGGGTCAGGCTCCATGTAAGCTCAGACAGCCATTGTACCACTTGCACTCACATCACGTTTTTGAAAGCCGTCTTGGCAAGCATAAAGGCTAAAGACACGCTTTCTTTTAAATTAAAGCTGGCTCCACAGAACAGCCAAGGGCTATCTGCAAGCACTCCACTAGTCCTTCATATCCCCACCTCCCCAGTATGTCGGCAAACCAGGGCATAGTTTATCCCACCATAGCATTAGATAGCTGGCCATATATATTCTTAAACTGTCCCATTGTCAAGAGGCACTGGCAAGAGAATGCTGAATTTCAACACTGAAAACCCCCCAAAAACAAGACACTATAAAATCCAACCGGGGGAATGTTCTCTCAACGGTCCATAAAACAGCATTTCCTGGGCTATTTATTACTTGGCAGAATTTTTTTTTTTTTTTTGTAATTTTGACCATTAATATTGATTTTTATTTTTAAACATTTATTTTTATTCTTAACCATTTTAATGTTCACAGTTGTAGGAAATTAAGAAGGGGTTAGGGTTAGTGTTGAGGTTAGGGTTAGGGCAAAACTGACAGCGGGACTACAAGGAGCTGCCCGTTTGGTCAAGGGGCCCGAACACCCGGCAGCAACGTACAGGTGAGGCTGTGGTCCTGGCCCGGCGAAGCAGAGACTCCTGGGCTGCAAGGAGGAGAGAGTCCCCAGCCATGGGGAAAGTCACTCTGCTGATGATGACTCCTGCCCGGGGACAGCCCTCGCACTCCTCACCAGGGAGTGAGCAGGACCGTGACAGTGGAGCTGCGGAAGGTTCCCTGCGTGCCCATCGGGCCAGTGACACCAGATCCCTGCAGGCGCTAGGTGTGGGGTAGGCTGTACTTGCTGACTGTTACTGATGGGTTTTTTGGGTTGATTTCTGTGTGAGGTGACATTGACCTTTATTGGTTTCAGTGTAGTAGCCATGTTAGTCTGTGTCAGCAAAAAGTAAATACGAAAAATACTTGTGACACCTTAGAGACTCACAAATTTATTTCAGCATAAGCTTTGCGTCTGATGAAGTGGGTTCTTAACCCACGAAAGCTTATGCTGAAATAAATTTGTGAGTCTCTAAGGTGCCACAAGTATTTTTCTTATTTTCTTTTTGCTGACCTTTATTGGTAACTTAATTTAAATCAAATCCTGCCAAGCATAGCTATTTAACCTGCATTCTTGCAATTCAAATTGAACAAATTCCCATCCCCCACTTCACCTCTGTATGTGCTTAAAGGCAAAATAATTACCACAGCTTCTATAAGGACTGTCCAGTGCAAGGTACTGTGTGCACTATTCACAATAGGCCCATGCTTTTGGGTCAGTGCTAGAGATGAGTGCTCTCCAAGGTCTGGTCTGCAATAGCGCTCTTTGGCAGTAAATATGCACCAAGGACCAGAGTTTTAAAGGTATGTAAGTGCTTAGAAGAATTTTCAAAAGCACCTACAAAAATCCCAGAAGGCACCTAAATACCTTTTAAAAATCTGCCCCCTAACGCTTAAAGATCAGTACAAAATGAAGAGGTGGCAAGATTGCAAATGTAAATCTTTACTGCAACACTCCAGGAATTTTGATGTAATAAAATACTTGCCTCCCATTAATTTTGCATTGAGCTGGAAGATATCAGGGGCAGAGAGGAGGAACAAATGCATTTGTTTAATATTAAATCAGGCTGACCTTTATGACTAGACTGATCCTGGGGTTTATGGCTAGATTTCTTTGATAATTAGGTGGAAGACATTTTACTTCAAGGTTTCATTGTAACCCTGGTGCAAGTAGTAAAACTAGGGATTAATGGCGCATAATTCAGAGAAAACAACTGCCCCATGATGGACCTACTTTCTGATCTCAGGTATGTAAATGTTATGCTGGTGTAACTCCATACATTTAATGGATTTACACCAGTTGTAAGATGGGAATCAGCCCCTTTGTAATAGGGGGAACAGTACACCCCATCTTTGACAGCAAAACAAACGAACAAAAACAAGTAAATCCCAAAACATCCCATAGTGCCAGATTTTCAGATGTTTAGCAACCACAAATGGGTAAGAGTTTCCAAAGTGCTCAGTAATAAATGTGCCGAACTCTTTTGAAATCCTGTCCTTTATTGCTCTTCCTCATGAACTAAGGGAGATCATCTCTTGTGTATTCAAAATAACAGCAGCCCAGGCATTTATAATGTGTATTACTGTAGTGCTAGGTGCTGTACAAACAGAGAACAAAAAGAGAGTCCCTCTGTCCCAAGAGGCTTACACTTTAAGTATATGACAAGATGGATATGAACACAAGGGGGAAACAATGAGGCAACATTGGTCATCATGATAGGCAGTCTTCTCTTCACATCTCTTAGCCGCCCAGCTCAGCAGCACTCTCATGCACAAAAACGTCCCTTGTGGTCCACTCCCAACCTCACTCAAACCCTGGGGCTGACCCCCAGCACCTCCACCCCAAACCACACCCTGTTGCCCAGCCCAAGCCTCACAAAAACAAACAGCCCCTGCTGCCCAGCCCATCCTGTATACCCCCCCCAGTGCCCAGCCCCTCCCATACAGCCCCCCCACCTTCCCAGTGCCCAGCCCCTCCCATACAGCCCCACCTTCCCAGTGCCCAGCCCCCCCATAGTGCCCAGCCCCTCCCATACAGACCTCCAACACCCCAGCCCCCTCCCAGTGCACATACAGCCTCCCACTCCCCGCATACAGCCCCCTCACTCCCCGCATAGTGCCCAGCTCCTCCCATACAGCCCCCCCCAGAGTGCCCAGCCCCTCCCATACAGCCCCCCACCTTCCCAGTGTCCAGCTCCTCCCATACAGCCCCCCCACAGTGCCCAGCCCCTCCCATACAGCCCCCCCAGTGCTCAGCCCCTCCCATACAGCCCCCCACCTTCCCAGTGTCCAGCTCCTCCCATACAGCCCCCCCCACAGTGCCCAGCCCCTCCCATACAGCCCCCCCACCTTCCCAGTGTCCAGCTCCCCATACAGCCCCCCCCACAGTGCCCGGCCCCTCCCATACAGCCCCCCCCACAGTGCCCAGCCCCTCCCATACAGCCCCCCCACCTTCCCAGTGTCCAGCTCCCCATCTAGCCCCCCCACAGTGCCCAGCCCCTCCCATACAGCCCCCCCACAGTGCCCAGCCCCTCCCATACAGCCCCCCCCCACAGTGCCCGGCCCCTCCCATACAGCCCCCCACCTTCCCAGTGTCCAGCTCCCCATCTAGCCCCCCCACAGTGCCCAGCCCCTCCCATACAGCCCCCCCCACAGTGCCCGGCCCCTCCCATACAGCCCCCCACCTTCCCAGTGCCCAGCCCCTCCCGTACAGCCCCCCCCACAGTGCCCAGCCCCTCCCATACAGCCCCCCCCACAGTGCCCAGCCCCTCCCATACAGCCCCCCCCCACAGTGCCCGGCCCCTCCCATACAGCCCCCCACCTTCCCAGTGCCCAGCCCCTCCCGTACAGCCCCCCCCCACAGTGCCCAGCCCCTCCCGTACAGCCCCCCCCACAGTGCCCAGCCCCTCCCATACAGCCCCCCCCACAGTGCCCAGCCCCTCCCATACAGCCCCCCCCCACAGTGCCCGGCCCCTCCCATACAGCCCCCCACCTTCCCAGTGCCCAGCCCCTCCCGTACAGCCCCCCCGCACAGTGCCCAGCCCCTCCCATACAGCCCCCCCCACAGTGCCCAGCCCCTCCCATACAGCCCCCCCACCTTCCCAGTGTCCAGCTCCCCATACAGCCCCCCCACAGTGCCCAGCCCCTCCCGTACAGCCCCCCCCCACAGTGCCCAGCCCCTCCCATACAGCCCCCCCCACAGTGCCCAGCCCCTCCCATACAGCCCCCCCACAGTGCCCAGCCCCTCCCATACAGCCCCCCCAGTGCTCAGCCCCTCCCATACAGCCCCCCACCTTCCCAGTGTCCAGCTCCTCCCATACAGCCCCCCCCACAGTGCCCAGCCCCTCCCATACAGCCCCCCCACCTTCCCAGTGTCCAGCTCCCCATACAGCCCCCCCCACAGTGCCCGGCCCCTCCCATACAGCCCCCCCCACAGTGCCCAGCCCCTCCCATACAGCCCCCCCACCTTCCCAGTGTCCAGCTCCCCATCTAGCCCCCCCACAGTGCCCAGCCCCTCCCATACAGCCCCCCCACAGTGCCCAGCCCCTCCCATACAGCCCCCCCCCACAGTGCCCGGCCCCTCCCATACAGCCCCCCACCTTCCCAGTGTCCAGCTCCCCATCTAGCCCCCCCACAGTGCCCAGCCCCTCCCATACAGCCCCCCCCACAGTGCCCGGCCCCTCCCATACAGCCCCCCACCTTCCCAGTGCCCAGCCCCTCCCGTACAGCCCCCCCCACAGTGCCCAGCCCCTCCCATACAGCCCCCCCCACAGTGCCCAGCCCCTCCCATACAGCCCCCCCCCACAGTGCCCGGCCCCTCCCATACAGCCCCCCACCTTCCCAGTGCCCAGCCCCTCCCGTACAGCCCCCCCCCACAGTGCCCAGCCCCTCCCGTACAGCCCCCCCCACAGTGCCCAGCCCCTCCCATACAGCCCCCCCCACAGTGCCCAGCCCCTCCCATACAGCCCCCCCCCACAGTGCCCGGCCCCTCCCATACAGCCCCCCACCTTCCCAGTGCCCAGCCCCTCCCGTACAGCCCCCCCGCACAGTGCCCAGCCCCTCCCATACAGCCCCCCCCACAGTGCCCAGCCCCTCCCATACAGCCCCCCCACCTTCCCAGTGTCCAGCTCCCCATACAGCCCCCCCACAGTGCCCAGCCCCTCCCGTACAGCCCCCCCCCACAGTGCCCAGCCCCTCCCATACAGCCCCCCCCACAGTGCCCAGCCCCTCCCATACAGCCCCCCCACAGTGCCCAGCCCCTCCCATACAGCCCCCCCAGTGCTCAGCCCCTCCCATACAGCCCCCCACCTTCCCAGTGTCCAGCTCCTCCCATACAGCCCCCCCCACAGTGCCCAGCCCCTCCCATACAGCCCCCCCACCTTCCCAGTGTCCAGCTCCCCATACAGCCCCCCCCACAGTGCCCGGCCCCTCCCATACAGCCCCCCCCACAGTGCCCAGCCCCTCCCATACAGCCCCCCCACCTTCCCAGTGTCCAGCTCCCCATCTAGCCCCCCCACAGTGCCCAGCCCCTCCCATACAGCCCCCCCACAGTGCCCAGCCCCTCCCATACAGCCCCCCCCCACAGTGCCCGGCCCCTCCCATACAGCCCCCCACCTTCCCAGTGTCCAGCTCCCCATCTAGCCCCCCCACAGTGCCCAGCCCCTCCCATACAGCCCCCCCCACAGTGCCCGGCCCCTCCCATACAGCCCCCCACCTTCCCAGTGCCCAGCCCCTCCCGTACAGCCCCCCCCACAGTGCCCAGCCCCTCCCATACAGCCCCCCCCACAGTGCCCAGCCCCTCCCATACAGCCCCCCCCCACAGTGCCCAGCCCCTCCCGTACAGCCCCCCCACAGTGCCCGGCCCCTCCCATACAGCCCCCAACACCCCAGTGCCCAGCCCCCACACAGCCCCCCCCCTTTCCCATAGAGATCCCCTATCTCCGCAGTGCCCCCCCCCCAGTGCCCAGCTCCGCACCCCCGCCGAGGGCTGGGCGGGGCTCCCGGCCCGGAGTGCGCATGGGCCCCCCCCCCCCGTCCCTGCCCTGGCGCCGCTCGCAGCCCGGACGGTCCCCGAGGCAGCGCGCGCGCGCCGCGCGGAGCCGCCAGCCCGGCTCGTCCCCCGCCCGCTCCAGGGCTCCAGCCCGCGCGGAGCCCGCCTGGCCGGGGCGGGAGGATGCGGCGCGCCGGGGGCCCGGCCAGGCCCGGCCGCTAGGCGGGCGGAGCGCGGCCCGGGCGCCGCGGCGGGGCGAGGTGAGCGGCCACGGGGCGGGGCCGGGCGCTGTGCCGCGGGCGGCTGAGGCGGCGGGGGGGTGGGAGGGGGCTGCTTCCCGGGTGTGGGGGAGGGGTGCTCGGCGCGCCCGCTGTGCAATGGGCCGCGGGCAGACCTGACGCTGCTCCCGAGCCTGGGGGCGGGGGCGGGGGCGGGGTCCTTGTATCGCTCCCTGCAGCGCCCCTGGGTGAGCGCACCGGCCTGACCCGCTCCCGGGGCGCCGCGGCCGGCGTGCACCCTGCCGGCGTGCCGCCCATCCGGAGCGGGGACCGGATCGTGTCCCCCCGCGTAGCCCTCGTGGGCCCCCGGCGCGAACGGACGCCCTGCACCCTTCCCGCGCCTCCCGCCGGGCCGCTTGTAGCGGGGAAAGGGGGACCGGGAGGCCCCGCGCATCGTGCGCCGGGCAGCCCCGGTTCGTGGGAAGCGCCCACGGAAATCCGGAGTTGCTCCAGTGCGTCGCGGGAAACCCTGCACGTGTGGCCGCCCAGGGCCGGCCGGAGTCCCTGAGTTGTTTCCCTGCCTTGCTCGCTGGTGTGCACGGAGCAGCCCTCGTGCACTGCAGAGCAGACTGAACGTCCCAGCGCCGGCGACCGGCGCCCCGCCGCTCTCATGCTAGAGTTCATCCTTTGAAGGTAAGAAAAGGTGATTTCCCTTGCAGGCGTGGTTCTGCTGCAGCGAATCACTGCCCTTTGCCATGACTCAGTGACAAGTTTTCATTGGAGTCCAGCTTGTTTTTTGTTTCCCCCAAATTGACTCTGGGTAATGTCAATATTCCCTTCTATTGTTTGTAAACCAATCTGAATCTTCCGGCACAGCTAGTGCGTTGTATACTCTTTTTTCTGTTTGTTTACCAAAAAAAAAAAAAAAAGGGTTTGTATGTATGTTCAACTCCTGTTTTTAAATTCTTTCTTTCTAGTCCCCATCTCGTGCTCCTCAGTAAGCAGAGAAGCAGCATCTCTAGGATGCAACAGAATGAAAAAACCTTGGAGATTATTTGTTAAGAAAGGGATAATTGGGATTTCAAAGCGCATGTGTTTAATTATAATGCTTTTTAACCATTGGAAAGACAGCATTGTATTCGTTGGCTAACATGCAGTTGATATGTTGTGTTTCTACATAGCTCTTCCTTTTTTATTGTTTAAAGTGTCATAGAAAGAATCATAGAATCTCAGGGTTGGAAGGGACCTTAGGAGGTCATCTAGTCCAACCCCCTGCTCAAAGCAGGACCAATCCCCGATTTTTGCCCCAGATCCCTAAATGGCCCCCTCAAGGATTGAACTCACAACCCTGGGTTTAGCAGGCCAATGCTGAAACCACTGAGCTATCCCTCCCCCCTCCTTTGTGATATTTTTAAATTGGTTTCTTCTGAGAGCCTTTTTAGTTCTTTTCAGCTGCATTCAACATCCACAAGCTTTCTTGGATTATTAGGGCGTTTTATAGACAAGATCTGTGCTATGAC
Source organism: Macrochelys suwanniensis (assembly GCA_033296515.1). Lineage (NCBI taxonomy): Eukaryota > Metazoa > Chordata > Testudines > Chelydridae > Macrochelys > Macrochelys suwanniensis. The sequence goes on from CM065796.1 coordinate 12,357,158, forward strand.
AAACACACAATATGGAAGTGCACTAAACGGGCATCTCACTGTACACACACACACACACTTACTTTTGAGAGAGAGTGTGTGTTAAATCAAGTATCAGAGGGGTAGCCGTGTTAGTCTGGATCGGTAGAAGCGACAAAGGGTCCTGTGGCACCTTATAGACTAACAGAGGAATTGAAGCATAAGCTTTCGTGGGTGAATACCCACTTCTTCGGGTGCAAGCAGTGCAAATGTCCAGGGGCAGATATGTCCTGTGTTAAATCAATAAACGTTCCTTAGTTAGCTTTCATATTGCATTTGAAGCACTTCTGATTTACAATATTTGAGGAAAAAATAGAAATTTAGGGCTCAGTCAGTGAAGGTGCTGAGCACTTTCAACTCTGGGTGGAGTCAGGCAGTTGTTTCTGTCTGAGCAGAAAGGAAATTGGGAGTTTAATTGATGTTGAGACCTCTAGGGAGCATTTTCAAAGGTCTCAGCCTGTTCTGATTCTTTCACTGGCTTTGGCACTTACCCAGACTTAAAGTCCTATCTCCCAATGCTTTGAGGATTGGCCTGCAGCCCTGCTCTGTTGCATCAAACGAAACATATGTGCTGATACTGATAGACTACAATAATTTTTCTTCCTCCCCCATTTCTCCCCCCCCCCCCCCTCCTTTCCATCTGAGCCAGTGCAACAAAACAGCACTTTGGACAGAGACTCAGGAGGCCTTAGCTGGGGATAGGAGCCCAGTTGACTGTAATGGCTAATACTGTGTATGCTGGGGGTGCTATTAAGTGGAATGAAGGAAATGGCAAGTAGAAAGTTCTCTTTGTTATATAACTTGAATTTTTAAAGAAGAAGGTTAAAAATACAGCTGTATTTTCCAGTGTGATAAGAACGTTCTTCTTTCACTGGTACAGGCTCCTGAGCTTGGACTTCCGAGGCTGTGGTAACAATGCCTATTCAAAATGTTCAAATCATGGTAATGTACTTGAGGTTTGAGCATAGGATAAATGCATCCATTTTCTTAGGATAGACACAGACCTCCTAACATGTTTATTTAGTAACATACAATTTATTTCCTTCCAAACAGATGTCTTTTTATTCCAGTTTTGCAAATATGTGCTTGTTCACCGTAGGTAATTTATTTTGATTGGCGAGTAAAATGTCATACACATTTTTTTTATTATTATTATACTCATTGAAGTAAAGAGCAAGCAAGTAGATTTTGAACCTGGGCTGCTAAATTTTCATGACCATTTTCCAAGGCCACTTTATGCTATATCACAATCTACTCTTGTCTATTTGATGGTTTTATAATGTTTGAACATATTGTAACCATCTGGAAGAATCAAAATGTATTCCTTTGAGGGTATTTTATGATTGGGAAGATAAAAGGAGAAAAAAAAAGTGACAGTCTTGCAGTATGCATTGTGTAAGACCTAGTGTTTGGAGGCAATTACATAATTAAAACAATAATGTGGTGTACATAATGTACTGGAATATTGCTGCATTGACAGAAGCAAATTAGTTTCACTGAATTAACTTGCAGTTCAATATTGCAGCATGCTGTCTTGATCTGAAAACTGTGTGCCCAAAATAAAGTTGCTGGTCAAGTGTCTGAAGTTGCCAGTGAAATTTGAGACTGATCTGCACAGTTGTTGCTAGGGCATCTATCTTAATCCGAATGGCCACTAACCTTTACCTTTTATGCATGTTGTTAACAAGACATTGCAGTCTAATGTGTCACCTGGAAATGGATCATAAACTGTCACTATCCTTCCTGGATTTTAGATTTGAGCCTTCCTTTGATGGGAAGTAGGCATAAATACAATTGTCATTGAACAGCTGGGAAAAAAACACCCTGACTGTAACAGCAATTAGGTTGTGGAAAGACTCCCGAGGAAAGTGGTGGAATCTCTTTGCTTGGGACGTCTTATGTCTTTGCTTGGATAAAGCACTAATAGGGAACAGTCCTTCGTTGGCTGTTATCCCTGGTGCTCATATAGCAAAAAAATATTTGAGAAGCAAATATTTTGCCATTTGAATGCACCAGATTGCGCCAAATGTCAAAATGTATCATGGCAGAGGATCCCCATGACTTCCCCCTCCATTTCAAAACATGCAAGTTGAAGACTGTGCTATGCTTTCAGTATATTCAGTGTATCTTTCTGGAGGTATAATGTTTCCAAAAACATGTGTTTGCTAGGTGGTGCTCCCTTCTTGCTTTGTTATGGTCATGAGAGCGATTTTGTTTAAAGGAGAAAAATATGAATAGATTCCCCAGGCTCTCCAGTCCTCATCAAATAAGTGCCCCGAGGGTGCTTGGTTCATTGTGAATGGGGGGATTATTTTAATTGCAGATGCCTGCTAAAATATTGGCAGCACATCAGTGTGTAATAGTTCCTTTCCATCTCCAGTGTTCTTGAGGTTTGTAAGAGCTATTGCTCTTGGTTGTTAGTTATGAGACATTGAAGATGATTCAAGGTCTGCCAGCACATTGCTGAGTAATGGAGAGGTATAAAATGGTGGAAGGTTTAAAGAGACATTAGTAAATTTTTCTTTTAAAAACCTGAGTGGATTTTCTTTTTAAAACTTGAGTGGCTTATGTGGGACTATAACCGTGTGGCTTCAGCCCGGGATAATGTGGACATGTGCTTTATAAGCTTCCTCACACAGCTGTCCAAACCCGTGTACCTCAGTCCTGATTCTCAGTACGCCCTGCTATTGCAGTCGTGGGACTCTAGTGAGCTGAGGCAGTCATAACGTTATATTGCTTATTTGGTAGCTTTATGATGGACTTGAATGGGGTGGGGGCTGGGATGAATTCCACCAAATTTATATTTCCCCACATGACCTAAGGAAGAACTTGAACTCTGCATCAGTAAGTAATCAGCTAACCCAGAGCTCTAGTTGGTTGAAACTATTCATTTGTAGTATTAACATTTTAATTTTTTTAAAGTAGATAACTGAGAGAGGTGAAAACAAACAGGTGTCTTTTAATTGTTCTGGATGTATTAGGCAGAACCAGTAAAATGACTTAATTATTGTGGAGGAAAGGCAGAGGGGAGTTACCATTGTTCAGTTCATGGGGCACTGCACTGGTAGTTGTGAGACCTGGGTTTTATTCCTACCTCTGCCAATGACTGCTTGTGTTACTGCCTCACCCTGCCTCAGTTTCTCCATCTGAAAATTGGAATAGTGCTATTTACCCAACTTTGTAAAGCACTTTGAGGTATAGATGAAAAAGCTTTTGTGTGTGTCAAAAAATAAATATAAAGTTTGAGTAGAATTTTTATTTCCAAGAGATAGAATTTCAGTTTTAAAATTGAAACTTTAATAGAAAAGTCTGAGTTTTACTTATTAAAGCTTTAAGTTTCGCATGTTACACAAACTTTTATACGTGGTGTAAGCCCCTTGTGAGTTGGCGCCTATGTGAGCACAGAGATCCACGCCCATGGACTAGGTTACCAGATTGGGACCACTGGTTGTTTGTGGGACTATTACCAGACCTTTTAAAGTTTTATTTAAGTTGCTTTCTCTGCTGCTGGGATCCATGTGTACTTTAGTAGACCATCATACCATTTTCATGTATATCTTGTGTTGTAATATGTTTGACCCTTGAGAAGTGAGTGTGAAGTAAATACAAATTGCCCTTTCAGCTAGTTACCAAATTGGATTTACTTCATCCGTGGTGGACAGGGAGACAATCATGTTTAAGCTTGTGTTGATGTTTTCCAGTCTGATTTTCTCCAGGAAGAAAAAATATTACCTAGTCATGAAATGCATTGTTAATTAGCTACTGATTGTTTAAGCTGATAAACACTGTAATCAACCCAATAAATTCTCCATATATACTGTACCTGCGTGCTTATTGATCTATCTAATTTGTTAATTTAAGCACAGCAGTAACTACAAAGAGGTTAATGAACAGGATAGAATTGATATTATTTTGAATATTCACATATTAACTGTAGGTATAGGTATTATGTGCTCACTGTAAATTTACTATTGTTGGGCAAGATTCTCATTTCAGTTATGCAGGTGTGTGTGTGTGAAGTAGCTATGTATTTACAGTGGTGAAATTGAGATCAGAAACTATCCATTTGGCTTTTGTAGATGAATAATAATAATCTTATTGCTTTAGCTTATTTTAAGAACCCACATTTGTATTCCTGTCTGGCTTCTGTGGCTGCACAGGCTGTGGCTTCTGAACAGTTCATCTTATTGTTGGCGGTTTGTGGTAGGACTGCAACTGAAACAATATTTCAACATACATTACTACTGATCAATGAACTGCCGTGTTGCTCAGTATATTGTCTTTGCAGCTTCTCTGTTAGGGTAACATTAAAAACAATTAAAAACAATGATCATTCTTTTATAGCTGTTACAGTAATGATAGAAATGGGAAGATTATAGGTCTTGGAGTCACTTCGAAGAGCTGAATTCTGTTTCAGGTTCTGCCACTAATACATTCTAAGCGACGTTGGGCAAAATCACTTTGCCTCTCTGTAACGCAGTTTCCTCATCTAATCAGAAGGCAGATAATGATATATATCTACCTTTTTGCAAAGTGCTTTGAGATATATGGAAGAAAAATGCTATGCTCTGTGTTTTATTATTATGTACTAATTGGCAAACTAGGTAATCAGTCTTGTTAAAAGTTACCCTTAGTGATATTAGCTGATTACGAACAGTTTTAATATTACCTCCTGAGGAAAACTGTTTAATCTTCTGTGTAGCTCATTATTGGAGTTCTATTGGTCACTTGCTAAACAAATGTCTAAGTTTTAAAGTTAACTTTTCCATTGGATTGTAAAGATTTCTGGGGCTCACTTAAGCAAGATACTTAGGGCTTGTCTACGCATACAGCGCTGCAGCTTGTCTGGTGAGGAAGCTCTATGCTGACGGGAGAGAGCTGTCTTCCGTTGACACAATAAAACCACCTCCATGAGCAGCAGTAGCTATATTAGCAGGGGCAGCTTTCCTGACGACATAGCTCTGTCCACACCAGTGCGTATGTCAGCGTAACTTGTATCGCTCAGGGGGGTGGTTTATTTACACCCTCGAGTGACATAAGTTATGCCGACATAAGCTGTACTGTAGACATAGCCTTAGGCTTTAAATTGCCTTGATTAGCAGAGCAAATTGCCTCATAGAATCCTTGCTGCTAATCAAGAAGCAGTTTTCTCTAATTTATTTTGCTAACAATGTTATCTGAAAATTATCAGATGAATCTTTCAGTCACTGTGCCATGTCACAGTCACATGGGAGCACACTGGAAAAATAGACACAGTGCTTAGTGTTAGAGAAGTAGTTTGATGTCTTTTGGCGCCAGCGTGAAAACAAGACAGAGGCAGCAGGACTTTGGAGACGGAACTGGCTTGATTCTTGCAACTGAAGCTGTCGCAGGCTGACCTCACACAAGGGGAGGAGAAGAGAGAAAAAAATACAGGCAAAGAAGGTAGGAGAAGAAAACAATATGGATATAGAAGGCAGGTCTGTGAGCGGAGGGGAAGGAACTTATTTAATTTAGGAAAAACTCACTGGGAAGAGACTTTGGGGAAGTTAGGACCAGATTTTCAAAGTTTTATTTCGTCACCTAAGGTGCAGTTAATCTCCCAGTGGGATTTTCAGAAGTGTCTAGGTGCCTAATTCATGTTAATTTCAATGGGAGTTGGATGCCTAATTGCTTTTAAAAATCCCACTAGGTGCTTATCTAATAAATGAAAATCTGGCCCTTAGTGTTTCCTGGAAGTGAGATGTATGTTTAGTTATGTAAGTATAAAGATAGGTCACATCATCCTGATGCTGGGAAAAAAAATACGACTGCTCTAGGCCAGGTCTACTCTAGGGCACTTGGCCCGTTCCTAGCGTAGACTCAGTTTATACCAGCACAACAGTGATTTTTGCCAGCATAGCTTATTCTACGTTTCCGCTCCCCCCGCCCCTCCCAAATGAAACAAGCTATACTGGCAAATGTTTAGTTTTGCCTGTATAACTGCATCTATACTGGGTGCTTTTGCTGGCACATCTATGTCGGTCAAAGATTACATCTCTTCACACCCTTGACCGACATTTCTATGCCAGCAGAATTCTATAGCGCAGATATAGCCTCAGTCAAAATATGACTTGATCATGTCCTGTTGAAGTTCTTGGGAGGTTTTTTGTTAACTAAAGTGGGAATGGAAACAGGCTTGCAGTGAGGAAAATGTACTTAAGGCAGTGTTCAGAAAGGGTTTGTCTACTTGTTGGTAGAACCCTTGAATGTTTGCTGGGCTTTACCCTTTTACTCTGTTTTGATTGTGAATGCCTTCCTTTGATTTCACAATAGCTAATCTATATGCTCTAGCTCCAAGGTATAATTTATTTTTAAAATTGCTTTGATATCTTTTGTGTTGTACTTCTTGGGAGATGCATGTCTAGAGAGTTGACTCACATCTGCTAGGAACAATTAGTCTTTTTAAAAGTGTAGTCTGAATATATTTTTTAAATTCAGGAAGCTTTTTCTTTTACTTAGAGGTGCATTAAAAAAAAATTTGATTAGACTCTAGAAACTATTGAGTAAACTTGTTTTTTCCCTTTAAAAAAAACTTTTAAAATTGCAGTTGAAATGACTGATAGTATATTTCAAAATACTGTTAAAACTTCCGTATCTGGATATGAGGAAGTGTGATTATAGTTGAGCAACTGCTTGCAATAACTTCCAAGTATGGTTGCTAACCTCCCAGACTAGGACATAAAATAAAAAAAAAATGTTGTTTTGGGTTACATTATTTATATATGGGATTTTTCCTTTCTAGAGTAAGTGTATGTGTGTGTGTATATATATATATAGAATGCTTATGTTTTAAGACAATTGCATTTTTCTTTAATATTGCAAATACACTATTTAAAAAGTCACCATGACAGCCCTGTCACTTTATTTTTTTACTCTAAAACAAATGAGATTTATGGTATAAAAATATGAATGAGTGAGCAATAATTTAAAAAATGTGTTCAGGAAATACAGCATTTCTTAAGCACCATGATGTTAAGCATTTCTTAAAAAATAATCTGCAATAGATTCTTCCTTCACATTTATGTGCATGTAGAAGTGTAATATGTGTTCTTGCAGTTGACTCAATAAACTATAATTGATTTTATTTCATAGAGTGTTTTGATGATTTATTGCTGAAGTGTAGATGAGATTCCAGAGTCCTTCAGTTGAGTGATGCACATGCAAGCCTCAGATGTAAAGTTCAGTCGTTGTAACTGCTGGAGCTTATTTCATTGAGAAACAGGAACAAAAGTTTGTTTGTAACTGCCATAGAATTGAGTACAAAGGCTCCAGTGACCTTTGAACCTTTGTGGCTGTGCATCTGAAGGAGGATTGTTAAAGAATGGGAAAAGCTGCCAGGAGACCAGAGATCTGCTTTTCCCGCAACTTTCTATAGCACCGTTTAATGATCTTATATTAAGAAAAAAAATCTGTTAATTGGACAAAATTCTTACTTGGTTTTCATATGGAGTCAGTACCAACCACACTCTGATTTGATATTGACATATAAAAGCACTGTCTTCTAAAATGGTTGCTTCTGTTGGGGGGGGAAAAGCAAAACAAATGGCTACCCTTTTGTCTGCTTTAAAAGAAGTTTTGAAGACCATGGTTACATTCCTAATATTACCACTTTTTTTTTTTTTTGCATGATTTTTTTTGCTCAAGTCCTGGTCATGGAAACTTTTTTTCCTCTTGCATATTTAGTTATTGCTAATTTCTTAGCTATTTTACTTTCTCTAATATGGTTATCACTCATAACCAGCCAGGGGAAACAGGAATAATCAGTGTTCTGATTACATCACTACCTTTCTATAACAAGGGCAGGCTGGCTTATTGGCTGTGTCCTGCCTCCAGCAAGTGGAAGCAGTATCTTGGCTGGCTGTAAGAGGTAATTTGTAGACCGCACAAAGGTAAAGTATTTCATACAGGCATCAGGGTAGTATGGGCTATGTTGGGACAATAGGAGCTTCTTTTATCGCTTATTCATGCAGAGAGACAATATCCCCTTAAGTGTGCAAGAGTGTAGGGTTTGAGTAAGGAACTTACAGAAAAACAGGCCTTGAATTAATGTACTGTGTGTTTTTTATTTTTGATTGCTCACTTGTAGTTCTTGGCGTACGTTTGCATGTGTACACATACACATGTTTGTATAATCTATCCACCTTGTGGATAGCCACCTTCTTTAGAAGAAATATTTGATTTTTCCTGGATCATTCAGACATGGGGAGGAGGGGGAGGATTACCCCCTTTAGCCTTTCAGGGATGGAGAGCAGTTCTTCCCTAAAACCCATGGCTCTCGAGATCTGCAAGAGGCCAGAGCTGTCTGAGTGGAGGCACTGTGCTGGTTTTGGGGTCCCCTGCCCATTCCTGCATGGTTACCTGAGAGTATAGCTCCATCAGAGGGTGACTGCATTAGTTCACAGGGGTGTGGCACCCAGGCAACTGCAGCTAGATTGGCCCTGGACGTCATCAGTCGGGTATTTTTTGCAATTTGAGTCAGTCACCAAGAGACTATTAATTGTATCCTCGCCATGCTCCAGAAATCTGACAAAAGAACAGGAGTGGCCGGCAGAAATATTTTAAACAACAGATCAGCATTACAAGCACTGGTTCCTGTTATTGCTTGAGAAGGAGTGAATTGCATTTAGTTCATGGGCACAAGTTGTTGGGAATTTTCAGACCCGTTGCTCCTCGAAGGTGTGGGCAGATCTTTGAATGGTAATTCGGAGAAAGTATTTAACATCCATGGATTTGCATGATAATTGCCTCACCATGCCTGTCCTCCTTTAGCAGGATTGAAAAAAAAAGGATTAGGCAATTCTGTGGTTAACAAGTACATCCAGAGTTGCTATAAGAAATTATTTAAACAGTCCTAAACTTCTGGAAGGGATATAAAGTCTCTTGTTTTAGGGCATAAGCCAACCTCTAACTATTGGGATTTGGAGGTGACTTTCCCTGGGGGGCAGGTTATCCAATAATTGGTTATTTCTTCCACTTTCCTCTGAAGTACTTGGTAATGGTCAGCATTGGTGAGACTGTACTGGATTAGGTGGACCGTTGATCTGTATAGCCCTGCAAATCCGTGGACCATTTTTGCGGATCATGGATTGGATGCAGATACAAATTTTATATTTGTGCAGGGCTCTATTGATCTGACCCACTATGGCAGTTCCTTTGTTGAATAAGAAACAACTCACCAAATGATAACCAAGGATCCAAGATCCTATCTTATCAACTGACCTCTACAAATGCCAGAGGAAGGGGTTGGATTTTAAAGCATGTCCAGAAAGTTATTTTCAGATCCTGACATACAAAGACAAGAGGGTCAATTCCAGAAGTCACCTTCTTGATAAACCCAAGAAGCAGGTGCTTGAAGTTAAAAAAAAATATTAAAACTTCATGCACCCAGCAGGAAGTGTCTTGAAAACAGAAACTTTAACTAGTATACATTTAACCAGAAAACCTGCTAAACAAGTACAAACAAGTCAAATCAAAACCCGAATGGAACAAGCAAACAAAATAAATTGGACGTGGATCAGAGAAGGACAACTGCCAATATGCTAAGCAAAATAAAAGGTTCCTGCATTTTGTTCTGAAATTTTGCAAATCCATCTGGACTGCAGTGGGGAATAAATCTCAAAGGTGGTACTTCAGCTGAGAGTGCCATGAGCCATATGTGAACATCTGCCACATTAACTGCATTAAAAAAAAGGTCCTTAGGATTCTTGGTTAACTCTGTTAACTCTGTGTGGTAAATGTTACATTATTCCAATGAGTTGTCTGAAGTTAAGTTTTGCACCTTCCAGAACATCTTCACCCAGCCCAGAAGGAAGCTTTTTCATTGCATCACTCACTTTCATCTAATGTGTTCCCTGCTCCCATCAAACACCAAGTTTCATTTTTTTTTAAAGCACGGTTAAATTTTAAGTATTAAAGTGGAAATGAAAAATTATAGGCCTCTGGTTTAAAAATTAATGTCAGCTCTTATTGCTAGAAACCACGTGTGTGGAGGAGGGAGACCGTATGGCTGCTAAATATAACACATTTTTCTCTTGAAAGCGTTCTAAAAAGTACAAAAGTTCACAATCTGGTATCTGCTTTAATAAGAAAATGTCGCACAGATCATGGAAGAACCTTGTGTTGTGGCAAGTAGGAGCTCAAGTAATTGGATTACTTTTTGGCCCTGAGCCTATCAGGTTTCAAGTGCTTCCTGTGAGGAAGTTGAGGGTATCCAATGTGTCTGATGAAGTGCTCAGCACCTGGATGGATTGGGGCCTACGAGAGCAATATGTGTATAGACTAACATTTCTATCTTATTTCTTTTGTGCATTATTACATTCCAGTTCTGAGACGCTAGGGAGCTTGATTCCTTTGTACAGTTGTTTGTCTCTGTTTAAATAAGGTCAGGTAAACATGATGATGATAGGGATATCAGGAGGGCTTTGTGTGTTACGTGTATTGTGCTTTGCGTGGAGTACATTTTAACCTCACATATTCTTGGAGCAATATTGTCAGGGTACAGCTCTCCAGTGGCTGATTGGAGGTTTTAGGAAAAGAAATATATTTTAACCAGGGTAGTATTTCTGATTTTAAAAATCCTCTAAAATACTGTGGTAATTACTTGCTGGGAAGGAGGTGAATACTAGCAAAATGTATTGGTGAGTTATTTTTCCACTTAGATTCTAACAGTAGAAGCTTCTGATGCGTTTTGACATGTAGATCAGCTAAGTTCTGGCAGGTGAGGTTGGGAGGAAAATAAGTAGGTCCAAAATAAGAGTAATCTTTGTTTCCCGGTTCCATACTAACCATGCCTGCCTCTTGTAACTACGCCATGTGTAGTCTGCTAATTGAAGATCGTCTATGCAAAACCAATATTGATAGTTAGATTTCCTTTTTGAACGAGGTTTTTTAAATTGCGGTAAAGAGAAAAAGAGCCTCTTAGAGTGGCCATGGAAGAATCCAAAATAAGAATTCAGATCCTCGTTTTAAGCAAAGCACTTCAGTCCATATTTAAATTTTAGCATATGAATAATCCCTTTTGACTTCAGTGGGACTACTTGTGTACTTTAAGTGTGGGCTGAAGGGCTTTGCTGAATCAGAGCCTCACTATCTGATAAGGAAAGCTTACCCTGGAAAAGAAACCAAAACAAAACAAAAAATAGTGCTTGTGTTTCTTTGAGCATTTTAAAATTAATCTTGAGGCATGTGTCTAGAGTTATCACCTCTAAGGTACAAAAAAGGGGACATCTGGGATGATCCTGAGCCCATAAAACTGGATAGCTAGCGGTGTGTGTTGAGCATCCTAATGAATTTCCTGGGACAGCTACCCCAAAAAAGGGTCTACCCTGGAAAAACCTGAACCGGTAGCAACCCTAGATGGGTGTAGAAATATTGATGGGGTATTGTTAACTTAGAAATTGCAGTTAGTAAATTCATAGCTTTATGGAGTGCTGAGGATTAATTTATGCACCCTTGCACATGTCCTTTCTTAGAGGGTCCCATGTCATGTTGCCTTATAGACACCAGAAGTGTGGTAGGTAAATATTATCCCCATTTTGTAGATGAGGAAACTGTAACACTGATTTGCCAAGGACCAAGTTGCAGGTTTTTGCTGGGATGGTTGCTCAGAAGTTCCTGGCAGCTAGTGCTGTGACTAGTTCATTCACTGAAATCTCTCATTTAACTTGAGAACAAATATAGCTCAAAATTCTTTAGAAAATGTGTGTGTGTAAAAGTAGGTATGTGACTTGCATCTATGTTTAGCACTCATGTATGAGCAGATGGACGTTTCTCTTGTGCATAGCTGTGTAGAATCAATCCTAGAATATCAGGGTTGGAAGGGACCTTAGGAGGTCATCTTGTCCAACCCCCTGCTCAAAGCAGGACCAATCCCCAATTTTTGCCCCAGATCCCTAAATGGCTCCCTCAAGGATTGAACTCACAACCCTGGGTTTAACAGGTGTTTGTGTGTGTGTGTGTATGTACGTACGTGTACACACACAACATTTCATGCAGTCCTGAAAACCTGGGCCACAGCAGTTTAATTACCTGATTAGCAAATACATGAAGCATCTACAAATGGCTTGGAATCTGAAGAACCCGCACTATATTATATATTATTGTATTATTTAATGTGCAGTTGGAGACATGAAGTGCCTTGCAATTCAGTTTAACGAATGCTTGTTAGTGTAATATCCAGTCAATATAAGAGGGAGAGCAAGAAATGATATAGCTGCTCAATTTTCAGAGTTGCTTCTAGGTAATCAGCTGTTAATTTGCACTGTAGACCAGATATGTGGGGACCTGCAGTCTGCTTGGGGAGTATGAAGTAGGAATAACAGAATAAAAATAAGACTGTTCTGTCCATCTGGAGAGATGAATCATCAGTGAATGATATTTAAAGGCAGTGATCATTGTAAATAACTTTGTGCTGTCAGTGTCTGGAAGAAAACAGTTTAGCTTCTTAAACAAGGCTATTTTTCACAAGCAAAAGGAAGAGAAGTATTCTTGTATAATATCATTGGGTGGTTTGTTGTTCCTGAAAGTGAGGGACTGAAAGCACTGGCTAGGGTCAGAAATACTACGGATGTGCTGCAGAAATATTTTCTGCTTCTCCCCGCAAGCTCTGCCCCAGCAGGCCAAAATCAAAGTGTGTAATATTCTTTAAAGGCTGGAACTAGACACGCATCCCAACACAGTCTGGGACACTCAAAAGTATTTAGTAGCAATAGATATACACAATAAATACACAAAACTCACTTTTGTCAGTGCTCTCACTGTATCTTGAAATTAATTCCAGCCTTGGTATAAGGATGTGCAGACTCCTAGAAGTTGCATCTGTTTAGGCCAGGACTGAATTGAGTACTAGGTCTCCAAGGTAGAAAGTTGGCAAGCAGAACATCTACTTCAGCTCTCGCTCTGTTGAATTGTGAACCTGTTTTAATAACCACTTCTTGTATATAAACTGCAGTGTCAACACGTTGGACAAAAGCCTTTCACACATGCCTGAAATGCCACCAAGGTTAAACGTACCAGGCCTTGTCCTTGTGGAGAGATTTGGCTAACCACATGATGCCTCCAGCATTACTTAGGTGAAGTGCTAAAGAGGGCTTCACCTTGCCATGATTCCAGAGTAGATGATCATTTGGTACATGTGGGCTATGCAGGTCTCTCTGTGGTGCTTCGTGTTTTTCCCCCCTTTGGTTATAAATAAAATGCAGTTTCATTTGGCTTAGCTTGACTCCAGGACAAAATGCTAATTTGACCATTTGTTTTGGGTACAGGAGGCAAATAATGTTCCCACCTGTGAGATGTAGCGATGACGTTCAAAGGTTCTGAACTAGCTGATTGTTTTCATCGTTTTATATTGCTTTATTGAGATTCATCGGCCACAAACGTGTTTGGGAATAACTCATTGGAAAAATGAATTGCGAGTATAAGTCTGACTACTTGTACATCTTTCCACATCTATGATGGCAGTATTCAGGTTTGTGCAACTCATTTTGAGTATGTCCACATGGCAATTAGACACCTATAGCCCATGCCACTGACTTGGGCTGCAGGGCTGTTTAATTGTGGTGTAGACTCCTGAGCTTGGGCTGCAGTCCAGGCTCTGGGACCCTGCACTCCAGCCCGAGCCTGGAAGTCTACACTGCAGTGCAGTTCAACAGCCCCTTAAGCTGAGCCCCACGAATCTGAATCAGCTAGGCATGGGCCAGCCGTGGGGGTCTAATTGCAGTGTAGACATACCCTTAATGGGTGCAAAAATATACATACAGTTTTTTGCTGGTGACACTTGCACCTGCCAAAGTGCTGCCTGCCTTCTGAAAATGTATTCCTTGGTGTTGCTAGGTGAGAAACTTCATTTGTTCTGTACTTGGACTTCACGATACCCTGCGATGAGTGTCTCATTAGATGTAGGTTTTATTTCACTTTATATATTAAAGATATTACTGATACGTCACACTCCTACCCAAAAGCTTTTTTGAAATTAGGAAATATGCATTTGACGTGTGTGTGCGTGTGTGTGCGCGCGCCAAGTGAAGCAAACAAATACATTTTCAAAATGCTCTTGTTCTTATTTTAAACTTGCTGGATAGTACACCAATTTTTATCTGCTATACAAAAGACTAGACAGTAACTAGTGTGAAATTTGAAAGATCTTTGCGATGACCATTCAAAATGCCAGCGCAGTGGAATTGCTCTTTTATTTTCACACCAACTGGAAATATGCGCTGGGAAGATAATCTATACATTTATTGGGAAAAATAAATAATCATGAGACAAAGTCTTAAGAAATGCCGGGTTTCTAAAGATTAAGATAGATTGGGTTAGTGGAGCTTCTGGAAAAACTGAGATTGGGGATTATGTTTGGTTTTTTATTATTCCCTAGATACGTGAACAATCACAAGATTTAAAAGCATCAAAACAAAAAAAAATCAAATATTGCTCCTATCGAAGACTGACACTAAAACAACATAAGAACGACCCGTGGGTCAGACCAATGGTCTGTCTAGCCCAGTATCCTGTCTTCCAACAGTGGCTAGGGCCAGATGCTTCAGAGGGCATGAACAGAACAGGGCAATTGTCTAGTGATCCATTCTCTGTCGTCCAGTCCTAGCTTCTGGCAGTCAGAGGTTTAGGGACACCCAGAGCATGGGGTTGCATCCCTGACCATTGATAGCCATTGATGGACCTATCCTGCCTGAACTTATCTAATTCCTTTTTTGAACCCAGTTATACTTTTGGCCTTTACAACATCTTCTTGCAGTGAGTTCCACAGGTTGACAATGCGTTGTGTGAAGAAATACTTCCTTATGTTTATTTTAAACTTGCTGCCTATTAATTTCATTGGGTTGACCCCTAGTTCTTGTGATTTGTGAGTGGCAAATAACACTTCTTCATTCACTTTCTTCACAATTTTATAGAGCTCTATGATATACCCCCTTAGGTGTCTCTCTCTTAATCTGAACAGTCCCAGTCTTTTTAATCTCTCCTCATATAGAAGCTATTCTGTACTCCTAATACTTTTTGTTTCCCTTCTCTGTGCTTTTTCCAATTCTAATACATCTTTTTTTGAGATGGGGCAACAAGAACTGCACACAGTATTTAAGGTGTGGGTGTACCATGGATTTATGGCATCATGATATCATAATGACCTTCCTGGCCTGGTTAAAATCTTGCCCAATTGAAACCCACCTTCCTCAGAAAAAAGCTTGACTAAATAGATGCACCTTTTAACATGCCTAGAGGATCAGCTAAGTCTGGCTCATTCAGACCAAGGGGAGGAAGTGAATTCCAGAGCAGAGAGCCCCATCCCCCCTGCTGAGAATACTGCTTCTAGCCTCATTAATTACACATCTTGTGACAGTCAGCTCTGCTGTTTAGTCTGATCTCAACTCTCAGGTCAGAATATGGAGAGGTGGATCTTGAGGATCCAGGATACATACCATAAGCGTTTTAATGGGATTGCACCTTGAAACAAACTGGGAACCAGTGCAGTCTGTAGAGCACTGGTGTGATATGCCCCCATCTGACATGCTGCTAAGAAACGGGCATTGCAGTTTGGGCAACGCTTGGTACAGATCATACATCACAGTTGTTGAGTTATGGCGTTGGGAGGATAACAAGGAAACTGCTGTGAGAATACAATTTCAACTCTATTAGGATCCCACTGGTAGAGCCAGAAAACATCTGACTGGTGAGAATGAAAGCTGGATTTCACCCTGCTAAGTTAGGGTTTTACTTTGGAAGTCACATTTCTCTAATGGATACTATAATCCTTCTGTACCAAGAGTAGACTAACAGCACCTGAATAGCTTAAGAAATTGCCTAGGAGGGCCTGGCTGTTTAACCTGATTCTGCTGTCACTTACCCTAGTGTAAATTGGGAGCAAGCCCATTGAAGTGTGTTGAATACATGCTGGTATAAAACTGCTGAGAGATCAGGATTGGCCCCCTTACTTTTATATCTAGCTCATTGGCTCCCTGTAGTTGGCTGACCAGACATCTAACGAGTGCTTCGTTTTAAGAGACAAGAATAAGTGTTCATCTTTTCTATTTTATCTTGTTCATTTCATTGAACAAAATGATGGTAGCCTCGTTTAAAGTAATAGATTAAAAAAACCCTCGTGTGTTAAACATAATGGTGGCAGTAGATATATCCAAGGTGAATTTGTAATGGGTCCCCACCCACCTCTCAGAATATATTGGAGGGCAATGAGGGTGTTATCTGGGCTTTTAAGGCAAACAGTAAGAAATGCCTGGAGATGGGCTTTGTTGTTTCTTGTCTTTTATTCAGATTGTAAGCTCTCTGAGTCAGAAATTTTCTTCTTGTGCTGTTTGTACAGTACCTAGCACGATGGGACCATAGTTCGTAATGGGGACTCTACCACAATACAAATAATAAGTTAGATACACAGATGTGGGTGCTTCTGGGTATCCCACATTCCAAAATTAAGCCAATCACAACATACAGGCAAGGAGGAGGTGGGAAAATAAAATAAAACTGAGCTGATGGAACTTACGGGTTAAGTGACTTACATATTTAAAGCCAAGTCTTGCAGATCTTCCTCAGGTGGAACTTCTGTTGGCTTTGAGGGTTTTACCAGAGAACAAACTGTGTTACTTAGACCAGTGTTTTTCAAAGTTCGGGTCGTGACCCAGTACTGGGTCGTGGCATGTCAGGCACTGGGTCACTCTGGTCAGCATTGCTGACTGGGACGTTAAAAGTCCCATCGGGGGTGCCCAGCTAAGGCAGGCTAGTGCCTACCTGTTCCGAAACGGCGCTGCGCCCTGGAATCGGCCAGCAGCGGGTCCGGCTTCTATGCAGTGGGGCCACGGGGCTCCATGCACTGCCCCCACCCTGAGCACCGGCTCCACATGGCCAGTGGGAGCTGAGGGGGAGGTGCCTGCGGGCAAGAGCCGCACAGAGCTGCTTGCACACCTCTGCCTAGGAGCCGGACCTGCTGCTGGATGCTTCCTGGGCGCAGTGCGGTCTGCGGCGCCAGGACAGGCGGGAAGCCTGCCTCTGCACCCCGGCTGTGCCACTGACCAGGAGCTGCTAGAGGTAAGTCTGTGCCCCAACCTCGTGCCCCAATCCTCTGCCCCAGCCCTGAGCCCCCCCAACCTGCAACCCCTCCCTGCACCCCAAACCCTTCATGCCTGTCCTCACCCCAGAACCTGCACCCGCAGCCCAGAGCCCTCTCCTGCACCCAAACCCTCTGCCCCAGCCCAGAGCCCCTTCCCACACCCAGAACCCCTCATTCCTGGCCCCACCCCTAGCCTTCACCCCAATACCCCAACCCTCCGCCCCAGCCTTGAGCCCCTTCCACACCCCAAACCCCTCATCTGCAGCTCTGTTGGGTCGCGGGCATCAACAATTTTCTAAAACTGGGTCCCCAGAAAAAAAGTTTGAAAACCACTGACTTGGACTGTATGCTCTTTGGAGAGAGAGGCTCGTCCAGTGGTTAGAGCAGAGCTTTCCAAACTTTTCATGTTGGTGACACACTTTTTAGACATGCATCATTTCGCGACACACCGGAAGTGACGCGGAATCAATTCCGCCCGGATTACACATACTGCGCATGCGCAGTACCTAGGGCCGGCCGCCCCAAGCAAAAAAAAAAAACCCCAAGTGCCGCCCCCGCCCCCCAACTCCGGCCGAAACACCCCCCTCCCCCCCCACCCAACAACGCCGCCCCACCAAAATGCCGGGGGGGAGGGCGGAACGCCTGCTGCCCCACTGCCCCGGCTGGGGAGCGGAGCACGCCTGCCACCCCGCGACACACCTACACACTGCCGCCGACACACTAACGTGTCGCGACACACAGTTTGGAAAGCTCTGGGTTAGAGCATTAGCCTGGGGCTTACGCGATCTGGTTTCAACTCCATTCTCCACCAGAGGCTTTCTGTGTGACCTGAGGCAAGTTGCTTAGTCTTTCTCCATCTGTAAAATGGGGGTAATAGTACTTTGCTACCTCACAGGGTGTTGTGAGGCTCAGTGTATTTAAAAAGTGTCAGGTACCTAGATACTACAGTAATGGGGGCAATATAAGTGCCATCAGTTATGTGTGTACAGTGCTTAGCAAAATGTGGCCCTGAGCCTCTAGATGCTACTGTGATACAAATAATAATAGACTGCAGACTTTTTCTCTTACTGAGAGGAAGGGGAATGTAGTAAATAATTGAAAAATGTTTAATATTTTATAGACCTGGGTAAAGATCAGAGGGTGCAAAACTGAGAAATCATAGAGATTTGTCATTTATTCACAAATTTGTATAGATTAAAATCCTTGGAATAAGGAGAGAGAGTTTGAATAAAGGACACTGTCAGATATGGAAACAACCCAGGTGACAGCAGCTGAGCTTTTTATACGGTTTTAAAGACGTTCAAGCAAAACCTTAGAACCAGATTTCTCCTGGTGATTTCAGCTTCCCCTGCCAAACCCCAAACACAAACAATGTAGACTTGTTTCACGGGTGGCAAGGAGACCCACGCAGTTAAGGAGGATGCCACTGCAAGGAATTAGAAAATAAAGTTTAAACAAGTGGGAGCCTCTGTTTTTCACCCTCCCTCCTAGGGACAGACACAGTGATTTTGATAAAGCATAAGGAAATTTAATGTGACAGAGCAGGAGCACTGAGCTGGAAAATGTGAGGGGGTCAGGAAGGTTATGGGGGCTCTAACAGATGAGTGCATTATCCTGCTACATCACCTTTTGACCCCGTCTTTAGGGCATTTCTCCATCTATTTCTCAACTCTAGCACTTCATCAGTGCCACATATTGGAAAACAGCGAAGATGAATATTATATTCAAGGCCTTTGTTTTCCCCCTCATGTGTGCTGTGCTCCCAAGAAATCACGTTACTTGATGAGGGTTGTCAAGTCAATGTGTGAATGAGCATCTCATTTCCAGTATCTCTGACAGCCACCTGACACTGCCATTTGTTTCCTAGTATTAGTGGTAAAATTCCTAATTTTGAAATGGGTTACTACTAGTTCAGGGTCTGCTTCGCAAATAAGAAAAGCTCTCTTGAATTTAGCCACCATAGGTTTTCATGTCACAATGGAACATTGTTTATGACGTTTTTTATGTATTTCAACCAAGTTTGCTTAATAGCAGCTGCTGTCTGAAGTGGCAGAAGGCATTCTGGTTTTGATCTAGGAATGTGGACTCATTTCTCACCCCGCTGACCTCATGGCCAGGATATGTACAAAAGAGACCTTGCTTCTTTAAGGCACTGATTTGGCATATTGTTCCCTTGATATAAGGGTCCTTAAGTTTGGGTTTAATATTTTATGATGTCAGGTTGAGATTTTCAAAGCAGTCTAGGGGGTGTAAACACACATTTTCCAAGGAAATATATAGAAAATGTTTAAAATTTTCCATTAAAACTTATGGAAGATGTATCTTCATCCCATAGACTGTCTCTTAAAAATCTAAACCCAAGTCTATGCCAAGAATCATTCCTCACCCTTGTTCACAATAATGATAGAAGCAGGACTGTTTTTTGGTCTTGCATATTTAAAGTTGTATGTCCAAATGGGGTTATGTTGTGAATCCCGTTACGTGTTGTGTTTTTCTAGGGTTTGTTTTTCCACTCTCACTATAATTTTGTTCGGTTGTATGGTTGCCAAGTGACACCTTTGACTTTGATCAGATTCAGAGAAATTGTAATATTATGAAATGCCTCAATTAGTTTTATTTGTGTACTTAATCACACAATCCCAACATTTTTGGGGGACTTTGATCACTGTCAACCCCCTAAACATACCTGCTACTATAATAAAATAAACACTGCACATGCTTCACAATATTTTCCACTATAGTAATCTCCATAACCACCCACACAATCACCAGCCTGCTCCCTCCCCAATGCTAGAGGACAAAGATGGTATTTGTAATATGTCCAGAAAGTTAGTTAAGGTAGTAGGTAGTAGATGTGAAAGCTACCCATCATAGAGTTCCATAGCGGAGGGACCTTCCCACAGACGGCCTTGCTAGAATCCTCTCCTGTTTGAAACTGAAGGTGCAATATAGCCCAGGAGGGGAAATTCACCCCCCTGTTGAGGACCAGCACAAGCCTTATTTGCCACTTTGAGTCCCACTGATGCCATATTTTCATTACTTCTGTGTGATAAAAATGGTATGTAGACTTTGTGCTTGCCCTCCATGCAGGGGTGAATTCCAGCCAAGGATGAAGCTTTCTCCCAGGTGACCAGCATGGTTGCTAAACTTCCTATGTCTTTCTGGATTACTGTTCCAGGTCAGATATGTTTTATGAAAGCATGCACTGACTCACTTATTTTAAAGGAGGATTAAGGTGTATGAAGTGACAGAGAGAAGGTGCCGTGTGAAACTGAGCATGCTCTGATGCTTACCCTTTGTGGTTTGTCTAAAATCCCTCCACCTGATTCTTTCTTTTTCTGGAAACCTTTTATCTCCCAGAAATCTCCTTATAAGAACATAAAGGTTACAATAAAACATTTTGATCTTTTCTAATGTAGTGAAAATGACCTTCAAAGCTGGTTGGTGAGCTGTATGTATATGTGTGTGTGTGTGTTATAAACAGACTCCTTTTTTTTCTTTCCCTCCTCCCTTAATGTCGAATCAGGAGATGAAATGAACGGATTCTGGAACTAAATCTCTCTGAAGTTGCATTAATAAAGCTTGATTCATTCTTGATGTCCATCCTCTGGAGGAAGTGTTGACAGAACAGATGAGGGTTTCACCTCCTTTGATGTATGAGAGATGTGAGAGCTCTTCAAAATTATTGTTGCTTTAAATAGATCCAAAGGTTACTGTTAAGAGAAATGAGCAGAAAATGTGAATAAATGTGGAGACAAATCTGTTGAGGAACTTCACATTTAAACTGACACGCACAACTGATTTTCATCTGTTAACTTTACCTAATTTTACAGTAAGATTGATGAATGGGAGAGAGGTATGTGCAGAAAAAAAATAAGCTGCTCTCGATATGAAAATAGCTATTTAAAAGGGAAATGTGCTGCTGTAGATGAAAAGCTGTGAGGACTCATTTTTTGTTGTTGAATGGCTGATGTAGATTGAAATTTTGGTGCTTAGGAAAAATTGTGTGGAAAATATTTTCTTAAACTGACCTCTTATTTCAGGTTTCAGTACTACTGTTTCTCTCTTCCTCTCCCCCACCCCCCAACTCCTTCAATACATGCTGGTGAAGAAACATGGGTGAAACTGATAGAAAAACTGGTTATATTTCTCAATTTCCAGCTTCTTGTGGCAGTTCCTGCTAGTTTAAAGAATCGACTCAAATTAGGTAACATTTTACTGCGTTTAAAAACAAAATGCACTTGTGTTCTACCTAACCTTGCATTTGCTTCTAATACCAGTATCATCTCCAGCAAAATAAATCCCGTTTATCTGATGAATTTTGAGAATAATATTCTGCAATCTTTTTGAGATATAAGACAATAAGCTATAATTATGCAAAAGACTTATTTACATAAAAATGTTCAGAAGGCACATTCAGTGTTTGTCTGTAAAATGCCATTCTAAAAGTTAAGTGCATTAAAATGTTGGGGCGCAGACTTTTGCAGTAATTTCATTTACTGCTTTTTAAACTACCCTGCCTGTTTTGTTTGAAAAAAGAATTTCAAACAGATTACCGGGAATAGTTTGCACAGTACCAGAGTAAATGAACTATTTGCCCATTGATTTAATCCTGCTGATTTAATTTTGGGGGCAGATTGTTCTAAGTGGAAAATTTGCAGGCTGTTTTTGCATGTAAAACAACGAAGTAATTGCACAGGAGGTATTGTGCCTGATTCTCTGTTAACTTCAATGGAATTATTTTTTGATTTACACCTATTTCATTGAGATTAGAATTTGGCTCAGTGTTCTTTGTGCATTGCAAGATCCTACTAAAAATGTCAACACTTGGATTTGAGTTTCCATAAAATCTTCGAAGGGTGCTGATCTGGCCAAATTATTATGATTATAAAGGTCTCAGTTCACTCCTTTTCACGAAATCCGCCTGGACCGTCAATGTAATCTAAAATAATAGAACACCAATATGAATATTTAGCTTAAATATCAAACCTCCTCCTAGGAAGCCTATACTGATGGGTAGCTTTCACATCTACTACCCCCATCTTTTTTTTGTTACTAATTTTAAGTTGTTTTGGGAAGAGGAGAGTGGAATTCTAAATAAACAATATTGATAGGTTTTTTGAGCCACAGTTGAAAATCCTTATCTACTCAATGAAAATAAAAAGTAAAAGGGGTGGGTTATTGTTTATACCTTGCTCATAAGAGTTTCATAAAGCTGTAGCTAATTGAATGGTAAGACACTCTGCTAACTAAAATATAACTGTCACAGTAGCAAGAAATAGGGCAGTTGCACTGCAGAGAGGAGAATTAACCCCGTAGATGTTCTGTTGGATAGCTCTCTCAGTTTTTGTGATTGTATTATACATTCTGTGGAGGAGCAGAGCTGCTATTTTGACTCTTTAAGGGCCAAGTCTTGGTCTGTAAGTACAGAGCCATAGTGAATAGGCTTTGTGTAGGGGAGCATCCATGGGGTTGTATGATGTTTAATGCTGTGGTGGGGTTCCTAAACGGCTGTAAATGGTCACTACTCCATTTACTTCAATGGCGAAGTGGCAATTTACGCCAGCCGAGGATCTTCCTCTGTATCCTTAGGGCGTGCAAAGCCATGCAGCTGCTACTATGGCTTGCAGTCCATGTACTTCCTTTGCCACCGTTGTTTTATCCAGCCTGTTGGCATAGTGGTGGACTTTCTGACCATATTCTCCCCATAATCCCACTGCACAGCCCCTCAGTCTCTTTCTGCACCTTGAATGGTGGAATCATAGCAGTTCTACTATGTTTAGTGTCTTCCATGCCCATAGGTGCTGGGGGGAGGCAGGATTTGGCCGTATAAATGATATTCTTTACCATTAGTTGTATTGCACTAGCACAGTGGTTTTCAACTTTTTTTCATTTGCGGACCCCTACACATTTTGAATGGAGATGCGGACCCCTTTGGAAATCTTAGACATAATCTGCGGACCCCAGGTTGAAAACCACTAACATCTAGAGGTTCCAGCCTTGTTGTGTTATGCACTGTATAACCAGAACAGCAAGACGGTCCCTGTCTCGAAGAGATACTTGGTAACAGCAGTTTCTACATAAATGTAGTTGTAAAGCGCTCTGGGGTTGTTTTTTTTCCTTTCCAAATCTTGTCTGTGAGGCTGAAGCTTAAATTCTCTATTGACTCCTTATAAAATTCCAACTTTCTTATAGCTGTGGGTGGTCCAGGTTGTTTCCTGCCTACTCTTCCTGAGACTCACAATCCTGTGTGAAAATGGAAGCACTTGCAACTCCATCTCTTTCTGCCTATTCAGAAACCAAATTGTTTCTATGACTGCTGATACTTTACTTCTGAATAACCTGCATACAATGTGATTTTTTTTAAAAAAATTCTCAGAGAGAGATGTTAATTTTCAATGAAGTACTACTTAAAATAGTACAGGCTTGTAGGTTAGGCCTACATTTGTTCTACCTTTAATATTACATTTCTGTTAGGAATTCCCCTCCCCAGCTCACCCCACCTCAGTTTCTAAGGGTGAGAATAGACTTAGCCATAAGTGAGGGGAAGGGCATAATTGTGTTGCCCTAGGAGAAGGAATTGTGATTCAGAGAGTCACAGTTCCTCATGCTTTTCCATTCTTGCTGTGGAGGAAATTGTTACCCTTGGAAGGATGCAATTTACTTTCCTTCTCTCTCTCCCTTCGGCACTCCCCAAACCCATGGTTAGCTACCCTCTAGAAGACCATGAGTGTAGGAGTGGGGCCAAAGCCGAGCCCACTTGCTCACAGGGGGAAGAAACTGGAGAATGGAGGATGTGCCCTGCATCAGATCCATGTGATCTTGGCCAAAAAGGAAGGTAAAGGTGGGGCTTACTCTTCTGCTTGGCTGAGTTAGAAAAAGGCACAATCTGACCCTAAATATCTAGTGTTTTGAAACGTTGGTTTTCCTCTGAAAGGTATTTGCTCGTTAACTGCTACAGCAGAAACTGAGCAGTCTCTGATTGTTTGCTTCCACGTTCTAAGATCTTGGGCACGTTAACTCGTTGAGTCAGTTTCCCCGTGTGTAAAATGGGACCATAGTACCTACCACCTCAAAAAAATGTTAAGGCTTATTTATTATTTTGTGTGTGCACGCGTGCCTGCGTTGCAGCACTCAGAGATCCATGGATAAAAAGACCTAAATCAGGGGTGGCCAATCTGGGGCTCCGGAGCCACATGCGGTCAGAAGTGAATATGTGGCTCCTTGTAAAGGCACCGACTCCGAGGCTGGAGCTACAGGCGCCAACTTTCCAACGTGCCGGGGGGTGCTCACGGCTCAACCCCTGGCTCTGCCACAGGCCCTGCCCCCACTCCACCCCTTCTAGTGCCCTCCCCTGAGCCTGCCGTGCCCTTGCTCCTCCCACTTCCCGCCAGAGCCTCCTGCACGCCACGAAACAGCTGATCGGGAGATGCGGGGAGGGAGGGAAGGGGAGGCGCTGATCAGCGGAGCTGTCGGTGGGCGGGAGGCGCTGTGAGCTGATGGGGGGCTGCTGATGTATTACTGTGACTCTTTGGCAATGTACATTGGTAAATTCTGGCACCTTGTCAGGCTCAGGTTGGACACCTTGATAGAAAAATCCTATAGCACTTAATAGGGGTGAAACAGATTTTTATAGAAATTAAATAGGATTCTGTAGAAATTACAATGAGAACCTGTATAATTTAATAGAGGAACGGTCTCCTTCCTATAGAATGTTTGAGTACTGCATATAGAATTTCATAGAGAATTACATGCCTGCTGCTCCTTTTGGGTTGGTTTAAAAATCCCATACAAAGATTCATATTCACGGTTAAATTTTATAGGGCTTATTCATTGGCAGGAAGCAATCATTGAGGATGTGTACAATCAAGAAAATAAAAGGGAGCAAGGATGGTTTCAAATCCGGCAGAGGAAAAAAAAATATTACTTTTGCCAAATGCAACAGGACAATTAGTAGGTTAGCATTTCTCTCCTGTTTACCTCTCTGCTGGGGATTCCTCCTCCATTTTTAGCTTTGCTGCTTTTGGCTTGTCTTTACGTTTGCTCTCTAGCCTTGATGGATTGAATACAGTTCCTCTTTCAGTCTCTGCCTCAAGTGCTCCCAGACCTGCTGCCACCAGAGGTTGCATCAGAGACAAGTGTGTCTTCGGGACTGTAAAAAGAGTATTGTAAAAGCTGCTTTAAAAAAAAAAACTATTTTAAGAGAATAATTGGTTCTTGCTTTAAAACAGTTTCTAATTAATGTCAGTTGTAGAAAAGGGAATTTAAATTGTGGGATGGTTTGCATAGAGATGATTCTCAGCCCAAACCCCTGGTGCATCCCTCAAGTTGAAAGAAATCTGGATCTAGATCCAATTCCATGGCTAACCCCTAATTCAAAATAGGCCTGTAGAGGGTCTTCCAACAGAGAAGAGACAGGAATCGGCCGTAATGAATATCAGTGGGATTCTTACCGAGGCTGCCGGACACAGACAGGCAAGGCTCTGTGGTTCTGGCTTGCTTGCTCCCACACCCAAACAGAATCAGCCACCCAGTGTCACCATACCGGGTTTCCTGAAGTCCTGGCTTGGACTCGTCAATTGTGAAATGGGCTGAAGGAAAACCCTGGATCCAAGCACTCACAAATATTTGAAGACCAGGCCTGAACTTGTTGGCTTGGGCCAATCTCTAGTTAATAGGTGTAATATAGATTAATACCCACACTGACAAATGTAATTTTATATCATTATATTGGTAAAAAGAAAATTCCCTGGTTATTCAGGGCAGTAGTGCAAAAGCATTAGAGTAACATAACATAGCATCTTAGACAGGATCTGGGGGGGAACATTCGCACATCTTGTGGGCTTGACAGGGCTGAATCGAACCTCAAATATGATAGTCACCCATGCAGAATCTTAAATATTTTGGCTCCTCTGAAATCAGTGTGTAAATGGCAAGCGAGGAAGCATGTAACATGTGATGTGATTGCTGAAATATAATTTCTCAACCTCAAAAAACCATAATTCCTGTTTTCACAATGCTGATCGGTTGTTGAAAGTGCAAAAATTAAGTAAATATGTGAAAAAAGCACATAATGTGTTTTACTTTAAGTTTTTAGGAGGTCATAAGTTTCGTTTGTTTCATTTTACTTTGTTCTAGATCTGGTTTTAAAGTGAGCTTTTCTTGTGGGAAAACTGCATGGCTTTGTATGCATTTTTGGTTAACTTTCACTTAGTGGTCTTGTTGCTTGTCACTGCGAAAACTGGCCACCCAGTTTCCTTCCAAGATTGAAACAGGAGTATTGTACTTAGACTGTAAGCTCTTTAAGCCAGTGTGCACCTTTTTGTTCTTTGTAAAGTACCTCAGACAGTGGGGGCCTAGTTAATGACTGGGGCTCCAAGATGCTACTGGATACAAGTAATAACTGGAGTACCTTTTATCTCACACAAACGGAATTTGTTGGTGCATCCTCTTGTATTTCTTGTATCAGAATTAATGGGAATAGACATTGCAGCATGGCCAGTAGGTTATAAGAAGATGATATTCAAGGATTTCTACCGGTGTGGCTCATTGATCTTCTTAGAGACAGTGTCTGATAACATTTTGCTAATATGCTTTATTTATTGCTTCATAAAATGGAACTAGATAAGGTCAGTGACTGAATCCAACGTTGGTGAGAAGTCTATTGACTATTTCCTTCAGGGTGAAAGTAGCTAAAATTATATTACTACTGGGGGGGATTCCAATTGCTGAGCAGTGCACAGGGTATTTGTATATTAAGGCAAATGATTAATTTTCAGTGCTGTTTGCTTGTTGAGGATATTTGTAATGTTAATTGTTTGTCTACAGTTAAATGTGCTTTGTGACACTGATTTTCTGGATTTTTTGGAGGAAATAATTTCCATCCTTGAAAGTTAAATTGTTGGGGAAAAAAACAAAAACAAAAAAGCTTCCCGCAAGAATTTATTTTTATTGCTCTGAGTGACCCTTTAATTTTTTCTTTGTTTATGGGAATTAATTTTTTTCCTAGAGGAGAATTTTTTTCAATTTGAAATCTATAGTAGGGCAGGCAGATTTCTGATTAACAAAAAGAATTGAATGTATACGCCATGTCTAATTCCATTATGTGATGTACTCTTTGCAAAGTGTCACATTTGTGACAGTCATACAAGTGCATTTTAAAAGCAGGCTATTATTATGAATCCTTCCCCCTCCGTTTTGGTTTGATCAGTTTTGTCCCACCTGTTGGGTATTTGGTTGGTTGGCTTTCATTTCCAACAGCAGGGTTTTTATAGAAAATCTTTCTTTTAATGAGTTCAGCGTGATGTACAGTTGTTGCTTGGTTGCCTTCTGCTGCAGTTGATATTCAACATTATCACGGTGTAACAAACCCATGGTCTCTGATAGCATATAGATTTCTATTAGAGACCCAGAAATAACTAGTGAGGGGGAGGGAATAGAGCTGACCAGCAGAGAAAAGCAGCATAGGTCAGATGCTCTTATTGTTGTTTCTTTGCAGGCTTCTGATAAAATGAACAGCCTTATCATTGGCTTCTTCAGCAGATATGCAAGTAAGATATTCTTTTGCATCCTTGAGAGCCTAATTAGTGTTTAAGTCAGTAGCAGTATGCCGGCTGCATCTCTCCACTAAGCTTTTTAATGTTGAAGAGAACAAAAAAGTTTGCCCAGCCATTGTGAGTCAGTGTTAATTCTCTCTCTGCCACTCTCTCATGCCAATCATCATAGTATCTAATGTGAATTAGGGTATGTGTACACTATGAAATTTATGTCGCATTTATAGAAGTCGATCTTTAGAAAGCGATTTTATACAGTCGACTGTGTGTGTCCCCACTAAGCACATTAAGTTGTTAGAGTGTGTCCTCAATACCATGGCTAGCATTGACTCACGGAGCGGTGCACTGTGGATAGCTATCCCACAGTCCCCGCTGCCCATTGGAATTCTAAGTGAATATAAGAAATAGAACAAAGCAGATTACTGGCCAAATAAAACAACTTCCTCAAGCTAAGCTCAATATACTTAAGAAACAGGTTACAAAATGTAAATTCTCACCCTAAATGTTATTTTAGGCAGGTTGCAAAGTTTGGGTAGTTCAGAATTCCAGTTACAGTGCTTTTCAGACTGGACCCGTCTCAGTCTGGACTCCCCCCCCCTCCCTTCCATTCAGGTGGCTTTAGCAGTCTTTCTTCTTGGGCAGATAGGCCATGGAGAGGAGGAGCCCTGTTGCCTTCCTCCCCACCCTTAAATAGGATTTACATAAGGCGACAATCCTTTGTTTCTCAGACTTGACCTCCCCTTCTCTTCCAGTGGAAAGTTACAAGAAATCCCAGGTTAATGTTCAGTATCAGGTGACAAGACCACCTTACTCTAGTATCACAGAATCGATGAGTTAGTCTCCTTGGATTTCAGTGCTGTAATATTTGGGATGGGAATAAATGGGACTTTCTCCATGCTTATTTTATAACATAATAAATCAGATACTTTTTAATTTAAAAAGGAAAACCTGAGTCTTGAACTTCCTCTTCATCCCTATCCAGAACACTTATCCATAAGCTTAAACAATTACATAGCAAAGTGCTTATCTATTGAGGTAAACAATCACTTCAGAAAAAATAAGAATAATTTGGTGGGGGCGAGGGGGAAGGGAAACAAAGAAATTCTCACAGCCATATAATTACGTTGTTAATGCTAAGTTAACATAAAGATTTCAGGTACAAAACAAGTCAGGAAATTCTTACTTTAGGTGCCTCCATTGATTTTACCTTCTGTCCCCCCTTTGCCACCAGACCTCTATACACAGGCTGGAGAGCACTTGCTTCTGCTCCTCTTGCAGTACCAGAGTTTCTCCTTACCCCTGCCCATTCTTTATTTGTACCCTCAAGGTTTCCTTCCACCTCTGGCTGCTCTTGCAATCTAGAATGGTGATCACCACCTACGTCCTCAAGCATCTTTTTCCTTGCTTCAGAACATCTCTTCCTATATAGATCAAAGCTCTCCTCCTAACACTTACATCCCATGAGTTTGCTGGAGACGTACGGCCCTGTGATGGTGAAGGTGATGAAATGGTCAAGGAATGTTGCTGGAAGAATCCACTTAGCACACGACTGGAAGGGCATGTGGCACAGCTCCCAAATGTGGTTGTGTAGCACTGTGTGTACACACAGACTCCAAATAATGGCACTGAAATTTTGTTTTGGTGGCTGTAGATCTAGCATGGTTGGTCTCTGTCCCTTTATTTTTAAATTACACTAAAGCCTAGCAAAAAGAAAATAAGAAAGAAAGAAATACTTGTGGCACCTTAGAGACTAACAAATTTATTTCAGCATAAGCTTTCGTGGGTTAGAACCCACTTCATCGGATGCATGGAATGGAACATACAGTGGACAGATATTTATACAGTCAGAGAAACATAAGGTGGAAGTGCCTATACCAACCTTAAGAGGCTAATTAATTGAGAGGAACCATAACAGGAAGAGGAACTGTCCACTGTATGTTCCATTCCATGCATCCGATGAAGTGGGTTCTAACCCACGAAAGCTTATGCTGAAATAAATTTGTTAGTCTCTAAGGTGCCACAAGTATTTCTTTCTTTCTTATTTTATTTTTGCTGACACAGACTAACACAGCTACTACACTGTAACCTATCACTAAAGCCTAGGGGAGTATGGGAGAAGTTCTCAATATTTTTAAGGGCAATTTTTTTGAGGCCTATAAAGTTTGACTGGGTCCCTTTAAATGTAGATTATCAGAGTTGAAAATCCCTGAGTTTTGGCTGCATCTTCTCTTCAGAGCCTTGTGTATTTAAGAAGAGGTCACCACTTGAGCGTGAGAAAAGGGGTTTATTGAATTGCAAAAGAGCGTACTTGTCTCTGTGAATTCCTTTGAGAACAGGCATACATGATGTGTAATGCTGCTTTGAATGGGCTCCATGCATTTGGCAAGTACAAATGGAAACAGCTAATGGAGCTAGAATATTGTA
This sequence comes from Macrochelys suwanniensis, assembly GCA_033296515.1. NCBI lineage: Eukaryota > Metazoa > Chordata > Testudines > Chelydridae > Macrochelys > Macrochelys suwanniensis. Next base: position 12,387,242 of record CM065796.1, read on the forward strand.
CTTTTAGGGCCAAGTTCTGAGGTGTTTGGCTCATTTGAAGTCAGTAGGATTCCTCTCATAAGGAAAGGTGAGTAGGATTTGGCTCGTAATAGCCAGTTTTCTACAGTGAACATTTTTTGATCATTCATAATTTCCATCCAGAATCTCTCACTAAAGGTTCTAGCAGTAAAGTGCTTTGACTGACTAAGGTCAGATCCTCAGTTGCTGTAAACTGTCACAGCTCCGTTAGAGTCAGTGGCGCTACGGCCATTTATGCCTACTGAGGATCCTGCCCCTCTGTTTTGCATGATTGCCTTTTATTTTCCATAAAATATTTCACCAACAGTCCGTGACGGGGATATAGAAAAATATTCCTGTAATGGTCTTGTAGTTTTGTAAGGTATGTTAACTAAAAATGAAGTGTATGATCACCTTTGTTACAAAAATAACGGTCTTTAGCATTAGCGAAAAAAACATATATTCATCTGGGAACCTTCAAAGTTATAACACTTAAGGCCCACTCCTGCTCCCATTGAAGTTGGTAGTAAAATTTCTGTTGATTTCAGTAGACCATAATGTACTGACAGAGAAGAAGCTCAAATTGTTGTTTGTAAAGTATTTCCTTTCCTCTCTAGCTCCCTCTCACCTTCTGTCAGTGAGAGTGAAATGGCTTCACTTTTGAGGTGGAGAAGGGAGTTTAAGGTTTCAATCACATGCCTTCTCCAGCTGGAAATATATATGTGTTAGGATTAATAGTAACTTTCCCTTTTTGATTTACCAGTGCTCACCATAAATGTTGGTTTAATAGAAAACCCCAAGAAACAAACAGTCATATACCCTAGCTCTTCTCAGCTTTTGTTTTAATCATTAATGCATCAAAATATATAAACAATCACACAAGTGTATCTTGGGAAATAGGGTCTAGAGGTTTAGAAATAAAATAGTTCTGTGCATTAGCTGAAATGGAAAACCTGAGCTGTACATTTTTATAATCTCTGTATGGCATGCTTTCTGCCTCTTAAGAACTGTAAAAGATACGGAGGCATTGTCACTATTGACAACCTAATCAAATCATCCTAGTAAGTGCTGGTCTTTGAAAGGCTTTATTTAATTAGGCTGGTGTACAGAAACAGCATTAATAAAGCATTCCAGCCAACTCAAGCATCTTTTAAAATAATGGCAAAGTGCTATGAAATATGAATACTGTTGTGGGGAAGCAGGTGAACTATGAATCTGATCACAGTGGCGCAGTAGAAACATATTCTGGAGTGTAAATAAAATCATGGAATAATAAAAATGCAGGGCTGGAAAGGACCTTGAGAGGTAATCTAGTCCACCCTCTCTTCCCCCCCTTCGCGGAGACAGGACCAAGTATACCTAATCTGTTCCTGACAGGTGATTGTCTAACCTGTTCTTAAATACCTTGAATGATGGTGTTCCATAACCTCCCTTGGTGTAACCTGTTCCAGTACTTAACTTTCTAACTGTAAGGATTGTGAGTTCGATCCTTGAGAGGGCCATTTAGGGATCTGGGGAAAAAATTGGGGATTGGTCCTGCTTTGAGCAGGGGGTTGGACTAGATGACCTCCTAAGGTCCCTTCCAACCTTGATATTCTATGATTCTATATTCTATGATAGTTTTTCCTAATATGTATCCTAAATCTTCCATGTTGCAAATTAAGCCCATTACTTCATGTCCTACCTTCAGAGGACATGGAGAACAATTGATCACCGTTTTCAAATATGTTAAAGGCTGTTATAGACTGTTAGCAGGCCCGCCCCCGCACCCCCCGGTCATTTTTTATCTATACTAAATGTGAGCAGTTCTTTTAACCTTCGTAGGTCAGGGTTTATAAATCTTTTATTTATTTTTTTTTTGCTCTCCTCTGGACTCTCTCCAATTTATCCACATCGTTCCTAAAGTGTGGCACCCAAAACCGGATGCAGTGCTCCAGCTGAGGCCTCACCAGTGCCAAGTTTAGAGCGGATCAGTTACCTCCCATGTTTTGCAAGTGACACTCCTGTTAATACACCCCAAAATGATACTAGTCCTTTCTGCAGTTGCATCACACAGTTGACTCATGTTCAATTTGTGATCCCCTATTGCCCCCAGATCCTTCTCTACAGTACTATCACCTAGCCAGTTATTCTCCGTTCTAATACTTTGCATTTACCTTCACTGAATTTCATCTTGTTGATTTCAGACCAATTCACCAGTTTATCAAGAATTCCATTTCTGCCCCAAAGTACCTGCAACCCCCTCCGAGGTTCGTGTTATCTGCAAATGTTATTATCACACACTCTGCTCCATTATCCAGTGAAAATATTGAATAGTACCAGACCCTGAAGGCTCCCTGTAGATGCATCCTATAATTATAATATAATATACTGTAGTTCTGAATTGTTCTAAAAGTGGAACACCATTACATTATTTTGCAAGAAACTTAAATTTTGTAGTCCCTCAGGCCACATGACCCACTTGAGTGGGAGGATGTGAAACTCCTGACAGTCACTAGACCTGTGGAGGCTTTCTGGTTCTTGAAAATTATTCCAGTTATGTAAGAAAGATGCTGCCATAGTTCTCATGGGTACAGAAGCATTTTCTTTTTCTCTCCTAGTCGAGCAAAACCTTACAAACACTTTCTGACTGTCTTGCCAGTTCAGTGTTACGCTAATAAAACTTTGCTGTAACATACATACACTCAGAAGAATCAGTATAAAGACGACTTCAGTTAAGCAGAACTAAGTTCCTTTAGGGAAACTGAGAACTGCTTTTACGGTGATGAGGTAGGTACATTTTAATTGATATGTTTTAGGTGTAATCAAATAAGAATGAATTTTGAAGTGGAGTAATCTTTTCGGACTTGATCTACTTCTGAATTGCTAAATGGTTAAAATAAACGATGAGAATTGTAATGGTAGACAGCAGTTGTCACAAACAAAGTACAAATAAAATGTGGGAATTTCCCTTGCAGAAATACATTTCCAGATTAACAAAGTCTCTTTCCCACCCCTACCTCTTCCTAGACTTATGTTTAAGTTCATTTTGTTTAAATGAATACCATCATTTTTGTTTTGAGTTATCTGCCAAATGTTATCCAGAAGTTGGTATTGACCCTTCACTGAAACTTTGATATTTAATTAAAAAGCAGTACTTAATTTTATGTATAAAATAATGTTTAGAAAACTGCTCCCTAGAGCAAAATTGTTGACAATCTGGCTCCTAAGTCCCTTCCCCTTGGCTTACTCTAGAATAGAAATATTTTGGTTTCGAGGAACCAAAATCCTTTGCTACACTTACAAAGACATGATCTTAAAAACAAACAATCAGAACCATCAAACAAGTATCTTTTGAGTGAAAAACATTTTCCCTCAAAACTATGGGGAAAGTAAGATTATGAATTAGTGCAGTGATTGCATAATTTTGCCTGGTAACTACTAATTCTTAAAAAGAACGAGTCTGAAAGAATGAAGGCTCATTCTCTAAACTTTTGCATATGGAAAGGCTGAAATCTGTCTCTCTCTCTTTTTTTTTTTTTTAAAATAAGGATAAAATGTGTCCTGAAATGTATTTTTCTCTCACTGAAGAATTGGAGTTTAATGGTAGTGTAAATGAAGTGATAATTGCCAGTCGTCGTGTACAGAGCCCAATATTTTAAAACCCTTTAATACTGGCCTATGAATAATTTAACAAAATAAGGTCTATTCACTTCCATTAGCATCGGACGATCGCCAGGTGATGAGCTTAATGTTTGATGAAAGGAAAGAAACTTGTCGGACTGAATGCTAAGAATAAATATTTTAGCTATTTGAAATATCTGTTGCATTTATTTGAACTCTGGGTACATGCTTGCATTAAGTTCAGTTTTCTGCTATGTTGAACCATTTTAATTATTACACTTGAATATAGACTTCAACATTTTCTGTTGAGGAGAGCTTGGGACACTATTCCAGTGTGACAATGTTCTGAGTTCCATTGCTTATTAATATTAATCTAGTTCAGTGCATTGATGCGTACTGTAACTGAAACCACATGAGTAATCCTGTTAGAAACAGGAGGATTGTCCAAGCAGGGCACTTGGAAATAAAATGTGGTATCTGATCTGCTTTTGTATGAGTAAGTTGCTGTATGCAGCACAAAGGCTGAAGTTTTTAACCCTTTGTAGGCATCATTATCATGATTTCTGAGGTAATGGCTAAAATGTTCAAACTTGGGAATGGAGCCTGAATTTAGGCACCTACATCCATATATCTGCCTGCATTCCCATTGTATTCTGTTTGTAGAGATAATAGTATGCAAACAGGCTGCAATTTATGCTGTGTACTGAAATGCAAAGAGCAGTTACTAAACATCTCTCTGAGCAGATATGTATTTAACTTTTATACAGTGTTAAAAATTAAGTGTTTTACTATAGCAAAAATAGCTGAGAGCTGGCATTGAATCATAGAAGATTAGGGTGGGAAGAGACCTCAGGAGGTCTAGTCCAACCCCTGCTCAAAGCAGGACCAACCCCAACTAAATCATCCTAGCCAGGGCTTTGTCAAGCCAGGCCTTAAAAACCTCAAAGGATGAAGATTCCACCACCTCCCTAGGTAACCCATTCCAGGGCTTCACCACTCTCCTAGTGAAATAGTTTTTCCTAATATCCAACCTAGACCTCCCTCACTGCAACGAAGACCATTGCTCCTTGTTCTGTCAGCTGCCACCACTGAGAACAGCCGAGCTCCGTCCTCTTTGGAACCCCCCGTCAGATAGTTGAAGGCTGCTATCAAATCCCCCCTCACTCTTCTCTTCTGCAGACTAAATTACCCCAGTTCCCTCTGCCTCTTCTCATAAGTCATATGGCCCAGCCCTCTAATCATTTTCATTGCTCTCCGCTGGACTGTCTCCAATTTGTCCACATCCTTTCTGTAGTGGGGAACCCAAAACTGGACGCAGCACTCCAGATGTGGCCTCACCAGTGCCGAATAGAGGGGAATAATCACTTCCCTTGATCTGCTGGCAATGCTCCTACTAATGCAGTCCAATATGCCATTCGCTTTCTTGGAAACAAGGGCACACTGTTGACTCATATCCAGCGTCTCGTCTACTGTAAATCTCCAGGTCCTTTTCTGCAGAACTGCCGCTTAGCCAGTCGGTCCCCAGCCTGTAGCAGTGCATGGGATTCTTCCATCCTAAGTGCAGGACTCTTGAACCTAATCAAATTTATTTTGGCCCAATCCTCCAATTTGTCTAGGTCACTCTGAACCCTATCCCTACCCTCCAGCATATCTACCTCTCCCCCCAGCTTAGTGTCATCCGTGAACTTGCTGAGCGTGCAATTCATCCCATCATCCAGATCATTAATGAAGATGGTGAACAAAACTGACCTCTGGGTCACTGTGCTTGATACCGGCTACCAACTAGACATTGAGCCGTTGATCACTACCCATTGAGCCCGACGATCTAGCCAGCTTTCTATCCACCTCATAGTCCATTCATCCAATCCATACTTCTTTAACTTGCTGGCAAGGATGCTGTGGGAGACCGTATCAAAAGCTTTGCTAAAGTCAAGGTATATCATATCCACCACTTTCCCCATATCCACAGAGCCACTTATCTCATCATAGAAGGCAGTCAGGTTGGTCAGGCATGACTTAGATAGTGCCTGTTATGTTGAAGGACCCCCAAAAACATTTTACATGCTTAACAAACAGTTATACAGATGCAAAGATCACTTGGTTCATCAAGGAAGTGCATCCCCCCTCTCTGTGGTGGAACATGGCAGATGTTGGATAGCGCACAGTAATGCTGTGTATGCGCTCCTGCTGAAGTACCAGAGGGAACTTAGGGAGGCAGAATGTAATTATTAATGTATCTGTTTTGGCACTGTTCTGATTCCGATAACTTTAAATTGCAGAAGTTAACTGTGGTGGCCAGCTTGTGCTTGTTTTTAAAGAAAACAGAACGCAGTTGACGTCACTGGACCAGTGTTTAACTTACCCTTTCTCCCCTAACAGCATGTCTTTCTGTAGGGAATACGCTCTCATCAGCTCCCGCTGTGGTCTGGACACAGAGTAAGAGTTAGTGCTGCTCATGACTCTGTGGTGTGCTTAGGGGAGCAGCTGTTCACCGGTGCCATTCCTGTGAGGAGTGTTAGGGGTTTTCCCTTCACTCCCTCCCCTGTTTCTTGTCATGAAGACAGAAAGCAGAAATCCGAAGTGCAGGCAATGTGATGTTTATTGGGGTTAGTTTCAAGCAAGCATATCCATAGCTCTGATGCTGCCGAGCCTTTCCCAGAGTCCCCGTTTCCCCTTCCTTAGCAGACATAATTTTACCTTGTAGTGCACACCCTTGGTTCCACCCCTTACAATTTACGGTCATGTTTTGTTTTGGAGGGCGGGGAGCCCGGCGGGCCGCAGGGAAGAGATGCGGCCCGCGGGCAGCGTGTTTGAGACCCCTGCTTTATACCCTGGGCTGGCGTGGGGGGGTGCTGTAGAGGCAGCACGTTCCGTCTCTGGATTGTGTTGCTCTTGATACGACTAATGCTCAGTTGACAGCGTTGGCAAGCTCCAGAGGGAGCGGCGTCTGGTCCACTGTGGATGAATGGAGGTGCAGCTTGGAGTCCTTAGTGCAGATCCTTAGCTGGTCTAAATTTATCCTCGCTCCTTGAAATCGGAAGAGTGGTATTGGTGGGAGTTAAAAAGGGCAGGGGTTGGGGAAATGGGGTGTTGTGGAGGGTTCTCCTTTCCCCTAAAAGGAGTGACTAGATTATACATCATAGTCACCATCTGGTTTGATTTTAGTTCTCTGTGCATTTCAGAAGTTTCACTTAATTTGGTAAATTAAAATATTTCCTGAGCTCCCCGAGTGTTTCTGGCGAAGAACAGAAGGGGAGGCAAATGCTTCCTCCTTAACACTCTGTTATCTGTATGTGGTATATGTAAGAGGCTTAAGAAAAACTAGTTAATCTTAACATAGACTTACTTTGTTTTACTGTTGCTCAGTTGGCCAATCCAGCTTCAAATTTTAAGGGGATGCAAAAAATAAACAAATCCTTGGCTTTTGTGAAGCTGCAAGAGAGCCATGTATCCCAGTTTTACACACGACTCTTAATCGTATATGTTGCAAAATGGTCTCTCTCTTCCACAACAGACGCTGTGCCTGATTCTCAAATGCCTTGCACCTTGGGTAGTCTTTTACACCTATGCAAAGTGGGGGGTGGGAGATAGCTCAGTGGTTTGAGCATTGGCCTGCTAAACCCAGGGTGGTGAGTTCAGTCCTTGAGGGGGCCACTTTAGGGATCTGGGGCAAAAAAAAAAATCTGTCAGGGGACAGTACTTGGTCCTGCTAGTGAAGGCAGGGGACTGGACTCAATGACCTTTCAAGGGCCTTCCAGTTCTAGGAGATAGGCATATCTCCATATTATATTATAAATTATAAGGTGTAAAATGCTACCAAATCAGATTTCTCCAGTTATGGCAAGGTTGCTGTTTTCACGTCCACTTTGCACAGGTATAAATGATTTTATATGGTGCAAATCTGGGGAATCAGCCCCTTTGTACCATCTTCCAAACCATCCTTTTTGCATCAAATGGCCTCCCCACTCCGGCCTGCCAACCCCCTTTCTTATTTCAGATTCCTTCATAAGATTCCTTCCCTCTGCAGCACCCACAAAAAAGTAAATCACAAATAATAATAAAGTAATCCAGCCATTTCATACTCCGACTTTTCCAGTGTGATTGGTTTATCTGCTCTATCTTGTTTGTTAGAATGTAAGGTCTTTGGGAAAGACTCCCTCTATTTTGTGTCTTGTATAGTAGTGAGCGCATTGTTAGAGTTTGAATAAATACTACTAATGAGCTATAGCCATGCATATTTTTTATACCTTACTTGAAATCTGCCTACTTTTGGCCTTTTAATGCAGGAGCAAATGACACTGCTTTGTGACTTAAAAATCTGCTTCCACAAAATATGCCTCAACAAATCTATACTTACTCATAAATAAGGAAGGTTTTGCTTATGAAAGCATTGACTTGAAAGTCAGATAATAAGGGTTATATTCTAGACCTGGCCATTGACTTGCTTTGTGGCTTTAGGAAAGTTACTTAACTCCTGTGTGCCTTAGTATTCTCATCTGTCAGTCAGGCAAGGTGGTGGGAGGGTGAGGTTGTGAGGCTCATTTTGTTAATATCGGCAAAGGGTTTTGAGATCCTCAGATGGAAGGTGATAAATATTATTATTATATTTATTTTATGATATTTGTAAAATGTTGATATTTAAAAAAGGCTTTTATCCACAGCACTGGTGAAGCCTGCATGTAATTTCTAATAGTTTAAGGATGGCATCTTGATTGAAGGTTGAAGCTATTACTACCAGCAGTAGAATGAAAGTGCTTTGCATGATGTGATGCTTTATCACTGATTTTATGCCCGTCTTTAAGATGGAGTTTCTTTATATTTCCTTCCTCCACTGTGTCATTAGCTATAGTGCTGAGAAGTAGCATAATTAAGCAACAGGAGGTATGTAGAATGCGCTGAGATTATCAACAACTATTCCTGTACCTTGTTGGAAGGAATGTAGCAAGTGCTGCATATACTTTATTCCCAGTTTTGTAGCGGTTGTGATTCAGTGTGGCTGCCTGTAATGCTGTGTATTATCAGGGTATAAGTGCATGGGCAAATTTCACAATGATGCAGGTGTTAGTTGAGCATGTCTTCTGGATCTACAATCCAGACTATCCAGTTTTTCTGTAATTGAGTGATGGCTATCTTCATCTTTCTTTATTCACTGCTCTCCAATGGCTACGTCTGTCCTCGGGCCAAAGAGAAGCGTAGCAAGAATGGGATGTATTGTGATCAAAAGGTTGTAGAAGAAGAAATGGTAAACTAAGCTGTGTCCTATCTTGTTTCCCTGAGCATATGTTCAATAATGTTGGAGTAGAAAGAAGACTCGAAGGAAGCAGATGCCTCCACATTAGAACATTGGGAATTTGTAGCTTCCAGATAATAAACTGCAGCTTTGAGGCACTTGTCTCTTTCTGCTTGCTAGACACAGCAATCCAAACAGCATTGATGTCCGTTATTGAGTTTGGTGAGAATTATGGAAAAGGGTGTGGAGACACAATTCTGTTCCCAGCCTGCAGAAGTAACGAAACCAGTGAGGGCAGAGTTCATGGGCCAGACCCCACCTGGTGTAAATCATTGTAGCTCTGTGGACTTTAGTAGAGCTATACCAGTTAACACCAGCTGAGGCTCTGGTACTGTGTATTTCTGGATAGAATAGAGCCCTTTATTCTGTTGACGCAAAGATCACTACCTAAAGTTTTCACCATAAAGAATACCATGTGGATACATTAATATTTAGTGCATGCATAGTTATATGTTCTGCATAATGTGATGGTTCCGATGAATTTGTAATCTTCTAAAGCAGGGGGCCAACCTGAGCCTGAGAAGGAGCCAGCATTTACCAATGAACATTGCCAAAGAGCCACAGTAATAAGTCAGCCGCGCTCCATCCGCTACCCCGCTCCAGCCCACAGCGCCTCCTACCCACCAGCAGCCACGCCAATCAGCGCCTCCCCCTCTTTCCCCATGCCTCTCGCCCGCCGCAATTAGCTGTTTTGCAGTGTGCAGGAGGCTCTGGTGCGAAGTGGGGAGGAGTGAGGGCATGGCAGGCTCAGGGGAAGGGGCAGGGGCCTAGGGGGAAAGGGTGGAGTGATGGCAGGACCTGGGGCAGAGCAGGGGGTTGAGCAGTGAGCACCCCACAGCACATTGGAAAGTTAGCATCTGTAGCTTCTGCCTCGGAGTCGGGGCCTATGCAAGGAGCCACATATTAAACTCTGAAGAGCTGCATGTTGGCCCCCCTGTTCTAAAGGCATGCAGACTTGGAAAGGTACTTTTTGTTTGTTTAAAAATTGAAATAAATGGACAATAATTAAGTTCAGGAGAATGTGACATTTTTTCTACTACGTAGAAGTGAAGTTAGAAAAGGGGAGTTTTTCTAGGGCTGAACTAGGAATATTTTATCGCCTAGAGGCATGTTGTACATTTCAGATGGAGTTATTAATCATTTTAACAGCCACTGGGATTTGATTGGATTATTGTAGCCATGAATATTCCTGATGAGTCATAGGGCTGAAAATGTTTCCTTTTGGACAACTCTGAATATTTATTTCAAGTTTGAACTAACTTCTAAAATATATCATCAGTAAGATCAGAAAGAGGTTAATAATGACTTTGGCTTAAAAAATAATAAAAATACCTTAGGACTTCCTTTTTTAGGATAACTGCTAGACTTGAATACAGGTACGTGAGATACATACAGCATGTGAGGATGTGGATAGGAAACAAGGCTGGATATCTACAAATGAGTCTATTTGTAGTTCTGCCCACAAACTCAATCTGAGCCTGGGCAAGCTAATTAACTACGTTGTGGCTTATTTTATCCTGCTATAAAATGGAAATAAAAATATTTATCCATCTTTGCAAAGCGCTGTGAGATCTACCACTTAAGTGGTATTCAGCCTAGTTTGGTGTGTAAATAACATGCAAAACAGGAAGGAAGGTAACATAGGATCCTTGCCTCCAAAGACAGAAGATGTTTGTTTAAATTGGTGTATAAATACACTTGCAGGAGCCATTTATTATTTTATTCTAGACATTAAACTTTCAGAATCTGTAAATCCATTTATTTCACTTCAGTAATTTTTGCTTAAAATAACCAATTCTTAATTGGGGCATTCAGTTGCATATGGTACAGAGTGATCAGAAACTTCTGTCCTAAAATTCTAATCAGCCTTTGCTTTTTAAGAACAAATTTCTCTGATTTGCTTTCCCTCTATCTTTTCCTTTATGAAGTATATGGTTGAACTATGGCTTTTCACTCTTCAGTCTCTGACTGTCATGCACGTATTGACCGTAGCAAGTCTTTTTTCAGTTATCTAGCAGAGAATGAACAGTCATTCAGATTGAGTTGGAATTGTATAATCTTAACATCCCATGGTGCATATTTTGACCCATTTTTGGGGGGGCATCTGAACTGTTTACAGAAAAATGTGAACTTTTTAATTTGACTGCTTTGCTGCCCTCTGCACTTAAAATGGGTACTCCTCCCCAAATTTACACATTTTCTGAATCCTCTAATTTAAAAATTAAGTGCATTTTCTTATTTTTGCTACAGGAATTCACATTCTTTCACAGACTAATTATAAACCTTGAACACTTGCGGTGGGGGAGAGGAGAATGAAATTGGTCACAAATATCTCCCCTCCCCACACACAAACGGAGAGGAAAAGTTGGTAGGTAGGGTTTAAAGAGAAGTTTCTCAAGCACCAGTAGCATTGTAAGTATAACTTCTATATCACGCTGCAGAAGAGCCCATCAGCCTTGAAAAGCATAAGCAGTATATGGGTTAAGTTTCCTTTTGCAAAGCTGAAATTCATGATCAACAATCAAACAATCAGTCAACCAGAGATGCTGCTGAATGTGGTTTGAGAGAAGCTGCGTTTGGTTAATCCTAAGAAATTCTTTTGCAAAGGAAAAATTTTCTTTTGTAGTGCACCCGCTGAAAATCAGAATTTCATTGCTGTTGATCTCCTGGATAGCCATCACTGTGAGGTTGAGGTCATTGCTGTCGACAGCTCCTACTCTTCTACTTATAAAAGTCTTTTGTTACTAGCATGTTATGCTACTTCATGGCTGCTATGGTAACAGATGAGAGAAGACACTGCTTGCATACTAACGCTTACCAGCCCAGATGCAGAGCATAGTTGTAAATCAAGCCGAGGGGAAAGAGTTCACAAACCCACCAGTGATACTGGGAAATGAATCAGCAGTGAAGACCTGGGTAGGGAGGGATTTCCGTATTTCCTTACTAATAAACAAGTGCTGAATCAGATTTAGGCTATGTTAAGAGTGGAGAGCATGACAGACTGCAGCCCTGATGTACCATAAATTAGAGGTTCCCCAAAAGTGAGACACTTTCCCAGAGCCACCTCCTCACCGGGGTTCAAACCCTGGGCTCCAGCCTGAGCTCAAACACAGCTATTTTTAGCCCTGTAGTATTAACCTCAGGAGCACAAATCACTTGACCCAGGCTCTTCGACTTGCTGTTGCAGGTCTTTTTTTTGCAATGTAGTCATACCCCAAGGCCTCTGAGGGGGGAGGGGGTCCAACCTACGATAACCAACTTCAGCTATCGTAGGTGTATCGTAGGTCGTCTTACCTGGCCGTGAGGACGGCGGTGAGTCAGCTGCCGCCGCTTCCCCGTCGACTCCGCTTCCGCCTCTCGCGACGGTGGAGCTCCGGAGTCGACGGGGAGCGCATTTGGGGATCGATTTATCACGTCTAGACGAGACGCGATAAATTGATCCCCGATAGATCGATCACGACCTGCCGATCCAGCAGCTAGTGAAGACGTACCCTTAGTGACATGGGAACTTTTGAAACTCTCAACCAAAATCACCAGTGAAATGGGGAGGTGGGTTGGGGGCAGAGAGAACAGAGTGAAACAGGGTGGAATGCAGCTAGGCGGAGATGAGGGGTTAATGGGGAGGGTGAGAAAAAGGACATTGACCTTTTGTTGGAAGAGGAGATTGGTGATTTCAAGTGAGAGGAAGAGTTGGTTAGAGATGTAAAAAAGGAAGATCTTGTTAGTTGCATTTTGGATGGAGTGAATGAGAGAGATGGAAGAGGAGAGAACTGGAGTTGTGGAAGATAGTGAGGGAAGTAATTAGAGCCTTGACCTGTGTGTTGATTATGGACAGAAAAAGAAATGAACACATTTAGGGAAACTTCTGAAATTGCTCATTGTCTGCACAATATCTCCATGTATATTCTAAAAGGGAATCCTGATGTTCCGTCACTCTGAAACCAAAGGGACAGTGACTTACTGGGCTCATCTCTGCCTTAGCTTTTCTCAGTTTTTTTCCCTTTTTATAATTAGAAAGATAAAATGAAACTGCATAATTCAGTCCTTCGAATGATTCGGTCATTGTTCTTCTTGCCTGTAATTGGGAGTGTGCTTGTAGGAGATGGCTAGGTTCTGACGGGAATGTGTGTTAGTAGATGAGAGAACAAATAACATGACAGATATGTCGTCTTGTTGGTTAACGCACTAATAAAAGGCATTCATATACTACCACGATGAGTGTGGTATACAAATCTGTATGCAATAAATAAATAAAAGGAGCAGGCAGGCAGGAGAGAGGGACCTGCCCTAAAAACATTGTTTCATGCACTCTTCAAATTTGGAAGAAGTTTAAAAATAAAGTACATAAACTAAAGATGCATGTCAGATTCCATGTTTTGGTGTGAATTTATTTAGTCATAACTTTGCACCCTCTGTCATTCTTGGCAGATCAATGTATTTTGTTAGCCTAAGACATTTTTGTTCATTTTAGGAATCAGAAAAAATATTTGTCATTTTTAAAGGGTTTGTCATGTTAAATGATGTACTTAAAAATAATCTGCTGTATAAATTAACCTCTTAGATTATTACAACTGAAATTCTAAATTAGTTTACTCCCTTTTGTGATTGTTTTCCCATCTGTATTTCACTCTGTATAAAGACACAGGGCTATTCATAGACATCTTTGCTTCCTGGTTCTAATACGCCAGTGTAGCATTGTTAATGGAGGTGAGAGCCCCTTGTTAAAATTCTGCCACTGAATTCTGTCTGGGTATCACTAAACCAACCCTGCAATGGATGACATTCTCTCTGTGGTTTATAAAGGAAAAATACCTCTGAAGGTATTTCTGAACCCTCAAACCATTCCCCCCCCCCAAGCCACATATCGATCCTGTTGACTTGAATGGGAATGGGATTGGAATTGATCCTTACAGATTGTTTTTGGTATTTTGGTATTTATCGTTTCATTGCAACATCCAGCTGATGACGATTACAATCTGTACCTGATCTAAGGCCACGTCTACACTACCATTATCAGCAAAACTTACATTGCTCAGGGGTGTGGGGAAAAAACCACACGCTGCCGGGCAACATACATTTTGCCAGCATTAAGCGCTCCTGTGCACAGCTCTCCCGCCAACATGGCCACCTCCACTTGTTGAGTTGGTTTTATTATGTCGACAGGAGAGCTGTCTCCCGTCAGCGTAGAGTGGCTACACGAGCAACCTTACAGCGGCGCAGCTGCATTGGTGCAGCTGTGCGGCTGTAAGTTTGCTAGTGTAGACATGGCCTAAGGCAGGAGCGAGATAGAGGAAAAAGAAAAATACTTCTGAAAATATCTTTGCCTCTGGAATAATCTAAATTGTACAAAAATGGCAGGTCTTTTCCAAAAGAGCTATCTTTGCCTCCCTTCCCCGTTAAAATGATACAAGTGGAGCACTCAACTTGCAGCCCAGGAAACTTGTGATGCTCCGGATTCTGCTCCACACTGGTGATTTCGTGGTGGAAGGGCTCCTTCTTCGTTCCCAAAGCTCCAGAATCATACAGGAAGCTGAAATTGGTGACTCTTTGCACAGCAGACCCATACCTTGCATCAGGAAATTGATTGCTTTGTTTGGGTACACAGGTTCCCGTAAGAGCCTTTAGCAGCGTGCGCTGGAGCAACAGAGTGCTCCAGAACAGTGGAGGAGCTTCAGCAGATGAATTGGCAATGCTGGCTACTTCTGGAAGGACTTTGATGTGGTTCTTCTTCCAGTATTATGGTCTGATAGTGTTCCTATTAGTTCCTGGTATCCAGTGTTTGTTTACAGATGACAGAATATTGAAGATCACTGCATGTGCATTTAGCCTAAGACATTAAAAGATTTCCCTCTGACTACATTAATGTAAATGAAAGATTCATCTCATTAAACAAATCCTTATTCCCATTTGATTTTCACCCTCAACATAGTCTTGAAACTAGACTCTTGAATGTCAGTGTTACTCACGATTGTGCATTATGGAAGGGCATATTAAGTGGGGTCCTGCAGGGGGATCAGTTCTGGGTTTGGTTCAGTTCAATATCTTTGTCAGTGATTTAAATAATGGCATAGAGAGTACACATAAAGTTTGCAGATGATACCAAGGTGGGAGGGGTTGCAAGTGCTTTGGAGGAGAGGATTAAAATTCAAAATGATCTGGACAAACTGGAGAAATGGTCTGAAGTAAATAGGATGAAATTCAATAAGGACAAATGCAAAGTACTCCACTTAGGAAGGAACAATCAGTTTCACACCTGCATAATTGGAAATGACTGCTTAGAAAAGAGTACTGTGGAAGGGGATTTGGCTGTGATAGTGGATCACAAGATAAACATGAGTCAACAGTGTAACGCTGTTGCAAAAAAAGCAAACACCATCCTCATGAGTGTTGTAAGCAAGACACAAGAAGTAATTCTTCCACTTGACTCCACTGATTAGGCCTCAACTGGAGTTTTGTGTCCAGTTCTGGGCACCACATTTCAGGAAAGATGTGGACAAATTGGAGAAAGTCCAGAGATGAGCAACAAAAATTATTAAAGGTCTAGAAAACATGACCTATGAGGGAAGATTGAAAAAATTGGGTTTGTTTAGTCTGGAGAAGAGAAGACTGAGGTGGGACACACAACCGTTTTCAAGTACACAAAAGGTTGTTACAAGAGGGAGGGAGAAGAATTGTTCTCTTTAATCTCTGAGGATAGGACAAGAAGCAATGGACTTAAATTGCAGCAAGGGTGGTTTAGGTTGGACATTAGGAAAAGCTTCCTAACTATCAGGGTAGCTAAGCACGGGAATAAATTGCCTAGGGAGTTGTAGAATCTCTGTCATTGGGGATTTTTAAGAGCAGATTAGACAAACACCTGTCAGAGATGTTGCAGATATGAGTGCAGCGGACTGGACTAGAAGACCTCTTGAGCTCCCTTATAGTCCTATGATTCTATGATTATTATGTATTCATATTATACATTATTGTAGGTGTATGTGATATTTTTCAAACACAAGCGACAGCCCCTGTCCTCAGGATTTTGTCATCTAAGGCTTTGAACCTGGAAACACTTAGCACGTGTAATTTTACTCATGTGAATAGTCCCATTACAATCAATTGAGACTGTTCATGGAAGTGAAGTTATAAACAACATACGTAGTTGTTTGTATGACTTGGGGGCTAAATGATTCTGACTATAGTCAATTCAAATAATACTGACTGTCTCCGTGTGGTTTTTTCAGTCTGTTCTCAGTTTCTATTAAAGCATGATGTTCCATGATATGTTCAGCTGGTTTTAATTAGTGGTTTAGTTAGCCAATATGATCCAGTCTAGAAGTGTTATGTAATTGAGCAATATCATCTTATGTAGATAGTCAAAACATTGGATTGATCTTTTTATCATGAAAATAAAACTCTAGGGCTCTAACCCTCGTGCGTCAGGGAAAGATCATAGTAAACTGTATCCAATACTGGGACCTATTCAGTGTCCTGTAATCTAATTCTGTGGCTGATCCCAGTCTCTTGTATAAGTCTCAGTAACCTTTGTAGAGGGAATCAAAATATAAATGATTAATTTTTCCAAAGAATGCAGTCTCGGCATGATGGCAAAGTGCGATTGGTTCAGAAATGCCTTCCAGCTTTAAAATATCCCGTGTACAGCATGCTGTTGTTTTTCACAGACTATGCTGGGCATTTC
Organism: Macrochelys suwanniensis; assembly: GCA_033296515.1. Classification (NCBI taxonomy): domain Eukaryota; kingdom Metazoa; phylum Chordata; order Testudines; family Chelydridae; genus Macrochelys; species Macrochelys suwanniensis. The sequence goes on from CM065796.1 coordinate 12,403,810, forward strand.
AATTCTATTGATGCATTTCTTTGACAAAAGCTGCAAGGGGAATAAAGACTGGCACCACATGAAGCCATTCCTGTGACCGTAATTTCAATGAGGAAGAGAAATGGAAAAACTTAAACCGTTCTTGTTGCACTCCTAAAACTGAAACTTTGGCATTTCTTGTTTGCCATATTTGATTCTCTAATTCTGTTGCATTCTTTTTGGTGCTAGATTTCTACTCATTTTGAGCCTGATCCTGCCAACTTTCAAGTGCTTGACTTCAGTGGGAGTTGAAGGTGCTGGCAGGTTTAGGTTTTTTGTTTGTGGCAAACTAGTCATACCAGATGTTGAGCCCATCTTGGGAGTATCAAACCCTTTTATGCTCAGCATTTTGCAGGATTGGGTCGTTTGTTCTGGAGAATGACTGTGTATTGTGCTAGGTTTGGGCTAGCAATTTGAATTCAGGACCACTGTAGCCTGGGCATGGGAATACTTCCCTACCTTACAGGGGTGCTGAGAAGATTTATTCATATTTGTAAGCTACTTTAAATATGAACAGTGCTGTGAAAGCCCTAGGTGGTATTAGTTGCCTCATCAAGACAGAATGATCTTTACAAGCATCATTAAGAAGATGACCTTGAGCATTGTTGGCAAACAGAGTTAAAGAGTTGACATTATTTTTGTTTCTGCTTTCTTTCAGAATTTTTCTTTTCCACTTTCACCCTGCAGGATCAGTGTGGAATTATTTGTGTTAAGGAGATTAGGTTAATTTTAACTGACATTCAGTTGCTTTGTGGATTTGAAACAAAAATGTTTTTGTTTAACTTGAAGAATTTTCCACATTAAAATACAACCTAAAGAAATCAACTAATATTTTTTAAAGGATGCCTAGAATGCCACACTAAGTAATGGTGCTTTAATTATATGGATGGAGAAGAAGGTTAATTCAAGACTATTCGCTTTATAAAAGATATGGCAACTTTTGGACCTGGTCCTTTGGAGGGAGGACTCAACACCCACTTACTTCACTGAATGTTGAGGGACCTTTTGACATCATAGGATCAAGCTGACTATGTCTGCCTTTGATTTAAATGAAGCCTGGTAACCCTCTCAGGAATGCAATTTAAGCATGAGGGCAAAATTAGTATGGATATGTCTAACCTCTTTAACATCTCAGCTGTTCTCTTAGATCAGAAGCCCATTGAAGTTGATAGGAGACTTTCCACTCTGGATCTGGCCCATAGCATCTCTTGATCTGAAAATGAAGCTGACGATTGAAAGGACTTTAGTGAGGAGAGTACTAGGGCTGTCCTTAGGATTTATGAGGCCCTATGCGGTATTATTAAACTGGTGCCCCTATGACCGATGGCAGCCCGGGCTCGTGTGTATTTTTTAGATAAGGGTGGTCTTTTGAAGGATTTATTGAAAAAAAACTGTGTCTGAAGATCCAAGCATTTAAGGCTAAAGATGTGCAGATTGTGCATCTAAAAATCTATGCAAGGATTTTTTAGAGATGCGATTTTATAATCTTCAGCAACACACTAATTAAATATTTTTAAAGCGAATTTTAAATTAAGGTCCTGTAGACTAACATGCTCTGAGTAAATATTATAGTAATGCACAACTGTTTTGGTCAGTCAATTCAGAAACTGACAGTTGGCAAATGCCTGTTAAGTGACTTCCTTACCACTTGAATGGCTCTTTAACAGTTTGTGTTGTGCTAATAGGTCTGGCCAACTGGAAGGCTTTTTCACTTTTAAGTACTAGATCCCCTCCTGAGGAAGACTCACCAGCAGCAGTCAGCTGTGGTAGGAGCCTGCAGGAAGGGTCAGATTAGAACAGGGATAGGAAGAGGCGGGAGGGTGGACACTAAGACCCAGGGATGCCCCAAATTCTCAGGCGCTCTACTCAGCGCTGTATGCTGTGTATACCTAAGGGCATGTCTTTATTGGCTTGTGTAGTCGAGTGCTCTAAAAAAACTGCCTCCATGAGGGGTGTAACTTGTGCACTGTCTACACTGGCACGTTACAGCGCTGAAATTTGCAGCGCTCGAGGGCTGGTGGGGGGGGGGATGTTTTTTCTCACCCCTGAGCGAGAAAGTTGCAGTGCTGTAAAGTGCCATTGTTGACAAGTCCTTAAGAAGGCCCTGAAGTCCACCTTTTTATTGAAGGATATTCTGAAGCCAATTGCTGAAGGCTCTTGAATAGCTCAGTGAGGATCTCTGGGTGAAGAGGAGGCCCTTTTTATGTCTCTAGCTATAAGTAGTCAATAATTTTGAACGATGAAGGCCAGCTTGCCTCCCCAGGAGTCTCTGGAGAGCAGACAGCTATAGAGTATTTAAAAGCCAAGATGTCCGCTAATGAAGCTTGTATCCGCCACTCCTGATTTGTCAGAAGCCACAGGATGCATAACTCCATGTTGACCCACTTCTGAAATCGAACCTCAAAAACCACATTTCATGTGACTGCAGTGGCTTACTGTTATTTGTGCTACTGTAGCAAAATTAAAATATCCATCTCTGTTAATGAGCAGCTCTGTGTCCTTCTTGAAGCACTGAGATTCTCTTCAATTCCCCAGGTTTTACCCTCTCCTCCCCACCAGATCCCTGGAGGGCCTGTAGCATTGTCGCTTTCTTCTATCAGAAGCAATTTTCTTTGGAACTCGTGAATCCTGCTCCGTAATCAGCCAGAGGCGCCTCTCCTGGTGGATGAGAGGCACTCTCTCCCACTAGGTGTTCAGCGTGTTGAAACTTTAGTCCTTCTGGTCCCTGCTGGCTCAGAAATGAAAAATCCTTTTCTACCCAAATTTATGAAAAATGGATGATCGTTAATGTTTGTCATCTATGCACATAACTTTTAAGGGAAAAGACGGGGGGAATCAAAGCTGTCAGAAGGCTGGAACATAACAGCTTCCCTTAATTTAGCACAGTATAGAATCTATTTATCTTTTGTACTTTCTTTCCTAAGCAGTTTAGTGAAGTGGAAGTTTAATGGCTCCTGGAAGCCTGAATTTTTAAAACACTTTATCGTAATAGGCAGTGAACCAGCGATTACTGACCTTGTCAGCAGTCTGATTCCTTTGGGGTTCCAGTCACCTAATCAGCATTTCCTGCACCATAAGACCGAGATGCGCTTCTGGTAACTCTTCATATTGAACAAGTTAGGAGTGAGGTAATAAAAAGACTAGGAAGGCACTGTGGGTCAAGGTTCTACTACTTTACCTGCCACTGGAATTCTGTGAGACTACCCTGTGCCTTAGTTTCCCGCTTTCTGTAAAGTTGAATTAATGCTTAGTAAAGATCACTGAGATCCACATATTCAGCACTCGCTTAAGACTTTGGCATTGTGGCTGCCCACTCCAGTTTGACACTAGAGCCACTTAATTTGGATAGGCTAGATGTACAGTATGTAAAGCAATGCATGTTATGAAGACCATGGAGCCACTCCTATTTATTTTGTCCCAATGCTGGAAAAGAGGGCACTCAAAATTAAAAGGTAACAAAGTTTAAATGGATAAGGAAATAACGTTTTGTGCGAGGGAGGCATAATTAATGTGTGAAGTTTGCTGTTGCGTGGTGTTCCTGAGAATGATAGTTTAGAAAGGGGTTATCGGGGATTCTTTAACTTTTAACAAAGATGGAACACATCTTAATAGAGAGCGACTGTCTTGTGGACACACTGATCTCTGATTGAATTTTCCCTCACATAACATCCAGTGGCAATTGCACTAGTAATTCTTCGACACATAAAAGCAATGTTAGGAAAGTACTGAATGCTTTTTCTTAGCAGCTTTTTATGTGATTTAATATCTGGAAACTAAGATAAAGTGGCAGCACCATGTGACCAGCCAGCTCTCTGGGAATCTCCATCAAAACCACAGTCTGGGAACTTATGGACAAAAGGGAAGGAAGAGAAGATATATAATGGAGGCTGATGGCAGAGAAATGGGAGTTATCCATAAATTATTAACAATGCATAAATTACACTTCCAGTAGGGTGGTTAATTAGCAGAGAAATAAGTTTCTTGATCTTATCGGTTCTGTAGTGCACACCAAACAGAGAAATAAACATGGGAATAAAAGCGGATTGCTTGTTTACGATGCTTGCTGATTATGGTGTGTGCCCTTTGTGATTGTTTCTGAAACTAAACAATAACATAATATTTTGTATACAGTGCCCCAAAATTAAATTAGGTGCAAATAAAAATACACGGGCATTGGTCCTGAATTTTGTTCTGTGGAAGCAGACTATTCTTTTGTCATGTTGAGCTGGGCATGAGTTCAGTGATCCATCTGTGTGAATTGCAATGCAGGTGTGTGGCCATGGTCCCTACTTTGAGGAGCTTACGTGTTAATTTTAGGCACGATGGGTGGATGGGAGGGGGAAGCAGAAGGGTTACAGAAAGATTGCATGACAGCTCACTTGCGGAGTGCATCCATCTTTTATCCAGTGACCTCTGTGCTGTACAGATATTAAGTCACCCAACACTGCTCTGAGATATTGCAGGAAATTGTTATTGTGCCCAGTATGGAGATAGGGAAACAAAGGCACAGAGAGGTTAAGGGCCTCGCTTCCAGAAGTGCTGAGCATCTAAAATGCCAATGGAAGTCAATGGGAGTTGTGGGTGCTCAGTAAAACAGGCCTGTGGTGAATTGTCTAGTGTCAAACAGGATGTCAAGGGTAGAGCCAGGAATAGAACCAAGGAACCGTAACTCACAGTCCTCTGCTCTGTTCATTAAACCGTGCTTCCTCTAGTATGTAGGATGTAATTACAGTGTTAGTAGTAATGTTTTGGACTAGAAAACATTAATTACCTGCTTTGCAGCATTTTTCATTTGACTCTGCTTTGCAGTAAATATCTTAACCGAAGAATTATACCCGTGACTCTTAATTGGCCACTGTTGTGACTTCACTCTTGCCACTTTAACCTCTAGAGAAGTAGCTGTTTACTAGTGATTTTTTTGGGAGGCTGTGGGGGGTGGTGAACTTCCACTGATAGGTGCTACGCTGGTGATCTGAGGAGTTTTCTGGGAGTTGAGCGGTAACGCCTGACTCACTCTCCCAACTACTTGAAACCCTCTATGTCCCTAACCCTGTTCCTATGGGGTGTCAGTATTCGAACTCTGATGTGGGTATATGGTCAGATCCTATGCTCCGTGCTTGCATCTCTGGTGTGACCTGCCTCTCTAGCACTTCTTTTTTAGGCTAGATGCCAGCACTTATGAGGTGAGGCCAGGTCAGCAGTGCAGGTTGGTGCATGTGGGAATGAGTGATCTGGCAGGGAGAATGAATCAGCCATTTGAAGGCAGGAATGTGGGTGTGTTAAGGAGATGAGAGGCTTTATTTGGAAAGGGAGGCTTGGTTTTGTCTTTGAGATGGGAGGGAGACAGCTCCAGTTTCTTGATCATCTAAGTGTTGAGGGAAGCAAAAGGTACAAGCTCAAAATGAGATATAATATGACAGAAATTTAAAGGATTCCCTTTTGGTTTCTGTTGAATTTGTGACCGTCATTTGATTTTCAAAGGTGCTGAGCACCCACGGCCCCCATAACGTCACTTGGAGTTCCAGCTGCTGGGCTCTTCTGAAACTGTGCCCCAAAAGAGTTAAATAGATAGTCTTTTCTGGCATTTCCAAAGGGGCTTGACAAAATCAGAACTAAGTAGTACTTACAATCTATTCAAACTGTATGAAATGTGGGTGGACAATCCAGTGCCTTTAATAACCATTTGCTTTCTATAGAATGAGAATAGAGTTATTTTAGGTTCTTTGATGTCATTGACCTTAAATATTAGAAGATGAAAGGTATAGAGAAGCAATTTTGTATACTACAGTGCAAGCATTGTTTATTGTCTGCATACAAAGGCATTTCCCTTTACCTGGAGATTGCTTGAAATAAGCATATGACAACAGGCCTTGAAGGTCCTACAAAGATTAGGTTTGATGAACATGGGAAAAATAATTTTCTGTCTGAATGTGTTTGCAAATTATTTTTTTAAGAGAAGCTGTAAGGCTGACTCTCCTGAGAAACTGTAGCAGAGTGGTACGGTTCCGACATCTTTTAAGCACCTGAATGAGATTGCTGATTCCCAGTGCTCAGGTGGGCTTGTTGTAGGGTCTTAAATGTATTATTTTTTGGTATCACTAGGAATGCACCCTCTTTATCCCGTTTATTTTTGGAGTTCTGTTTCTCAGGCAGGAGATATCTACTGACAAGTAGTAAGACAAGGTGTTCTCACTGAAGCATGCGCACTATATAAGGCACAAGAATTTTCCCTGAACAAATCACATATAAATCAAATGGAACACGCTCTTGCACATACACTGGGCCTACGAGAATAATGATGACCATCTGGGAGGACATTAATTCCCGGCAAATAACTACAGACTGAGTGGAGTTAGGACTCACCATTTGCCTGGAAATGCTTCATCCCCATTATCATTATTACTGCTATAAGATATGAAAACATTGGGATCAAAACTTCGGAACACTGACACTGACCTTGAAAAGGTTACTGGTCTTGCAGGCATTTGAACAGATCCACCAAACTGTTTCTAACCTTGGCAGATAGTGGGATATGGTGCCATACAATCACATTATTGATTACTATTTTGGTTCTTCTCCCACTACTTTGATTTTGACATAACTATAGCTATCACTGTCGTGGGTGCTGCTAGAAATCAATGCTTTCAATCGGAAAACCTGGAATCCCAGATTTCAAATGATGTACAGCATTAATCCCTAACTCTAGCATCTAGTGAGATACTAGTTGTTAAAATTAATGAGATTTGTTAGATTTCCAGTACTATGAGATGTTCATACTTAGATCTGGTGTTTCACGAGGTACTGGACCGTGAAGATATCCCTGGTCTGTGGTACTGCTAGTACGTTGATTGGCTGTTGTGGTTAGATGTTGATAGATGTTTGGCTGCGTGTGTATGTTCCCCTGCGTGCTGCCCCAGCCCAGTGCAGACAGCTGGCACGGCAGTCCTTGAGCAAACCACCCAATGACCACAAGATCCGTTGAAGGATGAAGGCACCCAGACAGGTTTATTGTCGACGAAGCACGGCACTAGTATCCCGCAGACCCTACCGGACCAGAAATGTATGCTCGTAACAATGGACCATCTCAGTGAACGGCAGGACTTTCCATTTCTCCCTAGGCTACACAAAGATACTCCCTCTGAGATGCATCTTTATATCTCGATACAAACAAGTTAGTATGGCCTCTTTGACAGAGTTAGTTACTTCCCCCTGACGAGGCTAGTTATTACCCATTACCTTGTACGTGTTGGTTCGATCAAACCATCTGTATTACATACTGTCATCCTGACCTTATTTTCTAGGAGGGGGTCAGTGTGTTCCTGTTATCCTTGGCGAATGTTTTTGTATCATCCTTGATATCGGGACGTTTTGGTACCACTTGATATCGGAATGTGTTTGTGAGTACGCTGTGACTAGCACTTCTTAGGAATATGTGTTTTTGCAATATCAGCCCTGTTCTTGCCAGATTCTGTGAGCAGGTCCTGCCTCATACGAGGCCTCTGATACAAGGGCTTATGTTTCAGGCTCTCTTCCTACTACAGCTGTGATCCAGGAGGGAATATCAAGTCTCAGCCCGTGGATCAGTGACATTTTCAATCTCTGAAATGTAAAGAGAAAAGTAAGTAATGGGCTTTTTGTGCTGGAAAGTTGTTGCATTATTGCCATGGGTAGAGCTCTGTTTTTCCAGTACAGGTATTTTGGTCCTTATGGGAAAGTCCTGTAGAATTTAATGGATAATTGTATCACTGCTATAAAATTCTATAGGATGGTAGAAAATTCTGTGGACATGTTGTTCTGTATTGATTTCTCTAGGTCTTCAGAGTGATTTCTTTAACAAAAATATTTTGTCATAATTAATATACAAGGACTTTCCATAAAAGTATTAACAAATCTTATGCATAGCATGTACTTGTTACCTTTAAAAGACCTGTTTGTGTTTTGTCAGCCTTTTATCATGATCTCTGTATTTATTTTGTTCAAATTCCTGATTTATGTAAGATCTTAGTAATGACTTCATCTTTCTTCACTTCTGTATGACTCTTTCATTAGCATGGCTCAATCCTATATTTGATTACTACCAAATACAGGATTTACTGCTATGAGTAATACCCATGAAGCCAGTGGCACCGCTCATAGGGGTGAGCCCTGTTCCCAGTTGTGTGTGTTGCAACATCATACTCTAATCAAGAGGAAAGCCAGGTTACATTCTCAAAATTCTGCTAGGCTTGGAATTTTGGTTAAAGGGGCACAGTTGGGGAACCATTAAAAGCCTTGCCGGAAACAGATAGGAGTGCAAGAGCTTCATTGTTACCCTAATGGGAACATGATGATGATGTATGGGGATGTAAGTGTTTTAAAACAATTCCATAGTTATAGTAGAACGGGCAATATTTCAACATCTGTCAATTATAAAACAAGTGGCGTTAAAAAGGGAAAAAACGGAAAGGAGATGAGCTCTAACCTGCCTCAGGAAAAAGATTTTTAAAAAGGCTGATCAAATGCATCCAATATACAATACATCTAGAGGCTGTCAACTTGTTAAATGCAAATCTCAGATAACCTCAGTGTGCTGTAAAATAGAAGCCTTTGAGCTGCCATCTGTTTCTATTCTTTTTCTTAAATGTTTAATGTCTCATATTTTTTTTTACTTTTTCTGTAATACCCTCCTGAAAAACATTTCTTTCTTTGCTTACTTTCGGTGACATTCATCCCAATGCAGCAGTACTTAAGTGGTGCATAGGCCAGGTACTGGCAGTCTGTACCTAGGTAGATTTCACCTTAACTTTTATTTATATATATATATATAAAACTTGTTTCTCTTGCCTACTTCTGGACTTCTAATGGAGCTGACGCTAATGTGGTTGTGTCCTTGTTTGGACAGGCAGCATTGTCTAGTGATTAGCACAGGTGACTTGGGAGGCAGGAGTCCTGAGTTCTTTTCCCAGCTCTACTACTGTGTGACTTTAGTCTTGTGTAGAAAGGGGAAAATGACCCAAACAAAGCACCGTGGAGCCATTTTTCTCAATCGGGTGGGCAAACTATGGCCTGGGGGCCACATCTGGCCCTCCAGACGTTTTAATCCGGCCCTCGAGCTCCTTCCGGGGAGCGGGGTCTGGGGCTTGCCCTGCTCCGGTGCTCCAGCCGGGGAGCGGGGTCGGGTGCTTGCCTCGCTCCGCACATCTCCTGGAAGCAGTGGCATGGCCCTCCTCCGGCTCCTATACGTCGGGGCAGCCAGGGGTCTCCGCACACTGCCCCCGCAGCTCAGGAACCGGGGCGGTGCCTGTGAATCGGATGGCGCACAGAGCTGCCTGGCCCCGCCTCTGCGTAGGAGCTGGATGGGGGACATGCCGCTGCTCCTGGGAGCTGCTTGAGGTAAGCGCCACCCAGAGCCTGCACCCCGACCCCCTCCCTCACTCCAACCCCCAGCTCCAGCCCTGATCCCTTTCCTGCCTTCCAACCCCTCGGTGCCAGCCCAGAGCACCCTCCTGCACCCCCAATCCCTTATCCCTAGCTCCACCCCAGAGCCCACACCCCCAGCTGGAGCCCTCACCCCCTCCCGCACCCCAACCCCCAATTTCATGGACGTTCATGGGCTGCCATACAATTTCCATACCCAGATGTGGCCCTCTGGCCAAAATGTTTGCCCACCCCTGTTCTAAATGATGGTTACTGTCACTGAAAATAACCTGGATAGTCAATTTTCAGGGTTTGGATTTTATGTGTGTATGTATAAGGGTGCCCTGCCCTGTTGTTGCAATTACAGTCTTTCTTCTCCTGTCCCCAAGCACCCACAGCCCCTTGAACAATTTCCTTAACAAAATAATAGTGTGATGAGAAAAATAGTGCATTGTGCAAACCGTAGTGGTTCTTGGTATCTCTTCAACAGTTAGGGGAAGATCTTTGTAATACCAGAAAAAGACCAGTAGGGGAGCCCTTTATAAACATTGCAACAACCAGTTTTCATTTGAGAGAAATTATTCCAGGGTTTGTACTCATTGGAGGGAGGAGAAAGGAAGATTAATGTAATTTTAAAAATATACTTTTAGAATCTGCTCCAGCAGATTGAAACTTGCGAGTAGCCGCATTGGCCTCTGTGGACTGCTTGCATGCTTAAAGTTAAGCATGTGCTTAAGTGCTTGACTGGATAAAAGCTTTAAAGTCTAGTAACTTGTGCGGTGCCAAGGATCCCAGTGTTAGAGCTGTATTTCCATCCGTTTGGTTAAACGGATCATTAAGCACCAGGTGTTTATTTCTTCTGATATTAAATTTGTTCATAGTTTGCAGAATTATTACACTCATTTTAAATGCTTACTTGATGCATCAGTGTTTCTGCTTTGATCTTCGTAAAGGGATGTGAGTTGTTGGTCTCTGGGGAAAGGAATCTTTCCCAGGCCTTGCCCACTACTGCTTCACTGGGGGCTTGTCTACACGGCTCGTTAGTGCACGGCAAGCCAGGGTGTGGCTCCACAGTGCGCTAGCTTGTTGAGCTCTAAATTCACTGTGTGGACCCTGTGGCTGCGCACTACGAAGTTCCATAGTTCATCTCGATATACTCCTCTTTCACCCGGGTGTACAGCAAAGCATACCGTGGAACTTGTAGTGCGTGGTAGTATGGTCCACGCAGAAAGCTGGGTCTGGAGCCAAACCTCACTGCCTGCTCCAACTTCTTTTATTATTCCTGTAGATCTTACCTTTGGGATTCCTTTCTAGTTGTCTCATAGATATTGGGGTTTCCCACCCTGAGAAATTGGCAACAGTGTTTCCAAACCATGTTTGGAACCCAAGCATGCACCATCACACTACTATCTAGCTAGGTAACTACCATCATCACGTAGTGTCTGATCGCTTTGAAAACATCAATGAATTTATTCTCAGTATCTTGAGAAACTGGGAAGTATTATCACCCCCAGTTTACAGATAGGAAAGTGAGGCACAGATTTTATTTAGCGTGTGCATAGTCGTCTAGCCAAGCGATGGCATCTTCAGTGGCGTGATGCAGTTCTTCTAGGCCACCGCTGAACCTAGTCAGCAGGCATTCCTTGACAATGTGCGTCATCGTCTGTGTTGTGCCACAGCTGCACGAAGCGCTGTCACGAAGGCCCCAGCGATACTGGTTGGCTGCACAGAGACCTTGCCTGGTCCGGAACCTGTTCAACAGGGACCATTGATGATGGGGCAGGGCAAAACCAGGCGGGCAAACTGTGGGGTCGGCGACAAGGGACTGGTTGGGGAATATAACAGATATCCATTCCTCTCACCAGACTGTTTCCGCCCTAACATCCTGGCATGGCGGATGAGACCATAATGGGTGACGTGATGGCAAGTGTGCAGCTGGTGGTTTGAAAAGGTCATTGTGCAGCGGCAGGCTTGAGTTGGCACGTACTTTCTCCAGTAACGTGCCAGTGGCAACCTCTCTTCTGATATGAGATGGGGCAACATTGCTCAGAACTGGAAGTCATGGGAGTGGAGTCGAATGCAGGGTGCCGGAGATGATATGCATGGCGGCATGTAACTGCGTATCCACCAGTTTTGTCTGTGACGATCGACTCCAAGCTGGGGCTCAGTAATCCGCCACCTAATACGAGGTAGCAAGAGCTGACATCTGCAAAGTTGGAGCATGAGCACCCCATGATGAACCTGCCAGGCACGGAGAGAAAGTATATCTTGCCTAAGGAAGTGTGTCGCAGAGCTAGGAATTGAACTCTGATCTTTTAAGTCTTGGTCCAGTGCTTAAAGAGTGAGCTCATTCTTTCTTTTCTCTGCACATCAGCAAACCTATGCTCAGTAGTGTAGCTATCCAGCACTGGTTTGTTCAAACTGGGATGCGCAGGATTTTCTTTAAAGATGTCCCTACTTTTCCTTGTGACAAAACCCATCCCTATATAGGATTGATTCACAAGCTATGGGCTATGCATGTTTTTGCAAGGTGCTTATTGTATAAAAAAGTTTGAAATTGATTCAGGTGGAATTAGAAACATACGGTAGACTTCATCATGGAGATGTATAACAGATGACTTTGCAACATTGAGGTGTGTTGTCATACAAAAGAATAGCTATCCATGGAGTCAACAAGCTGGAATCAGGAAAATCCGTCTGTTCAGAAACAAAAGCAGAGAATCTTTTGAGGTTAATATTTTTAAGTTGCTCATAAACAATTGAAAAAATGAGGTGGAGGTGAGGAGTGGTTGGATGACACTAGTTAAGGTTTGTACAGTACCAGTGAGTGATCAACATGTGGAGTCTCTTTTAATCAACAGAAATGACAAAACAAGAAACTATCCTGCAAATAAATCATCATTTATAGTAACTGAGAGTTGGCCATTGTCTTAATGGAACTTAATTTCAAATTTTGAAAGCTTTAGGCAAAGTGTAAATGAAGGCTCCGGAAGAGTTGTTTCTTCTCTAACAATTCCAAGGCCATGAAGATAAATCTGTACTCACAAAACTAGTCTGATAGGACTGGCTTGCTTTAGAATAGTTGAACACATTTTGCAGGGAAGATGTACTAACAAATCCTAAACAGTGTTTCAATCTGTTAATCTTTCTATTGGCATGCTTTGTCCAATCACAGACTAAAAGTGTGCTAGGGCAAGAAAAAAAATTAACGATCTGCACAGCCGCAAGCTGTATGCTACTACAAGATAAAAACGGACTGATGAGTGACAGTAACTCCTGCAGTCCAGAGTTAGGGCCTAGTGTCCTACAAGCACTATGCACACCAGGAAGTGCCTGCAAGATTGAGTTCTCAGTGTATAAAGTTAGAACCCGGTTCTGCAAAGAGAACGCTACGGGCAGACCCCCTGCACCTCACCAAAAGCCTGTTGAGGTCAACAGGACTCGGTGTGGGCACAGAGACCTGCCCACATGTTTCTCTTTGCAGGATCAGGGCCTTATCTTGTTCGATCAAGTTCAGTTGCCAACCACAAGTGATCAAAAATCTTGGGGAGATATATATAAAAGAACACCAGAATAGGACATTATTTACTTATATATTTTTATCCGAGTGAGCAGAATGTCTGCATTTTCCTCTTGTGGTGAAGAGGATTCTCAATTTGGAAGCCGTTTTAAACTGTAGCAAAGATTAGTAGCTAGGTCAGGTTTTATATACGGATCTGCTTTGTATCCAGGCATAGCAGCAAACAGATGTTTAGACAGGAAAAGCAACCTTTCCTTTGCATCAGATGCATTTATGAAAGGTGGTCCTTTCTGGTACTGTACAGTATTAATGTTTGTCAGGTTGGCGAATAGACATTCAAGGAGGTAGGTCAGGTGTAAACGAAAAAAAAGTTTGCTCTAAAAAAATTTGATTGTGTTCTTGTCATTCTTTCCTCAGTTTTTCATTTTCCATCAAGGTTTTTTGATAAAGCATTTAATTGAATTTCTTTTACATGGACCTCCCTTGGGGTGGGTGGGCTGGTTGGTTTATTTATTTATTTTTGAATAACTACCTTGTTGGGTAAGATTGTAGCCCAGGGAGATATTGACATTGTCATAGTAACTAGAACTGCAGCACTGGCTGGCAGCCAGAAATCCTGGTGAATCATGGCTTGAATGTGGGTGTCTCTGCAAATGGAATAACTTCTGATTCTTTCAGTAGTGTTTGTTGAGATAATTTGAACAGCTTATTTCCCTCCCCCTTGGTGCCCCCATTTTATTGCCATCATTTTAAAACTAGGATGTTAAAACCATCTATTTCATCCATGTTTCTGAGCAGTAAGTACAATATTGTGCAGAAAGTGTTGTAAGGAATATTTTTTTCTATTGCAATTGAAAGATTAATTAAGAAAATAAATGATGATAACCTTCCAACTGGAATTTTGAAATTGAATAATTTGACTTCAGTTCCCTTTGTAACTTTAAAACAGTTCTGTGTGCTGTACGTTTGCATGTGCTGCTACGTAGGACATTGGTATGTGATAATTGCAGGCCATATTTTTACAGCGCTTCCATCCTTTTTGCAAATGCTGTTTGTGCCCACGATTCCACTGTTTGTTTTGTGTGTCGGCAATTGAAAGTATAAATCTTAACACTTGAATGGCTAAGGACTTGACTCTGGACGCATGCACACAATTTAAATGCTGGGATTGCTCACGGTGTGATTTGCACCCTCACCAAAATGAGGCTGGGGTAGAGGGTCCCTTTTCAAAATCTGCTCCTCCAGACTTCATTCAGTGGTAGTGTAACCGGGTTGACTGGCTGATCGTTGTTTGGCCCATCTACAGAGCCCCTAAAGGGATTGTGGTTCCGTTTATGGGGAAAGGACATCCATCTCTAGAACTAATTCAGAGAGAATATTTAGGTGTGTGTGAGTAAGAGAGAGCTTCATGCGTGAGGGAGAGAGAGAGATACTGTACCAACAAAACTGGCAACAGGAGGAGAGCTACCTTTGTATCTTTTTTCGGTAACACGTGGATGTGGTTTTGTTGTTTAACTGAACGTATCCAGTGTCATTATTCTGGGTACTCTGCTTTGCTAACCCACCAATAAGTAGACTGCAAGGTTGCATAACAGTACCAAGGCTCATGTGAAGGATACAAGTTGGTGGTAAGTCTTAGATATGAGGGACACAAGAACAATACTGCAGAAAGCTTAAACTATTGTTTAATTTTTTTTAAATAGTCAACACTTTCTGCAATCTCAGCTTCTTGAGTTACTATGTCTGCTGTCGGTTTGTAGTAATAAAAAGCAAGATCGTATGATCGTGTGGAAGAGATAAAATGAGGGAAATATATTCCTCCCCATAAGGGAGAATGGGAAGCATGTTTAACACCTGTTCACATCATTAATTATCTGATAGATACTTGAGAGATGCTGTGTATTTTACTTTTCTAAACATATATACAGTAATTTGTGAAAACATCAATGGTTTGGATACATCTTTTTTTAAATTACTTGAATGCCGAAAGTAAGGGATGGGATGCATTTACAGCATATATTCATGCAGTCTAAGGGCCAATCCTGCAAATGCTGATTCATGCGGGTAATCCCAATTTGCATAAGGAATACTCACTGAATGATGATAAGGGTTTGCAGAATGAGGTTCTAAATGTGCATTAAACACCTGATCCGAATCCCACTGAAGTTTATAGGAATCTCTCCATTGACTTCAGTGGGATTTGGATCAGGCTCTAAGAACTCCATGCTGCATCAATGGGAGCTTTTCTGTCAATTTGAATGGGAACAGGACCGAGCCCTAAATTCATTAGCTTGAGCGAACTGTCAACGGGTCTCCTTGAGTTTTATTCTGTGGATTTGATGGATGGTTTTTGCTAGGGAAGGAGGAGGAGGAAAGGAAGAGGTCAGGGAGGCTCTGAAAAGTAAAGTCTCTAGCGTCAATAAATTGCTTTTAGATCACATTCATCAGGAAGGGAATTTGTGGTTTATCTGCTCTATTTTCAGCTGCTGTCACTGGGGTTGAAGAATTACATTGTCGTGTTTTCAGGCTTTCAGGGGCTGTGGGGGTAAGATGGAATTAAGACAGAACTACTTACTTAAAAAGCTTTGAAAGAAAACCTCACTGAGATTAAAACTTTCCATTGATATGAGTTTCCTATAAGGATATTTAGGAGCAAATATGCTTTGCTATTCAATATAAAATCACTGCTTTGCACTAATTAAAACTTACAGTGAACTCCTTTTTTGTATTTATTAGCTTTGTTGTTGTTCGTTTTTAAAAGGACTTATCAGTTTAAAAGTCACAGTCCTCTGAACTTTCTTTAACCTGCCATTGTTACAACACGTACGATTTTTCCTGTATTGTTTGTTTTTCCTGCTCTGTGCATTTGACAGCGCTTTGTGCATAGTCGTTTTCACAATTTCTTTTACATAGTCAGTTTTGCCTGTTTTGTTTTTGTGGGTTTTTTTCACAAGCAACAGGGAAGAGAACAAATTAAATAAAAAAAAATAGAAAATGTGATTGGCAGGGAAGCTCGGGGGTAAGCATAGAACCTGGAATGACCTCTAACTTTTTTAAAAAATTGACTTATTTTCTTTATATGGTAAAGCCCCATTGGGCTCTATTATTTTTATTATGGTAAAGGCCCCCATTGAGGATCCATTGTGCTAAGCACTGTACAGACAGATAGTAAGAGATTGCAAATTCTGTGGGGCAGGAACAGTCTAAGTAGACAAGAGAAACAGAGGCACAGAAATATGAAGTGACTTGCCTGTGGTCACGCAGCAGATCATTTGCAGGGTTAGGAATAGATCTCAGGTCTCCTGGGACTTAGTGCAGTGCTCTGCCCATTGAAACAAATAGGTTCTCTAGGGCTATGTCTACACTACAACCTGTGTTGTCATAATTTGTCGCTGAGGGGTGGGAATAAACCATCCGCTGTGCAACAGACGTTACGCTGACATATGCGCTTGTGTGCACAGTGCTGTTGGTGGGAGAGTTTCTCCTGCCAACATTGCTTCTGCCACTCGCAGAGGTGGGTTTTTTATGCTGACGGGGGAAAACTCTTCCATCACCGCTGCAGTGCTGCATGTATAGACAGGGCCTAGATTTCAAACCAGTGCTACGTAGTGAGCTGCTTGGTGGAGGCTGTGGAGCTTCTCTTTACTCTGTACCACAGTTTTGGGGGAGTCCTTAGGGTTTTTTTAGGGTTCTTTATGTTTTTTTTTTTTTTAGGGGTAAGCAGTGCTTAAAACACTGTGTTACAATTTTTAAAAAATCAAGTAGAATAAATGCAGATGCGTTGAAGCCTTTATTGATCTATATAGTTGACACCCTAGTTTAACTGTGATACTTGGTGAATGAAGGGTAGAGTGAGATGCCCTATGGGATTGGCTTGTTATAGGTGCCAAACTACGATAGTGAATAGTATCGGTTCACTAAAGATCAAATCCTAGTCCCAGTGAAGTCACTGAAAGTTTTTTGTCATGAACTTCAGTGGAACCAGGATTTGGCTGTAAATGATGCAGGAGAAGTCCAATAAAAGATAGCAGACCCAATCTGCTTTGTTTCAAGTGTAAACCTGGAGAAGAGAGTCTGAACATTAAAAGATAAGCCCACATCATCATAATCCTATAATTCTTCTATAATGCCTTCTATCTGAGAATCTCTAAGTGCTTTATAAACATTAGGGGATTATGCCGTACAACTCTGCTCTGTCGCAGCCCTCCTCTAAGTGGTTATTTTATTTTAACAGAGGTGTAAAGAGGTTATGTAACTTGCTCAAGTTCACACCACAACCTGTGGGCAGAATCCAGACTTCTCCTGTCTTCCAGTGTCATGCTTTAACCACTAGACTATGTTGTGTTTCATTGCTGTCACTTCCTCATTTGTACTTGGTGTTCTGTATTTGACAATTTAACAAAACAGAACAGGAAAAGGCTTGGTTTTCAGATTGTACCTTCTTCTGACCAAGTAGCATATTACACTGCATAATTTATCTCACTTAAAGCCTGATCCTGCAGTCATCATTCATGTTGAGTTGTACTTTACTCTGTGAGTGGTCTCATGAAATCAATGGAGCCTTCATTCACAGGGTCAGATGCTACTCAGCATCACTAATAATAGCAGAACTGAGCCCTTGGGATAGAGACCATGTATTTATTCCATGCCAAGTACACTGATGGATCTCATCAAATAATAAATAACTGAGATTTTAGTCTTCATTAAAAATGTTTAAATTCAGCACAAGGAAGAAGGCTGAAAGCAGCTCATGTGTTTTTGTGTTCTTTGGAGGGGGATGTTGATTTATTATTTGATTTCTCTCCAGACTCGCTCCCAGAGAAACAGCTTGTGTTTTCTTCTGCTTTGCAAAGCGTGTTCCTAGGTTCATTGAAAAGAAGGTAGTTAGTTTAAATCTGGTCCTTTTGAAAAAATTGTAATGAGACCCTTGAATATCAACCACCTCAGTCCCATGCTCCTCCAGCATTGTGGCAGCTTTGAGAGAGCGGTATATTTGTCAATTTGCATTTGAAATTTGATAAGTTGTTCCAGCTGTCACCTACTTGTGAATAATGAGACGAGGACCACCTGGCTGTAGATCTATATAAAAAGTACTTGTTCTCGGTTATTTCACACTGCCCAATAAAATTCACAGAATTGTCTAGATGACTCATTTCACTTGTCCTTTAAGCAGGTATGCACTAGCTCAGAGCCATGATGAGCAGTAAAAAAACACAATCAGGAATGGCTTTTCTTCATCCTAACTCTTCCTTTGCCCCCTTAGATACTGCCCAAACTGGCAAGCTATGTGGGTGTCTGGGGAGGAAAATAGTGTTGCATCTTTCAGTGTGTTCCATTGATGGAGAGCTTGTGGGATGGAAAGAATGGAGAATGTGGGAAGAGCATTAGACTGTAAATACAGTCTCTGGTTATGGGCACCTGATGTACATGCCTTCCTGCCACCCCATAATTTAATATATTACTATTTTCTAGTAGTCTGAATGAGATAACTGGGATTTTAATGCACTCATCTCATATGAAATCCTCAGTTTCTAGAGCTGAAATTCCTTCTTTTTGCCAGGAGTGCTGTAAATTCATGGCTGCATGTCAACTTTTGGAGTAGCTGCTCCATCAGTCAGTGTTTTCAGTGCTATCCTGTCACTCAAGATGTTTCGATATTTGACATTTGAGATTGTTGCCACTGAAGTTGTTTATCCCGTGGACATTCGTAACAGGTTTTTTAGTAGTGTTGTCCTGTGCTCCAAACCTGTGGTGTAATACCACTCTTGAGAAATAATTCTTTTAAGCCCATGTTCCAGCTGTATATAAATGGAGCATTGACATCACAGGTTCAGCTGGGCAATATACTGGACACGGGTTTATTTACTACACAGCTGTAGCGATACTGAGAATGTGTGGAGAAACAAGAAATTTGTTATGCATTGCATCCAAAATGCTCTATTGGAAGGTCTCTCTTGGGCCAAACCTTGGTGTGCTTTTCTGCCCCCCCCCCCCCTTTTTTTTTTTCTTTTTCTTTTTAAGAAACAAAAGAACAAATTCCCTCATTATATGCTGATGCTGGCACATTTACAACATTCACAAGTGAGAGATTAGGTGTGGGAGACAGTGGAAAATGAAAACTGCATAGTTTTTGTGCATTTTCAAAAGCATCTTTCTCTCCAAAGTGCACGGCAATGCTTCCTCTCCAGCATGAGTAATTCTGTGTGGGTTTTGCCCTCTGCCCTGTAAATATTATTTTTTTTCACCATTTTTTCCTCCTTAGTAAAGTAATAGGTGTTCATGTTGGAGTGAATATCTAATAACCAGGATTAATGCCAACCTCTGAATCTATCATTCCTTTTCCCTCTCAGGTTATAAGTTATTGAAAGCTTCTTGCTTTCCAGGCTGTCAGGAGCTGGTACCTTTATGGACGTAGTTAATGGAAAGGAGAAGAATTTCATATGTCACTCATACAGTGTCCCCTCTGACCTATATAAGGCCCTGATCCAGCTAGGTGCTTCACATCGGGGAATTCAGTGGGGCTTACCATGGTTGCACAAATCCTTGCATGAGGATCTCATGGCAAGATCAGGGCCTGCAATGAGATCCAAATGAGTGGTTCCCTGCTGACTTCAGTGGGGCTTTGTATTCACACAAGAGGGCATGAGGATCTTCGTGACACTACCCCCCATATTCGTGATAGTAATATTATTGATATGATTATGGCGTGATTACGATGCATTTTGTACAAGATGGGCCATTGGAAAAGTTACGATTGGGTGAATATGATTATCCTAGTTGTATGCATGTATCTTTTTTGTATCTTAAGTTACGAATATTGACTATAGATCTGTATTTCAAACGGGCTTACTCTGCAAAACACCCACATCCAGCCTTTCAGGTACAACCGCGAAGAAGCCAAACAGTGCGAATGGCTCATCCACAAAGACAATGGGCTGTGGAATAGCTTAGCCTTCCTGTGGACGTTTCGGCCAGCCTGTAAGTAATGGCTGCTATGACTCTGTGAGGGCATCAGACCAGATCACATGTCCCTGGGCTCCATTTTGTGTACCTGTATTTTTCTACAGACTGGCCTGAGAACTGTTTTTGGAACAAAGGGTTAAATGCTAAAGCAATAGAACACAGGGAATGACATCATCTGTTGTTCTTCACTACCCCACAACTCAACACCGAAGAGAAGCTCCTAAGGAAAAGGACTTGGAACAGGGGTGGGGAGCCCAAGCTGCAAAATAAGTGCCGCTTGTGCCTTGAGAATCTGCAAGCCTGCTTATATCATCAGCCAGGGTGAGAAATTGCTAATTCATATTAGGGCTGTCGAGCGATTACAACAATTAATTGCGATTAATCACAGTTTTAATCGCACTGTTAAACAATAGATTCCAATTGAAACATATTAACTATTTTTTATGTTTTTCTACATTTTCAAATATATTGATTTCAATTATAACACAGAATACAAAGTGTACAGTGCTCCCTTTATATTGTTATAATTTTTACAGTGAAAATATTTGTAATAAACAAAAGAAACAGTATTTTTCAATTCTTCATTCAAGTACCATAATGCAATTTCTTTATCATGAAAGTGCAATTTACAAATGTAGGGTTTTTTTTGTTACATAACAGCACTCAAAAACAAAGCAATGTAAAACTATAGCACCTACAAGTCCACTCAGTCCTACTTCTTATTCAGCCAATCGCTAAGACAAACTTGTTCCCAGGGGATGTCGTGAAGGCCAAGAATGTAACTGGGTTCAAAAAAGAATTGGATAAATTCACAGAGGACAGGCCTATCAATGGGTATTAGTCAAGATGGTCAGGGATGCAACCTCGTGCCCTGGGTGTTCCTAGTCTCTGATTTCCAGAAGCTGGGAGTGGACGACAGAGGATGGATCCCTTGATTATCGTTCTGTTCATTCCCTCTGAAGCACCTGGCATTGTCCACTGTCTTTCAGCTCCTGTCTTTGAGCTTTCTTTCTTTCTTAGTTTTCCCATCTGTAAAATGGGGACAATAACATATTCCAACTTCACAGCGGTATTGCAAAATGCTTCCAGGTCCTTGGATTGAGGGAGCCATGGAAGGGCAACTTACTCATATATTTCTAAGCAAACATTTCAGTGTTGGGGTTCTGGACGTTGAGGAGATTTTTTGATATTTATTAGTGGAGGTAAATGAATATAATTTCCATGATTCATATGGGCAGCTCATTAGCTTTTTTTGGTTGTTGTATTTTGTGAATGATGGATTTTAACTGCCTGCTCCAGTTTGGGAGTAAGCATTGAAGAGAGGGAATTGGTCTGTTTAGGAATTTTGACTGCACTCTGAGTAAGTTTGCCACTGTGCGTCTATCACCCAGTTGAAAATCCTGTCCATCATAGCTTCAGTGGTCAGATCCCGTTGAAGACGTATTCTAGACACGGATTGCTGTGGGTTAGTTATTGACTCGGGAACCATAATAGAAGCACAGAGTTGATATAGTGGATTTTACTTGTGTCCTCGAGGGGGTGTGAGAATATTTAACAAGCCTACTTGTGAAATGGATTTTGTACTTGCCAAAGGGGACATCTCTAAGGGATAATGTCTGAGCTGAACACTATTTTGACTCAGAGAGAAGGGGCTGCACAGTGAGTGTTTGTGTGTGTTTCTGCTTGGGCTTGTTAACGCTGGCTTTAAATACTGCAGACGAGAGCAAAACTAATCATCATTTTTACTCTGAAAGTAAGTGTAAAGATAAAGTAAACAAATGATACAATTGGGGTGATTTTACTTCTTTCCTGCAAACCTTAGAGATATCTGATCAACATGTCTTGCAAAAAGTAAGCAAACCAGTTTAACTGCATAAAACATTAGAGGCTAGAGGGCAGAGATGGGCTGATGAGAACACTTGGTAGATTTCACAGTTAGGCTGAAGGACAGTATCATGAGGCATAGGTTGAATCGGTTTGTCCCTGGATAACCATCTGAGAGAACATAACAGATGTTCTGGAAAGAACTTGTATGCAGAGAATTTCTGGGAAGTTGTTTTTGTGCCTAGGCTGCTGGACTCGGAGTCTGCTTGATTCAGCTGTTCACAGCTTAAAGAGGATGCATCTTTTCCTGGGCGTGAAAGCACTGCTTTACGAGTTTAGGCTGTGGTGATTAAGTTGAACATTGTTGGCCTTTTTTTTATTAGCCTGAATTTTAGATTCTCACCTTCAGCTCCATCTGGTACGTACTGTAGGAATTGAGCGATGCCTGTTCCTTTTGTTGGGCCTGTGCACAGGGGTGAACTGCTCAGCTGGGTAGAAAGATGAACATTGCAGCCTGTCTCTCGCAACATTGGGGTAGAAAATTCCAGAAGTGAGGATGAGTTGCCTCCAGTCCCCAGCTTTTCAAACCCAGACAGAGATCAGCAGAGTCACTCTGGCTACATGTGTCTAAGGTATTTATCTGGTCCCTATTACTGAAATAATAGAGAACCTCACAATTTTTAATATGCTTATCCTCACAACACCCCTGTGCAATAGAGAACTGTTATCCCCATTGTACAGCTGAGGAGCAGAAGCACACAGTGAGCGTTTAAGGTCACAGAGGAAATCTGGTGGATGAGGGAATTGAACCATGTTCTCCAAAGTCCCAGGCTAGCAGGCTAACTACAGGAAAATGCCTCCCCTTTGGGCCTGTTATGACAGCTTATAGGGGGAGAGAGGTGGTCTCTTAAGACCCAGAGAATACAGGGCTTTCACAATTAATACTAATAACTTGAATTGAATGTATGAGACGTTACATGCATAGTTTATTTTTATATAATATAAAAATAATAAAATATAAACATTTTAGTTTGCAGAAAGATCTCCTCAAACCTTTACATTCTTAAACTAAAAAGATGTCTCTTTTTTAAACCCCTAGGTAAAATTGTGATACAAAGTTTAATTAAAGTGAATCCTAGCAATTCAAAACTTACATGTCATTGTAAATTTTCAATATAGGTGCATTTCATGTTTTAAAATCTTGCTTATTCTCACAAGTTGGGAAATTTTCAGAACCTTTTATTTTTGAATTGCATAGTATACTGCATATTTTAAGCTAAAATGGCTGAAATCTCAATGATTAAAAGTGACGGTGTTACTTCAATGGGACCATAGAATACCAGGGTTGGAAAGGACCTCAAGAGGTCATCTAGTTCAACCCCCTGCTCCAAGCAGAACCAATCCCCAATTTTTGCCCCAGTTCCCTAAATGGTCCCCTCAAGAATTGAACTCACAACCCTGGGTTTAGCAGGCCAATGCTCAAGGCCCTGAACTAGCCCTCCCCCCTACAGCCATGGTAGGAGGCACTGTGCTCAGCAGTATTTGCAGATTTGGTAAGCCCTAACATTTTGTATTAGTTTGCAAAGTCCATCTGTTTTTTATTCCTTCGTATAAAGCCAAATGCGTCAGTATTTTGATTTCTCAAAAAGATAGCAGCCCAGCATTCAGAACATTCTTTAATAACAAACCAGTGTGTGCTTATACTTCAGGGTCTGGTGAATATGTTTGATGAATAAAATAGATTTCAGTTTTAAGGTTTTACATGGAGCAGTTAAAGAGCAGGAATGATTCTGCAAATATACTGTCATTGTTACTTTTAAGAGGAACTGTGTACCTTATTTTAATTATTTCCTAAAAGGATGTTTATGAAGGTGAATGTTTTGCATCATTTAGCCGCAAACTCAGCGACATGGGTAGTGTGGCTTAGGCAAAATCCGAAAAATGAGAGTAGCTAAAAACCACATATCTGGTTCAATTTATAAGAACATATAATTTTTCTGTGGTGTCTAAGAAGGGAGCCTTTTTGGTGATCTACTTCATGTTTAAACATTAGTGGCACTTCTATTTTCCACATGGCTGCTATCTAAAATCTGAATTATCTCAGCATCTGTATGACATGCAGAAGTACATCATATAGAAAAATACACTGATGAAGATGATCTGGTTTCAATGAAGGGGCAATTTGGTTGTTTTTATTTTTAAGAATTGCGAATGTATAAAGGGCTAGCAAGATAAAATGGTTTTGATTTTCCTCAATCCAGATAAGAAGTGGGTAGCTACACTTCAGTAAAAACCACAGTATCCTGTTCAGTAGTCTGAAAGGCAAAACTGTGCATGACACTGTAGGATTGAACATGATGGCAGCTTTTTATTCATTACTATCTTTATTCTGTGCTTTTATTCTAAATGAGAAGCTACTAATATGCCATAACCGTCCTCTGTCTTACCAGTGGTTCTTGTCAAGTGGCAATCTACATTTCTAACAAAATCTTAAGACTAGCCTTCTTGTTTTGGGGTGGAAGGGTTTGGGGGGAATTAGCAGAAACACAAATCCCTCTTTCCAGTAGGGGCAAGATTAACCCTTAGGATTTATAATCTCAGGTTGTAAATCAGAGTCTAAAATAATCCCCACCAGAACAACAGCAAAAGTTGCAGATCAGAATGTGTATTAGAAAAGGTGATGAAAACCTGACTTCTGCTACTATTTCTTCCACTGTTGGTAAACTATTGATATTCCATTTTGGAACAACACAGTGGCTTCTTCCAGGAGAGGGAGAGATCTGACTTTTATCACCGAGTAGGCCCATAATGTTTATGCTTGGTTTTCAAAGCTTCTAAAAACTGTTCTGACACCCAAGAGCAACATCTGATAGAAAGGATTGAACCTTGAGCACCAGGCAGAGAGGAACAGGCCAGTTATAAAGTAACCCTCCTCACCCTGACTTTTTCACTCCCATTGAATGTTATGTTTCATATGCACACAATGCACCTTGTGGACTGTTGCTGGATTATAAAGGTCTCGGTGGAATGGTATTTTTCCTCTCCTTGGTTATTTTCTGTATCCTTTTTGGTTTTCATGGTATTTTTTTCTTGCTGTTTTCCCCCTCGCTGGGTCCCCACCCACTAGAAGGCAATATGTATACTTGGGAGGATGATGGAGCGGGGAGGTGGATACTCCAGGGTGGTGCCAAGAAGCCAGGCCCCCATGTACTGCAGTGCCTGAGTTGAGTGGCCTGGGAGCAGTGAAGAAGCTGGGTCAGATGGTGGGCTGCAGTCAGAGCCCTAGCGCACTTTAGTTAGCTTCAACAAGAGCTGCTCTGAGGAGAGGGAGTGGGAGGAAAGATAGGTGGGGCTGGGGTCATGCAGCTAACAACTGGAATGTCTTTGTCTTTCATCTCCTAAAGGGATAGCTCAGTGGTTTGAGCATTGGCCTGCTAAACCCAGCGTTGTGAGTTCAATCCTTTAGGGGGGCCATTTAGGGATCTGGGGCAAAAAAAAAAAAAAAAAAATCTGTCAGGCAACAGTACTTGGTCCTGCTACTGAAGGCAGGGGACTGGACTCAATCACATTTCAAGGTCCTTCCAGTTCTACAAGATAGGCGTATATCCTTTTTATAGGGGGAGGGATAGCTCAGTGGTTTGAGCATTGGCTTGCTAAACCCAGGGTTGTGAGTTCAATCCTTGAGGGGGCCATTTAGGGAATTGGGGCAAAAATCTGTCAGGGGACAGTGTACTTGGTCCTGCTAGTGAAGGCAGGGAACTGGACTTGATGACCTTTCAAGGTCGTTCCAGTTCTAGGAGATTGGCATATCTTCATTTATTATAGGGGGGAGGAATAGCTCAGTGGTTTGAGCATTGGCCTGCTAAACCCAGGGTTGTGAGTTCAATCCTTGAGGGGGCCATTTGGGGATCTGGGGCAAAAATTGGGGATTGGTCCTGCTTTGAGCAGGGGGCTGGACTAGATGACCTACTAAGGTCCCTTCCAACCCTCATATTCTATGATACTTCTATGATACTATGTCAAGTGAGGATGGTTGCTTCTGCTTGTTTCATTTTGCTTCTCTCCTCTTTTAGCGTAATGTCACAGCTATTGCTTGTGCTCTCTCCTTTTCTCCCGTCTTTTTCTTTTTGCCTCGCCAGTCTGCGAACTAAACCTTTTCCCACTTGCTATCCGTTGAAGTCATTTTTGCTCCAGTCGCATCCAGACTTTACAGTATTGTTCATGGGACACACATGGCAAAAGTCTGACGTTACTTATGTGACTTCTGAAGCAGATCCAGTCCTCCCTGCCCCAATCACTCAATTGTTTATCCACAGGGGAGCAGCTTCAACAAGAGAGATTGGGAACCCCAACATCGGAATATTCCCTAGCCCAGTGGTTCATGTACTCATCTGATTGTTGGCAGATCCCAGTTCAAATCCTTTCTCCCCCTCAGGTGGAGGAGGGACTTGAATTGGGGGTCTCCCACATCCCAGATGAGTGCCCTGTTCTGTGGGCTAAAAGTTATGAAGGACCCCCTCTCCCCAAGGTTTTTGGCTAAAATGACATTGGTGCGTAACCTCCCTGCAGCCTGCACTTTGCTATCTTTGAGAGACAGCTGGGGCTTAGCACACACACCAGTTGTTGGTGTCTCCTAATGCATTGGTTAGTTTTGATAGTTCCCTGTCTAGGATGCTGGCTTTTGTGGGTCATGGTCTGAGGTGCCTGTCTCTCCCCATTCTTTATATAGGAGCTTAGGTGTGAACTTAGACTTTGTGGATTGCAGTGATTTTCTAGGTACCTAAAAGTTAGGCCTGGTGACACTGAGCATCACCGTCCTTAACACCTTTTGTTCACCCAGGCCTAAGTGACTTGCCCGAATTCACATAGGCGAATCAGTGGCAGAGTCAGGAGTACAGCCCAAGTCTGTCTCTTGGTTCGTTGTGTAATCTGCTAGCCCGTCGCTGGTATTAATGTATAGTAACTGAAGAAAATACAATATTTTTTCTGTCAATTATTGATGCATTGACTGTATCATTTTGCATTTTTAATATAATGCTGTCAACTGAAGAGTTAATTACAAATTTAAAAGCAAAATAAATTCTGAATTATCAGTTTGCTGCAGCATTAAGCTAAGGGGGAAAAGCTAGGTTGTGTCAAAGAAAACAATTATTAAAACACAAATATTTCCATTAAGGGAAATACAGATGTCTCAAGGCTGAAAAATCTTGTTTTTGTTTAAGATTTGCCCCAGCATGAAAGTCTCTTTAAAACTGTGATCCATGATTTGGAGCTCAGAGAGAGGAGGGGAGCTTTTGTAGGGTTTTTTTTTTTTGGTAGTATTTCAACTTAAAACATCAATAATAACGATAAAAAAGGCTTCTTAGTTGAATGGAAAAAAAAGCTTAAGAAATCACCCAGCTTTCCGTTCTGGATGAGTTAATTCATGTATTAAATTGAAATCTGTACAAATTACTATTAATTATAATCATACTGGAGTGAAACCTAAAATAGGTCACATGTCTTATCAAATAAAACACACTGAAAATTATTTTATTTGCTTGGTTGGGCTTGCAAGATAATTCTGCGTTGTTTCAGCCTCTCTAGGCTGCTGTTCTTCCAAGCCAGGCTCTGATGCTTTTCTTTATGCATTTTGTTCTTGTGCGTTGTGGTGGGCTGATTCTCAGTGGATGGCATATTGGCTAATTTCCATGCTGAAACCAAGAGCCATGTTTAGATGTTCTAGGCTGAATGCTCTCTGTATATTTGAGACTTAAGCTACTCAAACAAACTAGGGTTTTCAATAGCGATTTGTGCTGTCTCCCTCTTGGAGTTCAGATAGCATACCATGGGGGAGCCCCCTTTCCCAGAGTTTAGACAGCGATAATGAGGCACCTGCCTTAGTGAGTCAGCAGAACCCCAGTGATCCTCTCTCAGCAGGATTCACATCTTTTTAGTGGGGCATAGGGTTCTTCAGGCAGATGTACAGTCAGTTGTGTACTTTTGTTGTATTTCATAGTATTCATTACCCCAGAGTAATAATCATTTTATTTTCTGAAAGATATGATTCCAGATACTATTTTTGGGAACATTCATCCATGGCCAAGGAACCACTTCTGTTGCACAAGAAACAAAGGCAAACACTTATGAGCTTGAGCTAAATCTAGTTCTATATCTAGCAACATATCGATTGTATGTATATGCGGAGTAAATAATGCCTGCTCGCTTCCCCAGGCAATTCTGCCTGTATATAAATACCCATATGCAAACTACTTGGGGATTTAGTGTTATACAAAAGTATGCATATGTACTTCTCTGCATTTTTTGGAATAATACTGCAGTAGGTATAGGATGACCATATTTTCCCAAAGGGAAAACGGGACACCGCACAGAGATCCCCCTTTCCCCACTGTATGTGGCCCAAGCTCTTCCTGCCTCCCCCCATGTGGGGATGGCCCAAGGTCCCTCTCCCTCCCCCGATGTGTGGGGCTGGCTCGAGTGCCCCCTGCCCACGCAGCGCCATCCTGAGGCTCCCTTCTCTCCCCCACACGTGGGACCAGCCTCAGCCCTCCTGTTGCCCACTTGCACAGGACTGGCCTGAGGCTCCTGTCTCCCCCCGTACCCGTGACCTCCCTGCCACCTGCCCATCTGGGGCAGGCCCAGCCCGAGCTGCTGCCCTGAGCTCTCCTTCCCGTGCGGGGCTGGCGTTGCCGCTCCCCACCCCCAGTTCCTTTGCGCCCTACTAGGGGTCACATGCCACTTTTTTGGCAAAACTCTGCATTTGTCCCGTTTGCTCTTGCCAGCTGATTGGGACAAATGCCCACTTTTGCCAAAAAAGTCAGGACATCTGGAAATGACTCTGAAAATGGCCTAGTGGGTTTCTGTGTTGAATGTATCTTTTTGATTTCCACATCAAATGTGCTCAGTGTAAATATGTTCCACGTAAAACCAAGTTTGGTTTCTTCCCCAAACCTTGCCCTCCACAATTGGATGTGTTCTTTCCGATTGGTGCAACATCAACAGCAATAAAGAGTCTGCAGGCTGGCTTCAGGTAACCCCGTCTCCTCAAAATCTGTCCTCAGTGACTCTAGGGAAGCCCCTGTTGCTCTTGGTCCAAAAATGAATTTTGTCCATTTGTAATTGAAACGTCGTAAACAGTTCTGTTGATGCCCAAGATGCAGCACTAATAAAGCAGCACAGGCTTGTTTTTGTCACTAAAGTGAGCAGATCTGACTCTAGGGAACAGCTCTGAGTCAGAAGGTGCCATTTGTACACAGTTGTTTTTCAGAGTAAAGCTGCAGTTTAAAAAAACCCCTCCTTTCCTAAGAAGTCTGTTACAATCCTGCAGCTGCGGAACTCACGGTGTAACACACTGTAACCCTGAAGGAAACTGTTCACAAGTGGTGAAATTCATCCTGCTGCTGCGTAAGGCCCTGCATACCAATTAAGCCTAATTTTATGCCTTCATGTGGGGCTTAAATAGAACATAGGCGTTTGTGCATTCTGGCTGTACTGAGTTCAATTTCACTCAGTTGTGCTCACTGAAAATGTACCTGAGTGTTAGAGACTGGTAAGAACAGAGGATTAATTGGATCACACACTTTCTGATTTGTATAGGAAGTCTCTAAGGATAGTCTAGCTTTAAAATGAAAAACAACTCAGCTTTTCTTTCAATAATTTTAAGAAACATTGTCCACCAGCGTCCTGCACAGTGAAAGGTTACAGGTGTGTCTTTTATTCAAGCCTAGCAAAGCTTAGGAAAGTGCACCATCCACCCTTTGCAGTGATGAATGAAAATAATGAAAGAGAATATTTTACTTGCATAACAAAAATTAAAATAAAATGATTGTACTTGCGCACTTACTTGCTTTGTTCCTCCCAGTTTCAGTTCATACAGTTTCAAAACCACTGAAAATCAGCCACGGTTTAAGGAGACCCCTGGGGAAACTATATGGTGCAAGGTACTGCATTTTAAATTAGAATTCCTAATGATGCTGAGGACTGTAACTGATAAGAATCCTCCTAGGTCTATGAGACTACACAAATTGAGGTCCCATCCCTGCAAAGACTTAGGCATGTGCTTAACTTTAAGATCACGAATAGTCCCACTGCTCTTGATATGTGAATACTCACATGCTTTACATTTCTTTGCAGGGTTGGGGCCTTTAAGTATTCCATGTTTGGTTTCAAATACATAAATCAAGGTTATAATTCTACAAGTCATTTCTGATATGAGCAGCCCCAGAGACGTCAATGGGACTGCCTTTGTGAGTAAGGATTGAGCCCCCCCCTTTTTGTGCTTTGAATTTCTTCTGCCATTCTTCCAGCTGTTTGTAGGTCACAGAGAACTGGCCCCATGTTTTATAGAGAACACAATCCTGGAAGTGAGCACCTGATGAGACAACTGGTTCAAGAGAAGTCTTGCTTGTAAAAAAGAAATAATTCATGGCTTTTAAAGCCAAATCTTAACACCCCTGCCGGGCTCCTTTCACTGTGAGTAATGGAGAGGATTAGTCAGCATCATGTAATTAGGCAGCAGCAAAATAAAATGATTGTTTAAGGGAAGAAAGGCAGAGTCAGTTTTCTTTCACGGGGTTTGACTGTTGAAACCAAGTGCAACAAGGCATTTTGACCAGAGTGGTATATGAGCCATCAGAACAAATACAGGGCGAGCTTTAGTTAAATGAGTTTTGCAGCTGATAAAGGGAGTCCAAAGTGATGTTTATCCCTTGGCTCTTGAGAAGCTTTGCAGGCAGCTTATGTGAAATCACTGGGCTGGATCAGTCGTCCTTGTGTTTTGTGTGGCTCTCTGGGAAAGAGAGTTCATTGCCTGTACTGGTGAATCGGAAGCAATTGTTCCTCCCACCAATGTTTCCCACCGAGGAATGCTGCTGAGGAGCCCTCCCTTGTCATCAGCAAGGGATGTGTGGTGACTTTGCTTCTATTCTGTTCTGTATACGGTGCCTATCCTTGGCTCCACATCCAGTTGTCTTTAGGGCTGTGTGCTGCACCATTTGATGTCAAAGTAGCTCGCTGTTTGAGGACTACAGGGATGAGCTGCTTGCCAGGCAGTATTGCTGAGCAAGCAGACTACTGCATTCTGAACAAGGACACACTTCAGGGTGTGTGTGTGTGTGTGTTCCCAGCTATAGGACATGGCAGTAATGCAAGTTGGAGGTCATGAGAAGCCCTATTTGTGTCAGTATTGGGCATAGTCTTCTGGTGAGGAGGAAGAAAGTGTGTGTAGCAGCAGTTGTTACTTGGGTTTCCAGTGTCAGGCACCCATTCATGAAAGCACATGTTTCAAAAATACTTAAGTTGCGTGTTCTTCCTGAACAGGGATACTTTTCTGAATCAGGATCTCAGGGAGGAGTTTTGACATTGGGTTCATGTTTTAGGTGTAGGATTAGGTTGGTTCTTATTTCATCCCCGGTGGTTTACCCAAGCCTCTTTATTGCTTAAGAATCTTAAGTGATTAATAACTTTTTTCCCTAGGCGTAACTGCTTGCAAAGTTCAGGAAATGGCAGGTGGAAAGGTTGGATAAAGGGAGAAGAAACTCAGTTGCTTATTTTTGAGTATCTCTTAGTCTTCTCCTTCCTCCACTTAGATTTTTAAAACATAGTTGCATTATTAAACATTCTCAGTTTAATTACTATGATTGGGGTATTTGAGCTGCAAAGTGTTAGCTTGCAGTCTGATGTCAGGACAAAAGGCAGTATATGTTTTGGTTGAAGGAAAGAGTTCACTCCTGAGAACTAGAGAAATTCTCATTCTCTCTCTCTCTCTCGCCTTCCCCCCCCCCCCATCGTGAATTCTTAAGAATTTCTCTAGTTCCTTATATATGTAATTTTAAATAACTTTCAAGTCTGTAAATGACAGAATGTGATATTATGAGAATGAAGAGAAATCTTGCCCCTACTTACCATTCTGCACACAATTATTATAGTTCTCACAGTGGATGATGTAGAGATTCAGATAAAGTACAGATTTAGAACTGCATTTGTTTGCCATTCGAGGGAGGTGTAAGAATGAATAAGATGCCCACACAGAGACAGATCATTAATCGAACCCAAAAGAAAAATGAGGCTTGAATAAAATAATGTTTGCTTAGCAAACCTTGGCATGACTTGACCGCTGTTAAAAATTAGTAATTAAATGGAATGGCTAAGGCCTCACTGAACACATGAGAAAAGAATGGTCTTCTGTGTGCAGTGAAACTGATTATTAGTTTCTAGAAGTAAAAGACACCTTCACTAGATTAGTTATTTCTCTTCATTTCCTTCCCAAGATGATGAATAGTTATGGGAAAATTCTCAGTAGGATAAAGAGAAAACAAGTTAGATTGCCCAAACCATTTTTGCCGCAGACAAAGTTAGATTGCCCAAACCATTTTAGGTTCCCAACTTCAGCCCAAGTTCTTATTTGTGTAGGGAGCTCCACTGACACGATCCTATGTCTCTCAAGCCCTGACTGCAATTCCACTTCTGCTACAGGGAAGCTCCTTGGTATCCATTCGCTGCATTGAGGGGAGTGGAAATAAAATCCATGTCTTGCTGCAGAGCTGATGGGCGTCTGTTGTGGGGAAGGAGTTGATGAGAAGCAAAGGCAGTGCTGGCCTGGACTCACTGCAGCCCTTGGATGGGGACACGGAGAAATCTTTTCCCATGCTAAGTTGTGCTGAGAACAGGAGAGACTGGGGTTCCAGGTGCACAAGCGAGAGGACTGCTGGAAGGGATCTATGAGAGAAGCAAATTGGGGAGGCAGGGAAGCTTAGTTCTCGGCTTTTACCTTTAGGTACGCCAGGAAGACTCAATCTGGAGGTGCTTCTTAGTCATCATTCCTGTCAGGATCACCACCTGCAAAATACTTGTATCTTTCACAGTCCACGGAGTACCAAAGTAGATTAGATGCTACATTTTCCAGACTTGAGAAGGGAGGTCTCTCGGGATGTGTCTATCCAGGTCTCCAGCCAAACTGTACTGCCTCTCTGACATTTTTTTCTTTTAAAAGAATGTCTTCAGTACAAAAACAGCATCACTTAAAAAACAGTGGGACTACAGTTAAAAAAAAAGAAAAGAAAAAAAGTGACTGTTCTGTTTGCCTGACTGTGGGTGATGCCTCTGAAATTGCTGCACTGCAGATCAGGACTTGGATTTTCTTATTTCCATACACTGTAATGTGGCAGTCAGGATGAGAGGCTAGCAGATCCAGTGGTTTTTCCTCCCTCCCCCAATGATCCTGAAGTGCTAATTGAACATCTTTCTTAGATAGCTGGGTGTCTTACAATGCGCTATTTTCAATGGCAAGAAATCACAAACAAACACCTGGTGAAAGACCCGACACAGAAGATCCAAGGCTTCAATCTTCTGCGAAGCTCTTGGGCAACCCTAAGCCGCATCCGCACAAACCGTGGCAGATGCAGATACTTGCTGCACAAATGGAAAATTAAAGAGTCTCCAGTGTGAAACTGTGGTCACCCAGAACAGACCATGCAACATATAAGAACTCCGTGCCCGATTCACAAATACGAAGGAGGCACCAGAGCAATACACTCCGCTACTCCAGACACAATTATCTGGCTTAACCACCTGAATGTCAAGTTGCTGAACATCTACATCAGCCATGCAAAGAAGAATTTCCAACATTCTGAGGTGAATGTTTGAAGGGGCCCTGTTTCCATTTTATCCCCTCTGAGGTCATGGTTACATGACAAACTGTGTTGTAGGCCCCCTTTTAGTTCCCCTTGAGTGCACTCCTTTGGGGAGAGGCCTTACTACCTGTATTCCCTTCTGGGTGGCAGCCCCCTGGGTCCAACCATGTTAACATAGCAGGCCCAGCTGGGTTTGGAATCTGTGAGCCCTTTCATTTGGGGGACCTGTGACCAATGAGCTGATTAAAGTGACTCAACAAATCGCTTCAGAACAAAGCATTATTTATTCACTCATCCAAAGGTACAAAACATGTAGAGCAGAGGGGTAAAAACCATGAAGTCAGTATTCATATTTCCCCTTATCTAGCTCTTCATCTTTCCTTGAAAGCCTTGATATCTCACATCTTGATTACTGCAACATTCTTCTCTCCGGCCTTGACAAATGCAATCTTACTCCACTCAAATCCATTCAGAATGCTGCTGCAAAGATCAGTTTCCTAGCCGGTTGCTTTGACTGTGTCAAGCCCCTCTTTGCATCCCTCCACTGGCTCCCCCTTCTCTGTTGTATCAACCGTAAGCTGCTTATATTCACTTTCAAGGCCCTTCACCGACAATCCCCACTGTATCTATCATTTCTCATTCACTTTTGAGCTCTCAGCCCTCGCCTCTGATTGGCCCGTGATACCAGCCTCCAGTGTCCACTTATGTTTTCAAACAAGCGCTTTCGTGCGGTTTCTCATGCTGCCTCTCACACAACAGTTAGACTGCTGGTGTGTGTGGACCACAGCCTGTGATGCTGACCAATAACATTGGCTGTGTCCAGCTGTTGTCTCTTGTCATATATTTAGATTGTAAGCTCCTTGGAGCAGCAACCAACTTTTTGTTCTACGTTTGTACCACACCTGGTACAGTGGGGTCCTGGTTCATAGTCTAGGGCTCCTAAGCACTACAGCAATATAAATCATGATAATTTTCATCTAAGCCAGCTGCCTCCAACTCTGAATTGGGAGAAGGTAAGTGCCCTTCTGCAGACTCTCTCTCCTTGTTTGCCTGTCAGTTCCCATTGACACTTCCTGGCAACTTACTCAGTCCCTTTCCTTTTCTAGGCCCGAGGGCCCTGTAATGGGTTAGTATTCTTCTTTGATCCTAGGCTAGCTTTGGGAAGAGTAAACCATTAGCCTGGAAGGAAACTTCTTCCCAGTTGATAGCTTAGTGACTGTAATGTCAACTCCCTTGGTGTCTTATCTTTGCTATTGTTTTGTTTCCTGTGTGTTCCCCCCTTACAGCTTCCTTTTGATTTAACTCTGCATTCAGACAGGATAATACCACACAAGCTGAGGTGCATGTGATCGTTACAAAAAATACATGTAGCTCCCTCATTCTCCATAACGAAGGCGGAAGAGCAGAAATTTATAAGCAGTCGTGAGGTGAGTCACACACATATATATATAAATAGTATTTCTGAGAACATAGGATAATCTGAGTTGTGCTGTTGCAGAGAAGAGGAAAAATGCTTTGGAAGGAGAAAAAGGCTCCTTGTTAGAATGCTCACGTGATTGTAAACGTCTGTCCTTTAAGGATGCTGTCAAGGGTCCCTGCCATGTCCTTAGTTATCACTGTAGTGAAGAATCATTCAAAATTATAAGTAATACAGTTGTTAACCCACAAGAGTGTCAGTGGATGGGGGATTGTGGGATAATTTCTGAGGGATCCTCTCCCGGCTTCCTCCTGTTTTGAAGCAGTTACTTGTAGATGTGGAACGTAACAGTGATGGATAATTTAGTACCTAGGTATTGCCAAGATAGCAAATACCTGAGAGTATCTGATGCCGCTGCCATTAGTCCAATTCTGCCTGAAACTTTGGAGGTCTGATTCTTTGGCATGGCAAGTGCCTCTGGAGAGGTGCTGGGCTCCTGCATCTTGCAGTGATATCAATGATAGTTGTGGATGCTGAGCAACTCTGCAATTCAGGCCTGGGGTTTCTGTTGAGTTCAGGGTTGCAATCCAGACCCGCGAGGGGTTGTTGCCTCTTACCCTGTAACCTTTATGTGCTTTAAAAGTTTTGCTACTGTAACTCCCTACCTGGGATGTTCACAGTCTGCAACAAGCATTCGCTGAGTGTCGGTGTATAACTTTAGAGTAGTTGGGGAAATATGTAGAAAGGTGATCATATTCTATTAAATTCTATAGGACTTTTTCATAAGGACCTGCTTTTCAGTTTTCCAGTATTTTTCACTTATACTTAACAGACATAGTCCCAAGAAAGCGTCGACTTTTCCTACATCAAACAGAGTTTTTGCTATGCTCTGGGTGTCCCTAAGCCTCTGACTCTGAGATGCTGGGACTGGACAACACGGGATGGATCACTTGATACTTGCTTTGTTCTGTTCATTCCCTCTGAAGCATCTGGTATTGGCTACTGTTGGAAGACAGGATATTAGGCTAGATGGACCATTGGTCTGACCCAGTGTAGTCATTCTTATGTTCTTATGCTTTCAAGGTCAACATAAAAATGAGGAACTCTAGCACATGAATAACCGTGCTTTCGTGGTAGCAATAACTTATAAGTTCCCTTCTGCTTAGTTTGCCAGGACATTTTTCACCACATTATCTTTTTGTTCATGCTGTTTTTTTAACCATAGAAGCCTTTTTTCCTTTTGTATTCAGAAAACCAGACTCCATCTTCGTAAGTATTAGATCAGTAACTGCATCTCTGATTTCTCTGTGATTCTCTCAAGCTGCCTCCTCAGTATGTTGAAACTTAGTACTTAAGGCACTTTCTAAAATTAGCAGAAGTAAGATTAATTGCTAGGGATAATTAAAAACTTCCATTTTCATGAGATCTTTGGGTGAAATGAGAAATATTGTTCTAAAAATAGAAAACCTCTTCCATAAGTTTTCTTCAGTGAAGGTTTATCCCAAATTTAAAACTCCAGGTTAGGCAGAAAGTTGATGTCCCAAGAATTATAAGCTGTTCAGGCTCACCTGTCACAAATAATATTTCTTTTTAAACAATAAAAAGCTTCAGAAGCTTAAAGGTATCACTCTCACTTTGGGTGCAAGAGGCCCAGGTGAGAGCCACAAGAATGATTGGAGGTCTGGACAATCTGCCTTGCAGTGACATATACAAACCTCAATCTGTCTAGTTTATCCAAGAGAAGGTTAAGAAATGATTTGATCACTGTCCTACCTACATGGGGAGAAGTTCTATGGTAATAGACGGCTCTTTAAATCTTGCAGACAAAGGCATAAGAAGACCCAATTCTAGAAGTGAAAGTGTGGACAAATTGAGACTAGTGATAAATTGCAAATTTTTAACAGTGAGGGTAATTAACTATTGGAAAAACTGACCTAGATGTGGTGGATTCTCCAACACCTAAAGTCTTTAAATCAAGCTTGACATCGTTCTAAAAGATATACACTCCAGGAGAACCAGAAGTTATGGCCTGGCGCAGGAATCATTGGGTGTGATAACATGGCCAGTACTATGCAGAAGGCCAGACAGTGTGATCATGATGATTTCTTATGGCTTTACAATATGATTCTTTGCATCTTTTGTGATTTCCTGAATTAAAATTACAATTTTTCAGATTAAGGCAAAACTGCACTTGGGGTCTGATCAGTGTTATAACTTCATCAAAAAAGGGTCCAATAAAATAGTTCGGGGGGAGGGATAGCTCAGTGGTTTGAGCATTGGCCTGCTAAACCCAGGGTTGTGAGTTCAATCCTTGAGGGGGCCGTTTAGGGATCTGGGGCAAAAATCTGTCAGGGGACAGTACTTGGTCCTGCTAGTGAAGGCAGGGGACTGGACTCGATGACCTTTCAAGGTCCTTCCAGTTCTATGAGATAGGCATATCTCCATATTTAAAATAGACAAATTAAATACTGAATCAATTAGTAGGTGAGTCTTCAAAGATTTTAATATTGTAACAAATCTGTGGCTACCTGGCACTTCAGTTGTCATGAAGCCACACATACCATGACTATTCATAACTTCATAGTAACATCAGGATTAGAGCTCAAATTCAGGCCACTTGAGCTAAAGGAGAATCTCTGAACTGTTATGTGTATAGGGTCTGCGACACAAGTTGAACAATTTTGATTCCATCCAATAGAAGTACGAGGTACACATATACATGCTAACCAGCACAGTTTTTGTAGGTTTCATGATGAATTTCCTATCTGATTATTAAAATTACCTGGAAAATTTGATAGGTGGAATAAGGTTTTCTGACTAGCTCTAATACCTAGTAATTATGTGGCACTTCTCATTGTAGGTCTTAAAGTGCCCTTATGTGCTGGTCTAACAGGTATGTGTAGTTCATTTTTACCCAAGCTTGAAACCCACCCACAGTCTGGGAAAAAAGGATAGTTTGTAAAAGTAATTTGGTCTAGATTTATTGAACCTTATATTAGGTTTTGAACTGCGATTCCAAAACCTAAACAAAAATATGTACTGATCCAGAAGTAAGGGAACCATCTTTCAATCTCTGAAGTGGAGGGCATTCATTTTATGTTGCCTTGGGAAATCTCCTGGGATTGACATCATTATAGACAAGTTCTACTGTTAGAGAGGTCAGAAATTCTACCAAATTAGACAACATAAGTATGTATCTTCCTAAGAATATTTGGAACTATTTTACTTCATTCCCTGTGTGGCAGTTCAGAAGAGAAGAAGATTCCTCCTCAAAAGATTTCCACCTGACCTTCAGAACGTGCAACATCTTTTAATTAAGTATTTTCTCGCTCTAACTTTACCTGCGTTGGTTCCTCCATTTCACTTCAGACAATGGAATCAGTGTTGTTCAAAACATATCTGTTCAAAGCCTTAAGCTGCTGCATATTAAATTTTGCAGAAAAATTCTACTTTGGCCCCAGGCCTAACCTACCAGTTTTGAAACTGATCTGTTTTATAGTTTTCTTTGAGGGCTGGGAAAGAGAAAACAAAATTGGGTTTAGAATGGAAACTGTTGCGGTCTTAACTATGACTGCCATCACTCCATAATTCATCAAAGCTGTGTTTGTGTTGTTTATTTAGAAATAAGCATATTGCATAGTGCAACAGACCACTGTTCAGTCAGTATCCTGACTCTAATCCTGTTCTTCCCACAACTACTATAGTGACTCTCTTATTGCACCAGATCCTGAAGCTTTCTTGTTGAAAATAATGGAAACTTTGCTTACATGAAACCTAGATTGTAAATAAAATAGATGTACTGTTCAAAAATAATAGTTGGGTATCCTTAGCAAATGATAAGGGGCTTGTCACCAGGTAAGCCATGGACATGGGTGGGGTGGGGTGGGGGAAGGAAGGCAAAAATGTGATAGGTATTTATTACTTGGATAGACTCACCTGGTTGCATTCAGTCACATTTCCCCATGCCCCAAGTTGTAGTGCTCAGCATGCTTGGAGTCTTTTCCTTCTGAGGTGCCTAAATTGTCTTTAGGTAGGCAAAACGCTGGCCTGTGTCTGAAGTCCACAAGTTCTAGTACCTTCTTCCTCTGATGTTGCCTCTTCTAGCATACCTTTTCCTGGCACTGCCTCGCCTCACACTGGTTGAATAAGAAAAGCCTGTAGTTATATGATCCCAGACTCCTCCCACTCCCAGCATGCCTTGCTAAAAGGATACTAATAGTTTGGGCTCCCCTCCTCCTCTCCGTCAGTAGCAGAAAATTGTCTGGGACAGGGCAGTGCTATGTCCAGACAGCCAGATTTTCTAAAGCCTGCTTCCTGGTAAGTCCAGGTTTGGGTTTTTCCCTGTTCCCATAGGATAGTGTTAGAAGAAAAAGAGACTAGAATAATGAAGAAAAGTAGTGACCAGTGAATATTTTCCTTAAATCTTCCTTAAAACTACATGGTAGTAATAGCTTTTTACATTGTTTTAAAATGTATTTTTTGGTAAGTAATGGTTACTTTGAACATTGTCATTTCTCCATTCACAAAGGCGCTAAATGAAGATTATGAAAATGAAATGGACATTTAGATGCATTCCCTTGAACAATACAATTGATAATTGGATACACAGTTTACTAGCATTCAAACACTGGATATTTAGCACGAACAGAATTTGAATTAAATTAGCTGTGAATTTTCCTTTTTGAACTGTAAAAAACATGTTTTCAATTAAGCATTTCTCTATCAATTTAAGACTCTAGAATGGTCTCTTGATCTTGATGTAATTAAAAAACAAACAAACCAACCCCAGGCCTCCTTGTGCCGAGCTTTGGTTAGATATTTAAAACAAATTCTTGAGCAGAAGCTGTTCTTCTAATAGGGCTCAGAGTGAAATTCAGAATCCTGCTAACTGGAGTTGGGTGTGGGTCTGACTGGTGAAATAAGTGACGAATGCACTGTAAAAAAGCAGTGCTTGAACTTTTTCCTTACTTTTGACTACCTTGGTTTTTGAAATAATCCAGGGCAATAGATGGTAAACCCTCTCTCCCTCCATAAGAGTTGGCTTGCAAGTTAGTGCCGTCGGGTTTTATAAATGGATGGTCTTCCACAAGTGATTCATAATATGAAATAAAATGTGTCTGGCATGTTCCTGCACAACCTGCGGTCAGTAGGATGCCCATCCGGATCTAGGCTTGTTAAACATTAACTTCAAAAGTGCACATGCTCCTATGACAGACAGTCTGACTATTACTGATGTTTCGTGTCTGACACTGTGTGTGTGTGTTGACTCTTTCTTAATAGAAAGTATGCAGTGCTCAGCAGGATGAAATCAGGAAACTCCAGCTAACTAGTGTGTTTAACCTCTCCTAATATTTCCAAAGGACTCATCATCAGGGAGTTGTTCACATTTTGTTCTGTGATGGGAGTATGAACCTATTTAGTAATTGCACACTACACAGTTGTGTTCAAAACACTGTACAAACAAGCTTCATAACACTCCTCTGATTGATAAATTGCTAAACCGTTTGCTAGCTGTGGCCAAGCCTTTGTATCTTGAACACTTCAGTTATCTCCCTATTGTTCTGTTTAAAGTTAGTGGATAACTATGGTACTATGGTTCTAACTCAGGAACCAATCCATGCAACAAACCTCGATGCCAACTTTGCCCACATATCTACACCAGGAACACCATCACAGGACCTAACCAGATCAGCCACACCATCACCGGTTCATTCACCTGCACATCCACCAATGTAATATATGCCATAATGTGCCAGCAATGCCCCTCTGCTATGTACATCGGTCAAACTGGACAGTCCTTACGCAAAAGGATAAATGAACACAAATCAGATATAAGGAATGGCAATATACAAAAGCCTGTAGGGGAACACTTCAACCTCCCTGGACACACAATTGCAGACCTAAAGGTAGCCATCCTGCAGCAAAAAAACTTCAGGACCAGACTCCAAAGAGAAACTGTAGAGCTTCAGTTCATTTGCAAATTTGACACCATCAGCTCAGGACTAAACAAAGACTATGAATGGCTAGCCAACTACAAAAGCAGTTTCTCCTCCCTTGGTGTTCACACCTCAACTGCTAGAAGATGGCCTCACCCTCCCTGATTAAGCTTACCTCGTTATCTCTAGCCTGAATCTTCCCTGCACTTTTATATCTGCCTCTGGACATTTCCACTGCTTGCATCCGAAGAAGTGGGTATTCACCCACGAAAGCTTATGCTTCAATACCTCTGTTAGTCTATAAGGTGCCACAGGACCCTTTGTCGCTTCTACAGGACCCTTTGTCGCTTCTATGGTACTATGGATTCTAGAGTAATCACTTTTAGGATTCAGCTCTTCAGAGGCTGTGTCTTATGATGACATCTACTTTATGAGCTAGGCATGTGATTCTCAGCTTGCATACAAATACAAAAGAAATCTGATGAGGTTCAACAAGGACAAGTGCAGAGTCCTACACTTAGTACGGAAGAATCCCATGCACTGCTACAGGCTGGGGACTGACTGTCTAAGCAGCAGTTCTGCAGAAAAGGACCTGGGGATTACAGTGGACGAGAAGCTGGATATGAGTCAACAGTGTTCCCTTGTTGCCAAGAAGGCTAACGGCATATTGGTCTGCATTAGTAGGAGCATTGCCAGCAGATCGAGGGAAGTGATTATTTCCCTCTATTTGGCACTGGTGAGACCACATCTGGAGTATTGTGTCCAGTTTTGGTCCCCCCACTACAGAAAGGATGTGGACAAATTGGGGAGAGTTCAGCGGAGGGTAATGAAAATGATTAGGGGGCTGGGGCACATGATTTTTGAGGAGAGGCTGAGGGAACTGGGCTTATTTAGTCTGCAGAAGAGAATAGTGAGGGGGGATTTGATAGCAGCCTTCAACTACCTGAAGGGGGGTTCCAAAGAGGTTGGAGCTCGGCTGTTCTCAGTGGTGGCAGATGACAGAACAAGGAGCAATGGTCTCAAGTTGCAGTGGGG
Organism: Macrochelys suwanniensis; assembly: GCA_033296515.1. Classification (NCBI taxonomy): domain Eukaryota; kingdom Metazoa; phylum Chordata; order Testudines; family Chelydridae; genus Macrochelys; species Macrochelys suwanniensis. Next base: position 12,445,549 of record CM065796.1, read on the forward strand.
GAGGTTTAGGTTGCATATTAGGAAATACTATTTCACTAGTAGGGTGGTGAAGCACTGGAATGGGTTACCTAGGGAGGTGGTGGCATCTCCATCCTTAGAGGTTTTTAAGGTCAGGCTTGGCAAAGCCCTGGCTGGGATGATTTAGTTGGGGTTGGTCCTGCTTTGAGCAGGGGGTTGGACTAGATGACCTCCTGAGGTCCCTTCCAACCCTGAGATTCTATGATTCTATGATTTTTCTACATTGAGCTCGTGTGACTATACAGAGTTGTGTAGCTGTGGTAGCACGGGCAGTGACAGTAGCTGCTTACAAACCTGCCTGAACCTGTGCTGGCACTCCCTCTGCCTGTGCTGCTGCAGCTACACTACCAGTGATACTTCTGCTAGCTCTCCTTAAGTTGCGCAAGTCTCTCTGTGCAAGCTAGGAATCCCTCCCCTAGCTCGTAGTCCTAGCGTACATATAGAGCCCTGTGCGGATACAAATCTCCCCCCCCCGCATCCGATCCATGATCCATACACATGATCCGTGGATATAAAGTGGATATCCGCAGATTTGCAGGTCTCTAGATATAAAATTTGGATCCGCATCCATCTGCGATCCACAAACATGGTCCGCGGATATCCACAGTTCTTTGGGACTGTACGTGTGTGTTTGTACAGTACCCAACGCAGTGGAATCCCAATCTCAGTTGAGGCCTGTCAAGGCTTTTGTAATACAAATAAATAATAATTGTGCTCGGTTCCTTAGACCACGTATGAAAGGAGAAATGTGGCTTCTCCTTCTCTTAAGTTCTTATTGCCCCAAAAGTATTTTTTCATTTGTTTAAGGTAGTAAATGTCAGTCCATAAATTCAGGTCTTAGGATTTAGGTTTTTGTTTTTACTTTGAGCTGTTGATACGTATATAGTCCAAGAGGAATTTCCAAATTCTTTTCATGTTTTCGTGTTGACAAGTGTAAGCTCTCTTTTGAAAAATAATGTATATTTGGTAAATATGACTATAATAACATCTTTCCATAAAATTACAACTTTCTGTATGCCAGGGGCATGATTCACCTACCTGGTACGTACCACTTGTCACCTAGTAGCCTGACGCTCTTATTTCTTTTTATAGAATTAGACTTGGGAACATGGTGAATCATATTTTTACAGCTAGACATTAAAAATGCAAGTCTTCAGACCTCTTAAAAATAAAACCTGTCACATTCTTCTCCTTGGAAAAAATCATCCTGCTGTGGACAGGAGCAATATTCGCCTCTGTCAATGATAAACAGCTCTTCTGTGAAGTAAATGCTTGTTTGCTTCCAGTACACATGTGCCGGGTATAGCTGTGTAAGGCTAAGTGCACACACAGCGACGTATCTCTCTTGTGCAGCCATAAATACTTGGCAAGTACAGTAGAAAACAAAATAACATTCTAGACTTTAAGAGGTATGTTATAATGTAGGGCCAAGTTATGTCCAAACCCTAGCTCATGGAGATAGCCTGTGTGTTTGTAGAGTACCTAGCAGAGGGACCCCACTCTAATTTGAGGCCTCTCAATGATTCTGTAATACAGATCAATAATTGTGCTTGCCCTACTGCATATTATGTGTAGAAGTGGATTAAAGTTGTTCCCAACCATCCAAGTGTTGTTGTTTTTTCTGTTTGTTTGTTTTTTGCAGGAAGTAGGCATAATGCAAAAACAGAATCCCTATGTTCATAAATTAGGGGAAAAGAAAATGTTCTCTTCTCTCCGTTTGGATTGTGTGCCCGTTCCACTAGCTTCTCTGCCCAGGACTCTGGGCAACAGCCCCCTTCTCTGACTGGTAACATCCTGAGCAATTGTAGGATTTCACTGCCTTCCTAGTGATGCTGTTTTTCAGCTCTGTTGACGATCCCATCAGCTGCTGGTTGGATAAAGAGAATTCTGACATTATTTGACGTGCTGCTGATGAAGGAAAACCAGTAATATTTCACACCAATGGGAGAGGAGGGGGACGGCACTACAAGCTTGTCACTCTCTGAAAGGCAGACGCAGTGATGGGCAGATGAAATGGGGATGGGTTCCATACACACAGGTAGATAGAAATTACTTATCACTTTCTGTGAGCAAATTACACCAGCCTCCAGACTCCAGAGGGGACATGTCTGGCTTAAGGTGGTGGTAAGGTCACAGTCTTAACCCCCCTGCACGCTGGCAAGTAGCAGGCAGGCTGGACTGGGGGTGGGGGTGGAAAGGTGCACCACCTTCTGAAAATTTGTATTAACTGCTGCTGTTGAGCATGCTCGGCTCAGGGCCTCTGGAGACATGCCTGCTTGGATCCCCATGGGATCCACTTTCAGATACTTTGCAGTTCAACCGCCTCACCTCTCAAGCACGACTCCAGCTCTCAGCGTCATAATTGAGCCCTTAGTGTAGTTAACTTAATGTCAAATCCTTCTCCTTTTACAGAGATCACGATTTGAAATGCAATTGCAGAGACAAGCTGAGTCTTCGTTCCGTGTCCTTGTGGTTGATGTGAACAGTGTGTCTGTTGTTGGAGGTCTGTATTCTCGGGCACTTTTGATTCTCGTTTTCACATAGTTTACCTATGCTTCAGTTAATATTTGCATCAATTATGTATGGAACTCTTCGACAGGGTTGCTTTGTCTTCAACCACTCCTTGGACTTTAGTGCAGAAGGTCACCTGTTTCTCAGTTGAGTGTGTCTCTGATGATGCTAATGTTTCTGTCCTATTAAATTTACATAATGCTAAGTGATTCTTAGTTTAAGTTAGATGCAAACATTCTTCCATTGGCTGTGAAAAATATCTGCGTGTTCCTGATTTGGTTTGCATTAATTTTCAGAAAACAGAGTGAGTTTTCTGTAGGGCTCACTTACTTTACTTTGTAAGAGCGAAAAGAAAGAGCCTTTTTGTTACTGTACATATCTACTTACAGTGGGAGAGACTGAAAAGTCTGTATTTTTTCTCTGCCACCAATGAGTTTTTCTACCATTAAAAAAAAAAAATTGTTTTGCAGCAGCATTATCCAGTGAATAGAGGACTGTGGTGGGTGTCAGGAGACCTGGGTACTATTCCCAGATTTAACAATAACTTGATGTGTGACCTTGGACAAGTCACTTCATTCTCCATCCCTCTGTTTCCTGTCTCCCTTTGCCTTGTGTTGTCTAAGCAGTTTGTAAGTTCGTTCGGGCAGGGCTTGTCTCTTAATTTTAGGGTGACCAGATAGCAAGTGTGAAAAATCGGGATGAGGTGTGGAGGTAATAGACATCTATATAAGAAGAAGCCCTGAATATTGGGACTGCCCCTATAAAATCCGGACATCTGGTCACCCTAATTAATGTGTTTCTCCAGTGCCTAGCACAGGGGGGCTTTGATACCAGTTTGGATTGCTAGGCACTACCATGATGCAAATAATGTTTTTAATTGGGAAAATACATATATCCTGGTTTAAGTGAATCTAGTTGAAGGTAGGACTCAATTGTGTGTTCTGTAGATGCCAAAACCCATTTCTGTTTTCTTCCTCTGTTCTTTCAAATGCCATTTTCGTGGTTGGCGCACCTTGAGACCATGTACTCGTGGCCATGGAATAGATGAAAGACCTGATATTGTTAGGCAGCCAAAAGAGCTTGAGAAATCCCATTCCCTACACCCCAAATAGTTGGGGTCTTAAGCTAAAAGCTTGAGTTTAGGCAGGTATAGTGCGTGTCAAGACACCGCAACATTGTATCAGGTTGTACCACTTCACTTTGATTTATGAGGAATTTGGAAATGGCTTGGTTCATGCCAATCGTAGACTTCAGGCGATAATGAAAGGAAGTCTAAGCCGAGAGAGAGGTCAGTTTAACCAGGGAGTTGGCTTTAGGGAGAACACTCGCGCCCCCCTCCCCCCCCCATATGAAGCATATTACAGGGGTATAAACAAATAGTGCTGGTCCACTTTTTTTTTTTTTTTATTTAACGGCATCTGTCTACAGTCTAGTGTAACTTTTTTTCCAATGGTAACATATTCATTCCCTCACTGTTCTCAAGTCTTTCATTTCAAAGACACGTGTTTAATACTGCTGTGAAAGACCCATTCTCTTTCACGATGGAGTAAAGAACACTACAATGTGTTAGACAGCAATAGAACCTCTCTGTTATATGTTTTTCTTTTTGTAATCCTTACCCGAGAAAGGTCTCTTCTTAACATTGTCTCTTGCTTGCTCTGGGAACAATAAAAAGTCCAAAAATGAAAAATACCCCATTTTATCTTTAACTCAATATCAGCAGTTACATTGTGTTAGCAATTTGTATTCTGAAGAGTTGTGCTAATAAAAAAAAAAATCCAACCATGTAGCAGAAATCAGGGCATGAAGCAAAGGCTCGTTCTTTCTGTAACTGTGAAATCCTCAATTAGTTCCAATTACTGGTGAAGTATGGTAAATACATTTTCCAAGTTTGTGTTTGTTACCTATGGATTTCTGCATGTTTGTAAATAGTACCTTGTAGGGATGAAAGAGGGTGGATATATTTGCTTCTTAATTGCTGATTTTACATCTTTCATGCCCATTAAACTGATTAAATATAAATCAGGAAACAACCTATTGGCCTTGTGGGGGCTGTTTCGACTTTGTTAGATCTTTGCTCTCTTTTCAGTGATGAAGGTTCAGGAGCTGAAGGATCAGTAGGGCCTTGAAATCTAAGGACCCAGTGCTACGAGATGATGCGTTTCTGTGGCTATTAACGGAACTATTTTGGAGGCAACCTATTAACAGATTTCATGGCACTCTGAGTTTATTTTTCTAGTGTCAGTTCTTTGGTTTCTTAAATACTTGTAATATTTTTTTACCCACTTCAGCACACACTGTGTGTTGTGTATTCTAGACCTTGGGCCTTGAAAACAATGCTTGACATTTAACTTCCAGACCTCACTGCTGACTTCCTTTTAAATTGTCTGATATTGTAATATGCACCCGCTCTTGGGGTGCTCTTGCCCTCTCTCCACACTAGGGCTGATGGAAGTTTTTCATCAAATAGCTTTTTTTGCTTGTTTAAATAATTTTTTGGTGTGAGTTCGTATTTTTTCCTATAGCGTGAAATTGTTCAGATTTTTGACAAAATGAAAAATTAATTTCTATTTCTGTCCCATGGAATTTAAATGAAAAATTTTAAGTTTTTGTTTTTTCCTCCCTTTCTCTTTCTTTTTTCTAGGGGGAAAAATGGGGAAGAGAGGGGAAACACTTCATTTTGGGGATGGAAATGCTTCTGATTCTATTTGATTCTACTCCAAATGAAAATGTTTTGCTTTGAATAATTTTGTCAAAACATCTGATTTTGTTTTTGTTTCTTTCCAAAATTTTTCAGAGAAAATAATTGTTGTTTGAGCCAGCCCTACTCTACACATCTGGGAATTTGTCTTGGTCAGTGCTACCATCTGTAGCCTTGCTGGAAATCCAGCCTTCCAGTCCACAATGCACATTAACATAGGCTTCTCAATGCTCAGATGGGGAGCTATGTATATGGTTATACAATTTCCCCACTTCTCTCAGTTGCTGGAAATATATAATCGCAAACATACAGGTATTTACGTGCTTATGGTCTAGATTTTCTGTAGGAGCAGGGATTACTCTTCAGCTTTGAAAGTGAAGCCATTAGCTAGGATTTAAAATTCAGGTACGTTCCCAGGTAAAAGTGAATTGATCATCTGCTGCTGCTTCATGGCTGTTACGTACTGTATGTGAATAAGAAAAATTTCCCTTTTTAACAACCCAGGCCAATGTAAAGGAATATTGAGATATCATCTGCTGATGTCTGCTATCGACTACATCATCATCTGGGAAGACATGTTTCCTGAGTGATGGTGATCACAATTACAGAAGAGGTTTTTTTTTTTTTTAAATTCATATGAAATCTGTGTACGAACATATTAAAATTAAAACGTGCACACTAGTGGGAAAAGTCATAAATACAGAATTAAGGCTGATAAAGAAATCTTAATAGAGGCAGGCAAAAGGCACTGGCACCACTAGTGGAAACCAGATGTACATTTTTAACAGCAAGAGTAGTTAACCATTGGAACAACTTACCAAGGGTCGTGGTGGATTCTCCAGCACTGACCATTTTAAAATCCCAATTGGATGTTTTTCACAAAGATCTGCTCTAGGAATCATTTTTGGGAAGTTCTTTGGTTTGGGTTATACAGGAGGTCACACTAGATCATCACAATGGTCCCTTCCGGTCTTGGAATATATCACTGAGACTGTCAGCCTTACTTTACAAAGTCACCGAGGTTTGTTTTTTGGAGAGTGTGGTGTTTTCTCCCCCCCCCTTTCTTTCTGGTTGGGAGTGCCTTGTTACATGTAACTGTGTTTTCACTTCATATCTCTTTCATGTGAGGTCATACGTTGCGCATATCACTAATCTACCCTAATAGAGGGTGTTAGATTACTCACGTCTGTAGACCAGCAAGGGAGTGCCAGCCGTGTAGGAAGAGCACTACTTCTTCTAGCCAATTGTAAGTGCAGGGTCTCTGTGTATTACTGAGTGCCAGGGGGCAGGAGGTTACATGATGTTCTATATTGGCTTGGGAGGAAGGATGGGCTTGTGGTTAAGGTGTGGGGCTTGGGAGTCAGAACTGCTGGGTTCTGTTCCCAGCTCTACAACAGACTCACTGTGTAATCTTGCACAAGATGTTTTACTTCTCTGAGACTGTTTCCCTGTCTACAAAATAGGGATAATGCTCAGTTCAGATGTGTGTTGGGAGGCCTAACTCCTGGCTTGGGAGGAGCTCAGGTACTGACTTGTCTCTTCCCCATAAAAATGCCAATACAGGAAGAATCCACCGTACCGCTTCTGACATACCAGCAGAATCTGAATGGCCTCTTCTTTAGCAAGTGTGGGTTTGTGAAGTGTGAACTAGTGAGGGTCTCTGCTGCGTTTGGATTGAGATCAGTGCATTTTTGTGTTTGAGGGTGTTAAGAGAGTTCATGAATCTCTAGTCAAATACAGGAGTTGGCATGGTTTTAAATCTAGAATTTGCAGTTAGTAGGAACAATTCCCTGAGTTCCATTTAATTATCTATCTATCTGGTGAAGTTTTCCATCATGAAAATCCCCACAAGTCAACACAGGATTCTAGGGGGAGAGCATGTCTTTAACCGGCAGGGAGATCTACACAGGACTTCAGTAACGTCCATGCTCCCCACCTAGGAGTTCTGTAGTAGTAGCAGTGCTCTTACCCTTGGGAGTAGGGGATTGCGTATTACTTTCTAGTGACCCACTTCTTCCAGCTCATAAGTAGTTTTGATAAGCTCTGGTGAGCCATAGGTGAGGGAGGCTGGGACTGAAGGTAGAAGATGTGGTTGAATGGGTTCAGAGCCCATTTCACCACCTCTTGGGATGAAACAATCCCGATCTCTGCATGCAAATTTGTGGGAAACAATATTGTAGCTAAATTTAATTTTATTTTCAAAATACAGTGACTAAGCCATAGTATGGATTATTTAATTACTAAATAACATTTCTTAAAGATGTTTTGGAGGAGCGTGCGAAAAGCTTTGCAAAGCCAGTAAATTTTTTTTCTTGAAAAAACTGCATCCGATGAAGTGGGTTCTAACCCACGAAAGCTTATGCTGAAATAAATTTGTTAGTCTCTAAGGTGCCACAAGTATTTCTTTCTTTCTTATTTTCTTTTTGCTGACACAGACTAACACGGCTACTACACTGTAACCTGCATTTTTAATGAGCCTTTCTTGCACAAAACTGAAAAATGTCTAAAAATAATGCTTCTGAAATAAGACTTTGTATATGGAATTACAGCCCCGAGCAAGTGTTTATGCGTTTTTCATAAGCTCTAGAAAATAGGATTTATGAGTCTCAATAAAACCTTATTTATATTGTCACAAGACTCACAACTAAAATTATGCATTCTATTTTTATAAACCCACGTATCTGTACACTATGTGGGGAGTGTGTGGGTAATACATATATACACTCATTGAAATATGCTCACTCAGATTTCACCATTTTTGTGTTAATATTTTTCTGGTTTCCTGGGTACCAAAACACCTGTGATTTTGTCTCCTTGTCAGTCCTGGTTACTTAAACCCAGGGATATGTGTGTGGTATTTTTGAGAGGGATTTTTAATGCTTCGGCACTGGTGGGGCCACACCTGGAGTATTGTGTCCAGGTTTGTTCCCCCACTACAGAAGGGATGTGGACAAATTGGAGAGAGTCCAGTCCTTATTGGGGAAGGCCCCTGGTTATATTTGAGACCTGCTTGAGCCCTGGTTGTCATCTCTGTATTTAAACCAGCACTTAAAGAATATGTTTCATGTAGCATTTGCTTTTCTAGGTCTCGGTTCTGCCCATGGTGCATTGGCACATGCAGTATCTCATAAAATTAACTACTGTGCTGGTGCACAAGTGACTTTGCAGGATTCACAGTGATGTGCTTTGCTTATAGGACAGAATCCCCAGAATCTTATTTAAAAAATCTCAGGGAACCATCTGTTAAATCTTTCGTAATAGCTGTTTGTGCTTTATCTGAAGCATTCTGGGCAAGAGTGTGTGAAGGTAAGGAAGACAGTTTTGCCTTAATAAGGACCGTGGCTACTTGACTTAACTTTCAGTGGGGAGTAGATTTACATTTTATTTGTCTTCAAAGTGCCTTTGATTCAAAGCACTGGCTAAGGGGAACAGAAAGATATATAGTCTAAAAGCAAAGATACAGCCAACAAGTTGAATAACTGGTGGTCCCAACTGAGAACAAGATACCATTTTTGCAACAAAAAAGACGAGAGATTTGCTTCACTAGGAGTAGCAGTGTTTGGGAGAGGAAAACAGAAGTTTTGAAATGATGAAGTACATCATAGAGATGGAAAGAAGAATTTGAGGTTTGGGGAGAGACAGAGAAGTAGATATTTAGGAATGGGAATGGATAGTAAAATAATAGTGAGATGATGAAAGGTATAAACAGGAAAGTAGAGAGTATAGTAAGAATTATGGCATGAAATGAAAGAGTGAGAATTTTAAAAAAGGAAGTGCAGTTGGGTAGGAATCCAGTGAGGTATAGTGAAGAGAAGGAAGATGTGAGCAGAAAGGCAAAATGAAGATCAGATGGGCTGCCCGGTTTGTGTCAATTGAAGTGACTGAAGATGAGATTTTTGAACTCCAGCATAGATAGTTACTGCAGCAGGGAGGGGTTTTGTTTTCTTTTGTGGGTGAAGATTTAGGTGCTCATCCTGCAATTGGATCCATACAGAATCCAACGGAAATCAGTGACGTATCACACAGGCACAAGGGTCCACCTTCGCAGATCTGATTGCAGGCTCAGGGCCTTAGTTTGTATAAGCTCTTCAGGGCACAGGGCCGGCGCTATCATTAGGCTACCATTAGGCAATCCTAGGTGGTCGCCTAGGGCACCAGGATTTGGGGGGCGGCATTTCAGGTCCGTTGGTGGCTGCCGGCGGGAGAGGCTGCCGCCGAAATGCCACCGAGCTCCCCGGTGGTCGAAGAAGCACTTCGGTGGCAGCTTCCTCGGCCGCCGGGGATCTTGGCGGCGTTTTGGCGGCAGCCTCTCCTGCCTCCGCCGCCGAGGGCGGCAAAAAGGCTGGTGCTGCCCCTGTCAGAGCAGGGTCTTTTGACCTTTTTTTTTTTTTTTTTAAAATTGATGTTTAATCTCTGGGAAGCCCCATGCAATGTTATGGCACTATATAAATGGTGGAGGTGGTTGTTGCTATTTATTATGTATTTTATTTGTTTTATCATAGTCATGGACCTGGATCCTATTATGATTATATCGTCGGTTAATACTAATTAAAGATTTTTAATGTGTTGAAATGTGGGAACTTTTGGATCCATGAGATATTTTAGATGATAGTATCCACAAGATTGAGCACTGAATATAGAGGCAAGACAGGTAGAATAGTTTTATTAGTAATGGGTCAAATATTGGAGTCGTAGTTGATTAATGTATGAACAATAACTGCATTTTGCTGGTGTTTGTGTGCCAGAAAAACTAAAACTAAAAAACCAACCAACCTACCCTCAAACACCTGAATATCCGGGTGAATGTTGCATTATAACCACATGGCAGCTACCTCATCATGGGATATTGCTGTCCCAAATGCGAGTGATGGGAGGGGTCCAGGGGAATGCGCTGAAAATGGTTTGAGCCCTACTTGGAGGGAGGCTCCCGAAGAGTGATCGGGAACTGCTCCGTTGCCACTAAATCCCTCACTGGTGATGTCCCACCAGGGGCAATTATTTCTCCGATCCTATTCAACATCTAAATGCAGCCACTAGGTGAACTGGTCAGACAACATGGACTCCAGTGCCAGCAGTCTGCAGATGACACACAGCTCTGCCTATTCACCACAGATGACTATACCACTACTGCCAAGATGGCCCAGTGCTTGAACAAGATCTGCTCATGGATGAAGAACTGGCTGAAGCTGAACTGGCGCAGGACAGAGGTAATTCTGATGGGCAGAGAAAATCAGACTGAAGAGTTTGCATCCACGGTGCACTCTCCTTTTGTCTGAAGGTTACAGACTCACATTAGTCCGTTGAGTCCGTAGTTTAAGAATGCCCCTGGATTCCTCACTAACAGGAAGCTCTCACACAGCAGTGTCTGTGAGTAATGCTTTTTACTCTCTTCAGGTGGCCAGAAGACTCCATCTCATCCTAGCGGATGCTGATCTGGTCTCAGTTATATATGCCTCTGTCGACTCCCATCTGGACTACAGCAATACAGTATATCTGGCCTTGAAGCCCTTTGTCCTTAGGAAATGCCACTTGGTACAGAACACTGTAGTGTGTCTCCTCAGCAACACGAGTGGCTACAAATGAATAACACCTGTCCTCCACTCTACACGGGCTTTCTGTAGACTATCAAGTCAAATTGAAGGTTTCAGTCCTTTTCTTCAGGGCGCTCAATGATCTGCACCAAGCTCACACACATGATCTCATCTCCAGGGTGAGAACCCTGATTGACAGCTCCACTCCTCTGGCACAATGGAACTTTGTAATTTAAGGGTAAAGCTCGTCCGTGAAGGAGACAGAACCTTCTTGGGAGCTGGTGCAAGATTCTGGGATAAACTCCCACAAGAACGAAGGATCATCACAAACCTGACCATCTTCCACTCCAAGCGGCACTTCTCCAACCTGCCTTCGCTGGTATAAACACAAAGCAGGGTGTATGTACATTAAAAAACAAACAAAAAAACCCAACAACTTTCCCTGAAAAACAAAATCCTACCCAAACCACAGCCTTACAGCACACATAGAATTCTCTTTCTGGAGAGAGGATGAGAGAGAGAACAAACCACACGTGACAGATGTTAGTCATGTCACTTAATGTACTACTGGAAGGTGCTTAGATACTACAGCGGTGAGAACTAGTATGAGAGCCTGTATAGAATAGAATGTCACAGCATGGTCTCTATTACCTTTTCTTCAGCGCCACTGAAATGGCAGTGTGCAGTTCCCTTCTGTTCACATGCCAGAACGCACAATGCTCCTGAAACCCTTGTGGTAGAAGTGCTGTCTCTGAGGCGTGCATACTGGGAAAGCTGCAGAGAGCTCTTGGAACGATCAGAGTTATGAGACAGAGCAGAGGGCTTGCTGAGTCCAGCCCTCCTTGCCCCTGGTCTCAGTTGCCCTCCTCTGCCACTTCCTACTACTCAGCTCCCTCTCTGGTTCCAGACTCAACTCAACTCCACCCCACCCCACTGCTAGCCTTCGCCTGAGCTCTAGACTTCCCTCTGCCACCTCCTTGCAGCTTTCTCCCCACCCCAATCCGTTCCCCAACCTCTGCGCACAATTATTGGTCGAAGATCGCATCAGGCCATTGGTGCCCTTTTCTGGCCATTAATGGTATAAAACAGAGATTAGAAAAGTTACCTGCAAAATACCAACACTACCATGTTCCCCACCCCTCTGCCCTGAAAGCCACACATTTAATTTACATTGGCACACAGAGAAACCAGTTCTGCTCTCCCTTCCCCTTGTTCTTCATTCTTTGGAGGACAGCTCTTTCCTGCTGCAGCAGCTGCCTGACAACCTTCCCCTCCTCCCAGCTGTCTTCTTCACCACCTGCTCCCGAGGGCTGGTGGGAGGTGGCTGCTTCCCAGCCCTGGCTCTCCCTTCTTTCTAGAGAGAGAGAAAAAAAACTAGCAGTGCTTTGGGGTCTCTGCTTCCACATCTCACTGCCCTTTCTAGGAAAGGGTTGTCTTCTCCTCTCAGCCCTCTAGCGGAGCTTAAATCTTTTTCTTGCCCATGGCGAGTGGGTTTCTGAACCCTGGATAGAAAGATTTTGAAGAAAAGCCAGTGTAAGGAACAAAATACTCCTCATCTTTTAAGCCGAATATCCATTTCGGGTCATCTGATTGCTTGGTGTTTAGATCTGAAGTAAAGCTGCATTTTTACTATGATAACCCAGAATTCTCATTGTGCTAATTAGAGAGACTTATGTGAGGCAAATGTGTTTCAAACATACACCCTGTTTTTGCTCCCTGTTATGAAGGATAAAGAAACATGAATCCTTGTTTTCAGTTCCCTAGAGGGTAGGTGGCTGAGACATTTTATAGTACTAAGCAGGTGGATACCACAGACGCTCCTTGAACACAGCATTACAAAACACACAAGTATAGACTTGCACCAAACGGCCTCTCATTCAGACTGCGTTGCTGGGAGAGAAAAGTAGTGTGAGAATAATGAAATGAGTCATCTAGTTACTGTCTACTTTACAAGGCTTGGTCTCTCTTGCCCTGGAATAATGTTTCAGAAGCAAAATGTTACAGTAGCTGCTTCTCCAAGGCCCCAGTGGTGGTTGTGGCAGGGAAGATTGTACTCTTCCTTAAAAAATTCAAGTCAAATGCCTGGTGCAGGATCGGTAACCGCGCTGGCTACCTGCTAACTCTACTTCCATGTGCTGGTTTTAGTCCAGGTAAACCAGATGTTCATCGTTTTAGCTTGTTATAGTTTTGGGAAGTACGATTTTTAACATGTATTTTTCCCCCCCTCTTTTAAAACGCTTTCTCTTGCGGCCACGTTGTGGCTCCACAGCTGCTTTCAGCTTTGCGGTGCTGCAGAGGTCGGGCATCCTAGCAGAAGCTCCCACAGGCTGTATGCCTCAGGCAAGCATGATGCCTCTAGGATTGCAGCTGTCGCTACAACCATTGTAAGGGGTTAAGCACGTGCTGTCTGTCTGAGAGGGACCTGACCTCCAGGCCAGTTAGGGGTGATATGTGTGATCCAACACTTACTCTGCCCACCTAAGGGAGAGGCATTTGTGTGTCCAGAACAGCGTTTCTCAAATGCGGCCACTGTGGCCACGAGGGGCTTTTCTTTTGGCCGCAGCCTCCGGGGCAGTGATTTGGGGGAGGGGGGGTGCGAAAAGCACAGACCCTTCCCTAGGGTCACCAGCATTGGTTGGGCCCTGCCTCCCTTTGGAAGAGCAGGCAGCAGGTGTGAGTTCCCCACCTTCCCAGGGACAGTGGGGTTGGGCTTCAGCTCTGGGGTGGCGATTGGCAGGCTCCAGCCACGGGGCTTCCCTGGCCGTGCAGTGGCGGGCTCTGGTTTGGAGCTAACCCCCCCATCACTCCTGGCCTCCGCTGCCTCCCCCATTGCCCCTGGCCCCGGCTGCCTCCATACCTACCTCCCCATCCAGGGCTTAATTTGTCCTCTGGCTTGCCGGGGCTGAGTAAGTCTGCTGTGAAAAATGATATGTGTATGTTTGTTAATATCACTTTTCAAAGCAGACTTAGTAGCTAGCAAGCTTTTTTTTAAAAACACAACCAAAAAAAAGAAAAGCAAAAGAAACTACCAAAAAAAAAAGAAAAAGACAAGAACGTGCAAAGCACCTTATTTGTGTTTCTGCTCTGTTTAGGTCTAGTAAAGAATAGAGACAACCGTACGTTATTTTTATATTGAGTCTGCAAAAATTAAAAAATCCTGCATAAATAAATTACAGTGATTTGGATGTGTGTATGTGCATATTTATTTCCCCACCCTAAAGTTAATTAAATATTTTAGGAAAAATGTCAGAGTAGCCACCAGCAAGAGTTGGCGGCCTCACTCTGAGACCGCTAAAAATTTTGTTGTGAGAACCTTCTAGCGTCAGCTAGATATTGTGAACTCCTTTGTCCTTTTTGGGCCTCATCCTCTCAATGGTGCTGAGTGTCCTCAATTCCTGCTGACTTCTTGTCAGTCACCCACGAGCACAAGGATGAGGGGGAGCCTTCTGCTGTCCTTGGTTACACATTCATTGCTCCATCATGCACCCAAGATGGGTTAAGCATATTCTGGTCCTAGGTGTTTAGAAGGGTTGGTGGGTTTATTTTCCTATGTTTTTATTTAGATTTATTAACAGTTTCTTTTGGTTTTTCAACAAATCTGTGAGACGCTAAGTTTGTTTATTGTCTCATAGAGGTGATGGAGACTATACCAAGGGATCTACCGAGGGGATACTTGTCTTGGTGGAGTAAAAATAGAGAGTGGGAAATGGCTTTTGAAGGTGATTAAATGCTGAGATGAGTGATGATGGCAAAAGCCGAATGCTCTGGGCATCATTCTTATTATATGTCAAGATGGGAGAAGATCCAGAAACTCAAACCCTCTTTTGAAGGGGACTGAAAACTTGATGCTGCTGCTTGCTCAGCATTTCCATTGTCTTTGGGCTGGGGGTGTGGTTTATGTGAACTATTGAAGGGTGGGGCTAAAATGTAATCATCCAAAGGAGTGGCCGGCATGGTAACGAAGTGAGGTGGTTAGACTCAGTCCATGTCAATCAGAATTTCAGTGTAGCTTGTCAGAGGATAACGTTTTTTCTCTCCCTGTAATACTAGTAGCTGAAATCCTTCCATTGTCATGTTTTAGGGGGCATGAGAAAATGAACAGACCACGAATGACTGTGCTTTTAGCATGGTTCAAAATAGGTAAAATGTGCTATGTATTCTCATAAGAGAGGTATTTTGTACCTCTGTCACCAGTTGGCAGTGAAATTTCCTTTGATGTTCTAGACTACTAAGTAGACTTTCTTTGAAATATTTAGCTTACATCTGTTGTAGCTGGCCAATTTATTGTCATGTTTCTGAAACTGCTCCCGTTTATATTAAGTTATGGCAAAACTAAAATTGAAATTGGGATGTGGAATCAGAAAAAGCTCTACTTAAAACATTTTTTAATATTCTACTCTGAAAACTGAAATATTTTCCCATTAAATTTGGTTTGCTTTTGGTATCAAAAGCAGTCTTGCATTATCTTGCCAGGCATAAATTATTAATTACAATCCATTTTTAATTTCATGAAAAACTATGCAAAGAGCAAAGCATGGCAGCTTGTCTTTCAGCATTCTGCTCATTTGTTGCCTAGATAACCTCAGTGATTGCTTGAGGTTAAATTTAAAATCTGGCAGACTAGCTTTGGGTTTGTATCTTTTTAAATGGATCAAGATTTAAACTCATGGAAATTATCTAAGGAGCGTGGATGTACTGGCAAAGATGACAAATGCTATTCAGGATTGATAATCCCATTCTTCATGAAGATGACAGGTGCTGTTTTTAAGAATGAATTCTGTTTGTGATAGGAGCCCAGGTGCAGTCCTTCCCCCTCCCCATAACAGTTATTGAAGTGGTATAAAGATGAATCGATATGGAACTCAGGAAACTATCATTCTTGGGAGATACAAACCTGGAAGTTGGGCATGAGTGTGATGGTATCAGAAAACTGCTTTCTGGGTTGGAGATGAGTTCTTAAATTCGATACTTTCTCCCCCTCAGGATTAAAAAATGAATGGTTTCCCAATCCGTTGCTAATTTAACAGCAAGTCACAGCCTGCAGTTAATTACATAATTCTGATCCTTTCTTGAGTTTCACATAATACAGTCTAAATATGCCTTTTGAATGTAGCACAGTGGTGTGGTCAGAGTTAATACTAATACTTAGCTCTGATGGTGTTTTTCATCCATAGATCTCAAAGCGTATGACAAAGGAAGTCAATATTTTTTTTTAGAGATGGGGAAACTGTGGTACACAGAGTGTCAAGTGACTCTCCCAGCAGATTAGTGGCAATTAAGAATAAAAGCCACGTCTCCTGAGTCACAGTCCAGTGCTGTAGCCACTGCTTCATGCTGCCTCCCAACAAATAACAATTTGGGATACTTCTTTGAAGCCTCCATCGGCAAAAAGTTTACCTTTGTTTTGCCACCATGGTAATTATTTCAGCACAAATGTAGGTGAAACACAGTTGGCCTGCAGCCAAGGCTTTGTCTGCACTGGAAAAATCTAGGTCTAATCTAATCTAGGTCATTGATAAAAGTGCTGCATGTTATAGACCAGGAACCGATCTCTGTAGAACCTCAAAACCACACCCATTTGATGATGATTCCTCATTTACAGTTATGTTTTGAGACCTGTCAGCTAGCTTGTTTTCAAATCCATTCAATGTCTCCCATGGTAATTTGTTTCTGTTTTCCCAATCAAAATGTTGCGTGGTACTACGTCAAACGCCTTGTAGAAGTCTTAAGTATATTACATCAACACTATTGTCTGTATCGGCCAAATTTGTAATCTTATCAGAAAAAGGATATCCAGTTAGTTTGACAGGATTTATTTTCCATAAACCTACATTGATTGGCAATAAATATATTCCCCTTCTTGAATTCTTTATTAATGAGTCAGTCCCATATTGGCCATTCCATTATTATGCCTGGAATCGATGTCAGGGTGACGGGCCTATAATTACCAGATCAACCTATTTCCCCTTTTAAAATATTGGCACAAATTAGCTTTCTTCCAGTCTTCTGGAACTTCCCCCATCTTCCCAGTGTTATTGAACATCAACATGAATGGTCCAGAGAGTTCCTTGGACATCTCTTTTAAAACTCTCAAATTCAAGTTATCTGGACCTGCTGATTTAAAAATGTAATGATGTAAATGATGATTTAGATTGGCTTTGGCTGACATTTTAAGCAATGGCCTCTAGCCTTGTGCAGAGCAGGCCTTCGCAATATGGTGCCTAAAACGCTAGGAGCCACTGACATCTTGTCTGTAGGAGCAACACTATCATCAGGGGACCTTAACCTATGGTAGCAACAGTGGGGAGTTCTAATAACAATGTAGTGTGGACAAAGGTATTTGAGTACCTGCTGGCTGTTGCTATAACTTACCACGTAATAAAATACACATTAGTTTTCTTTGCTCGGTATTATTGTTATTCATCAGCTTTGAATTGGAAATTGTAGCTGGTTTGACAAGGTGGGTTTAGTTTCACTGCTGTGAGTTCCCCTGTAATCCTTTACCCAAAAAAACCTGTTCTGCAGCTACTGTGAGGAGCTATTTTCTTCTGGCTTCCAGCGTACTTGTTTGCTGAATCTCAACAGATAGTTTCACCTCATTCTCATTATACTCTGACTGATAGGGCACTAGACTCTGACCTAAGACAGTGGATCCCAAACTTTTTATTAAGGACACTAAAACTGCATTTTGCCTTTTTTTTTCCCCCTGGCGATCCACACAGGGTCCAAATTTTTTGGGGGTGGTGGTGGTGTAAAAATCATAGGAAGAGTCCTTCTCCTTGCCCCAGTGAAGGGGCACCGGCCACTCTCAGCAGCACCCTCCGCCCTGGCACTGGAATCCAGCGCAGAGGGGAAGCCCCAGAAGATGGGGTGTGGGAGAGCGACCCACCCCACACTCATCCTGCAGTGGTGGCTTCTGTCCTGCGGCGCTGGGTCTGACTCCCCAATCTGGGCGTTGAAACCCGGCTCGAGGGATTGCAGTGCCACTTGGGTTTGTCTCGGATACACCTCTCAGAGGGATGGCTGGGCCAAGTGTGAGTGATGCGACCTAGTGAGTGGGGTCACAGCGCCACTCAGGTTTAGCCTGGCTTGGCTTGCTCCCTCTGTGATGGAAGGGTGGCCAGGCCAAACCTGAGTGGCACTGTGACCCTGGGCAGTAGATTGCAGTGACCAGAAAGGGGAGCTGAGCCCAGCCCAGTGGGACAGGAACTGCTGCTGTGGAATGAGTGCTGCATGGCCTTGCTCTCCAAACCCCCCCACTGCTCCATACTGGGCCTGTGACCCATCTACAACCTTCCCGTAACCCACTGTTTGGGAAACGCTGACCTAGGAGACTTAGATTCCATTTCTGGCTCTGTCACGACTTGCTGCGTGACTCCAGGCAAATCTCTTCACCTTTGCTGTATGCCTCCCCCCCCGCCCCGCGTGACCATCTTGTCTAATTAGGTTGCAATTGCTTTGGGGCAAAAACTCTTCTTCTTAAAGGGTTTGCGCAGTGCTTAGCACAATGGGGTCCTAATCTCATCTGAGGTCTGTAGGTGATACCATCATAGAAACAAGGAACTTTTCCCCTCTTTCTGCAGTAGTGACATGTACATGACAATAACTACAAGCTGCCCAAGGCGTCTAGCTTTGTGAATACTGATAAGTACGTCCTTAATATACACTCCTCACCTAAGAGGTAGGTAAGCAACAGATGGGATTTGTGTGAACGTTCTAAAGTGCATTCGAATATTTTATCATTTCTAAAAGAATCCATTTTTGAAAACTTGAAATCTGGCTCCCCTGCCACACCCCGAAAGAGATCACTTATCACCTTCTTATCTCATCCCATACAGTATGTGAAATCATTTATCCTACATCTTCAGCTGAGCGTGGCGAGGTATTTCTGTGTTTGGATGTAATGCAATAACTTCTAAACACTACGTCACATCCATTAAAAAAATTCAGGGAATGCTCTAGGGCTCAGTGGGAAGAATCCTATTCATTTGGGGAAAATTGGAATACCAGAAGGGGTCAAGTGGGGCCACACGGATGGAACCTCCTTCAAGCAGCTCTGCAATTGTCTGTAGATCAAAGAACTGGCTGATGGCACCAAGTCATACTTTCCAGTGTAACAGTACCCCCTATCTCATCTCTACCCATCCTCCCAATGGACTTTAACATGTTGACACACCGTATGACTTATCTCCCGGACAGAATGAAGATAAATAATAATGGTGAAGGACGGTGGGGCACACAGCACCCCTAGCTTGAGGGTGTTGGGGGCGGGGGGTTTGCAGAGAGTCCCTGAAATAGAAGGAGATGTAGGGGGCACACAAAGGGAGCATGTGGGGGATGCAAGGAGCCCCTGGTGTGTGCAATGAAGCAACAAAGTGTGTAGCCCCCTAGTCTTGGACTCTTATTTTCATTTACATCACATCTCCGTTTTTTCCCCTCTCCTAGGCATCCTTTGTTTCTCCAGTGGAGTCGGGATTAGCCTATCCCACTTGTGCATACTTGCTTTGGTGAGCAAAGATACATTTGTATTGGTCAGACTCTGGAAGAAAGGGCCCTAAGAACAATAATCAGGCTCTCTAGGCATTGAACCAGTCTAACCTGTTTCATTGTTTTCCCTGCGGCTGTTCACCTCTGCCAAACCTTGCCAATCTACTAGCCTCCATTCTTCCTGCAACCTATTGAACTAATGTTTAAGAAAACCATGCTTAGGTATTAGGATTATTAAAGAAATATATTGCTATTCATTTACACAACACTTTGCAAACATCAGTCAATCTTGCTAATCCTTACAACTGAGTGTAATGCTTATTTCCACGAATAGTCCTGTTGAAATGGCTGCAGTGGGACTATACTCTGATCAGATTTATGATCAGTAATAAGTATTTTCAAACCATCAGATTAATAAATAAGACTTATTTCCTTCCCCAAAGAGCCTAGAATGGAAGGGCTGGGACCTGCAAAAAAAAAAAAAATTGTGATTGTTCATGTTAGTATAGTAACTTGTGTCTTTATGGGATTAGGGTTCTTACATGCTAAATAATTACTCTTCTTACACAGTAGTTTCACTTGGCTCCCAAGTACCGTGATGGCAGGTGTATTAAAATGCCTAGAGGGATGATGAGCACCAGTCCCCTCCGTAGACACGGGGTCTGGTGAGGATGACTTTGACTGGCTTGTAATGGAGGGGGAAAATGATTAATATTTTCTTATGACTGACTGTTATTTTGCAACTCTGGTTAAGCATGTTTTGAGGTTCTCTTCATTTTGGTGTGATGTGGCAACAAAAAGGTGATACAATTTACAAGAAAGGGCTCAGAAATGTCTGTGGAAGTAGCTGCTAGCAGCATGAGGATTCAGAGGTGCCTGCTTAAGAGTGTTCTAGCACTTGGCTCATACTATGCACAGGCTTTTCATTGCAAGATGTGATCTCCTTCCATGGCGCCCTGTAGTTGAATTTGAAGTTTAATCTGTATTTAAATCGGTGAGATTCCAAGAAGCCATTCAAACAGCTTGTTTAAAACAGACTGGGGATGCTGTAGTTTCTTTGGTTTCAGGCTAATAATTTAAGGGGCAACTGTGGTGTTAGATTATCTTCTTGTCTTTTTATGAATTTTAGCTGTCTATGTAAGGGTGAAAAAAATATAGAGGGTGAAATCCTGGCTCCATTGAAGGCAATGGTCAAACTCTCGTTTTAGCCGGAGTACCTTCTCAGTTATTTTTTAAAAAACGGCATAGTAGAAATAAATTTTTCACATTTTCTAAATTGCATTTCCTAGGCATGGGTAGGCTCACACAGGGATGTTTGGAGGGCTTTTAACCCACGGTGGTGATAGGTGTGTGTTTGTTTTTGTTTGATCTGTAAAAAAAGATGAGGATCTTTCTAAACTTCCTATGACTATCATGGCGTCCAGTGACCCTTGAGGCACCTCTGTGATTAAAATATTGCCAAATAAAATCAGGTTACCTCCTCTAGAAGACTCTGGGGCATATTCTGGTAGAGCTTTCAAAGCACCAGTAAGATTTAGAACAGATGCCTGATTTTTGTTCCGTTGGACCAGGCCAGCACAACTCGTAAAGCGGTGAGGGCCATATTACTCCAAAGAAAACAGCCGAGGGCCGAAACTCCTCTCCCGCTGCAAAAGTTGTTGAGCAAAAAAACCCAACATCTCCCGCCGCAAAAGTTGTTGAGCAAAAATTTTTTTATTTTTTTTTTTTTGCTGGACCCCCCAGCGGGCTGCACAATGAGCCTCCGCGGGCCGTATGTTGTGCAGGCATGCGTTGGACCATTGTGGAGAGCAAATTTTAGGGTTAATCAAGTGTTTTGCAACATGCAAGGAGCTGGGTGCTATATGATTGGATCTATTCATTCTCTATGCAAATGAAATATTCTGGTGCATGCCAAGTATTATAATTCAGATATCATGGGAGATCATGCCCTATGAGTGCTCTGGTGTCTTTGCTCACCTGACGTATGTTGTAAGCACCTTCCTTAGGGCCAGTTTCTGTCACCGCTGTTCACATTGAGTAACATCGTACACTGTGAGTAATCCCATTGAAATCAATGGGGTTATTCACCAAGTGTTAATTGGCATGAGTAAGAGAGGCAGAGTGTCGCCCTTAGATTGTAAACTTTGCTAAGAAGAGGACACGTCTTTGTATGTGGTGTGTACAATCAACGTTTGCTCCTGATTGCAACAGCAACCAGGAGGTGCAATGTAAACATTGAATATTCGTTGGAGTAATGGCTTGCAGTTTTGACCCAGGGTCTCATCATAGAATCATAGAATCTCAGGGTTGGAAGGGACCTCAGGAGGTCATCTAGTCCAACCCCCTGCTCAAAGCAGGACCAACCCCAACTAGATCATCCCAGCCAGGGCTTTGTCAAGCCTGACTTTAAAAACCTCTAAGGAAGGAGATTCCACCACCTCCCTAGGTAACCCATTCCAGTGCTTCACCACCCTACTAGTGAAAAAGGTTTTCCTAATATCCAACCTAAACCTCCCCCTCTGCAACCTGAGACCATTACTCCTTGTTCTGTCATCTTCTACCACTGAGAACAGTCTAGATCCATCCTCTTTGGAACCCCCTTTTAGGTAGTTGAAAGCAACTATCAAATCCCCCCTCACTCTTCTCTTCTGCAGGCTAAACAATCCCAGTTCCCTCAGCCTCTCCTCATAAGTCATGTGCTCCAGCCCCCTAATCATTTTTGTTGCCCTGCGTTGGACTCTTTCCAATTTATCCACATCCTTCTTGTAGTGTGGGGCCCAAAACTGGACACAGTACTCCAAATGAGGCCTCACCAGTGCCGAATAGAGGGGAATAATCACGTCCCTCGATCTGCTGAAAATGCCCCTACTTATACAGCCCAAAATGCCGTTAGCCTTCTTGGCAACAAGGGCACACTGTTGACTCATATTCAGCTTTTTGTCCACCGTAACCCCTAGGTCCTTTTCTGCAGAACTGCTGCCCAGCCATTCGGTCCCTAGTCTGTAGCAGTGCATGGGATTCTTCCGTCCTAAGTGCAGGACTCTGCACTTGTCCTTGTTGAACCTCATCAGATTTCTTTTGGCCCAATCCTCCAATTTGTCTAGGTCCCTCTGTATCCTGTCCCTACCCTCCAGCGTATCAACCACTCCTCCCAGTTTAGTGTCATCTGCAAACTTGCTAAGGGTGCAGTCCACACCATCCTCCAGATCGTTGATGAAGATATTGAACAAAACCGGCCCCAGCACCGACCCTTGGGGCACTCCACTTGATACTGGCTGCCAACTAGACATGGAGCCATTGATCACTACCCGTTGAGCCCGACCATCTAGCCAGTTTTCTATCCACCTTACAGTCCATTCATCCAGCCCATACTTCTTTAACTTGCTGGCAAGAACACTGTGGGAGACCGTATCAAAAGTGGATGATAGTAATAATACGAGGAATTCACAGCATTTTACAAAGCTAGGAATCAGTCTGCACTTTGTACCACTGGAGAAAGATTAAACAAGTTGACCAAGGTCACACAGGAAGCTCGTGACAAAGCCAGGATTACATCCCAAATCTCCAAAGTCTCAGGGCAGGTGTACACTGAAAAAGCTGCACCACTGTAGTGCTTTAGTGAAGACGCTACCACGCCGATGGGAGCGCTTCTCCCATTGGCGTAGTTAATCCAGCCCTGCGAGAGGCAGTAGCTTTGTTGACAGGAGAAGCTCTCCTGTCGACATAACACTGTCTACCCAAGGGGCTATAACTGCGTTACTCAGGGGGTGTGGATTTTTCACACCCTGGAGCGACATAGTTATATTGATATATGTTTGCACTGTAGAGCTGTCCTCCGTCCTATTCAATAAATAGACCATGCTGCCTCTCATGTATATTTAATCACCTGTTAGAAGATCACTTTCCCGTAGACAATGGTCTGTCCTCGCTCTCTTGAGTGGATTTGCAAGTTAGGCTCTAAATTAAACGGATGTTTGCTTCCTGCTTTATGGTTCAGTGCTAAATTAATAAATGTAACCAAACTTTGCTTGTCCACAGTCCCTTAAATTTAGGACGTCAAAGTGCTTTACCAATGTCAATGAATGAAGCCTCACAGTCATCTCTGGGAAGCAAGTAAATATCCCCAAAACAGAGTGGCAGAGAAGTTTTGTCAGAGTCACACAGTGTGTGGCAGAGCTGGGAATAAAATCCAAATTTCATAACTTTTAGTCCTAGTTGGCCATTTTCTGCAAAGTTATTACAATTATCTAGGCATCAGAATGTCCAACCCAGGTAATCACATCCCTGCCTGGGCGCTACATGACACAGAAACTGTCTCTTAGCCTCCCTGCTTCAGCTTGGAAAGGGTTACAGCTGGAGATGCCTGCATCAGCCTCAGGAAAACATGAATTGGTATTAGTGAGCCAAGAAAGAATGGGAACCCAGGCTTGCAAGCTGCTTTGTACTTCTCATTGCTGATTTTTCCCTCCGATGTTTTGGGAGGTGCTTGCACACAGCTGACATTTCTGAGCCTGCCTGTGGTGGAAAGCAGTCTGTATGTACTGTATCATTAAAGAAGGGGAGGGGGGTCGGGTGAGGAAACAACCTCAGTTTTTAGCCCTTTCTTTCTGCCCCCTCCTCGTTCTCCTTCTCTCACTGCCTTTAGCCAGCTGCTCCTGCAGAGTGTGTGTGTGTGTGTGTGCGTGCGCGCAACATGGAGGGAGGGACTAGAGCTGCTGCTGCTGCTTTTACCAATATCTATACAGCTGCTTCCATTGCAGGGACGCTAGGAACTGGAAGCAATCTTGATGAATCCGAAAGGTCAGTACTATCAATAAATCACCCACAGATATATGCTCCTGAAAGAAGCTTTTTTTTTTTTTTTAACCCTCCTTTCATAAAAAGAATATTAGGCTGATACCTTAGCTGCTGCAAGGAACAGAATCGTTTCACGCTGTGTCTTAGCCAACAATGTCTAATAAAAAATTAGAGCATGACAGTGTTTTAAAAAAAGCAAGCATGTCATTATCGCTTAGATAATGCAAGTTCCTTAAAAATATATATAGAGAGAGCCTAAATTTAAGACTATACAGAGTTTAAATTGGTATGGAAGAAGGGTAAATTATGTCCTGCAGTCAGATTTTAGTATAGATTATACTAGCATATAAAAAGTAGTCGGGTATAATAATTTGGTATTTCTTCATCCCTCACCCTTTATATGATGATCTCTTCTGAAGCATTTTCCAGTAAAATTGGTATCAAATGTAGGAATTAGTGTAATTGAAACTTGCATTTATTTAATCTAAAAATAAAATGTTTTGTGTGATGCTATCTTAAATAGGATAAAATACATAATCTTTACCATGGCTGTATTAAAAGAGCAATAGTTGTTGGTGTTCTCAGTGTACTTTTAATGCTTTTCTTGGTTAACTAACTGCCATTGCCACAGTATGGTTTTAGAAACCAGCTTTGGAGGTCCAGGTTATCATGTAGTTAAAATTCTTGTGGAATGAGGCAGTGCTGATTATCTTCAGGGCGAATCTTCTCCTTCACCCTTGGCTTTATATAGTGGCTGATATGAAATAAGCCTATTGCTGTTCCAGTCCAGTTGGGCTTTTGTACTTCTGGGCTAAGAGCACATACATTTTTTCTTGTGGAGAAAGAGGGGTAGAAAGGCAGTTTAATTTAAAACTTACCTTCTCTGGCACGGCTGTCACCTCCTACCTGGTTTGCAGATTGTTTTGCAAAACCAAAAGTTATTTACGAACATAGCTCCAGGAAGCAGAAGACTGACTCTCCTATTTCAATGTATGATGCATATAAATTAAGTTTAGCTATTTTATGCTGACTCCACCTACTTGTGTTTACACAGCCGTAGGGGTGCAGTGGATAATTCCTACTAGTGTTGTAAAGGAACCCAAATAAACCCAGATTTCTTTTAATTTGTTTTCTCATAGGGTTTTTGTTGGTTTTTTTTTGTTTTTTTTTGTTTTTTTTTGGCCTGGAGGGAACTGTTAATGTGGTCTCCATACAGTATTTAAACCATCCAGGAACTGGAATACCATGAGAAGATTGGATGTTATATAACATTGGCCCCGTTATAGGCTCCCTTATTCACTTAAATAGAAAAGCCTGGCAAAAACCTAAACACAGATACCCGAGATAAAAATACTAGGACCCACACACTTCCTAATTTCCATTGGCCATGCAGTAATAAATAAGCAGTACTTAACATATTCCAGGTTGCTGTGCCCACACCAATGTGCAGGGCTTTGTGAATAGGAATGTCATGGGATTTTCTTGTTCGGTGTGAATTCCTTAGCAAATGCACGTGTTGGGTGCATAGCTTTGTGTACTAAATGAGGTGGCCATTGTTTGCAAACCGATAACGGTGTTATGTTATGATTTACTGTTTCCATTGCTTAAGGTGCAAGAATGTGGTTATTTGCTGGAGCTCTGTTTTACCTTGCAGAGAATGTGCAGCATTCATCTAAATCAGGGGTGGGCAAACTACGGCCCGTGGGCCGGATCCAAGCCCCTCAGGGCTTTGGATCTGGCCTGTGGGATTGCCAACCCCATGGCGCCACGGGCCCCACGCTGCTCCAGGAAGTGGCCGGCACCACGTCCCTGATGCCCGTGGAGGGGGTGGGGGGCAGAGGGCTCCGCGCACTGTCCTTGCCAGTGGGTACCTCCCCTGCAGCTCCCATTAGCTGGGGGCAGCAGGGACGTGGTGCCAGCCGCTTCCTGGAGCGGCACAGCATGGGTGCGTGCCACTGCCACCCTGGAGTCGCTTCAAATAAGCGGTGCCGGGCCACAGACTGCTCCCCGAGCCCCTCCTGCACCCCGCACTGCACTCCCAGCCCCGAGCCCCCTGCCGCACCCCTCCCTGCACCCCAACTCCCTGCCCTGAGCCCCCATCACACTCCACTCTCCTCCCTGCACCCCAACCCCTGCCCTGAGCCCCCTGCCGCACACTGCACCACTCCTGCATCCCAACCCCTTGCCCTGAGCCCCCTCGTACACTTCGCACCCCTCCTCTGCCGCAACCCCTTGGCCTGAGACCCTTCCTGCACTCCGCACCCCCTCCCGCACCGCAGCCCCCTGTCCTAGCCCTACATTCATGGCCCTGCATGCAATTTCCCCACCCATATGTGGCCCTGGGTCCAAAAAGTTTGCCCACCCCTGATCTAAATGGATTCCAAATTTCAGGGTTGTCTATAGGTCAAATCTGGTTTAATTCCAGGAGTGTTGTGCAAATAGTCCAAGATATGATGGAATTAGCGTTATTGGCCCCTCAGCATCCTGCTTTTCAGAGTATAGATAAAAATCTGCATTGATTTTTGGTCAGGATTCAATTTGAAAGGATTATGGGAATATTTTTAACTTTTTTGCACTGCCCATCCTGTGCTCCCGACACTAACATCTTGTTTTGCTGTAGTGTTTGTTAGGGAATTCTGATGGTTGATACAGAGACATGATGCTAAATAGTGCAAACTCGAGGCCTAATCCTCCCTGGCCTTACTTGGGCAAAAAAACCCCTCCTCCTTGCACAAGTCAGGACTGCTGTGGGTTCCAGACCGTAGCAATTGTTTTGAATATTTTCTTTCTTTTGGGTGTAAACTTGGTGCTGGTGAGAGTGGAACAGCTATTAAAGGATGGCCAGGTGTAATGCAGGCAACGATTGCCCAAGTTTCTCTCTTGCAAGAAAGCAGTATGCTTTATTTCTGACTTGCAACTCCTTACACTAATGCCAGTCTTTGGCATTTCATGTTATATATGTGCCAAACTGTGGAATGCTTTGTGTCATGTGGCCTTGCGACCATGAAGACCTACCCTGAGACCACTGAGCTCGCTTTTATTTGTGATCTGAACATGTCCTCTGCTCTTCCTTACTTTATTTTCTTGCATTTAACTGGTGAGAAGTACCTACACATTCTTCTGAATTCCCCCTCTCAGGATCTTTATGCTTTTCTTGGAAAAAGTATTCCAGTATCATCACTAGTAAAAACAAATATTGAAAGAGTGGGTAACTTACTATCGTTATGGATCAGTAACGCGAAACATATACCTTTTCAGCGTGTATGTATGTGCTTTAACATTTTTTGGCAGTCAAATGTGTACTTTTTTGCAGTGAACAATCAAATGGTTGTCTTTATGTGGCTTAAAAATTCCACTTTAATGTAGAGAATAAAGAAAAATAGTAATTTAAAACAAAATTACGAGTTTACACATTTAGAATTTTTCTTTTATTAAACTATTGTTTCATTACATCTGAAAAGTTTAGAGAAACACAGGCGTTGGCTTACAGGAATAGAGCATGATATTCCAGTATCTATCTTTGAGAGTGGCCAGTGATAGATATTTTAAAGGAAGGTATACATCTCCAAGCTTTCACCTATTTTTGCACCCAATTTTACAGTACTTGTATCACAAAAGGAAAGTTCTTCCTGACCCCAGCTAATGATAGGTTTAAAGCCATGAGGATTGATAGCTCTTGTGCCTTTTTTCTAGCTAGTGAGAGCAGATGCTCTTCTTATTCATAGGTCCCTAATCCTTGTTTTAAATTTTACTAAACCATTTTCTTCAATATCCTGCAGTAGTGAGTTCCAAAGGTTAATTATAGGTTTGTACTAAACTATTTCCCTTCAGCTGTTTTAAATTTACTGTTAAAATATCAAAGGCCCTATTGTTCCTGCATTGTACATAGGAGTGGCTGCCTGGCGAGCCCTGTCTACTATCCATTAATTTCGGTCTCTAGGATTATTATTTATGTATGTAGTATACAGTGCATTGCAAACACAGAGTAGAACTCTGCCCTTTATAATTTGATACAGACAAAACGTGTGTGTGTGTGTGTGTGTAAACTGTTGTGAAGGAGAACAGGACAGGATGTATTCCTAATAGAGGTGGAGTTTAAAATATATATATAATAGAGCTGTTTGGGACATTAACTTTTCCTCCTTGAAAAATTTGACAAAAACAAGAATTCCAGTGAAAATGTTTTTACATTTTTTTGGTTGGGAAGCTAAAAACAGAATTCTTCAGTTGTTAAAAAGAATAACTTTCCCCCTAATTTTTGGCAATAAACATTTTTGTTTTGGCCAATCAAGCTACAATTTTGGTTTTCCTGAAAGTTTTCACCTGACTGGTTAAAACATCATTTTTTGGGTGCCAAAACCCCAAAACTTTGAAAATGTTTCAGTTTTCAGCAAGTACCTGCCAAAATAATCTCAAGTGGATGTTTCTTGCAGATAATACCATGTTAAGAAAATAGAAATTTTTTGTTGCAAAAACTTTTTCAAAGAAAATTGTAAACCAACTCTAATACTAAGGAGAGAGGGAGACCACTTGGCTTACAGGAAGTGAGAGGCTGCTTCAAATATAGTGGGTAGGGAAGGTTCAGAACTGAGGGTACGTCTATACTACAGAATTAGGTCGAATTTATAGAAGTCGATATTTTAAAACCCGAATTTATGGAATCGATTGTGTGTGTCCCCACTAAAGAGCGTTAAGACCATGAGGTCGATTGACTGTGTCCACAGTAGCGGGGCTAGCATCGACTTTCGGAGCATTGCATTGCGGGTAGCTATCCCACAGTTCCCGCAGTCTCCGCCGCCCATTGGGATTCTGGGTTGCGATCCCAAAGCCTGATGGGGCAGAAAACATTGTCGCTGGTGGTTCTGGGTACATGTCATCCCTCCCTCCGTGAAAGCAATATTTTTCGGGCCTTTTTTCCGGGGTTTCCGTGTTTGCTACGGAAGCCTGCTCAGCTCACAATTACCGTACATCTCCAGCGTACGCCTGGACATTAGGTCTAGTGGGGATTCAGTCACACTATAATACGGGCAGAGGGATAGCTCAGCGTTCCGAGCGTTGGCCCGCTAAACCCGGGGTTGCGAGTTCAATCCTTGAGGGGGCCATTCCGCCTGAGGCTGGTAGTCGCGGGACTACACAGCAGGAGCTCCTTGCCTTCTAGCTGCAGATGGTGCAATATGCCATAAATGGTCGTGGTCGCGGGACCACACAGCAGAAGCTCCTTTCCTTCTCGCAGCAGATTGTACAATATGATTGGTATTCGTGTGCTCCTGGCCGGCGGCCTATGGTGTGGCTGGCCGGGGGCGCTTGGACATAAATGGGAGTGACCAGAGTGACTCTGGTCATTCTCTTTTTTACGTTTTGTTTAAGGGAGATTCAGTACTGCCTGGAACACGGGCGGAGGGACAGCTCAGCGGTCTGAGCGTTGGCCCGCTAAACCCGGGGTTGCGAGTTCAATCCTTGAGGGGGCCAGGAGCTGATGATGGATATCAAGCATATTGTACCATCTGCTGCTAGAAGGGAAGGCGCCTCCTTGCTCACCGCATATTGTACCATCTGCAGCTAGAAGGAAATGAGCCTAACCCTTGCTCCCCCCTCCCTCCGTGAAAGCAACTGAGGGGGGAGCAAAAAATCCTTTTGATGGGACTCCATCATGGTCACCTCTGCTGATGAGATCTGCGCTCACCTGCAGCTCACCACGCTGGCCAAACAGGAAATGAAATTCAAAAGTTCGTGGGGCTTTTCCTGTCTACCTGGGCGGAGCATTGGAGCTGAGACTGCTGTCCAGAGCGGTCAAATGTTGCACTGTGGGATAGATCCAGGAGGCCAATACTGTCGAATTGCGTCCTCACTAGCCTACATCGATTCGGCAATATCGATTTAAGCGCTAATCCCCTCATTGGGGGTGGAGTGGCGAGATCGATTTTAAGAGCCCTAGAAGTCGATGTTAAGGGCTTCGTCGTGTGGACGGGTGCACGGATCAATCGAAATAACGCTAATAAATTCGACCTAAACTCGTAGTGTAGACCAGGGCTGAGAGTGGAAGAGAGATGTAGTGAGAGACGACTAGGAGGAATGTAAGGAGCAGAAGGGTAAATAGGAGGAGGCAAGATCAGAGATGCAAGGAGGTGGTGAAGGAGCTATTGGAAAGTAAGATGATTGGGGTGTCGAGCGGGGTAGTGAGAAACAGGAAGAAATAGGCGAGGGTGAGCTAGAAAAGGAGGCGGTCACAATAATGAGGGTGAGAAATTACCAAGGCGTGTGCGGAGGATTGAGCTGCTGAGACAGAGCGGAAAGGACACATCTGACTGGTAATAGATATAGGTGGAAGTAACAGAGCATGGCAAGAGCTGGGATGTGGAAGAAGGGTCAAGAGTCTGAACTCAGCTTCTCCAGTGAACACCACAGTTTAAAGTTTGGTTGCAGTTACGTCCAGTTCATTACTTCTCTATGTGCCTTTTAAACAGGCCTCGAGTTGTGGTGGAATGCTCTGGGAAGCTGTTTTGGCACTTTTTTGGGACCCACAACGGCATTCTGGTAGTTCTGGTATGGTCACTTACCGGAAGTGTGTTCCAACACTTCTTTCCTTTTTTTTTTTAGGACCGGAGCACTGGTTTTAAAATTATATAACGGGGCTGGCTGTCCTGAAAGGCAGCTGAGAACCGATCGAAGACCTATCTTTCTGTCTATTGCTTTCTCTCATCTTCCTCTTTCCCTTCCAGTCTGTGTCATTCGCCTTTCTTGTTGGGAAGGAGCAGTAAAATGGCATTGTCCAGAGACACCACCACAGCTTTTCTTTTAAGCCAACACTTGCCCTATATTTGATCTGTAATACTGTGTCCTTTCAGAGGGCTGAGGGAAGAAGGCACTAAATAGAGCGAGGTGGTTGTCCTGGTTGGTAGCAGAACATCCAGCAGAGTATGATCTCCATTCAGCCAGTTGGGCCCAGAATAGCATGTAGTTGCATGATGTGTGTTGCATTATCATCTTGGTTTCTGCTTTGACATACCAGGATCGAGAATTGCGTAGTCCTGCTCTGTTGGTAGAGAGCATTCTTGTCTTGAAGAATTCCCTTTTATTAAGCAGCATGGTTGGGTAAACTTGTGAAGCATCCTGAAGATGAGTGTGCATTACTGCTTGTTGGCTTACATGTATTTACAAGTACTGTAGGTTCAGTTGAGTACTCGCTGGGGGATTAAAATCTCTGGCTAATCAAATTTAGAGAAGGAAATTAAACCTTTTAACATGACACTGGTCATAACATTAAAAAACGAAAAAGCCCTCTTTACAGCAGCGTGCTGATTGTTTCACATCACATTTTGTTTTTTAATTAAGACAGTCCAAGCTGGGGGCAATTTTACCTGGGTGATCTCAAATGTTCCTTTGCTTTTGCTGAGATAAGGTGATGGCTTTGATGGACACTGAGCTCTTTCGCACGCTCTCACACATACAACATTAGTGGTTTAGTTTCTCTTAGCAAGTGAATTCAGTGCAATGTCTAACCCCACTGGAATCTACTGCTCTGTGATGGAGCCAGCTCTGTTTTCGTGACTGTCCACTTGATCTGAATCTCTGGGTGCAGCTTGTTTTCGTAAACTGAATGTGACATACTAATGGACTCCAGCAACATGTGTTTCCGTTTTTTCATTATTTATTATATGGTAATTTTCCTACTCACAATGCTGCTGAATAGTCAGTGGTTTTTCAACTCCTTCCCCCTCCCCAAGGGCTTATAAATTAGTGCAAAAACCCTTGCTCAAAACTGGAATGTAGCAGATGAAATTTCAGTCCTGAAGCAATTAAAAAAACACAAACACACAAAATTGTTTCAATTTCTGGCGGCATTTCTTCAGTTGTGGTACTCTGTGTGTTTTGTCTTTGAAAAGTGAAATGTGACAAGGGATTACTCATATCACCTTTCTGTATTTTAAAATCACAAAAAATGTGAAATAGCCAATGTTTCAAAATCTGCTCTCATCCCTACACTAAATATTTCCACCCTAGAAACATAAGCATATTGTTGTTAAGCACTTCACTCTATCACAGCCAGTAATAGTTATTGTATTGGCTAAATATAATGTGTCAACACACATTGTAGTGAATCCATGACCATGTAGGGTTTCAGAATTGTCACTATGTTGAAAACCATGGCTACAACAATAGCTGTGTTGCAACTCTCATGACTTTATCGTGAGTCTTGCGATACTTGATTTTTTCTTTAAAGCTCCTGCTACTAAAAACAGGTGATTATGTGAAAATTTCAGTTTTCATTTTAAAAAACCCCAACAACATCAAGTAAGTTTCTAGCCCACATGTTTGTGGAGAAAAGGTTGAAAATATGGCCTAAGTGTACTCTGCAGAAGGCACATAAAAAGAACCCCAAATTTATTATATTTTTAAAATCTCATTTTAAAATCAGTTTCAAAATATTTTGAGCCTGACTCGTGGTTTTTAAATGTTTGGGGTTGACAGTACTGGTAGAGGTATATCTCAGACCCTCATGCTCCAGTGTATAGGTCTTTTGCTCCTATTTGAACTAAAGGGGAATCACAACTCTTAACAATATAGGGCCATTGACACACAGTTAAGCAGTTCTGATTCCCTCCAGTATAGTATGTTACTATATGACACACATACCAGCAAGTTCATTAAAATATTTTTAAAAGTTAGAAGTTCTTGTCTGGAAATGTTCTGATCTGGCCAATAAACTATTCCAGCTTCTCAAAACCTGCCTTAAATATGAGATTCCCCGTGACCCATTTTATATAAGCTGTTGAGTAAGCACAGTGCAATTTAGAAAGTATGTGATTATGTACCGTACTTCCTCAAAGAAGGTTGGAAGGATTAATATTTTGGGTGGACACAGTGTATCAGAAGTTTTGAAGAATCTTTTAAAGGTCTTGCACAATACCAGATGGAAGATGTGCCAAGTGAAGTGGTTTTTCAAGGGAGGAAATGCATATGGTATTGAAGGTAAAAATAAGGAAGAGAATTACTGGTGTTCACAACTTTGTGTAGAAGTTTATTTACTACATACTGTGGGTGACTTTTTTTTTTTTTTTTTTTTAAAGGGGCTTATCCCGGCATCTAACTTTTATATTTTCTTGGCTTAAAAAACTTCATTCATCAGTGGGAAAACTTTACCTGATAAATGCAAGGGGTCATTGGCTGATGTGATTCCAGTGCTATTTGCCGTTATCTTTGAAAACTCATGGCGATCGGGGGAGGTCCCGGACGATTGGAAAAGGCAAATATAGTACCTATCTTTAAAAAAGGGAAGAAGGAGAATCCAGGGAACTTCAGACTGGTCAGCATCACCTCAGTCCCTGGAAAAATCATGGAGCAGGTCCTCAAGGAAACCATTTTGAAGCACTTGAGGGAGAGGAAGGTGATCAGGAACAGTCAACATGGATTCACCAAGGGCAAGTCATGCCTGACCAACCTGATTGCCTTCTATGATGAGATTACTGGCTCTGTGGATATGGGGAAAGCGGTGGAGGTGCTAGATCTTGACTTGAGCAAAGCTTTTGATACGGTCTCCCACAGTA
The DNA here is from genome assembly GCA_033296515.1 of Macrochelys suwanniensis. Lineage (NCBI taxonomy): Eukaryota > Metazoa > Chordata > Testudines > Chelydridae > Macrochelys > Macrochelys suwanniensis. Next base: position 12,479,139 of record CM065796.1, read on the forward strand.
TTCTTGCCAGCAAGTTAAAAAAGTATGGATTGCATGAATGGACTATGAGGTGGATAGAAAGCTGGCTAGATTGTCGGGCTCAACGGGTAGTGATCAATGGCTCGATGTCTAATTGGCAGCCAGTATCAAGCAGAGTACCCCAGGGGTCGGTCCTGAGGCTGGTTTTGTTCAACATCTTTATTAATCTGAATGATGGGATTGCACCCTCAGCAATTTTGCAGATGACACTAAACTGGGGAGGGAGAGGTAGATATGCTGGAGGGTAGGGATAGGATCCAGAGTGACCTAGACAAATTGGAGGATTGGACAAAAAGAAATCTGATGAGGTTCAACAAGGACAAGTGCAGAGTCCTGTACTTAGGATGGAAGAATCCCATGCACCACCACAGGCTGGGTATCGACTGGCTAATCAGCAGTTCTGCAGAAAAGGACCTGGGGATTACAGTGGATGAGAAGCTGGATATGAGTCAGCAGTGTGCCCTTATTGCCAAGAAGGCTAATGACATATTGGGCTGCATTAGTAGGAGCATTGCCAGCAGATCGAGGGAAGTGATTATTCCCCTCTATTCGGCACTGGTGAGGCCACATCTGGAGTATTGAGTCCAGTTTTGGTCCCCCCACTACAGAAAGGATGTGGATAAATTGGAGAGTCCAGTGGAGGGCAACGAAAATTATCAGGGGGCTGAGGCACATGACTTACGAGGAGAGGCTGAGGGAACTGGGCTTGTTTAGTCTACAGAAGAGAAGAGTGAGGGGGGATTTGATAGCAGCCTTCAACTACCTGAAGGGGGGTTCCAAAGAGGATGGAGCTTGGCTGTTCTCAGTGGTGGCAGATGACAGAACAAGTAGCAATGGTCTTAAGTTGCAGTTGATATTAGGAAATACTATTTCACTAGGAGGGTGGTGAAGTACTGGAATGGATTACCTAGGGAGGTGGTGGAATCTCCACCCTTAGAGGTTTTAAAGGTCTGGCTTGACATCCCCTGGATGGAATGATTTAATTGGAGTTGGTCCTGCTTTGAGCAGCGGGTTGGACTAGATGACCTCTTGAGGTCTCTTCCAACCCTAATCTTCTATGATTCTATGAAATGTTTCACAGCCCTGAGGGATGTAACTAGGTCAATCTAAGTTTTAGTGTAGGATAGCCAGACACAATAGATTGGAGCCCCCCAAGCAGGGTCCAGGGTTAGCATCTTGGTAGAAATACCAGCACTTTGATTTTTCCTGGCAGATAGACATGGTAGAGGACAGCTGGTGTTATCCCTGGACTGCTTGGTGGCTGCCTCCCCAGGCTCTTCTGTTTTGTGTCCTCTGGGTAGTGAGGCTGGTCTACACTTAAAACTTAGGTCAACGTAGTTATAGTGCTCGGGGAAGTGGAAAATCCACCGGCCTGCGTGCTGTAGCTGTGCCGACATAGTCCCCGGTGTAGATGCAGTTAGGTAGAGGGAGGAATGCTTCCATGGGCCAAGCTACTATGGCTTGGGGAGGTGGAGTTCCCACAGCAATGGAGAAGCCTCTTCAGACGCTGTAGTCTGTGTCTACTGGGTTACAGTGGTATAGCTGTACCGCCCATAGTGTAGACCTGGCCTGCTAAATTGAATGTGTCTGCAAAATTTCTCAAGTACCATAGCTGTCAGCCTGATTAGTGAGTATAGGTAGATGTCTAAATTATATTTTCCTTTGCTTGTAAAATACATCCATGATCGATTTATTGTGGGTGCAAATTGGAGTCTGTATTTTTTAAAAAAAGGTCTTATGTAATTTTAGAAATGAATGCTGTGCCCTGTTCTGTGGTCACGGTGAGGCAATGTTGTGTGTTCCCATGGTTTCTTGAACCAGTGCCTGGTAGCTTCTTTGAGACATTACTACAGTACATATTTGGAAAAATTCTGAACATTTCTTTGTCAGAGCTATTTGTATGCCTGTCATTAGCTCCCAGCCTCCTTTATTTAAGGGGCTGATGTTCTGCTTTTTAATTAGTTTCCCCTAATTTGCCAGTGGGGTATTTCCTTTTGGGAAAATGGCAGTTCGCCAACTCTCAAGTGGCACCTGGTAGCTGGGTGAAGCTCATGCTTCATGGATAGTGGATAGGGAGACTTGTACTAGACAAGCCCCAGCTGCAGCTCCGTGTACTGCATCAGACATCCACAGACTGACCTTGGTTGTTATCCCTTTAACAATCTTTTTTGTTGGCCTTGCTACCTAGAAATCTCACTCAAGTCATTTTAAGAACAGAATCAAGTTATTTCCGCATATGACTAGAATTTAAAAATCTGAAGTTTAATTTCTTCAGTGTTCCATTTTTCAATACAGAATGAAATCCCTCTTTACTCTCCCACACCCCAAATTTGATGAATTCTCCATCTCTCATGGTGACTGATTTTAAACTGACATAGATGAAAAGTTCTATTTGCAGGCAATTTAGCTTTGTTGCCAAATTTTAATCCATATGGAACTGCAGTTAGTAATTGTATACTAAAATATTTTTTACAGTTAAAACATTAATAATTTTTTTCTTGTATATGGATTTTATTTCAGTATGAAATACAGTACTCAGAACTCTGCAAGTTAAGCAAAATGGCTGTTTTCTGCTACAAATTGTTATTTGTCTTATGGTCATGCCTAAAGGCACCAACTGATGTCATTGTGCTAGATATTTTACATACATGTAGTGATACTAAGTTCTTCAGGACAGGAACTGTCCAAATAAACAAGTCACTGAGTGGGAGAAAGGAAGTATCAGTATCTCCATTTTACAGATGAGTAACTGAGGCACAGAGAGATTGTGACTTGCCCAGGATCATAGAGGAATTTGTGGCAGAACTAGGAACTGAACCCAGATATCCTGAGTCCCCGTCCTGTGCATTAATTGCAAAACCATCCTTCCTACACATTTGACTAGATTCGAATTTCTATTACACCAATATACACTTAATCCAGTGTAACTCCACTAACTTCAATAGGTATTCTGTGCGCTGGGCACCTCTAAAACCAGATCATCTTCAGGTGTCAACATCTGAAATTTTGACCTGGTAGGACAGGTGGAGTTCTAAAACTCCAGGCCCATCAGCTACCGTGATGGTTTTTAAAATTCCCTTCAAGGGATATAAAACTCAGTTTCTTGAGTGTGAGTGTTTCATTGTGGGCTTATTTTTTGGCAAGGGGGTGTTGGTGCAAAGATAATTATTATCTGAATTATTTTCAGATGAGTCAACACGCCATAGGGTTTAGTGTGGGAATGTATCGTTGACCACGCTTAGAACAAACAAACAAACACATAACTAAATGATGGAAAATAATAATTATAATCCCCCAAAAAACAGTGGCAATGAAGTAGCTTGAGAACCTTTTGGCTGCCTGTTCTGCATGAAAGATTGGCTGCCTGTTCTGCATGAAAGAATATATATAGCCATGCCAGCTGGAAGGCAGCTGCTCTTCAAATCTGGCACCACGCTCTGGGTCATGTCAAAGTACGTATTGTCGCTGCACTCCACTCTGATCATCTGGTGCACTGGAAGGCAGTTTTCGGTGGAGGTTTTACACAGGTAGAAACTGGCATAACTCCAGTTGTGTGTGGGTTTTTTTTGGTCAATTCTGGGCTTGTTTTGTGGAAAATTGAATTTTTCTGTGAAGCGACATGTGGGTCCAAAAAGCACCTAAGTGGGAAAACATATCCTGAATCTTTGAAGTGGAAACAGATGGAGGTTATTTGAATCCCTCAGTGGGAGTATCAGTCTTTAGAAATTAACGGTGATTCCATTTCCACCAAAGTCTGTGGCTCACTATTGACCTGTTACCCCAAGCTGATTCCTACCTCCAGCAGGCAAAAGTTGACTATGAAGGGTTTGTCATGTCTTAGTGATTTTTCTGTTCAGTGTTTGCAGATGAAAGGTATTATGTAAATGCAAACTTCATTAATTTAATTAGCAACCACTTTTTAAGACAGGACATTAGGTTACGTTGGGGAATTCTATATGCATGCATCTTGAATATTTTTTGCTTCCTTCAGTCGGTCCTAAATAGGTCACAAATACACGTAGGTTCGAAAATGATTTTTATCAGTAATGCTAAATTGCCAGGTGTTTCATAAAAGCCTGAGATTGAAATTGGCCTGATAAACCAATATTTTGTTTTCCTGTGGTTTGTTTCTTCATGCTTAACATGTCTTGAAAGATACTGTGGTACATATTTACAACAAACGGCTTCTAGTCATTTTCAATTACCTGTTACTTTGTGTGGCAGCGGAGGTTGTTGCTCAGCCTAGTTGAACTATCTGCTCATTTGTCTTTCTACTCTTCGCCTTAGCAGCTTTGGTTCTCCGTAAATTGGGGTTAATGAGTAGGGTGTCCTGAAATGTAATGCTACCAAACCGCCATCAGGGATCAGATTGGAGGTGAGGGGGGAGAAGAACTGTAATATTGTGGTGGTAAATAATTACGTGTTTTACAGTTTTTATTTTCCTGACATCTGCTTTCTTGGCTGTTGCCCAGACCGTGGCCCTCTTTTCATGTACAAGTGTTCAACAGATGAATGAGATGCAGCCATGTGAAAGGGAAACAGGCCTCTCTTAAAACTGATGAAAAGATGTCAGACACATACATACAATACCTTTTTAAGGGCATATATATATATACAAAATATGAGTTAACTGAAAGAGATAATATCCACGTGTTTGACTTGTTTCCTCACCTTGCTTTCTCTCTTACTTTTGTAGAAGGGGAATTTTGGGTTTTGTTCAGTTACAATAATACAAGTACTTTAGATAATGTATTTGTCTTGGCATGCTGGTACAGGGGAATAATTTAAAAAGGTTGATATTGATTTGAGACTTGCATCTAAATTGTGGTATACACTCAATGCTTAGGTGCTTTTCGTTTAATTTTCCTTGAATTTTTGTTTGTTTGTTTTTTACTTCAAGGAGGTCTTAGTTTCCCTTCCTGTATGTGCTGACACTGATCACAGCACGTGCTAAAATGATGAAATTAAATGTGATACCAGCTTGAGCTTCCCTTCATTGGGGGGAGGGAGGAGATACTTCCAGATTTTATGCTGATTCACCATCCCATGCTGTGAGTAAAATGAGGATAATACTTACAGAACCTCTCTGTCAGGTAGCTGTGTAAAATGCTTTGGGATCCTCAGTAGAAGGTTCTGTGTAAGGCTAAAAAATGATGTCGTTAAATGTTATTAACATGTCTAGACAAATTCTCATGAATCAGAGACTATTCAAGGGAAGATTTTAAAGGGGTAAAGTCCAGCTCTTTAATTCTGGACTCTCCATATCTCCCTCCAGCCATATCATTCCCACCCTGGGTATGCAGAAGTGTGGCACTCAGTGTTAGCCTAGTTTAGCTCCCATTAGTGGGAGTTTCCCCGTTCTGTAGTTGCCTAAACATTCCTTTTAGGAAGGCAGCTGATTGGGTGGCTGTGTGGGGTTTTACCATCAACTCCAATGGGAGCAATTAGGTCAGTGGTGAATGCTTTTTTAAAATCCCATCTGTAGCATGTACATGTTGACTGGGAAGGCAAATATCCTCTTGGGGCTTCCCAACGAAGACTAAGGACTCTGTGTGTGCACAATCCCCCAGGAGACCAGCAGTCTCATCTGAAGTAAATGAGGGTCTCCCAAGGTTGCTTTTCATCTATAATATTGATGATCTCAGGCATTAAAAAAAGCCATGAGTTAGGACCCCAAAATCATTGCATTATTATTTTTTAATTATAGAATTTGTTTTTTATTTGTCTTCTGGTTTTTGAGTCTTTAGGGTGCACTCAGGTCGTATTTTCAAGCTTTTCTCCATAACCAGAAGGGCGTGTCTCTGTCTCTCTCTCTCTCACACTCACACATCACATGACTCCAGGAGCTGAGGCTTTTAGAAGAATGCCAAATGTGGGACTCGCAATAAAATAATGAAATCCATCCCTTGAGAAACAACAAATAAGATTAACAATCTTGTTCCAGTTTATATTTTCTTTTTGTTTTTCTTTATTTCTCTATAGCAGCCAATGGACGGCAAGATGTCTCTTGGGCTAGTGCTGTAGGCTGTGCAAATTAGATTACATATCAGTTTACTGCTAACAAAATATTGACATTGGATATGGGATTGATTACAAATACCCATTGTGATTACAAATATTTTGTTGAACACCAGCAGATGTTTACACAGGCTTTGAAATTAAAATATGGCTTGTTTTTGAATCAAGTTGTTGTTCTTTATAAAATGAAGTTTCTGATGAGTCTCCTATGGCCCACAAGGGAATACGAGGTAATCCCAGTTTTCTTTTCTTTCTCACACATATACACATTGTTCTGGCATTGTGCTAGAAAATGCATTACCAGAGACTGAAATCTCCAGAAGTTTAAAGTCATACTGAGGGGTTGTCTACATTTGGAAATAGCCCGAAATATCTATTGCAGAGCTGAAGAAGAGCTGTGTGTAAGCTTGAAATGTATCAGAGGGGTAGCCGTGTTAGTCTGGATCTGTAGAAGCGACAAAGGGTCCTGTGGCACCTTATAGACTAACAGACGTATTGGAGCATAAGCTTTCGTGGGTGAATACCCACTTCGTCAGATGGCTTGCACCCACGAAAGCTTATGCTCCAATACGTCTGTTAGTCTATAAGGTGCCACAGGACCCTTTGTCGCTCCTAAGCTTGAAATGTGTATCTCTCACCAACAGACGTTGGCCCAACAAAAGATATTACTTCACCCGCCATGTCTCTAATTATCCCTCAGGAGCTCCCTGTGTGGACACTCTTATGCCACTTTTGGAAGGGGATTAAGTGCAAAAAGTCTCTCTTAGTATGAAATAAGAGTGTCCATATGAAGAGCTAGTGCAGAATACCCATTGCACTTTAAATTCACACTTTAGCCTATTTCACATAGCTTCCCTGTGTAGACAAGCCCTAGGAAACGACATACTGCTACTTAATGGAAGAAAATGTCTATGCATCTACAGGCAGAATTTCACAAAATGGTGTTGCATATTTGGGGTTTATGGAAAGAACTTCTTTGGCAGTTTACCCTGATTCTGAATACTGATGGAATCCACACAACAACCAGACCAGCCACCTTCCTGACTAGAAAAACTGGGAATATTGCAAATAATGAACAGCTGTTGCTGGCTGGACCTGGCTGGTTAAAACAAAACCCTTTGGAAATTTAGAATTTGTTCATTCACCTATACATTCTTGGGAACCTGAGTTAAACAATAGTGCACACTGCACCAAGGTGTGTGAAAATTGCAGGATTTTTATTAACCCAATACACACTTGTATAAAATAAACAATGTTGAAATGCAAAGTTGAAGAAAACCAATGAGGAGAATGGTCAGTCTTGTTGAGCAACAACCCAAGTGCAAAGAGGGGTCCCAGGTGTGTGTACTAGACGTTCATTTGCAGAGATTGGATTAATTTAGGCACCTTGGTGTCACTATGAACAGAAGTTGAATGGTTGCAAACGTCCTGCCCGTCTCATAGTGCTAAATAAGGGTGGGGGGTTTCAGGTAAATGGGAGTAAAGTAGCGGCAGGGTCCCGATAATGAGAACTCTTGAAATAGCATATAAATAGAGCTGAAGTGCGTGCCTCATTAATGGTCAGCACTGGGGGAACCAATATTATGGGCAGGTAGAGGAACATGCTGCTTCGCGATTCGCTGAGGGTCAGAAAGCACACTAGCTGTAATAATGTGCCCCCAGGTCACGTACAAGGAGCTTGAACGCAAGAGTTGGGATCTGTGACAACTGCACCCTTGGGGAAATGTCTGTTTAATCTATTTTAGTTTTTCCTCAGTCTCTCAGTGCTGTTGCGAAGGTGCTGATCTGTAGATGCCATGGTAGTATAAATGTGTAGATCAGAAAGGAAATACAGGTTTTATAATTCATTTTCTTGTCATCCTCAATGCTGTTGTAATAGAGGGTTAATTAGATGGCCACCAGAATTATCTGCCAGATATTTATTATACACCTAGGGAGAGTCACTTGGCAATAGTGGGTTTAATGTACAATATATATTTCGTAAAGATCTAAACATAATGCTTACTTGGAACTAATCCTGAAGGAAGCAGGTAAACATTGTTTAGGACATTTATTTTTTAATCTGGTACATACTGCACCAGAATATGTACAGCTCTAACTATCCTATCAATCAAATGTATCTACTTCCATGCTCACTATTATTATCATATCCGAGCACCTACTGGTCTTGTGACCACTCTTTTTTGGAACACCGAGACTCTGCTCTGCGGCTATTTCAAAGGAACACGTAGTTCAGGGTTGTGGCTCAGATTCTACAAACCTGGATGCAGTATATGAACGTAAATGGAATAGAGTAGAAAAATTAGTGTGGCAAAGAGCCCTTGATGGAATTGAAATGAGCCTCGGAACCTAAAAGACCTATTTTTTTATATTCAGTTAGGACTCTGTCCCTGTAAGAGTGCAGTGGGTCGGCGAGGTTCTGTGGCCTGCAGTGTGGCTTGACTAGATGCCTGGTGCAGACTAGATCATCGTGGTGGTCCCTTCTGGCATTAAAGTCCGAGTCTACAATAATAATACATTAGCACCTTCCATCCTAAAAGTGGCTTACAAATAGTAATAAATTGAACGTCCCAAGATCCCTGTGCACCAGTAGGCAAGTAGCAATATCCTTACTTTACCGATGGGGATACTGAGGTACATATTGGTTCAGGCCAGAATTTTCAAAATTGTCTACTCATTTTGGGTGCCCTAGTTTTGAAGTGCTCTAGGGCCCAAATCTGAGGCAGTCAAAATAGAAGACGTCTGTGAAAGCTTTGGCCTATGTTACTTGACCAAAGTAACATGGTGAGTTGGTTGCAGAGCTGATAATTTTGAGCTCCACTCCCAAGCTTTGTTCGGTTGATCTTGCTTCTTTCTTAGTAATACTTTGTATTTGCTTACAGTAGAACTTACTGTGCTTAGTAGAAAAATAAAATATCATTTTAATTAGCACATCCAGAGGCTTCTATGTTTGTTATAAAACAAGACCTGGTAGAAAGTACTAATTATACACTGTAATGGTAACGGAAGACAGTATCAATCTTTGTCCAACTAAGAGGCAAGATATTATGCCAAGAAAAGAAAATGTGCTTCTTGACTAAACTTGCTCTCCCCTGTAGGGTTTTCATAATTTGGTGATGAGACGGCAGCAGATGACATAAAAGTGCAGGATGGTATTGTTCACTTATTCATTAAAGAGAAAAGTAAAGCGTAACACATAAATGGGTGTTGTTGATGGAGTTGGAGGCCTTTTTAAATTTTGCTTAAAAAGCTTTTACAATTAGCCTTGAGAATTCTAGGAAATTCACGCTAATTAACGCTGAGAGTTCTCTTGCAAAACTTGTCACTAAATCTTGCATTTAATGTAAGAATCTGTGGATAATTATCTGATTAACATGATAAATTGCAGAGATTAGATAAGAACAGAGCAATAGCATCTTCATTCATGTTCCATTTGGTCTTAAAGGAAAGCGGCAGTAGATAGCTCAATATTTTCTAAATAAGAACGAAACTGTTAAACTTGAGTTTTCAAAACAGGTTTTTTTGTTTTTTTTTTAAATGCTTGTCATGGGGCCAGATTGTTCCTTTGAGTGGAAAGACCCAGCTAGGAGATAGGAAACTCATGTTTAGATTCTACCACCTCTGCTTAGGCTGAGAGCACCTTATTCTGTGAGTTGCGCATTAAAATCACGGGGAATATTCATTCAGGTAAGTACTATTCAGAAAGAGTTGAGAATGACAGACTCATCCTCTCTCAATGAGGGTTCTGTCACTGACTTTCCAGCAGGTTATTCTGTGTGTGTGTATGTGCATAGGAGTGAACATGAGGCGTGGAGGGGATGGGGCGGGAGGGAAGATCTGTCAAACAGTCAGGAGATACAGTCCCAGTTCATAGGTTGCTAGATTTTAAGGCCAAAGGGAAGCATTATGATTGTCTGGTCATAACACAGGCTGAAGAATCTCGCCCAGTAATTCTTCACCAGGCTGAAGTGCCTTTTTGGGAGATCCAATTTGCTGGAGGCCTAGGCCATCCGCTTAACTGGGCCAAGCAGACTGAGCTTCCTCTGTGCATAGCTGTCCCCAGACCCTCTAAAGGGAAGGAGAGTCCATAACAAAGAAAGGGCGTGTGCATAAGGAAATACAGCCACCTGCCCGTGTGGACCCTAGTGTGCCCTTCCCGGTGAGTGTTCTGCACGGGGGATGATTTGGGAATGGTGGTACGTTCCTCTTCTGTGCATGCTGGGACAGAGCTGCACAGGAGGGTCCCCAGTGAAACAATTTGGCCTACGGTACCAGTAGCTCCATTCAGTGGTGGTTGGTGTATCTCAGGGTAACAGTTTGCTGTAGGGGAGATGTCACCTGGGTGATCCAGCTTTGAATTTCCCTGCAAGAGACCCTATTTCTTGATGCACGGGGGAAGTGAGAATATTCAAGACTCATTAGAATCCTTTGGAAATCAGCCATTTCAGAGTTGTTTCTTTTTCAAAGATAACTTTCAAACATGATATTACATTAACCGTTAAAAAAACAACAACCAAGGAGTTAAAATTTACCTTAAAAACTGCAACTTTGAGGCCAGATCTACATGAGGGAAACTTTCTAAATGCTAACATCTTGCTAGCATGAGTGTAGATAAGTCACTGGTTACCTCCACCATTTTAAGCACAAAGTCACTTGATATACTCTGTGCCTTTAACGCTGTTCAGTGTTAAAAAATACTGGTGCATGTGTAATTAGGGGGTCCCAATAATGCTAACACGGGAGTAGAATAACAATTTTCACAATGAGAATTTTTTAGACGATGGGTATAACTTTTAAAAGGGACTCAGACATATAGAAGTGTAAGTCTCATTGACTTTCAGTGAAAGCTAGGTCTTCAATGCCTAAATTCTTTTTGAAAATGGGGACTTAACATAAGAACGGCCATACCGGGTCAGACCAACTGGTCAGTCTAGCTCAGTATCCTGTCGTTTGACAGTGGCCAATGCCAGGTGCTTCAGAGGGAATGAACAGAACAAGCAATCATTGAGTGATCCATCCCCTCGTCTACTCCAGCTTCTGGGAGTTAGAGGCTAGGGACACCCAGAGCATGGGGTTGCATCCCTGACAATCTTGGCCAGTAGCCATTGATAGACCTATCCTCCATGAACTTATCTAGTTCTTTTTTGTACCCTGTTATAGTTTTGGACTTCACATCTCCTGGCAACTTAAGGCTGGTCCACACTGGGGGGTGGGGGTGGGGGGGAATCGATCTAAGATACGCAACTTCAGCTACGTGAATAACGTAGCTGAAGTCGAATATCTTAGATGGATTTCAAAAGGTACTTACCCCGGTCCGCACCACAGCAGGCAGGCTCCCCCGTCGACAGCGCTTCCTCCGCTCGCGGAGCTGGAGTTCCGGAGTCGACGGGGAGCAGCTCTGGGATCGATTTATCGCGTCTAGACGAGACGCGATAAATAAATCCCAGAACATCGATAGCTACCTGCCGAATAGGGCGGGTAGTGTAGATGTAGCCTTAGTCTTCTAAGTCACTTGGGTAACATTTTCAAAGGTTCCTAGTGTCCTTAATGTAAACAGGGCCTGAAATAGTCTAATTTGCATTGATTTCTAATGGGTCTTGAATTTCCTTCGTCAGCTTGATGTCCTCCCCTTTGGTTATTAATTATTCTTTTTTTTGGTTCTATTTCAGGCTCTTCATTTTTCTCTAGAGCGGTTTTCCTCTCTTTTGTAATCAGATTTAGTGTTTAGAATCTCTTTTATATTACACTAGAGTTTTTCCTTTGACTGGCTTGAGACCTGCTGACAGGATGAGCTTTCTTTTCATAGCATTATGGTAATGGAGTGAACAATTCAGGGAATGAGTGGCAGTTGACTCACTTTCCAGGAGATTTTGTTGGCTGTTTGGCTGCTTTGTGAGCATCATTCTTAGCAGAAATCTTTTGCAAGTGCTGTCTATCATACCAGTTTTTTTCCCTAGAAGATGCATTATATTTCCACTTTCTATCACTTCATTTCACTATCTTTTAAACTTTTTTTTTTTAGCTCTTATTTTTGGTGGAGTTAAGTATGTACAGCTTTTTTTTTTTTAACCTTTTCAGGTTAAGCCATTACAGCTCCTCTGACCCTTTTTAGGTCTTTAAAAATAAAATACAATAAAAAAAAAAACAGATTTGTGCCATACAATTATGGCACAAAACTGTTTTCCTGTTTTATGCACTTTGCCAGATCACTCAGCTTTCTTATACTTTGTTCATAAAGGCATTTTATGACCGACAATGTGACTCGGGACAATTAAAAGTTTGCAGTGAAATATTCCAGCCTCTGCCATGACGCAATGTGGATTGGACAGAAATATTAACTTCACTTAGTCATTGTGGGAAAACAGTTGAATTGCTCTATGTTACCCTTCAGACAGCTCTCTACCAGCTCTTTGTTTGCATCAACATTTCCCTCTCACCTCTCATTATTTTTTGCAGTCTGCCACCTAAGGGAACATTTGCACTTCTGCATTATGTCAGTGCTGCTCTTGTGTGCAATCAGATTATCAGCATGAAGTTGAAAGAGAGGAGTTGTTGGTCAAATCTTATGAAATGGAGACTGCTCTACGTGAGAGAAGGGAGTGTTCTTTAATGGTAATAAGGAAAGGACTCCTGGGTTCCTTCTATTTCAGACTCTGACTCGGCGGTGAGAAGAGGAGGATTAAATCATTTAATTTCTTCTTGTGCAGCATTTCCCCCATCTACTAAATAGGGATACCAATACTTACTTATCTAAGGCTATGTCTGCACTACTGTGGTAAGTCAACCTACGCTACGCAACTCCAGCTATGTGAATAACGTAGCTGGAGTCGACGTACCTTAGGTCGAGTTACTGTGGGGTCTACCGGCCAGAACTGCTGAACCTCAAGACCGCCAGGGGAGGGCAGGGAGCATTGCCACCTGTGCTGTCCATTGGGAAAATGCAGAAGGAAGGGAAGCTTTAGTTTGGGCCTGTTACTCAACAGAGGGCTCCCCTTGGAGAAGGCTTCAGCAGGAATATGAGGAATTGGCTGGTTATCTTGCTGCCTTGACAACACCCCCTCTCTGGCTTGATGCCCCAGGAGCAAGGAGACGACTGTATCCTTGTTCTGCTGCAACCCCACCCAGTTGTTGGCCTGTGCCCTGATTTGTGCCAGCTCCTCTGTGGTAGTGCATGTGTCCTCTGTGCACTCATCTAACTGCTCTCAAATAGTGTCCGTGGTTGCAGCTTCAGCTGCCGTATCTTCCTAGCCCATTATTCCTCATTCAAAGCTTTCTCTGTGTGGAAAAATGCCTTGTAAACGCAGTGCAGAAGCCCTGGTGACCAAGTTAACTCCCGCTCAGTTTCCTCTGTTTACTTGCTCAGGTATTCAGAGAAGGGCAGTAAGAATGGCTGCTTGGGAGACAGACGGTCCAGCTGCTCACCCAGGAGTCCATAGGGCTGGATTGAATCCCAAGCTGGGAACGATTTCTGTTTATCTTCGTTTATTTTACTTTCTTGTGATAAATACTGTCGGTTGGGGAAAAGACCACGTTGCCTGCCGCTGGCTTTCTTCCTGCTGAGTCATTCCACCACCCTTCACTTATTTCTCTGGCTGGTTTCCTGGAGTCTTTAATCAGTTTGCATCGTGCACCTTTTCGGTTCCCTTGTACGTGTAATATAATTGCACTGGTTGCAAATGTCTCTGCATAGCCAGTCCGCTTTGATGATCTCTCCGGTATCTGTATTTATTCGGGTTGAGTGGGGCATGCAGTGGTGGCAGACTGTGGTGGCCTGTTCTCAGTAAGTTATTATTCCTGTAATCATTTAAAAAAATTTTTTTCTGGCATTCCCCACGCAGAAGTAGCTTATTAATGCCAATGAATTCTCTTGGGGGAGAAGGAAATGCAAAATCCTTTTGCTGGAGCTTATTCATACATTCCACCACTGCCACCTACATAGGTAATTAAACATCTTTTATACCTTTTCCCCCATGAACACTTGTCAAGGTGAGCATCCTATTGTTCTTACCGTCACTCTTGCATAGTTTGTGAATATGCAGTTCACCTTTTCTTTTTCTTAAAACCAAGTTGGGGTTTGGCAAGTAATTCAGGGACACTTTCTTTGCCTGCCTGTGATTTCAAATTATAGGGCTTGCAGAAGAACTTAATGGTTTAAAGCACTCTGATTAACACCTTTGTTTAATGATGGGTGAAAATTCCTGGTTAATACTTTTCCATGGTGTGATTTTAAAAGCTTTTGGTTTTGGTCACACTTTTCTGGAATGTCCGAGTTATTCCCAGTACGCTTAAAAAAATCCCCCAAATACCACGCACCTTCATCTTTGCTCAAATGTGTAGCTTTTTTCTTGGAGATAATCAAACAATACAGAGATGCTTCATGACCTCTGGAAATTATGGTCTTTGGCAATTAGTAGGCATTTGATGGCCACAGAGCTAGATGAGAGTCCTTGGGATATATGGAAGATATTTCATGATGTTCACATGGATTTCTTCATGAAACCGCCATGGATGTGGTTGATTGTAAAAGGCAAGTCTGTAGGGCAGTTTGTTTGGGGCCTTGGGGAGACAAAGGTGAAAATCTTGTTTTCAGCTACTTGCCATATAAAATATATATAATATTGATTATTTGGCAAATGCTTCTTGAAAATCAAGAATGCTCTTTGTGGATAAGGCTCTGACAGAGACTCTGGAGATCTAGATTCAATTCCTGTCTCTGCTACAGACGTCCTTTCTGATCTTGGACAAGTCACTTGATCTTTCTGTACTTCAGTTCCCTATCAGTAAAATGGAGGATAAATATTTCCTCCTCTTATCTTTTGTCTATCTTGTCTATTTAGTTAATCCTTGCCTCAAAGATCTTACAATCTTCTACCCCGTGTAAGGGCAGTGCTTAGCACAGTTGAGATCCAATCTCTTTTTGGGCCTCTCAGTGCCACATTAATGCGTACAAGACGTATTTTTGAATTTCAAAGCATGCTTTAGATCGTGAGCCCTTTGGGGCAGGACTTTCATGTTTATTATACCTGTCAATAAAATTCCTATTACAAAATGAATACTATGCAAATCTAGTAGTAATAATAAAAGACTTATGACAAGGTAGCACCCTTATCCATTTTGGAAGACCTAGAATGCTCAGACACAAAGGCAACAACTTCATATTGAAGCTAAGTTAATTCCATGGGGGGAAAAATGCTTTTGCTTTTCCTCCCTCCACCCCCAAACAAAAAGCAAAGCTGCCACCATCACCACCAATGCTCTGGCTTACAATGCAACAAACCCAACTCCCCAAACATCCTCCAAATGGTCTTTAGAGTTAAATTTTGTTTTATGATGCAACTATCCCTTTGTCTCCTCCCCAAATTGTTCTTCTCCCTATTTGTCTCCGGAACCATAGCAGCAGGGTTCCATTCATAGCAGCCATGCATGCCAGCTCGAATGCTTTGTAACACAAATGCGTGTGTGGGTGTTGAAGGTGAAATGATTGGATAGTAGTGATTGCAGCTGTACCCTTGAGAACATTAGACAAGAGGATCAGAGTTTCTTTTGTGTGTTTTTCTTTTAAAATAGATTTAACAATCAAAAATTATTCTAGCAGGACAAAGTAATTGCTGTTTGATTTTCTGAGGGGCTGTTGGTACTGGGATATTCGTAGTGGTATAGCTATTATTCTGTATTGGTGTAACATAGGAGTTGCACCTGTAATCACACTGGGGCAGCACATTTTGCACTGGGGCAGCATGGTTTTGTTAGGGGATTTCACCAGTGCAGCTGCATTGGTACAAATTCTCCTGAAGTAGGTAGGTCCTTACACTATGGCTTTGTCCTTTTTAGGTTAAAACATTGAAGTTAGGTTTGAATTAGCTAACACATATTAGCTGACCCCGACATTTCCATGCCCTTTTACCTAGGGTAGACATAAGTTAATACTTTTTCTTGATTTAGCTGGTCAAGGATGTGTGCTTGATACTTTAACAGTGCAGAGTTTTAGTAGTAATTTCCAGATGTGGAGAGGGCCAGACAGTGTGTTCCTTATCCAGCAGCAGAGACACAAAATTCTGCTGCTTTAAGCTTCTCTAGACTTATATAGAGTCATAAACTTTAAGGCCAGAAGGGGCCATTATGATCATCTCTGACCTTCTGCACATTGCAGGCCACAGAACCTCACCCACCCACTCCTGAAATAGACCCCTAACCTGTGGCTGAGTTACTGAAGTCCTCAAATAGTTTAAACCTCAGTAACGTGCTCAGCATCGCACAAAAGTCCCCAAATACAGACCGTGCCTGCCCCCCAAAGCATTCTAAGTAAGACACAGACAGAGCTCTTTTTTTTTTTTTTTTTTTGCTTAATTTTTTAGTGGCAAATTTTCAAAACAACCAAGCGCTTAACAGCTCCTAGTTAGGCACCTTAACTAAGCAGGGGTATTTTCAAGGGCTCAGCACATAGCAGCTCCTGCTGCTCTCAATAAGAGCTGAGATTTTAAAAAAATCTGGCCACAGTAATCTACGAGCCTAAGTGGAAGTTGAGTTCTTTGAAAATTTGGGTCCACTTATGGATGCTGAGCCTTCCCCGGGATTTTAAGTACAAAAAGGCACCTGTACACAAGCTCTCAGAGCCCTTACTTTAAAGTCAATCCACATGGAACAAGGAAACCTGGAGAGAATTACTAGTATTTTTTAACTTTATATATTAGAAAGAATATTAACTAACTTCTTGTGGGCATTATCTCAGTAGAACATAAGAATGGCCGTACTGGGTCAGACCAGAGGTCCATCCAGCCCAGTATCCTGTCTACCAACAGTGGCCAATGCGAAGTGCCCCGGAGTGAGTGGACCTAACAGGTAATGATCAAGTGATCTCTCTCCTGCCATCCATCACCCCCCTCTGACAAACAGAGGCTAAGGACACCATTCCTTACCCATCCTGGTTAATAGCCATTAATGGACTTCATCTCCATGAATTTATCCAGTTCTCTTTTAAACCCTGTTATAGTCCTAGCCTTCACAGACAGAACCTGCCCTGCATTTAAATGAAATCTCTAAAAAAGAATGTCCGAGCTATCTTCCTTCTCTGTGCAAAGTGATCATCGAGAGAGGTCTCTTTTCCAGATTGCCTAGTGACCTCCTGCTTTAAGAGACAGCCTAGAGGAATTATGGCGGCTGTCACGGAAGCTGTGATTGTTCAATATGCCACCTCCTTCTAGCTTTGTGCATTAGGCCCAAGCTGACAGCAGTTTTATTTCAGTGTTCGTGAAAGTGATTTCTGCCACCACTGAACTGGCACGTATCCCATCTAGGAATATGGACCATGCAGGGTGAGAAAATCCCAAAGATACCACCTTCTGTTTCTCCAGGGTCTTCCAGACTTTGGTCCCCTTAACGTATTCTTTTAAAGCAGAGATCGAGACACCATGTTGAGGGCTGTAACGCAGTTTTCTCGGACCTTTTGTGGATGGGAGTGGGGGAAGCGAGGGGAGAATGTCATAATCATGGTTTGACCTGGGTATGTACCAGGGCTAAAACGTGGTCCTCTAAGGTGGTGCCTATGCTAGCCTTTTATGCTCTATAATAACATGCTGTGCTGCGATAATGGTGGCAAGGGTGGGAGTGCAGGTGTAAATGGGATGCCTGTGACCACCGACATTTAAACCACCATGCCGTCCAGGATGCTACTGGCATAGGCAGACCACATGGTGTTAAAAATGCCGGAGGTCTTTCTGTGCAATAGCCTTCAATGTTGGTTCCACCAGTTGTTGCAATGGGTTGATGACGGGCTCAAAATTTGCTAGTGAATAGGCGGCCTAATATGATTGTCACATTTGGTTTTCTCCTCACCACCGCTAGGCATGAAAAAATGGCGTGGTTAGCCATAACCCTGATAGAGAGACAAGGTGGGTGAGGTAATATCTTTTATTGGACCAACTTCTGCTGGTGAGAGAGAGAAACTTTCAAGCTACACAGAGCTCTTCCTCAGGTCTGGGAGAGGTACTCACAGTTAAATCTAAGGTCAAACAGACAGTTTAGCATAAGTAGTTAACACACATTCTAAGGGGCCATTCAAGGTGAAGTGGCCCATTAACACCCCTGTAGTCATAGGACAAAAAGAGCGGTTAGTGGGTTACAGATTGTTGTAATAAGCAATAAGTCCAGACATCATTTTTAGTGTCTAGCAAAGTTTTATGCATTTAAGCTCCCAGACTCATCATTTGAAAGTGTTGTGCGGGTTTCCTTTGAGGATGAGGACTGGGAGGTCAGATATGGAGTGATCTCTTTGTGGAAAGAATTCACCCACAGGTGATGTGGTGATTTTGACTTTTATCATTTTCCTGTGTTAGTTCATTTGCTAACACACTTCTTTGTCCTATGACTGCAGGGGTATTAATGAGCCACTTCACCGCGAATGGTCCCTTAGAATATGTGCTAACTACTTATGTTAAACTATCTGTTCCACTTTGCATTTAACTGTGACACTTGGGCCTGGTCTGCACTTGGGGTCGATGTAAGGTACGTAACTTCAGCTACGTGAATAACGTAGCTGAAGTCGACGTACCTCGATCGACTTACTGCGCCGTGAGGACGCCGCAGAGTCGACTGCGGCCGCTCCCCCGTCGACTCCGCTTCCGCCTCTCGCCACGGTGGATTACCGGAGTCGACAGCAGAGTGATTGGGGAATCAATTTATCGCGTCTACACTAGACGCGAAAAATCGATCCCCGAAAGATCGATCACTACCCGCCGATTCGGCGGGTAGTGTAGACCTGCCCTTGGAGTACTTTTCCCAAACCTGAAGAAGAACTCTGTGTAGCTCGAAAGCTTGTCACGGCTTATAACCATGATACACAGACTAGTCTAAACATGGCTATTTTTGTAGTGTAGATGGGAGCTTATCTGCATAAAGATATGGTCAGTTAAACAACTGACCCTGCATGAATGAATGAAAGTAACAGTAACATTTGGCTCAGCTGTAGAGAGGCTTTTTCTGCTAAACTGGTTAGCTGACTGAACATGTTTTAAGTGCTGTCTCATGTTAGGAACAGTAATTGTCACTGTACAGCACGCAAGGCTAATTGTAACTGATGGCACTTGGTTATTCAGTGTGTTGAAAGCATCTTTTCCCAGTTCACTTTTGGGAATACTAAATCTGTTGTCATAGTTTTGCATTGCCATCAAATGTTTAGTAAACATTCCAAAGTAGAGATGTGCCCAAATTAATTTCCTGTAGCCCAGTTCAGGTCAGAGTTTGTCATTTGAACACACCTTGGACCAAATCTGAATTTCCCCAAATTTAAGGCAGTTTGAATTCAGATTCTTCTTATTTTGTATTAAGGTAACACCTGAAGGCCCCATCCCAATGCTGTATGGACACATAGTAAGAGAAAGTCCCTGCCCTTAAGAGTTTACAGTCTCAATAAACAAGACAAGGGATAGGGAAGAGTAGTAGTAGTAATAGCCTAATTTTATAGAAGGGGAACTAAGGCACAAGATAGATTAATTGACTTGCTCAGAAAGTCTGTGGCAGAGGCAAGAATGAAAACCAAGAGGCAGCTCTTCAGCTGGTGCAAATTACCATAGCTCAGCACTTGCCTCATGTCTTGAGTTCCAGCCTAGTGCCTTAAGAACCAGACTGTCTTTCCTTGCTTTGAATCTCCATGTTCAGATGCTGCGCTCAGTTGTGCGGCTTTAGTGTGAGCCCATCCCAAATTTAGAGGCTCCTCACATTAAAAAATGACCTTTTGTTATGTTGGGCTCCAGTCCTGCAAGCATGGATGATTTCAATGGGTCTACTCATGGTAGTAAAGTTAAGCATGTATGTAAGTGAATTGGGGCCAGAATGATGATTTGTGCTTTGGAAGTTCTAAGGGAACACCGTGGGGTGACAACTTATGTATAAAAAACCTTTGTTACTCCATAAGACCGTAGATCATTAAAGTGAATTGTAAATATCTATTTTATTTTTCACCATTAGTGCAGTTGTACCTTTTGTACTACTTTCAACACGCACAGTGAAATGCACTAGCGAGCTTCACTTGGTACATTCATTTTCCCTCTGACTTAAATGAATCTGACTTCAGCAAAGCATTTACGTGCAAACGTCAGTGCTTTGCTGAAGAGGGAAGTACTGTTGAATTGGGGCCTAACAGAACAACAGTGTGAGAGAGGAAAAACGGTAAACAAAGCTGCCAAACCTAGGAGAGGTGAAGAGTAGAATCCACCATGGAGAGCTCTATTGAATCTCAGCCACTCTGGCTCTTTCATAGCACGATGATGAATTGCTTATAGCTATGTCTACACTACAGACCTTACAGCGGCACAGCTGTACTGCTGCAGCTACGCCTGCTGTAAGGTCTCCTGTGTAGCCGCTCTATGCCGACGGGAGAGAGCTCTCCCGTCGACATAATTAAACCACCCCTAATGAGCAGCGGTAGCTATGTCAGTGGGAGAGTGTCTCCCGCCGACATAGCACTGTCCACACTGGCGCCTTTGTTGGCGAAACTGATGTCGCTTAGAGGTGTGTTTTTTCTACACGCCTGACCGACAAAAGTGCTAGTGTAGTCATAGCCTATTTTAGATGGTGAAGTGAATCTGTGGCTTTGGTATTAAGATTGCGTTCTTAAACACAATTTTAAAATGAGGAGTGGTGGTTTTGTTTTTATGTTTATTGTCTGTTGGTTTTTTTTGCCTAGTAGACTTGAAAGGCGTCTCTTGAAAAATTGGCCGTTTGACACCTTGAAGGCACTTGCAACCTGATCAGTGGTGTCAAGGTCCTTCTGGCAGAACTGTTTTAGCTGACTGAATGAAGTGAGTCACCTTGACAGCCAGTCCAAGTGTATTTACAACTGAAAACAGATGAAGTGCCATCCAGCATCGGAATGTGTGTTTTGTTTTTTGGTTTTTTTTGTCAAGTAGGGGTCACAAGGGATTCAGTGGAATAAAGTGTGTTTGTGGAGAGGGAGTGTGCTTATGCCTGGAAAATGTGTAAGACCATTACAATGCTGAAATGTTGCTGCTGTACAGCCTTAGCAATGCTTTTTTCCAAAATACAATCCATCGAACAATAGATGTTGCCCATAGCTACTGAACTCTGAGTGATCTAGTCTTTCCAGTGCCATTTTTTTTTAATGGCAGCATAGAAACTGCCTTTTAAATATTCATGCAAATGAATAAACACTTTAGGCAAATTGATAGATACTTTCGAGTCCAAAAGTTCAACTGAAACTCGGATGTACAGAACATTTAACTAGGTTGGTCGCATCACAGCCTGTATTAAAAGCTTGTCCAGAGACTAAAGAGAGAATGATCAAGGTTTCAGAGGGCGAGGAAACAATATGTTGATTAAATGCTGCCGTAATGCTGAGTGCAGTCAGTAACAGGGTATATTAACAATGGTAGGAATGACCTATTCACCGTGGCATTTTCTAAAATTAGAGTGCCATTACTAGTCTTTAAAAGGGTTTATTTAAAGCTTCTCATTTTTCTTTTTAACAGCTGCTCTTGTCTAAGGTTTTAAAGTCCCAAATGAAAAGCGAATGCTGGAAAAATAAGACATGCTTTTCCTTCTACAGGAAAGAGATGTTTTCTTGTGCCAATCTGTTTACAGGGAATCTCATCCGTTTAACAGGCGGTGATGCATATGAAGTGAGAATGATTGATTGTTTTTGATTACACTGAACAACCAAAAATAAAAATGTGCTTAAAGCCTTGTTCTTGAAACTTTCACTTAGGGTTTGTCTACACTGGCAGTTCGTTGGAAAAACTATTGTCGTTCAGGGGTGTTAACCCCCCACTCCCTCCCCCTGAACGACTAAAGTTTTACCAATGAAAAGTGCCTGTGTGAACAGTGCTTTGTTGGCAGGAGCACTCACTCTCCTGCCAACATAGCTGCTGCCACTGGGGGGGGGGGGGGGGAGTTTTTTGTCGGAAGGAGAGCGTTTTAACGTGGCTTGTGTAGTCACGGCAGAGCACTGAGAGAGAGCTCTCCCAGTGCTCTTAAAAAAACCAACTCCACGAGAGGCGCTCCCAGCTCTGGTGCACTGTTAACACTGGCGCTTTACAGCGCTGAACCTTGCTGCGCTATGGGGGGTGTTTTTTCACAGCCTTGAGCGAGAAAGTTGCAGCGCTCTAAATTGCCAGTGTAAACAAGCCCCGAGGCTACAAAAGTGTGGAAGTATCAATATTCCTAATTGACAGAGAAAATGATGCACAGAGTGGTTTGTGCAACTACGTTTTGATTTCTGATCCCTAATATTTGGCCCATGACAGTACTTTTTTTCGTTAGCTTTCATTACTTTATAACAAAAAGTGGCTTTTTAAATAAATGAATTTGTGTACAGGAGCTGGGGTTGTAGTTTGCAAGTTTGTAGAGCATAAAAACAACCAAATTAAATAAAACAAAAATGCAACTGAAACAATTTGTTATGCCAGTTTCTCATTTTATATTTGAAGATGAAATACAATACATCTGTTGTTTGTTTGTTCTACCTACCTTGGGGGACGCACTAGAACAATTCTGGATTGGCAGGGAGATGGATTAGCTGACCTACTAGGTCTTTTCCATCTCCAGCTTGCACGATTCCTCGAGACCGACTTCAACATTCTCTTTCACATAATGCAGAGAGACATAATGTAATCAGTAAGGTGTTGACAATGCTGATTTAAAACACTTGAAATGAATTAGTCTCCCAGGTCAGTAGTCTGAGCCTTCAATTCCCATCTCTTGTTTCACTTTTTCAGGAGCTATTGTGTTGGCTTTGCTTTCCAAAATGCATGATTATTCCCAGTAGACTCACTGTACTAGCCTTCGTTTTCTGGGGCAGAGGAGACTCAGGCGTGTTTGCTTGAAGAAACATTTGTCTTTCCCCAATTAGTGTCTGTCTGTCCCCCTGGGTCTTGGGTCTAGAATAAAGACAAGTTGAGTACTTTCTAGTTTTCTGTTTAGCAGCTTTGAGAATTGCACCAGCGTCACACAAGTCATGCTGTAGTTTTAGTTTTCCAGTTTTCTCTTTTCCAACTTTCCTCTTCCTGAAGATAAGTTACAAGCATTTGACATGAAGAGAATTCTTTTCACTGTATATAGTATATTTTGCATTACCATCTCCATAATTTTTACAGTCTCACCCGCCATGTTGGTCAGCCAGCCCAGGACCCTGACGTTACTGTCTCATTGCTCATTTACCCAATATTCCAAATATGTTTTGTTTGCTGCCCATGTTATAATTTGACTCTTGTGATCAGGCGAATGAGAGGCATGGTCTGAGCAAAGGTCTAGAACCCAGAAGCTCTTGAGTTGTGATTGTGTCTCTGGCACTAACTCCCTGTGTAGCCTTGCACAGGTCACTGTATCTCCTAGTGACTTAATTTTTCCATCTGTACAATGGAAATAATACTTACTTTCCCCACATAGGTGAAAGGGGGATTAATCAGTTAACATTTGCAAAGCACTGGGAAGTGCTAAATTCATCTGGTTTCACTGCTTTTAATTTTTGTGCTGTCAATCTGCTTGTTAATCCCCCCATACAGTTCTGTTCTTGGTCCTGAACTTTGTAGGAGGCAATGGTGTTTGTAGAGACTCCAAGTTCTTTTATTTTGTCCTGTTAGGTTTGGCTATGGAAAGGGAGTACCGGTCATTTGAGAGGATGAGTTGTGTGAGAGTCTTGTGCTGCCTGGTTGCAGTGGCCCACAGTGGTAGTGTGTTAGCAAAGCATTGCTATCTTACCCTCATCTTAATGACTCCTGCAGCTGTAGTACGAGATCAGACAGCCCCTCTAGGCTAGGGTGGCAAGATTTTAAAGCTCTTAAAATGGGGAAACCAAGATGCCTTAATTACCTCTATCCTCTGAGGTGTTGAAGGTTAATGGAAGGTTTTGGGGAGCTGAGAAGGGCACCTAGCGTTTCTGGCTGGTTGTGGCAGTAGATGTCCACTCATACCTTCCTTCCCTGGCAGTGGCTTTGCAGCCTCCTTCCCTCAACAGTCACCTTGGCCTTCCTGGATCCCTATCTTAAAGGATCTTAAACCCCAACAGCTCCTCCAAGAAGCTCTTGTAGCACCTCCCCTGCTGAATTGTATACTCAGTGTGTTGTGGTATTGCAAATCCCACTCTTACGCTGTCTGGTGTGCTCGAGGATTTGGAGAACTCCTGGCTTCAGCATGAGTTGGATCAGGCACAAGTTGAAGAGGGATGAAGCTCCAGTGCAACTGGGGGGCCTTAAGGTAGGGGAAAAGCCTGATTTGGCCCACTGCCTGGTTAGGTTTAAACTGGCATATTTGGCCTCCTGAACTGAACTAACCATAGAATCATAGAATATCAGGGTTGGAAGGGACCTTAGGAGGTCATTTAGTCCAAGCCCCTGCTCAAAGCAGGACCAGTCCCCAATTTTTTTTGCCCCAGATCCCTAAATGTCCCCTCCCAGGACTGAACTCACAACCCTGGGTTTAGCAGGGGAATGCTCAAACCACTGAGCTATCCCTCCCCCCTGGTTTGGATTGCTGCAAAGCCTTAGGGCGGCCGATGGTTCGCTTGTAGTGCAGTCCTGACGGCTGAAATAAACTCACGCCTCAGCTGTGACCGGCACAATGCCCTGTTAACGCCAGGTCTGGGATGCCTCACACCTCTGCCATTGCACCTCACTCCTGTCTTGCAGGACCCACTGCTATTCCAGCCCTGGACTGCTCTGCCAGTTTACCTTCATCCTAATCTGCAACACCTGCACAGTTCTGTTTTAGGCCCCTCTTGAACAGCGTCTGTCAACTGTGCCAAATTACATACTGCATTTGTTGTAAGGACGGACATCTCCAGTGAGCAAGGTTGAGCAATCGGAAGGAAGTGAAAGTATGTTTCCAGCAAGTAGTGCAAAGCAAATTCCTTCACACACCATGCTTCTCAGCACCCTGGTCAAGAATATACTATCTAGGCCTACTATACTGCCCACTTGAACAGTGCCAGTTCCAATTCCTATTGAGTAGCATTTGAAGGCTGCTGGTCTTCAGCATCAATTTATATCGGCAGAGACCTTATTAAAGGAGGATTCCTTGGGTAGTAATAACATCTCAAGAAACATCACTATCAGTAGAGTTGTAAATCCACTTGGATCATAAATTCCCCAGTGCTGGGGGCCATGCTTTCTCATTAGGCCGAGAAATCCCAGGCACAACAATGGTGCTGTATAAATACTAAATACAATAATAAATCAGTTATCAGCAATCCTCACCCCCTAGATTGAGGTCAGAGAGAAAAGTCACCGGAGGGGAAAACAGCATGGATGGCTGAAATGCCTAATGTCTCCTTGGGGGAGCATAATCCAAAGTTCAGGCATGGCATTTAATTAAAAAAAAATATATAGCCACCAAAGAATGAGTATCTGTCAAACAGACAATTAACTGTCTGATGTGAGGAGCCTAACTTTCCAAATGCATAATGCTTCTATGCTAGCATGGAGCTTCCTAACCACCAAGCACCTAGGAGGCAATTTGTCATCTCCCTGGGAAAGGAGTGCCATCAATCTGAATGTTGCCAGCATGCAGTAGTCCATGACCATGATTATCATACGTCTCAGCCTACCAAGGCCCACATGTATGACAAAGACCAGAGTGTGGATATCCTATTAGGAGACTTAAAATGCTGCGGGATTTCTACCGCTAGTTTAAATGACTCTATAACCTCAAAGTTTTGTGAATCTTTGTTTCCGATGTAAATAATTTTCAACAACAGGAGTGAAGGGACACCTTATTTGTGCACAATGTAGGTAGGGCCTAGGACCCCCTCAAAATGGGGAGCATTTAAGATGCATGATGATTTGCCACCGAGTGGAAGTAGTGTTTGCAGTATTTCCTGGAGGAAGTAAAAGGAATACTGCAAACCCTGATGCAGTTTCTGTCTTGCATATCTGTTTTTTAGAGCATCTGTCATCATGGTATGTAAGTGCTTATTGGCTTGTAAGATTCTAAAAATTAGATCCTCGGCGGGTGTAAATTGGCATAGCTCTGTTGAAGTCAATGGAACTACGCTGATTTTTACTGGCTGAGGATCTGGCCTTAAGTATTAAGTAAGTTAGACCTTGTCTACACTACAGAGTTTTGTCGACACTCAAAAAGCGCTATTATAAAAATTGGTATGACATGTTTACACTCACTCCCTCTGTCAGCAGAGCGTGTCCACACTTGGGGCACTAACATCGACAATGTGAGCAGTGCACTGTGGGTACTTAATCCCACAGTCCAGCTTGATACCTGCCGCTAGGTCTTGTGGGAAGGTGGAGCGGATTGTGGCGCATCTTGGGTCCGGGCTTAATGTCCTGTGATGCATTGTTTTCTGTCCCAGCATTCCAAAACTGGCTTCCGGTCTCTTTCATGGCATTTTTCAATGGCCCTTCTTTGCTGTGAACCCCGACATCTTTGTGAGAAGGGACGGATCCCGCACTGCTCTCCTGTGCTCTTTTAACTGTCATGAAGACATCGTGGATGGCAGTGCAGTTAATCACAAAGTTCCTAACTGAAGAAGACCTCCAGTTGCCTGACATGCGATGTGATATGGATAGGAGAAACTTTAGATTGCTTTTGGCATTCACAGAACAGCTGCAGAGGGTGAACCATTGCTTTTGGGCTCGGGAAACAAGCACTGAATGGTGGGATTATATCGTCATGCAGGTGTGGGATGATGAGCAGTGGCTACCGAACTTTTGGCTGCAGAAAGCCACCTTCCTGGAACTGTGTGTGGCGCTCGCCCCAGCACTGTGGTGCAAGGACACCAGAATGAGAGCTGCTCTATCGGTAGACAAGCGTGTGGCAATCGCTGTGTGGAAGCTGGTGACTCCAGACTGTTACCGGTTGGTCATGAATCAATTTCGAGTTGGGAAGTTGACAGTTGGAGCTGTGTTAATGCAAGTGTGCAGGGTAATTTATCGCATCCTGCTATGAAGGACCGTGACTCTGGGAAATGTGCGTGAAATAGTGGATGGCTTTGCAGACATGGGTTTCCCTAACTGTAGAGGGGCGATAGATGACACACACACATTCCAATTTTGGCACCAGACCACCTTGCGACAGAGTACGTCAATAGGAAGTGGTACTTCTCCATGGTGTTGCAGGCGCTTGTGGATCACCGTGAGCATTTCACTGACAGCTTCTTGCTCACCGGAGAGCAACTGCTGAGACTGGTGAACAGTTCCTGACTGCCTGCCCCACTGGGCGACCCCGCCAGGAGCTTCACTTTGTTGTCTTACTCCACCTCTTCATCAATGACTTCATCCTCCGGGTTAAGTCCTCTTTCCGCTGCCTCCAGGCCGAAGTATCCACGGGGCTCTTGGCGGTGGAGGTGGGGTCGCCACTGAGGATAGCATGCAGATAGAACTGGCAGGTCTTAGGTGCAGCACCGGAGCACTGATTTGCCTCCCTTGCCTTATGGTGTGCCTGCCTCAGCTCCTTTATCTTTGCTCTGCACTGCAGCGTGTCCCGATCATAGCCCTTTTCACACAGACCTCGAGAAATCTCCCCATAGGTATCCCAATTCCTACGGCTCAAGTGCATCTGTGACTGCACAGCCTCCTTTCCCGATATACTGAGCAGATCCGCAGTGGTCCAAGCGGGAGAGCATTTGCTGTGATAACCTGCCATGGTCACCTGGGAAAATGTGATGAGACCTCTCCTGGCCAAGCAAACAAGAAATAGAATTTCAAAAATTCCCAGGGCTTCTCATGGTTGTTTACCTGGCTGCAGGGCAGTGGTGTTCAAATTGCTGGCCAGAGTGGTAGATGTGTGTGCCGCAGTAGCATCTAACCCTTGGTCATGCAGCATAGTAAGTGAAGCCGGCCAGGAGAATATTGCGGCTGTTAAATTGGAGTGTTTAATTCCTCATCTGGAGAAATGGAAATGCAGTACTTGATGGGATCAGCAAATTAGAGTTGAGGATCCCGAAAAGGGCATCACGATGTTTTCCTGATACCAGTGTTAATGTGACATGAAATGTATCCAGCTGTAAATTGATAAACTCACCCTACGAGAAATCTATAAGGTTACCAGAAATAGGTGCAAATACAAGCTCTGAATTTAGAAAAATGTCCTGTAAATATTTGTTCCAGTACATTTGATTCTCAATTTACAATGAAGAAGGGGTCATTCATCTGAAGAGAGATTGCTTAATGGCCTCCTACACGGACAGAACTTTTCTATTAATGTAATGGTGCCAGATTGCATTTGAAGGGCATTCAGAGATACTAAAGAGACTAAGAAATGCCATTTTAAATAGAAAAGGTATTTGTTTTCATTATGGGTAAATGCCCTTTTATGTTTTGATGCATGTGAGGCTCCAGTGAGAGTATGAGGGAGACTTTTTGTTTTGTATTTAATAGCTACAATATGTCTGTGTTAAATATTTTATGTAAAATAACACTGAGACTTAATTTGTTCTCCCCTGTGTGTAAGAAATCTGTGGAAGGGAACAAGCTAATCAACCTTCCTGTTCACATTTCTGATAATTGGCAGGTAGAATGTGCAGATTATCCTAGGTATTCTTAGGCTGTAGTGTAGACATAACCTATGTCAGCATAATTTATGTTGCTCGGATGTGAATAAACAACCCCCTTGAGTGACATA
The DNA here is from genome assembly GCA_033296515.1 of Macrochelys suwanniensis. Classification (NCBI taxonomy): domain Eukaryota; kingdom Metazoa; phylum Chordata; order Testudines; family Chelydridae; genus Macrochelys; species Macrochelys suwanniensis. The sequence goes on from CM065796.1 coordinate 12,507,756, forward strand.
GTCTACACCAATGTAGGCTCATATGCAAGTCATGCCTGACCACCTGATTGCTTTCTACGATGAGATAACTGGCCCTGTGGATATGGGGAAAGCGGTGGACTTGATATATCTTGGCTTTAGCAAAGCTTTTGATACGGTCTTTCACAGTATTCTTGCTAGCAAGTTAAAAAAGTATGGATTGGATGAATGGACTATGAGGTGGATAGAAAGCTGGCTAGATCATCAGGCTCAACTGGTAGTGATCAACAGCTCGATGTCTAGTTGGTAGCTGGTATCAAGCGGAGTGCCCCAGCGGTCGGTCCTGGGGCCAGTTTTGTTCAACATCTTCATTAAGGTTTTGGATGATGGGATGGATTGCACCTTCAGCGAGTTTGCGGATGACACTAAACTGGGAGGAGAGGTAGATACGCTGCCAGCAGATCGAGGGAAGTGATTATTCCCCTCTGTTCAGCACTGGTGAGGCCACATCTGGAGTACTGTGCTGAGTTTTGGGCCCCCACTACAGAAAGGATGTGGACAAATTGGAGAGAGTCCAGTGCAGGGCAACGAAAATGATTAGGGGGCTGGGGCACATGATTTATGAGGAGAGGTTGAGGGTACTGGGCTTATTTAGTCTGCAGAACAGACGATTGACGGGGGGATTTGATAGCAGCCTTCAACTATCTGAAGGGGGGTTCCAAAGAGGATGGATCTCGGCTGTTCTCAGTGGTGACAGATGACAGAACAAGGAGAGCAATGGTCTCAAGTTGCAGTGGGGGAGGTCTAGATTGGATATTAGAAAAAAACCATTTCACTAGGAGGGTGGTGAAGCACTGGAATGGGTTACCTAGGGAGGTGGTGGAATCTCCATCCTTAAAGGTTTTTAAGGCCAGGCTTGACAAAGCCCTGGCTGGGATGATTTAGTTGGGGTTGGTCCTGCTTTGAGCAGGGGTTGGACTAGACCTCCTGAGGTCTCTTCCCACCCTAATCTTCTATGATTCTATGTGCACAGCACTTTGTTGGTGGGAGAAGCTCTCTTGCTGACCGGCAGAGGTGATTTTATTATGCCAACATGAGAGCTCTCTCCTGTCGGCATAGCGTGTCTTCACCAAATGCGCAGCAGCAGTGTAGTTGCAGCACTGTCTGTGTAGACATGCCCTTTAAAAAAAATCCTTGTTTCATGGGACCAGTGCAAGTGGGATGGGACCAGGAAACGTTATGGGGTCTGTGGACTACTAGGAAACCTCCCCCAGCGATGTGGGCCCCCTGTCATATATGCAGGGGCCTTTGTTTTCAGTTGTTGTTGTATTTTATTTTTCCAGGAATTTTCAGTGTTTTTTACCACAGCAACAAAAACAGGTGAAAATCAGTGCCAAAAACTATTAATAATTTTTCTGGGTAAATACATTAGATGTAAATACAGTATTTTTAAAGTAAATACATTTGATGTATTTCAAATTCTTAGTGGGGATGGGATGGGAAGAATTTATGGCTGGGCAGGGAGTCTCTGGTTTGTATGCACAACCAGGCAGTTTTAAAAAACGATACTGGCTGCCTAATAAACAGGAATGGCTCCTGTGGAGCTGTTCCAGTTTGTCATGGGACATAATTAAGGTTGTGGGAGAGCTCCTGGGAAACTTGCAGGAAAGTGTGATTGCTGATTTTCAGGTTTATTTTTAGAATACACTGTATGGGGCACAGGTCTGTTCCCATTAGAGTCAATGGCAGAACTCCCACCGACTTGACTGAGGTCAGGAGCAGACCTGTAGCTTATGCAGTGTGTGTGCATTTTATTATCCATCATCTGTAAATCCACTTCCCCATTTTATAGTCTTTGTATGAACTTACTGTGAATTAATTCCACACGTTGCACAAAAACTAATCATCTTGTCAGGACTGTATTTTTGGTCACTGAGATCAGGAAACCTGAGGGCTTGGCCTCCTGCCAGCTCCTAAATGACACAAGGTGTGTAGTGTCATGCCAACAGGAATGTTTTTCTCTCCGTCCACCTGGAACTGTCCCATCATAAATCCTTGCCAAACAAACAGCCAGACCTACAGTGATGTGCTCTGGGTTCACTCTTCGCTCGTGGGGTATATGCAGTAATTAGAAGATGGGGCAAGTGAGCTCACTACAGCTTGAGGTGTTGAGCAACCAGTGAGAACTCATACTGATGGGTCCGTTGACTCATTCCGCTTCCAAGGTTCTGTGACCTGCTACTATAACAATGTAGGTTGGTGGGTTTGGAGGGAAATCACTAGTTAGCTCTCCTAAATGCTGTGTGTGTTAGTTACAGTGGAGAATATATTCAGTTTTTTTAGACTGGCTGGTCAAAGTTCCCCACTGATTCCTGAGTGTCAGGCAGCTGCCTCATCTCCATTTTGTCTTCATTCCTGCTTCTTACCTCTGGAGGAACCTTTCTACACATGAAAGGTTTTTCCACTGCTTGCATCCGAAGAAGTGGGTATTCACCCACGAAAGCTTATGCTTCAATATCTCTGTTAGTCTATAAGGTGCCACAGGACCCTTTGTCGCTTCTACAGATCCAGACTAACACGGCTACCCCTCTGATACTTTATATACCCAGTCTGGTTTCTTCACTATCCTGAGAAATTCCTTAATATCTGTGATTTTTTTCAAGGCCATGCTTAGCCACTGGAGGAACCTGTGCTTGGTCCCATATTGCAGGTGGAATCTCAGGCATGCAAAAAAAACAAAAACAAAAATCCTAACCTTTTTTGGCTGGAGAGTGATCATACTAAGAAGCCAGCTGTCTGATAAGAAATCAAAGGTGGGAATTGCCATCAGGTCTGAGGGATAGTGTAGTAAACACATCTTTTAATCTGAAGCGATCATAAAGGTGTACATTCATACTTACAAATGTCCATTCAGTATTTTGCTTGTTTTTAATGGTGTGAGATGACAAAATGCAGGTGTGAAGCTAAGTATAAAACAACACAAAAACTGTCTACAAACAAGGCCACCCTATTGCTAGAGGTATTAGTCATGCACTCCTTACCTCTTGTGTATAGTACACAATCCACTAGTATGATGTGTGAAGTGTGCCGCAAAACTTATGTGCAAGCGTTGGAATGTGTGTGTTTAATAGATCTAGATCTGAGGCTAGTCTTTCATTAGCCATCTCTTCCGGCTTCTTCCCTGTCTCCATGTCTGGCAGTTGTGGTTGTGGAACAGTTTTTGGGGCTTTGTGTATGGTGGCTAGGTGGCTTCTGAGATGTTTTGTCCTCCAGGATACCTTTTTATATGGTCTCACTTCTGAAGTGAGGAATTTCCCCTTGGGTCTGGGGGCGCGAGAAGGACAAGGGAAGAGAAGATGAGATCCAGCAGATATTTGCAAAGATCCCCGTCCAAAGCCTAGACACACAATACAGATAACCTTTAAGTCTTACCGCTGCTCCAGCTGTAGTGTGGCTGGGTTGTTGGCAATTCTGATAGGGGAAACCAAGGTTTATATCGCATGACTGGTACATGGTGTGTGGCAAGAGGGCAAATAATTGAGCTTTATTCCATGTTTGATATGCTGTGGAAGCCAGCACTAGCTTAAGGCATTGGTATCCTTGTGTGGTGCATAAACCAGAAGTTAAATGGATATTTCATACATGTAGCAACCCAGTTGTTCTGTACTCTGCATCTGCTCTGTCCATCCATTGTAAAATAAATGCAGTGTTTGCCACCCTGCTTTTATATGCATTCGATGAACCTCTTAGAATTTGTCAGCCCCATTTTCCATTTCCCTGTACCTCCATTTTCTTGCAATGTACACCAGTGCAAAATGCTACCCAATCAGAATGATTCACACCCTCTTTCCTCCGGGTGTCAATAGCTACATAAGGTGCAGGGCAATGGAATATGTCCATGACACAGTGCTGTGTATTTATGCAAAGCTCCTCTGTGGAGATATGCCTATCTCGTAGAACTGGAAGGGACCTTGAAAGGTCATTGAGTCCAGTCCCCTGCCTTCACTAGCAGGACCAGGTACCATCCCTGACAGATTTTTGCCCCAGATCCATAAATGGCCCCCTCAAGGATTGAACTCACTGAGCTATCCCTCCCCAATGGGTTTCCTTTGTTAGATGAATCAAAAAATAGTTTGCCCAAGTGTCGGGCCATAGCAGCTATAGAATTAGATTATAAAACTCGATTGCAATTATTGAATCTGGCTATTGATATCATACATTTTTTTATCTTTTCTCAACTAGTTTTATTTTTTTAATGGAATTGTAACGAAAATGTTTTACTTATTTGCATTCTCTGCTTAATTGACCTGCATTGCAAAATCACTGTTTATGGAGCGCTTCATGTTTTCAGCTATATACATACATGTGCCTTTTACAGCTTTATAGTTTAAATTTTTACTGTAGGAAGCAAGCAATTAAGATTGGTTATCTTTCTTAATGCTTGCTTAGCAACATTTTAAAGAATTGCAAAGTGCATAGCAATGTTATGTAAAGGCTTTCAGTATATTTACTCCTTTAGTCAAACTAGATGATTCATCATAGTTAACATTTGGCTCACCCTTCCTTCCTTTGGGTTCATGTGTATGCGGTGCTGATTAATGAAATGATTTGCCTAAATAAATAAATATATGGCAGCCTATTAATAAGGAGTAGCTTTGAATTGTGCATGTTATTAATGAAGTTAGGATGGATCACACCAGATACTCAGCAGGATTTAGTGCTTTAGATCTTTGCCGCTGTCCCCTGCAAAGTGTCGTTTATATCGCCTGCTTAACTCGGTTCATAACGATAGAGATGCCTTTAGAGAAGCTTTGCTAAATACATTTTTTTTTAGCAGATTTGAGCTCCCAGCCAAGTCCATAGTGGTCTCTGTGTTGGAATACAAATAAACTGTGTAAGATGCCTATTTGCAGAAATGTTTGGCCTGAGAGAGTTAGGTGCTGAGCACCCCTCAAATACTATTGAAATGGGTGTGAATCAAGGGCCCTCCGCACCACACAGGGTAAGGACAAACACTGCAACAACTGATGACCCAGACCTTGTGCTATCAGAGTCTTGATATACTAACCTTGCTGGCATGTGGCAAAGGCCATCTTTTTCCCCCCTCAAGCATTTTGGGGGGAAAGTGGGGCAGAAGATGGCAACAGAAGTGATTATTGACAGATACTGTTATTCATGTGGTTAATTTTGGTTGTCTGGCCAGTCCGTTGAAATATTTGAATCTGTCGAATGTGTTAGACGATTGTAATTTTTTTAAAAAGTTTTTTCAAGTGTCCAGTGATTAGGATGAAGGCTTAAAAGAAAAAAAAACAACCCAATAATTTGGGAATGCAATTTCCAAACTAGATTATGTTCTTGAGCTGCTGGTATTCTCAGAAAAAAAGATAAACCCACGAATACCAGATATTTAAAAGCCTTTGCATTTTGATGTGAGAGAGTATTTCATACATGCAGCACTGATGTGAAGCCATAAGTAAACTTTGCTAGGAATTTGTAAGCAAGAAACAAGCATGTCTGTCTTTCTCTCTAGAATGATGAAGTCATCTGTACATACAGAAGAGGATGACTTTGTTCCAGAGCTTCAGAGAAGCATTCATCCCCGAGAGAGGCCGGATTGGGAAGAGACTCTCAGTGCTATGGTAAAGCTTCGTTATATTTTATATATGCCTTGCTTTCTGTCCTGGTCAGCGTTAGAATGATCTGCCTATTGGTTCTTTTATAGTTACAGATTTTGACGTTATGGTCTTCTATTTCAAATCATTACGCTGATATTACACAGTAGTCTGAAGAATAGTGAGATGCATCCCTTCCTCTTGCAATTCACTGCTGTGAGAGAAATGCACGCATGGAGGTTCTGTCCTATTAATACATGCCCCTAAGCAGGCCTAATAATCAGTTATATGGTCCGTAATGTCACAATGATTTTCAATCTGCATTAACCTCTTATTCAGCAGCGATCTCCAGTATGAGGGGAACATCTAGTAAAAACATGCCCTTTAAAGCACACAGCCTTGTACAGAGAAAATGTAGCAATATGTTGGCTGTGTCTACATAAATAAAACATTGGCTTGAAACTAAACCCCCACAGTGAATGGAACAGTAGAAAAGTAACCAGCTAGCACATGTTTCCATGCTCAGTGAAGCCAATGGAAAGTGGGCATTGAGTCGGGCCATTGGACAGTGGTGGTCTGATGTTTCAAATGAGCTGAGCACTTTGAGCTCAGGTTGACTCTAGTGGGAGCTGGGGTTGCTCAGCTTTGGAAATCAGGCTGTTCCTCTGTTAGAAACGTCAGAGGGCTCATTAAGTGATCTTACGGCACAGCGCCATGGCCTGACTTCTGTTAGTGTAGGGCTAGCTGTGTTCATTTTATCATTTCTAATCTGAACCAAATTGCTGTATTAACCGACTAGTCTGGTGAGAAAGTTCTATTCCAATGACTGAGATATTGATTCTCTGAGTCTGGGACGGGTTTTTAATCCCCTGCTTTAGAAGAGCTGGGGGCAACGCCCTTCCAAGTAAACACCTGATAGTAAAAAAAAAATCACTGTCTTCATTTGTGATTAGTAAATATTTTGTGGTTTTGTTGTGTCCCTTTTGGATTTGCAGGGCTCATTTTGCATGAGAGTCAAGGTGGGACTCTTTACCAACAATGGCAAAGATTGGCGGGTCAATATTTTAAAAGAAAGCATCGTGCCCCAATCATTTTCTTTTGGTCAGATGATTCTGACTCAACCGTGTCACTTATGCACCTTCCTGATGCCTGAATTGGCGTTTCTGGAGGGGTCAGTGCTTTTTGTCTGGAACTGCTGGCAGGATAAATATTCTTTGTCTTCTAATTTTTCTCTTCTCTTCCCACTATGTCTGACCTCATTCTCTCTCCTTTCCTTCCCTGTGCATGCTGCTCCCCCTATAGCACACTTCACTCATTAGATGGTAGCAGCAGTTCTGACATCTAATAAGTTCTATTAGCAGTACATATCTAATGCTAATAGAGCTTCTAGCTGTCCGTGCTGAGACAGCATGCCATGCTGTCTAGGGGCTGGGGGGGAATTTGCATTATTGCGGAGGGAGTGTGTATCTAAATCCCACGCTTTGAAAGCTTTGAAATGAAAAGTGGACTTAGAAGTGTGTTAACTCCTCTCCTGCCATACTGGGGTGGGTGTCCTTGGCTTTTCCAGTGTTTATGACCAGGATATTCAAACAATGACCTTTCAGGGTATTCCTCCATGTAAGGAATCTCAATGGACTGACAGGGAGGGGTGAATATTTTGATTGGTAACAGTGCATTGGAAACACGGTTTCAGTTACTTCTGCGGCGGTCTTGCAGATATATCCATTATATGCTCCAGGCCAACAACCCAACGACGGTCAGGACTCTAAATCCAGTAGGCTCGTCTTAAAAGCTAGGACCTTTTGTCACTTGAAAAGATTTCTTGAGGTTTTCTTGGTCTGTCTTTTGTGGCAAGGTAAAGTCATCAGACTCCCTACAGAAGATCTGAGTAACAGTGGAGTTGTCCCATCCATAAGTTATAACCCTGTCACATATGCAGCAGTGTTTATACTGCAACACCTTTCCAAATGACCTTTAAAGCAAGGACACTGGATACCCTGGATTCATGCTGTGCCCAACAGTGAGAAAGCATGCTTTTCAACATCACTTAGCTCACAGAGCCAACAAGCCTTGTTGAGGCTCAGTTCAGGTGAAACACAGTGCTGCTTATGAAGCCATATAAGAATCAGACAGACAGAGTAATCACATTTTGACATTTTGAATTCAAAATCATATTTGCTAGAAGAATTGAAAGAAGGTATTACCTACATGGATCACTAAAGCATGAAAGGTGATTTGATATCTGATGGTGTTAAATGGGGTGTATTTTGTGTTGACTTCTTTTATATAACGTTTGGAAAATGTGCAGATAACAAGTGTATTTAGAAAATGAGTTACCATCTACCTCGTAGTGGGGTTGTATCTTCATTTTACAGATGGGGAAACAAGCAGAGAGCACCATGCACACTTAATATGATGATATTTTGTTCCAGTGTATTTTCAAGCAAAAACAAAACTGTTTTGGGTTCACCAGTGTTTGTGCCCCCTATTGTTTCCCTGTGTTGCTTTGTCTGTTTGTGACTTTTTACCTCCTAATCATCCTTTGTTAATTCTGCCTGTCTCCAATCATTCCTTTCTGGATTGTTCTTCCTCTGTCTCTTTTTCTTGTCTGTATCTCATACTGCTTCTTCATTGTAACTTAGCGGGTAGCTGCATAGGTACACCATTGATACTGCTTGCATGAGAACAAGGTCTGTTCCTAATCCATCTTGTTCAGCAAGCAGTACATGCTTGTGTCCTTAGCTAGCACCATGCTTCTGAGTGCTTCCTATGATCCTAGAGCTTGGTAGTCTTGTGTATATCACTGGTTGGGCAACCCATTGCCTATAACCTCTAGATGTGTCTCAGGCCTGCAGATCTCCAGTTCATTCATCATTGGTGGGTCGTCACTTGGGATGCACAGGTGTTACAGAATTTGGCCTGCAAAGAAAGCCTTTACTTGTGCTGAATGAATCACAAGCCAGAAAACACACATGTACGCACATGCGCGCACACACAATTTGAATGTCAGAATCCTAGAAAAACACACTGCCATTGCTTCAGTTATTTTTACTAGTAAATTGAGCAGATTTATTCTCTAAATCATTGATGGGTGATAAATGCAACCTCATGCTGATATTTTTAGTTACTTTTCAGAGTATGTCCACCCTTAGGTATTTGTAAAGTGCTTTGTGATGTAGAAGGTGTTATAGAAGCTTTAAATATGCATGTATTTATTTGGGCTAAATTCATGGTTGTTGAATTCTGTTGACGTCAGTTGAGTTTCAACCAGAGATTACGTTGACCCATTCCCATTACTGTGTTCAATCATGTGCCTTTGGTACTGTAGCATACTTGTCGTCTTGAATGTTTATGATATTCCTGGGGTGACTTCTGGAAGATGGCAAGCAGCATATTTTCAAAGGCTTTTGCTTGTAGCCAAGTTATCTGTATGGTAAGATTAATAACACCAAAGAGTTGTATAATGTTCTATTCATTGAGATGGAAAGGTTGTTTTGGGGGTGCGGGGGGGGGGGGGGGGCGGTTGGCAGAAAATCTCCAAGTGTAGGAAGCAAAGCAAGTCTGCTGGCATACTTTTGTGACTGTTTCTCTCTCTCTCTCTTCCCCCCCCCCCCCCCCACTCATTTACAGTGGACTAAAAGATTCACTTTTTCGAGCTTGATACCCTGTTTATTTGCGTCATGGTTCTTGTCTTGGCCTCACTTTTACTCATGGATATTCCTTACAGCTTGGCTGTCTAGTAATCTGTGTTTAGGTAGCATACTCAGAAATTACATCTATGCATTTTGAATGTTAGGGTGATTTTTTTCCTCAGCATGCAGTGGGTGTTCTGTCTTCTTGATACATGTTGCAAAGGCATAATTTTAATATGGAACAGACAAAGCCGGTCTTTTATGTCACCTCTCTGTGCCTTAGTTTCCCCACTTATAAAACAGGGATAATGATACTGACTTCCTTTGCAAAGCACTTCGCCTTAGGCAGTATATTTTTATTTGCTAGGTGAGTAAAATATCGTTAGGATTTTGTTTTTCATTATCCTCATCCTGTGACAGGATTGTTGAGAAGATTTTTGCACCTGAATTGGTAAACTCTCATTACCATTTTGCAAGGCTGCATTAACGTCTAGCATCCAGATGATGATATCACTCTTGCATTCTTGGAAGCCATGCTCTGCAGAACCCGTTTATTTCCCCATCTGGTAGGTTGCATTTTATCCAAATTTGCAGTGCACTCAAGTACCCATACGGTCTGGAGATAGAAACCAGCAGGGATTATTTGCCCTGAGGTGGCTTTATGATAAGCAGAAAAGGTTGATTTTTCATGAACCAATAGCACTAGACTTTATGAATGGCTATTTTTCTTCCTGCCTGGAATGTACCATTACTCACCACCTGACAATTCCCTCACTGCCAACTCAGTGAATCTGATTCAGGTGATCACATCCTCTCTTTGACGAGCAACTGAATCCTTCCGGCTCAGAGCGCATTACCTACTCATTAGACCATAATGGCTGGCCATTATATTGCAACAGTCTTTAGCATGGAGCTTTTAACCTTACCACATGATGTAGGAATTCTGGATGTTTGTATGAAAATTCAGACACTAATTCCTTATTGGGACAGGTGACTTTTCCCTAGATTTGTGATAGCATCTCTCATCTGATTTACATGCTTGATGTTGCAATAGTTTCGTCATTCTTAATACACCTGGGATTCCTACCTATGCTAGATCTGTTAACATAAATATTGAGCGCATATTAACTTCAATTTTGCACATGCCGTTCTCAGCTGCCTTGATAAGACACCAGCCTGATTCTGATCTCACATCACTTTGATAACATCAGTGGAATTACACATGATTTACTTTAGGTGTGAAATAAAAATCAGTCCCCTACTCACCATTCAGATTACATTACGATCTTTGCTATATAAAATTAGACATCTGAGCTGGAATGAAAATCCTATCAGGCCCTTATCTGAAGCAGTGATTAGAAACCTGTGAAATCTGTCAAGTGGCTGTCTTAATACTTCCACAAGCATTTAGCTGTTAGGGAGAATATAGACCATGTCAAAACCTCTGAGGCCAGATCGTTTGACATGCTGAGGCGCCTCTTGAAAGGTGTTGGACACCCCCATCTCCCAGTCAAAGCAGGTTACAAGATCAGGCCGTCTCCATGGGTCCCAACCAGTGCCCATTGAAGTCAATAGAAATGCTCTTTGTTGAGTTAAATAGGCCTTGTGTTCCAGTTGCATTAGTAAGGATGGGAAGGAGGGAGCAGGACAGAAGAGACAGTGAGGCCTGCTAACAAAAACATACGTCAGCAGTCCAGGTCCTTCAGCTCATAGCAAAGCTCCTGCAAAAAGCTATTTTAATGTAACACAGAAACATAAAGAGCGTGGGAAGGGCTTAGGGAAAGCAGTTTGTGCACCAAAACCCTGAAAGTTTCATCTGCTGCTGTAGCTTTTGTGGGGCATGGCTGGTCTAACAGTCAGCCCCCAGACTAGAGGATTCCTTCAGGGTGAGAGAATACAACAACCACCATTGCAGACTGCAAATATATGGGTCTACTGGTTTTTAACTTTTGTGGGTTTTTTTTGTTTTTTTAACACAGGAAAGGTTTAGGATTAGTGTACGTTAGTAAAGAGTGTAATCTATAAAATCTTGTTTTTAGTAATGTATTTCCCCCATTTTAAGCTGTTTGATTCGTTCAGCCTTTTTGAAAGAACTACATATTTTCCGACTAATAAAGACGTCGGTGCCCGTTTCCTGGGGTTTGCTGGGAAGTTTCACTTGAAATCATTGTTTTGTATTTCAGTGGCATTTCTTCCAGCTATAGCAATGGTCATAGAAACATTTTTATATGGTTTGACGTTATCTCTCTGAAAAGTCTATTTGTCACTAATGAGTCCTAGCTGTCAATGCCATGCAGTGAGCCGCGTCGGTCTTGTTTGGCGGGGGCGATGGCTGAACTGGCATGACAAATTTTGTTGCACTATAGGTGATGACTGTTCATATCATAGGTCAGCATCCAGTTGTGCTTTTCTCAGTGCGTGGAAGTGATAGATTATTTGTACGTCCAATATCTGTTAGTCGAAGACTCTTCGTCCAACGTTATCCAATGTGGGTGAACTCCATGAGTGGCCATGTGACATTGTTGGGGTCCTCCTGGTCTCTCCCCCAACCCAAACATGAGTTATTTCTTGCTAGGAGTGAAGACGTAGAAGAACCGATTTTCTAAGCATTAAAAGTGAGGCCTTGCTTAGTCTTTACAAAAATCCGGCATATGATTATGATTACTCCCCAAGACTAAAACCAAATCTTGTTTTAGTGGGTAAGCTGCAGATTTGTGCTTTTTAAAATAAAATCCATTTAAGAAAACAAAATGGGTTAAATTCTTCCCTCCATTACACGTTTGTAACATCATTGATTTCAGCAGAGTTGCACAGAGTGTCAAGAAGAGCAGCATTTGGTTCATTCAGTAAGGTTGTAGAATGTGTTTGCATTAGGTTTTAGAAAAGGCGATTACTTCCTGGATATGGTGGAGGCAGACTGACTTGTTTTAAAAAGAAAAATGTCGTAAAGCCTGATTTCTCAAAATTAAAAATAAATAAAAATTAAAACGTTGCCTTTGTACTTAAGCACCTCCCTCCAACCTTTGCAAACATTGCAGCACGGGGCATGAGAATCAAAAAATGAAACTGATGAAAAGTCCAGCTTTTTTTTTCTGTTGTACAAGCTGAGTGAAATTAAAAATTATTCTAGTTTTATACAGAGACTAAAAGCACAGTGAGCTCTTTAGACAAAGATACAGATAAACCCTTGCACTGAGAACCTACAATCTAAGGAACTAATTCTGTAAGCTCTTATGAACATGAATAAATTTACTCACATCAGTAGTCCTATTAACTTCAATGGGACTATTCGTGTGCTTAGTTATACATGGGCTTAAGTGCTTTTAATTGGGGCCTAACTAGGCAATAGAGGGGTAGTGATTGATTGAGTACTGAAATTTATCTTGCATGTTGTTAATTCACTGTTACATTTATCTATAAAATTATTTTTTAATCCACTCTGTTTGCCAGTTTATAACTTCTTTGAGGTGCCATCTAGGTGTTGGAATTTTTTTGTTTTGTTTTATTTTCTATTTTAAGAATTGTGTTTGTAAGGAGAGACATGAAGGGAATAGGTTGTTTTTTTAAATATATATATATATATATATATATATATATATATATATATATATATATAAAAACAGGAACCATAAAAAGTGAAAAGTTTATATAAAATTATTTTTAGCAGCCTAGGGCATGACCCTGTTCCCATTAAAGTCAATAGAAGGTTGGCAGTTGATGTCAGGGCTTGAGGTAATAAGATGGGTAAAGACTTTTGTTTTTTTTAAATATATATATCCTATTTAACCTGTGCTCCATCTGAGAATGGTGAATTTCCAGAAAATGTTGATTCTGACTCTCTTGATTCTCACTCTTTTCTTGTTCTAGTGTCTCTTTTGTATGTACAGTTCTCTGAGATAGGGAATAATTATAATTTTCTAATGATGAATCTGAATGATTAGCCGTTTGAATTGAAATATGAATTAGCAAGTAGTTGTGAGTTTGGGCCACTGTGATGCTACAGGAAATTATTAAAAATCCTGTAGAAATAGTCTGTAAATTCTGTAGGGATTGTCTGCCTAATGTCACCAAGAACACCCCCCGATTCTTGAATAAACACCTTCCCTGACAAACTCTCCAGATGTCCTCCATTTCCTCTACTTCTTATCCCTGCAGGAGAGTTTCAAGATCACATATCTTGCAGGAAAAGAAGGAGGATACATGTCAGTTATGGGAAGGTGGAGAAAGAGTGTGACTTCAGGCCAGGCAGCCAATAATCTTGTCATGCAGCTAAAAACTCAGAAGAATTGGGTTGAAAATGTTGGGCCTCATGGAGTGAAATTCAGAAAATGCCCTGTATGCTTTCAGCTGCTCACAGGACATTTCCAGTGGCCCTAGTCACAAGTCCTGAGCCTAAGGAAATGGATGTGGTTGAAGTTTTTGTTGTCGTGTTTTTCCAGCGGTGGAGTTGGCTCAGTTAGAAAATTAAAAGTTAACATTACTAATTACATCAGTGGGTTGGGTTTCATTGTTCCCTTGAGCACACCACGTAGGCTCCACATAGAGGAACAGTGGTCCACTCATCTGGAACAACTTGCAGGATCAGAGCCTCAAGCATTTTACTCTTAAAACCATTACGGCTCTTACTGCATTCACCAGTGATTCACTCCTTAGAACCTGTCCTCCTGGACAGCCAATGTACAACAGACATTCAAGTGTCTGTAACAAATAGTGTTTGAGAAGGATGAAGATGAAATTTTGGCTCTAACGTTTCCTACTTTATTGTACTGCCAGGTCTGATGCAACCTGGAACAGACATAAGAAGCAACTGAAGCTGAAGTGTGAAGTCTTTGATTTGTATTCATGGTGTAATTTCAATCTGATGATCACCTGAATAAATTGTAGACAGGTAGAAGTAGTTTCAGTTATTCATATTTACTCTGCTCAGTGTATAAATTCCCTTTTCCAATGTTCCTCCCCAATTTCATCTTAATGGTAGAAGTATATAGAGAGAGGGGTTAATGTTTTCAGGGTGTTTGATTTAGATGTCCTGAATTCTAGATTTCTGTCATCTGTTTAGACTGTGCCATTTACTGGGTCATTGTATCTTTCCAGGTAATATTAAGCCTGGGATTTCCCCCTTTGCTCTCTTCCTTTTTTTAGAAAACATGTCCTACAAGGAAAGTTTGAAAGAATTGGGCATCTTTAGTCTAGGAAAGTGATGACTGAGGGGAGTTCTGGTATGTCTTCAAATATGCTAAAAAGGACAGTGATGGATTGCTCTCCATGTCCATTGAGGGTAGGGCAAAAACTAATGAGCTTCGTTTGCAGCAAGGGACATTTAGGTTAGATGTTAAGAAAAACGCTCTAACTATAGGGATAGTTAAGCACTGGATCAGATTACCAAGGGAGGTTTTGGAATCCCTACCATTGGAAGGCTTTAAGAACAGATTAGTCAAACACCTGTCAGGGATGGTCTTCTAGGTTAACTTGGTCCTGCCTCTGCATGGGGGGGGCGTGAGGCAAGGGGTGGACTAAATGACCTCTTGGGGTCACTTCCAACCCTTCGTTTCTCTGATTCTTTCACTGCATTCCTATCAGCCATTTGGTTTGCTGACTCCTCCAATAGCTGGTTCCTTGTTTTATGCATGAGACGCTCATACTTTCATAAATTAAGATTTATTTTTGGTTAGTGTCTGCAGAGGTCACAAACCACAAGTTTTGCTGTTTCTTAATTTAGCCCATTGGTAATGGAGGTGCTAATAGATGGCTGTTCTTTGGGAGAAGTACTGATTTTTTTTTTTTCACCCACTGCTTCCCAGGGATAAAGAGCTGGCACAGGTATATGCAGGACTTTGTCATTGTAAGCAAATTATACATTCTGCCCAGGTAAGCAAATGCTTGACCCTAGCAACAATACTGAGGGCTTGGAAGGTGCTGTCAAAATGGGTCTGCAGTGCTCACCCATTAGTGTGTTTGCATTTGTGCATGCAGTCTTTTCTCTTGGAATAATTCATCTATTTATTTACACTAAGATGACCACAGTTTTCCCCCCTTCCCTGCCAGAAAGTAATAATAAGCACTTATAGAGTGCTTTATGTTTTTAAAGCGCTGTAGTAATAAATAATAAATAATTAATGGTCTCGGTATGTGTTTGTAGATTGCGAAGAGGTGGTGGCTTGAGATGCTGTGAATGCTAAAAAGAGCAGGAACTGTCTGTTTTTAAAGCACCCATCCCACCATAAATATATGTTAATTCGGCGCACCCAGATACTTGCACCATCTTTCATTGGAAATTGTTTCCTCTATCTTTCAAAGTACAGTAGAATGTCAGAGTTATGAACATAAGAGTTATGAACTGACCAGTCAACCACACATCTCATTTGGAAAAAAAAAATCTAATACAGTACAGTACTGTGTTAAATGTAAACTATTAATAAAAAGGGAAAGCAGCATTTTTCTTCTGCATAGTAAAGTTTCAAAGCTGTTATAAGTCAATGATCAGTTACAAACTTTTGAAAAAACAACTATAATGTTTTGTTCAGAGATAGGAACATTTTAGAGTTGTGAACAGCCTCCATTCCGGAGGTGTTCATAACTCTGAGGTTCTACTATAGATCTCAAAAAGCGTGTTTGAGTAGAAAGGTAAATGTTTTGGTTTGCAGGTTTGGCTGGTTTGCAGCCTTTTGTGGTTACTCCACAATGAGTTTGAAGTTCTGCAGGGTAAATACGAGAGCCCAGCTGAATGAGACCTAGCAATAGGGTGACCAGGTGTCCAGTTTTAGACCGGAACACCTGGTCAAAAGGGACCTTGGCGGCTCCGGTCAACACCGCCGACCGGGCTGTTAAAAGTCCAGTTGGCGGTGCTGCAGAGCTCAGGTAGGCTAGCCCCTACCTCTCCTGGTTGGCACCGTGCTGTGCCCTGGAAGCGGCCATCAGGTCCAGCACTTAGGCAGGGGGGCCACGAGGCTCTACACGCTGCCCCCGCTCCGAGCACCGGCTCCGCACTCCCATTGGCTGGGAGCTGGGGGGAAGGGGAAGGGCATGGTGCCTGCAGGCGAGAGCCGCCTGCGCAGAGCCGCCTGCCGCGCCTCTACCTGGGAGCCGGAACTGCTGGCCGCTTCCGAGGCGCAGCACGGTCTGCGCTGCCAGGACAGGCAGGAAGCCTGCCTTAGCCCCCCCGCTGCGCTGCTGACTGGGAGCCGTTAGAGGTAACCCCACGTCCCAACCCTGAATCCCCCCAAACCCGGAGCTCCCTCCTGCACCCCAAACCCCTCATCCCCAGCCCCACCCCAGAACCTGCACCCCCAGATGGAGCCCTCACCTCCCCCTGCATCCCAACCCCCTGCCCCAGCCCAGAGCCCCCTCCCACACCCTGAACCCCTCTGCCCCACCCCCCAGCCTGGAGACCCCTCCTACACCTCAAATCCTTCATCCCCAGAGCCTGCACCCCCATCCAGAGCCCTCACCCCCTCCCGTATCCAAACCCCCTGTCCAAGCCCAGTGAAAGTGAGTGAGGGTGGGGGAGAGTGAGCCACTGAGGAGGGGGAATGTAGTGAGCGGGGGAGGGGGGGCCTCCAAGAAGGGGCAGGGCTAGGATGTTCGGTTTTGTGGAATTAGAAAGTTGGCAACCCTACGAGGATGAAAGAGTTTCTGTGTGTTGGATTTTGTCAGTGGGGATGTTGTTGTTTGTTTTGGCTGTGTGTTTAGAGCATTAGAACTATTTGTTAGTATTATCAGGCGTAAATTTTTGAAAGCAAATGATGTAAGTAAACTCTGAGAGCCTTGTTCTCAAAAGAAAGATAAAACATTTCTTAGAGGATATTTCATATGCAGGTTGAGGTTAGGTCTCTGTAGTGCTATCCAGGGCTCTAGCCACTAAAAGGGGATCACTCTGGTGTTTTTGTCCAATAAGCCTTTCATCTAGAATAGCGAAAGCACATGTGTATGTGATATGCTGGTGCGGGGGTGTATACAAACTCTACACTGGCCAGGAAAAGGGGTAAGGAGCAACTGTGGGTTCAGTCAGCCTCATCTAGCTTCATTTGCAATAGGTGTCAGCAGGGCAAAAATTCTCAGAGTATTTTCTGGAGCCTCCCACATCTTCTCTCCCCCCAAATATGTATAAAAACTCCAGGCCCAGCAAGGTTGCGAGGGTGTACTTGGGACTCCAGGCTTCAGCCGCTGGGCTAGGAGGGGGAGCTCGGGGCTTCTCCTTGAGGCAGGGGGGTGGGATGGTTGAGCTAGGGGCTTCTGCCCTGCGGGGAGGCTGGGCTCTGGGCTTCAGCTGCAGGGAGGGGGTGGTCTTGGGGCTTTAGTACTGCAGAGGGGGGTGTGCGCGCTGCCCCCCAGGTTTGAAAATATGTATTTTCCCTTCTCTGCACTTTTGAAGAGGCTTTATTGCTCTGTGCATAGTACTTTGCTTAGTTTTAAAACAGTCCATGAAATAAAAATGACTTTCGCCCAGCATGGAGCATCCCTGGGAGTCTCTGATAATTGGGACAATCACTTAATTGGCACATTGGCTTCCACTGGAGTTTGCCAATTAAAAGGATTCAATTATACCAGAATGGAAACTGTATCTTGGGCAGGAGGCATTAATTTATAACAATCATTTCATTTTAATTTGCAAAGCTGGAGAGCGAATATTGTTTGTTCTTTTTACATGCTGAAAAGAGCAAACCCATCATGCAGTGCAATTTTACACCAAGAGGAAAACTTGCCAGTCATCCAGGATTCCCTTGCATCCTTAGTATGTTGTGGTATGCACGGTAGTGAAGAGTTCAGGATTTACCCTACACATATTGTTTGAATGCAGTCAGACTTTTTCAAGATATGTACCCAGAGGAGCTGCCTGCCTTCTTCACACATGCTAGGGTGACCAGATGTCCCGATTTTATAGGGACAGTCCCAATTTTGGAGTCTTTTTCTTATATAAGCTCCTATAACCCCCTACCCCCTGTCCTGATTTTTCACATTTGCTGTCTGGTCACCCTAAAACATGCTCTCAGATTGCTTTCAAGCCCAAAGCTCAGCAATTAATAAGGAATTTATATTCAGCCTGGAAGTAGTTTGTTAACTTAAGGTTTGTCCTGCTGACACTGGCAGGATTGTTGTTAAGAAGAAGAATTTGTCGTGGAGATGGCTGTTAATGTGAAATGCTTTGAAAGGGAGGGGGTAAAGGAAGGCTTCTGTGATTAGGGACTGTAGCAGTTACCCCGTTTAAAGGTAATGATGTGTATTAAAGTTCTGCCAGAAATGTTCTTCTTTTTCAGATGTCTTTCTCTTTCTCATCTGTCTTATTGCTAATGTGCTGATCACCTCTGTTTTGTCATTTGTGTGGATCTTTGCACCTAGAAATAAGCACAGCTGGGTTTAGGCTGGCCATTCAAGGTCTTTTGCCCTCATGGACATGTGCTACAGTAAGCCCATGGTGCACCAGCGTCTGTCTTGGAATGAACAACCGTGCACTGCAGTAAATGCAGTCTCTTGCAGTGTGAGATAGTTGGGTCATGCGTTTGCATAACAGCACCAGCAACTCTTCCCTTTCAGTTTTAAAGAGGCAAATAAATAAACAAATGATGGTACGTCAGCTGAAATTTTGAATGCACTCTTATAATTCAAAGCTAAGGTTGCCACAGCTACTCCTCTGCCACATTGTGTACAAAGGCATAAAAGTGTTTTAATGGGCATTATGCAAAGTGTGCCTATGCATATGGTACTGTACATACCTACTAAACGGCAGGCATAATTTCCATATTAACTGTAATTTGGCAAGGAGGGCCAAGTTATGATTAGTGTGGGAACTGCAGCTCTGAATTTCATAATGGGGGGGCAATAGCTCAGTGGTTTGAGCATTGGCCTGCTAAACTCAGGGTTGTGAGTTCAATCCTTGAGGGGGCCATTTAGGGAGCTGGGGCAAAAATTGAGGATTGGTCCTGCTTTGAGTAGGGGATTGGACTAGATGACTTCCTAAGGTCCCTTCCAACCCTGATATTCTATGATTCTATGTTTGTGTATGCAGTGCAGTTGTAGCCTTGTCAGTCCAGGGTATTAGAGAGACAAGATGGGTGACATAAAATCTTTTATTGGACCAACTCTCACCAACAGAAGTTGGTCTAGTAAAAGATACAATCTCAACCATTTTGTCTTTATAATGTTTGTGTGTTAGAATCTTTGCATTAAAATACAGACCCTTTCATAGGTCTCTGTGTTGTATATTGAGCATCTTATGGTTGCTCTCTCTGTCTCAGCCCATTTTCTTACGGGTGAGAACAACCACAGATAATACCACCTGAGTTGGGACACAGCCGTCATGATTTGAGGTGCAAAGGATGGGATTAACATTGGAGAATGAACTATCTTCTCACCTTTCCAGATGGTCCCTCTTTAGGTACTTTGTAATGCTGCAGTGTGGGAAATGCTGCAATTATCTAAGAAGCTGTGCCTGCTTGCTAGGTAAGACTAGATTTCTAGGGCTGTCAATCAGTTTTCATCAGCATTAGATTGCTTAGAAGAAAAAAATCTATGTGGGAGCTGAAGAAATTGGTTTCTTTATAAGGAACCTTTTTAAAAATCAACATCCTTTGACAAATCATGGTGTTTAACTTTCTCTTCTTTATTTTCAAAACCTAGGGATGGATCTTAATTGCAATTCAACTGGGGTGGAGAAGTTCAGCATTTCATAATGGCTTCAAGCTTGAATATTCTATTTAGCACTTGAAATACATCCAGAGAGTGCAGAAAGAGGCTGAGAGCAGTTTCTGAATCATTGTTAATACGTTTGCAGCATTTATTTTTTTAAAAAAATCAATAAACCACTCTTAGTGGGAAGAATTCATTCTCTGGCATGATTCAACAATGGTCAATTGTGAAGCAATTAATTAGACACTGAGAGTTATGGGGATCTTTAGTTTGAACTGTTGTCCAAGACATTCAGTTTAACACTCCCTTGCTAGGTTTTTGCCAGTCATTGTGGTGGTAGTGTAATTTTGCAGAGTGGTACATATTGTAAAGTGGTCTAGCTGTCTTGGTAGTTGTTTGTACAGATAATGTAGTTGTGGGGGATTTTGAGCACAGTCCCGGGGATAACTTTCATGTAATAGCTATCATTTCTGTGTGTTTGTCATAGAGTTGTAGTAACGAAGTTGGCATGGTTTGTGCTGCCAGGCGTTTCCATTCACCAGGGTTTTAAAGCTGCTCGATCAGAGTCACCCTGCAGACCAAGGTGTGTGTCATTTAGTTCCTTTACTCAGATCTGGATTAAGGCGTAGGCACTACATGTCCGGAGGTGTTCTGGAGTAATCGCTTGGTGAGGTGTGAACTGCCCCTTGCATCTGAGTGGAGTGCTAACTCTCAAGAACCCATGCTCTAGGAGAGCCTAGCAATATCGCCCACCAGAGGACTCTGTGTGTGTGGCCACAGGGGGGGGGTCCATCTCATGGTATGCTCAGGATTCCCTTAAAATTTGAGCCCTGCCCCTTTACCTTTATCTTCGGCTTTCCAAATGGTCACTTCCCAAGTGGAAATCAAACCATTCGCCTTCATACATAAAGTGTGGGATTTTCGAAAGGGCTTGGTGATCGCCTAATGCTGCTGCTGTTGGACTCAATGGTAAAAATCCCACTAATTTCAAAGTGCTGAGCACTTCTGAAAATCTCAGCCTAAAGACCTCATTGTGGTCTTGTATTGGTGTATCAGGAGAAGAGTTAAATATGGTTTACACCGGTGTAAGTGAAATCAGAATTAGAGCGTATGAGTCAATTTTTTCTTAAAATTATGCCAGTGCAAATCTGGAGTAACTCCAGTGGTTTAAATGGACTTGCTCTAGGGTTATATCAATGTACCTTAGAACCTATTTGGTCCTAAAATTATTTTGTCCTACCTCAATACAGTCCTCTTGCTCTTCTCAGACACTCATACTATAAACTGGCCATGCATCCTCACAATTGTCTTGTTAATCATTCTGTTTCAAACAAGCTGAGAGCTGGAGAGAAGGGGAACTTTTGGTTCTGCATTTCCTCTTGTTCTGATATGTGGCCTAAACTGCAAACAAGAAATTACTGCTCTGCTACAGGGACTACTTGGCGTTGTTAGAGAACCAAAAATTGTAGCTATTAATTCTTAGTTTGTGGTACAGCATTTTTCCTTTTGTTTATATGTGGTCAGCTGAGTAATATTGGTTACTGAAACTGGATATGATATACTGTATTACAGCTATGTACATTTTAGGGCTGGCCTGGTTTTACCTCAGCCTCTTGGTGGTGTAGTCTAAACGAGCGGGAGATGCATGGTCGAAAAGGTCTGTGATTTAAAACTCTTTCCATCTAGTCACTGCAGGAGAGAAGGAAAATTTCCTTGGAGGATTAAGGGGCTAAGCCATCAGTTTGTGCAGAATCCCAGCCTTCATTTAAACAAACAAATGAACAAAATATTACTAACTGCCTTCCTGATTCTGCTGACACCACTACAGCCTCTGTTGCTGCTCTTAATTTTACTGCTGCATGGGAAAGCTAAGTTAATTAAACTCTGGCCAGTTTAACTTTTGCTGTTCAGAACCTTGTGGATGGTTAATGGCATGTTATTGGTGTGTATATAACTTACATTGCTGTGATGTTCAGGTGTGCAAAACAATTGGATCTTACACCAGTTGTGCATTCAGAATCTACTTAAAGTGCCTGCAACTCCCATGGAAGTCAAAATCAGGGCCTAGTTTTGCTCTCAGTGGCAGAAGCATATGACAGAGCTGAGTATAAATTGCTTTTCCTTCTGTCTTCCCAGCTTCTGCCCCTTCGTGTCCAAATCACTTTGTAGACACACCGTTTATTACCATATTACTCATTGTCATTTACATCATCGCTGAATATGGCCAAGGGACTTTCATAGACTATCACGGTTGGAAGGGACCTTAGGAGGTCATCTAGTCCAACCCCCTGCTCAAAGCAGGACCAATCCCCAGTTTTTGCCCCAGATCCCTAAATGGCCCCCTCAAGGATTGAACTCACAACCCTGGGTTTAGCAGGCCAATGCTCAAACTACTGAGCTATCCCTCCTCACTAAAGCTGCACCTGCTTGTTCTGAGCTGACTTCAGCCCAGTAATTTTGATTCTTTTTCCTTGTAAAAGAAATGTATTTCAGCACAGCAACCCAAAGCCTCCCTTGTTCTTTTGTATTTAAACTGCAGTAAATCAATAGACTATAGAAATCATGCCTCTTAACAGCGTTGATTGGTTGTTGTTTTTTTTTTTTTAAAGCACATAAGTAACTGAAATCAAGGCGTGATGTTCACTGGATATTTTGTTCCCTGTGGTTTGTTCTCAGATACGTTCTGTAAGCTGTACAGAAGACTTTAACTCTGGCTGCCTTTCCCACGCATATTGTATGTGAGGTTTTTGTTCCTTCAAGTACATTCCTTAGACAATATACTGTTAAGTAGGGCAGTGTACTGTATGCAGCTCCTTGTATTGAGCTCTTCTTTGTGAATGGTAATAAGGGGGTCTCACTGTAGCCTCCCCAGAGCAGTGTCAAATACAACCTTAAGGCTCCCAGGTAGATATCATGCGCATCTGAGCTAACCACACATTTGGCTTGGTGCATCTGTTGTGTCTCTTTAAAAAAGCAAACCTCACCTATGAAATAACAGATAGGAAATGCAAATATAGGACTTCTTTCTGGGAGGAACCACCACAGTACAGATGAAATTCACCCCCGTGCAGAAGGCCAGCAGAAAGCCTATGCACCATTTGAGTCCCTCTAAGTGGGACTTAAATTTTGTGTAAGTCTTATGCTGGCCTTCTGTACAAGGATGAATTTCACATACCGTGGGAGGGTGCTGCCTGAGTGTGTTTGGAGGTGCTGCGGCATGTCACTCTGTGTGACAGGCTCCATTTCCAGGACTTGTATTACATACTATCCTTAGGCCCAGAGGGCTGGATCCTCGCTTTTAGTGGCATACATGCAGGGCAGATCAAGATACACTGCGAACTCCAACTGAAGAGAGAGAGATGAATAACCATGAGTGAGCGTGAGCTACATTTTTCATAACTTGTAGAGGCCAATAAATAAGTGGATGACCCAACTCCTCCTCCAAGATACCACTGCTGCTCTGAAGATAGAAGCATCCCTTAAAATTTGCCTGCTCACGACTGTATTTAAAAGTCTATCTTTGGAGAGGAGATGTTAGGAATAGAAAAATGCATCCTGTGTAGTCCTTGAAAGAGAATAATTCACTGTAAATTATACCATGCAATAATTATTGGCTAAAAAATTCAACCACAGTGACAGAGAATGTGAAAAATGCAGTTGAACCTTCTAAACTACAAAAATAATACAAATCGGAATTTTTGTCTTTTAATCTTGGTTTCTGAGTGCTGGAATTGACAATGGTCAGAGTTGATGCACCATACTGACAGCAGGCACCTCCCCTTCTCTCACTAGCTCTCTTCTATCATATTTCTCTCATCCATTACCAGCTTTAGAAGAGGCACTGGCAGCTGAATTGTTCTCTTTATTCTCTTGAGCAAAAGGGTTGTCCCATTGTAGGGGTAGCTGTCCACAAATAAACAGAAATATTTGCACTTCTCCAGTGCCTTTCATCCAAGAATAGAGTTATCAGCTGTCCCGATTTTATAGGGACACTCCCAATATTTGGGGCTTTGTCATATATAGGCGTCTATTTTACACACACACACACACACACACACACACACACACACACACACACACACACACACACACACACACACACACTTTTCACGCTGTCTGGTGGTCACCCTATCCAAGAATCTCAAAAGTACTTCAAGAGACTTCAATGACTGTGACCCTACAACATCCTTGTGAGGTCTGTAAGTATTATTCCCATTTTACAGAGGAGGAAATGAGGAGACACAGAGATTAAGTGACTTGCCCAAGGTGATGTAGTAATTATGTGACAGAGCTGAGAACAGATCCCACGTCTCCCTGAATCGCCAGTCTTGTGTCTTAATCAGCAAGACAACACGTCCTCTAATTAAACTGGCAAGAATTTCTTGCTCTGCTTTAAAAAACACAAGAAACATACAGCTCCCCAGTGTGACATAACTAGACCTTTTCATGCCTTTGTGCAGTGGGGATCAAAGAACGCTGCATTGGATGAGGAACAAGGAGACGATTTAATAATACAGATTTTTTTTTTTTGGTACAGTAACTCCTTTTTTGGTAACAATTTGACAGAGTTCACAGTCCTTTATTCATTCCTGAAAACGCCTTTGTGACCTGCACGAAGTTCTCACAGCTATTTCTCGGCACAGAGTGGCATGAGCTGCTGTAATTAAAAAGTATATCAGGACCCTCAATCCCTACTTGCTGTATGTGGAATGTGAAATGTATTTAATCCTTTCTAACTGCAGTGTGGGGCCCCAATCTTGTCTGTGTGAGGGTGCACTAGATTACACAATTATGCTCTTCTATCAGAAGAGAGCTTTTGGTTAGCAGTTTTGCATAGCCGTAGATGATTGTTCAGTGTGCGACTGCTGCACTCTGCCGATGAGGCCATGAATAGCATCTAAATCCAATACATTTTTGCAAACAGACTCAAGTTGGAAATCCAGGTTTTTTCCCCCTTTTGGAAGCTGTTAATCAAATAATGTACAAATTAGATTTTGTTTTCAAGCTGAGAATTTCAACCTGCCTAAAGGATTTGAATTTCCTATTAATTTTTATCGAGTGTACAAATCTCATAGGCAGTCTTGAAAACATCACTCTGAAAGTATTAAAATACGCCTACTATGATATTTAACTGCATATGCGAAAATTGCTTATAAAACCACATACAGTACTTACATCCAGCAATTTAAACAGTGTCAGCTGATCATAAAGAACTCCTAAATACTTGTATTCACGTCAAACAGTGCTACTGTATGCAAGACACTTCAGTAACGTATGCAATAATTTTGTCCAGTTTCTATACTCTCTTTCCAGTTCAAACAAAGGGCCCAATTCTGTAGCCCTCATTTACCTTCAAGGGTGCTGTGCTGGCAAGTAAATACTGCAGGATTGGGCCAACAGTTTCTGTTGGCGTTAACCCCCCCCTCCCCCCCTTTTTTTTTTTTTTACACGAAATACATAACAAGTTTGTTATTGCTAACAGGTTTTTAACAGGATGTTTTTATTTTATTTCATGTATTCTGATCAAGATGTTTTTGGTATCATCTGAAGGACGCGTAACAAGAACTTTGTTTTTAAGGAGGCTGTGTAGTTTCAAGGCTAGGGAGTAGGTTAGAATCTGAGCCGAACAATTGTCCTAACTTCATTGCACCTCAGGCACACTATCTGTGTATCTAGCAAGTGATAAGAACAGGGAGAGATTGATGGTTCTAGTCTTTTACCTCTAAGTGATTGGTGGGTATTTGTAGAACATTTTTTGAAGATGAAAAGTGGCAATCACTGTAAATACTCCGTATGGCACTGGTACCAAGCCAGCCTTGGTTTGTATTTATTGCCTTCTAAAGGATGCTGAGTTGCCATTGAGTTCTATGTGGACAAGTGTCAGCTTCAGAAAGAAACCCCATCATGGGCCACGGTGACAGGCCCCCGTTTTAGCCCTTTCAGTAGAGCCGGGCAGAATTTTCTCATCAAAATCCTGGTTTTGATGAAAAATGGCTTTTTGACCAAAATGAAAATTTTAATCTTCGTCCGTGTTTTTAAGGAAAAGGTAAAAGCGAAAAAAAATTAATTAAAAAAAAAGAGAGAAAATATTTTGCAGGAAATTAAGGGGGGAAATTATTTCAAAAATCCCCACCAAAAGCAATTGATATTTTTGACTAGCTCTAACTTTTAGCAAAGATGCCAAGGATTGAAAGAACCCGGCAGCTGGACCACCCTTCATACCCATAGAGGCAATCAGCTCCATCCAAACCAGGTCTGAGACATATTGACTGGGGAGGGAGGAAGCTTGTACATGGCTACCTAGTATCCATTCTGTAGGGGTAACCTTCATTCCTGCACAGAGGATCAGCTCAAAGTGGTACATAGGGCTTGCAGTGAGCTCTGCACAGGTGGGAGTAGCTCCATGGAACTCAGTGGGACTAAGAACGTGTGTAGTTTGCAGGATTCAGACTTGACACCCCAAGTTCAGACTGTAAAAGGGAAAGTGGGGACAAAGATTCCAATAACAGGATGGCACGGTGACTTGCTTGTCAAAGTAGACTAACATTCAAAGGGAATATTTACAATTTTCTTTGAAGAACATGCCTCACAATTCCACCCTGAGGTTACACTGTGCACAGCAGAGCGCGGAGTGTGGGAGGAACAAATCTCAGGAAACTGGTTACGGCTCCCTAATTCTCTGCTAAGCCCCAGAGTGGCACAGAGTAGCCTTGGAGACAATGTGTCCTAGGCACCAATACAGCAGCTGAGGATTCCTGGAGTGCTTTGTGCTCCAACCTTTCCGCTTGCCCTGCCCCTCCGCACCTGCAAGATGCGCCTGCGCCAGAGTCTGCAGGGAGGGAGATGAAGGAGCTGCCTCTGTCCATGCTTGGCACTCCCGTATGCTAGGGGAGGCTTTGACTCCCTTTGTGCCACCTTGTTAACGGTTACAAATAATGGAACGCTTTTATTGGACTGTTCTCTAATTTTACTTGCATTAGCAAATCGGACGTCTTGTCTTCTGTTCTTGAAAGGAACGGTTTCTAATAAACCCAGTCAGGTTTGTTTTGAGCGAGAACTCTTTCATGCTCTGGTATGCTGTGAACTTGTTGGATTTACATTATTTATGCCTGAGAGGTTTTGTGTCATTTAAATTTCTCTTCAGCTACGCTAAATAATGATATCAAGGCCAAACATTTCAAACCTGGGTGCTGAAAACAAGGCAACTCAGGAAGTGAATATTACAGATGCTGTGACCCCACGGTGCCTCCTGTATTTAGCAGTAACATTTTCCAGTGCACCTGTTTAAGTCTCATTGACTTCCAGTGGGGCTTACGCATTTAAATCACATAGGTTAGCCTTTTGAAAAGCATCTCTATGCCTAAATATGGCCTTAGGTGCCTAATTTAAGGTACTCAAAGTTTGAAAATATTGGCCCAGTTTATGGTGAATGGGGGCAGGGATAGCTCAGTGGTTTGAGCATTAGCCTGCTAAACCCAGAGTTGTGAGTTCAATCCTTGAGGGGGCCATTTGGGGATCTGGGGCAAAAATTGGGGATTGGTCCTCCTTTGAGCAGGGGGTTGGACTAGATGACCTGCTAAGGTCCCTTCCAACCCTGATATTCTATGAATGTATGGGTTTTGAGTGTATGAACAACGTCTTATGCCATGTGAATATTTTAGTTCTGGGTTTAACTTAAAAATGTTATTGGTTAAAACAAGAATTCTGTTTTGTGAAAAATTTCAAAGTGTTGGCATTTGTTCTGCATCAGGATGAAACTGAGACCTCAAAAATTGTTGGGGGGGGGGGGGGGGGGGTGGAAGAGGCACATTCCATTCTCTCTCCCAACAGCTAAGTGGTTAGGGCACTCGCTTGCAATGGGGGGGGTCCTCGGGTTCAAGTCCCTGCTTTGCCTACTGTATCCCAGGTGAGGGAAGTTCCCTAACAATCAAGTTGTGGTCACTCTCTCAATCTTTCCTGTTGTATATAAATAATTAACTATTTAGTGGACTAGAGAGAGAGGCAGGCAGAGCAGAGACTTACACTTGGGCTGGCCACATAGCAGCTGAGTGCCCCAACCGCTTGGGCTATTGGCAGTTCTGGCTGGGTCTCTCTGTTTTTGACACGAAATTCCATCCTTGACCTAATAAGCTTCCTGGTGAAAGTTTTGGTTTTGACAGATCAATATTTTCTGATGGAAAAATGTTTGTTGGAAAATTCCCGATTGCCTCTAGTTAAAACCACTCTCTTGCCACGGAAAGGCTTGCTTCAAAACCCATTGAAGTCAATAGACTGGGCTTTGGATCAGGCCCTGACTTGTTTACCAAGTTTTGGACCAATGCAGATTGAAATAGCACTGACATTTAGCCGTGAGAATTGGAGTAAATAATTTGCATAAGCAGATTTATTATGCAGTTACTAGTTTTCCACAGGACACCGATGCATAAAAAATAAGGGATGAAAAGTAGCAGCTGCAGAGGGTCGCTAGCTAATTTTCAAATGTAAATAATTCAGCTGTTTCAAAATGATATTTAAAAACAAATTACTGTGGCAAGGAGCACAAAAGATGACAAATTCCTTTGTAATGGATTTTGTTTATATTTGGAGAGAAAAATAATTTAGGGTGACGATTTCCATGGAAGGTTTCAGAGGAAAACAAGTGTAAACTGATAATGGGAACTTCAATGTGTACATGTTTGGGAAGGAAAGTAATTGCATTTATTTGGGAGGCGTACAGTTATATAATTGCAATAAGTGTGTTCGTTGTTATTATTTATCTCAATTTTTCTTCTTCCATCAACCAAACTTTCTTTTTTCTGTTAGTACTTCCAGTAGTTACTTCTGACTAGGATGAGAACCATCATTCCACTAATGCTTCCCGATTTCAGATTTCTCAATGAGCCCACTGGATTGCTGTTCTCCAACAAGCCCTTGATTTTAACATTGAAAAAAAAAATTGTATCTCATTGTGGACCATCTAAATGAATAAACACTGATGGGCTAGAGAGAGGCATGGATCTTTTTCTAGTATGATTTGGACATAATTCAGTTGGGAAGGGAGAGAGCAAGATGAGTTTTCCAAAGATAAATGCTGGCTCTGAAGTGTTCTGCGCTGTGCGCCTTGCCTACTCTATGTTGAGTCTGACACAGGGTGAGCTTTATCTACTGCTGTCGTTTGACTCTGAGCACATCTTTTCCTGTCAGTTACACTTACCTGGTTTCACATGGTACCAGATTCTACTGCAAATGGGAGATGGAAAATTATTTTTCATCCCACAAAAGTTCTTTCCATGGAAATCGAGACAGGCAATCTCTTTCAGGCTCTACCTAAAGAATGCTCACAGGAGTGGCACATTTTATTGCTGTAGGTAGTTATTGTATTATGTAAAAGAGCTACAACATATATTACATATTACACTGGCTGTCTTCTTAACACTGGAATTCACAGTGAGACCCTCAAGTGTTTTATTAATGCTATTGACCAAATTAATTGTCTAGGTCAGGGATCGCTTTATTTAAGAGATTCAATATTGTACTTGTTTTCCTTCTACGTGTACTGGATGTTTTACACATAGACTCTTTGTGAGACAATAGTGTTAAAATATTGCTTAGGCTATCAAAAGCCCAATTATGAGAAGGGCTCAGCTCCAGTTTAAATCAATAGTGCCCAAAGGTGGAGGAGGCGTCATTCTTAATCGCAGTAACCCTTCTCTTTCCAGGGCAGTGCTTAATGCAGCTAGAATGGGATTCGACTCTGTGCAGAGAACCTGTACTCTACTTAATTCCTGCGTAAGCCCTCAGGGATTTCACCCCTGTTGCTTAAAGTCCTTATCCTTTTTGCATAGACCTCTTATTTAAAAAAGAAACCACGTAATGGATGGTGGATACTTCTGAGTAATCATTTTTCAGATGTTTGCAGAGGTGAGGTGGGCAATCAGATTTTATCCCCCCTGGTCAGAGATGATTCATTGCTTGAAGGGGACAAGAAGGATCCCCTTTCCCACATCCCATTTATGGTACTGCACAGTTTGACAAGGTGCTTCATGGAGGTTGCCTGCTTTTCTCTGAAGCTTCAGATGTTGGCGAATGGTAGCTGCAGGGTACTGTGCGAGGGGAGGCCACTAACCTGATCTGTAACGGCAACACCAATGTTATTGTGTAGATTTGTCTGAAACTGAGTCTTGGCATCTATATGTTTCAGTGGTGAGTACCTCTGAAATGCATGTATGATCATTGCAAGTTTCGTATAACATAGAGTGTGCCGTTACCTTGAATTATAATGGTCTCTTTGTGGCAAAGGCCGTGTCTTTTTCCATGTTTGTAAACCACAGTGTACATTTACTCTCTATTAAACCTAATAACTTCTGGCAGCTCTACAGCTCTGGTCAGAGACCTCTCTACAGACATATTTAGGAACATAAGAATGGCATTCCGGAGCAGAGCACTGGTCCATCTACTCCCAACATTGGTGAATGGGTTTCACTCAGCATCCCCATTGTTCTTGCCTTATGAGAGAAGGTAAATTGAAGTGCCTGCATTACCATCTCTATGCCATCCATTGTTTTGGACACCACCCGTGTTTTATAGTTTTGTATGTGAAGCAGGAAATACTGTATCTGACCTCTGTATTCTGCACTCGCTCCACTGCTCTTGCCATGGTCACTAATGAGCTGCTCCCGGCCAAGACCAAGGATCATTGCTTTGTCCTTGCCCTCCTTGGCCTCTCTGCTGACTTGGACATAATTGGTTCCCTCCCCCTCCCATTATGGGCCCAACTTAAAACCCATGCAAGTAAATTGAAACACTCCCATTGGCTTGTACATATATAGACCTCATCACTGTAGTGCTTCACAGTTTTTAATGCATTTATCCTCACAACACCTCTGAAATAGGGCATTGCTATTATCCCCATTTTACAGATGGAAACCTGAGGTACAGAGAGGCTAAGTGACTTGCCCAGGATCACATGGGAAATCTCTGGCAGAGCAGGGAATTGAACCCAAGTTTCTCAAGTCCTAGGCTGGTGCTCTAACCTGTGGACCATTGTGCCTCTGTTCTATAGCTATATAGAAATATAGCAAATTCTGTATGTAACAATGAGCACCACTCAGGCCTGATTCTCCTCACACTTAGACATATATTTTTTTCCATGGCCTTCAGTGGAGATACTCCCAATGTAGCCTGCTGTAAATGAGGAGGAAAATTGGGCTTCTCGTGACCTTTTCTGTTTTAGCCCTAGTCCTAGCATTGTATATTGCCATCCATCGCTATGTTACATCCTTATTCATATGGGAAGCTGCTCAGGGCAGGGACATGTTAAATGGGCTGTAAGGTGCTGAGTATGTCTATGCCACTTCATTGATTTTTCTGCAGTGAAAATAATTTTTAAAGTTGTAAAAGCTAGTGATAGGGCTTAGGCATCCACCAAAGCCGTGGATGCCAAACCTCTTTAATTATGGCATCTTTCCAGTCAATCTGGATTTTGCGAAGGGGACTCATCTTTATTAAATAGCCAAGGTGGGAATTTCTCTTCTTGATAGACTGCAATGCATACAGGAACTATCACAGGGGAAAAAATATATACACAAAGGTATAATTAAAGCTGCAGTATCCCATTTGCCCATGGCTTGGTACATAAACAGTCTTCCTTATAGTGAGAATGAAAAGGTTAATATGAAACAGTAATACACGGAATGATATAGACAGGTACATGTTTTAATTTTATTTTTATATGTTAAATGTAAAGATAACAAGAGAAGAAAACTGGAGTGTAAGGTTGAAAGAGAATTTGGTTCTCTGGTAACACTAAAAATATTTCCAGTTTCTCCTGAACTCATTGGAACTCCTTAATGTCTGTCTAGGGCAGTAAACCATGAACAAAATCTATTTAAAACTGGATTGACAGTTATTGCAAATAGCAAAATGAATGTCACAGCTCTGTTTCCTATGTACATTTCTGGCCCAATGAACATCCTTATGGAGGACTTTCTGAGGTCTTGGGTTAAATGTTTTTAATCCTGAGGTATTTCAAATGATGAAAGCCACAGCACATAAATGTGAAATTCTTCCCCAGGTGAACAACTTTGTGCCTCAGTGCTATACATTTGTATCTTACTGAAATAAAAATTAAATAGAAATCCCACCCACAAATATACCTTTTGATCTGTCTGGGGTATAAAAGATCATTTATATGGTATTAGAAATCATGTAAAATTGGCAAACCATTATGGTAAACTGCTCAGTTAAAACAAAATGATTTTAATTCCTATATGTGTATACCAAAGAAGCTCTTAATTATTCCAGAGTAAGATATGTGATATATCGAGAACTTACGAGGTAACTTAGGTCTTAAATTACATTTAAATTTTTAGAGGGAGGCTAAAATGAGAACTGAATGGCACAGATACAACTCACATTTATCTGCATGACTGGAGCAAAATATTACATGTGCATCTCACTCTTTCTTTTCAGGACTGAAACTCCATTAGATGACAGAGTAGGAAAATTAAGTGTCTGGAATGGCTATGGATAGAAGATTATGAACGTTAAGCCACCACATAAATTGAAAGCTTCTGCCACCCACAAAATAACACAGATGTAAATTTTGTGATGCCTTGCTTTTTAAATTATGTTTGTTTGCTTAGGCCCAGATTTTTTAAACATTTCCAGAAATTCTTCCATATTTAGGTACATAAGTAGCTAACCTGTTTTTTGACAGTGCTGGGTATACCCAGCAGCTTCAGCAGTGTTGAAAGTCAAGATGCTTAATTAAGAGCCTAAATGTGGTCTTGAAAGCCTAATGTTAGGCTGCTAGTTTTGAACATCTCTTCCTTTCCCCCTCTTATTCTTTGGGTCTATAATGCATTGGCTCTGTCAGTTATTAGTGAAAATTAACAAGGTTTTATTGTATGTAAACAGCTAAGCATAGTTTAGGTCGGAATCCCTGGTTTCAGTATTTCTGTGCTGCAAGTTTCTAAAGTGTATCTTGCATACATACATGAGAATTGCACAGACAGTGCATGTATTTATCTAGTGTTAGAGGCACCCAAATGTAGTGTGTGATCAAATCTAACACACACTTCTTTCCTCCTTTTTTGTTTGTTTGTAGGCGAGAGGTGCAGACATTCCTGAGATTCCAGGGGAGCTGCCACTTCGGACGTGTGGGAGCACAGCGAGCATGAAAGTGAAGAATGTGAAAAAGTAAGAGCAATTGGCTTATTTTGTATGTGAGTTAATTCTGTAGCTTTTCTGTCCTCTGTGCTGCCAGTCCTAGTGTCTGATTCTAGCTGTGCTCACGACTGTCATAGTGCAGTAGAGTCCCAATGCATCCAGAAGCCAGGCTGTAAGCGCTAAAGGATTTCTGGTAGTTTCCTTATTGGAGCAGTGTGGACCTGCTGCCTGTGAAAAGCAAAACTGCCGGTCGGCATGCTCTAAATATGAAAGCTTGGGATGGATGAAGCTTTAGAGGTGGAGGTTTAGTAAATCTTACACACTTGCTTTTGGGGAGAAGGGTTGCAAAGCTAGTTTGAATTTTGAATCTCACTCTTGCTGTAATTTAAACTGTGGGGTTTTCCCCCAAAGATGATTCATTTTAAAATAAAAAAAATTTAAAAAAAGCTAAAGGGAAGCCTGTGCAAGGTATAAGTGTAGTACGTCCCCTGTGCTCCTGACACAGGAGGAAAGCTAAACTGGGATAAGTGGATGATCTTTATTTTTTCATTAGAATTTTTCTCTCCGTGTCTCTGCTCCATTTTTCAGTTTCTTTTCAGTTTTCACGCTGTTTGTTCCATTGGACTGTTTTTTTCTCTCTCTGCCCTTGTTCTGTTCACTTTTTATGCTCATTTGCCTTCCCTCAGCAGAATTCAAACCAATGATCTGTGAATGGGGTCCAAATGAGGCCAAAATGACTTGGCCCATCCTTATTTAAAGTGCTGGCAGAAGGTCCGGAGCTACCCGCATTGGTCTGTGCATTCAGAGCTTTCCTGCTCTGTCATGCTCTGTCGCTGTTAGGGAAAATGGCTCTTTCTTCTATTGCTGAGCAGCTAGATGCGCTATATCTCACTTCCCACTTATATTCCCGTGGGAAGAGTGAGCCAGATAAATTCAATCTCACTGGCTCACAACCAGAAGTATATTTAGGAGTCTGCAGCAGCTTCAGCAGAACCGGAGCATCTCCCTGTCAGCCATGGCTGTAGTTGGGGATGCTTGGAGATGATTATGCCTCACCGCTGAATTTTAAAAAGCCAAAGGATAAATAGCATTTGTTCTGCACCCTCAGATCCATCAACCCAGAACTGATGGGCTGTGATGCCTTTCACAGGTAAAGTTTGACTTTCATGTGTCTCTTGTGTCAGGCTGTTTACAGATTAATTTCCCCAATGCAAGCTCAGGTGGAACAGCTTGTCCCTGCATCCTTCCCTATAGACACTGGCCTTGGTGGTGATGGAATGCACGTGTTTCCCTAAAAAGACAATGATAAATGTCACTTCGCAGTTTAGTTTACCTCCCTCACCAAATCCCTTTCCTCACTGCTTTAGTGCATCAAACTAAGCAGCACTGTATGTTCCCGTGGCTTCAGGATGATGGATTGTTCTTGGTCAGGTGCTTAAATGTAGATGGTCTAGCTGCATTTCATCATGACATGCAATCCTGACAATTGTTTCAGTGATGTGCCTCTTATGGGTTGCTCTTGATTTACTTCAGGTTATCCTTTACCAAGGGCCACTTCCCGAAGATGGCGGAGTGTGCACATTTCCATTATGAGAATGTGGACTTCGGCAACATACAGGTAAGTTTCAGATTTCTTTTACATACAAAATTGGATTGTGTTTGTCTGACTAGCTAACTAATCTGAGCAAAACACTTTATAGAGCTCCAGATAGGTTTGCTTAGTTTGAGGGTCTAATAATAGGAAGTTGGAGCAGAAAGGGTCCCTTTTTGGGAGCTGGTTTGATAAACTGGGCCAGTTTATGCCCTCAGTTACATTTGTGCACTCCCTTGAAGTAAACGATAGTACATATTACACCTGGGTGAGTTGATGGCAGTGGCTGTAAAGACTGCAATTGGCACAGAACTTACATTTTTACAGACAAGTCATTTAATAATGGGGGTGTTTCTTTTTCTTTGTTGTCTCTTTGTGTGTGTGTGTGTGTGTGTGTGTGTGTATGAGAATAAGCATGTGTGTGCCTAGTAATGTAGATGTAGTATATGTTGTAAGACTAGATTTGAATTCAGGTTTCCCTATTCTGTTCACATGACCCTAGACCCGGGTTTTATATTCCAGCAGCTCTGCCCTCCTTAAAGCAGAATGCAACAAGGGGCTGCCAGTCAGGTTGAGTTGCAGTCCGTTTGCGATGCCGGTTGACCTTCCTGTGTGAATCTGTAGATCCCTCCAGGCAGAACCTCCCTTTATTGAATTCTACCTGAGACTTGTCCTGGACCAAGAAGCACTATCAGAGGCTCATAAACGGTACAAGCCTTGTCCTCTGTCTTCAGAGACAGAAAGCATCATTAACACGTTCAGCATGTGCCAGCCAGAGAAGCAGCCTTATAGCTGGAGAGAGGGTGGAATCCCCAGGCCACAACCCTTTGACATCTAAACCATTTTCTTTCATTTAGAGTAATTTGTTTAACGGCTTACCTTGAGAGTTGTGGTTCTGCTTATGGGCATCTTCTGAGCCACTGCTCTGGAATGTTCTGACTGCTACGGCGTGTGACAGCAGTCGAGTCCCATGTGGGATTTGGTTTCTCAAAGGCAGCTGCTATCAGGTCACATGGTTGTCCCAGTATCATTGATTGAAGGGACAAGGTGAAACCGTCTTGCAGGAGATGACTCGTATAAAAATAAGTCAACAACGTTCAGGATTTATTGTTATTATTAGCACCTTTAGGCCCCCACTGAGTTCAGAGCCCCATTGTGCAAGACACTGTATATGCACACATTAGAGCTAACAGTCTAAACAGAAAAAACAGGCAAAGAATTTGAGAAGAAACAGGCAGAGAGGTGAAGTGACTTGCCCATGGTTACATGGGGACAGTGGCGAATCAAGGATAGAACCCATAACTTCTGAATTCCATATCAGTGCCCTCTCCCCTCGACCATACCCACTCTCCATGCTATAAGGGTACTCCATCTCCATTCTCATTGGTCAGTGGGAAATGTACCAACAGGAGCAGGATCCAGTCCTTGTACTGCATTGTAGTTCTGGAAAAGTGTGGCTAACTCTGCATTCCTACCTATGTCTCCTTTTATTTTTTCAGAAGTGACACTATTAATCTTTTAGTTATTATAAAAAAAGGTTTTATAATGGAGTTAGGTGCTAAGTACATCTCTCTCCATCTATAGATTTATATTTTACTGCATTGTGCATTCCTCCGAGAATTTTCTTTCACTTTTGTCATTCAAAGATAATGAGTACTCAGTCTTCACAATGCGTAATGCATGTACTTGAGTGAAATTGCATCCTGTTGCATATTATTTTTGCTTAAAATATTTTGAAGACAAATGATTGAATTGCATTTGTCGTTTAAGTATATATTGACTTTTCCTAATGCTGCAGGCACAGTTACAAGACTGATGACAGGGAGATGCTATCACAGTGTGAAGCCAGATAGATGTGTTCAGTACAAATTCTTTTCACGTTGTTCTTCCAATGAATCCGAATCCTGATCTGGGGAAAATTTTCAAAAATGAGATTTAGGGCTTATCTATATGTGGAATTTAGAAAAGTTAATCTGAACTCACTAAAGGTGTGAATTTGAAGTGGATTGGATAAACAGAATCAAATCCCTCTGTGAATGCTTTGATTTAGAATTAAAGTGGCCTTCATTTTGTTTAGCTCAATTCACTTTGGACGTGAATTGAGCTAAACTGATTTGAGGTCATTTTATGAATCAAAATGTCCATAAAGGGACTAAATGCAGTTTAACTAATCCACTTTAAATTCATACCTTTAGTTGATTTGGGTGAACTTTTCTGAGTATCCCTATGTAGACATGTCCTTAGGCTCCTAAGTGCCTACATTATTTTTGAAAATGGGACTTAGTATCCCATAACGTAGGCACTTGTGAAAATTTCCCACCATGGTTCTTATTTGGAAAACAGTTAAGCACATGCTTAAGTTAACAGTGGGACTACTCATATGCTTAATGTTAAGCATGTGGTTCAATGCTTCGCTGAATCGGGGCCCTAATTACCTGCCCTATTTCTCTAATTCCTAGTTTCTGCTGAACAGTGACTACTATTCGAGTCAAGTTGTGCAGTGATTTTGTAATGTGAGCAAAAATACATTCGGGCACAGGTTGAGATTCATTGCTCTTGTGAACTAAATCACATTTGAGCCCAGGTGTCTAGCTATGAAAGATTAGGGGCATTATGATGCTTCCTTGGTAGCAGAAGACTGAGTATTAAAAGGCCGAAGAAGAAAAACAAATTAAAACTTAGTACAGCATGAATATAGTTCCCTGCAGTAGAGAATAGCGTTGGATAGGGCTCACACATCTTAAGTGGTGCATTTGTGCTAATAAATTGAAGTGGACTAGACAATAGGAGTACGCTGGAATAACATACTTTTAAATGATAGTTTGACACCTAGTAGCAAATTACTAACTTTAATCTGAAGGGGTAGTGGGTGTAATTTCCTTTGAAGAACTATTCACTCTTAAAAATTTGCATGGTAGACCGGCAGTATTTTATGGCGACATCAGTAATTATATAAAGGTGTCTAATAACAGTTTGGCCAGCTTTCAAATTGATTTTTAATGTTTATGTCATCTGTGATAGGGGTTTGGTGGAGCAATGGGACTTGACAGTTTGGCAATTTGCTTCTAGAGACACTTTGCTTCCTCGATCAGTTTCATGAGATGGGTGAAAATGGATTTGCTCTGTTCTTAGCATGATTTTCCTGTTAAGAGAGTCCCAAGAGTGATATATCTGGGCTGTTGCATGTCAGTGATGAGGTGCTTTGGCAGAGCTGTACAGTAACTCCTCACTTAAAGTCGTCCCAGTTAACGTTGTTTCGTTGTTACATTGCTGATCAATTAGGGAACATGCTCGTTTAAAGTTGTGCAATGTTCCCTTATAACCTTGTTTGGCAGCCGCCTGCTTTGTCCACTGCTTGCAGGAAGAGCAGCCCGTTGCAGCTAGCTGGTGGGGGCTTGGAACCAGGGTGGACCGGCAGCCCCCCTATCAGCTCCCTGCTCCCCTAAGTTCCCTGTGCAGCAGCTGCCCAGCAGGCTACCAATTGCCGGCAGTTCAGCTGTCCCTCCCCCCACTGCCATGTGCTGCTCCTGCCCTCTGCCTTGGAGCTGCTCCCTGGAGCCTCCTGCTTGCTGTGCAGGGGAGGGGAGAAGAGGGGGACTAATGTCAGGGTGTCCCCCTCCCCCCCACACTCCTGCCCCCTGCTTACCCCTTCTCCATATAGAGCAGGGGGGAGACACAAAGGGCTCAGGACAGAGAGAGCTCGCTGCAGCTGCTGTCTCAATTTCCTGATCTTTTTAAAGGCAATGTACTTAGAGTGTGGTGTCAGTGTACTCAAAGGGGCAATGCACGTCTCTTTCTCTCTCCCACACACAGGATGTGTGTCTCTGTCTCTGTTTGCCATGCTGTCTCCCCTCCCTCCATTCGTGCTGCCTTGTAGAATGTGAGGCTACATTAACAACAATGTGTTAACCCTTGAGGGCTCAGCCGAATGCTAGTTCATCATTTAGCAGTAAGGCATTCCCTGGAAAATATCCCACCCACCTCCACCCTCTAACTTCACCACCTCAACCAAGCTTCACAATCATCATTGCTATGTACAGTATTAAATTGTTTGTTTAAAACTTATACTCTGTGTGTGTATGGATGTGTGTGTGTGTGTGTGTGTGTGTGTGTGTGTGTGTGTATATATATATATAATATAAATATAGTCTTTTGTCTGGTGAAAAAAAATTCCCTAGAACCTAACCCCCCCAATTTACATTAATTCTTATGGGGAAATTGGATTCGCTTAACATCATTTTGCTTAAAGTTGCATTTTTCAGGAACATAACTACAACGTTAAGCGAGGAGTTACTGTATCTGGCAATAGAGCTAAACATTGATTGCCTGGGTGGTGCTGGTTAGCATTAAAGAACTGCATGTGGCACTGGATATATCCACTGGGTTTTAGGGATTTAGATGTTCAGCCCCCAATGAAATTAATAGGTTTTGGATGCCACAGTACCCAAGGAAATTCTCTAAATCATAGCCTGAAAAGGGGTTTTAAAAACTTTTCTTGCTACTTTCCATAGAACACAAACCAAGTGAAATTTATTATGCAAACGATGACGAGTTCTTCTGAGGACTGAGTCACCAGAGGGCAGTAAAGCTGACCATTCATGTAGTCAGTAAATCCAAACAAGGTGCCACATTGAAGAACAAACTGCATTAGTTTATTATAAAGTGTTACACAATCCATAAACCCATTTATTATTTATATGTCCAGCCAGTGCCCCAGCTCAGAGAGTTCTATGATATCAAGGCCCAAAGTTAGAGGGGAATCTTGTTGCTGGATGAGTTGCCTTACCATAGTGCTCATAGACCAGGTCCCATTGTGCTGACACTGTATAAACACACCAGCTCTGTTCTGTCATTTTACACGTGTTTTATTTATGCACGTTCCTCTGTGGCTGGATTAGCATGTCCCAAAGGCCGCATGGATTAATGGACTGAGCACAGCCCTGGGTCCCAGAAACTTCTAAATTCTAATCCTGATTCGACTACTTGCTTTCTCTGACCTCGAGAAAGTTAATTTAACCTCTCTGTGCCTCAGTTTCCCCATGTATAAATAGGGATAACACTTCCCTATCTCACGAGGATGTACTGAAGCTTAATTTGTTAAGGTTTGTACAGAGCTTTGAAAGCATGAAGTAGTATATGAATGTTCGCTATTGTCATCCTACCAATCCACTGAAGAACAGGAGGTTCCATTAGTCAGCAGTAAATGAATAAAGAGCCTCTGAAGCATTGCCTTGCTTACTAACATTTATATTTTTTCTCCACATTGAAACCATTCAACAAATGCATATTCAGTCTTGATTTGAGGCACTGAAATGAACGGTGGAAAAATCCTTTCACAAAGATTAGTGCTATCATAACCCCCCCCCCCCCCCCAAAAAAAAAATCTTTCTGCAAGATTACTGTAAGGCAAAATGTTAGCTCACCAGGCAACTAATGAAATTTATTGGCGCGCCCAGTTGGGATCAAAACTTTAGTAATGGGATGCGCTTTGTTGATCTCAACATTGTAAAGAATTTACTGGTATATTGAGGAAATAAATTATATTTAGTATTGCATTTATCCTTCAGGTTTGCATCACTGAATTTTTAATTAAATGCTGAAAGATCAGGCTCTGCATTATAAACGTTTTAAAATCTACCAATGGGTGAGCTTTCACAAGTCTGACTGGTTTTGGTAGGGAGAGGCGGGAAGATGTATGTAATGCAGCCCTGTCTGCAGCACATACCTTCTACACCAAACGTTATTATGCGGCAGTCAGAATGTGCTGACTCAGTGTCATTAGACTAGCCTGTAATCTTCCCCCTCCCCTGTTTAGCTCCTCTTCCCTTTCCACCCTTCTTGCTCCCTGTCTGTTAATTGTGATGTGGTGCCTTGCACATGTCCACAGCCCCTCGAAGTTCAATTGATGGCACATGGTGAAAAGACTAGCAGGTCTCCTAGCCCAGTGGTTCTCAAAGCTGGTCCGCCACT
The DNA here is from genome assembly GCA_033296515.1 of Macrochelys suwanniensis. NCBI lineage: Eukaryota > Metazoa > Chordata > Testudines > Chelydridae > Macrochelys > Macrochelys suwanniensis. Next base: position 12,548,291 of record CM065796.1, read on the forward strand.
TGTTCAGGGAAAGCCCTGGGCAGGCCGGGCTGGTTTGTGTACCTGCCGCATCTGCAGGTTTGGCCGATCGCGGCTCCCACTGGCTGCGGTTCGCCGTTCCAGGCCAATGGGGGCTGCAGGAAGCGGTGCGGGCCGAGGGATGTGCTGGCCGCCGCTTCCGGCAGATCCCATTAGCCTGGAGTGGCGAACCACGGCCAGTGGGAGCCACGATCGGCTGAACCTGCAGATGCGGCAGCTACACAAACCGGCCTGGCCCACCCGGGGCTTTCCCTGACCAAGCGGCGGACCGGCTTTGAGAACCACTGTCCTAGCCAACATTGGTTATCGTATTAGACAGGCAGTAGTGGAAAGCACTGAGCTGGGAGTCAGAAGACCTGGGTATTATTCCTAGTTCTTCCACTGACTGACTGTGTGATCTTGGGCAAATCGTTTAGAACCCCGTCAAGCAAAACGCTTTTGTACACACTCAGTGTTAAAGGTACACGAGTAGTAGAACATTTAGGGGGTGGCCATTTTCAAGAGCTGACTTAACCAAAATTATCCTGCCACTTATCCTGTTCACAACCACTCCACATTCCCGCATCTCTTTATCTAAAACTACCAACTCCACTTCTCCAAAGAAGCACCCGAAGTCCATTTCTAAAAGCGACTTAGGGCTCATTGACCTTGAGTAAAACCTAAGGCTTGACTACACACAAAACCGTACCGTTTTAAACAGTTAATGGCAGAGTGCGGCACAGTCCTCCTAAGGTGGATGCAGAAATACTAGAAGAAAGGTAAGTCTATCAGTATAGTATATTCTCGTAAGACAGAGAGAGGAAGAGATAATGGGCACTGGAGGTAGCTTTAATTCTTGTTAGAAATAAAATTCAATTTTATTCTTGATTTTTCATGCTCTTTGGTTTAGTGTGCATTAACACTGCAATATGAACAGCTGAGCAGCATAATAGTTAGCTGGTCACGTTTTTTGTTCTTTCCAGAGCCCAGTGGGATGGAATAAAGGGTTATGATCATTCTCTTTCCTCAGGCGCCCTATCATTTGACAGATTACCCCTTCAGGCCATATGTTCTGTGTGAATATTTATGTGCCAGCACAATGACTGACTAACTAAAACCCCAAAAGGGATAGCTGTCTGGGGAGGACCAGATTGCTATGCATGGAAGATCCACTCTTTCTCATTCATCAACCCCTGCCTTTGCAAGTGGTATAAGTGTTTTATAAGTGTATGATCAGTGGTAGAGGAAGTACTTGAACTCAGAATAATTTCCTCCAGTCTAGGCAGCAGCTGCTAGGAATCCCTATTATAAGTTGAGCAGCTTTGCTGCACAATGCTTTCAGCAAGCTGAGACTTTGCAGCCAAGAAGACAAGCAATGTTTCTGCTGTGGCTGTAGGTGGAGCCTGTAAGGTCTTTTCCTGATGTGTTTTAGGAATCAGCCCCTTGTAGAGATCAGCTTGGTTCTCTTTGTGCCTTTTGTGAGCATAGCCTGTTAAGGCGTTTTCTTTGTTTTTAAATAATGTACAATGGGGGGGAAAAGTATCTAACTATTTATTTGTTATCTAAGGAGAAAAAATATCTCCAAAGAGCGTGTGAAAGATTGAAAAGGAAGCACAAATGTTAGGCTTGAAATTCACTGTTAATCTTACAAGCAAAAACAGCCTGTCTTCCTTCCCTTCCATAAAAAGAAAAGGGGATATGCGCCGTAGAAATTACTCAAACAACCATAATTCTGCCCTATATCATTGCCCACAGGAGACAGTAAGCCCAGGAATTTGCTTTAGGTTTAAAAAAAAACAACCCACGTTTGAGAGGCTGAGCAGCAAGAATCCCTGTCGAGTTTGCAAGTTGTGCATGGATGGACCCTGCTACTTGCCAGCCTGCCTTCCAACTGCTAACGGGATTTCCTCTCCCCAGACTAGATATCACCTTCCCCCCTCACCTTGCCTCTCATCCTCTCTGTGGTGCTCTACTCTATTTCTTCCAAACCAGAGTTTCCCGTCCCTTCCGTATGCTTTCTTCCCTGTTGTTCTTCCCTTCTCAGCCACCCTCAGTGGAGGCCGTTGGAGACTTTGCAAGGTCTTCTTTGACAGCCTAGGAAATGAAAAACAGCAGAGCTCATAGTGAATATGGAAGTGCTTCTAATAACTAAATAATTCTGCCAGTTACTCTCCCAAAATTGGCACCAGCTCTTGCCAATGTCAACAGATTTTTTTTTAAAATGGATTTCTAGGCCAAGCTTTTGATGCCAAAAAAGTTAGGAAAATATTCAAGTAGTAAGTTCACCTCAGGTTTTGGATCCTTGGATTCCCACATGACTTATGCAATTTGCCACAAACACCTCCGAAAAGGTCTACGCTGGAGTAAGATCACACCTGTGAAATTTCAGCCAGATTGGTTTTCTTCCAGCAAATTGGGGGGAAAATCAAACTCGAACTTATTTTATGAAGGAAGGGTAATTTAAATCTTAACTGTTCAATGATTGACGTCTCTCCATAATGCAATAAAATTGTTGCTAGTACCTGTATTTACTCTTCTGGGGAGCAAAGAAAATTGACATGTTAGGATCTTTGTCCCTCTCTAGTGGTTTGTCTCCGTAAGAGGTTCACAGAATCTCTAACTGCTGGAAGAGTTAGTCCTTTAGGTCAAGTCATAGTGGCTCATACTTTTAACTCTGAAGATGTTAGGTTCAAATCCTGCTGAAGGCCTAAGTGGAGCCAGATAGGTTAACTTTTTCTTTTAATAGCCTTTTACAATTCTATCTTTCCATCTGTAGGAGACAATCAAGTCCCTTCTGTTGTGCATGTGTAAATCCTATTGCTAGAAATAGGGTTAAATGGAATATGTGGGTCAGATTCTCTAGTGGGGTGGAGCTGATCTCACGGTGTTGCACTGAAGTAATTCAGAGCAGAATATGGCCATCTTTAAAAGAAGTAAAGGGTGTTTCTGCTCTGCAGTTGAAGATATAGTACTGAAGTGTATATGAATGACCAATTTCATTCTGTTCTGGGTTTTCTTTTGAAACCTGAGTGTGTTTCCAGCTGTCTAGCCCAGTACCTCCTCCTAGACTGACAGGTCCTGGAACCAAAGTGCTGCAAAACCTGTTTATCTTTCTCTTTTTAAAAGAGGAATTCAGTTTTCTACCAATAGTAAATCAAATGTTTTATGAATAGGGTAAGATCATCGGTTGAATTCTAGGCATGAGCCCAAGTTGCAAGTTTTTGATGTGCATTTGAATGTTCCCAGAGAATCAGGAGGTGATTTCAAACAGAGTTTGGGCCCACCTCTAATAAATATCTATATTTCCTGATGCCCATGTTCCTGTTCCACTTGGTTTGGGTACTTGCAGTTGGTGGTGGCTGAGTACAACAAATATTTAGAAACAGCCATTTCTTGGAAAAATACTGCCAGACTTATTAAGCATGCCAGACTTTTTTTATAAGATGTTTTATAGGCATATTTAAGACATCTAATCTGTCTTCCAAGCATTTGTATTAGGGCTGTCGATTAATGGCCGTTAATTCACGCGATTAACTCAAAAAATTAATTGTGATTTAAAAAAAATAATTGTGATTAATTGCAGTTTTAATCACACTGTTAAATAATAGAATACTAACTGAAATTTATAAAATATTTTGGATGTTTTTCTACATTTTCATATATATTGTATTCTGTGTTGTAACTGAAATCAGAGTGTATATTTTTGATTATAAATATTTGCACTGTAAAAATGATGAACAAAAGAAATAGTGTTTTTCAGTTCACCTCGTACAAGTACTGTAGTGCAATCTCTGTCCTGAAAATGCAGCTTACAAATGTAGATTTTTTTGGGGTTACATAACTACACTCAAAACCAAAACAATGTAAAACTTCAGAGCCTACAAGTCCACTCAGACTTACTTCTTTTTCAGCCAATCACTAAGCGACAAACAAGTTTGTTTACTTTTACAGGAGATAATGCTGCCCTTTTATTATTTACAGTGTCACCTGAAAGTGAGAACAGGCATTTGCTTGGCACTTTTGTAGCCGGCATTGCAAGGTATTTACCTGCCAGATATGCTAAACAGAAGTCTTAAAAGAGCAACTCTCTGATGTGGAAACTGAAAATGAACATGCATCGGTCCGTACTACTTTGGATTGTTATCGAGCAGAACCCGTCATCAGCATGGATCCATGTCTCCTGGAATGGTGGTTGAAGCATGAAGGGACATATGAATGTTTAGTGCATCTGACAAGCAAATAACTTGCAATGCCGCTACAACAGTGCCATGCGAACGTCTTTTCTCACTTTCAGGTGACATTGTAAACAAGAAGCGGGCAGCATTGCCTCCAGCAAGTGTAAACAAACTTGTTCGTCTGAGGGATTGGCTGAACAAGAAGAAGGACTGAGTGTACTTGCAGCCTCTAAAATTTAACATTGTTTTATTTTTGAATGCAGTTTTTTTGGTACATAATTCTACATTTGTAAGTACAACTTTCATGATAAAGCAATTGCACTACAGAACTTGTATTAGGTGAACTGAAAAATGCTTTAAAAAATTTTTTTTTACAGTGCAAATACTTGTAATAAAAAATAAATATAAGGTATTCTGTGTTATAATTGAAATCAATATATTTGAAAATGTAGAAAACATCCAAAAATATGTAATTAAATGATATTCTATTAATTTTTAACAGTGTGATTAATTGCAATAAAGCTTTTTAATCACTTAACAGCCATAATTTGTATCGGGAGAATGAAACCCATGCTGTTTTCCTAAATCTGGGACACTTTGGTGAATCCTGTACCTTTCATTAATTGACTTAATTTGAATCTGCTGTACATAGGTGTGCTCCTGCTTTCATTGATAACTTAGAAAATGCTATGCATGCAAAGATCTGGGTGAAATTTTTCAAACTTGGGTGCCTAAAATTTAGGATCTAAATCCATGTATTGGGCCCCTGATGCTTCAGATGTGCGGAACACGCACAACTCAGATTGGTGTCAGTGAAACCTGAGTGCTTAGCATCTCTTTGCAAATTAGGTCATTTTTATTTAGGTGCCTAACTTTTGGCAGCCATGGTTGAAAATTTTGGCCTGCAGCATGTTTATAACTTCTTTTCTTTGACCACTGAAGGTATGTGGAACTCACTTGAGCAGTTCTGGTTTTTTTCAGCATGCAGTGGCTATTCAATGACCTGAGTAAATCTTAAGAACAACTAATGCTGGAGCTAGCCCAGCGATTAACTTTGGCAATGACCTACAATATTTGCCATCATCATAAATCATCGTTAGCGGCATGTCACAGAAATATATATATCTAAAAAGTTTTAATTAGCAACTGGAGCATAGAAGTGTTGGAAAATTGTTCTTCGCTAAAGGTTAATGACCTGGAAAAACAGAAAAATGTATAATTAAAATATATTTAAAAAATATTTATAAAGAACCCACATACTCCAGAAAAGTAATCCTTATTTCATAATGTTACATAGTTTGAGAGGCAATTAAACTTTTACATTTTTATAAACAATAAGTCACTCTGTTAAGAAGAACATTAAAAATACATTGAGTGACACTTTATGCTGTTTTAAAAATATGCCATAGTGATATGTTTTTAATATCTAACACACTTTCTATAGATGTGATCCCTGGCTTTTATAGAAGCAGGTAATATTTTTATTCTCCAGTGGAGTTTTGACATGCTGGTGGATGTATTAGCTGTTAACTCAAACATCATTTGGAACATTTGCATTGTGTGTTTACTTTGCCTGCTTGCATAAAACACAGTTTATTTAGTTGTGCTTATGTGCCAGAAATTCTGGTTTAATGACACAGTTGGCAGCTTAGGGGCCAGCCAGTTAATGCTGCTCTTAATTAGCTTTAGATTTCCAGTGGTATGTAGGTACCTTATAGTGCACTTCTTGCTCAAGAAATCTGGCTAACAAATGGCCTACTCCTGCAAATTTTGTTCATGTGAGTAACTCCATTGACTTCATTGGGGCTACTTGCTGGTTAAGGGTTATTCATGTAAATAAGGATTGCCAGATTGTGTCCATAGGTTGGAACTCTGGGGAAGTTATTGACTAGCTATAGCAGTGTGATCTACTTTCTAGGTTGTTTTCACTTTTAAAAGTCAACAGTTTCCCCCCCACTCAACAGTGTCATAATCTATTTTCTCTGATGTGTCAATCAAATTGTGGTGTCACTGTAAAAACTGGGGGGAGGAAGTGCCTTTTGAATACTAAGAAGAGAGCTGCTCTTTGTGCACACATCTTGATAATATGCACCATACAGCAAGGAAATGGAGAGAAAGAGGCACATGAGTCTAAAAGGCTGTATTTATATATTGTACATTAAAATGTTTGCATGTATGCCATGGGTAGGGCCCTACCAAATACACGTCCATGAAAAACATGTCACGGACCATGAAATCTGGTTTCCCCTGTGAAATCTTGTCTTTTGTGTGCTTGTACCCTATACTATACAGATATATTGTATATTATACAGTACCATACCATGCCATCCTTTACTTCTGCACTGCAGCCTTCAGAGCTGGGTGGCCGGAGAGTGGTGGCTGCTGACTGAGGGCCCAGCTCTGCTGTCAGCAGCGCAGTAGTAAGGGTGGCAATACCATACCATGCCGTCCTTATGTCTGCGCTGCTGCAGGCGGTGGCTCTGCCTTCAGAGCTGGGCTTCCGGCCAGCAGCCGCCACTCTCCAGCCACCGAGCTCTGAAGGTAACGACCCGCCAGCAGCAGCGCACAAGTCAGGATAGCAGTACTGCAACCCCCCCTACAATAACCTTGCGACACCCCCCCCCCAACTCCTTTTTGAGTCAGGACCCCTACAATTATAACACCATGAAATTTCAGATTTAAATAGCTGAAATCATGAAATTTATGATTTTTAAAATCCTATGACCGTGAAATTGACCAAAATGGACTGTTAATTTGGTAGGGCAGTAACCATGGGGGAATCTCGCTCCATGGCGCAGCTATGAATGGCCATCTTGACAGCTTCACATGTCGGAGAGGTTGTTATAAGATCTTCAGAGTTGAGCTCCAGGGTTTTGTTTAGCTCTTCGAGATAAGGAACTGTACAGAACTTCTCAGGGTTCCTGGGTGTTGATATATGGGTTTTTGATTTCGGTCCTTTACTAGACTTAAAATGACACACACACACGACCATGGAGCTATATGCCGGAGGCATTCTTGCAAGTCCGCAGACTTTGATGTTTTCTTTGTTTTAAATATGATCTGCTTTGTTCCCTGATGTGGCAGTGTGCATAGCATGCGAAGGCTCCTGTTTCCGCGTTGTTCCTGCGTGAAGGCTGTGACCTTAAAACCCTAAGGAACTTAAGTATTGAGAGGCAGCTTTGATCTCTGTTATAGATTCCACAAGTATCAATTATCACTCTCCCTTGCTCAGTCTTACTTCTCCTTTTACTCCTGGCCAGTATACCATCAAGTGCTTAAAATTCAAGTTGCCGTCGTGGCACTAAAGACATTTGAAGCTGAATGCTCCCATTACACCCTGGCTAGAAGTTTAGCAACGCACTCAGGACTTGGCTCTGTGGCTCATATTGATGTAATATTTAAACAGAAATGTGTGATGCTACCTCTGCAGGACTCTCCATCTTCAAGCTTTCCTCTGCTAAAGCATTGCTCTTCTCTAATTTCTAACTCCACTGAAGCCCATGTGTAACATCCCTTGCTCCTGATAAGCAAGGTTCTTGGGTTCTTTTCTCTGCCCCTCCACCCAATTAACAGAACTTTAATAAACATTAATGACCTATCAATGTGGCATACATGTTTTCAACACACAATATCTGCCATCTTACCACATTGACAGACTGGCCATGCCCTTGAAAGTTCTTAAGTTCCCCAGATGACTTTTACAGGAAGCTGATTTGGATAGGCTGAGAAAGGGCCTGAATGGGATGTGGTCAGGCACTGAGGTTAACGTGCATACCCTTCTGAAAAGCATCAAAAGGCTTCTGTTGAGTCTCAGTGGTCAGGACATAGGGTTTTTTAAAGTCTCATTCAAAGACTCCAGCAACAGAGTAAACCTCTGCATCAGGATACCGAGGAGTGATGCCAGTAATAATTCAAAAGGAAGAATGTTACCTAATGAATCACCGACCAACCCCATGAGTAATGAGCCATTGAAATAAAAATACAAAATGGCATATGCTTCAAAATATATATGTTCATAATCCATGTGTTTGCCTTAAAATTAACTTTATTGGGCGAATGATGAAGCTTATTAATGTGGTTATAAAGCAGATGATTGATCAGAAAACCTCATTTTCAGGCAGTCTTCATGGTCTTGTCATGCCAGTTTGTGTTTAGATATTAATACAAATCCTCCCAACTTGCTGTTATATTCACCACAACTGCATAGCTGGTGTGTGGGGCTTTAATATTGCCTTTTTAAATTGCAAATATGAAACTTCAAAAGGGTCAAACTTTTACAAGCTGACGTAAAAATAATTGTGGGCTAAGTTCTTACTTACCAAATTTCAGCGTGGAGTGATTTTTTTTTTTAAACCTTAGTTTTACAGTTTGAGGTCTGATTACCCTGAAAATAGGACTTTATATTGGACATGCTGGCCGACAGTATATGACTTTTGTATGTGGTGAGCCCAGTAATAACTAATTACCGAAACAGCTTGAGGAGTGAGCATTAGGGAGCTGAAGCCTGGGGGAAAGGAAGGTTTAGGTAAAAGAGAGCTGTGAGTTTCATCAGGATGGGGCGCTCTGATAATGTAGCAATAGAATTACTTGGATGGGGAAGGGGAGGGAAGAGGAGTGCAGGTAGCAGCAGAATCTGCTTCATGAGCTGCCTGCTGTCTATCTTGTTTTGTGCTTTGAGGTTGGATTTAATGTCACAGGTTTTTGACCAGTTTATAGTAACCCCTGGTGCTACTGCACTCACTTTGAATTATTAATGCATGTGCATTTTCACCATATTATTAGAGCTGTAAGTAATGCTTTGAAGACACCCCAGACTAGTTTTTGTCTGTCCCTTGGTTTTTACTTCTCCTGCGGTGGAGTCTTTGCATCCTGTTTTGAGCTCTTGCAAACCCCCTTCCCCTGTATACCCGGAGTCAGCAGCCATGTGACTGTTAATTCCAGCTAAGTGGGACTGAATGGAGCTTCCTTTAGTGCCCGTTGGGTGCAGTTCCTTAATCAGACAGAGATGGTTTCTCCTGGTCAGGGCAAAGCATTCCCTCTCCCTGAGCGCGCTGCTTCTGCATCTCCAAACTCTGGGAGTTTAGAAACCAGGACTGGAAATCAAAATAAAAGTTTTTAAGCCAGTAGGCTAGTTCTTTTTTTTCCTTTTTTCCGACTGAATGAGTGATATGCAGCCCCCCTGCAGCTCCTTTGCCGTCGTGAGCAGTCGGCTCCCCCCCACAGCTCCCAGCCACCGGCAACAGCAGAGGGACCCCGGACCTGCTCAGCAGCTCCCCAGACTCTGATGCTGGCAGGGACACACACTCCCTGCAGCTCCCAGCCTGATAGGGTGGTGGGGGACCCCTCCCAGCCACTGGGCAATGGGGTCCCTGCAGCTCCCAGGTGCTGCGGGGGCGGGGGGAAGGGGGCAGTAGGGTGCTAGATCCTCCCTCCCCATTTTGTCATGGATGTTTTTAGTAAAAGTCAGGGATAGGTCATGGCTTCCGTGGCTTTTTGTTTATTGCCCGTGACCTGTCCCCGGCTTTTACTAAAAATATTCATGACAAAATCGTAGCCTTACTCATGAGTAAGTCATATAGAAACTCTTATTAACAGGGATATTGTTAAACTAAAATCAGGTCCCTTAGTGCTTCATTCTTTTTATAACAGGAAAAAAAAAAGTCCTTTCTTCTCCAAAATGATGCCATGTCCTTCACTGCCTGCTGTGCTGCTGGAAACTCACCATGAGAACTGTGATATTTTTAAGATTAATTATCCATAATTCCAGTTCTAGCCCAGAGAGGCCAAAAAATGATAGCGGCCTCTAATTAAGGCTGGTTTTGAAGCCTGCTAATTAGTAGTCTACCTAACTGCATCCAAAGCCTTACCACCTGTGGGTGTGATCTTGTCAAATGTCACAGGTGAAGCAGGGTTGGACTTGGTCAGTACTTGAATTGGGTACCACAGGGTCTGATGCTGTTAATTTCCATAGGTGATGATCTTCCCTCTGAGTTAATGCTCAACCAGTGCCCGAGCATGCTGCAGCTGGATTTAATGGTCAAGATTTGCAAAAGTGTGTAGTGATACTGTATTGCCAACGTGAGACACCTTAAAGAGGTCCAATTTTCAGAATGTCCGGAGCACCCACCCTCTGAAGATCAGGCCACTGTAAGGTATCTCAAGTTGGGCCCTCAAAATCACTGGTCACTTTTGGAAATCTTGGCCAGTTTCTTCTGGACAGACGATATGAACCAGAGACCCCAATCAGTGTGTTTGTTGAAGATCCTGGACCTGACTCTCATTTACATTAAGGCTCCTTTACAGTAAATTACGTTTTCACCCACTTTAAAGCTCCTTTACACTGGCATAGTGCTGTGTTTGGAGCCGTAGTGTATTGTCTTAGATATTCTCTAATATCTCTTCCTGCAGGTGTTAAGGTATGCTGCTCCAGCTCCAATTCTCTTTTCTTAAATTCCCTCTGAACTGTCAATTGATAGAGTATTTTGCTTAGTTACCCATCCTAAACTGGTTAGTGTTGATGTGAGTTGTTAGACAGTTTTTGTGACATGCCACAGATGTGGCAGCCATTTGAGGATAGGTGTACAGTGAAATTAGTTATCTCAAAGGTATATGAAAGTGGTGATTTTGCCCTTTCTTGCTCCTCGCTGGTGTATATGAAAGGTGGTGTTTAGGAGTGTTTTAATTCTTATGTGAAATTTTAAGTCTGGTTTTTACCTGGTGTTGCTGAAGGACTCATTGGAGGACTCAGATGTGGATTGTGAGCCTTCTCATCCCTTACTTGAAGGGGCAGTCATGCTGAATCTTTAACCATGACATTCTTCCTCCCAAGTTATTCTCAGCCGTGTTAGTTAACCCCCTCCTCCCCAAAATGTTTTAAACACTCTGAGTAAATATCACTTTCCTCTCTGTCAGGTTTCACTTCTGTGGAGTTTGTCATAAAGATGCTATTTCTTCAGTCATCCAAAGAGCTGAATTTCTATGGTGATTTAAAATAAAAAGAGAGATGGATTTTTTTTTTAAAGCACACATACACACCTTTAACAGCCTTCTATATAACTATAAATTACTAAAAAGGGATAAATCCTGGCAAATTTTTATTTTGTTCTTTGTAGCTCACTTTTAAACAACCATCTAAAGGGATGAGCCAAATCTTGTTGGCTGGCACAGTTGTGTTTTAACTAAAAAAGCTGAACAAAATTCTGGAAACCTGGGGGCTACGTCAGAGTAGCTGCTTAAGATGTGGTGGGGGAAGGGCTGTTGTAGGTGGTCCTCCGTGTAGGATTCACACTGTGTGTAGCTTGTGAATTGCTTGGAGTACGTTCAGGATGAAACAGCTTCTGTCAGCATAAGTTATAGTAGTAATAGTATTTTAAACTCCACTGTCAACGTAACATGCCTTTGAATTCAACACATTAGGGCTGTAGGAGTAGACTTCATATAATGATTACACTGGGTCTCCTGTATGCTCACACTCTGATGTACAGCAGTCATAAATTGGCTTAAGAGACTTCTATAATATTTGAATACACACAGGTCAGTGGCTGAATATAGGCTGGTATGCATGTAGGCATGCAGTTCTTTTATGTCTGCCACACAGATGGATGTGCGTTTGTGTATACTTTCTGGCTGAGATTTACAAAGCACCTGAAATTAATGGGAATTGGCCATCCACGTCCCTTAGATGGCTTTGAAAATCTCAGCCTATACAAATGGTACATAAATAGGCTTTGCAGAATTTGATGTTTATTTTTTTTATAATTTTGGTGGATAACATAGATGTTTATTTTTAAGCATTTTTTTCTATTTTTATGAGTTAATTTTTTCAAAATTATTAGTTTTAAACATTTTTATTTTTTTTTATTTTAAATTTTCACAGTTGTGGGAAATTATGGGAGGGGTTCAGACAACAGGGGGATCAGACAGTAGTTATTCAGTGACAGTAGACATTGAGATTAAAAAAGGTAAGCTTTATGACTGTTAAAACACAAATTGTCAAGATCATGTGCCGTATAAACAGCCTTAAATCAGACCCCAATAAGTTCTCAAGCAGCATTTTTCTCCACGGCAGTGCTATTATTTATTTGTTATTATGGTAACATCTGAGGCTCCGGTCAAGGCTCAGGCCACCTTTGTGCTAGGACCTGCACATATTTATAACTAAAAGGTAGTCCCTGCCTCAAAGAGCTTACAGTTTAGTTAGGATGCATGTCACATGCAAGGTCATGAGTTGGGAGAAAAGTATAAGAAAATGTGATCATGGTTTAGTGTGGTTTGTTTCTGAGCTTCATTTTACCTCTGGGGAGAGGAATTGGGCCAAATTCAGCACTATGAACCAGTGTAAATTCAGAGTAATTCCATTGACTTCAGTGATGTAACTCGAGATTTACACTGCTATAACTGAGAACAGTCTCGTCCTCTGTGTGCCTTACAAGGTATCCATCCATCCATCCATCCATACACAAACATTTTACATATGTAACAGTTTAATCACTTTGGCGATATCAGGATGTAGGACATTCAGTTTTTACTCAAGACATACTCCCACGGACTTCAGTGGAAGAGCAAGTGTGACATATTACACAGATTCTTATAAGTTTCTGGAGATCATGCTACATAGGAGCAGGAATATACCAAAAACCATTTTTGTAGAAAGCTTGATTTTGCAATACATTGACACTGCTCATGTAAAGCCTGTAGGACCGAGCCCTATATTTTCACCCTGACCTGTATGTTGTAAAACAAAGTCCTCTTTCCTCGCACTGCTTGGTACCTTAATGAAGTGACATCTCTGAACATTAAAGATGAAGTAGAAAAGATTGGAACTGAATATTTTATTTGTCTGCCTTTGAGTGTCTTAGCAGAATTTCCAAGAGCAAAAATCAAAATGGAGCTTCTGATCAGACCATAACCTTTTATAACCACAGGTCGTCCTTTTTGTAGCTATTTAAATTCTTGCTTTGAAGACAGCCATTTATGGGTTTGACACTTAGATTAAAGAGGATGTGTCAAATGGATGCTTGCTTTTCAAAGACCGTTTATCAATTGACTATTTCCACACATAATCCAATATATTATGCTTTTTCCTTGGCAAAGATTTCCTCAATACTGTGATTTCTCAGGGTTTTCCTTTTTCCAGCATGTCCTTCACAGTGTCTCATACAGAATTTATCATTCTCCTTTTTGCTGTTTATATCTGCAAAACTGTTTATTTCCCCCCCCTTCTTGAATTTCAGAGGTATATACAGTATAGTGCTTTTGTCATGCGAGATAAATAGTCTGTGGCAAGGCAAGTAATGGGTTGATGTGTGTGCACCCTTGTTTGCTGGGGATTACAATGTCATGATTTCTTTGTGTTTTGTCTGAGTATGCAGTGTGTATTTACATAAAGCCATGGGGAAAAAACCCATGTTAACCAAGTGTTTATGCTCTTCAGTGACAGGAAATGTCAAAGTTTAGGTCGCATGCCCCCCTTATGCATCATGATACAGTCTGTATTTATATGATCACGTGCTATTCTCAAATAATGCAGTATCAGGCGGTTTTCGCTACTGCCCTTTGGATCCCTGCGTTAGCAGGTCTGAAGCTGTCTACGGGGACCTAGCAGAGCTTCTCTCTCAGCCTCGTGTGGACCTAACAAAGTGCCATATTATGGAGCCCTCATTCGCCCACGGCCAAGACTATAACAGGGTTCAAAAAGGAACTAGATAAGTTCATGGAGGATAGGTCCATCGATGGCTATTAGCCAGGATGGGCAGGGATGGTGTCCCTAGCCTCTGTTTGCCAGAAGCTGGGAATGGGTGATGGGATGGATCACTTGATGATTCCCTGTCCAGTAGCGTAGGCAGGTCTGGAGCACGGGGGAGTGGCGCTATAAAAAAGCGCCTCCCCAGGCTCCCCCTATACTCACCCGGCGGCGCCTCCGGAGGTGGGTCCTCATTTGCTCCAGGTCTTCGGTGGTACCCGCTGCCGAAATGCCGCCGAAGACTCGGAGTGCCGCCGAGTGAGTGCAAGAAGCGGCGTTTAAAAAGAAGTGGCGCCTTTTTTTAGCTCTCCTAAAAAAGCTCTCCTAAAAAGGCTCCGCTTCCTTTTTAAGGTGCCGCTCCCCCTGCTCCCCCCTGGCTACGCTACTGCCACTGTCGGAAGACCGGACACTGGGATAGATGGACCAGGAGCCCTTCTTTTAACCTCTTTGTACTTTACAGAGGAGCTTTTTCTGAAATGTCAGTGTCCATGCCTAGACACAAGGCAATGCAGTTAGTTAATATTGAAGAGAATGCTTTGGAGTGCCCAGATATAGAGAGCTTAGTTCCAGTATTGACAATCCCACATGTTCAAGAATCAGGAGTCAGGCCTCTAAATAAATAAATAAATACATACATACATAAATAATGAGATTACCTTAAAAATCATGGGAATTTTTTTTAAAAAAAAGATAAATTAGGATCTTTTTTTTTAAATTGCCTGCTGGTTTCCTTTAGAGCAACAGTTCTCAAACTGTGGGTCGGGATCCCAAAGTGGGTCGCGACCCTGTTTTAATGGGGTCGCCAGGGCTGGTTTAGACTTGCTGGGGCCAAAGCCCAAGCCCGAGGGCTTCAGCCCTGCCGGGGGGGGCGGGGAGGGGGGAGGGGCCTCAGGTTACAAGCCCCCTGCCTTGGACTGAAGCCCTTGGGCTTTGGCCCCCTGGCCTGGGGCGATGGGGCTTTGGCTTTGGCCCCTCCACCCAGAGTGGTGCAGTTTGGGCAGGCTCAGGCTTTGGTCCCCACTCCTGAGGTCGTGTAGGAATTTTTGTTGTCAGAAGTGGGTCGCGGTGCAATGAAGTTTGAGACCCCCTGCCTTAGGGCAGTGTTTTTCAAACCATGGGTCGCGACCCAGAACTGGGTTGCGACCCAGAACTGGGTCGCAGCATGTCAGGCACTGGGTCGCTCTGGTCAGCATTGCTGACTGGGACGTTAAAGGTCCTGTCGGCGGTGCTGCCCAGCTAAGGCAGGCTAGTGCCTACCTGTTCCGACACCACGCTGCGCCCCGGAAGCAGCCAGCAGCGGGTCTGGCTTCTAGGCAGGGGACCACGGGGCTCCATGCGCTGCCCCCGCCCCGAGCACCAGCTCCGCACACCGGTTCCCGGCCAATGGGAACTAGTGGGGGCGGGGGGTGGTGCCTGCGGGCAAGAGCCGCACGGAGGTGCTTGCACACCTCCGCCTAGGAGCCGGACCTGCTGCTGGCCGCTTCTGGGGCGCAGCGGGGTCTGCGGTGCCAAGACAGGCCGGAAACGTGCCTCTGCACCTCTGCTGTGCCGCTGACCAGGAGTCGCCAGAGGTAAATCTACGCCCCAACCCCCGCCTCAACCCTGAGCCCCCACAAACCTGGAACCCCTTCCTGCACGCCAAACCCCTCATCCCTGGCCCCCTCCCAGAGCCTGCACCCCCAGCCCAGAGACCCGATCCCCTCCCACACTTCAATTCCCTGCCCCATCCCAGAGCCCCCTCCCACACCCTGAACATCTCATTCCTGGACCCACCCCACAGCCCTCACCCCCAACTCTGTGCTCCAGCCCATAGCCCCTCCCAAACCCCTTATCCCCAGCTCCTTTGGGTCGTGGGCATCAAAAAATTTTCTTAAACTGTGTCCCCAGAAAAAAAGTTTGAAAACCGCTGCCTTAGGGTATCTTGTGTTATGTTTTCAAGCTTTTCTTTGCAACCATAAGAGCTAGATTATAATTTTTTAATGAAAGCTGAGATTCTTGTGTAATCACATGACATGTAGAGAGCTGGGGCTCTAGAAAACTATCACATGCTGTGAGACTCTAAAATCATCAGGATTGGCCACACTGTATGTAAGAGCCATTCCATATTACGCCACCGGTACGCCCTCTGCTGGTTTCCAATCTGTTTGTTTCCAGTCTGGACCAAAGTATCAGACATTCACAAATTAAGAACACAAGGAAGTTCAGCTCAAATGGAACATCTAGTTTTCAGCGAAGTCCTTTTTATTTATTTTTAACTGAGTTTCTTCTGTGGGTTGGCTTAGCCAGCCCTGAAGATAATCAAATCAACTCCGTGTCCAATAGAGCTCAGGATGCGCCATGGTACCAGGACTTTCAGCATCTCTGTCTGTTGTAATTTCCGCAAGAAATTCTTGCTCCAGCTGCAGCAGTTTAAGTCCAGAGTGACCCTATTAAAATTGATAGTTACTCCAAATTGATATGAGTGCATCTGGGAACAGAACTTAGCCTTCACTCCCTTCCTTTCTCTCTTTCTCGCTCTCTTATTCCTTTTTAAAAAAACAATTACTGGACAGCATTACCATAATTACTGTAACTGTGCTAATAGGCATAACTATAACCACACAATGTATTCTGTAATAACTTCTTTTCATGTATTGAGGCTAATTTCTTCAAATGATAGAAGTGCTGTAAATGTCACTGGATGTGTTTATCATAAATACACAAAGGCCTCACTAGAACATCTAATTGCGTTGTGTAACTATGTAATTATGACATAATGTAAAATCTCTTATAGAAATATAGCGGAGGGAGAAAAAGTGCCATGTCAGCTGATTTGTCTTCATCCTAAAACTGGCATAAATGTCTAACTTGCATTGTAAACAAACACTTGATTTTTAAACAGTAAGGGCTTGATCTTCAGTGGTACTGAAGATGGGGGGAGGGATAGCTCAGTGGTTTGAGCATTGGCTTGCTAAACCCAGGGTTGTGAGTTCAATCCTTGAGGGGGCCGTTTAGAGATCTGGGGCAAAAATTGGGGACAGTACTTGGTCCTGCTAGTGACCTTTCAAAGTCCTTCCAGCTCTATGAGATAGGCATATCTCCATATACTATGTACCCCAATTCTGGTTACAGTCAACAGGAGCTGAACTTGGTTGGGACTGGAGATCATAAAAATGAGAGGGGCTTTCTGCAGGAAACTTTAATTCTTCAGTGGAAATTCAAATACCAAAATATTTTGGTTTTGGGCATTCTGTTTTTAATAAACAAACAAATAACATTTTCCTTAGAAAGTAGACATGTTTTATGAAAAAAAAGGGGGTTTTGTTGGAAAACTTTCAGTCAGTCCTATATAAGCACATTTGAAAATTGGTTCAATTTTAAAAGCTTCAGTGGGACTTCGTGTTGATGCAGTGGGTCTGAGCTAGCCAATCCGAATGCATGTTCAGGACCCAATATTAGGCATGGTGCAATGAGTGAGGGTGACAAAGTGGTAGGTAGCAAATTGGGTGATGAGGGAAATGGGTTGTAGCCAGACATAACAACATGGTTACTTCTTGGTGGTATAATATATTCCATCTTCCATTTATAATTTATCTGCTATAGCAATCAAAATTCATAAACAGTCCATTAATACCTCAGTATGTTTAGTTGAAAAACATAAGTTGACACACACAAAAAAGGAAAAGTATTTGAAAATAAGTGACATTTTTATCTGTGAATGAATTTCATTTCATTCATTTTTATCTGTCAGCATTAATACAAGATTTTTTTTTTAACCAAACCCTTTGTAGCCTGTGAATAATGAACTGCCTAAAAAGCCATATTCAGCACAAACCCTTCTATTTTCTGCTTCCTGTTGTGTGTCCCCAGCACACATTACAAACGAGAAGAGAGAGTCTTGCTTGGCACATGAGGCTGAGTTTCCTTACGGCTTTATTTTGTCTAGCGATGCACTGTGCTGATGGATGGATCGTCTGTGTCCCAAATCTACCGATGAAGTGGGTATTCACCCACGAAAGCTTATGTTCCAATACCTCTGTTAGTCTATAAGGTGCCACAGGACCCTTTGTCGCTTCTACAGATCCAGACTAACACGGCTACCCCTCTGATACGATTAAGGACGATGAATCATCTTTGTGTTTCCTATGTAAATGTTATAACTCTGGTATTAATGGCTGAGATAACCAGTGCAGGAAACATTTGGGTAAGCGGTTGGAAATCTTGTTTAATGGTTTAAAAAAAAAGGAGGAGAGACAGAATTTCTCCAGGTACGTGTTGTATTGTCTCTAAGCTTGGAGTTTGAGCGGGGGCTTTGTGCTCTGCTCTTCTCTGACGATTTTCACGTGTGTTCTCTCTTAGCATAGAATCAATGAGACAGAGCTAGTTGTTCTCTCCAGGGACCGCTGGAAGAGAGAGCTCTGAGATTGCTTTCAGTCTTTTACTTGTCCTAATTTCTTTCTGGTTGTGAAGAAGACTAGAGCCATAATATTAGTTTTCAGGGTCTCTTGGTGCCTGACACACAAACCTCTATTACAGGGGTGTGTTTAAAAAAAAACAACCCAGGAAGGAAGGTTATAGACTCATAGATTTTAAGGTCAGAAGGGACCATTATGATCATCTAGTCTGACCTCCTGCACAATGCAGGCCACAGAATCTCACCCACCCACTCCTGGAATAATCCTCTCACCTATGTCTCAGCTATTGAAGTCCTCAAATCATGGTTTAAAGACTTCAAGATGCAGAGAATCCTTCAGCAATCTGTCTGGGCTGGTAGTGATATCAACAAGAGGTGGCACTGGATTAAGGGTCAGTGGGATGCAAAGTTCAGGGACAAGTTTTTGGCAACATTGCCCATTAGGGGTCTCATCCAAAGCCCATTCAGTTAATCGGGAATCTTTCCAATGATTTCATTGGTTTTGATGAGAACCTGAAGGCATGTGGCATGGCGGGAGGAACACAGAGCTGGAATTGAGGAGGCCCTCAGTCCTAAGCCAAGCTCTCCCACTGACTCACTGCATGGCCTTGGGCAAGTCACTTGACTTCTGTCTCAATATCCCCAACTTTAGAATTGGTGCCCAGCTCACAGGGTTGATACGGGGATTCATTAGGTAATAATGATGGTGCAGTGCTGTTAGCATGTCAAGTCCTGTATACCTTGGAAGTGTGATTATTTTGATATTTCATTCAACTTTGCTTTCCTCAAATTCTTCAGGCCAAACTGAGCTCTGAACTCCATTTGTGCAATCCCACTGTTGTCAGAGTCTTCTTTCAGCCACACTTCTACCTGTAAGAAAACAGGTCTTTGTGGCCATGGGGAGCAGCACAGGGCACAATTTGCCCTGCAGATTCTTTGATAGTGAGAGCCAAGCTGGACATTCAGCGCACAGGGCAAATATGTGGTGCTGGGTGTGTGTGTGTGTGTGTGTGTGTGTGTGTAGACACAGGAAATATGGGGCTCTTATGCCATTTTCACACACACACACACACACACACACACACACACACACACACACACACACACACACACACACTGTGACTATGTGAAAATGGCATAGGAGCCCCATATTTCCTGTGTCTCTACACACACACACTGTGACTCTGTGTGTGTGTGTGTGCGCGTGTGCGGAGAGACACAGGAAATATGGGGCTCTTATGCCATTTTCACACACACGCACGCACACACACACGCACACACACACGCGCGCACACACATACACACACAATGTGACTATGTGAAAATGGCATAGGAGCCCCATATTTCCTGTGTCTCTACACACACACACTGTGACTCTGTGTGTGTGTGTGTGTGTGTGTGTGTGCACATGCGTGTGCGGAGAGACACAGGAAATATGGGGCTCTTACACCATTTTCACATAGTCACATTTTACGATGGAATTGCAATTCAGTCATACCCTCGCAGGTGTAAGTGACACAACTGCCAGGGAGTAGGGAAAGGGAAGGGACAACACAGGCCCACTTTTAAGAGGTAGGGACGCCTGTTACTGACCGATATAGAGGCCTGATTCCCATGAGTTGCTGCTGAGGTTATGGTAGCAGCCAGCATATTGCTGCTCAGAAATGGGAAGGATAAGTGAGCCCACCCCAGATGACAGAGAAAAGGAAAAGCACAATAAAGCCAGACGTTTTAATCTCGTTGAGTTCATTTGTCCTGCTTGCTGCTTTACCCCCGGGGAAAGTCTTTTTGTTTTCTTTCCTTTTTTCAGGACAGCAATTATTCCATGTCTTCCCCCTCCCAACCCCATCAAAGTTGTGGGGTGAACACTCCCATCCAGTCTCTTCCACATTTTATCTCTTGCTGGAGTTTTCTGTAGAAATCGGCGCTGTGATATGAAACACAGGGCAGCTGTGCACAGTGCCTGACAGCTCAGTTGTTCATCTTCTACAAAAAGTTGCTGCTCTGAGGTGGGAAATGCTGGTGTATACGGGTGCATAGCCCCTCCTGAAGTTTGGCAAAGTTATAAGCCCCCTGCCACTCTGGAGTCATGGGAAGGAGTGGAGTAAATCTCCTGTAAATTATCCTTCCTCCCCTTTTATCTTCCTCCACCTCCCCTGTCCATTGTCAGCGGGAGAAGTGGGTGTTCAACCATGTCGTGAAGTAACGGTGGGGATGGGGAAGGGTTTCTCCTGCCGTCCCTGTTAATAGTGAGACCAGCCTCCAACTGTCTCTTCTAGGCTCATTTCACATTTAGGGCCTGGTCCTGCAAACCCTCCCTTAGACACATGTGGGTTGCATATATTTGTGAAAGATGTGTTAATTTTGATCAAAGATTGTGTCTACTGCTTCTAAGAACCTTAATTTTCATTCCAAAACAGCTTGTGGAAAATGTGGGGACAGTAATGATTATAAGGCCCCCCCTACAGTGCTGGCTGTCCCCAAGAGCCATGTGCCCAGTATACAGTACGGCCGGGGAACACTGATTTCCCCTGGTGCATAAAGATCCTGATAATGAGCCTAGGATGAGTGAATATGTTTGACAGATTAAGAACGCTCAGGGCCGGTCTACACTTAAAACGCTGTACCGACGCAGTGCTTAAGTGAACATGTTCCTGTGCCAATGGGAGAGAGCTCTTCTCTCCGCGTAGTTAATCCACCTCCCCGAGAGGCGGTAGCTATGTTGACTTTGAGAAAGTCTCCTGTTGGCATGGTGTTGTCTGCACGGGGGGTTAGGTCGGTGTAACTACATCACTCGGGTGTGGATTTCTCACACCCCTGAGTGACGTAATTATACAGGTATAGGTCTATAAGGTCTATAGTGTAGACCAGACCTCAGTGTTCTCTTCTTCTCACCAAAACAGTTGTATGTATGTTGGGTCCCCCCTCCCACCGCCATGTGTTTTGCCTGAGATTTCAGATCTATAATGCCAGATTGAAATAGGTATTTTCCAATTACTTCAAGTCTTGTCAGTGTGAGAAAAGTTAATATTGATTTAAGAAAATGGGGAAGCAGAGAGACTTGTAACCTAGAATGAGAAGACGGGTCAGTTTTCAGTTTTCTCATAGTGGATATATGCTTGTTTCCAGCAAATGGAAAACTGGGCTGTGACTAAAAATGTCCTTGGCCTGCCACAGAATTTAATGGCTCCTGGAGTTTAAAGGAAAAGGCAGTCATACTTGAACTCAGCGATTTTAATCCACTTTCCTTGAAAGTCAGCAGTTTTATAGAATGCTGTATGCCGAAGGAGAAAGTATATATCTTATGGTGCTGTAAATAGTTAGTATTTACTGGCTTTCTTTTTTTGAGTATGAAGTTTCTCAATGACGGTAAACAATTACTGATTATGTTTTGCTGGCATATAAAATATGCCCCTTTTTTAAAGTGATCGCCAGAAAAAATAAAGCCCTCTCAGTCTTGGCTCACTCAAGTGGCTGCTATATGCAAATAGTTTGGAATGCTGGAGTAACTTTAAGAATGATCGCTTTTGTGTGATGACTAGACTATTGCATTCATACAAATAAATTGGCAACAACTAAAATAAGTACCCTGTCATGTCCAGAGAGAGACAGAGGCTGAAAAAAAGGATGCTTTCTTTGTGGTGAAACCACTTAGGAAAAAAAAATCTAGCTCTTAATTTGTGTCTTTGTTTTTGTCCAAAACCACCAAGTGGCTGGTTCCTTTCATAGCTCTGTCTCCATTGTCATGACACTATAAATATTTGCTCAGTTGTACTCAGCACCCCTTTTGCTAAGAAATAAGAATACATGAGCAAGGAGATAAACGTCTTGTGCAAAATGTTAGATGAGTTTGCATAGGAAACAAGTCATCTAATATTCCAGGGCTGTGCGCTGTATCACGGCACCATCTAGTGTTCAAATCTATGAAGAGACTAGAAGCTGAATGGCTATCATGTATTTCTCCTTAGTGTCTCTGGTTGGTAGCTGTTTTCAATTTAGTGTCTTACATATATCTCTTTGGTAGGCTGTGTTGAGGAGCCTCTAATTTGGGTCCTGAACTCCCTCTCTGAACTAGATTTAAGAATATGTTGTGCTCTTTTGTGGGTGAAGTGGCAGTTTATTCAACTTGGGTAAGCTTTTTCTCCTGCTTGTTGGAGGATTTTGCATCGTTATATGGCTATTCACTGCCAACATTAGATAAAATTTGATAAGTAAAATTATTTTTATCCAGTTGAGATGATTTTAAGAAGCAATGCCATTGGATTGCCTTTCCTAAAACTGCATAAATAGATATGCCTGCAACTATTGTTCCAGCAAGCAACCCAATGATGAGATTGGGAATATATTTATATTGGCGTAATCTACAAAATTAGTATCAGGATTTCCAAACTCTCCATCCTCTACCTTTGAGGATGTTTGTATCTGGTTGGGGTCATCATACAGATAAGACCTGCCTACAATCCATATCTGGGTTCAGATCCCAAACCTCCCAGCATTTGGAGTTATTGCAATCTGATTTTTTTGATTCAGGCCCATTTCTTAATTTATATGATAAATAAGGAACACTTTTCAGGTCTGGTGCTATCATCCTTCATTTTTGTATGTGTCTCTTTGTTAGGTCCTTTATGTTCCATATAAGAAATGTCACTTTTGTGTTAGTGGGATAAAACAAGAGTTCTCTACCCTTTTCATTCTGCAGAATACTTCACATGAAAGACCCTCTCAGACCTAACTCCCCTTCAAACATGCCTCACTTCCACTGCTTGATTCCCAAGCTGCTTAAAAATCTGCACATCAGAAGGGGCGCCACAGCACCCTAACTAGAACTTGGACCTAAGTCTGAGAATCGCTGCAAGAGAAGGTTAATTTCTGAATAATCTCATTTTATTTTCTGTTAATTGGTAAATCAGATTTAATAGGATGTGAAATGGAGCTAGCGAGTTATAACAACAGAGGCCTTTATTTACATCTGCATTAATCAATTGCAGCCCCTACCAAAGATATAGGATACAAACTGAGGGTGCAGTTCTGGTCTTTAAGGTGATTCGTGCATTGTTACGAATCTTGAAAAATCTGCTATTGTGCAGAAATGTTCAAGGGCAATAGCTCTTCTTCTAAAATGTAGCCAAGGGCAGGATGAAACCCTGAAGCAAAGATCCCAGAATCCTATCAGAACTCTGAAGACATCAAATAATGCTATGGAAACCCATCATTACATTGAATTAGTTTCCCTTTGAACAGTAACATGGAAAATATTTTCTTTTCCCTTTTTGAGCATAGTCTGTGGTGAAACGAATAACACGCAAGAGCAGGCATGTGTACTTCATATATCAAAATGCCTATTTCCACATGTCTGGTATTATATTCACCATGGTCAATTAACTAGTGACTAAAGGTGGTTTCCTTTGGAGACAGACTGGGGTTTTTGGCTGCTAGTTTTTCTTCAATGGTAGGCATCAAAATGTTATGGAACTATGTGTCGGAAACACTGCTTGTTACATAGCTGAAAAAGGTTTCCAATTAACTACCTCAGCCCATTAAGCCATTTAAAAAAGAAATCCGTCCCCTTGTTGTTATGTTGCTGATATTATATTTGTAATGGAAGATTCCTTGCAAACGTGCATTTATATCAATTTCGGGTGAGCTTTCCTGGTAGCTCACAAGGCTGATTTAGTTTGTGTTCCTGAAGACTCCAGTGCAAATGTTAGTAACCTGTGGACTCAAGTGGGAGATTTATGGATTCCGATGGGGCTGCTTGAAAATTGGTCTCCATAGTGATGAGGAAGGTGATTGACCTAGGAAAGGCTCTTGGTGGGGGGAAGGGTAGGGGAGGAAGCTTTTTGCATCAGTCCTGTAAGACCCTCACAATGGAAAGATGCAGGCTGGAAGAGTCAAAAGCATCTTCTGTGCCAGATTCATTTAAAAAAAAAAAAAAGCTTACAGTTTATTAGAGGTAGGCTTCTATCAGTCATATGACAATGGGAGAAATAGTTCAGTGATTAATATAAGTAATAAAAATGTTTCTCCAAAGTGTCAGTTTAGACTTACAGACAACTCCCTACATCAGAGTAAGCCAATCCTCTGGAACGCTGCCTTCTGAAAATAGCACCATTGTAAAATCACGGGAAACTTTACTTTTTGGAGTGGAAACAGGCTAAGTGGATCTATCCATTCAGCCCATGGACAGCCTTCCCTGGCCCCAAAACAGGTCCAGCCACATGACCTGTTGTTCATTTATTCATTTTGTCGCAGTGATGCCCACATAATGCAAGACACAGAAAACACAGTCCCTGCCCCAAGAGTTAAGGTTAGTGTAACCCAAGGACTTCTTGATGCCACCTGGCAGAGGAGCCAGGGGTACACAGGATAACAGGGATGCCCTGAGTTCACCAAAAAGGGTCATGTCATGTAAGGTCTCTACTGCAAACATGTCACACTGGTCATCATCATCATTGTGAGATGTATGTACGGAAAATATGTAAGGAGTTATGTCTATACGCTGAAAATTGTGTTCTTTAGGCAGTGTAGTTAAAGGCAGGATGCTCAAAGGTGGCGTGCCTCGAGACAAACTTCTTCAGATGGAGGTGGGAGACACTTCTTATCATGGTGGATCATTGTGTAGCGTGTGTCTCACAATAGGCATCTGTTAGCATACTGAGTCAGATGCTAATGAAGAGTTTGTGGAGTCTTCAGAAGAAAATTAACAGGAAGACACAAACAGCAGGGGAGGGAACCCTGCTTTTCAGGTGAAGATCAAAAGATCTAGTCTGGTACAGCTGGGGTGAAGATGAATCACCCTCCCTCCAGGTATCCTTCAGTCTGTGAGGACAAACCACCAGTGGGCTTGATCTTATGAAAGGGGGATCTCAGCCAACCTGTCTGAAAATGCTGGGACGAGGACTTGGGGTAAACTATCCTGTAGGAGACCGAATGTCTTGTGAATTAAATTTAAGCTCTAACAAGTGTGTTATGAGTTTGTTTTTTACATGTAACCATTTGTTTCCAGTATTCTTACTTTCTATCATTTAAATCTCTCTACTTTGATGATTAACTTGTTCTTGTTTTCACTATCACTCTAAGTGCTGTGTGTGTGTTGAGTAGAGTGGTGATCTTGAGTTAAAATGAGTAAGCTGGTGTGTGCTGTTCCTTTGGGCACACTGAAACTGTGAATTCTGTGAGTGTTCAGTGGAACGGGGGCTGGGCACTGCAGAGGCGCTCTTAGGGGTTGGCGTGTGCCTATCGCTAACCTGTACAGAGAGAGCGAGGTCTGCGGAGGCCTGGAAGGCAGCTTTTGTTTTGCCAGAGGCTGGTGGAGTCAAGAAAGCTGATTGACAGCAGGCACAGGCAAGACTGTCTCACACTAAGGGCAGGTGATAGGCGAGGTGCCTCAACAACCCTGGGTACTCCTGGGAACCATCGCAGGTACACTTAAAATAAGTCCAAACAGCTTAAGGCAAGAAATGTACAGTTAAGGCAAGCAAACAACCTTATCTCTCCCCTGTAGTGATGCTATGCAGGGAGCAAAAATACAGCGAAAAAAATCCAATGTGTCTTTAAAAATCAGTTTAAATCCTTTTTTCAGACCTCAAACATTTACACTCCCTTAATCTTAATCCTGTGGTTATTGATTGACATCAGTACAGGGCAGAGTTAAGGTTGAATGGGTGACTAATGCATTTCTTACCTTAACATATTTGGATTTTTTTAAAGTGTAATCCTAACTTTGAATTCCTTGCATTTGTAGTGTTTGATGTTGGGATAATTGCAGAGCCTTGCAATATTTTTTTTTTAACCCGCCAATTACTGATACGTACTCTGAAACTTAACTCCATTTTAACAGAGTTGAGGTTTTTGAGTTTTATTTGGTTTGGAGCTGTAGTTTGAGGCTGAGAGAGAGGATTGTGATATACAAGCATAGGTGTCAGCATGATGGTGGACACGCTCAGTGCTGGTTCCACATTTTGTTTGGCATTCCTAAACTATCACCAGCTGCGCTCTCCTACCTACTGATTGGAGATCTTAAAATTCAACCACCTCTTCCTTCACAGTCCAGCATTTGTTCTCTCTTTGTGGTACAACCGTAGATCCATCAATTCAATCCCTTGTCTAATCTCTCTGTGATGGAATACTTTCCCCTTCCTCTCCCCACTGGATTTCTCTGTTTCGGGAGTTTCATAATTTTTTCACAGCATGGGCCTACCTTCCTAGAGAGAGTCTCCTGGACACTTGACTTCAAAGAGCACCACAACCCCACCAGCCTCCTCCTTTGTGATCACCTGCCATGCCTATGGCAATTTACTTACGTGGAAGAGTATCATTAGGAAAGTAGTGAATGCATTTTCAGTGGTCTTTAATGCAGTGTAGCAGCTGGCAACAAAGAGAAGGAACTAGCATCATGTGACCAGCCCACTTTCGACATATCACCAGTGGTCCAAAAACCGTAGTTTGAGGAACATTGGTTTATTTAACCTGTCAAAGCTCTTTATAGAAGACCCAAAGGACTTCCACCTATTCAGTCCAGTTTCTAATCTATATCACACCGATCACCAACTGAGTGCTGCCAGGATTATAAAAACATACCGTTCCCTTAAGACTGTTGTTGTGCCAAAAAAGTGCATGTGTGTGTGTGTGCATCTGGTTTCTTTTTAAACCTCCTTCCTCTGCAGTCAAGGCGTTTATCCTCTTCCAAACCTGCAGTCAATGGAGTTTGTATAGAACACAGCTGGTGGTTTTCTCTTCAGAACATGAGCGTTAGCCATCCATCTTAGCAAAAAGTGTCCCAGGGCCGCCTATGAGCTGGTTGACACGTTTTATCAGAATGCCAGAATCCTCCATACTATGTGTTAGTAAAGCTTTCCATCACAGCAATCCAGAGTATAAGTGTGTGTTCCAGACCTGCATTAACAAGCATCTGATGTAGTTCAGTGTCTTTTCTTTTTGCGTGTGTGTAGGGGTGGGAAATCAATCAGCTTGCTATTATTTTTAATTAAACTGTCTTGTCAGTAGATGCCAAGATGAAAAGCATATTAAGAATGTTGGTTTAGTTTTAGTTGATTAAATTAAATTGTCAGCTAAAGTCTGTCAAATGAGAGATGGAATTAGCAAGATAATAGACCTGCTTGGCTATATGTCCTGGGTTGAACTATCTAATGCGGGGGTCTCAAACACGCGGCCCGTGGGCCACATGCGGCCCGTGGAGTTATTTCCTGCGGCCCGCCATAGGCGCCAACTCCACTGGGAGCCAAGTTCCAAACATTACTGAGTGTTTATATTTTATTAAAACCCCTCTTTGCATTACAGTTTTTAAAAAGTGAATACATTGACTTTTAATAGAACAATATAGAACTCTTCATTTTTGACTATACTTTTGTATCATTGTATGAAAAGGTTTCAGTGATGCGGCCCTCGGGCCAATTTACTAGTTCTCATGTGGCCCTCGTGGTAATTTGAGTTTGAGATTCCTGATCTAATGTGTTTGTGTACCACTGCCCTCCCCTGGGTGTAATCAGAAATGCCCAAATATGTGTATAGAAAGTTCTGTACTGCAAAGAGCTAACGGAGAGTCTCACTGACCACAGGTTGAAAACCACTGTCCTAGGTGGCTACAGTTTTGTCACAGCATATGCAGTATTACATGCTGGATTTGGACTCAGAAGACGGGTTCAATTCTTGTTTCAGCCACAGACTTCCTGTGTGACCTTGGACACTTAATCTACCCCGTACCTCAGTTTCTCCTCTGCAAAATGTAGATAGTACCTCCCTGCCATGCTGTGGCATTGTGAGGATAAAATCCAATAATGAAATATAGTGCCCATCTTTAAAAAAGGGAAGATGAAGAACCCGGGGAACTACAGCCTCACCTCAGTCCCTGGAAAAATCTTGGAGCAGGTCCTTGAAGCACTTGGAGGAGAGGAAGGTGATCAGGAACAGTCAACATGGATTCACCAAGGGCAAGTCATTCCTGACCAACCTGATTGCCTTCTATGATGAGATAACTGGCTCTGTGGATATGGGGAAAGTGGTGGATGTGATATATCTTGACTTTAGCAAAGCTTTTGATACGATCTCCCACAGTATTCTTGCCAGCAAGTTAAAGAACTAAGGATTGGATGAATGGATTATAAGGTGGATAGAAAGCTGGCTAGATTGTTGGGCTCAGTGGGTAGTGACCAATGGCTTGATGTCTTCTTGGTAGCCGGTATCAAGCAGAGTGCCCCAGGGGTCAGTCCCATGACCGGTTTTGTTCAACATCTTTATTAATGATCTGGATGATGGGATGGATTGCACTCTCAGCAAGTTTGCAGATGACACTAAACTAGGGGGAGAGGTAGGTACACTGGAGCGTAGGGATAGGGTCCAGAGTGACCTAGACAAATTGGAGGATTGGGCCAAAAGAAATCTCATGAAGTTCAACAAGAACAAGTGCAGGGTCCTGCACTTAGGACAGAAGAATCCCATGCACTGCTACAGACTAGGGATTGACTGGCTCAACAGCAGTTCTGCAGAAAAGGACCTGAGGATTACAGTGGATGAGAAGCTGGATATGAGTCAACAGTGTGCCCTTGTTGCCAAGAAGGCTAACGGCATATTGGTCTGCATTAGTAGGAGCATTGCCAGCAGATCGAGGGAAGTGATTATTCCCCTCTATTCAGCACTGGTGAGGCCACATCTGGAGTATTGCGTCCAGTTTTGAGCCCCCCACTACAGAAAGGATGTGGACAAATTGGAGAGAGTCCAGCGGAGGGCAATGAAAATTATTAGAGGCTGGGGCACATGACTTACGAGGAGACTTGCTGAGGGAACTGGGCTTGTTTAGTCTGCAGAAGAGAAGAGTAAGTGGGGATTTGATAGCAGCCTTCAACTACCTGAAGGGGTTTTTTTTCCAAAGAGGATGGAGCTTGGCTGTTCTCAGTGGTGGCAGATGACAGAACAAGTAGCAATGGTCTCAAGTTGCAGTTGATATTAGGAAATACTATTTCACTAGGAGGGTAGTGAAGTCCTGGAATGGGTTACCTAGGGAGGTGGTGGAATCTCCATTCTTAGAGGTTTTAAGGCCTGGTTTGACAAAGCCCTGTCTGGGATGATTTAGTTGCTGTTGGTCCTGCTTTGAGCAGGGAGTTGGACTAGTTGACCTCCTGAGGTCTCTTCCAACCCTAATCTTCTATGATTCTGTGAATGTGAACAACTCAGGTACTGTGATGAGTGTCATGTAGGTACTTAGAAAAGAAGGGGTGCCTAGAGATTCCTGAAACGTGCACTGACAATGTATATTTATATGTTAATATGTGTACAGTAATATTCTGTAGCACTGTTGATTTGTATTAAACAACCGCCTGAAGATTTCATTGCTGTCAACACTACTTTCTGTTTAGAGGCAGTGAGTTCTTACAGAGTTGATAGGCCTTAGTCGAGGGTAGGAATGTTGGGGGTAGTGCCCCTGTCAACATAATGCTGAGATTGCTCTAGTGTTGCTGCGTCCTGCATTGTGTGTTGTTAATAGTCTCCTGAGTCAGGTTGAGAGCTGCAAAATGTCATCACATCACTCGGTGATCAAAATTTGCCACACTGTCATCACCGCATCACATTCTGTCCAGTTCCAGTATGGTAATTCTGGCTACAGAGACTATGTGCTTAGTGTATGGTTGGGAGCAGGAGGGTTTTGCATGCTAATCTGTTAAGGAGTGGGTTGTGACTGATGGAAAAAAGAGAACCTCCTAGTCATGGCTGTGTGTGTGTGTGTGTGTGTGTGTGTGTGTGTGTGTGTGTGTGTGTGTGTGTGTGTGTGTGTGTGTGTGTGTGTGTGTGTGTGTGTGTGTGTGTGTGAAAGAGAGAGAGGAAGAGGGTGGGAGGTGTTGAAGGGAGGAGAGCCTCAGACTCCTAAAGGGATGTGTAAAAACCCTGAGATACAGTTGGTTACAGTGCTCACCATTAAATACCCAGCATCTACCACACTACGGAACTCGAGATCCTGTACTTATTTTCTGTTCTTTAGATAAGAAACTACTTTAGAGTCTGAGATCCCTCGGGGCCTGGTTCTCATTTTCCCTAAGGCCTCTTTATACCACTCTGGCAGTGTGAAGGGGACTTAGTGCAAATGAGAATCAGATCTTACTGCCAGGTTTCAGAGTAGCAGCCATGTTAGTCTGGGTGTGTACAGTAACTGTTTACTGATGGCTGCCTGTACCTGCAGGGTATAATCAGCGTAGTATATGAGAGTCATGTTATTTGCCTAATTGGGAAAAGGTTCCATTTTTGTTGGTTTACTGTTTTTTTTTTTTTCTAGCTAGAGGGAAAAATGTGTGGCATTAGTTATAGGAATAGAGGTGAATGGGTGATATGGTCAGGTATTTATTCTTTTCTCTTTTCAGTTTTACTGATTAACTCAGAGCACTGGTTGTCATAGCATTCATATTTCCACTCTGACCAGAGAGATTTCTCTTCACTACTTTCTGCTACAGTCTCCCCTTGAGGTTTAGAGGCCGGTCTACAAATCATTATAAGAGGCAGCAGTTCTGCATGAGGAATTACTTTTAAATTTTATCAGGGAGGACCAGATGCACTGGAGTGAGCCACATAGGGGAATTGAGAATCAGCTTCACGGTGGAGGAAGAGGATGGCGACAGACCAGGAATTGGAAGTCCAGTGCTTGTTGAATAATACCATTTCTTGCACAAAAATAAGACTGCTAGCGAGATGGCTCATGCTGTAATAACTTAAAATTTCAAGGCAACATCTTTATTCTCTCATGTATATTTGCTTGGCATGGTGACAGCACCCACTAGTCGTACTGTTTCATTGAGTATGTGGGGGAACTGTCCTGTATTGTGTGCCAACTTGGCATGCTGTCACTGTTTGTTAGTTTATTTCAAATAGTAACTTCTGAGAAGTTCTCCAGTATAAAATAATGGCATAAAAGACACATTTTTGGTGGGAAACATTTTTCCCTTCCCAATTTCCCCTTGTAGTGAAACACTACATTGTTTCTTAAAACAACAACCCTGAGTTATTTGTTACTCAGCTTCATGTACTGTTTGCCTTTTTGTTTTTCGGTCTACAAACAAATGCGATAAACTTCACTAGTTCCTAGCTCACATTGAGCGTTGTGTAGACAGGAATCCACTGGAGTATTTGGGTGTCTGGTAAAACAAAGGGGAACTTCTAAAGGAAGAAAAATGCCCAGCTAGTGAAGAAAGTGTGGCTTTTTATAATATTTTTGTAAAGAAACAGATGGTCTTTGGAGGAGAGGTACAGTAATAGAGTAACATACTGTACATGCTTGAGAACAGTGAGGTCTCTGATGGATTGTCTTTGCAATGAAGCATTTCAATTTTGTTTTCCACCCCAGAATTAGCCTTAGTCACAACAGTTAGTTTGCATTTCTAGATTCTAGAGAATTGATCCGGTTAGTATGGAAGGTCTCTCTCTCTCTCTCTCTCTCTCTCTCCCCCCGCCCCAACTTCAGAGAATGCAGGAAATGCTCACGAACACTGCTGTTAAATTGGGGTTGGAAAATAAAAAGATGACTTTGACCACAAGGTCAGTTTTAATGTTCCATGTATGAAACAACTGCATCTCTATGTGTGGAGGCAGGATTCCCATGAGAGTTGGACCCTCTTAGAACAAGGGGTAGGGATAATGTATATGATGAAACAGTTGCAAAATTTGTTTAAAAAAGCAAGTTACCGTTCATATATAAATTGAGTTAATTGTGAACAGAGGGAACAAAAGAAAAATTAATTTACATTATAGGTGTAAAAATGATTAAGGCAATAGTGGCTGTTCTGACTTGTAGTTTCAGGTCTGAAAATGGTAGCATTTTAGAGGGATATTCTGCAGTGCTTTGATTGGGGAGGGGTGGGTGGGTTTTGTGCTGAAATGGCAGCTCTGAGTCACACGGTATTAGACCAAGGAGTTCAGCAGGAAGTAAAGGAATGTGAACTCAGAAAAACAGCAAAGATTTCAGACCACAAGGTTGTATACGGCATTTCACCACAGGATTTGAAACACTGGAAGTGAAAGGGAGTGAATCAGGCTGCTCATGTGACTGTGGATGCGAAAGGACGAGTACCACAGGGGCAGGAAAATCAGGTGGCCAAGGATTGGGTGAAGGTGCTGCTAATAGGTTCAGTTTGGATTATTGGTGCACACTCCACGGAGCTAGGAAATGGATACAAATTCTGTGAAAGGAGAGAGTTTATTTGAAATTCATAGTCCATAGAGTTAAGAGCCCATAGACCTGACTTTGTGGGAAGTTTCTTGTGTGAGTGGTTAGTGAAACAAACCACTGTGTTAATATAGGGAGGGTGCTTATGTGATAAATTGGAGAGGTATATGATGTATTGCCACCATGTACCCTGACCACTAGCTCACCTCCCCAGGACTTATCCTAACAGTCCATATGCCAAAGCAAGCTCAAACAACCCACCCAAACGTCCTTCTGCATGGGCCCAAAGAGGCAGTCCTGGGATAGTAACAGCGTTCTCTGGAAAAAGATGATATCACAACTTTAATGTCCAGCGTGTCTCAGCCTTGCAGGGCTAAAAATGGGGGATTTATCTCCTGGAAAAGGACATTTGCCATGTTCCCCATTGGAACATCCAGGGACTTCGAAGTCATGACATTTTTGTGATACAGCAAAGATACATATTTCTTGATTTAGTCCTAAGTGAAGCACGGGATCTGGTCCAAGAGGTGAATATGGTATAATGTAATTAAATTGTGTGTGTGTGTGTGTGTGTGTGTGTGTGTGTGTGTGTGTGTGTGTGTGTGTGTGTGTGTGTGTGTGTGTGTGTGTGTGTGTGTGTGTGTGTGTGTGTGTGTGTGTGTGTGTGTGTGTGTGTGTGTGTGTGTGATACCTAAGAAACTCACCACACTAGCATTTAACTTCAAAAAAGGAGAACTACATAAGAATGACAAGTCTAGTTAAATGGAAATTAAAAGGAACAATCACAAGAGTCAAATGCTTGCAAGCTGCATGGTGACTATTTAAAAACACCATAATAGAGGCACAAACTAAATGTATGTCCTAAATAATAATAATAATAATTAATTAATGAACAGCAAGAGGACCAAAAAAAAAAAAAAAGAAGCCACAATGGCTAAACAGCTAAAAGAGGCAGTTAGAGGCAAAAAGGTATCTTTAAAAAATTTGAAGTCAAAAATAGAAAGGAGCATAAACTCTGGCAAGTCAAGTGTAAAAATATAATTAGGCAGGTAAAAAAAGAATTTGAAGTCTAACTAGCAAAAGACATTAAAAACTAACAGCATTTTTTTAAAGTACATCAGAAGCAGGAAGCCCGCCAAATAGTCAGGCCACTGGATGATCAAGGTGCTAAGGAAGACAAGGCCATTGTGGAGAACTAAATGAATTCTTTGCCTTAGTCTT
The DNA here is from genome assembly GCA_033296515.1 of Macrochelys suwanniensis. Lineage (NCBI taxonomy): Eukaryota > Metazoa > Chordata > Testudines > Chelydridae > Macrochelys > Macrochelys suwanniensis. Next base: position 12,581,983 of record CM065796.1, read on the forward strand.
CACTGAAGAGGATGTGGGGGAGATTCCAACTCCTGAAACATTCTGTTGTTGACCCCCAACTCCGGCACGCCGCTCCGAGTCAGCACCTAGTACGTGGTGTCGGTACGCGGCGACCACCCTGGTGCCATCCACCAGTCGGCGCTGCTCCCCGTCCGCGGGGCACTCCAAGAAGGCTAAGAAGAGGCCTTCGCTGCCGCAGCACTGGAGCAAGACTGGGGAAGAGGCTAGACCCATGTTGGTCAGTCCTTGGTCCCCATCGGCCTCTAGGCCTCTGACTAAGGTCGAGCAGAGTAGCCCGGCCCGTTCGGAGCAGGCTTCCCTGGATATCCGGATACCCTCCACGCCAGAGGCCCTGCAAACGGCCTGGGACATTATGTCCATGCCCATTATGGCCTGGGACATTATGTCCAGGAGCACCGCCACTGTTGGCCTCGTGGTCCAGAGACTGCATGATCATCTTGATCACGATCATCTTGGACTACCTCCTTCACCTTAAAGCCCAGGGCCTGGCGCCCCCGTCCGTCAAGGTGCACTTGGCGGCCATATCGGCCTTCCACCCGCCGATGCAGGAGCATACGGTATTCTCCCATGCTATGACTGGCCAATTCCTTAAGGGATTGGATCGTCTCTTCCCAAATGTTAGGCCCCCAGTCCCGCAGGGCGACTTGAACTTGGTGCTGGCCCGGCTGACGGGCCCCCCGTTTGAACCATTAGCTACGTGCTCCTGGTTGTACCTCTCGTGGAAGGCAGCCTTCCTGGTGGCGATCACGTCAGCTAGGCAGGTCTCGGAACTCAAGGCCCTGACCTCCGAACCCCTGTACACGGTGTTTCATAAGGATACGGTCCAGCTCTGCCCACATCCTTCATTCCTCCCGAAGGTGGTCTCCGCCTACCACATGGGTCAGGACATTTTCCTGCTGGTCCTCTGCCCCAAGCCCCATGTGTCCAGTGAGGAGCGCCGCTTCCACACGCTGGATGTGAGACGGGCTCTGGCTTTTTACCTGGAGCGGATTGAGCCATTCAGGAGGTCTTCGCAGCTGTTCATCAGCTCAGCTGAATGGATGAGGGGTCGGCCGATCTCCACTCAGCAGCATCCGTACCTGTTATGACCTGGCGGGAGTCCCTCCGCCATCAATTGTGAGGGTGCACTCGACTAGGGAGCAAGCCTTATTGGCTGCCTTTTTAGCCCATGTCCCCATTCGGGACATTTGCAGGGCTGCCACGTGGTCTTCAGTTCATACATTCACCTCACATTATGGGATCGTCTCCCGGACCAGGGAGGACGCCGGGTTCAGCAGGGCTGTGCTCCGTCCCGAGAATTTGTGAACTCCTACCCACCTCCAACAGATATAGCTTGGAATCACCTATTGTGGGATACACACGAGCAATCACTCGAAGAAGAAAAGACAGTTACCTTTTCCGTAACTGGTGTTCTTCGAGATGTGTTGCTCATGTCTATTCCACATCCCGCCCTCCTTCCCCTCTGTCGGAGTTGTCTGGCAAGAAGGAACTGAGGGTGGGGGGAGCGCGCAGTGCCCCTTATACCGCACCATGGAAGCGCCACTCCAGGGGTTGCTAGGGGCGCTCCCCTACGGGTACTGCAAGGGGAAAAACTTCCAACACCGGTGCATGTGGCGAGCACGCACACCTATTGTGGAATGCACATGAGCAACACATCTCGAAGAACACCAGTTACGGAAAAGGTAACTGTTTTTTCTGTGCTGCTGCTGGCGGTGACTCTGCCTTCAGAGCTGAGCTTCTGGCTAGCAGCCGCCGCTCTCCAGCTGCCCAGATCTGAAGGCAGTAGTGCCGCCAGCAGCAGCACAGAAATAAGGGTAGCGGTACCGCACCCCCTCTGCCCCCAACTCCTTTTTGAGTCAGGATGCCTACAATTACAACACCATGAAATTTCAGATTTAAATAGCTGAACTCAAGAAATTTACGATTTTAAAAAACCTCTGACCGTGAAATTGACCAAAATGGACTGTGAATGTGGTAGGGCCGGACTCAAGGATGATCATGAAGGAAGACACTGTAATCTCGCCGCTTCTGCATGCTGATTTCACCCTTTTAGGGATATCACAGAACGCCATGGATTATTTTGGACTGAAGTGCAAGAGTCAAAATCTAATTTGTCCAGGATGCTGGTGGTGATCAGGTGATTGTATTTTAACCTGGGAATTTATAATTGCCATAGTAGCGAGTGTCGGAAGAGCTAGCTGCATTTCTGTCTCTTTCATGGGGTAATAAATAGGTAATGCCATGCAAGGACTGGCTTGCTAGTGCTGCTGCTCGCTGGATGGAAATGCTGGTAAGAGAGTATCAGAGCTCATTTACTCTCTCTTGATATGCTGGACCACCAGCAATGCCATGAGACTGCAGCAGTAGCTGTGTAGTATAGTCTTCAATAGAGCCAGTGGCTCTTTAAACAATTAACTTATCATGTACATTTTAAAACTGAGACCAAAACTGTGGGTCAGCAGAAGGAAATGATTCTCTTATAATAATTTTATCTGCCACCAGCTTCTGAATAATAAAATCCCAGTAGTGGATAAAACTCTGTATAATTTGATTTCCAAGCACTTAGGTATCTTTTCCCCCTCCATGGTCATAACACAGACCCTTTGAACAAACTGACATCTTAATGTAAACACATTTGGGTAATTATTTGAATGGGGCAGTTTTGGCTGCTCCTTGCTTTTCGAAAGCAGATGCTCCATCGTTTGAACGCTGTTCATTTTCTTTCATAATCAGTGTAGTGAACAGAGCTGTAATATTGTAAATATTAGAGGGCAGATTCTGTTCTGACTTGCACTCTGTGCAGCACCATTGACTTTAGTGAGATTTCATGGGGTTGTAAGTCTGGGCTGTTAGATATCAGTAGAAATGAAAGAAGAATCAGAAATCAGCTGGAGTTAAACAGTGCTCGTGTGACGGCAGTTTGCTGTCACTTTTTTTGCCTTCTGAGCTGTAGCAGCAGACTTTATGCCTACTCTGAACACAATCCCCGCACGCATTCCCTCCCTCTCTGTTTCTCTTGGCTCTTGTTAAGCTCCACAGCTTGTCTTGTGGGACCTTTCCAATGAGAGAGCGAGAGAGAGGGAAAGGAACACCACTGATTTTTCTACAGTGCAAATTGAGCATGAAATGGGCAGTGTGGAAACGGCTAACAGGGCTACAGAGGGAGATCTTAAATGCTGTTCATAGGCACGATGATCGTCTGAAGGAGCAGCAGCAGCAGGAAAAGGGGAGAGCAAGTGAGCTGAATGTGGGGAGTTTAATTTGATTTTTGCTAGGCTGGAGTTCTTGCATTTTGGAGCTGATGCCTGGAAGGTTTTTTCAATTAGGGAAACTAAGGAGAGACCTGGAACTGCTAGGCCTTGGCTAGGGATCCCATCCATGGAAAGAATAGATCATTGTAGCAGGGGTAAGTAGAATGCGGACTTGCAGCGATCTTACACATTGTACAAAGGATCTTTATTGTTTATTTTTCTTTCGCTGTTGCAAAATCTTAAAATCTAGATCTACAACTAGTGGGGAAATGCATTTAGCTTGGCACCAAATGGTAACAGGAAAATAAAGCGAATAAAGAGACTACAGCTTAACAGGCAGTGTTTTCCATGCAGAATTTTCAGATCTAGCTGAAAGGGGCTTTTGAGTAAAATCTCTTACTTTATAGCATTAAATCCAAGGATGAAGAAAAATGATCAGATTTCCCTCTCCCTTTTTCTTCCTCCCCCATATTAACCTTTGGCCTGTTGGCAGGGTTTATACACTCAGGAAGTCAATGTGAATAACAAAGTTACTGCAGTATAAAGGGTTTATCTTTAAAAACAGCCTTGTGTTTTTTTTAATTTCCCACCCTGTCCAATAAATCTGAATGATTTTTTAATTATTCATTTGTTTTTAAGTTGTAGTACATTCACTAATATTAATTACGGGAACTGCATTTGATGCATTTTATATTGAGGTACTTCTGCTCTTAGTTGTTGCTAATAACACACAGAATGTGTTTTTATTGATGAAACTGGATTTATTAGAGTTTGCATTTTAATTGATTTAAATGTTAGCAGTCTTTTTCCCCTCCCTACATTAATCCTTTCCTTCCTCTTTCTCCCCCTAGAAACAATCCTTGGAATAGAGAGTGAGAGGGAGTGCATATACACTCCAAACTTTAATACTCATTAGGAACTTAATTAACATCTTAAAGTTCTCAAGATACAGGTGATACTGAATAATTCAGAGCTTAGATGCCATGCTACAGGACCTATAGAGAAACCTACAATGGACAGATAAAGCTTTCCAGAGAGTTAAGAGGAATTTTTCATTTCATAGCCAATAAATAAGTAGCTCAGCAGGATTAGTTTTTGCTTCCTGGACTTCTCAAGAATGAGGCTTTTAAAATTCATGCTATATACAGCTAATTCGGTGCTAGGTTGAACTCTGAGTAAGAGGGCACAGATAGGTACACTGGCCCAGAAGGCGCCCTGGAAGGAATTGTGGCTCTCTGAGGGCAAGGAGGGATAGTAAGTTACTGCAGCTTTTCCAGAATGCAGCTTACTCTCTCCCCTCCCCCCCCCCCACTCTCTCTCTCTCTCTCTCTCTTTGCACCGGCGCAGCTCTGCTAGCTTTCATTTGCTTTCCCTGGAGCCTGCTCTCCCCCTTCTCCATTCCACCTGGATTTGTGATCCAGCTGGACCATGCAAGGATAGGGAAAGGCCCTTTACTTTTCTGCCAGGCCACATAGGGCTGAGTGACAACTGAGCCCTCCACTTGTATCACTTAAAAAAATCCCCTTGCTTGTTATCTCTGTCTTAAAGGGACACTGATGCAAATCACACAATAAGGAAAAACACCTGCGTTCAGGTCAGAGAAACTGATTAGAACTTTAAACACTGAAGCTACTTGTAATCCTTTCTGGGGTGTGTTTACCTTTTTGCACTTTGCTCAGCAGTGGGAATGGTGCCACTAGACTTGGCTGATCTAGCCGCCTTTACTCTCACTTGGTTCTCATGCAAGGTTGCATTGTCTGCAGAATTGCTAACCCTCAAAAGTTCCAAAATCATGAGGTAAGTCTGAAAAAAATCATGAGCTTGGCTTAAAAATCATGAGGGTTTATTTTAATTAATAATAGTTTTGGGTTCCTTTTTATTCTGCTTCTGGTTCCAGAGGGTGCACTGGTGTCATGTTTTCACATTTTGAAAGCTGAAATTCTCACCTAATCACTTGACTCGGTGAGCCTTGGCCTTTAAGAAATGTACCAATCGTTTATTCGTTTCATTTAAAGGGCACTTTCCATTAACAGTGCTCCAATGTATGTTTTTGAAACTCTGATTTAAAAACAAAACAATACTCTCTCCATATTTGGGGCCTAACTTATCCTGATGTGTCTTTTTCAGGAAGTGTAGCAGTGCATGTATCTAAATCTTTGTCATTCATATAAAAGTAATGAGATCATATATCCCTGAAAGTTTAACGTGTCCTTGCAAATGCTTTTATTAAGGAAATATTTCATTTATGTGATAATTGTTTTATGGGAAATTATTTGAAATAGATTACCCTTGCTCCTCAAGATCATTTTAATTTCCTTTTGGCTGCTTTACTCTTACTGCTTTCTTTGCTTCATGGGTAAGCCGTGACGTCTGCACAGCAGACCACATGGGGATTACACTACAGGCAGTGGAATGAGCACTGCTTTCCTCCAGCAGAAATGACCTGTGATCTTTCAAGGGGTGTCCGCTCCCAGACACCCTCTCATGAAAATACTGTGGCTGCAAAGTAAGACACCACGCAGCCCTCCCTTGTTTGTGAAATTGGAATGTTCCGTTTTCTTGGCAGAATAAAATGCTTATGTAATCAACAGCATGCCGTAGTAGTGACAGTGTGTTTGGATGTCAGATACCTACCCTGACATCAAAAGGTCAGGTTACAAACTTGCCAGCTTGTCCGTGTTAATTAGGGGCGTGATGAGGTCTGATTTGTCACCGACAGAGCTGTATTGGCAAAAGTTAGATTATACCAGCAAAACAGCGCTTTTGACAGTATAGCTTATTTCATTTGGGGATGGTGGAATAACATATGCTGGCAAAAGCAGTTTTGCTGGTATAAGCTGTGTCAGTGCTACGAGCGCTTAGCTGGTAAACTATACCATGCTCCAATATGTCTGTTAGTCTATAAGGTGCCACAGGACTCTTTGCCGCTTTTACAGATCCAGACTTACACGGCTACCCCTCTGATACTCCATACCAGCACAGTTGTACCGGCAAAGCCTTACAAGTGTAGATCGAGCCTTAGTATTGAGAAATAACAGGCTGACGTATATTCAGCAAATTGAGGGGTGATTCCTGTATCATCACGTCTTATATGGCACTTATATTATTAAATGGGAATATATAAAGATGCCCAGGAATTTGTATGCATTTATTTTAAAGTTCTACCTCACCCCTCCAAAAATACTTATTCTATCTATATCTCTATTTTTATTTGTTGATTTATGAATATCCCCAAAGGTGGGCCCATCTTAAGATCTGGGCACTGTTGCTTGATTTGCCTGACGATCACCAAAATCACATAGTGAACAGGTCTCCCATGTAAAAGTCGTCCCTAATAAGTCCTCTAAACATACACGATATCGCCAACCCCACACATGAAACAATGATGGATCATGCACCCGAAAATCATGAAATTTAAAATATTTTTTTCATGTTTGAGCCTTTAACACTCGTATCATATTTCCAAGCTTTTCTCCGAAACATGGGGAGTGGAAACTAACTTACTTTAAAAAGCGACAAAGGGTCCTGTGGCACCTTATAGACTAACAGAGGTATTGGAGCATAAGCTTTCGTGGGTGAATACCCACTTCTTCGGATGCAAGCAGTAAAAAAGGCAGCGAACTCAGATTTTCATGTAATCATAGGACTCCAGGAGGTGGGCTTCCAGAAAAACACCAAAAACACATTCATAAAAAGCACCCCCACCAAAAGCAAATAATGACAACCCCTTCTTCTCCACCTCTTCCCAAATTCCATAGAGAAAAGGAATTCTGCAAGCCTGGAATGCTAACACATCCAAGTTTTGGCATCCCAAGGGAAGAAGCGAAATATAGCCAATGGCCCTTATAGAGAATGCCCTGTTGACATCCACCTTCTCTCTGATACCGAGTAGGCTTCAGCATCTTTGCTGATCACAAGTGCTGTAGCCTGGCATGGGGAGAGGGAGTTGGTTTCTCCAATAGCCGAACCATTTCGGGTTTTAAAGAAAAGTAATACCAATATATTCCACCCAGCAAACCCACAAGTGGCAAATGTAGCTCATGGAGCACTGCATGGTGTTATGTACTCTCAGCCAATCGGCAAATGCAATGCCCAGGGCAGTGGTCTGGGCACAGCCCCGTGGAAGACTTGTTTTTAAATGTCAGCTGTATTAACTTCATGAAAACATTCCGCTTTCAAACTTTAAAAAGGGTTTGATGCTTAATATAGACCGGATCCCGATTGACTGCAGCTATATAATTAGAAACGTGCATATATAAGGGCCTGTGTCTGAAGATCACACATTTACAGTGAATGAACCACCAAACCAGGCAAAAAAGTCTGCAACTTCGAACAGGTCTGTTCTGAGAAAGGGAGCTGTACAATCCCTTTGTGGGGCTCCATGTTTGTCTCTCAATAACTTTGAGATCAAACATTCTCAGTTTACAAGTAATGTTATAAAGCTGCCAGCACCGATAACTCAGCCTGGGAACTGAGAGTCAAGATGAGTTATTTCCATCACCAGCAATGAAGGGTTCTTCAGGTTAAAAAACTCTGTCCTCATCTGTATAATCCCATTATTTTCTTCTTCCAGTAAGTGCCAGTGTGTATCCTGCCAAAGATGCACATTAGCCTCATGCATATGAGATTGGATTTTTTTGAATAACAGTGTCACTGTGTGTTCTCATGCCAGGACATAAAGGGCTGTGTGGGAGTGAAATTAACAAAATTAGATAGATGAAATTCTGAAAAATAAATCCAGATAAATAAGTTTATGCATAATTTCTTGGAAAGCTTTCTCCAGTACAAAAAAGGCTTTCCCAGCCCAACTGTGCTTATAATAAAATAGCAATGGCAAATTTTCCAAAACCCACTTTTAGGATGAGCATCATTTATAAGAAAAATAGATGCAGGTAATCGACTCAATGTACTCATTTGAGATTCAATAGTGTTGGAGTCACTGGAGTAATTTAGGAGATAGTGAAAATACTGTCTGTTGTCGCAAACTTTGAATTTGAAAAAGGAGGGAATAGTTCCTGTTTCTAGTGTCACCTGTTGAATACAACCGTTGTAATAAACTGAAAGAGTACATTTGGCTTCATGACTGTGTAGCATTAAAGCTTTGTTTAATTAATTTTTAAGGGCTTGATATTGAGAAGTGCCAGGTAGTGCTGGTTGGGAATCCTTCAGCTAAATGTCATTTCACTGGAAAATGCTGATTCGTTGAAATCAAATCTTTTTGCAGAAACGTATTGGTTTCAACAAAAGTTTTTTGGGGAATAATTTTCTAGTCCGAGATGGAATTGAGAGAGCCTGACTGTATAGCTTGGTGTGGAGGGCACTCGCCTTGAATGAATCACACAGAGTAGGGATTTGAACCTGGAATTTCCACACCCCAGGTGGATGGGTGGGTGTCTGTCTCTCTCTTTCTCTCTCTCAGAATGAAAACACATTTTTAGTTTTTGCTGAATGGAATTCTTGGTTTTGGCCAGCCCCAGTGCCAATGGAAGTTGAGGGCACTCCGCCCCCTACTGGGTGCTGCAATATTACATCCATAATTAGTTTCCCTCTTAAGTGTAATGAGGCTTTTAGGACATGGGGTATAACTAAGCAACATAATCTAAAGTGAGAGTGATTCTTAATTTTCAACAGCGGAAATAAATGAGAAGAAGCCAAATCTTGTAGTGTTCTCTCAGGCCAACTCTAGACAGACTCCCCTCGAGTTTTGTCTGAGTAAATACGCTGTGTGTGACAGGATTTGGCCCTGCATATTCTTTAACTAGGGATAGAAATAGTTTGCAGGAAAAATTAGCCTCGTATTTTTTGCTTTTGGCCATCAGATGTCATTTTCGCCCATTACGTACATTCCACAGCAGTGGATAAAGGTGGCGTTTGTACTGTGGTTCCACTCATCTGATTTGCTAAGTTGCACAAACATCATAAATGAATGAGAGGATCATAGAATCTGAGGGTTGGAAGGGAGCTCAGGAGGTCGTCTAGTCCAACCCCCCTGCTCAGAGGACTGACTTCAAGGAGGCATTAAAAGTGTGGTGGTTTAAAAAGAAAAAAAAATGTGTTCCAAATATTGTCAGAAAAATTATCAAATGTAATAGTGGTTTAGACATTTAATGAGCTTTTTGCTATAGCTGAGCATGAGCAGCCTCAGTTCCAGCTGCATGTGTCTGGCTGCCTTTGCCAGGGAGTAACCTTAAATTCCATTTTGGAAAAATATAAAAAGATTACCAGATTTCCTTGGAACAATGACATGCTCTTAGCCAGGAAAAGTATCAGCCTTTCCACTGACTTATAACTCCTGGCAAGAGAGAGCTCATGGTTCTTTAGCGTTCTCCCCATCTCTTCTGACTTGATAATTCTACGTTTTGCACAGCAGTGACTAACGGCCGAGTTTCTGAGATGCAGCGTGATTGTATTTGGATTGGTTGCCGTTGTTGAGAAGGGGAATTGATGCATTATATCGTGATAAATGCATTGCAGGACTTCACCAGACATGTATTAGACCCCCCTAGGGGTATGTCTGCCTTGCAGTTAACTTGGGTGATGGTTTCTGGGGCTGGAATAGCCCTGGTGTGAGCAGCCACACTGCAAAGTCATATCCTAATCACGTCTGCTCACTGGTGCTGCACTCCCCCATGTCTGTCACTGGGCTGTCCTGTAGCAAGCTGAGCTGCTCTGTTCTTTCTCAGTGACTTGTGGGAGAATTTGTCTGTCCTCTGGGCAAAGGGGGTGCGTGGAAGGAAGAATTGTGGGAAGGCATTGGAGGATGATCAATTCTCAAGCGATTAAGTCTAAAGTCCTCATTGAAAACTGGGTGGGTTACCTGCCCGAGTGAAAGCAGCATCTGGGCTGTAATACTTCCTTCCCGCACCCCCCAGCTGGGCCAGCATCACTGGAAAGCATCACTTCACTCAGGTCAAAGGGTCTTGTGTAGGGACAAGAGAGGGGCTTTAGGAACAAACCCCTGGAAAGAGCCCTGCCTAACTCTGCAGTGAAGACACCCTTGATATGTGTCTGCATAGGTTTGAGGTAGGCTGCCCCTTTGGAATGTAAATTTCTACATCCTCCCCTTTCCTTTGCTTTTGTTCTTCTGTGTGGCTCAGCCATTCCCTAATGATGCCTTCCCCAATTTCCCCATGCCCTTCCCATTGTCCTAGCACAGGTGAGAGGTCACCAATTGGGAGCTCTCTCTTGTGGGCACTTGCCTTTGCCTTTTGGAAGGGCTATCTCAAAAGAAACCAAGATCTCACGTTGTCAGGAAATATCAGTGCCTCTCCCCTTGTGTACATCCACTGGTCTAGTAATAGTTAAAGTTAGATGAAAGCCAGCGCTACACCGCTTTGCAAAATTCGGCGTGTCCCCTTTTTTGCAGAGAGCAACTTCTTTGGACAATTACGATCTGAGTGGGTGAGTGTAATTTGTGCCTTGCCTGCTAAATGTACCTGGCACATTTTGTGAGGGTGGGTGCCCAGAATATTGTATAGGATGTAGATCAAACCCAGTATTCTCAGAAACAGAACAGCATATTCAGCAATGTGCCTATTGATGCACTTAATGTGGAGGGTCAGGGACAAGGGCATGCTCTGTGAATATCTTGTCCTGAAATGCAGAAAATGGATTTGACAGCATAGGTTGGTAGCAGATCTGTGATCTTGAGTCCATATTCTGCTGAAAGATACAGAAATCAACCCCCTGTGGCCCAGCTCATCAGCACCAGAACTTTTCCCTGCAAAGGTTCTGTGAGTGGAACTTTTTAAAGGAGCCATTCACCAGGCCCCAAATACAACAGGAGAACGCTTCAATCTCCCACACACAATAGCAGACACACAATAGCAGATTTACAGGTAGCCATCCTGCAGCAAAAAAACTTCAGGACCAGACTCCAAAGAGAAACTGTAGAGCTTCAGTTCATTTGCAAATTTGACACCATCAGCTCAGGATTAAACAAAGACTATGAATGGCTAGCCAACTACAAAAGCAGTTTCTCCTCCCTTGGTGGTCACACCTCAACTGCTGGAAGAGGGCCTCACCCTCCCTGATTGAGCTAACCTTGTTATCTCTAGTCTAAGTCTTCCCTGCACATTTATATCTGCCCCTGGACATTTCCACTGCTTGCCTCCGAAGAAGTGGGTATTCACCCACGAAAGCTTATGCTCCAATACCTCTGTTAGTCTATAAGGTGCCATAGAATCATAGAATATCAGAGTTGGAAGTGACCTCAGGAGGTCATCTAGTCCAACCCCCTGCTCAAAGCAGGACCAGTCCCCAATTTTTGCCCCAGATCCCTAAATGGCCCCCTCAAGGATTGAACTCACAACCCTGGGTTTAGCAGGCCAACGCTCAAACCGCTGAGCTATCCCTCCCCCCGGGCAGGACCACAGGACCCTTTGTCACTTCTACAGATCCAGACTCACACGGCTACCCCTCTGATACCAAATACAATAGTACCTCTAAGATACAGGCTTCTCTACTTATGCTGACCAACATGAGAGATTTACCATGAAGTGTTCCATAAACTCCATTGCACTTGGTCATAAAGGTATTCTAAGGTCTTGAGAGCTCACACAGTGATTGTGCCGAGGGTCAGATCTTCCCAGGGTTAGTCCTGAGTCAGTGTAGGTTATGTTGCCCTCACTACATGATGGGACTTGGGAAGTGGTTTGATGTATTCAAAACACCTTTCTGTGATGGGACAGGTGAATGTGGGGTTCAGGAGGTTTGATCTTGCTTTGGTTAATTTCAGTGGAAGCAGATTTGGGTCTGGAGTAGGCTTTTGGGGTCAAGCGTTCTTTCAACAGCTTTTGGTACCTTGAATCGTTATCTTTCCACCCTAATTATTATTACTTAAAGGTAACTTGGACATGTTTTTGAGTAAAATGCAGGTAAACCTTGCTAACTAGGCAAAGCTTTGTTTACTGCTGTATGCAGAAGGATTTATGTCATGGAAATGAAGGCAATCGTTTATAAATTACATATGGTTCCTTTGGCAAAGCTCTTGAAACCTTTTCCTTAATAAGGTCTGTTTTCCATGATGACTCTATGCAATAGTCATGTATTCTATGCTTGCTGGGATAGGGGTGTGTGTGTGCGTGCATCCAACCAAGATGAGCAAAGAATATTCCCGGCTTTATAACGAAGTTGGAATGAACAAGTTTCACACACAGATGAACCAACCCTTGTTTCCTAAATTTGGCATGAAATAGTATTTAATCAGGACAGTTAGATTGTGTGGTCAGCAGTGTGGAATGCGGCAGGTCCTGTGTGCCTTGCATGCAGCCAGCTTCTCAGCACGAGTTTGTGATTGCGGAGTTTCCAATAAATGAATGAGACTTTAAAATGCCTGCCATTTGGTGCAAATGCTGATGTGCCACAGAAGTTGCTGTGGCTGGAATGCCACAGCAACTTACTCATAGAGAGTTACCAGGATGAAACTTTCCAAGTCTCTTCGGAGAGGGCAAATGACTTCTTTTTTGTCCCATTGCAAGAAAAGCAACATAATTTAGAAATTCCGTGTGTGTGTTGTAAAAATGTTTATAGTATTGAAATACATAATTTCAAATCACACTTCTAAACTGTGTTGTACCATAAGCTGTGAACTCCTGTTTTTTTTATTATCTATTTCTAGAAGAGAAATCCAGAAAGCCAATAAATTCTTCTCTGCAGAAGACTCATTTAATAACTCTGTTTAGCTGCTAGCTTACTAGAGATGAGCTGCTTTATCCCCGACAATGAAGGGGCCAGTGAAGTAGAAAGTTGTCCCCCTCTCCCCCGTCCCCCCGCTAGCCTTGTCTGTATAAATGATCAATAATGTCTTGGCTTGTAAGCGGGATATATAATTTAGTATTGCCTTTCAAGGTACCAAGGGTGGAACTATTCCCATTAAGTGGACTGATGCAGTGAGATCATGCTTGTTGCTTTGGCTGGTCTTCTAGTTTTGGGACTCTTTGCGGCTATTCAGTTTATTATAGTTAGCTATTGTTCAGTGGATCATTCTATTAGGAACTATGGTACTTACTACAGTCAGCTGTAGAGTGATGTGTGAATTTGAAGGCAGAAGAAAAATGAATGCCAGCTCTCTGACAAACTACAGCTGAAGCAAATAGAAACCTATGTTTGCACTCTTCCATCCTTTATTGGCATGTCCAGTAATGCAGAATGGATGCTCAGAAACTTGTCTTTGCCTGGGTAGCTGATTGATACTGTGGCATAAATTTATAGCACTGGGAGTTTGCTTGCAACTGTCCGTGCATAATTTATTCCTAAAGCCAACTTTAAAATGAAAGTGTGTGTTCTTGTAGAGTTCTCTTAGAATTCCATTGCTGTTGTTATCCATTTCACTGTCTGTAATTGAGAATTCTGCAGTTCAGTCTTTTCGAGTGTTTTCTTTACAGTTTTGGCATCTATTTAAACATTTTGCCCCGTTTATCTGTAGCTATAACTTTTTTCTCTCATGACCTCATAATCTTAGCATGTCTCATTATAAAATGCTGCCATTGAAAAGATTATGCTGTCTAATCAAAAAGATTAATGAAGTCAATCATATCTACTTATGTTAGCTGAGCGCACAGCTCCCAAACATAAATATATCACTACATAATTGTTTGTTATTTTCAGGACACTCTAGACTGTGATTTTGAAGGTGAAAAGTGAGCATTTCAAGTGATATGAAAAATGTTAAACTACCTATAAATTGTTGGAGACTGCTGTTTCCATTCAGTGCTTGCTCGGATGATCCAGCTGAAGTCTGGGGGCTGGGAGGGGAGGAGAGTACCCTTTTCTTGTAGCAGTGTCTGTCTCTGACTTCTTTTCTAAGAAGAATAAAACAATTTGCCCAGGTTAGGGTCAGTCAGTTCAGCCCATAGACCTGGTCCAAAATAAACCAAGGTCAATGGGAGGCTTTCCTTTGAGTTTGGGACTTTGGATCAGGCTCATAAGAATATTGAGTGCAATTCTGATTGCCCCATCTCAAAAAAGGTATATTGGAATTGGAAAAAAATACAGAGAAGAGCAACGAATATGATAAAGGGTATGGAACAGTTTCCATAGGAGAAGAGATGAAAAAACTGAGACTGTTCAGCTTGGAAAAGAGACATCTAAGTGGGGGGTATGACAGAGGACTATAAAATCATAAATGGTGTAGAGAAAGTGAATAGGGAAGTGTTATTTGCCCTCTTGACATAGCATATGAATCAGGAGTCACCCAATGGAATTAAAGGCAGCAGGTTTAATACAACATAAGGCAGTATTTCTTCACACAACACATAGTCAACCCATGGAACTCATTGCCAGGGGATGTTGTGAAGGCCAAAAATATAACTGGGTTCAAAAGAAAGAGTTAGATAAAGTTCATGGAGAATAGTCAATGACTATTTGTCAAGATGGTCAGGGATGCAACCCCATGCTCTGGGTGACCCTGAACTTCCGACTTCCAGAAGGAGGGATTGGGTGACGGATGATTATTCGATAAATTGTGCTGTTCTGTTCATTCTCTCTGGACCATCTGGAACTGGTCACTGTTGGAAGATAGCATACTGGGCTGGATGGACCATTGGTCTGACCCAGAATGGCCATTCTTATGTTATGTTCTTTATGCACATGTTCTCTTTAGACTGTTGTGTCTCCGAGAGACACTTGGAGTGAAAAGCTCTTAAATGGGACAGAGTCAAAGAAGATACTAATATAACAGGTAGTAATGCTATTTAGAGAGCCTAGGAAAAGGGAGTATACAAAATATTGTTCATACTACTGGAATGTTTTGCTGCAAAGAAAGGTACAGTAAAAGGTAAACCTAATGAAACATACTGTAACAACTTTCTGTTCAGTCATCTATATGGACTGAGACATTTCTGCCATAATTTCCAGGGGTTTTTTTTGGCAATGAGATGGGGTAGGGTTTTACATGAAGAAGCTGTTTCAGAAGCAACTTGTTTTTCCTTACCTCCTATCCTGTTCAACGAGTTCTTCTGCAACTCCACTGCTTTTCTTTTACCAAGGGATGTGGGATTGGCTTCACAGAGAGGAGCATGGCTAGTTCCTATGCCAGGCATTCATTTTGTGAGTTTTTACAAACCAAAATTAGGGAGTTTGCATATATGCAAGGGAATATGGTACATTTAAAATTTCACTTCTCATTAGAGACACAATTAGAAAGAAAATTACTAGGGAATGACCCGTCATGTCACATCATGTCATATCGGGTATTAAAGAGCAGAAATAATCGGCTAGTTGCTAACAATATGCAGCCTAATGCAATATTCTGTGCACACTTTGCTCTCTTACCACAGAACATATAAAAACAGCTGGGTAGCTTGTTTTCAGAGACCTCAACACTGGCTCATTGTTCTAATGGCGCTAGGAATGGTATCTAAATGACATGTTTGCTCTCTTTGGAGGCTGGATACTATTGCTAAACAAATTGTTCTTAGATAATCCCTTGCCTGTTTACTGTAGGGGCATCAGCAATTCAGCAAGCCCTTAATTAATAGACTGGAATTGAAGTTCAATAGATAAAGGGTCAAATTCAGAGGTGACGTGAAAGGGGGCTGTGAGTTGGATACACTTTACCCTCTGTTTGATTCCCACCCACCTTACTCTATAGGTGCCAGTGTAAGGCAGTCTAAATGGTTGTAACTTACACTGTAAGGAGCAGAAAGAAAATGTAATGTAAAGTAATACCCAATTTAATTTGGCTTACCAGGGGGCAGGAAGACGCACCAAGTGAGGTCTCATCTACATTAAGAATATGGACACTGATGTAACTGCACCAATGTAGTTACGCTGGCGCAAACTCCTCAAAGTGGAGCTTATACTGATGTAACTTAGTATCTACTTTCTTGATGTAGGCAAGGCCTGAGCTTCCCTTATATGTTGGTAGAATTAGTGTATGTGTGTCTAAGCGAGACTAATTTGCACCTCCTTTCTCATCACACTTAAATGTGGACCAAAGATTTAGGGCCGGGGGGTGGGAATTTCTCCCTGAGAAAGAAACCCACTTTTTAAACTGGACTGGAGCACCCAGCCAGGTATTTTACAAACGTGGAAAGTATTTCAAACTCTTTAGTTTTCCCTTAACTGTGTGTTTTTGTTTCTTTGCTTTTGCTGTTGCCATTCAGGTGTACTCCATACGCTGCAGCGCTTCAAATGTTAAATTTTGGCTGCAAAACAAAATGTTAGTGGGGAAAAACCTGGGCACAAAGCAGAACTGAGTAACTTTATCGTGATATTCAATCATATTAACAGGCAGCAGGGCATACCCAGTGCTGAACAACCTCTTTCAGACAGGGACAGAACTGTTTGAATAGTCTTCAAGTTTTACAGTTCCATCTATCCTGCTGGAAGGAAAAGTGTGCTTTGCAGGAGGATTTATAGCTGGAGGTTGTCTGGAGGACAAGAGGGAGATTAGCCCAAGTATTAAGCAGTAGCAAGGAAGAGGGCGTGTGGATGAGAGAAGGGGAGAAACTCAAAGGGTTTTTTAGGAGCGAGGATTGGAGAGCAAAGGAAGTGAGACAATAAATGAGGATGGAGTTGACCCCAAGAGCAGAATTGTCTTCACCTTCAGGAACTCTCCGAAGATTCTTAGCCTTGATGTGACCTTCCAGGAACAGGAAGAGCAGCTGCAATGCAAGATCTTTTAAATGTCCCTCACTTTAGGCAGGTTGTTTTCCTAGATTGTCTATTCACCCCATCAGTCAGGCACAGATACTGGGGGCCCCCACTTTGTTTCTCATACAAATAATCCCTTACTGGAGACTTTTCATTTGCTAAACAGGCTAGAGACTGCTTAAGAGCAGCAGAAAATTTGCCCTGTGCAAGGGACACGTGTGAGATGAACTCGGTATTTAATACCTTGAATATAAAATAAATGGTCCAGAGCCTAAGGTGTTTCTTGGCCCAAGACATCTTTTTGTTGCCTACCATACTGTACGTAGCCAGCAGAAGAGTAGTTAAAATTCAGGACGTTATGTCTAGTCGAGGAAGATGCAGAATTTGTTTAATTTCTTGGCACATCTTGTGTATTTTGTTTTTATGGTCTGTGACTACCTTATCTAAAGATGCAAAGGGAGCTAGGTTATGGGGAGAACCAAGACTTCATCTGCTGCTGTGAACTGATAGGCTACTCATTTGCTTGATCTTCTCTTTCACTCTTGTCTCTTTCAGTTTTCGCCTGGATTAGTTTTGCTCCTGACTAGTTTTGAAGTATTATAGATGGATCAATTATGTGCAAATTTCCCAGCAAGCAAAGTTCATTTTAAAGATTTTTCTCTTCAAGACATTCATTTAATTTTTTTTTAAAAGCTGAATTTATTTTTGCTTGAAAGAGGAAGCAAATAATTCTTCTGGCAAGTATAACTAATGCCTCCACTGTTCAACTTAATTACCACCCTATGAGCCAGCAGGATTATGAGGATGGGCCTCTCTTCCTGGAAAGCGTGTGCATGTGTGCGAGAGAGAAGATGAGCTATTTCATTAGGTTCAATGCCCCTTTCAGAGGAGGTAATATTGTTTTTTTCTGAAGCTCTGTGATTCTTTTATATACCGTATTTTTCAAAGGGTATATTTTGGATGTCTCAGGTAATTGGCCTGCAACTGTGGATAGTCTTAAATTGTTTGGGTACAATTTTAAGCTTTTATTTTCTCAAAAAATATATAAACCATCGTTATTATGGAATATCAAAACCAGTAAAATATACTGCTATTTCTCCCCTCCCCACAACTGCCATTAAGATTTTAAAATGACCTTTTATTGGCAGTGACTAATTTGGACAAATGCCCAGGAGATATTTGGAGCAAGCTGGTCTATTGGTCAATGTAAACCTCCTAAGGTTCTATTCCTGGATCTGTTTCACTGTATGACACTGGATACATTCCTTGCCTCAGTGTTCCCATCTGTAAAATAGGCAAATAGGGTGAAATGCTTGCCCACCTTATAACATTTTTGTAGGAAAATGTTCATGGTATCTTGGTGTAAGTGCAAAGTGTTTTCAGGCAGAATGTTTATATGTAAAATTAATTAGCAAGCATGCATCTTATGATTTTATCTCTTTTCATTATGTGATTTTATCTTTTTCATTATTCCCATTAAGAGTCTCCAGTGGGAAGTTCTTTGATTTTTCAATCACAAGCTCTTGTTGATTTCATCAGGAGTTTTTTTCCCAACTCCCAGGCTAGCATGCGTTGGAGATGGGCACAAAGGGAACTGATAGAGGAGTCAAGAGGAGAGGGTTGAGTAGAGATGTGTGCAGAGAGCGTCTCACAGCAGTGTTGATTGGAAGTGTGAGAATGTTAAGTGAAGATCAGATTATAGGGCCATATTCCGTGCTGTACAGCCACATTGTACTCGGAGTTGCGTGGTAGCGCATGTCACAACAGAATTCAGCTCATAATGAGGAAGCTGAGAGACCGTCTGTTTGCCATGGGAAGCTGATAGAGTGTCTCAGATCAGCTGACAGCATTTTCATACTGCATGGCACTACTACACGCTTTTTCTGTTGGAGCCTCCTGCCTATGTTTTAGAGAGCAGTGGGTTGGGAACTGCCAGCGAAGCCAATAGTGGAGAGAACTGCAGAATTTCACTTCCCAGCTTTGTCCATGCAAGTGTCTCTTATGAGATTCATATGGGCAACCCCCCCCCCCCCAAACCCACCCAAAACAAAAATCCAGAACGCTAAGATTTTAACTTAAAACTACTGGATGGGGAATTCAGGTGTGTAAGGTGTCTGCTCCATAGCTTGCTCCTCTGTGGAGCCTAAATATTGCCTCTCATCCACTTCATTGCTCAGGGGACATTGGCCTTAGCTAGTGTTCCTGAGGATCCCAGATGAGGGGGCCATAGTCCTTGCCATACTTGGGATTGGGTGAGTGAAATAAGATGGAATGTAGTGTGGTGCCATGTGAATCCAGTTTCTTTCATGGTGTTAAGTCAGAACCTTGGGGTAATTTTCAGAGTGAAAAAGAATTTTGCTAGCATAGCTATGTTGTGATTTTTTGGGGGGAGGGGGCAATATAAATTATACTGACATGGTAGATCCTATTATACCAGCAAAATAACGTCCTTGTGCCAGTATAGCTTATTTCTCTTGGGGAACTGGTATACGAAGGACTTTTTTGCCCGTATAAACTGCATCTATACTTGGAGGGTTTGCTTGTAGAGTTATACCAGCAAAGCTTTTAAATGTGGACAAGGCCTGAGATTTAGGTACTGTACTCTACCTCCCGTTACATGAACAGGAATGATATGGTTAAATCTCTGCGCACTGCTTTGAAAAAGCTCGTGGTAATATTGTGCTTAATGGATCTTTGTATTTGATGAATGATGCTGTAAAGCACTCTGTTGTGGTAAATTACTTGATAATGTTGAAATCTGGAGACATGTTTTATTATCTAATGCCTGCCCCAACAGATAAAATAAAAATAGAATAAAGTGGGTAGTTAGAAAAAAGATCACTGGTATCTGATGCATGAATATTTATGGGGATATTTCCAGTGGGCATTTAGTTTTACAGACTTATGGAGAATTAATCCTGGGCTCTCACTCTGTGCTTGCTGACAATTGTTTGACTGGTGCACCGTATATTTAAAAACCTGTCAGCTGAGATAGAAAATCAAATTGTGTTTTGCAAGGTGTGTATATCTGGTGAATACTGAATATTTTCAGTCTCGCAACTCCAGTCAGACAAGCACAATCCTGGTTCCTGATACCCAGCGTGTCTCGGAGCAAGTTGATGTGAATGTGGTGCTTCAGGCATTATTACATGCCTGGCTTATCCCTGCTCACTGACCTGGTCTCTGTCTCTCTTTCTCTTCTACCCTCCCCCTCCCTGCTCCTTGGTGTAGCTTTCACTCCCGGAGGAACAGAATGAAGTAACAAGGAACGGCTGTGAATCCAAGGAACTGGTCTACCTTGTGCAGATCTATTGTCAGGTAAATGTCATGGTTCCCCCCCCCCCCTTGCATTGCATAACTATTGCATTATATTAAATAACATGGCCTCATAATATTCTGATGTGTTGCTCCTTTGGTGTGCATTTTTTCACCCCTTCGTTGGCGCAGGCCCCAGAAGAATGCTCTGTGTTGTGCAGCAGGTGGATAATTTTTAAGGAAAGAAATACTGAGCTTGAAACAGAGAGAGATGAGCTTGTTCAGCAAACAACCCTAACTACAGTATGTGGAAAGCTATAAAATATTTAGCCTGGAGATATCTTATCCACATGAATGCTTAGAGTGTATGTATAGATCTGCATACGTATTAGGGATGTGTGCATACATTAGGTGTACACACAAATTATGAATAAATAGAAGAAGTGTGAACACAGAGGACAGTATATTCTGTTGATAAAAACTTGCAACTGTGAATCAAGAAATTGAGGCTCTAGTTCTTACATGGCACCTATTACTGCGGTATCTTAAGTGCCTGGGACAGGTAAATTCACCTCTTTGTACCCCGGGTTCCCCTTCTGTTACCATAGGGTTAGGAACTCTTCCCCATCCTTGTAGATCCTCAGGTGAAAATAGTGCAAACTATTGTATTATATTGACTGGAATTGATGCTTGTGGGGAGACCTATTGCACTTTGGGTGGAAGTAAATTACAGTGGATGTAGTGCCGGAATGTATTGGTTATTTTTCTACCTTGGGTCTAGCATTTCCTCCTACATCACCCAAGTTGGCCCTTTTTAAGTGCAGTTGACTCAGTAGTGGGCATCAGTGGGAATAGCTGCAATTTCTCCCTCTCATTTTGAATCTCTATATTTGGTTCTACTGTCAAGTTCCTGAAGACTGCAGGTAAGTGTAAGTCGTAGGCCTATTGACAGTAGGTCACAGCTTATGTTAATTATGTGATGTGGGAGGGGGCTGTTTTCCCACAAAGTTGGAAGCCCATTTTTCAAATTATCTTTGCACAAAATAGTCTGAATGCCTTTGGGAGTGAGGGAAGGGGCTGAAATGTCACAGATGAGTAGCTTTTATAACTGCTTGTACTTTGTGGGCATCTCACAGAGACCATATCACCCTGTTGGTGCCAGCTGGAGACTGGATGATAGATTAAAAGAGCAATGCAATTGCTAACAAGGCAAGACTACAAATCTAATTGAGATTACACGCCCTGGTCTCAGCCAATTGAACTGTGTTTAATAATCTAAGGATTTAGGCTGAGGTTTTCCAAAGGGCCTAAAGGAGTTGGAGTTCAATAAGTGTTGGGTGCCTAATTCCCTTAGGCCTCTTTGAAAAACCTAGCCTTAATTAAAATATATGGCATTTCTATTGCCTTGCACCTCGGGCCATAGCACATATGCACTTCGAAAGTGTTTGAAGACATCAAGCATTATTAGCTCAGTCGCTAGCTCAATTAAGGAGCCTGATTCAGCAGATAAGCCTTGTATCCTTCCCTAAAGCGTGGCTTCCTCTGCTAGGAAGGAAGGGTTAACCTCTGCGGTACCAGTGTGGGGGCCGCTCTGCCCCGTCACACAGGCCAAAAAATTGAAAGGTGAAAAAAATTCTGAAACAGATTTCACTTGGTCGTACCTTGGGTTTGCTACTAGCGTTGCTGTTGAGCTAGCTACAGCAGCTTACAAAAATATTTTAAAATGCCCACTAAAGTCATAATGTTTAAAAGTCAGGTCCAGAAACGTCATTGTTTAGTTTGGTCTAAATCCACGTAAATATAAGAGCTCCGAAATGTTTATAAGTATTTTGTTGCAAATGTGAGTAGTGTGGTATAAAGTGAGAGAAAAATCCGCTATCTCAGCAACTTCAGATTAAAGCTCTCGGATAAATGGACAGAAAAAGCTCACTCTGGTTTGTATTGAAGTACTTGTGCAGTCCAAGATGGGCACAGTACACGGATACAGTTTGTGTTTTTTTGTGTGGCTCATTGAAAAGACATTTATTTTGTCATTTCACTCTGCAGTTGATTACCAAACAAAAGCTTTTGAACACTAGACCTTTACAGTGGCTAGCTCAAACTCAGCTGTGCTTGGCAGACTCCCACCCAGCAGTTGCACTTAGGAAATGCTATTCCCCCCTTTCCCATCTGTAAATATCATTTTTTTAGTGTAAAGAGAATTAGTTCCCAGATAAGATTAGGGGGTTTTTAAGTGATTATTTGGGGAAAGCTTTCTGTTTGTCAGTGTATAAAATACTCTCTTTCGCTGATGTTCATATTTTGAAATATCTCTCTATTTTTGTTTCTATCTTAAGGGCCATACAAACTAAGCCAGATTAATAGCTCTGAAGCAAAAGAGTTGAATGTAGAGATACTTATTACAATTTTACTTAAAAAGTTCAGTCCAAGAAAGGTGGTTTTGGGTAAGATTGCACCATTTAAAAAATGTTGCTAGATAAATGGTTGATATTTTCAGGGCATCCAGTTACTGTGGTAACAGGATCACTGTTGTTAAACACACATACACATTCTCTCTTTCTCTTTGAGAAAGGAAGGGGGTAGATAGAAGCCATTAGAGCAACACACAAATACTTGAGATCTGAGGAAGCCTTCTTGGGGAAGAGTGGATGCCGCATTAAAAGCAAGTAATGTCTCGTTTTCCTTCCACCAAAGCTAATTTAGGTTTCCACCTTTTAAAAATACTGACAATATTTAACATGCATTTTACTAGAGAAGGAGAGTCTCTCTAAAGATAACAGTGGTGACTTTCTTTTAGGAAAC
This sequence comes from Macrochelys suwanniensis, assembly GCA_033296515.1. Lineage (NCBI taxonomy): Eukaryota > Metazoa > Chordata > Testudines > Chelydridae > Macrochelys > Macrochelys suwanniensis. The sequence continues at coordinate 12,604,908 of CM065796.1, forward strand.
AGACTAGTATAAAATCCTCAAGGGACAATGTTCCTGTGAACCTTGCAAACTCTGTAGACAATACTGGAGTGGCAAACCATAGTGATAAGGACAGAGCTTTAAATGACCACAGGGAGTGCCTGAGGCCTCTGGAATGGATAGCTGTACCTGTGCACCTTCAAAGTCTATCGACTATACTTGAAAACCTTTTAAGCTCCATTGGGGTAAGCGAAGAATGTACAAGTTCTGCAAAACATTTAATGCAGATTATAATGTACACTGAGAAATAAACAAAAATTAGGTTTTCCAAGGGGGCTGAACGAATCCTATCCGTTGTTTTTTGTTGGGTTGTAAAGCAGATTTGAAATCTGTAGGCCAAAATCCATTTGATTTACGAGTTAGAATAATTTCCAAATTATCAATATAATTTAAAATCTTCTACCTCAAAGATGGCCCATCTAATTATTCAAATACAAAACCAAACCTATCCTAGTTTAAGGTTAAACCAACGGCATTTCAGATTGAAAGTAGCCAGGTCGACAGAAGAATTCTTCCATTGACCTACCACTGTCTACACTGGGGGTTAGGTTGGCTTAACTATGCCACTCAGGTATGTGGATTTTTCACACCCTTGAGTGATGTAGTTAAAATGACTTAATTTCCTAGTGTAGACCAGACTCTAGACTTCACACTGGCAGTGAGTGAGCTGTGTGCTGTGTTCTGTAGTGTGTTGGCAGCACGGTATTTAGTCCTGTTCCTTGTGCAAAGCAGCCGAGGCTCTTTAATGTGAGTTTGATTTGAATGAATAAGACTCCTGATATGGTAGAGAAAGGCAGTTACACACGTTTATGCCAGTGGTAGCTCTCTGAATTGTCAGAGTCAATCCAGATTTAATATCTCCTTATAGAGTTGATTTGATTCCAAAGGGAATTCCATCCAGAATCCCAGAGGCAGAGGAGTAGGGGCAATAATGTGCTTTAAGGGGAGTGTAAAGAGAGAGCCATAAAAATGAGATCTGAGTGTGATGAACAGCCAGGACTCCCTATCCTAGGATGCTTTTGGGAGGAGGAGAGTTGGAATATATATTTACAGAAGGGAACATCTTACTTATGCTAGATGTTCTGGTTCTGAACGGCCATTTATTCTGAAGCCTACCATTACATTTTGCACAATGCCTACACGCTACATATGAAGTTGGCTGGTATGAAGAGATCAGGTAGTGACACCGATGACTCTCTTTCACCAGTTACAACACAAATACATTTTTAGAAACTGACACCCTATGGAGCCGGAGTCCTGAAGTTATTGCTCCTCTCATATCTCCTATGATAAGATGTATTCAATACACTGGCAATGTTGTACTGACCTGCGTTGTTGAAGATGTACTAATGGTTTCCTGTACCCACTGTCCTCCACATCAATTATTAGAACAATATACTGTTGTCTTATATGGTATGTGTGTGTTATGTGGGCTTCTTAGGGCTCACTGCCCAATTGCTAGTGTCCTTTGTCCCCTGCTTCCTTCCCAGCCACTGAGCAACCATTGCCCTCCTGTTTGTAAACTTGTCCACTTGCAGAACTTTCCCCTCTTTCATTTTTTTGGTTCCCAATCTCTTACAGTTAACTTTTCCGTTCATGGCTTGCTTTGATCATTTCTCATTTAAATATACGTTGGTGAAGCAAAGGGGACAATGTTGCCTCCTGCTATTTTTGGCTTTTGCACAGCTCAGATATAATGACAGGATCGTAGTTGCACTTGGTTTTGGTTTGAATGGCGTATAAATGAGTGGTTGAGTATTTATTGATTCAAACAGCTGCGATAAATACAGTTTCATGGAACTGTCTGTACTACAGCAAATATTTTCAGTAGATGCAAAATTAGGTACACTTTTAAAGCTGTCATTTTGGCTTACCAAACAAAGGCACGGACCAGCAATGCTGTGAGCTCATACGGTTTTAGCTTCCAATCCTAGTGCCGAAGTTATCCAATGAATTAGTTTGAGGATGGTGGCATTTGTGTCTTGGAAGAGGTGACACCTAGGATAGCAGCTGACCAGTTCATAAGATTTGCATTGGTCTAAGCTGCTGTCCAAGTGTCCAAGGATGGAGATCAATGAGGGACACACAACGCCTTCTGATTAATGTGCACTGTGTGCATTGTTCTGTGGATGGAAACCTGCCAGAAGGGCTGAAGGAATACCCAGACACCGTGCTGGTCAAGAAGGGAAGATGAGCAAGAATAAATAAAGAATACATTTCTCAGAATAAAATGCAAAATCTTGACAGTGTTTTTTTGAAGCAATAAAGGCTTTGACAATTATATGGTAGCTTGTCAATGTCATGTTCCTTGGGCATTGTGCCCGCAGAGAAAACTTTGAATTAGAGAGATCAATCTTCTTGTATTCAAATGTATTCCATTTAGATCTGGAGCAAAAGTGAAAGGACTGGCTAGTGATTATGATTTCTTTCTGTGACTGATGCCTTTTGGCAGGGCTTCTGATTGTAATGTGGTACTTGTAGGGCAAGGCTGGGCTCAACCACAAATTGAAAAGAACAGTTGGCTTTAAGTGTTCTAAAGAGACATTGATTTCTGCCCCATAATTAAACAAGTGTAAATGCATCACAGCACAACAATTTTTCTTGTAGTACAGCTGTTCCAAGACCTGGTTTTGGTGGAAATCCAAAATGGGAAGAGGTTTCTGGTGTGTGTTCCTGCTTTTCTTAGATATCTTGCTGTTTATCATCTATGGATAGCTTTAATAAGAATGTATCTGTAAGAACAGTATTATGGGGCATGTCTAAATGAGGAAATCGACCCGCATAGCTGTTCTAGAATACCTATTCTGCAATAGCTAGTCCAGACTGACTAGCTTTCCATATGGACATTCTATTCTAAAGGAAGTGACTTTATTCAAGAATACTTACTGCGATTATGTAGCTGAGTACTTAATCTGGAATAAAATCACTTTTATTCTGGAATAAAGTGTCCACACAGGATAGTTATTCCAGAATAGCTAAAATATACCGGAACAGCTGATACTGATCAATTTCTCCCATGTAGACAAAGCCATAGTGGTCCTTAAGGTATGTAAAGTGTGATATGCATGAGACTGCGGGTAAAATATGTATATAATTAAAAATTCATTCTTTTTATAGGTCTTCTGTTCTTTGAGCTGTTAGGGGTCATGTTTTTAAGCTTTTTATCTATAACCATGATGGCTAAGACCTCAAATTTCATTTTTAAGTGAAAGCTGAGATTTTCATGTAACCGCCTGATTCCAGGAGCTGGGGCTTTAAGAAAAACACCAGATAGCCTGAGACTTGTAATAAATGGAACTGGAATTTTTTTCTATTTTTATTGCTGTTATAACAGGTGGCCACTATTGTGGTGCGATTAGTATTGAAGAACTCCCACGCAGACTGAAATGTTACTGCGAGTAGCAGGTAACACTGTATTCTTGGATTGCGCGCAGTGGGGTCGCTACCTTCTTCCTTTTGACTTCACGAGGGCGTTCTTGCATCATGATGTGCACCAAGGTGCAGGTGATGTGATGAAGATGTGTTGGCCCCAAAGTGGATTGGTGGCCAACAGCTTCCAGGACAAGGTTGCAGGATAGAACCATCAAAGTTGGGACTGTCCCATGGAAATCAGGAAGAGTTGTATATCCTAGCAACTGTGCTGACCTAGGAGTGTTTCGCCATTGTACAGAGGACATGTTACTCTTGGCAGCTTGCACTTCTACCCTGGCTGGCAGGTCAACCAGAGCCTTAAACAGTGTAACCAGTTTTCTTTCAGTGAGATGTCAATATTTGTACTGTGGGAAACAGCTTTCCAGATAGTCTTGCAGCAGCCTAGCATGGGGATTACTCTAAAATGTCTGTTTTTACTATATAACCAAGAAACCCCCCTTGGACATCACAGTTTGGCTAATCTGAATCAAATCCACAAAGGAAATTATTATGGATGTAGTGACTTTATTAATGCAGTCGATCCTTGTTTGAGAAGAACATGCTGGGATGTTCGCAGTGCTAAAGAAGCTATCTGGTTTCAGAATAAGCCCTCTGAAGGGAAATGAATTAAGCCTCACCTCACCATGGGGAGGAAGTGTTGTGTTCTAGTCCCATTATAAGGCGAGATAGCTGGAGCACAGAGAACTCTATAGTTTGTCGGTAGCAAAGCCAGGGATAGAACCCTGGTCTCCTGACTCAGTACCAGTGCCTGTCGATAGGGACCTAAGAAACATTTAATGAAAACATAAAAATCTAAATCAGCCAGCACAAATATAACAGCATCCTAAACCTAAAGAACTTGTGCAAGGACAAAGCACTTGGGCCTTGAAATATATTCGGTCCCCTTTAACATTTTTAAAATGTTAAAAATTACGTACCTTAAATGTTCCATCTTTTAGGTCTTGGTGCCACTATTCAATCTGTTTCTTCTTAAAAACCAATGTGTGCGGTTGCCAAAAAAGCAGCTATTTTTCCAGCTTGGCTACTGCCCTGGTTACAAAACTTCTCCAAACCTTCCTGGATTTCTTCTGATGTGTGCGCTGTATTTAATGTTCTACCTCAGTGCCTCTTTTCTTGAGTTCTTATCATATACAGCTTTGAAAGAGCGGTTAGTTGGTGATATTTTCTGGCTTTTAAAATGCCCTAGAAAGTGTCCATTCTTTGCAGCAGCATCTCATTAATTAACATGGGTGCTTCAGCAAAATGCTCAAAAAATGGCAGAGACAAGGTGGGAGAAGTATCTTTTATTGGACCAATGTTTGCTGGTGAGAGAGAGAGCTTTCAAGCTACACAGGGCCTTTCTTCAGAGGACACGCACACTGCTGTGATGAGTTTACCATCCAATCCTAGAGCGCTGTTTCTGCAAGGTGTGCTGCACAGGTGAACCCCTGAGCCTGCCTCATACCCCATTGACCCATTTCAGGTTCACTCTTGCAGAACATGTGGGATTAGGGGTCTATGAGTGGCCAAAACAGAGAGACAACAACGGAAAAGGAGTGGATTTTGAGGAAGGGAGGACAGTGGTTTCACAAATGGTTACTGCTTCTTCTTGCTGTTCATGTTTCCTAAATGCAGATAGAGGCAGGGGCTCACTGACTTCAGGCTGTGATGACATCATGTTGATTTCAGCCTAATTTATTTGTTATCTATATCCTTAGCTTGTGAAATATCTTTGGGAAATCAAGCTAGAGGGATACAGGTGATAATGTCTGGCAAACATTTTGAAAATCCTTGTTTCCCATTCTCTTATAATGAAATGTGCACTTATTTGTATTTGACAGGAATAAGTTGTGTGTTTGGGATGTAAGCAGTGTCAAATATATTATGTCTAATCATTTCCATGCATTGAAGTGCCTGTTTTTTTTGTAAATGATGTGATAAGTGACAGCAGCGCATAAACCTAGCAACCGTAACTGATTTCTGAAACAAAAGTTTTTTGAATGCTAAACTATTTTTAGTAGATTTTCTCCTTGGAAATTAGTTTTAGTAAATAATGTGCTTCATTCTTCCATTAAAAAAAAGATGAGAGAGAGCTTGGTTTAGTGGATGAGACATGGAAGTGAGAATCAAGAAACCTGAGTACCATTTCCAGCGCTGCCACTGTCTCTGTGGGTCACCTTGGGCAAGTCACTTTCAAAGTTACCCATTTGTCAAATAGCTGGTGATGGTGCTTGCTTCACCTTTGTAAAGCACGTTATGAAAAGTGCTAAGTAATTACTCCTGCAGTATCTGACCTGTACAGGAGAAAAGACAGGGTCAATGCATTATTCTGTTTAAATATATGTAATAAAAATGTGTGTGTAGTAATCTATAAGTAGATATCCATTCATTCACCGCCTTGATACCTTTAGGTGGGTAGGGTTTTCATTCCCATTGCTTAGCAGTCAGTCTTGTTGGTGGCTTTGAAGCATTTCCTCTGCGGTGCAAGCTCACATTGGGTTCTGAATTAATTTTCTGATGTGTAGAAATGCAGTCTCCTGCCACAGCTTTCTCTCTTCCCTTTCTCCCCCTGCCCCATGTCTCTCTGACCCATTGCTCCTACCATATAATTTCACTAAGGAGATGATTGGTATTGGATTGTTTAAATTACAGGTCATAAGGGGGGAAGGGAGTTTTATTAAAGCGTTGAGAGATGTAAATCTCATTTCAAATTGCAAGAGCTTTAGGTCTCTGCCTTTCCGAAACAGACTTATTCAGAAGACAACATTTGAGCATCACAGCTTCAGATGCTATGCCTTGTTTGTATGTTCCACTGTTTATATGCTCCTGTTCCTTTGCAGCTCCACAAAATAATTGCCCCCAGAAAATACTGGACAGAACATTTGCCTAGTGGCTGGATATTTCTTGCAAAGCTTATTCCTTTGAGTGATGAGGAAACATTCAAAAGGTTCAGTTGCTCATTTCAGATTAGCACACACAACTCTGCATACTCATCCTATCTGCTTATCTGACCCTGTTTTTCTCCAGAATGGATTGGAACTACAGTGACCAGATGTCCCAATTTTATAGGGGCAGTCCCAATTTTTGAGTCTTTTTCTTATATAGGCTCCTATTACCCCTCACCCCCTGTCCCGATTTTTCACACTTGCTGTCTGGTCACCCTAGCTGGAACTCAGAAGAGAACAGTCCTCAGTAGATTTCTGTTGCTTTCATTTGGGCCAGAAATAGAGGGAACCTAGTCATCCAAGTATCTTCTCAATGTATCTGCTTCTGGTCCCATTTGGAATAAAGAGGTACATGGAAGTGGGTTTGTGAGGGGCCGGAGGAGAAATAGAGGAGGTGTTTTGTGGAGAGAGAGTCCAAGAGAAGTTAGTGGTTCATATGAAAACCTTCACATTTGCCTGTTTATATAATTAATTAACTTCTCTGTGTTGTTCATATGTTAAAGATTTAATAATGTAATAAGGCCGCTCAGGATGCACCAAACAAATATGTTGGTCTACCTTATATTCCTTCCATGTGTGACAGCCTGGGTAATGTGAGCATTCCCCTTCTTCTCCTTGCCATAGCTTCCTTCCCAGGTCCATGCTCCGCTACTCCAAATGGAGTCCTGAGGTTTAAGGTTTGTCATCATTCAATCCTTTTTAAAGCCCATCGGTTTCTCTCATCATTCATCCACAACCTCGCCGTATCAGCATAGGAATCTCTAGAGGCTGTTCATGCTATTTCTAAACTGTCCTTCAGAGGCTGCTGCAGACACTAAGGGCATGTCTACATGGGAACACTGAGGGTATGTTTAAACTAGAAACACAGCAGAGACAGCTGTTGCTGCATTGCTGTAGTGTAGACACTTCCTACAGCGATGGGAGGGGTTCTTCTGTCACCATACTAAGTCCACCTCTCCGAGAGGCGATAGCTAGGTTGACAGAAGAATTCTTCCATCGACCTAGCGCTGTGTACACTGGGGATTAGGCCAGCTTAATGACATCATACAAGGCGTGACATTTTTCATAATCCTGAGCAATGTAGTTAAGCCGACCTGGCTTTGTAGTATAGACCGGCCCTTGGGAAAGTTAAGCTAAATTAACTAAAGATGTTAATTTAAAATGCGTCAGTTAAAGCACATCAACCCCCCCGTCCGTGTATGGATCGTCTCATTCAGAAGTAAAATGGCCTCAGTTCGCTTTAGCGTAACTCACTTTGGAATTCCTGTGAAGGCAAGTCCGAAGTAGGAAGCAGAGATTGATAGTGGAACTTTACTCCTCCATCTTTGCAGCACAGTGGAAACATGCCCAGTCAGTCATGCTAAATTAAGCAATTTTCTACCTGTTTTCCGAATTCATGGGATGGCTTGCAACATAATTTAAAACACACAAAATTGAGAGCAAGCTCTTCTTCATATTCCATTCTGAGCAGAGGATAGACTTTACTGACCAGCTGCTTCATCCGTCTCAGTCACACTCCACTCACTTTGTGCTAGTTTTCCAGTTACGTTCAGTTTCCAGAAAGTTGTAGTAATACACTAGAAAGTGTGAACTCGTCTGCGAGAGTTCAGTACACAGACTTAAACCTTGATAAAGCCACCTATCGCACCAGATGGAAACACTTCCTAAATAAACTATAAGTAGTGGATTTTATCGGGTTTGTTCTGTGTTTTGACTATTTTTCTAAGCCATTTTCCACTGTGATTTGCAATAAAGGGCCGTGGTGGATTAACATCCAGACCCTAAGACCCAGACAGCTGTCAGTGGCAGCGTAAAACCCTGCAGTTGAATTCTGGCATCTTTCCAGCTCCTTACTATTCAGTTTTCTTACTCTAGGGTCAGAGCCAACTGTCTTTTAGCAGTTACTTTTTTCTCGTTTTCCCGTCTCTATCTCCATGTTGACTGACATTGTACATGGGGTGCCCATGTAATTTCATGGTTTCTGTCAGGAATTCAGGATGCCTGAGACTCTGAACCTGAAAAGAACAATCTCCCCATCTATGAAAACAAAACAAAACAAAAAAATTCCTGGCGACACTACAGAGAGCGCATGTCCAATCCCTGGGACAGCATCTCCTGGGGCTCAGTAGCAACCTGTCTGGTTGGTTTGAAGTTTTATTGATGGGAATAAAAGGAGTCCCATCCCGACTGCCTTACCTGGAAGCACATGATTTGACATGAGGTCATAAATTAGGGGGAGGTGGGTCCCAGTCTCTGTTTTAATGCGTGGGCATCTCTGTGTTTTGTGTTTATAAGTTTGAAGAAATGATAAAAGTTCCAAGTGTAATTAGTGTTATTGTTTGTTGTGAATGGGACCTCTCCCCAAATAACAATCCTGATGGAAAGGCGGTGCTTTTATTTTTGGCAGTATATTTCACGTATCTGGAGAATGGGGCAACCTGTTGTTTTCTTTCTGGGGCGGGGGGCTCACTTCTCCTTAGCATTCAGCAAAAGCAGAACTGATTCTAGACCATTCAGAATGCAAATGGGGGAGTGCTGCTGCTTGCCAGAAGTGAAGACAGCTACACCAGCACTAAAACTATTCCTGTAGTTAACTCTCCTCAGGCTTGTGGGAGCTGCTCTCAGAAGTGATCAGACCCTCTATGGGGAGGAGACCAGCCATATGGTTTGAAGTGCTGCTTTAGTGTGGGGGTGGGAGTGAAATGGGCATACAAATATGAGAGAGAAAAAGATCATTTGCTTTTTTTCCCCAGCCAAACAATAACAGGGAGGCACAGCAGTGTCATTCCATCACTAATGAAGCCAGCTGTGAGGCCCCCTCAAGCATTGTGTGCTCTTCACTTGAAAATAAAAAAGAAAGTTGCCACTGTGTGTTGACATCTTCCAGGAAATATCACCAAATGAATTGGGGTTATGAGAATATGCACAACCCCTTCTGACTATGGCCACCTGTCATCCCTCTTATTCCACTGAGCCGAAGAGCTAAAAATATTGGTTTGGGGGGCTGTGGCTGTGAATCTTTGTCCCTTAAATGTACAGCATGAATAGCACCTTATGAACTTCATACAGCATAATGGTCTCACTAATGGAAGGTTCAGGTCTCTGGCACAGTGGATATTAAAGAGTCCGTTCAGTAATCTATAATCATGTTAACATGACATTTCTTCTCACTGAGCTAAAGTGTGAGAAATAAGCTTCGTGCAATGCCCTGAAATTTTACCCTGCCCTCAGAGCAGAGAGTATTATAAATCCCACACAGCAGTGAGTGGGGAAGGGTGAGGTTGCGATTTCTGAAAAGGCATGACTCTTTGGAAGTGAACAGTCCCTGGATTCGCAGACACAGGCCCAGATCCAGGAAAATACTTAAACACATGCCTGTGTGTCCTTAACTTCAGCAGGACTCAAGCATGTGTTTAAAGTTAACCATATGCTTAAGTGTTCCGAGCAAAAAAGCTTTTCTGAATCAGTCAGCCAGAAATCAAAGTGAAAAACGAGAAACAAAAGCTGGCGATGGGGAAACTAGCAGGTGAGTAGGAATGGACATCGAGGAGCAATTTAGGGAGACCAGCTACAATGAAAAGACGTCACTCTTTCTTTTCAACGTGTTTTATCCGCACCTTTAATGCTTAGCTTTGCTCTAAAACCTGCACTGGCAAACATGAAGTCAACACCGTGAGGCTGTGTTAATAGTTATTTTCTGTTTCTCGTTTCTGTGGTTTCAATAAGTTGCTGAATAAAACAATTTACTTCTGCAAACCCTTCTGGCACTTTGGAAGCAAAGTGGAATAAAACATACAACTTCTTTTGTTGTTGTCAGTATCAAAGAGTGTGATGCTATTTTTTATGTAATTAATGTATCACTGGTTCACTATTGTCCTGTAACTCTAGAAGTCTGGCTGGGAGCTTAAGTCAAATACCTTACTACTTGTTTTATCCTGGGAAAAAGGTCCAGGAAGCTGATTTAATTTGTATTGACCACCCACTGGAGATGTGATCAGATACGATAATGGAACACAGTCTCCCTAAATGGTGTCCAGTTCCTTGCTAGCCAGCTGCAAAGATTTCCTGCCTGTGGAATTAAACTGCATCCTGAAGAAACATGGCTCTGTACTGTTTTTCCTTAAACATTAACTATTTAGGCCCCAATCCTGCAAAGAATTACTCATTGGAGCTACTCACATGTGTAAAATTAACATGTGTAAGTTTTTGCAGGCTCAAAGGAAATATTTGTTCTTACTACATTGGAACAGGTGTCGCCGAGGCAAGGGTCTGTGAAGTACTACCCTGACAGACCTTTCTGAATTTACACATTCAAGTCACCCTGGTTCTGTCAAAGGGAGGTGCCCATTGTTCTGACTGAGGTTGTGGTTGGAGAGAGTCCAGTGAGTGAGTTTAGAATCCATCCATACATTAATCTGTTAAATTTAGTAACTACCAATAGCCTAGTTACTCTCAGGACGTAGAATCTGTTCCATTACAAAAAAAAAAAAAAATGTGTTCTCTTCATTTGTTCTCTTCCAATTCAGTGCACACTACTGCTCAGTACAGTCGTGTTTGCTGACCCCTGCAATTCCTGTCTCGTAAATTCATGTCTTTTTATCTTAATTACGACTGAGAGACACTGCATACCTGCAGCAGGCCAATATTTAAGGATAAGATATCGGGGAGGCATTGTCATTAATGACACAATAATAGTCAAGGGGTGACACATGTTGTGATGACTTCTTGTCCTTTGAACAAGTAGCCTTCAGGACTTTATGGGAATGTCCTGTTAAAATGCAGCAGGCAAAAACAAACTACAGCACTGCAACAATTTCTTGATCTTTTTTCCTCTTCTTTGTACGGGGTGACCAGACATTGCTCAGCTGAGGGTCATGTTGTTAACTTGCTGAGAAATAAAGGGCCACCTCTTTGGGCTTCTAAAATACTGACTGATGCGTGTGGTATGAAAGTGGAGTTTTAAGTACGATATTGGTTGTCTGGAGCTTTGAACGTCATAAATGATTTAGACAGAAACTAGCTAGTGCTATGGATGAGATTATGGGGTTAGATTTATGGTGTCTGTAGAACCTCTCTGTATAACTGCCATAAAAGTGATACCTGCACTGCCTTGGCAAATAAAATTTGGATTTAACAGCTCAAAATAGCAAATTATGATACTGAAAAAACGAGGCAAATCCTGGGTTGCAGAGTGGACATTTATCCTCAGCTGGCTCAGTAGAGTGAGAGACCATCTTAATAATCGTGAGGATAGGATAGGCTGTTTGGAGGCAATAAGATCTCCTTAGGTCACTTACTTTGGCTGAGATAAAACACAGCCATAAATGTAAAAATGTTTGTCTTATTTGAGAAAGAAACTTTGAGGTGGTGGGCATGATACTGGGGGGATAGCTCAGTGGTTTGAGCATTGGCCTGCTAAACCCAGGGTTGTGAGTTCAATCCTTGAGGGGGCCATTTGGGGATATGGGGCAAAAATTGGGGACTGGTCCTGCTTTGAGCAGGGGGTTGGACTAGATGACCTCCTAAGGTCCCTTCCAACCCTGAGATTCTATGCTTCTAAGTATTCGGTGTCTTTTATTGATTTTTCATTTTGTTTTACCCAGCTTAATCTTTAATAGAGAGCTGCTGGACCTGTGGAGGCTGCAGATGCTTGCAGGCAGTCCTCTGTCTTGGTCTGAGCAAGAGGCTGCTTGTTTGAAGTTGTCTGTATTCTGCGTTGGCTGCCCCTTTTGTGCTACAGGGGAAGAAAGCCACAGTCTGGAATCTAGATCTCCATGGACTGTGTTTGGCCCATTGGCCATATTTTGGACACTTAATTCCAGCAGATCTACAAATGTACCTCCTTGATTTAAAAACATAAATAAGGTGACAAGTTCTGATTTTTTTTTTGGTGGTGGTGGTTGATTCTCGAATCGCACTTCACCCTCACTGTACCATATATCTTGCCATTGTGTGTATTGACTGTTCTTATGCATCCTTCTCCATTTTTAATCCCAGGGTCTTTCCCATGGGTTTGCTGGTTCAGCGGCTAGAATACTAGCCTATGTCTTGGGAGACCTGGGTTCAATTCCCTGCTGTGTCACAGGCTTCCTGTGTGACCTTGGCTAAGTTACTTAGCCTCTCTGTGCTTCCGTCCCCCCTCTGTGCAACGGGGATAATAGCACTACGCTACCTCATTATGTTAAATAAAGCACTTTGAGATCTGCTGATGAAAAGCACTATATAAGAGCCTGGTGGTGACCTTGAGTAATTCACTTCTCCTCTCTGTGATTCTATTCTACTGAAATTCTTATACTGCCTTCATCACTGTAGTATGTAAGCACTTTCCAGTCATGCATTAAGTGACAGGAATAACATCTGCCATATGTTCGTTGGTTTTTTCCCTCATCTCCCCAGGGGCAGAATTACGTGCTCAGTGTAGTTTTGTTTTGTAGGGATTTTTTTTTAAACGTGTCCATGCTGCTTTTTATTTGTATTGGAAAAGGCAGGTCAAAGAAGTGTGCCTTGCACATGGAACGGGACATGGTGAGGTTTGGGTTGGTCCTTCATTCCTGCTTCAGTTTTCCTGTCTGTAAACTAGAGGTAACATAACCTTACCTCCCTCAGAAGGGTGTATAAAGGATTAATTATGGTTCATAAAGTGCTTTGAAGCTATAAACTTCTGTATTAGTGCAGCAGTTGTTATTGATTGTAATAGGCCATGAAGCACTTGGAATATGGGGCTTGTGTATTAAAGGTTTCACAAAAGTAAAGTACACCTTGTTGCTATGGTAGCATTTTGCTTCCTTGTCTCTGGATGCAGCAGAATGAAAACCTAACAATTGAAGGTGTAGTTATCCAATTTACTGCATGGTTATGAAATGTATTTTGTCAATATTTTAAACTGGGAAAATGATGTACTTAGGGGCAGATGTGCAGCTGACGTACATTATCTTAGCTGCACTGATTTCAGCTGAGGCTCTGCCCCGTAAACTCTGCCACAAATAGCACAGGCCCCAATCCTGCCATCAGATCTGTGCTGGTGGACTCTTGAGTCTCTGCAGAGACTGCAGCCACTAAGCTCTGACATTTTTGACAGCTTCTTGTAGTTTACATTTTCACTGTCACACAGTCAGATCCCCTGGCGGGTGGGCACAGTATGAAAACCTTGTTAGGTAGGCAGAGGGAACAAATGGTTTTTATGTAGGTCTTTTAGAGTTAATAAGGCAAATTTAGCCCTGGTATAACATTACTGGCCTAATCTACACTAGAAAATTAGTTTGGTTTAACTACGTCAGTCAGGGGAGTGAAAAATTCACACCCTTGAGCGGCATAATTAAACTGACCCAAAGACCCCATGTAGACAGTGCTCGGTCGACATAAGAATTCTTCCATCGACCTAGCTACTGCCTCTCGGGGAGGTGGATTACCTACACCAATGGGAGAACCCCCCCATTGGCGTAGATTTTGTGTACACTGAAGTTGGAGGAATAATACCAGGGGTGAACTTGTTTCACTGTGTTTTTAAACTGTTCCATACTAAAGCTTAAAATAAAAATAACTGGGCATCCTTTATTTACACCCACGTATTGCATAAGGGAAGACGGGCAGCAAAGAAAGCAGTGCCTCCTTTTGCTTCTGCTGGGATTGTCATTTTACGGTCCTGATCAAAGTGGTCTGATGTGGTGCTTTTCTCTCTCTATGCAGGGCAAGAGCTGGATTGTGAAACGGAGTTATGAAGATTTCAGAGTACTCGATAAACATCTCCACCTATGTATCTATGATCGGCGTTTCTCTCAGCTCTCAGAGCTACCCCGCTCCGATGCCCTGAAGGACAGTCCAGAGGTAAATGTGAACCCTGTTAGCAGATAAAGCTTTGATCAGACTCAGAACTACTACAAATGAACAGAGGAGGGTTTGGGTTTTCTTCACAGCTTTTAAAAAGCAGTAGTTTTATGGATTCTGAATTAGATTTTGGGAGTTGATTAGAAAAGTAATTGGAACAGCACATTCCTCCTCACCTTAGCAAAGGAAAGTGCTTTTCAAATTAGTATAAATCACTGCACTGCTAAATGCAGAATGGTTATGGAGAATGCAAAGAAAGGAAAATCAGACTTTTAATCTATGCTGTACTGTCAGTTACTTAGATCAGAATTTTACTGTATCTTTGGAAACATTTTTAATGACATGGGTATTTGCTGACTTAACTTCAACAGTGATGATTTGCTAGGAATATTAAGTGGTTATAGGGCTGTAATGTCTTAAAGGAGGAAATAGTATTTGGGATAGTAAATTTATATCTATAAACCAAAAATTGCTTTGGGTTTTATAAAAATAAAATATATGTGTTAGTTAGAGCGATCTTAGAAGGAGCTTCAAAAAGCTTATTTAAAAAGAAAAGGTCTTTTTCTCAGTGTAGAAAGGTGTTTTTCATTCTCAATTACCTGTAAAAATCCCCTTGGAACTGAAATCTGGTTGGTTAGAATACTTTTACCCTGGCCTTTTGTGAAAGCAGATAGTATTCCTCTTCAGATTTCCAACCTCATACTTAGTCTTTGTTTATCATTTCAAGAGTTTTATTTGTGTCCAAAATCATCTGCTTGGAGGAAGTAAGTGCATCACTTTGGAAGATTAGGAGGGAAAAATAATATGTGTGGTTTGCAGGAGGTATTTGAATCAAACAAGTATAACCAAACATCCTCTGTTAAACCTCAGTGTCTGTGTGAAGAGCATGCATTACATAGAGTCCTTTTGATTTCATTGGGGCTCCATGCAGGCTTAGAAAGGTCCATGGGATGCAGCCAGCAGGATCCAGGACGGTTATCTGACAGCGTGGCGATACGGAGCCAAATTGTAGTCCCATTGACACTGATGGAGTGTTGACATTAGCTTTAGTGGGATCGCGGTTCTGAGATTCATATTTGGACCATTGTCTTGCCAACGCACCTATTGTAGGTTATATAGCATGAGGTTGGATACAAAGTATCTAAGTGCACAGGAGATGCCATGACATCTAACATACTGCCACGCCTTGGAATGTGGTTTTGCAGCTGTGTGAAGTCTCTCATTCTTTCTGATTTATTTTTGTTTCAAAATAAACAGCTAAAACAGATGCTTTGGGTTAACAGTGTTTTATTTGGTCTTGGAGACTCCAGGCTGTGATGGAACTTTTTAATACTATCACCATAGCTTAAGTCAAAGTGACCCAACAAGGTTGTCTTTGGTGAACGTCATTTTACATCGGCGTAAGGGACAGTACTAAGGATGTTTTTAAAGCCCTCGTTTATTGTTTGAAAAATGAATGTTTCACCACTCTGGCTTGCCACGTTCCGAGGCACTTTACATCTGTGGGGAAATGGCAGCCTCTGTTTTGTTTTACTCAATGGTTCTCAGATATGTTGAATTGTCATAATTGAAATAATCTGTTTGGATGTGAAATGCATAGCAAACAGAGGACTTCAGGGCTTAAAATATTTAGGCATTGGCAATTAGCCTTCACTGAGAAACCTTTTTCATCTTACATATATAGAAATGTGTAATTCCTGGAACAATATTTGCACTGATTTCTCTCCTTCTCCAGACTTTAGAATCCCATTGTGTTGGGAACTAAATCAGTATCAGTGCAAACTGCCCATACCTCCCTCACCAGTTAATTCGACAACAGCTATGTCAGCTTGGAGAAAGGAGCTCCACTTTTGTATATCAGCAGAATAATTATACTTGTTCTTTCTTTTCCTCTGCAGCTTGTCACCCAGATGCTGATGGCTTACCTGTCACGGCTCTCAGCCATCGCAGGCAACAAGATCAACTGTGGGCCTGCCCTCACATGGATGGAGGTAGGGTGCAGTGCAGAGCACTGCTTTTCATGTCAACTACCCCGTTCTCAGCAGCCTGCCTCTTGTGTAGTCCTTACGCCTGTGCAAAGTGAGTGGAGAGAAGCTGTGTAGTCACACCCCTGGTAACGTTTTACACCCACTTTGCGCAAGTGGCGAGGACTACACAAGGCAGGGGAGAATCAGACCCCATGTTAAGGATCAGGGATGTTTTCCTCCTATTTGGATTTTGTCAGCTGAAAGACATGACAGGCTTGCATTGTTTGATTACAAAGTAATAGAAGGTAGCAACTCAGGTGACACAGTGATAGGGTCAATGTGCTACATATATAAACCAAGTTCAGAAGTGGACTGAGATTCCAGGTCATAGGTTGCACTAGAAGCACACACCTCTTCCTGCACTCATTTCAGTGGGTATGTATTGCTCTTTAAAAGTTGCGGATGTGGATATCTTCTCTGCTATTTTTGGCTCTATATTTTTTAAAGACAGCTGCATCGAAACAGCCAATATCATCTACCCCGCTTGGCCATCTCTGCTGTTATTGGCTCAACAGAGCTTGTGTTGTGTGCTCAGCGGTCCTGTTTATGTACTATGAATTACAGCTGTAGCACTGCTTTCTCTGTTTATTGTTTTGTGCCACCTCGAGCACTAGTACTTAAACCACCAGCCTTAGTGGGTAGAGGGAGGAGGAAAGAATGGGATTAAGTGATCAAGACCACCTGCTCCTTTTTGTCAACAGTGCTGACCCTAGTCGGGCTGAGTAGGGGTGTATGTAGATCTTCCCATTGCCTGGTGACATTACTGTATCACATAGGACACAGGAAGAACTGTTGTTAGACTTCACAAATCTTGAGAAATGTACCAGATAGCATGTTCATGTAGCTACATTTTAAATGCTTATAATTTGGATACGTGGATCTTCCTCAAATTTGTCAAAAGAAAAGAAAACCCTTTAGGTTGTTAAGATGAGGCGTGGCAGATTTTCAGCCCAAAAGGAGACGTGATCAGGAACTTTTAGAGGTGAATTAAACTGGAGAATTTACTGGAAATTAAGGTTACAACTCAGCTATTATGCACACTAGTGAAAGTGCTCTAATAAAACTTAAGTTCTCCTGAATGACCCTTCCAAATTAACTGAGAATCTTACAAAATTGCCTTTCAGCTGGCTTTTCAGATGGGGACAATAATCTGAGTTTTAAAAACTGACTGGGAAGTGTAGCTGGGGGAAAAAAACCCAGTGGAACCATAATTTCGTACTGGAAATTCAGACATTATAGAAACTGGCAGAGGAGTAGACTAGATTTTATATTTTCTCTGTAGCTTTGTCATCCTCATTGTCCCTCCTGTCATTAAATTCCCTGCTTGTAAAGCATTTTTGTCATCATTCCGTTGTTTTTCTAAGTACTCGAAGAAAACGAATACGATGCCATGACAGAGCGGGGGGAGGCGTTCACATTCATTGTTATGTTAGAGTTCTATACAAAAATGCACAAAGACTGCATCCTCAACAATGAATGGATGGGAAGGGGCGATATGACCTTCTGAAACTTAATTTATTAACTGTCCTTCCTCTTCATTTCTATGTTTTCTGTGCCCTACATTGTCCCTCCACGCTGTTCTCTTCAGGGGGCCCCTAAGCTGTGCTGTCTTTGTGAATCAGCTTGAAATCCCTGCCACGCATGAGCACCAGGAAAATGTATTCGCAGAGCCACATGTCCTCAGCTGCCTCACAATGTACTGTGCTCTTTGTTGCAGATTGATAACAAGGGGAATCACCTGCTAGTCCATGAAGAATCATCCATTAACGTGCCTGCCATTGCAGCTGCCCATGTTATTAAGAGATACATTGCTCAGGCAGCAGACGAACTGTCCTTTGAGGTAAATAATTAGAGGAACATACATTCCTCATTGTCAATGTAGAAGAGGAAATGCATCTGGTACGCTCTGTGTGTGTGCGTGTGTGAGAGGGAGAGAGAGGGAGACAGGGTTTCAAAAGAGCTTGGCATGTTGGGTGTATGTTGGGCTCCGCACTCTATTGAAAATCCATCCAGACGTGTCCCAGTGGGGCTGCTGGGGGCTGAGCCCTTCTGAAAATTTAGCCCTGATTGTAGGTGTTGATCACTTGAAAATCTCTCTCTCCATTGTCTCTGCTGCCCATTGAACTGTGCAAGTATGCGGTGTCAGTTTGCTTGTAGGCACTATTGTTATGTTTGGAGCTTTGAGAGCATTGCACACAAATATAAAGGGCAACACAGTCCCTGCCCCCAAGGTGTTTCTCTGATTACAGTTGTGCCACCTTGCAGGTAATACAAATATTGAAGGAGTGTTGGGGGTTTTATTCAGATTCACTATTCAGCGCTCACTACTATAAACAAACACATAGAGCGAAACAGAAAGATGTACGTTAAATAGACTATATCCCTCTTAAGTTACAGTATATACAATTTAGGGCATAGACTATTTGGCAGTGTTTCAATATTAATAATAGCAATACAATGGTTTTCACTAATATGGCACGTTCTGTTCATCAGCTGCAAAGCCTTGTACAAGCCAATAATTTAGCTTGGCAACTATCGAGGTAGGTACATTTTTGTTACTAGTCTCATTTTGCAGATGGGAAACTGAGGCACAGCACACTTGCAGCTTGGCCAAGTTCACACAGTGAGCAATGTAGAGCTGGGATTAGACTACAGCTCTCCGGTCTCCCAGTGTTGTGTTCTGACCCCTAAACCAGGAGACAGTGCTCCCTTTAAAGAAGCTGATTCCCGAGCCAGCCCGTTGTTTGATTCTGAATAGTAAAGAAATCTGGCTAATTTCTGGCGTGTCTAGTTTCTGGGGAGGCAGTGTTGCCTAGTGGATAGAGCACTGGGGAGAGACTCAGGAGACCCAAATTCTGTTCCCAGCTCTGCCATTAACCTACTGGGTGACCTTGGGCAAGTCACTTCACCGCTCTGTGCCTCAGTTTACCCACCTGTAAAATGGGGGTAATGATGCTTATCTCTTTGTGAAGCATTTTGAGATCTAGTGATGAAAAATCATGTATCAGGGGGGTAGCCGTGTTAGCCTGGATCTGTAGAAGCGACAAAGGGTCCTGTGGCACCTTATAGACTAACAGAGGTATTGGAACATAAGCTTTCGTGGGTGAATACCCACTTCTTCAGATGCAAGCAGTGGAAATGTCCAGGGGCAGATATAAATGTTCAGGGAAGAGTCAGGCTAGAGCAGGGGTCTCGAACACGCAGCACGCGGGCCACATGTGGCCCGCGGAGTTATTTCCTGCGGCCCGCCATAGGTGCCAACTCCACTGGCAACCAAGCTCCAAAGTGATGAAAAACACTCTATGGGAGCTACGATATCATTTATTATATTATCTGGTGCAGAATTTACTCCATTTCAGAAAAAGTATCGTATGCTGCGGGACACAAGTCACCCTTTCACTAAACTAGTATAAGCATCTAGAATGAGTTCTGCCAGTGTCATTTGCAGCCATTAAAGCATCAGTGCAAACCACTGATCTGATTTTGTGTTTGTTCTTTTCGGGAACGGGTCCCAAAGGAACGAGGGAAGCTTCAGAAAGCCTCCTCGGCCACCCTGTCCCCTTTGGTCTCTTCCCATCCTTCTGCAGTAACATCACACTGCCTTACTGCTTTGTTAGCTTCCTGATTTCGAGGAGAACGTCTTTGTCAGGTCAGGAGAACTGAGTGCAGTTCTAAACTTTGAGAGGGTATGGCAGCAGTGAGAGATACAAACACATAAAGTACAAGGGGAAAAGTGAGTTCAGCTGTGTGAGAACATTTCCCAAGGGATTTCATGCTTCGGGGCTTATTTACCCCAATGCACACTGCACCGCTTAATCAGAAAACGCCTGCACCCATTGGCTACTCTTAAACAACTCCTTATGAATACATTAAAAAGGTGCATCTTGTAGGATTTATAATGCATGAAGTCTCATACTTCAGCGGTAGATTATACAAGGGTAGATACCTCAAGGCAGATGATGGCTTTAGGATTTCGTGCAGTGCAAAAGAATGTGCATTCACTCTAGCAGTGCCCTGTCTCTGTCTCCAGCTACATTGGGGGTGGTATTTATGTTGCAATTCTTTTCCAGGTGGGAGACATTGTGTCCGTTATTGACATGCCGCCAAAGGAGCTGACCACGTGGTGGAGGGGCAAACATGGATTTCAGGTATGCACAGGTATTCGCTCTGAGAGAGCGACATGGATGGACGTTTGAGAATCTAGTCTTTGGTGCCTATAGGATTTATACGGAACTGCCAATGCCGCTGGTGTTGCTAATGCCCATGACTTTTTATAGGGCTAGACAGTGTGTGCCCCTGTGTTGGCTCCCTGAGTGGGGAAGGTAAGGTGACTTCCCCACAGTGAGCGGGTGGGAACGGAGGGATTGTTCCATAGGAGTAGTGGTGCTACCTTCTCGAAAGGGTCCAAGATAAGGATGGAACCATGACCCCATAGTCTCTCCACACTGTCTGGCAGAGCTGGCCTGTCATTGGTGGGGAGCCTACATCGCACCCTCAAAGACAATTGGAACTACTCCGCCAGCGCCAGGGGGAATCCTGATTGAGTCCTCACACGTTGCCCTGTATATTCCCATCACTTGAACCAATTAAATCTAGACTTGGCGAAGCAATGCAGGGTGTCCTACAGGATTCAGAGTGATCCGGTGGATAAAGCGTGGGACTGGGAGTCAGGAGACGTGGGTCCTAGCCCCAGCTTTATGTGACCTTGGGCAAGTCACTCAACCAATCTGTGCCCCCGTTTCTGTGTCTGTAACGGAGGTAATGATTTAGGCATATCTGCCTTTGTAAAGTTGATGAAACATGCTACAGAAGTGGTGCTTATTGTTTTGTTACTTTGAGGATCAGTTGGTGCCAGGCAAGTGGATGGGGCCAGATAGCTGAATTTTCTGATCTATGTGACCCTGAGAATTGTGTGCATAGTTCCTCTCTCTTTGTTGACGGTAGAGCCTCTCAGTTTGTAGGAGAGATTTAGGCTGAATTTTCAAACTCCCCGGGAGTTAGGCATCCAAACCCTGTTGAAACTGAATGGAAGTTGGGTGACTAACACTCTCAGGGTATGTCTACATGAGAAACACTACAGCTGCAGTGCTGTAGTGTAGATGCTCACTACCGAGATGGAAGGGGTTCTTCCACCTCTCCGAGAGGCAGTACCTAGGTCAATAGAATAGTACTTCCACTGACCTAGCGCTGTCTATACCGGGGCTTAGGTTGGCTTAACCACATCTCTCAGGGCTGAGAGTTTTTCACGCTCCTGAGTGACATCGCTAGGTTGATCTACCATTAGGTGTAGACCAGGCCTTAGACTCCCTTGAAAATTCCAACCTTAGAGCAGAACTCCGGCCCTTGCTTTCCAAATGCTGGCACAACGCTCCAGTGTGGACTTGCACAATATGAAATTAAGACTATGGTGTATGAAAGAGGAGAGGCTTCGAAGGGGAAGAGAACTTACTTTCCGTCTCTTTGTGCTGCCTTCCTTTGAGTTTCATCCTGAAAGCTTCATTTTAAACAGGTGAGTCCTCCATCCTGCAGTTGTTCCAATTGTAAACTGGTGCAGCTCCCCCTTTGCTCTGAACAGAAGGCACACGCACTGAATAGGGTCAAAACTTACCCACGTCCTGAGGTTTGCCTTTCTTGTTATCTTAAATAACAACAAAACGTAAACACCCGGGGCAGTTCATTGGGTTTTCCCTGCAAGGCCTTTTTAGTTCACACTGTCCCAGAGAGAGACTCTAGTCTAAACCCTCTCGTAGGAATGAACAGGACACACCTCATCTAATCTCAGAGAGAATCAGCAAAAGTTCTCATTAGCTGTACACAGAGTTCAAACATCTGACATCAAGCTGACTCAGCAGATAAGCACTGCATCTCCATGAAAAGTCCTGGAATCTACCACCTTTTTACACACACCCCTACAAGCCCGTTAAAATTGTGACCATATGCAAAGAGTATTGGTTACGAAAGGCATACATGAGTCAGGGACATATGTTTGCAGCTCAGGGCTCCCTTGCACTCCTCTCTCTACCCCCGCCCCTGCCAAAATCAGAATAAATCGTATAAATTCTTATGTAGCACACAGGTAAAAAAGATATATTGCTGAGTAAACCCATGATAATGGCTTCATCTGTATGCACATTTAGTCAGTTCACAGACACGTGTAGCGGATCCCAACAGCTGCAGAAATATAGCATTATACTTAAGGTTGATAAAATTAGGATTTTTAATCGCACCTTCTGTCCTCGGCATACCCCAGAGCTCTTCATGAGGCCGTGAATTAGACACTGGCAGTGGAATTATTATGCAGGCAAATGCAGCAGCTGTTACACCTGTTCAGTAGCTTGCTCACAGCCGTGAAACCGGTTTACTGAGGGGTGCAGTTTTCTGTAGGACCAAGCAGGGTTTAGTCTAATCTCTTTGCAATGTGCTGATAGAGATCTTTCATTTCCATCAAACACCATCTGAAATAAAGGGTCACAAATCCCATAGCTGTGCAAAGAAAAGGATATTTCTTTTTAAGTGTAAGACCTATTGGTATGAGTGTAGGAAAAACCAGTTTATTGAATTAGCACAGCTTTTTTGACACTGCTGCCTACTACAGGGAAAAGAGAGGGGAAAAAATCTTACCCTGCTGTTGATATAGTAGGCCTAGTGGTGTGTTACGATCGGTGAAGAGTGTTGTTGTAACATGCTACAAAAGTGTGTAGCAAAGCAAAATTGGCATTTGAGGAAGCTATGTTTAAACTATGTAACCTTTCCAGTATTTACGGATAAGTAAACACTTTCAGTTTCCCGTTTCAAATTAAAAACGGTGGTGAAAATAATGCTAATCTGTGTCCAAGTCATTTTAATTATTAAAATAAATCAGCGGAAATCCATTGACTCTTGCCAGTTCATTATGATTCTGTTCCCTGTGGGGCAATCACACTTTTTCAGAGATGTCTCTCTAATCTTACAACTGTGTGAAATACATAGTGATTGATTGTTTATTTCAAGCTAAGATTTGCAAACTGGGTTTCACTTTAAATCTCTTCTCATTTGTTTTCTCAGAAATATTTTTAAGCAAATTGCCATTAGCACTGGTGGTAGCTATCTTTGATCCCGGTATCAAAAGGATGGTGACTAAACTAAGGAGCCAGCCACCTGCAGTCTTCTCCTGCGATTTATTCGATGGTTTTGATTTTTAAAATAGCTAAGCTCATTACATGTTCCAGAGACGGGCAGTTGTTTTGGGTTTTTTTGAAGGAGTCTACGCTGATTCTAAAGAGGGTGGTCTTCGCTGGCTGATCCTACTGCAGTGAATGCACATTGAAATAAGGACTAAACATTGGGCTTGTTTCTATATAGTATTAAGTAACCAGAACCTAGTCCAGCCCAATGAGACTACTCATGTACTTTAAATTAAGCATGTGATTAAATGCTTTATTGGATCAGGCTCTGTTGTTTAGCCCTCTGACCCCTTTCTGGAGTTTTCTTTATTATGCGTGGCTGTATCTAAGGTGGCACTCTTGTTTAATTGTCTGTCTTTACTGAACTGATCTTGTTTCCCTTGATTGTTCTCTCTTTTCTCTTTGTGGGTTTTTCTTATTACAATATTTTTCCTTGTCCTTCTGCTAGTCATTTGTACCAGGACAAAACGAGAAATCTAAAGTGACTACAGAGGAGTTGGTTTAAAGGTTCTGGGGAAAAGGAAGGTGTTGTGTAGGTAAGGAAAGAGATTATGGAGCTAAGAAGCTGCAGAAATGACCTGTGGACACATCAGGAGGGGAAGGAAGAATTATAAAATGGGAAAGACTCTAAAATGTAGTTGTCTTGGGGATAAAAGAACCTGGATGAGACAGAGATGTTGAGGAAGCGAAACAGAATAAGATGAAATTTCAAGGGTAGCATGAGTCAATTGCACTTGAATGATGATCAATAGCAGGCAGAGTTATCTGATGTTTTACATTTCTCTTTGCTCCATCTGAGCATTGCATCGCGCCTGCATGTCTTGTACCACTGCTTTTGTGTTAAACATTCCTCTCACACATTAAGGAATCTGGAGGAAACCAGCTAAGGATTCACGTGCACAAAAAGATCAGCCACATTGCACCATGTCTGGAAATTTTTAAAGGAAAAGTCCAGATTGACAGTGTGTGCATTTGCGTGCAGATAACGTCTGCAAAGTTACATCATGTCTGGCGGAAGAGTCAACAGTCACAGGATGAAGATAAGATCAGAAATAAGATCACAGGCAGTTAGGAGTGATTTCAGGAGTGAGGGAGCTGATTCCACATACTCCCCCTGAATATCATAAGGCAAGTGTCAAGTTTTTATTACTTCACTTGAGGTGGCTAATTCCTCCCGTTCCCTAGTCCCCATCCTGAAATCTTAGGCTTGGTCCACACTAAGCCCCCAGTTCGAACTAAGATACGCAACTTCAGCTACGTAAATAACGTAGCTGAAGTCGAAGTATCTTAGTTCGAACTAAAAGGTACTTACCGCGGGTCCAGACGTGGCAGGCAGGCTCCCCCGTCGACTCCGCTTACTCCTCGCGCGGAGCAGGAGTACCGGCGTCGACGGCGAGCACTTCCGGGATCGATTTATCGCGTCTAGACAAGACGCGATAAATCGATCCCAGAAGATCAATTGCTTGCCACCGAACCAGCCGGTAAGTATGGACGTACCCTTAGACTGTAGATGAATTTTCATATTTGACAAGTGATGTTGTGTTTCATTAGTGCCAGAATTATACCAAAGTACAGTGTCACATAAATCCCAGACAGAGCTGCCATGGGGCAGTTGTGGAGAAGATTGTCATGGTGTTAGAGCTTAGAAGCCCCCATCTAGCAAATGGACTCTTGTTAGAACCACTTTCCAGGCCTGGGTATAACAGGGCAGGGTAAGCAGAGCAGAGTATCCAAAGACCAGGCTGACTGGATTATTCATTGCAACTGTCAGATTTCACATTGAATTTTTACATTCCCACTGAGTAACTGCATATGTTTGTCCAAGGGGAGCCTTCCAGGCGGTATATACACATTCCCACACAAATATCCATGTCCCTTCCACATAATAAGCCTTTCCCCCTTGTCATTCATGTAAAGAAAACTAGTTACACAGATGTTTATGAAAAAGCAAATATGAAAGAATACAAACGTGGTTGGATTGAATCATGGGTCAGATTTAGGAACATGTTTGGGAAGTCATCATTCTGGTTTTCACTCCACTCCAGTAAAATGGATCCGTTTTTTTTGTTTTTGTTTTTTTTAAAGTCTCCAAATGTCTGCACTTCCATTATAGCAGCATCTTTCCTGATTAGAGCATCTTTCCCATGTGTGTCTGTGATGCAACCCACCTCCACATGTGGAACAAGGCAACCACTTAGTGTTTGCTTTTAAGACAGAGAATGACATAAAGTGGAGTTTTTAATAACATTTGCACTGATCTTTATGTTCACGTGTCCTTAATGAATCACGGCATTCACTATAAGATTATTCCCCAAACACAATCTCTTCCTCATTAAGTGTCACCCTCCTCAATCTCTTCAGTGTGGTGTTTTCCTTCCTTCCTTTTCTTCATCCTCTGTTCTTTCAGTCTTCCACTCCATCCCCACAGTCCTCAAGAACTAAAACCCTGGAAACAATCATTTCTCTTTGCCGCTTTTGAGATGCAGTGGCACATTTTGCCATTCTTGATAAGCTCTCTGTTGAAAGCCAGACCCATGAACCCTTGGCCTTTCAAATGTCCCCTCTAACCTGTATTCCGTACTGAGCACAGTTAAAATTTGCTGACTTAAATCCTAATCCTTTTTGGGATTTCAAGAATGTATAGTATTCCCCCAAAGACCCATAGATCTGTCTTAGATTGGTCAGGATAGTGAAACAGACCATTCGTTGAGAGTGTTTTTCTTTGTGCATAATTTTGCAATGTAGAAGTTTTCAGAGTAAAATAAAATGTTTGTATGCGAGAGAGCAAAGCACTTTTATGTGAATTTAGCACAGATTTGCAAACTGAAGTCTTTAAAGGAAAAATTGAATTCTAGCTTCCGTTTGTTGCTTTGGCAACCCCGTGCTGGAGGCAACCATCTGGCTGGAGAGAGACGTCACTCGTGACACAGGCGTTGTGAAAGCGGCCGCTGGATGCATCACCAGTGACGACATTTCTCTGCCAGACGGCCACCTCCATCTGCAGGATCTGAGGTGCCAATTGCAATAACAGCTTAGACAAAATTGTAGGTGAGTTTATTCCTGGCAATAAAAAGTTTCCTACACTATGAGCAGTTGTGCTGCTTTGCTGAGTGGAAGGGCTGCACTTTACCTGTAAGTACGTGACAAAAGTGTGTGTGTCTGTGTCCGTCCTTGGCCATTCCCTCACCTAGCCCTGTGTTTCCTTGCAATGCCGTGGGCATTAGAGCTTCATGTGAAGGACTGAAGTGGTATGTAGGACTTTGGGCAGGCAGCTTACACTGGAGGAAGTTTCACACATAGTAAGTTTATGGCTAAGTCAGGAATAGAACTGGAGCATCCTAGATCCCAGCTCTTCAGTTATGTTGCTGTTCAGTGTCAGATTTGGACTAGTTAATATACTCTTAAAATAAATCTAATTTATTCGTATGGTATAAATACTCTTAAAATAAATCTAATTTATTCGTAAGCCTGCTCCTTACCTTTCTGATTCCTGATGCCAGTCAGAATAAGTATTGTCCTCCGGCTGGGAACACTCCTGTAGGTGAAACATCTCCACAAAGAAATACAACTCAGGTATACAGTGTATATCTTTTTCATGTAGGTGTAGAAGTACAGCAAAACCTGCAGCAGGTAATTAGTACAAGCGCTTATCTCAGCATTGTTTTTTCAAGCAAATTTCATGCATGATGTGAAGGCTCCTTCTAAATTCAGCTTGTGTTATGGCCTTGAAATGTGATAGAAAATAAAATTGATGATTGCCTTTAAGCCACAGTAGGAATCTGTGCAATCAGTGGTGCTTCTCTGCACCCTGATAAAGGGTCTACTTTGTGATGTGGTGTTTGACATATGCTAGTGAGGGAAGATGACTCTCTGCATTTGATAATGGGTGACGATGTTTTTGATGCGAAGAGAAAATAGAGAGTGGGGTTTATTAGGTTGTCAGACTTGAAGACCGTGTTTGACACTGTGCAAAGTATCATCATCCTCTTGAATTCTATTACCTGGAATGTGTTTTATATGGGTTAAATAAACAATTTTTTAAAAAGTGCTGGGAACCCTAGAGAGGGAGAGAGAAGGAAATGTACACTCTTCTGTCTGCCAAGAAGTAAATGCAATACTAACTGGAAGTTGCAATGAGAACAGTGTAAGTAAATTAAATTCTTCCTGGACTTCCTGATGTTGTATTAGTGAGGGACTTTTCTCTCCACCTCAGTCACTAATGTAATTATCTGGCAAACAGCATATGTGAAACCAAAGACATTAACTTGTCAATAAGGCAGTAAATCATTTTAACGAAACCCAAACTAGCAATGTTGTTTTAAAATTGCAGCTTGCTTGCCCATCACTGTGTAAATTTTAAAGAGATGTGCGTCCATTGGATGAGATTTAACCTGTCCTTAGCCCATGAAAAAGAAAAGTTTTCATTTTGTTTGGTAGCTGCTGTTAGAGCAGTAATGCCTCCTGTTTGCTTAGATTCACCAAGGTGTGAACAGTTTCCCCATAAAGATGCTTAAGAGCCTCATGTGTCTTCCCATGTTAGCATCATGAGATATCATGGGCCTGGCATAAAAGCTAAGGCTGAAATATAATTACAGTGGTAATAGAAACATTATTTATGATAGTGTCACAGTAACCCAACCTCTCCCCACTTGATTTAAGATGTGCAGCAATCTTTCCCTTTAGATGACCTTGCATTTATCTAAGTATATATCATCCCCGCTATTAATTTTAGTACATTGCCAAATCCTTTAATCCTGGATCATGCTCTGACAGTGCCCTGCTGCATCTGTTGAGATTAACTCTTGGACTAAACTCACTTATTTATACAAAATCATGAAAACTTTGTATGGAAGGCAAGGAAGCAGATTTAAAGTGGATCAGAGCAAGGCATAAGGGGTTGGTTGTGACCCTGAAAGAATCATCTCTTGAGAAGCTGGGAAGAAAAGGTGACTCAGTTACAGAATACAAGTCTTTAGAACTGGTACCAGCAAAATGAATTCAGGAACTTGTTGAGACAAGTGCAGCTAAAAATTCTCTCCTTTAAATGGCAGTTAGTAACGTTTGTTGTTCACCTGGCGAGATGGAGATGTCCTGAGCATGTGCCGTGTTTTCTTTGGAAAGAAACAGCTGTGTGGAGTGTGTTCTGAGATGTCTAGAAGCAATGATATAACTATCTTGGTGTTTGCTGTAGAGACTCTGAAAGTAAACAGTGCTGCATCGTTCATTCCCTAATGCGCTCCCGGAGCTAGAAGCTGCACGTTTCTGTAATAGGACATTGTGAAAGCAACTGCGAGAGAAAAATGCACAAACATATTAGTCTGCATTTAAATTCATTTTTAAAAAAGCAATACAAATAGAAGGTATCTGTGAATGTAATACATCGGCAGTGGAAAAGACATCAGGATTGCTAACATTTTGAATTCAGCTGAGTGATTTATCAAGAGCTGAAGAGTGTTTCCCCTTCCATAGGACGCAGAGTGTTTGAAATTAACCCCTGTGTAGACTAGAACAGGGCTCTGCACTCCTCAGATTTCACTTGAGCCTGCAGGCCATCTCATCTGTATGCACAAATGCAGTTTGTTGCAAGCTGAAATATTTATGTCCTGTGGAAAAAGCTCTCGGATTTATAACAAAGTTTAGTGTATTGCACAATTCTAAGTACTTGCTTGGCTCATAGACTTTCTGGTTACATCATTTTAAAAAAATCATGGTTATACTAATCCATGTATATGTGGCATACAGTTGTGGAGTAGTACACAAACAGGCTTAAAAGAGAAAAGGTAACTAACACATAGCTTCTCTCACACACAAGAATTGGCAGTATACACAACTTTAACTATACTATCCTCGGTATTTTGCATTCATACCCTGTTTCTGTTTTTCTTGTCATACAGGTGGGATTCTTTCCTAGTGAGTGTGTTGAGCTAATTAACGACAAAGTTCCTCAATCTATGACCAACTCTGTGCCAAAACCAGGTAGGTGTGTGTGTGTGCAGTTATTCAGAATATTTTATGGAAATCCTCTCTTCCATGCTCCACACTTTATCGCTTCTCTTACACTTCTCATGATCCCTTTTTTCGCTGCATCACCTATATGTTACACTGTGTTGAGCGTCTTGCATTCTCCTTGTTTCGTTAGCTAATATCAATGTTCATTTCATGTGTGTTTTGAAATATTTAGACTTCCAAGTTTTGGGGTCCCTTCAACAACCTCTGAGTACGCTCCCTTCATGAATCCTGCTTTTGATGCCTTTGTCAGAGTGAAGTATGCTATTTTTTCTGTATGGAATGTAGAGATGATCCAAAAACTGTTATGTCAGCTTTGATACAATGGGGGCGATAGATACAGTGGGCCCTGGGACTGGAGTAAGGTTTTGTCTACACAGGGACACTCAGCAAAACTTAACTTTTAAAGTGGATTAGTTAAACCTCATTAAATCTATGTGTGGGCACTCTTATTTAGAATTAAAGTGCCCTTTATTTGGTTTAGTTTAATTCACTTAAATTAAATTAAACAGAATTGAGGCCACTTTCACACTCTGAATAAAATCATCTACACAGGAATTTAATGCGGTTACCTAATCCACTTTAAATTCACACTGTTAATTTGGATTTAATTTTCCTGATAGCCCCGATATAGACAAGCCCTTAGATACAATAGGACTCAGATCCTAATCACCCCTGATTCTGGATCTGCAAATCCAAAGCCCAAACCCACCTTTCTCATCCCACTTCTTTTCCCCCTGGATAGCTAGGTGTTATATAAAGTGCAGGACCATTATTAAGGGAATGAATTGATCAAGGAAAAAATTAAATGGAGAAAAAGCTGTGGGATGTGATTCTGCTGTCAGTTCCACGAGTCTAGTTCAGGAGTAACTCCACTGACGGGTGCACTTGCATGCACAATCTGACCCCATGTATTTCTGCACATCCTAATGGTACTGAGATTGGTCTTTGCTCCGTTTTTTTTTTTTTAAATCCTGCTTTAAAAGGTCACCCTAACTGCTGCCTCTGTGTCAAGGGAAACATCTTGAAATCCCTGATCTGACTGCGTTAAAATCATGCAGCGCAGCAGCAAGCAATCCCTCTAGGATAATTGAGTGATAGGGAATGAAGGGTTTTCCCCTTTTCTAGGGAATGCCTGGGAGAACACCCACCTTAATGACGCGTTTTATCTGCCAAGAGCGCCAATCTGACATTTTAAAAAAAAAAATTGTGGTTCCAGGGATTGATTTTACTAAGGGCAGGTCTACACTACCTGCCCGATTCGGCGGGTAGCAATCGATCTTTTGGGGATCGATTTTTCATGTCTAATCTAGATGCGATAAATTGATCCCAGAACGCGCTCCCCGTCGACTCCGGTAATCCACCCCGACGCGAGGCGGAAGCGGAGTCGATGGGGGAGCGGCAGCCTTGGACATTGCAGCGTCCTCACGGCGAGGTAAGTCGAGCGAGGTACGTCGACTTCAGCTACGTTATTCACGTAGCTGAAGTTGCGTACCTTACATCGACACCCCACCCCCACCGCCGTAGTGTAGACCAGCCCTAAGTGAAATTCCTTTTGGCAAATTCTATTTTAGTGCTCAGGGCTTGTGGCTCACCAGTAAAGAGTCATGAACGCTAAGGTATCTATGCAGTGCATCAATCTGCATGCTTTGAATGGTTGAACATTCAAAAAGAATACTTTCCACTGTTGCCCCAGTCCCCCTGCCCTGCCTTCATCCTCCCCAGGAACGTGGGAATGCACTTGTGTTCGCTTCTCTGTCGCACAGCTCACTAGCAAGTCAAGTCATTGCAGCAGGTGTGCGCTCGGTAAATCCAATATGCATTTCTCAAAGCTTGAATTTGATCTGTAAGTACTGCAGCCATTCACTTCTCCAACCCGTGTTTTTATCAGTCTGAACATGTAGACAAAGGCAACTTTAGACCCTAATATAAAATGGGCTGAGGAAGACCATCACAGTCACAAGTGTTTATCATTAAATATGGCTCAGGCAATTACATTAAATGTCATGAATTGCTGGTGAGTAGTTTCTTCCTAAGCCTTAATGAGAGATAATGAAGCAGCATAGATTAATATGTTCTATTTGGTTTTAACAGCACACTGGAGAGATGTGTTTTTTTCACAATCAAAGAAAACATTTGTTGTAGATTCAGTATAAAAAGCTCAAGCTCTGCTGCAGTTAGTACATGAAAGGATTATTAGATCTGAGTGTTAACCTTCCTTAATGGTTGCCCCATAAATACAGTAGGCCCCAAGGATTCAGGATTTACTTAAGGCTATCAAAGAAAAAAACCAAAGCCATATCTTAAGCCTACATTCAACAGAACCTTCACATTACAAAGCAACCTGGTTTGTGAATGGAGAGAGGTATTTACATTTACAGTAGGCAGCACAGCAGCCTGCATATCTGGAGAATCAAAAAATGTTTTTAACCATGGTCAGTTTTTTAGGCTCTTCTAAGAAGTGACCTAATATAGAAGAGCTGCTTAGATAGGACAGGCCAAACTAGTGCCTATGGGTAAAATTTTCAAAAGAGCCTAGGGGTACATCTTCACCACCCGCTGGATTGGCGGCTAGTGATCGATCTATCAGGGATCGATTTATTGCGTCTCGTGTAGATGCGACAAAATCGATCCTCAAGCGACTCCTGTAATCCACCAAAACAAGAGGTGTAAGCGGAGTCGACGGGGGAGTGGCGGCAGTCGACCCCGCGCCGTGAAGATGCCGCAGTAAATCGACTTAAGATACTTCGACTTAGTTGCGTATCTTAGGTTGATCCCCTCCCCTCCCCCCCAGGTAAGACCAGGGCTAAGTGCCATTGACTTTCAGTGAGATGTAGGCCCAGTTTTTTAAAGATATTGAGGCATTGCTGTGCTCAGGGTTGCGACACCTAACTGATGTAGGAGGCTAAGCCTCATTTTCAGAAGGAACCTAGGAGCCAAAATCCCATTGACAGTCGTTGGTATTTTGGCTCCTATGTGTCCAAGTCCCTTTTGAAAATGAGATTTAGGGTTCTAAATCAGTTAGGTGTTGCAATACTGAGTGCAGCAACCCCTAAATACCTTAAAAAATCTGGGCCTTAGGCTCCTAAGTAGCCAGGTCCCTTTTGAAAATTGGACATAGGCTCCTAAATCACTTAAGTGCTTTTGAAAATTTACTCTATAGCCTTATATCCAGCATCACAAAGAAATGCAAGAGTCCTAATTCAGTCAGGCACTTTGTCACATGCTTAACTGCCTTGTTGAAAAGGATTGATTTAAGAATGCTTAAAGTTAAGAATGTGCTTAGGTGCTTTGCTAAAGTGATCCCCAAATTAGCATCGGGTCAGCACCTTGCTGGCAATCTCAGCTGAAAAGACAAGGCATTGAGACTGAATTACACATTCAGTTTTAGAAGCAGTCCCTCCGCAACATGGTTAAAGTTGTGTTGGTGGGACAGTGTGGAGAAATCTGTATTTCCCCTACCTGTGTTGTGTGCGTTCTGTGAATATAATGCGTGACTCAGGCTTCCAGAGCAATATCCAAACACATTAAAATTCACATTAGAGATCTTTTTAATTATCTATATTTTAGTGTTACCATTAGCTTTTCCAGGGAACAGTGAGATGCTTTTCCAACAGGAATTGGTTGGGGCCATTGTCCTTATTTTACCTTAGCAGGGTATTCCAACCAGAATCAACCTAAGATTTTAGATTTGGACTCAGTAAAGCATATTTAGCAAAATGTGACCTTTGTTTCCTTAATCAGAATGTTGTGTATGAAGCATTCAGGATGTTTTGTATCTACAGCATTGAGTTGTTTGCCATGAAGGAATTTACAAACATAGAACTGATTGTGTTGTTTAATTGCTCATAGATTTTGCTGGATTAAGTAATCTAATGAAAAGCAGATGTAAAGCAAATAATTTCCTTCCCTGCTATTTGTTGTTATTCATAATGACGGAGATCTTGATTTGCAGAAGTGATGGGAGTAATACTTTAATAGACCCATAAAATACTAGGTTGGTCTTAAATGAAGTACAACTAATGAGTGAGATTCAAATGAAAATGAGATGTAAGAGGCTAAAGAGAAGAGGTGGGACTAGATACAGACTGCATTTAGGAATAATGTTTCTTTAATTATAGAGGTGTTTGCTAACACCAGAGATGTGAGCTGAATAACTGTCTAAAGAATAACAGGAAACCTGGATTTAAGTGAAAATTGTATCCATTTTATACAGTTATTCTGACATTCAAAGGACTAAGAAAAGAAAAAATGCTTCTTGCTATGAGTTTGCTTTAAGATATATTTGACAATAAGGCTTGTGATTAAAACTAGCATTTCTGAACATACTGATGGCATCATTTGTGAAATGAAAGCCCAGTGTAACACTTTAAATCCATTTCAATTCTGCTTTAATACAGAATTCGTAGTTGTGTGTAGATATATATGTAGACCTATATCATATTAATTCAAAATAAACAGCCCAATTTATGATCGTTAAAGTCGGTTCCTATATTTCTTGGAATGAGTTGGCTTTTTATAAGCAAGATCTCTATCACCAATATCAGGCTTATAAATACCAAGTTTTAATTCCAAGTGTATTTCAGTATTTATTCTGCAAATTTAGCATCTCGAATCATGATCCAGTGAGACCTCACAAGCTTAGCTGGAGAAGACTCAATCAGTACCTCCATGGGGGCAGTACATAGAAAAGCTAGGTGCTTCAGGAATTGCTGAGAGTTATTCTTTGAGTAGCATTTTCCCTTTTGAATTTACATTGACCAGTGCCCCAGATTATTTCTTCCAATACCACAGAAGTAGAGCTGGGCAAATAATGGATTTTTTGGTTCACTGGCAATTCTTTCTGAAAAATCAAAAACATTCATTTGGGGGTGAACTAATACTGGAATTTTTTGAAAATTTTGGCTATCCAAAAGTCGGAAGATATTTCAAGAGGGATTGAACTCGACACAAATTCACAAATAATTTTGGGTCGACTGAAACGTCATTTTTCAGCGAATAAACTATTTGCCAAAATATTTTGCCTAGCTCCATGCAAGGCACCTTACTCTTTCAGTTGAGAGCCATAACCGATGATATGTCTCTGTTTATTAAAAACTCCATAGTACATAGCAAGAGTGTTAGCACTGGTGTGCTGGCCAAATTCCCATTTGTTTGAGTAACTGTAATCTACCTTTTTCAATTCCATTTCATTTGGCAGTGGAATTCTAATCTTCACTTCCTGTCCCAAATTATTGTGTAGTGTTGCTGTGCACTGTTTGACAACTAGTATTTTTGCACCCCAGAGGTGACTGAACTTGGGTGGTACTGTAGATGGAAGTAGTTCCTGTCTGTATGTTTTTAAAGAGTTTTGGGACACTTGGAAATGACAGATGACACACAAATTCCAGATATTATTATTCTTCCTGGTGAGATGTGAGCCTTTTGAACTTTCAGCCTGCTGCTTAGCTGAGGGAAAACAATCAGTGTCTTTTCCTCTAAGTGGAATGTTTGGAAGTGCCTTTCAAGTGTTATTTACTCTTCTCATCCAGTAGGTAGGTGTTTTCTGGGAACAGGATGTGCATTTGTTCATATCATTTCAGTTTGTCAGTTTTTCATTATAATGATTTTAGGCGTCATCTCTTTTTATGTGTCGTCTTTGGTCACTAACCTTTGGATATCCGTTATGGTAGTTGAATGTCATTTAAAAAAGGGTATCATGCTTATCCTCATGCATAAGCTCGTTGTATGTCTTGCTTGTTAACATGTAACTTGTTACTGTGTGTCTCATCCTGCTTAAAGCCTTGCTTACCAAATCTTGTCTCAGAAGTACTTTGGCTTGACAGTTTGTTGGAAGGTCTTTGAACATTGTCACCTCTTAAATTGGGAGAGATTTGTGCCAATATGAAAACAAAGCATAAACATAAGCAGTTTGTGGCATGAAGTTCTAAGCGTACTGGAGAAGGGATGGGTTGGTGTGGAACATCTCTCTCTCTCTCTCTCTCTCTCTCGCAAAGCTCTGAACTCTTTAAAACTCCAGTGGGGCTGTGCCACCACTAACCCAAATAGCAGCCTTGTATATGACCAAGGAATTTGTTTTGGTTAGATTTAACAGGTACGTTTACTTATCTACTATCTGTATGCACATATATACTAGCAAATCCTCATTAAAGCTTAGCGCCATATATATATATATAATATGTATTATACTTGTATATAATATATATATATATGGTGTTAAGCCTTAATGAGGATTAGCTAATATTTTAATACATGTGTTACAAGTTGTTAACCACAAATAAATATTTTTAACATAATAATGAAGATGAATCAAAACTCCAGATTCAAATAACACTGAACTTCAGAGGTGTTTAAAATCCAGGGCTTCAGTATGAATTGAGTATTGGAAATGAATCCGTCATTTTAAATACAAAGATGTAAAACTGAGTTGCACCCCTTGTTTGAGATGGTTGATAACAAAACAAACGCTGGAGAAGTTGAACCTGCATTAAAATAAGGTTGTTGTAAACGCTGGAGACAAGAACGAAGTGTTTTGTTTAAGATGTCCTGGAATATGCAGGTGAAAGGAGCAAACAGCACAGGCTCAGTAATGCAGATCCTGTATTTAAGCAGACCAGTTAACATTGATTAATGTCCCTTGGAAATAGATTCTAGCTGGCAGTTACTCTAGACAAAATACAAATTGATTGTTAAAACATGTATAATTAAATGTAGTACCATTTTTGTTAATCCTCAACCATGATTTAAAAATAATTAATTACTGAGTTTTTAGTATATAACTTTCCTGTTAAATCTAAATTGAATTGGAATTTCAGTGAGCCAGCTTGAGGCTAAACTTTCAGTGTGCTGCTGGAAAGGAGCCAAATGCACTAATGTGCCTGGGGCTGATACATGTCATTCTCTCTGTAGTAGCCTGAAAATGGTCTCGTAATATTGACAAATTTAGAGACCAGTGCTACGAGATGTTATGTAATCTCAGCTCCCCTTGAATTTAATAGGTGCTGCGGGTGGTCAACACCTTGCAGGACTGGGGACCCTCTTCTACACATGCATCTTGTTGTTAAATGATTTTTTTAATTTTTTTTTTGCAAAGCATCTTCCATGTGCATGTCTCAGCTGTTATGGGCACCACCTGTCAGTCAACCCATCAGGTTGTGTGCTCATAATAAGACTTTAACAGGACAAAGTCAACTTGTTTAGGATTTAAAGTGATCTAATCTGGTGCGAAATTACTTCTGGATTCTTATTGGCATTTGGTTTTTTAAATTAATTATAAACACAAACCAGCCCTTGGGGCTGACACATCAAATACGCTCCTCTCGCTATTCTGCAGTGAGTTAATAGAATTACCCTGTTGTCAAAACCCTGCATTTTCCTTCACATCTTTGTGGGCCATAATGCACAGACTGAGAAGTAAGTTAAAGCAGCTTTTTGCTTTAGTGCCATTAGAAATGAAGCGAAATAAAATGTAAAAGGGGACCCCGTCAGGTAGAGAAGTATATTACTTTTGTAAATGTAATATTGCAAACTCCGGAGATGGTTTCTTTCCTGGTTGGAATTGCCCATCTTTATAGAGATGATTCAGCTCCCATACTTGGCTCTGATTCAACAAAGCACATGAGCACATGCGTGACCTTAAACACATACTTACAGCCCATTGAAATAATGGGACTAAATCATGTGTTCAAGTGTGTTGCTCAGCAGGGATGGGATACAAGTTAAAACATAAGCTCGGGTGCTTTTCTGAATCAGGCCCCATGTTAGGTGCTGAGTCCCTTGAACGCCTGTTGATTTTAGTGGGGTTTAGGGCACTCAGCACCTCTCAGAAGGTTTCCAGCACCTTGCAGGATTGACTAGGTCCATATTAATGTACATCCATATGTGAGTTTGCAAGGAAATGGCACTGCTTGTGGTCTAGCCACGCTTGAATTGAAATTGACCCATTTTGAATGGGTGCATGTTTTAACCATTTCTTTCTTTCTTTTTTTTTTAATTGTACCTTCCCAGTATCCCCTGCCCACGGAGCCCGTCCAGCGTCTTGGAGCTACTTCCCCCCTTGTACGTTTTCATTTATTCCTTTTTTTTCTCTTTCTCTCCTCCTTTTTTGCATACATGCCAGTCAGTAGCTGCAGTGCGTTGAGGGATGTTCAAGGAAGCCAAAGCCAGACTGTATTGCAATGTGTGCCTTTAAGATCTGTAAACCTAAAATGAATGCAGCTGGGAAACAAAGACAATGATCATTCTAACCCTCTTCTGCCAAAGATGCTAGGGTCACTATATGGCATTAAAACCATGATCAAAGACAAAGAAAACACCTTCATAAACCCCATGCAAACAAAATGAGAGTGTCAGCTGGAAGAAAGATGGGCTAAAGAATTGGGAGATGGAAGAGAATTGACCGCGCATTATATAGTTTAAGACAATCTTCAGGAGAAAAATAATTATGCTGATTTTCTTAAAGGTGGGTAGATACATTTTATTAGTGCCAGGCACTCACCAGCCCCAGAATAACTCTGTGAGGTGACCTGGGAGCAGCATTCTTTTGGTGCCTCGTACAGCGGGGCCCTGATTTTGCTTGGGGCCTCTAGACACTGATTCAACCCAAATAATAATCAGTCCAATGGCAGTAAAATTATATTCCCTTGTCAGAGATTTAAGATCTTAAAGCTGGAAACCTGATACGTGTCGAGTCTCCCTTGTACATCCCCCACCGTAAGATGCATTTTTTATTCATGGATTTCCATAATTCAAAAAATAAACTTATAAACAAATTGGTTATTTAAAAAGTCCCCATCTCCCTGCCCCACCCTTCCCAGCAAATTGGTCTAAAGCTGGCGCTTTGCACTGCATGGTGGGGAATGGAAATGTGGTTCCTATTCCCAGGATCTTCCCGTGTGGATCAGCAGGGATTTGGGGACCATTGCAGAGACATCTCTGGATGGAAGGAAGGGTGTCATTTCACAGCATTCATTCTGTCTGTTATGAGGAGATGCTTTGCTGAATGCCCCCAGTGAGGCAGTGGGGGCTTACAGACTTGGCAGAAGGATCTTGGCCACCCGTGAGGCCGCAAAGGAGAGCAACAGAGTAGTGCGTGCTTGTGTCTCTGATAGGGCCATGCAATAGGGGAAGGCTTTCCTTCTTTAAATATTGCCAGCAGTGTCAGTAATCATAAAGGAGCTGTTTCCTTTGTCATCCCAACTTTCAGTGACAAAGCAAAGAGCCCGAGGGTATTGATATTGGGGCAGAGGCTCCAAGAATGAGGGTAAAGTTGATTGACACAAGAGGCCATATTATTGACATACAGTGTAAACAAATTTTGCAGTGAGGATAGTGAGTACTAGTGAGAGCCAAGAAGGGTTTTGGTTTTGAGTTTTTTTGGATGTGTGGAAAAAATTGAGAGAGGAAGGATCTTCTTCGTTTCTTCTTGTATAGAAAAACTTTGTGGGAAAGTAGTAAACCTTGATCCCTCCAGAAATGCCATTCTTTCTAGGGTTCAGCTGCAGTTAACCTCAGATGACGTGGTTTTTTTTCCCCTTTGTAACATGAAAAAAAGAATGGCTACATCTCTGGTTACTTAATGCAATCTGAAAGGTCAACACTCAGACTCACTCTGCTTTAAAACCATTTCGTTAGAGGGAAGAGTTCAAACACTCAATCAAGTATAATATTTCTGCTCAAAGGTATAAAGCTTATTAGTGGTTTTGCTTGTTTTTCATGTGAAATTAATTTCTTTTGGCAGCCATGTCCCTTTCTGAGTAATACGATTGAAGCAAATAGATTAGAAATTTGGCTGCCACAATGCATGGAAGACCAGTACATACCATGTGAGACTTCATTGACATGCTCAAGTATTCATCTGTGCTCTACACCGGTGGTTCTTGTTTGTAATATTTTCCTACAGCAAAGGGTCCCAGTTACACATCTCCTGTTTCTAGTGATTTAGGAAGACTGTGTGTGTG
Organism: Macrochelys suwanniensis; assembly: GCA_033296515.1. Taxonomy (NCBI): domain Eukaryota; kingdom Metazoa; phylum Chordata; order Testudines; family Chelydridae; genus Macrochelys; species Macrochelys suwanniensis. The sequence goes on from CM065796.1 coordinate 12,644,261, forward strand.
TTTTATTTTTTAATAGAAGTTTCCCTCCTCCCCGCAGACTTTGCCAGTGTTAGGGGGTGGGTATCTTTGTTTTTCTGCTCATGTAGCTTTCTTTAGAGTTAGAAGGAGATGCATGGTCATCTAGGAGGAAAAGTTTATAGAGCCTGAGCCTAATTTTAAGCTTTGCTGATCACCCATGGCGCCTGTTGATTTCAGCGGGAGCTGAGCACCTTTGAAAACAAGGCCCTATATCTTTAGGGTCCTGGCTACATCTGAGACCAGGACTGTGCAAGCTACAGCCACATTTAAACACCACCGGTGCTAGCAAGGTTCTAGCACTGCCATTATCAAAACCATGCTGTAAACTCCGAAGTGAGCTGTCTGCAGCAATTTTCTCCACGGAGGGTGGGAAGATCTTTATACACCAGTGCTAGGAACCTGCTGACAACAATCATATTTACATGGGGTTGCAGCTAGCCCAGTTCTTAGCAAAGGATAAGCGTGTGGGTAGTCTGCCTACATCTAGTTTTACCCTCATAAATGTGTAGAATGTATGGTGTGTCCTACAGAATCTGTGCCTCGGAGCACATCAGATCAGAACCCAGACTTTTGACGTGTTCGTTCTGTTAATACTCTCTCTGCAAAATGAAATTGTTCGTCTCCTAGAGTTTGTTCCATTAGCTTTTTTTAAATTAACAATGTTTATCCTTTCTCTTGCCTTGTCCCTCTCTGCACCCCCTTTCCCTCCAATTGCATGCAGATTTGGAGATGGCTAGTGTAAAGCCAGGTTCTGCATGTGTTACAGAGACTCTGAACCAGTCCCAGCTGAGCTCAGGTAGAGCCATTATGGACAATTGGCTTCTCGGTGTCCTAACCCAAAGTCTAACACCGTACGTGATAGCAGTAGCTATGTACTAACACCTTAGGTTTGGTTACAGAAGCTAGATAGAGTTGAAACAGATTATGTTGATTTCTATTTCTTTCTGAAGTCTGGAAAAGCAAGAGCCTGATCCTGAAATCCTTCTTCATGCAAGCAGTTTTTCCATGACTAATCCCATTGAAGTCAGTGGAACAATATACTAGAGTAAGATTAGCAGGATTGGATTCTTTTAACATCGGAGGATTGACATTATTCATTTGCATCATGGGTTAGCTCAGAAATCTCCTTGCCTGCATAAGGTCTGAATCTAAAACACGGTTCCTTTTATGGTGTCTATAAAAATACATGGTACCAAAACCGTCTTGTTCGTGCACCACAGAGGAGAGCTTGCTCAGATAGGAAAGAGAAGAAATGTGGTTTAAATGATGTAGTTTTGCAGCAGCTTAAATGGCCGTGATGTGTGCACCATTAGAGTGATAGCTAAGAACCCTGTGTTGTCGTTGTCATGACTACATTGCAACAGCCTCTCAGGAGAAACAGTAGGTAGAATAAAAGCACTCTAAGGGGGCTGAGGGACTGTAGTGTACCCCGGATAGATCCAGCGTGTCTAGCTATCCATTCAGCAGTTATTGCGAATGACTCACTAACACACATTTTAATTTCTTGTTTTTATGAATGATTATCTGGAGTTCTCTCTGTAACATAATTTTATACAAAACTACAGCCGAAGGGAGGTGAGTGGTAATGGGGTATGTCGCCCTTGTTGGTGTTCTCAGCAGAGAGAGGTCGAGGATGGAATGCGTGCACAAAGCGACCATCAGGTCAGCAGAAGTTGTCCCTCCGAAGGAGGGCTGAGACATGCTGGCAAGGGTCAGTATGGGGGGAAGCTTGCACTTCTTATGTGCCCATTCTGCTGGTGAACAGAGGATTTCATTCTTCAGAGCTGTCAGCACGACATCTTTCCACCAGCACTACATTCATCTTGGTTTAAAAAAAATAGGAGGGGCGGGGAGATATTACAAGTGGGATTTTCCCAAATTGCCTAGAGGATTTAGGAACATGGGTGTTCCATTGAAAATCGTGGGATTTTGTGCTCCTGAATTCCTTGGGTGCGCTTAAAAAAAAAATCTTCGTAAGCTGAACTTAATAAAGTGACCAAGAGCCATGAAGTACAGTTATCGGCGTGCTGGATTGATGCTGGTCAGTGACAATGGGTTAATTTAATATCTTGTGCAATGAGTCATGGTCCCATACAACTCAGGGCTGTGGATCACATGCTGTCACCATTTATGTCTTTGGAGCACTTTACCCCCTTGAATTGGAACTGAAGTGTGCTCATGTCCGCGCTATGCATTATTCACACACAGGCCCTGTTTAGTATGCTGATTGTGTTGCCATGGCTGTCATTAATGCTAATGGATATTGCCATTGATGTTACTCAAATAAGTGAGTCACCAACACTTCCAAGTACCCATCAGATCTTCCTTTTGCCTACACTGTCCACAATATTATCATCGTGCTTTCTTTATAGTTAATGAGCTTAAAGTTTGTGCAGTGCTTTGATGGAAAGTGTTTCAGAAGGGCCAAATATTATTTTCATTGTCTCTCATAATTACATATCTCCCTATTGCCACCTCTTCAGTATTGCCCATGTACACCACTGCCTCGACTCTACCTACCTCAGCTGAAATCCTCCTGGGTACTTTTATCTTCTCATTTTAAAGGTCAGCAGCAAAGGAATTTTTTTTTTAATTGGGCTTTTGCCCTCTTTTGTTTCTTTATAACGGATAAAGAAGGGCTGGACATTCCTCCCCCCCCCCCCCCCCTTTCAGTTCGTTCTCAGTATGATTTTGCTGCTGTTTTGTACCTGAGAAATATCAGCAGAACCAAGGCAAGTCTTCCTTAGTTTTACTGTTTGGGAAGTTTCAGGACATTTATTGTGAACTCCAGGCATAATGCTTGTAGCAGGTCCAATGACGTCCTATCATTAGAAGATTGGGATTTCTTGGGGGACAGTCACAGTGTCTTTTAAGTGACTGCCCAGGACCATAACAGAGGTGCGGCATATGGTATCTCATTGGAAACACTGACTGCCTTTTTTGCTCTTTAAATTCATGTGCAGGGTTACAAAAATAGCAGTAACATTTTCCTCTCAGACATCATTTAACAGCACCCATGTTTCTCTTTCACTCTATGCCTCTTGTCCTGTTCCATTTTCCCCTTTCTAGCTGCAGTAAGTAAATAAATAAAAAAGTGGGGAGAGCAGAGCAGTGTGCCGACATAATGGGGTGCTGCTATATGCAAGATTCACCTACTCTGCATTGAACTCTAAACCCTCAAATCTGTAGCAGACCATGTGAATTTGGAAGGGTGGTTTCCCAGAACTTCAATTTTTAATATTCTAAGAACAAGTATTAATAAACTGTGGACATTAGATGCTCTCATAAATATTTAATGTAGAAGATCTGAAGTATCCTCTGCAAACTAGTCTGTGTGCTGTAACAATGTATAAGAGGTGTTATAAATTGGGTGTGGGAAACATCCAATGTCTCTTCTTTGAAAACACTATCAAAAGGACATCTTCGCACCCCTCCCCACAAATCTCTAGAAACAGCCTGCCATGAAATTACTCACTGTGCTTTATATGCAATTCAAAGCGCTTCCCAGAGGATTTACAGGCGCGATAAATCCCCTCAGTACATGTCCTCCACCTATATATCAGCCACAGTCTAGATGGAAATCTCAAGCTCTTTGCAGACACGGATCCAGTGAAAAGTGCTGTTTTAAAGGACGAGCGTCTCAGAGTTTGAGGTGACCTGGAAGGACATTTAATGCAACAAATGAAGGAAAAGCTGCCCTTGCAATAGACTGAAGGTGGAATATCTCCCTCTTTGGTCTGTGTCGGCAGGAAGCTGGGATCCAGGATGATCTGTCATCGTGTGTCTATAGCTGCCGTTGATAACCTACCCTCCGCCCCAGCCACCCAAATCAGCTTCAGAACATAGGAATTCAAGCAATGTGTGCAATCAAAAGGCCATATTTCCTCATCCTCCTGTGGGGTTTTCCACTGGAAGGAGTGCGTCAATGCCAGGAACAGACATCACCATTTTTTCATGGAGTTATGTCCAGTTAGTTCCATCAGGCGCTCTGGGGGTTGCCTGCTCACCCTCACGGAATGAGCAGGGTTGGGGGTGGGCGAGGAGAAGATAGTTCTGTTCCCAGAAAACACACCTCCGCAGAGATGAGAGTGACAGGTTATCAGCTGGGCTGGGGAGGGCATTCTGCATAGAGATCCCCTATGCACCCATCCCTCTGGCTTCCTGGTGGCACAGTTCTGTTGGAACCCAGAAGGGGGCACGCCTCACATAGAGGTTGACTCGCTTTCTGCAGGCTTTGTGGGAGAGACATTTAGCCTCCCTCCTGGTCCCACCTTTAGCCGAAGCCTGCCTGCCGTCCACCTACAGAGAAACAGTGCCACATGGATGGCTCAGCCCCACCCAAAAAGGGCAGAAGTCTCTGGGCAGTTTCCAGGCAGATGATCTGGCCCAAATTCTTCATATGAGTAAAAGTCTTGAATACGAACACCCACCCACCCCCCACATTAAGATTCTCCACGCTTTTTATATTATGATACAGTCTTTAATGACATGCTCACATGCTATTTTTTCCATGTGACCCCTGCCTCATTCAGTGCACAGAATGGATGGGGCTCACTTAATAAGCAGTTATTCAATATATTTTTTTCCTCCTGATTGTTCATTGTGTTGCCCCTGGGCCTTATTTACGGCATACTAGTCAAACCCTCCTCTGAAGACTGAGTTAATAATTTTGTCACGGGTATGTCCATGGCATTCATCACAAACACTAATGAATTTTTTTTAACATCACTGCTATATCATGACCCCAGGGCTAGCTGCACCTCTGTTCCCTCTTTAGTCTCGCTGAATGCACCCCCTTCGATGTTAGGCCTTGTGCCTTATACCTCTCCTGGGGCGAAAGCACATGATTCTTTCACTCTTAGACCAGGCACATGGGATTGACCATGGTTTTCCAAGCAGATCTTACTGGGTTTGGCATCTACAGTTCTTCCCTTTGGGATTCTGTGACACGTGGTGAATACAGTTTCCAGACAGCCTTCTAAAACCCAAGGTACTGTTTAATCTTAACAGCAGGAATACAGCATAGTAAAAGAAAAAGGGTTTTAAACCAACCAAAGGTCTATCAATTAATATTTTACCTATCCTTGGTAAAGATCCTAGTCAGGCCTCACTTTCCCAGTCACCCTGCAACCTAGTTCTGGTTTCACTTTACTGGCTGTCCCCTGCTTGTCTGTTTAAATCTAATCATGGTCCTTGTTCACCTCTGTTCACAAGTTTGGACCCTCTGCCCCCTTGACAGACTAGTCCAGTGAGCTCAGCAGGGGACAGAGGTAGAACATCACCAGGGACAATGCAGGAGACATTCTCGCTAAGTGTTGGCAGAGGAGTGACTGTCTCAAGCTGTGATGCTTCCTGTTTGTTTTCCCAACAGCTTGAAGTTGGCCTAAACCAACACATGCCTACAGTAAACATCCTACACCATACAATAAACATCCCAACAGCTAGGTCAGCATACCGTATTCATAAATTATTACAGCACAACCCCGCCCCATGAGGTGAAGGGGGTATTATTATCCCTGTTTTACAAATGGGGAACCACACAAAGAGATTATGGTCAAAAATACACACTAATTTTGGGTGCCCAATTTGGGATGCCAGTAGATTTCACCGAGTTTTGCTAAGAGCAGAGGAATGGTGAGACTCAAGAATCCGGCGTTCCATGCCAGGCCCTGCAGGAGAGTGTTCTCTAGTGACACAGACTCTTCAGTCCATTCCCTCCAAGTGTGACCCCTTCTTCCCTGTCCCCTCTAACCTGTCCCTGTCTCTGTCCTCTCTCTTCCCCACCTCTGGCTGCTCATCCCCGTCTCATTTTGCTCACCTGGCCAGTTCCAGTCTCTTCGCCTCAGGCTTTTTATCCCAGTCTCTTCACCCAGGAAGTCCTAGTCTCGCATTTCAGGATTCCCTGTCTCAGTCCCAGTTTTATTTCCCAGTCTGGCCCAGTTCCCATTCTTGACTCCTCGTCCAATCTGTCTCTCTCCTGCCGCCCTGGCCTCCAGTCGTTCCCTCCCACCCACATTCCCCATCCCCACTAGCTCCCCGTCCCAATCGCAATCTCCAAACCCATCATCCAGTTTCAGTGACACCTCTCCCCAAACCCCCCCGTACTCCTCGTCTCAGTCTTGTTGCGCAGCCAGTCCCAGTTCTCCCCCCTCATCCTGGCTCCTCATCAGATCTGTCTCCATCCCACCCCACTGGTTCTCAGTCCCAGTGTCTTTGCCCAGTCAGCTCCAGCCCCCTTAGCTCGTCATCTGATCTCAGTCTCCTCCCCCCGCCCTCCCCTTTTGGCTCCCGGCTCTCCTCTGCCCCATTTACCTGCCCAGCACCCATCCCCAGTCTCTCCACATCTCACTTCTCAGACCCCATTTCCCTCCCCACCAATACACACACCATTGCCAGCCTCCAGTCCCCTCCCACCAGCTCCTTGTGCCAGTCTAACCTCCTCCCTCCACCCCCCTTCCCCTCCACGCACTGGCTCTTGTCTCCTCTGCTTCCTCCTCCATGCCATCTGGGCCCAGCAGGGGATCATTGAGAGCACAGGAAAGACAGGCACCCTGCTCTCAGTTCAGGGGCCCAGACCTGAACCTGACATGACCTGCAGCAGCCCAAAGCTACACTTGCAGGAAAGTCCCATTGACTTCAGAGGACTGTGTGTGCATAAGGCTTCCAGAATCAGTCCCTCTTCCTCCAGTAGCTTCCTTTGGTTTCCTTGGTATTAGCTTTCAGAGGACAGTCCAGCAGGATACCAGTCATCCAGCCCCAGCCCAGTTCTGCAGTGCCTGCAGCAACACAGGAGCATGTCATGGAATAGTTTCCTCCCACCTCACCAGCACCCAGGCCCATATCTGATCTGCTCCATGCGAGGAAGCAGATAGGAGCAGAGGACTTTCCCAAAGCCAGCCAGTGAGTCAGTGGCAGACCCAGGATTAGAACTGCACAGCTGAACTCGACATGAAGTTGTGAAATATGCCCTGAAGGCCCGTTCACCTCCTGCTGAAAAGGGCAATTATTTAAGCACAGATACCAAAATTGGCAGCAGTTAAAAGAGGCTTTTGGTGTCTATCGATGATGGTTTAGAGGAGGTCTCTAGCAAACGAGGAAGAGCAGTGGATTTTCAGGGAGCATGAAAAGAAGTTTAGAAAGCTGTAAAACTGTATGTGCTGATCACTCGCTTCACGTACAGCTAAGTGTCTGGGGCTCTGAGCATATATTTCTGAATTTAACTCTGTTTTGAATTTAGTTTTTGCAGGTAGATCTAAAAATACTCTGTACTTACACATAAATAAAGTCCGTAAATCACCGGCTGGTTTAGCAAGTGAGAGCCCAGCAATAATTTAAAGCATTTCAAATAAATTCCTAAGAATACATAGCATTAGAAGGTCAGTGCATTTTTTCCTCCTTTCTAATCCTTTAATAGTGTAGATATTTTCCTGCAGGAGTAAAAAGAAGCAAGTATAAATGTTGGCAGTGCTAATAGGGCTCTTAGGCATTCATGGTAGTGTTGCTTAGACACAAACTCCATGGAATCATTGGCAATATTTGCAGTCAAATAAATATTATTTGTAATCTAAACAATATCATATTTTCATAGGGTTTCCAAGATGTTATGGAAAATTATTACCAGGTTTTTGAGTTTTTCTCTTTGGAAGTGTACATTTTGGTATACCCAGCATTAACCAGGCCTCCATTTTTGAAGCTCCAGTGATTAGGTCCTGGACATGTACCTCTTCCAATCACATGCTTGTCTACACAAGAAAGTATTGCAATATAGTTATACTGATATGAGCCAACATATGGATGTTCTTATTCCAGTGTAAGAGTGGCTTTTTTCACTTTAGCTTAAAACCCTTCTCAGGCAACATAAGCTAAATGGAAAACGGGTACTCAGATAAGATTGCCTACGGGGCGGGTATACCATACAACTGTATCTATCGAAATTCACATCTTAGGTTATGACAAAATAATTTCCCCCTGAAGACAAGGTCTAAGTAGTAGATCGTTTCCAGACATAGCTGGTGGTTATTGCCTTGCACCTTATGTAGTCATTTTCACCAATACCAAAGTGAACGCACAATGTGGCCACTCTTGATTTAGTAGCACTTTACACCCATTGTGCCCAGATGTCAATCACCACACAAGGTGCAGGCCAACAGAGAACCAGCCTCTCGCGTCTTCTCTCTCACCCCCATCTGAGAGTCTCTATCAGCTGTTGGGAAATGCTTGCTAAAGGAGGTAGAGGTGGAGTGCATGGACAATTTTAGTGTTGTGCATGCACACACTGGGGATTTCTGCATTGCACTTGGTCTCTAGCAGCTCCAAGGAGCTGGCGCATAGAGATTCTCTTTGAAGTTGAGTCTGTCAGACAGCATTTAGGCTTTGTCTACACTACCCTGCATTTTGGACTCTGGTGGTAAGAATAGCTGTGCGCACCAAGTGCTGTGTTGCACTCTCCTGTGTAGACACTGCAGGCCAGAACTAAAAGGCTCCTAGTTCGCATTAATCTAATCCTGTCTTGGAATTTTAACCGGGAAAGAGACTTGCAGACAAATTTAGCGTATTTAGGTCTGTGTGCATCAGGGTAAACATAAATACAGTCTATATGCATGTGCATAGAAAGAAGGAGAGAGACTGGTGTTTTATACCTTATTGCAGTTTTTGTGACTTTATTCTGGCAACTAACATCAAGAAATAGAGTCCCATTGAAATCAGCGGGACTACTTGCAGAGGAAGGTAACGTGAGCAAGGTAGTAGAACTGGGCCATAAGCAGTGCTGTTTGCAAGCGTCAAAGTGCTAATAATAAAACGTGCCTTCTTTTCACACTCTGTTTTCTTTTTCACTCTGCCTGTTCTCTATTCCAGTTTTTAAGATAATCTTTTAAACTGGATTGGTTTTCCTCACCATTTGTGGTAAAGTAAGACCTGACCCTTATAGCAGTCAGTTTGAGCTTTCAATCCACAAGTATCACAATAGGTTTGAAATTAGGCAAAAGGCAGATTGCCCTTCTTTGCATTTCCTGTTCTTTCATTATAGCATTGTGTACCTGTAAATTACCATGGGAGTCAAGCTGTGGAGCGGAAATACTTTCAGGCATATTTAACCACAGCTGCGTGGCACATACCTCCAATCTGTTCATGCTTTTGCCTGTGGATTTATCAAGGGTCATGCTGGTGCATACCTTGACTCTCTGATTACACCCTGGCCCCATGGAAATTCACACAGGCAGCAGAATATCTGCTTAGTTTATCTGTCAGCAGGGGGTGGCACTTGTGCTCTAAACGTACAGGCCTGCGGCTCTTGTGCTCTATTGGTTTCACATTAATGTTGCTACATCTCCAGGGAAAGTGAAAAGAGACTTAAACAGCAGGGTCAAAAAGGGGACATCATGTCAGCTAAACCACGTGGTAGTTAATAACCTTTGAGGTGTTCTTAGAGCAGTTAATTGTCCCTTGGTTTGTATGTGCCATTGCATATGTTTGGGGGAAATCCTTAAATTAGCACAGAAGAAGGCATAGTTTAGAATACAAGGTCTCCTACTACAGTCAACGACAGATCTAATTGTTTCTATTAGAAGGCCCAGACACTGCTGAGGCAGGGTTTTCCTCTCTTTTCCACTGAGTTTAAACTTGCTGCAAGATATAGTTTGGACATTACTCTGGCTTTCAGGGCCTGCTTCATTAGCTTGTGAATCAGCTTGTGCTTGTGATTAATTCAGAAGGCTCCACTGATTTGAAGCTTCATTCACAGGGTTTTATTTAAGGCCTGTGCCAACCGCACGCTCATTCTTTTTCAGGATTTAATCCTATAACTACGGTGTGAATCTTTTCATTTAATTCTTTGAATCAGTCTCTCAGGAACTGGCTTTGTTCTGGAAAAGGCAGATAAGTCTTCAGCTGTCTGCTTGATCCACCATTGGCCATATATCTTCCCAAACTACTTTTACCTTGGTCAGTGAAACACACATGCACTGATTCATTTCTTATAAACCTGGGCACACAAGGCAGGCTATTCACTTTATGGCTCCAACCACAAAGGGAGAACATAAGAGTGAGGCGCTCCCATCAATCCCAAACACTATACGGCACCCAGACATTTTTATGGCAAATCTGCTGGAGGGGCCCTTTGAGTGGGAATCCTGATTTTGTTCCTAAGCCTGCCTCTTCCTTAGTAGTGTGATGTTTTGCTTCTCGGCCTCCCGGCCAGCTTTCAACTGTAATGTTAACGTCTCCCAAATTAGCTTATAAACAGGCGTTTTCAGAGGATTTGATTACAGGATAAGTGTGAAATGACACCGCAAAATAAGGTGCCTTCCTTCCGCGGTTGAATTTGCCAGTTTGGAAGATGGAGAGAGTTACAAGGTGAATGGACAGCATGAGGCTTTTTTTAGCCACGTGACTACTGTTAACGTTAGCCCAGTCATGAAAATGAACCCCAGACAGATGAATCAAGGCGCCTCTGCAGATAGCTCAGAAGTAGCCTCAGGAAAACAGGACAGAGTTGAGGCTAAACTGTACAATGTATGGGCCTGATCAGAAACGCATTCAAGTCAGTTGTGACTTCAGCGAGCTTTGGGTTAGGTCTTTAATTTGTTGTTTTGTATTTACGTATTAGTGTTGCAATATCAGGGCCTATTGTGCGAGGCGCTGTCTATTATGTCTACACAGCAGCTGGGATGGCACTTTCTAACGCACGTAGACATGCACGCTAGCGCTGCTTGAGCGAACGTACTGTAAATAGCAGTGTGGCCGTGGAAGCACAAGTGGTGGGCGGCTTGGGCTTGCTGCCAGAGTACGTACCCAGGGGGTCAGGCGGGACCCTATTCAGACAGCGACCACCATGCTACTCTCTTCAAAACACTAGCTCGAGCAGTGCTAGCACACGTCTGCCTGCGCTGGGCAGCACTATCCCAGTTGCTGTGTAGACATAACTCAGGGGAGACAGTCTAAGAGTTTATAGTCTAAATACACAAGATGGACAAAAGTTACAGCATGTGAAAGAGAGGCAAAGTGACCTGTCTAAGGCCGTGCAGCACCTCAATCATGATGAACTCATGCGATGAAATCCTGGTACCATTGAAGTCGATACCAGTCTTGTCACTGACTTCCGCGAGGTCAGAATTCCAACCTGGCGTCTCCTAGCTTCCAGTCCCTTGTCCTAGCCAGTAGACTACACTGCCTTCCCGATACTCACCCTCTATCTAACGTAAGAAGATATAGGGTCTGATTTGCCTCTCATTGATACATATTTTACATGTGTGATGTATATCCCTTGCCTTTCGTGGATGTAGCAGAATGTGAACCATATTGTTCTGGTTTCATTTCATGCAGGTAGTTCATTTGTACCGCCATTAGGTATTTTGATCCATGCACAATAAATTGTCAGAGGAAGACTATAAGCTTTGGGAAAATGACGGAGAATTAAATCCACACAATTGTGCCCATGTTAAACGTAATAAAAACCCCATGCCATGCCATGCGGTGCTCATTTCAGAGGTGCAAGAGTGTAGTCTTCCTTGCAGTGTGAACATTTTGTTCAGCATTGCCTGTGGCATGGAACTGTGTTTTTGTCGTTTAGTCCATGTTTCCTCAGGGCTGATTGCTCCATCTTTAAAGCACACATTGTAAAACACTAGTAAAATCTTTCCTCAAGCACCGTGATCATCATCAGAGTGATAATCTCTAGCTAATAAGACCACCATTGTAAATTAGGAAAGGAGTTAATGTTGTTTGTGACAGGACCCTTGCATTCTTGTTCCAATTATCGGGCAGTAGGAACACTTATAACCTGCAGTCTTGCTTTTAAATCAAACTGTGCAAAATTGAATGTTTAATTAATTCAGCCTTGCAGAATTTTTGCCTAAGGCAAGCTGTGAGTAATGTTTTGTTTCAGTGCATCACAGTTAAAGGAAGGGGATGAGTGGAGTTGAGGCCCCGCCAAGTATGTTTTCCTAAATACTTGTATGACTGATATACCTGTCCTGTGTTTCCGTATTTCCTGTCTTAGCCTTGCTGATCTGAATTTTTAATTGAATTTACTTTCATTGTATTCACACCCCTTTTATATGCGTTTTCTACAAATGTTTTAGCAAATTAATTTGGTAGCAGAAACATTCGTGTTAATTATAAGTGAATATTAGACAGTATTTGCAGAAAGAGAATTTTAAAGTCAGCATCATAAATATACACACAGGAAACCTCATTCTGCGAGTTAAACTCATCCAGGCAGGGAAAAGAAATGTGATATTGTAATCTGCTTCCAGTTTGATATTATGAATATCAAACTGAGAACAAGCATTATCAGTAGGCTTGACTTGGTGAACGATTTTGAACAAATAAATTCAAGAAAATTGTGAATTGCTTGAGGGTCATTTGTGAACAGTAAAAGAAACAAAATGTGTTGAACAAATTATTCATTGTGAATTGCTCACCCAGCCCTACTGTTTGCCATGTTGCCTCCTGTAAACAGAAGCAGATTCCTCTTCAATCCCTCTGGCCTCCAGTTTGCTTAATGTATCCACAGATTCTACATCTCAAAGTTTGTGACCTCACTTACTGTGATGTTAGACATTGCATTGTGTGACATCCCTGCATAAATTGGGTACATTCAGGAACAGACTGATTATACACAATAATAGCAATCAAATCAAATTTATTACTATAGTGTGTTAGCCTTAAAATAATAGTAGAGTGCGAAGACTAAAGGTGACACACTGTGAGTCGTCACACTGACTTCATTGGAATTCTTATACTGTAATACATAATGGCCTTGGCACTTATACAGCAGTTTTCATCCGTAGATCTCAAAGCACAAAGGTTTATATTAGCCCCCATTTACAGATGGGGAAACTGGAACCCGAAATAGAACTCAGATTTCTTGGCACCCACTTCAGAGAAGCTGCCTCCTTTGTCTACATGGGAACTCTCAGGAAAATTAATTCCAATTAACTAAAGGTGTGAATTTAGAGTGGATTAGTTAAACCACATTAAACCCCTATGTGGATAGTCTCATTCAGAAGTAAAATTCGGAACTGAATTAAGGCCACTTTAATACCCCAGCGGGAATTTTTCTGCCATTGTAGGAATACCACCTCCCCGAACAACATTAGCTACATCAGCAGAAGCACTTTTCTGTCCATGTAGCAGTATCTACACTGAGGGTTTGGGGGGGTTTTGGGGTGGGGGTGTTAACATCGCTGTATCGCTAGGAGATGTGGGGTGGTGGTGGTTGTTTTGTTTTTTTCATCCCTGATCATATGCTGGTATAAATTCTTAAGTGTAAACCAGGCCTGAGTATCCTGTATAGACAAGCTCTGAATGAGAGTGTCCAGAGATTTAATGAAGTTTAACTAATCCACTTTAAATTCACACCTTCAGCTAATTCGATTGAATTTTCCAGAGGCCTGAGTTACTATAAATCAGGGGTGGGCAAACTTTTTGGCCGGAGGGCCACATCGGGGTTCCGGGACTGTATGGAGGGCCGGGTAGGGAAGGCTGTGCCTCCCCAAACAGCCTGGCCCCCACCCTCTATCCGCCCCTTCCCACTTCCCGCCCCCTGACGCCCCCCTCAGAACCTCCCCACCCATCCAACACCCCCCCCCCGCTCCTTGTCCCCTGACTGCACCCCCAGGACCCCACCCCCTATCCAACCCCCCCGTTCCCCGTCCCCTGACCACCACCCCCAGAACCTTCACCCCATCCAACCGCCCCCTGCTCCCTGTCCCCCAGGACCCACTTCCCCTTATCCAAACCCCCCACTCCCTGCCCCCTTACCATGCTCCTCAGAGCAGCAGGAGCTCACAGCCCCGCCACCTGGCCAGAGTCCGCCATGCCGCCGCACTGCCCAGCAGGAGCTCGCAGCCCCACCACCCAGAGTGCTGGCAGCACGGCGAGCTGAGGCTGCAGGGGAGGGGCCGGGGGCTAGCCTCCCCATCCGGGAGCTCAAGGGCCGGGCAGGACGGTCCCGCGGGCCGTGCCATAGTTTGCCCCTCTCTGCTATAAATCATCCAGAGCGGTGGTGTGAAGAATTTTGAGTTCTCGGTTCTACAAAAGTTTTAGCCCACGAAAGCTTATGCCCAAATAAATGTGTTAGTCTCTAAGGTGCCACAAGTACTCCTCGTTCTTTTGGGTCTGACTTGATAGCTGAGATTGGTGGATGTGGCCAGGGCCATATTAAGGAAATCCAGGGACCTGGGCACATCCCAAATGGGGCTCCCTGTGGCACTGTCCCTCCATGGGTTGGCAGTGGCAGGGGCCAACCATGACTCCGTTTTGGGCAGCCTGCTCCCTAGACCACCATTCTCTGGTCTTCAGATGGGCTAGGGCAGTGGTCCTCAAATTTAAGTACTGGTGACCCCTTTCACACAGCAAGCCTCAGAGTGCTACACTCCTTTATAAATTAAGACCTTTTTAAAATCTTTAACACTATTATAAATGCTGGAGGCGAAGCGTGGTTTGGGGATGGAGGCTGACCGCTCACAACCCCCCCCCGCATAATAACCTCGCGACCCCCTGAGGGGTCACGACCCCCAGTTTGAGAACTCTTTGGGCTAGGGTCTGTTCTGGAGAAGGGAGAACTCCGTCCCCATACCAGAAGAAGACTTGTGTGGAGGCCCCTACCACCACCACCCCAGCAGAAAAGTTGTGAAGTGATGGCAACGAGGAAGTTCCGTCCATTAAGTCCTCTGCTGAGGTGATACCTTACGTGCGTCCCCCCAGCCCAACCCTCACTGCAGCCAGGTATCCGAGTTAAAAGCTCATTAAGATGAGAGGGGCAGTTCGCACCTCTCAGAGCCATTGTTTCAGGCAGTCTCCAAACTCACAGCAGGTCTACACTATAAACTTGCAGGTCGTGCATCTGGTGAAGACACTCTAAGCCGACGGGAGAGAGCTGGCCGGCTTAAAACAGCTCACGGGCTGTAGTTTGCCTACCTCGGTCTAGGATCTCTCGAGGTCCTTTCCAACCCTATGTTTCTGTGATTTTGTAATAGCTTTTCATTAAAGCATACGCTGAAACTACACGGAATTTGCTACTATGCCGACGTGTCTTCTAGCACCCATGCAGTGAAAGTGCTCATGTGTGCGTGCTAATGAAAGCTGATAAAGAGAAGTCCTTGTAGAGTGTGTATCTCAGGTTTCCGAGGGTCAACAGCCAGTGGCTTAGGTAATGTGATGGTCACCTGTTGCTGTGACTTAGTTTTAGTCTCAGGAGCCATGGATTCCATGATTTTCATGTTCTGTTTTAGTTGATTATGTTTCAATAGTCCCTTATCTTGCCATTTTGGAACTGAGGCTCAGGGAATGTGGTAGTGACACTGACTCAGCCATTTACTGAAATCTTGGAGAGCTGCCAAGTTACAAGAGAGGCTGTGGACCATATGTTCATCGTGGCTGGTGTAAATCAGCAGTACTTTTAGTCGGCCAGCCAATCAAACCTTTGGAAGAACCTGCAGAAGCTCAGGGTTTGTCTACATACAGTGGTACAGCTGTACCTTTGCAGCTGTGCCTCTGTAGCTTCAGTGTAGACACTACCTGCACCAACAGGAGGGGTTCTCCTGTTGGTGAAGGTAATTCACCTCCCCGAGAGGCAGTAGCTAGGTAATTCTTCCCTGGACCTAGCGCTGTCTACACTGGGGATTAGACTGGTATATCTACGTCGGGCAGGGGTGTGGATTTTTCACACCCCTGAGAGACGTAGCTCTAGTCGTATAAAATCCTAGTGCTGACCAGGCCTCATTCAGAGAATCTGCACTCCAGAAGAAAAGGCAGCTGCAGTTTTCTTCTCACCTTCCTGCAGGCTTCTTCAGGCACTGTTTAGGCAGAGCTAAACAGGCAGGCAAGTTTGCTTCTAGCTTGTCAGAAAATGGTGGAGAGGGAAAGATGAAGACATTTTTGTTTTAGTATTTTATGTAAATTTTCCAACCAGCTCAGGTTTTAACCTGTTACCTAAATGCTATTCGGTGGGTTAAAAAATTGTGGTATTGATGTTAAAAAAGGGAAGAAGGAAGATCCGGGGAACTACAGGCCAGTCAGTCTCACCTCAGTCCCTGGAAAAATCATGGAACAGGTCCTCAAGGAATCAATTCTGAACCACTTAAAGGAGGGGAAAGTGATCAGGAACAGTCAGCA
The DNA here is from genome assembly GCA_033296515.1 of Macrochelys suwanniensis. Lineage (NCBI taxonomy): Eukaryota > Metazoa > Chordata > Testudines > Chelydridae > Macrochelys > Macrochelys suwanniensis. The sequence goes on from CM065796.1 coordinate 12,660,398, forward strand.
TGGATTCACCAAGGGCAAGTCATGCCTGACTAACCTAATTGCCTTCTATGATGAGATAACTGGCTCTGTGGATGAGGGGAAAGCAGTGGATGTGCTATTTCTTGACTTTAGCAAAGCTTTTGATACAGTCTCCCACAGTGTTCTTGCTAGCAAGTTAAGGAAGTATGGGCTGGATGAATGGACGGTAAGGTGGATAGAAAACTGGCTGGATGGTCGTGCTCAACGGGTAGTGATCAATGGCTCCATGTCTAGTTGGCAGCCGGTATCAAGTGGAGTGCCCCAAGGGTCGGTGCTGGGGCCGGTTTTGTTCAATATCTTCATCAACGATCTGGAGGATGGTGTGGACTGCACCCTTAGCAAGTTTGCAGATGACACTAAAGTGGGAGGAGTGGTTGATACGCTGGAGGGTAGGGACAGGATACAGAGGGACCTAGACAAATTAGAGGATTGGGCCAAAAGAAATCTGATGAGGTTCAACAAGGACAAGTGCAGAGTCCTGCACTTAGGACGGAAGAATCCCATGCACTGCTACAGACTAGGGACCGAATGGCTGGGCAGCAGTTCTGCAGAAAAGGACCTAGGGGTTACGGTGGACAAAAAGCTGAATATGAGTCAACAGTGTGCCCTTGTTGCCAAGAAGGCTAACGGCATTTTGGGCTGTATAAGTAGGGGCATTTCCAGCAGATCGAGGGACGTGATTATTCCCCTCTATTCGGCACTGGTGAGGCCTCATTTGGAGTACTGTGTCCAGTTTTGGGCCCCACGCTACAAGAAGGATGTGGATAAATTGGAAAGAGTCCAACGGAGGGCAACAAAAATGATTAGGGGGCTGGAGCACATGACTTATGAGGAGAGGCTGAGGGAACTGGGATTGTTTAGCCTGCAGAAGAGAAGAATGAGGGGGGATTTGATAGCTGCTTTCAACTACCTGAAAGGGGGTTCCAAAGAGGATGGATCTAGACTGTTCTCAGTGGTAGAAGATGACAGAACAAGGAGTAATGGTCTCAAGTTGCAGAGGGGGAGGTTTAGGTTGGATATTAGGAAAACCTTTTTCACTAGTAGGGTGGTGAAGCACTGGAATGGGTTACCTAGGGAGGTGGTGGAATCTCCTTCCATAGATGTTTTTAAGGTCAGGCTTGACAAAGCCCTGGCTGGGATGATCTAATTGGGTTTGGTCCTGCTTTGAGCAGGGGGTTGGACTAGATGACCTCCTGAGGTCCCTTCCAACCCTGAGATTCTATGATTCTATGAAAGTTGGCCTTATTTGTTTTCTCTTCTGCCCAGTAGCTTCAAACAGCTGACTAACTGCAGAGCAGAAACCTTGGGTTCCCTGCTAACTGAATTAACAAAACCAGATCATCCATAGGGCTTGTCTATGTTAGAAAAGTTGCACCAGTGTAAATTGATTTAAAATCAGTCTAGTTACACTTGTACAAACACCTAATGTCGACTCACTTAAACTAGTTTAAACCTTGCTTAAATCTGTTTAATTTGATTAATTACCTGGTTAAAGTAGTCAGAGGTGTGTTTTGACCTGGTGTTTGCAGCCTTTTGTGAACGGCTGTTCTCTGTTGCTTTTTAAAACAAATTGCAGGGGTTTTTTTGTAAAGGGAAAGTTTAATTGCAAAAAAAAATCCTACCCCTTTCCCAACTCACAGGGCATCTTGCTTTATGAGCTGCAACCATGTAGGAAGTACCTAGGATTAGAAAGAAACTTCCCCTCTGGGCAGCTTATTCCATGGCTGTAAAAAGTTTTGCCCCATCCTCTGAAGAAGCTGGTACTGGCCTCTGTTGAAAGCAGGATTCTGATACAGTGCAGCAATTCTTATGTTCCAATGGATTTTCTCCATTGCTAGAGTAACATAAGACATTACACTGACATTCAGGAAGTGTGTGTGTGTGTACGTGCCCACAAGTGAGAAAGGAACGGTGGAGATTTTTTTCCTGATTCATATTATTATTACTGATTTATTTATACAGCACCATAGGTATGCCTAACACTTTAGAGACGAATAGAGGATGAAATCCCTGCCCTGAGCAGTTTACAGTTTAGGGAGGAAAGGGGATTAGTTTATTTAGATTAGATTTTCCATTAGATTTTCCACCCAAGACCACGTGGCGTGAGAGTCTTACTATTACACCCTGCAGGACTAGAATTCCTCTGTGTGAATGGATGAGTCAGCTTTTTATTGCCCTCCCTTTCTGTTGATTCAATTGCTATTCTTATCTCTGGAGCCAAACATATTGTCCTGTCAATAGGCCACTCCTTGTGCCTTACAAACCTGGGCCTGCTGGAATAAACGAAAAGCGGCAATGAAGTGAAACCAGATCCAGGAGGAGGTGAACTAGAAATTCAACCGTTTGGGACTGTTGTCTGAGTAATAAGCAGTCACCTGAGTAAAAGGGTGGAGCTAGACTAGTGTAGCTTGTTTCACAAGTGTGAGCTTTGGGAGGGGCCTCTTGTGGAGTTTCTATCACAAAGCACAGCGTGTACTGCCTGAGACAGTGTGTGTGAGTCTCAGAATCAGAGGTTTTGCTGATCAGGAGACAAAAGCCACAGCATGAGAAGCTGAGCTGGGACTGGGAGCCTGGGAGAAGAGAGGTGGGAAAGTTGAGCTGCGAGTGGATACAAGTGTGGTGGATGTTTGAACTGGAGGTGCTGTGCAGTGGAAAAAGACCTTTCACGCTGTCTGGATCTAATCCTCTGTGGCTGGACTAGAGAGCTGATCTGATTAAGAAACTCCATTGCTTTGTTAATTAGAGTTTTGTGGAGTTACCCTGCCACTGCTGAAGTACTGATTTTCTGGCCTGCCTCAAGGACAAGGTAAGAGGTGCTTTTTGCCTTAGTCTGGTGTCTTTCGTGTCTAAGACTTGCCGGTTTTTTTTTGGTTTCTTTCACTACTTGTTGCTTAGTAGCTTGCTTGTTGTTTCATTATTGTTAGTATTGGTAGTATTAATATTTATTAACATCTAGCGGCACACTGTTTGAAAGAAGCTTTTTAACAATGGAGCATCAGGAATGAGAGTCTGTTTGGCATAGGTGTAGTTTAAAATACTCGAGGCATTTGAGTCATTTGACTCTGTAAATACCAGTTTGCTTTGTAATGTATTGCATGTAATGCATTGCATGTAATGTAGTACAGAAGAATCATAGAATCATAGAATCTCAGGGTTGGAAGGGACCTCAGGAGGTCATCTAGTCCAACCCCCTGCTCAAAGCAGGACCAAACCCAAGACTGTGGCAGGAACTGACCATCCAGGATTCAGGAACTAGAGAGAGCCCAGGTGCCTTATTTCAGCTGCAGCAGCCGTATCTTACCAGGACTATCTCGTTACCCTCCTCTGCTAGATGAAAAATACCTGTTACTCAGGAATAGGTAGAGACACTTGGTTGTCTGGGACCGTAACTGCTGTATCTTGACAAACTTGTTTTTGTTTTAAGAGAAATGAGCTCCCCTGGGATCCATGCCCTTGGGCAGATTGCTTGGCTCTGGAGTTCACTTGTCACGCCAACACAATATTGTATTAAAGCACACATGCGTATGCATGCACACATACACACACAGCTTCTGTTAATTGTTGTAACTCTGTTTTCTCTTTTGCACATATCTGTTCCTGGGTCCATTTTAAGCATTTACCCTTACTGGGTCCCTAATGGTAAACAGAATTTTACACAGATGTAGGGTCACAAATGTATTGCAAACCACTAGAGCAATCCTGGATACAGGCATTTCCGACACCCATGAAAGCTCTCACTAAAACCCTAGAAGAGAAGGAATTTCAGAACGTGTGAACTCCCACGCCATCCTCAATTTTCCAACTTGTGCATCTTGTTTGGATTGCAACTATCTGAGATAAGCCCTTCCTGCTCCTACCAAATGTGCCGCTACACCTGGATGCAAAAAAGCCATAGGACAGATGGGAGTGCCTAAAATTTGGATTTCTATAGGTTCTGCATATCAGTTTCATCTTTTTTCCTTCTTCTCCTTTTAATTGCAACTTGAGGCAGGCAAATCACCTTAGGGATCGCCTACCCTTCAGCCTACAGATCAGTGGTTCTCAACCCGGGGTTCATGTGCCCTTGAGGGTACACAGAGGTCTTCCAGGGGGTACATCAACTTGTCTTGGTATTTGCCTAGTTTTACATCAGGCTATATGAAAAGCACTAGCAAAGTCAGTACAAACTAAAATTTCATACAGACGATGAATTGTTTATACTGCTGTATATGCTATACACTGAAATGTAAGTATAATATTTATATTCCAATTGATTTATTGTATAGTTATATGGTAAAAATGAGAAAGTCAGCAATTTTTCAGTAAGTGTGTGCTGGGACACTTTTTTGTACATTTGTGTCTGGTTTTGTCAGCAAGTGCTTTTTTAGTGAGGTGAGACTTGGGGGTACACAAGACAAATCAGACTCCTGAAAGGGGTACAGTAGACTGGAAAGGTTGAGAGCCACTTCTACAGATCACTGATACTACTGTCCCTATAGGGGCTTGCATATTTAAAAATACTAGTCCACGGTGTGCTGCAGCTCATGGGCAGTGAATGTACTCTCTAAAAATAAAATCCTTATTGAAAGCTGTTAGCATGTGCATAGCAGGCAATCGCTTGTCTGTTTTTATTTATTCACAATACCTCAATGAGGCTCTAGTCCAGTGGTGCCCAACCTTATTATACAGGAGGGCCAAATAAACCTAAGCACAACCATGTGAGGGCCAAACCGATTTTGTTCTGTATGTATTTAGATAGGTTGTGATGTTCAGCATTGGCTTTTTAAAAACAAAGAGATCAGTGTATGGAATGTGTATCAGAATGATAGAAAACAGGGAAAAACAGTAAAGAACACATAATTAAACTAAAATGATGTCAACATGACGACAAAACGCTAATGAGTCAGCTATTAGTGTTGAAGCAGGCCCCGGGTAGGGTGACCAGACAGCAAGTGTTAAAAATCGGGACTGGGGTAGGGGGTAATAGGAGCCTATATAAGAAAAAGCCCCAAAAATCAGGACTGTCCCTATAAAATCGGGACATCTGGTCACCCTAGCCCCGGGCCTTATGAAATGCTCTCGTGGGCCATAGTTTGGGCACCCCGGCTCTAGTCCATTTTAAGGACTAAATAGCCTGCAAGAGGTTGTGATTTCTGACTGCAGTGCCCTCATGCCCCCAGTTAAGTCAGGGCTCCATTGTTATAGGCGCAAGACAGAGTAAGAACAGTCCCTTTTGAAATTAAACCTGTGTATTGGTAAGATAAAGGAAAGCAGAAACCATGTGAAACAACTATACAATGTAATGCATTTCTAGGATTTATAAACCAAATTGAACGTGTTGCCAATTGGACCTGTACTCTAAGGCCCTTTTTATACCATTCTGGCAGTGTAAAGGGGCTGTAAAGTGAGCATAGATGTAATTTGCATCAGTTTTAACACCACTGTCAAACGCCTCTTTAATCAGCGTTGCCGTTGATCCAGCTAACGGTTCTCTTCTCCTCCCACCACCAAGATCTGAATGGGTTGCAGTGTAAAGCAAGAGCACCTAGACTGGAGTCGCTCCAGATTTATGCTCGTTTAACTGAAATCAGAATCAGACCCAGCGTCCTCGTTAGACTGGCTAGTGAAAGCTCTGGACTGGGAATTGAATGCGAATCTCGCCCCTGGAGGTCCTAAGCAGTGCTTCTGTGCCAGTCCAGGATGGCTGTGTCTACAGTAGTGGGTTTTTTTGGCAAATCTTCCGCTGTTGCATTACCATTTGTGCAATTCCACTAGTAGTAGCCACAATCGATGCAGCAGTGGTGGACATGGCTCAGCCGCTTATACTACCGTATCATGTAGACCTGTTCTTGAAAGTCTTCAAATCAAGACAAAATGTGCTTTAGTCAAATACATGTTGTTTGACTCGATATGGGGTGAGTAGATTAAATGCTGTGGCCTAGGTTATACAGGAGATCAGACTAGATCAGTGGTTCTCAAACTTATTTGATCGCACCCCACTTCTTTGTGTCTTTAGTAGTTTAAGGACTCTTCCCTCCCCGCCACCACACAAGTACATATACCGATTAAAAAAAAATCAACATGCAACTCTCACTAAATATTAAAAACAGTAAGGCATTGAGTCAAACAGAGGCAATACTCCATTGTAATAAGAGCAAAAGCAAAACTGCGATTGTGCTCGATGCTTACAAGTAAACATGCACAACACGTAGCAACCGGATTAATGTACAGATGGCAGTGATTTTGTATAATGCTGTCCAAGCTTAACAGAAATCTGTCAAAATTCGGTGTTATCTGAGGACCTGATATGTCTGGAGGAATCCGCGTTGCTAGTTATTCGTTGCTGTGGGTAAAATGTGCGCAGTTCCCCCTCCCCCAAAGCTTCTCATGCCCCCCCAAATATATTCTCCCCCCCCCAGGTGAGCCACCCCCCCAGTTTGAGAATCTCTAGACTAGATAATCTAATTGACCCCTTTGGCCTTACTATCTATGAGCAGGCATAGAGGACACAATATTTAAAGCAGTACCTGGTTGACGTTGGCTCACCCACCATTAGAGGTGTTTTGGTGGGAGATTTGCCGAACAATAGGAGTGGTGACAAGGCTTCAGTGGAGCACATTTGGCTGTGTCCCGATATATGCCATCATCATATCTCCCCAAATAGTTTGTGATCTGAATATTGATTAGGCGCTGGTTACTGTACTGTGCCTCTTCAATGCAAATAACTTCACTGTTAAACCAAGACTTGGGCACACATTTATCTGAAGGGTTTATGTACTGATACAGTGCACAACAGGGCATGTTACTTCAAACTCCGATGCACTCCCAAGGCGAACACTGGGGATAGACCAACACTATCTCGCTGATGGATGGCTCGGGCATTGAGCTGTGCTAATCATACATTTATCAGAGGCTCAGAACGCTCTCAGATGGATCGTTAGTCTCCAAGCTAACAGATAAAAGCAAAAGGACTGAATTAAGCGCCACTACAATGAGAAGGGATTTAACAAAGTGCAGCAGGACTGGGAGAGGAAGAAATTAGACATCTGCAGAAATCACCTGCTCTGTCGGCTCCTTTCTCTAGTCCTTTTGTCTCCATCTCCTCCTTTGTCTTTTGCCCTCTTCCAAACCATCCCAAGCAGCCACTGTGTGCTAAATGCCCTTCATACCCTCTCTTTAAATCCCTCTCCTCTGGCAAAGCTTTCCTGTGCTGGTCTCCCCACTGATGCCTTCTTGCATTTGAACTGCTGCCCCATATATTACATTTGCCAGACTTGGATTGCAAGTCCTTCAAGGGAGGGACTTTGACCTAGCTAGGTAAAGCCCCATGATGCTGCCATATAAGTAAACAGGGCCCTGTTTGTCAGCACCAGTTTATATTCACAGATATATAAATATAAAAGTAGAGTAGGATGTAAGGACCTAACCTTTTCTGCCCACGCTTCTGTTGGAAGGGGCACATTTTAAGCTACCCCTACACACACCTTCTTCCCTTACCTTGAACCTTAGTTTAGAACCTCTATCCAGGAAGATCAGATGTGTCTCTGGCACGTGAGATATCGCAGTTTCCTCTTCCAAGTACAAATTGCCCTTCTAGGTAGGTGACCTACTTTTCTGACTCACTAACCTTGAGGACACTCTTCCCATCCTGTTACAAATCCTCAACCAGTTCTGCAGCATCTCTACGTACAAAGTAAATCGGGAGCATCTAAACCAGCAGCCTTGCCAGGGTAAATAGGTCTGTCAGTTCTCAACAGCGCTCTTGGGTTAAGTTAATAATACGGGCCTGATTTCCAGAGGTGCTGCTGAGCTCGTGTAGAAGTCAGTGGGAATTATGGATGCTCGGTGCCTCTGAAAATGAAGCGTGCCTGAATGCTTCAAATGTATGTATGTCTATATGTATCTGTGTGTGTGTGTTAGCATAGATCAAAAGAAAGCTGTTGAGAGAGGTAACTGCTGCTGGACAGATATAACGTTAGTTTGCTGATTCATGGTTCTGGCTCTGATTGTGGAACAATGTGACTAAATATCGGGGAAGTGGCTCATGTTTTCTGAAAAGACTGGTGTTGACTAAGTGAGGAGTTCATGGCCATGGAGAGGATTTTTTGTGCTCATGCTGGAGCTTCATCCCCAAATAATACCCTGACACTTACATCCCAGCCAAAGGCTGAGGAGATCAGGATATGGCCAAGGAGAGCTGTGGTTTTGCTGAGGTAACTGCACATAGACTCTGCACCCGAAGGAGAAGTCTAACAGCGACTTATAAATAAGAGCAGTCATGCCATTTATCATTTGTAATGACCTCATTTACCCTTCCTGTACAGTGCCCACTTAACAGCTTGGAAAATATTTCTTCCCTACTGACTTTTTTCATCTCTTTCACCGCGATTGATTTTTATTTATTTTATTTATTGACACTGCACTGGACAATCTTTAAGATATGTAGCAACTTCTCCAAGCACAAGGTCCTGCCTTAGCAGGTGTCGGCCCAGCCCCGGAGAAGTACTGCAGCAGCAAGCAATACACGATGTGTTTTTACTGAGCAATGAGTAAAACTGGTGAAGATTTTATAGTTGGCAATGGAGGATTATTTTTGTAGGCTCCTGTATCTATGGCATTCGAAGAATATATAGGGAAGCAATCCTGCAAATGCTTAGGACCAAGCACAGTGCTCACTAATGTGATTAGTGCCATTGTATTTATTTGTATTGCATTAGCTTCAACTTGAAGGCCATGGCACTACTCTGAGTAGTAAGCACTGTGCTCAGTGGTAAGTGTAAATGTTTGGTTCTAGAAAAGTTACTTTTAATAAGTCTTAAGGGAAAGAGGTCTTATCTCCATTTTACAGATGGGGAAACTGATGCACAAAGCAGGGTTGAGTAATTTACCCAGTGTCTCAAGGGGCCTAACTAAAGACCATTAAAGTTGGTGGGAGTCTTTGGAGTCAATTGAAGTAAATGGAATACTCGGCATGTAAGGTTAAGCACAGGCATAAGTGTTTGCAGGAACACAGTGAGTGTTGGACTAGCAGAGTTAGGAGTAGACCACGCAGCTCCTGACTTCCTGTTCTTTAGCCACAAGAGCATAGTGCTACTTCTCCTCCCTCCACGGTAAAGTCTAGTTTTAGAGTAGGATCAGTCTTATTTTGAGGGCCAATAGCCCTGATAAATATCCCTTTAGCCTGATGACAGGTTTCAGAGTGGTAGCCGTGTTAGTCTGTATCCGCAAAAAGAACAGGAGTACTTGTGGCACCTTAGAGATTAACAATTTATTGGGGCATAAACTTTCATGGGCTAAAGCCCACTTCATCAGATGCATAGAGTGGAACATACAGTAGGAAGATATATAGATAGATATAGACACACACACACACACACACACCATGAAAAGATGGGTGTTGCCATACCAACTCTAACAGACTAATTAATTAAGGTGAGCTATTATCAGCAGGAGAAAAAAAAACAAATAAATTTGTTAGTCTCTAAGGTGCCACAAGTACTCCTTGTTCCTTTAGCCTGACTTACTGTCAACTATCTTCTTTTAGAGAATGGATTTTCTCCCTGGTATGCGATATCTAGCTGGACCTGAATGTGCTTTTTTAAGGTGTCTTCTGCACTCCCTCCCTTCTTTGATTTTTTGCCACTGGAGTTTGTAGTTTGTTATATATTTTAATCCATGCAGCTATGCATGTTCTAGTTTTTGACCTTAACACAACATCCTCCTCGCAGCAGGGGACAGCTGTGTTCTGTAGTGTGTAAAATCACTGTTAATAGGAGAAACTAACACACTGCCAAGTGCTGAAAATGTGGGTCAGCATATATGCTGTCAGATTTTCTCTTTCAGAGTCAAAGTTTACTAATCCTGTATTAGAGATCATGCTGCCATCAGGAGTCTTGGGAAGAACAGTCTGTCTAGGGATAGATTTAAAACAAATAATTATGCACATACTTATTAGTGATAAATATTAAGACAGACATTTGCATTCTTGAACTTATTCTTGCTAAATGTAATTGGATTGCAGTTAGACAGTGAACATGTGAGCACTGGCTTTATAATCTTACCATCACCACATTTGTGTACCGTCAGTTTGTGTGGCTGGTGAATTGGGTGCTGTGTGTGCCAACAAACCCTCCTTGCAGTAGCATAGCTTATGCTGGCAAAGGCTGTGTAGCATATACCAGTTCCCTGAATGAAATAAGCTAGATCATCAAATGCAGTTTTTGGCCTGTATAATTGCATCTACTCTAGGTCTTTTGCTAGCATAGCTAAGTCTGTTAGGGGTGTGACTTTATTTTTTTCATGCGCCGAACTAGAGCCTGGCAAATAATTGATTTTGTTGGAGTTTGGGTTGAACAAAATACAAAATTTTTCATAATTTTTGGTGAGTTGAAAAAGTCCATTTCGTGTCTGTTTCAGAGCAGAGATTTGAATCTGGGTCTCCCACTTCCCAGGGGAGTGTCCGAACCACTCGGCTAAAACTGTGGTGGGGGACCGCCAACAGCAGCAGCGGCACTACTGCCTCCTCTATCTCATCTTTCTCCTCTTCCCCTTCCTCCTCTGGCCGTTTTGTAAATATTTAATTAGCATAGGAACGTAAGGTATCCAATTGGCGCTATAACCCCAATATCACGATCATTTTTAATGTATTCCATACCTCAGATGAGTTTAACGTACTGTTGATATAATCATTCCTCACCAATCTATTCAGATTCTTTGAAGGTGTCAACAGGCATGTGGCAAGGGTGATCCAGGTGATACAGTGTACTTGGACTTTTTCTGAAAACCTTTGACAAGGTCTCACCGCAAAGGCTCTTAAGCAAAGTAGGCAGTCATGGGATAAGAGGAAAGGTCCCTCTCGTGGATCAGTAACTGGTTAAAAGATAGGAAACAAAGGGTAGGAATAAATGGCCAGTTTTCAGAGTGGAGAGAGATAAATAGCGGAGTCTCCCAAGGATCTGTACTGGGATCAGTTCTGTTGAACATATTTATAAATGATCTGGAAAAGGGGGTACACAGTGAGTTGGCAAAGTTTGCAGATGATACAAAGTTATTCTAGGGATCTCACAAAACTGGGTGACTGGGCAACAAAATGGCAGATGAAATTCAATGTCGATAACTGCATAGCAATGAACGTTGGAACACATAATCCCACCTATACATAAAAAAATGATGGAGGTGTAAATTAGCTGGTGCCACTCAAGAAACAGATTAAAAAAAAAAGATCTTGGAGTTACTGTGGATAGTTCTTTCATTTACTCCTTTATATAACACATGAACCAGAGATCAGATCACCCAATGAAATTAATATGCAGCAGGTTTAAAACAAACAAAAGGAAGTACTTTTTCACACAATGCACAGTCAACCTGTGGAACTCATTGCCAGGGGATGTTGTGAAGGCCAAAAGTATAAGTGGGTTCAAAAAGTATTAGATAAGTTCATGGAGGATAGGTCCATCAATGGCTAGTAGACAGGATGGTCAGGGACGCAATCTCATGCTCTAGGTGTCCCTAAGCCTCTGACTGCCAGAAGCTGGACTGGACGATGGGATGGGTGAATCGATAATTGCCCTGTTCTGTTCATTCTCTCTGAAGCATCTGGCACAGGCCAGTGTCAGAAGACAGGATACTGGACTAGATGGACCATTGGTGTGGCCCAGCATGGCCGTTCTTATGTTCGTATTGATGTCAAATTCACAAATAGTTTTAGTCAACTGAAACTGCTTTTTTTTTTTGTAACATAAACTATTTGTCCTAAAAATTTTGCCCAGATCTACTCGTAACTGACATAGCTATGCCAGCAAAACGTGTAAATGTTGGCCAGGTCTTAAGTTTCTTCTTCTCTCAGTCTTCCCATTTCAAGCAATGGATTTACCTCTGTTTCTGCTGGCCAGGAGGCAGAGCTGGACCTGCCAGTCAAAGGAAAGGCTTGGCCTACCCCTTCCAGGAAAGCACCGATACGCTCGCAGATGATTTCTTTAATGATGTTTCGCTCTTGAGTTAAAGTGTTATAAAGACATATCTAGAGTTTTCCTTATCTCTGCTTGTCAGCTTTTGATCCCGGTGTAAACATCTTCCCAGCTATACAAGCTGCATATAATTTGGACAAATGATACTAGTTCTATGCAGTATGTTTATTTCCATGACACTCATCAGTGTGCTCTCTGAACACCTTACATGTAGTCATTTATTTCTCATAATCTCTGTGAGAGGTACAAAAAGTATTAATATCCTCATTTTAAAATGGGGAAACTGAGGTGTAGAAAGGCTAAGTTACTGACCCAAGGCCACACTGGAAGTTTGAGGGAAGGCTGGGATTACATTTGATATAAACACTGTGTTCTAATCACATGACTGCTTGGGTTTTTTTCATAATTTTTGTCCAGAGGAAGGCTGGTTTCTCTGATCAGTGAGTCATCCTTGTATATTTAAAAAGTATCAAGTCATTTTAATCCAAGAAACATTCTTGTCTATAGGAGGTGGTGATTCAAATGAGATCAGCAGAGGAAATTGTGTTTAACTGGAGGATAGAAAAGAACCATGTAAACGTTATAACAGGCTGTTGATAATTGAATATCTGGGTACCTAACTTGTTCAGGCATTGGACTGGCAGCTCCTTGGATTGCCAAACAGGTGTAACGTGGGAACGTATTTATGTCTATTTAATGGGGCAGAAAACAAGCAATTATTTTAGCCTATACTGACAGAGTGGCTTAAAAGCACCTGACATTTATTTTGATTAAGAAACCCAATCTGATTTTTTGCTTGTGCCATAGGTAGAGTTTTATTGATAACGTGGTATCCCTCATAACACCTGCCTTAATTAACGTTACTATTGGGTAATGCTAAGTGTGACACATGAGCTGTATAAACCACTCTCACAGGTAACTGGGTTCATCCATCTTAAAAAGGTTTGCAAGATTTTATAGAGAAAGACAGGAAAGAAAACTCCCTTGCCTCCTTTACTTCTATTGATGCTTTGCCAGCATAGTAGCCACCCAAGGCTAACGGCAGTATTTACAGTCTCCCCGCCAGGAAACAGCATTGCATCATCAGCCTGCCAGGCTAGTAGTGGCAAAAGCTTGGTGTACTTTGGGACCCACTGTGACTTTGATACCTAAAAATCCCGCTGTAAAAAGTTAGATCATTTGGCTACAAAGCTGCAGAGTGTTTAAAAAGCTGCTCCCGCATGCAGGTCAGCTTTAAGTCTAACTAGTTTTTAAAATTAAGTTAAAGTAGCTTCAGGTTTGATTCCTGCCCCTGAGTCCCCTAACCAGTTTTGGTGGTTTTACAATCCCATTTTCCAACTGGTTTTTCTCCCTTGGTGGTGGGTGGAGAAACCGACATAAACTAAAGGAAAATGATTGACCAGGCCCCAAGTCTGTTACGCGATTGCTAGCAGGGATTCCTGCACCTATGCTCAGTCTCACTTACTATACAGATGAAACAGTGAAACTGACTTGAAATGTTGTCATATGGATTTGGGCCCAGATTTTTAAAGGTATTCAGGTGTTATGTTCAGCATTGCAATGACTGATTTAGGGCAGTAAATATCATTTTCAAAAATGATTTAGGCACTTAGGAGTCTAAATCCCATCAACTTTCCATAGGATTTGGTCTCCTAAGTACCTAAATCCTTTTAGAAAATGATATTTAGGCTCCTAAATCAGCGCAATGTTGCAATGCTGAGTGCAGCAGTGGCTAAATAGCTTTACAAATCTGAGCCTACGTAATTAAACTGGGAAAAAGACACCGAGAAAAATATATTTTCCCTAATATCTTTTATATATCCTTAATCATGGGTGTAGTTTTAACCATTACAAGGCTGAAAAGAATTTCAGGCAGAAATGTGATTTTTTTCCAGTTGATGCTTGATAATAAAAAGGCTGGATTTTTGTCATTGAATGAGTCTAGCTTAGAGGAAAAGAGGTCTGATGCAAAGCCCTAACCTCAACCCTTAAAAACAAAGATTTCCATTGATTTTAAAAGGCCTGTGAAGAGTAGAAGGAATACTTCAGTATTCAGTGAAATAAAGAAAATATGCAGCTGTTTAAAGGAGTTAAAATGTAATGCACCGTGCCAGGGGTTCTTTCGTTCTGGGATGAGAATTTTCAAGGCAGCTGGTTGGAAGTGAGTGTAACTCTGTTCTGGGAAGTCCCGAGTCCAAAGCGGTGAAAGAAATTTCAAGCTTGAGTGCGATATCACACAGCAGTAATGGCACTGCGAAGAAATGCACCTTTGTCATTCTGAGCAAGCGGAAACCGAGGCTTGTGTTGCCTTGCTCTGTTCAAGATGACTTTACTCTGCTGAATTTTCATGACTGTAGTAACTGTTTTAATGCCAGTAAAATATAGGTTTGGCTGCCTCATTGAGTCACAGGAACGCTAGGAGGCTAATTGCTAACATTGCAGCACAGTGCTGCAGGGACCTTTACAACTTCTTCAAACTGTAAAGGCTCAATGACAAGGCAAGTCCTTTTATGCCTGGTGATTTTTTTTAATAGAACTCCTCTGTTCAAGCTAAATTGCTTTTAAATCATGTCCATAAAGGTACTTTTGTCAGGAAAGCCAGGAGGGCTCTTTTGTGCTACCTCATTGCTTTCGGAGGGAAGAAAGGCTGTCATTGCAGAGCATTGTCTTGCTTCCTGACTCAGATGTATGCCAGATCTGCCCTCCCATTGACATGCAGGCTATTTGCTTCTCTCCACCCTTAGAAAGGTAATAACCCGTGTAAATCTCCATGGCATCGATTGCAGATTTCACTTCTTAGTGGAATTGGAAGGTCTTAACAAACTGACTTATTTTCCCAACTTGATACACAGCTCAAGAGAAGCAGCATTATGTGGAGGAGTTGAGCAGGAGGTTGAGAGTCCGCACTCTTGGGTTCTTGTCTCTGCCCCAGACTCCACTTTGTGGCCTTGGGGGGCAAATCACTTGAACTCCGGTTCTTCAGTTTTCTCTTCCGTGAAATTCACCTGCCTCCCAAGGAGCTGGAAGAAATTTAGTTTACAAATAATACTTTGGGTCCAATCTTCAGCTGTAACAGGAGTGCTCAGCGCTTCCCAAGTCAGGCTTTTATCCCTGTACTGGCCAAAAATAAAATCAGAGCCCTTGTTTTAACTTTGGAATTGAGCGCATATGCTTGTGTGAATAATCAGCACAATGATCTGAGCTTCATGCTCTCAGTAGGACGTATTATGTGTTGTCTTGCCTGGTTACCTGAACTTAACCGAGGGGGTTGGTTTGTTTTGTTGTGCAGTGTCAAAAAAACACGGCAAGCTCATCACTTTCCTGCGCACCTTCATGAAGTCGCGCCCAACGAAACAGAAACTGAAGCAACGCGGGATCCTGAAAGAGAGGGTGTTCGGGTGTGACCTGGGAGAGCATCTTCTCAACTCCGGCCATGATGGTAAGAGAGAAACTCCTGAGTTCCTCATTCATACTGATGCTTGGGGCTTGTCTAAAGGGCGATTTTTATCATGGCGTTTTAGTATCTTCACAGGGAGAAAATACCTGTTCAGTTCCCAAGGACTGTAAAATGTAGCAGCTAATGGCAGAACAAGAACCAATGGCTGGAAGTTGAAGTCAGACAAAATCAAATTACAAATGAGGTGCACATTTTTGACTGAGGGTAAATAGCCATTTGGACGAGCTGGCAAGGGGAGTGGTGGATTCTTCTACTCTTGAAGTCTTCAGATTAAGACTGCAGGCCTTTATGGACCACTTTAGTTGAACGTAAAGTATTGGGCTCAACACAGGAGGAAGGGGATGAAGATCCATGGCCCATATTACAGGAGGTCAGACTTGATGATATTACGGTCGCTTCTGACCTTACAGTCTCTGAATCCATGGGACCTGATTCTCTTTTCGTGCCTATGTACGTGAGGAGGAGCCCCACTGGAGTCAATGGAGTTACACTGTTATGAATGAGATAAAAACTAGGCTCCCAGTTTTTGCAGTTTATTTGTTCATGGCAATGTCCCTGATGTGCTAGACACTTTCCAGCAAGGACAGTCCTTGCCACAAGAAGCTCACAGTCTAAGGAGACACAGACAAGTAAACAGAGGATGGGGAAGAGTAACCACAAACAGATTAGATAGAATGTTTGTTTTTATCCAAGTCAAAATCCCTCTAGGCAAATGGTAGAGAGGGTTAGGAAATAGGAAATTAGAATACCACAGGCATTAGAAATCAGATGCATTGTAATGCCACTTATTCTTTCCATTATCTCTATCCATTATCTTTACATGATTCCAGCTCAGTCTGCAAACTGGGTCTTTCCATCTGCCTTTCCACTGGTCCCATCAAATACACAATGTACAGGAACTAGTTGGATTTTACTTTTTACTTTAGACTTTTGCTTTCCTCAAGTCGGTGACAAGCCCATTGCTCCTCTCCCCCTCTCTCTCTCCCTCCCTCCCTCCCTTATCCCCCCAACAGCTACTAAAACAAAGTGTCAGGGAAGGGGTGTCCAGGCCAGGAAAAAGCCACCCCTACTATTTCTCTTCTTAGGATAGGTTTGTTTGATAAGATCTGCTCTCTCATCTCACAGTGGCACCTCTGCTCAGAGGCTGGTGAATCAGGGAGGCACCAGAACTGCTGAGTACCAAGCCAGAGAGGGAGAGCTACTCAAACCGATGCTTTCACAGTTCAGCACTGGTCAAAAGTTGTTCACATACACAACCCCTTCTGGTGATGGCTGTTTAGGAAAGCAGGAGACCAGTATGTAGCAGAGCAGCCAGAATACCAAGCAGTTAAGGGCATGAGGAAGGTAGCAAGGGATTACAGCATCACTTCCATCTAGGTCAGTTTTTGTTTCCTTCATATTTTTCCTCTTGCCTAACCAAATAGATTGTGAATCTGGGCAAGTGGCTGACATCATATGTCAAAGTCCATACTGTCATGTCTTACAGCTTTTGCCTTGAGGCTGAAGGACAAGGGGGCAGGGAAGGGGGGTTTCTTTGCTGAGTTTACTCCAGTTGCCCTTTAGACTCCTCGCTCATACAGATAGCTTGAAGGGTAGGGGCTAGTGAAGGGCAAGCGATGTGTTGCCTTAAATGATTCCATTTGGGGAACAGCAGAGTTTAATCTTGTCGCTGACTTTTAAGTATTTTACTGCCAGTTTTGGTGGACAGCATCAAATTGTACTTGTGAAATCAGGACTCTGCCAAAGCTCATTGGTTTGTTAATTGGAGCCAGTGAAGGTCGTTATAACTGGGTCTGAAAAAGTCTGAGAGAGCCAGAAACTGGATGGTTTGGAAGCAGAAACTGTACTAATGTCCCATGTAAGAAATGGATCCAAGATGGCTATTTTATGCCACCTTGTTGCTGAAGAATATTTTGTTTTATCTCCAAGTGGGAGAAATCAAGGCAATCAAAAGACATACAGAGAGAGTGAGCTCGTGACTGGGCAAAGCAGGAATTCTGTTTAATCCCCAAAGCTCCCTCTTGTTCACTTGAGTTGGGCAAGACTGAAGATGATTTATTAAGTTTCATAAGAGACAAGGGGCAGATCCTCAGATGGAGTAAATTGTCAGAGCTCCAGTGATGATTCACCTGTGAGCATTGACACCATCTGAGGACCTGCCCCCAAGTTTTTGAATACCACCCCCCCCCCCCCCCGACACTCTCCTGCAGGATTATGGCTGTGCAGCATTCATGAGGTCTCTTCATGTATACATTTTCCAGTTCTTTTAAGCCTTGACTTAATAACTCTTTCACAACTCCCTGGAGCAAAGCAGATCCAATCTGAATGTTGCTAACAGGGGCAGATCTCCATTTCTCACAGCAGGGTTGGTTTTTTTCTGTGTGATTCAGCTCCTTGACCCATATTCCAAATGAGGTAATTCTAGGGATTAGTTTTGCAGAGACATTTTTGCGTTCTGGTGAATCAAACTATGCGTATGCACAGACAGCATTTTAAGTACCCCTCCTTCTGAAGCGTTAGATAGCTTAGCCTCAGAGCAAATTGTTAAGCAGAACTGGTTGATCTGCTTAAAGGGGAATTGAGATATCACATGAGAGCCTAGATGAGTTAGATAGAGCATGGACACAATAATATCCTTTCATTTGTGAGATCAGACAATAGCTCAAAAATGTTTTCAGAGTAGCTGCTACCATGCAGTACTTCATACGTGCATGGGTTTTAGCTGATGAGACAGCAAGGGACTTGCAGAAAGCAAGCATTTGATGATATGTCTCAATTCACAGAAAAAAATTTCATTTTATTAAATTAATAATAAATGTCGACACTTCACTACCCAATAACCAAAAGCGTCTGGGGTTTAAGCAAAAAGTTTTGGGACAAAATGTCTTCAAAACAGGCAACAGCACGTTCACATGCTCTCCGGAAGTGCAGAATTGAGCTGCTGTTGTGCTCTGCGTGCTGAGAATTGTAGAGTCGCTGCTGCTCAGCTGACAAGGCCTCGTCTTTCAAAAATTTATCTTGGGACAATCTGAGCAGTTCCAGTCCCATGCCTCTGAGATCCTGCAGGCTTCATAGAGATGAGTCCTATTTTATTTACAACACCCAGAAAATGTGCTAAATGCTTTGTAATACAAGGAAAATTTAAATTGGGAATCTGCTGTCCCGACCCTGCAAACACTTGAGTTACTTTCCTCATGTAAGTAGTTCCTTTGAATCCAGTGAGACAGCTTACATGATTCAGTGTAAGTATTTGCAGTACTGGGCCTTAGTTTTTTGACATGGGATGATGAGTCAGAGTAATAGACAGACAAAGAGGAGCAAAGGGTAAGGAAGGATGAGGTTGCAATACTTTCTATGTTTAGGGAATGGTCACATCTTGATGGTGTGTGTACTTAGTGTTTTAAGCTTTAATATTAAACAGGTAAACCTCGGTAAATATTGAGCATAGCCACTGCAGATGACTGTGTTTTTATTAATGAAAGTCTAGAGTACAATCAGTATAGGGTAGTGGTGGTATAAAGCATTTATATAGCACCATCAATCTATAAGGGAGTTTGCAAACAGGTGAAGCACGTTGCGTGCCACAAAGAGTTTACAATCTAAATGAGGTAAAGAAAAGGGTAGAAGTGTGGTTCAGTGGATAGGACACTGGACTGGGAGTCAGAAGATCTGGGTTCTGTTCCCAGGTCTTTGTTATAACCTTTGGCAAGTCTTTTCACTTCTCTGCCTCAGTTTCCTCTATCTCTGTCTAATTATACTTACCTTCTTTATAAATTGGTTTGAGATCTACAACGAAAAAGTGCTGTGTAAGAAGAGTTAAACATCTTATTATTAGACAAGTCCTAGGACAACAGACCAGCTGTGGAATGACCAGAGTTATCTACTCACAAACTTGTGGTCCCATGTACACTGAAAGAATACCTGTCTGTCCACCATCTCTACATTTGAGACCAGCAACGATGCTTTGGCAGATATCGGAGTTCTCAAAAGAGCGCTCTTGAGTCTGCTAGTTTTTCTTGTTGGCATGACAGAACCTGTGTCTGTCACCCTTCAGGGCATAATCCATCTATTTACTCTGACTTCTTTTTAAGGGAGGTGTGTGTGTAGCGAGTGTCTGTTGCAATTGGGTGGGGTCAGTAGTTGGTTGTTGTTGTTTACTTTATCGGTTTGGTATCTGGCTGCAATTTATTGTTCTTGTATAATTGGGTTTGGGCAAATTGCGCAGGGGGGAAGAGAAATAAAAATATAATGTTTGTAATAGAGGCAACAGAGGAATATTTTAATATTGAAATAATTCTGTACCCCCTGAATGACAAATGAATGCTGGTAATTGTATGGGGACAGTGTCCTGTTTGTTTATCTGTTTTATGTTAGCACTGGACAGGTCAACCAGTAGTAGGACTCCTTTATCATAGAATCATAGAATCATAGAATCTCAGGGTTGGAAGGGACCTCAGGAGGTCATCTAGTCCAACCCCCTGCTCAAAGCAGGACCAAACCCAATTAGATCATCCCAGCCAGGGCTTTGTCAAGCCTGACCTTAAAAACCTCTAAGGAAGGAGATTCCACCACCTCCCTAGGTAACCCATTCCAGTGCTTCACCACCCTACTAGTGAAAAAGTTTTTCCTAATATCCAACCTAAACCTCCCCCTCTGCAACTTGAGACCATTACTCCTTGTTCTGTCATCTTCTACCACTGAGAACAGTCTAGATCCATCCTCTTTGGAACCCCCTTTCAGGTAGTTGAAAGCAGCTATCAAATCCCCCCTCACTCTTCTCTTCTGCAGGCTAAACAATCCCAGTTCCCTCAGCCTCTCCTCATAAGTCATGTGCTCCAGCCCCCTAATCATTTTTGTTGCCCTCCGTTGGACTCTTTCCAATTTATCCACATCCTTCTTGTAGCGTGGGGCCCAAAACTGGACACAGTACTCCAAATGAGGCCTCACCAGTGCCGAATAGAGGGGAATAATCACGTCCCTCGATCTGCTGGAAATGCCCCTACTTATACAGCCCAAAATGCCGTTAGCCTTCTTGGCAACAAGGGCACACTGTTGACTCATATTCAGCTTTTTGTCCACCGTAACCCCTAGGTCCTTTTCTGCAGAACTGCTGCCCAGCCATTCGGTCCCTAGTCTGTAGCAGTGCATGGGATTCTTCCGTCCTAAGTGCAGGACTCTGCACTTGTCCTTGTTGAACCTCATCAGATTTCTTTTGGCCCAATCCTCTAATTTGTCTAGGTCCCTCTGTATCCTGTCCCTACCCTCCAGCGTATCAACCACTCCTCCCACTTTAGTGTCATCTGCAAACTTGCTAAGGGTGCAGTCCACACCATCCTCCAGATCGTTGATGAAGATATTGAACAAAACCGGCCCCAGCACCGACCCTTGGGGCACTCCACTTGATACCGGCTGCCAACTAGACATGGAGCCATTGATCACTACCCGTTGAGCACGACCATCCAGCCAGTTTTCTATCCACCTTACCGTCCATTCATCCAGCCCATACTTCCTTAACTTGCTGGCAAGAACACTGTGGGAGACTGTATCAAAAGCTTTGCTAAAGTCAAGAAATAGCACATCCACTGCTTTCCCCTCATCCACAGAGCCAGTTATCTCATCATAGAAGGCAATTAGGTTAGTCAGGCATGACTTGCCCTTGGTGAATCCATGCTGACTGTTCCTGATCACTTTCCCCTCCTTTAAGTGGTTCAGAATTGATTCCTTGAGGACCTGTTCCATGATTTTTCCAGGGACTGAGGTGAGACTGACTGGCCTGTAGTTCCCCGGATCTTCCTTCTTCCCTTTTTTAAAGATGGGCACTACATTAGCTTTTTTCCAGTCATCCGGGACCTCCCCCGATTGCCATGATTTGTCAAAGATAATGGCCAATGGCTCTGCAATCACATCGGCCAACTCCTTTAGCACCCTCGGATGCAGTGCATCCGGCCCCATGGACTTGTGTTCGTCCAGCTTTTCTAAATAGTCCCGAACTACTTCTTTCTCCACAGAGGGCTGGTCACCTCCTCCCCATACCGTGCTGCGGAGTGCAGCCGCCTGGGAGCTGACCTTGTCTGTGAAGACAGAGGCAAAAAAAGCATTGAGTACACTAGCTTTCTCCACATCCTCTGTCACTAGGTTCCCTCCCTCATTCAGCAAGGGGCCCACACTTTCCTTGACTTTCTTCTTGTTGCTCACATACCTGAAGAAACCCTATGGTTTATGGTAAGAACACTGTGGGAGACTGTATCAAAAGCGTTTATGGTAGATGCTGTACATACACTTAGTGAGAGATATCCCATGCCCCAAAGTGCCTATCTAACTAAATAGGCAAGAAAGACAAAAGGTGGGAAATTAACAGAATTTGTTGGGGAAGAGTCAATATGGTTTTTGTAAAGGGAAATCACGCCTCACCAATCGACTACAGTTCTTTAAGGGGGTTAACAAGCATGTGGAGAAGGGGGATCCAACGAATATAGTGTATTTAGATTTTCAGAATGCCTTTGACAAGGTCCTTCACCAAAGGCTCTTAAGCAAAGTAAGCTGTCATGGGATAAGAGGGAAGGTCCTCTCATGGATTGGTAACTGGTTAAAAGATGGGAAACAAAGGGTAGGAATAAAGGGTCAGTTCTCAGAATGGAGAGAGATGGTGTCCCCCAGGGGTCTGTACTGGGCCTAGTCCTATTGAACATATTCATAAATGATCTGGAAAAAGGGCTAAACAGTGAGGTGGCAAAATTTGCTGATGATATAAAAGTACTGAAGATAGGCTCAAGTCCCAGGCAGACTGCAAAGAGCTACAAAGGGATCTCACAAAACTGGGTGATTGGGCAACAAAATGGCAGATGAAATTCAATGTTGATAAACTCAAAGTAATGCACATTGGAAAACATAATCCCAACCATGCATATAAAATGATGGTTTCAGAGTGGTAGCCGTGTTAGTCTGTATCCGCAAAAAGAACGAGGAGTACTTGTGGCACTATGGCCGTTCTTATGGGAGACAGGAAGTATCATTATACTCATTTGCGGATGTGGGTCCGAGGCATGGAGGGATTAAGAGTAACATTTTCAAAAACACCTAAATCCCATTTTCAAAAGACACACTTAGGAGCCCAAGGAAATCTCTTTGAAAGTCAGTGAGACTTAGGCTCCTAAAGGATCTGCCCGAGGTCACTTAGGAATTCTGGGCAGATTCTGGAATTGAACCCACATCTCCTAAAGCCAGTGTTTTATCCCTAAGATCATCCTTCCCATCACTGCTAAGAATCCAGCACGAATATTTTCTAAATAAAGGTTTCTGCCCCTTTAAAATGCAGAGCAAGGCCTTATGTGGGTGGTGGCAGTGATGCAAGGTGTACCATTTATTGAGCACTTCATATGCTCAATGTGCATTACAAACATTAACAAATAAGTCCTCACAACATCCCAGGTAGCATTACTCCCATTTACCAATGCAGAAACTGAGTCAGGGAGCTTAAGTAACTTGTCCCATGCTATACATTAAGCAAGTGAAAGAGTCAAGAATCCAGACCTTCCAACTCCCATTGCTGTGCTCTAAACTCTAGCCCATGCTGCTGCTTTGTGGTACAGACTTGAGTATGTCTCAGTGAAACAACCGCAGCTAATATCTGTGAGTGGTTTCCTTGTGATACTAGATTATGACGATACACACATTTCATACAGATACAAAGGATGTCTCCTCTCTCTGTCCTTTCTCTCTGTCTTTAACTTCAGCTGTCAACTTTATTGATTCGGGGGCTGTTGAGTTCAAGGTTTCTGTGTCTGGTTTATCTCTACAAATAATGAATGTGTTAACATCCTCTTGAGATATATTGGTTTTTATTGTGCGGATCAATTCAGTTATGGTCACTTCCATGCCAATGGGATGTGTGCCTGCATTTAATTTTAGTGTGCGACTTCTTTAGCTTTTAAATACCTTTCCTCACTGATGAAGTCATTTGGAAGCAGCCCAAGCTTGTTAGGTAGTAGTTCTTTCTTCATCAGCCAGGAGAGATACCCAATTTGTTCTGCTCTGCTGACATCTGCCATGCTGCGGTATTTTATGGAGTGGCAACCTGCAGCACTCTGAGCATAGTATAGTCCCGGGTAAGGGACGCATCTTAGTTCTTCCCATTATGGCACAGGTAGGGATGGAAGCGAAGTGTGTCTTTCCAAAAGCACACCTACCAAGCTCTTCTCCAAATGTGAAGAATCCTATTTACAAGGGATGCGTGTGTTCAGGAGGGGAGTTGGGTATGCCATGCATTGCAATGCCTATGCAACATACACATTTGCTCTTAAGGAGAATTAGGGTGTGTCTACACAGCTGACGTTAAAGTGCTGTAATAAAACCACCTCCGTGAGGGGAATAGCTACCAGCGCTGGGAGCCACGCCACTTTACAGCACTGTCTACACTGCCACTTTACACTCACTGGAATCTGTGGTACCCTTGATACCGTCATCAGCACCTCGGACAGCAACATTGGGAACAACCGCACTGCCTGTACCAAGGTCTGTTGTGTTCCCAGTACCACAGGAGTTCTGGTACCCTAAAGACCTCATGGCCCCGAATGAGCCTGAGTCTCCCCCGCTTTGCAACCTCCAGACACCTCTCGGAACCGAGATCTGCAGGGTTACTGAATGCACGTATTGCAGTGAGATCCACAACTTCCCGAGCCTCTACAGGGAAGAAGGATTGTCATTCAGACTGAGACTCAGAACTATCAGTTCAAGGCTCTCCAGTTTACTTGAGGAGATGTTATTCCCCTTTGCAGATGCAAGGAAGGCAGGATACAAGACCCCTTCTTGTTAATACCTGGCAGAACCAACAATGTCTACATTCCTCCCCACCCCACCCCCCCCATGCTGTATAGTCCTCCTCGTTGGTCTTCAGTGGTCCCGTGGGCAATGTACCACCAGCAGTTTTGAGAGCCCTGATTCAGCTTCATAAGGAACTTCGAAGACCTCTTCTTCGGTACCTTCGATCCTTCCCCTCCATGCCGAATCAGTAGAGGAGAGCTTTGAGGAGCAAGAGGTGAGGGCCGACAAGAAGCCCCCCACCCCCATTAGCTGATGACTTTTTTGGTAGTTCCAGGCTCTGGAGAAGTGGGTCGTGGACACACTTCAGATTCCTCTGAATGAAGTCCAGGCTTCCCATCCTGGACATATTGCATTCTTCTGCTTCAGCACAGTTGGCACTCGACTACACCAATCTACTACAATTCTTTGAGGGGATCAACAAGCATGTGGACAAGGGGGATCCAGTGGATATAGTGTACTTAGATTTTCAGAAAGCCCTGTTCTGTTCATTCCCTCTGGGGTACCTGGCATTGTCCAGAAGACAGGATACTGGGATGGACCATTGGTCTGACCCAGTAAGGCCATTCTTATGTTCTGATGTAACCCTGGTGAGAATCAGTTAAGGTAAGTCAGGAAACTGGAGGAGGTTTCTGAAGGCTGCAGAGATCAGAAAGCTCTCTTCAGGTCTTCTCTGGAAAAAGGGAGGAGGTATCAGGAAGCCAGAAGGCTGAAAAAGGGCTGAGGGCTAGTAAGTCAGTGGATGGTCTACAGTCGGCTGCCCTTCCTCCTGAGCCAGAGAGAGCCAAGACCTTATAAGGCTGGAAAGGGCTGAAGGGCGGGAGCAGAAGGGCTGGAGAGCTGAAGCCAGAAGGCTGCCCTGGCCCAAGGATAGAAGAGGACTGCACTGGAGAGCCAGGGTGTGGCAAGGGACACCAGAGCTGGACTATGATTGTGGGCCTTCTGTTATGATTTATGATCATGGGACTTTTGTAATAAATGAACCCCACAAAGGGCTATATTTATACTTGGGAAGATGCTTGGGACTATTTCTGGGAAGTCTGATGGAGGGAAACTGAGGCAGGTGCACCTGTCGTACTGCAGCCTGTAGCAGGAGGGCACTCCAGGCATGGAAGCCCTATGACTGCCTCATTCTGGTACTCTTAGTAGTACTTTGCTCTGTGAGTAGGGCCATGGAGATCGGTTGGACTATTTATGGGATAAATTACTACTCTGTGTGAGTAGGAGTGGCAGAATCTAGCTCAGAATATTTAATTCATGCAGAGTTAATATAGTCACTGTATCTTAAAAGTGTCAATCAGTTTTATAGGTACTGATTTTACTCCCCATTATAGGTGTAGAGAATATCTTTCACCAGTAAAATTTTTCCAAGCACTAGAAACTTAGGTGTGCCCTCTGTTCTATATATTGACATAAGTTTTGCCCTGGATGCTTTCAAGTGGGTTTTCTGAGACTGAGAAGTCATTCACCAGGACACAGGGTGATTGACACATTTATTCTCTGTGACTTGCACCATGCATTTATCAGACCAGACTTACTCCATCTGTCTCGTGTGAGCCTTTATTACTCATTTCCTGTCAGTCTTACCTTGTACGCTACAGAAACATTGTCTTGCTTATACAGTTTTGAGTGAATCTATTTGAGATGATATTTATCACAATTCCACACACACTTTGTAAACTGGAGGAAGTGACTTGTAAAGGTGCATTATGGGGCAGTCGTTCCGTGAGGCTGTTTGGAATGGTTTTACAGCCCACTTCAGCTTTTTTCTCTTGTGGGTTCTAATGCCTTCCAGCCCCCTTGTCTATATTGCTGTCCTGCCAGCTGTTGTTCTGTTTGGCTAGATTTTACTGCTGATTTCAATGTGTGGCCTGGTATTTTGTATCCCGGAACCTGCTGGTTGACATCAGATATATGCAAATCTAAAATCACATTTGTTGCAGCTTGCAGTCCTTTGAGGATGATTTGTAATGATTATAAAGGGTAGACGTGATCAGAGAGAGACAGACAGAGTTTAGTGAAACAGATGTGATCTTGTGGTCTGAACAAAGGACTGGGAACAGGGCACACCTGAGCTCTAATCCCATCTCTGATACTTCCTCTGTGACCTTTGGGCAGGTTACTTAACATCTCTACTTCACTTTCCCAATATTCAAAATGGGAATAATAATACATATTTTGTGTGGCCTATTTTTATTTATTTATATATATTTGGTTCCTTAGATTGATGGGACTATGAAAGCACATTTAAGCAGGTTAGGAGCCTAACTCCCATGGAAAGTCAATGTGAGTTAGGCACCTGATTCACTTAAGCACCTTTGTAAATCCCACTAGGTGCCTAGCTGCATCTTTGTGCACCTGTATGACTTTAGAAATCTGTCCCCATATGCCTTTGGCCAGAAATCATAACCTAGAAGCTGAATCCAGCAGCACACTCCACCATATGATAGCAATAACCAGCTAACCCATACAGCAGATGATTCGTGTGGACCCCACCTTGCACAGGCACACTCACCTCTCCAAGAGCACCACTAAAAAGGTGAGTGTTGGTATCTTTGAAGGTCAATGGTTTTGAGTTATTTCGGTTCAGTTTCCATAGTCAATGGTCACTTGTGTTCTTGCCCTCTTTCAAACCAATGGATCCCACGCTCCTTTTGGCTCAGCTTAGCGTTGTGACGAGGCCCCTCTGTGGCTTTACTGCTCTTTGAGAGGGGGTCTTCTGAGCTGTATGAAAGGGGAATTGAGAAGGACACATAAGCTATTAAATTTACGAAAAGGAAAACTCTCTCCACTGCTTTCCAGCCTGCCTCCTTTGGAGCGGCTGAAAGTAACAACCTTGATAAGAGAAATTCCATATGCCTCACCTACGCAGAGGACACCAGGGGCTTGGTAATTAATTTGCATTTTGAAATACCAGTGCCTCGAGGAGAATAAAACACAGGAAGAAATAACTCACGCTGTACAGCAACAGCTCATATGTCTTCTCTCCTCTGTGTAGATGTCAAGAATGGTATTTTATTTCGCTTGAATTAATTTTTTTCGTGCAGTAAGTTTTAGGGACCTGTCCATGGAACACTAAGACCTGGTCTACACTTGAAAGTTTTACTGGTATAATTATTGCTCTTAAAGGTGTGATTTAAAAAAAAAATCAAAATAGTTGTACCTATAAAAGCCCTAGTGTGGACACAGTTATACCAGTATAAAGGTGCATGATACTAGTACAGTTACTCCCCTTCCTGAACAAAACCACTTTATAACTGCATCCATACTCAGGGCTGGGAGGGGTGCACTGATTACTGTACTGTTATAAGAACAAGGAGTATTTGTGGCACCTTAGAGACTAACAGATTTATTTGGGCATAAGCTTTCGACTGATGAAGTGGGTTTTAGCCCATGAAAGCTTATGCCCAAATAAATGTGTTAGTCTCTAAGGTGCCACAAATACTCCTCGTTCTTTTTGCGGATACAGACTAACACGGCTGCCTCTCTGAAACCTGTACTCTTATAGTTAAAGTGGTACGACTGTCTAATGTAGACAGAGCCTGAGGCTTCAGGTAAGCACATACAGCACGTGCCTAAGGGCTTGTCTACACTTTACATTTTATAGCGCTCTAACTTGCTGGACAGGGGTGTGAAAAATCACCCCCCTGAGCACAGCAAGTCTGAGCGCTTTAAAGCGCTAATTGGACAGGCTTCGAGCGCTGGGAGCTAATCCCCTCGTGGAGGTGGATTACCAGGAGCTCTGGACGAGCTCTCTCACGCGCGACCACACTCGCGCTTCAAAGCGCTGCCGCGGGAGCATTCCCACGACAGTGCTTTGAAGTTTCCATTGTAGCCATTCCCTTAGTCTCATAAATGTCAGTGGGACTTAAGCATGTGGTTAAGTGCTTTCCTGAGTGGTGCAGCTCCATTGGATTTACACTTCAGAGAGCTGAGCCTTGCACTTTGCCGTTACACAATCCTAGTTAAGTTACCATAGGCTAAAAGACAATCCCGCCTTAAGCAGATTTCATTGTAGAAAGCTGATTCCATTCCTAGGCACCACAAGGTCTCTCTGCTGTTGTAGCTGTCTCATTTATTTTTTTATAACCCTCTTTGCCGTTACCTTAAGACCTACAGTACAAAAGTCACTCTGTCAGATAAGAGAGATATATTGCCAGGAAGCAGTGTAGCTCAAGATAGTTGACTTAGACTTTATCTTCGTTCTTTAGTAATATGTGTATTTTTAAAGTGGGTCATTTCTTGCAAACCCTACAGCATCTTGAAGGAAGTCCATGTTTTTGGCTTGATCCTTTATTTTTAAATTTTGGTAGCTCAAGGAAGGAGGGTAGGGTCAGGATTTAGGAGTGAACTGCGGGAGGCGATGAGTAAATCTATCTATTTGAGTAGGCAGGAGTAGAGGGTGGAATGGGGCTGCATGCTTCTAAAGTGTCACCTGCAGGCCACTTTCTGGATTGGCATGGATGGGGTAATAAAAAGGAAGTAATTAACACGTTCAAATCTCATCTTGATATAGAAGCACATCCCCATGCAATTGTGCCATAGGGTGGGAGGGACAGCTGGGAGGGCAGGTTTAAAGAAGGAAAAATAGGCTGTTGAAATTAAAATGGCTAAACAGCTGAAAATCAGAGCTGGTTGCAAAATGGTAACAATTTTGTGAGAGGGGTTTTGTTTGTTTTTTTGACGATTTTTAAAAATGCTGTATCTTCCAATAATGTCAGCCAGCTTCAGTGAAAAGCACACAAAGGACCTGCAGTAAGCTGTAGTTAGAGGTGGGTTTTTTTAAAAAAAAGTGCGTTGTAGGTCTCTTAGCAAGTATGGGTATGTCTACACTACAGTTAAAAACCTGTGGCTGGCCCTTGTCAGCTGACTCAGGCTCAAGGGACTGCAATGTAGAGGTCCAGTCTCAGGCTGGAGCTCGGGCTCTAAGGCCCTGTGACGTGGGAAGGTCTCAGTGCTTGGGCTGCAGCCCAAACCAGAGCATCTACACAGCGATTAAACAGCCCTACAGCCAGGGCCCTGCAAGCCCAAGTCAGCTGGCACGGGCCACCTCTGGGGGTCTTAATTGCAGTGCAGACATCCCCTATGACGTCAAAAATAAGATGGGGAGGGAAGTGGGAGTAAAAATAGCTGTAGAATTTCAACAGCTGTTGGGGATGTGTATCTACCAATGGTATCTGAGTTCCTATGGGGCTCATTGGTTATATTGGTGTTCTTTTAACTGATTACACTTAGAATCATAGAATATCAGGGTTGGAAGGGACCTTAGGAGGTCATCTAGTCCAACCCCCTGCTCAAAGCAGGACCAATTCCCAATTTTTGCCCCAGATCCCTAAATGGCCCCCTCACGGATTGAACTCACAACCCTGGGTTTAGCAGGCCAATGCTCAAACCACTGAGCTATCCCTTCCCCCCTATTAGTTATTATCTTCCCATCTCACGGCCTTACCGTCTTGCTCCTTCATTTAATTGCTTTTTGCTAAGCTTCTTAGACAATATTGGAACTTAATGACATCCATAGTTTGACAGCGTTTAGAAGGCTAGATACAGTATGTACAACAGTTCCGTTTATATTCATTGTTCCGTTCGAGTGATCATTTAACTTTTTACAGTCATTCGCTATGTGTGGAATTCAGCTGAGCAGCTGCAGTTCTATGTGATATGGTCCGTTAACCAGAGAAAAGGCCCTGGCTTGTGCAGTAGTTCACCTGATTGCTGAAATACTGTAAAAAAAATGGCATTGCTGCAGGGGAACTCAGTGGGAGGGCTCATTCCCCAGGCTGAACAAATAATTCAGATTCCAGTAATGCACACACAAAAACAACATCCAACAACAACAAAAAGAAGGCTGCTACGGTTATGAAAGATTAAAAGGGGAAAACAAAGCGAGGTTAGAGGAGTGTAAAGGGTCTGATTTCAAGATGAATTAAAACGCCCTTGAAAATGAGAGCTATAAAACTTTCACTTCATCCTGAGGGGAGGAATTAACCCTTTCAGTCAATGAGTGAATAAAATAAAAGCCCGAGGGGAGATGCTGTAAAACTTTCAAACCCGCTGGGAGATGCTGAGGAATGAGCTGAAAAATTCCTTGAATCCCCCCCAGTGATAAAACATGCCAGGGTCTCCTTTGGTAATGCTTCCACATTCCCAGGCTTCTACGGTTCAATGCCTGGAATGTCAGGCACTTGGGGCCAGCAAAGGGAGGGAGAGGTGGGAATGGGATGCCTGATCCAGGAGCAGGAGATACACAAGGTGCCCAGGGCCTCACAGGATGTGGATGTTTTGATGCAGCAATTATCAATTAACTCTAGCACCCTGAAGTGCAGGTGAGGTGGTTGTTTCTTTGAGTTGTTTCCCTGAAGGGGGATTATCTGGTGGCCAGCCGCCCGCCCGCAGCAGCTCCCCATCTCCCGCAGCAGCTCACCTCCAGTAGCAGCACTTCGGCGGCTTCTCAGCGACGTTCTCGGTGGCTGCTTTTCTTGATGCCAGATCGCCGCCGGGGAGTCGCCGCCGAAATGCCGCCCCCCAAATCCTGCCACCCTAGGCGACCGCCTAGGGTCACCTAGTGGAAGCGTCGGCCCCGGTGAAAGGGAGTGGTCTCAGGACACCAGCTGCTATGGTGAATAAGCCAGTGCAGTAAATGTATTGCTATGACTATATCCCACCCTTTGGGTTGTTGTTTTTTCCCTTCCTTGATGCAAAGTGTCACAACAGGCTGCCCCCGAAGTCTAACTATGACTTACATACAATACTCACCATGCTGTCTGTTTGTACAGGTAGAGAAGCCCCAGTAAAGCCATGGAAGCATGCTGAGTTTGTTCTCTGTGACACAGAACTTTGGTTAGGCGGCTCAGGCCGGTGTGCTAGATCAGGGTTCTCAACCAGGGGTACGTAGAGATCTTCCAGGGGTTATATCAACTCCTATAGATATTTGCCTAGTTTTACAACAGGCTACATGAAAAGCACTAGCCAAAGTCAGTACAAACTAAAATTTCATATAGACAATGACTTGTTTATACTGCTCCATATACCATGCACTGAAATGCAAGTACAATATTTCTATTCCAGTTGATTTATTTTATAGTTATATGGTAAAAACGAGAAAGGAAGCAATTGTGCAGTAATAGCATGCTGGGAGGCTTTTGTAGTTTTGTCTGATTTTGTAAGGAAGTCGTTTTTAAGTGAGGTGAAACTTGAGGATACACAAAACAAATGAGCTTCCTGAAAGGGAGTCTGGAAAGGTTGAGAACCACTCCTCTAGGTTGCCCTTCAGTGGAAGGTGAAGATCCCAAGGCACTTACAGGTTTGAGCAGGAGGTAACCAGTTCTGGTCAATGCCTTGCTCTGTAAAGAAGGATTTTGTTTCCAAGGCTCTATGGGACAGAAGGGGGTCCATTTGCCCAACAGTCTCTGGAAAGCAGCTTGAGATGCTGTGAATATAGAAGGTAAAACACCAAATTGCCGACTGTTCTATGTTTCATGGTACATCAGTCTGAGATGCATCTGTTTATTTCTAGGGAACCTCTGAAAATGTCTGCTCCTTTCCTTGCCCAGGTTGCTCATCTGCTTCTGTGCCTGATGTTAAGCAGAACATAGTAGAGTGGATGCGGTGGGGAGGAAGAATAGGGCATCTAAGTTCAACAGTGTTCCTGGCAGATGGTATATATTACTTGATATAAGGAAATTTGCCACATGACCTATTCACAGTCTGTGTCACATAGCAAATTGATAAGAGTTGGCATCTTGTGTAAGACTAAATCTAGATTATTGTAAGAGCTGTGGCAAGAAAGTCTTCTTCTGAGTAATCCACAAAAATCTGAGTTTTTCCATGAGGACTTGATGATGCTTAGACAGGTCTGATCCTAATGTCCTGTCTGGGCTCATATCAAGTCTCATTTCCCTGTTAAAGGGGATCAGCTTTGTTCCTCCCTTAAATCCAGCGGAATGGACAGCTAGATCACACGGTTGAAGTTCGGTTGTATTGAGAAGCCATTTGGAGAGAACTGGTTGGTGAAGTGGTCTGAATGTTACTGTAAACCTGATTACAGCCACTGGGTCTTTACTTTCAGTACAGCCTTATCTGAGTCTTTCTTTGTACCCAGTTTTGCACTGCGGTTTCTGTGGGTGCATTGTGTCATGTAGCTTTCTAAATCCAGGGACTCTCAAATGCATCAGTGCCCTGCACATACAGAGATCAAATTACGAATCATAAAAATGCAGGTAACCCTGGGGTAGAACGTGGTATTGCTTTAACAGGGTACAACAGTTTAAACCAAGCAGGGAAGAAGAATTCCATGTTGAATTGAAGAAAGAATGTTGGCTAGACAGAATGCAGTTGCTCAATTTCAGATTGGCCAGGATAGTGGCGGTAACACCACGGCTCGTTTGTAAGTGTTGTAGATCTTCCGCAACCACAGTTGGTAGGAACCTGTTTTGTATCTCAGCTGAGAAATGGCATCTCCTGCAGCACAGTTCCCCCTAACACCATGCTTCAATACTGACTTAAAGGAAAGCATGGCTGCTCCCAGTTACCAGCACTATTTCCTACACCTCCTTGGTTTCCCTTAGTCTCTCATCCAAGTAGCAACTAGGGAAGCAGCCCATCTGTGCTTAGCCTAAGAGATCTGACACAATCACAGGCCCTCAGTAACATGGTCAACTAAACACTGGCCCTTTTTTCTTTTTAGTCCCCCAGGTCCTCAAGAGCTGCACCGAATTCATTGAGAAACACGGCATTGTGGATGGAATATACCGCCTGTCAGGGATTGCGTCCAATATCCAGAAGTTACGGTATGATTGCATTGTATTCGATGAATCCCAGCACATGCTAATTTCAGTGCTCTGGTTTCAGAATCCTAGAGTTCAGTGATGACAGGCGGTGGTTGTCTTGGAGAACAGATGGGGAGGTACCATCACAGCAGCTCCCCAGTGCCCGTGTCTGCTTCATGAACAGCATGCTGTAGCTCTGGAACATTTAAAATCCCACCTGTCTCTTTTTCACAATGGTTCTGAAGTGAAATGACAAACTTTGTCTACAGGATAAAGTGTGACTGGTTTAACTTAAATCACCTTTTTAAACCAGTTTGTTAACTAGTGCAAACCCCGTGTGTATAGGCCCTTACTTCAGTTTAAGGGCAGCATATTTTGATTTAGCTTAAACCTGTTTCCACTTGACTTAAACAAAACTTTAAAAAGGCCACTCTTAATCTGAAGTAAGTGGGTCCTCATGGGTTTGCATTAATTGTAACTATGTCAGTTTAAATTCCCGCCTTAGTTTATACCAGTGCAGGTTTCCCAGTAGATAAGGCCTTGGCAATGCTTAGACATTGCCAGTTTTTCTAGAATACCATCAGCACATCTCAGATGGGCAAGGAACCCTGCACCCTTTCATCCTCATTGCGAAGTGGGTGTGTTCCAGCCTGAGTTAAAGTGGAGCTGGGGCTCTAACCCGCTCCTGTAGCAAAGGACCGCCAAACCTGGCCAGACGTGTTTTCTGTAGCAGTGGAATTTGGCCTAAAAACCAGGTTAACTGTGCAGTGAAGACATTCCCATGGGGCTACAGCTATATCTATGGCTAAGGACACAGGTACAAGATTCTCCAGGAGAGGATGTAATGCTTTAACTAGGCCCTAGGAGTACGCCAAAGCATTCAACATGGTGTGTCTTCCCTATATGTTACAGATAGTATAGCTGTGTGAGAACCAAGCCTCTGACACAGCTGGTGTAGTGTAGACATGGCTTGGTGTAGTGTAGACATGGCTATCTGCTGCATAGGGGATCAGCAGTTCTAGTTACATCTCGTGCAGAAGTGAGCTTCAGCTACAGCAATCCTCTGCTCACCCCTCCCAGTGGCCTGACTCACTACGCTAGTCCCTGGCTAATTGGAAACAGGAATTTCCATGCACATATTCTAGTGGGAAGCAAGGCTTGCCAGCCCTGGCCCTCTTGAGTGCAGCTTTTATTTCATAAACATTTGTGCTTTGGGTTTCTCTCTCTCTCTATGAAAACCAAGGGAATGCACACGGGTTTTCTTCATGTGGTTCCTGGCTCCGTTCATTCTTGCTGGGCTCTCTAGCTTGCCTCCAAGGAATTTCTGCACACAGTAGTTTTGATGTACAGCAGCTGTTGATAGGCCCTGATGTTCATTGTTGCTTATAATTTCAGTTTCCAGGCCTTTGAAATGTAAAGGGGGTAAAGTTTTCATTTTGGCCCACGGCGAATTTTATCTAGGCAGCTCTCTGTCACAGTCACTGGGGTTAGAGATGTAAATTGCCTGCAACAGTGTTGAGAATATGCACTTTAAAACACAAGGGCATCTGCCTTGTTACAGGAAATCTGATTTCTGGGCTAGCCAGGCAGCTGTAAACCCAACCGACAATGCCTCGTAAGAAACCGTCCCATTTTGGGAAAACGTGAGCTTGCAACAGCACAAGCGTGTCTCTTGTGGCTTTGGCTCTAAGTCATTTATTTCTTCCTGGGAAGCACGCTCTTGTGTTCCTTTGACTCTGATTTGGTTTTGTTTTTTCTCCATCCCCCCCCCCTCCCCTCCCCCGTCTGCCTTCCTCATCTCTAGCCACGAGTTTGACTCCGAGCAGATCCCCGACTTGACTAAAGATGTTTACATTCAAGATATCCACTGTGTCGGCTCCCTCTGTAAACTCTACTTCCGCGAGCTACCCAACCCCCTGCTCACATATCAGCTGTACGAGAAGTTCTCAGTAAGTACAAGCCGGTATCTCGGTTTCCACGGATTGGGCAGCGTCATTGTGGGTTTGATCCACAGGAATGACAGAGCCACCTGTTTTGTAAAGCCTGGTAACGGGGGGGCCATGTCAGAGAGACAGATTCTGAAATGGATCCTGCTGAAGATCTTTCTTTCCCTGTATGTTTAAAAAGGGTTACCCGTGAAAATGGGGTTCTGTGACGGCGCGAGACTCACCCCGCGGTGCCTCCGGCTGGTTGATTCGGGGAATTAGCTTGTCCAGCTCCAGAGCACCCTCTGTAGGCCAGTGTCCTGCTTGCCCTGGGCCCTGAGTCCCTCCTGGACCCGGTGCCCCCTTTCACACCGGGGTGCTGCCACCTTCAGTACCCCCCTAGTCTGGGTCTCCCCTCCCAGGGGGACCCCCACCCACTATCCCCACCATACCTCAGCCTCTAGGCTACTGCCAGTCATCATCAAACCCCCGTTCACTGAGGCAGACTGCAGTCTGTATTAGCCAGTCATCATAGGCAAGGGGGGTTTGGACCTGCTGCCTCTGCCTATCCGGGGGCTGCCCCCTGCAACCCCAGTACCCCCTTTGGCCTTAGTCTAGGCCTGCAGCCTGGGGGCGTTTCCAGGCCGGAGCTCTCCAGCTCCTCTGGCCTTCTCCCAGCCCTGCTCCACTCCAGGTACCTTCCCAGGTCTCCCAGCAGCCAGGCCCGTCTCCCTCCACAGCTAGAGGAGACTCCTTTAGCCCCTGGCTGACAGCCCTCTTATACGGGCCATGTGGCCTGGTTGGGGCGTGGTCCCCAGCTGTGGCTGCTTCCCCAATCAGCCCAGCTTTTCCCCTGCCCCAGCTCTCTCCCAGAGCTGTTATAAGCCCTTCAGGGCAGAAGCAGGTGACCACGCCGCTACAGTCTCTCAAAAGCATTGGCATAGGCTAGCTCCCGTTTGGGCATGCTACTCCAACAACTGCACAGCTGAACCCAGACTAGGAGGCCACGCGCTGCTGTGCTCATGTCCAGCACTCCAGGCTCACAGCACCCTTTGATGTTCCCTTACTGGGATCCGCGTGCAGCTGGGCCAGGGCACAAGACCCTGCTCTAGACTTGCAGCCCCAGGAGGGAGGCACGTGGGCGGTTTGAATGATTGCGTGAATCCCCTCAGCATTTGAGGCGTCCCCTAAAGATGGCACAGCCAACAAGGGAGGGCATTGGTGGGGACATCAGCTGCTGCCCTCCTTTGGGATGAATCTCACCCTCCCTGCAGCACAAGGAGTCACTCTTGCCATCAAGGTGCGACTCACAGCTCCTGGGCCAGCTTCATTGAATCTTGCCTTGAATGGTAGTTGTACGCAGGCCCACCTCCTCCGCACACAGATCCCATGGTGAAGGGGGCAGCCTAGAGGCTTCGGTGGGAAGGTAAATCCTAAATCTAAATGCCAGCAAACTGAGCGCCATCCAGACTGTTTCATTTGCATTAGCAAAGGCCCAGAGTTAGCATCTTAATTTGTTATTTTGTTCCAGGATGCGGTGTCAGCTGCTACAGATGAAGAACGATTGGTTAAAATTCATGATGTCATCCAGCAGCTACCCCCACCGCACTACAGGTTAGTGTGCGTAGCTTTACCCCGCCGCACTCCTTTCATTCTTTTTGCCGCTCTGACAGTGCACCAGGGTCCTAGCTTTCCGTCCTCCGCCTGTCTAGGACGAAGGTCACCCATGCAAACCAAACCGAAATCACGTTAGGCTAAATATTGGGATTTGCACTGCAGCACAATGGTGTCACTTGTTTGGAGGGTGAAAAAACCCCCCCAGCCATTACACAGTCATCACTTACGAAGGGAAGGCTGACATTATTGTGTGCTTTCTGATTTCCCCCACCTCAGATGGCCGCATTCTGCCTGCATAGTTGAGCACGCTTGGAAGGATTGCTGACTGCAGAACATTGACTTATATTTTAATTAGATCAGTAACAGCACAGACAACACATACTGTACATAAATCTTGTCTGCCTTACTCTATGCAGCATGCCAGGAGGGGGTGAATACAGGGCCCATCACAGCCAAGTAGTCCGATTTCATTATGGAGAGGGGAGGTGGGTGGTGAGACTTTCCACAGGATATTTTTAATGAGCACAAGGAAGAAAGGAGAGCAGTAGAACAGAGACCCTGGACTTCAGAAAAGCAGACTTTGACTCCCTCAGGGAACTGATGGGCAAGGTCCCCTGGGAGAATAACATGAGGGGGAAAGGAGTCGAGGAAAGCTGGCTGTATTTTAAAGAATCCTTATTGAGGTTGCAGGAACAAACCATCCCGATGTGTAGAAAGAAAAGTAAATATGGCAGGCGACCAGCTTGGCTTAACAGTGAAATCCTTGCTCGTCTTAAACACAAAAAAGCAGCTTACAAGAAGTGGAAGATTGGACAAATGACCAGGGAGGAGTATATAAATGTTGTTCAGGCATGCAGGAGTGAAATTAGGAAGGCCAAATCACACTTGGAGTTGCAGCTAGCCGGAGATGTTAGGAGTAACAAGAAGGGTTTCTTCAGGTATGTTAGCAACAAGAAGAAAGTCAAGGAAAGTGTGGGCCCCTTGCTGAATGAGGGAGGGAACCTAGTGACAGAGGATGTGGAGAAAGCTAGTGTACTCAATGCTTTTTTTGCCTCTGTCTTCACAGACAAGGTCAGCTCCCAGGCGGCTGCACTCCGCAGCACGGTATGGGGAGGAGGTGACCAGCCCTCTGTGGAGAAAGAAGTAGTTCAGGACTATTTAGAAAAGCTGGACGAACACAAGTCCATGGGGCCGGATGCACTGCATCCGAGGGTGCTAAAGGAGTTGGCCGATGTGATTGCAGAGCCATTGGCCGTTATCTTTGACAAATCATGGCAATCGGGGGAGGTCCCGGATGACTGGAAAAAAGCTAATGTAGTGCCCATCTTTAAAAAAGGGAAGAAGGAAGATCCGGGGAACTACAGGCCAGTCAGTCTCACCTCAGTCCCTGGAAAAATCATGGAACAGGTCCTCAAGGAATCAATTCTGAACCACTTAAAGGAGGGGAAAGTGATCAGGAACAGTCAGCATGGATTCACCAAGGGCAAGTCATGCCTGACTAACCTAATTGCCTTCTATGATGAGATAACTGGCTCTGTGGATGAGGGGAAAGCAGTGGATGTGCTATTTCTTGACTTTAGCAAAGCTTTTGATACAGTCTCCCACAGTGTTCTTGCCAGCAAGTTAAGGAAGTATGGGCTGGATGAATGGACGGTAAGGTGGATAGAAAACTGGCTGGATGGTCGTGCTCAACGGGTAGTGATCAATGGCTCCATGTCTAGTTGGCAGCCGGTATCAAGTGGAGTGCCCCAAGGGTCGGTGCTGGGGCCGGTTTTGTTCAATATCTTCATCAACGATCTGGAGGGACTGCACCCTTAGCAAGTTTGCAGATGACACTAAAGTGGGAGGAGTGGTTGATACGCTGGAGGGTAGGGACAGGATTCAGAGGGACCTAGACAAATTGGAGGATTGGGCCAAAAGAAATCTGATGAGGTTCAACAAGGACAAGTGCAGAGTCCTGCACTTAGGACGGAAGAATCCCATGCACTGCTACAGACTAGGGACCGAATGGCTGGGCAGCAGTTCTGCAGAAAAGGACCTAGGGGTTACGGTGGACGAAAAGCTGAATATGAGTCAACAGTGTGCCCTTGTTGCCAAGAAGGCTAACGGCATTTTGGGCTGTATAAGTAGGGGCATTTCCAGCAGATCGAGGGACGTCATTATTCCCCTCTATTCGGCACTGGTGAGGCCTCATTTGGAGTACTGTGTCCAGTTTTGGGCCCCACACTACAAGAAGGATGTGGATAAATTGGAAAGAGTCCAACGGAGGGCAACAAAAATGATTAGGGGGCTGGAGCACATGACTTATGAGGAGAGGCTGAGGGAACTGGGATTGTTTAGCCTGCAGAAGAGAAGAGTGAGGGGGGATTTGATAGCTGCTTTCAACTACCTGAAAGGGGGTTCCAAAGAGGATGGATCTAGACTGTTCTCAGTGGTAGAAGATGACAGAACAAGGAGTAATGGTCTCAAGTTGCAGAGGGGGAGGTTTAGGTTGGATATTAGGAAAAACTTTTTCACTAGTAGGGTGGTGAAGCACTGGAATGGGTTACCTAGGGAGGTGGTGGAATCTCCTTCCTTAGAGGTTTTTAAGGTCAGGCTTGACAAAGCCCTGGCTGGGATGATCTAATTGGGTTTGGTCCTGCTTTGAGCAGGGGGTTGGACTAGATGACCTCCTGAGGTCCCTTCCAACCCTGAGATTCTATGATTCTATGACAAAAACCCATAGGTTGAAATAACATTAAGGGAGAGAAATGAAGCAAGTAGCAGGAGAATCCGAACTTTGTCAGGGGTTTGCCCAGCAAGGCCAGTTAATCTGGTGACACAGATGAAGATGCAGCATCTGAAATCATGTGAAAAAGGAAGCACTGCAGTAGTACAAATGTAAATGGCCCGGAGTGCAGCTGTGGCAGCACGTGTGTTTAACTAGCAGGATTGACAAGGAAGGCGTTCTGCTGACAGCGGAGAGGAACTGCTCTCCCACATGCACTAAAGAAAGGGAGGGAACATTTGTGAATTTGGCCGTTGGAAAAGCAGCATAGGAATCGGAGCCTCTTTTTTTGTCCTAGTGAACTGCCATGCTGTGCTGCAGCCACCCAACCCCTCTCCTTTTCCTGGGACTCCCCAGCATGGCCTCAAATGCCCTCAGTTATACCGTAGACTGTCCCCACACTGGAGTGTGCAGTAACTGGCTGGACCATGCCTGTTTTACAGGGGCGAGTTCTGTCCTGTTGGTTGGGTGGGCAGCATGGCCTTTCTGATGGTTGCCGTGATGTCAGTGTGCCATAAAGCGGTGTCAAGGGGGACCCTAACTACTTGTACCATTGCAGGACAACCTTGTACCCCTTTGGCCTTAATTCACAGTGTTTTCTATTCTGTGCCTCTTTCCGGTTTACCTTCCTCACGTGCCCCAGCCGCCTCCCTGTCATTCAGGGCAGGGGGCTGGGATACCTCAGCTTGCAGTCTTTGTCCTGTTCCCCACCACTGCGGCTCCTCCCCTGTGCCCAGTTACCCTGGCCAGGTAGGTCTAGGAATAGCCAAAGGGGAAGATTCAGATTTGATGGCACCAAAATATCGTGGGCTGCTCTTGTGGAATTTCAGCCACAGCTGAGCCAGGAAGCAGCCCCGTCTTGTTCTGGGTCTGACCCTGGATCGGAGCCATAAGGGCAAATTCAGCTAGATTCAACGCTGAGCTTTTCTCTCCCGGCCCTCCTGCTGAAATTCAGGGTGGGTTGGATGTGAGGTTCTTCCTTTGACCCATCTCAGTGCCTGGGCTTGCTGCACTGGGAGGACATAGGGACAGGGTAGCGCTGTAGTTAAAACCTCCCCTGAAAAGCCCCATTTAGGAAATCCCCATCAACCTAAAGCATGTTGATAGGTTTCAGTGTAGTAGCCGTGTTAGTCTGTGTCAGCAAAATGAAAATAAGAAAGAAAAACTTGTAGCACCTTAGAGACTAACAAATTTATTTCAGCATAAGCTTTCGTGGGTTAGTACCCACTTCATCGGATGCATGGAATGAAACATACAGTAGACAGATATTTATACAGTCAGAGAAACATGATAAGGTGGAGGTGCATAGACCAACCTTAAGAGGCTGTCTTTCCCAGCCCCGCCTCACTCACGTAAGCTGTGGCCGGTGATGCTTCTGCAATCACTCTCTGCCCTAATGTCTGATTTTGATGTATCAGCCTTGTTCTCAGAGCAGAGAGGGGGCTAGGAAAGGATAAAAGCCCAGGTGAGAGATAAGGAGGGAGTGAGAGCAGTCACATTCCACATGAGAGAACTCTGCTGCAAGTGTGCCCCCTAGTGGTGACTGGGCAGAGATGGTGGTTCACTTGTGGTTTCCTCCTAGACGTTCCCGAGGCTTGGCTATGCAGCCTTTTTGGAAGAAAAGAGCATTTTTATTCTTCTAGTCATCTTCGGCCAAGCAAGAGTTTCCAGGCTGCTGATGGTGGCGCTTGGCCGCACAGGCTGTGGAAGGGCGGTGCAAGTCTCGTGGGGTTTTGTCCATTTCATCTCCAAGTAAATGCAGACTTTTTAGCGTAAGGCTTTATCCTGGCATGTCTCTGCACAGGGCACACGTGCAAAGAGAAACCCGGCAGGGGTGCCAAGCAGGGTAGGGAAGAAATGGAGACCAGACAGGTCTGGGGAGGCTTGAGATCCTGCACTCACCTCTTAAAGTTGATTGCTGCTGCTAAGTGATAGAGCAGACTTAACTTGGGAGCTGCACGTCAGCACTCTTGTTAGTGTGAGGGCAGGGGCTCTTGTACCCCCTATTAGCTATACCCTCAGTGCTCCACCCCAGCACCATGCACCACTGCTGGCTGTAATAAATACAGTTAGCTCCTGAAAATTCCCAGGGGCGCTTGCCATCTGTGCTGCTGAAAAGTAATGGTCTCTGAGTGTGTGAATACTCACTTGGAAAGTGTCACCCTGTATCCTATTTAGGTGTATAAATATATATATCTGCAGGCATCCATCCAATAAACTAAAACACACCCTACAACACCTAACAGAGATCATCCTATCTTGGTGCTTGAAGCTGGGATTTTCAAAGCAGCCACCAAACCCCACTCGGGTGCCTAAATAAAAGCATCCTCCATCTTACACAAAAAGAGAATAAAATAAACTGCTTCCCAAAAGCCTGAGATAACTTCTTGGGCATGCCGCAAAACCGATCAGACCCAGGCTCTGCCTGAGCAAATGTTTTATTTCTCTTGCACAACATTGTGGTAGAGCAGCCAAGTAATGAACTCCAGAGTGACTAACTGGCTCTATAGCCTGTTGAGCTAGGGGAGTTACAGGTATTTTTGCCCACATCACGTTTGCCTGCCATTGTGTTCTGTTAAATCTAACAAGTGCACATGTTTCTTCAATTGGACAGCTGTAATTATCTGCCTGAGGCAACATTTTTGTCTTGCTTAGGGCACATCATTCCTCCTTTTGCTCCCAAGCAAACACCAATTAATTCATTGTGTTTCTCTGTGCTGCCAATTGCAGCAAGGCTTACCAATGGGTGTTGAATGTTGACCTGTCAGTTAACAGATTTTTGCATCTCGTTCTCATTTTCCAGGACACTGGAGTTCCTAATGAGGCACTTGGCTCATCTAGCGGATTACTGCTCCATCACAAACATGCACACCAAGAACTTAGCAATTGTCTGGGCACCAAACCTACTAAGGTACTCCTATTGGATTTTCTCTCACCTTTACATTTAAAACATGCATCGAACCTGTTCCTCCAAGTAAACACTGCATGCTGAGTTATTTCATGCTATGTTCCCAAGAGGATGCTAAATGTCAACACCCAGAAAAACCCCTATGGCTTTGATTCCGCAGTTCTTATTCAGGCACTGCTGCTGTTGGTTTTTCAGTGGGAGATTTTCTGGAGAAAGTGCTTTGAGACTGGGCAGGTTTGGACACGTTGGGCCAGGTCTTCTACTGGTGTAAACAGCGTCATTCCCATTGACGTCAGTGGAACTACAGCAGCTGACCTGGGCCCACTGGGCCTGTTTCACCATTATAACTCCACTGATTTTGACAGAATTACTCCTCATTAACAGCAGTGTAAATGAATGGAGAATCAGGCCCACTTTTTCCCTCCAGTGTCATTTTTTTCTTCTCCCTCGGTTAGACGTGGATACTGTCTCCTTTGGTCATGCAGGAAAACTGGTTCCATTCTGTGGCGCCACTGACATCCCATTGCAGCAGTCTGTATAGACTGACATGAATACAGATGGCTAGTAGGTTTCAGGGGTGCTGGGACAATTTGTATAGTGGGGTGCTGAGAGCCATTGAGCCAAACTGTAAACCCTGGATATGATGGAAACCACGTCAAGCCAGGAGGTGAAGTAGCACCCCCAACACCTCGAGTAGGTTTCAGACATGTGGAAATGATCTGGCCAGACCCTTGGATAAACTTTGTCCTCTGGAATCTCCCACGTCACATGACAATCTCCCGATGCCATCACTAATTTCAAAACCTTACTTGAAAAAAAAACAAAAAACAACCAACCTCCCTCTCCTTGATTTATCGTACTAGTTTCTGGACTATGCAATTATCATCCTGAGATAGCGGAGTCAGAGAGTCCCCCATGTGCAGTTAACGAGTGTGAGCCAGTTTCTTCTGTCTGGCGATTTTCTCTTGGTTAAGGCTGCTTTTGAATGTTGGGTCCTTGCTGAGCAGGGCTAGTTGGAGATTTTCCTAGCTCATGGGGAAAAATTCATTTAAAAGGCTACAGTGAGCGTGTTTGTGTGATTGCATTGTCAACTTCAAGTGCACATGGAGGGAAGGGGACAAAACAGGCAAGCCTTCCACATACAGCTCTATCACTCACCTCAGTCTGGGCCTTCAACAGCTGCTCCCCCTGACATCAGAAGGAGTCAGAGCCAGACTGAAGTCATCACAGCACCAAATTCAGCGTGATGATTTGCATAGCTCTTTGAAAACTAAGGGAGTTACATCAGCAGAGAATCTGGCCCTTAAAGTGCTAACTGGATCCATTATGGAGCCGGGCCTAAGTGGTTATATACCTGGTCTCACCAGTGCAAGTCACTATGCGCAATGAGCCTGTACCCATGGTGAAGTTACATTTGCATCTCTCCTTGTTGTTAACTCTGAAAGTTAATCTGCCGTGCATTTCCTTAGATCGAAGCAGATAGAGTCTGC
This sequence comes from Macrochelys suwanniensis, assembly GCA_033296515.1. Classification (NCBI taxonomy): domain Eukaryota; kingdom Metazoa; phylum Chordata; order Testudines; family Chelydridae; genus Macrochelys; species Macrochelys suwanniensis. Next base: position 12,704,110 of record CM065796.1, read on the forward strand.
CTGTTTCAGCGGAACAGCTGCCTTCATGGAGGTCCGAATCCAGTCGGTGGTGGTGGAATTCATCCTGAATCACGTTGATGTCCTCTTCAGCTCCAAACTCAGCTCAGTGATACGAGACGGGGCAGGTATGTACATTCCTTGTGGGGGTTACATTGTACCAAAATGAGGGGCCAAATTTTAGCAAAAACGCTAGCCTCTCCAGTAGAAATTTGGAATAGTGTTTACAGTAAAAACAAAAGGCCAACATTTTCAGGGATGGGTGCCTAAAGTTGATAGATGTGGCCTGAGTTTTGGGGGTCTTGACGACCTTCCTCTCCCATTGACATCAATAGGAATCAAGGGTGCTCTGTAGAATTGGGCCTAATAATTTGACATCAGCAGTTACTGCTCTTTGCCTCTGCGATTCATGCATGTTTCTCTGTCTTGGCACAGCTGTAGCTTTTCCCTTGTGGAAGGTCTGTGGTAATCTTTAAGGGGCTTTATTACCAAGTTTTTGCTCCTGCACGCTCCTCCCTCAAGTTGTCTTTGCAACCCAGGCTTGTGCCCTATTGTACAGATTCCTGCTGTCAAGGCCAGCGTTTTCAAGCTTACGTGCTGAAAGTGTGGCACCCTGACATACTGAGCAGCCACAGCTCCCGCTGACCTTAGTGGGAAGTGGTGGTTCTCAGCACCTCTCATAATGGGGCTGCTTTAGTAGGTGCCTCACTTTAGACACCCACATTTCAGATTTGGGCCCCACTTTTGATAAGAATCAGAGGGGGCAGCCGTGTCAGTCTGTATCCACAAAAACAACGAGGAGTCCGGTGGCACCTTAATGACTAACAGATTTATTTGGGTATAAGCTTTCGTGGGTAAAAAACTTATGCCCAAATAAATCTGTTACTTTTGATAAGAAACATTTTAAATCTTAACACTAAAGGGTCCCTTTTCCATGGAGCCTGCAGGCATTCACTAGCCACACAACTATACCCATGTTCTTGTAACTAGTGGCCAGTTCCCACCTTTGGCAGTGGTGCTCAAACAGGGGTACATCAACTCTTCCAGATATTTGCCTGATTTTACAACAGGCTACCTAAAAAGCACTAGCAAAATGGGTACAAACTACAGTTTCATACGACTTGTTTATACTGCTCTATATACTATATCAATGTTTCTCAATGGGGGCGGGCGATTGTGGGATGGGTTTAGGGGGTGGCAGGCAGGGCCCCCATGAAGCGTAAGACACATGCTGAAGCCCAAGCCCCACCCACCAGAGTCTCTCAAATCAGACTCCTGAAGGGGGTACAGTAAGTCATCTGGAAAGGTTGAGAACCACCGACCTATGGGATGAGGCCACGAGGCACCCAGTATGGTTGGAGGGCCTAGCGATGAACTGCATGCACCATATTGTACAGGGCATTGGAATGATTAAAGCGTTACTCATTTGTTTAGCCTGTAAAATTAATCATGGTAACTGCTGACAGCTCCACATAGATTTTAGACAGAAAGTTACGATTCAGCAGAGATGATAATCAAATATTGATTCCTGAAAGGTATAGCTCCACTTGGACAGATGAGTTCTGCATTCACTCGTCTGTGTGATCCACCAAAACACAAGGAGCCCAGTCTGTGAAGGCTTTTCTTGGTGCAGAAAATGGTCACGGTTCAAAACTAAAATTCCCATTTCTTGCAAATGCCTGCTATCTCCTGACTGAAGTCAGTGAAGTCACACCAGGGAGGGATTTGACTCCATTTGTTAGGTCCATGTATGTGCAACCCCCATGCTGTATTTCTAACAGATATTAAAATATCAAGTATCAGATTTAATGTAGCTCATCCTTAGTACAAAATGGGCTTTGTCAGTGCAGTTGTCACTAACTATGGACAGAGTTAAGCTGTTTGCCAATGTATTTGATACTTTCCATTTCCGTGTTAGGGCGTCATTGTCTTCAGCATTTGCTGTCAGTCCAGCTTTCCACACGAGAGACAATTATAAAGCAGTAGGAGTGAGAGGTTTGCTCAGCTGTTATAAGATCCCCAGTTGAACGATACATGCATATTTCCACCCTGATTCTAGCTGATCTTTCAGTGTTAACTATACCCGGTCCAGGCTGTTTTCTTCCAGGGGAAGACAATTATTTGGCTCAAGTTCTCTGCCTGTTTATCTGAATTCAGAATGGTCTGTGTTTAATTCAGCTAATTTACCAATTACCGAACCGGTCTCTGTTTTAATTTGTTGGTTGCTCTCAACAATGTGTCTCAATGGCGAGCAGGATGCTGGAGCTTGTCATATGATAGCAGCAAAGCACAGGGAACATCCTACAGGAGCAAGACAGCAGGTAGCATCCTGTAAGGGTCTGTCTGCACTGCGCTCGGGAGGTGCGATTACAGCACATGTAGACATACCTGAGCTAGGTTTGATCTAGCTAGCTTGAACGATAGCAGTGCAGCCATACAAGATGGCAGCTCGAGGACATACACGGTGTCCAGGGTGGGGTTGTACAGTCTGTGTTGCCAGCCATGCTGCCGAGGCGTCACTATTACTGTTACTCAAGTTAGCTCCAATATGTACCCAGGATCTAGCTTGATCAACGCTAGCTTGCGTATGTATACACAAGCTGCAATCACACCTCCCGATGGAAGTGTGCGCATGCCTAGTGCTTCCAGTGTGCATCTCTTTAATGATGTCGAAGACTGTTTCTAGCATGATTTGAGTGGCCACTGCTGATCAGCCTGAGCCAGGGCATGTTTTCTATACCGTTTTTCCAAGCCGGTGTGGGGATTGGGCCACTGTTCAGTGTAGAATAATTTTTAAACATGGCTCAAAGGCCAGTGCAGACAAGGGCCTACATGCACATGTTATGCAGGGTTGTGTTGTTCAGTAAGCTGGAAAGGGATTATCCTCTCAACATTGGCAAAATTCATACTCATAAGCACAGGAGGGCTGTCGTAACAGGGTTGCATATGATTTACTAAACCACTCTATAAACTTGCTCTGTTGCAACAGGTTCCTCTGCAAGGGAAGTTGACATACAGGGTGGTAGCCCTGGGAAGTAATTTTAACTAGTTTTGATCTTATTAAAAAAAGTGTTTAACTCACTTTATTGCTACTTAAATAAAGTTTTGGGGTTTGTTTCTTTAAAGAAAAGGGGGGAAAAACACGACGACAGTAATAAAACAGTGCAGCTCTTAATTTATTACGCTCTACCCCAGTATTTGTTAGGAGTGATTTAAATCATACATACTAGTTGCAAGCATGTTTGTAACATTTTAAGTAGCTCCCATTTAAAATGTTTAGATGTAGCGATTCCTCCCCACATGCTGAGCTCGAACCAAGGGAGGGGAGTGCAAGTAAAACCAGCAGTTAGAAAGAAAACGGTCACCTTTCTGTACAGGGTTTTGAACCATCCTATAGAATAACTGAAAATATTCTAGCCATAGAATTCAGAGCTGGTTGAAAGCAAACCACTATAGAATGGAGATCAAGTCCTGTAGGCTTCTAGAGTAATTGATACAGAATCCTAATGGTTTCCTCCCTCCCAATTACGTCCTATAAGACTTTGCCAATTATTAATTCCACTGTTACACACACACACCAATATGACAGAGCTAATAGAAGCTATGTTGGCCTTTTCTTGGGTTTCCAAGGGCTCAGGAAATGCTATAATCTACCCATGGGCCTTATTTTTCCTGCTGCTCCTCTCTGATTCTCTTCCTTGTCTCTGGTTTTCGTTTGCAGGTCACACTTCCTTATCCCGCCCCAAATCACTGCTGGTGTCCTCTCCCTCAACTAAGCTGCTCACCCTGGAGGAGGCACAAGCAAGGACGCAAGCCCAGATCAACTCCCCTGTAGTGGCAGACAGTAAATACATTGAAGTGGGAGAAGGCCCTGCTGCATTACAGGGGAAATTCCACACCGTCATAGACTTTCCATCTGAAAGGTAGAGTCTGTTACTGCCCATCACTGTATGTTTCAACAGGCTTTTAACGATTACAGCCCTCGAACCTCAGCAAGACTTGCTCACAGTGCAGGATCAGAGCCAGCCTCCCACCCCCAGTGGGGATGGGGTGGTTCTGTATCCATGAGGGTGCAGCAAGACTCGTGCACAAACGTCTGAGGGGTAAATTGAGCCCTATGTTTGTTGTAGGCCTTGAGTGAGCTGGCCATGTGACTCCCTCCAGAGATTCGTGTACGTACATGTGCGTGAAGACTTAGGAGATGCAGTGTGGGGTCAAGTCGTTTTTATATAGCGCAAATGAAATTCTCTCAAATCCCTTTTCTGGATCAGCGCTTCTGATATGTTTACTTTGGTTATAATTGAGGGAACAGGTCAATTTGCCTGTAAAATAAGAGGCATTCTTGGTTCAGACTCTCAACGCTGTTCAGGGCTGGCGCCTTAAAAATTCCACCTGCCCTGCTACAGGAAGGAAACGAATGTCCTTTGTACAGGAGCTCAGTTTTGTTCAATGGAATTGCCCCCACAAGGTCTGGGACTGGACCTTTCCAGGTAGAGGGGTGTAAATATCCTCTGCCGCTGAAATACACACGTCTAGTTTTCTCAGCCTTGTTTCAGTACCAGGTTCTCTGCCAAAGCCAGCAGGCCAGGTGCAGAAGGAATCAGGTCTGGTTGGTAAGACTTAGTGACTGGCAACATGTCTTGAATGCAAACCCCTTTCTGCTTTCTTGCTCCAGAAAAAGACCGCCCAACAAGATGAAGAAATCCCCCGTTGGCAGTTGGCGCTCCTTCTTCAACCTGGGAAAATCCTCTTCTGTCTCCAAGCGGAAACTGCAGCGCAACCCAAGTGAGCCCTCCGAAATGAAAGCCATAGCGCTGGCAGGTGAGTAGGGTGCCCTTTACAGAGTGCTGCTGGGAACATAACCCACACTTAGCATGCTTCTCTATTCCCCTCCAGTGCTTAGGCCATAATCCACGAATAGAGGTTTGACTCTGCTACAGCCTTTCATTAATGGAACCTGATTTCTTTAGCTGAGGCAGTAGAGGTTCATGCTTTTAGAGCCAGACCTCATCCAGGGGTGTCACTGTTACAAAAGCAACTGAACGGATCCATCCCCTCTCACATGGAATATTCAGGACTGACGGAGTAGTGTTCCTGGGAAAATTTACTGACATCACTTAACAGGTACAACTCTTATTCCAGTATAAGAGCATGTTTTTCTGGTTTAGCTTGTGTCTCTTTGGGAACAGTATAAACTAACCTGGAAAAGAGCCCTCATTCCATAGTAAAAAGGGAGTTTATACTACTATAGTTATACCAGTATAGTAATGCCACAAACTTCCCCATATAGACAAACACTTAGTATCGCTAAGACTGTGTGTAATATGATGTAGATAGAGATGTGCCTCTCCCTTACCCACAACCCCCTTTTATGTATATCCATCTAGTATCTCTCTCCAGAGTCTCTTAAAATACCACCTTATAGTTTTCAGTAACTTTGAATCATTTGCAAATTTTCCTTAGTATAAAATGAAATTAGAGAGAGGGGACAAAAGTCCCAACTCGGCCATATTAGGGAACCCCTGTATATTTCATGGCACAGTGGTTTCAAAAATATCCACAGACTTCCCCAGTACTTCAGGGTTAAAGTTAATGCTTATTCTGTGCCCACAAAATATGCAGCGCGAGTTCTTCCCTGCCTTTGGCTGCTTTGCATTGTGCTACCACCACAAAGCAGTACTAAAAGCTGATACAGCCACTGGAGGGGCGTCCTTTGCTTACATAGAGGTTACCATGCCTCTCTCCAGCTGCTAGAGTTCGGGGGTGAGAGCTTCCAGTGATCCTCAGCTACTGTAAAGTAGCCAGGTTTAGCGCACAGGGGGAGTGGAGCTAAAAAAAGGCGCGGGAGCAAAAAGCGTCAGGAGCAAAAAAAGACGCCGGGAGCAAGAAAAAAATGCTCCGCTCTGGCTGGCTGCAGTGTAGGAGCAAAAGGCATTGGAGCACAAAAAAGGACCTGCTTTTGCCCAGTGGGGGAGCGACTGCTCCCCCTCCTCCCCCCCGGCTTGCTACTGGTAATGGCCCTTGGAACCACTGGTAGATGGTAAAAGTTAGAGCAGCCTTCAGACTACTCTGAATTACACCGATGGATCAGTGTGATACATTGCCATTGTCCCGATCAAGGGGCATCCTCTTATTAAGGGGATCCTTACCCATTCCTCCCACTTCAGATTCAAGTGAGCCTGCACCTTCTCCCCCAAAAGGAATCAGTGCTGGGGAGCTTTGTCCAGTTTGCTTCCCAGCCCATCCCTCTGCAGAGATTAAACAGCTTGTCGTCAGTTTCTCCCTTTGTAGGGGAGAATATTACCACCCCCTAACCCTTGGGACCTCTGTTAATTCACTTGTGTGCGTAAGGCTCGTTTTTGATGGAAGACGCTGTATAAATTGTGGTATGGGATACAAAGAGGATACAGTTGTAACTGGAGCTTTTGTGCGAGCATGTAGGAGAGTAGAAACGCTGCTTAGATTCGAGCGAGTGGTACGGCGGGCAGAAACCCCTCTATCTTCACGCCATGAGCACGCGGCAGATTATAAAAAACTTCTTTTACGTTTGGTTCTGTAGGCGGGAGAGGAGATAGCGGGACCCTACGCTCAGCTAAAAGTGAAGAGTCTCTCACTTCCCTGCATGCTGTTGATGGTAAGAGAAAAAGAACTGGCTCACAAGGTGTAAAAGGCAGCGTGACATTTCTATAGATCTGTGAATGTTACAGTACTTCACAAAGTAGATGGTGGTGTCCGTGACTAAGTCCTATGGCTTCTCCTGTAAAATCGGTTTTATAAATAGCCAGCAACTGCCCAATCTTCTAGGAGGCATCCTGTTATTTTGGAGAATCTCTGTGGCCTGTGTTGTACAGGAGGTCAGACGAGATGATCACAATGGTCCCTTCTGGCCTTGGAATCCGTGCATCTATTGCCAGACAGGATTACACTGTGCTCATGTTTCAGTGTGTCTACCTTTGTTAGTGCATGTAACTCATAAGCAATCACGTACTAACAACTTAATGGTGTCAATCCAGCGTGACTGAGGTCAATGGGAGTTGTTCTTGCTTTAGAACAGAGGCAGGCTTTGGAGCTAAATGTTGCAAAGCAAATTTTTGCATGATTGTGTGATGAGTTTCACAGAACCTAGTTGACACAGATGGTGTCAAAGTAAGGCTGGTTTCATCCTCTATTTCACTGCAATATTAGGGTATAAGAAAGACCTCATTAAAGTCAGAGCACGGTTCAGCTAATTCCCCTTGAACCTACATCTCCATAGGCGTACAGCAACTCCTCTGTAGGTCAAAAGTGAAATTAGCTTGGACTAACCTCTTTTTTTACTGGAAGTTTATAAACATCACAAAACTATCCCCCAGTCATGTAAAAACTTACAACAATGGATGTTTTCTCCTTAGGACATTTCTAAAGGTGAAGAAGTATTATATATGCTGGGAAAACTCAATGGACTTCATTTCACAAGCACTAAAATTTAGACCAGGTCTACACTAGAAGCACTTTGCCAGTATGGGTATCCCTGTATAATATACCAGCAAAACTCTGCTTCTGCTCATATAGCTTATTCCAGCTTCCTTCCTTCTCCACTCCCCCAGCAAAAGGAGTTTTGCCAGTATACCTGCATCTAGGTTACGGGCTTTTGCCAGCAAAGTTCTGATGGTCAAGGGTGACAAACAAAGGTAGGGGGGGCAAAGTTTGTAGCCCCTGCCTTATTCTAATTTTTAAAAAGAAAGGTGTAGAGAGCTTGATATACAGTAAATAAAATGTAACACATTACTGACCAAGAAATAGCATTGCTAAATGAACCCCAACCACAGAGGTGGAAATCCAAAACAAACTATCTAGTAAATGTGACCCGTCTGGCCTTTATATAGCAATAATTCAATTTAAAATGCATTTGAAATCTAAGAATATTTTACTGCCACTCCCCACCATAATATCTGAGTATCTGATAAAGCAAAAAGAGATTGACCCTAAAACCTTTTCTATTAGCAAAAATCTCTTAAGCATATGAATGAATACATTTGGCAAAGTTACTGTCTGGATCCCCGGCTGAAGTGCAGTGCTCAATGTAAGCTTAACTGTGGAGGTGCCACAGCGCCTTCATAGCTATAGACCAGAGGAGGGCAAACTACGGCCCGTGGGACCATCCTGCCCGGCCCTTGAGCTCCCAACCCGGGAGGCTAGCCCCTGGCCCCTCCCCCGGAGCCTCAGCTGGAGCCGCTCTGGGTGAGAGCCGCCAGGTATAGTGAATTAAATTGCTCCTCATAGGAATGTGCTACTTACAAGCACCAGGACTGGCAGCCCTAAGTAGTGCACCGTAAGTAGCACATTCCTGCGGGGCGCAATTTAATACACTACACCTGGGTAGGGAAAGCTGTGCCTCCCCAAACAGCCTGGCCCCTGCCCCCCTGACTGCCCCCCTCAGAACTCCCGACCCATCCAACACCCCCGCTCCTTGTCTCCTGACTGCATCCTCCCAGGACCTCCCACCCCTAACCGCCCCCCCCCCCCCGGGACCCCATGCCTACCCAACCCCCCCCATTCCCTGACTGCCCCCCGGAACCCTCTGCCTCTCTCCCCGCTCCCTTACCATGCCGCTCAGAGCACCAGGACTGGCAGCCGTAAGTAGCACATTCCAACAGGGAGTAACTTAATACACTACACCGGCCCTGCATACAGTTTTGGAACCCCAATGTGGCCCTCGGGCCAAAAAGTTTGCCCACCCCTGCTATAGACCATATGGCTTTCTTGATTAGATAACTAAATAAAGGTATTGCATAAATGCTTAATGGACTAGATTTGCTTGTGCATTCACGTAGTACCATGGGCCAAGGCAGTGCACTCCAGAGATCTTTACTGCATGTTGTTTTCTTTCTTGGATCAAAAAGTAAAACCTGATTTTATTAAGACAGCGTTTGTATCAGATCTGCTTATGTTTAACATTCACTTTCTTGACCTAGACCGTATTGGGACTTTGACTGCTTTTGTTAACTAGTTTTGGAACTGTGTTTTCTAAAAACCTGTTTCAGACTAAATTGGTCTAAAAACTATTTGATCCATCCTACATCATCCAGACAAACGAAACTTAAATAGTTTTATCTGCTGTTTTAGCCTAGCAAATGGTTTCAAGTACATGTACATTAGTGTCCCACACTCCATTTAAACCAAGTTAGCCTGCACAGGTTTACTATTATTTGTATTACTTTTAGTGCCAAGAGGCCACAGCTGAGATCAGTGCCCCATTGTGCAGAGTTTTAAACTAAATCAACAAAAAACAGCTAGTAAGTCTTGGCCTCATGAGGTTTTTAATGAACATTTATCTAGTGCCCTATTAATGCTTATCCATCTCCTTGTTGCTAGGTGAATCTAAACTGTTCCGGCCTAGAAGACCCAGGTCCAGTAGTGATGCACTGTCTGCTTCCTTCAATGGGGAGCTCCTGGGGACCATGAACCGCTGCAATTCTTATGATAACCTGCCCCATGACAATGAGAGCGATGGGGACGAGGGGTTGATTCATGTTCCTGCCCTCATCTCTCCTAGGGCAGCGGAAGACGTTGACCTGAGTCCACCGGATATTGGAGTAGCTAGCCTGGATTTTGACCCTATGTCTTTTCAGTGCAGTCCACCCAAGGCAGAGTCTGAGTGCCTGGATAGCAGCATCTCCCTGTTGGAGTCCATGGGTTTTAACAAGGACAAGCCCAGCGCAGCTAAGAAGGACGTGGAGTCTGGTAGCCAGAGCCAGACCCCTGGCAGTACCACGAGCTCTGAACCAGTCTCCCCGTTCCAAGAGAAAATGAGTCCCTTCTTCACGCTGGACCTGAGCCCAACAGAGGAGAAGGCATACAGAACCCACCCCGTCTCGGAGACGGTCTCCCATGCCTTCTCACCTAAGACGGGGCAAAAGCCAACCAAGTCTCCGCTGGTGACTATATCAGAGCCAGTCTCTTTGACGCTGCCCAGACAAGCGTGCGAAGGGAGGCCCAGTGCTGCAGGGAGTGCCGCCCCTCCAAACTGGAGCAAAAGCATTAGCGTCAACGAAGCCTCAAACAGGTCCCCCACCCAGAGGATGTCTTTGCCCCTGAAAGCCAGCGAGATGGCAGCAGGTGAGGGATGCCACCAAGAGGCCCAGACCCAGGTGACTGCTGCCAAGCCTGAGTTGCAAGAAGAAGGGGAGCGGCCCATGCCAAGCAGCCAGAATAAGACTGTACCTTCTGGACACACGCAGCCAGGTACAGTGCGTTTTCCTCCTTTCTTTAAGTTCTAAAGGGACCTGCTCCCAGAAACTTCTCTGCGTGCCTTTTAGGAGAGGGGAATACGCCTTGATTCCGATCCTAAATCAGAGGGACTGTCTTGCAGGGCTTTGCAGGTTGCTAAGGTCTCAGTAGAAACCTCTCTGTCTTTTCCCTCCATCACAGAATTCTTGGATACTTTCCACAATACCTTATGTGCCCCCCTTTGTCTTTTTTTTCCCCATCCTATCATAAAATGAAACAATCTGTAGCGTACCCTTGCATATCAGTTAAGTGAATTGACCACCTAAGACAGTCAATGGAAAAAAAACCCACCTGCCAACGCTTGAAGAAGGGTCTTTTTTTCAGCCCCCAGCATGTGGTCTAAATTGGTTGTAAGGGGGTCTCCTTCTCTGCCTTGCCTACTTCCTACCTCTCTAGAAATGCAAGAGGAACCTTTAGACAATCTCTTGGTGTGGTTTTCCTGCTGAACAGCTGTACTATTCAGCAACGTTTGCATGTGGGACGGAAGATACAGTATTTCACATCAAGGAAATGCTACTGTGAAAAGCATCTATTTTTATAATGGTCTATAGGGTTAGGTCACTATCCTTACAGAGTAACAAATCTCTCTCTCTCAATTTTCCCCCCATTAGGAGCAGTTGCCCTCGACTCCCCCCAGGATCCTGTTCCTGTCAGTTCTGTGTCTCTTATCCCTCCTCCTCCTCCGAAAAACGCAGCACGCATGCTGGCCTTAGCGTTAGCTGAGTCCGCCCAGCAAGCATCTACTCAGTCCCAGAAGAAGCCAGGAGATGCTCATTCTGACTGTACAAATTACGGAGAGACTGACATTGGTATAGCTATAGAAAAGGTCCACCTCTCTGCTGGGGCTGCTCCAGACAAGCTCCATCTGTATACTGGTGTTCCTGAGAACCAAATCCATTTGCAGAGTGGAGTACCTGGGGATCAACTCCAGAGTGGGGCACCTGTAGACCAGGACCTCACTAGGACACCTGGGGACCGCAACCATCTACACAGTAGTACACCTGGTAACAGGGACCAGCCCCATCTGCATACTGGCATGCCAGGGGACCTGCATAGTGGCACAAAGGTGGACTGGGACCACTCCAACTTCCATACTGGAACAGTGGGGAACAAGGACCACTTCCCCTCCCATCCAGGTGTCCCTGGGGATTGGGAGCACACTCCTCTCCATACAGGGGCTTTGCTTGGCCGGGAACCATCCACAACAGACGTGCCTATAGACAAGCCCCACCTCCATACTTGCATATCTATGGATAAGTATCACATCCCTGCGGAGAAGCTTCATCTCCTTGCCAGCACAGCGGATGACAACCTCCAGCCTCCTCCTGTAGCTGCCAGGGAGAAAACCGCCATGGCTACAATGACATACATGACAACTCTCCAGACACCAGCAACTGAGATGAGTCATGGAACAGTGGGTCAGCACACGGCCGCTGAACCACTGACAACAACTCAGGCAGATGTTGTTGTCCCGGCTGCTCAGCGCATTCTTATGACCAATTCCCTAGCACCATCTCAGAGACAAGCAGACCATCAGCCAGCCATGGGGCAAGTTCCAGCAGTAGCCACTAAAGGATCAAGTAGTTCCAACCAGGTAAGTGACCCGGGCGCATGTACACCCTGCCCCTTGTATATATATTTGTACATACAGCATCTGTGTATTTTGAGACACAAAGTATGGGCTGTATCCACAGAGGAGCAAGTGAGACATACTTTCTGCTCCAGCTGACCTAAAGACAAAGGAGTGGGACAGATTCCCAGGAATTATTAGTGTATGTATGATATATACACCCACTCAGAACTATCAGAGTGCTTTCCAGTATGTTACTTTCCCGGGAATACCCTACCCCCGTACACACCCTCCTACGATCAGTGATGCCAACATTATTTTTATCTTCCCACATTGTTTTGCAAACAATGACTTGGGTCCTGGTAGCATAGTGATTTAGGAAAGTGGGCTAGATACTGGAATGTGTGCAATGAGTAATTTAGACATAGCTTTGAATACAAGACCACGCCTTTGGTGTCTTAACGAGCGTTCCCCTATCTCAAAACCACCCCTTGCTCTATTTCAGACGTACTCTGAAATTCCATCAGAAGCGGCTGGAAAAAACCCTTTAATTTCATGTCTCTTCTTAAGGATGGTATTTTTAACAGCGCTGGGTTTTCCCCTTAGCCAGTTACTGGCACAGTTCAGTAACAGCCCTGACTCCTGGGATTTGCATGTAGGCTCAAGTGTCTTTAGACATCACAATGCTACATGCTACCAACTTGAGCCACGCCAACAGAGCAACTGCATTCGCACGCACCTGGAATCTAATAATTGTCTGAGACACACTAAGGACTAGTGTTGTTAATTCAGAGGAAGTTAAATATTTATTTGTATGGTACTGTTATGCTAGTATAGATCATGCATTAACTCAGAGCTGCATATATAGATTTGAAACAAGGTTCACATGTGCTAAAATACGTACCTTTATAAAGCCCCCCTGTCAAAGTGTTCTAGGCGCTGTACAAAAAGTTTTGGCCAATTGGTCTTTAGAGACCACAGACTGACAACTGCCTTCTCCCCACAGTTTATGGTTACGGAAATAAATGGACAATCTCGGCACTTCCCAGCCCATCCGCTAGTCCCCATTAAGCCTGGGGAAAACAGGTTCCAAAGATCACTAAAATCTCTCTCAAAAGGCAACATTGCCCCAGCTGTCCGGCAGACACCCCACACACACCCGTGTTCAATCAAACAGACTGAACAGCAGCCCGGGCTGTATTGTAGGGATGTGTGTTACATTCTGTAGCGCTAATTACATGGGTAGCCAGTATAGAGACTCTGCATTGGAGGGTGAGGGATGCCCACACACTAACCTCGATGTGGTTTCTCCACACTAGGTACAAGGAGCACCGTGTCCAGAGAAGCTGCCTGAGCCTGCTCCAGTTTTTGTCACCGAAAGTAGCTCCACTCTCCGATGTACCTCGTCCCCCTCTGCATCCCACCAGGGCCATTTGGAAAAGGCCCGGGAGACCACCAGGGCTCCCTCTTTGCACCTGCGTTCCGAGTCGGTCCCCGCCCACCCCTCCTATGGCTTTGCGCCCCCCATCCCGCCCGTGAGAACGCTGGAGAGCAAGATCGCTGCAGCCATGCACGCCAGCAGCGTGGATGCAGTGAATGCCTCCAGTTACCATTCCTTCCTGGCTTCCTCCGTTCTGCCAGCGTCCGGGGAGGAGGCCTTGCCCCTGCCGCCGCCGCCCAAGCACGCCTCTCTGCAGTCTGCATATCTCCCCCACCCCAAGCCAGAGAGTGCCCCTGAGCCGCCCACGCCAGAGAACTATCTGCACCACAAGCCAGCCTCCGTCCATCAGTACAGGCCAGAGAGCGTCCCGCCCCATCTCTCCTACCACGGCAAGTCCGACCAGCACCAAGCGTACGCCTCCCACTCGGAAACGCCCGCTTCCATGGGCCCCCGCTACGCTGCCTACGCCGGCCAAGGGAAGAGCATGTCCGCCCATCACGCCAAGCCTCGCAGCCGCGTGGAGTACGCCTCCTCCATGAGCCCGACCACCCTGCGGAGCACCGGCTACGCCGAGGAGGCCCCGCCCTACCCCACCATCCGCAGGGTGCAGTCGCTGCACGTCACCACCCCGTCCACCATCCGCTCCGTCCCCATTTCGCGGACAGAGGTGCCTCCCGATGACGAGCCCATGTACTGCCCACGGCCCCTTTATCAGTACAAGCCATGCCAGCCCCACTCAGATTATCACGTCACTCAGCTGCAGCCTTACTTTGAGAACGGGCGCGTGCATTACAGGTATAGCCCCTATTCCAGCTCGTCTGGCTCCTCCTATTACCCCACAGCAGCGGACGGGGGGTTTTATGACCTGGACCCCTACAGCACGATGCGGCTCAGGCATTTCCACCCCCTTCCTAGCCGAGACTTTGCATCCTACACCGCCAGGCTGCAAAGTAAGAATCTGTACCGCTATCCCGGCCTGCCTGCCTATCCTCGGGGAGGCCTGATGAGCCACCTGGCAGGGAAAGAGCACAGCTTTATCAGCAGAGATGTGCCCCCAGCCCCGGACATCAAGCACACGTACATGTCATGGGACCTGGAGGACATGGAGAAATACCGCCTGCAGTCCATCCGCCGGGAGAGCCGCTCGCGCCAGAAGGTGAAAGGGCCAGTGATGTCCCAGTACGACAACGTGGCTCCGCTGCTGCAGGAGGAGCTTGGGGGGCTGGACATCGTCCACCTCCGCAGCAAATCGGATCCTGGGAAAACTGGTCTCCTGACTGTAGCCGAAGGGAAAGAAGGGCGGTACCCGACCAAGGCAGCCGCCCCTGAAGGGGACGAACGTTACTATCTGCAGCACTCGGAGCCGGACAGAACCCATCCCCATGGGGCCTATGGGAACGGGCAGTCCGAGAAGCCTTCCCTTCCCCAGAAGCAGAGCAGCATCAGGAGCAGAAAGCTGCACGAGCCAGGCTGCAATGCTACGGAGCACAGGGGCCACCTGCAGCAGGAAGCAAGCCATCGGCAGCCTTCGGAATCCAAAAACGGGCCCCCTTACCCCGACTACAGGCCGAAGGGTGGCCAGGAACCCATGGAGCCCGTGGGTTTCCAGCACGCGGGTGGGAAGTACGTCACAGCCGGCCAGGAGGCCCTGAGACTCCACCACAAGGAGGCGAAGCTGGCAGAGGACCGGCCAGACTTGGACTGGCCTCGAGCCAGGCAAACAGCCCCTGGCGAGAAACACACCAGAGACTGCTATAACAAAGAGGAGGAGCACCACGTCCAAGCCGTGGCACCACCTCCCAAGCCAGAACGGAGCCACAGCCTCAGAATCCGGCATCCGGAGAGCATGGACAGGGACCCTGGCCTGCTGTACCCATACCAAACCCTTGGCAAACGCCAAAGCAGTATGACGGTGGTGTCCCAGTACGATAATTTGGAGGATTACCATACCATGCCTCAGCACCAAAGAGGGGGCTACCTTGGAGGAGGGGGGTTCATGCCCCCCGGCTTTCCCCATTCACACAGTAGGACATACGCCACAGCCTTGGGCCAGGGGGCCTTTCTCCCTACAGAGCTGTGTTTGCAGAGGCCGGAGACAGAGATCCATGCCGAGTGAGCTGGGGGAAGGAGGGATAGAGCCTAAGCAGCCTCTGCTGGACAGTGGACTGTTTTATTTTTTCAATGACAAAAATTAAAAAGGAAAAAAAAAAAAGCACCCCCATGAGCAAAGCAAACCCACTCTCAACCCTGCCACCAGCTCACCATTCAATGTTTGTCCTAGATGTATAGTTTTCTTTCGTGTCGTGTGAGAGGTTGGCATGATCACGCAGGCTGTGTTGGCATGTGGCAAGATGAGCCAGGACCCAGAGAGGCAGAGCAGATCTGAAAGAGGAATGGTGGGAAGGGGGAAAAAAGGGGTTTTCCTTCCCCTGGTTTGACATGGGCTGGTGGTTGCATGCAGCTCTTCTCTTGGCATATCCAGTCACTCTCCCATCTGCCAACATCAGAGGAGTTGCATGGATCCGTTTTACCCTTTGAAGGAGATGCCGTGGGGGAGTCTCTGTCCTGATCTTTTCAGATTGAATCAGTAACACACCAAAAGCTGTGGGGAAAGGACAGCTTCAAAGTGTTTGTTTCCTCCTAGATTATTGGTGCTCCGCATCCCCTGGAAAATTGTGTTGGGATAGACTGGGCCTAATCCAGTTCCCACTGATGTGGGAGTGAGATTGGCCCCAAGCCAGGGCACAGAGCTGTTACAGAACAGTCTGGTGTTTAAAGGCTCATTGAACAAGCAGCTTCTAGCTATAGCAGGGATATTTACCGAAACTCATGCATTCTCCCTCTTAAATGGAGACGAGCTTTGAAAGTGAAGCGAACCAGGGCAGCACTTCTACCTTTGAAAGTAACACACACACACACACACACACACACACACTCTCTCTCTCTCTCTCTCTCGGGCACAGGTGATTGAACAGCATACACATTCCATGCTAATTCCTCTTTACTTACAGGCTACCCACAGAACGAGCTATTTAATTGCACGTCATAGCTGGCCAGAAACTACCATCTATTTACAATGTCACTAGCTGATTGTGTCCAGCTTGTAAACCAGAGCACAGGTTCCCTGCTGGGAGCGACTTACGTAACCACCAAGTTAGCCGCGTGACCATGGAGTTGCTCGGGGCCAAATAACTCAGTCCTTACTTCAGGGAAAACTCCTGTTGACTTTCATATGCAGCCTACAGTCTGAGGCCCTCTTCGTACTGCCTCACTCATGAGATCGCAGTGAGTTGCTGTAAGTACAGAGCAGTTACGTGCTGTTTGCGCAATGAAATAGCATTGCCTCCCTTACTGCAAGGGTCATTCACACCAGTATTCAGTCATTGGGGCGGGGTGAAGGGACGGGACAATGCACCTCTTTATAACACACTCCTGGGGTTGCCCTGCCCTTTTAAAATGCTCTCTCTAATAGAAACAAGACAGCATTTCATCTGCAGCCTCTCTGGATTCACAGCCATTTTAACCCCACCTTGAAGCACATACATTTTATGAGACAGGGCTTCGTAGAAAATACGTGAGATTTAGTGTTTAAAATGTTCAGAGTTCACCCATGCTACTGGGACCTTTCCTGTACTGTTGGATCACAACTTCTCTACCTGTTTTGAAGTTCAGAGGGTTTGCTTAAAGAAAGCATCTGAGAAGTTCTCTTAGCTGGAGGTCCTGCATAGCTAACATTATTAAAGGAACTCCTGTCAGAGCCTCCTAGAACAAGAGTTTTATTCATTGCTATTTTGGGGCTTTTAAAGTAATAATAAAAACGTGTCAATGCTCACAGGGAACAACCCACTTCTAGTAGGTACCTAGTCATTAGCAGTTTGGTTCTTTTAATCTCATAGCCTTTTCTGGGGCAGTTTCAACTAGGATAGCCTGTGGTCTGATTTTATTGTGCAATGTATTGTTTAAAGAAGAATTGGTTTAATATAGAGAGTTTTCCCTAAATGTTGTGGAAATAAATTTAGCTGTCAGGAAAAAAGCACTGTGATCCAGGTTACCTCAATATCATTCACCTTGTGACTATCAACTAGAGGGTATTTTCCTTTTTTTGTTGCGGGGGGAGGGGAGGATGTGAAAGGATAAAGTATGAGGGCTGTTAGCTGAGAACATGGAGCCACTTAGTGGACCAGCCATTCTCTCTGGGCTACTAGCCAATTCTGTTCGTAAATCTGGCTTTCCCGATACAATCTGTCCAAGGGAGTCTAGCTACGGTACTCAGTCAAGCTAGTTTTGGGTCTTAGCACTTCATCTCCCCTCTGCTGCTCCAGAGTGTCAGCCTCCCTTGTTCTGGATTTGGGGCAGAAACAAACTCACTGGTTCAGGCTATTCAGGATTCAGGTGACAAGGACAGCTTGTCAAACCTCTCTCTCTCTCTCCATCAATGCCTTAATTCCCCCCCACCTCTCTGTATTGGCCTTAAGTTACCCAGAGAATCCTCCGTGTGAGACAGCAGAACTGAGCTCCCTCGAACGCTTTGAACGTCTCTGCTCATTTGCCTGCCCTTGCTGCCTACCTTGAACCTGGCCTGCTCCTATAGGGCGTAACACTATCTCCAGACTATTTCCACTCTTTACGAGCAGTAGCAGCAAGAGACAGAGGATGGGATCTCCACCTGCTCCATTGCTGCACTAGAGAAGGGCTCAAACTGGCAGGTGCCATCATTGGTTTCCTTGGCAGTCAAGGCCCCTCAACACCATACAGGATTGGTCCCATAAGTGAACGACTGACCCCATCACTAAGGCCTTGTCTAGACATGAAAATTGATCTGGAATAGGGTAGGGTGTGACTTTAGAGCAGACTAGCTATTCCTGATTAGCCTCCATGGATGGATGCTCATATACCAGAATAAGAGTGCTTTATTTCAGATTAGTTTAATCCGGGGATTAATCTAACTCAGGCGTGCTTATTCTGGAATAAGAGCATCCACACATGGAGTTAGTCAGGAAATAGTGAATTCAGACAGCGGATAATATGTAGACAAACGGATTAATGGCTTCACCCCTCTGTGATCACAGCCCTCTTAGAGATCAGGGATCTTTCTTTTTTGTTCCAGCATGAGACATTCATTCATTCAGCCTCTTCCCTTTAATATACTCGGGAACAAGTTTATCCCTAGTCTCCTCCCATGCCCAACCTTCTCAACATGTGATTGGAGGGCCAGCCGCCCTGTAAGAGCCCAACTGGTAACTACTCCAGTGTTAGGGCAGGTGCCCTGATGAAGGGGTGAGACTAGAGCAGCGAGCAAGGAACATGAACCCTTCACGGGCACTCCACTGCTAACAGCTGCTACTATTTTGAACCTTTTTTCCCTTAACAAAGCCATATAGTGAACTATGCAGTTCTGCTCTTGTACTGTGGTTAAATTTTGGAACTTGATGGCCCGTAGAGAAATGGTCCCACCCCATTCATTAGATTATACACCCAGCGGTGTCCATTCTTCAGGAAAGAGGGCACTACCGCAGAGGGGGTGGGAATTTCCCCAGGTCACTCAAGAACAATAGAGATGAGCTCTAAAGAGTCTCAGGTGGCCCTTGGCCTAGTAATAGTTGGGTATGATGCACAATATGGCGATTATTCAGAAGTCCTGTCCGTGAATGGGGTAGGGAGGGGAGAAAAATTAGGATGAAAATGTACCAACTACGTGCCAAGTTCTGCTCATCTGTAGTAACCTACTGTCTAAGTATAATTTCAGTAAGAATACGTGAGCAGTAGCAGACTTGGCAAGTCTCCTATACCTGTATCACTGCCTCTTTATTGCCACTTGCTGAGTTTTCAGCTTAATTTCTCATTACCATGTGCGAGAGTTTGGGCCCAATTCTGCTCTGGGAGTGGTGCAGAGATCTGCTCTGGATTTGCACCTCCACTTCAGACAGAATGTGGCCCATAAAGAAAGCTCTCCATGAGTACAGATGTTGAGATAACAACCAAGGCATGGGCCCTGTCACATCTACTTCAGTTCTGATTTTAAAACGTCTGATCAGGTTTAAACTTTATGCATATGACAGTAAAAACTTTGTGCCTACAGGTCTTTACAGAGGTAATAGGCTTGTGATGATCACTTGGGGGGGGGGGGGGGGGGATCAGTGAGGATTGCACAGGTGTAGCAAATTGCTACACAAAACCAAAACAAACTTGAAAAATGTATTGTTCCCTTTAGCTACAGAAGGGACAGACCCTTGTGTGTAGTCTTCGCCATTCATCTCATTGGTATGTAGACAAAGCATCGACTGAAACAGTGTGTAATGTGCTAGAAAATCTGAATGAAAAATTGCATTGAACATTTATTTTTTAAAGGGCCTGTGACACTTTCCCACAGCCTTGTGCTACAGAAGTCTGATGCAACAGACACGGTGTAGTTTAAAGCGGTGTACACAGTAACCCAAGTGCGTGCAACCATTATTGCAAAAACCAACACGAATGGTGATTTTTGCAGTTCATTTTCCTGCTGTGAAAATTTGACCCTTTTCGCCCTAAGCCGCACGAGAGAGAAATCCCAGAAAGCCTTAGGATTACCTTCAGCGTTCCCTTCACTTTAATTTATAGAGTGTCTTATTTTCGTGTTTGGGTTTGGGGTTTTTTTGTGAACTGGTGTAAAATGTATATGCTGACAAGCTCATGTATTTTTATGTAAATATTTTTGTGGTTTCCCCAGCCCCGCTCTGTAAATACTTAGATTCTCATTTTCTTCCCACTTTGTATGATGCCGCTGTGGTTTTTGTTTTCTGTTTTTATTTGTACTGTAATGCAATGATCCAGACTGAGGTGTCTTGTGGTATTTAAAAAACAAAGTCAGCAGTCCCACTGAGCTCACATTCAGATGTACAACTCAGCAGCATTAATTGAGCCAGGTTAAAGCCTACTCCTTTGCATTCGTGTGTGTTTGTGCCTCGGCCAGGTTAATTAACAATATACTGAAAAGAGATAGGACATGGGAAAACTAGTTTAGAGCCATGAGGTTTTGGGGCCAGGTACCTCGAAAGACAAGAGGTGATGAGTGCTGTATTTATGTGCCAAGCCTTTGGCAAATTGCTGCCTGTCAGTCTGTCCCGGCGCTTATCTGTTCAGTTACACCTGTGGCATAACTGTTCTGAAAAGAAAAAAATAAACCAACCTTGGCTTTCCTAGTCTCCTTTTCTTCTGATCCCGAATGACTAGACAAGGAGCAATGCAGCAGGAATAGCACAAAAGGCAGGTGGCAGTTTCCTAATACAGTGGGATTCCAAAGTTGGGGTTGGCCATTAAAACAGGTGGATGGGAGGAGAAGTGAACTCTCTTGTGAGAAGGAGCTGTCTTTTTGTTCAGTGTTTGTACAGGAACTAGCTGTACCCCATGACTAGGGATCCTGAGTACTACTGTATTTACAGGTATCAACAACATTCATTAAACAGCGTCTGATTTTTCCCCTTCAGCCATCTTTTTCTGCCATTAACATGATCTAACCATTTCAGCTGATACCACCAGCCTATACTGAGAGAGAGACACACATTCGGAGAAGTCACCTCTCCTGCTCCTGAAAGTAACCACACGGACTTGATGTATTAAAGCTGCCCTGCCGACTGAATGCTAGTGGATAACACGGCGTCTTTATACAGAGACGCTCTCCCGCTCCTTGCAAGATAACAGGATTTTCTTTCAAGGGGCCGCTCCCCATCTGTTTGAGAGGTTTTAATGCTGCTCCTCTCTCACAAGTCACAGCATTTAGGGTATGTCTATACTGCATTGTAAACCTGGGGCTGCGGGACGCTACTACACTACACAGACCACCTGACTCGGGTCCAAAGTTTGACCTGCGTCCACACTGCAAACTGACAGGGTTTGGACCCGAGTTACAGCGGCACTCAGGCTCTGACCCAAGCCCCCCGCATGGTCCTAGGATTTGGGTCCTGCATGCGTGCTGACCCGAGTCAGACTGGAAAGAAAGGGGAAGGGGCTTAGGCTCAAACCTGAGTCAGAGCCTGGGCTTAGCGTGCAGTGTAGACACACAAAGATCTCATTGCATACAGCCCAAGAGGGGTGACTGAGCAGCACAAAGACAGACAGTTAAACTGGACATAACCTTTGTGAGCCTGTCCATGCCTGCCTCTGGCTTCGGTCTCCCTAGTCGCATGAGTCATTGTGCACTAAAACTACTAATAATTATACTGCCGAATAATCTCACAGGCTGGTAAACAGCAAGGCTTTAGTAGTATCGGGCACGGCAGGAGTGTGTCTCTAGACAAAGCCTCTAACCTATGGGGGTGTGGCGGGGGCATGCCTTGACTATGCCTCTATCCTACAGGGGTGTGTCTTGTGACAAAGCCTCTAACATGGGAGTGTGATGGGGGCGTGTAAGAGGTGTATCTTTTCATGATGCCTCTAACCTATGGGGGTGTGGCTTGATGATGCCTCTATCCTATATGAGTGTGGCGGGGGGGGTGTCTTTTGACAAAGCCTCTAACCTATGGGCGTGTGTCAGGCGTGTCAGGGACGTGTTGCTTGACTACGAATGCCCCTAATCTATGGGGGTGTAGCGGGGGCGTGGCGGGTGTCTTTTGACAAAGCCTCTAACCTAGTGGGGGCTGCCGGGGGCGTGTCAGGGGCCTGTCGCTTGACTATGCCTTGAACCTTGGTCATGTCAGGGGTATGGTGGGGGGGGGCAGGGGCGCGTCACTTCACTAGGCTAAAGGCAGCATCAAAAGGGAGCCCTGACACTCCCCTGCCATGCCCCCGACACGCCCCTAGGCTAAAGGCAGCTTCGAAAAAGAGCCCTGACCTGCCCCCGCCACGCCCCTGGCACGCCCCCAAGGCTACATGCAGCATCGAAAACAAAACTAACACGCCCCTGTCACGCCCCTCCCATGCCCCTGACACGCCCCCCAGGCTAAAGGCAGCATCGAAAAAGAGCCCTGACACGCCCCCGCCACGCCCCTGGCACACCCCCAAGGCTAAAGGCAGCATCAAAAAAGAACAGTGAGTCGCCCCCGTCACGCACCCAGGCTAAAGGCAGCATCGAAAAACAACACTGACACGCCCCCGTCACGCCCCTGCCATGCCCCCGACACGCCACCCAGGCTAAAGGCAGCATCGAAAAAGAACAGTGACACGCCCCTGGCACACCCCCAAGGCTAAACGCAGCATCGAAAACAACACTGACACGCCCCTGCCATGCCCCAGACATGCCCCCAACATGCCCCCCAGGCTAAAGGCAGCATCGAAAAAGAGCCCTAACGTGACCCTGCCACGCCCCTGGGACACCCCCGACACACCCCCAGGCTAAAGGCAGCATCGAAAAACAACACTGCCACGCCCCCGACACACCCCTGGCACACCCCCGACACGCCCCCCAGGATAAAGGCAGCATCGAAAAACAATACTGACACGCCCCTGACACGCCCCCAGACTAAAGGCAGCATCGAAAGGGAGCCCTGACACACCCCTGCCATGCCCCCGACACGCCCCCGACACGCCCCCGGGCTAAAGGCAGAATCGAAAAACAACACTGACGCCCCCGTCACGCCCCTGCCATGCCCCCGACACACCCCCAGGCTAAAGGCAGCATCGAAAGACAACACTGCCACGCCACGCCACACCCCTGACAAGCCCCCGACACGCCCCCAGGCTAAAGGCAGCTTCGAAAAGGAGCCCTGACACGCCCCCGCCATGCCCCTGGCACGCCCCCAAGGCTAAACGCAGCATCGAAAACAACACTGACCCGCCCCTGTCACGCCCCTGCCATGCCCCAGACACGCCCCCGACATGCCCCCCAGGCTAAAGGCAGCATCGAAAAAGAGCCCTAACATGCCCCCGCCACGCCCCTGGCACGCCCCCGACACGCCCCCCAGGCTACGGGCAGCATCGAAAAACAACACTGACACACCCCCGCCACGCCCCTGCCATGCCCCCGACACGCCCCTATGCTAAAGGCAGCTTCGAAAAAGAGCCCTGACACGCCGCCGACACGCCCCTGGCACGCCCCCAAGGCTAAACGCAGCATCGAAAACAAAACTGACACCCCCCAGGGGTGGGCAAACATTTTGGCCCAAGGGCCACATCTGTCTGGGGAAATTGCATGTAGGGCCATGAATGTAGGGCTGGGGCAGGAGGTTGGGGTGCAGGAGGGGGCTCAGGGTAGGGCGTTGGGGTGCAGGAGGGGAGCAGGGGTGTGGGAGGGGGCTTGGGAGGGAGTTGGGATGCAGGGAGGGATGCGGAGTGTGGGAGGGGGCTCAGGGTAGGGCGTTGGGGTGCAGGAGGAGAGCAGGGGTGTGGGAGGGGTGCAGCAGGGGGCTGGGGTGCGGCGTGCAGGAGCGGTGCGGGCTCTGGGCCAGGGCCGGGGCCACTTACGTGGAACGGCTCCGGGATGGCAACGGCGCGCAGTGGGGCTAAGGCTAGGGCCTAAACAACATCAACGTTCTCCTGAAGTCACAGGACGAAGCACTCCCAAGTCAGGAAGTGCCCACGCTAAGGTCAGAACAACACACTATTTCCCACCCCCACGGGTCCCCTCTGTAAAGCTCAAACACTCCATCCACGTTAGCCAAGCATCCTAGCTGCATGCAGGGGAGCTAAGGAAGCGAAAGCCACGCTGCAGGCCTGGCATAGGCCATTTTCAGGAGGGACTTGGAGACCGTGGGAGGTGGCAGCGTCGGATCAGAGGTTCGGTGTAGAGCACACGGGTGGAGAACGCCACAAGGGACTCAAGTTATTTGTTTGACTTGGGCAATAGGGGGAAGGGGCAAACAATAAAAGATGGAGGGAAGAGGAGAGTGCGACCGAGCACGAAAGGGCTTCTAGCTCCACCGTAGCGCTAGGCAAATGTCACCTCATAACTCAGCTGAAAGGGTATTTCAGGACAGGCCGCAGCAATGCTCCTCAGTGACCACAACAGCCACCCCTTCCCACCTCCATGGTCTCCCAAGGCCATGATTTCTCAGATCTCTCCATCCCTGGAAGGCAAGTGCCATTTCCCCTACCCCCCGGCTCTATACCTCTGGCACCGGGGTGCGTTTAAAGCTGCATCCACGGTGCCCCACTTTCTTTAACAAGATAGCCCATCTCCCCAGTGATAACATGTAGCTTGGCAGTTGTGCTGGTTTATTGCACGTCGGAGGAGGCCATAACGGGAACAGGCCGTGCCTTGGGCAGCTCTGAGCTTTGCACCCTCGTTTTCGAGAAATAAGTAGGTTTTACTCGCCCTATTACAAAACATAAACCTTCTCTGTGACAGCCCCTCCAAGCTGGTGCCCACCTTTCAGGACAATGGAAATCCAGGCAGAAAAGGGGACACACTAGGATTTTAGAAATGACTGACAAGCCATTTAAACAAGGGTGATGCTTGGAGACTGGGAACTCCTATCCACCAGGTAGCGCTGTTGAATCACATTTGTTCAGTTGAAACAGGATTTCTCCTGCAGCAAGAGATGGAGCGTCTAGGCCAAAAGAGCTCCAGAAGTAGCCTTTGATTCGGATTGCTTTGGTGTCTAAGGGTGCAGCGTGAGGCACCCGGGGGCCTGATTTTCAGAAGGGCTGAACCCCTGCAGCTCACACTGACTCCAACTGGAATTGAGAGAGCTCAGCATCTCTTTAAAATAAAAGCAGCCCCCAGAGGCCAAGCAGGGCACCCAAAAACAGCCATTAAAAAAAATAAAATAAAAAATTGTCCACTTCAAACTTTTTGACCTGTATCCTTAAGACGGAAATAGTTACTAGAGTCACCCCCCAAAAGCTAAACCAAGGAAGCCACAGTTCCAGCTTGTTTCCTTTGGCTTTAAAAAGACCCAGTTGCCGCTGGGTCACTAATACATGTGCATGTTGCACTGGAGAAAGCTGTGGTGGTGAGAGGAAGACCAAAAAATGCCAGAGCACTTGTGAATGCAGACGGAATCTGCACATGTACCATCCACAAGGGCTGGATGGTAGCACTAGATAACATACTGCAGAGAACGGGCCTGCACTGGAAGAGACAGGGAGACACGGAGCCTGGCTAGTGTTTTGCCTCTCTCATTACTGGGATGGGATTGAATGTCCCGTTATTACTAATTACCAAGCCGAGCACGTTAGGTCTGAAGCAGAGAGGTCACAGGTGGGTCAAACATACATGACTGCGACAGGCTCTCAAAGCGGATCGTCCCAGGTGTGTTAGAGCAACAAGCCAAGAAAACTCTGTACCTGGATCCGATTCACTGATCAGACCCTAGGGCTGGGCAAGAGCCGGGATTCTGCTTCCCTCCTTCACCTTAATCCTGAGCCGGGCCCCCTCCCAGCCTCCCGAGGACGACAGAGCTATCGGATTGTATATACAATCGGAGAGAGAAAGGAGACTTCAAAAACATTTCTGATCACAAAACAGCTTTGAGCAATATATGCTGGCTAGCATGTATATTATTGTAGATTATATTAATAATATGTATTACACTCACCATAAATATTGGTATGCATTAAGCACAAATATTATAGCAGTTATTTCACCTAACGTGGCCTATTCCTTTACTATAGTCCCATTCCCTTATGCTAAATATCCCATAATACCTGGCATCAGCTGAAGTTTCGATTTAGGTACACAGGAAAGCTGTCCGGATCAGGACATGTGAGTATTTTACCATAGCACCAGGCAGAGGGTTATTCTCACAGGCCAGTACTGCAGTGTCCCAAAGGGAAAGGACAAGCGAAATGATTGTTCTACCCTAGTACAAACCCAGAAGATGCCTTCACACTCCTTGGTATCTGGAATGCATGTGTTCAGAACAAAGAGACAGCAGAAAAACGAGATAGAAAGCTGATTGGTTAAATGTAGTTTCATATGACATACACAGTACGTTGTACTCAGGGCCGGTGCAAGGAAGTTTCGCGCCCTAGGCGAAACTTCCACCTTGCGCCTCCCTCCCCCCGTCCAGCTAATGTCACCCCCCCCCCCCCGCGGCAGTAACCCTGCCCACCCGTCCCCCCCACCAGAGGAGCCCCCCCTGTGGCAGCTAACCCCGCCCACCGCGGCACCTAATCCAGCCCCCCTGCAGCAGCCAGCACCCCCGCCCCCCGTGGCAGCCAGCACCCCCCCGCCCCCGGCAGTTCCCGCAGCAGCTCACTTCCACTCATTAGCGGCGCTTCGGCGGCAGCTTGGCGTTCTCGACGTTCTCAGCGGCGTTTCGGCGGCCGCTTTTCTTGCCGCTGGGGAGTCGCTGCCAAAATGTTGCCGAGGGTGGCGAAATGCCGCCTCCCAAATCCTGCTGCTCTAGGCAACCGCCTAGGGTTGCCTAGTGGAAGCGCCAGCCCTGGTTGTACTTGTAAACAAGTAGGGAAGATAGCTTTAGAGGTGTAACTTTGGGAGCACACCTTCTGCGCAAGATCAATGTAACAATGCTTTGTGGAGACTGGTATTGTATAGAACCTTTTTCCTATACTCATAACCAAAGTCAGACAGGTTTGTTGCTATGTGGTCTCTTGAGTATGTGTCATAACAAACCAAAGCATAGTCAAGCAACTGATTATACAGTTTATCAAGAACAGGATGAATAAACAATCTCAGATCAGGTCAATTGAAAATTTTCATTTCAATTTTGACCTGTGTGTGTGTATTTGTTTATGTATTTTGCTCTAAAGTAACTTACATTTCAGACCAAAAACTTGTTTCAAAATGAGAAATGGAACTTTCAATTTGAAAAATGTTGAAATGCCCCATTTGGAGGGAAAAAATCCAAAGTTGTTTTGAAGCAGGAAGCTCGTCAAAACGGACCCTTTCCCATTCAGTTTTGGCTTTGACAAACTGACACTGTCAAATGACAAAAAATGTTTTGTCCGAAACCTCCCAACCAGCATTTTCTGTCCTAGCTAGTCAGTGGGGCATTCACTCAAGCTGGTGTATATCACGCCTCCTAGGGTCAATTCAGGTGCATTGTTACCAGAGAGGGATGAAATTAAGGGATTCTGCACCGGGCTTTTTGTCTAGTTTTAGCTTCTCTGCACCTCAATCTATAAAGAAAGAGTGTTATTCTAGCCATCTAGCGCTTCATTCTTTCACTGACCAGCCTTATCTCCCCCATCCATCCACAGTCTGCTTATCTGGCTATTGTCCAGCAGCATCTAGTAAGGGATTCATTATTTCAGAGTAGCTCTCTATTATTCCTTATCTACCCACTGTAGTTATTTATTTAGATCCATACAATGTGGCCATCACAGACGCTGGGAAACATGTATGAGGCATTTAAAGTGATACACGCCAAAACTTGGTCACTCCTTCCACCCAAGCAGGGCCAAACTGTCCCCTCTCTCCAGAAGGCCGGGGAGTTAGAAAAGCAACAGTCTGAAATTCAGTTAATTCTGGCTCAATCAAGCCAATGGCTGGAGCACGTTCCGGAGACAAAGGACCCATTCACTGACTATCCTGCCAGCTAGCCCCCCAGACCCGTCCACTCAAACCTGGCAGGCTGCTAGCACATTGTCAGCTGATTGTCAGTATCACGGGAGCAGAGAGGCAGCTGCTGATGCAGCCAAGCCAAGCGCACGCTGTGAACTGAATCAGGCTACGGAGCACAACTTTGAGGTGTTTCCTGTGAGCCGTATCCCTTAGCCAAGGTACTTTTCTCTCTGCTATGCATAGCAGCAATTCAGCTACATACAACATCTCTTCACCCATCCATCTGCCAGTTGCACAGTAGCCCCAGCCTACGCCTGGCAGGAGCAGCTCGACTGAGGCAAAGTTCAGATCCAAGTCCAGATGTCCACCGCCGGTCCCTCATCTCCACCCTGGACTGAGCCACGCTCCAGATACAGACCGCCCTGGACGTGGGATCTGGATTTGAGCACTGCACCTGGAGCCCCTCTCTACTGCTAAGTGTTAGTTCATAGCATCTGCCTATCAGTCTCTCCAAGGACCCCCTCACTTCCCATTGCCCAGCGCTAGCTTCGGCCAGGCTTTTCAGAATGGAGGCTGCACCTGTCCCATGTCCTAAACAGCTTATATCAGCCACTGCTGTGCTCCTTTCTCTACAGATCCTCTTCGCACCTCTGCTCCAGGACACCGCCTGACAGCAGCATTGCAGTTATTAGCACAACTAGGTTGTTTTAAACAGGGGTCAGGTAGAACCTCTCCTCCACCTGAGACAATGGGAGCGTAAAAGAAAAGGAAAAAGATCCCGCCCCCCACACACAACAGCCTTTCAGGGCCTAATTGCATCTGTTCATGAAGCAGTAAGACATTAGGTGGGGACCTCCTTAACGGACAGGAGAAAAAAATTGGCGTCCTGCCCTGGCCAGCAAGGCCCCTTTCAAGAATCAAAGGCAAAAGGGTGGACAGAGTAGACATATGACGTCCTGCTTCAATGCAGCTGCTGACCCCGACAATGATTACAGCGCTTGGTGCTGGGTTTGCAGAAAACTGAACCCTTGGAGGGTGGGTTGGTTTTGTTTTTGTTTTTTGGAGCAGAAATCGGTGCATCCTCTTGCAAAGTTCTGAGAAGCTGGGGAAGAATATTAGACTCTGGCGAGCGCTGGAGGTTTATGCATCATTCAAAAAGCATGAACGTTTGATGCTTTCCAGGGCTCTGGGTCTCCAGGGAGAAACGGACACCTGGCAATCATCCAAAGAGAAACCACAGGGGTGCTGTGCAGCATCCAGAGAGAAAAGAGCTGGAGTGGCTGCCGCTGCTTCCCTCATTGTATGGCAGTGCGATAGAGAAGCCCATCGTCTAGGTAGCAGCGGGATCTATGTACTACAGGACTGCACAGATGATCGCGATGGCATCCTATTGTGCGGGGCACAGCACACACCCCTAGGCAGAGGCCAAAGAGTTAAACTAGGGTGACCAGATGACAAATTTGAAAAATCGGGACAGGGGGTGAGGGGTAATAGGCACCTAGATAAGAAAAAGCCCCAAATATCGGGACTGTCCCTGTAAAATCGGGACATCTGGTCACCCTAAGTTAAACAGACAAAGGGTGGGAGGGAAAACAGGATACAGAGAAGTGACTCCCCAAAGGTCACTGTGTCAGCACCAAGAACAGAACCCAGGTCTCCCAACTCTCAGTCCCACGCGCTATCCACTAGGCCAGGCTGTCTCCCTAATGAGGAGGAAATATTCTAGGAGTTTTCTTTCCCTGCACTTTGATCGTGAATTCAAACACAAGATGAAAAGCCAGATGGGGCCAGATTTTCAGACTGGAATAGATACATAGAGATCAGGGCTCGCCCCTGGGGATCGCAAGAGGTCTGCCTGGTCTCCCTCCCGACTCACAGACATGCTTGCCTCTCGGGGTAGAACAACATCTTTCAGTCTTTTTTAGCATCAGTGTTTCCTTCAGAGTCCGTTTGATTTTGTCGTCTCCCCCAAGAGGGTTTTCCTTCCTTTCATTTGTTTTTTTTTTTTACCAGCGATTCTCTCCAATTCTCTGACCCTCTGTCTGCCAACCATTCTCCCTTCCCGTCGCCTAATCTTATTCGCATGGGGCACAGAACACAGATCCTTCTAAATGAGGGTGACAACGTTAGTTTGAAAAGTGAAAGGCTGACAGAAAATACTCCAGGATGACCCCATCCGAACACCAGCAAGTTAATAGATCTCGGCAGTAAAGTTTCACAGCACAACAATTTGCGAGTAGGGAAACTGCAAGTATACGAAGGCAATACAGTGGCTTCACTGGCAGTGCCCAGCAGAGAGATGCAGTATAGGAACGAGAAAGTGAATCACATGTAACAAGTGCTAATTGTGTCACTTACTGCTTGACTGGAAGGTGATTTAACCTACAGCAATGAAATGCAGTATAGGAACCCAGCTAGAGAAGAAAAGAACCAAGCTGCAAAGCATGGGTCTGCTATATCTTTTAGCACTCTCCTGCGTCAGCCATGCATCTGTTTAAATTAAACCCTGGTCTTCATCAGGAGACTAGGATCAGCTTTTGATTTCCATGCTAACACACCCATTAGCACATCTGTTAAATCTAGCTCTTAAATAAGAGAGGCAGTGGTGCATCAGCTGAATATTAAAGAGTGTGATTAAGGATTAATAAAGGGTGAGAGATGGCTCTCCTTGCTGTTAAACCATTAGAAGAGATTTAAAATTACAAAACTACCTATTAACACACAGTGGCCACCATTATAAAGTCATTTGCTCTGTTACGACACAATTTTTCAGAGATATAATTCAAGATAAATACAGATTTTATATTATCTATAAAACAGTGGCAACTGTGCAATCTGTGTTGGTATCATGCTGCCTTGCTAGATCTAGCTACTTACAAAGCCCTTATCACTGTAGTATCCAGGTCCCTCGCAAACACTAAGGAATTTATTCTCTCAACACTCCTGAGAGGTAAGGAAGCATCCTTGTCCCCATTTCACAGATGAAGAAACAAAAGGGAGATTAAGTGACTTGCCAAAGGTCCCGCAGGAAATCTGTGAGAAGGCTGGGAATTGGATCCCCATTTCATAGATTTTAAGATCAGAAGGGACAGCTAGGCTGTGGGGAAAGTAATTGGAGCCATGCAGCTAAAATGTTAAGTTTGGCAGGTTTGAAGGGTCTCTCCAGGCCGAAAAGAGTTTGGCCCTGGGACGGGGGAAGGATTTACTCTATCTACTCCTTGCATTTCCACTGACACCTCTTCCACTTTGCCCCTCTCCAAGACCTTCCCTGTTAGCTGCTGTGCACCCCAAAATCTATCACAGATGGAAGAGTTCCTGTCAAGATTAAGCAGACACTGCATAAGAAAGCTCCTTTAAGGCACAGTTTGTACCGAAGGGGCCAGGCAGTTGTGGAAACACCTATTTGATTTATATATGTTCAAAAGTCCAGAGACTTCTCTGGGTAGCCTTTGGCTCAAATGTGAGAGTCCCCTGACCAAGAGTAAATGGTCCCTATTTAATTACAGCTACAGTGAGAATAATGAGGGCACATAATTAGAGCACCCTGCATTCATTTGGAACCCAAAGCCCTTGGCAAATCTTACAACCTGCCAACCAGAGAGAGGAGATGGAGTGAAAGCCTGCTCAGTTAATGCAACCTTGCTTTTACTCAGCGTTAAGCTCTTTCTGTATTGTATCCAGGACCGATGGGAGGAAAAGCGGCGGGGGACAATTGTACTAGGGGCCCCGAGCTCGGCGGGGGGGGGGGGGGGGGGAGAGAAAGACTCCCGTCTGCATAAATACATTTGGAGGGGGTGGGGTACCAGCAAACATGATGTGCCAGAGCCCCAAATTTCTCTCAGTGGGCCTGGTATTCATGCAAGTCTCTAGAAACAGCTCCTCTCATGAGTTGCTGATGCCTGATGTGCATCTCTAATGATAATGCTTTATAAGAGCACGCCTACAGCATAACATTTCAAAGCACTACACCAGCATCTTATTGACGAAACCTCGTAACGGCCCCAAGAGTAGGTATTATACCCATTTTACAGATGGACAAATCAGTTTATGTTTGTGCCTCAGTTTCCCCAAGTTCACACTGCAAGCCACAGAGACAAAATGTGCGTAGGACCTGGATTTCAGAGCCAAGTCTTGACAGTACAGTGCCCAGAGTAAGCCATATATATGCCAGAGTTGGGTAATTCTGCATTACAGGCCTCCAGCTGTTAGGGTAATTTACTCTTGGACATGGATGTGAAATGCTCAAGTTTACAAGAACCTCCAGTTACTCTGTAGTTCCACAGTATTTAACAGACAAAACCTGACTATGTAACAGACTCTGGGATTTGAATCTGGGACCTTCAGAGCTACATTAGCATACCCCAGATAGCAGAAAGGACTAAGGGCCAGCTTTTAAAAGATATTTAGGTGTCAAACTCCCTTTGGTTTCAGTGAGAGTTAGGTGCCTAAATACCTTTAGCTGGAAACCTTACAAGACTTAAACCTCTTATGTTTAGCAACCACTAGAGGGGAACAAAGAGCTAAATTTGCATACAGTTACCCAGAACACATATTCACCCATACCATGCATGCCCTGGAGTTTCGTTTTGCTCCAGGCATACAATATTTATGCTAAAATGCATGGAGACAGTTAAACAGATCTAGCTGAACTGCTCTGGGGTGGACAGCACCCGAGAAATGGTCAGTTTGAGACTTTTGGTTTGCAAGATTATTTTTTTTAAATGGAATAATATGAACATTTTAGCAGAACGTTTTCCTATTGGAAATTTTTCATCAAAACAAAAACACTATTGCATTTCAATTCAATACAGAAAGTGCTGTGATTGTTTCCCCCCACCCCTTGTTGTCTCCCTCTCCCCACACGGATCCCCAAACTTCCCGATTCTTCATTTGGGATGGAAAATGTTCATTAAAAAATATCAGCAAAAGCTTTCCAAGAAATAAAAAAATTGTTTGTGAAAAATTCCAAAGGGAAAATGCTCTTTCTGAGCAGCCCTCACGAGTAGCACAGTCGCGAGGCGCTCCATTCCTTGCAAGGATGTTCTGCCGGTATTTCAGCAAGGGGCTCTGGGAGTTTCCCCCTCTCATCTGTTGTGAGAGGGTTGTGCATTGATACAATGGACAGAGCCCTGGATTGTGACTCCAAAGATGTGGGTTCCGCTCCAGGCCCTGCAACAGGCCTGCTGGGGGACCTTGAGCAAGTCACTTCCCCTCCCCATGCCTCGGTTTCCCCACTTGTAAAATAGGGATAACGATACTGCCCTCCTTTGTAAAGCACTTTGATATCTCCGGATGAAAAGCACTCGATAGAAGCCAGTTGTTATTGTGAAGTGATGGAACTAAAGTTTGTCACATGCTGCTTTTGTCTTCTCCCATATACACCCACATACAATACACCTCATTAAAATGTTCTCGTCTAGCGATAACCAAAGAATGAAGCACCCCCACCTTCCCTTTGCAAACAGACTTATATGAGGTGCCGAGAAGTTATGCCACGTATATCGACAGCAGAGCATTGAACGTGTGTGACTTAAATGGGGGATTTAAAGCCAAAGTGTTGAGCATCTAGGCCCGGGTGAGCAAGCAAACGAACATGAAAAAAATCTGGCCCACAGCCAGTCAGGGACCACACTAGGAACAGAACCCAGGTGTCCAGACTCCCAGACCTCCTGCTCTCACCACTACACTGGACTATCCATGATTTTGGCTGGATTCAATGACATTATCTGCTCTGCTCTTTCAAGGATGAAGTCTGCAGCAAATGTTTTCTGCACAATGAAATCAATTATGGATCTTTCCAAGAGTACCAGTGCAAAATAGCTCTGGTTCCTCATGGAGAGGTAGGAGGAGGGGAAACAAGGAACTTACCTGTCTAGTCTTTCTGCAGCCTTTCAGGCCTCTCTTTGCCTGGCCGCTGTGGCCAAATCCACTCCAATCCCTCCCCCACCTACCACCGACTGTTAATGACGCAGGTTGCTAGGGCAGGCAGCTTTCAGCTGTTTTTTCTTGGGCCTTCTGTGAGCTGCCTGCCTGGCATGTTCTTGACCAGCTCATTGTGAGTCAACACTAGTCCTTGCAAACTCCAAATTACGAAGCCACTTAGGAGACAGCAGGGTAGGACTGCATTGCCTATTACCCCTCCTCCTAGAACCCCAGAGACAAAAGGCTCCCAGGTCCTTCCTCTGATCCCCCACAGCAAACCCGATCTAGCATCACAGGGACTGAACACGAGTAGACTGTATGGTTGGGACATGTCCCTGTCTCAATCTCCGTAGCCCTTCACTTGCGGTCTCCCCGTCAGTGTAACAAATTGGCAAGGCTAAGTAATCCCCTTCAGCCAGGTCTGTGTGTGGCAGCGTGTTTGCTGCAGTCTGGGGTAGGGTGACCAGACAGCAAGTGTGAAAAATCGGGACAGGAGTGGGGGGTAATAGGAGCCTATATAAGAAAACACCCCAAAATCGGGACTGTCCCTATAAAATCGGGACATCTGGTCACCCTAGTCTGGAGTTACCTCTATGCCAATCCCAAGGCCTAAGAAAGGCACCAGGCTGCCCGCCTGGTTGAGCCGTGGTTTTTTCTGGGAGGGTTTAACAGTTGAAGTGAGCAGATTAGCTGGTTTCATTGTTACCCAGTCCCAGGGTGCTTTCTCCCCATCCCTGCTGGGGGTATCTCCTTACCACTGCTTGGATTACATAAGCAAAACAAAAGAGATGGGGGGGCTTCAAACGAGCAGAGAGGAAAAATATTTTTTCCTTTGCCCCCAGGAACTCCAGCTAACACTCAGAACCTCTGGGTGTTCTTTCCTGCTGGCTCCAAAGCTGGTAGCAGCAGATCAATCACTGTATCTTCCTTCCAGCTGACAAGGAGCGCTGAGAAATCAAAGCCACTGGCAGCAGGTACCAGTGGAAGCAAAGGCTGTGAACGAAACTCGCCTACCTGGGAACATTCCTCTTGGGGGAAGAGGGGTAGTGCAGTGGAATTAGGAATAGAAATGAAACTCGTTACAAAGCGTGTCTCTGCCGCCCTCGCTGTCTAACGCATGCCAATCAGGCTCCTGGAGAGGTGTTCGAAAAGTCAAGCCAGATGACCCAGTGCTGATGGAAACAGACATTCAGCCCCCAGGGAAAGAGCAACAATACGGGCTCCTTCCTCCCTTTGAAATAGTGAGCTGAGCAGTGGGAGACGGTCTCCGAGCAGGGGAGAAGGGGAGTGAAGAGAAAACCTGCCAGAGGCACAGCCGAGGAGAGAGGAAAGGCAGAACACAGGCCTGGGACGGGAGTCAGGAGAACTGGGTTCTTGCTGCATGGCTTTGGCTAAGTTTGATCGGTTTCCTGACCTACTCGGCAACGACAATCGTATGCACTATACTGTCGGCGCTATATAAAGGGTTAATGTTATCCTGACGAGCCTGTATCATTCAGGAAAGGATGCCTGCTCTGCGGGTCCCTTTGGGCACATCTACACCACAGCTGGGAGGAAGCCTCATGCTAGCGGGGCTCGAGCTAGTGCGCTCAAAACAGCAGTGTGGATGTCTCAGCTCGGGCTGGGACTGAGGCTCCCAATCCCACCTGACCCCTATAGGCATGAGAGCCCGAGCTCTAGCCTGACCCACGACATCCACTCTGCTGGTTTTAGCCTGCTAGTGCTAGTCCATCTATCCGGGCTGGGAGGGTGGCTCCCAGCTGCAGTGCAGACACCCCCTTTAGAGTCGGATCCCAGTTCGGATATCACCCAAGCATTGCTCCATTATCCTGCCAGATCAGCCAGCCCACATTACATACAGAATGGGAGGAGACTGTCTAGGAAGGAGTACAGCAGAAAGGGATCTAGGGGTTATAGTGGACCACAAGCTAAATATGAGTCAACAGTGTGATGCTGTTGCAAAAAAAGCAAACATGATTCTGGGCTGCATTAACAGGTGTGTGGTGAGCAAGACACGAGAAGTCATTATTCCGCTCTACTCTGCGCTGGTTAGGCCTCAACTGGAGTATTGTGTCCAGTTCTGGGCACCACATTTCAAGAAAGATGTGGAGAAATTGGAGAGGGTCCAGAGAAGAGCAACAAGAATGATTAAGGATCTAGAGAACATGACCTATGAAGGAAGGCTGAAGGAATTGGGTTTGTTTAGTTTGGAAAAGAGAAGACTGAGAGGGGACATGATAGCGGTCTTCAGGTATCTAAAAGGGTGTCATAAGGAGGAGGGAGAAAACTTGTTCATCTTAGCCTCTGAGGATAGAACAAGAAGCAATGGGCTTAAACTGCAGCAAGGGAGGTTTAGGTTGGACATTAGGAAAAAGTTCCTAACTGTCAGGGTGGTTAAACACTGGAATAAACTGCCCAGGGCGGTTGTGGAATCTCCATCTCTGGAGATATTTAAGAGTAGGTTAGATAAATGTCTATCAGGGATGGTCTAGACAGTAATTGGTCCTGCCATGAGGGCAGGGGGCTGGACTCTATGACCTCTCGAGGTCCCTTCCAGCCCTAGAATCTATGAATCTAGGCATCTGGGCTCTCTGGTTAGAGCACCAAGTATTCTCCGGGGATGGAATGTGACGGGAAACGTCTTGGCCAATTCACCAGGGACTGAACCAGGGATGTCCAGAGCTAAAAACGTGAACTAAGCCACCACAGCTTTGGGGAGGAGCCGAGGCCTGTAATAACTCATATCCAATGTGGATTCGCACAGAGCGGGACCTGTAAAAACCAAAACCCATGCGTGCCTATGGGTTACAACAACTTTCCACAGTTCCCTTTCCCCACGGGTGGATGTCAGGTGTATAACGGGGGAGGATGGGAGCAGTTACTTGCCCTTCCCACAAAGGGTATGTCTACACACGAGTCTTTTTACCTCTAGCCCAGGTCTACACTAGAGAGAGATTTGTCACCACAGCTATACCAGCAAACCCTTCTGATACAGACATAGGTCGTGCTTGCAAAAAAGCCAATATAGTTTATACTGATTCTCCAAACAGAAGAAGCTATCCTGGCAGAAGCCAGTATAACTTTGTCCATACTAGTGATTTTACTTACACACACACACACACACACACACACACACACACACACACACACACACACACACACACACACACACACACACACACACACACACACACACACACACACCATTTTAGTGTAGAGCTGGCTATTGTTAAAGGATTGGCAATTAACTCAAAGTAATTAACGCTTTAGTAAAGGCTAGCCTGGACATACCCTAATGTCTGTTGCAGGCTACAAAGTTTTGTGGCTTGTCCTAGGGCTCAGGTAATTGGAAATCAAGAGAGTACTGTAGAGATACCCAATATTGTGGGACTCCCAGTACTTTCTAGTTGAGCAGTGGTTATTGAATAGGTGGGTCCTTTCCAGGATGTTCTTGCCAATCCAATGGGTGACCTTGCTGAATGCATAGGTTCCTGCTTGCTGAGGAGCCAAATTTTCACAAGAGCTCAGAGCCAGATTTTTTTGGGGTGTGGAGGGAGCGCTCAGCACCCACAACTGGGACCAAATTCTCAACAGCTTTGTTCCCATTCAGACACCGGAATAAGGTGCAGATTTCCAAGATTGGCAGTTTCTGGGAACTGAACATTGTGATGCGTCTCACCAGATTTTTTTAAAAGGACTCTGCGCATTTCTGGCCACTTACGGTGTTTAAAAGGAAATATTTGACTCTAAATCAGCAGATTCTGAGTCATGGCCACTGTAGTCCAATGAAGGAGTATTAAATCATATTTCCAACCCAACCCTCCACTTTCCACTCTCCTTTCATAACAGGTGCATTATTTTCCTGCAGTTAAGGTTAAAAAAATAAAACCCACCAAACAAATCTACACTCAAATTGGGACACCCAGAACTTAAGGTTTCTCCAGTAGCATCAGTAATAAATACCCAGTTCTGATATAGCACTTTTCTTCTGTAGCTCTCAAAGAGCCTTACAAAGGAGGTTAATATCATTATCCCCATTTTGCAGATGGGGAAATTGAGGTACAGAGAGAAGTAACTTGCCAAGCAGGCCTGTGTCATAGCCAGGAATAAAACCCAGATCTCCTGAGTCCCAATCCAATGCTCTATCCATAACCATGCAGTACTTCCATTCCTATTTTCCTTGGAACTGGGGCTGTAACTCAATTTAGAAATTAAACTTATGACAACAAGCACACAGGATGCGCAGGGTGACAGAGTTCATGCCAAATAAAAGTTTGGGCTGAATTTAGTCTCCATTATAGTTTACACCAGAATAATGTGGGATTTAGCCCTACATCCAACTTTCATTAGCTTAATTTCTCAACCTTAATGAGCTAGCTATGCTGCTTCACAGGACAACTGGTCTCCAGACAGGTGGGGATTCTGGGCCCACCATGCTACTACCCAAGATGCTACTTGAGAACATAGGAATTGCCATCTCAGATCAAATAAGTGATCCATCTAGTTTAGCTTCAGAGAAAGGCACATGGTGACCTTGGGCAAGTCACTTAACCTCTCGGTGCTTGTTTCACTTCCCACACTTAGTTTACCTTGTCTATTTGGATTGTAAGTGGTATCTTGTAGCAACAAGTGCCACTGGCTAATTGTGACTTGTGTAGAAAAAGTATTTGCTTCGACTAGTTTTGAATTTGCTTCTTTTTGATGCCATCAAGTGCCCTTTGCTTTCACCTTCTGTACTGCTTGCTGGCTCAGAGAAGTGACCTTCCAGCATCGTAACTTAAGCTCAGTTTTGTGGAAGCCGAAACAATTTTCCAGGCTGTGGCCTTCCAGAGGTGGGTGTCTGGGACCAACCCGGTTATATCAGAGAAGCAAGAGGCAGGTAGCTGTGATTATAGATCCCCTCGAGTTTTCACTAAATCTGTGTTTGCGGTTGCATGGGCAGTGGCCGTTGCTGCTAGTCCCAGAGCAAAGACCAGTAGTGGAGGAATGCTGCTACCCTTTCATTATCATGGCTGTGACGTGCTGCTGAGATTGAGGGGGTATTTTTAGACTGGAGAACTAGAGTTTGAGTCTTATTAAAGTGGAAATGACATTAATATCAGCAGTATCACTCCCCCTGCTTCTCCCTCCTTCTTAGGGAGGTGTTGCTCATTTCCTTTTCCTCTCATCAAACAGAGAGTAGCAGGATCAGGCTCGTTCAGGGGTGATTTTAGCTCCCTCTGTGATCAGGTGGTGATGATTCGCTTTCAGTTCTCTGAGGTGAACTGAAGCAGCAGCAACATCATCCAGCTGACAAAACAATTGCCCCAGATTTGCTGCTCAGAGCTAGCAGTGAGGCAGCATTTGGGCTCTCAGCTCTTTTCCTTCGAGAGCCATTTTGGCTAGGCTACATGGGCAAAGAAGTTAGGAGCAGGGGGGGGGGGGTCAGGGAAAAGGGGGCTTTAATTTCCTCCCCAGAGACCGCTGACAAGGACCAAAATACCTAACAAGAGTGCCTAACAAGAGACTAAGCCATTGGAATCGCTTCATCGGCATCACAGGAGTGAGCTGCCTGGATTGAGTTATTGGCTGACATTTGAAAGGGAAAAAGCTGAATAGACACAGCCGTGTTAGCAAGGCAATGAATGAAAAAGAGAAGGTTTCATACAGACGGCTTGCACTGTGATAGATTATCATCTGCAACCGGGCTGACGGGAGAGTGACTCCTAAATACAAGGATCCTGGTTCATCCATTAAACATTCTCTCCCTGCAAGCCTGCATTCACATCACATGTATGTGCTTATTTCACTGGGGCTGTTGTCAATGCGAATCCCTTGTGGTGACAATAGCAAACGTATAACATGCTAGGAAACACGTTATCGTTCTGGAAAGATCCTTTTTTTGGAGCCGGTTTAAGCAAGATGAATTTAGTCTAATCAGCAGGAAGTTGGCTGAAGTGTTGCAATTTGATCAGGATACATGATTTTGTTCTCCCCTTGAGTAAAATTTATCCCTGGTGAAACCAATAGATTTACACCTGGGACAAATGTGTTCCACCCTCCCCTCTTTTTAATGGCACTGCAAATACTAACAATCATTTAAGATTAAAAATAAAGAATTTCATTAGACCTTAACCTCACTGATACACACAATTTTAGATAGAAACTGTGTTTTTACTAGAAGAATGCATCGGTTTAACTAGATCTGATTTTTTTTTAATTGATCTAGTTCAACTCGAGCAAACCCCTAATGTAGATACACTGCAACCAGTTGTATTAAACCAGTGTAAGTGCATCTACACCAGGAATTTGTACTGGATGAACTAGATTGATTTTTGAATTGATTTAATTAAACCAGTATTTTCTAGTGCAGACACGATCTTGGACTAAGAATAGTTGTACCAGGAACTTCAAGCAGTTAAGAGAGAGTTGTGTCTATTAGTATCAGAGTTAGTGGAATAATTAATTTAACCTTTTCCAGCTGATTGATGGCCTGGAGCAATTTATACTATTCTTGAGTTTATTCATAATGAGAAATTTGCAGAATATTTTCTTATTGATCTCTAAGTTTACTCATGACAAATTGCTCCTGAGTAAATCAATTATTCAAGCTGCATTGGTTAGTGTGGGATTTATATGACTGGGGTTGTATTTTTGGGCTATTACTGAAGGAGCATAACTTCGAATCAGGTTTCGGGGGAGGAAATACACCCTGTTAGAAGATCCAAACTTTGTTTTCCAGTGAGTTTTCTCTGATGTTCGCTTAAAATGCATTGAACATTCCTAGCAGTAAATTCAATCATTTTGAATTATGAATTAACATTCATGGAAAACATGTCTTAAGTATTAATTCAGTTCGGTCTAGTATTGTGGTAGCAAAATACATTGCCACTTCCTCCCGAATGGGGCAGACACAGGACTATGTCGCAGTTTGGCAAGGTGGACAAGTAACCAATAGGTTGAGAACTCAGGTTGCCTGCAGTCCATTTAAAATCTACATCAGCAGATCTAGAAGTCTGGTGCCAAGGGGTCAGTTAACTCCCATCTTGCCTGCTTCTCACCCTCCCACCTATTTCCATGTCAGGCAGAGATCTGGTAACAAAGGGGATCTGTCCTTCAACAGCAGAAAGATTGTTCTCTCCTCCCACTTACATATGACTCTGGCCTAGTTTTATGAACTGCTAATCTAAGCAGCTGTTGTAGAGGAATAAAAAACAAAACCAAGAGCGTGAAGGAGCAGAAAGGGAGCAGCAAAGAAACATGGAGCTAGACAGCAGCGCAACTGAGTACATGCTTCTTCCTGCAGAAAGCAAAGCATTTCCCAGCATAGGTACCTCTGGGGAGTCCAAGGACAAGACCATAGTAAAAGCGGGGGGAGGTCTAGGATCTGAACGGGGAGCTGTCAGCTATTTCTGTACTGCATTGTTCTAAGGGTATAATAGCAGAGGCCAGGCTTCCACTTTCAGAAGCTTGCCAATCTACAGGTGGCAACTCCCGGAAAACGCTGGGAGGAATTACATATTCTCAGTTGCTTCATCTGTAAAATGGGGAGAAGACACTTATGGTCTGTACCCTAAAGGTTTAGATTGCAGGATTTCCACTGGGGCAGTCATCGTTGTACCCACCCCCTCCTATTTTACAGCCAGGTGACATAATTTGCCATTGGGCACTATGTTCTAGCAAAATAATCTATAGACCAGAAATCAAAAGGCTTTGATTGTAAGCCCAGTTTGGACACTGATTTGCTGTGATGCTTTAGACAAGTTGCTTACAGATGGCTGAAACAGAGGCTCTCAGTGTATGGAGACCAGCGATCATGAGCCCACTTTTCAGGGGTTTGGGAAGTTTGACTAGGTGATAAAAAACACAAGAATGGCCATACTGGGTCAGACCAAAGGTCCATCTAGCCCAGTATCCAGTCTTCTGACAGTGGCCAATGCCAGATGCCCCAGAGGGAATGAACAGAACAGGTAATCATCAAGTGATCCATTTCCTGTTGCCCATTCCTAGATTCTGGCAAACTGAGGCTAAGGATACCATCCCTGCCCATCTTGGCTAATAGCCATTGATGGACCTATCCTCCATTGAACCCTGTTATAGTCTTGGCCTTCACAACATCCTCTGGCAAGGAGTTCCACAGGTTGACTCTGCATTATGAGAAGAATACTTCCTTTTGTTTATTTTAAACATGCTGCATATTAATTTCATTTGGTGACCCCTAGTTTGCATGTTATGAGAAGGAGGAAATAACACTTCCTTATTTACTTTCGCCACACCAGTCATGATTTTATAGACCTCTACCATATCCCCCGTAAGTCATCTCTTTTCCAAGCTGAAAAGTCCCAGTCTTATTAATCTCTCCTCATACGGAAGCCGTTCCATACCCCTAATCATTTTTGTGGCCCTTTTCTGAACCTTTTCCAATTCCAATATAATATGATGTTTAAGGATGAGCCTTTCAAAGAAATCAAAGGGAGTTTGGTACCCAGTTCCCATTGGCTATTTTATGTCTAACTCCTTTGGGGCTCCTTTCAAAAGTCAGGCTTTAGTGCAAAGTAGTACTAGGGCCAATCAGGAGCAGAACTGAGAATAGAATTCAGGACCTCGGGCACCTGGCCCTGTCCCCATTAATCGCAGCCAGGGGGGCTCTATGGCCTCTTCTGATGTGAATTTTCTAGTGAAGCTATTTAAAAAAAAAGTGAAACATCCGGAGGAAGGGAGGGCAAAGCATCTAGCCCCTAGCTGAAAACTTGATTCCACTTTTGCAGAAGTCTCATTACCGGGAGAATTTAATTAAAAAGAACAAAAAACCAAACCCAAACTCAGCTCCTCTCAAAACATAATTTCACCAGCTTTGCTGGCCATATGCTATGCGACTTATCACCATTCAACTAGGACCCCCTCCACCCTGCTCCAAATAGAGAGACTCAAAAACCAGTGCTGTCCACTTAGCCTGATTTTCAGAGGTGTTCAACGCTCCCTGACTTCAGTTTGGATTGTGGGCATTTAGCAACTCAGGGCGTGGGGAGAATAAAAATCAGGCCTTTAGTCTTCAATCCCTGCTTCTTTTTAATAATTAAGCAAATTATGCAGCCTCTGAAGTTTGATACGCTTCAAGCTTCCCCATCCTCCATGGGCTTTGTCTAGCATCAGATTCTGACACTTCGTTAAAAGCTTTAAAAAAAAAAAAAGTAGCTTGCGGCTAAGCAGACACGACAAGGCTGTTGTGTGTGTGTGCCTGTGTGTGTGGAGAGAGACAGAGAGAATGTTCTCACAGAGGCCAGGAGCACACAGGTGAGTTACTGGAAATCAGTAACCAAGGAAACTAATTGGAGCTGACAGGAAGTGTATTGTGCCTCATCACTAATGCTAGACTAGCCTGTGAAGAGGAGATGCTGTGCCCTGCATCCCTCAGTGCTGCAGGGGAATAACAGAATGACCAGTCCAGCTGCAGGCACGAACACTGGGGGGCCAGATTCCGGCTCAGCTACACCAGTGAGAATCCAGAGTAAGTTCACTGCCTGTAAAGGAGTCACTCTTGCTTTACACCAGTACAAGAGGGAGCAGACCGTGACTCAGAAGGATCATGCCTTGGGCCAGTTAGGGATCTGGGGCAAAAATTGGGGATTGGTCCTGCTTTGAGCAGGGGGGTGGACTAGATGACCTTCTAAGGTCCCTTCCAACCCTGAGATTCTATGATTCTATGATTCAATGTTGAACCCACTGAAGGACTCCAATTCGCAGACACAAAAAACATCCCTCCTTATTCACGAAGCTCAGCCAGTGTTTAGCAATGCGTGGGCTCATGCACCACAACAGACATGCCCTGGCTTGTTTAACATCAGCACTCAGGTTGGCACAGCTAATTCAGTTTGAGTTCTCTGCTGTGCACTGAGTAATACCCTGCCAGATTCTGAGTTCGGTGACACACGCATAATGCCGGAGAAACCCCACTGCATCAACAAGGTCCACCAGATTTACCTGGGTTGGATAATACCCTGCCAGATTCTGAGTTGGGTGACACAAGCATAATGCTGGAGAAACCCCGTTGCATCAACAAGGTCCACCAGATTTACCCAGGTTGGGAGTAAGATCAGAACACGCTTCAGTGATGGCTGCCCCAGTGTGCAGATTTT
Organism: Macrochelys suwanniensis; assembly: GCA_033296515.1. Classification (NCBI taxonomy): domain Eukaryota; kingdom Metazoa; phylum Chordata; order Testudines; family Chelydridae; genus Macrochelys; species Macrochelys suwanniensis. Next base: position 12,747,804 of record CM065796.1, read on the forward strand.
AAGGGGAAAAACGTTGGCTCAATATAGAGAATGACTCTGCTCTGAAACATTCTCTCATTGGGCCAGTAATGCCCCTTTCTGCCCCAGGAAGGTGACTGACCCAGTGCAGGGCTGCATACATTTTGGGTTGTTAATCATAGCCCCATAGAATTATTTTTTTAAAAAAGTGGGAAGGAGGGAGTAGAGCTTTTGTCAGAAACAGGAATTGGTGCCTTTTAGCTGTGACTCTAATGTTACAGTGGCAAAGAGTCCTGTGGCACCTTATAGACTTACAGATGTATTGGAGCATAAGCTTTCGTGGGTGAATACCCACTTCTTCAGATGCATGTAGTGGAAATTTCCAGAGGCAGGTATAAATATTCAAGCAAGAATCAGGCTAGGGATGTTACAGTACTTCTGGAGCTCCAGGTAATGCTGCTTAATAAGAGACAAACCTCAAGAAGGCTTCACATCAGTCACTTCAGACTTCCCCCAAACTGCAGAGATCTGCCAAACAGGATTGGAAGCCCGAGAACTGGCATGTTCTGCTCCCTGTTAGCCCTTTTCCTAGCCCCTCTCACTGTACTCTCTCACCACTGAAGCTCCACTTAAGTTCTTGGGCCCAGATTCTCAAAGGTATTTTGGTGGCTAACTCCCATTGATTTCACTTCGCTACCTTTGAGAATCTGGGCCTTGGAGCCTGATTTTCAGAAGAAACTGAGCACTTGCAGGTCCTAGTGACTTCAATAGAGCAGGAGCAGACCCCATATGCATGGGCCAGTCAGCCAGCTGCATTGGAAAGATTCTTTTTTGACCCTGCTCTGAAGCATCAGACAGGAGGATGAACCAGATTCATGGCTGTGCTGATCTCCTATGGCAAATCTTTGGTTTTAAGGTAGGTAAATGTAGGCACATCTGCCCTGAATGGAGTTTAGTGAAAGAATTTCTATGGGGAGAATTGTGTGAATTTCGCTTGTAAATGACATCCCCATCCCAGCTCTGCCCACAAGGGAAGATTTCACACACAGGGCACAGGCCAGCTCTGCTGCCTCTACTTTAGTTCCTGAGCTAGAACAACAATTGCAACTCTCATGCAACCCAATGCATGGGTTTCAGTAGGCCTGAGCTGTGCAATAGAGATTCAGTGGCTACCCCACCGTCTCTCAATGCAAAGGTGTAGCCCATATGCTGCTGGTATAGGAATCCACCTTCCTGCTGCATATAGGATGGCAAATAGCTCCTGCATATGTGCTCTGCATCTGCCCTGCAGCAGAATCACTGCATCAGGGGCTTTCCATGAGCCCTGATCACTTGGGTGAACATCATTCTCAGAGACCTTATAAACCACCCCACCCTGGTTACAGCTCTCCTGCCTATCATGATTTTTGTGCTTTTTTTTAAAATACGGATTCCTCAATCCAACCCACAGCATTTCTCCAAATATATGCAACAAAAGCCTTGAACATTTTTAGTCCATTGAGTCCATGATTGAAATATTAAGTAATCTCCAAAAATATACTTCACATTGTGTGTCTAATAAAACAGTCACGTTTGTTAAAAAAAAGCCCTGAACAGGTCTTGCTCTCCTTCACACAGCTGTATCACCACTCTCAGCCTCGAGAGAGACTTCAATACACCTTCTGTTTCACAATTCATGCAAATCAATATTTCCCTGCCATGATAAGTTAGAATGAAGTCTGCATTTGCTGTGCAGAGGAAATAATTACACGGTTTCCCTTTCTGCTCCATCTTTAAAGGGCGTGCAGTGAGGAATGGAATGAGCCAGTGTTGGAGAGAAGGGAGATAAATATGCTTTTAAGGGAACATCTCCTTTGTAAGTCAAATGGGAAAAAAAATATGTATCACTACATAACAGGCAGAGGCAAACTGTGCTCTCTGCTAAGCCAGTGGTTTCCAGTGGCATTTATCCAGATTTACACCCCAGCGTTTGGCCCTCAAACATTGGTCTCTTTTTGTGATACTTAACATATGAGGATCCCTTTGTGTAATGATTCTTATCATGGATCATCAGCAGGATTTGAACCTAGGATCTTTCACACCATATCATTGACCTGTTTTGTATGTCCACTAGCTGGCAGCTATAGCAAGTTGTTATGCTCTCTTGTGCACTTGGTATGTGACCTTGGGCGAGCCATTTCACCTCTTCGTACCTCCATTTCCCTCCTCGCTTGTTGTCTGTCTGGTCAAGACAGATTTTAAGTTCCTCAGGGAATGGAGTGCCTCTGACTATGTGTTTGTTCAGTGCCCAGCACAAAAGGACCTGACCTTGGTTGGAGTCTTTGGACACTACTTTAATAGTTATTAAAGTTATTTCAGCTTTATTAGAGGTGGGCTCAAACTAAAATCCTGGCTCCAAAGCACCCTAAAACTATGGGGTGGGGTGAAATCCAAACCTAGATCTAAATTTTGGAAGTGGTTCTTTTATAATGGGGTGAACCCAGACATTGAACTTAATTATTATATATCATTAGTAAGGTTTTGTAAGGTGCCTTTACACAAGGTAAGCAAGTATCATCTCCATTGTACAGCTGGGGAAACTGAGGCAGGGAGTGGGGTAGTGATTTGCCCAAGGTCACACACAGGCCAGTGGCAGAGCTGGGGATAGAACCCAGGGCTGAAGATTCCCAGTCCAGTGCCCTATCCACTGGAGAACATTGCCTCTCTTACCAAAGCTTTGTTTTATATGAGACAAAAGCCAGGATCCCTTATAGGAATCTAAAGAGTACAAGATTTCTCAAGTGCACTGTGATACAAGGGTATGAATTAGCAATTCTGATGAGAGCACAGCGAAGTCGATGAGGCTTAAGGAGTCAACATTGTCCTTCAGCACCTTGGACAACTCCCATCACCGGACTCCATCACACCGGAGTAGTAATGTACAAGGAAAAGCCAATTGAAGTTGATGAGTGGTGGTGGGGGTGGGGGACCTCCCATTGATGTCAATGGGCTTTGTATTAAGTTCTGAAACTGTCTCATCGTGACAGCTTGCATGGTGTGTGCCGAGTTGCTTGGTATTATGATGCAGCATTGGCACATCTTCCACCAGTGATATTTTCTGCCATTTGTAGCCCTGTCCACAACTTGTAGGGTTTCTTGCAGGTTGTTTAGCCACCTAAAGTCATTAGTAGACCAACACCCTACTGCACCTCATGTAGCGGCTTTACACCTTCATTGTGTATAAATTCAACCATGATCAGATTTGTGGATGACACCAAAATTAGAGAAGGGAACACACACAAAGGGATAGAACCAAACTGGGAGATGAGATTAGAGTGTCAGGGACAGCAAGTTATCACAGGAAAGTCAGTCCTAATAAATGTAACATGCTACAAATAAGGAATGGCCTCATTTTGTCTCTTTAACGCTGTCCCTGTTAGAGCCAAGCGAATAACTAGGATGACAATTTTGCCTCTTTTTCCATTCAGGAGTCATCCATGAACATCTTCCAAATCCCCTGAACGTATTCATAATGCAGTTACTTGCTGAACATATTCTCACTCCGTAGACTGTTCACAAGCAGTTGGTTGTAAGTAAACAAACAGCTAAGGTGTACTGGCTAGTTTTGATTGGACACACATGTGTGTTTCCCAACTGGACAGACATCACTTTGAAATCAGGTTCAACGTGAGATTTCAAAGTTCACTGCCCATGGAAATTCTCCATCATTTACTGACAATGTGCTATTCCCAGTCTTGATATCCTTTGATGCACTGAGCTACTCATCTCCCATTAAGATAAATGGAAGGGGAGGTGCTCAGAACATTAGAGGATGGAGTTGTAAGTGAGCATTCTCATCTGTAAACTCGGCTGGAGTCGATGGGAAATTTACAACTTCAAAACAGCAATAACAAAAGGATGAAAATTCCATGAAGTTTTTAATCATCACTAAGTCCTGCTTTCTAACCAGCTGTAGTTAGAGCACCTCCGGCAGTCAAGTTAGCTTAGAAATTTGAACAAATATTTGTGGAAAGATTAGTTTTGCAGCACATGCTCCGTTCTTACCCCAATATTGATGTTTCCTGTAACCAAGTAGTGTAATTGCTCAGAGGAAAGCAGAAGATCAGGGCTGGAAAGTGGAGGGGTGCCCTCAAGCAATAGTCTCTAGATGTGGAAGAGTGAGAGAACCATTTCCTATAAATCCAAAGTCACAAAACCCAGTTGAATCAAACCACAGAAGACCTCACACTAAGCTAAGAGGCATTGTGCATGCTGCTTAGTGAGGTGGCAGTTTATAATCTTTAATATGCTTCTAAAACATGTTCTATTAATTCTCAGCTAAATAGAATGGATTTATTTACTTTCCTTGTAAAGTGCTAACTGGAACTGCTAACAGAGATGCACCACTCCTGTGCCCCAGATAAACTTGTCACCAGTGAGTGCCCCCAACCTCCTTTGTCATGTTAATATGCTCTCTCATAATAAGGATTCCTAGCCATAGCTGAGACTCAATTTATATTATTTACTTTAATGACCTCATTTGTCATTTTAACTAGCTTGTTTACTGCTGGGACTGTATTGTCATTCTGCCAGAAGTCCTCATTTATAGTTTCATTATTAATTATTATTCTTATTATTTTAAAGATTACATTGCTTGGAATTTGATGCAACCAGTCTATGAAACTCCCACGGCAAAGGAGGACACAGATATATTTGCAGTTTTGATTTAGGGGATGTTCCCTCCACCCCCCGGTCAACCTCAACTAACTGTTCTCCCACCCCCATATGATTCTGCATCACTGTTTTTTTCCCCTTACTTTTCACTTTATGTCTTTTAATCTTTCAAAAGATACACAGCTGGTTATGACATTGTAATGTTGCCATAGAATTTCAAGTTGTGGGAGGAATTTTAATTGTGATGGTTTTTTAAGGGGTCGGGGTTTGATTTAAGGATCAGGCCCAGCACAAAAGAGCCTGACCTTGGTTGGAGTCTTTGGACACTACTTTAATAGTTATTTTAGCTTTATTAGAGGTGCGATTAAACTAAAATTCTAGCTCCAAAGCACCCTAAAACTATGGGGTGGGGTGAAATCCAAACCTAGATCTAAATTTTGGAAGTGGTTCTTTTATAATGGGGTGAACCCAGACATTGAGCTTAATTCTTGTATATCACTAGTAAGGTTTTGTAAGGTGCCTTTATACAAGGTAAGCAAGTATCATCTCCATTGTACAGCTGGGGAAACTGAGGCAGGGAGTGGGGTAGTGATTTGCCCAAGGTCACACACAGGCCAGTGGCAGAGCTGGGGATAGAACCCAGGGCTGTATCAGCTGATTTGGCCATTTTAAGATCATTCCTCATCTCTTGGCTTGGCCACATCTGAGAGCCCTATACTCTTGGATTAGATTGCATTTCTCTTTCTTGTGAGATGTCTCCAATCTTGACATGCTCAGTAAAAATCTGATGTTAATTAAACCATTTAAATAGGTTTGGAGAGAGCATAATATTTCATGTTTCATTATACTGTGTATTATGTGGAAAAGCTAGAGTAAGATAGCAGGCCACATTACAAACAAACAAAAATCTTTAACACTTCAAAACAATGAGGGAGCCATAGAGACTGGCCATGTACAAGATTTAATTACCAATTACCTGTTGGTGATCTGTCTCAGCGAACCATGCTCAGTGTAACTAAGCCCAGGAATGAGCCATGTGCATCTTCGAGGAGATAGCAACTTATTTTTTGCCTTTGACTGACTTTCTCCAACAGCTACTCCCCTCCTGGCTTAGCCTCCCTCCTCTGAGGTCAGCGCTCAGGCAGCTGTTTGCCAAGGCACCCCTCCTCCTGTGAGCACCACAGCAGTCACGCCTCTCTGTTTCCAGTTATCTTAAACAAAAGCCAGCTGCATTGGGCACAGGTCAGGGGCACGTCCCAACATCAAGGTTAACCAGAATAGACAGATATAGCTGGATAGGCTCCAAATTTAGAGTCAGTTTGATTAAACGAGATGAAGACACCTGATTGAATGTTTTAATCTCTCTCTCAGGCTGGCCGGAGCCTCTCTCTTTCAGCATCCCCAAAAGGCAAATCTCTGACTAAGGAAGCCTGTGTACCACGGTAGCTCTTTCTGGTTTATAGGAAAGCCGAGTGCCATTTTTCTCCCCAATCCCCCTTATTGAGGGGGTCCCAGTACTCATTAGCTCATCAAATTAACATGCATGTCTCATCCTTTCTTCCAGCTCAGATGATCAATAAGCCACCTCTTCTTACACGGTTCCTTTGCATGCAAGCACATTAAAACACCCCTATAAACCCGTCAGCAACAGGCCTTTCCTCCCCACCAATGATCCCCAATGTACTAAGAGAGACACTCGTTTACTAGGCAAACCTTTGAAGAACTTAGTCTAAAACTTATCACACAAGCTATTCATACGTTAAAGTGACAGAGCATTGGGTTTTGTTTCATATGGCTTTAAATGAAAGAGCTTAAGGGATTGCATCACTTCCTCATAAGTTTGTAATGGACAAAAATCCCCATGCGCCCCCCCAACTTCCAATCAATTAATACTTTTGTGTGCAAATAAATAACTTACTAACTTTAACTGACTAATTTTTTATAGGTTACGCGGGAATATGGGCAAGGGTATACTGTACTTACTGGCAGGACACCAAAGAAGTTTATTAGCATGCAGGAAAGGGATGAAGATGACTCAATAGTGTCCCCAAATGGTTCTATTTGAGTCTTGCTCTGGATGATCATGCCTGGGCAGCCCAGATGACAAAGCTGATAGAGATCACACTGTAAAATTAATTTAAAACGTCAAGTAATTACAAGATTACGAGTCCGCAGATAGCAAAATCTTTTGAGATTTAAAGGTGCAGTAGACAAGATGTTGCTCAACCATTTACATAGTTAAATATGCTACATGTGTACATGTATTTCGAAAGAGAATTTTGTTCCGTCTCTGGATTGGTAGCATTTCTCTATTGTGCTGGCTTAAATACCTAGATTCCCTGTTTCAAGCTCAGTTATTGGGAAGCAATTAGAAGCACAAAATCATAGAATCATAGTCCCTGATCTCCAAAAATCACTTTGTTAGAACTCACAATCCCTCAGTGAGGTAGAGAAGTACTAGCCCCATATTACAGATGAGGAAACTGAGGCACTGAAAGGTGAAGTGATTTGCCCAAGATCTTATAGTGAGTCTGCAGCAAAGCTTGCAAAGCTTGCAAAGAACCCAGAACTTTCACTTTCTAAACAAAGGCCATTCCATTTTTAAACCCACTCTCACCCACCTTCCAGGCCTCCCTACTGGTAATCTCTCCCCCAGAGCTGGGCAACAAAGAGGTGGCACTATCAGCCGCCTCCTCTAGGCCTGAATCCTGCATCGGGATTTGCTTGTGTGGGCCTCTGCACCATTTACACCCAAACTTGCTATTTCCTCCTTTTGGGGGCGGGTATGGAGGGCAGAGGAAGAACCACATAGATCTTGCAGTGGGGCCTGGAGTTTATTACAACCCTATTGCTCGAGTGAACAGTCAGCAGAAGCAATTTCCAGAGGCATAGCCCTATACTGCTAGCTATCAAATAAATGGGTTGGTCTCATACTTATGGCTCAGCATTCTCCTGCAAAACCCTTTGGCTAGCAGATGGCTGGTGAGAAGATTAATGTGTGGGCCACATTTTTAAAGTACAGTTCAATTCATGTCAGAAGTGAGTCCAAAACAAACTCACATGGCCGAGCACCTTGTAAGATACACTGAGGAAGTTTGAATCAGACTTTTTGGATTGTGCCTCTTTGTCTACATAGGCTTGGAAGGATTAGAGATTTTAAATCAGTAAGTATCAATTTCACTGTGTACTCAAACTAACGAAAAAAATATTTCCATCTGTCAAGGCTGATTCCCCACTCTGGCACTTCGAGTGCAGAATGTGGGGGCCCGCAAGGATTCTAAAAACTAATACTGGCCACTCCAGGTTCGTATTAAACTTCCAAGGTTACAGCTTTTCTCTGACCTTGGATGTGTAGATGCTGCCACCACCCAAGTGTAGAACCCCTTTGAGATCTCAGGAAGGCGCACTTGGGAATTCCTTCCTGGGGGGTACCAGGAAGGAACCCCTCTTCCCCTCCGGGGAAGAGCTGAGAAAGGAAAAAAAAAAAAAAGGAAATCAGCTGGTGACACCAGCTAATTAAACAACGTGCACAAACCTCTTAAGCCACAAAAATCTAATTCTGTTCTGAAAAAAGGTAAATTTTATTAATAAAAAAAAGAAAATACATCTGGGAACTCAGGCTATTGTTAGATTTTAAAAGAGCAACTACAAGGATTAAGCATCAAGAATAGCTTTCTTGAGGTCCAGCTTAAAGGTTGCAAGCAAAACAAAGCACCTGGGGTTAGCACAGAGGGGTCCACAAGCCATAAAGAAATAAAGCGAGAGAAACCTAATTGTGTCGTCCTAGACATTTCCTGATCTACTTACACATCTGGGGTTTCAAACGAGTAGTTTCTAGGTATGATACTGAGGATTTTTCATACCTGGCCCCAAGCTTCTTACAGCATCGCTGCTGCTCTGTCCACCTCTCCCCGGGAGAATAACAACAGACAGACAAAAGGGGAGTCTGTGTTTCAATTTTAAGAAGTTCTAGCCTTCCCATTGGCTCTTCTGGCCAGGTGCCCACTCACTTCCTTGTACCTGTGCATAGCAGTGAGACTTTTTAACCCTTTACAGGTAGAGCAATTAGAGAAGAGCTAAGAGGGATTTTACAGCTGCTGGCTGGCTGGGTGTCAAACGAAGGGGGTGGGTAGCTCCCTTTTATGATCACACCATCATAATAATTAAAATTTACAGAGAGGCAAAAAAAGGTGCTGCTTGAGAACTTAAGAGTTTGATTTAAGGATATTTACTTTGTATATTTTGACATGTGATGTTGACAGTTTGTGCTTTAATTGTTATAAACTGTTAACTTTCTGGAATCAATGTCTACTGTCATTAAACAATACTTGTCTGACTTCTCCCATAATTTCCGACACTGTAAAAAATTAAAAGTGGATACAAACTGAAAAAAGTGATTAAAAATAATCAATATTATCCATTGAAATCCTAAAAAATAAATGTTGAATTCTGCCAAACCTATGTGTACATGAAGGAATGTGGATGCCATTTCATTTCTGGACATTTGATTAATAGAAACACTTGAGTCAGCCCCGCATTGTTTTCCCCAAATCCACACACACATCACCCACAGCCATGCATTGAGTGGTACAGGCTCTTCATGATGACCACTAACTCTCTGTGCCTGGTGGATTATAACATATGCGGTCTATGGAGAGAGAGGAATATTTGTAGTAAACGAGTGCTGGATGTAATGAATTTAATAGCATGAATTATTTACAGACATAGTCAGGATTGCCATCTTGTTACACAACAGTCACAGCAGGGATTATTAATTTATAACTACAGCTAATGAACTTTTATGGGAGCCTTGTTTGGTTAACAGTGAAGATGCTCTGGAAGGCTCCTTGGGAACCCCCCCTACAGTTCAACCCTGAGACACTGAACTCTGGTACCAAACTCCTCAGTTGGCTGAAGATGTAATCTCTCCCCCTGGGCTGGGCAACGAAGAGGTGGCGCTATCAACCGGCTCCTTTAGGCCTGAATCCTGCATCAGGATCTGCTTGTGTTGGCCTCCGCATCTGTACAAAGAGCCAGGGGGATTTTGCAGCAACAGATCCCAACACACGATTAGGCCCTAAATTTGAATAGCTTCGAAACCACTGTCAACTTCTGCTCTACGAGCATGGCGAAGACAGCACCAGCGTACTGTACTCCTAGGCCTCTTTAAAGGCCTTTGCTCTGATTAGCCCTTTTACAGGCAGCTCAGGAAGCCATGCGGTTTGGGGAGCAGGAGTACCGTCCTTCGGGAAGGCCATCAGCCGGAGCAAAGCATTCTGGGCCCCAGGCTCGCCCGGCATTCTCCCCTATGGCTCCATTCCTGAGGCTCCAGCCTCGCTCAGCTTGGCAGTGACCAGCTACACAAGAACCACACAGCTGGGTTGGTGAGGGATATGGCACCACTTCTTGGCTGGGCCTTCCTGGAGCTCTGCTCCCTGTGTTCAGCGCTGCCTCACAGGACAGAAGATTCAACCTCCACCCACCCGAGCATAGTACTGAGTGTGTGTGTCAGAAGGGCCTTGTCTGTCCCCCCACCCCCCGCCAGCATTGCTAGAAATGGGGCATGGCAACAGCAAGCTGCCACTCTTCCCACCCCTACTACAGGGTTCTGTTCGGGTGCTGTTAGTGTGCGCATCCCAGAGAAGCAGATTTCAGAGACCAATGGGGTTGTTCATACCTCTGGAGCTATTGGTTCAGGCTCTATGCAGATTCAGGCAGACACTGCTGCATCAGTTGTACTTTCATTTCTTCACCTCCCCATGGAGGTTATTATTATATATTATAGGCAGGGCAGGTATGTGTATATATTATTATGGTTGTCTCCTCCCCACTCTGGCGTGGTGGCACAGAGGAGGAAGGTGCCTGATGTAAGCAGAGGGGGGAAGTAAAGCAGAGTAGAAGACTGCAAGGAGTTTTGGAGGAAGCAGAACTAAAGGCTGGTGGGGGTTGAGGGTACAGGAAAACTGGGAGTTGAGGGGAGAGGGATGGGCTGGGCTGGGACACATTGCTGTGTGTATGGATGGAAGAGAAAAAGACAGTGAGATCAGCTGAGAAACCAGGGTGCTGGGACTGTCTGGACAAAGACACTGGGACAAGGAGCTAGGGTGGGGCACTGAGATTGGCTGAGGAGCTCAGGGAGGGAAACTAGAAGCCTGTGAGATGGAGCAATGTAAGCAGGAGCTGCAACTATAGGCTGGATGGGAAAGAGAGAGACAGAGAGATCAGAGGAGCGGCCTGGAAGGGGGAAGCGGAGACTAATTGGACAAGGAGATTTGGACTGACACAGGGAGAACTGAAATGAAGGCTAGGGGCTCATCTACACATGCAAAAATCAATCTGAAATGAGGTAGTATGTGACTTTAAAGTGAATTAACTAGCCCTAAGGCTAAGATTTTGTAACAGGTATTTTTAAAAGAAGTCATGGACAGATACGGGCAACAAAGAAAAATTCACGGAAGCCTGTGATGTGTCTGTGACTTTTACTAAAAATATCTGTGACCAAACAAGGAGGGAGAAGGCTCCAGCACCCATCGCTGCCGGGGCTCTGGGGCCCCATGCCGCCCACAGCAGCTCAGTTGCGCCGGAGGGTCCCCAGCCACCTGCAGGGGCCGGGAGCTGCGGGTCCCCAGCTGACAGGTCCAGCCCCACTGCCCCAGGGCTGAAGCCACGGCAGTCTCTGAAATGCACGGATTCATGACTTCTGCGACCTCCGCAACAAGAATCGTAGCCTTAATGATCCCTGATTAACTCCATCTGTGGACACACTTATTCTAGAATAAGTGTGCATTATTCCAACATTTCTTCCAATGGGAAGAAAATCTAAGGGAAAAGGAATTCAGGACAGCTGGCAGATTCTCAGAAAGACAATATTAAAAGTTGCAAGAGCAAACTGTCCCGATGCAAATGAAAGACAGAAAGAATAGGAAGAGGCCAATGTGGCTCTATTAGGAGCTTTCTGATGACCTGAAGATCAAAAAGGAATCCTATAAAAAGGGGAAACATGGACAAATTGCTAAGGAGGAGCACAAAAGAATAGCACAAACACGTAGGGACAAAATTGAAAAGGCTAAGGCAGAACATGAGTTACACCTCTCAAGGGACAGAAAAGGCAATAAGGAGAGAGCCAGAGAAAGATTAACAAAAGTCTAGAGCTCACAACACATGACATCAGGAAGGCTGAAGTATTTAATGCCTTCTCAAGATCCCTTCCAGCCCTACTTTTCTCGGATTCTAGAACGCTTACCCACAAAGGGGGCAAAATAAGGTTGTGCACACAACTTTAATGTTGGCATTTACTACCTTTTGAATGACTGACCTTTGCAACTTGAATAATGTTCTTTTAACTCAGTTTGTGCGCACGTAACATATTTAAGATGAGAGCTGAGATCGTCATATGACTCCAGGAGCTCTACACTTGGGCTTATTGTGCCTGTACTTTAACATGGCCCTGGTCAGAGACCCCATTTTAATGAATCCCTGCTTGTGTGTATCTCACCATCTGCAAAAAAAATTGAGGTTACTCCTACAAATTCCTGTTAAAGCATCTTTAAGTCTCTTTTTGGGCATTTTTACAGTACGCTGTTTATTCTGATAAGCAGGCTGATGCTTAGAGTGTATGCATCTTCACACGCATTACTCACCCAATAGACGGCTGACGCAGGAAATCATTCTTCTTACAATAGGAACTCAATTCACATTAATGACCGCAAGGTCCTTTATAATGCACTGTAATCTATTTTGTAAAGCTATTTCAGATGGAGTAATACGAATCCTTGTAACAGACTTGGCTCTGCTGTTAACTCTTTGCTGATATCTGGGGAGATGCTGAAAGTTACAAAGAATTCAGATTGGGAAGGATCAAGACCAGTGTTTTCGAGAGTGACTAGTGATTTTGGGTGCCTGGGTTTGAGGCATTTTTAAGGAGCCTGATTTTCAGAGGCCAGGGGCTCAGCACTTCCCCCAAATCTGTCCCCTCTAAGTGTCTCAGGTTGGGCATCCAAGAACAGAGGCATCCAAAAATCATCATTGGGTTTTGAAAGCCTTGGCCCTCACGTGTAACAGAGAGAAGACGTGTTACTGACCCATCAAAACAGCTATCCCTCTGTCTGGTGAAGATGTATTTCTGGCACTTTCAAAAAGTCTGTGTCTGACCTAGTTAGAAGCCACTTTGTGGTATGGCACAAATCACTGGTTGGTGACCCAGTTTGGGTCAATTCTGCTAACAAAACTCCACTAAAACTTCCCTGCAAGCCAGAATGAAGTGAGCTGCAATCTGATGTTTTTCCCCCTTCCCCTAAATCAGATAGAAGAATTTGCCTTCCCCAGTTCTCAACTACCCGTAGCAACATTTTAACCACACACTAGCTGTTAGCAAACAGCGTTAATAGCTGCCTTCCTGACTCAGGCCATTAAGATCATCACTGCACAACTGGGGCACTGCTTCTGCTACCATTGAAATCAACAGGAACGGCAACAGCCTCCCGATTAACTGCATTTCGGATGGCATGGCATCTTCCTTGGGCCAGGTCACATGTCCTCAATAAGCAGGGACCTCCCACTTTCAGGGCCTGTCTCTTGTCCCTGTTGATTTTACTGCTGCAGAGTCTGGCCAACTGAATCCACGAAAGTAATGCGTGCGCCTCCAGGACCATCCATCTGCTTCTTCCAATCATGTGTTGCCACTAGAGACTACGTCCTCCTCCCCATCACATTGCCACCATTCCTGTCCCCACAAGTCCTCCCAGTGAGTCTTCTCCCTATGAGCCCCTTCCCCCCCAGCTGCCTAAACCCACCTGTACACCCCACTCAACCCTTCCCCTCCTCCCCCTACCACAGCTGTCCTTCCCTCCCCCTGTTGACCGCCCCCTACCTTTCCTTTTCTGTGCTGAAAGGACACACACATCACCATAGATTTAACCTTATGAAAGAACTAATCCCAGGGTGCTGACTCTGCCACTGGAATTACTACAGCTCTAGTCTGTTTTCCTCCAGCATTAAACAAATAGTCATTTGCAGCTGTGTCTAAAGTCATTTCCTTCAGTGCAAGGAGAAGTATTTGTTCTCGCTGCCTGGATTTGGTGAGTGGAGTGTGTGCAATGAACCAGAGGCGTTTGTGTTTTGCTAATGCTACATGTGGTTTAAAGATACACATCCCCCTCCCGAGTCTGCAAATACCAAGACAGTGAGAAGATTAATGATCTAGCCAGGCAGGAAATTCCCCATGTCAGGACTTTCAGTCATATGAAAGGCAGCATTAGCATTCAATGCTATCAGCAGGCGAGAGAAGTGGAGAAAGTGACTGTGGTCAGCATCTAGATGAGGAAAAGGAGGCAGTCGGATGGGCGAGACTCACTGCTGAATTGTCAGCTGCAGAAGAGGCTGCCCTTTCAGTGCTGCAAGAGGAAACATAAGAATCCTGCTCTTCAGGGAGATGGGACTCAGTGATCACAGGCAGACAAAGGATCTGTTTACACTGCAGTCAGAGGTGTACCCGGGGCTTGTACTCAAGTGGCTAGCCTGTACTGCCCTGGCCTCACTGCTGTTGTTATTTGAGCTAGATCAGAGCTAGCTCAGGTATGTCTGTACGTGTTGCAGAGGCATCTGATTGCAGTGTAGACATACCCTTCATACTCCGCCCGTTACCTACCTCTCGCTGCCCTGTCACAGTCTCCCCACCAGGCCCCTCTAAGTTCTGTAACCTGAGGTACTAAGGAGTTGGGGCTCCCCTCAATAATCTACACTGCATTGTAAACCTGGGCCCAGACTCGGGTTTGAGCCCCAAACCCCTATTGTCAATTTGTCTGACTTGGGTCAGCAAGCAACTCAGCACTCGGGTCCAAGCCCTGGCATTTTGCAGTCAGGCCTGCATAGTGCAATACAGACGGATTAGCATGGCTGCGAGACCTGGATCCGGCAATTGCAAACCCAGGCTTACTATGCAGCACAGATGCTCAAGCACAGCCTTGGAAACACCAAGTCCACAAGCCCAGGTCCCACCAATCTGGATTTACAATGCAGTGTAGACATAACCACAGAAACATCTAGCTCCCACCCTGCCAGGCGCCAAGGTGCACAAAAGGAAAGAGATAAGAATAAACCCCTCTCTGCCTCACTCCTACCATCACCTGCCTCTTGATGCTCCACCCCACCTCCCATGTCAGCCCTCTTTAAGTTCTGTAGCCTCAGTCTGAAGGGGGTGGGGCTCTTCTCAATACAGGCACTAGTTGCATTGGCATATGATCAAGGACCCCCTTTACCAACCAGCACGTCACACCAAAACTTTGCTGCTCCAGTATCCAATTCATGTTGCACAGCTATCCTGAAATTTGCAAGACTGGAAGTTACATAGCAACTTGGGCAAGTCATTTTATCTCTCAGTGCCTCAATTTCCCCATCTGCAAAGTGGGTACAACAGCACTGCCATCCTCCCATTGTTTGTTTGCCTTGTCCATGTGAACCCACATCCTGTAATCAGACCAGCTACCGCAATGCCATGGGCCTGTGTAGAGGCTCCTGTCGAGGTCATAAGTGCGAGAGTCTGGACTAATGACTCTCACTGCAGTTAGGCATCTCAGCCCATTAGGAGGCAGGAATTGCCTCCTACCATTTATTTGTACAGCACCTAGCACAATGAGGCCCTGATTCTAAGTGCTATTACTTGTGTGACAGTAGGCCCAGTCAGGGACTGGGGCGGGAGGGGAGACACACTGTTGGGCTGGGATCTGCACACACACAGTCCTTGCTCCATAGAGCTTAACAGTCTACTAGAGAGGAGTGCCTTTAGGTGGTACCACGCTACTGACGAGTTAGTATTATTAACAAGAACCATAGCTTGTGGATATGCAAGTATCATTTTGTTTTCTGGGTACTGCACCTTTAAAGGTAAGGTCCCTCTGCTGGGGGATAGCATGGTGAGGGGGTTTAGGAAGGGAGATCTCAGAGGGACCCATGCAGCACGCATGAGCCAGAGTAGAGCATGCATTTGTTCTTCACCTTAGTCTAAAGCAAGAGCCCCCTAGCTTGAAAGTACATGTTTGGCTTTAGGACAATGAACAATTATAGAAATGCACCATGACAATGTAATCAACACCTAGTGGTTGTGTGCATCAGGCTGGGGGGATACAGCCACTTCCTACAGTACAACTAGGATAGAGAGCTACTATCTAGTGCTCCAAAGCCTGGCTTTGGCCTTCCACTCTTTCCTTTCCAAAGGGAAGCCAATCATCTCCCTTAAAAAAAAGGAGGGGCATACAGCTATAGGGAACTCAGAATGGCAGGCAGACTAGACCAGGGGCAAAGAGCGCACAGGGCGTGGTAAACCAAGCATTCTGGCAAAGAAGTGACTAGCCCTGCTACATAACCACAGTACAAAAGACCTCAGCTAAGACTGAAAGAATGGTTGTTTTCTGCACAGGGTTCAAACTCACTCAGCTTTTACCTGACCAAGCAAGAAACTCACCCACAAAGTCCTTTAGTCCTTGACCAGCAGCTCCCTTCATTGCAAATGGACATCAGAAATCACCCAAACAGGTTCCACCTGGCTTCTGCAGGCTCAGGGATGAGCTCCGTGCAACTGTTCCCTCAGCAACAATCAAGGTGTTAATTCTCTCCAGCTGGGTTACTTGGCAGAGGGGATGAGGGCCACCAGGCAGCCCTCACTACTTCTTAACCCCTTATGGGCAGTGAGTGCATCCCAAGCTAGTTAAACATTAGTATGGTGATTTTGTGAGAAAATTTCAAATTAATTCCTAGAGAAAGTAGGTGGTTGAGGTAATATTTTTTACCAGCTTCTGTTGGTAAAAGAGACGAGCTTTTGAGCGTACACAGAGTTCTTTCACCAACAGAAGTTGGTCTAATAAAAGGTATTACCTCTGCCTCTTTGTCTCTCTAATATTTTGGGGCCAACAGGGCCACAGCAATGCTACAAATTAATTTCCGGTCTGTGGCTCTCAAAAAGGAGCTTTTGTTTACTCTGATTTTTTTCTCACAAAAATGTGTATTGAGAATTTTTGGTCTTGAAAATCTTCCACACACACCCCCTCTCAGTTTTTCCCCTTTGAAAATAAAAGGGAGGTGGCATGGGGACAAACCCCCCCCCCCTTTTTTTTTCATGTTTAGCTGTGGTTGAAAAAAATTGAAAAAATTGAGTCTATTTTAGAAAAGGGCCTTCCCCCCACCCCCACAAGGAAAAAAGATTCATTCACAAAAAATCCAAGCAGTTCTATAGAGGGGTATTAGGGCTATTACTTGTGATAGGCTTCTCCCCCTGAATCCCCCTCCCCCATTCACAACCACTTACTTCATTAAACAGCCTTCTGTTCTCTTTCCCATAACTCCTTACAATAGGTAAGATTCTTGGAGATGCCTGTGGTCTCTGGAACATTGGCACTTCTGAGATGTAGCTGGTATGTTATATTTAGGGCTGGGTGGGAGATGTTTTCTTGTCCTGTGAACATGTATTATGCACCCTACTCTGTGCCAATCCACAGAGGATAGGAGTCTACCACAGCTAGCCTTGGCTTGTTAGATTGAGTGGTAACAGGTCATGCTTTTAGCTCTGGACATCCCCGGGTCAATCCCTGGCATGTCAGCCAAGATGGTAGCCATCACATCCGTCCAATCAGAGCTGAACTAGCAAACTCAAGCCTGGTGGCAATGGCAGAAAGTGTTAATCTGCGTAACTCACTGCCATGTGATATTAATGATGTGAACATTTTAAAAAAGGATTTGATATTTATATATTTATATGAATATGAACAACCATATTCACATTAGAAAATTATATATATGTATATATGAGGCTTAAATCCTCCTCCTGGAGGAGATGAGCCAACTGTTAAATGCCTGGGGTTAGGAAGAAGCTTTGCCTCTGTACAGGTTAGTCCATAATTGTCCGGTATTGGGTTTCTACAATTCTCTCTAAAGCCCCTACTGTTGGTCAGCGTCAGATAGGACCCCACACTAAATGGGTAACATGACAGAATGTAGCATTTCTATGGGCAGGTTCACTGAATGCATTACACAGAATTCTCATTTTTCATGATTGCTGATGCCAACTTCACATTGGATCTAATCTATTCTTCCAAACTATCCATTGTGGATATTCCCAATACACCCATCACTGTAATAACACTTGGCCTTACAGAACACTTTTCATCCATAGAGGGCAAAGTGCTTTACACAGGAGGTCAATATCATTATCTCCATTTTACAGATAGGGAAGCTGAGGCACAGAGGTGAAGTGACCTGGCCAAAGTGATGCAAAAATCCAGGGACAAACCTGGGATTAGAACCCAGTCTCCTGAGTCCTAGTCCATTGCTGTATCTACTAGGCATCACTGCCTCCTTTAATATGTGTCACCAGATTATCTTGTTAAATCTGCAGTGCCACTGACCTCCCAGCTGTCTGCTGTTAGGGTTTTGTTTTTGTCCGTTCCATTGAAAGACATGTTCCTTTCTCGCACATACTTTGTTCTCTTTCTGTTGACCCAATGGGGTCTCATTAGTTTGACAGAGAGAAGAATTTGGCTCATTAATAGAAGGAATATTTGCTCCTCCTATTCATAAGCATAAGTTTGGAAGTTCTAGCAGGGGTCTGACCTATGTTCCAAGCTTGGGTATCTAGAACTCTCAGACCACCAGGGCCATACGTGGGCGACCCCTGCTCAAAAGGAGGGGCACAATGACAGGGGCCCCGTTGTGAAAGGTGATGTGTTGTGTATCCTCATTAGAGATGAGCAAATAATTCACTTTTCAGTTTTGGGGGGGGGGGGGTGAACCAAAATAAATAAATAAGTCGATTGGTTCATTTCAAACCTAATCTGATCTTTTTTTGTTTTTTTCTCACCGAAACAGAAAAAGAAACAAAAACCAAAACCACCGTCTTGGCTAAACACCCCACCCATAATGAAACAAAACACCAAAACAATTCTTTTTTTCATGTTGTTTTTCAGTTTTTGGGGGGCTTTCACCTTTTAAAAAAAGTAAATAAATACAGCTACATTTCTAAATGAAATGTCATTTTGAAACAAACAGTCAAATGGGTTGTTTCAACCTGGCTGAGATGAAGCATGTTGACTTTAAAAAAAAAATCATTTTTTTTCTGCAGAAACTATCCACCACCTTCAGCCCAAATTCCCCGATAGTTTTGGTGCCCTCAAAATGTGTTATTCACCAAAGAAATGTTGCCCAGCTGTAATCTTTGTCTCCCTCCAAAGTCATGACTTGGCCAAGTCAGAGCAGCCACGTGGGCGTTAAGGGTGCTCAGCATCTGGGCTGAGCAAAATCCAAACTTCCCCAAGTTGGTGGGAATTTGGACCTGGTGTTCTAGTTCATGCAGTAATGGAAAAAGGGCCAACTTGCAAACCATCAGATGTGGATCCGGATCCAAAGCCCTTTGGTATCAGATTTCCAGTTTAGGCCCTTCCTACTTTGAATATTGTGAACGTGATCATATTCCGAGTGATTGCTGGAGGTTTAACTCTGCAATGCTCGCTGTGCTCAGTTCTGGACACCAACAACCTAATTGCTGATGAACAAAGTCTCCTGGGAACCCCATTTCTGGGGCATTTGCAGATACCGGTGTGTCACAGTCAGCAGTCTGAGCAAGATTTCCCTGCATTTATTTACCTGGTGTAACACAATGGAAATTCCTGGTTCACCACTGAGCTCCATGCATCCGATGAAGTGGGTACTAACCCATGAAAGCTTATGCTGAAATAAATTTGTTAGTCTCTAAGGTGCTACAAGTTTTTCTTTCTTATTTTCATTTTGCTGACACAGACTAACACGGCTACTACACTGAAACCTATCACTGAGCTACTGTATGTCTTGTTTAAAAACAAACTTGCATGTTTAGAAATTCCTTAAGAGCTGCATCTCTTAGCATTTAAGTTTTCATCAGCACTTTCCTGGAGCCTTTTGTTTTGTCAGCTGGATGCTGACAGTACAATTGTTCTTGCAATGTGCTGCTCTGTCAGTTTGGGAAGTGTTTCCCTAGCCTAGAGGCCCATTATTATATCTTTCAGCTGTCTGTCCCACTTGAAAGGTGTGTCCTGCAACTCAGACCTGTGGCCCACGCACAAGCTGCTAGGAGCTCTCTTGATTTACCCAGTGATGGTGCCCAACTATATATACAAAATATATATACTAATCCCAACTATATATACAAAATGTTGGGGTCTAAATTACTCAAGAAAGAGATCTTGGAGTCATTGTGGATAGGTCTCTAAACACATCTGCTCAGTGTGCAGCAGCAGTCAAAATTCTCCCAGTTGGGAGAATAATGAAGACTACCATTTTGGCACAAACATTTGTAGTAAATGTCACCACAGAGGTGTGGAAAAAAAAGGTAAGTCAAGGAAAGTCACCAAATCATATAGTTTTGACTATAGCAACATAGACAGGAGTAAAGTGGGGATGCTGAAAGGTGAGGGCCGGAGTGAGTGGTGGTGGCTGGAGACTGGGGTGTCCTACTGTCCTGAGCCTGTCGTCCAGCTCCGGGCATTACAACCCGGCACACGGGGTTGCAGCACAACTCAGGTTTGGTATGTCTGCCCCTCCGTCTTCGTCTACAAAGGGGCAGACAGCTAAACCTGAATGGTTCTGCAACTCTATGCACCAGGTAGCAACCCCACTCAATATGGGGGCCCAACCAAAGGCATTTTTACAGCCATTTCCAAGATTTCACAGACTTTATTCAAAGTCACAATTTCTCCAGGACAAAATCATAGCCCTGCGTATAATATATAGTGGCATAAAACATTGTATCAAATTTCCCCCTAGTGGCTGGCCCCAGTACTGATGTAGCCAGCTACTTACCACTAAAGGAGTTACTCCTTCAGCTGAAGGTCAAGGGGCTTGTGTTTTTGGTGCTGAAGGTCATTGATTCCCACTAAAGACTGTGGCGTCTGTATGTGCGTGCATGGTCCATCATATTGTACTCATCTGTAAGAGTTACTGCCCAGGGTCCTGGAAATCTACAAATGCGCCCATCATCTAACAATATTCAGCCTCTTCTAAATACAATAAGTAACAGGAAGGATACACTCAGAGCCTTTAAAAGATGACTGTGTCAAATGTGGTTGTACAGCTTGCTTAAACTATACTACTTGAAACTTAAACTACTTGAAAATTTCTAGAT
Source organism: Macrochelys suwanniensis (assembly GCA_033296515.1). NCBI lineage: Eukaryota > Metazoa > Chordata > Testudines > Chelydridae > Macrochelys > Macrochelys suwanniensis. Next base: position 12,768,556 of record CM065796.1, read on the forward strand.
GGAGTCATTTTTTTAAAGCATGCTCCCATAACAGCTGAATGGCACATATAATAAAAAGCTAGGAAGCTCTGCTGGGTCTCATTCAGCATATGATCCATTAGAAAGAGGCTCCAGAGAGTTTGGGGTCATGGTGGCAACACTGTTTCATAGTTAGAAAAAGGGGTGAGGACCACCAAAAATCAGGACGCCTGGTTTTCATTCCTAGCTCTGCTAATGATTTGCTGTGTGACCGTGATCTAGTCATTCAACTTTTGTGCCTCAGTTTCCCTATCTGTAAAACATGTCTGATAATAATTCATACATTATAAGGCCAGAAGTGACCTCTGTGAGCATCCAGTCTGATTTCCTGTATAACACAGGCCATATAAGGCTTCCCCGAATTAATTCCTGTTTGAACTAAAGCATGTCTGTTTGCATCTGGGAGTCTTTGGAGGTTCAAGTTTCTGTGCATGACAACAGATGCCAGAGATGTTGTCTCGAGCACCTCCAGGTTAGATAAGGTCAGATTTTTAAAAGAAGAGATTCGACTGCATTGTGCAGCCCACAGAGCAGAGCATGGTTCTTTTTGTGGGGACAGTCTGTGGAGTCTAGCTGGAATAAAAGTCAAATTTTTAATGAAACAGAAGTGCAGCATTCTAAATTTAGAAGCACTACTAATGCTTTAAAAAAATTTAAGTGCATCTATAGCCACAGGGTGTCTGATGTTTCACTCTCAGTGTTTGTTCCCAGTGGGCCAAATCCGGATCCCATTGAAGCCAATGGCAAAACTCCCACTGAATTGCAATGGGAACCGTGTTTGACTCACTGTTTTTTTTAACTCCCCCTTCTGTTGCCCAGTAGAATGTTACATGCGCAGAAATGATATATGCCGGGTGCATTTGATTTGTTGATGCTGGCAATTCACTTTCCTCCCTGGCCCTCAGCAGGTGCAAAGAGGAAAGGTTAGGGCTTGCACACTATCTGATTGACTGAGTCGGTGGCCCAGATCCTCAGCTGGTGTATACCGAGGAAACTCAATATATCTACACTGATATACATCAGTTGAGTATCTGGCTTGGTAGTTCTAACACTCTTCTGTTGCAACACAGCCAGTGCAGCGCAGACATCTCTACTGTGCTTTCCAACTAGAGCACCCACATCTGAACTGCCATCCAACTCAGTGAGACACCACTCAGCGACACAGCAAAGAACTGCAACATGCCTTGTGAACCATTCCCTATTCGTGCTGTGCTGGACACCATTGATTGTGAATGCTTTGAGATCTTTGGACTGAAGGCGCTATAGAAACACAATGTATTATGGTTATGTGTTAAGAATGCTCGAACTAAACCCATGCCGCAGTTTATTTCTTACCCAACAAAATGCTTGAATTGTAAATAATCCACCTACAAAATCCCTTCCACTTTTCAACCACGTGGAACACAAATGCTCACAATACAATCCCGGCGTTGCCAAGGGAGGATGGAAAATGCCTTGTATTGTTGCTAGGTACTCAACAGCTAGCAGTTGCTTCTGTCAGTCACTTGGGCCCTAATAAAATCTACCTCACATCAAAGGCAAGAGGAGTGGAGCTGGATCATGCTAGTAATGTGTTTATGGGATAAGCAGCATTTGGGGATTTTTCATGCACTCTTACAGGACATTCCAATTCCATGAAGCACAGGAGGTGACAGACTGGGGGTAGCACTCTCTTTGTTGTCTTGTATAGAATCAAGAGATCTTAATTTGTGATAGCATTGTATTAAAACACAATCCCAGTCCCCCTGTTCCCGCAGACCCTTTCTATAAGCAGCGGAGGCTATTTGGGTCCATTGTTCTCAGTCTGTATGCTCTCTGAGGCTGGAAAAAGATGCAAGAGGCGGTCTGTCCTCTCAGAGCCCACTAGGAGCACAACAAGAAACACATCCAGCGTGAAGCCAGTTTTTGTTACTCATCCCTGTTAAGCCGTGCCAATGAAATATGGCAATTTCCCTAACCGGTCTGGAAATCCAAATGTGCCAGCTTCACTTTATAGCATAACAGCACTTCACGGATCCAGCTGAGGATCTCAAAGCTTTTCGAAAACATTAATGAAGCCTCACAGCACCCTGCGGAAGGCTGAATGGCCTTGTGATAGATGCAATTCCTTGCTCTGCCACTAAAGCACAGGTATCCCATGTGCTCAAGGGTAAATGGTTTGACCTCTTTGTACCTCCATTCTCCCTCTGTAAAACTGGGATAACAGCACTGCCCTGCCTCATAGGGATGTTCGGAGGGGAAATGCCTTAGTGCATAGGAGAGGCTCAGACACCGCGGTGTTGGAGGTCATAGGTACGACTCAGCCTCATTTCACGCCTGAGATAGCAGGCGCCATGAGGTTCAGTGACATGACCAAGGTCACACAATCAGTGGCAGCGCCAGGTATAAAATATGAAAATCCCTATTACAGTCTTAATGTCTCTACAACACCCTCCCCCAGTGGGGAACGGACCCTAGAACCCCAACTCTCAGTCCTTTGCTGTAGCTACGAGACAGCTGTAACAGAGCACGGCGTCTTGGAGTAGGGATGTGTGGCCCAATGCTCTTGTTACAGCCCTTGAGCCCCATAAAACTGGGAGCAAGCAGGTTACTAACAAGAAGGCAGATATAAGAATTCCTGCCTGGTAGGCCAGAGAGATAGAGGGTCAAGGACAGGGCTCTCCAGAGTAGCTAGAAAGTGCGATCAGGGGTTAGGTGGGGAATTATCCTCCCAGCTTATGGAGAGTGGGAGAATCTCTGCTGCTGATTTGAGTGCTTGGGCTTCATTTGAACTGTTCTGGTGGCTGACTCTGCCCCCTTGGCTTACGTAACAGTCCCGTCAGGACCCGGGAGTCCTGATCCCAGTGACCGGCTGCTGAAAGCACTAGAAGAGATTCTTCCCTCAGAGTTGTCTGAGAAGTTTCATATCTTAATGCAGACTAAGATCAAGAGCCTCTGTACTTCAGTGGAGGGATACGCCTACTCCGCAGAGCCCAGCCTGAGATCTGAATTTCCCCAGAGGCTGGGGGTGTTTGGATTTGCTCTTCTTATCTGGATCCATGATGCTGTCCAGAACTGCGTAGTACTAACATTGCGCAAACGAAGCTGGCTGTCATGCAACACCGGCGACACGCAGTCAGCGCACAGCAGTGGAGACTCCTCCCCAAGCTACGGCAAATATGGCATGACGACTCCCTTCTGTTCCATCCTCTATTGAACTTAAGACTACCTGTGGTTTGGAGGGGGATCTAGACTTCCCCAAAATTGGGAGTGGTTGAATTCATGTTTTGTTTCAGGTGCATCTCTGGTTCAGAAGGGGAAATCCGGCTGGGGTGAGGGGAAGTAGCAAGCAATCCTTTCAAAGGTGCTAGAGCCCATTCCAATGGGAATGGGTGCTTGATGGTGTCCCTTATGATTGACAGGAGCTATGTAATTTAGCCAGGTGACTGTCCCTCCTTCCCGAAAGGTCTAGGGTGACCAGATGTCCCGATTTTATAGGGACAGTCCTGATTTTTGGGTCTTTTTCTTATATAGGCTCCTATTTCCCCCCACTCCCTGTCCTGATTTTTCACATTTGCTGTCTGGTCACCCTAGAAAGGTCAGAACACCAAACAGATGTGTTCACGTAAAGCAAACCCACCCCATGTCAGACACCAATGCCAGGCTTGTGACCGAGGGCACCTCTCCCTGCCAGCCCTGCAATCGCCGCCGGGTGCCTTCTATTTTTACTGAGCAAGTGATTAACACCTCGGGCCTGGTTTGTGTGCCCGCTTCGGATATTGTTCACACGTAATTTACTCTTAACACCTCTCAATGGCTTCTGAGATAGGTGTGAGAGGGTTCCTAATATAGACAACCACATGCTCTGATAGGAAGAGGGGAAAACAGGGATGCTGTCAGCACTCGGGCCTATGGAGGGGAAACCAGATGGCCCCCATCCATTCTGCCATTTACAGGAAAAGGAATGCAGTCCAGTTCTCCAGTGCTTCACAATTGCTGTTTGGTTTCCGCCTTGTCTCTCCCCAGCCCCAAACGTGTGGGGGTAAAGCCAGCTAAGAAGAGAACCATGTAAGCACAAGGCCCGGTTCTTTCGATTTAGAGCATGCTGCTTGTTGCCTGCAAAGTGCTCTCTTTCATTCAGCTACCGGTGGATACTTCCTGCTTCCAGCACATTGCCAATGTGAGCCTCTGCTCTACCTACTTATATAAAGCGATCCATCGTTACACGCAGAGCACCTATGGGAATGCAATCCAGACCTGCTGAATCCTAATTCAGTGTCTGAACCACAAGAGCCTTCCCCTTGCACTATCGGATCAGCTGAGGACAGGCAGCTGAGGGTCACACCTTGCCTGTTGTCTGAGCATCAGGAATCACCAAACTGTGCTAAACCATCCCGAGAACAGAGTTAGTTAGGATTGTTGCAGGGAACAATGACTTTGTGTCACCTCCCCACAGCAATAATTGCTAAGACTTTGAATACAGATGACCAACGTGAGGTTACCGGACCTGACAGCGGACCTGGAAGTATTTCCCCAGGTACCCATCTCAGTGGCCGTTGGTCTGAAACACAAAGCCCATTGATTGCTTGATGATTAACTGTTCTGTTCATTCCTCTGAGGCACGTGGCATTGGCCACTGCCGGAGGACAGGATAGTGGGCTAGATGGACCATTGGTCTCACCCAGTCTGGCTGATCTTATGCTTTCAATAGGCTTTGGCTCAGGCCTCAGAACCACCAGCTTTGACACCAGAGCCCACGTTGTCAGGAGGTGGGCCACATCTCCCACCGACTTAGAAGCCTATAGCTGCGATGGAGAACATTTGACATGGAAACCTAGGTGCTGACTATACCCGGATCCTAGTGTTTATGGGCAGTTACAATGAACATCAACAGTTCGCTTTCCTCTCCCGCTTCACACTGGTTATTAATAGTCCCACATGGAAAATAAACCCCAGACACTGTTCCTGCGATGAAACATGCCAAGAAGAAGTTGGCCAACTTATATCCTAGATACTGTGATCTTGAAAGGCATTTGGATGCTTGCATTTTGGAACAACATGTACAAATGCTTTGCTGGGGCCCTTTGGGATGGGGATTTAGCACTTCCTGAGAATAAACATCTCCTTTCCCAGCCCTCACCCTCTCCATCTTCTGGAATTTTGCACTTCATTTGGACCTCATAGTCAAAAAAAAAGTTCTTTCCTTGGAGGCAGAGTGAGACTGGAAGCCTCCTGTCAGATAGCATTTCTTATGATAGAGTGAAGCTCACGTACCCAAATTACTGATAAAAAGACTAAAAAAATTTATAAGAACCAGTTCTCTGTTCTCTAACTATTTCACATAGATTAGCAGATATTAAATGAATTGATGAGAGGTCACAATGATTTAGATAAAGCCCTTGATTTACTACTCCTGTTGTAGTCGGAACCTGTGTCCCCCGAAGAAGCCCCTTCCCATCTCAAACACCTCACTTTTCTGGATAAACGGGGGCCAGACAACATAAGGAGAACAGAAATGAATCATTGGTGTAACAACTGAAGTCTGTAGGGTTCCATTGGGGGCCATCCACTGCACTGAATTCAGTGGGAAAATCACCCACTAAAATCAATAAGGTTTAGACAAGGAGTGAATTCAGACCAATGGTTTTAATAAACAAAAGAAATCACCAGTTTAATTGCCCCCCCTCCACCCCTAAAAAAAGTGAATGGTACTTTTTTGACCATTTGTTTCATATGGTTTTTATGGCCTTGAAATCTCAGTTTTCAAATGGCAAATGTTTGTGAAATTCTAGGGAACCGAATATTATTCCCAGTGAAGCCCGGGGGGGGGAGTGGGGATGGGAAGAAAGGAAAATAAATGTCACTTTTTTGGCCTGAATATTCATATTTATGAGTGTTGACAAGCCGATGAAAGATGGAAGTCACAGCTTGTTTCCCCCAAAAACCACATGGCACAGAGGAGCACAGAGCTGGGAACCAGGAATTACTGTGTTCTGTCCTCAGAGCGCCCCCTGCCTGTATGATTCTAGAGAATGTTACAAACATGAGGTAGTATCAATGTCTCCATTCTACAGATGGGGAGAGTGAGGCATAGACAACATGACTTGCCCAAGGTCATATGACAAGTCAGTGTCATATTCTCATTCTGGTTGTATAGATCAGACCTAGCTCCAGAACACAAATCTCTTCATGTAAACCGTTCAATTTCTCTCTGCCTCAGTTACCGAACCTACAACCTGGGGAAAATACTGGCCTTCCAACCTGTGCTGCAGACAGCTTGAATCCCATATATTTTCAGACATCATTGCTCCCATTTGACAGACAGGCCTTGTCTACACTAGAAAAGATTTGCTGGTGTAGCTATACCAGCACACAAGACTAGAGTGGAGACGCAGCTTGTAGAAGCAAAAGAGTGCCTTTGCTGGTACAGGTTATACCAGATGACCCCACCCCAAAAATATAAGGTATGCTGACAAAAGGATAACTATGTCTATATCAGGGCTTTTGATAACACAGCTATGTCTATTAGGGGTATGATTTTTTTCCAGTCTCCTAACCGACATAGTCCTGAAACTATAATGGCAAAACTTCTAAGTGTTGACCAAGCCATAGGGGATGAGATATGTAAAGAGATTTAAGCAACTTGCCTGGGTGGGCGGGAAATGCAGTAGTTTCCAAACTGACCGTTCGCTACCGGATGCTCGCTGGCGGCCCATGGACGAGGGCTGGATGCACGGGTCTGGCTCCTCCTCTTGGTTTGCAGCTGTCCAAACTTATTAGAGTAGCGACAAATATTTTCCTGACAGTGTTGCTAACCCCAGAAGTTAAAAGCAAAAACCATGCGTTAGACACCCTCATCACAAGATTGGCCCCCAAATCCTGAGATTCTTAAAGATTATGTTGCATTTTTTGGTCTGTCATTTGATTTTCGAACATCCTCTGCCTGTTCTTAGGTGCTGGAACTAAAACGGGGGGGGAGGGGGGGTGGGAGGGGACACCTTGAAGTGATTTCCATCATATACAGGGTTTACAGTTTGGTTCACTGGCTCTCAGCACCCCCCACCCTATACAAATTGTTCCAGCGCCCCTGTGCCAGTTCCCTGTGTGTGTGACAAGTTTCACTTTTCCACATTGGCACCTGCCCTCCTATTCACAATCTCAGAATGTCTGTATGGCAACTACTGCCACTGCTGATGTGGAAATTTCTGTAGATAAGTTTGCAAACCTCTAGTCTAGTATGTCAGGTGTAGCCTGTTCCTAGACCTGAGAGATGAGAGACTTGGGCTGTGATTTTCAATGCCCACCTTGGGATATCTTAAAGGACCCTGGATTTCAGAAGCTGCCTCTGCACTCCCTGAAATTCAGGCCTATAAGCTGCTCATATTGGGCACCCAAAAATGGAGACACACAAAATCACTAGCCGTTTCTGAAAATCATGACCCCTGGGTTCTGTCTCCAGTATCTAGCTATATTTGGTTTGCACACAGTACTCCTCACAATAAAGCCAACGTATTGATAGGCTAGCAGTATGGTGCTTATTTCTCGCTCTTTATTTTGTATTCGGAGTCTGTTCTGCCTCATGCAGAATGACACTGGTCTAAGTGCTATGGCCATTTTCCTTTTTTTTTTTTAACGAATGTCACAAATGTGGAACTGGGTGGAGCTACAGAACACTCAATTCAAAGAGGTTATTTTGTTGCACCTTTCCAACTGAGCTACAATTTTCATGGTATTTATTCAGGACATCCACCTTAAAGAACTGACACGGAATAATTTAATCTTTGGCAGGGACTGAACATATTTACCAAGAAAACTTCTGTCTCAAGTAGGAACATGAATCTTTGCCACACTCTTTCCTGGTTGCATGGGAATTGCAGCCTGGAGAGAGTCCCTGGAAAATCATCTGGAGAAGGTGAATATTGCAGAGAAGCTAATGCTATTCAGATGGTCTTCTACCTTATTCAACCCAGAACTGGGCTACACCACCTCTGGCTTCTACACATCAGAGACTGAATCTTTAAACAGTATATAACTCCCACTTAAGTCAACATGAGTTTTGCGTATTAGATGGATGCAAGCACAGATCCTGATGTTGCTCCCTATCACATTGAGGGCTTGATTCTTAGCTGGCAATTGACTTCAAGAGCACTATGGCTGATTTACACCAGCTGAGAAATCTCGCTCTGTATCTAATTTTCCACGAGCAAGGCTTAATTCACTCCTTCAAAGCAGGGAGCTCTCAATGGTCATGGTCAGCAGATGGATGGAATTCCAGATTGCAGTCTCCCTTAAAGCTCATCTTTCCTTGCAGGAGAGGGAATGGTTACAAAATGCATATCCAAAGTGAGAACAATGGGAGAGCTGAGAATGGGAATGAAACCTTATGTCTTTGGGCATAAAGGGTGAAATTCAGCCATTGTTAGATGGTCCATTGCACCACATAAGGCCTCGAATATAATTTATAAATCCAAAGAAATAGCTTTTCTGATGGCCCTGTACAGAGGTGGATTTCAGTCTGACTGAATTAGACCCGCATTGAACTCAGTAAACAAAAGATTAGAGCTGCTTGGAAATTTCCACGGAGGTACATCAAGGACAAATATGGGCTACCAGATTTGGAAAGTATGTCTGTATTCAGTATTGATATAGCATTGTTTTCTGTAGAAACCAGACCCATGGCTGGTGGAGCTAAGCTGATTTACACCAGTTGAGGATCTGGCCCAAGGTAGGTAGTTGTAGGGTGACATTTACCCCAGGGTAGAGCAGCTTGCACAAGACTTGTGCTTTACTTCAGTCCCTCTAAAGTCCTAGCTTCAGAATTGCTGTGGAATTCAAGCGATGTCCAGGCCTGCACTGGACTTGTGGGTGAATTTCATCCCTGTTGAATATCCATTCCACTCAGGTGTGTTGCAAGATTCAGAGCTGAGGGCCAATTTCTCTCATTCTTCCACCTGCTCAGCAATGCTGGGTCTCCAGTATAACAGGAGGAGTGCGTCTTTGACTTTTGTTATGTATCTTTAATAATCATTGGCTGAGTCCCAGCCAAGAGGAAGTAGCACTAGACACTTGCATGGGCAGCTTGCTTTCTTTTTTCCTCAAGACCCGTTTTGTAGAGAGCAATATGCCTGGGTATCGATTGGGTTAACAGCCTGATCTGCAAATTCTTCTGATCTGCAGTTGAATTATCTAACAATCAAAACTGCTGGTTTTTTGCATTGATCTTATCTTCCTAGTCAAGAGGTCACAGATTGGCAGCTTGGTTTTAATGAGCTGTGTCCTGTGAATTTCACAGTCCCGTCAAGTCTAAAAAGGGAAGCCCACCGGGGAAACATTTTCATTTTGTTCCTCTTTCCTGGAGAGTTCGTCCCACACATTGCATGTGGCAGTTTGCAGCTGGAGAAAGGGAAAGACAATTAACTCATTCCCTACATAGGCTTTTTATAATAAAATATTTATTAAGATTGGGGGCTCTCCTCATTTGAAAAAGGGAACAGTTTGCTTTTCTACATGCATGAGATATTATATTACCCAAATATACTGTAGCAGCTGCCTCAAAGAATTAATGTGGTGTCTGTCTTAGAAAGCCACAAACACAATGAAGATATTATGAACAAATAAGAATCCGTAAATGCTCTCTCTCTAACCCAGTCTCACACTTGCAAATTAAATATACGCAGAACTACTGTCTACCTACTTTGCCCCAACAAAAATAAGGGCGAAAATACATCACAGTTGACACCTAAACCTTTCCATAAAACCACTTTATAAAAGTGCAGCTTGGCTGTGTTCTTTTTTAAGTTATGAAAAATGCGTAGCGAGGGCTTTTAATTTTGCATGGCCAAAAGTAGCTGTTAGACAAAAATCATCATTGGTACAGTGGTATTTCTTAAACACCTTTTAATGCTTTCAGATGTGGAGCAGACCTGATGTTCCATTCAATGTAAAGTAGCAGTGACTGGATTGGGTAGCAAATTGAAATTTCTGTCCTTGCAAAATTCCAGTGTTTCAAATATTCACCCACTTACTGGTGACAGAGACTTTTTCACTGGGGGTATTTGGAAAAGGCAGATATAATTGATGACTAGATCCTCAGTTGATTAAATCAGTGTAGCTCCATTATATGTCAGTTTACACTAGCGGAGGCTCTTGACCTATATTAAACAGCCAAATCCAGAGTGGTGTGAAGTTCCCTTTTTTAGACCATAAGGTCTTCAAGGCAGGGACCATGCCTTTCTATATGTCTGTAGTGCACTTAGCACATTTTGGATGCTTCTGTGGTATGGCTAATTACTCCCAATAAAATCATTGAGAACTGAATTGCTCATCACCGCTGAGGATTCCTTATTAGGATGCACACCATTGATTAGCTTTCTACACCTGAGATTTCCAAGAGTGACTAGTGACTTCATGTGCCTCCATTTTTGGGTGCCCACCCTGAGACATCTGGAAAGGGCTTGATTTTCACAAAGAGCTTAGCAACTAGCCTCTGAAAACCCAGGCCCTGCTGTAAGGAGTCTATACACTAAGCATCCAAGAGCGTGAGTCGCTTCATATAACCTTGGTTTACACACTCCTTTGAGGATAAAGATTGGTTTGAGCTGATTTAGGGCCAAATTCAGCCTAGCTTAAGCAAATGGGACTCTCACTGAAGTCTCTTGGCACATTAGTCAGTGACAGATGGCAGCGTTAATTACACAGCAAAAACTCTCAATACTTCTCTCCCATGTAGTGGTGTAAGCCAGGAGTGACTCTGTTGAAGTTAATGGAGTTGTGTTGCTGTGGAAGTGTTGTAAGTGAGAGGAGATACAATTTCCTCCTCTTTGTCAAGGGAGACAGGTGGTAGGAGGAAGAGGAACATCCCCTGGGCTATCCTGGTGCTGATGAGGAAAATGGCCATAGGACTAGAGATCATCCACCACGTAGGTGGGAACAGAGTGCAAGGCTTGTGGAAGGAGCTGATGCTACAGAGCATAAGGGGCAGGAGCCAGTTACATATCGACTGGGGATGTCCTTACCCTGAGGGAATCACTTGCAGGTGATTTCTACCTCCTTTGTGCTCCCTGGTTGGATTACTAGTTCTGTTTGTGGTTTTTTAAAATAAGATGTTTCTTTCTCCGGTTGGAAAGGTTTGATACCCCTGCTGTAAAGTAAGAGGGCAGAAGGACGGCTTGAGCTGTGAAAAGTACTGTCCATGGTGCTGAAAGATCAAAAACAGATAAATCTTGCCCTGACCAGGAGTTGGTGCCCGGCCTATTTCTGAATCTTGAGTTGAGTCATGCCTCAGCTCATCTGAATCCTATGAAGGTGCAAAAATGGAAAAGAAGGGTTGATTTAGGCTGATATAAATACAGGGCAGCATCATGGCTGGGGTGTGTCTGTGAAAGTCATGTTGGACTGAGACAGGACTCTGCGTTTCAGTTCAATTGACTTGATATGTGACCTTAGCCAAGGCACTACATTTTGGTCTTTGCAACTGGCTTAGCTGTCCACCACCTTTATCTACAGGCATGTTGAACAATCTGCACTGGTCAGAACAGGTAGACATGATCATATATCAACTCAAGGGTCCCAAGGATATAAAGAAGGCGCTGCCTTGAATTCCTTTGTACAAGGCTTTCCTGGAAATGATGGAATCGTCTCTATTTTGATTTAATAGGGAATGCAAATTATGCTAATATTGCCAAAGTTACCATGGATGCAATAACAGTCCCTTCAGTGACCACAAACAGCCTAGAGACATTTTGTTCCATGACACAATTAGCCTTTTTAGGTGTGTTCATTTTGTTAGCATAACACCAAACCAGAGAGGAGCTGAACAGTTCAGACACTCATTATAATCCCTAGCCGATGATTTAAGTAGTCATTGTTTGCTCTGTGTGTGTGTGTTGGGGCTCAGTGAGGCTAAGGGATGATAGGATATTTTCTGATGGAGCTCTGTTTATGGTTCACAAGGGTAGCTCCTACCTCCAGAAGGGAGCAGAGGACTGAAATGGGAACCATTCCCCCCTCCCTTTGCTGATTTTCCATTCTTCCCAAATATTAGCATCTTCTTGGCAGCATGTTACATAAGATCAGGAAGGTAAGGTAACCCACTTCCACCTTGACCCACTCTTGCCCTTTCAAAAGTTAAATAGCGGGAGGAGGGTTATGATCACCCACATTACTGAAGTTCATGTGCATCAACAATAAAAGCAATGCTGGCAAACTCTAGGATCCCATATAAGGTTCTTCTGAGTCAGCTTGTTATGGGCTTGAACCCTGCGTGAAGATGCAAAATTGCTGCTGAATCATGCTAGTACGAATTGTCTCTGGAGAAAGTGAACTGAGGGACAAGGGCAGAGGAAGCCTAATTAAAAAGAGAGGGTCTTACACCACAAAGTTCTGATCTAGATCTGGATTTCCCCAGTATAAGAATGTTTGGGTAAGAGTTTTGGTTCATCTTCAAGATATTTAGCTAGAAGCATTTGCTTGGTTCTCAAGTAATCTGAATATTATTAGAATGGCTGTAGCCCGTAGCAGCTACACCTGAGATCAGGGGCCCATTGCATTAGGCTCTGGACAAACACATTGTAAGAGACAGTCCCTGCTGCAAAGAATTTACAGTCAAACAGACATGACAAAGAAAGTGAGGGAGAGTTGAAATATTGGGGCTTCTCTGCACAGTGCACTAGTCCACACCGGCAGGGTTTAAGTCTGCACCAATGCGGTTCCCGCTAACTGGGCCATGAGGACCCTGCTTGTGTGCATATTAATGTAATACTGTAATTAGTGTAATACACAATAGGGACCTTTCAGTGCATACCAGCAGGGTCCACATGGACTGTTTAGTGCAGACTAAAACTTACACCCCCATTGGTGCAGCCTAATGCATTGTGTAACAAGCCTGTACTCTCGTTTAGAGGAGAGCTGAGGCCCAGAGATTAAGTGACTTGCCCAAGGTCACACAGAATTGTGGCAAAACTGGAAATCGAACCCAAGTTTTCCCCAGGTCCCAGTCCAGGGTCTTAACTTCAGGTGCATCTTTCCCCAGATGAAGTAGTTTTCTGTGCTTCCATTAGCACTGTAAGTTACAAGACATATCACAGCAATATGAAATTGATAAATGTTAATGAGTTACTTCCCCTGTTTGTTTTTGTCCCTAGTTCTGCACTATTGTTTGCCCACCATTTTTATGCACCTATTGCTACGTACACATCTCTGGTCTCAATTTTCTGTTTCTCCTTTTCAGGTATTTGTGGGTAGCCGCACCAGAGCAGGTGGACTGTGGTTATTGTCTCACTTCACTAGTCTGCCAACAGCTTTTCAGCTAGCCTGCATCTGAAGTGTTGACGCTGTCGAGTCCAGCGATATACAAGGTGTGCACGGTGTACACAGCTGTGGTGCTAGCAGAATGTTTTCTGCACCCTGCATTAATATCACACCCATGTGGCTTGGCACCTCCCCTAGTAAGTAGCTGCACTCTTGTCACTTCTAGAAGCCTCACTTGAAATCGGCGCCTGTAGCAGAGACCTACCCAGTCTGGCCTCAGGCCTGTTCCCAGCCTCAGTTGCTCCTCTCAGCAGTCATTTGTGGGCTGCTGCAGTGCTCTTATGAAGGAGCATCTGTGTTTTACTAGCACCAACTTAATCCCTTCTTTTCCTTGTTCACAGCCATGGTTCCCCTACCCCTACAGTGTGAGTATAGGGGAATCTACCTCTACCCTGCACTACAGGTCACTAGCCCTGCAACTCAAAACAGTCAGGATGTGCACCTCATAACTGTTCCTTCCAGGGGCCTCTTCTTGGCCTTTTCTGGCTGAGCGCCTGCTCTCTACCAAAACACTCACACCCAGGCCTGTTCTCCTTTCCTGACTGCCTTCAGGCTGCCCTTCTATCTCCCAGCAGGCCTGGCTCTTAACCACATGCTCCCTTATCACAGGACACTCCTACTTGGAGAGGTAAACTAGTCACAGCTGAGGTTCAGCCCAGATGCCCCTAAAGGACTAGCTTACAGCCTGAGACAGTGTCCCATTTTGCTAGGTGCTGTACAAACACTTAATAAGGGACAGATCCTGCCTCAAAGAGCTTACAGTCAATGGCCCCAAATCAGGAAAGCTTAAAGCTAAACATATGCTCATGTATTCTCCTCATTCAGAGCCTAAGTAGACATGACAGTGAATAGAAAGGAAGAGAAATAGAGGCAGACAGAGAGAAAGTGACTTGCCCACGGTCACACAAGAAGTCAGTGGCAGAGCCAGGAACAAGAACGCCGCTCTCCAGCTGCTGGCCTAGCCACGGAGCCACACAGCAACCCTTGCTACTACCTGTAATCAGCTGTAGCACCCTGTGCTAAGCTAGCTATTCAGTCACACCACCACATCAAATTCATCATTAGTCTAAATGTTTATTATTTATATTGCGGTAGCACCTGGACACCTGAGCCCCACTGTGCTAAGTGCTGTACAAAGGCATAACAAAGAGACCGTCCCTGCCCCAAAGAGCTTACAACCTAACTGTCAGATGGCAGACCACAGGTTGGTAAACAGACAGACAGGAAGAGCACAGGGTAACAAAGAGACAATTATGAATCAATAAAATTAAATATTGTGAAATTAAATATGCCACATTACAATAAAATGCATTTCTCTCTGCTACTGTTTCACACAGCATTTGGGGAGTTGTTCCTGCCTGAATCATGATCTCTGAGTTCCCACTTCCTTCCTGTGCTAATCACTGCTTGAACTATGTGGCCTGTCTGGTGATGAAAAGATGTCACATTCTGGGGAGAACAGAACCCAAATGAGCTTCTATTTGCTTCCTTCCATCAGGAAAAGAATCTCCCTGTCTGTGCCTGGCATCTGTCTCTCCTCTTTCTATTCTGGGAGGAACAGAAACAGCTGAGCTCAGATGCTGTATGTGAGGGAGGCAGATGGGGCGTGAATTCAGTAGTGATTGCATTGCTCACTTGTTTGGCATAAAAATGATGGACAAATGATGAAGAACAGTGAGAGATGAGCACAGGGAGGGCCTATTGTTATTTAATATTTCTCCCTTTAATATTTGTCATATTTGTTTCTATTCTTGTGATTCAACTGCCACTATTACCTCAATATTTAGAGTCTCATTTTGCCATCTTGACACGTTAAATAGTACCTTACTCAATGAGCAGTTCCAGTGAACTGATTTCCCATGGTGCATTTCTCTTGGCTTGGAGCAACAAAAACGACCGATCAGTTTCGCTCTCCAGTCATTTCCATGCTTAGGTTCTCATGTACTAGCTCCATGCTGCAATGTTTGGGTTGCAAAAGCAGAATGGTTGAAGTATTTGGTTTCGAACGGTCTCCACTGGAGCGAGAACACAAATTTGTGGAATGTTTCATTAGCCTGGGGTTCTGTAACAGTTTTAAGTATGCAAAATTTAAATCAATGTGGCAACTTGTGGACTAAGACAATATACCATGTGAGCAAATTTTTGAATAAGTTATTAGTTATTATTAGTATATTATTATATATAATTATTACTATACATTATTATATATATATTATTATATTTATGTTATTATTGCCTCTCATTTGTGACCAGAACCTGAAAATGCCTTAGGCCACAAATACAATGAGTTTGGTGGTTTTTTAGCCTAATGGCTATGGCCCAGATCCTCAAAGGTATTTAGGCTCCTAACTTCCGAAGAGTTCTGTGGAACCTCGAAAGCTTGTCTTGCTCACCAACAGAAGTTGGTCCAATGAAAGATATTACCTCACCCACCTTGTCTCGTTGAAATTAGGAGTCTGGATACCTTTGAGGATTTGGGCCTATTTGCGCGTGTTACTAAAACACCAGATCACTTGAGCTCGTTAATATTCTCCCGAGGAGAAACTGCTGGAGGTGCTACAGGTCAGAGCGAGGTGCATTGGCAGAGCTGCCTGGGGACCCCAAGACTGGAATATCAGAAGGTGCAGCGAGTCAGTCCTGAGGAGCATTGGCAGAGTTATTATAGGTGGAAGGGAGCAGGACCAGCATAGCAGTAGGTCAGGATTGAGGAGCACTGGTAGAGCTGTGTGTGGAGCCAACAGAGAGTGTTGAAGCTCAGGACTGAGGTGAATCAGCAGAGCTGGGTAACCTGACAGACGACATAAAAACAAACCCTACAAACATCTGAAAGGAATAATGATACGTTTTTAACAGAGGAAGGTGCTCCTTGGCCAATATAGGATGGAACCTTGGCCGCAATTGATGTCAATGGCAAAACTCCCATTGAGCTCAATGGGGCCAGGATTTCATAGAATCTCAGGGTTGGAAGGGACCTTTGTAGGTCATCTAGTCCAACCCCCTGCTCAAAGCAGGACCAATCCCCAATTTTTGCCCCAGATCCCCAAATGGCCCCCTCAAGGATTGAACTCACAACCCTGGGTTTAGCAGGCCAGTGTTCAAACCACTGAGCTATCCCTCCCCCCCGAGGGTCTGATTTTGCAGCACTTCACACCCGGCATGAATCAGGACTAATGTCACTGAAATCAATGGAATTGCACTGGGACCAGTGTGACTGAATAAAAGAATCAGGCCATTTAATATTCCAGTGTGGGTTTCACAGTTGGTAGGAGCTTTATGAGTATTTCAGTCAAAAGGTTGGGAGCCAAAGAATGGAGCAGTTTAGGCTTGGATTTGCCCTGGGTTACAATTCTTCCTTTTCAACGTTAAATGAGATTCAATCAAATTCAACAGATACTCAATAAACCGCTAGCAATTGCGCTGCTTCTTGCTCATGACCCCATCCTTGCTCCTATGGCCATTGCTTGGAATGCACTTTATAATGCTTCATTCAGGAGCCTCTGAACATTTGTCATCTCTCTTGGCAAATGGAAACTTGCTTATTTAGGTCTGTGCTATTTTACCAGTGGCTCAGGCGAGGCTGTTTCTTCCCTGCTATTTCTCTGCGTGTTTGCGTAGCGCTAATTTAAAGGCTCAGCTTTCTGCTGAGTGCTGCACCTGCCCCCAATCACTGTCAGGAGCGCTAATGTAGCTATCCATCTGCTGGGTCTGTTGAGCTAGTCCTGTCATTCCAGGGGGTAGTTAGACTGATGAGTAACCTGGGCATTAGCAAATGACAATCTCACGTGTACCTTTATGTACAGAGATGGCCCTGACATTCCCTTTTGCCAGTGCCCAAAGGTGGGCTGACATTTGAATAGCATGTGAACAGAGCAGCATAATTGTACAATCCTTTCTCCTCACATAAATAAGGCCTCATTCTTACTGGTTTATACTGGTGTAAAGGAGCTCAGGATTTGATCCATAGATTTTACTCACGTGAGTCATCCCACTGGGCCAAATTCTGCACTCAGTTACACCAGTGTATATACATTTGGAGTAACCTTATTCACCCTGATTACCACCATTATCTAATCTAATCTATCCCCATACACACCATCTATATCTGTCTAATCTATCAAATGGTAAAAAAAATACCGTTCTGTGGTTTTCTGTGTACTTTTAATATGTTCCATTAAGCTGATGAGATATATAAGAACTACTGAGACAACAGATTTATAATAGACCTGTCTAAAGCAGGCCAAACTTTTACACTTGAACACAATGGAAATATCTAAATAAACTTTAGAGAGGCGACCAACTTTTGTTGGTGAGAGAGACAAGCTTTCGGACTGACACAGAGCTCTTCTGGGATCAACAGGGCTACACCCCCATCGCATACATAAATATACTTTGTAATTTGTGTGCAAAAAATGGTTAGCTGCACCTACAATGGGGGTAGCTTGGTATGTCGATGAATAATTAACTGCTTGGAAAATGCCAGTGCAGAACTTTGGGGTGTGGAAGCATTTCTGGGGTGCAGGTGCCTTTTGGGGCAGTATCTAAGGTGCATGTCCCTGTTTTCAACATAGGCGTATATTAAAATTTGATCCAAGATATTTAATATTAATCTCCCTCAAGATTCATGCCCCTCTTGTCTTCTACCCTCGTTACACACATATTCACGGAGCTCTGTCCACGCTCCTTTCCCCGACTCTGCAGCATCTCCTCCTGCTACACTCTTGTGCCCAGGCACCTCCGTTTGGATCTGCAGGACTCTGCTATTCCAGTCCTGGGCTCTCCCCACACAGCTCTGCCACTCAGCCCCCACTCTTTAGCATCCGCTTGCTCTTCTAATCCTGCCCGTCTCCAAAGAAGAATCGTCTTCATGGAACTTATAATGATGCCAAATGGATTTGGTTTTGTGGGGCGAGGTGGAGGAGCTGATTTTATTTACGCCTTTAGTCCACTTTGGAATCCAGGTTTACAGAGGTGAAAATTTAATGTATTATCTTCAGTGTCATTTAAAATGCAGGAATTAAGCTATTTAGGGAAAAGTCCCCCAGGTGTTCTGTAAAAATGACTCAATCTTAGAGGCTGGAGTAGCCTCTGAGAGCCCACTACCCTTTCTCCACAGGCGCAAAGACCCGTCAGCCGACATCCTTTGCCCCCAGATCTAGGCAGGAAGCCCCAAATTCTATCCTGTGTTCCCATCACTGGTGCGTAGTGGTAGAGCCATGCCACTTCTGCAACAACAGGCTCCTGTGAGTGTCAGCCATGAGGGCAAGACAGGCCCCTCACGACCATTCCCTTCCTGTATACAGTCGTCCATCTGACAACTGACAGTCACTTATCAAGTGTAACTACAGGGGCTGATCTCAGCCCTTGCTCTGGAGATTTCCGTGGATCTACTCCCGGGGACCACGCAAGGAAAGGTTCCAGGTTAGGACCCAGACTTTGGATGGTTAATTTCACCTAGTGAAGACAGAGGCATGCACTAAACTCAATTCTTTTGTAACATAGGATAAAACATCCCCATTCCAAAGGGCTTTAAAGGGGCCCCTGCCATTGGCTACTTCTGTTCTCTCTTTTCCCCGTAGTCCACCCTAGAGAGAGACTTGGTTTATTGAGCATTTTAAAAGATATGAAGATAAGTGAGGACCTCTGCCCCAGAAGCACGATTTCTGCGCATGCCACCAATTTCCCTGGTTCTTCTTCTTCCAAAAAAAATTAGACTTGTTAATAAATCGTGGAAACAAAGAATAATGGACCCAAGCTTTGTAGTAATGAGCTTTTAAATATAGATCTACTTCTGTCTTGCAAACTCAGATCCATCAATACACACACATGCACACGCATCATGTACTACACACCAGTCTACTCCCCACACGCACTCAAAAATATCACATCACACACTACAACAAACACATCACTCCCATATGCACTCCTAATTGCGTACACCCTACACACACTGCAAACACACACAAAAATATACACAACAAACACTGCAATTATTGCTACCCTGGAAACATACCAACACACAAACAAAATTCCATAACTGATTGCACTCACACTAACACACATATCCTGAATATCCCCCACAAACATGCTGCATGTACACCCCTTGCTCAAAAATAGCCACATACACGACTTACATGAGCCCTATGCACACACCAACACACATCAGTAGCTACACACACAAACACAAGGCATACACAACCACATCCATACCAACATGGAAACCTATGCACCTAAATACCCCACATGGTACATACGAATTCCCACCCCAATACACAAATCTCCACAATCAAGGACTTACTCAATAGCCAGTCACACAAACAGCCCAAGCCAGACATACACACATCATGCACCAGCACAGGCCCACCGTGCTAAACAAATTTAATTTCAGTTGTTTGTTTCCATTATGTGATCATTACAATAGTTTTGGATCAAACAAAGGCATTTTTAGTGTGTGCTTTTGCTTCATTTTTTAGTCTGCCTGCATTTTTCTCGTTGTGGCAGGATATTCAGGAAACACCTTGCTTATGCTGGGGAATTAATGAGCTGTGAGAGGAGATATGAAGAGAGAATTGCTTACTGTGAAGTCTTCCTTGTTCAGCTTGGTTTGGTTTGTGGAGGGGGGCTTCTCTTGTTTTTCGCAAGCAAAGTCACTTTAAAATCCTGTGTCCACTGTTTTTTCCCCAGTGCGGGTTATTTTAAACCCTTCTATTTTTGTCTAATGCCTCTGCTGCTAAAATATACTTAGAAAGAAGTAAGCCTGGCCATTGCCCTCCTCCCCAGTCTGTTCCCCTTTATAGATTCATAGATTGTATGGCTAGAAGAGAGAGTAGCTCATCTAGTCTGTCCTCCTCTATAACACAGGCCAGAGAACTTCATCCAGTTACCCCCGTATTGAGCCTAGTTACCTGTGTTTGACTAAAGCATGTCACCTAGAAAGGCATCCAGTCATGATCTGAAGACTTCAAGAGTTGGAGAATCCATCACTTCCTTTGGTAGTTTGGTCCAGTGGTTAATGGCCCACACTGTTAAAATGTGTACCTTATTTAACATAAGAATGGTCATACAGTGGCCAATGCCAGGTGCTTCAGAACAGGGAATCATCAAGTGATCCATCCCCTGTCACCCATTCCCAGCTTCTGGCAAACAGAGGCTAGGGACACTTCAGAGCATGGCTTTGCATCCCTGCCCATCCTAGCTAATAGCCATTGATGGACCTATCCTCCATGAACTTATCTAGTTCTTTATTGAACTCTGTTATAGGCTTGGCCTTCACAACACCCTGCTGTTAATTTAATTTGGTGACTCCTAGTTCTTGAGTTATGCGAAGGAATAAATAACACTTCCTTATTTATTTTCTCCACCCCAGTCATTATTTTATAGACCTCTATAGTCATCTCTTTTCCCAGTCTTACTAATCTCTTCTCACATGGAAGCCGTTCCATACCCCTAATCATTTTTGTTGTACCTTTTCCAATTCCAATGCTTCTTTTTTGAGATGGGGAGACCAAGTCTGCACACAGTATTCAAGATGTGGGAGTATCATGGAGGTAATATGATGTTTTCTGTCTTATTATCTATCCCTTTCCCAATGTTTTGCAACATTCTGTTTGCTTTTTTGACTGCTGCTGCACACTGAGCATGTTTTCAGAGAACTATCCACAATGACTCCAAGATAATTTTCTTGATTGGTAACAGCTAATTAAGACCCCATCATTTTATATGTATAGCTGGGATTATGTTTTCCAATGTGTGTTACTTTGCATTTATTAACATTGAATTTCATCTGCCATTTTGTTGCCCAGTCACCCAGTTTTGTGAGATCCCTTTGTAGCTCTTGTAATTTCTAATTTGAATTTGTCTAGATTCAGCTTCCAGCCATTGCAAGAGCTGTCATTCATTTTTAGTCCCAGATCTACCCCCTTGCTGTTATCTCTCATTTATTATTATGAATTTATTTCCATCAGAAACACTGAATCATGAAGCTGAGATAAGGGAGAATGTTATTTTTGCTCAAGTAATTAATATCCCATGATAAGCCTCCTGCATTGCCAGCCATATCTGCTACAATTCATGGGAGGGAGGATTGTTGCTAGAATGTATTAAGCAGCAGTTTGGCAGATGATGGAGACAATACTTAATTAAGTTACAGAGAAACTAGACGAGCTTTCAATCCATTTATAAAAGCGGTAGAAGTTCCCATTTCAAGGCCAGTGAAAGGATGACAAATATAGAGGGCCCTGAGTCTGATCTCATGCATGATGTCAAAATCAGGAATAACTCCAGTACACTTAGACTGATGTAAGCTAGAGGAGAATTGGCCACTGGTATTTTGTTATATAAAGTCAAGGCCGAGTTCTGTTCTAGGTTATGCCAGGCCCAGGTAAATCTGGAGTGGCTCCAATAAAGGATAGTGAGTCACTCCAGATTTGTACTGGTGTAACAGAGCAGAACTTGACCCTTAAATATCAAAGGCTGGGATAGCATTCGGAAGAGGATGGTTTCATTTGCACACCTTATTGAACGTGCCAAAATATACACAAAGCTGGTTTGAGGCCAACAAGAGGGTGTTGATAATATTTCTTCTACTACAACTAGGGCCTGATCTTACAATTCTTGCTCAAATCAGTATTATTATTATCATTCATTGTTTGAACTACGGCAGCACCTAGAGGTCTCAAATGAGACCAGGACCCTGTTATGCTAGGTGCTGTACAAACACATAATGAGAGACAGTCCCCGCCCCAATGAGTTCAGTGTAAAGTCTCCTTGATGTCAATAGATCATATTCTGCTCTCTCTGCAATGGCTGCAATTCTGGAATAACTCCTTTCAAGTCAATGGAATTACACTGAGATAAGGGAGTGGTTCTCAGATACTACATTGACAAGGGCTTCTTTAGTTCCTAGACAGACAGAGAGATTAGATAGATAGATGGAGTGTATGGGGATAGATATATTGATAGATGGAGTGTGTATGGAGATAGATAGATAGATAGATAGATAGATGTAGTTATTTCCATTGTGTTCAAGTGTGAAAGTTTGGCCTCCTTTAGATAGGTCTATTATAAATCTATTGTCTCAGTAGTTCTTATATAGCTCATCAGCTTAACGGAACATATTAAAAGTACACGAAAAACCACAGAATGGTATTTTTTTCCAGTATAGGAATCAATGAAGCTCTCTAATAGCAGAAATCACACTGATGAGGCTTGCGGGACCAATTCAGCATGTGCTTAATTTGAAACCCATGAGTAGCACCATGCAAATCAATCATCTAAGGACCTTGCTGAATAGCGGGGAA
Organism: Macrochelys suwanniensis; assembly: GCA_033296515.1. NCBI lineage: Eukaryota > Metazoa > Chordata > Testudines > Chelydridae > Macrochelys > Macrochelys suwanniensis. The sequence goes on from CM065796.1 coordinate 12,791,157, forward strand.
AGTAAGGTGCTTGTGTCATAATATATGCCGAAAGGCCAATGCATTCTGAGGTAGAGTTATGTTATTAGTGGGCACAATGCTACATTTAACCAGCTTCAGGGCTTGTCTACACTACGGACGCTACAGGAGCAAGGCTATGGTGCCACAGGTATGTTGCTGTAGAGCCGTAGTATAGACACTTCCTACAATGCCAGAAGGGGTTTTCCCATCATTGTAGGAATCCCCCTCTCCAGGTGACAGTAGCTAGGTTGATGGAAGTATTCTTCTGTTGCCCTAGCTTATTCTACACCAGGGGTTAAGCTTGCATAGCCATAGCTTTGTTAATCTACATTTTAAGTGCAGACCAGGCCTTAATGGTCGACAGTGTGGAGTGCTTGATTTTAGGAAGAATACTAACAGCAAATGATGCACAATTTGCAGGTCTGACACTATTTTCAAAAGCATTTTTCCAGGGCACTGAGCCCCAGGAATCCACAGGGTTCTCCCCTTTCGAGCTGCTGTACGGGAGGAGAATGAGGGGACCCCTGGGCTTGATGAGGGACCAATGGGAGGGGAAGGCCTCTTGCTGGAGAATCAGTGGTGGACCATTGTACTATCTGGGAAAAGCTCACTGAGCTCATGAGTTTGCCCAGGGAGAACCAAGCCAGGTCCCCAGGGAAGCACAATGTCTGGTAGGACCATACGGAGCGTGCCCACTCCTATGACACAGGGGACCAGGTGATGGTCCTTATCCCAGTGTGGAAGAATAAACTCCACGTTGCCTGGGACGGGTCCTTTATGAATCGGCCAGTTTATCTCAGGAGGGTATGGAACAGCAAGCGTCTTGAGCTGAGGCCTCAGGATCAAACCCTGGTGCAATCTTTGCAGCTCCCCAACTCTATGATCACACAGGAAGCCCCAGCTTCCCAGGACTTGAATGCTGAATTAAGCCGGACAGGTCAGTTCATCATGTGGAGCTTAACTGCTCCTCTGCGAAGGTCTGAAATTACCTCTGCCTTGCACAGATCAGCTCTGGTTTCACTTTCCATTATTCTCCCTGACATCAGGAGTGCACTTGAGCCATGGACTGAAGGCTCCTGGAAAACAATTTCACAGATAATTATTTCTTAGATGTAGGCAGTTTTCCCCTGTCCCCTCCTGAGTTTAGTCATTTTTCTGTTCTGCTTCATGGAACTAGAGCCCAACCCCACAGTAGTCATGACCAAGAACTCTCAGGGGCTTCAGGAGCCCTTTAACTGGGGGATAACTGATCTCCAAGACAAAGCATTCCCAATATACTGGGAGATGTAACTGGTAGGTCAATGGTGAGCTCACTGAGATGTTACCGAAGAGTCCTTCGTGAACACCCTGGGATAGTATAGCTTGCGAGTGCTAGGACACTGGCCCTGATTGTCCAGTTAGGGCTTTTTATAAGAGGGAAATACCTCTTTATATCAGTGGAAATACCTGAATGTAGTTAAACTAGTGAAGCCACCTAATGTGGACACATTGATCCTGTGATAAACAATGCAGCTTACTGGGGTAAATCACACTCATGTGAGCCCCATTCTGAACCTGTGCAGTGTGTCTACATTAAGGGTGACATCCTGACCCCCCTGAAGTCAACAGGGGTTTTGCCATTGACTTTGGTGGAGCCAGGATTTCAACTCATGACCTAGATCTTCAAAGGTGTTTAGGCTCCTAATTTCCATTGTAAGCTTTAAATACCATTGAGAATTGGGGCTCACGTGTTTACACTGGCTTTACTACATGGCTGTACTTATGTGAAAGCAAATTTCCATTGTCTAAAGAAACCGTAAGGAAAAACAGCATTGAAACATTTGTTTTAAAGAAAAGCAGAGAATGTTGCATACAGCAAAGTAGAATAACAAGGTCACCTTTGGAACCTCTCTGTCCCTAACTGGATCCACTTGATGTTCATCTTTCTTGTTATCACCCCAGAGATTATGTAAAACAGATGTGTGTGTGTGTGTGTGTGTGTGTTTAATTTCTAAAGCCTCATGGACCAAATTCAGAGCTGTTGTAAGTGGATGCAATCCCAATGATTTCAGTTACATTGAAGCTGCTTCTGCAAGAGCTTTCACCCAGTGATTACATATAAACCCAGAATCAATGCCAGGTGGGCACAGAAATACAGATGAAGGTCATGTCTACATGGCCCAGCAATTCGGACTACGGGGGTGTGAATTGCAGCATGCACTAGCACACTGTAACTCCCCTGTACACGGCGGGTGCGAACTAAAAGGTACCTAGTTTGCCTTAATGTCACCATCTTTAAACAGGACTAAGTTAATGGGGACGAGGTACCTGTTAGTCTGTGCCCACAGCATCCACAAAGGGGAGTTACAGCAGAGCATGACAGCGTATGCTACAATTCACACCCCCTTTGTCTAAACCATGGAGCTGTGTAGATAGCCCTGAGTTTCCTCCTCCCCACCCCAGTTGCTTGCAGAAGCAACGTGTGGCCAGATTCTATTCTGTTACAGTTGCGTAAATCTGGAATATCTCCACTGAAATCGATAAGCAAAAGGAATACATCTTAACTGGTAGCAGTAGTATGCTTTTATCCTCTAAATGGACCAGACTTTAGAGAGGGACCTGGAACTCATTGCCATGAATCAAAAGTGGGGATTGAACCTGGGACACGCAGGTCCAAAAACCATTATCATGGGCAAGATCTAAACATCCCATGATGACAAGCAATGCACTGAGCAGCATGGCTGTCCAAAACAATTACACCAGAGATGGCACTGTACCAGTTTGGGAAGAAAGCCTGGCCAGTAGGATGCACGTGATAAAGAGGCCACAACACAAAGCCAGAGTGGGAAATACGTGATTTATCTCAGAAGAGAGACCCGTCATCCCATTGTTAGATGTTTCAGCCAGTCGGAAATGAATCATGGTGGACACAGTTCAGGAGGAAAACTCTATAACACCATGTGCAATCACTAGGAAGCTGGATACAGGAGGGGATTTTTCTTTCCTCTCTTTTAATTTAGCAGTAATAATGTCTACAATGCATTGACTTGCAAATTAAGTGAAGGTACGAAACTACATTCTTCTTACTGAGATGGGAGATTGTTAGGTTGTTTTATGTTTTCTCTTTTTAAATATCCCCTGAAAGGGAAATAATTTTGACCAACCAAAGGAGTCTCTTCCAGAGCAATCTGTGGGGGGAATGTCAACAGTAATAACACCTCTTATCTAGCATGTCTTGTCCATAGACCTCAAAATGCTTTGCAACTGTGGATCAAGTACCATTACCCTGGTTTTACAGATGGGAGAAACTGGGGCACGGGGCTATGGAGTGACTTGTCCAAGGTCACTCAAAGGTGGGTAGCAGAGCTGGGAATAGAACCCATGTCTTTTGACTGCCAGGCTAGTACCCTACCCACTGGATCCCACTGTTTCCCCAGTAGGAGCATATGTATTGCCTATTGTCCCGTACAGATTCACGTGTTATACAGACATGTCTGCCTTCACCTCTCCTGCTGTTCCGTTGGCTCCATTCAGCCCAGCCACCTCCCTTCCTTCCTCTTCCACTTCCTGTTCCTCTTTTGCCATCTCTGCTTCCCTGCCCCCGCTCAGCAGGGTGGCGCTGGAGAGGTGGCGGAGGAGCCGGCCCTCTTGGAAAGATTCGGCCAGATCCTTGGCACAGCACGTGGGGGTGTTGGTTTCGTAGGTGCTGTGAAAGCTGTTGTAGTCAACTTCGTAAAAGTCTTTCTCGAGGGTGAGGACAGGAGTGAAGCGGTGTCCCCACAGCACCTCCGTGTCCATGTAGGAGCTCCGGGCCTGGCACGTCATCCCTGGGTCAGGAGAGGAGACAAAGGCATATTAAATGCAAAGCTCTGGTGCGTGCCCACGCTGTCCTGCTACTATTTACGAGTGCTTTGGCAGATTTCCACACCTGCTGGCTTGGGGACACGGAAAAGGTCTTCTCTTAGCGAGCCTCGGAAGAGGCTGTAGCACAAAAAGCCGAGTATTCAAACACAGGGAACTGAATGGCCCCACTGCAGCTTTTCCAGACAGCTGGGATGTTTGCAATCCTGAACCTGGGGCTTACAGGGGGATGAGGTTTGCGGGCACTAAGTAGTAGGCCAGAGTGGTTCCGGCATGCCCCCGTGCTCGATTCCCATCTCCCCTCACTGCTCTGCTGATGCAGCTCACTCTCGACCTTCTGGCTAGTCCAGTGCTGGGATCACACCATCCCCGGCAATACACCTCATCCCTGACCTGCAGTGTCCCCGCTATTCCAGCTCTGAACTCCCCCCGTCTCTGCCAAAACACATCAGACCTGGCTTATATAGCGCCTCGTTAATCTAACTTTGGTTCCCCCAGCTGCTCAGTTGAAGCCCCTCAGGTCACAGCCCCCTGCAATTCCAGTTCTCCCTGATCAAACTCAGCTCACCTGCAGCAACACCTGCTCTGCCATTCCGCTATGCCACCTGCATGTGCGAGGCACTGGGTGCCCGGAGTGAGCTATAGGAGCCTGAACTGAAGCCCACCGAAGGCAGTGGGAGGATTTCCACTGAGTGTGACTGAAATTTGTCAAGCTTGTTCTCAGCCCAAGGCCGAATGCTTACTTTACATGTTCAGATATTTTGGGGAAGTCTGAAGAAAACCCTTTCAAGGGCAAAAATTCAGTCTTGGAATAAGTGAAATCACCTGCCTATGGCAAGGCCGAATTCTGTCCCAAATATTTGCCTTTTGTTAGGTTTACACGGGTCACGCTTCTGGAATTCATTCCAGGGCGATGTGGAAAGTTCGACCTCCCGACACCCTCATTGGTGCGTGAGAGAGACGCCTGCCTGGAATGAGATCAAAACATGTTTTCAATTCAATTCCAAGCCAACGCTCCCCGATCTCGTTCTCACAGCCCAAACGGACATTACTATAAGACGAAGGCTGTGACTGGGGCAAATGCTAGTGCCGGGGCATTTATGGTTCAGGGAGGAATATACCATATGTCTTCTAACACCTGGGCACAACAGGGGACAAACATTATGAAATGTCCCCATCCTGTCGAGCTCAGCTGTGGGAAGACATAAGGTACCTCTTCTCCCAGAGCTGAGAACAGCCTTGGCTCTCATTCTCTCCTCTCACAGCCTCAAGGGTCCTTCTCCTTTGGAAGTGCCTGTGGAATTCACATTAACATGACTGAGCTGTGCCTGTCCATCAGGACCCCACCCGTACTGTTTTATTTGTGGGTATTCCCTGTTGGTTTTCTTTCCCTTCATTCATGGATTGGTTTCAGCCCCTGGGCTGGAATGCAGCCAGAGAGGAGCACGGTCACTGGGTAGAATATACGCTGAGTCCCTGCGCTGAAGGATGGAATTGACTGCAAATGAAGGAGCTAGAGAGGTACCCACAACCACAGGGGTTAGCAGTGAGGGAGAAAGATTTGTAGATCCAGGCAGATAATATAGGCAGAGGGAGACTCAACTTGCTCCGCTCACACAGGCATTTCCAGGGGGCCTTCTCAGGGGATGCCCCATACCCCAGTCTACTATAGTGGAAAGAGCACCACTATGGCAGGTGATAGTGATGTGGGTACCCCTCATATACCATGCAGGCTTAGGCCTTTATAAAGGGACAACCTCCCACCCCCCGCACACAGTAGCAGTAATGCTTGGTAACTTCCATTTGGGTCTCTTAAGGGCTGTGCAAACATTAGTTATCCTCTTTCCCTCCCAAGTAGCATTATGATCTGTGGAAAGTGAGGCATGGAGAAGTGATACATTTGAAATATATCATAGGAACTTATATGGTCCCAACTACTGTAGTATCTGAGCACCTCACAAGTGAATTTGCCACACAGCAAGTCAATGGCAGATCCAGGAAATGAAACTACATCCCCTGGTTTCCAGATCTGTACTTCAAACACGAGATCATTATGGCAACTAGCGGGTCAGTCATGGGCGTATACAACTCTAATTCTGACTACAACAGGGCCTGCCTTTTCTGTATAAACTCTTAGGGTCCAATTCATTGCTGGCGTAATTCCACTGAATTCAGCCAGGTTAAAGCTTAGTTACATCAGGGACAAATTTGGCCAGCTTAAAAAAAAAAGAGAGAGAGAGAGAGAGCGATCTTAAACTGTCTCTGTGGCTGGCAATACCTAGCAGTGGGAAAACCTTAGCAGATCAGTGCAGAGGCTGGTTTCAGATGTGAACCCTGATCTGTGTAGTGGATACAGTTATGACACTGATGCATTCATTTTCTGCACACTGCACCTTTACATTTGAAATGTATCATAGGTTCCAACTACCGTAGTATCTGAGCACCTCACAATCTCTAATGTATTTATCTTCACAACCCTCCTTGGACGGAGGGAAGTGCAATGTTACTATCATACAAGTGGGAAACTGAGGCACAGAGAGGCTAAATAACTTGCCCAAGGTCACAGAGGAAATCTGTGGTGGAGCAAAGAACTGAACTTGGGTCTCCCGAGCTAGTACTAGCCACTGGAATAGCCTTCCTTTGTAGTAACTGTGCCTGTCTGCACATTTTGTTCTCACAGCTGCTGCAACCTATTAGAGAGGATGCACACACCTCCCCCACCCCTTCCTGGAGAGTCACACACACAGCTCTCACCGGGAGACTTTACTTTTGTTCTTTCTTGTTGATTTCCTTAACCTAAAACAAAAGGCATTCAGGCCAGTAGGCATACGGCTGCTATTTGTGCTTGAGGGAAGACATGTAACACTTTGGGCTGCAAAACAGGGCTGGAAATTTCTCACACAGTTCTTTTCAAGGAGATTTCCAGAATTACTTGCTTCCAGGCAGGAACAACAAGTACAGCGTTAGTCACAGTGTTCTGGCACTTCTGCTTCCTGGACTGGCAGGAACCAGGAAGTGCAGAGGCTGCTGTGAAAAATAAAATAAGGGAGGAGGAAAGTTATCCCAACTGTTCTGAGCTTTGAGGAGAGGGTCTGTTTGAGATTTGGGCAACCATTCAGGAACGGGGGATACAAAACAGTCTGCAGATCTCTAATAACAAGCTTCTTATGGACAGGCCAATGAGTGCCCAGATATAGTGCTGCAGGGATAGACAGTGCTTGACATTCATTCCCTTATGCCAGGTTGGCATACAGAAGACTTATGTAGCTCTCAGGTCCTGTCATGCTGCTGAGTACCCACACAGCTTTTCTCCAAGAGATGTGGGTCACTCCCCCGTCCCCACCCACCACCAGATAACACTAGCTTCTACCTACCCTCCTTAACCCTTGCGGGGAGACTTTGTTGCGAGCCATTTTAAACCTGGTGGGACATATTTGGGATGCCAGGACTGGCTCAAACGTGCCTTTTACATATCTAGCACCCTCATGCTGGATTTCCTGGTTCCTGACAGCCCAGGAAGCAGAAGTGCCAGAACACTGTGACTAACGCTGTACTTGTTGTTCCTGCCTGGAAGCAAGTAATTCTGGACATCTGGGCTTTAAGGATCTGGGCCTTAGAGGGCTGAAATTGGATCTAAAATTAGCACTGCTCCTCCTCGGACATAACTAGAATCCACGAAGGTACCTAAATGCTTCCGCTGAGCTGCTTAGTGCTCCAAGCGCCCAGAAATGGGAGTGGGAAAAAGGGGCATTTTTTCCCCTCTCAGGATTAGGCCCTATTAGTGGATGAGTCATCTCCCAGCACGGCTTTCCCACTGCTGAGTGGATGCCCTGTGTTCTCTAAGAACACAGGGCATCTGTAAGATTCTGTAAGGTTCTGTAAGAAAATCTCAGAGCTCTTTGAATCATAGAAATGTAGGGCTTAAAGGACCTCAAGAGATCATCTAGTCCAGCCACCTGGTGCTGAGCTTGGACAAAGGAAGCCTAGACTATCCCTGGCAGGTGTTTGTCCAACCTGTTCTTAAAATCTTCCAATGATGGGGATGCCACAGCCTTCCTTGGAAGCCTATTCCAGACCTTAGCTAGCCTTATAGTTAGAAAGATGTTGCTAATATCTAACCTAAATCACCTGTGCTGCAGATTAAGCCCATTACTTCTCATCATAGAATATCAGGGTTGGAAGGGACCTTAAGAGGTCATCTAGTCTAAGCCCCTGCTCAAAGCAGGACCAATCCCCAATTTTTGCCCCAGATCCCTAAATGGCCCCCTCAAGGATTGAACTCACAACCCTGGGTTTAGCAGGCCAATGCTCAAACCACTGAGCTAACCCTCCCCCCTCATCTTACTGTCAATGGATATAGGGAGGACAATGATCACCTGTTCTCCACAACAACTAAAGGAGTTGGCCGATGTGATTGCAGAGCCATTGGCCATTATCTTTGACAAATCATGGCAATCGGGGGAGGTCCCGGATGACTGGAAAAAAGCTAATGTAGTGCCCATCTTTAAAAAAGGGAAGAAGGAAGATCCGGGGAACTACAGGCCAGTCAGTCTCACCTCAGTCCCTGGAAAAATCATGGAACAGGTCCTCAAGGAATCAATTCTGAACCACTTAAAGGAGGGGAAAGTGATCAGGAACAGTCAGCATGGATTCACCAAGGGCAAGTCATGCCTGACTAACCTAATTGCCTTCTATGATGAGATAACCTGCTCTGTGGATGAGGGGAAAGCAGTGGATGTGCTATTTCTTGACTTTAGCAAAGCTTTTGATACAGTCTCCCACAGTGTTCTTGCCAGCAAGTTAAGGAAGTATGGGCTGGATGAATGCACGGTAAGGTGGATAGAAAACTGGCTGGATGGTCGTGCCATCGTGCATTTGATTTTTCCTTCCTAAGTGAAGTACTTTGCACTTGTCTTTACTGAATTTTATCTTGTTGAATTCAGACCAATTCTCCAATTTGTCAAGGTTGTTTTAAATTCTATTCCTGTCCCCTAAAGTGCTTGTAACCCCTCCCAGCTTGGTGGCCTCTACAGATTTTCTAAGCATACTCTCCATTCCATTAGCCAAGTCATTAATGAAAATATTGAATAGTACCAGACCCAGGACTGACCTCTGTGGGACACCACTTGATACGTCTTCCTAGTTTGACCATTGATAACTATGATCTTTTAACCAGTTGTGCACCCACCTTATAGTAATTTCATCTAGACCACATTTCCCTAGTTTGCTTATGATCAGATCAGAAGGGAGTTCCCCTCTTATCACCAGAGACAGTCAGCCTCAGACATGTAAAAGGAACTCCTGCCTTGCAGTCAAGGTCTTGGAATAGCTCCTTTACCTGGGGGGAATACCTTACCCTGATCCTGAGCTCCACAGAAACAATCACATTTATGTTCTGCTGTAAGTATTCAATTAAGACAGGAACAATGGAAACCTTTCATTGACCAAGGACTGCATACTGCTGGCGTCCTGCAGTAGCTGCTTTTTGTAACCCCAGGGGTGCACAGAGCCAGCACAATAAAACAACTTGCAATCACTCCATAATCTCATTCAGATATTCTTTTTTTTGCACATGTGTATCGGAATTTAATTGCATGGGGACCGACTGCCTGGCAACCTCTACGCCGCACAGCAAACAACAGCATTGTCCCGGCTGCAAATTCCCTTAAGTTCTGCTCTCCAGCCTGGCTAATTAATGTGTCTGTAATGGCCCTAGCTAATTATTGCCTCCAGCTGAAAGAAGATGACAGTGGAGGTGCTGAAAACAATAAGCCTTATTTTCATTAACAGAACGGGGTGCAGCTGCTTTCCGTTCTCACACAATGCGTCCTCGGCCCTGTGCATGCTGAACATTCAGCATCCAACTCTGCAATAGGCAGTGTAGCTCGCTGGACCAGTCTCTTTCCAACTCTGCAGTGGTTATTAATAGAAATCAGCAGGCCTTACCTGCAATAAAGACCTAAACCATCACTGGCATGATTACCCACAATGCACTGTGTTCACAATAGACAAGGACCACAGCCGTTTTGCCATTGTTGCACGTCACCTCTAAAGTATCGCTGCTTTCGAAGTAGATACACCAGAGCCCCCAGTACAGTTGCTTGAAGCACTTGCTCTTGGGAGATTTTAAAGGCCTTTTGAGCATGCAGAGGAATTGTGGGAGGTATCAAACTTCCAGAATTCCTCGGAGGGGGGGAAATCCCAGAAGGCCATTGGTGCTGACATAGTTTCTTAGCCCTTTTCTCAAAATGGAGGGTAATTATGAACTTTTGGATTTAAGACGTTTCTAGTAAAGCTTTGAGAAAGTAATTTTTTTGCCCTTTTTTATTTTGATTTTGGGCATTTCGTGACCCAGAAATTTCATTTCAATGAGAAAACTTTAATGAAACAAACAAACAAACAAACAACATTTTGATCAAATGCATGAAAGATTCAAAATGTGGGAAAATCCATTTTCATCTGGAATAAGTTTCAGAAAAAAATACTTGCTAATTGTATTTATTTTTCTGGAACATATGACCATATTTTCCATGGAAATGGTTCACAAATGGTCCTATTTTAAAATGAAAAAAAAAAGGATGCTTAATTTTTAACTGCAAAATCAGTTGATTTTAGAACATTTGAAATGAAATGGGAAAACCTCAACTTTCAGGCTTTTCAGATGTAAGCTTTGGATCATTCGCCTCTCTGCAGCCACCAGCTTGAGTTTCAGTGCAAATGAAAATTGAAACTAAGTTGAAACCTGAATAAATTTTGCAGAAAACTGGGCCCAGATGCATCACCTTTACAAAGAGGCTGTGGTCTGTCTCAGGCATGTAGCAAAGCTAGAATCCAGAAGAGTATTCCTCAGTTTCAAGTTCTGTAATAAAACTTTCATAGAGGTTTAAATTTTTAAGTGCACTGTATTGCAATCCTCAGAGGTAAAGTTTTAGTCTATTGGGCTGGAGTCCGACTTCAGAGTATTAATGTCAGAGGTTGAGAATGTTCCTACTTGGGGCAGCCATACATGCTTTGTTTTATAAATGGCTGGATTTCTGGTTTCCAATAAATGAATGAAGGCAGGTTTCTTTCATTACATTCAAAAGCCGGGAAAGTCACGGAGAAGCAATTGGTGTGTAAAATAGGTGTCAGGGAACTGTACCAAGAAGACACTTTCTTGACATCAAAATCAGTCAGAATCAAGCTGATCACACTATTTCAAAGACAGGAGAATGTTAATATGCAGAGAAGAAAGGGAATCTTGATGGCCCCCTCAGAAAGAAGTCTGTTTTTTCCCCACTAGGTACTCAATGGGAGCTGCAGACTTCAGAACCTTTCACTGATTGCAATGCCACTGATTACACAGCTAAAATAGAAGCCTCTGGCTCTGTTACATTGCTAAGAAAAGAAAAATTCTGCAGGAGATTGCTCATGAGTGACAGGCTTTTATGTAATTATTAGGTCACAGTTCAAATCCAGCCCCATTCAGCAACAGACAACGTTGCCGCTATCTCACCGGCATTAGGTTGGCTACAGATTAGCTGATGGTCTTAGTCTAGCTGTTGGAGGACATAGATGCCTGTATCAAACATACCATCACAGCTAGCAACCTTGTTGGCAATTTCATTACAGAGGACAAGTATTGAATGTATCCTGGAGAATTAACTAGCGGTACCCTAGATTAAGAAGTTTAATTTGAAGCACATCAGCAGGATGGTGGTAGGGAAAACTTTCACTACTGCCATCTGGCTAGACCTGCTCAGTGGATATAAACATCCAGCCTCCAGGGCTGTCAAGCCAACATTTTTCACCAGCATAAAATTAACTTTTTTTTATTTAAATGCCATAGAGCTGAATGTGACGTTCCCCTCTGGTGTTATCTGGACCGGTGATCTGCTAGGTCACTCCAATCCTTGACTCTGGGAGCCAGCCTTACCCTGCTCTGCCATGAGAACTCCCACTCCTGGGCTGTTCACACAGCCTCTGACATGTAAGCTGCTCCTTGGATTGTGAAACCGAATGACACTAGCCAATATCTCCGGTCCCAGACACAACCTTAGGAACCTCCATCTTGCAGTGTCCAGTTATGCCTGCTGAACGCTGCAAGCTTATATGAGTTTGTCAATTTAACAAAGAAATTGATATGTACCAGGCTTGTTATCCCAAGGGGAGCCTCTGACACACTTCAAACCAAACGCACTGCTTCATATAGAACAAACAAACAAATTTGCTAACTATAAAGATAGATTTTAAGTGATTAAGTCAAAGCATAACAAGTCAGGTTTGGTCAAACGAAATAAAAGCAAAACGCATTCTAAGCTGATCTTAACACTTTCAGTGCCCTTACAAACTTAGATGTTTCTCACCACAGGCTGGCTGGTTGCTCTTCAGCCAGGCTCTCCCCTTTGATCAGCGCTTCAGTCGCTTGGTATGGTGTCTCTAGATGTAGGTGGAAGAGAGAGGAAAAGCATGGCAAACGTCTCTCCCTTTTATCATGTTCTTTCTTCCTTCTTGGCTTTTCCCCCTCCCTTCAGAATCACGTGAGCATTACCTCATTGCAGTTCCAAACTGACCAAAGGAAGGGGGGTGACTCTCTTGAGAGTCCAGCAGATTCTTTTGTTGCTGTCCTTTGTTCCTGTGAGGCTGGGCTGGGTTTGTCCCATATATGCCCTGGTGAGGTGTGAACTGCCCCTCTGCTCTTGGAGGGTTTTTGCCTGGGCTTATTTTAAGCCACGAGGATACATTTTCAGCCTCATAACTACATACATGAAATTATAACCTATAACTTTACTATAACATTATTGTAACAACAATGCCCAGTGCATCACAAGCCTTCTGAAGACACCCGACAGGACAAACTTTGCATTGGATACCACACAATCTCTTTACAAGGATGAACATGGGGGTGAGCTCTAAGCTGTTATCTGCCATCACATGGATGCTAATTCTATGCTTGCGATACTAGGTGCGCTCTTTTTACAATGCAGACCCAGGCATTACTGGTAATCCCTCCCCCTGCCCCACACATACTGAATGAATTTCCCAGCTCAGTCCATTCTTCTCTTTTTCCTGTACATCAAGTTAACGACAAAGTCTTTTTCCACATATGCAGAGTGAAATTCACCCCTGTTCAGAGGGCTAGCACAAGGCCAATGTGCCACTTAAGTCCTCAGGGGTGAATTTCATCTACAGTGGGAATGGACAAAGCATGGAGAGAGAAGATGGTGTGGAAATGGACACTAATGACTAGCTAGGGTGACAGGGAATAGTTATCAATATTTAACATCCTATTATTCCAATTAAGCAATACACGTCCTTAAATTAGCATCAAAGATGCTGAAGTATCGCTCAAATGGTTGTAAAAAGTGCTGGGCAATTTACATTAATTAGTCCAAGAATACCCTGGCCTATGACAAAACCAATATTGTTCCTCTGACTTCAAAAGGAATATTAGAAAGTGGGAGCATGGTACCCCAATTATTTCTGTGCATCTTCTTTGGAGGAGGACACATTCGTACTTGATTCGCTTTGATTTTTATGCCAGAGGGGAAGACTGACATTTTAATTTTTCTGAATGCTCTCCAGGCATGGGAATGCTCCTGGGTGTTGGAAAGTCAAAAGAGGTAAGGGTCTAATGTAGGCAATGAAATGGAATATGCAAAAAAAGTTTACAGAGATACCAAATTTGACAAACTAAACAGGTTACAGAGAGAGAGAGAGAGAGAGAGAGAGAGACCACATTCACTTCTTTATATTATGACTCCACTTTATTAAATTACTGATGCTCTACTACATCATTTAACCTATCATCTCTTGCCTTGTTATGTTTCAGGAAGCGGTGGCACAAGGTTGACATCTCTCCTCTAAGATCAGATCGTTGGATTTGTCAGAGGAACAAATGAACGGAAATTTCAATTGCACTGAAACATGTTGCTCTGTGAGAGAGCAAGGATGGGCCAGGGGTTAGGTGAGAGACCTGGGTTTAATCCCCTGCTCTGTCACAGATGTCACTTCTGTGACCTTGGAAATCACATCAGCCCAGATTGTCAACATTTATTTAGGTACCTTACTCCCACTGAAAGCAATGGAAGTTAGGTGCCTAAATACCTTTGCAGATCTGGGCCTTAGGCTCTCAGTTCCCCATCTGTAAATGGGGGATCATGATACTATCCTAGCTTCCAGTGGTATTGGATGTATTTTAAAGATGGGGAGATGCTCAGCTACTCTGGTAAAGGGAGCCATATAAGCACTGTTAGGTATCATTAGTGATGATAATGTAGTAGTCAGGCCTGTATATTTGCCGGAGATAGAATTTTGGGTCTTGTTTGCCCATGTAACTTTTAATATTTGTATATTATTACTAATATGTGTGAACAAAGACACCGTGTGTTGCTTCTGCCCAGCCAGATGGGTTTGTTAGTACGAGAAAAGATAAGAGAGAGAGCTAAAGTGTTGCTGGTTTTGGTGGGAGTTTAATATTCGACTGCCTTGACTCCTATCTTGAGCCAAGGTCAAGCAACCAGTCAGGAGGGGCGAGGGGATGTGGCGGGGGGAAGGTATAAGAAACACTAAAAGCCGAAGAAATGCTTGTCCCTGACTGAAGCACGACCTCACTCCCTACCCCTCCCATGGGATACAAAAGAGGTGGTACCAAAGCCCCCTGACTCACGACCTTCCAAAACGGAACATGACCATAAATTGTAAGGAGTGGGACCAAGGGTGGGCACTACAGGTATAATTATGCCTGCTAAGGAGGGGGGAACTGGAACACTGGGAAAAAAGGCTCTGCGGCGTTAGAGCTATGGATATGCTTGCTTGAAACTAACCTGAATAAACATTGCATTGCCTACACTTGGGACTTCCAGTCTTCTGCTTTCTGTCTGTGTTACAAGGATCAGGAGAAGGGTGAAGGGAAAGCCCTTAACAAGCACCTTAAATAGTTCAGCAAGCGCCCTCTTTTCAGGGCAAGTCAATGGTAATCTGGTTCACTACTTCATTCCCACACCTCGAATCCAGGGATATCAAAGACATTTACAAATATGAATCAGTTTACATCACAATACCCCCTTCGTGAGAGGAAGGTACTATAATGCCCTTTTACTTGATACACATTTTTAAGAATGAAAATTATCCTATGGATAAGCAAAACCAACCAACCAACAAGCCAGTGCTAATTTTACTGTGTTTTGCATGCAAAGTTTGATTAATTTCAGGACATCAGACTGAAATGCAAATCCCAAGATCCACTGTGATTATTTCACACTGTTCTACCGTGGTAGGAGGGGAACATTATTCTATCCTTTTTAGGAATGGATGAACTGGGGTGCAGAAAGGGTGTGATTTGCCCAAGGTCACACAGTGCCAGCATAAGGAATAAAACCCAGGAGTCCTGATTCACAGCCAGTTGCTCTAATCATTAGACCATCTTCCTTCCAACAATGGCTAAGTATAGTTCTCTCCTTTTGAAACCATGTGCTAATACTGTATTGAGTCACTGGATTAACAAGTCAGCTCTATTATCTCCAATGGTCTATTTAATGTAAAGGGTGGGGGGAGTCAAAGAAAACCAGTGAACACCAGTGGTGAAATAAGATGACTTGATGCCTCCTGAATGCCCAGTGATCACCTAGCATCACATTAAGGCAACAGCACTGGTAGACAAGAGGGACATGGATCAGTGTTCATGTTGCGTTCCCCATCAGTACCTGGACTGCGGAAGCTAACGATCCAACCGGGGGACCAAATTCGGAGATGAATCCTGGTCACGAGCCACCTGAGGCACATTGCGCATATGCTAAGAAGAAGACTGGTAGGCACAGAATGAGGTTTGCAAGGTAGGTATATTGATAAGTCAATCTTTGGTTAATTGTCAGCGAAGGAGGAGAGGAGGATAAAAGATGTGAGGGAAGCAAGACTCATCCAGAGAGACTTATAAGATACCCAGACTCCTTCATCATAGGGAATGATGGCTTAAGGGGAAAAAGCTGGGCTCTCTAATGTTCGCTAATTGAATCAGCCAAGTCGTTCATCTCACAACCCAGATGAATCTGAGTGCACGTGGGGGATTGGCTTTCGCCTGCTCTTTAGTCTCTGGCAGCATTGCTTCATACTCTCTCTCTCTCGTCTATTAAGCAATGAAGAGGTTAGTGGAACATCCATGTTTAGGGCTCACAACGGGCCAGCCTAATTCTGTCAGTGGACTGGGGCTACTGGCTTTGGATTTTTGTTGCCATGGGGTGAGGAAGAGAGAAAGAAAGAAAGAGCATTGAAAGCACAATTGCATGGACTTTACAAACAGATTCCTTCCCATTTTCTTCTCTTGCAAGTCAAATTTGGAGCAAGCAATCTTGACGAGTGTCCCTCTAAGATAAGGCAAGGGAGAATTAATTCCCTAAAGTCATTGCTGTGCCCAGTTCATTAAGTTGGGACTGTAAATGATTCTGTGGCTTTCAACATGCCCATAAAAGCAGCACTGGATGCTGGAATGCTTGTCACCTGTATTGATTTAGCCTCTGCTGTAGATATTTCACTCAGGGAATAATCAACACCGGTCTGCCCAGAACGGAGCCTTTCTCTGATGTTTTCAAAGCTTTGGAGCCAGTAGTGCCAAGGCACACATACTTATCTACTGTTTCTACAGGATGCTGCTTTAGGTAGGACTAATGCTACAGCAAGGGAGTGTGTCTGATGGAAATGGGGCAGGGATGAAAACTGGAGGGTGAGCGGGAATTAGTGGTTAATTTTTTCCCCTACAGCTGGTTGAAACTTTTGGAAATTGCAATAAACAGTTTCCCCACAAAATATTAATGAAAAAATATTCACTATATTTTGACCAGTTCTAGTTATGTGTCTATACCTCTAGCCATTTATATGGTACAGTGGTCAGGCTTGAAGGGCCTGATTGTCAAAGGTATTTAGGATCTTAAACATTCAGCTAGGCACCTACTGGGATTTTCAAAATCATCTAATAAAGATAGGCACCTAAGTCTCAGTGACTTTCAATGGCAGGGAGGTGCCTAACCTGCTTCGGGGGTTTTGAAAACTCCATTAGGTGCCAATGGGCATTTTTAGACACCTAAATATCTTTGAAAATCTCTCCCGCGGTGCTTTGAAAAAATGACTAAACCAATATTATCTTCTTCCTCACCAGGTAGGTGTATATTCAGATATGTTGGTGACTGCAGTGATCTGAAGAAGAGCTCGGTGCAGCCGGAAAGCTTGTCTCTTTCACCAAGAGACATTGGTCCAATAAAAGATATTACCTCACCCACTATGTCTCTCTTGCAGGAGACACTAAAGTGAGTTTCCACTAATTTGTACCCATGCCAGCCCAACCCAGTTCTGGGAGAGTGAGCTGCAGTCTATTCCTTCTGCATCATCAACAGAACGGTTTAGTTCCAATTAGCTACATCTGTGTCCTCCTCCTGCAGGCTAATAGGATAACACAGGTGATAATGAGGGCACAATTTGCCCTGCTGCACTTCTAGTGCTGACAGCTATGTGTGAGAAGGAAAGAACCCAACATTGCTCTCGGATCCCAGATTGAGCTGGTAACACTGGCAGTTAGAAATAATGGGGTGGGATTTTAAAAGCAGGCTCAGGGTGGTACATGCTCAGGCCCAGGCCCTCAGAAGTATTTAGGTGCTTAAGATGCAAAGAGTCACTTTTGAAAATCCCACTGGGCACCTATCTCCCATTGAAATCAATGAGTTAGGTACCTAGGTGCTTTTGAAAATCCCACTGGGTCTTTAAGTGCTTCTTCAGGCACCTAAATACCTTTAAAATTTGGTCCTCTGCTCCCATTGACTTTCAGTAGGAGACGTGTTTCTAAACTCCTTAGTTTTTTTTTAAATCACAACCAACGTTTTTTGCTCCTTGTAAACAGAGCAAATTGCTCTGCAGTGATTGAGAAACAATAACCACGGTGCCATTTTTATAGTTCTCTGAAAGGTGACGGTAGAAATGAGGACTAGCAGCTCTTCTCATCTAGACTAACTGGAGCAATTTTGTATTCAATAAGCTTCCGTGTAAACCAAAAGTAAACTGATTATTAATATGCCTGTCTGCAGTGTTCATTTCATTAGGTCTGGTCTCTCCAACATCATCCTATCTACCACTGACAGGTTCTAGCCTCATCTCCAAATATCAGACCACCTGTATAAATATTGTACCTAGCAGTCAGCTGTAACAGGGCTAACTTTGTCACTGCACTAGCTCAGAATGCCACCCATGTGAAGCAAAAGCAGCACATCAGGAAATAATTCACATATTCAGCAAAAAAAAACAACAACAAAAAACGGGATCCAGCTACACTAACAGGGACCAAGTATTGTTCACTTGTCTATGCAATATTCTAAATTGAGGACCTTCATTCAGTTCTTAATAACAGGAGTTCATCTCACAAGGATGACCATTCCTGGGCAGTCTTAGCAAAGGCCCAGATACATGCTGCATTATTGCAGGACACCCTGTTCTGGTGAGATGTCTCCCCACCACTCTACACATGAGCCATACGGAAAGCCACCTGAATTCTGAATGCTTTAGTCATACCTTGGCACACGCTGACATCTGCCCAGCCCTAGACCCAGCGGGAAGGGCTCTTCCAGCTCCATCTTTTGGGTTTAACAGCAGATACGGCACTGTCTCCTGAGATTGGAGTAATTAATTTCCATAGATCCAGGCTCCTTAATGTCATTACACCCAGGTCTGGGCAATCCCACTGGGAGAGGAGTCCATTTCTAGAGCAATCCAATTCCTCTGCCATGCTTTTAATTTTGAGGTTGTTGCTGGTAATGACTTCCTTTTGCACATCATTAGCAGTGGCTGAGCTTTTTGTCAGAGGAAGTACAGTCTAAAGCCGCAGAGTATCTATTCAACCAGGACTTGATGGTGCTAGTTTGTGATGGTGAAATGGGCCTTGGGCCACTAAAGTACTTCTAGGTATTAACCTCCAACCTCAGTGCAGGGCTCTCTTTGATATCAGCCAACTCAGGGCTACCAAATAAAATTCCATTATCAGTCTCTCTCCTCTATAATACCCTGAAATGCTGTTATTTTTCATAATGCCCAAGAGTGCACTAAGAGCCTCACCGTCTAGGCGAGGACCTGATCTGCCTTTTGTTTTACACTGCTGTAACTTTACTGACGTCAGTAGAGTGACTCCTGATTTACACTGCTGTAAATGAGTGGAAAACTGGGCCCGGATTGCTAGTAGCTATAGCACAGTGTTATTCTACAGCACTCTTACACCAACGAGATGCACAACCAAACACACGACACTACAGCCCACTACACTAGATATGGTCCCTAAGGAGAATCTGCTATTCCGGTTCTCATGAGCTTTGGTAATGTTCGTCTCCAGCTCTGCATACTGGCCCATCTCGACAATATACCTCTGGTAAAAGAATACGCCCTAGTAATGCTACATTAGTCCTTGCATGTGTTGCAAATAGGTTACTCTGCTGCCATATAATCTAGTCAGGGCCATCCTCAAACTCTGCTTGGAAGCTGCAGCTATTGCTGAGGGCCGCTATCCACCCGAAGACCAAGGAAAGAAGCTGGGGGCACCACCTGTGCTTGTCTTCGTCCTGGTGTCCTGTTTGCTTCTGAGGTGCGTCTGACAGTTTTGAAAGCCAGGAATGGTCTGGGACCCAGCGCTTTGAGGGGTCGGCTTCCTCTAGGCCCTGTTGCAGCAAAGTCTGCCCCAGTAGGTGACTCTGGCTGTGAGTTCTTGGAGTAAAACTTTCTAGACCAGGGATTCTCAACCTTTTTGGGAGCTCAGGATCCATTTGTAAATGTTTATGGCCTGTTGCAACCCAGCAAATAGTCTGGGGTTGGAAGCCCTGGTGTGGTTTTGGTCAGGTCCTGTCCCCTGTGTGTGTGGGGGGGCTTGCATCCCGCCCAGCACTCACCCACAATGCAGCTCCTGTGCTGTGGGGCTTGGCTCTCCGATCCAGGCAGTGCAATCTCCGGGGCTGCACCGCTGCCCAGGTTTGTCCCCGGCACCCTGATTGGACCAAATTTGTGTGAGTGGAGCTGTGACCTGGCTGATGATGTTGCAGAGCCACTCATGCAAATTTGGCCTACCCGGGCTCCCATCATTACGACGGCTGGGCCAAACTTGAGTGGTGCTGGGACCCAAGAGGTTGCAGTGCCTGGAGCAGGGAGGCGAACCCAGCCAGCCCCGTGGGACAGGAGCTGCCACACGCCTGTACTTTGAAACATTCTAGCGACCCAATTTGGGGTCCCGACCCATGGATGGAGAACCCCTGTTCTAGGGAATTATG
Source organism: Macrochelys suwanniensis (assembly GCA_033296515.1). NCBI lineage: Eukaryota > Metazoa > Chordata > Testudines > Chelydridae > Macrochelys > Macrochelys suwanniensis. The sequence goes on from CM065796.1 coordinate 12,811,262, forward strand.
GAGCCCCCTGGTGGTGAATGGCATGAATGCCATAAACGGGAAATAATCAAACCCATTTGATTGCAGTGGGTTGAGTGGGAGGGTTGGAACTCTTGGACCAGCTTCAGTGAACCCCACATAGGTCTTCCAATTTTCACCAGCGGGATGCTTGCATCTGTGCTAAAGCACACCCTGAAATAGACAGCCAGGGCTCTCCCATAGAATCATAGAATATCAGGGTTGGAAGGGACCTTAGGAGGTCATCTAGTCCAACCCCCTGCTCAAAGCAGGACCAATCCCCAATTTTTTCCCCAGATCCCTAAATGGCCCCCTCAAGGATTGAACTCACAACCCTGGGTTTAGCAGGCCAATGCTCAAACCACTGAGCTATGCCTCCCCCCTATAGCCTCCCCATCTCTGGGACTGTTTGTGCTCAGAGATTTGGCAGGGTCCAGGCACAATGCAGTTGTATTTAATTAGTGTTTGATTGGTTAAAAACCTGCTTGTTTGTCCATTTGATTATTCCCGACACAATTATGGTAACAGGCATCTCTGGGGGCAGCAGAAGTGGCTCTTGAATGCCACCGGGGGGGGGGGGGGGGAGAACAGAAAATTTACTAGAAGTTAGGTTTTCCACCCCTAACCCCCTTAAACTTGGAAGCTAAAGCACCAAGTGGTATGGTGAAGGTTGTTTTAAGAGTCAGGAATAACTGCACCCCATTCATGCACTACCAGTAAGACATGATAGCGGGGAGAGAAACTTTACAGGGGGCTCAGATTAAGTTAAAAAGCTCTCTCTGGCATTTCAGAGTCCATCTGTACAGGGCTAACCCCTCCCCCCAACTCATTCCAGTCACCCGCCTCAGTTTTTTCCTGTGGCTTAACCCCTTAAACACCCAAAGGCTGATCTTCCTATAAACGCACAATACTAGCGGTGGCTCTTCTGCCTCCAGAATGCTTGGTCCTGGCTTCTAGTTAACAATGCCTTCCTCTCTCCTGATATTAGCCCATCCATACTCTAAGGCGCTGAATTTACCAAGGCTCAGGTGCATCTCTGCTTCCCAACTCTGAATTCCCCAGCTGGCACTTAATTCCTAACGCCCCATGCTGCTGGCTGGGTAGTGCCCCGCTACAGGCTACACTGAGGATAGACACGGTTACAGATACCCCTACCCTATTCCAGGAAGCATTGAAAGAACTGCCCTGCCCTTCACAAGTACTCATCCAGCACTTTAATACTCAGATCACCGCTGGGGTGGGGTATGCAGGCATTTTCCCCATCTGATACTGGGTCCCAGAGAGGTTACTTTATGGACCAAAAATTACACCGAGAGTCAGCAGAATAGCCAGAAATAGAAACCTGGGCCTGGAGGCCTCCAGCAGAAGAAAGCCAAGAATCAAACCCAGGTCTCTTAAAACCCAGCTTACCACCCTAATTACTAGGCCACGGTGCCAAGCACACAGTTCAGAAGAGAGTATTGGGTAGAGGGCCTCAGAAGCTCTCCGCCTGCTCCCTTTAGGAGGGAGACGAAGATGGGCCTTTAGCTAAACACTTCAGAATGTTGCAAATCTAAGTTTGCTTTGACAAAGCACACGGGAGTGCTTCTCCCCATGGTGGGTCCCCCTTCCATGCTTAGCGTGATGCCAGCTATTAAATGACATAGAGACAACTTGTCTGCAGTATTGTAGCTGTGTCGGTTCCAGGATATTAGAGAGACAAGGTGGGTGAGGTGATGTCTTTTGTTGGACCCACTTCTTTTGGTGAGAGAGACACGCTTTCCACCGTACACAGAGCACTCCACAAACAATGTGCCCTAGAAAATGGGTGGGTGTATATTTAGTGTTGCACAGGGAATCATCAGGAACAGATGTTACAGTAGCCAACAAGTAGTCACTTCCTGTTTTCCAGGGAGTTCAGACTGTTTCCAGCCCCTCTGATCTAAAAGGACTCCCTTATGCATCTGCCGTCTCATACTTTCTGGAAAGTGAGATAGGGATTTAAAGACACAGAATAATTTCATGTTGTGCTACAAATACTTTTGCATTCCAGTTTTGGGAAGAACTGGCCGGGAACACCTATTCATGGGAGGCCACTGGGACTCAATTGATTGGAACCGGGTGACACCCAATGACACTGCATAACACTTGTCTGTTTTCTGTCTCCCTGCACCCTCTTCAAACTCCCCTTGAGAAAGTCAGCACTGCTTTTAGCTGCAGATTTGGCACCACACTTTCATGTGCAATGAGGCTTTGGCGTGGAAAGAAAGCTCAGCCAGACCTATCTCTCCCATCCTATCTGTTAGATAGCGCTATTCTGTGCTGTTTAACGGCTGCTACATTCCACCTAGAGGTGGTTGTACTGTAGTAGGGAAAAATGATCTGTATATATTCTCTCTCTCTGATCCTCACTGAGATGTATTTTCCGCATTTGTGAAGAGATCAAGTATCTTTTATCACGTACTTATAATGTATCATGAGATATGCTACATACATGCAAATAAAGTAAATACAAATTAATGTTCATTACGAGTGCCATTTTAGACTTCTGACCCTCAGTCCAGTTTCTGGCCTTTTCTGTCCTATATCACAACCAGTCCTTGGTGTACAGAGATTGTACCAGAATTCTTGGTTTTAAATAGATAAAAGACACAAGAGATGGAAAAAGACCCATAAAGTCAAAAGATGAGGTCCCCAACCAAACCCCCAGATCCAAAACAGGCTGAACATGGGAGTGTTCAAAATCAGGACTTTGTGGCTGTTGGGCCCCCTCTTAATTAGGTCACTTCTGGCTAGTGCAGAGCTGATTGTTTCCTACAGCATATCTCCCTGTGCTTTGCTCATTCCGGTTTAAAATGACCTAGGCAACAAACCTCCCACTAGTTCCCTTGGGAGACTATTCCAGACTAGAACGTAAAAATCCCCATTTAACTCCAGCTCCGCACCTGTTGTTCCAACACACCTAATGATTATACTTGACACACACAAGAAAGCTGCTATGCTTCTGAGACATTTAGTTTAGCCCAGCTGCTGAAAATGTAAAGTGTAACAAATATCTACCCTTCTCATCCTCCGTCAGAGTGGTGACTGAAGGTACAGTGATCATCACTAAACAGTAGTAACAATTGATATCTAAAATAGCTCAGTCATAGTCTATTTTAAATACAGGATAGAACTATGACAACAGTTGGGATTGAACCCAGGATTTACAGAACTAAATGCCTGTCACAACTATTTGAGCTAAAACATAGGAACAGCCATACTGGTGAGACCAAAGGTCCATCCAGCCCAGTATCCTGTCTTCTAACACTGTCCAATGCCAGGTGCCCCAGAGGGAATGAACAGAAGAGGCAATCATCAAGTGATACATTGCCTATTCCCAGCTTTTGGCTAACAGTCTCCAGCAGTAGAATGTCAGGAATCAAACCCAGGTCTCTTAAAAGCCAGTCTATCACCCTAACTACTAGACCACCGTACCTACTAAACAGTTAAGAAGGGAGTGTTGAATAGAGGGCCCCAGAAGCTCTCCTTCAGCTCCCTCTGGATAGGAGACACAGATGGCCCTTTAGCCAAACACTTCAGAACATTGAAAGTCCAGGTTTGCTTTGAGTTGTGGACAAAGTACATGGACATTCTTACTTCTCCCCAAACTTGGTCCCCGCCCCATGCTTAGTGTGATGTCACAAAGAGCCCCCTCTTGTATTTAGAAGCTGTATGAGACTCATCTCACTTATATGGACCAGCCCCTGGGAGGAGCGAGGGACAAAGATCCACATTCTTAGCCTAGGTGTCATTGGCAAATGTTGATATTTTAATGCCCGCTGCATTGGCTTTTTGCTCTGTGCTGGTTATTTTTGGCAAAGCCTTACCTGTTGCTTCGACCATTCCTTCCAAGATGACCACGATTTCAAACTCCTCCTTCTCCAGCTGGGCACGGGACATCTCCCAGAAGGGGCTCTTCTCGTTGATTTCGTGTGAGATGATGAGCGGTGACACCAGGAATAGCCTGTCGTCCCCCGTATCAAAGCCCACGTTGATGTCCGTTTGGTTCAAGGGGATAAACTCCCCTTCTTTGGTCTGTTTGGACTTGATCAGCTTGGCTCTAATGGAAGCCTCAACAATGTGGGAATTCCGGAGGTCCCCGACCCGGAACATTAGACAGAGCTTCTCATCCCTGATAGAAATCACTGCATTGTTGGAAAACATGAGGGTCTCGGCCCTCTTCTTTGGTTGGCTGATTTTGACAAACATGCACCCTACCATGAATGCATTGACAATGGAGCCTAGAATAGCCTGAATCAGGAGCAGTATGATGCCCTCGGGGCACTTTTCAGTGATAACCCTGTAGCCGTACCCAATTGTGGTCTCGGTCTCGATGGAAAACAGAAACGCGGAGACAAATCCACTGAGATTTTCAACACAGGGGATCCAGTTCTCATCTTCGAGATGGTCTAGATCTCCCCGGATGTAGGCAATAAGCCACCAAATGAACCCAAAAAACAACCATGTGACCGTATAAACCATGGTAAAGACAAGGAGGTTAAAGCGCCACTTGAGGTCCACCAGAGTAGTGAAGAGGTCGCTAAGGTACCGGTAGGTTTCATGGACATTTCCATGGTGCACATTGCACTTGCCACTCTTCTCCATGTAACGCTGGCGCGGCTTCTTCATTTCTGCTGCCAGGAGACGGGTTCGGTCGGTGGCGATAGGGACATAGTCCCGCGGCTGTCTGGGAAGCTTCTTGGGATCCATGGGTGTGACTCCAATTTCCATGTCCTGGTTCATGAAGATCCTGGAATCTCCAGCCATGGTTGGGCTAGGGCAGGGTGAAAGGAAACAACATTTAAGACATGGGGAAAATAGCTTTGCCAAACCAGTGCTGCTTTCAGATTATACAAAGGGGTGATCACACACACTGTGCAACACTGACACCATATTGAAAAGCTTTGTCTTCTAATCACAGAATGCTGGGCACAAGCGCATCCTGCATTAGAGGAGCTTTTGGGTAGGGCCCTTCCCGTCTTCTGGTATTATTTTTTGATGCCCTCTTTTAAGGTTAAATAATCATTACCTCATTTGTAGAGAATGCTAACCGAGTGAAGCAGGAGTGCTGAACTACTTGCTTTGAATGGCCCCTTTCCCTTGGTAGTAAGTTTGCACATACCTTGTTACTGATTTGGGTTATTACTTTTTTTTTTTTTTTAATAAAAGCTCTTTAGGATCCTTTTATACAAGGCAGAGAGGGATGAGAAGTGAGGACAATTTGGACTACATTTTCAAAAGGGACTAGTGATTTCTGGTGCCTCAATTTTTGGGGGCTCAGCATTAAGAGACCTTGAAGGGGCTGGTTTACAGAAAGTGCCGAACACCAACCCTCGGCAAATCAGACGCCCTTGAAGGCAACTCAAGTTAGGTACCCAAAATCACTAGTCACTTTTGAAAATCTAGTTTCTTAGAGCTCTTCTAAAAAGCCTATGATCTTTGTCCAAATCTTTTCTTGACTAATTATAAACAAATGATGATATGAGCGCCAGTCACTCCTGTCAGGTTACAATGTAACATCATCTTCACCGAACATTAAAATTATAAAGTAGGTATTGCTTTTTTTAATGGAAACTATTTCTTCTATTGAAAACCAAGAATTCCATCTTCAGACTCAGGGCAGAGAAAGAGTTTCCCGTGGAGAGCTGCCTAAGAAGCCTTCAGTATATCAAAGAGAAAGAGTAGCAACATTCTCCATGATATGCGCTCTCTGCAGCATCCTTAGCAAATCTTATTAAAACCTAACCAAGTCTATTACAGTTCTATCTTTAATCTTATGCATCTGCGAATGGGAAGAGGTACAGGGATACAATTAAGAGTGTCTTGGGAAAGACAAAGCTTAAGGCTGAGCAAAGTGGTTTCAGTTTTTCAATATAAAAAAGTATTAAGGGTGGGTGGGAAGGAAGCAGAAAGACAAATAAACAAGGCAGCGGATTTCTGCTTCCACTGTATTGCAGCCGGTTCTGCGATTCCCAGCAGGGAATTTCTCTTACTCCTTGCATCAAAGCTACATAAATCAACCAAAATAAGTATTTCCAAAAAAGCAGCCAGAGTTTATTGATGGAGCCATGTCTACTGGCTCACTACAGCATGGGTGCTAGTGATGGCCCAGTCACCTGTGTGGAGATGGCAACCTGCCTTTGTAGTTAGAGTGAGTGACTGAGAATTGAGATCTGCGTTCTAGTCCCAGTGCTGGAAAGTTGGCTCCCTCAGCAGAGTTCTTCCTATACAGGAGAAGGAGGCACATGAAAGAGAGATGTTACTACCACCAGGTGTCCCCCTCTGTAAAGGTGGGAGAAATGCTGCAGGCGGCTGGACCCAACTTCTCCTCTGCCTTCATTTACCAAACTCTCCTGCCTTCCTGGCACTGTAGCACCAAAATACCCAGCATTTCAGAGCCTGCCTGGTGACAGGCCCAAAGCACAGGGGAGGTTGATATGACCTTTTGTGAGGGGGCAGTGTGGTGTGAGCAAGATGGGACCAGTAGGGGGTTGGCAGCTGATAGAAATGAGGGAGAATTTTTTTTTTTTTGGCTTTCTGTTCTGGAGGGAGGGGGACCGGGTAGTGATGACTGGTGGCAGAGTGAGCTATGTAGCTATTAGCCTAATGTTTTCTGTGTACTGCCCCTTTAACTCTCTTGGAATGTCAGGGCTGATTCTCTGCCGCCTCGCATAATGCGTGTCCGCTGACATCTGTACCCAATGTGGGTGTCAGGATGGCAGGGCCTGTTTACCCTCCCTTTGTAAATGTCAGTGCCAGGTGCAAGTCAGTGGAGAATCTGCATAGAAACAGAGGTTCAGTGCAGTGGCGATAGGTGCAGAGGAAACACACTGGATAGAGACTTTCCCTTTTTTCTTTCTTTGCTTGCCCTTTTCTTTATTCATCCAAAAACCTAATTATTGAAATTCACAGGTTCTGGTTGCTCGAGGGGTGTGGAAAGGAAAAAAAAAAGAAGTGTCCACTTTGTAGGCAAATTTTTGCATGATTTCAATCAAAAAAGAAGCTGTACTAAAGACAATAGTTTTAGTTGTTAAGGGTCTGTGAAGTGAAATTCTGCTGTTAGTGACACTGAAAGAGAGCACAGCATAGCCCAAGACAGACAGATATGAGCGATCAGATTCTATACAATGCAAGACAGGAAAAGATCAAAATCTGGTAAAAACCCAAAATCCCTGCAACACTGACTCATGAAAAACCGCCTGGAGAGACTAGCTGTTAATGAAAGGACACTGAAACCTGCCATAAGCAAAAGCACGCAAGGAACTGGCAAAAATTGGTTGCTAGGACAGCTGGTCTTTAACTACAAGTCAAGTGAAACTGTTCGGGAAATCTTGGGGATACTTAAAAGAGATCCCTCAAAGCAGAAGTGTTGCCTGTTGCAGGTGAACTGTATTGTCCATTTCACTGTAATTAGAATTTGTCCTAATATCTAATCTTCATTTCCCCTGTTGCAGTTTAAGTCTCTTCTAGCTGAGTGATACAAGTAATTGATCACAGTCCTCTTCATGTAGGAGATTAATTCCTCTTTTTAAAGGAGGAAGCAGGATCTAGCAGTTAGAGCGCAGGGTTAGGTGTCAAGAGACCAACCTGAGTTCTATTCCTGGCTCTGTCAATGACCTACTTGTAACCTTGAGCAAATTGCTTCCCCTCTCAGAGCCTCAGTTCCCCACCTGTAAAATGGGGGATTAACGCTACTTCTATGTATAAAACTAGGCAAATATAATTGTAAGTCGTGTAGGGAACCTTCCCTGACCTTAGAGGTTTGAAATCGCCCATTTGTCGACATAACATAGCAAAAAGGGAGAACAGTGCAGATATAAGTTTGAATTCCTCCTTTATTCCACACACATAACCACCCTCACCATGCACACACATCCCTCCTGGTTAATGGTAATTGTGTGCAAGCATGCAAGGGAGAATTGGCCTTCAGTTTGTGAAGCACTGCTCTCTCTCTAGCAGTAGATTCAGAGACTGGAACTGCCTCTGATGGTCAGTCACAGGTACCACTATGTTTCACTGGCATTTACCGTCCTGTGTTAAACAAGGCCAGGGTAATAAAAATGTCATTTTCGTACAAAGCCACATGCTCCTTTTAGACAGGCTGCCTGAGCTGCTGCAAAAGGAGATGGGAGTCAGTGCATTATCAGTTCTGCAAAGAGGCCTTTTATCAGGCTTCTCGGTATCGCTCAGCTTTAGCCCAGATGCCAGACTTGAGGAGAGGAGGGGGCACTAAGGGAAAGGATCTTAGATTTGCTGACATAGAACGAGACGGATTTTAGCTGTACTTCAGAGGGAATCATTTTTCCATGGCTGCTTCCATACAGGGTCGACATACCTCTTGCACCCCCCCAAACAAACACCCCCAAAAAGTCAAGAGCGGACTTCTGGTTTCTTAGCAGGGTTATTTTTTTTTTCTTGTGAAGAATTTATGTCAAATCCAGAGTTCATTAATGGAAATGGGGATTTCACCACTAGCTTCAACAGGGACAGGTTTTGACATTTTTCTTGGAGGGGAAGGATGGCCTTATGGTTAAGGCAAAAAGACATAGGACTAGGTTAAATTTTTACCTCTGCCAGAGGCTTCCTACGTGACCTTGGTTAAATCACTTAATCTCTTTGTACCTCAGTTCCCTCTTTATAAAGTGGGGATTACACCTCTTCCTTTCTTCTACCCTTTCTTCTGTCTTGGCAGTCGGAATCATAACCCTTTGGGACTGTTTGTACAGCGCCTAGCATGGTGGGATCTTAATCATGGCTAATGCCTCTAGGCACTGTGGGAATTATTTGTATAATAAAATAAAATAATAATAATAATCTGGCAATGTATTGGGTGAGAATCCAGAGAATCATAAGAATGGAAGTAAAATCTAAACAAATCCCTTTTCTCACCTTATTATAATGGTAGGTCAAATTGTTTTTTCCTTAGCAGAAACACACGGTTCAAAACTTTCCACAGCCATGTGAACTGTCTGTCCACTAACAATAAAATGTTTATATTTATAAAACTATCACCCCTTAAGGAGCAGAACTGCCAATCTCTGTTCCAGAGGGGTTTGGAATAGTGGGCATGGGGAGCTGCGATGTAGAGCAGAACTGAGATGCACTGGCAGTTGCATGGGAGCCGAAGGCTGGTTCTGCAAGTTTGGATTGACGTGTATTAGCAGAGCAGCGTGGGGCCCAGGACTGGGATATCAAGGGGTGTTGCCGGTCAGGATTGTGATGCACCAGCAGAACTGTGTGGATGCTGCACCTGTCTGCACTATACCTCTCTCTACTTTCTATCACTTCAAAGCTGTAGAAGCAAGGCTGCACAATAACAATGCAGGAATGGGGGCTGAGAGAGAGGCCAGCCTGGCAGAGGGACAAGCAGACAGTCAGGTACAGTAATAGACTGCTGGATAAACACTCTGATAGAATGATTATTACTGAAAGAGCTGTCCTTTTGCAGCCCCTCTGCCGGTGCCACATCGAATGCAGCCCCAGCCATCAATCCATAGACTCCACTGAGATGCAGAGTCCCTCCTTGTTACATCACAGCAATCGAATTAAAGTACCTGACTGAAGGATGCCCATAGAGGTGGATCTTTATCACCAGGGACAGATAACAGACAGATTTGCAGGCAAATGGACTGAAACAGAAGAGTTCAGATAAGGCAAACTGAGCAGAAGCCAGGGTGGAATGAAGGAACGCCATTAGAGAGGGCTGGCCCTTGCAAATCTATTGGGTAGTGGATGCACGCTAGAGAGATGATTATTGCCAAATGGATCTTTATTTCCCGGAAAGAAGGTAGATTTCCATTCACCTATTTCATTTATTGCCTGTATTTCATGAGGGTGAATCTGTCTGTCTGCACCAAATGAATGTACATGGGCGAAACAGACCGACCCAACCGATTTGGAGCAAATCAATCCTATTCGCTATGCTTCCGTTTCCCCATCTCTAAAATGGAGCTAATGAGACCTGCTTCCTTTGTAAAGTGCTTTGAGATCTATGGATGAAAAATACTGTGTAAGAGCTACTCTGTTGTTATTAATAGACAAGGCAAAACATTTAAGAAAATCTGTATCGGAGGGAAACTGACAGCATTTCAGTGATAAAACGTGGGGTTCAAAGCATAGAAGCTGAATTACCTTGTCTCTCTCTCCCCTCCCGCCCAAATAATTCCTTTTCAAAGTGTAATCTCACTCAGCACCAAAGTATCAAGATTCCTTTCATTTCCACTGAGTTTTCATTAGCTTGGCAGGATCACTTTTCTAACACATTGACTAAACTGAGTGCCGACTTACAATGAAATTCCTCTGGGGCTGCAGGAGATACCTACCCACGGAAACAAAAAGGGGCTGATTGATGATTAGTTAGGCAGCTACCAAAGGAAGTGAGATGGCTTTGCTGCTTGTTACAGAGCCAGGTTGATGACTGCTTATCTGCTCAGAGTTTGTTATGCTTAGAAATATTGTAACACCGGCTGTTTGGTCTTTCAGAAAATGGGCGGTAAGAAAATTTCTCTGGGCAGAAAGTTGGCAGAATATGGGGAGAGACGAGGTTTATGGGTAGTTACACTGCTTTGTTGGTATGCTTCCTGTCTGTCTAGCCCTCCACCCAACACTGGATGATCAGCATTCTAATATTCCAGAGCTCTTTAGTCCTCAGTCAGGTTCCAATATGGCCCCCGTTGCCATAGTGAGCACCTCGCCATTTCAATGTATTTATCCTCCCAGTATCCCTGTGAGCCTGGGAAATGCTATAAATCCCGTTTGACGGAGGGGGAACTGAGGCACAGAGAGGCTAAATGACTTACCCAAGGTCACACAGGAGGCCTGTGTCAGAGCAAGGACTTGAACCCAGGACTCCAAAATTTGAGGGTAGTGCCACGAACACTGGCCCTCACGCCTTTCCTTCCACTGAATAAAAACCCACGGTTTCTTGTATGGCTGAAAAATCAAGGTAACATCTCCTGTACCCCATGGAGAAGGGACCTCCTCCTGCGCTGAGGCAGGGCCACGTAAACCTAGACCATCCCTGACAGGTGTTTGTCCAACCTGTTCTTATAAACCTCCAGTGATGGGGATTCCACAACCTCCCTTGGAAGCCTATTCCAGAGAGAGTTAGAACATTTTCCCTAATATTTAACCTAAGTCCCCTTTGCTGCAGATTAAGCCCATTACTCCTTGTCCTACCTTTAGTGAACATGAAGAACAATTGATCACATATCTTCAGCTGATCGTCTATTATCTTCATACAAAATGCCCAATGGATTTCCGTGTTGTACAAATACTGCTGTTGTAGCCAATGATCTGTATTCACACCATCTTCTGCAAAGGCCCCTTAGCTCTCACCTGCAAGCAGGGTCAGGACTGATTGGTACCAGTATGGAAAGCAAGGGAATTCCAAGTGCACATGGTCATGGAAGTTGCCATGGGAAGTGGTGCTGATTGTGGAATAGGTGATGCTTACACTTAAGTCAGTACTGAACACAATGTCCCAGATGGCTAAAACGGAGGCACAGAATGCCTGGCCCAAGACCAAACAGTGATTCAATGGCAGAGAGGTTTTCTGAACTATCCTATATAGAATTGAATGGAGTTATACTCCTACTATAGACAACTTTAGTTGCTCAATGAAACTTGTAACCATTCTCTATGAAATCCTATAGATTTTTAGAGTAATTTCTATAGAGCTTTCTACAGCATCTCATACCCACTAATTTAGATAGGGCCTTTTCACCAGAGCTGCTTCAGAAAATTTTACACCAATAATGTGTCAAATCCACAGCTCGTGTAAACAGTTGCGGCTCCATCAGCTTTAATGGAGTTAAGCCCATTCACATCAGTAGAGAATCTGACCTTTGTCCTTCTATGAGACAGAACGAATTGACATCTTATTTTGATTGCTAGGGGGTTAAAAATTCTGTTTTCACTGCTAGCTTTTTGAAAAGTGGAATACGCTAAAAAAATAAAATCTGTTATTTTATTTCTATTTATGCCAGCTTTGCGGAGAGTAGGAGGGGGCTGTGAATGCATTTTTCCAACAGGAATTAAAGCATGAAAAATCATATGTAAAATACAAACTTGTGGGTGTATTACAAATATACTGAGGTTAGTCTAATAAAAATACAGTGGAGGAGCTAACATTTTAATGAAAAACAAAACAATTGTATTTTTCACAAAAGATAGGGAAATGCTTTCTGAGCTGTTCTAGTGACCCTGCAAGCAGCCTGGCAATTAACAGAGTGAGTGTTATTTTATATAAAATAATGACTGGAGAGCATGCAGTTACCATAATATAAAGACCAGGGAGTGTATATTGCCTGGTATAATGACTTGCTCAGTGGGAGTGTAAATATTGCAAGGGGTGGATGGGGGAATGTAATTAATATAAAATAACTGGGCAGCTGTAAGTGAAGAGTGTGGATAAAACACAGTATGATGAGGGATGCATGTATAAGCTGATGTTCAGAGATCCTTAACTGAGTCGCTAATATTCAGTTGATAGTTGGTTCCCCAACAAACCAAACCTGAAAATAAACCTATTTGATCCAGCCCTTTTCCAAGGAAGTGGCTCTCCCCAGGGCTGGGCTCTCCCTCCAGCAGCGTCGCTTTCCATACACCTCTCCCACTATCTACTTCCTGATATCTTTGGGGGGCTGCTTTGGCAGTGCCCATGCCCCATCTCCCAGCTGATCAGGAGTTACTGACCATCATTCTATTACTGGCAGTTCATGTTCTCTGGATGCGCCAAGAGAGAACCGGGTCAAGGAGTTCCCCTACCAAGACTATGGGGAAACCCAAGCCAAAGGGCACAAATACTGTACTTCTGCTGTTGAGCACATATATTATTCAATTCTCCCATCCCCAATGGTGATCGAGAGTCACTATATAATTGTGCACCTGCTTGGAAAACGGTGCACCTTCTACAGCACTTCTACAGCACCTTCCCTCCAAGGATTTCAAAGATGAACTGGCTAAGCAAACTGCTTTTCCCCCTTCCCACCCCGAGATAGGACGGTACTGTTATCCCCATTTCACGGAGGGGGAAACTGAGGCACAGACTGGTGATGTGACCTACCCAAGGTTACACAGCTGGTTAAGTGTCAAGGTGCAGATTGGAACCCAGGTTTCACTGCAAACGTCCAGGCGGCTCTTTAGATCAACAGGAAGGGACTGTCTCTAATGTTAAAATTTTCAGAGATTCGGCTTGGATCAGCACTCAGAACCCTGCCTGCTTCTCTGGACTCTTCAAAGCTCCTGGGGCCGAGCGACTGGGCTGGAAGACTTCTGAGCCTGGGATGACTGATGGAATTCAGGGCGAGGGGGAGGAGAATTGAGCCCCAGAAGTTAGACAGCCTGCCCTGCTTCTAGAGACGCTTATCTGACTGACACGAAACTTACTTAGATCCTCCCTAGCTGTCTGCACTGTCCAACTCTTGGCGGAGAGCTAGTGGGAAGGTCCAATTTCACTTCTCCCCACCCTCAAGCTTGTTCCACTACATTCCTAGCACAAAATTATTTCCTTATCTAGGGCACAGGCTCTGTTTGCTAGCAGGATTTCAGAGCTGGGAAGCCAGATTATCAGCTCTTTAGGGGAAGGACCACCTTTTTGTTCTGTGTATGTGCAGCACCTAGCACATTGGGGTCCTGGTTTATGACCAGGGCCCCTAGGAGCTCCAGTAATACAAATATTGAATAGTACTAATGAACCAACCCAGTAAAGGCCAGCTCAGACCCTGGCCCCTGACATGCCACGTTGGGCCAACCCCAAACAAATCAAGCTGGTTCCGACTGCTGATCAGTCAGTCCTGTGATTAGCCCTAAGACATGATTCCGCTGGGAACTGGCTCAGAAGTGTTAGAGCTTCGCCGGTTCCCAGGCCGTTCATGACACTCAGTTCACCAAGGAGTGAAAAATAAATTGAATAAAAGTGAGGACGTTAGGTCAGTTCAGCATGCCAGAAAACAGCCAAGCCGGGGGGTGGGGGAGGTCAGAGTGCTCTGGGCAATCACCTCAGACAGCCAACAAATGGGCCACCCTGATATGTGGCATGGCATGAACCAATTGGGATTCCCCGGGCACTAAGCAGCCCCATGCACTTCAGAGGTTCACTTTAACAATAACAACAACAAAGCAGAGGCTAAACTCCAGCTACTCTTTGAACCCCAAATGAAACAGTAAATGCCCTAAATTTACAGTGTAACCTTTAACCCCCAGGTGCAAACCCAGAGTCGCTCCATTGGCTCCAGAGCTGGGCAGCTCCTCTCTCTCTGGTCCTTATACAATGACCATTACCACAGTATGGGACTGCCTCACAATTTATCCTCATAACACCTTTGTCAGAGCTGACAATGGTGTGTCCAAGATCAGTCTTTCCCATCTTTCCCAGTAGTCCCCAGGCAGTTAGACAGCACCTATTTACCCATTGTCTCCCTCACGCGGCTGGGTAGAGCATCCTTGTGCTTGGCTGACCTAGGAACCAGTCCACTGAAGTCCTCCTGCCTTCTGGGCAGCAGCCAGAGAAGAGAGACAGAGAGAGAGAGAGAGATGGGAAGCAAACAAACAATAGGGTAACTTACTTGCTAACAATGGCTCTTCATCAGTCTTGCTCCCTCATGCTTTTGGGGGACCCGGTGGAGACAGAGCTGGGAGGAAGGTAAAAACAATCGCTGGAAGGGCGTCCGGTCCATGCCATCACCAGAGCATTGGGGTCTTCTTATCCCAGGCTCTTCCCTCCCTACCGCCTCCTGCCTGGTATTACAGAACATTTATGTTGTGCTGTGGATGTAAGTGCACAAGTCCTCTGCCCCTAGCCATCCCAGGCCTTTGCTGGCTCTGACAGAGATGCCATTGTTTCCCAGACCCCCGGCCCTCCAGCACCACGGTGCTACTTTTGCCTATTAAATCTCCCTCCCTTTGCCAGCTCCCTCTCTCTGACTGTGTGTAGTACAAATGAATTCTCCGCGTAATAAAGCTACTTAAAGGGCCGGGGAAGGGAGGAGGGAGAAGAGCTGTGCACATGTGATCAGGAGCATCATCTGTTCTGAATGAACAGGAAAGGGAAAGGTGGCTGAGAGTGAAAGCAGCAGGGGAAGGAGGGAGGGGTTTGGGCTGCATCTTTGTACAGAATAGGCCAGTCTGGGGAGGGGTTGGGGGAAATAAGAGGCTCCTTCATTTCCTTAGCAAAATGCAAAGGATATTGTGCTCCCCTATCAACTGCATGGTCTTTGCTCTCCCTGCTAATTCTGTGCGTGTCTGCGACCCAATGCGTATGCACCACCCTTCTTTGTCTGCAAGGTTCCGAGCTCCCCTGTGCCCTCCTCTGTTGTGTTGGTATTTTTTTTTTTAAATCACGCAAACAAAGGCAGCTCTTAAAAGTGAAGGGCAGGGGAAATGCAGTAGCTGGAGCGCTGCACGGCTATCAGAGAACTCGTGTGTGTTCATCAGCGCTGTGAAAAGCATAGCGGGTTTCTCTTCGGGGATGGATCCAGGAGCAGAAAGGGGGAGGAGGCAGAGGGAGAGAGTGATTTCTCTGGAGCCTGTCTTTTGCATGTCAACTATCGGATCGTTGCACAAGGACTCGCCCTGCAGCGGGGGTTCCCTCTGGTCCAGCTGGATCAAGAGGCACGTTCCCCACGCTCCCCCTGGCCTGCTTGCTTTCTTGGCTTTGATTTGTATAGCCTTCATTTGAGAATATCACGAGCAGTCCCACTAGGTTGAATAGGAGATTTTATCTTCTGGCAAGCAAATGTCAGGCCAGTTGCAGGTGTCTGACTGAGGCCTGGAGACTGAAGGGTAGTCACAGAACAAGTCACGCCAGCACAAGCTTCCCCATTGTGCTCCTCAATCCTGGCCCCAGAGCCCCACTTCATTTTTTAGTCCGGAGCTCGCATGCTTCTCTCTCAACACATCTCCTGCCTGAGCTTCTGCACTCACTGTTATTGCAGTCATTCTGTCCCCACACAGCCGTGCTGACACACCGCCGCTATACCCTGCAGCATACCTCGTGCTGCTTTCGCACTTGCAAACTCCCCTGAGCAATTCCCCGGAGAACTTGCAAACTCCCCTGAGCAAAACCAGGAATTTTCTCCAGTGGAAAGTCAGATCATGTCACCACGTTTGTAGCAATGAATAAAAGTTGTGCCACCCCCTTCCGCCTCACCCCCAACTTCCCCTTTTTTCCCCTGCAAAATTGTTGAGGCAGGACGGAAAAGCATTTTGCTCTGTTTGCAAACCTCCCAAACCTTGGCCATCGTTTGTTGGTTTTGCCAGCAGTGAGAATTTTGTGTGGGCGTGTGCTACTGCTCTGCTTGCCAGAGCTTAGCTGCCGGGCAACTGGCTCTCAGTCCACGTAGACACATTCCCCTTGTGCTGTTTAACTCCTCTTTGTTGCTGCCAAATGTCAGCGGGCACCAGAAAAAAGCGCTCCCTCATCCAAAGTGTAAATGTCACGTGCATTAATCCCAGGTTCCATGGCATCGTAAGGAAAGACGTGGGCCTAGATGGTCTTGATGTGAAGAACATGCCCAGGAGATATTACTTCTGGAAGGAAATCCTGATCTCTTGTTTTCTAGCAGGTGAGACCTGCAGGGACTAAGGGCCAAATTCACATGTGAGTACAAGTCAGTCTACAGGGAGCTCAGAATGGAGCTAGGCAGACTTTCCCTGACACTCAGACGCAGTAGGCCAAGTTCAGACATGTGCTGCATTGTAAGCTACACATTAGCAGGTGGGTGTGAGTCTAAGGGAGTTGCGTTGGAGTCTAAGCTGGCATGAGGCATGTGCTAAAAGCCCAGGGAACGCATAAGATGGTGCAAGGTAAGAACCCCCACTCTGTTTTCATTTACATCTTCTTATGTCTTGTATGTAAGTTATACCAGCTGAAACTCCCTTACACATTGGTAGCAGCTGGTAAGTGGTCTAAGAGAAACAAACAGTGGAAAGGCGGGTGCCTTTATTTATAAATCAACCCTGAATTTGGCCCCGGTCGGAAATTCTCCAACAAATGTTTTTCCTTTGGAAAATGCCAATTCATTGACAGCAGAACGTTTTGCAGAAGTGTGTTGATTCTGAAAACATTTCATTTAGGAAAAAACCCCGGAATGGAATGTTCTCGTTTTCTGTTTTGAAACAACCTTTTGTTTCAATTGCTTACAATTTTTTATTTTATATAAAATAACATAAAAAGTCAAAGTTGAAATGAAACATTTCAGGTTTACCAAAATGGGACAGTTTGAGTGATCCAAAATGATTCTCTCCCCCTCCAGCCCCAGAATTTCAGTTTGTGGAAAATTTCAATATTGGTTTGTGTTCTGTTTCAGACCAATTTTCTTTTGAAGTTTTGGAATTTCTTGCAAAACAGAAAATCCCGCTCTAGTGTGCAATGCATAAACCCCTTCTTATTTAACCCACAGTCAGCCTGGAATAGTATCAGTTTTAAACTTCAAAGGTTTTGGCCACACTAATTAATAGGAAATACTCATAGCTTAAAATAAAGCTCAGTAAACGTGGATCAGAGGGTCACTCGGGTTTCAAAATGATATACTTAAACTCACTTCCTTACCAGCCTTGTTACCAATGTTTTAGGACCAGTAAAAGTGAAAGAATGTTACTTTTTGCATTTCACACTGGTTAGACAATGAGACTAGTCAGTTGCACCTCTTGGTTTTCATGCACTAGGCCAGCGCTGTGATGTCTGGGATGCAAACACTGCAGAGGACTCTTTAAATCCCTGCACCACCAATAGCAAAGCTGTTTCCAGAGAGATTTAAAAAGCACTGTTAATGAAAACCCCCTGGTTATTATTAGGCTAGAAGTTAGAACTCCCACCTTTTAGAAAACAAGAGATCGGCTCTCCTTTCTGAGATGTAACATCTGCTGGGCATGTTCTTCGCAGCAAGACCTCATTTTATCATCTAGGTCCTGGTCTTTCCTTATGATGCCATCAAAAATGGGATGCATAAAGCATTAGGTTATTAGGTTACAGAAACCTTGGTTTGGGGCCTAAATGATCTGAATACCGCATTTAGAGTCAAACTTACCCTATTGGAAAAAATGTTGAGCAATGATACCTACAGCCCTATTAATTTGACATGTTTGGGGGACATCAAAAACTGGATAAAAAGAAGTGGGGTCCAGGTATTTGAGAAGCAACCGGGAAATGGTTCCTGGGGAGACCTAACCACACAGTTCACTTTAGGAGAGGCTTTGGTTTAAAGCAAATGGAAATTGGATGAGTTAGGCTGGAGTGGATACTTTGGGGCATTCACCTCTGTAAACATCAGCCTCCTTTGAGGGCATCATCCTTCATATTATTAACATGATCCACAGCTTCTGGATATATAAAGTGCCACGACTGTGAAATGTCTTTTTCTCATCTACAGCTAGCAAGAGGACACTGCCCCCTCCTGTCTGATCCAGATGGCCGCCTGGAGGTGGCAAATGTGTGACTCGCCATGGCTCGTCACCGAAATGCTCTGTAGACACTGCCCACTTTTATTACAATTAGTGCAGAGCGCAGTAACCCATCCACGCAGCAACGTAGGCCATGGAGAGCCCATCCGCCCAGCGCTCCACTCTCTGCACTGACTTACCATTCAATACATGGCTGAATTCAAGGTATCAACCTTTACCTTCAAAATCCCTCCATCAGACTGGTTCAAGTTCCAGTACCTGAGCATTGCCCTTGCATGATCATAACCTCCCCACCCTCTCCATGGCAGCTACATTGCATTGGAACCATCAGCCCTGGGAGTAAGAAAGCCATGGGTGCAGAAAACAGAGCTTTCCTACCAACAGGCCCTGAGTAGAGCAAACCCCTCACCACATACCAGTAAGAATGCAAGGGTTGTGTATGCAGGATGCAGGGATCAGTGCTCATTAAAGACAGCCTTTGCACATTCCTTGCATTAACACTGAATAGTTTGCATTATGCACGTGTGACCCTTGACTTTTCATGACAGAGGCCAGCCCACCCTGGCTAGATATGCTGCAGAAAGAGGCAGCTCTTCTGCAGGTATGTGGAATGTCACAGACAGCATATCATAGACTCATAGACTTTAAGGTCAGAAGGGACCATTATGATCATCTAGTCTGACCTCCTGCACAACGCAGGCCACAGAATCTCACCCACCCACTCACTCCTGCAATAATCCTCTCACCTATGTCTCAGCTATGTCTCAGCTAGGAGCGGGAACCTCCTGAGGTCTCCATACAGGTGAAGCAAGCTCTCACACCAGAAATCTCACAGACAGGATCTATATGTATCCAGCTGACCCCACATTCCTAATCCTACGAGATTTTATATAAAATAAAACCACTTACCTTTGCAGGGCCCCCCCTTGTGTTCGGTGGCAGGAGTTGTTTATGTTCTCGGAGAGCAAGTTCCTAGTGGGGATGAAGTGTTGGCTCTGCCTCTTTGGGGACCAGGACATGGCTTCGGATGCTGTTTCCAGAACAGCCCGGATGACGGTGTCACCTTCACA
The DNA here is from genome assembly GCA_033296515.1 of Macrochelys suwanniensis. NCBI lineage: Eukaryota > Metazoa > Chordata > Testudines > Chelydridae > Macrochelys > Macrochelys suwanniensis. The sequence goes on from CM065796.1 coordinate 12,830,752, forward strand.
CAGGCATCAGCTCTGCTTCTTTCTGAAAAACCTTCCAATAAAATTTGAAATGACTTTTCGTGCTGGGGAAAGCTGCCAGACTGACTGCTGTGGAGCGCGGGGTCCTTTATAGCCACAGAGTGCAGCATGAAGACACGCTTGCTCCATTACATCCCCCATCAACATACCCAACTCTGAACCGACGGGACCCCCTTTAAGGCTGCAGGCTCGATGGCCCATTCAGTCCTCGGGCTCTCTGCTGAAAATGCCGACAAGCGGACCAATGACAGAGCTCTTTCTGGGACGTGGGCCTCTTCCCTCCTATCACTGGACTCCGACCGGCCAGCCTAATTCACACTGTTTTGCATGAGCGACGTGTGACTGCTTTTCAGACAGTTGAAATAAAAGCCTTCCATCTTTCCAGCTGGTTCCCACCTTGTCCCTGTCCAGAGACTGAAGCGCTAGTGATTAACAAGCAGCACCATCTGCTGGTGCTATGTGGTGTTGACACTCATCTTTGCCCACAAACACTGATGGGGTGGAGGGTGGGGCAGAGACAGAAGTTAAAATGAATGGGAGCATGGACTAGCACAGCTCCAGCTCTTATCCCTGGCTCGGGGAAGTCACATTGCCCCACAATTCCACCCACCCCATTGCCGTGTACAGTCAGAGCTAGGTGTCCTGTTTCAATCCACATTAATGGCGTTTCAGAGTCCATTTGTCTATTTTAACCGCTGGATGTGGGAGCATATGCACAAAGTCTGGACTCTTTGGGCTTGATTATCTGCCCACGTACATTGGTGTAAACGCGGGGGCTTTTCCACTGATTTCAATGGAGTCACTCCCAATTTACAGCCGCAAGAGACCAGAATCTGACCCTTTCTCTGGGTATTTTGGCTGCCTGAGGCTACATGCTATTAAATAAGTGATAGCAATGGGGTTGTGCCAAATACTGGATCGATCTCATCTCTCAGCTTTATTAGGTGTGCACCCTAATGCCAATCTGTGTGTGTTTCATTTTGTAAAGGCCTCAGGGAGCCATTTATGGGGCTGAAATTGTGGGAGATCATGGAACTTTTAGTTGTTGAAAGGTGAAAATAGCTTTACAGAACAAGCCTTAGCATCATTTTGGTAAAAGTAAATGCTTCTGAGGAAAGAAAAAAAGAAAAAAGTTTCTAAAAATCAATCACAAACACCAGTTTTGGTTTATTCTAGTTCCTGTAGAATTCAAATGATGTGGCCAAATTTGTATGAGTCTTCATGGAGATGGGCAATACACCCCCGCTCCCAAGGCTTGATCACACATATTCCAGCCATTCCCCTTGATGAGGATAGACTGTCTTATTACTCATAAGGAATATTGTTTAAATCTGTCTCTGTAATGGGCACCAATGATGGGATCTATAGTTTGCTCTGAGTCAGCTGCACCTGTCTGCGGCTTCACATCTAGCCCAGGGATAGGAGAGTACCGGTGCCTTCAGGGGGCATTTTAATTTGTTATGCAATTGGGGCTCCAGGAACTATGGATGTCACTCCCCCTTTGTCAGCCATTAACCTGGCATCATATTGCGGGGGACAGAAGAGTCAGAAGAATCAGCACTGGACTCTTATATCATCTTTTCCAACTCCCATCTCCCCCAATGCACTTGAATGAGACTGAGGTTTCAAGTGAAGCTCACAGGAATCTTAGCTAAGTGACTAAAAACTAAGTGACAGTCAACGTCTTTGGCTCAAGTTTGCTCCGTGCTTTGGGACTCCTTCCATCCTCAAACTCCAAGTGAAACTCGGAAGGCGGGAACATGAGCAGACCAAGGAAAGAAAAAAGTTTCTGTAGCAATCCCTGTGACTCAGAACTGCCAGTGTTCCACCCACCTCTGCTAAGGAACAAGTGGAGGAGTCTGCCTGCACTGCCTTTGATATGGTAATAAGAAGCTAATGTTAACACAGGGAAATAGACAGTTCTTCTTAAAGATATACAGGAGCGTTGTCTGGTATGAATCCAGGCCAAACAACAGTAATCTAAACTTACTTGATATTTTTTAATGGTTTGGTCACTCACAGGTGTGATGGTTTCACTCCAATTCCTAACTCAACCCCCCTCATGCTTAACACCAACTGGACCCTGGTTTGGCTGACTCAGCTGAGAAGCCTAGAAGTGAGTTGAGCATGAGCTCCCCTCACAGCCGTAGTGATGTCCCTATGGCACAGGGCTGAGGCACATTGTGTGGGTGTGTAAGCTTGCACTGTTTGTGTAGAACCCGTTCTATGGATAAGCCATGACTTCCATCTGCAGGGCTGTCTAGCTGTCAACGTTTATGAGCACAAAGACAAAAACGCATTAGCAGCAGTGCAATAGTGTGAACAATTTTATGAAAATAGATTGAATTTCCTATTTTGTGTCATTTGAGCCTGTTGCCAGGATTCAGAGCAATCACTGACAAGAGCAAATTTGTTGGTTCTTTCATCTGGGTACATTATTTGCATAAACTTTCACCTCCCAGCTCACCCTGGGTTCTCATCCTTGACCTGCTCCTCGGATCCAGCCAATTCCAGCTCTTTAGCCACTTGCTATAAGATGGGTCCCACCTCTGTGTCCTGTCTATATGAAGGTATTTATATGGACCTAATTCTTGTAGCATGTAGAGGGTCTCCCAGTCTGTAATGTAGTTATCCGCACAACCCCCTTGTGAGATAGGCAGTGCTATTACAGATGGAAAATGCTGGCACAGACAGGCTAAGGCCCAGATCAAAAGGATGTAGATACTTTCACTAGGAGTCGGGCACCTAAATACTTTTGAAGATCTTGGCCTACCCAAGGTCACAGTTTGTAGTAGAGCAGGGAACTGAACCCAGTTGTCCTTAAGTCCAGCTAGTGCTCCAGCCACGGGACCATCCTTCCTCTTTTCCTTAGGCCATCAGGTGCTTCATACAATGTATACTGGTTACATTTTTAAGCCCTGTTTCACTCTGTTTAAGGTTTATCAGCTCAGCGACACCTCTGGGGAGGAAAGCTACTACTAACAAGACGCAGGTGGAAACGGTCTGCTCTCGAGGCATAAATCAGGACCAAGGGAAAATGAAGTGGAAGGCAGCTGCATGTCCTCCAGCACTGAGGCCCCTCTATAGGCTTTGTTTTTTGCCTTTTATTCACTCCCCCCTTGCTACATCCTCTCAAGAATAGCAGGGTTTTCATCACAGGACGATTGTCTTCCTACCCCTTCCCTAAGTAGGATTATCCTGCAGCATTGTTTTCCAGTAGAAAGAGGCTCAAATGACACAAAATTCTGATCCAGATAAGGGAATATGCATACCCTGGAGTCCAGGGGTGCAATCTTGGCATCAGTGACTTAGTCAAAGGCAAAGCTCCCATTAATTTCAATGGAGCTGGGTTTCAGCCCAGGGTTCTTGGGCTCTGAGGTTGTCATCTGATGCATTATAGAGATGCTAACTTTGGAGCTGTGGTTGGATTTGCCACCCCTGCTGTGTAGGGATATTTGGATCCAGGATTTGGGGTTCCCTTAAGGCTGGGGTGGGATGGGACTGGACCTTGCTTCTTCCCTGTTGGCATTTCTCAGACATCTTTCTCCCATAGCAGACAGAAGGATGAGCCAATATAGGTCTATATGATAGAGGTTTATAAAATCATGACTGGTGTGGAGAAAGTAAAGAAGGAAGTGTTATTTACTCCTTCTCATAACACAAGAGCTAGGGGTCACCCAATGAAATTAATAGACAGCAGTTTTAAAACAAACAAAAGGAAGTATTTCTTTACACAATGCACAGTCAACCTGTGTAATTCTTTGCCAGAGGCTGTTGTGAAGGCCAAGACTATAACAGGGTTAAAAAAAAACCAGATAAGTTCATGGAGGGTAGGTCCATCAATGGCTACTAGCCAAGATGGGCAGGGATGAAGCTTCTGTTTGCCAGAAGCTAGGAATGGGCAATGGGATGGATCACTTGATGATTACCTGTTCATTCCCTCTGGGGCACCTGGCATTGGGCACTGTTGGAAGACAGGACACTGGGCTGGATGGACCTTTGGTCTGACCCAGTCTGGCCGTTCTTATGTTCAATAACTTTCACTTTACTACCCAGCAGGACATGGAGTTGACGCCAGCTTTACATTCTACCCTAGGAGACTTAGCCTTACATAGCTTGGTCATTTGCAAATTTCTGCTCTTGGGCACTGGCGAAGAGTGACTCACCAGTCCACAAGCCCCCTCATGGCTGGACATGGCAGGGCCTTCCCCCTCAGATGTCTCTTTATAGTAATTCAGACCCTGCAGAGAGTCTGGTTCTTTCAGTGACTCGGCCCTGCCATCAGGTCATAAACAGCCTTGCCGCTTAAGTGGTATCAGTATCCCAAACAAGTAGCATCCAACACAATACGAGTCATCAGTTCTATGTCTTCTGCCCCTCCTGGGCTCCACTTCAATCCCAACTTTATCCAGGAGACTGGACAGGACCAGGTCTAGAGCCAGGAGAGAGCTGTAAGGAGTCCAGACGCTACGGTGATGGGTGTGGCGTACATACATAGATGGATGAGCTTATAGTGCCTGACCAATAAATCCTTGGCTTCTCTATTGCCATTAGTGCTAGTTTGTGGTGGTGGTTTTTGGAACATGGAGCCTGGTCCTTTGGGATCTGTACTGAAGTCACTAGACATTGACCAGAGATAGGGAAAAGGGTCACTCACGACTAACCTGGGCTTGATTTGAAGTAGAGATCTGTTGGAGAGGGCAGGTCCATGTCCCATTGCCACTTCCCAAGACATCCATCTCCCTGTTAAGAAGAAAGGCCAGTTTGTCTCTCGTGCCAGCTCCATTTGGTATAGGAAGGGTTTGGGGGGGCGGGGGTCATCAGGGAGCCACTTATGTCCTCCCACCCCAGCAACAGTTAGATCAGTCTAGGGTCTGTGCACCATACACCTGCTGTGAATTGCAGCAGCAGAACACCCTTCTTCCCTATCTCCTCTCCTTCTGCTATATTGGGGCAGCAATTAGCTCTGCCCAGAGAATTCTCAGCTGGGCAGTTGCGACCAGATTCCAGCTTCTCTTGCATGTAGCTGAATCTCAGTGCAATTTCTCAGCTGAGTGTCCCAGCACAATGTGTTCCTGGGAGCCTTCAAGAACAGGGACAACGGTTTAACTGACACATTCCTCTTCCTAAAAAAGTCTACATCCATTAAACAGCTACACTCCTTCTGTAGAGACGCTATTTTAGGTGCAGAGCCTATGACAGTTTCTTGGAAAAACCCAGTTACACCAGGTGGCATGTGAGCTTCTGGCCTTCCACAGCATCAGCAACTATTGGGAACATTCCCAGCAGTTTTTCAAGCACCTTGGGATTTAAGGGAACCGTTTTAAGAATTTATTTCCAGGCCATGCAGCAAAATCTAACATTTATAAATGCATGAAAGAATCCCTGGCCCCAGCAGCAGCACATAAATGACTGTAAAGAAGAAATAAAATACACAATAAAAATACATTAATATTTCAAAACTGCCATAGATTGATGAATGTTTCCAGCTAACTCATTCATACATAGTTCAAATAAATAACTGTCAAAAGGAAATTATATTCCTGGGGGAGGGGGGACATGTTTCCCTCACCAATGAGGCAGTAGTGCCCACTGAATATCTGTTGATTGGGGGTGAAATTCACCCAGCACAAACATTAAGCACCACTGAAGTCCCTGGTTTTAAGGCCAGAAGTCACCAATAGATCATCTAGTGTGACCTTCTGTGTGATACAGGCCAGAGAATTTCATCCAGTTATTCCTAATAGCCCTATAATTTATGTTTGACTAAAGCATATTTTTCAGAAAGGCACCAGTTCCGTAACATGAGGGATCAAGTGGCATATAGACCTTGTGATTGTCCTCTGCGCACAGGTGAATTTCACCCTAGAAGAATAGCAATACTTACCCGCATACAAGCATTAATTCCTACCACACTTGTGAAGTAGTGGTGTAGCTACAATCTACACCCACTCAACTTTGATTAATAATACTGTAGTATTTATGCTAGGTGCTCTACATTTAGCCTTCCCTTTCTGCAGATGGGGAAATAGAGTCAGACAGGCTAAGTGATGTGGCCAGGGCTAAAGGGGAAAGACCATTGCAGGGTTGGGACTGGGACTCGGATGTGCTGGCTGATAGGTCTGTGTTTTGAATGCTCAGTCGTGCTGCTCTCTAGAGTCCCAGAGACAGAGTGTGAGTCGAGGAGGTAGCAGACACCATTTTGAACACCATCTGGGCTAAATCAGTCTCTGTCTGACTTCCACCCCATGCACAAGCCTATGCACCAATCCACTTTTCTTAGGGCTCATATGGGATTTATGTGGTGCATACACCTTGCACTGGCATAGGGCAAATTTCTGCCTCAGTGGCAGCCACTAGTACAACTGGAAAAGAGGACTGCTACCAAGGAACAAAATGCAATGTGTTCCCATAGTGAAGTTCGGTCTTTTACTACGGGAACCGGTGATCCCCTAGGGCACTTGGGGTTTCTGAAGAGTCAGGGATGATTTCTGCCCTTAGCCTATGTGTGTGTGTGTCTCTCTCTCCACCCCCTCCTAAAGTTGACAGGAGCTGGGAATGCACCTCAGGAAAAGATTTGTCCCTAAGCCAGTTCTTTATAGATGGGAGGTTAACAGATGCAACAGACATTAGCACTACCACGTACCTGGCCTTTGGCACATAACGGCCTCTGCTATGACACAGAAACTCTTTCTTGCGAGTGGAACTTATCCATCTCCAATACATCCCTGGAGATAAAGATAGCAGAGCATTCAAATGTTAGCTTGGATCCTTGAATCACTGGGCAGGCTAATGCTAGCTGTCAAGAGCTACAGGATAGGTTTCATTTTGCAACCATGGTTCAGTCTCCCGCTATTAACCAGCAGCAGTGTAGTTCAGATCCGCCTCCCCAAATCATGCCACATCCCTACAGACATCCTACAGTGAAAAAGCATCTGAAAGATCAGGACTAGGAAGGACCATAGGCACATTCATTTATGAAATTAGAAGTGTAAGCAGAGTCAGGATGAGCCCCACCCTGACATCTGGTGGTGAGTCGTGGCAAAGAACTTCAGGGGCTGATCTTATTTGCATAGGCACAGGTACTACTGATCCGAGAACCTCAAGAGGTTTGAGTTAGGGTTTGCTCAGTTCCCAAAAGGTTAGGATGGCTATAATAATTTCTAAGGTACCCATCACTGGGCATTCTCACCTCAATATAAAAGGAGCACAACTCGCTTCTCTCCAAACCTCCTGAGTTAGCAGATTCTAGTCTGAGATTTTGGTTATGTTACTGCTTGTGGGTGGGCCAGCATTGACTTGAGAATAGGCTTTTCCAGCACAGCCATTTCTGGTCCTGGCTGGAGGCAGATGCTGCTGAAACTGTAAGTAACAATGAAAGGAAAGCAAACAGTTTAGAAACATAGAAAAAGCTCAGCTCCAGAAATGAGCAGGCATTCAAGGAGTAGGAGGGGGTTACTACCCTACCCCTGAAATCAGTGTTCCCATCCCTGGAGAAGACCAAGGTCAGCCTCTTTAGTGTACCAGGGAGACTGCCCATCTCTGTCAGGACAGCAGAGCATTCTATAGAGGAGCCGAACCATAGAATCCTGTAACATGGGCAGCCAACTCCTGAGCACCCCTCGTGACCAGAGGTCACTCTACAGCACCCTCCCTCATTTCCCCCCCCCCCCTTTTCAGGGCTCCTTTAAGAGCTCACAATTCAAAGGTAACTCAAACCACCCCCACGAGGGGACCCATGTATTTACATCTTAGGTACATACTGGCCCTCCAGACACCAACCCTAGTTCAGTCTCTCTCTGCCAGTAATCCAAAAATAACACAAAATCTTTCAAACATAGAATACAAACTCACACAGCCTTCAACCCAGTTTCTTCTTGGCACAGCCCCACCTCCCTGAGGGACTGTCTCTGCTTCCTAGCATTTCCTTCACCAGAATTTGTTCTTCTCCACAGGTCTTTCCAGTCTCTCTCTGCTTGGGTAAGTTCTCTCCCCTGGTTTCCCTGCCTGGAGAGCATTCCTCACTCTTTCCTGCTTCTGGCGCTTTTCCTTGGCTAATTCCAACATCTTGCGCCCTACAGCACCTACCAACATTACTACCCTCCCACCCTTCTCCTGGGGCTTTCTGCTCTTTTTATATTGGAATCACCTGATTCATCTCAGGTGGGGCTCATTCTGTAAGCAGGGTTGGCTTAGATCCAGGCTCTCCAGTCCCTGGGGCAAGCCACCCTGTTCCAGACCCAGTGCCATCCTGAGGAAAGAGGTGTGGTTGCTATAGAATTTGATATGGCTGCAGCCACGTTTCCAGGTGGGCAGCTAAGCCATCTTTTGTACCACCACAGCACTGTCAAGTAAACTGATGGGAACTCAGAACTGGGGCCACTTCCTTTATATTCTCGCACAAGACACTGAGTACAGCTGATTGGGGATTTTCCATCAAAGTGATTTTTGAAAGGAAAATGCTTTTCCGTAGGAAAATTTTGATTTTTGTCTAAATGTTTCCATTTCCCCTCGGGAACATCTAAATGAAATATTTCATTTTGGGTCGGTTTGACCTTAATCAAAACATTTTGGGTTGTTGAACTGAACCAAAACAAAATGTTTTGAGTCAGTTCGACATTGAACTGCATCTGCCTAAGGTGGTGCAGTGCCTCCTTGGAGACGTAGTTCGGGGGCCTCATTCGGGCCGGACTCATCAATCTGATCTATTATAACAGTCAGAATGAAAACGAAACAAGCTCAACCTGTATCGCCCAACACCCGCACAAAACACAACCAGGGCCAGGTTCTGTTCTCCATGTTGAGTCCACTCTAGGCAGAGGTTTCATTTGATTGTGTCACCCTAAGACATTAGAGTGGTGTTCAGCTGAGCTAGCCTGGCGAGGGATGTTCAGCTAACCCAAGCTCAGGACAGCTCCTGCCATGCTGGCCAGGAAGAAGCTACTCTTGGCTGAGAAGCCCAGCAGGAGATGAGCTCAGTGGAGGAGGTATCTGACTTTGCTTGATCACTGAGACCTGGGTCATTCAGCTCTCGGTGCTGACTCCATTTTCTTTTGCTGGATATTAGGAGCTGCATAAGCTTAAAGGGGCCGAGGAGGGGAAGTGTCTATGCTTTCTGCCTCTGACCTCAGATGGAGACAGCCGGTTCGGGTTAAGGCAATCTGGCAGCCCAGGCACAACGCAGCTTGGACCCTCCATAGCTTCACCCCTGTGCTGTGTCCCTGTTCCCCCACCTGGATTGGCACGGATCCCCACTCCCCTCCCACAGAAGTGTGGGAATCTCTTTTTCCTCCCTAGGACCAACTGCAGGGGTCTCTTCTCCCTCTCGAGAGACAGGTGTTGCAGCATAGAAAATCCCAGGGCTATCCTCAGCAACTGGAATGTATCTGCTTGGAAGCATAGGCCAGGCCTTGTATGTTTTTCGCTTGCCCTACAGAGTCCATTGCTGGGATGGTGATTGCTAGGGCCCCCCAGAGCCGTGAGATTTGGAGTTAACACCCCACTGAGCTGCATGGGGTAGTTCACACCTCTAAGAGCTATTGTTTCAGGCGGTCTTCACACTCTGGCAAATATCCATTCTTTGGATCATACTTTCAAGCTTTTCTTTGCACCCACATGGGTAAGATTCACTTCTGAGATCCTGCCCTCATAACATGACTCCAAGAGCTGAGCCCCTAATCACAGGTCTCTAGTGCCTATATCTTGATCTGGCCCTTGGATATGGCATTCCATTCTAAAGATAAATTTAATACAGACACCTTCTGTATGGAAAGAATAGCATCCACAACTCATCGGCTAGAAGGATAAGTGGGCTGATATAGGTGTGATGGAGGAAAATAGAGGCAATGAAATATTAGGAATTTTCATGGCTCCAACAGAATTTAACCTTTATTAAAAGGAGAAAAATACTATGATATTCTGTAGAAGTATTTCTAATGCACAACAGTAAAACCAACTCTAAACTTAATCTAACTATATAAAACCCTCCCATTCATGCTGGCATCTAGATGCAACTAACCATTGTAAGATGCATTATTTATTAATAGTAGCATATTCATATTGCTCTAGGCAGACAAAGGGTGTGTGTGGCAAACAGGCACAGAGACGTACAATGATTTGCCCAAGGTCACACAGCAAGCAGCTCAGTGGCAGGGACAGGAATACAATTTAGGTTCCCTGATGCGTAAGCCAGTAGTCGATTCACTGGGCCTACAATAGCCTCGGATCATTGCTGTGGGAATATGTAGCACTTTAATAAGAAGAGTCTTCCCTCCCGCCAAATAAAATTTGGAGCGTCTACTGAAGCCAGGACTCCAAAATGTCAAATGATGCAATGTAGTGAGAAGGTGAATTCTGATAGAACTGTGCAGAAAAGCATATTTTTATGAACCTCACTGTGGATGATGCCATCCAACATGCCTGGGTCCCTGCCTCCCAGCACATCTGTACATCTTGTTCTCGGCACATTTGCATCTGCAGCGCCAGCTGACCTTGTAACAGTCTCGGTGGAGGAAGACTCTGCAGCTTGAAAGCCTCTCCTCCTACACACAGATATGTCATAACTGCGCTCGGAATGTTTTCCCTCTGTTCAGTCTGCAGTGAGATGACATCCAATAACACTGGGAATGTTCTCCCTATCCCTCGGAAGAGTAATCCTGAAGGCAATTACAGACCTATCCGCCAATCCCCCAATATGAATTCATAAAATTACACTCATTGTCTGGCTCAGGCAATAAGGACAAAATGTCCTATGGGTTCCAGCCTTCCCGTTTCTACCTCCTCCACATTCCCAATACTCTGGGAGCAAAGGGGTTTTCCTCACCACTTATTTTCATTGCCTATCTGCACAGGCTGGAATTAGTCATGCATTTGCTATGGGGCTGAGCTGTCAATAGTGTATTGCTTGCATAATATGTTTGTAAAGTCGTGCTTTGCATCTGCCTCTACTGGTACACAGAGGATGACAGCCTCCTACTGTTACTGCCTGCTAAGGGAGTAACTCCTTTTTGCTCAAATGGTAGAGTTCTGTGCTTTGGGACCAAAGATCTCAAGTTCTTTCAATGTATCTAAGTGATTTATCTGACTAGAACTGAGCGAATAACTGATTTTGAATTCAGCAGCTGAAGAGAAAAATCTGAAAAAAAAATTGATTTTGATTTAAACCCAAACAATTTTTTTCTAATTTTTTAATTGAATTTTTTTAAAAAGGTCTTCAAATCAACTGAAATGTTTCAAGTCAACTCAAAACAAAAATGTGGGGGGGTTTCGATATGTTTCTAGTGAACCAAAATGTTTCAGTCAAGTCATTATGGTTATTCCCCCCCCCCCCCCCCCGAGTTTCATTTTGATTTGAAAAATGTCAGGTGTTTTTCACTCCCTCGTGGGGGGCGTGAGTGTGTTTAAATTGGCCAAATTTGAAAACAAAATGCTGTTTTGAAATGAAAAGCCAAAATGCAACGTTGAGACTTCTTGATTGTTCAGGTTTTTCTGTTTAAAACTATTTGTCACATTTGACCCAAATTCATGAATAGTTTTGAAACTCCCAAAAATACATTTTCAGCTAAATTTCTATTTGCCTCCCCCCCGCCCAAAAATGCAACCAGCTCTGTATACGGCCTCCATCACTGTAGTATCAGAGCACTGCACAATCTTTAATTTATCTATCTTCTTAGCATCCCTGTGCAGTAGAGAACTCTGCAGCCTCAGAAACTCAGTCCAGACAATTCCTTTAACGTAACTGTTTGAGCAGAAGTCATTTGGACTGTGGGCAGCTGGCTGGAGGGACTGTTTCCAGGAGCCAGTAACCAGGAGGATGCTTAATGGTGACATCCTATTAATATACCAACTGGGTAGTGTATAAGCTTCTCCAGGGAACCCTGAAGCTTTCAAAAGGGCTGAGGAGGAATCAGTTGTGGGGAAGTGGCAGGAGAAAGATTTGCCTTTTGGGAGCAGTTTTTTAAATAGGCCAGCACCTAAGTGATCACTGCAAAATTTGGGCAGGCACTTGCTAGCTTTGCACGTGCGATGTGCCATGCAATGGATGTGCAGCAGCGTCTAATGGAAGGAGCACGGAGCTTGGAGCAATAAATCCCCTAGATGGTGTTGTAGGCAAGGAGTCACTGGGGAAGCTTGTCCAGCATTTGCTTAGTTCAAAGCTGTTCTGCTCTTGGCTTAGCCCACCTCTATCCTTTTGGGGGCTAGCATAACTCTCACCTGTTCTGAACATGGAAGTTTAACAGAAGCAGAGTGGGCAAAAAGTTGGCCGAGAGACAATGTGGCTTTGCTGATGTGTCCCCCCTAGCCTCTAAGCCTCTGTACGTCACAACATCTAGAGAGATTGTTGAGCTGTGTCGTCGTCTCAGCGCTTAAACTGCTCCAGGGTACGATCTTTCCACACTAAAAATACCATTGAAACCTTGTAGAATGAATGCAGGGGCCTACACACAGGAAACTGATGTATTCACTCTGACAACTCTCATATACCTTGTCATGCCAATACAGCTATTGAAACTGAATTGCTGTACTACCAGAATGGCTATGATGTATGATTATATGTCAGTGACTCACCCATCTGTGCCAAGAAAATTCCTTTGTACACTTGGGCCAGATTCCCATCTCATTTAAACCATTTTCAATCAGGGATTACTCTACTGAACTCAGTGGAGTTATCCCAGATTTACACTGGTGTAACAGAGATCAGTGCTTGAACCGCATCCTCCTCCCATTCTTAAAGCTTTAAATCAGAGCCAAAGGAGCAAATGTAACCCACTGGTAAGTGCGGGGGACAAGTTCCGCATGGATCCCAAACCAGAGCCAATAACTCCGGCAGAGCTACAGAAACTGACTCTTTAGGTCAAGCTGTTGCAGTTCACACTTTTAGATTGGGAGATCCCTGGTTCAATCCCCAGCATGTCAGCCAAAGATGGTGGGTGTCACACAAGCTTTCATTATGTGTGCTTCAACTTTTGGCAATGTCTTACTATCTTCTCAATGCCTCCCACCTTATGCATTAACAGCTAATGTATGTAACAGTCTATTGCAAAAAGGACACTTTTTTTCTGGCATTTCTTTGTTTTGGGCCATTTAATCACCCAAAAATGTTTTCCCTCCCTTCCTCTCCCCCAACATTTCTGCAAAATGATCATTTTCCCATTAAAAGCACTCAGCCTATCCAATTCTGCATGTTGGCAGGGGCAAAGGATTTGGGCACAAAAGGAAATTTTGAATTTCACATTTTTGACCTGAGAAATGCTTCCTAATTTCAAACGAAACCATGAAGTTTGGGGGTGTTTTTTGGTCATCAGACTGGACAATTTGTGAAATTAGGCTGAGGATTTCAACTTTTTGTTTTGAACTTCCCCCCACCCCTATAGTGCTGGCAAACAATTACCTCTAGTGGTCCCTGCTTTAACCAGTAGAGGGGGCTTGGGTGCCATGCTGATTTCATGCTATCCTGAACACCTCCTGAAACCTGCCCCCACATCTTATTCCAGTGTTGTAGAGGGGAGGCTTAACAAAAAGGGGTGAAGCACTAGCTAGAAGCCTTATTGAAAAAGGATATTTGCCCATGTACCACATATGGATATTTTACATAGTGTGTGCATGGAGCAGACTTTGGATGTATGTAGAAACAAATCCGATGCAGGATCTGATGCTCTGCATTTACCTCATTCTACAGTAGCATGGAGTGCTGCACTAAGTAAGTATATTCTGGCATATATTGTCCACAAGATGGGAACTAAGGTAGGTAGAGACAATCTCTTTTTGAGGATGGTCACTCCTTCCTCACGGTGGCAGCTCCATTCCTCTGGTGCCATGGAAAGACACCCGTGAGTATGTGAAACAGAACTTTCACAGGAGTCTGATGCAGACTGTGGAACTCCCTGCCACAAGAGATAAGAATGATCATCTGTCTCATGGCAGTCAGCACTCAGGCCCCAATTCAGCAAGGTACTTATGCATGCTGAAGTCCCAGTGAAGTTGGGGCCCCTTTGTATTAGGCACAGCACAAATGTATAGTAAGGGACATCTCCTGTCCCAAAGATTACAATCTAAGTAGACAAGGTGGTGAGAGGAGTGACAGAGGCATATATACTTATTCCAGGTCACACAGCAGGTGAGTAAAAGGACTCAGATTTTCTGACTGCCAGGATGGTGCCTTATCCCCTGGGCCACACTGACTCCAACAATAGAGCCTGTCGGGAATTTTCTGCTGGAATAATTTTCCAATGGAAAATGCCCTTTTGCAAAAATCAAAATTTTTTGATTTTTCTGTGAGAAAATTGTAATTTTGTTTAAAAATGTTGCCTTTCCACCAGGCAAATTGAAATGATGGCTTCCTGACTGCTAGGCTGGAAAGCACTTGTCCTTCAGGTAGAAAGGGAAATTGTCAAAAACTTGCCAGGAGGGCTGCCAAGGCTAAGCGCCCGGATTCTCTGCCTCCCCGGCTCTCAGCCTCCCCTACAGCTCCAGTGCCAAACAGACAGAGATCCCAGGTGCCCAGCCTCTCCACCTCCCCCCAACTCCGGGGCCAAGGTGGCTGAGCACCTTTCTGCCTCTCCGGTTTCTGGAGCTGGAGGTGAGGCAGGGAGGCTGAGTACCTCGCTGGCAGATGGGCTTGAAGGCTCTTGTCAAGTTCACTTTCTGCTTGCAGGCAGCTGGGAAGCTGAAAAATTCCATTTCAGTTCTCCCAAGATGGAGTTTTCCTTGAAACCCCTTCCTGCTAAAAGTTCACACTTGGGACTTTTCATCCTGGTTTGCAGGGATTTTTTTTCCCTCGAAAACATGATTTTTTTTTGTTGCAGAAAGGGGTTTCCCTTTTCCAGCTAGTTCTATTAATTAACCACTCTCTTTTTATAACATATTTACAGAGTCTAATGTCCGTGAAGCCACATCAAGTCTTCCATCTTTTCTCCAGTGCTGATGAAAGGTTGTTGCAGAACAGCTGGTATTTCTCTCTGCCTGATTTTTTATTACCAAATGTGGTCATACCTGCCATCCAACCTGTTCTTACTGCCTTCCCTACCGGCTCTTTTTCACATGCTCACTCAGCTGTAACACAATCATTCTTTGAGTGGTCATTTCTAATGTCTGTGACCTTCAGAAATAAGGCTGATACAAAAGATACCAAAGTGACCACTTCCCATGACTTTTGCGGAACCCTCTGTTAAACACACAAGTTACTATGCAGCATGTATCAGAAATATCTGCGACTCTCAGCTAGGACAATAATGGGATATTTCAAATCAAGGCTTTATTTGATGCCAGTAACATCACACAAGAATATGACGTCTTTTTAAAGTGTAACTAATTGCACTTCTTAATTAATAAGACTAATTTTCAATGAGTCCTGCTGCCCTTGAAAGTTATGGCAAAGCTACTACTTAAAGTCTATTATTCAGTGAATTACTTATTAGTAGTACTATTATGATTTAACATTTATATTGAAGTACTGCCTAAATGCCATGAGCAGGTCAGGCCCCATTGTTCTGTGTGCTATACGAATGTATAATCAATGACAGCCGCTTCCCGAGAGAGCTTACATTCTAATAGGCAAAGCAGAACAGCTGGATGGGCATGCACAGGCAGGCTGAGGAGCAGGGTAGAGAAGGTAACAGAATAGGAGATATGGAATTCCTAGCCATTCAGTAGCAATGTACCCCTATTTGTAGGCTGGCTGTGCTACCTCTGGTATAGGGTGACCAGATGTCCCGATTTTATAGGGACAGTCCTGATATTCGGGAGCTGTGTCTTATATAGGCACCTATTATCCCTCACCCCCGTCCTGATTTTTCACACTTGCTACCTCGTGACCCTACTCTGGTACCACATTCCCACCACCGAGAAATAATTAGATTGCACTTTGCACAACTTGAGGGCCGCTGCTTTCTTCCTTGCTCAACCTGCCGCTCACCGTGGGCTCAATCCAGAACATGAAAAGCCAAGGCAGAGGGAGGGAGAGGGGATTTCCATTGGCTTCAGTGGGAGTTGGACAGAGCCCCAAGTGATACTGGGCAAGACACTGATAACATGCTTTTCAGCTCCCCCACAAATCGCATGGGAGAGCAGGGGTGGGATTGACTTCAGCGGAGCCAGGATTTCAACCCAAGCCTTTCTTTGGCCTTCTGTGTCTCCTTGCAAAACAAGGATAATGACATTGCCCCAAGGAGGTGGGGGATGGAGAAGTTTCATTTATTAATGCTGAGAAAGTGCTTTGAGATCCTCAGATGAAAGGCCCTGTGAGAAGCATAATGTAGCAATCTACCCTGGGGAAGGATTCTGTTTTATTAATGCTGTTTCTAGGCAACGAGGATGTTGTCCAAAGTAAAAATAATAATAAATACTGCTAATAACTCCCCACCTCCCCAAACTCTGGGTCTAACAGCACAGAAGATGCAGCCACTCTATGAAAGCCAGCAGGACAACAGGCAGAGAATGGAATGAATCCCCAAGGTAAGAGCTGGTGAAAAAGGAAGGTCAAAATGGTCAACAGTGGGCTGAGCTAAAGAGAGGGCTTTCAAGACAAAAACAGACACACTTGGGGGCATCCGCAGGGAGATGAACCCCTGATTCAAAAGGCCCCACCCCGAATTTGATCCATTCAGAACTTCCAGACGGGCAATCATGACAATCCAGCCTATTGTCAGCTGCTTTGAAAGAATTGTAAGGTGACAGGTGGCTGCAGTGAGACGAATAATGCTTTGCACTGAACGTAGGTAGAGCGTTTCATTCCCAGCACTGCAAGCACTTTGAAAAAGTGGGTTATGAGCTCAGGTTTACAGATGGGGAAACTGAGGCACGGAGCATTAGCGTGCCTTGATCAAGCTCAGTGACAGAGCCAGGAATAGATTCATCCTTAGATTTATAAAGCCAGACAGGGACCATTGTGATCATCTGGTCTGACCTCCTGCACAACACAGGCCATAGAACTTGCTGACTCTTACTGCTGAATACTATTGAGTTTAGATCATTAGAGATTTCTTATACCATCTATTATGACTTAATATGACTTCTGCTAGCTATCAACATCTATTTCTCTTTGTCTGCGTGTGGGTAGATGGGAAGGCAGAAGAGGGGAGGGGAGGGAGAAAAATGCAGCGTCTGAGATGAAACACGTCCTTCTTTTGGGGCTTGGTGTCATTTTAATCTGTCTCAGCTCAGGAGGTTTGTTACGGGATGGCATGTACTGTAAGGAACAGATGCTTTGTACTTGTACAAATTAATATGCATGGTCACTGGGCTGTAACTCATTGCTGACTTTAAGCCCTTCAAAAAGAAATGAAGGATGTGAACTCCTATGTCTCTCACAGAAGCCTGACTTGACCAGAGAAGAACGACAGAACTTCAGCTGGTGTAAAGTGGAGATGTGTCGAGTTATACTAATTGGAGATCTGGACTGTACAGTCTAAACATCCCAAAATGTCATAGTTGGCTCATTTCTTCAGCTATCAAACCAAAACCACGGATCCAAACACCTACGTTGGAGAAGGCTGGAGTCAGATCTAAACTCTGTAAGTTTGTAATATCAGCCTAGGCATGGCAGCCTTGGACAAATGGGACACCTGCAGCCCAGAGTCTGTATCACTTTGCTTAGGCCTGAACTGGGGAAGTAGTAGGGCCATGCGGCTGATGTGTCCACAGCTGTCAATATAAGAAAACCCCACTCACTGCCAATGAAAGGCTACAGAGGAAGCATTGTACTTTATGCTTATCTTAACCCATAGAATGAGGGCTGTGTTGTCCGATAATTAGAATAGGGGAAGGGGATGTAGGACTCCTGGGTTCCATTTCCCTGTTCTTCCACGGACTCTTTGCCAATCCCCTCTGCTCCCAGGTCCTGCACAGGTCACAACCAGCTGTGCTGCTCATTGCTCTGATTCAGACTCATTACTCCATCACCCTGTAGGGGCTGGATCGCCCGGAGCCAAGTGTGATTCATTAATCCACCCATCTTACAGTGAGTGGAAGGAGGAACTGCTCTTGGCATGGCCCACCAGTGCCCTACATTTTCGGGTGAGCCAAGCAATACTCATGGTCACCTTCCCTGCCCTTCTCACTTTGCAACAATCCTGGGTCACTGATCTGGCCAAAGCTGCTAAACTCGACTAAAGTAATGCAAGTAATGAGCTTTACTCCTTCCAGCGATAATTCGGCTTTGTTTCCCCTGCCGTCTGAGTCACACAACAGACAACTTCTTCTCAGTGTGGCATTTTCACTGCAGGTGTCTTACCCTGAGGGCTTGCCATGGGGGAAGTCTTCGGCTATCTGGTTACAGGAAACCTCCCCACCTTAGCAATGTTCTTCTTGTCTGCAAGTCTCTGCCCTGAGCAGTATCAGGAAGAATTTGCAGAGCACTGCATGAATGCATACCCTAAAGACACCTAGACACCAGAGAAGGATGGTCTATGCATGACTATGTTCTTCTCATTTTGGGACTTCCAAATTCCCCTTCATGGGATTGTCCCCAATTTATGAGCCACCAACACCCTATCAATTCTCCTTCCAGCTTCTGCTACTTATGGCTGAGTTGGTGCCACATGTGAAATCTGCCGGGGGATCTCAGTCTAGTTCCCAGTTGACAGGGGTCCACACTGAAAAGTTAACACCACCATAACTGGTATTATTTGGCTCCTCATCTGAAGAGAGGCCAAGGGCTGACCAGATACAGCTGCTACACTGTCCTTTTATCCCACTGTGCCTCAACCTCCGACTTGGAGAGCGATATCGGGATGAGTCAGGCATTGAGTCATTTTGGGATGAGAAAAGAGTCTAGTGACCAGAATTGGTCAGTCCTCAGATTCTTTGCTGAAAGGAAGCAAATTTGGAGTTGAGGCTTTCCATGCTTTTCTATGGAGAAACAAAGGGCTCTGGTCTCAGGGGCTGTCAATCTAGCACCTTTTGTTGGTATTACACTTCACTTGCAATTTTCTTCCTTTAAGAATTAATCAGGTGGCCCCAGCCATGAAATCACATGACTTGAAATGTGCCATGTGTACGTATTGACTGTCTAGCCTGTGGAAAAGCACAGGACAACTGCAGATGACTCTACCACCTTGCGTGATGGTGCTGGAATGCCAGTCAATGGGGAAGAAGAAACAACTGGGAAAACAGAACAGGCTATTGACTGAGAGTATTAAGCTTATGGGCCCATGAGAAGGGAGCTTTCACCACAGCTACTGTGAGCTAGATGGGACTATGAGACAGCTGGTAGTTGATAGGGTTGCTGAAAAGACCACTCAGGGGCCTCTTTTGTTCTTTTTTTTTAGTTTCTATGTTTATGGGGAGCATCTCTTATTTTGGAGCTCAGCTGCAAAGCTTGTACCAGGAACAGTGCAGAGAGGGGAGATGACCGACTGAAGGAAGGGTGCTAACTGTGGTCCATTCTCTCAGAGACATTCAACACCATGGGAGATTGGGCATGCAAGGTACAATGCAGCTTTATCTTACACAGCCATCTGATTCCTGGAAGCCTTCCACGCAGTGGTAATGGCAGCTTCCTCCACATGTATTTTCCCTTGGGCTAACTACTCTGAACAATATCCCCAAAGTATTTGGCTTTCCTTTTGCATTGGGCAGACTGGGCTTTCTTCGAGAAATCCATCCCCTTCGGTCATCACAGGACAGATGCCTCTGTCCAGGGCCATGGCAGCAGCACCTTTCCGGAGCACTAGCACTCAAGGAGACCCACCTATTGAAAGAAACTGGGGAGCAGAGAGTGCCCTATTTGGAGCCCTACCAGAGAATGTATTTACCTGCCTTGTAGGGGTGTTGGGAGGAGCAGCTGATGGATTAGCATGCTTTGAAGTTGAAAAGTGCTGCATAAAAGTGTTATTAGATTGATTGTTAATGACTGAGCCAGTAAGACAAGGGGATGACCAATAAGAATGGTTCAACCTTTATATTGGTGCTTTTCCCTCTTCAGAACAGTTTGGGGCAGATGCTTTGTTCACTAAAACGAGTGGCAAAACTCCTATTGGCTTTAACAGGAGTGGGATCTGGCCCTTCAAATCTGTAGTTCCATTAAGCTGTTGTACACCAGCCATTGGGAATACATTTCCACTGCTTGCATCCGAAGAAGTGGGTATTCACCCACGAAAGCTTATGCTTCAATACCTCTGTTAGTCTATAAGGTGTCACAGGACCCTTTGTCGCTCCATCAAAGGGTTATAACAGGAGGGGAAATATCTTCTCCAGCATGACTGTCCAGACCTTGCAGGAGGCGATGCTTGACTATGTCTCTGTTTGCTTGAAGCTCTGAGTTCCATAGACCCATGAATGATAGGTAACCTGGGGGTTCAGATGGGGGGCTTCTTCTTGGAGATCAGATTGCTGTCTAACCAGAAATTCCAAGTGTGTCTGCAAGGCTTGGTCAGCTGCCAACCCCTCAGAGTGTTTCAGTTCCTTTAATCCGTGTTAGGACCAAGGGGATTGGGAGCTCCTTAAACCAAAGCAATGGGAAACACTGGAGATGCACATTACTATGAGCTCCAGTGACTGTGTCTGCGCCGCATGGCAATCACAGCAACCGCCCAGCAATAATCAAACTCCCAGAGTCCTCTCCCAGGATGCACTGGGCTCAATGTAAGGATGTGCTGGGGACGGCGTCTCCTGTCCCCAAGTCCAAGTCAGGATCAGGAGGGGAGGGCAGAGATGTCCCTATAACTCCATAGATCAGATTATATGAACCATGCAGAGTGTGAGCAGCCCTGCCCAGAAAAGAGGCAGGTGTCAGGAGATCCCTGGCTATTCCTTAACCTTCTGAGCCCATAAGTAACATAGGTCACTTGATTCTAACAAGTGCTGAGCAATTTCCACTGTGACTACCCTGAGGGTGCAGGGGAGGGAGGCTTGCAGGGGGTGGCTTGCAGCTTCTTTCAGTCCTCAGAGGTCCTTCTGCACAGGTCCCCTTGCTTAGCTTTGCCAGCTCGACACCTCTGCTATATCTAAACCATTTAGCCGCCACTGCTGTGCCTGTCTAGCAGAGTTTATAAAGTAAAGCACAGCCTTAATGTGCCATTGCATATAGATGAGCTGTCAACCAGTTTGAGCTAACACAGTGACACATAAATACCAAAGGAGACCTTGAGCTCTCTTCCATCTGATACAGGACCTGCAGGACCAAAGCATTGAAGAAACCTACAGCTCCAGGGATATTGCGAGTTACTCACTGTGCAAGAAGCAGGGCAGCCTTTTCTCTCTTCTGTGGCCATTCTTACTACTTAGCAAACAAGGTAAGGGGTGAAATTCCAGGTTGATTTCTTGAAATCTGATGGAGATGAATCTTTACCCACCTCAGTTCCAGAGGGGCTTGCCCAGCCATTTCTAGGCTCATGTATGGGTACAATTAGCCATACTGTACCATTCAGATGCACCCTAAGTGCAACTTGCAGACTGCATCCTTTGTGCCTTATGTCCTCCCACCTCCTTAAGGTCAAAGTGCAGCCTAATGATTGAAACAGGAGACCTGGAGTCAGGACATCTGGGTTCTAGTCTTGGTTTGCCCACTGAATTGCTCTGGGACTTTGGCAAGTCACTAAAGCTCCCTCTGCCTCAGTTTACACATCTGTGAAATAGGTATAAAACACAGAGGTGGTGCAGGGCTTAACAAGATGCTATCAACACAAAGATTTTGCACCTATTTTAGTTACATGTAAACATCTAAAATTTACCAAGATTAGAGAGGCAGGATGATCTGCTGGTCAGTGCACTAGCCTGAGATTTGGGAGACCTGGCTACAATTTCCTGCTCTGCCACAGACTTCCGGTGTGATTTTGGGCAAGTCACTTAGGCTCTCCATGCCTTAGTTCTCCATCTGTAAAATGAGGATAATAACTCTGCCTTACCTCACAGGGTGCTGTGAGGATAAAGACTGAGGTGCTCAGATACTAGAGTGATGGGGTATGTAATATAGATGAATTACTAAAACTGAAAGAAATAGCAGAAAACCCTTTAATTCTCCACTTGTTCCATTTTGTGCCTATGACAGCACCTTGTACATAGTCAGTTTCTTTGATTCCTGGATAGAGTCAATTACTTTTCCACAGCTGAAAGGAGCCTTAAAAATATCAGCAGGGAGGCAGAAAAATATGTATACATGTAAAAAATGAATTTAGAAAGCAGGACATCCTGTTTAAAGAGTGCTTTGTCAGAAGCTGGTAATTTAAAAAAAAATTATTAGTTTTTTAAAAATTCCAGTTTAAGGTGACCCTTTAATGAAATATTTGTAACATTCCTTGAGATCCTTCGATGAACGGCAACATAAAAGGGCAAAGAGTTCTTACTGGAAGATGGAAAGAAACCAAAGGATCTTTCTTTGCATGGTGACATTCCACCAGAGAAAGAATAAAACATCCTTTCTATTAAAAGTTCTAAGTTAGAAAATAACCAAGTAACAACTTGAACTCTCAGCAAAGGTAATAGGCGTCCTTTGAAACTCCTAACTGACTCCTAATTTGCAATATCGCCAGAATCCCAAGAGACACAAATTGTCAAACTACCAATTTCTAGCCCTGTTAAAGATCCTGTACAGTATTGTTATACAGACTTACAGAAAAACAGTTCAGAAAGCTTGTGTTTGCTAATACCATGTTGCTTTATCCTTTGTACCACGTCTCTCTTATAACACCTCTTCTGTTCCCAGTGACCAAACCTGCTCTCAAAGCACTTACTGGCTAATGAACACAACTGTTTTCCTTTTAATTTCTATCCTGAACAAATGCAAAATGACCCATGAAATCCAAGTGACATATAGTTTGTGGTCATCACACATAGTGTTTGGTTGTGCCTAAATATCACAAAACCATAAAAGAGTGAGAGACAAGGTTCAGTTTATTATTTAAAAAACCCACACACACTTAGGGCCTGATTCTCATTTCCACAAAGGTCCCTTTACACCACTCTGCAGTGTAAAGGGGGTCTTGAAGGGAAGGTAAATTATATTTAGCCTAGAGTGATGCAAAAGAACCTTGTTTTAAATGAGAATGATGCCTTCACAGAGTATTGGACCGGGAGACCTGGATATCATTCCTTTCTCTGACACTGACCTGCTGTGTGGCTCTGAGTAAGCCATTTTGCTGCTCCATGCCTTGGTTTCCCCAACTTTAAAAAGGGGCTGATGACACTGATTTTGCCTTCTACATTGTATTGAGGCAGATGAATGAAATGCTCTGTACAAGAGCCAATTATTACTTTTGCCTCTGATAATATTGTATCTAAAACCAATTTTGATTAAACGAAGCCAGAAAGCAATAGTAGCCAGATACAAATCTTGTTTTTAAATGCTTTAAAAGAATCTTGAAAGTCCCTGGAACTTTGCCTTGTAAAAACAAATATACATTTTTAACCTAAGCCTGGCTCAGAATTTGAATGAGAAAAGGGAGATGATGGGGGCTAGTGGGTACTCTTTGAATGGATTTCATAATCGCTGCTTGTGTGGGTGTCTTTTATTTCTGACAATAAGTTCGGACTGCCAGCCGGGGTTTGCATGTCCCTCTCTTGTTCTTAACAAAGTGTTTTTCCTGCTCTTGTGCAAGATCAGACAGATCACAGCTTTGGAATGGCTGAGTGATTTGTAAAGATCTGCATCCAGGTCCCCAGCTGGTGTATGTGTGTGTAGACACTGGAACTATGCTGATTTACATCAGCTGAAAATCTGGCCCCTGCAACACCCCTCCTGGGCTGTTGCTGATGGGGTGATCCCATTTTCCCAGTTTCTGTCCCAGGCACTGGACAGAGAGCTTCACAGTATAAAATATTTCCACACTAGTGTACAGTGTGGTAAGATACCACCAGGCAACAATCCCATTCCAAGGATTTACTTGTGTTGGATTCCGGCCTACTTCCAAAATTCTCTTCCTTCTCTGGACAGCCAAGAATTTTGCTGCGAGGCTGTGTGAGAACCTTCCATATCCCATTGGATCAGTTATCCACCTCCACAGCAGGGGGCAACACCTGAGTCCCCAGCAAATCTAAATGGCTGAAGTTTGTTTGTTGCACCTGTAACAACATTATTACAGACCAGCTGACTTCAGCGGTGACAGGATCAGCCCCAGAGGGCAGTGTGGTCTTTGGAGCTCATGTTCTTTGGGGAACAGGTAAGTCTTTGGGAATATTTTTCCAGAGGAGACAGAGCACGTTTGATGAGAGACTGTTCCAAGCATAAGGAGAAACGTGAAAGAATTCCCAGAGATGGGGCTGGGCAAAGGAGATAAACAGAGCAGTCAAACCTTGTGATGAAGTATTGGATTGAAACTCAGGAGATCTAGGTTTGATTCGTCGCTCTGGCAATGCTTTGAAGGACTAGCCGAGACTTTAGGCAAACAAGGGTAGAGTGTCAGGATCCTTCCAGAGCTGTAATTAACCCTGGATGATCAGGGCGTTACAGGGGTGAGCAAAGCATGCAGCTGCCTACAAGGTTTTGCCCCTTCCTCCTGGACAAAGATCTAGCTACAACAATCCATATATTTGCCACTTCCAGACTGTATTGCTGCAGCTTATTGTACCCGTGCCTTGCATCCTCTAATGGATTCTACCCTACTTCCTTTGCCGATTCAAGGCCCTGGTCCTGATCTTCAGAGCCATCAATGGGTCAGGACCTAGCAACATCAGCAAACACATCTCCAAATATGACCCATCAAGATGGCTGCATTTCTTCTCCTAGGCTATGCCGTGAACAAAACCCAAGACAAAGGGCATGGAGCAGAAGACAAAGCATCGCAGTTAAGAGGGTTTTGAATGTACTATTGAGGAGACCACATCAGGGGCTTTCAGACTAGGAGTCATGACCTCTAGAGGGGTCATGAAAATGAACAGGCATCAGGGTCATGACCACCCTGCTTTGACTGTATTTATTTTGGGAGGAACTAGATCCTGGCTAGATGGGAAGGGGGTCTAGGTATGGGAAAGAGGCTCACACTGTGGAAAAGGTTGAGAACCATTGAGCTAGAGGAACCTAAAATGGAAGCATTTTCCACTGCAGCTGAAGGGTCTTAGATATGAAACATAGTAAATACCTCAGAGAAGAATCTCCTGCAGCCAGGGAGGCTGGAAACTCCATTAAGTCCATGATGGGCCTCATTGTGCAACTCTAATTTTCCTCCTTTCTTTTAATACTTTGATAATGAGTCCTATAGAATCCCCTAACACAGATGAGATAGAAGCCTTTCTTCTGCAGGATCTAGATAATGGTGTTGGCTTTAAAGAGGGAAGAACAAAGCGCGCACTCTCTCTCTCTCTCAAATAGTAAATGAAACAATGAATTCACACTACAATGGCTCTTTTGGGTAATGTTGGTTGCTAATTTGGCTCCTGAATCACTGAGGTTGAAGTAAATTTGTTAGTCTCTAAGGTGCCACAGGTATTTTTCTTGTTTTCTTTTTGCTGACACAGACTAACACGGCTACTACACTGAAAACTGATATAGAGGTAAGAGTGGCAGGGCTCAGCAAAGGCCCAGCTGGGAGGGGAGAATTCCTCATTGACAGAAGCATCACATGTGCTTATGAAATGTAAACAGTAAAAATAGGCGGCACCCAAGAGCAAAGCTTTTCTGTTTTGTGGTTGATGCTATCCACACGCTTTAATTAATTAACATCCTTGTAGCACCTGGCTGTTTCTCAAATATTGTTATCCTGCATGCAAACATCCATAGAAAAGAAACAGACGAGGTAACTAACATGTATTGGGTCAGGGACAGGTCTGACTGATTGCATGACAGCTTGTAGGATGAGCTACAAAGAGTTTTTTGTTTTTGTTTTACTCTGAGTGTGTGCCCTTTTCTAGCCAAAGATGTTTTTATTTACCTAAATGTTTCTTTTTCCTGCTTGGTTTGTACCTTAGAATTATCAGGCACATGAAGATTGGCCTCTCTGCAGGACTTTCTGGGGGTATCAGGGAAGTTTATTGTGAGCTCCCACCCCTTACTTGAATGGGTTGGAGCCTGGGTTCAACAAAGGCTTCTTTTCTCCAAAAATATGAATTAGTCATTGAAGTTAATGAGGTGTCAGCAAAGGGCTGGTTCACTGCATCATTATCCCAGTTTAATGCAGGTGTCACTCCACTGGTTTCAAGAGTTATACTGGTTAAAATCGGGGTAACGGTTGTGAATCAGCCCCAGTGTGTGCCTAAAGATCACTTCCCTT
Source organism: Macrochelys suwanniensis (assembly GCA_033296515.1). Taxonomy (NCBI): domain Eukaryota; kingdom Metazoa; phylum Chordata; order Testudines; family Chelydridae; genus Macrochelys; species Macrochelys suwanniensis. The sequence continues at coordinate 12,856,908 of CM065796.1, forward strand.
CTCAATAGCTCAAATTTTCACTCTCTTGGGTTTTTTTTTTTTTTAAATGTTATCATTTCACTGGTTCTTCATTCACTATAGTGTCTTCCAGCCTAGACAAGACCCGAATTACAAATGTTCAAGCTGGCTCAGATGCGGGGCTTCTAGTTCAGGCGAATATCTACAGTACTAGTTTTTGCCATTGTGATCAAGTCTGCAGCCGCTTCCTGCACAGCAAATTCATCAGGAAGCAGAGGAGTTCTGTGATGGTGAGAGAGATGGACTCCGCAAATAGCTCCTCTGGGGCTTGTCCTCTCTCTAAGCAGGAGGTTAACCAGGTGTTCTGCTCCTGCCTCCCAAAGCATCCTCTCACTGCGGTGCACACGCAACTGCTGCAGGGACGCAAGGAGTCTGAAATCTCTGCATCGACTCAGACCTTGTTCATTGGCTCCCAGATCCTGCCCTTTTCCATGCTTCTTACACTGCTAATGGGGCCTTCTGCACTTGCAGAAAGATGCAGCTGCTGCCCCATTAGAATTATTATTGATAGTGCACAGAGCTTTACAGACAGCTCTGCCCCAAGGCGCTTATCATCTAACAACCATGGAAATCATCCCTAGATACTACAATTTATCTGGACCACTTCCTCCTCCTCCTCACTCCCTGGTGTTTTACACCTCGGCAGTATTTATCTTGGCATCAATTCACTTAGTCCAGCCTCTAATGTATAAGTGCAAACCCTGCATTCCTACCAGCAACAGGCTAACCTTGTTTTCAGAAACTTCCAAGGTGCTTATTGAGCTTTGACTTGCATGGACTAACCAGGTAACTATCCCTGGCCTTCGGACCCCGCCGAGGGGGGAGAATGAGGTAGGCGGGAGGAAAGAGGTTCTCATGCTTCATTTCCCCTGATTAAGTTACTTGCCAGTTTCCAGCTCCATCCAGATCTGTTGTTTGTCCTTGACTGTTTGGGGAGAGATGCAACTTACCATAGCCCTGGGAGTTCAAGTTCATATTTCTTGACAGCCAAGACGCCTGATGGAGCTGCCCTCTATGTGAACCAGGTAGTCACTCCCACAAATACGCTGGTAAGTCCTGATATTCTGGGGCAACAGGGCAGCCCACAAGACTAAGTGTGATGGGGCCTCTGGATCTGTCTGCAAGCTGATCACCCTTTGAGATCATGAAAGAACTGCCTAACTGTACAGCACCATGCACCTGATCCTGCGAGCTGTTGAGTGCCCCCTTCAGGATGCCATGTGCAGCTTCAGTACTCTTGACTCCAATAGGAGTGGAGGGAACTCAGCAGCTTCTAGGAGGTGCTTAGTTTTAGGTTTCCTTATGTGATGAGAAACAAAGGAACTTGAGAGAGCATTGTGTGTGCCACCCCTCTGTCACAGGGAAGGTGTGGTACAAGCATGGGAGATGGTCTCTGTATTGTGCCTAATGTTCTCTGTAGTGTGGTTCTATGCTGTCCACAAAACAGCCTGTGCTCCTCAGTATAAATATTATTCATTTCAAAATATAGCCCTTTTCTGGTTAGCAAAGCTGCCCATGAGCCCATCCTGGTCTTCAAAAGTGATTTGTTATTCAGAACAAACAACCTGGACAGCGAATGTTCAGACCCTGAGTGGCTCTTGGATTTGCTATTTGTGTGTTATAGAACCGATTGTTCACATCCTATTGTTTCTACTCCCTAACCGGATGACTGAAAGGTGCTCCCCCCACCCCAAACAGAAGAACACTAAATATGAATTTTCAGACAAATCATTTGTGCAACTTTTGAGATTCATGGACATTTTCAAAGCTACTGGGTGGTCATTCAAATACTTGCAAAGAACAAATATGGGAGACGGAGGATCTTGTGCTTAATATATTTGACTGAGACCCCAGAAAATCTGGATTCATTTCCTGGCTCTGCCACAGACTTGAATTGTGTGTGAACTTGGACAAGTCTTTCAGGGTAATATGTTCAAAAGCAAGTACGAGACTTAGATGCCTAAGTCCCACTGATTTAGACTCTTAAATGCTGAAGTTACATTTGAAACTGGGACTTAGGTGCTTGATCTCTACAGGCCACTTTTTAAAGGGGATTTAGGTGCCTAAATGTCCAGCTAGGCACCTGGTGGGATTTTCAAGAGTACCTGTGCAGGTAAGGTGCCTTACCCCCTTTCCTTTCAGCGTGCCTCAATTTCCCCTCTGAGACATGTCCATAAGCGTACTTCCTTTCTCTCACTCTTGTCTGTCTTGTCTCTTTAGAATGTAAGTGTTTCTAGCAGGAACTGTCTCCTGCTATGTACAGCACCCAGCAAAATGAGGCCCTGATCTCAGTAATATGAATGATAAATATAATGTGATCATACTGAATTTAACTCAGCCCTTTTATTTGTGAAAATATCGACAATTCAGTTGACTATTAGTGCAGCTCTACAATCCCCTTTCCCCCAAACCGTTGTGTATTCTCACCTGTATTTGTATTTGTTTTGCTGGGTGTTATAAATATTAGTTAGGGACACAGCAGACTTTCTTCTCTCTGGGGACTGTACAAGTTTGCCTTGAGATGGTAGACATGGGTCTTTCTGTATAGGTATTTTCATAGTGTCTGAGTGCACTAGAACTACGGCAGTTCCCAGACCAATACTATTTTGCCTCTCCACAGCAACCTTCCATGTGAGGATCTCTGAGCCTTTTATAAGCAATAATGAACATATCCTCCTAACTCCCCTGATGTAATTATTGCCATATTACAGATAGGGAAAACTGAGGCACAGAAAAGAGAAGTTACTTGCTCAAGGTCACACAGAAAGTCTGTGGCAAAGCCAGCAATTGACCTCAGATCACATGACTCCCAAGGCAATGCTTTATTGTTACAAGCATACAAGAAGATGCCTTCTTGCTAGAGGGAGTTGTTTGTGTAGGGGTTGAGACAGAGCATGCTCAGTAAGTTTTTTGTTTGTTATGGAATAGCAAAGAAAAAAGCTGTGCTGGATATTGCTTGCTCACCTTGATAATAGGTCCAGTTATTTGGGTTTGATTTTCTAATGGGTTTGATTTCAAGTCAGCTGTGAAAATTCTGGAAATGAGCATATCAGGTTTTAGCATGGGAGAGATTTTAAAGCAGCCTACAGGGGCAAATCCATGCCTGGTAAAACTCAGTGGACTTCAGCAAGGTTACACCAGGGTTGAATTTGGCCATATATTTTTAAATTAAAATTGAGCAGGCACTTAGTGCATTGTGCAGCAATGTTATTAATAGCTACATCTGCTATGGGGAATGCAAAGTAGCTTTTTTCACATTCAGCTTGTTCATACGCCTCTTCACATCGATGACCCAGGTGACGGGTCAATAATTCACTGAATGCAAATTGAAAGCCAGGAATGTCTTGCAAGTCAGTTACCTTTTGTATTTCTAATTATTTTGTATCTGAAGGACTGGAATGGAAGTGGCTCTGCTGGTGAAAATTTAACACACGTTTCAAGAACAGTTGGGCCGAGTTCTGCATTTAGATCTGCACATAGTGCTCCACTGGTCTTCAAAGGGAGTTGGGCAGGTATACCTGAAAGCCCTTAAGAAACAGACACCAGACATAAGCAGGGACACCCTGGATTCCGAGGGAGGTGAATTCCAGTGAATAATATTGATTTCCTTTAATAAAGACATTTGCTTCCTGGAGGAGGGGTGAAATTATAAAAGGCCAGGACGACAGATTAGACAGACACGGGCCTATTATGAGGCTTAATTCATTAATAGTTTAGTAACCCATCCTGTCCTTTATGTAGAGAAGAAACAGGATTTGGTTGTAATAAATAGCAAGGGGATTCTTTAATGAGGTTGCAGGACATAGATGGACCCTTTGGCGGACAGACTGACTATACCAGCCTGGTCTGCAGAAGGGGATGGAGTTTGCAAAGTGCCAAGTACTTATCACCCCAGTTGATGTCGGAAGAAGCTTATGCCCAAATAAATTTAGAGACTAACAAGGAATCCTCATTGTTTTTGCTGATACAGACTAACACGGCTACCCCTCTGAATCCTGTCACAACACAGGGTCTCCATGTGTCCTGGCCTGAACTTAGCAGTCCTGGGAAGGACTGCTAACCATGCTACCTCCCCTTATGAAAGGGAATATAGCAGTGCCAGCCACTATTATCCTTGTCATGATGTGGATTAAAACTGGGATTCCCACAATTGGTGGTGAAGCAGCGTTCAGAAGACGAAGAACAAGGGAAGACAAGTAGAGAGAGTACAGGCAATACCCGAATACGACAAATCAGTACGCAACTGAGCCGGGAGCCAGGAGTGGTGGGGTGCGGTGTTAGCTTGGGGGGAGGGTGCGGGGGTGGTGGTGTTAGCTGGGGGGGAAGGGCACGGGGGGGCAGGGTGCAGGACTGGAGCAAGGAAGTTTCGCCTAGGGCGTGAAACTTCCTTGCACCGGCCCTGAGAGCAGCAACAACAGAGCCAAGCTTTTAAACCAATGCTCTGTACCCCCGCTCCAGAGCTGGGTGCTTTCCAGCGTTGGATGGAGTAACTGTACCAGTTTAGGTTCATAACGTACTTTGGGATGAGAGGTTCTATGTGACCTAAGCTTTTCTACGCATGGTAGCCCTGAACATTGGGGTACCTTGAGATTTGATGCTGAAGCAACCTCAACCAGGTCACTGTACTCAAAGAAGCAATGGTCTCAGGCAGTGGCTGTCTTCTAGATGCGTCAGGCCAACTGCCTCTCCGCCCTGTTTCTATAGGAAGCCCTCCCAGGGTATGTGTATGCAGCACTGTGTCAGCTGACTCACACTTGTCGGGCTCAGGCTGCGTGGCTGTAAAATTGCACTGTAGAAGTTTGGGCTGGAACCCAGTCTCTGGAACCAGCCAGGATGTTTAATTGCTGGGTAGATAGATATACCCTCAGTGCACCGAGCCAAAGACGTGACTTTGGTCAGTTCTGCAGTACCAAATTTCGGATTAATGATTCACTCTTAATACTTCAGAGAAGTAAAAATAAAAAGGGAGAAGCACCAGACTCATGTGACCTGCACTTTGTGCATTTCCCTCCTGACTTGAATCATTAGCATTTTATGTGGGCTGTGCCGGCCCATCCCCCTCTGTCCTCAATTCTCACTGAGTTCTTGGGTTATTGGTGACTTCTGTTCTCAGTTACACAGGGGAGAGTCCTCCAATTTCAGAGTCTTTCCCCCATCTCGTCATCTTGACTGGTGCCTTTTCCTGGCAGCATGGAGATGAGGAGACTAGAGATGGTTAGAAAAGGTGCTTTCCCCCGAAAAGGTCTATGAAAAGGAAAAAAAAAATTGATGTTTCCCATGGAAAAGTAACTTTTTAGCAAAAAAAAATCAAAAACAAATATTTTGATTTGGAAATGCTGCCATGGTGGTGCCTCCTGGGAGTTGTAGTTAAGATGCCTCATATTCCCATTCTCTATAAGCCAGGCTCCTTGCTGGACTACATCTCTTATGATGCACCACAGTCTCCCACCATGGGAGTCTCTGGCCAGGTGCAACATGGGAGGTGTAATCTGGCTGGGGAGCCCAGATCACAGAGGAGAATGGGGACATGAAGAAATCAAACGACAACTCCCAGGAGACATCATGGTAGGATAGCTGGAATCAAGATTTTTTTTTTTTGGCTAAAATATTTTGTTTTCAGGCATTTGTTTTTTTAATGAAGTTTTGAAATTTCCCATGGAAAGCAGGCACTTCATGAAAAAAAGTGTTTGGTTAAAAAAATTTCCGTTAAAAAAAGTTTAGATGGAAAATTTTCAGCCAACCCTACAGGAGACACTTCAGTACAGTAGAAGCGACAAAGGGTCCTGTGGCACCTTATAGACAGAGTACAGTACAGTAGGTGAGTGCATAATGGATTACCTCAGGCTACAGCACTGCTAGAAGAAAAAAAATCTAGTCACTTAATTAAACTGAAGCTCTGTTCATTGTATCTCACACTTTGAGAACATTTGTTTCAGTGTATCCTCTTTTTCTGGTTCCTTTATGTTTCTAAGCTGATAAAGGACACAGCAACTCTCCTGGACTCCAATGTGGCCAGGGAATTAATTTAGCCTCATGCGGAATAACAAACAATGGAACCCCTTTATCGGCAATGACACCATCATTACTGAAGAATACTAGCAAATGATTCTGTCTAGACAGAGCCATAAGGAGACGATAAAGGACCAGCTATCTCTTCCCCCTGTGGGACACAGAGGAGAAAGGAATGCCACCATCTATAAATTGCCTCCAGCTCAGGAGTTGTCTGCAGCTATGAGAAGTGTTAAATTCTGTCCATTTGGTTCCAGTCATCAACCTGCCACTTCTAATGAATGCAGTTATTGCATTTACTTTGCGCTGCAGTATTCACAGCAAGAATATTCATTACTAATAACTGTAATAGTCTTACTGCTGTAGACCTTTTATACATACATCTGCATCTATGCATTTTAATCTCCGAGGCTCTGCATAAGCGTTCCTAGCCTTTCAGAAGGCATTATTTGCTGGAATCTCCATTACTATGGCATTTTTTTTCCCATGTATCCATTTGGCAGCTTTCTTGTGAATGAATTATTCCTATAGTTAGGCTGCAAATTTCCCCTGCCAAAGCCTGTCTCCTCAACCAATACACACTGCGCATATTATGAATTGCAAATCCTCATATTGCTCAGCTCTTACCTCATATTGCTCAGCAGGAGAGAAATCAGGGAAGCACACCAGCATGATGTTTTTAAAGTTATGTATGTAAATAGCAAGGAATGATGTCTATTAAGTACTAGGCTGGGACGCAGGACACCTGGGTTCCAAGCTTTGCCACACACTCCCTGTATGACCGTGGGCAAATCATTTAACCTCTGTGAGCTTCAGTTCCCTATCCGTAAAATAAAGATAATATATTTCTCCCATCTGTTGTCTCACCTATTTAGAGATTGTGAGATCCATGAGGCACTGACTGTCTCTTACCATATGTATGTTCAGGGCCAAGTACAATGAGGCATCTAGATGTCAGTGTAGTAATAATGTAAGAAGAAAGCTTGGAACCTCAAAAACTGTGCTTCTTTTAAAAAACCAAAAAGAAAAGGAGCACTTGTGGCACCTTAGTCTTACTCCTTTTATTTTTGCTGACACAGACTAACACGGCTGCTACTCTGAAACCTTTTTAAAAACCCTTTCACAGAAAGGTACATGCATGAATTTACAGTAACGTCTGCTTGAATGAGGATGAAGGCACTGTACTTTAATATAGACTTTCATCCCAGGATCTCAAAGTACTTTACAAATATCAGTCAGTCCAGCCTCCTATTTTGCATGAGGAGTTGTGAAAGTATTTTAATCCCTGTTTTATGGAAGAAGAAACTGAGGCACAGATAGTTTAAGTGGCTTGCCTCAGGACACGCAGTAAGTCAGTGGCAGAACCGAGATTAGGAACCAGGTGTCCTGGCTTCCAGTCCTCCGTTCTTACCGTTGAACTCCCATGGATGATGGGATCATGGGTTTCTGGTAGTTAGAGATGGAAGATGCCTGCTATAAAGATAATGGTTTATATTTTTAGTGGAGGTTTCATCCAGGAGGATGCTTTACACAGCAATATAAGAGCTAGGTATAGGAATCACTTCACCCACCACTGAAATGCAGCATCACTGGAATGGAGAGGGGCAGCTTTTCAACAGCTCACAGCAACATTACATGACAGAGCGAGGGCAAGGCAGGGAATAAAGAGCATTGCTGTGTCCATCTGAAACGACAGGGGAAATCAGGCTGGCAGAATGTAACCACCCAAACTGGAACTGAGCCAGGGCTCCTGGATTAGCAGGCTGAGCCGAACGGATGGATCACATTGCCCAGGCAGAACTAGCAGGTCTCTCAACACTAAGGAGGCAATTCCACTGCACCGAGGATGTTGGGAGTCACGGTCATGAACAAATTTGGATGGTGGTGCTGGTGCAGCAAGCTTTCTGCTGGGTCCCTTGGGCACGGCGGGAGGGGGAAGCATGGCTGGAACAGGAGACAGCAGCTTTTCCAAACTTTGCAAGTTTTCAGGACATGCTCCATCTATCCATGGAGGGCTCAACTGGGTCTCATATGGACAGGGAGCTCCTCACACCCCAGTTCCTGAGTGCCACACGAGCTTCCTGCCATGAGTGTTCAGCTTCCTCTCACAGGCTCAGCTGGGCCCCAATGCTATGGGCATGCACAATCCTTTCTGGAGGCCATCTGGTCCTCTTTGGTGCTGGCCTAGACAGTGGCGTAGCCAGGTTTAGAGCACAGGGGGAGCGGAGCTAAAAAAAGGCGTCAGGAGCAAAAAAAAAAAAAATGCTCGGCTCCGCCTGCAGCGCAGGAGCAAAAGGTGCCGGAGCACAAAAAAGGCGCCGCTTCTGCTCAGTGGGGGAGCGGCCGCTCCCCCTGCTCCCCCCCAGCTACGCTACTGGGCCTAGACCATTCTTCCGTGGGGCCTCTTGGGTACCTCTGCACGTACACCATTCTCAGTGTCCCTACCTTGCGCATACACCATCCATCCAGAGGGTCACTCAAGTGCCTCTGTGTGGACACATACCATCCACAGGACTTTCCAGCCCACACTGCCAAGGGCATCCCTTTTCCATCCGCAGGGGCACTGGAGTCCAGCCTGTGCCATTCAACTGCAGGGCCACACACATGAACCATCCCAAGGTCCATTCGAGCCTGGCTGCTGGGGTCAGACACCAGCTATCCATGGGACTTCTGGGACCTGATTGGTGGCACCTCAGCCAACCACGGGGCACACAAGTCAGACAGGAAAGATTTAGCAAGAGGAGCCCCTCTGTAATACTGTATTTTAAGCTATTATCCCCCCCACTTCCTGCTCCATTTCAACCCTCAATTAAGCTGCAACACTAGGGCTAACTAGGTTCCCAAGCCTGAAAACTCAAATCCTGATCTGAAATTCAGATGCACTCAAAAGTACAGCAGAGGAGTTTGAATCTGGGATTTAAGTCCAGCCCAGAGCTAAGAGTCAGTTGGAGAATTCATATCCAGAGCTGGGATGGTATTACACCCCAACAAAGTTTGGGGCTGGCGGCGTAGAAGGTCCAGGTCGCAGGTTTTTATTTGAAGTTACCACTATGGATGTATCCGAACAGGCTATTTTAGGCATGATTTATATTCTTACTGTACTTGTCTTTGTTTCAGCACAGGGCCACCTCTCTCTGGCAGCCCTGACATGCTTGTAAAACTTGTGATCTAAGCAGCAGGTGGAGTGGGGAAGATGTTGTAACAGTTAACCTGCTGCAACAGGCAAATTCCTAGGCTTCCCTGAACAGCGAGCCAAGAGAAAACGTGCCGTACCTTCCGAGGGTCTCACAGCCATCTAGCATTTATTCCCTGGCAACGGCCACTGGTGGACTATGCACAACCAGCTCTGCTTTTGAATCTCATGAGCACTTTTTAATAAAAAGGATTTGGGAAGGAATTAGGACACGGGTATTTGGCATAGTTTGTTCAGAGCATGTTCAGCAAAAAGGAAAACAATAGACAGAAGGGGGTGGAAAAAATGTGTTTTTTTGAAAGATAAGAACAAGGCTGTAAAGAATAATCTCTTAACTCTGTATCACCCTTATTCTCCCTAAACTTCCTAGAACTTCATTGGAGCCCCTCACAGTGGTGTGTTTTGCCAAAAACCTCAGGATCAGTGAGTTTTGTTGTGCATTTTCGATCTTTTCCCTCCAATGGCTTGATTTCACCACCCTCTCTCACATGGAATAGTACATTTCTCTGGATGAAGTTGAAACCATGGGGTATGGTACTACCCAATGCAAGACTGGGTGGCTGGACCCATCCAAAGGTCTTTAAAGGGCTGCATGTTTTCCTTCTAAGATCTGAACCAAAACTTACCAGCCCCAACACCTTTTCCCTTGTCTTCAGTCATGATTCTGCTAAATTGCTGCATGGGGGTCAGATTAAAGCAGTTTCCTTGGATTAACATGCTCTGCACACAATGCTGTACAAAGGATTTACCCAGAAAACAATTAAAGTGCCAACCCCTCCCAAAGCAACAACAACAACAATTAAAAAACAAACAAAGGGAAGGAACATTCAGTTACATTTCGGGGCGCACTGAAGAACTCCAGCTGGTATGTAGACATCAGACCATTGTCACCTGCTTGTGTGTGGGCAGGACTTCAGGGAAAAGAAAGGGGGTGGGAGAAGTATCTGTAATAGCAACAGAGGGTTGGAAGAAAGCCATACCATTCTGGGCATTTCTCAGAGATCCTAGATGGAGGGAGGGGGGAGAGTAGGGCAATTAATCCAGAGATCAGGAACCTTAATTCATAGAAATATAAAGGTTTCTGCTTATTACACTGATCAAGTGAAACATGAAACTGGAGCACAGCTGTGGAGCTTTCTGGTTCCTTGGGAGCTAACTACCTGAGATATCTATATAGGGTGATGGGGTTTGAATTTTGTAAATGCCCCATTGTTTAAGAGGCCAGGTGATGAAGTGCACCTTCTATAGGTGTTTTATGTTCTGGGAACACACAGAAACTTCACTGATTACAGCAACAAGGACTTCACATGCAATGAATAGAAAGACAACAATATTTCCACATGATCTGCCCCAAGCAGTAAATATGCCCTGGTAAAGACAGACTAAGCTAAGACAGACTTGAGTTACTATTTGCTGATTTAAACCAAAGGGACCTTGAGAACCCTGTATATTATACAACATGTTTTACATAAGCTTCTCTAGATGAACTATGACGTATACTTGCAATGTACTTATAGAGAAGGGAACATTAGCTCTTGGTAAAGCAAATCAGTGCAGGCAAGTTGTGTGTGGGAGTGAAAAGGTTTGTTGAAGGGTGAATTCCTTTGTCACCTTTCCTAGACAAGGGTGTAATTCTTCAGGCTGTTTGATCTACTTGGGATTGCTTGAGCAAGACTTGTAAAACAATCCTAAAATCTTACACATTCCCATAACGGAATCAGGCAAAGGAATTTTGGGATTTATTTCCCAGGCTTTGATTCTAAAACACAGAATATAGTCTGATGAGGTTACTCATTACTTCCTACATGCTCATTCTGTTGAATTGAGGGCCCGAAACTGTTCACTGGTCAAATTCCCACCGATTTCAATAGAAGCAGGATCCTGCCCTCTATATGTTCTTTGGTGGCTATTTATGTAACATCCCGTGGTGTGGATTTGGACCCAGGACCTTCATTACAGACTTCTACCACCTGAGTTAAAGGACTACATCCTTTAGCTAGAAGTGGTAGCAGGTGGGTATCTGCTATGGCTCAGCCATATAAAGCATATGTGTGTGTGTAAAACAATGAGTAATACCAGGCCATTTTGCAAACCCAGTAAGTGCTGATGAGTGGACACCTGCTGCAATCACAATGCCACAGCACAGTGTTATCACAAACAAGAGCCAGAAATGGGGGATAGCAATGAGATTTCAAGGCACATGTTTCTGGGCAGAAGAAGAGCAGCAAAAGAGACGTAGTTTCCCCAATAAATACCAGGAATGGTCCATTGCACAGGAATCTTTTCTTTTGGTTCAAGCTGTATTTTAAACATGAACGCATTAAAAGCATCCAAGGGAAATAAAACTGGAGGAGAGCTTGGAAAGTGACCTTGTTCCCTCTTCCCCAGTTGAAGCCTGTTTAAAATGTAACCTGCTTTGGTACCTTCCCCAGCCAATTAATTCAGCAGCAGAAGTTTCAAACAGTAAAAAGCTACTTTAGTTCTGTTCCTGTTTTAACAGGAATGGGGGGGCATCCATAGTAAGAATGCAGCCGTGTGAGACACAGCAGCATGTCCATCATCAGGGGCTAGGGATATGAACTAGGGCTGTAGAGGCTGCCTATTGCCACCAGCTTTGCAAGATGGAATTGATTTATATTCTTTCAGCTTTGATTTTCCTTAATGTGTTTTTCCATTTACTGTTGTTTAGTCCAAGGCACTTCCATTGCCCTCCTCACTGTATTATCTGAGCACCTCACACTCAGATGTATTTAACCTCCCTCACACTTCTGTGAGGTAGGGAAGTGCTAGCATCCCCATTTCACAGATGGAGAACTGAGGCACAAAGCGACCAAGGGTCGCTACATTGCAATTGGGGGTGGTGGTGATGGGGAGCAGGGTCGGTTATTGCATCTCATGTAGACATATCCCAACTAGCTTCAATGTGAGTAATTACTCAGGGTTCCAGGTGGGCTTGTCTAACCCATGCTGATGGGCACAGTGCTCCAGTTCCTGAGCTAGCTAGATTAAAGCTAGTTTGGATACATCTCCCTGAGCTCCAGTCACTCTCTGGGATTACACTGTAGACATACACTAAGTGACTTGCCTAAGGCCACGTAGGAAGTCTATGGCAGAACTAGGGTGACCAGACAGCAAATGTGAAAAATCGGGACGGGGGTGGGAGGTAATAGGAGCCTATATAAGAAAAAGACCCCAAAATCGGGACTGTCCCTATAAAATCGGCACATCTGGTCACCCTAGGCAGAACAGTGAATTGATCCTGGGTCTGCTTGGTTCCAGGCTAGTTCCCTAACCACTGGGCCACACTTCTCCTTTTTGCAGCTTCTCTTTATCACTATACATTGGTAGCAGCAGCTACATCATGCACACCAGTGATAGGTCACAGCATTATAATCCATCATCGTTGGCAGCATATTTTGGGGTTATTTCCTCCAAGAGCCATAATTTATGGTGTTTCCAGCTGCTAGCTCTCATTAAAATAAATTAAAAATACATTAACAACTTTCTTTCCTACAGAATCAGTTGCTTTAGTTGTCACAGGGTTGTTGAGAGATGATGTGGAATGGGAGGGGCAGTGCCCACGAGACAATTTATTAACATGTAGCCCAGTCTGTGGGAGTTTGCAAACCCAGGTATCTATAAAAGGGCCAGATTATGGCTCCTGGAGGAAATACCTCCAAATATGCTGCCAACGCAGTGTTAAGTGCACCCATGTTCTAGCCGGCAGGAAAAGCCATCCATGACCCCAGGTCCGCCCCCAGCAATTCTGGGCCCCAGGGCAGAACAGTCAATGGGCCCCCCTGCACGCACAAGCCACGCCCGCGTGGATGCGGTCCGCCTGACATTTGGGCGGTGCTGCGCCTGTGCTGGCTGATGCCCAGCGAGCAGCCGGCAGCGCTGCTGGGCGCGCTCGTCCGGCATGGCCAGGGCTGCCACATGCCCGCCCGGTGGGGTTGCCAACTGTATAATTGTGCAAACTCAAAGAACCTTGCCCCGCCCCTTCCCTGAGACCACGCCCCGTCTCGCCCCTTTCCGAGGCCCCGCCCTCTGCTCACGCCATTGCTTGCTCTCCCCCACCCTCGCTCACTTTCACCAGGTTGTAGCAGGGGTTGGGGGGCGGGCTGTAGGTTGGGGCAGGGGGTTGGGGTGCAGGAGGAGGTTGGGGTGAAGGAGGGGGTTTGGGCTCTAGGCTGGGGCAGGGGGTTAGGATGTAGGAGGAGGTTGGGGTGCAGGCTCCAGGAGGAGGTTGGGGTGAGGGAGGGGGTGTGGGCTCTAGGCTGGGGCAGGTGGTTAGGGTGTGGGAGGGGGTTGGGATGCAGGCTCCAGGAGGAGGTTGGGGTGTGGGCTCTAGGCTGGGGCAGGGGTGTAGGAGGGGGGTCAGGAGGTCGGTGCTTACTTCGGGCGGCTCCCGAAAGCGATCAGCACACCCCTCTGGCAGCGGCTCCTAGGCGGGAGGCCGGGGGGGTCTCCGCACACTGCTGCCCGTAGCCACCCTCCCCCCCCGCAGCTCCCCTGGCTGCAGTTCCCAGCCAATAGGAGCTGCAGAATTGGTGCTTGGGGGAGGGGCAGCGCATGGAGACCCCTCCCTGGTGCCGCAGGGACTGGGTGGCCGCTTCTGGAAGCGGCGCAGAGCAAGCGTGGGCAGGAAGCCTGCCTTAATCCCAATGTGCTGCTGGCGGCGGCGGCCCCTTTTAAATCACACGGGCAATTGCCTCCTTTATCCCCCCGCCATTGGTGGGCCTGCATGACCCCACCCTGATTATTCCTACTAGGAGCACAAATAATGTGGGTGTAGGTGCGTGTACATGTTGGGGACACTACAGAGCCAGACTTGGAGACCACAATCCATCATCCTCTGTGCTATGCTCTCTAATTCCCTGCATGGCTCCTACAGCAGAGAGCCTGCGAGGTGGCTATTTTAGTAGGGAAGAAACTAGAATTGCTGATGGGCTTCTGTGCCACCAGCCAGAATCTGGGCCAGGGAAAGAGAGCCATAGATTAGGCACTAAAATAATGTTATACCCAAGGATCATTCAGAGACCCAGTTCAACTCCTTTCCAAACCACAGCACACAAGAGATGAAAGATCTAGTACAGTAGCCTGAGGCGCCTCTCCCTTAACCATCAGTCAACCACCTTCATTAAAGAGCTGCTCCTGCTCCTCTTGCAGCCAATGATGAAATTCCCACTGAGTTCAGAGAGAACAAGACTGAGTTCTAAGGAGCTGAAACGTGACCTTAGCCGTTTTATCCCCCAACAGAGATCAGAGTCATGGGGCGCTCCACTCACCTCCAGTCTGGTGCCTCCTCCTGGTCACTCTGGGGATTAGTTCTTGAGGTCAATGCCCCTGTCCACGATTTGCACGCCATCACTCGGACTCGGGTCTGCAGCTCCTCTCACTCCAGGCCCCTCAGCGTCTCCATTGTGACTCAGCCCTCCAGCCAGGTCACTCAGCATTCCCCCTTCCAGGGTTCAGTCCCTCAGCAGTCCTGGGCAATCAGTCCGTTCACTGCCCTCAGTGGCTGGTAGGGGAACCTGCGCCTGCCCTCCACTCCGGGTTCCAGTCCAGGGATGCTCAACTCAGCAGTTCTGAGCTTTCCTCTCCCAGCCCTCACTGCTCCTTCCCTGGACTGCTGCCTACCACACCCGGCTCCCCTTCTCTCTCTGGGTGTCCCAGCTCCAAGAACCCTTTCCCCAGGGACTGACTTCTTCCTGCAGCCCTAAACACATCTCCCTCTTCCCAGGCAGCAACTGCCCTCTCTCAGCAGCAGTCTAATCCGTAGCCTACTTTACAGGCCCTGCCTGTTACTGCACAGGTGAGCCTGTTCTCTAATAGCTGCCTCCAGCCAAAAGCTCCCCTCTTTGCAGCCTAATTAACCGATTGGGCCCACCTGGCCCAATTTGGCTCTTGCAGGGCTAGGGTGGGGCTCTCCCCTCATCACAACATCTCAGATTCCAGTGGTTTTTTCCGGGCAGGGTCATTTTCTGTTGGGTGTCTGATTTGATGCCAGTGATAATGAGGGATGTAGAACAATGTGGAACACAAAGCTTTGCCTAAGCATATCCATTCTGGCTTGCTCTACCATGCAGTGGTTCCAGCCCTGGGCTCTGTCAAATGCCCCATAGTCCTGAGTCTGATCTGCACCATTCCTACTATTCCAGGGCTGGGTATCTCTAAAACAGACAGTCAGACATGCAGGCTCCAGCCCTCTGAAATACACACATCTCTGCACAGTTGGGGACCCCATGTCCTCAAAAGACACAGTAAAGTTAAACTCGGAACAGCCAGTGAATCACCAGCGAGAGCATTTCCCTCAGGGCCTCACTTTTTATTTTAATTTATTTTAGTTGTTTCTAAGATGAAACTCTTTGGCCCCAGGAAACATGATTAGAGCCTGAAATGAAACTTGGCCATGTGAGAAGAATGTGGTCCAACAAAGACTGAGTACATGTACATACTGTACACTCCCATGATGGGTTAGTGTTGCCTGTTAGTCTAATATGTCCTCTCTCTGGGGAACTGCATCTTACATTTGCAGGGGGACTGGCTACTGGATCAAATAAGTCTTTTTGTAACAAGCCAAATCAAACCCCTGAATCAGAACATTCTTGAATTTTGGGGCGATTCAAAATCTGAACCCAGATCTGCATATGGATTTTGCAGCTAGTCCCTAGCTCTATAATGGGCTGAATCAAAACTCCACATCTAGTTCTGGAGAGGTTCCAAACCCAGACCCAAATTTTGCAGTTTGAACCCATCTCTATTTGCCCATCAGTAACTCTCATATTTCATGTCCCTCTTATTAGTGTTTGCCAGTCACAGGGGACCAAATGAGCAAGGAGACAGAGGAAGGAGGGCAGAATCTGGCTTTTTATTTTTAGCATTACCTCTTGGGAAGGCAGAAAACTCCCCTTCCCTTCCAGTTTTGTCATTTCTTATTAATGATGGGCCTGAACCAAAATGCAAATTCCAGCCACCCTTGGACTGTGGGAGAGTTTGAAACCTGAAGCTGGATCTGAGATTTGCACTCAGGTAGCAGAGCAATGGGCATATTAACAATAACTATACGGACATTCAGATCTCACATTGCTAGTATAGGTCCTTCTCATCTTTCCCCCTGCCCTCCCAATGTTCATTATCCATTTCACATTCCCTCCTCTTCTAATGCGGATACATAAAGATACAACATTGCTAAGACTAGCCCCTCTATCTTTTCAGCAGCTGAATGAAAATCCCCATATCCAAACTTTGCAGTTTCTCAAAGCCAGGCCCCTTTAAGGTGTCTTGAATTGTGCACCTAAACTCATTAGTCGCTTTTGAAAATTATGGCCATTGTATGACCTTGGAAAAATCATCTAACTTCTCCGTGCCTCACGTTTTTTCATCTGAGTGTGGGAATACTAATACTTAGCTGCTTCACAGGGGGTTGTGAGATTTAATTCAGTCATGTTTGCAAAGCTTATTGAGCAAACTGCTCTTATTATTTTTCACTGGAATGCTCCTTTGGGCAAGAACACATTTGTTTCCTTATATATGAATTGGAATCCTTCCCAAATGGCCAAAGGCCAATGTGCTAATGTCATAACTTTTCATAAGCAAGCCAGCATCTTAAGTCTTGCACAGGAGTCATTCCTCTCTCTCCAACTGTAAATAAAACTATCACCTGCTATAATGTTTATAAAATGTTGTTCTTTGTCCAGACTACTTTGTCGATAGAGGGAATGTTCAAATGCTTCCAGAAGCGCTTTGCCAGCCATCTGACGGAACGCTGTCGCCGAAGAGCAAGGCTGGTATCTAAAGATGGAAGGTGTAACATAGAATTTGGGAATGTGGAAGAACAGTCACGGTTTGTCTTCTTGGTTGATATATGGACCACCATCCTGGACCTAAGATGGAGATACAAGATGACCATCTTCATCTCAGCATTCTTGGGCAGTTGGTTCCTATTTGGTCTCCTTTGGTATGTTGTGGCATATATACATAAAGATCTTCCTGAATTCAGTCCTTCCATAAACCACACCCCATGTGTGGAGAACATAAATGGCTTGACCTCTGCTTTCCTGTTCTCCCTGGAAACCCAGGTTACCATTGGCTATGGCTTCAGGTGTGTCACAGAGCAATGTGCCACTGCCATTTTCCTGCTGATCTTCCAGTCTATCCTTGGGGTCATAATCAACTCTTTCATGTGTGGCGCTATCTTGGCCAAGATTTCTAGGTCCAAGAAACGGGCCAAGACCATCACCTTCAGCAAGAATGCTGTCATTAGCAAACGAGGCGGCAAGCTGTGCCTCCTTATCCGGGTGGCCAACCTTAGGAAGAGTCTACTGATTGGGAGCCACATCTATGGGAAACTTCTGAAGACCACCATCACTCCCGAAGGAGAGACTATCATCTTGGACCAGGTCAACATAAACTTTGTGGTGGATGCTGGCAATGAGAACCTCTTCTTCATCTCCCCCTTGACTATTTACCACATCATTGATAAGACCAGCCCGTTCTTCCACATGTCAGTGGAAACCATCCTCCAGCAGGATTTTGAGCTAGTGGTATTTTTAGATGGCACAGTGGAAGCCACTAGTGCTACCTGTCAGGTCAGGACATCCTATATCCCAGAGGAGGTACTCTGGGGCTACCGTTTTGCTCCCATCGTGTCCAAGACCAAGGAAGGGAAGTATAGAGTAGACTTCCACAACTTCAGCAAGACCGTGGAAGTAGAGACTCCTCACTGTGCCTTTTGCCTCTACAATGAGAAGGATGCTAAAGCCAAGGCAAAGAGAGGTTACGACAACCCTGGCTTCATCCTATCAGAAGTCAATGAAACCAGCGACACAAAAATGTAGCTCTGTATGCCCATGGGACTGGGGCATTTTTTATCGTAACACAAACTCAATACAGAGATGCCCAATAACCTAGTAGTGCAGAAGAAAAATGAACAGGGCTGTTTTGACATGAAAATAGCTCCTGATTTCTCAAAAGAATTGAATCAAAGCAGACCACCACACCAGTGATCTCCGAGAGGCTATTTAACTGCATTATATATATATTTTCTTAGAATGTATATTTTTTATACCTATAGGATGTTCATTTAAACTGCTAAATTGGAATGTCCGACTCACTCAATTAAGTTCCCAGAGGCATTTGAGACATAAGCAAGTCTGACAACATGCCTTAAAAGAAGAGACACAGGGAGGGCTTCAGATGTGCCGAAGAGGAGTGGTTCTTGGGATGAAATGTGAAAAAAAGAGATAACAGGTAAAAGAATCGTCAAAAGCACCTAAAGGTACATCTACAATCCCACGTGGCTCCCTAGTTATGTACTAGGGCAGGTGGGATTATTCGAGCAGAACTACTGCATGTACATCTACCGAAGCTGGTAATTACACCTCCCAGCTCCTGTGTAGACATATCCTAAGTGACATAGGAGCCTAAACCCCATTTTCATAATTGAAGTCAATGAGAGTTAGGTGCCTAAATACTTTTGAGGATCTGTGCCATAGAGCCTACGTCCCACTGATTTTCTCCTAGTAGCCTAAGTCACTTTTGAAAATGGAACATAGGTTCCTAAGTTACTTAGGTTCTTTTGAAAATTTGACCCCAGGATCTCTTCTTTCTTTCTCTGTTCAACACTTGTTAATCTATTGTAGTGAAGCCTTAGTAGGTTCTAGTTTCTTGGAAAGCTAGAAGCAAAGGCAAAGTTTGGCTCATGATGATGTATTTAGAGCTGGCAAGAAAATTGAATTTCCTTCCCATGAAATATTCTGATTTTGTGGAAGAATATTTTTTGTCCCAAATCAGAACAAAATGTCAAACATTTAAATTTTTTTGCAGGAGGAAAAAGTCTGAAAAATTCCATTTTGGGAGAACCAAACCAGAATTGTTTGCCTTGCTCCCAGCTGACTGACTCACTCTCATAGGACTTCTCAGAAAGCTGACTGCGTGGCAAGTCAGGAGGCCCCATGAGGCAGCTGTCCAGGCAATCTGGGACCTGGGGGAGACAGGGCTGGCAGTAAAAATGGTTTGATGGAATTGACATGTTCACAGAGAACGTGTTGATTCCTTGGAATCAGCATTTTCTGATGGAAAAGTGTTCCATTGTACATTTTTGACCAGCTTTAGATGTATCCTTTTAAGAAAAAAGATACTTTAAAAATGAAAAACAAAAATAAAATATATTATTCTCTGAAGCATGATAGGTCTTTGCCTACAACACTAGCAATGAGGATGCAGAGACACTCAAAATTGAATTTTCTAAAGGCCGAAACCAATTGAATAATAAATAAATAAGTCAACTGCAAGATTCCCATTGACTTCAATGAGCTTTGGATTAAGCCATAAGTCATCCATCCCATTTATGCAAGCAAAACATTTACATGCATGAGACACTGAGCTTTCAATTAGTAACAATCAGGCATGCAAAGTATATTGAGCATAGCTGGTCAACAGTTTTCTAATTTTGGTTTTTCAATGAAGTTTGAAACACCGATGAGAAGTTTCAGCCAACATTTTTGAATTTTTCACCATGCTCTCTCTGTTTTTTCAACTGAGTTCTACTGTTGAGCGTCCAAATGATGGACCAAAGAGGAGGGGATGATCCTGGGACTTTTCCCCATCAGTTTAATCAACACAAGTCCATGCTGAACATGGTTATGATGCAAATGACATTCTAAATGCTGCTTGCAGTGTTGTTGTAGCCGCATTGGTCCCAAGATATTAGAGAGACAAGGTGGGTGAGGTAATATTTTTTAGTGGACCAACTTCTTGTCTTTTTCACCAACAGAAGTTGGTTCAATGAAAGACATTACTTCACCTCCTTCTAAATGCTGACAGATCTGAACAGTTCAAACGGAAAAGGAGAATTAAGCAGGCAAAATTACAAGAATCATACTGAGAGTTATTTTGAGAATGAGTGGGATGGGGTGTAGTGTAGAGATCTGGGCATAGGCCAGGGAGCCAGGAACTCTCATGTCCCAATCCCATTACTCATAGCAACTCTTTCTTTGGCTTTGGGCAAATCACTTTAACGCATACTTTGGGGTCTCCACCTATAATATGGGATGACAGCACTCACCTGCCTCCATGCCTGTAACGCATTTGGAGATTAATCAGCCCTAAGTATGAAAAGTGACCAACCCTTCATTGTACATTGTCTCCTCTCCTCCACCCACCCCTGCTATGTACTTCTTTTCTTGTGGGCAGAAGGGTTAGCATTGCTTCTCAGTGCAGGTGGATACAAAGAGATGTTTATTTTAATGTTGTGCATCCAGATGCAACAGTGATGAGCACGCTGTAAGTTATTAAAATAAATGTCATAGAAGACGGCATGCTGAGTTTGTCCGCTGTCTGGGTCTCTGTCTAGCCTGCTTCCTGAGTCAGCCCCCTTTAGCACCTGCATGGTACTAATTGTCTGATACCTTGGTGTTGGTTCAGTTTTGCAACCTCATAAATGTCGCTTTTGAGATGGTCTAGCTTCATGTCAGTATTGTGATGGTAAAGCTTCCTCTGTCTGTCTTAGGTACTTATATGACACCCACCACCATGTATCTGAGTACCTCACAACCTTCATCCTTTCCACACCTCTGGGAGGTAGGGAAGTGTTGTTATCCCCATTTTACACATGAGGAACGGAGGCCCAGAGAGGCTAAGTGATATGCTCAAGAACACACAGGAAATCTTTGGCAGAGCAAGAACTTGAACCCACGTCTCAACCCCTAAACATTGGGCCATCCTGTCACTCTTGTCCTTTCCCTAGATGTAGCCTAGTCTAGCATCTACAAGCTTCCCATGCTGCTGCTACTTGCATGGCATCCCCTGAGAGGAATACAGCCCAGGCCCAAGTTGGGAGGAGCTATACTGCTCTGTTCCAGCAGGAGACAAGCACCAGGCTGCCTTCAGAATTAAAACTAAGACGATTCTGTTTCCCCTTGAACAAAGGGAAGAATTCTACAAAGGCTGACAGAGCCACTGAAACTCCAGAGCCTGAGCCAACTCCCAATAAAGTAAATGGAAAGAATCCCATTTCTGGTTGGGGGCCTTAGGACTTGAAACAGTCCAGTAGGTCCCATCTAGTTCCACTTCAGCACCAGCTGGCTCCCTACAGCATGTTCTTCAGATCCCTTTAAAAGATCTCAGAGGGATGGGGCTCCCCTCACTGCCCTTAGAAGTCTATCCCACAAGGCACAAGGAATCCCACAAGCTCTTTGGGGCAGGGACCGTTTTTTTGCTCTGTGCTTGTACAGCACCTAGCACAATGGAGTCCTGGCCACAACTGGGGCTCCTCTGAATCATCATAATTGTAAAAAGGGAAGAGATCTCAGTGTCAGGATGGTTTCCCCCTTGGTTTTTAGGCTATATTTTTCTTTTCTACTAGTTTCCTCCCTGCACGGCCAGTGAAGCCCCTTCTGCACCAGGACAAAGGATCATCCTTGGCCTTGGTACCCCTCAGCTATCTGTGGGTGGTTATGACGACTCCCTATAGTTGCTGGTCAGCCAAAGGAAGGAAATAAAAGTTGGCTTGGAAAAAAAAAACAGACTAGAGAGAAAAGAAACGGAAAGAAAAAGGGAATGAAGTGGACAAGAGAAGACAAGTTAAAGGCCCACTAGCCACCTTCTCTTGGGCTCATGGAGTTATTTCTGAGTCCTGCTCAGATGCGCTAGGTGTGAGACCGTGTCCCTGCCCCACCCAATCCACTGGAGCACTCACAAATGATAAACCAGAATTTAGCCCGTTATGAGGCATTTTACCTTTTCTTTTTACCACTTTCCTACTTAACCATCCATAACCTGATTAGAGATCAGGGCTGGTCTTACCATGAGGCGAACTGAGGCTGCCGCCTCAGGTGCCAGACTGTGTGTGTGTGTGGGGGGGGGGGGGGGGGCACCACTAGGACCCAGAGTGTAGAAAATGGTGTCTGCTGCTCATGCATATGTATTCTCTCTGCTCTAGATGCACAGAGATGGTGGAGTGCTGTGCTGGAGGAAGGAAGGCACAAGAGACATAACAGGCAGGCAGGAGAAAAGGTGAGAGGGAATAACAGAAAGCAGCAGGAGCTGCAGGGAGCGAGAGGAGGAGGAGTCTCTTATGTACCTCTCTAGCACCCCCAGCTGATTAACACCAGCTTCTCAGGGAGCTTCCTGTTTCTTGCTGCTTCCCTGAACCCACTTGAGGAGAACAGGCAGTCAACTGAAGTAGTAGGAGCCAGTTAGGCCCTTAAGATACTGATATCTTCCCTCACTCAGGCCCTGCTACCAGCCTGCTTATTTGTCCCCTTCAATTGAGTGTTGAGATCCACTATAGCTGGCACATGAGTGAAAGAAGAAAACACCACTCTGGGGCAGCATTCAGAAAAAGAAAGAAAGCAAAGGAAGCTTTTCTATCTAAGCAGGAAGGAGCTCTCCTGAGATACATAGACACAAATGTTCACTGTGAGCCTTCTGGCCCCAGTGAGGATGTGAGTGGTGAGGAGATGCCTAATCTTCCAGTTAGTTAGAGTGCAGGTGACCTGGCGGCTACTGCAGCATCCATATCTCCATCTCAAATAGATGTCACCATGCACATTCCTGAAGAAAAGTGTAGATCAGAGAAGAGTGTGGTGGAGGCGCAAGAAACAGCTGTTGCTGAATTTAGTTCCTTAAGTCTAGATGATCCAGGACTGTGGACCCACTTGAGCAGTAGCCTGAGGGACTTCCTTGTACTGCATGGGCCACAGGAAGTGAAAAACTTTATGTTCCCCAAAGACAATGAAAATAGAATTTTCCATCCTACACATTACTGGCGTGAAATCCCCAATGGTGACAAAGTGAAGAGGCCATGGCTTATGTACGCAAACACCCAGAATGCTGCATACTGTTTTTGTTGCAAACTCTTCCAGTCTAATGTTCCAGCCACATTGGGTTCTACAGGAACAAAGGACTCGAACAATATGGCTAGAAATCTGGCATCCCATGAGAAGGCAGCAAATCACCAGAGAGCATTCCATAGGTGGAAAGAGCTTGAGGTGAGACTAAGGTTAAAGGCCACCATCAAGAGAAGATTGCATCAGAGTCTCTTTACTGGCAAAGTGTTCTGAAAAGGCTCATTGCCATTGTGAGAATGCTTGCTACCCTAGCACTGCGTGGCACTTCAGATCAGCTGTATGTGCCAAACAATGGAAACTTCCTTAAAATTATGGAGCTGATGGCTGAGTTTGATGCTGTACTCCAGGAACATCTAAGAAGAGTCACCACCCAAGAAATGTACACACACCCGTGTGTGTACCAATGTACCTTGGAAAAACAATTCAAAATGAGCTCATACAGTTACTGGCAACAAAAGTCAAACAGAAGATTGTGGCAGATCTTAAGTCAGCAAGATATCACTCTGTTATTCTGGACTTCACACCTGACATCAGCCATACGGAACAAATGATTTTAATGGTGCGTTTTGTAACAACAACCAAACCTAGTGAAAATGTCCCTGCAATGGTGACTGTCAGAGAGCATTTTCTAGAATGTATTAACATTGATGATACTACAGGAGCTGGCATGACAAATGTGCTTCTTAAAAAGCTGGAAGATACGGGAATTGCGATAGTTGACATGAGAGGTCAGGGCTATGATAATGGTGCCAACATGAGAGGAAAGAACAGAGGAGTGCAGACATGGATCTGAGCTTTATTTGTCCCATGCAGTTCTCATCCATTGAACTTGGTGGTCAGTGATGCAGCATCAGCTTCTAGTGAGGCTGCTGAATTTTTTAATGTAATTCAAAGCATCTATGTATTTTTCTCTGCATCAACTCATCGATGGCAACTTTTAAAGCAACATCTGGGAACATCCTCTGTGACACTGAAACCACTGAGTGCCACACGATGGGAAAGTTGAGTGGAGGCGATAAAGCCTATCTAACACCAAATTGGGAAGATAGATGATGCCATAGTTGCCATTATGGAGGATAATGCTATGAGAGGAACTGTTCGTAGGAGACAGTGGCAGAGGGAAATGGAATCACCAGCAATATACATAACTTCAAATTTCTGTGTCACTTAGTGTTGTGGCATGACATACTGTTTGAAATAAATGTTGTAAGCAAGAGACTCCAAGGTGTTGACCTTGATATATCTGGAGCAATGGAACAATTGGACAAAGCAAAGTCATACTTACAGTCCTACCGGTCAGATGAGGGATTTCAAAACGTTCTGAAGAGTGCACAGAAGTTGGCAGAGGAACTTCACACTGAAGCTATTTTCCCATCCATTCAAGAATACAAGGGACACCGAAGAAGAAGGCATTTTGATTACGAGGCACGGGATAATCCCATAAGAGACCCCAAACAACAATTCAATGTTGAATTCTTTAACCAGGTGCTAGATTGTGCAATACAGTCAGTTGAAGAATGTTTCATGCAGCTCAAGGAACACAGTAGTATATTTGGGATGTTGTATGATATTCCAAAACTCCTCACTGTACCTGAAGAAGACCTACACCAGCAATGCAGGGCACTAGAGACAGTGTTGACACATGATGACATGCGCGATATTGATGCGAGTGATTTAGGTGATGAACTGAAAGCCCTTTCAAGATACATTTCAGCAGGATCAACTCCAGAGGCTGTTCTGGAGTATATGTGCACAAATAAGATGACCACCCTCTTTCCAAATGCTTTTGTTGCTCTCCGCATACTTCTAACACTTCCTGTAACAGTTGCCAGTGGAGAACGCAGCTTCTCCAAGCTGAAGTTAATAAAAACACATCTACGCTCCACAATGACACAGGAGAGGCTGGTCAGCCTTGCAACCATCTCAGTAGAGCATGAGCTGGCCCAGACTGTGGACCTTCAGGAAGCAGTTCAAATCTTTGCAACCAAGAAGGCACAGAACGCAACACTTTGATTATTCAAACAGATAAAAATGCCAGACAAGAAAAGTTACATTTGCTGTTCAGGCGTTTGAAAGTTAAGTGTTACTTAAAACTTTTGAACAAGGCATTTTAAGTTGTTAGTTCTTCTTTATTGGGGTAGGTAGCAGAGTAGTACCATGAGAGGAGTAGAACAGGAAGAAGGCAGAATTGAGACCTTTCAAAGTTTTGGCCCAAGCAAGGTTGCATGGGGGCATCATTTGAGCTCCCATCCTCAGGTGCCAAAATGTTATGGGCCGGGCCTGTTAGAGATGCATGAGAGGAAGGCTTGTGCAGTGCTTAGAGCACTGGATTGGCAGGCAATAGATCTGGGATCATTCCTGGCCTTGACATAGGGCGTGACACTTTACCTTTCTGTGCCTCGCTTTTCTCCTCTGAACAATGGGGCTCACATGCCCTAACTCACACTGCACAGGAGGCTGTGCAATTTGCACAGTGCTTTGAGAGCCTTGGACGGCTGCAGATCTCAAAGTACTTCACAAAAGAGGCTCAATGCCCATTTTACAGATGGGGAAACTGGCGTAAAGCCACTTGGCCAGGGTCATGGGCAGAGCCAAGAACAGTACCCAGGTCTTCTGATGGCCAGTCCGGTGCCAGATTCCCTACACCTCACTGTCTGGGTGGTATGGCTGTCCATAAGATTATTTTTATTAGCTCATTAGCTCTTACCTATATGGTTCCAAGATGGCCCTGCTACACCATGGGAAGTAATAATGCTAGTATACATTAATTAGCTAGGACAATAGTTCTCAACCTTTTCCATCTCCAGGAGCTCTGCCCATCTAGTGAGGATTCCTCTCCCACTTGACAACATGGGAAAGGGTCTCTTGAACCATACCGCCCCACCCCACATGAACCCTAGAACCCATGAGCTGGGACAACAGAGAAGAGAATCGGAGCGGGGATAATCCTCGGGTCAATGGCAACATGGCCAAAATGGGACGGCAAGCCTGTATTTGTTCCTTTGAGCTGGCTCATGCTGGGACCTAAAAGGGAGTCTTGGAATGAAACGCATTCCTCCCAGGCAGCCCCCCGCTGATTGTCACCGCAGGAAACGCCTGCCAATCCCGGCCTGACAGTGGTACAGCAGGCAGAAGATAGAGTGTGTTAGTCAGACCCCAGCAGCGGCAGAACAATGAGTGGAATTTCCTCTTTCTGTCCAGCGAGGGTGTTTGTCACGCGGCAGATAAAGTCCCAGGGCAGGGAAGAAAGGTTATCGGGAGACACGCTGGGTACAATGCCACTCGGGAGGGAGTCCATAGGAAATCTATTTCAGGGCCTGTCATTCCATTGCCATTAAAAGAAAGTTCAGTTAGGAGGACAAAAATAAATGTAATCTCACAGAGCAGATGGAGCCCCCTGACCCAATGTTGGAAAACAAAGCTCTGTCTCTTTTCAGTCAGTGCTTTCGTTGCCGCAGTCCATACGCTTCTCTAAAGCCCTTTACAGACATAAACGGATCTTCACAATGCCCCTTCTCCCGACCAGTGAGGCAGGGAAAAAGCATTATCCCCATTCCATAGAGGAGAAAACTGAGGCACAGCGAAGCTATCGGATTCACTACTTTGCCAACATTTTCTCACTGTTGCTAGCACTGGTTCAGCTCCACTGTCTGGCTGTGATGGTCTCTGACCACTTGCCACCTCCTCCTCCCTCCACCCCCCAACCCCCTAGGCTGGCTATTTCTGACCAGGTACCCTGATGGTTTCCCTCCTCTATACACCCCTCACCTCCTCTGCAAATGTTCCTCCTCAGTCCTGAGGGGACAAGTCTCCACCTTATGCCCCCTGCTACTTCACTCTAGGGACCCTCAATGCCAGGACGGCTGCTGGCACTGAGTTGCTCCTAACAATGCGGAGATTTCACGGGACAAGGCTGTGCCAAGAGCGAGAATGTTGCACCAAGACTGCGACACATTCCCAGGGGCCAAACTATCGCTGCTGAGGTGGAGGCACCTGCCCCGGGGAAGTTTACATTTGGAATAAGTTCTCTGCTACATGGGAGAGAGCAGGGAACCGTCCCCGCCCAATGGAGCCAAGCAAGGCAAATCAGGAGATGCTGGAAATGAAACATCTTTACTTCCTGTCTCAAACCTCCCCTCGCAAAATTCAACAGCCCACTCAAGCCCCTGCTTTTCTGCGTCCATGCATCCCACATGTGCTCCGCATTTCACAGGCAAATCAACTGCATTATTCTGTTATTACATCCTACCGCATGAGACAGGCAGGGGGCCTGGGAGGCTGCATACCAAAGCTGGCGGAATGAAGGGAGTTGTTCAATTGTGTTGTATTCCCAGCAGCCAGGAGGTGGCACCCATCACCTCCACATAACAAAGCCAGTTCCTAAGTAGACAGGAGCCCTAAACTCAGAAAAATCTAGCAGCCTGGACATGGCAGTGCGTAAAGCGCTAAGCAAGAATTTATTGGGACTGCTCCTTATTTTATTACATAAAGTTGAATGCATTTAGTGACTCTTTTCTGGCACGAGCCAGGCAGGCTGGATATATTTAGCTCCTTCACAGAGGCGTCGCGGCTCAAATCATTGAGACGAATGCGGAGGTGCTGTGTAAGTGGGGCGCTGCTAACCTCATGTCTGCAACTGCCTCTAAGCCGCCTTCAGGGAGTTTCAAAGTGGCAGGGGAGTTTAGTGGCTAGAGCACTGCACTGGGTGTAGGGAAGCCTCTGATCTGTTCCCAGCTCCTCCGATGAATTGTTTTGTGGCCTTGGGCAAGTCCCAACCCTGTGCTGTGCCTCAGTTACCCCAGCTGATACCATCCATGCCTCCGTTTCCCCAGCTGTAGAAGAGCAATAAAGCTGCTTACTCACCTTGTAACGAGCATTGATATCTATGGATGAAAAACACTATATGCCGCTTGGTACCTCACTTTCCCCAGCTGATACTGACCGCCTTTGTAAAGCGCTCAGAGATAGATTGAAGAAAAGCGCCAAACAACAGCTAGGTGTGATTATTGCCATGTATCGATGCTAGCATGCATTTGATTTACAGTCCAGCCTGAATCTGGTGTGCTGAGTAGCTGCGGAAGCTGACGCAAAAAGACACAACACTTGTGCGCCATTATCATCTCATCCCCCTCCCTCGCCCCCCTCTGGGTTTACTCCTGAATTACACCAGAGCAAGTGAGAGCAGCCTCAGGCCCACAGCTTCCCCATATTTCTGCAGAAGGGAGAGAATACAGTAGATAACCTGGCATTGCAAACTGACCCCACGCTGCTCTGCATTGCAGTTGCCAAGAAGTGCAGTGCCATGTGTGACATGCTATGCGCATTAGTGAAGGAGCGTGTTTGCACAGAATTTGCATGTGACCAGACACTTCAGCTGATGGTCAGCAGAGAAGTGAGTGAGCGAGTGCTAGCGGGTGCTAGGGTATTGGGAGAGATGGGAGGGTGCTGGGATATCTGGGGTGGGTGCTAGAGTAGGTGCTTGTTGGGAGGTAGCTCACTGGGGGCTGTGTAAGGGGGAGCTGAGGGTGGGAAGAAGCTGGGGGTGTCTGGCCAGGAGCTGCCAGGTAGCTGGGGTATTTCTGTGGGTGGGGATGCCCAGCCGGTGGGGGGGGGGGGGCGGCTCACATTGGGCCTCTCTCGTTTTTTGTCCCCAGCACCGCTGCTGCCCCTGCTCTTCCTCAGCCAGGATCCAGCATGGCGGACAAGCTACTTGGTGTCTGGCAGAAAAGGTGCTGCATCATCCCCTGTGGCTGAGAGGAGAGAGGAGCAGCTCCAGGCTTGGTCCCACAGCCCAGGTGAGAAGTGGGCATGGGTACCAGGGAGTGACTGAACACATGCGTGTCACTTGAGACGCCAGGCAACTCGAAGCCCTGTAGCACGGCTGGGCTGCGTACACAGGGCACCAGGAAACCACGTCCTGCATTTACCTGGCATGCTAACTGGGGAGAGGCCGCTTCCAGTCTGACCCCGCCTCCCCCGGCCCTGTGAAGAATGACGCCCTATCCCAGTAGAGGATGGTTCATCTAGATATGGCATTTAAAGCTCATCAGAGGTTGTTATGGCGATCTCTGCTGTAGCCAAGTATCAGAGGGACCAGATAAGTGAACAGGTAGCTGTAAACCCATTGTGGATGCAGGGCAGACTCTTAGGGCCAAAGACCATTTTCTCTGGTGTTGCACTGCTGGCTTTGAGAGCATTATTCCAGCTTCGCACCAACACTGCTCAGATCAGAATGTGGCCCTGTGCACACAGCCAGCCTCAAGCATTTAAACATCACGTTCAGCCCCCGCCCCCCGCCCAAATCATAATATTCTACCAAATAACAAATGTGTGGGGGGGGGGGGGGAGGTGAGAGGGTGGGTCTGTCTATTTGCCTGCTGGGGTTTGAGCCTTTAGGGTTTGCCTTTTCTAGTTTTTCCTCTGCAACCAGAAGGGCTAGACACTTACTGCAGCAGAAGAGGCTCTGCTGTCCTGCATGCACTTCTCTGCAGCAGCAGAAAGAGTGAAAGGGGGGCCAGCGCAGGACTCTGCAGCTCTAGGGGGGAGCGGTAGGGGTAGAAAGTTAATGAAAAGCCAAAGAAAATAACAAATCTGCAGCAGCTCCTGGAGAAGCAGCCGCGCCCCCCTGGGGTGATATGGCTTTGCACCCCAGTTGCCTGAGTGTGTTCCTCCTCTCCCAGCATCTGCATTTTATTTTAAGAAACACGGGGCTCCATCCATTGCGCTCTGCCTCCCCATCAGTTTAATGGTCTTTATCATGCCACATGCCTGTCTCCTAACCTCCTGTTTTCGTCCCATGCAGATAATGTGCAGAGGCATAAAGCAGGTCTCAGAAACCTCCCCCCACTCCCACCAACCCCATCCAATAAGAGACTCGGCTCATCCTTTCTGCTGGCAAATATTTACATTGCTTTCAAGCGGATGCTCTGTCTCAAACACACCTGGTCGGCATCAACACCACCTATAATCTACTGTTCTGCAGGCCAACCATGTAGCGCCTTGTCAAGGATGTTTAAATGCAGCCAATTCACTAGGCTTGAGGCTGAGACAAACAGCTGGCAGGAAGGCATGGAAGGGCACAGCATGAACAGAAAAAGGGAGGTGAAGTAACAAGGGGAAATCAGTGAAGAGAAGGTTGTTTCTATTTGATTTTTCTCTAGTGGGTTTAGTGCTAGTTAAAGGTGCCAGTTTGACAGCCCTGGATTAATCCAAACAGCAGCTATGGTTCCAATGAATGTCAAATGTGGTAATGCCTCATGTGATGTAGGAGCTCACCTGCTGGGAACTGGGCTGAGGCCTACCAGATTCATTCCATGTAGGCCATTCACAATTAGGGCTGGCTGGAAACCAGAATTCCATTTTGGGAAAAATTATGACAAGGTTTCAAAACAGAGACCTTTCAAAAAATTGTGTGAAAAAGCAGAGAAAGAGACCAGCACAGCCAGTGGCCAGGGCACTTACCAGATGAGTGGTCCAAACCACTAGGCCAGGTCTTACTCCGCTTTTGACTGGAAAGTGCATCCTGTGCCATCAAAGCAGATTTGTTTCCACAAAAAGTTTCTGCTTTGACAAAACATTTTCAAACAAAAAAACGTTTGGTTGAAAAATTCCCAACCAGCGCTATTAAAAATGCTATTTCATTGCAACAGATTGGCACGCACAGCCCAGCAACCCTACACACATAATGCCACAAAACCTTCCTGGACTGACGACTCTGCTCTTCTGGTCAACAGCAGAAGGCTGCATCCGTGGTTTTGGTGCAAACCTTGATATGGCCACAGCAACAGCCCCACTTGAATATCAAAATTGATGGGAAGTTTCATCAGATAATGGTCCAGCTTCAGGGTAAAAGTTTGCTAAAAAAGAACTCAGAATTGCATATTCCCCAAGCAGTCAGTGTTCCATTGAGATGGCATCAAGCCTGAAGGAATCTCGGAGCCCTTTGCTGGTAAAGGGTATGATAGACATTTATTATTTCCTTTCCCTTCTATTCCTTACTAATGTAAAAACAAAAAGGTGTTAAGACAGGAAAATTCCTCTGCATTTAAATAAGATTAAAAGTCTGTCACAGCTGTCAGGAAATTCAATGTCACAGCTGAACTGGATCTCTTAAGCCCATAAAGATTTGACACTAGGTCTAGTATCCAATCTCCAGCGGTGGTCAATGTTGTAGAGGAATGTGTGCCATTCACAGACCTACACAGAGAACACGATACCAAAGCAGGTTTCTTCCTTTCTGCATCTGCTAATCTGTTTATGTTTTGAAGCATGACGATCAGAGATAGGTGTACACTTAGACACCTGAAATTTGGTGTCTTTCACCTCAAGATTTGGTTCCAAAAAACTCAGGCACATCTCAAATGAAAATTAAGGTAACCCTCGTAATGACCCCAGCCACAAGTAACAATGGCTGATCCTGGATATCTTATATCAATGGTTCTCAACCTTTCCAGACTACTGTACCCCTTTCAGGAGTCTGATTTGTCTTGCGTACCCCCAAGTTTCACCTCACTTAAAATCCGCTTGCTTACAAAATCAGACACCAGAATATAAAAGTGTCCCAGCACACTATTACTGACAAATTGCTTCGTTTCTCATTCTTACCACATAATTATAAAATAAATCAATGGGAATATAAATATTGTACTTACATTTCAGTGCTGAGTATATAGAGAACTATAAACAAGCCGTTGTCTATATGAAATTTTAGTTTGTACTGACTTTTTATGTAGCCTGTTGTAAAACTAGGCAAATATCTAGAGAAGTTGACGTACCCTCTGGAAGACCCCTGCATACTCCCAGGGGTACATGTACCCCTGATTGTGAACCACTGTTTTATATGTCTTTATAGTAGGCAAAAAGGGGGAGGTAAAAAGTCAGTTTCCAGGTCTTGTGTGTAACCCTTTGGCCAGGTGATGTCAGCCGCAACAGAGGCCAGGTTCCATTTTCGAGGGGTTCCTTTGGGAAATGTAAACAATACCAGCTCGATCCCCCGCCCAGGGTAACTATGTATCCCACCCTGGGCACCCTTGATAGGCAATACTTCCCCGCCCGCAAGCACCGACTCCGGCGGTTTACCACCGAGAGAACTTCTTCGAAGGGAGGACAGCATGCACTCGGGAAAGCCAGCAATGAATCAATTAACACTTTCTATGAGGTAAAGCTCCCTCTCTCCTAGGGTGTGTTAACGATAACCCCAGCCTAGCCTTCCTCTGGCCATTGTGAGTGGCTCTGCCCCACCTCCCCACTCACCGCCTGCTGTCCGGGGTTGCTGGAGTCCCAGGACCCTGGCAGCTTGTTCCAGGGACCCAGCTGAAGGGATTTGGGCTCCGATTGCTGAGGCCCCCAGCAGAGTCCCTGAGGTAAACTGCAGCTCTCTGGGTGTTCCGCCCCGCCCCAACCTCAGCCTGCCGCAAAACTGCTTCAGCCCATTGCCTTGAAACTGCCTTAATGCTGCCGTTCAATGAGTCCTCAGCAGGGCATGGGACCCTGGGCAAAGTCCTTCCCAGCACAAATACACTCCACAGAAATTAGACTGTCATCCCTCTCTCCCCAGTGCCGCCTTACTCATTACTAGGTGACCCTTCACCCACAGCCTATATGGTGCAGATCTTCATTTCCCAGCCAGGACAATAGTATTTTATTGCCGCCAAACTCGACATGCCAAAATGTCCCAAATTGTCACGTAACTGAAATGCAAATGAGGCCTGGCCCACTCGGTCCCTTGCTCACCACCAGCTGTCAGCAGAGAGCTCCATCCCCAAGGGACCCTCTGCCCCTCTGGCATTCTCAGGCAGCTCAGGGCTGCTCTTTTCTTTAGTCACCAACAAGCGTCACTAGTGAACACTTTTTTCCTCTATGGCTTTATATGTCCTCTGAAGTCAGACTCTTAACACTACTTGAGCCTAGCTATTTTTGGTAGCTGAATAGACGGGGTGGGTAAAAATCCTGGCTCTGTTGCAGTCAATGGCAAAACTCCCATGGGCCTCAGTGTAGATGGGATTTCACCAGTTAGCTTTGAATTCTGAACATTAATGCGGAGCAAATCATTTCCCTGCTGCCCTGTCCACACAAAAAACGCACATTCACGAGTTGTAAACCATCCTTTTTATAAAACTTTCTGACATAAGCCTGCTGTACGTCAACTCCCATCTGCTCTATTCTCCTCAGAAAAGCGACTATGTAGAATTAGTACCATGAGACTCCATGTTTATATTCTCTCAATCACTCCTAGTGCAAATATACTCTACTTACACGTTAAAAAAATGGGTTTTCCCTCAGAACTTCAATCCTGGGAGTCAAGGTGAGCCGCTAGTGGCTTCTATGGCATCTCTAGTTATCAATTCCAAGATTTTGGAACCAGTAGCGTGGCCGGGGGGGAGCAGGGGGAGCGACTGCTCCCCCACGGAGCAGAAGCAGCGCCTTTTTTGTGCTCCAATGCCTTTTGCTCCTATGCTGCAGCCAGCCAGAGCGGAGCATTTTTTTTTTGCTCTCGGCGCCTTTTTTTTTTGCTTCCGACTCTTTTTGCTCCTATGCTGCAGCCAGAGCGGAGCATTTTTTTTTGCTCCCGGCGCCTTTTTTTAGCTCTGCTCCCCCTGTGTTCTAAACCTGGCTACGCCACTGTTTGGAACCTGACCAATGATCTGAGGTGGTTCCATTTTGCAGTGGTCAACTTGAGACACCTCCATTTCAGAAGGTTTAAGATGAAAACTGATGTTCCCCAAGTCACAACTCACTTTTGAACTTCTTGGCCAAGGATTCTGCAGGGCAAATTTTGCTTTCGGTGACACCTGTATACCCTTACTGCTCTGAGATTCTGCCCCAAATGATATGTGTGAAAACTCGTTGTCTTCATACTTTGCCAACACTGACACCTGTGAAAGCACATGCATGCCTCTGGAAACTACTTAGCAATTCTATTGGTGGGGCATAGCCGGAATAGAACACAGCTCACTCTACCATAGCTGTGTTTAACAAACAGTTAAACAAGGAAACACTTACGTTTGTAACTAAAATCAGCAGGTCCAGTGGAATACAACCAGGGAACAGATCTGTTGGGTAAGAAGGTGCCATTTTTAGAGTCACTGTTCAGAGTGAAACTTCATTAATCAAGCACGTGAAGATTATTGGACTGGAAACTTGCTTGTGACAGGTTGTGTGTGTGTGTGGGGAAATACATTGAGATTCTTCATTAATAATTGGTTAACCCCCCCCAAAGGTTGGATAATCAAAGGTAAGTTTATATACCCTCAATTACGACTGTAATGCAGGGAGCCAGCATAGTCTAAACCAATAGGGTAGCCATTAGAGAAGTGTGTTCTAGTGAGGAAAGCACTTGACTAGAACTCAGGACACCTGGGTTCTTCTGCTGGCCTGCTGGGTAACATTGGGCAAGTCGCTGCACTTCCCTGTACCTCAGTTTCCTTATTTGTAAGATGGGGATAATGAATTATACTTGCCTCCTTTGTCAAGCGCTTTGAAATCTATTGATGAATAGTGGTATACAAAGGCTAAGTATTATTTAGTTTGCTCTTAGTTTCTTTCTCTGCATCTAAAATAAATATTGTTTGACTGAAAGTTCATGGTTTTGCTGTGAGCTTGGGGAAAAAATGTAATAATATGATGTCTTAGAGAAGAAAACAACCATTTATTTTCTCACATTTTTTTACATCATAATCCTCATACAACAGTCGTCAGCGTAACATTTAATACAATTTTTTTAAAAAACCCACAAAGATTACTTGCAAAATTATATATATTTTAATATCCAAAAATACATTGCATATATATAGTAGCAAAAGCCCATTTCCATGGGGAAATTTTTTTAATATTTTTTTTTTTTTGCGATTATTGCAGTAATGTTACCTATAAACATTCCAAAAGCACTAATACCTAAACTGGTTAGCTTGATCTCTTTTTCCCCTTTCGTTAAATAATGGCATCAGTGCTTCTGTTTAAAGTTATGACCAAACTATAATGTTCTGTTTTAAGGTCCCAATTCTGCAAGCAAATACATGTGGACTAAACCTTGCACTGACACAGACATTCAGAGGTTAGGTCTACACTAGATATTTTTGCTCCTGTTAAATGATTGCCAGTTAATTCCAAATTAGCTAATAAGCTTGTAAATACCAATCTAAGACCTCTATAAACATTTGTTCCAAGACCTTCATGTTTCTGTCCTGAAATGAACATTCCTGGATCATCAAGACTAGCTTCGCAAATTAGAGGTAGTTGAAAATTTTCAAATGTTTGACATCGTGATGAAAATGTTCTGCAAAAGCTTTTCAAAACATTTTTTTGAGGGGGAGGAATGTTTGCTGATTTTCATCCAGCTTTACAGAATTATCAAAATGTTTGAAAAACTCAGTTTTGATGGAAAACTGTTGTGAAAAATTTGGAAAAGGTTGATGCATTTTTTCAACTAGCTTGAATACAAACGTGTTAGCTGACTTGAGTTAATTAGCAATCAACGAACTCAAGCTAAAACAGGAGCACAAAAACTGTGCTTTAGACACTCCCAGTGAGCTCAGATGTGTTCCACACTAGTATAGGAAAGAAATCTGCCTGGATCCGGTTGTGGGATCAGGGCTCTATTCCCACCAGATACGTTACATGTATCTTTTTTTCATTTTAACTTTTTTAGCAAAAAGTACAAAGCTACAGCCCAAATGTACAGATTGAAAAGATGTACAAATTACATTTTAAAAAAAACAAACAAAAAAATGACAAACAACAACATAAAAACCCACAAACAACTGATCTGATAGTAAAAATAACCTGCATTTGTGACTGAGGTCAACTCGTTTTATTTCATCTTTCTTTTAATATTGTGAGATATAGGGAAAAATAACTCTGCATAACTTATACAGTAAGTAGCCTTCTGGTTAGCTGACCCTTAGAATGACGGTCTGACAAACGCACAGCGTTTGCGAATCGGTAGCGCTTAGCGATCCTGAAAGCTTTGGCAGAGCTCTCCAGGATCTGCTGTCGTTTATTTCATTTTTGCTCTCAAGGAATGTCTGTGCTTGATGTTAGGTTACTTTCTTTTGTTCTGGTCTCAGATGTTTCTGGAGTTAATATACAGTCCAACACAAGTTGCACACTCTAGAAAGGTTCCTTCAATGCCCTTTACTTCTTTATATATATAAAATTTCCAGTTGGGTGAAAAACCTCATTGGCCTTAATTAAAGCTAAGATTCCAGTTGCCATCCTCTGCAGCTCCAGGTCCTCACAACATAATATCTGAGTCTTCCATCCCCTCCCCGAAACCAGAAACCCTCCCACCAAAAACACACATGTAGCCCTAAGTCCCCGTTAAACAAACATAGCAGTCTTCTAAGACCCACAGCTGGATCTATGTCTTGTTAAGAGCCTTTGTACAGCTAATTTTTTTTTCTCATCTCGTAAAAATTCAAATGCTGATAATCATTCCAGGTTGTGGTGAGCAATCTTCACGGACAATTCCTACAGAGGACATAAGACTTAGAACCAAAATAAAAACACAGAGTACTGGCCTGCAGAGGTATCCATCTCTCAGTTCAAGACAGAAGAGGCAAAATTACCAAAAAAAAAGAGAAAAGATTTGATCCAAGAATAGCTAATATCCAGTTTTTAATTCCGCCCCCTCCCAACAACAATGGGCACAAAATATCCAAAAAAGGTCCAAAAATCCCAGAAGTAAAGAGAGCATCCAACCAGATTGATAAAGGCCACTGAAGGTAAAAACATCTAGTAGTAGCTGCCCAAGTGCGATGGTACATGAGTGTTAGGATGACGCGGGACATTGGGGTTTGGGTAGATGCTGCCCGTAGGGGAGGTCCAATAGGATGCTGCTGCTCCGAAGAAACTGGATGATGTGACAGGCATGGAGGAAGCGTGTGGGGGCACAAAGTTCACCTTCTGTTGGTGGGCATGGTAAGAAGGCATATAGGAAAGATCAGATGGATACTTGTACATTGAAGACTCAGTTGGATGAGGCTGGAGAGCCTGGGCAATGCCGTGAAAGTCAAATTTGTAGGCATACCTTTTGCCGTGCACTTTGGTCATAATGTTCTTATCGTAGTAGTATCGGAGGGCTCGGCTCAGCTTGTCGTAATTCATGTTAGGCTTGCTCTTGCGCTCTCCCCAGCGCCTGGCCACCTCGTCAGGGTCTGTCATCTTGAACTCCCCATTGGTCCCCTCCCACGTGATGCAGTTGGCATTGGAACTGTCTGACAGCAACTCAAGGAGGAACTGCCACAGCTGGATCTGCCCGCTCCCTGCATGAAGTGAGCCAAAGAGAAAAGGAAATGACATTCCATTTCCTGCTTAAACGAAAAGACAAAGCCAGGAAACAGAGGGACTATCTCAATCTTTGATGGGAAAGTTTCCTTCAAGCCTTACAAACTCGTGTGGAGGGCTGGCCCACCTATTCCCAGCAAGCAAGTCAGTCAGCCTCTTCTTCTGTTAGACGTCAGACTAGCTGATCAGAATGGTCTCCTCTGGCATTAAAATTGACAAATCTACAAAGCATTCATAAATGGGCTTTTTATGAACATGGTCATTATTCAGAATTATTCACTGAACAGCTGACATAAACGTATTTCAACCTCGCTTTGCTCACTAACTATTTTCAAAAATATTGCTGCAAATACCTGCAGTTCATAATTTGCCATGTGCGGCCTTGTGGCTGATCACCTAAATCACAGTATTATTTCTTCTCTCAGACTGGAGGACTCCTAGTCTCTTTCAAGATGGCCGTACTAACGTTTCCTGTAAGGAGACTCATGAGAATCCGTTTCTGCGTGAGCATTCAACACCTTCTCCCTCTGCGAACAGAACACGCGCTTGTGCAAAGGTAACCCACGTGAATGCCAAGGTGGGCCTTTGTCCCCCTCTTGTGGCTGGGCCATGTAAAGAGGTTTACAGGATTGCAACAGCCTCAGTGCTAATCGACCTTGTCCGTTAGCTCAGGCAAGAGATGCTCATCCTATTGCTCCTATTACCAGAGGTCTGTAGATGACTTGCTCAGGGGGTCATTGTGTAAATATAGCAAGCCTGCAAAGGATGTCCCCAGATGCTAGCTAAGAGCTTGAGCGATTTAGGTCTTCTACTCTGTGGCGTAGTATTAAAGATTCTGGGTTCAAATCTGATTAGCTCCTTTGAGGGGGGAGGGGTAGAATGTTTGTGGTGAGCAACTTCATGCGCTGTCCAATACCGAAGAAGCGACTTCATTGTTTGTATTCAAACAAAGACTATTTGGCACTATCCACCCAGTTTTACTCTTGCATCGTCCTTGTACTATATCATTTGCCCACCCTGGCCTTATACTAGTGAAATGTCACTTCTGGGGAAGACAGTCAGCTCAAGACCCTTCTTACTACGGTATTTAAGGCCCCTGGTGGGGGCTGCACATGGAAGCTACCAATAGAACAGCCATGTAGGGGATCATGAAGGAATTCTCCACACCAGCTGCCATGACCAGCACAGAGGGCAGTGGTAAGGGCAGATGTGGGATTCACTCCTACTCGATCCAGTGACCCATAGACTCTACACAAGCCGCACAGGGACACAAGCTATGATTCCAGCCCAGACTGGAGCAGTGGCTCATGAGAGAGTTGGCCCTTTAAACAGGAGTTGGAATTTGCCTTTAAGATAGTGGTCTGGTGTCCCCAACTGAACTCACCTGGGTTGGCTAGGCGGCTGCTGGTGGGTCCCAGAATTTGATAGGGATCTAAACAAAGAGACAAGAAATCTTGTCTTTACTCTACTGCAAAAAGAGAAACAAAGCACTTCTCTATTTTTCTTAACCAGAATAATCCAGATGTCCATTTTCCTTCCTTTTTTACATTGCCGCTCCCCTCCCACAAATCAGTCCCATTAGCCTCTTACGTTGTTTAATGAACAGACACACATTATTTCGGGAGGATTAAATAACCTAGTGGCTCCTGCACTGTTTTCATAGAGTGTCCCACTTTTTAAGATCAAAATCCCCACTGGACACATGTCACAGCACCAGCTACAGCAGTTGGCTGCATGAAAACATAGCGTCAGGCCAGCACAACACGACTGGATCAGAGCAAATACATTTGCTTTAATGTGAGCAATTGGGCCACTTGCTTAAGTGTGCCTCGTTTTCTAGCTGGGCTGATTATTTCTTCTTGTGTGCAGATGGGATTTTCAGAAACTCTCCATGTTGGCTCAGCTCTGCTCTCAATTAAGTCAATGGAAGATTGGTCCAACTCAGCTCTGACTAAAGTCAATGGGTGTTTTACTGCTGATGCTAACGGAAGCAGAATGAGACTCATGCCGAATGCTTTTTAGAAATTCCATCACGCATTTATTAGGAATGAATCTCCCCCCTTTTCCTGGGGACCCACTGCTGTAATCTCTCTAGTTCCCTTCACTGTCCCTTGGATTTTGGTGTTGGCTCATGGCTGAATTTACACCTTAACAAAGAAAGCTACAAAGCAGCTGTGCAGGATACTCAGAGGGCATCATTTAATTAGGAAACCCAACCCATTGGGAAACCCAAGCAAGAAGTATCACTGCTTGAAGCCTGATAGGACTTGAATCTCTTATTTACGGTGCTTTGATAGTGGTGTAGCTCTGTCGACTTTGTTGGAGATGCTTCCAATTTATATCGGTGTAAGGGAGGTTAGAATCCAGCCCGCAGACCCTTCACCACTGTGGCAGAAGCAGCTCCATTGACTAGCTGCTTCAAAATCCTTTACACTGCCTGCTGTGGGATGTCAGAGGAGATACCAAAGCAGCTGACACTAAGGATTTTGGACCCTGAACACGACAAAGCTAATACGGGGATAACTCTTTTAAATGGGGGGCCATCAGCAGCCAGAAGAAAGTAGTTTTGGATAAGCCTTGTTGGGGGATGAACAGAGTTGACTGAGTATTATAAGTGTTTGAGCCCACTTAACTTGAACCTAAGACTGTCCTTTCTTGAAACATTACAATACCAGGTTGGGAAATGAAGTTGTTTATGGGATACAGCCGAGCAACACTGGACACATTTACCTGGTTGGGGCCGTTGCTGTTCTGTAGTCTTATTCACAGTTTGAGACCCTGCAACCGGGGGACCTGTAATAACAGGAAAAGTGAGATCTTAGGTGTACTGCAAGCAGAGGAGAGGGAACAAATAAGGAACAAGATGGATACAATGTATACATGAACATGACCAAGCCAGTGGAGATGGGCAGGAAACAGTTTTGTGGTCATATGGGAATTACTGAGTTATCATATATATTTATTACCCTGAACAGGGATGAAAAGTCAAAATCACAATTTTCATCAATGGAAAAATTTTAAAGAAATTTGAATCAGGTCAAACTAAATGCTTCATTTTGATCATGTTGACCTTTTGAAATTCTTTTTTACTCTCAGTTAACCTAAATTTCAAAACCAACAGTTGCTTCAAATTGAAAAATGGATATTTTTGTTTTGGAAAGCGTAAAACAGGATGTCAACAATTTCTCAACTTTTTTTTGGAATTTTTTTTGAAACGGGAAATTCACCAAATGAGCCATGAACACTTTTGGTTTAAGGAAATCGACATTTTCTGATAAAAAATAGTTTGGTCAAAAAATTCCCGACCAGCACTACAAATCAGTTCAACCTTATCCCTAGCATCTGCTCCACCCATTCACATCCTCACTGATAACAGAGATAATATTAAAAACCAAAGGATGGTCTTCCCATTCTGAGTGAGCATTTTCCATAAAGCGCCTAAACAGAAAGTACTGATTTAGGGCCAAATTCTGCCAGCCTTACCCCAGCTGAGTAGTATCTTGCTCAGGGACAACTGTGGCCCTAGGACATGTAACACCAGTGAAAGAAGAGCAGAATATGCCCCAGTGACAGCCAGTTACACTAGCTAAGATAAAAATCACATGGGCTAGCAATCCACCTCCTTCAGGGCATAAACCTGCCATTTGGGGGCAGCAGGAAATCCAGCCCCACCCCGTAGTATTGCAAAATTATATGAATTATGAAAATAATTAACAATTAGAATAATGTGCATATCTATGGGATCTTCCATATGATGACTTCAATGTGCTTTACAAATATTAAGGGCCAGAATCTGCTACTCTTTCTCATGCTGAGTGGCACCTTTCTCCTTTGAGCAGTAGTAAGGTATTGCAGTACGGCATTATTCATCATGATGAACTGTATCAGAATATGGCCCAATGTAAGGACGGCTCTAATGAATAAAGTCTCACAAGAGACTGGAAGTTAATATGGCCTGGATCCTCAGTCATTCTGATGCCTGTACATCAAGCAAATCAAACCTAGCCCAACTCATGACCCTGTTCCCATCCTCTGCATCAGAATTTGCCACCCCCAACATGGCTACTTACTTTTGGTGAGGCTGGAGTTCATGTTATTGCCCCATCCGGCTCTCCTGACCGCATCGTAGGAGGGATCTAATGACAAACGACAAGAGGGGAAGGAGGAGGTGAGTCCAGACTGCTCTAGGAAGGCTAGACAGGTGGCTAGTTGTGATTATTGCTTAAGAAAGTTCACACACGCTGTAGTTACTTTGTCTCCATGCCCTGGCCTACAAATG
Organism: Macrochelys suwanniensis; assembly: GCA_033296515.1. Taxonomy (NCBI): domain Eukaryota; kingdom Metazoa; phylum Chordata; order Testudines; family Chelydridae; genus Macrochelys; species Macrochelys suwanniensis. Next base: position 12,898,543 of record CM065796.1, read on the forward strand.
CGTTTCAGCCACCTGTTATGTATTGACCATTATAGTGCAAGGGCCTTGGGGCAGGGTCTGTCATTTTTGATCTGCCTGTACAGTGCCTGGCACAATGGGACTGTGACCTGTTTGACCTGTAGGCACTGCCACAATATGAATGTTAAGACATGGCTTGGGACAGGTGGAGCTTTGGGAGACATTGTGCAGGGGGTGGCTGGCAGAAGGAGTGAGGCCTGGGACTCCATCTCCTCCCTGCACAGATGGTGGTAGCATGGACTGGGCCTGTGCTTGATTCCTGTGCGGGGCACAAGCTGGCGATGGAGGGCAGGGAGGAAAACAAAAGCGCTTAGTGCCCTCCACCCTGTTTTGTGTCAGGCACCAGCTGGTCCCATAAGAATAGACGGGGTGGACTGAGGCTAAATTTAAACTGAACCCAACAAAATTTAAGTTCCCATCTATTCAGAATCTGCCTCTCAGCTGCCCCCCACCCTCCCAAATATCTGTGCCTTCTTTCCACTCCAGAGCCCTTGCTCATCATCCTGGCCCATCGTGAGGCAGCACTCAGGTGTGCCTTGCACAGCCACCTGCTCCTCTGCCTCACTGCTTCTTCTGGCCCCCCGTGATTGTGGGGTATGGATCCCAAGGAGCCTGCCTTAAGAGCTGGTAAATATTCAGGAAACAGAGGAACTGTTCATGGTCTAGGAGAGGCTGGATGGAAAGGAAAGTTCACAATGGAGACCATGAAAAACATCCTGATTGGGAGATGTCCTGGGCTCCTGAGGGGAAAGGTGGAAGCCCATGCACTTTAACAGCTGGCCTGGGTAAAGCCCTGGAAAATCTAGGTCTCTGCAGGGAGATGTACTAGATGACTTGGTAGAGTAGCTGCCATTAAAGTGTCAACATTTTCCAGCACTTATTACTGCACGGAGTATCTGAGATGCCACAGTTATTTCTTCACACTTAGAAGAAAGAACCTTGCTAAACACTGAATGGTGACCATAGCAAGTCTTTTCTGTCTCTGACCTCTGCGGATTATGGGCAGCCCTGAGTTATGGATCAGGATCCCCAGCAGGTGTCAATCAGCAAAACTCCATGCCGACTGACATCAAGTGGGGATCTGGCCCATGCTTGATTCAGAAGCTGAAGGAAACCTTCCAAGGACATTGAAGGGGCTCTGGAAGGGTGCAGCAAAGCACTTGTGTTAGAGAAAGGGGGGGAACAATGGGCGCTGATTTCTCAACAAGCAACACTGGTGGGTGAGGATTGGCTTGGGGCAAAGATGTGTCATCAGAATCCTGCATTTTAAATCCCTAGGTTTTTTTATTGTTATTGCTGAACATTCACAATCCACTTTTTCCCCCAGCCCACCTTCTCACTCTTATCCTGGAGTGGTTGGACAGAAAAACCACTCAAGGACCAGACTTAGAGGTAGTGAAGGGATGAGCCATTAGGTTATTCAACATGAACCAAGCCAGGGCTTTAAACCAAAAAGGATTCCAAAGTCTCCGCGTGGATAACAAAGAAACCATAACCAGGCTAACATGCAACATTAAAAATAACAACCATCCTCATCAGAAAGCACCTCATCAAATGAACTGCTGTTCCCAAACTCCTTCCACAACCCCTTGAGTGAATAAGAGCCAGGAGGTGGCGCTGCTCATGCCCTTGTCCATTCACATGATTTGGGGCTGGAGAAGAGCAAGGAGACCGGAGCAAATCTCCTTGTGGAAAAATCCATGTGTGCTCGCCCAATCCATCTGGCTCTGCAAAAGCCTCTTCAGTTTTTTAAATTAGTTATTGGCATGAAAAGAAAAACAGAAAGAGGGAGCGTGGAAGGGGGGGAGGAGGGAAGAGAGAGAAAAGTGGGGAAAGGAGCTCATTTAACTTGTCCATTTTTATTTTTATTTTACTGTTGTTTGTAATAGAAACCACAATCCCTGCTGCAAATAGGTCAAACTTAAAACCAACCCACTGTGCATTAAGAATCCAACAAGACATCTCTCAAGGACAGAGGCCAGTCTGGGTTTCTTGTTCTTCCAGCGGCAGTGCTGGGGACTGGTTCCCAGCCTCATTTTGCCAAGTGAACCTTTCTGCCCGGCTAAGAGCCATTGGTATAAACAAGCAAAGCTGTTATATATGCACCAGTGGAGTTTTCTCCTGCTTGAAATCATTGGTGGAAATTGCACCTTGTGCTATCTACACTAGGGGCTTGCACCAGTGTCAGTATGGTAGTGGTTGAAATCAGAGCACAATAGACAAGGCTTAAATTGTAGCCCATTCCCCTTGTAACCAAATGGCTTCTTCTTCCCCATCCTTGGCAGCCAGCGACTTTCATTCCTCCCCTTTGATAATCCTTGGCAGGTACATAAAGCTGCATATTAACTCTAAGCTTTTGGCATCATTTGCAAACAAGCTAAGGCCTGGGAGCCCCACTAAAACTGCGACAGGAAAACGGCAGAGTGGCACTGCAGTGGGTGGGCCCAGCTCCGGTTAAAGAAGGAAGGGGGTCGTTTCTGAGATGCGACCAGAGAAGTTTTAAGTTTCTTTCAGTTTTTCTGATTCAACTCACAACTTGCCACCTTCAGATCCCGTGAGCTACGGCATCATTTCTAGATTGGGTTAGGGGCCGAAAGCAGAACCTTGCCAAGGCACATGACATGACTGGATGACCCACAGTGAATCAGCAGCGCAACAAAAAAGAAAAGATAACAGTAGAACATTTTGCATCTAAAGATCCCAGGCACTCCATGGCGGTGGTCTGGATGATTATCCACATTTTACAGATGGGGAAACTGAGGCATGGAGCAGCAATGTGACTTGCCCATGGTCATGTAGAGCCAGAGTGTAGCCCACATCTCCTGCTTGCCATTCCAGCGCTTTAACTGGAAACGGGGATAAAATACTTCTCTAGCTCTTGGGGTGGGTTGTGAGGATTAATACCTCATAAGCCCCGTCAATACTATTGGGAAGGGGGCCGAATAAGGTTAATAAATAGTTCCTCCATTGTATGGCACAAGGGGTGAGAGGAATTAAGCACAACGGCCAGTCATGCAGGTTTTGCTGGGGGAAAACAGCTCACTCGTGCTCTCTCTCTCAAGCAGTGCAAGTTTCCACCTCTCTTAAAAAACAAAACAATCAAATCTGCCAGGGTTTTGTTTTTTTAAACAAATTTTTGTGCAACGTCAACGAACCACAGCAGCCCGGCCAGCTTCTAGTCCCAGACTCTAAAGCTGAACGTGTTTAAAACAAAATGGAAAAGGCAGAGCCAGGGAATCCATCCAGAGACTTGGGTTTCTGCAAAAACAATATTGTTCCCAGGATCTGACGCCCAGTGGCTCGAAGAGATTCTACAGAACTCTGGCCAGACCGTTAGTTATGCAGAGAGTCGTTATCTGTCGTAAAGTGGCTCAATTTTCACACACAAACTCTCCAAGCTACAGAGTTTCAATTTAAAAATATGAGGCCAGGTCCTCTTCTGGTGTAAATCAGCAATTGACTTGAGCTAAGCTAGGCCAGTTTACACCAGCTGAAGTAAATTACGCCTGCCCTAGGTCTGTTTTAGACTTAAAAGGCCCATTTGAACAGCGGCCCTGTGACAAACGTGTATTCAATACAAAATGGAATTAAAGAGCACAAAATAAATCATAGATGTTTTCAAGAAATGTCATTCTGCAGCTGTCTGGTTTATATCCAGAAATTCCCCAGAATGAATGCAGACTCTATTAGAGGCAAGGTACAGGATATTAATAACACTTTGCACTTTCATAGCACCTTTCAACTGAGGATCTAACAGCTTTGCAAACGTTCATGCTTGCCACATGCCTTGGGAGGAGGTGAGGCATCATTAGTGTCATTTTATTTATTCACATTTATAAATGCACCTCTCCAGGTGCTATTATATGGGTGACGTGGCTTTTATATGCACATTTATAAATGCACCTCTCCAGGTGCTATTATATGGGTGAGGCACTGGGTGACGTGACTTACCCAAAGTCACACAGTGGTAGAATCAGAATCCTGAAGTTGGTTCTCAGCCTTTTGCTCCTACCTTTCACCCTAACTCCCACCCCATGGACCTCCTCCTGACTATAGCGGAAGCCAATAGCACGCAGGACTTGGTAGGATAGGGCCCCTGATGGAATTCCTGATTCCCTGCAGGGTTACTCCAGGTGTGAAGACCAACGATTTCCATGGAGCTACGCTGATGTAAAACTGAAATAACGCAGTGGCTAATCAAGCCCTTAAGGCCGGCAATAAGCTGCGGAAAGGCCTGGCTCATCCTCCGGTTGAAGTCAAGGAGGGCAGGCTCAGGCCCTAAGTCTGCTGCCCTGCGGTGCCAGGGAGGTGAGTTCTGGTAGTGGTTTCTAGGATGAGAGCACAGTTGAAGCAGCACCTTGTGCCCACCTCCTCTGACCCTTCTCCCCACCCATATCTCAGAGCTTCAGATCCTGCGCATGCCGAAGTCAACAATGAACTTCCAACCGGCTTCATTGGTGCAAGGTCACGCCCTTAGTGCCCAACAGAGTTATCCCATGCAAGGCTTCTGGCACGGGGGTGGGGTTCACAGATGCTCCTTTCCCTCCCCAGGGGGAAAAAAAATCCCTGCTCAAATGTGCCCAGCTCAGGATCCCCTCCTGTACTCCCGTCAACCCCTAGAGTCCGCCCGCCAGCTAAGAGAACGTGGTATCAGGAAGGCCCCTTTCAGGATATTAGAGATTGGACAATAAATCCCCCAGAAAAAAAAGAAAGCTTTAAAAAGGAGAAAGTGATGGTTTTCAAATCTGAAAGGCTGAGGGTTCCCACTGAACAATGTAGCTCACAGGCCCTTGGCTTCCCCAGCCGCTCAGTGAGTGCTGACAGCTCCAGTATCCTGCTGCCTCCTTAGGAGCTTACTCCATCCAACCAGAGTCAGGGGAGCAGACTTGCTAGTCGGCGTTGCCCTCACACATACTCTGGGGGGAGCACGGGCAGCGGGCCTCTTTCGCTGGGGCCTTCTGATTTTGCCGGACACGGCGCTGGCTGGGTCACATGTGCAGTGGGTTGTGATAGCGATCTCATCTTTCTAGGGCACCTTCCTTCCAGCTGGCTCCCAGGGGGCTCGAGGTCAGGTTTTTAAAGGGATTTAGGCACCTAAAGATGCAGCTAGGTGCCAGGGTTTTTTTCAAGTGCGCCTAGTGCCTAACTCCCAGGGAAATCCACAGAAGAGAGGCGCCGAGGCACCCTAGAAAATATCTGTCTGTGTCTTCTTGGGAACGCAGCAGCCCAGCGCTCTGGGGCCATACTGACTCAGTAGAGGAGAGTGCAACCTACCAGTCCATGACCCCACCTGCGGCAGGACCAGAGGTCTCCCAGCCAAGCCCAGCCCAGCTGCTCTACATTCTCCACCAGGGATGGTAGGCAAGAAGCCTCGATTGTGAAACGATGGGTCTGAACCGTGGCCCTCTGATGCCAAATGGGTTGGCAGTGTCAGGACTGGATTAATGTATGGGTCAGCGGGGCCCTGCCGGGTGCCCAAGCGGAACAGGGTCCTGGGATTTCGTTGTATTGTTTAATGCTGCGGCGTCCAAACACCTAACCCCATTCCCAACATGCCTCCCTTGCTAACCTGCCCTTGCTGTGCACGGAGCATTTGGAGGAGATTAGAGGAACAGCCCCAGGAGGTGCCGGAACGTTTCCCACCGTCCTGCACTTGTGGGCCTTTCCGTGAGGGTTGAGGGTGCTCCCAGGAGGCACTCGGCAACTTGCAGGATCAAGCTGCTTTGCACAACCTTGCAGTCTGCTTCTTGGTGGGTTAGCACCGCCAGGCTGAGTCCCTGGAATCATGGCACATGCATGAGCCCAGTTAAACAGCAGAACTACACCCCATTTATCACTGGCAGCAGCTAGCTTCTGAGACAGAGCTCCTTCCCACTCAGCATGTTCCCGAGGAACACCCGCTCAGCATGTAATCACAGTAGCACCGAAGGGCCCCAATGTACCAGGTTCTGTACAAACACCTAGTAACAGACAATCCCGGCCCCAAAAGAACTCGCACTTTAAACAGACCAGCCAGACAAAGGCTAGGAGCAGAAACAGAGGTAAAGCCACTTGGGCAGGGTCAGAGCCAGGGCGAGAGCACAACTCTCCTGAGTCCTAGCCCATTGGCCTAGCCACTAGACCACACTGCCTCCATTACCAGCCCTGTCTATTGGTGGCTTTTGGCTTAGTCGATCCTATTTATACAGCTACAGCATAACAACACCTCACTCTTGCGCAGCACTTTTCATCTGTGGAGCTTTACGAAGCAGGCCAGTGAAATTATCCCCATTTTACAGATGGAGAAACTGAGGCATCTAAGGAACTAGGAATCCAGCATTCCCCCTACACTCTCACCCAACCTGCCCACAGAGCAGGTCACAATGGGGTGGACCTTGCACATCTGATTTCCAATAGGTCCTGGAGAACCCAGGCCTGGCCCGTACCCAGCCTTATAAACCCCTCTGATGCAAATTAATGGAAGGAGAAGAGGCTGAGAACTTGAAACAACCTGTGGGATTCTTCGTGTGGAACACACGCTGGTTTTTGCAGCGGGTCCTTCGGTTTCAGTAGAATGACAGATCCTGGCTGGAATTTAGATTATTGGCTCTAAATGGAAAAGCAGGGCCAGGCATCCTTTGCGGGATGCAGGCTTGTGATTCATCTGAATGACCACTGAAAAGAAGCCGAGAGAGCAGAGAGCACAATACCTTACTGCTTCCCCCGTAATGAGAGAGGGGCGGCTGGGACTGGCATGATTCTGGTACCTTGGAGCAGGAGGTGCCCATGGGAGCAAGTTAAATCTAGAGTTGCAGGGACCTGCGGGACAAGCCCTGGAGTTCCCAGCCCCGACACTCTGTGGCATATAATCCCCTGGTGTTTACGCCCACGGCATGTGTGTCTATTTTTGCAACCCCTTTGAATGAGGAATCATCAACAGTAGGTTTCTGGAGCGGCGGGGGAAACCAAAGGCACTGCAACTCCCACCCTGAAATGTTAGATGCACCATTTTAAATGATGGCAGCAAATGTAACTGGTTGTGGACTCTGCCCAAGCACTGCATGTCCCTAAGGCTGTGTGTCACATGCTCTCAGCCCATGCCACACAAAACCCATGCTGCCAACTGTTAAAGTAGCACCATGCTGAGCTCCCCTTAGACTCACATGCTTAGGTTATGCTTGTGGGGGAGGGCGTGGCAAGCTTCCAGTCTACAGGTGAGGTTTTCCCCTTGGAATCCCAACATTCCCTTTGATCCACTCTACCAATACCTGGGAGCAATCCAGCCCTTAGCAGAGAGGTATGCATCCCTGCCTCCTCACTTCCTCACCACCCCAGTACTGGTGCAAGAGCCTTCTCCTCCGCAGTGCCCAGTGTCTTGAACACCCTCCTCGTGTCACTCCAGCTCATTCGCAATCTCTGCTGAAAACATGCCATTGGTCTACACCTACTCCCCTTTATTCCTCTCCTTTGCTACTCTGCAGCTGAATTCAAAAGAGTGGTGTATTCAAAAGAGTTCAGCATGCCGAGCGCACATTGACTGGTGGGCTCATTTGCAAATCTGGCCTTTAATTAGGTGCCTAGATAGGAGCCACATGGGCGTCCCAATTGTGGATGCTGAAACTTCAAAAATCTGGCACTTTGTGTCTGTAACACTTACAGTTTTCTAGCTGTATTATTATGTATTATTTAATGGTGTTATATTTTTCAATAACTAATCACTGCACTATGACTTTCTGTTAAACATTTTATTTATAGTAATGCCTGTCTCTAAACACTGCACGCCTTATATTTAAATTAACAGTACCTTATAATGTCACTATCATCAACAACAACAACAGTAATAATAGATACCTAGCTCCTATGCTGTACCCAACCCACATCCTCTGTCACTATCCCCCCCCCCGGCCACTCAGAACTCTTCTCTGTGGCAACAGGGACAGAACTCAGGGTTCCCTGCTTCAAAAGCACAGCCCCTTACCACTTGTTCTAAAGGTGAATCACCGAGCAGTATAGGGGCTCAGGCACACAGTTGAGTAATTTTGATTCTATCCAGTAGGGGCAGCAGCTAGTTCACTAAAAATAATTCTATAACCTGTCTATTTTAGGTAGCTGCATGGCCCCGTTATCATAGTTTCTGAGCAACTGACTATCTTTAACATATTTATCCTCACAGCACCCTATAAGTGCTAGTATTCCCATTGTACAGATGAGGAACTGAGGCACAGAGCAGCTTGCCCAAAGATACATAGGATGCAGATCTGCTGAGTCCAAGGCTACCACCCTAACTCTTATGAGGAGAGGCTGAGGGAACTGGTTTATTTAGTCTGCAGAAGAGACGAGTGAGGGGGGATTTGATAGCAGCCTTCAACTACCTGAAGGGGGGTTCCAAAGAGGATGGAGCTAGGCTGTTCTCAGTGGTGGCAGATGACAGAACAAGAAGCAATGGTCTCAAGTTGCAGTGGGGGAGGTCTAGGTTGGATATTAGGAAAAACTATTTCACTAGGTGGGTGGTAAAGCATTGGAATGGGTTACCTAGGGAGGTGGTGGAATTTCCATCCTTAGAGGTTTTTAAGGCCTGGCTTGTCAAAGCCCTGGCTGGGATGATTTACTTGGGGTTGGTCCTGCTTTGAGCAGGGGGTTGGACTAGATGACCTCCTGAGGTCTCTTCCAACCCTAATCTTCTGTGAGTGGGTGAGGCTAGCAGGGAGGTACATATGGATCTGTCAGTAAGAGCCAGCATTGTGTCGGTGGTGACCCAGACCAAAACTTTGGGTGTTCACAACCTGGATCCTAATCCAGATCTAGTTCTGGATTCGAACACTGTAGCTGAAGCCCATTTCCACTTTCTGGAGCCAGCCAGAACCAGGAAGCAGGAGGTGCCTGGAATGAAAACAGTTCAACGCCTTCAGAAACATTCTGTTCAGGTTCTAGCAATGGGCAAATGCTTGGGGGCAGTTCTGATTTCTTCTGAAATGGTTCACTCCTTTGTATTCATCTCTGATCTCCTCCCTTGCAGGAGCTGATTCCGCTGGGGGCGTGACGTGTAACTAAAACCTCGCTCAGCTCGGAAACCTAGAGCCTGGGTTTCGCTCCCTCCCTCGGAGCAATGGCCCTGCCTGCAGGAATCGGAATTGCTCTGTGTTTTTTGGGGGCCAGAGGCGACAGCCCCCCGTTGTGAGACCTTGCCTAGAAAAACATCCCAGAGCCTTAGAGCAGTGGAACTTTTTGATTCCTGTCTGGATTCGCCGCCACCCTACACACAGCTTATGATGACACATTACAAAGAAAAGGAGCAAGCACCAAGAATGTTTTGCTTGTTGCTTGGACCTCAGCCAAAGAACCCTCCAGTGCACAGAGCAGAGTGGAAGCCAAAATATCTATCAAGACAATCTCTCCCAAACTCAGGTTTGTAAGAAAAACTGCCTTTGTAAGTTTGTATGTACACAAAAGACATACAGATGTGTGTGCACACAAACACACACACACACACACACACATATACACATCTAGCACAGACACACAGAGCAGCACTCACATGCACACACTCGTACAGGTGTATGCACAGACACATGCAGTAGAAAACAGACACACTCCCCCAAACATACACAGTCACAAACGCAAAAAACACACACAGAGAAATAGAGACACCCACAAATATTTATTCAGCAAAGGCATGCACAAACACCTCCACAGAGAATGCAGACAGACACTCACGTAAAAGAAAAGGAAGGAGGACACATGCAACCAAACACACACACACACACACACACACACACACGCTGCTGCTGCTGCTGCTGTTTCTACAGCATTTGCCCATTCGCCTCATTATCAAGAAACAAATTTACTCTTGTCTTCGGAAACAGCCTGAGTGATTCCAAGAGCTTTTGGAGGGAGTGACCGCATCCCAGCAAATGTGTAACCCACACACACATGTGCGATAACATTGCACACAGCGCACCCAAGGCAAAAAAAATAAGAGCTCTTTTTGCTGGGAGAAAAGGAAGGATAATGGTTACTTAGAAAGTGCTCCAGACAAGCTGTCAGGTTGAATTCAGAGAACTGGAGTCTTGCTCTGGGACAGCGCTGGCTCAGAGCGATCCCCTGTGAGTTGGGTTTCCTGCCTGCTACGGTTTACAGACAACGATTCTTTGTTTCAAGTATTTTTGGTGAAAAAACACACGGCTGCCTCCGAAGAGGGTCAGGGAGAAAGGAGACAAAACACTAACTCTGGAATTTCAAAGGAAAACAATTTTTTAAAAAAGAAAAGAAACCAAGAGAGCTAGCTACCGTCTCTCCTGGAATCCTAAATCCCCATTTGGCCACAAAATCATCATCATAATAAGCACACACACACACACACAAGCACACACACACACACACACTCTAAGAACAACAAAAGCAAACAACAACAACATCCCAAAAACAAAACCCAACCACTAACCCTCCTCTTTTCCTGTGCCATGAAACTAAAAATGGATTAGGAGTATTTCATCAGCAGGAGAACAAACAGCATCAACAAAAATCATCACACTCAGAGACAATTAAAAGGGTGCATAGCTACCACTGCAGATTCTCTGACCTGGATAAAAGTCAAAGTGGTCCAAAAACCTTCCACACAAACAAGGAGTGTTACTAACATTAAAAAAAAGAACCTCTGGTCGCTTGAGCTGGCTAATATTTTTCACATGAAAACCATTTGCTTAGTCAAAAAATGGCTTTGTTTATGAACACAAAAATTTAGCAGAGAATTTTCAGGGTTTTTTTTTAATTTAGCAATTTTTTAATGAAAACTGCAAATAAAAAAGCTATTTTTTCCAGTGTCTCCTGTTTTTTTCTTTTATTCCTCTCCACCCCACTTTCTGGCTGCAAAATTGAAAAAAAAAGAAAAAACCCTGAAATTTTGAAAGACTTCACACCAAAAATGCTCAGTTAATGCAGCCCTACATTTTTTGAAATTAAGTTCTTTTAGAATATTGGAAAATGAAAATGTTTTCAAAATGTCTGTACATTTTGGGGGTTTTCAGTCATTCGAGTTCCATCCATGTGCAGCCAGGCACATCTCACCTATTCATAACCCCGTCCATGCAACCATGCATGCCATGCAAGCAAACGCATGCTCACACAAACATACAACCCTACTCTTCAGACAAACACAAAAAGATGTACATAACTCAAGCAGACATATTAGCCCTAATTTTCTAGGCTGGGTGCCTAAAGCTTGGTTCCTAAATCCATATTCAGGCACCTAACTAGAAGCTATTTAGGACTCCTTTGAAATTCCAGTTCATGTCTTATCTGCTTTCCCTCTAACCTTCTTCGGCAGCTAGATGATAAGATTGCACACGGTGCAAAAAAAATAATAGCTCTTTTTGCTGGGAGAAAAGGAAGGGTAATGGTTACTTGGATGGATGGATTTAGGAGCCTTATTTTAGGCACCCAGATTTGCAAATGTTGGCCATCATTAGGACTCGATTATATTGCAGTAGGTTGGGGATATGCGTGGAAGGAAGGGAGAATGAAGCTGGCATGGAGCAGACAGTGAGGGAGAAGGGGAAAGACCTCCAGATTTTTAAAACACACACACAATCCGCGTCACAATCTGCCACACCCTGCAAACGCACAAACAGGCCCCTTCCACCCAAACCTTCACAGCCACAGCTCTCTACAAGCAAACCAACGCGTAACGGTTGATGGAGGAGGGGGCCCAATTTAAAGGTTCTGGTGATATGCAGTGGGGTTCAGGGTAGGCCATATAAACCCTGGCAGAAATCTAGGGGGGCACGTGCCCCCACGTCCCCCCATGCATCGCCTCTGTACTCCACAAACACCCACCCTGCTTCCTACGAGCAAACCTTAACACACACATGTGCCAGCACGCACGAGACACACACTACTCATGCGCACACACACGGAATCTCGTGCATCCACACAAACTGCTTCTGCACTTTTGGTAACAAAGGGCTCAGTCCTGCCAGGGGCTGAGCACTCTGTCCCAGTGCAGCACAGCTCTTAGGCTCACATGTATATTTAAGCACAGTGCCACCGGCCTCATACGTATATGCCTAAAATTAAGCACCCATTTAAAGTGCTTTGCTGGATCAGGGCCAGAGTGCTGGGCACTTTGCAGGGCTGAGCCCTTAGGGATTAAATCATACTTATATATGCATCAATTTTGCATTTCCCTGCAGACCCCTATTTGAATGGTATCGTATTGTAAGGAGTGAGTTACTGAGTTGTTTAGAGTCTCCATGGACGTGTACAGTTTATGCACTCCCAGAGTCTTCTCTTGTGTCTCAGATATCTACACTATCCTACCCAGCACTCCAGACAGTCAAGTCATGGAAAAAGAAACAGACTTTCCCTCCACTGAAAAGCACTGGATGGGCCCAAATCATTCCATTTAGCAAGGAGAGTAACCTCATTTCATTTACCAGAAAATTGTTCTGCCGCCAAAAACGCCCGATGATTCTCATTAGAGCAATTTCTTTCTCAAAGGCAGCTGAAGACAATTTGTACCGATGATGCTAAATACTGCACATTTGAGAGTTTACGAGGTTCAGGAGCAAAGAAACTCAATGTTCAGAGTCCTTTAGACCCTAAGGGTATGTCTACGCAGCAGCTGGGCAGACAGACACGTGTTAGCTCTGCTTGAGCTAGTGAGCTATAAATAGCAGTGGCTCAGGCTAGCCACGCAAGTGTGAACCCAGGGGGTTAGGCAGGTGGCTAGCCCGGATCGCTGCCCATGGCACTGTGGCCACACTGGTATTTTTAGCATGCTAGCCTGAGCAGAGCTAGCAGTGTCTGTCTACCCGCACTGGGAAGCATGCTCGCAGCTGTGTGCAACCATAGCCTAAATAATCAGAGTAGAAAATGAATATGCCACGAGCACCTGCCTTTCAAGTTTACAGTACAGGATAAAGTTGAGCGATGTGAAACTCCCATTCTGAAAGGCATTTATGCATGTACTTAACCTTAAGCATGTGCTTAAACAGATGCTTAAGTGCTTTCTAGGAGAGGGATCTAAGGCAGAGGACACCTGCAACCAGTCCATGTAGCCTGATGGAAAATTGACTATTCTTGTTTGCTAGTTAATGGCTAAAGCCCTTCTTCAATGGGTTTGCTTTAGTCATAGGTAGCCCTTAAAAGGGATGCCCAGACCGTCAATAGGGTAATGGTCACAGACACGTGATACAATATGCTTTGTATAAAATTGTGTAAGACTATGCATCAGATATGTGTTTTGCATTTGACCTTGAATAAATAGATCCGTTGCATTATCCATGTGGGTTCCTAGAGAGCACACAAGGAAATATACAGTAGGGCTGACCGGAGAAGCTAACAGGGTCTTTTCTGTCTCTGACTCTTCTATGATGCTGTGACAGACACAGAAGCAGCGTGGTCCAGTGAAGCGAGTAATGGGCTGGGATACAGGTAATCATACCAAGCTCTGCACCACCCTGGTGTGTGTGTGTGTGTGTGTGTATGTGTGTATGTGTATGTTGCTTCATCTCTCTCTGTACTTCTGTTTCCCCTTCTAGCTACCGCCCTTTATCTGTCTTGTCTCTTGGGGTCTCTTATTATGTGTCTGTACTGCACCTAGCACAATGGGCCCTGATATTAGGTGGGGGTCTCTAGGCGCTACTGGAATACAAACAGCTATAATAATGATTGAAAGAAAGGAAGCAAGGACAGACAGACAAAGTGGAGGCAGATGTGTCCACTGATTGCTCATTCGGCAACATGAGGACATTACCCAATGAAAACCTACGCAGCCTTCAGGATTTATCTTTCCATCCTAGCTTTTGACCAAATAAATACATTCTTAATTTAATAATCACAAAGAAACAACATTAAAGCCCACAACTGGCCCCCGGTTCAGATTTGGTAAAAACAAGTTTTGCAAAGAACTAAGGCCAGTCAAAATTCTTCTGTGATGATGATTATTTATTACTTAAATTCTGTAGGAACAAAGCCAAATAATCATTCCCCTGCAATGTCTCTATCCAAATCATTGCAGCCTTGTGCTGCAAAGTGAAAGTGACTAGAAGAAACTGACTAAGTCTGTTTCATTTTCAAAGAGAAGAGAAAGACAGAAAATAAATGAACAGCTTAAATGGTAGAGCATAAATTAGATTTTTTAAAAATTCTTTCATGTTTAATCATTTGAGATGTTAAACAGAGAAGGAAAAATACATTTTCATGAAAAAAATGGATGATTTTTAACCTGAGCATTTCCCAGCCAAAGGAAGTGTCAACTTGAAATCTAGTATATTTTAAAAAGTGAGCTAAAAGGACGCAAGAGAGGCCTTGTATTTGAGAACCAGCCTGAGGCATAGGCAGCTTGGGTTCAATTCTCATCTCTGCCACAGATTTCTTGTGTGACCTTGGGCCAATTACTTAACCTCTTAGCCTCAGGGCCTCATCTGTAAAATGCAGATATAATAATTCCAAGAGTCGTGACTTCTCTGTTTAGACTGAAAACTCTTTGGGACTGGGACTGTTTCATATTATGAGACAGCACAGACCCAGTGCAATGGGGCCCAGAGCTCAGCTGAGGCCTCTTGGTGCAGCTGTAATACAATAATAAAAGTAGTATCAGGTACTAACACTGCCAATATCTATGGCTTTGCGGCCATATTTTCCTGCTAAACAAGGATGTTTTAATCTTCTTTGGTACTCCCTGAAAGAGCCACACAAATAACAGGGGAAACTGACTATGGTGAAACTGACAATACTAGAAGCTCCATCAAATGCACTCAAGGAACAAATTGGGGGTGGGGAAAACGGAAAACCCCACCCTTCATTTTTCCCTCTAATCTCCTTCCTTTTCTGTGATCTCAAGTGTGACTTGCAATAATAGTAGGCAAAAAAAGAAGTCAGAGAGGAGTGTGATTTTTACATGGAGGGTCTCCCTTTAACAAACATGACCAAATCCCTGCTCTCTTGCTTTTATTTTTAGCAACACCACCTGGCCTCAGACAGAAAGAGCACTGCCCTGGATGTGCGTGTGTCTGTTTGTGTTTATGGGGGGACAGTGGGCAAGTGGGTGCTTATGTGTTTTCTTATTCAAACAGGACCTAGCCAAGCTTTTATTAGTTTTAAATAGATGACTATTAGAGCAGAAAGAGAGTGGGAGAAAGGCCGGGTTGGCTTTGTCTCTGTAATATGCAGTGTTTTATCAACTGACGACTGGCTCATACAGAGACAGCAAAGGGGGGGGGGGGGGGCGGGCGGCACCGGGGAACAGGCAGCTCAAGTGGATGACTATATTTGGGACAAAAGCAGCACCTGTAACCAGCAACATGAATCCATCTCTCTCTGAAACTGGGGACCAGGGCAGATGTTTGAGGTTAAATGCACGGTGGTGCACTCGGAAAGAGGCCTGTGCTGAAGTGCTGGCTCAGAGAGTCAAATGGAGCATCTGCAGATATCGCACCCAGCCGCTCTTGAAATCTGTGACCTCGGGCTACGTCTGCCTGAGGAGCTAGGGATGTGATTCCCCTGCTTGCGTACACATGTGCTAGCTCTCAGCGAGTTCGTGCGACTGTAAATAGCCATGTAGCCACCACTGTTCCCTCTAAGCACGCGCGCACACAGATCCTAAACCCCGCGCACACGGTGAAACACTGCGCGCACAAAAATTTGCATAGAAGCACAACAATTTGCATAGAAGAAATTTTTTGCACACACAGCCTGTCAAAAATTTGCACAGAACAAATTTTTTTGCGCACACGGCCTGTCAAAACTTAGAGGGAACATTGGTAGCCACGGAAGCATGGATAGCGGCACACCCCGAGTGATCTGGGCGGAGGACTGGGAGTCAGGACACCCTTACTAGCGCTTACAGTAGGAGAAAAGGAGACAGGACTCCTAGGTTCTATTTCTGGGCCCTGGGAAGAAGTGTCACACGGTTACCAAGTATGGGACGGGGAGCTAGGACTGGGGTCTGCTTCCAGTTCAGACAGTAGCTCATTGTGAGACCTTGAGAAAGTCACTTGACCTCTCGGTGCCTCCATTGCCCCGTGTGGATACAAGTAATATACATAATTAAATATGGATTGCCAATACCAGCGTTGTCAACTCTTGTGAGTTGTCCAATATTTGCTTATTTTTATTCAAGCCCCAGCTCTTGGAGTCAAGTGACACAATGAGAATCTCTGCTTTCATTTTTTAAAAAAACCCCTACGTTTCTAGCCCTTAGAGTTGCAGAGAACAGCTTGAAAACATGATTGGGTTGTATCCTAAAGGCTCAAAAACCAGACGGCAAATAAAAAGAACCCAAATATATTATTTGTTAACTCTCATGGTTTTTAAGCCCCATCTCAAGATTTTTGCATGCTTAGGCTTAGCAGTACTACAGTAGTCTGCAGCATGGTCTAGAAGGAGGGGTACTGGCTAGAGAAGTAGGAAGGACCAGTAATCAGGCCATTTGATTGGGATAGAGGAAACCCTGGCTCAGTTCTGTGCTTGATCCTGTCTCCTGCTATGCACAGGAGAAAATCAATTAGCCTGAGCTTCCCCTCTGTATCATGGAGATGACAGCACTGCCCTAGCTCACAGGGGCATGAGGCTATAAATACACTGAAGACAGAGAGGTGTGTGGACACCCCAGTAATAGGGGACAGATAAGTACCTTACGTAGAAGGGCACTTAGTTACCCCAGATTCTAATCCTGTCCCTGCTGTGTGAGCTTGGACTTTCTCCCTTTCTCCTGTCTATTTTCATTGTAAGCTCCTTGAGGCAGGGAACTATGTCTGTACAGCACCTAACACAACGAGCTACCATAGCAAAAATAATTAAAAACGCTAATACTCTGAGTCCTCCAGTCTCCCCCAGATGCTCTTTTATCCAAACATGTCTATTTATACACTGCAAACATTTTTCAGTCTTTGAAAATTTTACTTCTCGAGATGCAATGTGGATGTTTCCAGGCCTCTCCAAACTCTTATCACCTGGATTCTCCGGTTTCTAACTGGTGAGGTGGATTCCCTCCCCCCCTTTTTTTTCTTTTCTGCATCAATTCATCCACAGAAGAGGGCTTGTAAATAACAGAGTCCCATGCTGTGGGCACCCCCTTCTGGTTCATTGGCTAACCTGCATGCCAGGCTCATGTCTACAGATACAAATGGCTTCTGACAGGATGGGAAGTACAACACTGTTAAACCAAAACATTCCTTTGGCTTCGCTGAAAACTGTGCACCTGTGTGTGTGAGAACAGGCCGAAATCTTTAAAGGACCAACATTATTTGCATGTTTCAAAGAGGGCCCTACATACAATGCAGAGAAATAAGACTGTTAACGAAAGAAATGATGAGCAGATTCCAACCCTTTGGTTAAATACCAAGATTTAATGAATACCAGGTCACTTGCATGGAAGATATACAGTCAGACCTGAATTTTCAGAAGGTCTCAGCACCCATAATTGGGGCCAGATTTTCAGAAAAGCTCAACTCCCATTTAGGCATTTAAATGAGAGCCCAAAGAGGGTTGGGTTTCAAACTTTCCTGTGCTGGGGTTGTGAGCCAGCTAGAAAGGCTGGGTGGAAGATTTTTGTGTATCCTATCGAAATTTAGGTTAATAAACCAGGGCCCAAGGGGGCGTCACTTGACGTGTGAAAGCTTATGTGAAGTTATTTGGGAACCCAAGAAGAAGAAACTGAGGCAAAGGATGGGTGTGATGCTAGGCTGGCTAAGTCCCAGCTACAATATGCAACTGAAATACTGCAAAGGGAATTCATGCATCAGCCTTGAGGCCTATCTAGCCCAGTATCCTGCTAGTAGCCAAGAGCGGCTGCTTCAGAGAAAGGTGCAAACAAGTTTCTTCCTGACCCCAGAATTGGCGTTTGATCAGGGCTCATGTGAAACACACTGCGATCATAGATGGTTAGGATTCTGGTTCTAGGGCTTATTTCACCACAGGACCTTGAGCATCACATTGGGACCAGAGTTCAGCTCACCAGAGGGCAGGGTGAGAGCTACTGACCTAGTGCCGGCAACATGCAAAAAGCCAGGTTTAAAACCTGTTCATGTAAAGAACAGCAACTGGGTAATCAGTTCACTGACTCACTAATGAACATGTGAAAATGACAATCACACAGTCTTATGCAATGGGGCTGGCTGGCGAAGCGGTGGTTTGCATTTCAGCATGGGTGTGTCTGCAAATGGGGGTGCTACCAGCAATCTGCGTGCATGGAAACTCATCTTTTCATGCAATGGGCATAAAGCAGTGGACTCTGTTTTTAACACAATCAGAAATATTCCAGGAACAGAGGAAGACAGATTATTCATTAGCTCAAACCACGGGATTTCTTCTGAAGCCAAACTTGCCTTTCTTGGTGCATGCTCCAGGGTTTTGAAACATGTTGTGCTTGTTTTTGTGTAGGTGGAGGGGGTTAGGCCTGTAAACGCTGGGTGAAGCTGGGATTTAGAGTGAGTGGTTTCTAGGGGAAATAGAATGGCCTAAAGTAGGATGTGGGAGTTGTATGTGGGATTGTGAGTTGCGGGGTGGGCATCACACCTCTGTGGGGTGGATTTACAGCAAAATGTGAACCTTACACTGAACCACTGCAGAATAGAGAGTAGAATAACACAAAGTCCCACTAAGCCATGCTAGGGGAAAAAGCAGCTGGTAAGTTTCCCCTCCAGCTATAGCGAACCCAACACAGGATCCGGGATCAGAACTGCAAACGCAGCTGCCCCCTGCTGCAGGCTTCCCATAGGTCTAGAGACAGTTATTCAACCAGCAGCAATCTCCCCTGGGTGGCTGCATGCCTCCATAGAGGGTTAACATGCAGCCACTGGGAGGAGGCTGTGTGGCAATATATCTCTTGAGGGTGCATCTTGGGACATCCGTGAGTCATGGAGGCTGAAAGCCTGAACTGTCTAACTGCAAGAAGGCAAACCTCGGAGGGATTCATAGGGGAATCTAGGCCCAGAGCTTCTCAGTCCCTATGCAGGGAAATGCACATATGCAACCAATTTGTTTAGATCCTCTCTGCTCTGAGCTGAATCCCTTTTTGGATTTAAAAGAGGGAGAGGAGGGAAGAGATGGTGAGATGGAGAAAGAGGAAGGGAAAGTGTGTGGGAGAGAGAGAAAAGAAAGGGGGCGGGAGAGAAAAAAGCAGACTGACCTTCTTTGGCCGCGAGTCGTGAGGAGGGCTCTGTGTGGGTTGGAGTGTTGTAGACCAGCAATGAGCTACCTGGAAGGCAAACAAAGGGGGTTACAGTGATGTGAATTCAGTGTATTTTAGGGAGGGCAGAGGAGAGCCAAGGGGTGGGAAGGATGAGAAGATGTCATCACCCAGAACTAGGGGCCAGATTTTCAAAGAGCTCAGTATGTTGGTTTCATGTGGGGCGCTGAGCTGTCCTGAACACCTGGCCATAAACGTTGCAGTAAGGGCTGCTGCATGCTGAGCTTGGCTGAGGATCTGACCTGTTAGTGAGGTGTCTCAATGGGAGGTGAGTTCTCTGGGAAATCTGGCCCGGGCTGTGGGCATTGAGCCTTGAAAATCTGGCCTTGAACGCTTGTGCAAAATCTGTTCCTAAGAAAGAGCCTGAATCGCCGTCCACAGTGAACCGTCTGGTCCCTTATCAGCTCTCGTTTGGGACTGTATCTAGTGGGTGGAACAGGAGCCTGCTAGGCAGGGCTTCCTGCTGCTGCTACTGACTCAGGGTATGTCTACACCGTGGACTACGTGTCGGCATGACCCCTCCGCGTAGACAGAGGGGGTGGGGTTCCATGGGTGTAAGAATCCCACCCCCCACGAGCGATCGGAGCTACACAGACAGAAGCATTCTTCCCTCCATGGAGCTCTGGCTCCCCCGGGGGTGGGTTTTTTTTACAGTCCTGACCAACGTGGCTATGTCGACCTAACCTGAAGTGTAGACCAGGCCTTAACGTGTGGCCTGGGGTAAGTCGCCCCGCCCTCTGTAAACTAGAGGTAGTGTCTAGGGATGGCTCAGTAGCAGCATCTCCCTGGTGTTGCTGTTACCGGACCTGGCTGGAGCTGGCAGGCAACAATAACGGGTGGAAAAGTGAATGGGCAGTTTGCTAACTTCACTAGCAGGTCAGGAGTTCAGTCCCCTCCGTCTCAGCTGAAGGTTCAGCCACTTCTTTATTTTATCTGGACTGTTCCACCCATCCCAGCTTCGCACTTCCTACAGCACCTGCTGTGCCGGGATCTCTAAGTATTTCGCATGCATCCATCAGTTAACCCTCTCAGTGCTGATGTGCACGGCAGCGGTAGTCTAGGTCTTCTGTGAAGGCACGGAGAGTCTAAGTGATCTGCCCAAGGTCACAAAGCAAGTCAGTGTCAAGTGGTGTCCTGAATGCCTGTTCCATGTCCTGCTCTTGACTCCCACTTCCCTCCAGCAGAAACATGAAAAACACAGCCCTGAAACTGAAACCCCTGCACATATCACATTGGCTTACAGTGCAGGAGGTGGTGTTGCTTAGTAGCTAGAACACTGGACCGGGACTCAATATACCGGGGTTCTAGCCCCATCTCTCCCAAGGGCATGCAGGATGAGCTTGGCTAAGTCACTTGGCGCCATTGCTCCATGCCTCAGTTTCCCCATCCACTGATTAAAGAGTGCTCTCTAAGAGTTCGGTATTATTATAGATGTGGTTGTTCCGCACCTAGGCCAACAGTGCCTCTGGAAGCTACGGTAACCCGAATAGTCGTAGAGGAGGAGGAGGGAGCTCTTACTTTATCCAAATCAGATTGTCCCCGTCCCTGGCTGTGAAACATTTCCTGTTTCACACATAGAGATTGGAGATGGACGTGAGCTGTGAAGGTGGGATCTGAACATTTCCAGGTTTCACATCCAGATTTTAGGATCGGCGGCTACAAAGATCAGGTCTGAGTACAGTGTTCCAAGGGGTTTGGATCTGGGTTTTTGGTGCAGATCCCAGGTCTTCTGCTCAGTCCCTTCTCTAAGCAAATGTATTTGAGATAGAAGTGCATTAAGTACCACAGTAAAGAACACGTCACAGAGGGAAAGATTTATGCTTTAAGTTGGCTACGTGTGTGGGCTCCTCGGGGGGAATGACCCTCTTTCCTGTCCAGTGCTTAATTTGTAATGAAAGAGGTGCCGGACCTCAAGCAATTTTTTTACATTCAGACTGAGGAGGCAAGCCCAGAGGTGCCAGCACTATGAACTGCTAGGGCTATGAACTGCCATGGCTAGAGGTGCCGGGGTTCAGTCCTGGCTAGTCCTGGCACAAATGAAGCACTGATCCCACCCCCCGTGAACTCCTATGGATGCAGTGGGAGCGCTTGAAGGCAGGCGTGTAATAAGCATTTCACGGTCATCTCGTTACAGGTATTTATCCTGCATGTGCTTCTGGGGTCACTTTTCAATGCAACTCTCTGAAGGAGCCTCCACTCACGAGGGTATGCGTGTGGGGGGGGCAATATTTTTAATGGGACCGACTGGGACTTCTCTCACTGAGGACTCATCATGTGACCTAGTGCAGGGAGCAAT
This sequence comes from Macrochelys suwanniensis, assembly GCA_033296515.1. NCBI lineage: Eukaryota > Metazoa > Chordata > Testudines > Chelydridae > Macrochelys > Macrochelys suwanniensis. Next base: position 12,920,025 of record CM065796.1, read on the forward strand.
CCTGCCCCGCTGTGGATGTACTAGCTGTGCCCACGGCGACCCTCTCCACTGCTCATGAATGATTTGAACCCCCTTATTCTGGGAGACCTGGTCCTATGTATTTAGAACGTGGCTGTACCTGGAGTGTGGCAAACGCTCTGGCAGGGGTCTGGGGTTGGTGTGCACCTCTCTAGCACTGACTGAGCAGGGTCTAAATGCTGAGCCCTGCACAAGCAGTGTCTACCTCCCTCCTACCCACACCAGCCAGACCCTTACCAGCATTACCCCCCTGGCATTTGTTGTGAGTCTTGCCTTCCTGCTAGGTAGGATGTAGGCTCCAAACTCCAGCAGCAGTAGCGACGCTGGTCCAGATGAGCACTGCATTCCCGGCACCTCAAACACAAACCAAACTCTTGCCTTGTGCAAGCCAGCATCTGAATACAGTTTGGAGGTGTTGAAAGGCAGCCTTGGGGTAGCTGTAAAACGTAGTCCCCTCCACCCTGAGCTGATGCTTGATGCTACCGGATGAAGCATAGCACAGTGGAACTTTTAAAGAGTGGTGGATGGACAATTTGGCAAGTTGGGACGAGTGGAGGAAAGGGGAAAGAAGCAGCTTGGCACAAGATGCCTCCTCTGTGGTGCCCAGACACCATAATGAAGGGTGTAGTATATATACCAAGAGAAATCAGACCGATGTCCTCTTGCTGCTATTGAAGGCATGCAATTGCTTTGGCCACTTTGTTCATATTCATATGAGTTGGTTTGTGGTTCAAGTATTTGTTTCATAATGCTCAGGGGGGACTGGCCCGATATCTCCACCTTTCTTTCATTTGCAGGCTTATTTGAACTGGATCCTGACTGCAAAGCACCACACGGCTTGCCTCAGCCAGACAGGGAAGTGCTGGCCAATTCAGAAACACAGCTTCCTATGACTAAACAGGCTGCAAATGCCTGGTCGAGCAGACTGGCGGAGCAAAGGAGGTGGGCGGGGAGGGAATAGAACTGAGTGAGCTTGTAAGAGCAACCTACGGTTACTTGATGCTCAAAAATGCAGGCTGAATGGCTGCAAGGGAAGGAGCCTCCCTCAGTTTAATTGCTAAAAGTTCTCACCTTTGCCCAACGGTCTGAGGTTTCTGGTGGGAACACCACAGAAAAGGAAATGTGGTTCCTATTAGGGGTTTAAATAAAGGAGGAAGAAAGAGAGAGTGAGCCAGCGACACAGAGACCTGGACACAGAGAGGCAGATGGAGAGAGAAAGGACCAGCCCCCGCAGCCCTGACTTCATTCATCCTTGAGCAAAACTCACACTGTGACCGAGAACTCCATTTTCGCCCTTGTCGACACCTACCCAAGTCAACGGGAGTTTGGGCAGAATTGCTACTGTGTAAAGACATCATGTTTGCCCCCAAGACACAGCCTTAGCAATGAAGGCGTAGGGTATTACAGCAGTTGTCCTCAAATGCTCCATCGTGCAGGAGGAACTGCATAGCGTTTGGTGTGTGTGGGAGGGGTGAGTTTACAGCTGTATTCTTTTAATAAAGGGAGATGGAGAGAGTGTGACACGGAGAGATTTTTATCCACAAATCCATCCCCACTTACAGGGCAGAAAATTCTGCTGAGCCACCGACGCAGGAGCAGCCTGCCTCAAACGCGATTGAACCTGAAATGCCGTCGCATCCCTCCACCCAAGAGAGGGTTGTACCCATTCCCCCAATGATGCAACCCCCTGATTTTATGAAGGTTCTGGGTGTCTCCAGATAGCTCGGGAGGATCAGGGTTCTACTGTCTTTGGAGCCGGAGTTTTGTTTGGCCTCAATAGGGGGTCAAACCCACTAACTTCTCCTCTGCTACTACCCCTAAATACAGTCTGATTGTTGTTGTTTTTTCCAGCCTCTTTTCTTTTGCAAACACCACACATGACCTGCCCCCAGTGACTACAGAAGGAAAGGATGGGAGGCGACCGTTCGGGCTTCTTTTGAAGTTCCTCCCAAACATAGCACAAAGACATCCAAATCTTGCTTCCCACAGCTGGCTGGCTGAGTATTGAGGCTTCACCCGGGAGACTGTGTTTGAAAAAGATACCAGCACAGTGGTCAGTCCAGGCTGGAGATTAAAGGGGAGAGAATGGGGAATGGGAAAGGGTTGGGGATGGTGATAGGTTTGGGCTAATCTTTATCTTTCCAGTCAAGAGGCTGCCAGGCAAGCTGAAGGAAAGAGTATCTCTATGGGGGAACGAATGGTGTATGTACTGGGAAAAGCAGCAAAGGTTTGGGTCGGCTCAGACAAATAGGGATAGATGAGCCAGTTCCGGTGTAATAACTGGAGATGGGCCTACGCTGCAAAGCTGGGATCTGGGTCTGTTTGTTCCTAGAGATCTGGGGGTGTTTGGATACAAAGGTTTGATTCCATCCATTTTAGGATCCAAACGCTCCCCAAGTTTGGGGGTGTTGGGATCTGGGTTAGTTCAGACCAGCTTGTCTTAAGAGTTGATTGGAACCTTCATGCCAGGCCCAAACGGAGCCTTCATTGAAGTCTGATGAATGTTACCGATTGATTTTTCCTTCTATTTTTTGCTCCCCTTGGTGCTTTCCGGTTCGGTCCAGGACTGGGAGCAGCAGTGCCAACATACCACGCTTCATGGGCTGCTTTCACTATACATCAAGCCAGAGGGAAACAGAACCAATGGAAATCTTGCCAGGAAGCTTATGACAAAGGGCTCAGCCCATTTCTGCCAAAGAGGTTCAGAGATTTCGGATTAGCTTTGACTGCCTCTCCGAACAGAACACCTAAACCTTGGGGTCCCCCATCACTACAAATCAACTTCAGTACCCTCCAACAAGGGACACCGTAGAAGAGACAGATTAAATAGAACTCGCCTGTTGGACTTGGCTTAGCAGTGGCTCATTTCCGCCGGGGTCACAGTGGGGTGGGGAAATAACTCTGAAATTCTGTAGAGAGGCAGGATGGTCAAGTGGTTAGGGCACAACCTAGGCCTGGGTTCAATTTCCAGCTTCACCACAGACTTCCTGTGTGACCTCGGGCAAGTCATTTAGTTTCTCTGTGCCTCAGTGTCCTATCTGTAAAATGGGGATAATAGAACTGCCCTGCCTCACAAGAGTGTTCTGAGGATAACGATCCTCATTCACACCTGTGTGACCATCTTGTTTATCACTTCAAAGGTTTTTCTTCCCCTGCTGTTATGGTTCCTCTCAATTAATTAGCCTCTTAAGGTTGGTCTATGCACCTCCACCTTATCATGTTTCTCTGACTGTATAAATATCTGTCTACTGTATGTTTCATTCCATGCATCCGATGAAGTGGGTACTAACCCACGAAAGCGTATGCTGAAATACATTTGTTAGTCTCTAAGGTGCTACAAGTTTTTCTTTCTTATTTTCATTTTGCTGACACAGACTAACACGGCTACTACACTGAAACCTAACAGTAAAGATTGTGAGGGGTCAGATACTACGGTGATGGAAGCCACGTAAATGTGATAGACAGATAATCTCCTTCACCCACAAATGGGGGATATATTTTAGCCTATAAACTTCCAACTCCTCAAGAGTCTCCTGTACTTTGTTGCCATCACGTGTCCTCCGCCCTCCCCCCCAGTAATGCAGCCGGATGTCTCCGAAACAAACAAGGCCACAAAAGGAAAATAAAAGACCATCTCCCCATGGCACTGAGCTCAGAGGCTCGGCACTAAACATCCGCTGGAAATCAGTCTGGAAAAACAATAAACTCCCTTCGAAGGCGTTACTCCACCAGGGAGTTACCCAGCAATCCAGAAACCAGACTGTCATTAGGCGGACATGGGAACAGCTGCGTGGAAAGGAATTCTCTTCAGGAGGCTGCCTGACCTACGCTCACACAGGAGCTTGTTTTAAGGTCAATGCTTGCATGGCTTTGGCAGAGCTGCCCAAGTAAGGCTAAAGAAGTAAAATGTATGAATGCAGACACCAGAGATGGGCTAGAGTCTGCTCTCAGTTACACCAGTGTAAATCTGGAGTTACTGACTACTCTGGATCTAACGGAGTCACTCAGGTTTGCACTGGCTTGATTGGGATGAGCTCATCTAGTTTATTCTTCTGCTGGGACATTATATTTTATGATTGTTGTTCATTTGTATTATGGTTAGCACCTTAAAGGCTGCAGCTGAGGCCATGGCCCCATTATGATAGACACTGTAAAAACACCTAATGAGAGACAGTCAGCCCCAAAGTGACTGCCACTTAAATAGACAAGACAGACCAAAGGAGGCAGAAAGGTCTTATCTCCATTTTACTGTTGGGGAAACTGAGGGCCAGAGCGATGAAGTGATTTGCCCAGTGCTAAATGGGAAATTTAGTGGTAGAGGTAGGAATTGACCATTTGGTTTTCTCCCGAACTGGAATGAAAACAAATATTTTTAAAATTGCCTTTGAAGCAGAATTTCCTAAAAATGTCAGTCTCATAAAATGTTTGCTTTGGAATTCTGAAATGTTGTCTGGAATTTTAGTTTATGTGGGTCTTCCCCCCCATGTTTATGTTATTTTCACACTCTTGCATAGCAGCTGTAATAGGAGGGCATCACATGGCTCAGTCCATTACAGAAATAGGTGCTAACTGTGCAGCTCAGAGATAGATCCAACTCTTCCCTAGTTTGGAGTGTTTGGGTCTGGGGTTAGATATCTGGGGGTTTCATAATACACATCACTACTGCTGTCATGTCATAATAGAATAGTTAGACTAGCCTATTCTTTTTTATTTTATTTTCAAAATCATTAAGGGCAGCTGCTTAGTACTGATTGAAGCATCTTATGGGTGAGGGGTGTTCGTACTGTGACAATAGAGGTGGGAGAGGGTTCCTGATCGGAATTGGGGAAATAGAGGAAAGACATTTTCCTATTTATCTGCTCAAACTCAGCAACAAATGGTGATTTAGAAGCATGCAGGACTTTCACAGTCACTTTCTGCGAATGCTCAAGCTTTCCCAATGCTCAACAAAAGCGAATGTTTCATGCAAATATTCACCCTACCAGAATTGAAAGTCATTTATTTGCTTGCAAAATTCTCACTGCTCCCTTGAGTCAGGCCTTGTCTACACACAGAAGTGGTGCCAATTTCAGTAAATCGGTTTTAAATAATAATTTTTCTATTTTTCTAGCGGCAAGGAGCCCTAGCCGTGGACCAGCACACCATTGTGCTAGGCGCTGTACAAACACAGAACAAAAAGACAGTCCCTGCCCCCAGGAGATTACAATCTAAGTATAAAACATGAGACAACAGTTGGATACAGAGATGGGGGAGCACATGGAAAAATCACTTCCTTTAGTTAAATAGGTGCAAATTTGTTATGTAAGTATCAGAGTGATTTGTATATTCATTTGTGACATTCACCCTTGGAATGTTATGTGGACCAACAATCATTTGCTGAAGAAATTTGCAAATGATTTTGGATAAATCTGATTATTTTGTAATCATCCAGCTATGGGGGGCTGGGGCGGGGGGGAATTCAAATCCATCAGTTCAGTTATTTGTTGTAAGTTATTCATTCAGCTCATCTTAGCTCATCTTACAAAATATGGGTGGGGGTTGTGCTGGTCTAACTGTGCTCCCTCTCCCGTCAGTAGTAAAACTCCCATTGTTTTCAGTGGGAGCGGAATGCTTTTGAAAATTCCATCCTAAGTATCTGACTGCATTGTCTAACTGTGTCGCTGCACTGGCCAGACAGGAGACAACTCCAGCTCTCTGTAGATTATAAGAGAGTTTGTAAGAAAATACACACCATCAGTTTGTAAGAAAATACACACTTGTCGGTCTCCCACACCTTGCTGTGCAGCACATTGTTCCTGATCAGTTTTCCACCTTTCATTTCTCAGTTTTTACAACCCCATGAAAACTGTTCCAATCAACCTCACTAACCCTCTGAGCCCTGGAAGGATGAAGACAGGGGCAGAAGAAAGGAATGCAAATGCAGTGGATAGAAAAGAAAATTGATGAGCAGGCGTTATGTAGGATCTATCTACTTATAAGGCCTCTCATCATCACATTTGAGCTCCTCACAATGTATTTATCCTCAGGACACTTCCAGGATGTAGGTCTAATCCACACATCTCCTGGGTGTGGTGCTCTGTCCCATCAAGTGGCCCTAAAGCCACTTAGAAAGAGATTAATGAGTCTGCTCTATGCCTTAGCTAACAGCCACATGGCTTTTAGTTCATGCATTTAGCTTCAGAGGTCCCAGGTTTGAGCTCAGCCACCAACAACTGGGGTCTATCAGCCTTACATAGGGAAGTGTTATTATGCCTGTTTTACAAGCAGAGAGTGCTAAGGGATTTGCCTAGGGTTCTATAAGAAATCTGGGGCAGAGGAGGGACTTGAACCAAGCTCTCTCAAGTCCCAAACTACTGGGCTAGCCACTGGATCACCCTTCCTCTCTGGGTAATGCTATAGCTCTTTTCAAAGAGTAGCCCATCAGGCTAGTCACTATCCCTGTTTGGTAGCCCACTGCAGGAGCTTACTAAAGCAAAATGGGCTATTAAAAGAAGAGCAGGCCCTCCCAGGCCCTGCTGGGGTATGGCAGTGCAGGGGGGACAGGATCAAAGAATTTTATCAAAATCCTGCTACCTTTGAACACAGGGTTATTCACACCATGCCGGCTTTTGAGCAGCCATAGTCAGTGAATGTCTCTCTCATATTTTCTCCTCCTTCAACAAATTCCCAGCTGGATCCAGAGGAACACAGGACTTGCCAGCTTGGCTTAGAGCCAATTCAATATCCTGTCTCTGATGGTGGTGCACACCAGTTTCGTCGGAGCAAGGTGCAAGAACTCCAAAATGGAAAATTATGGAATAATCTCCCCATAATCCCATCACTTAGTAGTTGGCTTAGTCACTGAAGAGAGTCTGTATTTTTTTTAACCATATAGCCATGGATGTTCCTATTATCTATATAAATATGCAGATCTTCGTTGACTCCTACTAAGTTCTTCCCCTCAATGATATCTTGAGGCAGAGAGTTCCGCAGGCTAATTTTGGTTGGTGTAAAACAGTATTTCATGAGTTTAGTTTTGATTTACCTTTCACTCCCTTTTGTTCCTCCTCTTCCTCTCTCCCTTTTCTCCACTCTTTCCCTTTCTCCTCTCTCTTCCCCTTCCCCTCCGTTTATCATCCAAGTGCAGCGTGAGATGTTCAAAACTCACCACAGCCTGTTTCCCTCTTCCCCACCCTCATTGCACCAGCATCAGAGGGGTACTTACTTTCCCTGAGGTAACTGAGGTGAGACAACAGAACTTCTGTGTTGTAAAGGGAGGTGGCTCGGAGGAAATCTTCTTTGTTCATTTTGCACAGTTCCTTGCCGTCCATGTTCTGGAAGAGGGATGTGTCAATCTCCATTAATCCATACTCCTTTATAGCCCACTCCAGCCACTGGCGCACGTGCTCCTGGGTCCACAAGGTGGGATCTGGCAAAGGAAGAGACAGCTGGTAAATACCCTGTCACAGGAGTGTCACGCTATCAGTCAGTTAGCCCATTAATAATATTAGCAATAGAGCACATTTCATCTACACATCTCAAGGGTGGGAAAGTGTAATTAACTCTGGTTTACACGTGGGGAAACTGAGGCACGGAGCAGCAAGGGACTCATCCCTCGTGAGATAATGAATCGATAGCAGAGCCAGGAGTAGCATCCAACTCACTTGGTTTGCGCTCAGATGCACTATCTCCCAGGGCCACCTTTGTAGTAGCTGATTTATGACTCACCTCTTTGAATAAAAACCTCACCCCTTTGAAGAGATGCACTTGTCACACCGTCAGGTCCCTTTAAGCTGCACAGCTATATCAGGGATATGGAAGTCACCCAGCCTGTCCTGAGTGCATTACAAACTCCTAACAGATGGCCTTTTAAACTTTGAGAAGGGTGGTTATTATGGTCAGCAAAGGGAGTCTGAAAAATTCTTGCCTAAACAGCTCTGTTAACCATATATCTCTGAGTCAAATTTTCTGACTCAGCTGACAAACACAAGCCCATTAGCCTTGCAAAACCAACATAGCTATTGAAGGGTGAGCTGGATTCTATACTGCCTTGTGCATCGTTGTCAATTGTCAATTGAGGTCCAGTTGCAGAATTGTTAGTAACGGCAGCGATGGAAGAGGCGGATGGAAATCAGCTGGAGGTGTCAGCACCCATGTCGAGAGTTCGTTGCACCGGCAGCTACAAAAGGAAATGATCCTTTGAGTTTTAAGTTGATGGGTTGGATCAGAAAGTTCCAGAGAGAATTACATATGCCGAGCCTTGATACCGTTTATACAGAATCATTTTCAGAGCCTATCTCCACGGTCAGATCCTTCCTGTGCTATTTTTCTCATGTTCCCTCATCTGGAAATTTGAGCCACAAATTAGGTTCTCTTGCAAAATTACTTGAATTTAGGGAGTGGTCTGTGCCCAGACTCTGGGTCCTGTAACCTGGAATTTTGGATCTGGGCCTGTCCTTTACGTCTGGCACCTCTCTCTACACTCGAGAACTTTGGCGAAGTTAGGCTATAGACTAGAACTTGATGTCATGACCACGTCTCAGGTGGCAATTCCTGCTTTTGATGAGACTGGAAGTATCCAGCACCACAGTTTCCTGCCACTTCAGTTTCTGGTCCCTCCAGCACTAGAATATCCAGAGATGTGGGGCAAAAATCATGGCTGAGTGTTTAGCACAGTTTGGGGGATGGGATTGGCTGGCAGCCCATGCTACCAAACCATCCCCTTATACAGGGGGCATCATCTAGTGGCTGCATCTGCTGGGTTTCAGGGCTGCTTCATACCAGAGTGAAGTGGCAATGGAAAATCACCCCAGAAAATACTAAAAATACATAGTGAGATTTACTTACCTTCTTCCTAATAGCACCTGAGCTCTTTAAAACTGAATTTTAACCATATAAGTTACTATCCTTCACAGTTAATTTACTTTTTGCATTTCCTCTGAGTTTAGGCAATGACAATACCCTCTTCAGCTGCACTTCTGTTTCCATCCAGATTCATGTCATTTCACTTTCAAGTTCTGGAGAAAGTTGGCCTTTCGGTTGTAAATATTGAAGGGGAATGTTTATTTAGTTAGTTTTGTAAGATCCCTACATTTAGGGCCCAGGTTGACCTGATAGAATCCCTGAAACATTTTTCTAAATCTCAGGCATGTTGGGAGAAGATTCTGGAGCGTTCCTTTGGGTCGTACATCACCCATTCTGGCCTTTCTGTCCCTATTAAAAATATCAAGCTTCACTGCCAAAAAGTCCCTGAAAAACTGCCTTCATAGCACATTAGCTAGAGTTTACTATCATTGCTGTGTCAGCTCTTAGCTAATAGTATTCTTGCCTCTCTCCACTACAATACGCTATAAATATTAACTCTGGATTGTACTAAGCGCTTCCAAATGCACTTCTTGGATGAATTAGGCCAAGTCTTTTCCAAATGGAGATCTGGGCCAATGATTAACTAGCCATCTAGTTTATTCCTGATTGACAAAGGCCAGCTGTTTTTGTAAGTGTCTCTTGGTTTTGATTTGTGGATGCCTGAAAGTGACAAATCCCCACTTTCACTTTCCTCCCAAAGGAGGAGACGACATTAAACTACCTCTTCCTCTAATGCCTCTAAAATCCTTCTTTCCATTTCATCCCCACTGCTCAGGCCTTTGTTCACCTTTGTGTAATGCACAGATAGCATGGTGATGGGCTCTATAATTCTCCCTTCTCAGCTACTGCAGCCTCCTCTGCCCTCCAGTCTATGTTGATGCAACACGTCCTTTCCCGTCATTCTGCTTAGGTCATTCGCCTTTCTGAGGGAAAAATTCACCCCATGCAGAGGCTTAACGGGGCTTAAATGGGACCTTGAGCACAGGGGTCAATCTTTTATTGGCTTCCCCTCTCTTACTGCATTCAGTTCAAGCATCTTGTCCTTCTTCCAAATGGTAAACAAATGCATTGGATTTGCCATCTGTTCATGGTCAGTTCATGAACCGAAAACAGAGCTAAATTCGACAGATACACCTCTTTCTGCCGATAAATTGGAGAGAGTTCAGAGAAGAGCCACGAGAATGCTTAAAGGATTGGGGAACATGCCTTACAGTGATAGACTCCAGTAGCTCAATGTGTTTAGCTTAACAAAGAGAAGGTTAAGGGGTGACTTGACCACAGTTTATCAGTATGTGCATGGGGAACAAGGTATAACAAGATCCCAGAGGCTGGGAATTGAAGCTAGACAAATTCAGATTAGAAACAAGATGCAATTTTTTTAACAGTGAGGATAATTAACCATTGGAACAATTGGCTAAAGATTGTGATGCATTCTCCATCACGGGCCATTTTAAAATTAAGGTTGGATTTTCTCTGGTTCAAACAGGAAATAACTCAGAGGAGTCCTGTGGCCTGTGTTACACAGGAGGTCAGACTAGATGATCACAATGGTCCCTTTTGGCCTTGGAATCTATGAATCTATGAATAGTTCATTAGCTGGATCCTTCAGAACATAGTGGGAATCCTGGTGCCACTGAAATCAGTGGAAGTTTTGCCAGTGACATCAATGGGGTGAGAACTTCACTCATACAGTTTCCTTCATAGGGAAGTTCCTATGCTAAAGTGCTTATACACAGAGAGTTTCCAAACTTTTCAGGGGAAAGATGCCCTCACCTTCCAAGCGTAAATTCTGCAGGTTCCCCACAGCAGTGATTCCCAAATCCCTGATCATCTGAATGGATTTCATGTGCCCTGTTACATTTGGATAGGTACGGTTAGATATTGTATAAGGCCACACCACTGCATGGGAATTTTCCAACAAAATAGTTTTTTGATAGAACATACTGAAATTTTCTGATTTTTCAAGGGAAATATCAAAGCAAACTATTTCATTTTTAGTCAGTTCTACAATAAAGTGCATGTGCCTAAGGTGCTATGGAGCCTCATGGGAGATTTAGATCAGTATTTAAGGTCCCCATTCAATTCTATGAGCTGGACACCCTGGCCAGACTACATCACCCATGATGCACTAGTTTGCTCTCTGACCAAGCTGCGTGGTGCATCATGGGAATCACATTGGTTCAAGACACCAAAACAAAATACTGGAGTGCCGTCCAGGATGGAAAGCCCGATTTTTGCTTAGCTTTATATGGCTATTAATACAGAGAACAGATAACTCTCCCCCACCCTCCCTGTTAAATCAAAGGTGGACGGTGGCAGAAAGAGATTAGAACACGAATATTGTGATGCTGATGGTACCTGCTGGGACGATGACTCTCCTCTCATTGGTGGTCATGTTTGGGGGAGGGCCATTCTTTTCATCCATGTAGGTGCTGTAACTCATCGGGTTGGACTCCGTCCCAGCACCCACCAGTTTGCTGCATTTGTTAACACTGCAGTCTACCGGCGACTCCCTGAAACGGGAAAGGAAGCAGACATGAAGCAAAACGACGGGGGTGGGGGTGCTGCAGAAATGGCAGCGGAGGGGGAGCAAGTTGTAGATCAGAAACAGGGGGAGTGTCTAGAGGGTACCTTGCACTTCTATATTGCCTGTCCCGTGACAATCCCAGGTAATCTACACACCATAAACCTCACAGCAGATAAATTATTAATCTATTAAACAGAAGGATAAACTCAGACACATAGCATCCTGGTATTCAGGTGTGCTGAGCACCCCAAATTCCAGCTGGTGTCAATGGCAGCTGCAGATGCTCAGCACCTCTGAAAAATCAAGCTCCAAGTGCCTTGCTCAAGATCGCATAGTAAGTCAATGGCAAAGTTGGGATCCCAATAGCCCGGACTCCCCGTCCTCTAGCCACTGGCCACGCTAGATCCCTATGAAAGTCTTCCCCTCTTTACATGAAGCAGTGAGCTCCAGCCAATGCCACATTGCGTTACCCCTACTGGAGACATCCTGCATTGCTTGATATCGTGTTAGTGTCTGCGGTACAGTAGATGCGACTTGGTGTTAGAAGCCCCCGTTGGTTTGTCTCACCCACCGGTTGTGCGGGGTCATAACCTAGATGGTTACCTCGTGGGCGACAAGAACTGCTTGGTTTTGGGCTGTTTTTTTCACTGTGTGTCGCTCCAGCACCTAGCACAAGGCTTTAATCTCTGACTAGTACCTGTAAGTGCTGCTGCAATATAAATAATAAGAAATACAGCACTCCCTCCCCATTTCATTATGAAAGGGCACAGAATGTCCACAGCGGACACACGGAGCTACAGAATGCTCCCAGGAAGATAATAAAAATGTGATAATGATCATTTATATTATTGCAGTGCCTAGAGAGTCGGGCCTCATGGTGCTAGGTGCTGTCCATGTAACCCACTGGCGAATGTGTGCTGCAGCTCCCCTTCTGTGCTGATCTGCAGAGGATCTCTGTCCATTACAGCCGCTAGCTAAGAAACCTGCGCTGCAGTAGCTCATGCTGTAGAGATTCCCCAGTCTAATTCTTGGTGTGTCAGGGATGGCAGCTGCCACATACCTGCAGTAAGAGGCAGTCCCTGGCTGACGAATTCACAATGTAGAGAAGAGGGAGTTACCATCAGTTTACAGATGGGGAACTGAGGCGCAGGGAGATTAAGGCCCAGATTTTTAAAGGTATTTAGGCCCTGTGGTGCTCAGGGTTGCAGTGCCTGACTGATTTATGAACCTAAGTCTCATTTTCAAAAAGGATTTAGGCACTTTGGAGTCAAAATCTCATCGACAGTCAATGACTTTTAGGGTCAGAAGTGCCTAAATCACTACTGAAAATGAGGCTCCTAAATCAGCGAGGCTTTGAAATGCTGAGCACGGCAATGCTTAAATACCTTTAGAAATCAGGGCCTAAGAGTGTGGCCGAAACAAGGGTTGAACCCAGATCCCCATCTGGTGACTGATCCACATGACCATCCTTCCTCTTTGCCAACAGTGCAAAGAAACAAGCAAAGAAGTGCTTTGGGAGGAAGCTACTCACTGCAGGGTAAAGAACATGCCAGTGCATCCATCCCGTCCTGTGAGCCAGTTGGGAGGCTTTTCCAATATAGAACAGTAAATGAGTTTGTTTCTGAATCTAACGGAGGGTGGGGGAATTACTGACGTTCCGTGATCATGGCTGGGAGATAAATACTCCACTGAGAGATTCTAAGGCAGATGGTAATTTTTTCCTCATGTCTTGCTGGGGGAATGTGGCTTGAAAATGGAAATAAGATGTATAACTTACACATGTTTGAGTTTAAGGTTTTACTATTTCGCCTACTGTTTTTCCAGGCAGAGAACCAAAATCCACCTTCGGAGAGGCAAACTGCTGAAGGTTTAATGTCCCATGGCAGCCGGAGCAAGGTCTGAGCAACTGCTGGGGCGTCAGGCTTTTCAGAGAGTCTGAGCACTTCCCACTCGCTGCAGAAATGCCCGGTGTCAGGTGCTAAATGCTGCATGTACTGAGAGCAAGAACGGTCCTGTTTGGGGGAGGCTAGGAAATAACAACAGACCCAATCCTGTACAGTGCTGAGGGTCTCTAGGAGGTGGCAGCCTCCACTCCCATCAGCTTCAATGCTTGTTGAGGGGGTTCCACATCTTTCAGCAACTGGACCTTTCAGCTCAGACTTTAATGGCCCATTTGATGGGTCTGATCCAACCCCCAGATCCTCGCACTCCCAGATTTGAGGAAGTTTCGATTTCAGGTGAAATCCTGGCTCTCATTGATTTCAGCGGAGTCAGGATTTCACCCCTGGGATCTACCTTACTTCTTACACAGCATCCGTCATGGTGCTGTCTGTACTGCATTTTCCTTGGAAAACATTCCTCTGACTTGAGCTTTTCTCTTGCAGATAATAGAGAAATAACATATACATATGTGTCAAGTATCAGAGGGGTAGCTGTGTTAGTCTGGATCTGTAAAAGCAGCAAAGAGTCCTGTGGCACCTTATAGACTAACAGACGTTAGTTTTTTATACCTGCCTCTGGAAATTTCCACTATATGCATCTGAAGAAGTGGGTATTCACCCACGAAAGCTTATGCTCCAATACGTCTGTTAGTCTATAAGGTGCCACAGGACTCTTTGCCGCATATACATATGTGTGTGTTCATATCTCTCTCTCCCAGATTTGCTCCTGTGAATCTCTCTCTTAGAATCCAATCCGCATTAGATATAAACACATCCAGGTGCTTTTTAATAGAGTAAACCAACACTCCTTCTTATGCTATAAGCTCTATAGAGAAGGGAGGGTTTCTTTATTCTCTTTGCAACATACCGTGCATGGCAATGGTGCTATATACCAGCGTATCATTAATAATGATGACAATGTTGTAAGATGGCTCCAATGCATTTTCATTATGATTTTGCACCTAGCAAGCACAGACCTCTTCCCCAGCCAAAAGTCCAGCTTTGGGGGGCATTGTTGGTAGAAGCTATGCATTTACCCTGCTCGTATTTGGCAGGAGAACGTAAACATCCCGTCTTTTGAGAAAAATACTGTGAATTCTTTAATGATTATAAGTGGGCAGGACCTTACTTTAATCACCACTCGCTGCACAGCACCTCCGAACACCAGGCTGGACATTAGCTCAGTGACCGACCCAGCGCTCCCCAACTAAATCGCATTTTCAACACCTGGATTTCCCATGAAGGTCTCCCTCCAAGTGTTGTCCCAGCCTGGCCTTTTCTAGGACAGGGAATTTGAAAGGATCCCAGCAGAAGGTGGCATAGCTGCAGGCTACACAAAGAGGAATGCAGTAGAATAACTACAGTGCAGAAGAGAAGTGGGAGAGCCATTCACAGTGAATAGTTTATTCACTGATCACAGCCCCATCCTTCGTTCATTAACCACCCAGGAGCAGACATAGATTTTTTATCAATTGGTTTATAATTCAGAATTGTTTATGTGTTTCTGTTTCAGGTGCTGGGTTGCTCCTCGGTTGTTCCCGGTGTCTGGGGCTTCATGTTTTCCAGTGGCTACACAATCCGGAATGAACGTTCTGGGCTACGCCCTGAGCAGGTGTAGATCAGCATCGGTCTGCTGAGTTCAGTGGAGCGAGGCCCATTTGTAGGAGTTATTTTATGGGCACTCACTATGGAAGGAGGGAACCCAAAGAGCACGGGGCTCGGCTGTACGGATCCCAACACCCTTTGTCCTGACAGCAACATTCGATTTCTGCTCCTTCCAAGAGGACATCGGGAGCTTAGTGTTTTGGGAAGGGTTAGGCTGGCCTCGCCAAAGCAGACAAGCAGCTAGCCTGGCATTGACAAAGAGCTACTCTGTGCAACCTCATCCAGAGCTCCAGATATGTAGAAACAAAGCAACCACTGTACCAGGGCCTCTGTCTAGGAATCATCCTGAGCTTGAGTTTGAATTAGCAACATAGGAGATTCCAGTGATTTCGGAAACTCACCTCATCAGGAGATTTCCACTTTTTTCTCCTTCCTTTCCTTTCCCCTCTTATCTCTTCTCCCTTCTCTCCTGTTTCTACTTCTTTCATCTTCTTTTCTATTCCTCTCCCCACATTATGTCCTTTTGTCTCTTTTCTCCTCTCCTCCCTGTTACTCATCTTTCCTTCTCCTTCCCCTCCTATAGTGGCCCAGGAGGCTGTACTGGAACATCCTTAAATTAATGTGCTGACTTGGTATTAATGTAACTAACACCTTCATACTGAACGGGCATCAAAATATGACCTTGGATCACTTGATGATTCCCTGTTCTGTTCTTTCCCTCTGGGGCACCTGCCATTGGCCACTGTTGGAAGACAGGATACTGGGCTTGATGGACCTTTGGTCTGACCCAGTATGGCCGTTCTTATGTTCTGACTGGGGCTCCCCAAGTCCTGCCCTGACGTGCATTTGGTATCACATAAAACCCAGGAGAGAATGTTTGGGATTATGGTCTCTTTCCCAATTGTTTAAAAGTTCTGTCTGGAATCTGAAGGGGAGCTTCCCAGTACATTATACTCTCCTTGCCCCCTTCTCATTCTCTCTTGGACTTAGACCCTCTTTGTGTTTGTACAGCACCTAGCACTACAGAGCCTGGATCATAATTGGTGCATCTGGCCACTACGATAATGCAAATAAAATAGTCAGAATCCGAAGGTGTATAGAGAAGGGGCAAAGGATGAACAAGAAGGGACCAGAGAGAGAGGGAGAGTGCAGAGATGAAAGAAGAGTGATGTTAGACACAAGTGCATGAATGTTGACAAACCCCCCATTCTTACCGAGAAACAGAATGATAGGAAAAGCACAAACCAATTCTCAAACCCAGGCCCCTCATTTAGATTGCACTAATCCTGAATGTAGCGAGTCAAATGAGCACATCTGGTTATATAATCTCCAAAGCCAAGAGCCTCAAGAATAGTTATTCTCATAACGCTCCTGTGCAGGACAGAAGAATTATCCCCATTCTAGGATCAGAAACTGAGTCACACCGCGATTAAGTGACTTGGCCAAAGTCACACAATGAGTCTGTGGCACAGGTGGGAATCAAACCCAAATCTCTAAAGCCCCAGAGCCCTAAACACACTCTGTAAACAGGCAGCTTGTGTGTTTAAATCCTCATTTGAACTAGAGCTGGTCTGAGCTCTAAAGTTTATAGCTAGAATTAGATTTGAATTTTCCTATAGCTGAAGAAGGGAAGAGGGATCAGATACCAGCAATATTCTGGTTCTGATCCATCAGATCAGATGGTTGATGGGTCAAACCTATCAAGTTCAGATCCAAAATTCCTTGTGATTTGGATCTAGTGGTAGAATTCAGGCCAATCTCTGGTTTATGTGATGGACTGAAACACCCTAAGAAGAGACTCGCTTTTGGAAAATGGTCTACATTGTGTGAGGGACAGCGGAAAAGGTGCATCAGGATAGATGAAAATGGGTGATAGAAAAGAAATGGTGCAGGGTTGTGTCTTTCGCTCTTTAACACAAGAATAAAATAGTATGAAGAACCCACATGGGCACAGTGGGGTCCAGATAACAGTGTTTACTGACCATACCCAACATGCAAGGACTTGTTACATATACACCCAGCTGCTCTGCTAGGCTTCTAAAACAGAACACAGTGAGCACTCCTAGAGGGCTCACATACTAGTTAAAGGGGAACTATGCTATTCGTATACACTTCAGTGAAGAGAAAACAGGAAAAGTGTAATAAGTTCAGGGAGTCCTTTTGTTTTATTTAGAGACAATTTTGTGGCAACATTTATTATGCCATAAAATGAGCTGCCTGAACCTTAATGATATTTTAATATTTCAGGGGATGTTTTCAAAGCATTGATTTGATCGTTAGCCAAGCAAAACTCATTAACAACAGTGGGAATTACACAGCTAAATTCCTCCACACACACGCACATACCAAGCACTTGGACATTTTACCCCACTTTATTTATGATATTTAATTGATACTATTGTCATGACATTCAGAACTCACATGTTTGAAAGGCCACCCTCTGATCTCAGTTACAGTGATGTCATTCATGATAAATCACTAAAGACAGCAGTGGGTTAGGATTTTTGTGTTAGGGTTATTATTTGTGTTTAGAGCTGGTTTAAAAAACTGGGATTTTTGGTGATAATTTTTGTGACCAAATCCTCCCCCTTTTTTTTTTCCTCACTGAACTTCAGACTTTTCCACTGAAATTTGGAGCAGCTGATTGAAAAACAGGATGCGTGTTTCATTCAAAATTTCTGCAAAACACTCATCCTGGTTGTCCTTCATTGAAATCCAACATTTCAATGAATACTTTTGTCAAAAAAAACCTCCCAAATTTTGGAAAAAATTAACCAGCTGTATTTGTATTCCGGCACTGTCCACAGGCCCCAACTGAAAGCAGGGTCCTTTGTGCTATACAAATACATAGGAAGAGATCACCTCTTTTCTAACTTGCTTACAATCAGAACAGACCAAAGAGACAAAGAGGGGGAGAAAAGAAAGATTGTCTCCCCTAGTTACAGGTGGGGGGAACTGATGCTAGAACAAGGCATGTTAGAACAACACGCAGAGCGATTTAATGGAGGGCTGGCTGGAAAACAAGAATTCTGTTTTGCAAAATAATATCAAGGTTTCAAACTTGTTTTTATTCTGCAGCAGAATGAAACAGAGACCTTTAGACATTGTTTTCCAGACCAGCCAGGGGTAGGGCACTTGCATGGGATGTGGGAGAGCCAGATTGAAATCCCAGCTCTGAAGCAGGCAGAGAAGGCACTTGAACATGGATCTCTCATGCCAGTACCCTAAACACTGAGCTTTTGGGGTTGGGTCTCTCTTCCTCTCCACCATCGCGAGATTCTGTGCTGGACCTGAGAAACATTTCAGTTTCACCTAAAAAATTCTGACCACTTCTAATTAAATGATTTACGCATTAAATCTCTGGAAGAACTAGAGATGGAACCCACATTTCTTGAGTGACGAGTCAATGCTTTAACCACAAGTTCATCCTCCCTCCCTGATGCGTAAGGTGGTCTAAGATGCTGAAGAATGTTACATTTTCCATGTTGGCCTTTAACTGCTCCACATTCAGACATATTAACCACTGCAGAATCTCACTATGCCAGTGGAGACTTGCCAGCTATGTGCGACGGCAAGCACATATTTTGTGGCTGCATAAATTGCACCCAGATTTGAAAATTTAGCTTGAAACTTTCCCAAAGGATCCATTTCCCAAATCCTGCAGTGGTATTTTGAGCCCGGTGTCTGGCCAAGAATATAGGTCTTGAGCTGCCACTGGTTGAATGTGCAATATATGTGATTACATAGATGCCAAATGTATGGGAAGCATCACCAGCCCCTGTTTGGGAATGAACTGGGAAGATATGACTTGCACTGAAAAGCTGGTTCACCTTGCAATGGTGTTTGCAGGCTAAAAGGACCGCTGAGGTTGTATTATATCTGATGGGAGGACAGATCGGGGGGACAGACATGCAGAGATCCTTCCCATAGATCCCTGATCTTCAGAGACCCCTGCTCCCTTCCCACCTGTAACTCATCCCCTTAAACCTCACCTGTCAGGCCTGTCTCTAGTTGCTAAGAAAAGAAAAAAAAGGAAAAGCTGGACATGGTCACTTACCCCCATCCAGCTCCCTCCACTGTCAGGAATCATATAGCTTAATAACTCCCTAGAGAATACAAGCCATTCTCCCGTCAAGCAGCAAATGCTATTGCGTCAAGCACAGGTGAAGAGCAGAATAAAGGCTGCTCTCTCTAACAAGGCAGCTGGAGCCTGGTAAGAGGGTGCACTTGAAAAACAAGAGAGAAAAAGACAGCGACAGAGGGGTGGGAGGAAGGTTTTATTATTCAGTCCACAGTTCGAGTTCATCTGTATTGAGGCTAGCGCTCGCTGCTCAGATGGTGTGTCAGTTTTGGCCGGCAGCTGATGGGCAGAGGAACGGAGCGACTGGAATGGCCCAAGCCATGACAATGAGCTGTGATGGAGACTGGGGGGACAGGGCAAATCTCTCAGTCGTGAGTAGGAGGTAGGTGGGTCTTCCGTCTAGTAGTGGACTGGGCCTCCAATCTCCTCGGTAGATGTGAGCTCTCAGGCTAACAGGTTATCATCAGGGCAAGGCTTGGGGCCGTTTCAGTCTCGATCTCAGTGCTTCTTGCATTGGTTTAATTAGGGATGCCCAAAACAATCTTTTCTGTTTCTTCAGATTGGGCTGCAGTTGGCCAATTTTCGAGAAGCCCGAGGAGCCTCTGCTTCTGGGAAACTAGTGAAGCAAATCTCGTGTATAAAATAGTTTCTCTTGTTTCTCTTGTGTGAATAACCACACTTTTCACTTCTGGGCGCCTTTTCTGCACGTATCAAACCACTTTATAGTCACTAACAACTCAAGCTGGCGTAATAAGGCTGTAGGATTGTTCCTATTTTACAGATAAGGAAACTGGAGCATATCGAGAGATCCCAAAGCAAGGAGGAGCTGGAAATAAAACCCCGAATGTTTGATTCCCAGATAAATGCAATATAAATGCAGAAAACATGTTATCTGAGTATATCTGTGCATACTGTACCCACTCAACGCATATGCTTGCAGCACATGTAAGATATATGTGGATGTTGTGCATATATTAAGTGTATATGTAGCACAGTAGCAGTATATTTTTATTTGTTCAGTGGGCCTCCAAAATTTTGCTAAGCGCCACATAGAAAAATACAATGGTAAAGTGGCATGCCTTGCCTAAGATTTGGGTACCCCATGGAGAGGTATAAAGGGGTTCTTACCCCTCCTTATGCCCCTGTGGGTCATGTAGTCCAAGTCACCATCTAAGCCAACTCAGCCATCTCAGAACCTATCAGTGACCTAATCATAAGACAAAACAGTCAAACCTTCTGTCCAGCATAGTGCACAAATCTTCATTCCATATGAAGACATGTTTTTATGCCAGCTGCATGCTCCATACTTCCACTGTTTTGTTATGAGCTTCGTGAACCTTGTTACGGGTTGAGATAAAACCTCATTGAGATGGATAGGTGTACACTCACGCTTCAATTAACATAACTGTAAGGATGACCCCCTACCTAAGACAAAAGAAGCATGTGAACCCACCCAGGAGCTTTTGCTGAGTATTGGTTTGGGCAAGGGTGTATGTGTATGGAAAGGCAGAACAGACAAAAACCTGGGACAGACTGAGCGAGAGAGACAGCCTGAAAGAATGCAGAAAGCATGGATTCTGACCCTGGAAGAAACCTGGGGAGAGGTTTCTGGGTTGGGGGTGCAAGGTGTGTAAGATAAAGAAGCTCTTTCCTGCTATTTGATTCCTTCTGCAGTCAGAGAAACAGGACTTTGTACATTCTTTGTAAAACAAAACTGCATCAAAGAAATACCTATTACCAATTCCTCCTCCTAACTGGAAAAACCTACTAGACCCCAATTTTTTTGGCCAGTCACTTGGGTCAAAAGGAGGAACCGTATATTATAAATTCTATTTTAGGCTACAGTGGTAAGATAATGCTAACCTGCTTGCATTTGCCAGATCCATTCTATTGCTTCCATTCCTC
The DNA here is from genome assembly GCA_033296515.1 of Macrochelys suwanniensis. Taxonomy (NCBI): domain Eukaryota; kingdom Metazoa; phylum Chordata; order Testudines; family Chelydridae; genus Macrochelys; species Macrochelys suwanniensis. The sequence goes on from CM065796.1 coordinate 12,940,945, forward strand.
TGGGAGGATGAGATTCCCCAGAACACACCTGCTATTCTATTCTTACTCTGCACTTGGGGCCCCCATTCTGAATTCATAAACATTGGTGCCAAACTGGTGGGATGACCCCCCCCCCCCACATCAGGATCAATGGAATTATACCAGGGTCAAACCAGCGTGGGATCAAACTCAAGCCTCAGCAGATCGTGGACAAAGATTAACGATGACACAAAGCTATTATTTTTTATATTTATTCTCCATCTTCTCTAAAGACAAAGCAGATGAAATAGTATCTTGTATTGGACCAACTTCTGTTGATGGAAGGGACAAGCTTTTGAACTTCACAGGGCTCTTCCTCAGGTCTGGAGAAAAACTCTCTGAATCTGGAAACCTTGTCCTTTCCACCAACAGAAGTTGGTCCAATACAAGATATTATTTCACCTGCCTTGTCTCTCTAATATCCTGGGACCAACATGGCTACAACACTGCAAACATATATCTACTCTGCACGTACGGGGCAAACCCCACATATACTGCAGTACCAGATCTTTAGCTACGTTGCCTCTCCCCAGAGATTTAAAAGTGGCAGGCTGCAGGGCTTCCTGTTTCAAATGCAGTTCATTGTGAGGCTCTTCTTAGAAACCAAGGTTTTAAATTGAAATGAGCAAAAGGAAACATTTTGATTGACACAATTTGATTGGTGTCCCCCCCCAGATTTTCAGTTTGTAAACATTTTGCAAAATGTCAATGTTTTTTCCCAATTTGGGACAGGAAATTTTTTCAAAATCTCTCTAAAATTCTCCTGGGATGGGAAAACTACTTCCCACCCAGCTCTGACTGGACTGGCTGGAGTGTGGGCAGGGTGGAGGGGCACTTATAGTTGCTAGCCCATGTAGCTCTATAGCCATCCTGGCCAGCACTTCATTCCTGTGACTTCGTGATCATTATCATCATGGGGAACAACTGTTGCCCAGGCTCTCTTTTTCATTAAATGTTGTGATATTCCGCAAGACAGGGGGTTTGTGGCTTTTGTTCCATTGTACCTGGGGGAAAGTCACATATGCCCAGAGCCTCAGTATTAAATCTTATTGGAAGGGCCGCACCTTCAATTGCAGCATAGCCCCTTGAGACATTGAGTATAGACAGAGGGGAGAGCGCCACCTACTGTATTGCCAACACTATCTCCCGCAGCACAGCATCCACTAGCGGTGCTGGATTCAGTACTGACCTACTATTGCATGACCCACTGTTCAGTGCCCCCTAGCCCCTTGGGAGGGCACTGGAGTGTGCCATCTACATCAGTGCCTGCAGCACCGGGTCTGTCCTTGGAGGCCTCAAATCCCAGCCCTGACAATAGTTATGGAGATGCAAGTTGCAAAACTGCAAGGTCCAAATCCTGACCCCATGCAAGGCCATGACAAAACTCCTCTTGATTCCAGCAGGAGCAGGATCTGTCCCTAAGTGAAGGGATGGGTTTGTATGTACACAGGTATATGGGTAACGTATAGTAGGTCACTTTTGTGAGCAAGGTTTCCCTGATATAGGAACATACCAGATGGGCAGACGCACACCCTTCCTTACCTGGATCCGTTCATATGATCATATTCCCTCTTGACATTGACCCGGACTGGCTGATTGATCCACTCCTGCTGGGGAGGCAAAGGGTTGATTTTGTGCGGCTGGCCGTAGTCAGGGTTCCCTGAGGCCGTCATGTCCGCCTTGGGGAGGTGAGCGGCAGCGCCGTACGTGGAGTCGAAGAGGGACTGGTCGTCACTCACCACCGAAAGGGCCTCCTGAAGAGAAGAAACAAGAGCCCGGCATCATGAGTAAACCAGCGACTCTGCTCACATTCTCCCTTTGAGCTGGCTGGCAGCTGCGAGAGCCCCACAGCTGCCAAGCCCTGCCTGAAAACGACATCTGCCAGCATCGCAGATTGAATCCAATTCTTTGGGGTCCATTAACCCTTATGCAAAACTGGTGGGTTCTTTTTCTGGTTACTCTTGTGTCTGAGCAGGGCAGGAGCTGAGGTTAACTGGGTACAGTTAACTTAGGGAGCTGGGTACAGTACTCTCTTCACTGCCTGCTGCAAACTGTCTCTGAGAACCTTTTACCTCCCCACTTTCAATCAGATCCCCAGTTACCTGCCTGCCTGCCTCCAGCTGCTCTCACTCCCAAAATAACCGAGCAGCACATACAATCCAGATCATCTCTAATGTGTTATTTGAAAGTCTGTCTAATTTTCATGTATCTTTTTAAAAAGTTTTGTTTCTATTTTGTGGTCACTGGTGAAGGAATTGCCTTCATTACGGGTCAGAGTGGAGGTGATTGTGGTGTGATGAAACATAAGATACTTCACATTCAAAGAGAATGATGTGTTTATTATGTGGGAGAGATAGGTCTTATGATGTACCTAACTATTCACTTCTAGAGACACTTGAAAACCAGGACATTATTTCCCTTTTTTTGCTGAAATTCAAAATTTTGACCAAAAGATTCCGACCATCAATTTCCTGGCATTTACATTCCTTATAAATGGTGCCTGCCAAGCTAAGAGAGACTGCGGCAGATTCCTGCCTCATCCAAAGCGCATCTGGCAAGGTTTGCGTGCTCTTCATGTAGCTAAGTTAGCCACGCATGTGTGAAGGCTGCTAGCTTGGCTGACAGCTGAACTGGGAACCGTCAAAGCTAAAAGCGTAAGCTGCTATAGCACAAGCTAAAGAGCCAATGCTTTTCCAGCTGCAGACCTCAAAGCACTTAGCAAAGATGGATATGTCTTTTTGGCCCTTAAGCACGTGCTTTACTTTAAGCATGTGCTTAAAGTCCCCTTGAAATCAAGAAGTATTTGCCCTAATAATTTTGCAAGTGGCTTCTACTGTTGTTGTTATTACTATTTATTATTTGCATTTCTGTAGCACCTACGAGCCCCAGCCTGGACAAGGAATCCGTTATGCCGACACTGGACAAACACAGAACAAAAAGACAGTCCCTGCCCCAAGTGGCTTACCATCTAAGTATAAGACAAGAGACAACAGAGGGTGACATATTTGGGGGAGTACAAGTAAACAATGAGATAATACCGCCAGCATGATCCGCCATTGCTGACAGCGGTGCTGGAACAATTTGTATAGTGGGGGTGCTGAGAGCCACTGAACCAAACTGCAAACCCTGGATATAATGGAAACCACTTCAAACCAGGGGGTGCTGTAGCACCCCCAGCACCCCTAGTTCCAACACCTATGATCACTGGGCAGCTTTCTCTGAGCTGCAATTAAAAGGAATCTGTAATACACACAATTTTCTAGCTGCCTTTACCAGGTAGGTTTGTATCTTCGTACAGTGCCCCTTCGCTCATTGATTGTACTAATTCCAGAACACTTGGGGGATTGACGATGCCCCTAGGAAATACTTTCACAAGGACTGGTCAGATTTTTGCCGGAAATCTCCCCAGCAAGATTTGGGAATTCAGCCCTGGCCAACCCCAAACCCTGGTTTGTGTTAGGGATTCAGGCAGATGCATCCGTAGATGTTGCTAGTCCATTACGTATGCTGGAAATCCCCATTCCCATCCCCTTGAGACCTTGCACAGGCTTAAATAAAACCAGTGACATTGCCAGTGCCTTTTTCTTAAAGCAAAGAGCAGGCCTTTTAATCAGCAGCGAGGATGTGGTTACTAGTCTAGTATCTGCTTTGCTGAAGCCAGGGTGTGTCAGACAGGGATTCTGAAATGACAAAGGCAGGAAGTAGCCTTCATTGGCCTCCTTGGCGCATCTCAACACAAAACTCTGGGGGTTTTCCCTTTATGGCAGGAGGCCTTAGGTGAACCTTAAACAGAACACCCAGTGCTCAGTTGCAGGCAAGAGTCATGAAGGCCAAGGCCCAGTGTAAAGGTTGTCATAGTGTGAGCTGCTTCAGTCTAAGGGGATCTCTGCTGGCGGGATTCTGCGTCCTGTACCAAGCACACTTGACAATGGAGCTGGTTAGAAAATTAATTATTTTCCCCTTGTGGACACAATCAGGGAAATTTTTTTTGGCAGTTTTCAGCGGAAAATTTTGATTTTTCATCAAAAAAACTTTACTCTGGTTTAAGGCCAACCCCCCCCCCCCCCCCCCCCCAAATGTTCAGTTTTCTGGCAAAAACATTGAAAATTCGAGGAAAGCCGACACTTCCCATGAAAATTTCCATTTGGTCGGAAACTCAATTTTCTGTTGAGAAAACCATTTTGATGGAAAATTTGTGCCCTGGCCTATTCATCAGGCTAAAGAAAGGTCCAGCTGAGCTCAGCTCGGGCATGGACATATACGTTGGTTTGGGAAGGACTAACCAATGGGGCAAGTAGACATTTCCCGCCATCGTAGATAATACCAGCTGGGGAGATTTGTTTCCTAAGTGCAGTACATTCTGTGAGTGAAGAAATGACTCTCCTGTACAGGGCGCTGTTCACAGGACTGATCAGAGTTCATTACCGAATATATCCATAGCGATGCTCTTGCGCTCATACAGTAGCTTCCTCCAGATGTTAGGCACTTTACTGATTAAATGCATGTAGCCTAAGGACCCTGCTTTCCCCTCAGTTGCATGGTACGGAGGAGAACAAAGGTATAGGCGACAACTGCCATTTTGGCTGCCATACTGGGCACTGAACCAGGGACCTCCAGAGCTAAAATCACAAGTTGCTAGTGCAAGCCTCCATCGATGCAGCTGTAAAACCCACCCTCTGTAGCTCAGACACAGCTGGGGACTTGTAACACAAGCTTTCTACTGGGTTACACATGCAAACACCAAACAAATATGGCTAGATGTGTAGGAGGAGAGCTAAGGGGCATGTGTGGCATCTCCATGCATCTAATACTCAGCATAAATACAGAGGGGCGGCAGGACCAGGGGATCTTTAACTTCCATGGACAGACTGCAGTAACTCATCTTTTAAAAGTCTCATCTGACAGACCCAATACCTGGAACTCAGTTCCACTTCCTTGAAAGAATACAACTGGCCCTGCTGGATCTAAACCTATAGTCCAAGGTCAGGGAAAGTTGATGTTTGGCTCATTCCCTCTGGATCAGTCCCTAAATGACTCCCCTAGCTATAAACATGTGGCTACATTTAATTCCTAGCGGCCTAACCTGATTGAGAAGAGTCTGGCTTCAGCTCTGGCTAATGAAGAGATCAACAGCTCAGATGGACACCAGCAGGTAAATGTTGCATCCTATTGGGATCTAGAGTTACATGGAGTCTGGGGTAGCTGGGCACTTGGGGAACCCCTGCGGGGTGCTAAGGGTGCTAACACAACCTAACTAAACAAGCCACAGCTGATCAGAGTTCTGCCCCATGCTGTCGCCTCCTTGTCCTTGACTGGCCAGACTGAGTCCGAGACAGGGGTCTTGTGTTTATTACTTGGGCATATACATTACATTATAGTGCCTCTGGGAATACACTGGCTTCAGCTTTTCCAGTTTTTAATCACATTCCCGGCATAATGTGGCCAGTCCTGTCTACAGCAGCTCGGCGCACACCACAGACACGCTCAGTTCCCTGCAAAAAACAGTCCCTGCCTTCTCAAGGCATCCCATGAGCCATACAGCTGCCTGCCCCAGAGGAAAGTCTATTGCTGCTCCTTCTACTGAAGTGATCCTGCGTGGAGTTAGCAAAACACCTTTGGCTCCTGAAGAACGAATGGAGTTGCTGAAATGTCAGATTATTATTACCTTGTGTTCCTAAGAGGCAAAATCCACAGTCCTTTCTCAGACAAAATGTCTAGTGACTTTATATGAGAGTTTTGCCTGAGACTGAGTGAAAATATCAGGATTTGACCCTATTGTGACTTTGATCCTGTGGCTCCAATAGTACATCATGGATGAAGGCCCAAGGTTTTCAAATATGTAGGTGCTTCCATTTTGGGGGTCTCCAGTGGGAGACATGCTGGGCTTGATTTTACAAATTGCAGAGTGCACAGAACTTCAGCTGGAGTCAGTGGAGCTGCTGGTATCCAGCATCTCTGAAAATCATCTCAGGTTGGGCTTCCAAAATTTGGAATGGCCACTTTTGAAAATTTGGCTGCATGCCTATGTCTGTTTTATGGATTACAGAGAGAACAGGATGGATCCAATAAGCGGCAACCTGTTTTAAGCCATCTCTTTCAAATACCCCTGAATTCACCCATGCTATATTATCCACCTTGAATTTACCTCTACTTGACAACCCACCTCTCCTTGACAAGAAATTTATGTTGGTGTCTTGGGTGGCTGATTAGTACAGAGCATTGTTGTGAATAGTAACCATTCTTCAGCTGCTGAACTGCAGCTGCTTCTGGGGTGAACCATAGCAGCCATTGCGCACCCATGACACTAAGTAAGAGAGGAAGTAAAGGAGAGCTTCTCCCATTGAAAGGGAGACGTGCTTTGTTAGGTGGACACCACCCATCATTCTTTGTGCTACAGGAATTAGTATTATTCTTTCCCAGTGAATTGTGGGAGAACTTGTCTGTCCTTTGGGGTACATGGGGAGAACTGTGGGAAGGCATTGGAGGGTTATCAGCACTCAAATGATTTAGCCTGTGTCCTCCCTGCAAAGTGGCCAGGTTCCAGCCTGAGTGAAAGCAGAAATAGACACCTGAGGTCAGCCACCAGCAAGGCCAGCCAGCCTGGTTTGAAGCACCACCAAATTCAGAGAGAGGGTTGTGTGTGTAGACAAGGGCAGGGGGACCTAAAGGCAGGATGTGAGTTAAGTTTTCAGTGAAGACAGGCCCCAGCTGGCCAGGGCTCAGCTGGGCGCTCATCTGAAAGTTCTAAGATGGACCCCTCCAACTCCACATCCTTGCATTTGAGGCCCCCAAAGCAGTGATGGTGCCTGGCTAGCAATGAGCCATTTGCACTGAAAGAGCTCACCTTGGGACAGGCTCTCAGCAGAATCAGCTCAAACTTTAAGAGATTCGGCTTGGACAAAGCCCCCGCCCCCAAACTCAGAAGCTTCGTCTCCCAACGTGACCCAAAGCTCGACGGCAAGGAAAGTTCACAGGATGGTCAGGGTTTCCTGGCTTTGGCTGAGCTCTGACTGCCGTGAGAACCAGAGATCATGATGTGAAAGTAATCAGTGGTCTCACCCCCTGTATATGTCTACAATAAGGGCTCTCTCCAGGCCCCAGTGATGCACCTGCACTGAATATTGACTCTGTGCTCTGTACACTTACTTTTCTGACCATAACCACATTTAAAGGGCGTTGTGAATGATCAAAGGTTCATCCTCCTGCCACAAAGGCTGACTTCATCAGAGAGAAAAATGCTGAACACAAACCACCGTGCAATGCACGGAAAAATTTCTTCGCTCTCCGGAGCAGGGGAATTGCAATCAAACGTTTTGCTTTCTCTTCCTCTGTGGTATTAGGGATCACTCCTGAACTTGTTTGCAAGGGGCATATTACAGATCCATCCCCCTTCACATGCCAGGGCCCAAATGTGGGATGCAAAGGAGCCAAAAATGAGATGCCCACAGCAAATGACCTTGCACATGACTTGTAATTAACATTAAAAAAATCTATTCCTTAAATATAAATATCGGTTTTTGGAATTGCAGTTTTATGAATCAGCATTTCTTCTGCCAATAACTTATGCTAGTGAAAGTGAAATAACATCAGGCTTATGAGGAATGGAGACCAAGGTCAGTTTAAAATGCAGTGGAGATGAGTCCATAGTCAAACTCGAGGAAGTGGGGTCTAGTAGACAGGACACTGAGCTGAGAGTCAAGAAAGCTGGATGCTATTCTCAACTCTGCCATTGACGTGCTGTGTCCAGTCACTTTGGCCAGTCACTTCTCCTCTCCATGCCTCTGTCTTCCCTCCCACTGTTTGTCTGTCTGGTCTATTCAGATGATGAGATCTTTGGGGCAGAGGCTGTCACTCACAGTGTCTGTATGCACCTAGTCCAATGGGATCCCGTCAACACAAATAGCAATCTCTAGGATCTGGACACCGCTGTCTCAGATCAAAGCTTAGTTTCAGATCCCAAATGCCCCGATCTTTATAATGCACCAAACCAAAATCAAAGATCCAAACACCTCTGAGCCTTAGTGGGGTCCAAAATCATACCAGCCTCCCCACTCCTCTGCCCCAAAAACCCCTTACCTAGTTTTAAAACCAAACCTAAGGTTACAAAGTATTTCCTACCCAGGCGGGCAGAAGCAGGAGGTTTGGATGGTTCACTGAAGGGCTGGAAGCTTAATGGAACCATAACCAGATGATGGGCTTCCTTGAGCTTTGTCCACACTACTCCACCTCTGCGTGTGCTATGCAGGGAACCCACATAACCCCTCCTGGAAAATGGCAATCATGGTTGTTTTATTGGTACAACCACAGTCCTAACTTTTTGGCCTTCAGAGCCCCCTTTAAGGCATGCCTATTTAGCTGAGGTTTTGCTTGACTACAGCTAGAAGAAAGCAGCCATAGTGATGCAGTAATGAGAGCCCAAAGCTGGGAGTCATTGGAGGTTTGAGTTGCTCTGCACCGTGTGTGTAAAGTGGGTATGAAGCCAGTCTGACTTAGTAGCACTTTACACCAGGGCAGAATTAAGACAATCCACAGCCCTAAGCACATCATTTGATATCTCCAAGTCCCCACCCCCCATGCCATATCTCTGCCCTTGCATTGTCTGGCCCTCCTTGGGGACAGCCGCAGGTTTCAGAAGTGAGACAAATGGAGCAGTTTACACCTCTTGGAGCTATAGTTTCAGGCTCTCTGCAGACTCGGGCAGCTCGGTTCATGCTTCCAAGCTTTTCTATGCATGCATGAGGGCTAGGAACATTGTTTTTAAATGACATTGTGATATTATTACATGACTTCAGGCATTCAGGACCTACCCTATAACAACTAGGCCATCATCTGGCCCCGTTTTACACTCACACTGCACAAAGTGCAGGCCAATGGAGAATCAGGTACACAGGGTCTATTCTTGGCTCTACCATTGACTTGCTGCCCACTGTCTATTTACCAGATGCCTGACTGCGAGCCCCATACTTGCCCTGGGGAAAAGTTACTCACTAGAGCAGTGCTTCCCAAACTTGGGATGCCGCTTGTCCAGGGAAAGCCCCTGGCGCGCCTGGCCGGTGTCATTACCTGCCGCATCCCGCAGGTTCGGCCGATTGCGGCTCCCACTGGCCGCGGTTCGCTGTGCCCGGCCAATGGGGGCTGTGGGATGCGGCATGGGCCGAGGGATGTGCTGTCCACCGTGTCCCGCAGCCCCCATTGGCCAGGCACAGCGAACCGCGGCCAGTGGGAGCCGCGATCGGCCGAACCTGCGGGACGCGGCAGGTAAACACACCGGCCGGGCGCGCCAGGGGCTTTCCCTGGACAAGCGGCGTCCCAAGTTTGGGAAACACTGTTGTAGAGGGATCTGTTTAAGATGCTTATACAATATATAAGCAGTAACTGATTTCCTGGCCCACTGAGATTAGATTAGCTCAATCGTCATTTTCAATTAAACGGCATCCAAAATCTAAGGTATTTTTGAAATGCTTGGGAGGTAGGCAAGTATTTTTTGGCCCAACTTTCAAAGGTGCAGGACACCTGAAGCTCCCACTTCCCATTGATTTCTTGTAGGTGAGACTTGTAGGTGTTGAGCCCCTCTGAAGATCAGGTCCATTATTCTCCACTATAGAGATGGAGAAAACCAGGCACGGGGAGATTCAGTGACTTGCTCAAAGTCACATAGCTAGGCAATGACACAGCCAGGAATATAGCTCAGGAATTCCCGGCACCCAGGCTCATGCTCAAGCCACTAGATCACACTTCCTTTAGTTTTCAGTTCCATTATGAGAGGTACTCTTGAAATGACAGTGCATACCCTGCGATAATCCCAAAACAAGACTCATTTCTTTACAGCCCAAAGAAAGGGGAATCTGGTCATTTGTGTAAGGAGGAAAAGCAAAGAGGGCAGAAGATTGATACAAAATCCAAAGGATTCTTAACAGCAAGAATATCCTGAAATTAGGGCTCACACTAGAGCTGGTAAGATAATGGGGACATTTTTTTGCAATCAGTTTTGAAAAAAACAAAAAACAAAACAAATGTTCCTTTTTTAAATTGGACAGTTTTTGAAATTCACCATTTCACACCCCACCCTGCCCCAGCTCTAAGATGAGACTCGTTGGAAGAGAGGTCTGGATTCATCGTAGCTTCACGTCCACTAAGGCCCTGATTCAAACAAACCCTCAAAGATGCACTTAGTCCCTCCCAGTTCAGGACACCACTTATGCACAGGTTTAATTTAAACACATGCTTAGGGGGCTTAAGTTAGGCACATGCTTAAATACTATCCTGAATTCTCAAATCGGGGCTCCATACTGCACACTGATAACTTGGAAACTGACCTCTCTTGCAAAAGCTGCTCTAAATTCTAAGAGAACTTAAACTTCTGAGCTGTCTAGATATGCTATTAACCATTGAATAACCATTATCAGTTGCTACACAGAATCCATCTGTCCCCACATAAACCTCGTCTAGTGGGCTATACTGACAGCCATACGTCTGTGCTGTTACTATACGCCTGGGCTCTTTTAAATGCATGATCCAGGGCTGCTCTGGCATAAAATTCATCTGCAAAATGTGGGGATAAACATTGGATGCTGAACATTTGGGGTCAAACTCTAGGCCCACTGAAGTCGTTAGTAGTTTTGCCATCAACGGGAACAGGGCCAGGATTCACCCTTGAAGGCTAATCCAAATGGAACTATCATGTGCTGACAGATTCACCTGTGCTGCCAAATTATTGCAAGTTACTCTACCCACACACGCATTTCACTGACCAATTTACATTACTTATATGGCCCTCTGTCCCCGGGGAACTCACGCACTCACTACCCTAGAGGTGTACATTCACCTTCCTTTTGGGTTATTTTTTCCTTACCCTTGTGAAATAATTGTATGATTTCCTTTAAGCATCTGTATTAGTCAACAGAGGCTCATGGATATGAATATGCGCACACACACATTGGTCAATATTATTTTAGCATTTTTATGGGCTGTTCTGCTGAAGACTCTTAGAGGACTGCCAGATGGTTTCCTAGAAAACCTAAAGGTCTCTCCTGAAGTAAGATGTTCCTCCACACAAACCTTGAAGTGACCTCTGCTTTGTTCTGAATCACCCCGTCTACCCTTATGCCCTCTTTAGAAGCAGAGCTTGCTTTCCATTCCAAAATTCAGATCAGTGGCCTGCGGCACGAACCAAAGTTCAGCACAGAATAATCATCAATTCCCAGTCCTAAGACTTCTGTTTGTCCCGTGACTAGGAAAGGAAAACTTCATCTGGAGAAGCTAAGAAGCAACTCAAACTATCCCTTTCAATGCAAACTGAAACTTTGGTTCATATAAATTTAGTTAATTTTCAAGTTCGTCATTTCATTCATTTGTGGCAGCTTCCACATTTTTATCTGGACTGGAAGAATAAAGCATCTCTGGTGATATTTTCAGCCAGACTAGAAACTGAGGCTATCGATCGATCTATCATATTTCCTAGCATGCTCTTGTTTTGTTTTCCATGATACTTCCAGTCTAAATTGGTTTTTTTAGATGGGAGCAGAGGGAAAGGAAAGCTGACGTGAGAGAGCACAAGTGGCAATGTGTGTGTGTGTTTGTGTGTGTCCTCTATAACATGCTGCATCAGAAAAGGACATGAAAGACCTGATTGTAGCAGACTAGATTAGCAGACGCTTAAAGGCACAATAGTTAAAAAACAAAATCATAGCCATTGGATAGCTCTGAACATCATAACTCTCACCTTGGTTGCTAAGAGCCAAAGTTTCCAAAATCTGGTAACTATGTTCTCATAAGATTTCAAGTGCAGTTTTTCAGACCCAAGAGGTTTGTGTAGTTCAGAGAAGCATTAAAATGGGCTTTTCCAAACTGAAGCTCTGACCCATCACATCCATTCATCATTTTGCTGTGATACCATTGTCCCAGTTACATTCACAAACACTGTGATTGTATCCTGTTTTGTTCTCTGACACCATTCCCATCACAATTGCAGGAAGCCCATCAGGAAATGTTCTCCGGGTGCTGTTATGATTCCATCCACAAAAAACAAAATGTGCACGTTTAGCCACAGATGACTTATTCCATACTAAGGAAAAACAATGGCATGAAAGAATCAAAGTAAAGTCTCCAGGAGAGAGCACAGTGTGTGTCTCCTCCAGAAACAGGTGGCAGCAACTCTGAGAACTGCTGAACTCTACCTACATGAGGAGTGCTTAGAAATGTAAAGGAAAGAAAAGGCATGGTGATCAGCCATATACAGCACAGGTTACTAGTCAGATTTTCAGATCCTATCCCTTTATGGCAAGCAGAGGGTGCCTTAGAGAAGACAGCTGTTAGACCTAGGACCTGTTCAGGTCAAGGTAGGTTCAACAGATGGCTCCAAGGCCAGAACTGGTTTGGGATTTCACACATCCAAGGGTTTGGGCTTTTTGCCTTTGAAATTATGGCTTGGCCCATGTGTGACATTTGGATGTAGATCAACGTTCAGATTTTGAGTACCTGTGACGTTCAGCGTGTGTTTGGATCCAGCCTTTCAATCCGGACCCATCCCTAGCGAGCGTCTCTCTTTGGATGAGATGGGAAGTGAAGGGGCACCAAGCAGCAAAGGCTACACGTGCCGGTGTTCCATTATCTACTGCATTGCTGGTGACAGCAGTTGCTTTGGATCATCTGTTGACTCCGTGCGTGGGGAGCGGTGGTTTAAGTCAGAAAGGATCAGTTGCCCATCGTTAACAGCTGTTCGCATTAGACTCAGCAATGGAAGAAGAACCACAAGAAGCTGGCACGATGGTTGCTGGTGCTTATTCTCAAGCTATGCAATGCAAAGCATGGAAATAGGGGAAAGTGGGGATGGTTCAGGGCTTGTGGGTCCCCTAGTTCCATGCTGCACATTATCCAGCTTGATATATTCATCAGCTGCAGTAAACTGAAATGCAGTCTGAATGCATGCACGTGCATGTTCAAATTATGTCCGCTTCACAGACCTCACCTGCCTTCTAATCAGGAACCCTTCCTCAATGGGATAGAAAACCCCTAAGGCTGGGATTTTCAACAGAGCTTAAGGGAGTTAGGTGCCCATTCATGTTTGATGGGAATTGGGTGCCTCACTCCCTTGGACCACTTTAAAGTTCCAGCCTTAATCTTGACAAAGAATCTCAGCTGGCAAAGGGACCAGCCAGCCAATGGGCTCAGTTAGCAACACAATGTGCTGACTTCCGCAGCCCGACTTTCCTATTCCTGCTGGAGACGTGCAAAACTGATGTGCCTGGGCAGGGCTGAGCAGCAACCACCATATCTGTTAGCACACATGTGCACCCTGTGCAAGGGTTTATCCGCACACAAACGTGCATGGGGCAACTCCTTCCCAATTTGAGCTAAATCACTGCAAGTCATTTCTAAACCGAGTTAGGGATGTCGACACCGGGGTTTGCACCAGGTAAACTAATCCGGTTTAACTAAACTAGGTGCAAGTGTGTGTGTGGAAAAGAGCTAAGATACTGGATCAGCAAGGAAAGGGCTCCCAAAAGCAACATATATGATATTTATGCTAGCATGTGAATGGTGAGCTTACTGATCCATGACCCAGATAACATCACCTAACCCCCAGGGCCTGTCACATTGATCCCCTAGATGAAGACTGCTTTCTGGATTGTGTAACATTTTGCTCCTGCTTCCTCTGTCTCTCACTTGCTCTTCCTCAGTCACTCCATCATTTTGCATTACCATGCTTATGATCTTGCTTCCTTCTTTATTTGTTGCCCTTTATCTGCTCTTCTTCATTCTCCCTCACTGTTTGGCTCTTATTCTTGCTTTTGTTCTTTTCTCTCATTTCTCTTTCATGCGTAGTCTTAGTCACTTTTGCTCCTCTCAGTATATTTACACATGAACCCTAATTTGCAAAAGTCCCTGCTCTTCCACAGACATTCTGTGTGACCTTGAGTGTGTCACTTAGCCTCTCTTGTGCCTCAGTTCCCCGTCTGTAAAATGGGACAATAGCACTGCCCTGCCTCGCAGGGGTGTTGTGTGGATAAATGTGTTAAGTACTGTGATGTGCTCAGATACCATAGTGATGAGGTCAGGCAAGTGCCTAAGATATCTCAGATAGATAGGTGGATGTCTAAAACTGGGATCCTCTGCATTTTCACCAGCCTCTCTCCTTCTAGCCTTCACCCACTGATCGTGGCAGCCAAATCTGGACGTTCCTTCCTCCAGGAGGGAAGGCAAGGGCTGATGTCAGCGCTGCCCATCAGGGGAGCTTATGAAAGCCTTACATTGATGCCCTCTGCAGCATGCCCGACCTCTGCTGGCTCCTTGTCTAATTCTCAACTGGTCTCCCCAGCTTGGCAGCGCTATTGAAAGCGGCTGCCCAGCTGGGATGGCATTCATCTGTGTTTTCCTTGCACGCCTGCCCCAGGCCCATGGCTCCACTGACGAGCTTGTCTCCACATACGCCTATAGGAAAAGCAGCGATTTTGTGAGCAAGCCTGCTCAGGGCCTTCCAAGCAAAACAGCTCGGCAGGATTATACCAAGATATTTTCTTTGTCAATCTCAACTGAGAGATTTGAACAGGAAAACCTGGCTTAAACCACTGAAAGTTCCCAGGGATTTTTGATGGATCTAATTTCTCTACACAGAGCCATTGCTGTTCTAATTTGCAAGCAACAGGCAGGTACCGGCATTGTCCGGTGTGCTGCATGGTTTCTGTAGGACAGAAGGTTAGGGGTTCAAATCCCACACTAGGACTTGGGCTATGACCCAAAGCCAACACTGCAATACAAAAGGGGATTGATAGAAGTCACTAACTTACTTCCTAGTGAGTGCCCAGAGATTCCCATGGCACCTCCAGGAAGGACAGAACCTCATATCCTGACAAACACGGTGTCAATAAAACAGCTTCTAACATCCAGCGCTGTCTGTGAGCACCTGCTAAATACAGAAGTGTTGTTAGAGCCCTTAACTGTGGCCAGGTTTACGCTACGAAGCTATGCCGGCCAGCGGTGTGAAACAAACACACACTCTAGCTGTGCGTCAAAACTTCCCGTGTAGCTGCAGCTATGCTGACAGAAGAGCGCTCTTGTTGGCAGAACTAGGGCTAATCTATGCTAGAGTAGAATCATGACAGTTGCGCTCATGCAGATGTTTTAGGCTGACGAGAGAGAGCTCTCCTTCCTCCCCTAGCAGCAGTAGCTATATTGGCGGGAGAGCATCTCCCACTGACAGAGCGCTGTCCACACTGGCGCTTAGATCGGCATAACTTTCATTGCTCAGGGGGTGGTTTTTCCATCTCCCTGCATGATTTAAGTTACACCAAAGTAAGTAGCAGTGTGTACAAGCCCTTACCATCATGCAGGGAGGTGATGTTAGTGGGATGACAGAAAAACTTCTTCTGTCGGTCTAAGCACCCTCTATAGACTAGTGGAGGTGATACTGGCAAAACATTTGTCATGTAGGCAAGACCTCACTGACTGGGAATATAGGGCCAAATCCTCCTCTGCTGTAATTCTACTGAAGTCGGTCGAAGAATATCCTAGAAATGTAGGGCTGGAAGGGACCACGAGAAGTCATCTAGTCCAACTCCTGCACTGAGGCAAGATCAAGTTAACCTAGACCATCCCTGACAAAAGTCTGTCCAGACTGTTCTTAAAAACCTCCAGCGATGGGGATTCCACAATCTCCCTTGGAAGCCTGTTCCAGAGCTTAACTACCCTGAGAGTTAGAAAGTTTTTCCTAATATCTAACCTAAATCTTCCTCGCTGCAGATTAATCCCCTTACTTCTTGTCCTACCTTCAGTGGACATGGAGAACAACCGATGACCATCTTCTTTCTAACACCCCTTAACATATTTAAAGACTGTTATCAGGTCCCTCCTCAGTCTAATTTTCTCAAGACTAAACACGCCCAGTTTTTTAACCTTTCCTCATAGATCAGGTTTGTTAAACCGTTTATCATTTTTGTTGCTCTCCTCTGCACTTTCTCCAATTTGTTCACATCTTCCTTTAAGTGTGCATCCAGAACTGGACACAGTACTCCAGCTGAGGCCTTTCCAGGGCCGAGTAGAGCAGGACAATTACCTGTTATGTCTTACATGCCACACTGCTGTTAATACACTCCAGAATAATATTAGTGTTTTTCCCAACTGCATCACATTGTTGACTCATATTCAAATTGTGATCCACTATAACCCCCAGATCCTTTTCAGCAGTATGACCACCTAGCCAGTTATTCCCCATTTTGTAGTTGTGTGTTTGATTTTTCCTTCCTAAGTGAAGAACTTTGCACTTGTCTTTATTGAATTTCATCTTCTTGATGTCAAACCAATTCTCCAATTTGTCAAGGTTATTTTGAATTCTAATCCTGTTCTCCAAATGGGTTGTAACCCCTCCTAGCTTGGTGTCATCTGCAAATTTTCTAAGCATACTCTCCGCTCCATTAGCCAAGTCATAAAGGAAAATATTGAATAGCACCGGACCAAAACTTGACCCCTATGGGACACCACTAGATACGTCCTCCCAGTCTGACAACGAACCATTGATAACTACGAGTATGATCTTTCAACCAGTTTTGCACCCACCTTCTAGTAATTACATCTAGACCACATTTCCCTAGTTTGGCTATGAGAATGTTCTGTGGGACTGTTAAACCCCTCACTAATATCAAGATATAGCACTTCTGCTTCTTCCCTGCTATCCACTATCACCTACTGTCCAATTGTTAGAGCAGGGGGGTTGGGAATCAACAGACCTGGGTTCTATTTCCAACTGCGTCACTCTAGCCAAGTCATTTAATGTCTCCATGAGTCAGTTTCCCTGTACGTGCTATGCACTCCTCCCAAGGGTGCGCTGATCCTTAACAATTGTGAGGCACTCTGAGATCCTTGGCAGAAAGAGGTCACAGAAATGCAAAGTGTTATCCTCAAGCCCAGCTGCTTGATAAAACCCAGTTCGATTCTGGTTGTGTGCTGGGCAACGGACTTGCAAAACACCTCTTATCAGCTACCGTTGACAGTGATATGTGTGAGCCTGTTGGCTTTATCGGCCCTGTACCGAGAAAAGCCCCGATTCGAGGCTCAGATAGATGGCATCTCATTGCTGCATTGCACATCTCAAAAAAAAATCTTCTCTCACGGCTAGTTTTCCACACAAGCAATAGCCAATGGATTTTTCCACCCCAACCCCTGCGCCCCCATCCACAGTGATGCAGGCCTGAGTACCAGAGATCTCATATGAGCTCATGGCAAGCACTTCCAAACCTTTCACTACGGGCAAAGCACGAGAGAGCCGAGCACAAGCAAGGGCAAGGAGCCAGGGACTGGGCTCAAATCCCCGTGCTGACACTGACTCGCACTTACGGCTTTAAGGTATGTCTTGACTGCGAGGCGACGGTGTGAACATAGGATGGATGGGCACACCTGTGCTAGCTTGAATCTAGCTAATGACCGTAGTGAAAACCCGGCAGTAAAGGCTTGTGCTTGGGCTAGCAACCAGAGTACCAGCCTACCAGGGACCCTGGGTACATACTTGGGTTGCTAGCCTGTGCTGCCATGTCTTTGTGGCTGTCGTCATGCATGCTAGCTAGATGTGAGCTAGCAGAGATAGCTTGCTACAATTGCACCTTGCAGTCAAGACCTACGGTAAGGCACTTAACCTCTGTGTCTCAGAACTGGCATCTGGAGGAGAAGAGGAGGAGGAGCGAAATGCCTTGGTCTAACTAAAGCCTTTCAGCTCAA
This sequence comes from Macrochelys suwanniensis, assembly GCA_033296515.1. NCBI lineage: Eukaryota > Metazoa > Chordata > Testudines > Chelydridae > Macrochelys > Macrochelys suwanniensis. The sequence goes on from CM065796.1 coordinate 12,958,669, forward strand.
TACAAGGGTATCTGGGTAACGTTTAATGGACTGTGATATAGAGGAGGTCAGACTAGATGGTTCCTTGTGCCCTTGAACTCTACAAAACTATGAAATGAGGATGAGGATGGTGGGCTCAACGTTGGCCTAGCTGCTCTCAGTGAAGTCAGTAGCAAAGCTCCTGTTGACTCAGTTGGCCAACACTGAGAGCTACTGAAGATCCCATGTATAGTACTTAACTTCAGGGATGTGGTGAGGATCATTAGCTGTTGCTTGATAAGTGCTAAGGTGTAAGCAGCTAGGATCCTTGTTTTCATGAGAATGTCTCTAAGGTCCAGAGGAACAAAGAAAATATGTCAGCAATACTTTGCTCTTTTATAGCATCTTTCATCTGAGGATCTCCAAGCACCTTACAAATGTGGCTAAGCATTATAATATATGGAGATATGCCTCTCTCATAGAACTGGAAGGACCTTGAAAGGTCATTGAGTCCAGTCCCCTGCTTTCACTAGAACCAAGTACTATCCCCTGACAGATTTTTGCCCCAGATCCCTAAATGGCCCCCTCAAGGATTGAACTCACAATCCTGGGTTTAGCAGGTCAGTGCTCAAACCACTGAGCTATCCCTCCCCCCCTGCAATTTGTTATCCCTATTTCACAGAGGGGGGGGACTGAGGCACATTAGCAAAGTGTCTTCCCAAAGGTCACCCAGTAGGTCTGTAGCAAAACTGAAAACAGAACCCAGGAGTCCTGCTCAGACCAATGTCTGGTCTGCCTTTAGAGAGGAGGGCTGTCTCTGATGGCAGCGGCTTGTGAAGTTTTCTGAGGGAGATTGCAGCTCAGTTTTCCTCTCCTCAAGTATTTGCTGAGGAGGTTCATGGACTCAGACCATGCTAATACAAATAAGAAGCAGGCTAGTTGGTGCAGCTCCATGTTCTCAGCAGAGCTGATATGCTCCATCTTATCTGGGACATGGCTCGACATGGCTTATCTGGGACATGGTGTCGAAAAGCCCTTTCTCAGATGCAATTTGAGGAGGTTTCTTTCTCAGATGCAGCATCAGCTCTGTGGCTCTGGTAGGAAAGCGGGGCTGTTAGCTACACCCTTTGTTTTATTCCATAGCGGGGTGATAGTCTAGTATGGGGTCCTTTTTACGGGGCAAGCAGGACAGGACTGCTCCCCACACCTCTTCTGGAACAGCGCTCTGCTCCCTCAGCAAGAGGGAAACCTGTCAAAAACGGCTTAACGATCTTCTAATATTTCCATGCAATTAAAGGCCACATCTGTCTCACAGACCCCCGTCCTCCTTCGCTAATGCACAGACATGAACTAAACAGTCTGTCTTGTCGATTCGCAGGCTAACAAAGGGGCCTATTCATAACACGGGCACTGTGGCCGTGTTGTGTGTGCGTGCAGTGAAATAGAGTTTGCACTTGGAGAATAACCTGTGTTGGGAGCTAGCAAGAGATTTCTGCTCTAATAAATCAATCAGCTTTACCGGCCAATAAAACAGGCCCCCTCTTAATTCTGACTGAGCCGAGCCACCCTTAAAGAGAGGCAGCTATATTCGCAGTGCCTCTGCTAAAGTGGGAATTCCTGCTAAGTAACTATTAAATCACATATGAGGCCGGAGAAAATGTGTATTGGTTTGGCTGGGATTTTAAAGCAGCAGAAAAGAATCAGGTGCCTAAATCTCATTGGATGTGGGTACCTAACTCTCTTAGGCACCTTTGAAAATTTCAGCCTCGGTCCCGCTCCCTACGCGGTCAATACCTATTGACTTTAACAGTAGCAGGGTCGGGCCAGAAGAGAGGAAGATGGCTCTGATCCGGCACTCCTTGCACCTGCCCGACTCCCATTTGTAGATTCCAAGGCCAAAAGTCATCTAGTCTGACCCACGGCATAGAACAGGCCAGAGAACATCACCCAATAATTTTTGCATTAAGCTCATAATTTTTGTTTCAGCTGGACCTTTAAGAAAGTGGGAGCGTCACCCATGCAACAACTACAAGTATCGGGCTCTAATTTGCCAGTGAGATTAGGAGCATCTTTCACCTTCAGGAAACACAGTGTCACCATTTTCACGGTCGCAAACCAGCAATGGCGTCTTGTCAAGAGTTTCGGGGGATAACGAAAGGCCGTTTAGCTGTCATCAGAAAGCTAGAATTGTGCCACCAGGAAGTGTTTTTCCTGTGAAAATGCTTGGATTCCTCTCCGGATTAGACACATTTTTTTAAAATGGCTGAACTCCTTTTTTCCCCCCCAGATGGAATTTCACTGCCTAACTATGCATGTTGCTCCTGGAAATGGTGACGTGTTTCCCGTGTTCCAGTTCTTTGCCGAAATACCCGGTTTTGCGTGTGAACATTCTCATGGTGGCCAACCTCGGTTTTGCACCAGTTGCAGTTAAGGCTGATGCCAGGCCCATCAAAGTCAAGGGGGGGTCTTTCTTTTGACTGCCATGTGCTCTGGATTAGGCCATTAGTAATAATCTCCCTATTTTATGTACTTATAGGGCCCCCCATTGCCATAGTGTTGCTGTGCCTCACCAGCTTTAATGGATTTATGCTTTCAACACCCTGGGGTTGTAGGACAGTGCTATTATCCCAGATAGGGACCGGAGTGTCAGGAATCAAGGCCTACAACAGAACCAGTCTCCGGACAACCTAGCGAGCACTGCTGGTCTGTAGTAGGCTGTCTGAGCAGCTACGCTACCTGATTAGTGGGAAGAGGCAGTGGAACAGCTCTTAAACACAGCAGCAGCAGCAGTTCAGTGGCTGCTGAAAGCATTTGCCTAGGTCCCACAAGAGAACAAAGAGAAACCCCTAGAGGAGAAAGCTGGCTGCAATCTGCTCCATTGGGTACCAGTTATAGACTGGCCTGAATTAGAGGAAAATGATTCCACTGGCAAGCTGGCCACCAATACAGCTTAGCGTCAATGCGCCTGCCAACCTGAATAACAACAGCCCCTACACTCCACCCTCGTCCTCCAAATCCCCTTGAAATGGACCTTTCCGTGGCCAACCCCACAGTATTTTGGAACCAGCTCAAAACAGCCTCTGGGTGTCTCAAGTGTTTTGTCTGCATCTGAAAATTCCTTGTGGGTTTGCAAGGCACCAAGAATGCTGCTGAGATTGAGTAAGGAATGTGAGTATTATAATAATTATTATTGTTACTATCGAGGCTGGCTAGACCACTAGGCTGAGACTCAGGAGACTTGGGTTCTAATCCCAGCCTGCTGCCGGGTAATCTTGGGTCAGTCACTTCCTAAGCACATAAGAACGGTCACACCAATGGTCCATCTAGCCCAGTATCCTGTGTGCTGACAGTGGCCAGTACCAGGTGCTTCAGAGGGAATGAACAGAACAGGGCAATTATTCCCAGTTTCTGGCAAAGAGAGGCTAGGGACACCCATAGCATGGTTTTGCAACACTGCCCATCCTGGCTAATAGCCATTGATGGACCTATCCTCCATGGACTTGTCTAGTTCTTTTTTGAACCCTTTTATAGTATTGACCCTCACAACATCCCCTGGCAAGGAGTTCTACAGGTTGACCGTGTGCTGTGTGAAGAAGTACTTCCTTTTGTTTGTTTTAAACCTGATGCCTATTAATTTCATTGGGTGACCCTGGGTTCTTGTGTTATGAGAAGGAATAAACAACACTTCCTTATTCACTTTCTCCCCACCAGTCACAATTTTAGAGACCTCTATCATATCGCCTCTTAGTCATCTCTTTTCCAAGATGAAAAATCCCAGTCTTTTTAATCTCTTCTCATATAGAAGCTGTTCCATACACATTTATTTTGTTGCTCTTTTCTGTATCTTTTCCTTTTCTAATATATCTTTTTTGAGATGGGATGACCAGAACTCCATACATTACTCAAGGTGTGGGTATACCCTGGATTCATATAGAGGCATTATAATATCTTCTGTCTTATTATCTATCCCTTTCCTGATAGTTTCTAATGTTCTGTTAGCTTTTTTGACTGCAGCTGCACACTGAGAAGCTGTTGTCAGAGAACCATCCACAAAGACTCCAAGATTTCTTTTTTGAGTGGTAACAGCTAGTTCAGACCCCATCATTTTATATGTATGGTTGGGATTATGTTTTTCAATGTGCATCGCCCAGTGCCTCAGTTTCCCCCTCTGTAAAATAGAGATAATGGTACTGATCTCCTTTGTAAAGTGCTTTGAGATCTATGAATGAAAAGTGCTAGATAAGAGCTACAGATTATTATTATTCAACACAGCACAGGAGGCAAAGAACTCACAGCAGGTGTTATAGCAGCAGCCGCTGCAGTTCCCAGAATCCAGCCATGAGTCAGAGAAGATACTGGAATATGAACTCTGCTGTAGATCCACCCCAGAAGACAGGGAAGGCTAATTCTATATTACTGCAGCACCTAGAGGCCCTGTGCAAACACATAGTAGAGCCTGTCCACACTACAGAGTTAGGTCGATGCAAGGCAGCTTACTTCAACTTAACTATGGAAGTGTCTACACTTAAATTTCATTCCAGCCGATGTAATTGCCCCGCTCCGCCGACTTAATAACACCAGCTCCACGAGCAGCGTAGAGTGAAGGTCGATGTAGTTAGGTCGACGCAGTGTCAGTGTAGACATTGCGTTGCTTATGTTGATGGTTACTAGCTTTAAGGAGTCATCCCACAATGCCCCACACTGACAGTACAATCAATACAAGTGCTCCTGGTGAGGACATGCACCCCTGACACAAGGAATAAGGTGTAGACACGCACAGCGATGTAATTACTGTGGCAGCTTTATGCCGATGTAAGTTAGGTTGACAATTTTGTAGTGTAGACATGGCTGAAGAGACAGTCCCTGCCCTAACCTACCTAGACAAGACAGTCAAAGGGTGGAGGAAGGAAGTGCTAAATTACATACCCCAAAGCTCTGGGAGTTTCCAAAATATACAAAATTTGGGATAAAAAATTATCCCAGAGCCAAATGGCTCTTGCTCATGTAAAGATGCAAAGTTTTCATTCCTTGAAGTGGAAATCAAGGCGGTAACATGATCGGATGACCACAGGTTATTGTGCATCATTTACTGTTTTACCCCCCACCCTTCCCCTCTGCCCCAACACTCTCTATACAAATGAGCTGGGCCTCATGTTCTCTTCTCTACATAAATGTCATAACAAAGGTTAGAACTTGGGAGCTGTTTAGAATGTGTGCACTGCTCATCGCATGCCCCAGATAGTCATTGCGCTGTTTCCTTGTGCCCCACCCTCCCCATATGCGTTTGTTGCATTCACCTCTTGTCTCTACTCTCGTGCTTAGATTGTAAGCTTTTCAGGGCAGGGGCTCTCTTTTTGTGCTGTGTTTGTACAGCACCTAGCACAAGGGGCCTCCAGTCCTCGACCGGAGCATTTAGCAGCTGCTGCAGCACAAATAAACAATAATAGGCCCAAATCTGAATCTACAAGATCCAAGGATTCTCACAGTCCTAATGCAATAAGCCCATAAATATATCCTTTAAGCCCTTCGCTCCTCTGCCACACGCCAGCAACCTTTAAATCTCTCTCTCTCGACAGAAGGGGCAGATCTCCTATTAGCTTCCATGGAAGCAGGATCAGCCCCTATGCATTTGTGCAGTACCCACTCCCATCATGGTTGCATATCATGATATCTTCATGATATCAGACTCTTTGCCCTCAATACCCAGCCCATCATTCTATGTCAGCCATTCACAGCTGCCATAATGTAGTACCTGGGACATCAGAACTCATGGCGAAGAAAGCAATTCTGATGCAATTGAAGGAACTGTGACTGTTGCTATGGACTAGGCACATCAAAAGTCTTCACTTTCTTGATTTCACATAATACTTAACATTTATACAGGGCTCTCTACTCATAGCTCTCAATGCCCTTTACAAAGGTCAGTATCATTACGCCCATTTTTACAGATAAGGAAAGTAAAGTGCACAGCATTCAGATGGCTTGCCTAATATCATCCAGCAAGGCAGGGGTTAAAGCCCATGTCTCTCCAATCCCAACCGAGAGTCTTAACTCCTGGACCACACTGTAGCAAATGCATTGCATTTGGAGGAGGAATAATGGGAAATAGATACTCCTGCCTGAACTGCCTTTTATGCCTTTGAAAATCCCTCTCTGGATTAACTTGGTTAGTATAAATATCGCATGCTATTGAACACTGAATACTTAGGAACAGAAACACAGATCCCTAGCTGAAGCTTTTCTTTTTCATCCATCAGGGTTTTTTCTGTCTGTGCCTGTTATTCTCATCTCATCTCCCTCCTTGTTACTTTCACACAAAACTAACATACCAAACCCACTCCTGTTACACATAGTCAGATTACATCAGTGAATGGATCTACTAAAAGGAGCTGGTTAATTTCATAGAAGGGACAGTTTCTATTCACACACAATTTGGAAGCAATAATAATTACTGATAGGATAGGAATTAGATTACAGAACACAGCTGCTTCATGCTATCTTGGCAATGTTCTGTTATTTAAGAGTTTTTCCCATAGAGTGAAGTAGCTGTTTTTCAAGGCCCTGATTCAGCAAAGCATGTAAGCATTGTGCTTAATTGTTATTGCTGAATAGAGATGGGATTGGTTCCACATTTAAAACTGAGCTCATCTTTCAATGCTTTGCTGAACTGGGACCTACAAATCTCTGCCATTCTTCAAGTAGGCAAACATTCATTATCCAGCCTTTAATTTTCTCCTGTTCAGCACAAAATACTTTTTTTGGTCCAATCCTGCAAACACTTAACGCATGTGTTTAACTTCAGGCATGCAAGTAGCTGCACTGAAGTCAAGGTGTAAGTCTTTGCAGGATCAAGTCTTAAATTGCAAACTGTGACCTTGCTATCTTACACGTTTGCAAAGCGACCTTTGTTACTAACAACATCTTAGATCTTTAACATCAAAGTGTTTGAGATTAAACCTGAGTGCTGCTAACTCTCATGATTTTATCATGAGTTTTGTGGTATTTGGTGTTTCTCATGAAGCCTCAGTTCCTGGAATCATGTGATAATGTGAGTGTAGATTTCATTTAAAAATAATAATAAAGGTAAATTTCTAGACCTTATGGTTGTAGAAAAAAGCTTGAAAATATGATCTAAGTACACCCTAAAGTTTAAAAAACCAGAAGGCAAATAAAAAGAACCTCCAACTGATTATTTTAATAATCTCATTATTTTTAAGACAATCTTGTGATTCTGGCAATAGAGTTATCTGTTTTCTTTGCATTTCACTGGAACTTGAATGATAAAAACTAGATTGCTCAATATCACTATTATTTCTGGTCACTTTCACTTCTGGCTCAAAGGAAGGAAACCAACTCAACAAAAATGTCCAATGCTATTGAATTTCAGTTGCAAACAGCTCAGGAAAATGAGTCCCTTTTTTCTCCCAGAGCAGTATTTTTAAAAAATGGAACAAACAAATCAACCTCCCACTATTAAGTTTTGTTCAATCTTCATTATATATTAGAGTCAAAACTAAAACTAAATTTGGAGGCTAAATAATCTATGATAAGTGACTTTACTCACGAGTCATCTCCCACTGAAGTCAATGGAACTACTCGCCTGTGTAAGCACCAGCAGGATTGCTGCCCTAAACCCATTACATTAGAAATAAGTAAATAAATACCTCTCCGTTCATTAAAGATTTATTTCCTGTTTTGTTGAATGAACCTCAATCCAAATGGCAAAGAATCCACTTTTTTAAAAAAATGCCATTATTCCAGCTGCAAATAGCAAGAGGAGCAGAGTGGATGTGTGTCATTATGTGGCTCATGGTCACACCCTCACCCAGACTCAAAGCCCTGCGCAAGCTGCAATACAAACAACAGGAAATGGGTACAAGTATTTATAGCATTATTGTGTTTATCCTGAAGTGATGTTCTGCACAGATTATTATGAACTTTTTCATGGGAGAGGACACAGCTTGTGTCAGCTGGAGACTTGCATGTGTTTTACCCCTGGTACTCCCAGCTGGCTTGTACATTCCTGTCCATCTTTCCCCTCCCCGTTTTAGAAAGGTTTATTTTATGCTTTCCAAAGACACATGTGATGAGCCATTTCTCCCTTCAGCCCTACCAGTGCAAGTCTGAAGTAACACCAGATTTACGGGTGTGGAACTGAGTGAGAAAGGAGAGTCTGCCCCATATCTGTTACAAATGGTCACTCAAAAAAAAAAATTAAATGGGTCACTACATCATTCCCTGCCTGCTCTAAAATCCACACGCTGCACAGAGTCAAAACCTCCCCCCTTCCTGGATTTTGGCACTGCCAACAAAGAAATCAGTAAGATAACAAAACTGAACTCGAGCCATCTGTCTAGGTATGGCAAATCCTACAGTTCCTCCCTCTGGACTGCTTAGCCCACATCTTGGAGCCTCTCTGTTCGCAGAGCCACTCCCATTTCTCTTATATCTGGGTGAAATAATGAATCAGCTGCTTTGGTGAGTCAGCAGAATACACTTACACCCTTTCTCACCAAGACTAGAACCTGTTAACAAGGTGATACAAACGTTTAATACAAACTGCCTACTACTGGCTCATCCTTGCCATCTCTACACTGAATGGGAAAGTGAAATAGACTTTTGCTAATCCACGCACATCTTCCAACTTGGCGTAAAAGTATTATAGAAACGACACAGGAGAGATGAGGTAAATAATATACCAAGTTAATATCCAGACAGCATAAAAAACCCAAACTCGCTGCAGATAAACCTCACCTACGCAGGCCAGTTCAAATTCAGCCAGCAGTACAGAAGTAAAGATAAAATAATTTTTAAAAAAGAAACATTTTGTGACTCAGGAAGCAAAGAACCAGATATTACTTCATTGTCAGACCAGTTTATGTTATCTTCAGTCTTCTCTGCCTTGTCTTTACAAAGCTGTTCAACAGTTCATATCATTATGTGCGCTACGCAGTTTCTGTAAACCTCATTTAAAAGCAATCAGAAAATCAATCACATGATGCTGGAGCTGCTTCCAGCTTGTGACTGTTATTAACAATTTTTAACCTTTTCTCTGAACACACAGAAGTAAATCCTGCTGTAACTTAAGCTTTCAACAATGGTCCTGAATTCCCCTCCTATCTATAAATCAGAGGATCCCATCATTTCTTTGTTTGCAAATATAATAAGCTTCTTTTTTGTCCATTTAAAAAACAAAACAGCAACAACAAAGCATGAGGAGATCTTTGTGAATGTGAGCAATGTTTCTTTCTTTCTTTTTTTTGTGCTGCATTAATTAATGCAATTGAGTCAATATCCGAGCATGGCCCATTTGTATGAATGCCATTCAAATCCTTAGCAGTTCTATTAGGGCTTCATTATGGGAGCATTGATCAAGCCTAGATTCGTGGAGCTTATTTGCATCATATTCTGACAGGTGCTAGTCCAGGTGTCCTATTGTCGTTCTGAAGCATGAATTAATAAAGCAGTCCAACCTCCACTGATTATCATTTGTGTGAGGGAAGGAAGAATAGAAATTTAGAGATAGAAGAAAGACCAATTTGACTGCATCTCCCCAGGCAATGCAGGATTGTCCTCTACAAGAATCTTTCTTGGGCTTTGTCAGGTTTAGTTTTTAAGTGATGGGACACACTCCACCACCTTTAGGAGACTATTGCACAACCTAAATATCAGGATACCCTTCATTTCCTTTTAGCCTCTCAGGCCTAGTTCAACCACTGGAAACACTTGCTCTTCATCCTTGGTGTTTATACCCTTATAACATCTTTCGATGTTTATATGCCCCCGTAGTCACTAATTCAGTCCTGACTGCCTAAAGCATTGAAAGATGACAAATCAGACCCCCAGATGGCAGGAGAACAGTTTAATAATCATGAGATTTTCATAATAATCATCTCGGGGTCTTTGTACTTAACATGCTTTTAATTTAAAATTGCATTTTATTTAACTTCTGGCTTTTTAGCCTTTAGCGGCCACGTTTTCCAGCTGCCCTCGGCAAGCATGAGGACTAGAAACTTCCTTTTTTTTAAAATGAAACCTGAGATTCTTTAGTGGTTAGAATTAAAGCCAGGGGGTTCAGAAAAACATCAAATATTGCAGCACTTCAGCACTTCTTCCACTTTCAGTCCTTCCACAGAAGTCAATTTATCCAACCCTCCTTGTCCTTTTCGCTGCTCTTCTCTGAACCATGTGGTGTCTGGAACTGAATGCAATATGCCATGTGCTTTCACATCAGAGCCATGTAGAGGGATTATTATGAGCCTTGCCCTCTGACCTGAGAGCATAAATGCAGATGCAGATCAAAACTGCACCAGCACTTTTTCCAGATTTCACCTGCTTGGTTTTTCCCACTCATGTCCATTGTGCCTTTTCCTATAGAGAAGAAACAAGCTTGTACTTGGTGCACATAACCCTTCTGGGCCTTCAGCCTCCCTCTTCCTCCTCTTATATCTTCCTCAGAAATATTCAGTTTGCTGCTCAGTCTTCCTCATGTTACAGCCCTTTATGCACTTCCGCTTGCTCCAGCACCTCCTTATCGACACTGGGTCATCACTCTCAGCTGTTCAACCAGCCTGCACAAAGAATTATCCAGCTAAGATCCCTAGGAAGAATCCTTGGGCCAGATCCTTTGTTGGGGTAAATCCGGGTTGGTCCACTGACACAGCTGCACTGAAGTTAGATTACACCAGCCCAAGGTCTAGCTCTTATTTTCATCACTCACGATGGCAGTCCTTGGATTTTGTATTGCTTCTGAAAACTCATTCCAAATTGCCCCCACGCTGCTGGAACCTTTCTCTTTCTTGCCATGTGGTTAGAGCAGGAAAATGGGACTCAGGACTCCTGGGTTCATTTCTCAGCTCTAGCACTGACTTACTGTGTGACCTTGGCCAAGTCACTTAAAGGCCTGTTTTACAGAAGTGCTGAGCACCCATGCCCCACGGACTTTGTTAAGAACTGTGGATACTCAACATGTCTGAAGATCAGGCCTTTCCCTCTCAGTACCTCCATTTATCCATCCCATCTACCTCCCAGGGGTGCTGCGCGTCTGAATTAACATCAGGAAAGCTCTGACGAAAGGAACCGTAGAAGTCCAAAGGAACCTTTGGGCCAAAGGAACCATAGAAGTGCAAAGCGTTAGTGCTAGTGATAGGGCCCTGCATTTCCTAGCCGGATCAGGTCCTCCAATGTCCATGCTGCAGTGAGTGACACAACTCTCTTGGAGTTCAATGAATCAGGGCAAGGCCCCAAGGTTGCTCAGGAAACAGAAAACAAGGAGCATTAACATGAGTTTGCAGCAAACGGCACTGGCTAAATGACAGTCTAATGAGACAAACTGGTGATGCAACCCCCCTCACTAGAAACCCCTTGTCACTGGCAAAATGAGCTCTCTGCCCCTGCTTACAGAGCCTGTCAGGTGCATGCCAAAGAGGCTCCCAGTTCTATAGAGGGCTGAGAGACAAGAGCCTTTTTCCCTGTTGTTCCAGCCTGTAATGAAAATTCACTTGCCACATATATAAATGTGATCCGGGATCGGATTTGCACCTGTCTCAGCAGACTGGGATAACACAATGATGGTGTTCAGAGGGCAAGTCAGTTAGCAAGCAGTGAGAGTCAGGCAGAATGGGTGCATGTGCCCTTGGTACCTCTCCACCAAAGCACTGCACATATCCTGCATTTAAAACACATCAGGAGATCATCAGAGCAGGGGCTTGGTTGTGTCTTACAAACCATTGTACAGTGCTATTCTTTTCCATACAGCAGCCCTTGGCTGGTATGACCTCTCAATGGTGGATTAAGAGAAAAAGAAAGAAAGAAAGAAAGAAAGAAAGAAAGAAAGAAAGAAAGAAAGAAAGAAAGAAAGAAAGAAAGTCAAATCTCTATGAGAGCATGCAGTGTGTGTCTCCTCTAGAACATACAGCTACAGCACTGAACACACAATGGCAACTTCCCTCCAGCAGTGCCCTAGAAATCATAACAGTTCCCAGCTACATGCACCACAGAGCACATTGTCAGTGCTAAACAAATAAGAATGACACTAATTCAAGACAATGCTTCATGGGATTTTTTGTTCGTTCTATTATTTTAGATTATGTACTCTTCACAGCAGGAAACGTGTCCTCTGTAATTTGAAAGTGCCAGGCACATTTTTGAGTGTTAGAATAAATGTATTTCCTTCCTCTGCACACTTCCTTCCACGTTCTCCTCCTCTTACATCCAGCTGGTTTGATCTTAGATTCAGAGGGATTTCCTATATTAACACTTTAAACATGGATAGCATATTTATCCAAGCTCGTTGCAAACATTTGTCAGTTCTCACAACACTCCCTGTGAGGTAGGTCAGAGCGATGAGGAGATTTGCCCAAGGTCACACAGCAAGTCCATGACAGAGCCAGGAATAGAGCCCAGCAGATGCGACTCCCAGGGTCCTGTTCTGGCCACTAGCCCACATTTCCTTCCCTTCAAATCTACAGTAACAGAGGGGTAGCCGTGTTAGTCTGGATGCATCCGAAGAAGTGGGGATTCACCCACGAAAGCTTATGCTCCAATACGTCTGTTAGTCTATAAGGTGCCACAGAACTCTTTGTCGCTTCTTCAAATCTACAGTCACTGGCTGTGCATTCCACCAGTCAAAACGCAGGGGCACATGAGCTTGATTCAGTATCAATATCAGGTTTGATATCTTCTAAACTACACACCCTTTTATATCTTCACTTTATTTATATATATACCAGCTCTAATTGTGACAGCCCCAGACAACACTGTAAAAGACAGTTCCTACTCCCAGATAAACAAAGCAAAGGAAGAATTATTACCCCCATTTGACAAGGTCACACAGGAAGCGAGTCAAGAATCGAAGCCAAATCTCTCAATCTTTTTCTAAACTGACACACTTTAGTTAAACACAGCTTACAGGGCTCAGTACAGGAGTAACTGGGTGAAATGTAAAGGCCTGTGTTATACAGGAGGTCAGACTAGATGACCTAATGGTCCCTTCTAGCTTTAAACTCTATGAATCTCCTGAGTCCCAGTCTAGTGCCTTCACCACAAGACCAGTTGTCTTCTCCAAAGTAGAACCAACAGTTGGCAGCTCTGGCTCAGGATTCCTATTCTGGAATAATGACCCTATTCTAGGAGTGAGCTGGCCAGCAAGCAACCACCCTAAAACGCATCATCTGCATAGCCACATGCTCTACCTATAATCACAGGATATTGCACATTGGAATAGCAATGCTATTGTTAAGGGAGGCGGACTCGGACGTGACTTGGAACAAAGACGCAGCTTCTAAAATGGCTTTTGAATCACTACCCGCACCTGTAGCATTATAGAAATCAACAGCAATAGTCAGGCTAGCTGTGCCATGAGCCTGATTCTGCTCTGACACTCGTGTGACTCAGGAGTAACTCTGATGGAGTCAGTGGAGTGACAGAGGAGGCGTAATAACAGTGTCAGTCAGACAAGGCATTTTACCTGCAAATACCGCTTGGGACTGATCTACCTGTCACCTGCATCTGTGTGGCCCCATTGATTTAACCCCTGAGTTACACCGGAATAAAGGAGAGGAGAACCATGCTCCTGGAATCCACAGTAGCTTTGTCCATTCACAGACACTTTGTATCCACTCAGAAGTTATATATCCATTGATCTTTATATAGATAAGTGCGGTACGTACTCCCAGGTATTGTGCCCAGTATTATCGCGGGTACACAACACAGTCACGGATACTCCCTAACACTCAGATGCTGCCTGTAACCACACGCTAGAGCATAAATCCTCAGGTATTTTATATACCCTGTGCCCCCCTGTTCTGTGTTGTCTCAAGTACTCCATGCAGCCTTGGGTACTCTGAATGGCCTTCATTCAGCAAAGCACTTAAGCAGGTGCATAAATGTAGCCACTTGCTTAAGTCCATCCCAGTTCAGCAAGGTTTTAATGCATGAGCGTAAGTCCCATCAGAAGTCAATGGGGCTTAAGCATGTGGTTAAGTGGTTCACTCAGTCAGGGCATAACCCCTCCCAGCAATGTCATTCCATGAGGAACACCTCGAACAAGTGATCTTCTGTCAGAAAGGGCACCATAGGTCCTATCAGCTGTCTCTCCCTGCTGGGTCATTCTGCTGTTCAGGGATGATCGGCATGCGGAAGTAGTGAGAGGGAAATAACCCACCTGAGTCCCCTGAGTGTACTTGAACCAGTTAGGTTCATCTGCGCTGCACTGGCTCTTAGACAGGCGAAGAAGGGGCATGCGGCCGGCTGTGCCGGTAGTGCTTTGATGTTGGCGGTGCAGCGTTTGGTGATGTCCATGTTTAGAAGTAGGAATGTGTGTGTTTATAGGGGTGCAAGGTGTGCATTGGAATGGGTTGTGGTACTCTGGGGACCCATAGGGGGCAAAGGGGAGCAGGGAGAGCAGGAGTGGGTCTTTCATTACGGAGCGCGTGTCTTTTGGATTAGCTGATAGGGCCAGATTCTCAGCTGGTATAAAGTGGAGTCGCTGAGGATGTGGCCCTTGGATGAAGCGGTGCTGATTTACACCCGTTGAATTTCTGGCCCATGGCATAGAGAAGGGCGTTAAGAGGAAGACAGACGGGCGAAGGAGGGAGCTAGAGCAAAGAGTCCTGGTTAGGGCACTCGCAGGACTTGGGAAACCCAGACTGAATTTCTGGCTCTGCTGCAGACTTCCCATGTGCCTTTAAGCAAGCCACTTAGCCTCCCTGTTCAGTTGCCCATCTATAAAATGGGGCTAATAGCACTGCCTGCCTCACAGAGGGGTTGTGAGGACAAACACTTTAAAGACTGGGAGGCGCTTAGCTGCTGTGGGGATGGGAGTCATATAAGCACCTTAGACAGCGTGTGAATGAGGGAGAAGGGAGAGTGAAATCGCAAATGAGGTGCTGGGAGAGTTGGAGGCAGGGTAGGGGCTAGCCTCAGAGCCTGAAAGCAGAAGATAAATCTAACCTGTTCCTGGATAGAGCACATGGTAGTAGGCTAGAAGAGAACCGTCTGGACAGCATGTGAGGTGCTGGGAGAGAGCTCAGCTGGTGCTGAGACCCAGCCTGTCCCTGTAGGAGGTGGAGAGGTTTCCAGCCTGGTCTCCTCCCACTCCCTCTGTGGCTCGCTGCGCTGATCCCTGTGACACACGCGTTGCAATGCTTTGCCGCCATAAACAGCCAGCCCCAGTCGCAAATCTCTGGGCATGCTTGCTTGGCATGTCAGCCAGCCTCTACTCTTAGACTGACACGGAGCAGGGCTCGCTGAGCAAAGTGTGTTGCACAAGACAGGGTTTCTGTGGTTTGGGTTTATTTTACTTTTTTTGTACGTCTGCAGCTGCTAGTTCTGAAACTAGCAGCCCTGGAGCAGCTCATTAAACTAACTAACTAATTAACAAAAGAAAGAAAGAAAGAAAGAAAGAAAGAAAGAAAGAAAGAAAGAAAGAAAGAAAGAAAGAGCAGAGCTATAACTCATAACTAAGCAAGAGAGGAGAGAGAAAGAAATCAGTGGGAGAGAGAGAGGAGGATTGGTGCAGGGGTCTGACTGAAGAAGAGAGACTGTTTTAAACTAACAGCAGACACTACATGTATAAAACATGTCTAAAAACATGTAAAAAATCCCATCTGATATTTAGGTGTAGCTGGAATTGTAGCTGTGGGAGCGCTCTGCACATGAATCTGTTGAGCAGCAGCACAGACACACACACTCACTCAGCAGGACTCATGCACAGGGCAGCACAAGGTGCTGAACACAGCGAATCTGAAAAATCGAGTTACACGTGCAGAGAGCAGAGAGCTAGGTGCTGTATATACACATAACGAGAGACAGTCCGTGCCCCGCTGAACATCCAATTGCAATAGACGACAAAAGATGAATAAAGGGAGCGTTGTTATCCTAATTTTGCAGACAGGAACTGCGGCACAGAGAGATGAATTGACTTGCCACATGGGACAGAGCAATGCATTGAGCCAGATCTCCTGAGTCCCAGTCTAGTGCCTTAACTTGTCTATTTAGACTGAAAGCAATTTGGGGCAAGGACTGTCTTTTACTATGTGCATGTACAGTGCCTAGCACAGGCCTGGTCTAGGTTGAGGCCTCAAGATATCAGAGTAACACAAATAATACAGAATAATAATAATAAATGATCACAAGAACGCCTTCCTGAAGTAAAGATCACACTCAAGCACTCGGAAGAGCAGTTTTGTAACCTCTCATCACCTCCGTTCAAGAGAGGTAAATTCTCTCAGATACCCTGGCATAAATCCAGAGCAACTCCATTGGCTTCAGTGGGAGCAAGACTAGGCTTATGGACTTCACTGGATTTACTCTGTATCCGTAAGAGGGTAGAATTCCACCCAGTGACTAATGATGTTGCCCCATTCCTATACAAATGCTAGGGAGGTACATACAGATTTCCCATTACATCTAGGCTGGACTGAGTGTGTCTTGCAAAGCTCTGCAAAGCAGGCTGAGACCAGCGTTATCTTTAGAGAAACTACCTGTCCCCTGAGATTGAATGCAGAGGACTCGCTAGCTCCTTCCTGGCAGAGGAGTAAAGGCCTGGAGCTGCCATTTTTATGTTGGTATTATTTTTATATCCCAAGGGAGAGAAATCCTATACAGAGAAACCCTGTACAGTCTTAAGGGGTTCATTTCTGGGGAGGAGAGTTCATTCCTAATGGCACTTTCAGAGTCGGACCTTGCGCTCATTGGAGCCAATGGAAAAGTTTCCATTGAGTTCAGTGGTCAATCCTTGGCTGAGACAGCATCTAGCAACAACTGAGGTGGTGGGTTTATGAGGTGGATACCTGGCTCCTAGGAACCAAGATCACCAATTCTTTATTGCTCCTTTGCTAAGTGTCTAGCACAATGGGGCCCTGATCCAGTAATACATACATAAATAATCCCAAATAATAATAATTCATAATAATACAGAATAAAAAAAATATAACACAGACACCGACTAGACCTTAGACACCACAACTTTGAGTCACTAACAGAACCAGGTGAAGGTCACAGGCACACACACACACCAAATCTGGTTTGAAAAAAAAATCCATTTTCAATATTTCATTTTCGTTATTATACCATTTTCATTTTGGCCACTTTATGACCTAGAAATTATATTGTTTTTGAAGGAAACCCTGTGATGCAGCCACATGTTTTCAATAAAATTAGCCCGTGGTATTCTGTTCTTATTGTGCAACTCACATGCAGCATCATTGCAGGCAGACCTCAGTTCCAACTGCCACATTTATGGCCTGTTTCAAAGCCAACTGAAGTCAACCGAAAGACTCCCATTCGTCCCATATTTGATACTTAAGACGAGCCACGCGCTATTGTGATTTCAATGTGCTACAGTGTTGGTTTTTAAATTACACCATGTCGTTTAGCAGAAATAAAAAGTATCAAAGGAATGAAAAGAACGTGTGTGGGTAATTAGCCATGTAGCATTTCTAGGAATCTGCACATAGAGCACTCAGCAGAAAATGTTTTGATTATGATGCAATTATTATAACAGTCAGATCTTCATAACATCCCGTTTATTTCTGTCTATATCTCCCAATGTTCATTTATCTCTATGTAATGATCAGGGAAGCGCAAAGGCACAGGCAAAATAGTGTATATAATATAGAAATTCAGAACAAACACACAGACTTGATCTCCTGCTAGACTGTTGGGAGCTGAAGCATGGGCCATATACCAATGCCGGTAATTTGCAATAGGTGTCTCAGAGTTCAGCTATGATCTTGGTACCAGGAGGTTTTAACAATCACTGAGCTAAAACACAGAGAACAAATTCACGCACACGTGATTGTCTGGTAGTTAAGGCACTAGACTGGGATTCAGGAGACATGGGTTCACTTTCTGGCTCTGACACAGACTTCTTGAGTGATACTGACAAGACACTTAATTTCTTGGTGCCTCAGCTCCCCATCTGTAAAACAGGGATGATGGTTCTTCTCCGCAGAGGGGGTGTTATGAGGGTAAATTCAGTCACATGCCTGGCACTCAGATACATGGGCTGGGATCCACAAAGGGACGTAGGCCTTGCACGGCGCCTAGAAGAATCCCAGGAACACCACTTTGAGCCACAAATCTTGAGTAAGGCCCCCAACACGATGGATGGGGAGAGAGACGTGCCTTATGCTGTGATCCACAAAGCCAGCACCCCAGGCAGAGAACTGCCTAAACTAGCCCACGGGAGATGCTGAGCAGTGAGGGGTGTGCTAAGCCCTGCCCCTCCCTTTGAAATAGGTGCCTAAATCCAGGCTGCAGGGAGGTGCCTAGCACTGCTAGTGATCCATGAACGAGGGGAAGAGGAGTGCTTGGCTGTCTACATTGCATGCTGAACCACTAGGCTAGGGGATGTTCTGATCTGGGGCTCCCTCAATCTCTGCTGTTAAAAAATGGGATACTTACATGTGAATTTGGTAGCAGGGGTTCTCAAACTTCATTGCATTGCCACCCTCTTCTGACAACAAAGATTACTACACCACCCCAAGAAGGGGGACTGAAGCCTGAGCCCGAGCCCAAGCCCTGCCGTCCCAGCGGGGGTGAATGGGAAGGGGGAGGCTGAAACTAAAGTCTGAGGGCTTCGTCCCCGAAGGGGGGGGTGGGGGGGGGGCTGTAACCTGAGCCCTGACCAGAAAACCTTCAGGCTTTGGCTTCAGTCTCAGGCAGTGGGGCTCAGGCTTCGACCCACTTTAGGGTCCCGACCCACAGTTTGAGAACTGCTGCTCAATAGCCTAGTGGTTTGGGCACTCCCAGAGGTGCATATCCTGTTCTAATCCCTTTCCTCTCTCTGGCAGAGGGGAGACTTAAACCAGAAGGGTCTCCTACGCTGAGTGAGTACCCTCTCCACTAGGCTACATAGTATAAGAAAGGGTCTCCTGGGCTGTTTTGTGTGAACTCGTGTGAGGGGCCCAATCTGCTCAGGGGTCACCTGCCAGGTCGGGCCCCGGTACACAACCTAGGCAGCCAAACCCATTTGTGAATCGCTTAGGGGCTTAGGCGGGAGACAGACACACAGACGCCGATCATGAGGCAGTCGTGCACATGCTCAGATAGGAGACAGGCACCCAGGCACCTACAGTGAGGAAAAAACTTGGGTGCCAAGTGAGTTTAGGCCCCTACTGGGTTCAGCAGCCACCAAGCGAGAATTTTGTGACTCAGCGTAGTTCCTAAAAACCGGACTTAGGCGCCTTAGCACCTTCGTGGATCCTGCCCTGTGGTACTGGAGCCACGTTCCTATAAAATGCTGAGCACTCTGGCCCTGATCCAGCAAAGCACTTAAACCCCCTGCTTAACTTTCAGCCTGAGGGAGCCCAGTGAGGATAAGATCACATGCATGAATCTTGCCAATGACTTCAGTGGGAGCAGAAGATCAGGCCCCCAATGTTGGCCCGACTTATCTGAGCACTTCTCACTGCAGCGCTCTGAATCTGTTGCACCATGACTCACAACAATACACAGAGCTCGTGCTAGAGTCTTAGCATGCCTGAAAGGCACATGCACCCGTGTAAAGTTTTACTACTCACGAGGAGTCTCAGTCTTTCAGGACCAATTTACAGACAGAAATCAAGGTGCTTTCCGGGGCTGTGCATATTTCACCCTATTTTCTGACCGAGTGATTTTTCACTGGGCTAGCGGTAAGCCATCCTTCCACAACTGTGCTACGGGTATGGGGTGCTGCAGGGTTGGGGGAGCCTCCATGAGCCCTTCACCATTAATCCTACAGTGGAGGATTGGCTTAAAATCTACTGGGTGATACCTTACTGCAATATTCTAATGAGTGGGGTACTGCTGTGAGTTTCAGGACCCCTGGGTTCTATTCCCAGCTTTGACTGTGACCTGGGACAAATCGCCTCCTGACTGTTTTCTCTCCCACCCTTTGTCTTCCTTGTCTATTTAAATTGTTACGTCTCCAGGACACTTTTTTTCCTGTGTGTACGAGTAGCACAATGGGGCCCTGATCTTAGCTGAGGCCTCTAGGGGCGACGATAGTCATATAAATAATTAATAAGACTAATAACTTCGGGTTTCAGTTCTAAGCAGATCCTAGAAGCTAAGCTGCAATGCGACCAATAGGGTTTCACAGCTCCCCCTCCTCCCTCTGATTGGGAGAGCAACGGTCCCTCACTAGGGTCACCAGATAGCAAGTGAGAAAAATCGGGACACTTGTTGTTGTTGTTGGGTTGTTTTTTTTTGTTGTTTTTTTGGGGGGGTGGGGGATGTTGCCTATATAAGACAAAGCTCCTAATATTGGGATGTCTGATCACCCTATCCCTCACTGCTCTCTCCTCCTTAGCTGGTGTGGCCAGAGTACTCCCTCTTGTTTCAGTCTATTTTTACCATTGCTCATCGCTGCCCTCCCATGTAAAAACACGCACCACATACATTAAAAACCCACACATTAGAAACAAGGCAAGACCAAGGACCTTTTTATCCAGTTCCACGTTCTCCTGGCCTCTGAATTTTGGTGGTTTGGATAACATGACCCCTGATCTGAACCACCTCTTTTTGAAGGCTTGATTGCTTTCGCAAGACCCAAAGCAAAACCACCCTTGTTTGCTCTATGACAGAGATAGGATGAAAGCGGGACCTTTTTTTCAAAGCCCCGCTGAACTTTAGCGGTTTGGAATAAATGGAGCCTGGACCACAACTATCCTCGCTTTTGAAAAGGCCTATCGCTGCTTGACTGCTTCTATTTCTCTTTCTTACACACCCAGAGCTTTCTGATACTGCCATGGAAAGCTGTCATTCCAGCACAGTTTCCTCTCACATCTCCTCTAAATGTCTGAATGCTACAGGGCCTGATCCTGCTGGACTCAGAGCAGAGACAAAATCATATTGACCTCAGTGAGACTTGCAGATGAGCAGTGCCTCATGTTGTGTCTCTTTATAATGGCATGTCAGGCTCCAATCACCATGAACATAGGATTATTATAAGGACTAGCATGCCAGAGCCCATTTATGAGGTTCACAAACACAAAATACCCAGTGTAGCTCAGCAGAACAGTACATATTGTAGTAAGGGGTTCCAGCATCTTGGAAAAGTGGTTCTTCCCCGTAGACGACAGAGGGGCAGGCCACACGCTGTACAAAATGACTTTGCCTTTGCATAGCACCTGTCACACACACTGCATCCTTAAGTGCTTTGCAGGATTGGAATATTATCACAGAATTCAATAGCAGCAAGTTATGAGAATGAAAAATAAGAGGCAAGGGAGAAAATCTAAGTTTGCGAAGTACCTTTTAACATCAGCTCATTCCTGCTAGGAATAGAGGCATTGCCAGTCAGAGCATGTGCACACAGTAATGCTGCTTTACACAGCATGTGTATGGCCATTCAGGGGACAATTCTGCCAGCAGCTGGAAATTGGTACCATGGCTAAAATATCTAGCTACAGGTTCAAATACCAACAGATATCTTCATGCTTCCAAGGTTGATAAACTGAGTTACATGCCATCTACTTTGTGTATGTTTTTTATGACACCTTCATAATTGATTGTCTGTCTGGTTTTCCTGGACAGACCCCGTCTCTCTATTTGAAAGAATAAGGAGTCCTTGGCCACAATATCCCTTCCCCATCCTGATGTTATAGTGGTTTGTCTGCCTCGCTGCTGCCCACCAGAGGTGGCTGCATTTCAATAGCAAAACGATTCTTGTCAGTGATGCAAAACACTATTAAATATGAAGAGGGCTCTAGCACACTGGGCAAGACAGCTCAGCGTGCAGGCGGAGAAAAAGATGAATGTTCAGTGTTAACGTTATGTGAAATCCCGAGGAGATTTGGAACAGGAGCAGCTGAGGAGTTATAGTTTCCTTTGTTCTGTTAAAAGGAAAAAGGAAATACATCAGGAAACCAGACTGTGGAGCACAGGAAGTCTCACTTGGGCTGATAAAAGGAACTGATGTGAAGTAGGTTCAGATGCAGTTATAAGTCAATCAAGCTTGAAACAACAAGAAGAGCTATTCAGAAGAAACCAGAGAGCCAAACTGTGTTTCTTGCTGTAAAAAAATGACCATTTCACTTTTTGTTAACCCCTTGCTTTGCTTCTTTTCATACATATATAAAAAAATCCACTATAAACTGGCTTCAATAAGAATCAATCCTCTTTTCGATGCAAATGAAATCAGTTTCCACTTCTCACCACACCTTACACCGAGACCCACATACCCCACTTGGGTATCTTATTTTTGCTCATCAGCTAGCTTAGAATACTGTACTTTTGCTAATTTCCCTCCTTCCCTTTTCAAATCAAAACTAGCGTTAGCGAAGGAAGGGCAGTTTTTGCTGGGTGAGAAACCAGCAAATGACTTAATGAAAGAATCTCCTGCCTGTTCCATATTCTTACTGCATCGGCATGATTTACAGGTCGGGGGGGTCACTGTATTTAGGTCTGATTCCTGGAAATGCAGCTTCAAATTTGACAGGGGATCTAGCCCTTCTTTACGGCCCTGATCATGATGTCAGTTGGACTGCACATCCTTGGCAGTAAGTCGTATATTTCTTGGGGGGGCTAATTCCAGTCCCCCTCCTGTGGCAGAGACCCCATTCCAGCCCTGCTCCTCTTGTGTCCTCCCTCCCCTGCAGGGACCCCAGATCTCCCTCAGCCAAGGGGGTCTCCCCTCTCTCTTACCCACTCAGTGCATGAGCGGTGCCTTCAAGAGTCACGTTTTTGATGCACTCCTCTGTGCTCTGTTGTACAGGAACAGACTTCCCGTGTGCCATGTCACAACTGCATTTGGCCCAGCTGCCCCTCCATCTGGACAGGGGGTGGACAGCCAAGTCCAATTTCAGAGGCAATGTGATCACACAGCCAGAGTGATACTCCACATGGCTCTGGCAGTCCAGGACTACTACTTAAAATGCTTGGGCCATGCCCCCGCTTCCCCCCCGCTGGCTCCATGGCCTACTGAGCTTCGAGCGAGTGAGAAAACCTTGCTCAAAGGTCAAAGAACACCCTCCCTCTTAGCCCCCTCGAATTGGCCCCACTTCCCCACATGGTAGATCTCAGTGCATGAGCAAGGCCCGTGTATGTAAACCAGTTGGCCTAATGTTGTGCATTTTGTTTTTCACAGAACGGTGTGTTCTGCTGGATTGCTGAACTGAAGTTTAGGAAGAATGAAGCAGGAAAGGACAGAAAGCTTGGTATCCGCGGGGGGCAAAGCACTATTTCCTTACTGCACTGTAAATAAATCTCCTTCCCTCTTCCCATGTGACATATGATTTGAAGTGTGTTCTATGCCATTACTGAGATAAAGGCAGAGGCTGCGATTTTAAAAGAGGATGAGGTGGATTTAGCCTATTCATTTCACTGGGAGTTGTGCAGCTAAGTCCCCTAGCTGGCTTTGCAAATCCCAGCCAGACTGTTCCTATGTGGGGGACTGAAGTAAAACCATATTCAGGCACCTAAATAAGGTCCTGATTTTCAGAGGCGCTGGGCACTCACTGAGATCACTGGGAGCTGTAGACATTCAGTCAGCACCTTTGCAAACCAGGCTGCTTATTTAGGTGCACTTAGGTGCCTGACTTTAGACCCTTGCATGTAAACATTTTGGCCTAGTTGAGCTCTGTATATTCAAATACAGTGTCTCGTTTCACTGGATATTTTATGGGCCTGATCCCATGACTGTAGCAACATCCCCACTGATTACAATGCTAGCGGCCACTTGAGGAACAAGAAGACAATCCAGATGCCTCTCCAATAACCTATGATGGGGAGATGCTGTCTAAGACCTTGTGCCCGAGCTGAAGGAAAACCTTCTTGGGGTTAAGTCCTTGCTGCTTCCACACAGGAGGCAGGTTTTTCAACTGCTGTTACTGGCTGGCAGACGCACATCAGTAATTATGCGGCCGCGGGTAAAGAGGGGAAGAGAGAAAATAGGCTGTCGTTGCATCACCATTTTAAAGGCACTGATATTGCATGCCGGACTCTCCATTGCCCTCTACCTCGTGTTGTCATTTATACTAGTGCACGAGTGAGCGTGAAAAACTCTTACATCCGAATGGTAAAAATTCACATGGACTCTGCACTCCCGTTGCACCAGTGTCAATAATTGACACAAGGTGCAGGGTAGCAGAGAACCAGGCCCGCAATCTAATGTCACTTTCTGCCAGTGCTGGAAATGGTTCATTTGCATGTTGCTATTCTAAGCCATATTTTCAGAAAACAGCCTGTACCTTTGCACCCACAGTTCTGGGTCAGTCAATATTTGCACACTAGGAAATCCCTACCACCCAATTCCCTCAAACAGCATCCATGCACACACATTGGGACCCGGTATGCACACCCAAATGTAGGTCTTTGTTCGTGCCAATGTTATATATCCCTACCCTCACCCCCCATATGTACATACACACACAGACACGAGGTTTAGCCAGATCACAACAGCCCTCCACATTTTCGGGACATTTGGATTCAGATCTAGTTTGTGGAACTAAATGTATAAATCAGGCCCATCTCATAGAGGCAGGCACAGACTCACATTCACATGCTCACACACAAATACTAGCACTATGCTACGGCAACGTTAGGTGTCGAACAAAACCACATATGTCTGGAAATCTAAGGTTAAGTCTCCCGTGGGTCCTTTAACTCTCCAGCTCACGCACACGTGAGATGGGACATAGGGTCTTTCATTACCTGGTCACATAAGCCTGAGCAAAATGACATGCATTTATTTTACAACTGCGAGTCAACCTTGCAGAGCTATAGAAGCACTTTACTTTACCCGCTACCATTATAAGTGGAGATTTGTATCAAGATGCTCCACGACATAAAGTTGTATTGTATACACTCAGGGCCCGATCCTGCAGAGAAGATGTGAATTCAAATCAAGGGGAGGCCCTGCATAAGGATCGCAAGAGGAGATGTGAATGCGTTAAATGATGGCTTCTGTCTAACTGCCACAAGGGTCAGTATCTCATCAGCTTGTCCTGCCATTTCAAATCTCTCCAGGAAACACAACCTTCCCCCTTGCTCGTCTCTTCTTGCTTTGGGTCCCCGTAACATTCTAATGAATCGATTCTACTCTGATTTGCTGACTCGCCTCTGGGTTGCTCCTTAAATGCGCATGTTGCACAGAAGGGTTAGGACTCAGCCCGGGTCTCTCTCTTCCCCCTTCCTAGCAAGAGTTTCAGAACAGTTTAAATAAATACATAAAAGCATGAAACCCTCAAGAAAGTGCCAGTTACCAAGCAAAGTGGCCACTTCCTCTTAGCGTGAACGCCACAGCAATGCAGCGCCTTAGGGTGAAACCCCGCCGGCCCAAGGCCTAAGCAGTTGGGTTGCATACTGGTGAAAAGCTGGGAACGAGGCAGGGAAATGTGCCACAGCACAGCCTCCCACTCCCGGCAAGCCAGCCTACAGGCTGCAGCAATGGGCACAATCCTAGAGCTGCTAGGGCAGGGGGGCTGAGTCACTGGCTTCCTGTCAACCCTGATTCTACCCTTGCCCTGACAGCCTCTTCGCTGCCTCCTCTTCAGAGCAGCGTGGCTCTCATGGTGCAGAGTGGCCAAACGCCAAGGGGAATATCACCCTTACTGCAGTAGCCTTCACCGTCCCTCCCAAGGGACATGCTCAACTTTTCTAATCTGAATATTTTAGGTGCTTATTGTCTGGGGCCTGCTCTTGCACCCAACCCACTGAAGTCATTGACAAAAATGTCCTTTGGCTTCCATGGGAGCAGAATCAAAACCTTTGTTTAAATACCTGGAGTGGAGAGTGCCCCGGTTTGAGGCATGATCCTGCAGTTCTTACTCAGGCAGAAATCCCATTGATCAAGTCATGCACCTGGATACAGGTCTCTTTGGGGAAATGACCCAGTAAAATAAGTCACAGTGTTAAAATATCCCTGTATAGCGAGGGGCTACTAAGAATATTCTGTAATAACTTTTAACAGGGATTTTTTTTGATCATCCACTGAAAGTCTGCAATGCAGTTCAAGCAGATGTTTCACCTGAATAAGGACTGTAGGATCAGGGGTCTAAGAACATATGTCTTGCAAATGTCATGTGTTTGAAGTCCAAGCTGTTTTTTAATGATCACACAGAAAGACACCCTGAGTGATGAATGCGGGTGTGTGTGTTAGCTATTTTCTCCACCTGCAAATTAACGCTTTTGCACTTGGAGTCAAAAGTCTTCTTGCCAGAAAAGGTTAGAGCCAGGGAGTTTTAAAATGGCCAGACATATTTTTAAAACAAGTTTCTCAAAAAGAAACATGTTCCTGGTCTGAGGCCTGGTTTCAGAGCGCGTATGAACGCCTCCGGTTTACAAGTGGCAAGAAACAGTGATTGCAATAGAAACCCCACCACACCCTTGGCTGCAGTGGCACCAACACATGAGCTGCACACACTTGTATAGGGGAGAGAAAGAGGTAGATGGTTGTCATTGCCCATTTGAGTGATGTGGGCTTTTGTCTGTATGCCCTTTAAATGGTCTAAGCCTTTTCTATGTCTGGCACATTGTGGCAAACTGAGTTTTTTGCATCAGGGGAGCGACAGTCACCCAAACATGCTTTTTAAAAACAACAGGCCTTTGCCAGGTGCCCGTACACCCCTGTGCATGACAGAAGAACACACCCGTGTTTTGTCTACACACTAACTAGAAGTGAAACAACTAATTTGGTTTTAATTCACATCTTTAGTTATTTTGGTGGAAGTTTGTGTGGGGCACATTTCAGAAGAAAAATGTTCCTATTTTTTATTTAATGTAAGGTGATAAAAATAATCAACTTCAGTTAAATCAAAATAGGACACTCTTAATCCAAAATAAGACTGTACGCACGTAAATTTGTATTGAAATAACTAAAGGCATGAATTAAAACTGGTTTACTTATTTGGAACAAGTTGGAGAGAGTACACCCGATCCATTTTCTCCCCACCATCTTCTGCCATTGCCATTTACAGGAACGCAAACACAACTGAAGTCAATTAAGATAAAAGATTTACACGACTTTATCCTCTGGCATGTTTGACTGCCCACTCAGTACAAGACATAGTGTTATTCTGGATATCATCTTTCATACCAGCCTCTCCAAAATCCTTTCCAGAGTCAGATACTAATATGATTCCCTGGAGAATGTGGGATACGTTTGGGTTTGTCCCCCTAATAATGGACTGGGTTTTTGAAGAGACAAACATTTATAAAGACCCACCCACACTCCATACACATTATTAAAGCCATTGGGCCAGATGCGGGGGTACAGCACTAATACACAAGGCAGGGCAGTAGGTGGTGTTTAAAGCTCTCTTTGCACTCAACTGATCCTGGGGTTGCTCTGTGCATGACATTCCAGGCATGCTACACTAGAGCAGCCTAAGCAAGCCACATCCTCTCCCATTGCCCTTCACCTGTATCCCCAGGGTGCTAATGGAGCAACTTTCAACCACAAATCTCACAGCACTCTACCAAAGCGGATAAGTGTTATCCCCACTTTACAGACTGGGTAAGTGAGGCGCAGGAAGGCAGGCCAGACAATGACTGGGGGCAGAACTCGTGAATCCTGTATCTTAGTTCAAACAACAGGGCTTCTTTAAACAGGGTATTGCTGGTTTCAGATTGGAAGGAAATAGGCCATTGGTTATAATAGAAGACACTGAGGCCAGTCCAGTGGTTAGAACAGAGCCTAGCGCTTAGGAGACCTGCATCCAAGTGCCTGTTCTGATGCAGATTCAGTGTGACTTGAGTAAGTCAGTGTGTGTCAGTACCACAGCTGTAAACTGGGAATAAAAATGATGCCTCTCCGCCTCACAGGGATGCTATGAGATGCAAAGGTAGTGAGGCAATGGGAACTAGGTAAATATCTTCCATAGAGAGACACTGACTGGGGCTGTCCTCTCTGTAGGATTGAGGAGAAAAGAGTTGGACTACTCCGGTCATACCTCCAGTGTTTTGACTTTCAATCCTTCCCCCCACCCTCCACATCATTCCTCCTTTCCCCCCTAATGACTTTCATCTCAGTTCTTTTTTTCTGCCCTTTCCTTTAGAGCAGTGGTTCTCAAACAGGTGTCCGGGGCCCACTGTGGGGGTCTGCCAGGCAGGGCCAGCATTAGACTTGCTGGCACTCATGGCCGAAAGACATAGCCCAACCGTATGGGGCGGGAGCCCCGCCACCAGGGGCTGCCGCCAAAGCCGGCGCAACTAAGCTTTGTGGGGCCCCTTATGGTGAGCAGCCAGGGCAGTTGCCCGGCCCGCTACCCCCTAACGCCTGCCCTTTTATATGCAGAAAAACAGTTGTTGTGACACAGGTGGGCTGGGAGTTTTTATAGCGTGTGGCGGGAGAGCGGGGCTCAGAAAGAAAAAGACTGAGGACCCCGGCGCCAGGGGGACTCTTCCAAACTTTGCACTGGTTCCAATCTGCAACCTACAGGAGACGTTTCGGTTCCTGCCACTTGGCAGCTTCTTTTCTCCCAGGTCAGCAAAAAAAAATTTCAGCACTCAGAGATCAACACCCCACCCAGGCGATAGGCATCTTTCGAAATCCTCCAACCCAAACACACCCACAGCGTCTCTCGCTTCAAGCCGGGGCTGCTGCAACTGCTTCTGCGCTGCAGAGCGAAGTTAAAAAAAAACCAAACGCTGAGAGAGAGGATCACAAATTTGCCACAAGTCCCTTTACAGCAGAGCTGGGGGTGGGGGGAGAGGATGCAACTCTGCCTGCAATCGTAGCTGCTGAGTGCGGGCCCGATCCTGTCTCACAAGGGAGTAGGGACTGATCTTCCACAGCATATCGCAGTGGCCAGGGCTTAGAAAAGCACACGAAGATGTTTGTGCTGGTCTCTTTGCCACCAGAGGGACCTGTCCCTGTTACACCCCCCGCCCCTCCGCGAACAGAAGGGCTGGGGAAATAGTCGGCCACCTTCGCCGCGCTGCGTTTCAACCAGACCTGGTACCAAGTGAGGGACATCAGAGCCCGCTGACATCTAACCATGAGGGGGAGGGAAGGGGGGGGGGGGGGAAACATCTGGGGCGAGCCTGGGAGCCGATCTCCTGCGCCAGCCCCGGGCACTTTTAGTTTGCGCTGAAAATAAGACGCGCTTCTCTGCTCCCCGCCCCGCCCGGCGCTTCCGAAGCCAAAATCCCAGCCCGACCGGGCGCAAAGCCCGGGCGCGTCTTCTCCATTGGGGAGGGGCGGGGGGGGGGGCGAGGAACTGTCACTGCTTCTGGCGGCCCCCGGGTGGCTTCTCAAAGCAGCAGGCCGGCCAGGCAGGGGCCGAGACCCCCCGAGAGCATCGCCAGCTAAGCGGGGTCCGCGCACCCCCAGCCCCTTCCTGCAGCGATCTGACACCCCCCCCCCTCCGCTCCCGGGGGGGTGGGGGGAGCCCGCCTTCCCCAGCTGGGACAAATGCCCTGAAACCAACGGCTCGCGTGGCAGATACACCCCCACGTACACACACACCCGCCGCCGCCGCCTCCATGCCTTGCCCCCGCCGGGCGCAATGTGGCCGGGGGACACCCGCAGCGCGCTGGCCGGCCAATACCCTCCCGCAGCCCCAGGAAGGGGAAGGGGAAGGGGGGTGGGGGAGGCTGGCTGAAGTAGGAGAGACGGGGCCACTCTTCCTGGGATCAATGCTGGAACCAGATCCAACTCCCCCCTCCCTCCCCCAAACGCGCACTGCTCCAAAACGCAGCTCCCCCCCCCCACACTCTCCTGGAAGGGGGGGGGGTTGTCTCCTCCCCACAACCGCCCCCTCTGATCCCCCCTCGCCCCCCGATATTCCGCTTACTTTAATAGTTCCGTCCATCGAGAATAATCTCCAGCCGATCCCACCGATATTCCACACATTGACCCGGTTTAGCCGGGCAGCGAAGCCCCCTGAAGTGCTTATCTGCCTTTCTCTCGCGCTGCCCTTTTCTTCCCCCCTTCCAGTGATTTTACTTTCCTTTCCTCCGCTCGCTCTTTTTTTTTACTTTTGCTTGGTGCAGCGGAGCGAAAAAGAGACAGTTAACCGGATGAAACGTTTTTTTCTGCTAATTTTGGGAAGTGAAGTCACTTGAGGAGGAAACATTCGGGCTCCCACGCCGGTCCTGCCTTCTCGATGACAATATCTCTGTGTTTTACATCCAGGATATTTGCTCCATTCAGATAAGAGCCGGGCAGAACAATAGCGGTTTCTTTGGGGTGGGGGGGGGGGGGGGAGCTCTTGTTTGCTAGCCCGGCGGAGCTCTGCTTCGCAGCCCAGCCTGCGCTAACACGCACCGTGTGTCATCAGAAAGTTTAGTTTAACTTGCACATTATTTTTTTTTGGTGGCTGAAGCCAAGTAGCCTGAGTCTGAATTTCCATCTCTTCCCACAGATTTTTTGTTGTTGTATTAATGCTTTTTTCCAGGCAAAGGCAAAATTAAGGCGGGGGGGGGGGGGGGGGCCGTGAATATAATTCAGTCTGGGGCACACAGGGAAAGATTACCGGTATAAATGGTCACATTAGAACACGCTCCTGTCCCCCTCCTGCAGTCCTTACTCAGGCAAAGATCCCAGTGACTTTGGCCTGAGTGAGGAACGCTAGCTTAGATGCTAGCTATTACCAGAAAATAGCGGTGAGTATAAGTCAGGGCAGGCAGCGCCGTTCAATTTAAGCATGTCAAGTGCCTTCTTCCATTCAGATACAATGTTTGATGCCTTTCCAAGCAAGGGAACTAGAAGCTCTCTGTAGTTTTGAAAGGAACATTATTTTTAGAAAACTTTTTTTTTTTTTGCGTGGCTTTCTCACCCCTTCAAAAGAAAAAGTCCTGTGAAAGCTTCCACTACGTCAAAGTATATACTGTGCTTTAAAGGGGGGGGGGGGTTAAAATAATGCATTACAGTAAGGTGGGTTCAGTTATTCGCCTATATCTATATTTAAAGCCATTTCATTTTTCCCCCATCAGTATTAACATTTGAAATATGTATTGAATCTCAGGGTCTGGTCCAAAGCCTCATGGAGCCAAAGGGAGACTGTCCGCTTCATTGCACTAGGCTTTGGATCAGGGCCCCAGTCAATTTGCCCAGTTATCTCCGGCGCAAAAGCCACTGATCACTAGTTTACTAACTGGAAAGTGACACAAATAATAATAGCAAATAAAATTCCAGAGCTGTCCCAAATCCCCCTCTGCCCCCCGGGCTGTGGCAAATTTGGTGCTACTCTCATAGAAGGGGGAGCGGGGGACACCCCCCTCAATCCTTCTTCTGGAACTAAAAAGTAGATGACCACAGATGCAGCATTGATCCCAAAGAAAAGGCCATTTATTTCCTCTTCTAAACAGTACATCCAAACAACAAAAACCAGCTTTGGAAAAGCCCTCAAAAGAATCAAGGTAAAAGAGACAAACACTCCTTTCTACCCCTGCTCCCCTCCAAAAACCCCCAAACAAAACTATCTAGCAACAGGGCACATCATGCAACATGTTTGGCATCTTTTTATTCCCCGCTTCTGCAATGCAAGCTGCTGTAGCCCAAGGAGAATCCAAAAGACAAAAGTAATTCAGGGAGATGGAACCAAGAAATCCATTTTCAAGGTAGGACACTCCTGTGTGTCCTTTCAACATCATAGTCCCTTTATGGAGTTGGTTACCTTATCCAGAGCAGTTGCGTCCAGTCTTGCTTCCCCCCTGATTTTTAATCCAACCACAGGGGGAAAAACAGTCACACCTCTATCCAAATGAATGTGCACCCCCCAAAATAACAAAATGACCCTCGTGTTTCTAGTCAGCTGCAGCAGAGGCGCCTTATTAAGACTTTATTTCTCCAAGAGCAAAGCTGGCAGCACACAGCAGACCCCTCTTGCCCCTCCCTCCAACCCCCCGCGAAATTAGCCTCATCAATTCAGCTACAATGTTCAGTGCAGAGGCAGAGACAGGGGGACTGAACGTGAGCAGACCTGGAGCATTTTGGCTTGCTGTTGCTAGCGACCGTGGCCGTCTCCAGCCAGGAGGGGAAAAGGGGGGGGGGGGGGTCGGTTGGAGAGGGGACCGACCGACCGCCTTCCCACTCCCCTCCGACCCCCCCCCCGTCTGCTTTACAATCCAGGGGTCTGCAGTGGTGTCCCCTGAGAGCTGCACATCTGGATACAGCTAGCGAGGTCAGGTCCCCCTGTGCCTAGGGCCACAAGAACTGGAGTTCAATTAAAAGAAATCACGGTTAACCCTTTGCTTCCCGCATGCATCCCCCATTTCATTCTTTTCTCTCTCTCCCCCCCCCCCCAAATAAAACACCAAAACCTTTTTCCTCCACTTCCCCCTCAGTATCACCACATGGGAGCCGCTAGCTCCAGAAAAGCAAGAGGTTAAGGAGAAGAATGAAACGCATCCTCCCAAAGCCCAAATTATTTCCTTTCTGGGCAACATTAATACCAACCTCCGAACAGTAACGGTGGGGGTAAGGTCAGACAGAGGAAGTGTGCCCTCTAAAGGGCGATGGAAAATGCCTATGTCACCCAAAGACCAAGGAAAAGGCGCTTTGGTCTTTAAACTGAAATATGGACTCCTCACTTTGATGGGCTAAAGGCTGGAAAGAGAGGGGATGATTCTGAAGAACTGCAGTGAAAAATCATCTGAAACGTACAACATATATTAAAAACTATCGGAAATGTACAAACCCCGATTCCTGGTCATAGCGCCATCTCCAAGATGCCAAGATATAGCAAATAAACGCACGCACACTTTAAAAATCATTTTGGATCCCAATTTCTCCACAAATGTAAGAATATAGACAGTAATCTCTCTCTCTCTCTCTCTCACACACACACACACACACACTTTAGAGATGCTTTTTGGTTCCCAATTCCTCAGCATTTAACTGCAAAAAAACCTGAAATATGATACCACGGCTATTTCCTTAGAAGTGACTTAAAGAAAATGAGTCAAATTGAAGCATATTAGGCTGCCTGATAGAGTGGATCTATAATGTATACACGCTGTTTTGTCATCCACTTTCCCCCACCCCCACCCCGCATTACCCTTCTGTTTGGTCCACACACACAAACAGTTTGGTGAAAAGTCCCAAGAGACAAAATAAGTGAACTTGTAAAACATTAAACCAGACAAGTTGAACACACTATTATTTTCCTATAATAATGCAACAAAAGAAGTTTCACTTCCTGACTTTCTTTAACCCCCACCTTCTGAAGTTATCTCAAACTTCTGCAAAAGGCTGGGATATCCATAAATGTTGCTTGCCAAATTCTGGATCCTCCCAATTGATGTGCACCGACTCCGATTTAACAGTTTGAATCGGTGCAAGGGGAAAGAAATCCCAGATAATGAATACAATAATAATAGTACAGGATGGGATATCCTTAACGTTTAAGATTTTAATGCCCAGAGAAAGGCAAAAGTTATTTCTAAATGAAATGCTTGTGTACAATTCTGGTAAGTGTGTGTAACATTAATCTGATGCTCGACTTTTTGGTGCATAATTATAGAGAGAAAATAATTCTGATTTATTTAATTAAGTTACTGACAACTGGGAAAGTATTTGATTTTGGCACCTATAATAGTTTTGACCTTAACAGATTTCAAATGTTTGCATTCAGGCAGGTTAAACGACTCTCTCGCTCGCTCTCTCTCGCTCTCTCGATACATTTATGAAGGAAACGAAATTCTAGTCTAAAATATTGAGTTAAACGTTGCTCATAATCTCCTGGCATTTTTTCCCTTTATCCTTTAATTGAATCACACAGAGTTCGGCCTCACACATATAGGAGGTGGATACTCATCCTTGGGTGTAACCCTACTGAAATCAATGGGGTATACACCAGGCTGGAATTTGGCCCATGATATTTAGCCTAAAATATCCAGCATCAAAGGCGTTAAGGGCACGCTGCAGTCCAATGCCAGTCTTTCGCATGGGGAGATACCCGCAAATGTGTGTTTTTGTCTTTGATTCATGCAGAAATATTTTGGCCACAACTTCAAACTTTGTACATTTCTTTTACATCTACTTTTTCTTCAAAGGTGAAGTAACGATCGCTGCATATCTGGGCCTGAGCGGCGGGTTTAAAAGCGTGTAGGGCATTAACTTGCATGAAGTTGCTTGTTGTAATCAGACAGGATCACCTTGTGTTCTGGTTAAGAATGCGATATTCGTCATTTGGTAGCAAACGAATGAAATCGGTTAGCAACTGGTCAGCCAGCCCCCTTTGACTCTGTACCTAGAAAGTGGCCCATTTCCCACACATTGTGTTAAAAGTTCCTCTTAAAAATAAGTCCTAGAGCTGCATTAGCAGAAGGGGGAGTGGGGCTCGATCCTGCCGCATAGAGAAAAAGGTCCCATCGACTTCAATGGGAGTTTCAGGATTGGGTTGCGATGTGGCACTAGCTTCACTGCAGAATTAAAAGGCGAAGTGTTTTTAAAATCCACTTTCTTACAAAGCAAAGGCGGAAAGCCAAGCCTAGGGCCCGATCCCCCGGTAAGACTCCCATTCGAACCCAGGGGCCAAAATCCTGCTCTCCGCTACCAGGGTAAAATCTGACTCCTTTGGAATCCGGCCAGATTTCCACCCACGTAGCAGAGCAGTGGAGCGCAGGGCCGGGTCCCAGGACCCATAGCTCTTGCTGAATACGAACCGTGTTTTGGAAACCAAGTCCTAAGAAAAGGTGTGTGAGGCTAATAAACCCTTATATAAAAACTAGCGTCTTGGCAGTCGTGTGGAGAAGATACAGGGTAGCTTTGAAGCTACCCCACGATTGTGCAGGAAGGTGGTTAAACTGTCCTGGGTGGTTTTATTTGAGATCCACGTCCCAATAATCCAGTTCCCCATCCCCTGCCTCCCCTCCCCGCCAACCAAACCACCCCGCAATTATTGAAAAGTTAAGCACGAAAAAAACCCAAAAATACTGAAGGCCAAAAACACAGACTGCAGCGCACCAGCTCCAAAAGTCTGGCCCCTCGCTTGAGGCCATAATTAATTTGAGATTTATTTTTATTGGAGAACCCAGTCTCGTCTGACCTTAGCCAAACAAGACTTCAGCTAGACCCTTGATGCGCTTGAATGGAACAGAATATTTCTCTCTAACTTCTCTTCGGGCGTCCGTGCCTGCTTTGAATTTGTTCCTCAGACTTCAGATATTCGGAGATTTGAAGAAAAGATTTAAAGCATTTTCACCCCTCTTCGCATCCATTTTTTTTTACAGTGGTTGGAAGGATGCAGACGGGGTTAGAATACAAAATACATATTCAGAGAAAGA
The DNA here is from genome assembly GCA_033296515.1 of Macrochelys suwanniensis. Lineage (NCBI taxonomy): Eukaryota > Metazoa > Chordata > Testudines > Chelydridae > Macrochelys > Macrochelys suwanniensis. Next base: position 12,993,787 of record CM065796.1, read on the forward strand.
GAGAGGGGTGGGTTGGTTTTTTGCAGTTTTTAGAAGGTCAGAAGAGGTAGTGACTTACAGAGGGGGGTTTGGTTCCTTGGATTCTGGTGTCTGGAAAAGCAGGAGTCTGAATATAAAAGCGTGTCCCCTGTGCCCTAAAGCCTGTTTTATTTTAAAAAGGAGCTTAATATGCTACGCTTCCAGGATAAACAATGTTTCTCTCCCTCCCCTGTTTAAATTCAAATGATACCTTTAAGGTAAAGCACGAAAGAAACAGTGTAAATTCTTTTTCACCCGACGTTTGCATTTTATAGGGTTGAAGAACAAGTCAAGATTCACACGAATGGGGTAGGAGTGAGGGGGGAAATGTTCTAAAATAAAAGGTAGGTGCAAACAAGAATTAAATCTTTCAGCACTAAGTTGTCATAACACATTAATCAAGACCCCGCTGGAGTATAACACTTAGCAGTGTTGCTGGCTCAAGATATGAGCATTAAAAAAAAAGAAAGATTTGGTATGCTCTTGTATTAATCAATAGTAAGTATGTGGATGACATAGGAGTTCCTTTCCAGCTCCCATGTTCATGCACCCGACTGGAATGTTTTAAACAAAGTTCAAACGTATTCATGGCTACAAATCTTTTGCAATTCCCAGCTTTCCTAGAGGATACCTGCTCCAGTCCTCCTGAGTGTAGTTGGGGGAAATTGACAACTTCTGTTGGAAACCAGAAGTTTAACAAAAACAACGATGCAGTAATGGATAAAGTACTAGAAAGTGGACTGAGTGGGAACAGTGCTGCATGGATTGAAATACTTCAGTCTACGACGTCTTTGCAGTTCTCCTCTCCCTGCTACTAAGATTCTATATCAGTTCTTAAGAGTCTGCTGCAATTTCTCCTTGCTCTACACAATTATATTTCCAGCTTTCTTCTCACTGAACACCTGTACGAAACATTCCACTGTCAGTCAAGCCACTCAGATTTTTCTTTCTTTTCTTCTTTTTTAACAATGAACCCACTAACTACAATATTTCCCCTCACTAGGTTAGCTTGGCCTGATTTCCCCAGAAAGTTTCCCTTTGCAAGCGTTTTAAAATTATTATTTGTCTCGCAGCCTGTCCCAGCAATAGTCTTTGGCTTCTACTGTGGACCAGGAAATGATAACATGTCAATGTCAGTGTTTGTCAATAGCCTTAATATTTTCCTCTCCAATTAAAATGTCAGTGTTTTGGCCATCAAAAATTCTCTCTTTGGGTTTCTTGTAAACCCTCCAGGCAGGGTGAAACCAAGAACAAACCAAATATTGTTTCCATCCACCCAGGCTATTTTGCTTCTATGAATATGCTTCTTTGTATAACACCACAAACATTATGGCTGTATGAAAATCTTTTTTTTTTTTTTAAAGCAAGAACTCCTGCACTTAAACTTTGGTTCTTTCCTCCCCATCTCATTCAGACTGGAGCGAATTCCCTTTCCTGGCTGGCTTAAAATCCGAGCCCCTATTTGTGTGCAAATGTCTACAGCGGAATATGCATGGAGGCTTTGTTCACATTTCAGAAGTGTGTGGCCACACAGTCCAGAGCTGGAGAAGGTTTAAAGGGCTCTCCAAGGAAGCGCCAGAGCTATCAATGCTTGAGAATGGAACTTGATTGTTTTGTAACAAAAGACTTCCAAGTACATTGTGGAAGTTACTTTTTGGGCAGCCAGATGTGGACTGGTCTGAAATTTGACTGTGCTATGTGACTGTATCGGGTGCTATTAGTGGTGGATGACAGAGCAGAGTTTGCTGTGCCCAGTTGAAACACAAGAGTATTACCATGTCCAGGAGTTCAAATATCAGAAGACCAAGGAGTTTTGCTTACAATAACCTGAAATGCACATGGTTAGAGCACGGCTTAGGTGTGGGAGACCTGGATTCAGTTCCCTGCTCTGCCACAGACTTCCTGTGTGACCTTGGACAAGTCACTTAGTCTCTCTGTGCCTCAGTTTCCTATCTGTAAAATGGGGATAACAATGCTTCCTTCCTTCCATGGATACTGTGAGGATAAATACATTAAAATATTGTGAAGTGCTTTGAGATCTACAGAGGAAAAGTGCTAGATGTGAAATAGGCATTTTTATTAATCATGGGCAAGTGGATTTCTCCTTTGTGTCCTGAAAAGAGCAAGAAAATCCTCCAAAATGTGGACCACACAATTTAAATGTGAGAACACAACCCCTACAAAATATTGGTGGGAGATCTAGAATGGAGATGCCCCATTTCTTCTGCCATTCTGAGACATCAGAATTTGAAGGGTCAGGAGAAGGGGAAAACTGTACCTATCACCCCACACCTCCATAATACTTTATACATTAGTGGTCCCCAGAAGGGACCATTGTGATCATCTGGTCTGACCTCCTAAGATAGCATGTCACCCTTTGATTCCTGCATCAGGCCCATCTAGGCAGCACCTGTGAGTGGGAACTTTCGACAAGGCCCCGTCACTGTTCCTCCCAACCTCACTTATCTCCAATTTTGCAGGGTCTGTTGGCTACCTGTGTGATTCTGCATGACCCGACCAACTTTGGGCCCTGCCTTCGAGAGAGGGGAAATTGTGGCTTGGCTCCTTATTGAGAGGGAGGAGGAGAGGTATGACAGAATATGGCAATCAGAAACCATTCGTGCACTGCCTCTAGCACAGACAGTGCAAAAGGGGAGTAAATGCTACTATGATTCAGCGAAGACAGAGTGCAATGGTAAGAACTGGGAAAATCAGTATTCAGAGGTCATATTGCTTCGTTTATAGCCTTAATACTTTCCATACCCATTCAGTTAAGACTCAGTTCTCATTCCAGTGCTCTTTTTAAATTTAATTTTCCAATTTACATTACACGTTTCATTCTCTAAAGTCAAGTACTTATGTTTAGATGAGATTAGCGCACACTGATGCACTCTGCAGATTATTCAGCCCCTTGTAGATCAGCAAGTACAGTAATGGCATAAGGGATAGATATACATTCATATAATTATGTTGAAGAAAACAATAGGAACCTATAATTAGTTTATAATAATTATGTTTGCCTACCACTTTATCAAGTGAAGGCACATCAGGATGGTTTGTTCACATGCTCGGATATAAATAATTAGTCATGTATTCAGATTACATAAATAACGATCTAAAATTGTTATAATTATGTACTAGATTTATGCAAATACAGGAAAAAGGCACCCGTTCATGTGCTCTAGGTGTTGTTGATGCGACTTAAAAATACATCACAGAAATATCCGAAATTCAGCAGTATGATTCAATAGAACCCACCGTCAGCGAACCAGGCAATTTAAAAACTCAGATGCCCTTCCCCCTCCAACAGTTCCCCACCCTTACAATACTACCCCCTCCCCATTTCAAAATGCTTGAGGGAAAAGATGAGCTTTGCAACGTAGCCCAAACAAAGGTCATCATATTCAGGCTAAATTGGGTGGGGAAAGCAAATTCCATCACCATGGGACCCTTTCAGGGAACATTCTGCCAGCAGCCCCTTCTCACTTATACCAGTGGAGCTCCAGCTGTGACATTTAAAGACAGGACATTTATCTTCATGAGTTAGGGGATAAAGTCTTGACACTGTTAGTCAAGGAGCTTTATAAAAAATCCAGTCCAGCTTTTCTCCTCCACACAAGTAGCCCCAGCGACCAATGGGCAACTGGGGTTTGGCCCATTTATTAAAATAAGTCTCCTAACCTCTTCTGAGAGGTAGGCAAATAAATACAATTTCCATTTTCCAGAGAGATGAAAAGAGAGGCAAAAAATGCCCAGCGGCTTCCCAGAAGAAGGAATCAAAACTCAGACCATCCTCATACCCCCAGACCAGCCCTCAAAAGGCTGTTTGGGGGAGCAGGACACAATAGATCACCATCTAATAGTAGCACCTAACTCTTATATGGCACTTTTCATCAGTAGATCTCAACGTGCCCCATACCATTATGCCCATTTTACTGCCGAGAACACCAAAGCATAGAGAAGTGACGTGACTAGCTCAAGCCTACCCAGGAGATCAGTGAGTGAGCTAGAAATGGAACCCAAGTCTCCTAAAGCCCAGGCCAGTGCTCTAGCCACTAGGACATGCTGCCTCCACTGCAGGTGAATATTTTCTACAAGGCACCTATCCTATGGGTGTCATCCTGGCCCCATTGAAGTCAATGGGAGTTTTGCCATTGACTTCAGCAGGGCCAGGATTTCACTCTGTTTTATATTTAATGATTAAGTCCCTGAACTTGCAAACACTTAAGCACATTCTTAACTTTAATCATGTGAGTAGCCCCATTGACCTCAGTGCAACTACTCGTGAATAAAATTAAACATCTGCTTACGTGATTGCAACATTGACGTCTAATTGCCTGATCCAAAGCAATCAGAAATCTTCCCACTGACTTCGGATCAGGCTCTTAAGAGACTTCACTCAAAACCCTTTTGATTTTTTAAGTATGGAAACAAGTTATTTTCCCAATGACATCAGTGCACACGATGCTTTAGAGACAAATACGAGGAGACAGGGTCCCTGCCCCAAAATAAATGGCAGATGATGATGAAATGTTGCAGCGTGAGTTCAACATCCTATGAACTGTTTATCTCTGTTCAGTTGAAACTAGGAACATAGGCCCGGTTGGAAAGCTCTCCCCCAGGAAAAGCACCCTCTGAGGTCAATGGGAGCTTTGCCTGAGTAAAGCTTACCCACCATTACAGCTAATTTGAGGCAGTTCTGTGCTGACCAATTCCATTCTGTATGAATGCTAACAATTTAGGCCTTAAACCTAATTCAGTAGGCTTCAGCTATTCCATAGGCTGACTTCAGTGGCAGCAAGATCACATCTTACAATGAAAGGCAAACCTGTCAGGATACCTTTCTATGGGATGACAAAGTGGGTTCACCTCTTCATTGAGACCAGAACATGTGCCTGATTATTTCCTGCCTACTGGCGCTCTAAGTTAGTTGACTCTACTGCTGGGTATAGACTGCACACACATTTCCAGGAGTAGTCATTTGAGTTTTTGCTCTGATGGTATTTGCAACTCTTTTAAGGTCACTTCCAACTAAGTTTCTAGCATTCTAAAGTCTGATCCAGACCCCACTGAATAGAATGAACAACATTTACCAGTAGCGGTGCTCATGGAAACATTGAGTTTTAAGTGCGCTTTTTAGAATATTCATTGAACATGGAATTCTGAACATTTCCAATGCAAGCTTTTTGCTTCAAAACCTGACCCTGAGATTTACACTCATCCCACCAGGAAACAGAAACAATGCCACAAGTCACACCACAATATGGGTGTTTTGAATACTCCCAACAAAGTGTTTGCAAAACAAGCTACAAGCTAGGGATTACATGCAGAATCATTTAAAATAATGGCTTATGTACATTAAAATCACAATCTGCTCATGGACCATTAACAAAGAGAAAAAAGAAGCAAAATTAATATAATACAGTTTTCATTACAAACAATTCACCCAGCTCTAGTTAACACCCTCTTCTATTCCTTGAGTCTGAGAGACAAGAGTCTTGTGTTTTAGATTTTCCTTAAGTGCTGTGGCATGCAGGGTTTGCCTTAAACGTGTAGCCCAGATGTCTTGGCCTTGGTTTATTTACATTCTTGGGAACTGTTGTGGAAAAAAAAAACCCTATATGATGTCAAATATAATATAGTGCTCAATGGCACTATAAAGGGACAAGAATCTGCCACCCTTTCCTTGGAATCTGCTTTGGGATTGGTAGAAATAGAAATATAAGCAATAATGACCCATCACAATACAAGCTAAGACCCACACTTTGCTTTCTCCAGTTTAACAATCAGACACATATTTGGAGGGCAAGAATTGGTAATATGTGGCATTAGCCATTGTCTGGTGTTACCTGCTAAATAATCTGGGTAGGTTGTATAGCAAAACCATCAGGAACAATGTGAAGCAAGCTCCAATATTATACGCCACTATCTGGTCCAGCAATCTATTTTCCTCAACAATTGAAAGAGACACTTATTATTCAGTTAATTCCGTTTTGCTTTGTCTTTAAACTCATTTTGATGAAATGTAGCACTGTTCACATCTAGACAATCATTTTTTGTACATTGAGTTCAGTGGTTTGCACAGCAGAGAGGTAAAGGCATTTTAAAATGAAATTTAGTTTTGGTTCAAGATTAGATAGTAGCCAGGAAAGCATAAAATTGGAAACCAATATAAGAAACTATTATGGTAAAATATTGCTAGAACATTACCACTATCATACTGGTTAACATCTAGCATCTATACTGTAATTCAGGAGACTTCAGGATGATATTGGTTATAATATAAAAGAAGAGACCACCATAATATGTTATTGATCACTGATAGATTCATCTTTTGAGCTCTGTATATCTAAGTGTAAGTGTGATCATTTAGAATTGAATCAACTCTCACTGAAGTCAATGGTAGTTTTTCCATTAACTTCAATGAGCGCTGGATCAGACTCTTAAACAGATATAAATGATCTTGAATTTTTGAGGATTGTAATTTTTGACATTACCTGTTTAAAGATGCTGTCATGTCTTACCTTGACGTAAGACGAAGTGTCTGGTACTGTCTGAAACATCCTTATATGTTTAATAGCTATTTTAAAAGGTCCTAAAATTGACCTGAAAATAAGAAGAAGAAAAAAAAGTAAAAATGAAGACCAGCAAACAAACAATAGCTTTGGTTTGAAACTTAAAACCAGTAATAAACATTTAAAATGTTATGATCAAGTATTTTAATGTTTCGTTTTTTAAAAGAAGGTAAATAGGAAAACTTCTACCAAAACAAAGAAGTGTAAAGTAATAACCATGATTGAATATCTACCTTTTAACTACAGGCTTTACAGAAAAGAACCCTCTCCAGTTTTGACTGGTGGGAGGGAGAGTTTGACGTTTGATTAAGTGAATTTCTTAATCAGCAATTAAAAGCTAGCAGAAATACCCATGTTTTCATGGTGAGACTAGTTAACCCTATTGACTTGAACCTAGGGGTTTCTCTTGGTTACGTGAATGAAAGGCAGTTGTATTTCTTTACTCATGAGAACCACTGTGGGTCATTAACCCGCCAATGTAAAGAAACCTTTCCCACAAATAACAGCTTTGCCAAAAGTTTTATTGCAAAACAATAATGATAATTTTAAAAAGAGCGAACGAAAATATAATCCTAAATGGCAACAAAAACCGTACAGGGTTGTCAATTGCAATTCTCCCATTTGGGATGGTGCTGTAACATTGTCAAATGTAGCTGTACTTCAGAGCTTGTACCAAAGCAGAATACGTGTCTCTCTCTGAAATCTCGGTTTGTGACATAATGATCTCATCACGAGCAGTTTTTCTAAGGTCAGGACTGCACAATTCAGAGATTAACAATGGACGGATCGTGAAATGTGATGGCTGGAGAAAGTCGAGTTTCCATTCTCGAGAACAACAACAACAAACTTCAGTGATCAAATGAAATATGCAATCAAATTAAAATCTCTCTCCACACATCCATACACTCTTTTCCTAGATTAGAGAAAACTCTTTATTCCCTCCGAGCAGTGCTATAAAATGCCCACCAACTGCAATAAATCCATCGTTAAAAGAAGCAAAAGCCCCCCCCCCTTTACTTCCCACTCGAATTGTTGCTAATTATGACGCTCACATTTTCCCGAGGAACATTGATCAGAGGCAGATTTTTGCTCAGACTTGGGATTCAAACACCATCAAGATCGAGGTTCTACGGCAACATTCAACGTATGCCCGAGTGGTTTTGCGACCAATGGCTAATAAACCCCTTTGTGGGGCTGTTAAGGAAAGGCCGGAGGGTTATAACTCTGTAGTTTATTGTAGGTGCGTTTACACGCGCAACGACGGGTAGAACGCCCAACTGCGGGGTATAGAACCCATACGAGAAATTATGCCACCCAGCTGCAAGGTAACTGGGTTTTTGCTCCACGATCTGTTTAGCTGCGATTCTATCCGCCAGTGACTGCCCCCTCTAAATGCACCCCCCAGCCCATAGTTAGCACCCCACACTAATGAGCTAGTCACGCAGCCTCCAGCCGATCCGCGTTTGCAATGCCAGGAGAACACCGCTAACACCCGCGCAGCCTTCGCGGCTGAACTGCTCGAAAACATCTGTTGATTAAAAAAAGAACTCCCACTCTGGCAAATAAATTGTTCTGTATCTGCACGTGACCCCCCTTTTATTGATTTTTTAAAGCATTTGTTACGTGGCCTGCTGGCAGAGAAGGGCGACTGATTATAGAACCGACAATGTGTTTCTGATAAGCACAATTTATTTTTTCTCTCCTTCCTCCCTAACACACTCCAGTTTCTTTTGCTTCTGAACTTGCGACAAGGGGCGGGGGGGGATGTGTGGAATCCTCCAACCCCCTTATGAGTCGAGGGGACAAGGTAATGTTCCTTGGGCATTCAATTTGCTGGGGTCAGGGACTCATCATACTCAATTTCCCTCCCCCCTTTTATCCCTCCCTCTGAATCAGCCCCCTCAGTTGCTCCCCGTGCATAATTAGGCATGTTTCAAATCAATAAACACATCTGCATATTCAGATTCAACCTTAAAAGGCAACTCTGGATTATTTCCCACTAGCGTCGCCCTGCCAGCATCATCCATAGTCTAAAAGGGTCTTTTGTGTTAACTGCTCTTGTTTATTGTTTCCAAAGGACTCACCTTTTATACCCTTTTCCCTCAACCAGTGGCAGAGCAGTTTGTAAAGATCCAGGTTGAGACCAAAAATAAAATCCCCACCAGGTCTGTACTGTAACCCTGCTGCGGCAGTGTGGCAAAGGAGAGATTAAACCTGCTGGATCCAAAGCAGCACTGAAGTTAAATTTCCCTAGTACATCCAGACAGTCTGCATATCCTCAGGGGGCTTCTGTAATGCGCTCAGCCCGAGTGAGCGCTTTTCTTCTTCCCTCGCCTGTCCCAGCCCCCTCCCCGCCGCAACTTGACATTTGATTTCCGTTTTCCCCTTATCAATATTTCAGCTGCTGCCTCTGGTTAATCGTCCTAATGTGGCATCCTCGCCTCTGTCACAGCCCCCCCCCCCGCCCCCCGAGACCCTCCCCTGTCCTGCCAGCAACTTTAAGGAACTTTAAAAAAAAAATCCCACGTTTTTAAAAGGAACGTATCGCTGAGGAGTCAAGCCAAAAAGCAACGCTGAGTGGAGCTCAAGGACTACCTTAAGCCCCCTTTTGAACCAAGGAAGTTTCAAATATCCGTTTTTAAATCATCGTGCCTTGGTTTTAAATAAATAAATACATGCACGGATCCTACCTTGCAAAACAGGTCACCTATTTCCCACTGAAACGGATCTGCAAATATGACAAACCAAATTCACACACACACACACACAGAGAGAGAGGAATTGACATAGCTGTTCCACGCACAGGATCAAGAATGTGAACGCTTTGATTCTCTTTGCCAATCAAAACCTCCACGGTTTTCTTAGCTATTTACTAAACAGTCTATCAACCAGCAAAACAAAAACAAAACAGGGAGGAAAAAACCATAGCTTCTCTGAACTCTACAGAGGCAAATGTATCTGCTGGGGTAATTGTATGAAATCCGTGGGGTTGCACCAGTAGATCATTTGCTCTGATCTGAGGTAGGAGGAACACATATGAAGTTCAGTGAGACAGACACGCATTTTAATGTAACCCTTCTAGGGGTTACCAAAAGCATGTGGAAAATGTCCTTCCCCACTCGGCTCCGTTTCTCCCTTTCCCAGCTTTACCCCAAATTCCAACATATTGAAACATTTTTCTCCTTAATAAGAGGAACATATAAAGTGAAGGGGTGAAAGGGCAGCCCAGGGAGCTGTGCCCGTAGCTTCGAGTACAATTTACTCTGGCAGACGAGGCGTTTAGCATTCCTGACAATTCCTAAGGAAAACAACCCTGCAGGCTTGTATCAAGGGACGGGGGACCTAGCAAGAGCCACGTTTTAATATCGAAATTCTTTGGATTTATTATTAAGAGCCAGTGTCCTATGCAAGGTGAACGTCATGGATTTCAAGAGGAAGATCTCAAAAGATAACTGTGCTGGGAGGAATATGAAAGAGGTGACAGAAGCGACTTCCCAAACTGTTCAGGAGAAAAGCAACTCTTTCTGGTTTTAAGCTCCAATGCTCTGATATAAAAAGAAAGCTATCAGTATTTCAAGTATGCTAAACGGATTTATAAAATCACGAGCAACAGCATTTAAGATGAAGGTGTTATTCAATGTCCCGATGATTGTGTGTGCGGACATCTCTCTCTCTCACACACTCTAATAAATAAAGAAAGGAAAAGTAGTGATTAACTCAGACCGCATTTCAAAGCCATTTTTTTTACACAAATGTTGTTACTGCGTTTGACACAAAACACACACACTGAAGAGAAAACCCACGGGGCTAATATTTCTCTTCCTATGATTATTATTTTTTTGGCTAAGAAATTATCTAACTATATCCCAACCTTCGATTCGCCTTTCCCATGTTTTTTTTCCCCCAGCAAATGTGTCTAAATCCTCACCCCTACCCGAATGCAGACTCGAACCTGTCTAATATACACCCAATAAGAAGCAGTGAAATAAGTTGAAGGGCTAGAGCTAACAAAGGGTCAGGCTGCAAAGGAATTGGGGGGATTGGGGAGAGATTCCCTAATACAGAGAGCTGTTCGTTAGCCCTTGTAATCAAACCCCACAGTGAGTCCAGAGACCCATGTGGCTAGTTGAAGTCGTCTTGGGAGCTTTACTAGTCCAGATGAAAATTGCTGGGAAATGGGAAACAGCTGCAGCCTCAGAAACAAAAAGAAAATTCACCCCTAAGCAGAGAAAGTTACAGAAGTTTTGTTTACACAAATAGCTTCAACACAGGCATGCCATTTCAAGTTCTCATCCACAAACTGTAGGTGACTTGTACGTAAACAACATTTCAACATTCATCACAGGCAGCGAGCTCTTAAAGATGCCTATGAAATCTCCATCTCTCTCTCTTTCTCTCGTTCACATACACACCCCTCTTCCAGACTGCCTTTGTGGAGGTTGTTGCTGACTGTGTCCAACGTATTAAACAAGGTACTAGCAACACAAGCAACAACTGAAAATCCACAAATAATTTTTATTTAACAAAACTCGGACAAATGCTTGATTCTCATAAGCCTGCTGGACAATTGCTAGACCGAACGGGGAACGGTGGAAAAGCTCAGAGTCCTGCAAAATGGGCTCTTTTCATGTTTTCTATTTATTAGCTACGTTAAGAGAAAACAGACTCGCTAGTCCCAAATGTAGGAAGAGTATTAAAAGAGGCATGTGTGTATAGTCCAGCAATTACAGCTGAACTTGATTAAAAACGTCATGAGGGCTGCAAAGGCAGGAGTTACCTGATACACCAACCCTGGGGTTGCTTTAGGATGAATTATAACACAATTCATTTTATTTTAATAGGTCACTATAAGATTAACTGTTTAAGGATGGAGCTGGTGCTATAAAAGGTTACATCAAACCTGAAATAAGCAAGCCCCGCGTTCTGGAGTTTAGAAGTAACCCTTTATTGTGTTTTAAAATTCCCCAGCATGTTAATTAAAAATAAGGGGAAATATGGAAAGTAAAAAGGAGCCCAGTAACTGGCCAAGTAACCCCTCACACTTCAGTTCTTTGGTTTCTTTTCCTAAGAGGAAAACATGGTCACTTTTAACAGGACATCATCCTTTCTACACCTAAGAAGAAAACCAGTTCCCATTATTTTCAAGGTCTTAGTTCTAATCTTCAAGGCACTTAATGAACAGCCTAGGGACAGGGTACCTAAAAGATCATCCAAAAGCTCCAGGATGAAGACTGTAACTGACAGCTTCTTTCCAGTGGCAAAATAGAATTGTCCACCACAAGGGTAAAGTTTGTCTGTGCAGGAGAGAGCATTTTCTTGGGGGCCAGCCTAAGACTAAAATGAACTCCCCCAGGAACTAAGCACAATCCCACCTTCCACTGCAAAGTATACTCCTGCGACCTTGTTTTCCTAGTACAAGCAGAGCACAATAGAACTCTCACCGATATATTATAAAAATTCTCACACAATTTTCCCCTCGGGGGGAGCAATGGAGAAAGAATGAACCTCATGGGACAGATGTTGGACTTGTTGCTCAAAGCACTTCTGGAAGATTCTTGGATACTATAATGGAGAGATTTTTGGGGCAAAGACTGTCTTTTTGTTCTGGATTTGCACAGCACTTAGAACAATGGAGTCTTGGTCCATAATTACAGCTCCTAAGTGCTACTTGCAGTAAATACTAAAATGACAGTAACAATAAGCAGAACTGGTCAAAATTCACAATTTCCATTCTGCAGAAAAATTCATTGTTTTGGTTTCAACTGGTCTCCCAAGATAGGTGGCTGAAAAAACATTTCCCTCACAATATTAATTATTTTAATTTTATATTATTATTTAAGAAAAAAAGAATTAGTTATGCAGTTGAAATTTCATACATCTGCCAGATGCAGAATGGATTTGTTGGGGTGGGGGTGGGGGTGGGGGTGGGGGGAGTAGGAGGCAAACAGGAATCCTTGCCTGTTTCTTGGGTTTAAGGTATTTAACTGATGAGCAGAGCTTCTCAAATTATTCTTCATTAATAATATTTGTTGTGCAGCTAGTCTCTCTTTTATCTATTAATGAATCATTCATAAAACCATCCTGATTTCCTTTCTTTGTCTTCATTATTTGCAGAATAGTTTGCGGGAATGATTTGCAGGTGATAGAATGTTGTCTTTCTGTTCATGAAGGCCAGTTATCAAGCATGGTGTGGGGACTTGTCACTTAGAAATAAATAATAAATAATACTTTTTAGTTCTTTTGTATTATTATTAATTATGTCTATAACAGTACCTCCTAGAGGTCACAGTCAAGATTAGGGCCAGGCGTCATATAACTGCCCTGAATAGTTTATCTAAATAGACAAGTGGATGAAAGGAAAACATAAGCACAGTAAGGTCAAGTGATTTTCCCCAAGGTCACATAGCAGGTCAGTGGCAGAGCTGGGAATAGAATCCATGTTACTTGACTTCCAGTCCATTGCCCTATCTACTGAGCAACACTACCTCTGATTTCCAGAGCTTGCTAATTTATAGTGATTTTAACTAATGGGCCTTGAAGTATTTTACAGTGGAAGGTCCCTGTCAACACCCCTGATTTGTAGATGGGGAAACTGATTCACACCGCTCAGACTTAAACAAACTCAGACCCTAGGTCAGCAGCAGAAGCAGGAGCAAAACCCAGGTCTCATGACTCACTGCCCAGTACCCCAGCCATAAGTGATTCCTAATGCTCAAGCCACCTACAATTATTTTTGGATGAGCCCCAACAATTGAATGGTTGAATCTTTTAAAACTAGAGTAGAAAAATTAAGAAACAGCTGATAACACAGTTGCTGGTATTTATTTTTCAGATCCATAATCACTTGTACTCAAATTTAGGAAACTTTTGGGATTCATGATCATCTTCACAAATACACAATGAGCTCCCGAATAGGACCTCAAGAATAATGAAACAAGCCCAACATAATTACTACTTATTACAGATCAATACACATAAATATTCCTATTGTATGCCCAGGTAGCAGCACTATCCAACAATGCCTTCTTTCACTTCCAGCTTGCTTATCCCTTCTTTTTGGACGAAGACGTGATCCATGCATTTGTCACCTCCAGGCTAGATTATTGTAATTCCTGGTGTCTGAAGCTCAATGTGAAGATGATGCACAGGTTCTAGCTGGCACAGAATGCAGCAAACCACCTTCTCTATGGTTTGGGCCGCCTGGAGCACATCAAGTTTGTGTTCAAATCCCTTCACTGGCTCCCAGTCAGCTTCCAATGCCAGTTTAAGGCTTGTGTCCTAATTTTCAAGGCAATTCATGGTTTGAGCCTCCAGCTCTATGAAAGACCTAGTTTGGATCTATGAACTCCCATCACAGCTGTGCTCCTCTGGGATGAGGCAGATCACTAAGCCCAGGACAAAGGGTGTCAGAGCTGGGGTAAAGCATCCTCAGTCGAGGGGAACAAATCTCTAGAAGTAGTAAGGGGAAACTAGAGTCTGAGCATCTTCAGGAAATGCTGCAAAACCTTCCAAAAAAGCCTTTCCATCATTAGAATGACACCCATTCTACCCAATAAACACCAACCATGACACACCTTCCAGCCACAGTCAATGAAGAAAGAGGAAATTAATAAAATCTAAAAATCAAACCCCTCCTGCAAGCAGAGATTTTACTCCGAGATGGGAGACGTGCCAGAGACTCCATGAATCCCACTAGGAACCCTGGCTATTGCTTTTTGTTTATTGATTTTGCATGGCAGGCGTGCAGGGTACTACAGTGATGCGTGGCAGAATAAAATCCTAACATAGAATTAAGCCAGCTCCACTGAAGAGCAGCATAAATAGATGAAAGAATGAGAAAGGAGGTGAATTTAAAAAAAAAAAATCCCAAACACCTGGCAAAGGCAGGAGTCTCATTTGACTCCAAAAGGTTTGACATAGACGTTTGTTTCCCATCCTGCATCTCCATGGAGAAGGTTTCTTTTCAAATTAAATGAGCCATGAAATAAAAGGAAATTCAGAGCAATATTGTAAAAGAGTCTGATGCAGGGCTTTTCCTTGAAGAGTTATTATAACCCAGGCCTTGTCTATGCACAAATGCTGAATGGCTTTAACTATACTGGTGCAATCCCCTCTAATGTGGCTGCAGTTACATCAGTATAAAGGTGATTTATGCTGGGATAAATCCATATCAGTATAAATCTTTATACTGTTATAACTGCACCCACACTAGGGGTTGTACTACTATTACTAGTATTACTAGTATTAGTATGGTATTACTAGTTAGAATGAGGAGCTTTCTTTAGACCAGAATAAAAGGTGGGTTTTTTAGTGTGTTAGTAAACACATTTTTTTATCATCATCCTGGGACCACCTAGATGGCCTAACCAGGCCTGGGGCTGTACGAAGAGTAGAAGACTGTCCCAGCCTGAATGAGTTTACAATCTTAATCAACACAATATAAAATGCTAGCACAGACGGTAGACAGACCCAGCAGCTTGCGCTGAAGTCAGTGAGTGCTCAGCACGTTTTGAAAACCAGGCTGCTCATTTAAGAGCCTAAATATGGATTTAGGCGACTAAGTCGGGGCGCCTAATTTTGAAAATCATGGCCCTAAGATGTACAGATAGAAATACGTAAACTGACAAACTCCCTTCCCCGCCACACGCACAGAACCTTGTTGCAGAATTACAAGTTAATCTCTGTTAAGTGCTCCTGTGTGTTGTGGAAACTGAAGTCGTGACACTGAGTCACACATCCTTGGGTATCAAGGGGGGGTCCGGTTGCTAACTCAACTTGTTGACTCTGCTCCAGTCACTAGCTCTATTTCCTGGACTTATCTTGCTTAGCAGATTTCCCATCCTCTCTCTCTCTCCTGCAACCCATAAACACTTGAAATCTCCTGTAAAACCCAATCTAGGCTGGCAGCTTGCTGTGAATACAGGCTGCAGCAGATAGCAGGAGATAAGGAGTAGGAGGCACATTGTCTTTTTGCAGCCTGTCCTGAGAATTCACTTTTCAATCTGAAATTGTTTGTGCAAGGAAAAGGAAACGTGTGTTGGGGGGATCTGGAGAGGGGAGGAGAAAAGAGGAAGAAGGTTGTTTCAGAGACCAAACTGGGATATATGAAAAGAAGAATTAATGGGGATTGATGGAGGAAGTTTGATGAAGGTCCCACTGCAGCAAGCCCTTGTAAACTATATGCTTTTGTTATCCTGTTAGGTCCCTACACGGTTGAGCAGTTTCAAAGAGGAGGTGGTATTTTCATAGCTGAACCCCAGTGTGAACATCCTTCTAAGAAATTAGGAGACAAATTCTGCCCTGAATTACACTTCATGGCACCCCACTGAAGTCAAGGAGGTGTAAGTCAAGGCGGGATCTCAGGCCTGGTCTACACTAGAAAAGTTTTACTAGTATGCTATGCCAGTCAGTGGTGTGATTTTTTTACTGATATAGTTATACTGGCATAAGCCTTAGAGTGGAGACAGTTATACCAGTGTAAAGCTGATTTCACTTCCTGAACAATAAGCTACCCTGGAGGATCTGGGAGTTCGGCACCTAAATACATTTGAGGATCTACACCTTTTATACCAGTATAACTGTGTCCACATTGGGGATAGGGGGTGGTGGGAGGTTGTTGCCACTTTAACTATACTGGTACAGCTAAAGCAGCAAAACTTATTAATGTAGACAAAGCCTAACTCTAAGGCCACAATTCTGCTCCTACTGAAGTCAATGGCAAAGTTCCCATTGATTTCCACAGGAGCAGGATCACACCCAAAGCAAAGACATACAAGAACAACCCCCAGAATGCTTCTCTCTGGACCTTGCAAATTTCCTTTGATCTTTGATGAACCAAGATATTTTGGAGATATACAGACTACCATGGATCTGATAATGACCCAGGGCCTGAGGCAACTGTGGTCTAAAGCAATTGGAGAGCTGTGGATGAAACGGACTATGCATTTTTATCAATTAACCTCCTGAGGCTATTGAAGTCAACAGAACTTTTGCTATTGACTCCGTTGTGAATAAGATCTAGTCCCCAGTTTGTGCAATCAAGTTGATATTACAGAAATGCAACGTCTGGAGCATGTCCCTTGGTGGAGGTGGATACCATGTAACATAATCAACATGGTAAAACTTTAGGGTCCAATCCTTCTTTCCATATGCCCTCAAAACTCCAACTGGCTTTAATGGGAATGTAGAGAAATGCCCGGATTTTGTATAGCGACTTTCATGCAAGCTGCAAGCAGTGCTTTTAAAGAGTGAATGAATCAAAAATAACAGACTGGGAGAAATTTAGAGGCAGAAGCCAGGAAGAAAAGCGTCGTTGGGGTGGAGAGCTATGGGAGGAGAAACAGCATGCATCTATGTGGAAACGAGGAGTTTGAGCATGGGGAACACCTCTCTTATCATAATGTACAAGGAGCGCCTTGTTCTGGGAGGTGTTGCCTCATACATCAACATCAAAAGAACCGCTGGTTCTAGCTGACAAGATAGAGGAAGGATGGACCTGCGGTTGGGCTGCTAACCAAGCACTCCCCAGAGCTAGGTCCAATTCCCCTTCTTTAGGCGCTTCACTAACTTTGCAAATCTGTTCCTTTGTGGGAGGGGCTTTATTATAAAAGAGGGAAATATACACAATGAATATTGTACCCCTTTAAGGGCCAAACACAAATAACACAGGGCTTCCCTCAGCCGGAGCCAAATAAAGACCTAAGGCCTAGTTCTCCCCCTTTGTGTCATCATTTTCATCTGTACAATGCCACAGACTCAGGAAGATGACGCAAGGACAAGGCAGCAGAGAATCGGAGCCAGTGACTCTTTAGGCAAAATCCCCAAGAGTCCTTATGATGTCAAGAGCAACTAGTGATGTTCCGAACGTGCTGAGCACCCCTCCCTCCCCTGCCAACAATCAGGCCCCTTTAAGTTGTCCCTAGTTAGAGTTCCAAAAATGGAGGCACCTAAAATCACTAGTCACTTGGGAAACCGTAGGTCCTTGTTTTCTCATTCTGGAAGCTTTGGCTTGGAGAAATGGGCCGCCTTAGTGTGATCAGAGAGTGGCAAATGGAAGGGTTCGGTTGCCAGAGCATCACATCCAGCTGCCCAGGTGAGGCTCTGGAAAGCCCCCTATTCTGTAGCCCCCATGGCAGAGTGGTTTCAGCCCCCCCTCACGGCCCCATTTCCTGCCTCTCGCCACCCCACTTTGATTTGAAGGACCCAGCTACCCGTGACCACCCAGGGAAATAGAGGCCAAACAAGCACTCGCACTCATTCGCTCTCCCCTCAGGGGGAGGAAAGAGGGCCAAAGATAAGATCACTTCATTTAAGTCCAGGTCCATTTTTCACTGCTGTCCTTTCTGATCAACTCTCACTCCGCTGATCCCACTGGAGTAAAGGGCAAAATGGCCATCGACTTTGAGTGGCGCCAGGATCCCAATCTTAGTGCAAAAATCAGTGCAGGATTAAGGATCAAGCTTCCTCATCATTACCATGGCCTCTTCTTCCTCACTCCAGAGATTATTAGTTAACCTATGATATATGGGTTTGCAGAAGCTTTGGCTAGTCACTCGTTGCTGTCTGATCTAACCTAATCTTGGGACTGCTCTGGCCCACGAGAAAAACATGATTCCCTTTTAAGAAGATGTAGGATATCGACAGGAGTCCATGTGGCTTTGCCAGAAGGCAGAACTTTGTGACACAATGGGTTAAATTCACCCCTCATTCACACCAGAGGGTGCAGAGACTGTAGTGGATCTAATCCAGTGTATTTCCATAAAATTCACCTACTGATCACCCAGTGGAAAGGAAAGCTGCCCCCAAGCCCACAGATGAACCCCTGAGGGAGTGGAAATAGACTGTCAGGGCAAATTCCCTCTCCTCCCCTTGCTGGTGCAGGGAGGGGGATTTTCTCAGTAAGTGAGATGCAATGTTTTTGATTCCCTCTGCTTTACATTTGCATTGTCTGCAGCAGAAGTGCAAGGGAGCTGCATAGCATGCCCATTGAAATCGGGCTTTTGATTAGTGCTGGCAATATTTTTCCAGTGAATAATAAATTTGCAGGAAAATGTATTTTGGGGAGCACCAAAACTATTTGTGAATTTGGGTTGAATTCGGTGAATCTTTTCAGCTGTGAGGAAAAAAAATATGGATGTTTTTCCCCTGGAAAAGTTGAAACTCTTTTTGACCATTCCAAAAGAGAAGAATTTGGCGTTTTATTTTGAAATGCCATTTTGTTTTGAAATGTAGCTATATTTATTAAAAAAAAACCCAAAAGGTGAGAAAAACCCAGAATCAAACTGAACAAAAACCAAAACAACTGAAAACAATTGGTTGCATTTCATTTTTTTGGTTTTGTTGCAGATGTTTTTCTATTCAAAACAAACTTTGCCCCGTTTTTCATTTTAGGGAGGAAAAACTGAAAATAAACATTAGTTTGGGTTTGTTTTCTTAATTTCAGGTGTTCTTCCGCCTGAACCGTTTTCCCTGAAAAATTTCCCACATTTTTCATTTCAGTGAGAAAAAACAAGAAAAATCTGTTTCTGTTTGCAAAGAAATACTTTTTTGTGGCTTTTTGGGTTCAGCCCTTGATCCAAAAAAATCGATTATTTATCCCTTTTTGCAGATGCAAGATGAGCTATGGAGGGTCTCTGCACATGTGCACCAGAGAGAAAGAGAGAAACAGGGTGATAAACTGCAGTCAAGGAAATGCCACATATTTCCCCACCACCAAGAAATCCAAGATGTTCCATGTAGGAATAAGATTACATATTGCTATTTGGCTGCCTAATTTTAAAAAGGCTGAACACAAGCAGCTAAACCAGCTGGTGTAATATTCACTGTAGCAAATAGATTTCCTATGGACTGTTGAGTTTAGCCCTGATTATCCTCTTTATTGGTTCTTCTTGTAATTATCATAGTCCTGGAAATTACTTAAATTACATTGTGGCCTTTACTGGCTGTATCTGTATCTGCCTTGTATCCAAATCCCAGCAAAAACAGAACAGAAAGAGTCATGGATCATTTTAATGCATGTAGCTCCGGCAGACAAGCAAGCATGGGCCATGGGGCTGAGACCAGGCACAAGCGAGAAAAGCTAGTCTTATGGCTAAGGGACTAGCTTAGAACTCAGAAAAGGTAGGGTCAGTTGTTAGCTCTGCTGGGAGCTTCCCATATGACCCTGTGCAAGTTACTTAAACTTTCTGTACCTGAGTGCACCCTCTTTGGAGTGGGGAGGTTAATCCTTCATTTATCTGCCTTCTCTACTGGGATTGTAAGAACTTTTGGACAGGGACAGTTCCTTACTATGTGGCCATACAGCGCATGGCACAATGTGGGCCCTGATCTTGAGTGGGCCCTCTGGGTGCTATTGTAATACACTCAATTAAATATTAGAGGGAACACAGTAACCTACTTTTCCTGGATTTGCCTTTATTATGACAATCTCAAGACAAGAGAACATTTCTCCCAGCACTGGAAAGGCACATCTGTTCCTGAAAGGCTCCATCCACACAGAATGAGATTTCCCATGAAGAAAACAAAAGGAGAAAAATCCTTCTTCCGTCACCAAAAAGAAAATAACCTCAGCAGCTGGAGGAATTGCAGCCTTCATATGGCTACCTGGTGGTGGCATCTAGCAGTTAGAGCAAAGGAACTTGGAATCAGGAGACCTGGGGGCCATTCCTGGCTCTGCCACTAACTTGCTATGTGGCCTCATGCCTCAGTTTCCCCATCTGCAAAGCAGGTTGATGATGCCTCACTGTTTGCAAAGCTCTTTGAGATCCTCAGCTGAAAGGCATCAGGTGACTAAAGTTCTTCAGTGGCTAGAGAGAAGAAAGGGATTTATCATTTGGACATGTTTTCCCATCCCCACCCCCCGCAAGCCTTTTCATAAAAAGGAACTTCATTGGAGCTATTTTCAATGTTTGGGTTTTGTTTGCTACTGTAATAATTAGCCATCGGCCAGATGGTGAAGCAACGCAAGAGGGTTTGATTTTCATGTCTCTGCTTATGAAAAAGGCACAACAGAAGACAAATAAACAGAAGCAGAAGGTTAGTAAGCCGGCAAGGGGCAGAGAGAGGAGTACCCCACCGTGTGAGAGGAACAAAGAGCACCACTGGTGGAACAGAACTAACAGACCTGCTCAGACCAATGTCCCATCTAGACCTGTATCCTGTATGTGACAGCGGCCAGCGCTCATGCTGCAGAGGAAGGTTCAAGAAACTCCATCATGGAGAATTATTCCCATAGGAGAAATTTCTCCCTTGCCCCTGGCTGTTACTAAATCAATTCCCTCTCCTACAGAAAGCAGGAGTGTTGCTATTGGCTTCAGTGGGACAAGAATTGGGCCCAATGACTAGATATTTCAGGGATTTGGCAATATCCTGCAAGGACTGGAAGCTGTTGATGGCCCTTCGGTGCCATAGATGATGTGGTTTTGCAGGTTTTCGTCACAGATTTATAGATATAAAGGCCAGAAGGGACCAGTGCGGTTATCTAGTCCAACCTCTTGCATAACAGGCCATAAGACTTCCCTGAATTAATTCCTGTGTGAAGTAGAGCAGATCTTAAGGGACTGGATCCTTCATCCATTAGACCAGTCACCCATGCTACCAGCGATAGTCCTGTTCCTAGTGGATGTATCACCAAAAATACCATTCCATTTGGCATAATGGCTGCTCTTGCTGGCAATCACAGGCCAAGGATTGACTCCACCTGGAGATTGAGCTATTGTGAGGCTGGCTGTTAACACGAGACTGTTAGAATAATGTGAGTCACTTTATACTGTTGTTGGCTATGCTATATCTGATCCGTAATTAAAGAAAGGACCATGATGTCACCCGGGATGGAGTATTCCATTCACCAGCATGAAGTTCACGCCATCAGATTTTAAAACAATGCAACCTTCCTCTCCCCTACCCCGTTTTTATGTGGGTTGTTGGTGGTGGGGAATTAACTTCTTGGCTCTTATTTTGAACCATGCTTGCCAATGGAAAACTGCTGATTAACCTCAAAAAATGGAGTGATGCAGGGACAACTTTGCCTCAAATAGGTGGAACTGTGTTCATTCTCCTTCAAAAGCCATGCCTACAGGTGAAAATGATACAGTGTTGCCCTGAATGGAATCAAAGATGATGATTTAACTATGTCTTTGCTTACAGTGCCGGCTTTGTGCTGGGTGTTTTCCAAACACTGGAGAAAGATGGATCCTGCTCTGCAGAGCACCAGGTCTAACCATCTGCTCATCAAGGGTGAGATTTGTCCCTGTCAGAGTGTCAGTAGAAAGCCAATGCACCACTTAAACGACGCATAAGATTTGTGCTGACCCCATCCCAGAGTGAATTTATTAATTATTATTATTATTTATAATTATTATTATTAACATTTATGTTAAGTAGCACCTAGAGGACTCAACCAGTTGTGCTGGGTGCTGTAAAAGTACTTATTAAATGAGAGAGCGAATTTTACCCCAAATGTACCATTATTGGCGGATTCACACAGCATCAACTAGGCTATTTATTGCACAGTCCTATAGCAACTCATCTTCCTTCTCGGTGCCTTGAACTCCCTCTGCAGAATACAAATGGTTCCCACTGCGGTCCCATAGAGCTGGCTGAAATGTTCTCCGTTTCAAATTTTGGGGGGAAAAAACCCCAACCTCTCACTGTTTTTGACCAACTCTGCAATCACTTGAATTGTTTTGGATTTCCAAATATAACTGGGGACAAAACATTTCACAAAAGCCTTTGCAAATTCCCCCTCCCTCTTCTTTGCAATCAGCGGTCGTCCCCAAAGTCTTGGAAATTGGTCCTGAAGATCTTGTCAACTCTTGGAAGGTCTTCAGCCCGACCATTGGAAATACAATCAGTTAGTCACACTTTAACGTTACTCACATTTTTCTCCACACCCACAGCCAGCCAGGCAAGTACACTGAACTCAATAGCACATGGATGGGATCCAAATCTGGGCAAGTGTCTTCATTAAAAAGCCAAATCCTGATATTAATTAATTTTTAAGAAGAATCCTCCTTTTAGCCTCTCGCCTCGTTTTGCTGCATGCAGTCAGATTCCTGCTTGTCCCAGCATCCTAGGCCGCAGGCTACTCTCTGGCAGACGTGTCTCAAAGCTGCCAAGGGAAGACGTGAATCATGTTTTTCCATTTGACCCAGTGGCAACATGGCTCTGCAGGATGCCGATGCACACGTGGCTTGACCACCCGGAGGCTGAGAGAGTCACATTTGTCATGCCAGAGCAGTCCCTGCTGGCTGGAAAGAGAACAGCACTGCCCAGAGAAACCAGGAGACAAAAATCATTTTTATAGGAAGAAGCCAGTCAAGATGCTGCCAGTGTCCACTCCTTGGGATTCACAGCTTTTCTTTTCCATATCTATCTATCTAATCTATCTATCTATACACACCTTCCCCCAAGCTCCTGGGGTACTAAATGCCATGTTGGGTTGTGATCAGTAGAGCTGGTGAGCTAGGTTAGCTGGCAGGGAGAAAACTCCCGTGTTTCTGCTCTGCTTCCTCTTTAAATGGCTGAAGAGGAATGAGTTTATACAGGCGCAAGAAGAGGCGGTGGAAAGCATCAAGTGGAATATCTGTCTTTATTTAACTTGGAAAGCAGCACTGGTAAAGCCCTTCTGTTGCCGACTGAGGTCATTCCTGCAGGCCTGCCGAAGGGCCGTCATGCTCTTGGCTCCCCGGCTGCTGGAATGCACCACCTGAGACGCCTCGTGTTTGATCCTCTCCATACACCCCCGTTAACGGCTGCTTTTATTTGGGCCGTCCGTTCCCAGTCTCACCGGGAGACCCGCTCGCAAGCCAGCGCATGTCACCAGACGAGAGCCCCGGCTCTGCCCAGATGATTGATTCATCCTGGCCTCTGCCTTTCAATTAAAAATAACCTACCGCAGCGGCGTCTGGGAGGCAAAAGTGCCCTCTTGTGGCAAAATGTTCCCTGGCCGGGCTCCCAATCAAGCCTCCCACTCTGGCTAGGAGAAACTGGCAGGGAGCATGTGCTCGGTGGGAGGTAGCACGGTCTGGTGGTTTGAGCGGGGGCACAGGCGTCAGGAGACCTGGGTTTTAGTCCCACTTCTGTTGTTATTTTGAAGCAAGGGTTGGGCAGGTCAGTAAGGACCTGATTTTTCAGAGGAGCAGAGCTCTGGCACCTCCCCTTGAACTACAGATGCTTAGGCCAGAAACCTCCCTCTGCCTTAGTTTACCCTTCTACTTTGCTCAGCTTTCCAAAATTCGTTGAGCTGCTCAGCAGGATGCAAGTGCCAGGTATTTTACAGCCACACTGTCACAGAAGCTCTCAGAGCACTGTCCTGTGCTCATCAGCAGGGCCAAACATCGCCTTCTAAATCACAACATCTGCCCTCTCCCATAACGGCATCGTGAGCACAAGGACGAGCAGATTTGAACAACTGGCACTCATCCACCTGGAGTGATCCACGCACAAGCAAATATGAGAGTTGGGAATATTGGGCTTTTTAAAGCAATTATGCAAACTTACGTGAAAAGCAAAGAGGCAGATTCCCAGAAAGTGGCCAGTGCAGCCCTGAGAGTTGCAAAGCATGGGACTCTTGTTTTCGTATGGCCAGTCAGTGATTTGTGGGGTCAGCTTGACGCAGGCTGGGGAAAAAAGTAAGGGTTGTCTACACACAGAGTTACGCCTGCTTAACTGAAGGTGTGATTTTACCCCAACATGGTTAAATTGGTGCAACAGGCAGGGTGGACCCCTGTATTTCAGTTTAAAGCAGGCTTGTTTTGTTTTAGCTTACCTTGATCGGAACAGATTTAAGCTAATCTGAAAGAAAGCTGCTCTTCAAGTGAAATAGGAACGTCCACGGGGGGAGGGAGGGGTTTGCAACATCTTAACAAAGTTGGGTTAACTAACCCTGTGAAAGTTTGTGTGTATATGTCATTGTGTGGCTGCCTCCTGTGCACCCTCTCTGCCTCAGTTTCCCCATTCAAGAGATTTCTTCAGTAACTGTGTCCATTCACACCCCTTCTTGGTTTATTACACTAACAAATATTCATGTTAAAGTTCTCAAATCTGTCTGTTTGCACCTCCTATCAGGTCACTGCCAGGCCTTTCCTGCCTGTAGTCTGACTGCCCAAGTCCCAGGTTCCTGTGGTGGAGCCTACTCACTGCCTGCAGCTTGTGCCAGCTCTCTCCATCCCCTCGCTGGCCTGCATGGAGACTCCCTCTCTGCACCTTCCTGCTGCCCTTTATATGTGAATCGTCTGATCCCCGCTCAGCTGTGACTGCTTAGTAACTAGGACTAGCTGGGCCCAGCCTGCCCATTTACAGGAGAAGAGGTTCTCTGCCAACCTCCTGGGGTTCTCTGCCAACCTCCACTGGCAATCCAAACTCCGCCCGCTACAGAACGAGATGCCGTTCACAAGTCAATGGCCTGGTGCTGCTAATGCTCACAACGTTCTTGCTGGGGCGGAATTTCAGCCTGTCTTAGCCCTGTTGTGAGTTGGAGCCCCGCCAGGCGGAAGTCCCCTTCGGATGGACTGTCTGCCCCACCTGCCCATCTCCTGGGGTTGAGCAGCTGCTCAAAGCTGCTGCAGGAGAGCGTGTGCTCTCGCTCTCAGCAACCCTAAGCCATGCTGACAGGGGGGGATGTGGGAAGAAGAAACTAAAGGACCCAGAGCCTCAGGGCAGCTCCACGCCCCATCCCTTCCCATGAACAAGAGGTCCAAACAGCTCCTTCCTCCTCCTCCTCTCTCCCAGCAGCACCTGGCCTGGCAAGTGGGGTGGGAGGATCCCTTGAAAGACCAGAGGTGGCCCCCGAAGTCTGAGAGAGGGGTGCAGAACCCCAGGAGGAGCAGAGGAGAGACTGGGGTAAGGGGCTGTAATGATGGAAGGGTGAGGGCTGGGTAGATGCCGGGGCTGGAAGAACTGATGCAGGGACAGGATTGATTTGGAGGTCGGGGTGAGGGCAGTATTAATATTGCTGGGCTGGGGACAGGCACATGTGGGGGTGAGATGAACTCCTGAAGCTGGAGCCAAAATCCTCTTACCCAATACATTTATGAGAGTGGGCAACACTGCCCATCACCCATGCACTGGGGATGGGCTGGGGGAGTCAACAATCAAGCGACACACCAAAACTACACTATCATTATTATTATTTTAAAAAGAACCTCATGGTTTTGGGGGCCCATCTCATGGTTTTTGGGGGGGTATGACTCATAGTTTCTGATCTCTTGAGGATGGCAATATTGATGGTCCCTCTTCTTCCTTGCATGCTTTGAGCAGTCTCACTATAGTTCCCTTTGCTGCCATTTCACTGAGCACAATCCTGAACATTCACTGAAGGGGAGCGTTGTTCTCTCTCGCTCAGCTTTGGTTTCAGGCAGTCTGCCGACTCAAGGAGACATCGCTGCATTGGCTTACACTTAGTTCACATAGCAATGATGGCTGGAGGCAGGATGGTCCAGTGGTTAGAGTGGTAGCTGGAGATGTGGATTTAATTCCATGCTCTGCCACAGACTTGCTGTATGACCTTATGCTAGTCACTTATTCTCTCAAGTCCTTACCTGTAAAATGACAATGGCAGTATTTCCCTACCCCCCATGGGTGAATATGTTAAAGATCGTGAGGTGTGTGTGGATGGGGGGCATATAAGTACCCTAGGTAGATACCCATGCAACAATAGCACTACAGACTTAAGGACGTCAGGTGTCCATTGAAATTCATGAGCCTGGTATATTAATAAGTTAAAGATGCCTTGTCTCTGGGAGCAGGTATGTTCCTTGCACACTGGTATTGAGGATGTTGTCATGCTTCGGTAGAACGTTCCAGCTCAGCTAAAGATTTAACCTACAGGCTTCGTAAAGCCTTCTTTTTTTTTACAGTTTTTTTTTTTTGGTTGATTTTGTTTTAATGGTCTCACCAGATGTTATAAACATCTGGTGACGGCATGTTTGTTTTTTAAGTTCTTCTGTGTTGTGTTAGCAGCATGGCAGTGGAGATGGGAGAAAGGAGCGGGGCTTTTTCTATCACACCTTTTACCACAGTATCCAGATGTTCCAGGGTCTTTTCTGTTAGTCAGCTAGTGCCAAGTGCCACCCTGAAGCTTGTTGGCAGCTAACAGCAGAGTACAAACCTGCTGGATTTCTTCCCATGTTGGTAAACCTAAGCAACCCCCAAAGTACGGCAGTGTGGTCCAATATATAGGACAGTAGATTGTGGAGCAGGTTCTCATCTTGGCTTTGACCCTACTCTGCCTAATCCTAGGCAAGTCAGTTTCTCTCTCTGTTAAATACCTGCCTGCCAAGGACCCATCCCAGCTGTGGATGTACTCCAGAGACCTGATTTGAATCTGCAGTTTATTCTATCACTGCTACAAGCCTGAACCAAGAACTTTGCCATTACTGTATGTAACTGATTCCATTTAACCAATTCTAGCTCTCATTGATATCTTTTTCCTTTTATGAATAAACCTTTAGATTTTAGATTCTTAAAAAAATAATTACAAAGCACGTTGAGATCCTTGGATGGAAAGTACTGCATCATCTTAGTGCTAGGGAGTAGATGGGAGTAGCACTGGTTGAAAAATTTCTGTTGAAAAAGAGTTTTGATGGAAAACTGGGTTTTTGACTAAATGGACAACTTCACACAAAGTGTCTGCTTTCCTCAGAACCTTTCAGTATTGCACCAGAAACCCAGCGTCCCCAAATCCCAATATGTTGAGGGTCTGGCAGCTTTTTGTCAACATTTGTTTTTCAATTGTTGGCAGTTTTTGACCAAAAAGTTTTGGATTTTAGCCAAAAACATTCAAGGTTTTTTCCCCCCAATGAAAAGTCTAAATTATCAGTGGTAAATACTCCATTATTCGCCAGCTGTATATGTGAGCATCACCAATCTGCTTGAAAAGAAACCTTCAGCACTTTGTCAGATCCCCAGACATGCTACTGAGCTGCAGGGCCGGTGGTGAGCCATGAGTGGAATGACTCCCCAGGACAATCTTCACAACTCTTCTTTTATTGAGGAAGCAATGTTGCCTAGACCAGGGGCTAGGAGTCAGGGCACCAAAGTTTTATACCCAGGCCTGCTGCTGACTTACTGTGTGACCTTGGGCGAGTCTGTGCCTCAGTTTCCCTCACCCGTCAAGTGGGAATAATATATCCCCTACCTTACTGGGGCATTGTGCAGAAGCAGACTAAATGAAAAATTGTGTGATGTAGAAAATAATATTCATAAATATGGAAATAATTGGCTTGATCCTCAGCTGGTGTGCCAGTATACACCAGCTCAGCATCTAGCTCGATATTTGAAAAGGACTTGAGATCCTAGGATAAATTATACTCTCTCATTGTATGAGAGAGTAAATGATAGTAAATTTATTACATAATGGCAACTTGACCGTACCTCTGTCAGTCCAAACTGGCCAACCACTCCATCTTACCTTTGGTCAGAAGTATTTCCAGGAACATTAAGATCAGTCTGGTTCAAATGGTATCTTTCTTCATATGTGAATCAAACCTGTTTGGGTGAGACCAGAAGGACCATGAAGGAAACAGATGCCATTCTATTGAAATGATGTTATTGAGCTGAAAGTGTTAACTCTACGTCCAGCACTGAGAATGGAACGGTCCATTGGATTGATGTTCCATTGCAACAGACATCTCCAGATAATCAGATCACTCAGCTAGTTATCCACAGGGTTTCATAATATACTACATCTTCAAACTCTTAGTATGGGTGCACCCAACTCTGACCCAATAGGATTCACAATTCATCTGCACTAAGTCACAAAGAGAGGAGGGTCTTGAGGTTCAGGCACTGGTACGAGAATGGGAAAATTTGGGTTCTATACCTATCTTAGCAAATCCCCTGCAGATTTGAGTCAGGCATGTCCACTTATCATGGGATGGACGTCACATCTATATGGCCGCAGGGGAGGTAGGCTTGTCAAGCAATTACAGAAGGGGGTGGAGAGTCATGAATCCTGGGTCTTATTCTAGAACCTACGGGAATGTCATTTGACCCCTCCATGCCTCAGTTTCCTCATCCATAAAATGGGGCTAGAGTGTTCGTAAGCAAGTTGAGATCCACAGAGGGAAGGAAGCTTCTGAATGCAAGGTAGCATTACAACAGCCATGCTGCACTGATCACAAGCTCTCTTGCTCCCAGTGGGGACTCAGCTTTACAAGCTGATGAGATACCTTGGAACTCATCCACTACTGTGGATAAGCCTTTAAAGGGTTAAGGGGGAGATCTGGAATGATCAAGTGTTTAAGCTGCAGTTGAAAATTGATAAGCCTCAGGTGGCTCCCACTGACTCAGCTCCTTGCATAGTAGATGGGCTCTTTTAGTCCCTATCTGAAGATCAGGGATGTATCAAGACTTAGAGGAATTACTAAGGGCTTGTTCTTCCTAAATGGGGCTGGCAAAGAGCCAGCAGGGGGTCAGATGGATATCAGTCGGGTAGGGTAATTGTACTCTTGTACCTTCCTCTAGGAGAGGAAGAGAATTAACTAGTGGGAAGAACTTCAACAACTGCCCTTTGTAGGTTTCTCTGAAGCACTCTGAGCTGGGACCCACACTGGAACGGTCATGAGAAGAATGAATCCATCTCAGAAGGTCTCTAGCCCTTTTTGTTTCAGCTGGGTCACAAATACATGAACACTCACCTTTCTCATGGCATTTACATTCCTAGGTCTGATCCAATCCAGGGGTGCACAGACACACGTTAATCAAGCTTATTTGGACCTCAATAAAACTGCACATTTGGCTCCATTTGGGATTTCAGGTAGGTTCTCATTTTATTTGAACTGCTCCCCTGATCCTTCAAATTAAGCCCTATCATAGCACCTTGCAGTCGAGGATCCATAAACATGAACAAAGTCAAGCCTCACAACCATCCTGAGAGGTAGGTCACTGATTTCCCACAGGGGAAACTGAGGTAAAAAGAGGGGACGTGGTGTCCCCAATCACACAACAGGTCCGTGGCAGAGCCAGGGATGTGTGAGCATCCAACCCATGCCATCTGTTAATGTAACAGGGTGGCTTGCCCCGGGAGAGGGGGCTGTTGGAGAGTCTGGGGCTAAGCCCCCTGATTACAGAACGAGCCCCACCTGAGGGAAATCAGGCATATTCCCCATCAAGAGCAAAAAGGGGCTCCAGTACTGGGAATGAGAGCCAGGCTTCAGTGGTGATAAAGCCCAGCTGGGGACAGGGCTAGAGAGAGAGCCACACAGAAAGCTCTGAGAGTAAGGAAAGTTCTTCAGACAGGGAGGCCAGGGAGAGATCCTAGTTAAGCAGCAGCAGTGAGACAGAGTCCCAAAGGAGAGCTTAAGAGGCTGGCTAGGAAGTGGCCCAGGCAAAACTGCAGCACAGGGACCGGAGCCGACCAGAACCCAGAGTAAAGGGTGGGAGTGGGTTTCCCTACTGACCCCAAGCCCCCACACAAGGGTTATCAAGCCGGGGGGGGAGGGGTTTACAGGCTGCGAAGGAGCCCCCCAGAGAAGGAAAGATGCTGTTGGTGGGTTTGGGGCTTTTAGTTTGGATAACTGTGACCCTGGAAGGGGTGGAGTTAAGATGGTGACCCGGCTGGAGGGGTGAGTCAGGGCCGACCTGACAAGTGGGTGACGTGGTCAAGAAGCCATGAGTGGGGTGGGTCTGGGGTGTGAGGCCGCAGAAAGGAGCTTGGAGCAATGGGGGGAAGGGGAGAGGCAGCGGGGCCTGAGGGTGAGGGCGGAAGTGTGGGAAGGCAGCAGCGGTCCGGGGCTGCAAAATACAGGTTCGCCATTTTCCAGGGCGCCATTTTCCCTAAGGCCGGCCCTGTGCTGAGTCAGTGGCAGGGGGCGCTAGCCCAGGGAGAGAGCTGCTCTGCACGGCAGGCGGAGGGGGCGCCTAGCGGAGAGTGGTTTTCTGTTACAGCGGGCATGTTTCAAATGAAGCCAGGTGATGCCCATAAGAAACTGAACCCAGCCGCTTCCCCTCCCCAGCCCTCCTCTTCAGTCAGAGTGAGACAATGGGCAATCTCTGCAATGCATGGTGGCGCCGATGTCCAGAGGCCCGGTTTCAGGCGAGCCAGGCTTTGAACATGTGTAAACTCCGTCTCTGGTGTTAGACCTCTGGATGCAGCCAGAAGTGGACGCAGGCCAGGCACTTCTCGAACACGCCCAAACTGCAGCTAAGTCCTGCTCCTAGCCCCTCTAACCAAGCCAGCCCCAAACAAAAGTCTTGAGTCAGGCCCCCAAAGAACCACCAGAGTGGCTTAATATCACGAGGTTTTAAAACAGACAACGAATGCTGAATTAAATTACCTCAGGGATTTAAGCAAATTGTGAATGAATTAAGATATATAATAAATGAATAGCCCTCTGGTGTGTGAGCCATTAGGGATCATGTTTTCAAACTTCACTCTGCAACCATGAGGGCTAGAAATTTACTTTATTTTTAAATAAAAGCTGAGATGCTCTTGTAATCACTTGACTCATTATTCCCCTCTATTCGGCACTGGTGAGGCCTCATTTGGAGTACTGTGTCCAGTTTTGGGCCCCACGCTACAAGAAGGATGTGGATAAATTGGAAAGAGTCCAACGGAGGGCAACAAAAATGATTAGGGGGCTGGAGCACATGACTTATGAGGAGAGGCTGAGGGAACTGGGATTGTTTAGCCTGCAGAAGAGAAGAGTGAGGGGGGATTTGATAGCTGCTTTCAACTACCTGAAAGGGGGTTCCAAAGAGGATGGATCTAGACTGTTCTCAGTGGTAGAAGATGACAGAACAAGGAGTAATGGTCTCAAGTTGCAGAGGGGGAGGTTTAGGTTGGATATTAGGAAAAACTTTTTCACTAGTAGGGTGGTGAAGCACTGGAATGGGTTACCTAGGGAGGTGGTGGAATCTCCTTCCTTAGATGTTTTTAAGGTCAGGCTTGACAAAGCCCTGGCTGGGATGATCTAATTGGGTTTGGTCCTGCTTTGAGCAGGGGGTTGGACTAGATGACCTCCTGAGGTCCCTTCCAACCCTGAGATTCTATGATTCTATGATTCTATGACTCCAGCTGCTGGAACTTCACCAAAAAAAATCCCAGATACTATGAGACGCATGGTAAAATTGTGGGAGCTGGCAATGCTCCTTAGCCACACCTCTTTTTGCCGATCCACATCCCTTTCTCTGTTCCAGGTGGAGTCAAAAAAGCTGCTGTCTACGGGGTTGGGTTCACTAGTGGGTTCATGATTAACTGAATTCTACAATGATAGGTTTCAGTGTAGTAGCCGTGTTAGTCTGTGTCAGCAAAATGAAAATAAGAAAGAAAAACTTGTAGCACCTTAGAGACTAACAAATTTATTTCAGCATAAGCTTTTGTGGGTTAGTACCCACTTCATCGGATGCATTCTACAATGCAGTTCATGTAGACTATAAGGAAATCGGTCTCTGCATGTTCTTAACTCAACAAACTGTAGCCTGTAGCCTACATTTCTTTCTCCCCTCCTCACTACACCCGTCAACAAGACGACCACAGTGAGGTGGAGGTATTCAGTGGCACGCTGTTTCAGGGTGGACAGGAGCTAGCTGGAATGGCGGAAAGAGAAAGGCGGGGGTTCACAAACATTGCAGGGCCTCCACCCAAGTTTAGATCTACCGGTTGCCTGGTTAACTGGAACAGTAATGTTCTGAAACACTTCCACCTTGTGGCAGTTCAGAAACATAACATTAATTTAAGACAATTCCAGTCAACTTCTATTTTTTAAAATTATTATTATTATTATTTACACTATGCTCCAAAGTGGAAGAAACTTTGCTAAACAGAGATCGATCAGGCATATTTTCTCATTTCTGGGCATTAGATTGCAGGAAAGTAGAGGGGATATCATGTTCTGAATAATAACTGTCATCAGTCTTAACTCTTAATATCTGTCCTGCAAACTCCATTGGGAAACGTGTACCATCACTAGTTACAAACTTCCATTCTGGATTTTGAACCATCTTCTACTCCATCACATTTTGCCCCTTAAAGTTTTGCTGCTTAGTCTGCCACTGTGGTATCTGAGCTGGGGTTTTGGTTCAACCACTTATTAAAACAGGGAGCAGCTCAGAAATTTGGAGGCATATTGAAGTTTGGATCCCTGAAGTTTGGGAGTGTTCAGATTCAGGGCTTGGCTGGGGTTCCCTCTCCAAAAGCCAGCAGCGCTGCACGGAGAATACAGATACAAACCCCAACTAGCCTGCCTTAGACCTACTTACATCCATTTTATTGATGCCCAAAATGGAGTCTGCTGACCCCAATCACGACACTGCGAATTGTGGTCTAGCGGACTTTGGGTTCCTTAAGCCAAAGGGGCAGAGTTAAGGGTTGGTGCAAATAAGCACATAGATGAATCCACACCCCTTCACCAGGGTCCCTGGGTATTCAGTACTAGTTTGACAGTCCTGCGTGAAGAGTGCTATAGAAATGCAAAATATTGTCTTCTCAGTGCATCCATTTACCAGACTGATCCCCTCCCCACTCTGGTCCCTTGACATCCATGTTCCAAGGAGACAAAGGTGACTCATAAAACACAGGCACTGTCCTCTCTACCCAGGTGCTTATATGGCCCCCATCCTGTAGTATCTGAGTCCTTTTAAAATGTGTCAGGGACCTGGAGCCCTTTAATAGAACAGGAAATGTCAAATATTATATGGATATAAATAACTCAGTAAAAGTCGGTTACAAGGACATCTGGTTTCACACAGTTCTACACGCTGCTCAATGTACAGCCACAATCCAAAAAGCTAAAGTTCTTATCTCTCTTCAAGTGATCATCCCCCTCCTTGAGTTTCACATTGTCCTTTCCACCTCTGCCTGCCCTGGACTCTCACCTTTGTAGAGCCAATAGGAAGAAGAGGCAAGAACTTGAAACACGTTGGTCTGTTATTCCCCCACCTCCCCGACATGCCTTTGATTTGATTCCCCCTCATCTTCCCCAGCATGATGAGTAAACCGACTCTGGTAGCAAAGTCAGAGGCAAAGGAGCTGGTTGGGATCAACCAATGACTGCTAACAATCTTGGGGCAACCTGCTTACAGGGAGTAGGGTGACCAGATGAAAGAACCCAAAAATCGGGACTTGTCCGAGCAAAAAAAAAAACCCGCCAGAGTTCTCCAAGCCCTGCCAGAGTTCTCCGGTCACCCTAACAGGGAGTGTCTTGTGAAATATCCAGAGTTGCTTACGGAAGTACAACCAGTTGATAATGAATGTGTTGGCTTGTTGTGCTGTTTACACTTTCCCTGTAGTTTTTTTTTCATTTTTCCTCTAGTTGTAGAGATACTCTGAGTGTTTCTTTACATAGAAATGGTCCTGACCTGTAATCCTGGCTCTCAATATCCTCCATTTTAGAAATAGGGCTCAGTATTTTAACAGTGAGAGTGATTAACCATTAGAACAGATTTCAAGGGGTGTGGTGGATTCTCCATCTCTCGATGGCTTGAGATCCAGTCAGGAAAGTCTGGCCTTTCTGGAAGACATGCTTTAGTAAAACACAGGCTATTGGGCTCAATACAGGAGTAAGTGGATGAAATGCTATGGTCTGTGATGTGCAGGAGGCGAGACTGGATGATCTAAATCATTCCTCCTGGCCTTAAAATCTATATTTCTATGAATGGTTCCAGACCTTGGTTTGAACTATGTGTGAGATGCATCTCACGTATTTTGTGTTTGCCCATCTTAAAACAAAGTCCCCCTGGGGTGTGAATCAGGCATAGAGAGAGATTGCAATGATGCAAGTAGCTGCTGGTGTGTGGGTGTTTTCTTGGGTACCTGGAACTATGACATTTCCAGCTGAGCCCATTCTCCCCTAGCACTGGTCCATGAAGAAGGGTCAGACAGGATCAGCAGGAGATCTCTAGGGGAAACTTGGTGCATACTTCAGGAAGCAATGCTGGTGATCCAGCATGTTGTGCTCTTACCTGTAGAGTTAGGGTCTGCTGGAGGGGTCGTCTTTTAGATGAACAGAGAACCAGGGCCTTGATCTTTTGGGGTCATTGAAGATTCCATGGTGTTTTCCGCAGGGGCCCGCCAGGTATTAACTGCATGTTCTGTCCAAATTCCAACTCAGGTAGGTACATTCTGCCTCTAAACTCCACCTGTGGTTTCAAATAGGGATATAATAATACTCACTTTCTGCGCTAAGCTGTTGTGTAAAGTCCTCTGCAGCATTGAACAGCTGGGACCCGGGTCAGCTGGGGCAAGCATTTATACCAGTGCTAGCATTGTGAGTTAGAAGGACAAAAGAGAATGAGGTGTCTGGTTTATTTCAGAAGTGGGTGCCTTTCAGTGACGGACAAAATGACTATGCTATATATACCCAATATAGCATCAGTCGGCAAAGTGATGAGCTTCAGGATGCATTGGGAGGAAAAGTGCCTACGTACAGGATATTTAGCATGAGCGCTAAGAACTGAGTTCAGCCCTGGCACAAGCGAGTGCAACTCCCTTCAGTGTCAGGGCTGGGTTGAATTTGGCTGTGTGCTGGTACTGAGCAAATAAGGAGCAGTCAGTAACTCGGGCACAGTTGCTCTAGAGAGCTACGGTTAGGTGCCCCGTTGAGAAGTGTTCAGATTTGCTGCCTTCAGAGGTAAATAATCTGCGGGGAAGAGACAGGAAAGACTCGTGTGTCTAAGACATGAGCACTGACATCAGACTTGACTTCTCTTGCACTCCGTGTCTCACCGGGAAGGAGAACCCCCTATTCTGGGGTGTTATTTTCTCCCTCTGGGGGGAAATGGGAGACGATAGGAATATAGTAAACCGAGGCCTCATCAATCAAAGAGCCAGGCTTGACAGACAGGTTCGAAGTTCAGGAGCGAGCTAGTGTAAGCTAGACTTCTACAGGCCGACCTACAGATGGGTAAGGGACCGTAAGCTGGTGTCACTTACACGCCTGTAAGTTATAGGAAGGGGGTGGCCTGGTTTGCCTCACACATCCCTGTGTCTCTCTGTTAGCCGCTTTTCCTGCCTCATTCCTCTCTCCGGGCCCCTTGAAGGATGGGTGGCACAGGCAGAAGTGCCGGTTCCCCCCGCCCTGCCGAACTGGAGAGATTATCTCTCTGGTAAGAGGGGAGTTCAGGCTCTACGGCCCCGTCAGCCCTTTGCTGAGGCGGCCAGCCTGGGGGAGCAGCGTGAGACGCCTGCCAGGAAACGGACTCAGGACTCACCACATTCACCTCAGCAGGCCCACAGAGGGGCGTGTCGTTGGCTTGGAGGCAGATTCAAGGCAGCGGCCTCGAGGTGAAAAGCGCCACGTCTCGTTATTCACCGTCTACGCCACCTGGCGCCTTCCCGGGGCCTCTGGAGTCCTCGCGCTTGGAAAGTTCCGCCAGCTCGAGTCTAGCTCCCCTCCCCTGCCCCCAAATCATTAGAGACGCGGGACAGGACCGGGCAGGTTTCCGAGCCCCGCGCGCCCGTCTTGCCGAAGTCAGTGAATTCAAGACATTTCATTCTCCGCCTCTTCTTTCCTGTCCTCGGGAGACGGCTGTAGAAAACAGGCCAGAAAATCGGTTTCCTCAGATGGGGGGTCAATGCGTGGGACAGAAACTCACAGTGAAAAGAATTCTCCGAGTCAGTCGTAGGTTAAAAAAGCCAGTGAGGTGTCTGGCTTCCTGATCAAATAATGTCAAGAAATACAGAGCAGGGCTGTGCAGTGTCATATATAGGGCCGGCGCTTCCACTAGGCGGCCCTAGGCGGCATTTCGGCAGCAGCAACTCCCGGCGGCCGTTCGGCGGCAATAAAAGCAGCCGCCGAAATGTCGCCGAGAACGTAGCTTCAGAGGAGCTGCTGGCGCCGGCAGAGGTGGGCTGCTGCCATGGGGGGAATGGGGACCTGCTGTGGGGGGGGTTAGCTGCCGTGAGGGGGAGCTACTGCGGGGCGGGGGAGCCGCGGCGGGCAGGCGGGGGGAGGGAGGAGGCGCCGTGGCCCACAGGCGGGGGGCTGAGCCACCGCAAGTGGGGGTGTTAGCTGCCGTGGTGGGTGGGGTGCCGCCCATCGCAGGGGGGTGAGCCGGCCGCCGCAGGTGGGGAGGAGGCTGCAGCGGCCTGCGGGCGGGGGGGCTGAGCTCCTGGCCACTGTGGGGGGGGGGAAGCCGCCGTGGGCGGGGGTGGTTAGCTGCCGTGGGGGGGGGGGCGATAGGGAGCTGGCTGCTACGGGGAGGGAGGGCGTTAGGTGGGGGGGGGGGCGCAGGGCTGGTGCAAGGAAGTTTCACCTAGAGCGTGAAACTTCCTTGCACCGGCCCTGGTCATATAGCTAAAACGCTGTAGCATGTACATATATGTACAGGACTTGCTCCAATGTGAAGGCCCCTCTTTAAAATGAAGCTACCTTCAATCACTCAAGGGGAGGATACTGAAAAGAAAGGGGTGAAGATAGTAGGAGGCCCTTTCTTCAGCTAGAAGTCTGTCTGCACCTGTCAGATCTTGTGATCTGTAACAAAGAAGAGGGAATATTTTTATTACACTTCGCTGACAATCAGCCAACTTTAGCTGAGCTCTCTTGAGCTCTGACTTCTCTCTTTTCCCCACAGCCAAGTGGTTGCAGGTGCAAAGACTGGACAGCAGGGGTCTCCCTATGATGCAGCACAGTGCACAGGGAATTGAAGCAAACAGCCTCCTTGCAGAAACTCGTAAGTCAATCAGATGATTTAATAGAAAAGCAAAATTTCGTGTGTGTGTGCGTGCGTGCATATATGCCTCGTGCCACAGACACAGAAACAAAGGGAGTGACTCTGAGTGCATGCAGGTGTTCGGCTGTGACAGCTGCCCTTCAATGCAAAATGCTAATGCTGTGGTTTTTTTATCAATCCATTCAAACATTGCTTTATAAATGTACCCAGTAGTGAGCTGCATCTTCCAATATAATGATCCAGTTGAGGGTTTAGAAGTGCTCTTAAAAGGAATCTGATTAGTCAAATCTGGCTCAAAATTTCAGTTTTGTAAAAAAAATAAGCTTCTGGAAAACCTAACACCTATAGACATGTTTCTATGATTTGTATTCATTTTTAATTCCAGTAGAAACATTAAAAAACCCCAACATTCTCCCACAATGTTTGCAGTCCAAACGCTGCAGACGTGTGCTAATGCATGAGAACCTGAGAGTGAAATGGATTAGAAACTGACTCTAAAGGGAAGTGAAACTGATTAGAATATTTTCTTTCATTGACCAAGCAGAAAGAAAATTAAAAAAAAAAATCTAACATAAACAAAGTAAATTAGCTTTTAAGAATTCTTTCAATTCTAATAATCTAAGTCAGGGGTGGCCAAACTGTGGCTCCGGAGCCACGTGCGGCTCTTCAGAAGTTAATATGCGGCTTCTTGTATAGGTACCGACTCCGGGGCTGGAGCTACTGGCGCCAACTTTCCAATGTGCCGGGGGGTGCTCACGGCTCAACCCCTGGCTCTGCCACAGGCCCTGTCACCACTCCACCCCTTCCCGCCCCCTCCCCTGAGCCTGCTGTGCCCTCGTTCCTCCCCGCCAGAGCCTCCTGCACGCCACGAAACAGCTGATCAGGAGGTGCGGGGAGGGAGAGGCACTGACTGGCAGTGCTGCTGGTGGATGGGAGGCACTGGGAGCGGGGTGGGGAGCTGATGGAGTGCTCCCGACGTATTACTGTGGCTCTTTGCAAATGTACATTGGTAAATTCTGGCTTCTTCTCAGGCTCAGGTTGGCCACCCATGATCTAAGGTATTATTTGTAACACAGGTGAGGATTTTTAATTTAGTACTTTGAATTTGACAGTGTACTTTTAACTCAGTTAAAATAAGAAAGTAAATTAAAAATATCCAAGTGTGGGGGGGAAAGTGCATTTCTTTGTTGAATGGAATATGCTAGAAGTGTATTAACCTGGTTGAAGGAGGAAGCTTGCTCTTGTGACCTAGTGGATAATGACTATGACTCAGGAGACCTGGGTGTTGTTCTCAATTCTGCCATTAATCTGCTGGGTGACCTAGGACAAGTCACTTCACCTTTCTGTACCTTGGTTTTCCCATCTGTGAAATGGGAATAATGGAGTTTGCCTCCTTTATAAAGTGCTTTGTGATCAACTCATGAAAAACTGCTAAGAGCTATGTATCACTGTTGTGGGTAGGGCACTGCCCCCTGGAACACAGGAGATCAGGGTTGAATTCCCAGCTCTGTCACGGATGTCCCATGCGATCTTTGTCAAGTCACTGAATCTCTCTGTGCAATGGGGATAATACTAATTCCTTGTCTCTCAGGAGTGGGCTGAGGTTTAACTCAGACATACTGGAGGTGTGTTCAGCTGTTATATCAGTGGGGATGTCCTGGGTCAGTGGCCAGGTATTAGCCTGGGTCCTGGGAGATCTAGCTTCAAATTCTTGCTCCATCAGAGGCTTTCTAGGCAAGTTACTGAGCCTCTCTCTGGGCCTCAGTTTCCCATCTTTTTTTTAAAAAAAAAATTGGGATACTAATACTTCCTTACCTCACAAGTGTGCTGTGAAGATAAACACCTTAACATTGGGAGGTGCTCAGATACTACAGTGATTGGAGGCTATGTCAATACCTTAAATAGATAGATAGGGGGTGGCTTTTCCCCCTCCTGCATGGCAATGCTAAAGTAAAAATCCTCTTTCCTTTTAGAACATCTCTCTCCCCTTGGTCTTTTTGATTTTAAGCTCTTTGCAGCAGGGGCTGTCATTTACTGCATGTTTGATGCAAACTGGAATTAGTTAGGCACCTAACTCTCATTGGTTTCAATGGGAGTTGGGCACCTGAATGCCTTTGAGGACCTGGGCCAGGGTAAGGCATAGCCCTCTAGGCACTGCTGCACTAGAAATAATAAAGAACAAGAATTCCAGTTTGCATCAGTAACAGGCAGAGTCCTGAGAGGCACTTTCCCAGCAAGCACCTGCCTGTCTGAACAGCTGGAGAGGAGCGAGCTAGTTTGGGTCAGGAAAGGAGTGATCTGATCCTTTGCAGAGTAGACTCACTGACCAATGAAACAATGTGCTGGGTTAGAGAATGGCCTTCTTTCACTTTCAGGGAGAAATGGGCCTTCTTTCCCCATCATTAAGTGACTGTTTCCCTACCTGTGGGAGCCTCCAACCCCATTTTTAAGGGCTCAAGTGGTTTCCTTTCCCACTAATCGGAGCACTGTGAATTTTTTTGTTTCCAGCAGTGAAAATAGGGATTCCCCCAACCGCCCTGAGTCACCGCTTGCTCCTCACGTAACACACCTTGGAAGTAGATTTCGACTGGCTGATGTGATTCCGGTCCGTAGGCAATTGCTCAGCCGGGGCCACGTTGCCAACACTCCGGGGTCTGCGGTGGTCCTGGAGCCGCCCACGCTGGAAAGGGCTAACAGAGAAAGAAAAGCCTCCCAAGCTAATCCGGGAAACAGGCCAGCTTTTCTCTGCCAGATCTGGATTCATGGCCAGGGCTTCTTGTGAACAGAGGACCAGGCCCATTGCCCCTGCTGCAGTTCTTGTTATCACAGCACAGGCTGATTAAAGCTCTTCTGCTGGCTCCCAGCCTGGCCATTGAACCCGTCACCTCGGCGGCAGCATGCCATGCCACTTGGTCTGACAGGGCCTTGTGGCGTAAAGCCACCTTTAGGGGGCACCATTGAGCTTTATTACCAGCCAGCGTCCCTAGAAGGAAAGAAACCACAGCCAGCCTCTAACAATGAAATTCAAACTAGAGAAGAAATCCCTCCTGTTTGTAGCAAAACCTCTTTTGAAAACACAGAGGCTTCTCTGCAGGAGATGGAGCTTTCTGGGAAATCGCTGCTTGCCACAGCTGTGAAAAAAAAATGCTTTAAAGGTGAACTACAAAGGTTTGGCATTTTTGAAAACACAAAAACAACTTCTAGACTCCCAGGTCAGGAGCAGACTATAGCTGTTGACTTAAACACAACAAAGAATTACCCAATGGCTCTATTCTTTCCTCAGTGCAGAGGTTGGCTCTGCAGTCAGGCTAAAGTGGGTTGATGCACAGTGGCCCTGATTCAGCAAGGTACTTAAGCATGCGCTGAACATTAAGCAGGGGGATTTCCCCACTGAAAGGCAGCATGGTCCAATGGACAGGGCACTCAAGTAGAATTGGGTTCTATTGTTGGATCTGCCAATGCCTTGCTATATGACCGTGGGCAAGCCAGTTTCCCTCCCTGGGCCTCTATTTCACCTCCCCGCTCCCGCATTATCTACCCTACAAAGGTTTGTCAGAGTCGCTATACCATTAGAGCTATATCGGCAACGCTGCTTATGCCAGCAAAAGAGTGTTTGTGCCGGTATAGCATACGTCAATTCCCTGAACACAATAAGCTATACCAGCAAATGGACTTTTTTTTTTTTTGTTGCTAGTTTAACTGTGTGTACACAAGGGCTTTTGCTGGCACAGCATTGTTGGTTAGGGGTGTGACTCTTTCTCTACACTCCTAACTGCCATTGCTATGCCGGCAAAGTGTTTAAGTGTAGATCAGGCCTTTGTCAGTTTTGTCTATTTAGATTAGAAACTCTTCTGGACAGACACTGTCTCTCACTAGGCGTCTGTACAGGGCTAGGCACAATGGGGCTCTGATTTTGATTGAGGCCTCTAAGTGCTACTGGAATACAAATAATAATGCTCAGTTAGGCATGTGCTCCAGAGTCCAGGACAAAGCTCCAGAATTTGTTTCGCCTGCCAGAACTCATGACATTGCAAACCTCTAAAGAGGAGCATTCTCTGTGCTGTTTGAGCTGACCACCTACATAAATCTCTCCTTCAGTTTCCAATGGACACAGCAGTCTTCCTCACTTTCTATCCCAAACTGTAGGGCTGGGCATTGTTAAACCCTGCTGCAACATTCTACTCCAGAGGTGGCTGCATTTCCTTAGTGGGTACAGTGACCACTTCAGGGAGCGAACCATGGTAAACTGAACTGAGGGACTGGGAACTAGGAATTCCTGAGTTCTAAATCTGAATCTAATACAGCCTCTGACGGGAGCTTGTCAAGTCACTTTCCCTCTTTGTGCGTCTGCGTCCCCCAGCTATAAAATGGGCATAATAATACTTACCTCCTTCACAAGACTGTTAGAGCTGGACGAACAGTGGATTTTTGTTTAGTTCATTGTTCAATGTTTCTAAGTCTGGTTGATAGCCACAATAATAAGGGATAAATCCTGAGCTCTTTTACTCTGCTTTAACTCACTGCTTACTCGGCGATACTCTTGACTTAAGCTAATGGAGTTTTGAGCCAGCAAAGACTGAATAGAAATTAAATTAAGGACTCAAGTGTTTGGCACCTGGTTATTAAATTGGTTATAATTTCTGGACTATACTACAAGGCTGGGGGAAAGTGCTATATTAATTAGCATACAATAAAACAATAGCTATAGTAATTCACCTCTAATGGGGAAATAAAGAACTCAGAGCTCCGGTTCAATGAGTGAAGAGACTAGAGCATCTTTCAATTATTTTAAAGAACAAAATAACCCACATGTGTTTCACAGACGTCCCATTGATCGTTGTGTCTTAACCAATTTTTCCAGTCATCTACACACTTTGCTCTTTCCCTTCAAGAGTCTATTTCTCATTGTTGCGTGTATAGTCATTTTGGGGCCTATCCTGCATGGAGAGGGTATGGAAGTGTTGTCTATTTAGGAGTGCTGGAAAGGGTGAGTAGCAAATATGGGAGCTGGAATTTTCAGAAGTGGCTTGTGAGTTTGGGTGCCTAATTTGGGACACCGTAGAAGGTGCGTCTACACAGTGAGTGGCAGCCCGCGAGTCTGGCTTGGCAGGCTGGTGGGGCTCCTGCTACAGCACTAAAAATAGCTGTGTAGACCTCCTAGCTGTGTAGACGTTGCGGCCTTCCCTCAGCTTCAAAGCCCAAGCCCCATTTTGGGCTTTGAAGCTGAGGGAAAGCCGCAGCGTCTACACAGCTATTTTCAGCCTGCTCAGTCAAGGCCAGTCTGTCTACTCGGGCTGGGAGGTCACTCCCCACTGCCGTGTAGACGTACTCTTAAAGGAGTCTCCAGTCGGGCTCCCTGAAATCAATATAGTAACCTTTGAGTAGATAGACCAAAGTACTCCATGCTCTGGGGCGAAATCTTGACATGCACACCAGTGGCACTGCCCCAGATGCTCTAGTGTCCTAGTCAGTCCTTGGTTTCAGCAATGAGACTCAAAGAGATGTCTCATGGCTGCTGCTGGATCCCACTGGCGTTACAAAGTGAAGACTCTCTGCATCCGGGCTGGGAGCAGCAGGAGGAATTCGGGTTCCGATTTGTGGTCTGCTCTGGCCTGTAGTTTCACGAACTCAGAGCTGCAACAGTTGCCACCCTGTAGGGATGGCTGCAGGGCTCTTCTGGGCCAGCTGGTATGGGCACCCCAATGGCATGTGGTGACAATACAAGATTCAGTTGTAAATGTCTGAGAGGTGCCCACAGAACTCACAAGGTTTGGCCGTCAGGCCAGTTAGAGTGAGCTGAGATTCCATCCCCCACCCACCCTGAATGCTGGCCCTGCTCTACGAGGGCAAACCAGAGCGCCGAGTGGCCTCATCATGAATAGGAGAGCTAAGGCAATCAGGGAAGACAAAGGAGCCCGGAGGGTTGGCAGGAGCTGGGCTGTGAGAATGAGGGGGCCCTGCTTAAAATAAACACAATCCACACATGAGTGTTATTGCAGCCATGCCGGTGCTGCATCCCCTGGAGAGAAGCATTGGCAGCCAACAAAAATGCTCTTAACAACAATTAATGACATCTAATTACTCTTTCCTTTGTCTTTTATTTAGCAACTGGGCTCAGCCCAGGAAATCCTGGCTTCCACTCCTCGAGTGTTTTGACTCTGGAATTGTAAACTGACTGATTTCTTGGACAAACACAATAATCAGAAGCCTGTGTCTCCCCCCTCTCCCCCGAAATGGACTGGGCTAATTTTATTTGATAGCAAATCTAATGCTGGCGAGAGAAGCTGGAGTGGCAGCCTTGGGAACCAGGGGCCTCTCTTGACCCATGTAATAGGCACACATCAGCTAGTAGCAGAGCAAGTTTTCCCCCATACACTGTCCCCCCTAAGGAGATGTTCCCCATGGGAAGACACTAGATCAGCGCTGCTACTCAGTCCTTGGTCTCTCTGCTGAGATGGCCAATAAGGTGGCGGGTTATGTATCTCTGGTACCTATCATACTGGGATCTCTTTGCTAATTAGTGCCAATGGGTATAATGTTTACAATGAGCATGGCCACAGACCCATTTCAAATGGTGCCACCATACAGATGTCGTTTCTGTCCTGAGTCCTGTTACCAGTGCCCTGAGCTGTCCAGTTCTCTGCATATCAGTGATGAGTGACTGTTAGTGGTGTCTCTCAACTTCTGCACCCTCCCAACCTACTAACACAAGCAGAGGCTCACGTTAACAAATGAAAATGCCACATTAAGATGAAGAAGTTACCAAGGGCCTGTCAAATGAACCTTTGAGTCACATCAACTCTCTAATGCAAGGTCCGTGGGACCAGGAGGAGAGAGAGTCGCCTCCCATGAAAGCCAACAAAGTTAGTGCTTGCAGTGAGGTGCATAAAGTTTGTCTGTCAGGTCGTAAATCAAGACTTGTAGGGCAGTTTGTAAGAGCAGCTATTTCTGCTTGTCCT
Organism: Macrochelys suwanniensis; assembly: GCA_033296515.1. NCBI lineage: Eukaryota > Metazoa > Chordata > Testudines > Chelydridae > Macrochelys > Macrochelys suwanniensis. The sequence continues at coordinate 13,037,948 of CM065796.1, forward strand.
ACGGGATACAATAAACAACCTCGTCTCAATGCTGGGATGGCGCAATATGTGTGTCTTTCAGTCACGGCACAGCAGTGTCGTCCCCCCCCCCCCCGGCCGGAAATAAAGAGAGGACTTGCTAGAAAACAAAAAGTGTGAATTTTCGGAAGTGTGGTGGACCCAGAATATATAGGTTTCAGCAGAATAGGTGCTATCTGAACGGAAAGGGCACAGAAGGGCTGACTGTAAGATTACATGCTGCTGAGGAGAGAGGGGGGAGTGTAATTAGTGGGTAGACGAGGGGATGGATGTATGGAGTACGGGGGGCGGGGGGGAAGAGACGTATACAGAAGCCATGAAAGAGGCAGGAAGAAGCTAAAATAAGCAGTTGGGTGGAAAAGGGAAAGAATATTAAACAGATAACATAAAGGTTAGAGAGGAAAATCTCAGGAAATGAGCCAAAAGCAGCTTGAATGTCATGAAAAGGTGAATCTGCTGTGATCTGAGCCTCAAGACTAATACAGGACACATGGGCAAAATAAATGTATATACTGGACCCATTAGCAACTAGGAAGGGAGAAAGTGATGTTCACACATTGTACCTTGATGATGAGGATCATATAAAGTACCTAGTTAGACTGACCATCCATCCCAGAGAGTGGTTTTGTCCTCAAATTCAAACATATTTGAAGCATGCATTTGTTGCCAATTTCAAACCTGTTTCTCGGGATCTGTTTTTAAAATCAGCTGCAGTGTCAGGGCTTTTCCTCGTTCCGTTTAGACTTACCAGAAGCCGACTGCAAGTAGCTCACAAACATTTTGTAATAGACACCCTTGCCCCAAACAGGGCCAGATTTACACCTTACGTGCTCCTACGCACAGCATCTTCAGTGCCCCCCCTGCCTACAGCTGACCTTCGTGCTTTCCATAAAAAAATGAAACTTTCAACTTTTAGTGCCCAGTCCCTAGAATGCCGGTGCCCCTAAGCACATGCCTACTGTGCCTAATTGGAAACCTGGCCCTGGGCCCAAAGCAATCTTGGGTTAGCAGTTATCACAGTGGCTGTCCTTTCATTTTAGGAGCCAGGTCAAAAATCCCTCCACTGACATTTTGCAGTTCTTCACGCTGTCACCTAGCATGCCGTAAGATTACATAATCTCCCAAACATTGCCTCTCTTTTCCCTCCTCCATGCTGACTCTGCTCATCTAACACTCAGCTACTCTCTGTTCCTTCCTCTCAGCCTGATCCTGCCTTCTCGTCCGCAGCTTCTGACACCTGGAATAGCCTCTCCAAGTCATTTCAAAACATCTTTTCTCCTTGGCCAGGTCAGTCCCTTTCTTTCTCCCTTTTGCTTTAAACACTAGATCTAGATCATATAATCCTGTAAAGTATTTGGAGACAGCAGGTGAAAAATTGATGCTAGACCTGGTCAGAAAAAAACAACGGAAAAATAATGGCATTTCTCCCCATTATTAATAATAATTTTGAATAAATGAGACAAGCTTTATAATTGGTTGACAACAAGGGTGACATTTTGCTGATTTTCCCCCTCCCTGCAAAAGTTTAAAATTTAACCCAAATTAAAAAACCAAAAAATTGGATCAGCTCTACCCAGTTTGGGATGGTTCTTATTTTAGAGGCACCAGTTCGTCCATTCATAGGAACAGATCCACTGTGGTGCTAAGCCCTTTCTCCCAGCAGACATAGTGCTGAACTGAAATCCCAGGTCCAAACGCTTATAGGCTTTGGGCCATCAGAATCAGGAGCAAGCTCCGAGACTAAGCCCCCAGATCCCATTCCATGACATTTGCTTGGTGTGGGTTGTGAATTACATCAGTAAAATTCAGCATTGAACACCACATAATTCCCTTTTTATGCTATGTCAGGCTAGTGACTCATAATAGTTACCCCAATACTGGGGTTCTACTGAGCATGGTCCCGCCTCCCCCCCTTCCCCCCCCCCCCCCCCCGTGGTTGGCTTCCACCCCCTGCCGTCGATTTCAAAATAACTCATCGTATGCTGCAAAAGAGGCAGAAAAGATGAGCCCAGTGGCCTCAGCGAAGGTTCTGTGGACACAGCAGCTGGAGAAAAAGGAAGAGAAGAGGAACTTGGAGATAAAGCTCCCCCCCACCCCCCACCATCAGCAGGCCTGCCTTGCAGCTGATAAGAGCCCTTACTAGTTGTAATGAGAGCTCTGTGTGCCTGTTTCCTCACAAAGTCATGACTCAGGGATAATGTTCACATCCTCAGAACAGCAAGGGAGCTAAAAATACAGCCAGGAAAATGAGAATGAGAGCGAGCGAGCATGAATGAGCGTGTGAGCAAGAAATGCACTAGGGAGAAGAGAGAGGAAGCATGAATGAAAACATGAGAGAGGGAGCATGGATATAATTTTCCAAATTTTCAAGCACTAAATTTCTGCCTGAAAATGATATCCTTGCAAACACATAATTGTGCAAGCACAAATCATAGGCATGTAGGACTAGAAAGGGCCTTGTGGGTTGAGTCCATCCTCTGCTATTGTAGATAACTGTCATATAAATTCTTCCTTGTTCATTCGATTCTCTGTTGTGCCCATGGTGCAGGCATGACTGGTTTTGGGGTTGTGTACATACTCGAATCTGGCCCCAGACAGGATCTGCTCCCTTTGAGCTACACAGAGTCACTGACCCCACCTGGTCTGCAGTAAATGATGAACCACAGAGGGGAGGGAAATGACAACACACACGTATGTGCTTACAAATGTGCACCCCCCACACACACACACCAAGCCAGCATGCATACTTGTGTACAGGTAGCGTACATGCTCATGCACACACGCATGCATGCACAATTGGACTCTCTGAGCCACATGTTATACAACCCCTTTTGGGGCTAAGCCACAAATGATGTGCATTTTTTTACAGTGCATCCCTACAGAAGCTGGTTTTTTAGCTCAAGTTGTTGCAATTCAAGTTTATGCTCTAGAGGGTCCTAGTTCAGTCCCCACGGTTGGCTGGGACGGTAGTCATCACACCTGCAGAGCAGCCTTGGGAAAACACACCAAGCGCAATTGTTGTTCCTCGATCATTCTTTATTCATTCTTCTTAAAAACAATGTAAACGTCTGTTATCGCCTTTCCCCTCTGTAAGTCCCAGGCACCTGCACAGATCTCAAACATACACACAAGAATACATTCCCGGACAGACAAAAGACTTCACCACCCAAGGCGCCTCCCAATATAGCCTGTTCCTATCACAAAAGGACTTTCACACTTAAAGACTCACTATATAATTATTATTCATTATTTGCATTGGGGTAGAGCCTAGGAGTCCAAGTTATGGACCAGGCCCCTGCTGTGCTAGGCACTGTACAAACACAGAATAAAAAGACAGTCCCTATCCGAAAGCACTTACCACCTATGTGATCTCTCAACCGACCACTTTGGATCCCACCCACGCCCTGCATAGCCAGAGAGGGGCCTCGCAGCGTGTCAGTCCCAAGGGGGAAGTGAGTTGCAGAGTTGGGGTATAGGAATTGACTCTCAATGCTTGGGCATTGACTCCGAGACCTGCCCTTCTCTCGCCATGTGGCACTGAGGCAGTACCCCGCTGGAGCCCGTCTGGTTTATTGAGTGGGTGCAGACGGCATTTGCTGATGGGTAGCTCGTCCCCCCCACCCTGGTCTCAGAGGATCAGCCCAAAAGGTGCACAGTACTTGAACTGCTCACAAGGAAGCAAGGGCTGTGATTAGAGCAGCCCTTAAAGCTGTGTCTCTGGGGCTATTTCTTTCCTGGCTCCTGTTGGGGAGGACAGTGGCCTGGAAGGTTCTCGGGACCTATTGTGGACTGTGTTGGATTTGCAAGCTATAACTTTAGAAGTGTATATGTGTGGGGAAGAGGTGAGGAGGTGTTCCTGGCCCCACTTGCAGGCTAGGGGGCTCTGTAGGGAAGTGTGCAATCTGGGACTTCAGGCATCAATCTGCAAAGAGCCCAATTAGAGTACAGTGGGGTGAGTTGTACCACCCTCTCTTAGGGTGCAGCCTGCTTTGTCTCTCTCTGTGTGGTGGTGTTCTGAATTCTACGAAATAAGCAGTGTTATGTTGCAGCCTTCCAGCCAGTCTGGATGTTTTCATTAAACTTCTCTGGGTGGATGCTGTGAACATAACGGTTGCCATGTTGGCTGTGTGCTTGCAGGAGTGAATGAGCAGGACCTCAGGAGCAGGAAGAGCGAGGGAGGGGAGGGGAACAAAGTTGTCACTCCTAGCTGTCACTTCCTCCTTAGGAAGGAAGAATCCCATGCACCGCTACAGGCTGGGGACCGACTGGCTAAGTGGCAGTTCTGCAGGAAAGGACCTGGGGATTACAGTGGACGAGAAGCTGAATATGAGTCAGCAGTGTGCCCTTGTTGCCAAGAAGGCCAACGGCATATTGGGCTGTATTAGTAGGAGCATTGCCAGCAGATCGAGGGAAGTGATTATTCCCCTCTACTTGACCCTAGCGAGGCCACACCTGGAATATTGCGTCCAGTTTTGGTCCCCCCCCCCCTCCCTCCGCTCACAATACAGAAGGGATGTGAACAAATTGGAGAGAGTCCAGTGGAGGGCAATGAAAATGATTAGGGGGCTGGGGCACATGACTTACAAGGAGAGGCTGAGGGGTTATTTAGTCTGCAGAAGAGAAGAGTGAGGGGGGATTTGATAGCAGCCTTCAACTACCCGAAGGGGGGTTCCAAAGAGGATGGAGCTTGGCTGTTCTCGGTGGTGGCAGATGACCGAACAAGGAGCAATGGTCTCAAGTTGCAGTGGGGGAGGTCTAGCTTGGATATTAGGAAACACTATTTCACTAGGAGGGTGGTGAAGCACTGGAATGGGTTACCTAGGGAAGTGGTAAAATCTCCATCCTTAGAGGTTTTTAAGGCCCGGCTTGACAAAGCCCTGGCTAGGATGATTTAATGGGCGTTGGTCCTGCTTTGAGCAGGGGGTTGGATTAGATGACCTCCTGAGGTCTCTTCCAACCCTAATCTTCTATGATTCTATGATTCCAGCGCATTCTCCACCATGTCGCTGCCACCCCATGAGGGAGACGGGTGAGGAGATAAAAGTCTCCGAGGTTGGGGGCATGGGGTGAGCAGGGCAGGCCAGGGGGAAGAGAAATCACTGCAAGGAAGAATCAAAACCAAACCTGGTTTAAGTCAAGCTTTCTGTTTCGTTAGGAGAGTCGTGACTGGGAGTGAGAGACGTGGGGTCGTTAATCAGCTGTGTCAAATCCCAGCCCCTCTGTTTCCTCCCTCCTCACCTTGCTCTCGCTCTTGTTATCTTTCCTTCCTCCATCTCCCTCTTTCCTTCCATTTCTCCCCCGGCCTCTCCCCTTCTTTCTCTCGTGTGTGACAATGGGGACGAATTCCAGAGCGCCTTGTTTTTTTCTAACACCGAACAAGGAGCTATGTTCGAATAAGGGGCCATTGTTCTGACTAGAGCTAGTTGGAAAATGCCCACCCCCCATCGAAAAACAATTGACTTTTCATTGAAAAATCAGATCGTTTTTGGATGAGGGACAGAAGTTCTCGATTTTCAGCCTTTTTGGGTTTTCAACCAAAATCCATAACTCTTTGGTTTCTGGGGTTGATTTTTCTAATGAAAACTCCCAAGCCCCACAGAAAGCAGACACTCCCTCCTCCACTACCCCCCAAAAATTTCATGTTGTCAAAACCCCCATTTTCCAACACAACCCCGTCCCACCCCACTCCAGGAGCTGCCCCCCAGCACGCGTCTCTGCTGGCCTGCTGCCCTGCACCTTTGGCCGTTTCCGACGCAATCACAAAGAGGGGGCACAATACTAGCGGGTCAGAACACCTGTGGTTTACGCCCACTCTGTCCTGCAGGGAACCAGGGCCCATCTCTCTCTGCCTCGCTGGAGAGATTCTGCCTCGAACCTTCCCCGTGTGCCTCTTGGCCGGCTTCCAGCTGCTGGTTTAAAAGGACAGTGCACACTTCCTCCCAGCAGGTCCTGGCAGGATGCTATGAGGGCTCATCTGGTCCTCACTTAGATTGCGAGCTCTTTGGGTCTTGTTGTTCGGGGTTTGTACAGCACCTAGCACAGTGGGGGTCCTGCTCCTGGGTGCTCCAGCAATACAAATACTAAATAATAAGTAGAAGCTGCACTGGCCTCCTTTCCTGGGACCCCTATGTCGCCTCTTCTCTCTCCAGACCCCCTCCACCCCTCTGATTCTCCTTCTGCTTCTCTCTCTGTTCCCCGACCCAGCAGTTGAACACACAAGCTCGAGGGAGATGGGCAGCTGATTAATCCCTCCTGTTCAAAGTGGCGGTGCGGGGGGAGTCTGGGATCTGGCTCTCCCCAGGCTCATCCCTTCCCCTGGCACGTGCTCAAAGCTTGTTTCAATTATCGCCTCTTTGCCACGGATCAGGCTGATTCGATACAGCCCCACACCTGCCACTTCTGCCCTCCTGGCTTTCGTTCTGCTCTTCTTTGTCCTGTCAAACTCCCACTGAGGAGGTAGGGCCTTTCAGAGAGGGCAAAGGGGCAGTAGATTAATCTCTGCTGCACAACATGGCTGAGCGCAGCACGGTCCCCAGGGAGGGGCTGTGGGGGTGGTGAGGTTCCCAGTGACTATGTCAGCCCAGGTCCCATGCCCTTCTAGAGTGGCTTCAAGCCAAGGATCTCAAAGCACTGGACTGGGATCAACTCAGTGAGCCTCACAACCTGCCCCCAGAGATCAGGCAATCATTATCCCCTTGCTGCTGATGGGGCCAGAGAAGTGCCTCCATGTTACACAGGGATGAGAACTCGAGAAAAGCCTGATGAGGCAAATCAGGGCCCTAGGTACACTGTGCCATGGGGAACTCCATGGCCTTGCCCCCACAGCCTCTCTGTGTTGTGGCCCCTCCCATGCTGTGGCCTTATCCTCTATTTGGAATGCCAGCACTGGGGAGAGGTGTCTCACTCCTCCCAAAGAGGTAGGAGCAGTAGCATCGAGGGCCCCTTCTTCCTACCGGGGGGGGGGGCGGAAGGGACAGATGCCCCTCTTCCCCTCAAAGGGGCAGAGACAGTAGGTGGGATCCTGCAGTACTTACCCCTACACTCGGCTGTACCTGTGTGGGTGGGTAGGCTGGCCAGACCCACTGCACTCCTCTCCTTCTGCTACACACAGAGTCCTCTGCTGGGCCAGTGTTGGTGAGGACTCCAGACCAGTGGGTCCTGGAGTTGACACCCCATTGAGATTCATGGAGCAGCGCCGATGGCTGGCATCTGTAGACTCAGAGAAATGTCACCATGCCAGTTGTGGTCAGGTCACATTTTCAAGCTTTTGTTCATAACCACAAGGGCTAGAAACTTCCTTTTATTATAAATAAAAGCTGCGATTCTGACATCATCAATGAGGCTCCAGGAGCCAGTGCCCAAGACATGGGCCCCTAGTGCGTATGTCTTGATCTGGCCCTGCCCATTCTAGTATTGCCAACACTTGTGTTAAAACTCATGAGTCAGGCCCTCAAAAATAATAAGACTGGATTAAACATCATAAGATTTTATAAAGAAGAATAAATGTTGGGTCCTTCTTTTTTCCCTTCTGGTTTCTGAGCCTTCAGAACACACTCAAGTCACATTTTCAAGCTTTTCTCTGCAACCATAATGGTTAGACACATACTTAAAACAACAACAAAAGCTGAGAGTCTCACATAATCACCTGACTCCAGGAGCTGGTGCTTTACAAAAAAAAAGACCAAATATCACAAATCACGATGAAATCCTGAGAGTTAGCAACACTTTTATTTCCACCCTGCCTTAAACGCCCAGAATTTTTTCGGCCAGAAACAGCTTGATGACACTTCTGGGTTGACTATTTAGGGGTGGGGTTAGTGTTCTGGGGTAACAGTTTCAAAAATGCCTTAGGGATTTGGGAATTTATGTCCTATTTTCAAAAGTCACTTAGGCCCAAATCTTAGAAAATCTTGGCATTAGGACTTGTAGTGGGAATGTCAAAAGCTACTAGGCGCCTAACTCCCATGGGCATGGGCATCTATTATTATTTATTACTCCTATGGCGTTAAGAGCTTTTGAAAATCCCATTATTAGGTGTTGAGCAGCCTCAGTCTCATTGACTTTCACTTAGACTAAGATGCCTAAGGACTTGGCCGTTAGCACCCACAGCTCTGTGGGACTCGGTTTGGCACTGAACCACGGAGACTCTTCCACTGGGCTGTGAAAGGTCATGAAGGTTGGGAAAAATTTAATCCCTGTTACAGATAGGAAGCGAGATTAGATCATTCTCCGTCATAGGTTCCAAGCCGAGCTCTCTTGACGGAGGCCCCAGGGATGAACCTGGTGCTAATCCAAAGAGCCATTTTTAGAGCATGCTCCACAGACAATCTTTGATTGTTTTTGCTGTTCTGAAGTTTTCCCAGCTGCGCCGTCATCGCATCCTGTGTCTTGGCAGGAAAGACTTTGGGGAGGCCCTGTTGCCAAGAAGCCAAAGAGGTGTGACGGTACCGGCTGTGGGGAGAGCAGAAGCCTAATGACTAAAGCATTTGAAGCCAAACAACTGTGGCTGCCCTTGAGTGTGGGCACCTTTAAATCAGTCAAGGGATAATACCAGAGGTGCTAGGGCCATTCTTGGAACACTGGAAAATCCACATGTATTGGGGCCAGCCCTGGGGTCTCACAGATGCAGTGGCATGCCGGGACAGTTTGACTAAGGCATGAAACCACTGAGTTGTATGCCTTAGGCAGTCCAAAATGGTGTGCTCTATGCAACGTGGCGTCGCATGTAGAGGGTGTACGAGGCCATGCTGTGTACGAGGCCATGCTGTGCAGAGGATGCCATTTTGTAGATGTTTGTTCTGCAAAATAGCGTCCTCCATGGGGGCCGGAATGAATCATCCCGTGGGCTGGATCTGGCCCGTGGGCTGCCAGTTGGACAACATACAGTTGGTCGGGCATGCACTTCATGCCTTGTATATATAGAAGGCAGGCCACTGCATAGATATTCACCAGTCCAGATGTGTTTGGGCCAGCCTTGAGGTTCTGTGACAGTGATCCCTCAAGATATGCTATGGCTGTACTATCCTTAGCAGTAGTGCTCACTCCAGATGTGCTGGGACCACACCCTATATCCTTAGCAGTAGTGATCACTCCATATATGCTAGAGCTGGCTCCAGCATCTACTGTGCCCAAGTCTGTGAGGAAACCTCCATTTAGAATCCCATGTTTGACCATTACATGCCTGAACTGAGTGCGACAGGGGAATTCAGATACCATTGAAAATCCTAGCCCTATCAGCTACAGAATAAGAGCCTACTGCTGCTACCACCTAATGGAGTTGCCCCTTTAGCTCAAATGGCAGAGGTCTGTGCTTTGGTTCTGAAGGTCTTGGATGCAATCCATGTTGGAAGGTCATTACATTTGCACCACCCCCATTTATTTTCCTTCATATTATGATTATTATTATTTTGTTAATCACCACAACAAGTTTTACTTTTCCCCTCAGGGAAAAAGCAAAGCATTGGCCTTCTACCCCTGCCATTCCCCTCTTCCCCAAGCCCCTGGATCTGCCTCTCCTTACACACCTTCTCCAGACAGAGGCTTGAAAGAATTTGTTTTTTATGTTTTTAATCATTTTGACAGATAATATCAATGTTTGTTAAGCATTTTCCCCTGATTTTTATCAATTTACATTGTCACAGTTGCAGGAAATTAGGGTGTGTGTGTCAGACAATAATTATTTAATAACAGTAGATGCTGACTTTGAAGAAGTTAAAGGTTCATAACTGTTCACGCACAAATTGTCAACATCACATGTCAAAATATACAAAGTCAAATCCAATTCTAAGAAGTTCTCAAGCAGTGTTTTCTTACTTTACCTAGCTGTACATTTTGACTGTAGTAGATGGAAATATTTTTTCGTAGGTTTGTGTGTGTCTGGTGAAATCAACACTTACCGACATGTACTGATAAAAATCTAACACTTTCAAGTATACCCATACACTACCCTCCACCCACCAGTAACCCATTCAGCCCAATCAGATCCATTCAAAACTGATTTGCATGGCAAAAGCTCCCATGGTGCTTTGCATTGCTCCTTCCCATTCCTGACCTTGACAGACTTGCCATTCTCTCTTACAATGAGAAATGGCCAGGCGGAGCTGAAATACCTGGCCCTGCCTCTACCCCCACTTCTAGTCTGGTCTCAAGATGTTTCAACGCATTCCCCTTTCTATTTCCATCCTTATTGTCATCCTGCTTGAGAGGAAGGTCTATTATTTCCCTCTCCCCTCTCACTACAAAAATGGGACATTGTTTCTCTTTTCTTTGATTTAAGGGCCAAAAACAGTTATAGGAAACTGTTCAGCAGATGTTTTACAGTATGAAACGCAAAAAAAAAAAAAAAAAAAAAAAAAAGAACACACTTGGGTTTTTCTGGTGGATCTATATTTAGCTTAATGCTTCCTCAGATTCAGGGTTTGTGTTGGCATAGATGAGGCGGAGGTTTAAACACTTTGATTATAGTATTTGTTTTATCCCTGCCATTTGCTGAATACATTACAATGTGGAACTGCTGGCTGCCCGAACTAATGAGGCCATTCAGAGGGGGAAGAAACTCAGCTTGTTGGACATTCCAGTGGGATCCCTCCCACCTCACAGACGCGGAGAGTAGAATTAGAAAGGATTCTCTCCTCGATTGTATTACGATAGGCAGGGCTGGGTCAAAGTTCACCCCACAGTCCATTGTTCGTGCCCACGACATCTGTACCTGAGGCCGGGATTTTTAAACCATTTTGGGGAAGTGAGAGGCACAATTGCCATTGAAGTGAATGGGAGCTGTACGTCTAAATCCCTTGGGTCACTTTGAAAATTGCAGCCATTGTTTTTTGTTTTTTGGAAATGGCTTTAATGATGGCAGCCAAAATCCTGCAGTTCTCACACAGGCAAAACTCCTGCTGACTTCAACGGGAATTTTACCCGAGTAAAAGCCGAGTAAAAACTGAGGATCTGAAATAATAATAAAAATAATAATATGCATTCATACCTCAACAAACAGAGCATCATTTATCCAGAAATATGAGTTAGATGCAATAAGGTTATATTACCCCAATATGTGTGAGTTGAAATAAAAAGACACCCAATTCTCTTAACCATGGAACTATTCACTATTTAAAGACACGTAAACTATAACATATAATGAGATGATGCATCTTGCTAACAGTCTAGACAACAGGGCACATGCTGTTTAATGCTGTGTACCAATTAGTGCCTTCTATGATTTATTTTTTAGGGGAACAACTGTCCACCATGAACTAAAAGGAGACCCTGAGTTTTATCATTATTGTTAGCATAAAATTAGAAGCTCTAAAATCCATAACTGATTCCAGGCTCCATTGTGCTCGGTGCTGTGCATACAAACAGTAAGAGACAGTGCCTGTCCCAAAGAGCTTACAATCTAGCTAGACAAGAGAGACCAAGGAAGGATTATTATCCCCATTGTACAGATGGGTAACTGAGTCCCCATGAGCGAGATGAAACAACATGTCCAAAGTTTCACAGCAAGTGCGTGGCAGAGGTGGGAAATGAGTTCCTGTCCACAGGGTCAGCCGTCCACTCTTAATTCTCTTATACGTACGGGCCGTTCAATAAGTTTGCTATAGATATTTCAGTGATTGCATTCCTTTCCCAGTCGTTTCTCCCTCAGGTAATTTGCTGCTGGTTTAGGTGAGACCCAGAAAGCAAAGGCCTGTGGCTTTAGTTCTGCATCACAGCACGCCCTCACCCCCAAGGCTACTCCTGTCATGGTGCAGTTTATCATCACCCCTTGCTCAGGGTTGTGGCTAAAGGCACAGTCTAGCCCTCCATGGCTAAGGTGTGCTAGCTGATGTTGAAGTGAATCTTGCACAGCGGACTGAGCCACTGGGAATGTCCCTTTGCATGACTGGCACAGGGTAATCGTAGCTGCTGCCTCAGTGACTCACCGCTGTCCGGTGAAGGAGAGATGCGCCCTATCTGGGAAAACAGTTGTTCACCGAGGCTGAAATGATAGCCCCGTCGTGCTGCTCCAGGCGGCTGGTAATGAGAATTTCCCGGAAGCTGAGCTGGTCAGCGCTGCAGTTCCCACGGCATCTCCAAACCCTGCTCCATTTCCTGTTGGGACTGCCCACTATGTCCTTCGGAAGCTGAGGCAGGTCCTCCCACATTTCACTTGCCGTCGTTAACGCCACAGTTATCCCCTTCGGCCAAACCATTCAGACTCGGGTGCCTTGAATCCCACCAAGGGGCTGTTTGCCGCTGGGAGTTGGCCACCTGAATCAGGGGCCTGATTTTCAGAGGTGCTAAACACCTGCCTCTCCTGCTGCCACAGCCACTTCTATTGAAGGGCCTAGATATGGAGTTAGGAGGGTGGTTTTCAGAGGCACAAATGGGATTCAGATGCTGAACTGTCTATGGGGGTTGAGCATAAAACTGCTCTTTGTGTCTTTGAAAATCTCCCCCTAGGTACTGTGACAAAGTTCCTCCTCTACCTCGGTGGGTCCTGCACTTATTGGCAGATTCTGCTTGCCTCAGAGATCTTCCCCTCTAGTAGAATCCACAGTCCAGGTTAACGCCTCCTGTGTCTGATCAGGAGTTGGGAGTTTTGGGGGGAACCCGGGCCCGCCCTCTACTCCGGGTTCCAGCCCAGGGCCCTGTGGACTGCAGCTGTTTAGAGTGCCTCCTGGAACAACTGCACGACAGCTACAACTCCCTGGGCTACTTCCCCATGGACTCCTCCCAACACCTTCTTTATCCTCACCACAGGATCTTCCAGCAGTACGCCCTCTTACTCTCAGCTCCTAGTGCCTCTTGCTCCCAGCTTCTCACACGCAACCTCCTTCCACAGCTCCTAACCTCTCACTGACTAACTGGGAGGCTTTTAACTAGTTTCAGCCAGCCCCTGATTGGCTGCAGGTGTCTCAATTAACCTCCCTGCCTTCTGGAAAGTTCTTAATTGGCCCCAGGTGTCTTGATTAACCTGGAGCAACTGCCATAAGGTATCAGGGATTTATTTAGCCTGGGGCTAACATACTGGTTCCTTACCACTTTCCTATAGCCCTCTGGCCTTGCCCCGTCACAGTACCTAACTTTAAGCACCCAACCTTGAACACTGGGACACAAACTCTAAGCTCTTGGGGCAGCCTTGCAGGAGATACAGATTCTGGCTGATGAGGCTTAGAGTGGGGGCCCTTTGGCCTAGATCCTCAAAGGTATTTAGGTGCCTAACTCCTAATGGCAGCAGCATCTGGGTGGGAAATACCAGTTGCCATGGAGTCTTGAGTGTCAAAGGTGCCAAATGGTTGAATTTGGGGAGAAACAGGGAGAGCCTGGAGGAGGAAAGATGGTTTTGTGATTACTCAGCTGCAGCTGGAGTCAGGAGATCTCTCCCTGGCTTTTCTACAGACTACTTCTATTGTCTATACAAGTCTCTTCACTTCCCTGTGCCTCAATTTTGCTCATTTTCAGAATGACACTTCCTGACCTTCCAGGACAGGTGCAGCAGTTTCATTCATTAATGTTTATACAGAGCTTTGAGACCCCAGCTTATTGATGGGCACATGATATACTCCTCGGTAAGGTAGACAGACACAGATACTGGAGGCTGAAAGTCTCCAGTCTTGCTGAGTGAATTCTGCTGAATAACCCTGAGGTCCTGGAGAGGCGGGGGAAGTTACCCTCTCCCAGCTAGAGAGTGGCGTTTTCAGGCTCCGGGCCTGGATATAATTCTGTACACCTGTTATCGTAGCTAGCCAGATATTCAGACCTTCGCCTCACAGACTTCTCGTGCAATTGGAACTAATTTGCTAGCTCTAACAAGCTACCCCTGCCTGGAGGCCTCTGGCTACCTTAACAAAGGATAACTGGAACCATGCTTTTCCAGAGAAAGCAGCATGACCAAATAGACCGGTGAACAGGAGATTCCCACCCCCGCAACACAAATAAAATGGAAACATCTGGATGCCAGCCCTGAAGAGGAAGAGCCTTCCAGAGGTGCAGGCCTTCAATGGAGGAGGTTAGGAACGGCTGACAGACCCTGACTTGCCAGTTTCATCTGTGGCAATGGGCGACAGGGCAAAGATGGCCACTCGGGGAGCCTGGTCCTGTAAATATAAGCTGTGACTAACAGTAAGGTAGCTTCTTCTAGCAGGGAAGGCTAGCTACTGTGGTAGGTAACACAGTGGGCTTAGAGCTAAAAGACCTCAGTTCTGGCCTGGGCCTTACTTGGCTACTGACCTTGGGGCATATACCTCTGCTTCCCCTCCTGCCTTTAAAATCCTTCTTGTCTTTTTAAATTGTAAGCTCTTCTGTGGGTTGGAACAGCAGCCAGCACAATGGGGCCCTGATCTTGTCTGGGGCCTCAAGGTGTTACTATAATACAAACAGGATATAACAATAGTGATTAGAAGAGGGGAGCTGGGCTTGGTTGACACAGGTAAGTTAGCTACTTTGGTCGGGATGTGAAAAAGCTACCCCTCTGACTGACGTAGCTGTGCCAACATAACCCCCAGTGCAGACACAGCTGTGTCACTAGAAGAGTGCTTCTGCCAACACAGCTAACATAATTCGAGGAGGTGATCTTCCCACCACGACAGAAAAGCCCATTCTCTGAGTATAGGCTGCGTCTATGCTCCGGAGCTATTCCAACTTTGTCTCCGTAGCTTAGACATACCCTTGGAGCCAGGATTCCTGGGTTATTTTCGTGGCTCTGCCACTCTTGCTGTGTGGCCTTTGGCATGTCCGTTGACCACTCTCTACCTCAGTTTCCCCATCTGCAAAATGGACATAATAACATTTACCTACTTCACAGGCCTATTGTAAGTTTTAAGGCCAAATTCTGATTTACAATGCAGTAAACCCAAAGTACCGGCAGCAGAGTCAACGGGCTGACTGCAGATTTGCTCCAGTGTCACTGAGAGTGGAATCTGGCCCATCATATACATAAAGCTCTTTGCACGTGGAAGGCACTGTGTCAGTGCAGGGTGTAATTAGTCACCCAGACTGGTAGATGGTCCGGCCTTAATCATGACACTTAGCACCACCAGGAGAAATCTGTGCCCTGGCTGCTAAGCCAAAATCAAAGCCATTATCCAGACATTAATGGCTTGTTTGTTGTCTCAGAGCCAAGCTGGAGATGGTGGAAAAACAGATAAAAGTCATAGCCCAAGTGACCGGTTTGATTCTAACAAAGGATTGTTCTCCTAAGTCAGGCAGCTCTAATAGCCTGCATTAAAAGACAGAGCAATCAAAAAGGAAAACACACCCAAATTCATGTGCTCTGTGCAGGGTGGCTGAAGAAGAAAGCTCTGATTCATAGACACATCTTTGGCTCCTTTATTAGGGATTTCTGTATATTATATATGCAGACGATCAGGAATGTCGATTTTCCAGACTGTTTTTTTTTGCATAAATTATGCTTGTTTGCTGGTAATCAGCTAACCCGGGCTTGACCCCTCCTCTCCTAGACCCCCTCGCTCTGCTTAAAAACCCGGGCCTGCTCCTGTTGATTTTAATGGGGATTTTGTCTCGGTGGGAGAAGTGTCTTGTAAGTGCACAGGGTGGACAGACTGGGCAGTGTAGCTTTTGTGGGAACAGCAACCACCATAACAGGGCAGAGCAGTGGGCTGGCTAAGTCCAGTAGGCTATCTTCTGAAGAGGCCAGTGCCAGCTCCTTTAGGAAGAAGAGGAAGGTTTGTCAGAGGTGGGTCTGGAACTCAGGACACAGATTCCTTGTGTGACCTCAGGCCCAGACCCTCAAAGGTATTTAGGCCCCTAACTCCCATTGGTTTCTCTGGATCACAGTTTGCCATTGTTAAAAGGGGGTAATAGCATTTCTCTACCTCCTGGGGGGCGTTGTGAGGCTAAGTACATTCAAGATTGTCAGGCTCTGAGATACTACGCTAGATGGGCCATACAAGTACCCAAGGTAAACAGGGGAATGTACAAGAAAGCCTGTGGTGGACAGTTAGGGAATAACTTGCCCAGAGGATAAGTTTCTTTCTAACCCCAGGAAGTTAACAGTTGATTCATGCTCTGAAGCATGAGTGTTTACAGCCCTTGTTAAAATAAATGAATCCCTTCTACTGTAACTGTGACAGGCCTTATCAATATAAACATCTTACCCTTTTTTGAACCCTAATCTCTCACTGTCAGTGATATGCTATCCTGCGGCAGTGAGTTCCACAGGCCAGAAATGCACTGTAGAAACAGTTCACTTCAGTGTCATTGTCTTTGTCACTCTTGTGGCAACTCATACAAAAAAAAGCTAACCAGCTACATTGAGTGATGGGCCCCAAGGAGCATGGTACAAACCTATGCAGACCAACCTGTGCTCCTCACAGCACTGAGAGCAGTTTTTCTTTATGTCCGTTGAGCTGCATACATCATTATATACTATTATATAATACATCATTATGAATTAATCCCATCATCTGTCAAACTCAGTGATTGGCCAGCACTTAAAGAGTTAATGTTGTAGGTCTCACTCCACCCATTAGTGCTGGATGTCTGTGTTGCTTCTAGGTTACCTTTAATGAAGTGGTTCTCTCTGTTGGGACCATCCACTCCTGTCTGTAGCCCTTCTTCTTGCCTCTAGGGCAGCATGGAGAATTGATTCAGATCAAACTGGATTCCACTTGAACCTTCACTCAACACTCGAGCCATGGTTAAACATACAGCAATAGATCCTCAACTAGCATAAATCAGCATAGCTCCATGGAAGTCAATGCCAGCCTACATCAGCTGAAGAGCTCACCCATGCTTTGGATAACTGTTTTAATTTTTTTTTGCTTGCTTGCTTTGTAGTGGCGGTGTGATCTAGTGGATTCAGCATGGGATTAGGCACCAGGAGGTCCTGAGTTCTAATTCTGGTATATATGCTAACTTGTATGGACTTGCTGTCACTCAGTTTCCATATCTGTGAAATGTGAGCACTTGTACTGACATTCAGGGGTGTAGGAAGCTTAATTCATTCATGAGTATAAAGGGCTTTGAGAACCAGGTACTGCCAATGATTATTAGTGACTTCAGTTTGGATGTTACAGTTTGGATGTACTCTGTGTGAGAGAGACACAGAAAAAGTGTGTGAACTGTTATCATGTAGTGGCTGGACAACAGAGAGGATAAGGATCCTACTACTACAGTTATCTCTGGGAGATTTGCTTTAGCTCGAGTGACAGGATCATGTGTGTTTAAAGCATAAGGACAAGGGTTCCAGACTTGGGTCCCAACACGAGTGTATGATTCATGGAACTATTGTGTCTGTTGTTACAATGGCCCTTTACTGCCTTCTGTTATTAGGCACAGAGCTCACAACAAAGGGCTATAGGTGCTTTATAGGTGCCTCTTCCGGTGTATTCCTCCTGCATGTCCAGAGCCATGCAATATTTATCCCATGTCAGTGTTTCCAAGGGGCCAGGGGCATGTGCTCCCAGGCCTGAGTGCCCATTCACTGAATAATGCATGGCATTCCACACAGATGAGGCTAAGTGGCCGCAGAGAGAAAGTGCCTCTGGAGATGCAGAATGATCAGCAGCCTCCTTAATGCAGCCTCTGTCTGGGTGGAATCCCGATCGGCTCACGGATGTGCATGTTCGTAAATAACCGAGATGTGTTGCTATTTCCCCTCCCACGCACTTTCGCTTCACATTTGAGTACCAGCTCTCTAGATCCACAGCACATACAATAAATAAGCCCCTCCATTACTGACTATTAAATGGTCACAGACTAGATTAAGCCTGCCTGCGTAAGCACCTTGTTACTGAAGCTTTTAGGGTTGTGGAATGCAGCCTCTCTCTCGCACCGTTGCTGTGTCATGTTGTCCTGTTCTCTCAGATGATGTCCTCACATTAATGCGAAGGGGAAAAAAATAAAATGAATCCAGGTATACCTGGTAGAGCTAGGACTAGGTACTTAACCTTGAGGGACTCTTGCTCACCACTGTGCCTGATCCGAAGCCCACTGAAGTTGATGGGAAGGCTACCAATGACTTCAGATCAGACCCTCATAATTATTATAAAATGCAAGATTGGGACTCAGTTGTGCTAGGCGCTGTACAAACTATAACGAGACCCTTGCTGCCATCCGTAGATAGACAAGACAGGGCATCGGAGGGGAAACGGGTTCTCCGACGGGAAGTGATTTGCCCAAGATCCCACAACACGTAGAGCAGAGACTAAAACCCCATGCCTTCTGAGTGCCAGCAGAGCACCCTAGACACTAACCCACACAGATTCCCTATAAGTGATGGAGAGAGAAACAAAGCCCCCATTCCAATCCCCAGCCCACACCCAAATTCGAAGGGCATGGGTTTTAGTCGACTTCAGCTACGTTATTCACGTACCTTACATCGAACCCCGCCCCTAGTGTAGACCTGGCCTCAGTCTTTCTGTATCCAGCTGCTTCCTCTTGAATTCTAAGCTCTGCTGGGCAGGGACTGTCTTTTTGTTTTGTGTTTGTACAGCTTCTAGCACAATGGGGTCCTGCTTCACGGCTAGGGCTCTGAGAGGCTACGCTATGACAAATCATAATACCAATCTAATTGAATTTCACAACGGAAGGTCCATTGCAAGACATGCTGGTAGGGCCCCGTCAAACCCCATGGGGCACCCTCCAGCAGCAGGCTATGGCATGACATGTGTGCCTACCTAAGTTCCCCCTTCAGTGGAACAGTCTCTCAGTGTCCAATGCAAAGTCCCTCCTCTGGGCATAATTTTATTCAATACACCAGTGCAGTAATTCCCCGCACCCCAAAAATCCTTGCAATAAAATTGTTCTGGACAATCCCACAGTACACATATAAGGATACTACAGTTTTCCCCTCTTCAGGGACATCGCCTTCAGGATACCTGCCTTCCTTCCCCTCCCCCACCCACTTGAGAATCAACAGCAGCACTATGTTCCCAATTCTTCTGCCCCAAGCCAGGGCCCCGCTCTCCAGGCTGTCCAGCTGAGAGCAACCAGTCTCCTGACTCTTACCTGCCCACTACCTCAGGTCTCCCACAAGAGAGCCCCTCACAGCGTTCTACTCCCCAGGCCTCCCTGCTTGTGAGTCCTGCCCTTGCTTGGGGCATGTCCCTTCAGAGTCCACCCTCTTGCTTGCAGGTCAGCTTCTCCTCCCCGTTTTCTTGGGGGCCAGTGCCTGAGCTTTCCATTCCTCGGAAGCCCCCAGTTCTGGACAGTTCTCAACGACAACTTGCCTCCAAGCAACTCCAGGCAACTCTCTGCTGCTCCTTCCTGACTTTTCAGGTCTCTGACTCACCTAGTCTCATCCCTCAGCCCCAGTTCCCTCTCTGAAGTCTAACTGGGGTGTGGGGTGAAAGGGTCAACTGACCAGTCAGAGGTGCACTGGCCTCATCTCTTTTAAAAGGCCAGTGTCACCCTGTGACAATCCCTTAGCTTCTAAGCTGCCTTTACAGCCCATAATCAAGGGATGGTTTCCGAGAGAATAAGCCCTGCCAATATTGCTTGGTCTGTGCCCCAGAGGCACATTTTCCAAATTTCCAAGTTTTTTGGATGACAAATTTTTCATTTCAGTTCTGACTTTTGTAAAAAAGAGAGGGAGAATTTAGACTATGTTTCCTCAGATAATTTCCCCTATTTTTTGAGCAGCTCTAGAGACAGCTGCTTTTTTAAATTATTTTTGTCAAATGTCCACATATTTATCGACATTTTAAATTTCACCAAAACAAAGTGGGGGAGGTTGGGTTTTTTTGACAAAACTTCTTCTTGTTTTTCTAGTAGCTCTAACCGCAATTAACTAACAAATTAACCAACTATTGGCTGCTGAGTTTGTTTGAAAAGCTCACCAAAAGTGTCACAATTGGAGCTGTCAGCTGCTGAGCACTTTGAAAATCTCCTCACACATTCCTAGATGAACAGTGTTCATGTTTGTACACGAATTTGAACATGCAATGCATTCTGTGTGCTAAGCTTTAAAGTTCACATTATTATTAGCAGCTTCTCAGAGCTATTGGCTTTCATTAATCTAATAATTAGAGCTGATTGGGAACGTTTTTTTTTCCTGTAGAAAATCTTCACAAAAATGAATATTTTTTGGTTTTCTTAAAATTTGTAAAAAAAACCCAAAACAGTAAAACCACACACCAAATCTATTCCCAAAGCCCCAAAACAAGCAAGCAAGAAAACAAACAAACAACAATGCTGAAAAAAAATTAACCAAAATAATCTTTTTTCACTCAACTTTCCATTTTGATTAAATGCCATTTTTATCTAGGAAAGAAAAAAAACAAAACCCAAACAACAACAATAGCATTTCAACACTAGAGCTTGGCGAAAGTTTTCCAACCAATTCTTTTTTTTTTGGTAACAAAAATGCAGATTTGGGTCAACTGAAACATTTCACCAATGTGTGTAGATTTTGAATTGCTTCAGTCAAAAAAAGAAACCCCTACAAAAATATGAAAACAACTGAAACATTTTGTCCTGAGATTTTTGAACCAAAATGTTTTGATCTTTCGATTCAAAACAACTTCTCATTTGAAATGTCCTTTGATTTTATTAAACAAACAAAAAAAACAAACAAACAAAACAAAAAAAGCCTAAAATGCTCAAAGTCAAAATGAAACATTTGACTTTGTGATTCCCTGAACATTTTGATAAATTTCATGTCTGGGTCAGCCCCAAATGAATGTGTTCCCAATTTTCTGGAATTGCCAGCAACCTGAAAAATACATTATTCACACAACTATAATTTCAATGGAAAATTCTCAACCAGCTCTGCTAATAATAGTTTGCACTTATAAAAAACTTTACATTTGCAGACACTGACCAATATTACATGGGATTGGTCTCCACACAGCCTTTGAACCACTAACAGGAGTAAAATACACTAGTGTGAGCAACTGTGATGGAGCATATGGGGCCCACACTGGCAAGGAGAGGGTGAATGAGGGCCTGTGGACCCAACTGCTACACACACCTGCAGCAGATATCAGGTGTGGAGAGCTTGCTGCTTGGATGAGCATCTGGGTGGATGGGAAATACAGGCTCAAGGAGACCAACCAATGGACTGACTGACTGAATGAAGACAAGCCCTGTGTGGAAGGGTGACCCTGTTTGGTGTTCTTAGTATTATTTTTGGACTTCAGTGCCTTGGAAGGGGTGGGACTCAAACGTACTGTAGTTGGAGGGCTAAACATCACTGCCTGGGACCCCATGAGAGGTGGCAACCAACCATCGGAGTCCTGTACTAGAGTGAGTGGTGCCCTGATGGGCCACAAGGCAGCACCAAGGAGGTGGGCCCTGTCACCGCACCACTATAGCTGCATAATTGTGCCTGTTCTAGGGCATTGCACTGGTTTCACTGTGGGTAGGTCCACATTGGAGCTGACGGTGTGATTCCCACTTTGAGGAGACATACCTGCACTAGGTCTGACCGAGCGAGCGTGCTAGCCACTCCGAGTACGTGTCTAGGGCTTTAGACAGGACTGTACTCAGGGCTGCTAGCCCTTCCTGCTGCTTGCGTTGCCACAGCTACACTTCTATTGGTAGCTTGATCAGAAGTGACACCTCCAGGTTCAGTGTAGACATGCTGGATATCAGTTTCTAAATCAAGATAGCGGTACAAAAACTGGGTCGAGACCAGCCCTTAGTGCACATTAACTCCTTCATGAGGGCCACATGAACTAAATGACCCACATCAATCTAGTTTATATCCTGTGCCCATCACCATAGCATCTGAGCAGCTCTGTAATATCTTAGTGCCTCCCTGCTCCTTCTTAATCCTTACCCCTGAGATGCAAAGACCCCAATCTCCTGCTGTAGGACATGACTGACCCCTGTTGACTGGGATGGGAGTGACTCATATCTGAGGGCCCCAAACAGGGAGGCCATTAGGACAGCGAGTGAACTAATCTCTCTCCCTGTCTCCAGCAATTATGGGGGAGTGGGCTGATTCTGCCAAAAGCGCTGGCTGCTCTCGAGGGGTAGCTGGCAAATGGAAGCCTGAACACCTGTGGGCCAGATGTGCACAGCTGTACGTGGGCCATCACTGAGTCATCTGTAGCACACGCCAGTTTGTGTGATAGAGAATGGGTCAAGGAGGGGGTGCTGTTCCAGCCTGGGTAAATCCACAAGGCAATCTCCAAACAGCGCGGAGATCTTTGTTTTCTCTCCGGCCTCCTTCCCTTTCCACCTGGTTCCATCTTCTTTCCCCGGGGGCGGTCGCATTGATTTTGACCAGCCAGGGGACAACATTCGGTGCCGCCCCGGGCAACTGTTTTTATGCAATTCATTCGGGTGCCGAACCGACCTTTTGCATTTTGTAGAGAGAACCAGCTTGGGCTGTTTCACTTCCTCTCAGGGTGGAGAGGGAGGTGGGGGAGGTGTGCCTCCAGAGACCAGGTGCTCTGCGTTCATGCTGTCACACCGCTCCTGGCAATGGGACAGGGGGAAAGCAGGGCAGTGGAGTGGTGGCTCAAGCCCTGGGTAGGCAGCTGCTGCCCAATCACTGCTCAGCAGCAAGGATGGAAAACGATATTATGGTGGGAGCCCTAAGCTACGAACTGGGCCAGCTAGTCCCTCTCTTGGCTTTCCCACAGGCTCGCTGCTGCCCTGCACCTTGTCTAGTCACTCACACCAGTGCAAAGTAGCTTGTAAAATGCCACCCGAGGACAATTCTCCACTCAGGCAGTGGCGGCACGAACAGCGAGGCAGGTGGGTGGCAACCGCTCCCCCTGGGACCCGTCGGTGCCTTTTTAAGTATATTCTACAAGTGAAAATTCGGCCATGCGCCTCCTTTTGTCAAATGTTTTTTCTGTTTGGTGGGCAAAGGGAAATGAGTGCCCACTATCCATGTCTCTCTTGGCGGACTGAGGATCGGGCCCATTCTCCCCTGGGGAACGCTTAACTACTCCCAAGCGCCATCTCTTTGGGAAGGTGAAGATCAAAGAAAAGCCCAGCTGTGCCAATGAGATGCGCGATGCCTGGCTGGCCTGTGCTCTTGATGTACTGACAATGTAAAGAGCATCACAGGTGATGGTGGTGCAGAAAAAGCACCTGACTTCCTATATCACCGTGAAGAATACACCCTATTCTCTTGGAAGAAAGCCAAGAGAGGGACTAGCTGGCCCAGTTCGCAGAAGAATAGACAAAGAACCGTCCCTTTCACATCCCACTTGGTAATTACTCAGGCAAAACTCCCACTCTGAATTTAGCATGAGTAATGACTGAAGGATTTTGCCATAGTCGAGGTCTGACTCATCCCTGCTGCCAGTGCACTCAAGGGGAGTTTTGCTAGCACTCAGCACCCTCCAGGATCAGGCCCTGAGGGTCTCTTCTGGCTCCCCTCTGGAGTCAATGGGCTTCAAATGGGAGAAGGATCGTTCGGATCCTGTGAGGTGCTGAGCACTCCCAGTTTTACTGCATCGCAGCCACCCCCAGCAGCTCTTGGGATCAGGCCCTACACACTTAAAGCCTCCGGAGTGGGTATTAGCTAAAATAAATCACATGCATGATTAAAACCAATAATACATGGGAATTTTTCTGCACTCAACACCCAAGAACCCTTAACAGAAAACACTGCAGAGTGTTTAATGTTAATATTTATTTTTGAGACACTGTCATTAATTAGTATCTTGATAATTGATTGCTGCTCGTTAAATGCTGACACAGCAAATGGCTCTGTGCAGGGTACAGAATATATGGGTCCCTGAGGCCCTTCAGTGGTAGATGGTTATATGTACTTCCTTTTTCTAGCTTGGAAAGGTGGACTTGTGGTTAAAACTATGGGCTCTAATTCAGTAGAGCTGGGTTCACTACTATATTCACCCACTTCTCTGTATGATCTTGGGTTTACCATTAACCTGTCTGCAAAATGGAGTGAATATTCCCTTTGTTTATTTAGAGTGCAAGCTTTTTGTGGCTTTTTGTGTCTGCTTAGCTGTATGTACAATGCCTGGCACAATGGGACCCTGATCTCAGTTGAGGCCAATAGGTGCTACTGATAATATAAATAATCTATTGCTATAGTTAAATAAACTCACATTACCGCACATCTCAAAGACATCTTGTTCGCAGCTGCCACCATGCTCCAGCCTCAGGAAGAGTTGTCCAGATTACACATTGACCGTTGGATACATTCCATTCTTATTGGCTCAGATTTGAAAGAGCCTTTTTATCGAAGTCCAACAGGCTGGATTCCTTCCTTAGAGTACGGAACCCTGTAAATAATTTTCTGGACTAAAATAGCTACAGGAATGTCACATGCCTTATGACTGTGAGTTCAACAGGTAATGTATAGTCATGCCACCTGTTGTCGTATATTTCTCAGTAATGTAGGCAGGGGCTAAAATGGAACCTTGAAATGGAATCCCGTAGAATTTGGGGGGTTAGGGAAGGTGTTGGGTTTGAATTTCTGAACCTGCGCCTGTGGTTTTGGCTCCCAATTGGATCAGAACCCCAAAGGAGCCGATCTTCTGATGCTGATTGGTGTGCCTGAAATCTCATGGTTACAATCATCCTCATGGGACTTCGGCTCAAGATGGTGGAAATCTTTTGAGATGAGCAGATTTCTAGAATTTATTCATTATTCACAGAAACTTCACCCATAACTTTAAAAAAAAATCAAAAGATTATGGGGGCCCGATTTACAAAGGTATTTAGATGACTAAAGATGCAGATTGAAAACCCCACTTGGTACCTATCTGCATCTGTAGATACCAAAATACCTTTGTAAATCAGCTCCTGTATGTATTTGAGTAAGCAGCACCTCAGAGAAGCAGAGAGGCAGGAAGAGCAAGAGATGCCATAAAATCTGCTAGGGGCTTCACTTTGCGTATTTAATTCCCCGGAAAGCAATTAGATGATATGGTGATGGATGCAAAAAACCCACCTATAGATAGAATTTTTTCCCTGAATAATTTCTGCAAAGAATGTTTGATCTGCAACTTGCTCTTATGCAATTTGTTGTGAGCATGCAATAGCCAGGCTGCTTTGACTGGACACTTGAGTCACATAGCATATTTCTGTTCCCTGATTGGATAAGGATAACTGTTAAATTTGGGTTTCCAATGTCAATAATTAATTGTACATTCAAAATTCATTTCCCATGAGTATTCTGCAATCTCGGTTGAAAACTGGCCACTTCTTCAAATGTTCCAGCAAATAAACTTGCCTAAGAATATTCAGAGGAAACTAACAAAAGGCTCATAGACTTTAAGGCCAGAAGGGACCATCGTGATCACCTGGTCCTCCTGCATATCACAGGCCACAGAACCTCACCCACTCACTCCTGAAATAGGCCCATAACCTCTGGCTGTGTTAGTGATAGCCTCAAATCTTGATGTAAAGACTTCAAATTACAGAGAATCCACCGTTTACTTTAGTTCATATCGGCAAGTGACCCGTGACCCATGCTGCAGAGGAAGGCAACTCCACCCCTCGGGGTCTCTGCCAATCTGACCAGGGGGAAAATTCCTTCCCAACCCCAAATATGGCGATCAGTTAGATGCTGAGCATGGGGGCAAAACCTGCCAGCCAGACACATAGGAAAGAATTGTCTGTAGTAAAAATCTATTCGGTCTACGTTCAGCTCTTTATATTAATGCCCATCATCATGGTATTGGAACACATTTGAAGCAAATTCACTTAAGAATTCAAATGTGGAAATGTTTTGCTGTGTACACTCAGTTAGTTCCTCTGCCTCATGCATGCACTAATATCTTACAGAGATGCTGGGAAGCTTAAGTGACTAATATTTGTAAAGTGCTTGGAGATCCTCAGCTAATTTGTTTTATTAAATTATGTGAAGGATTTCCAAGGATCCAAATCACCAAAGGCAAATATCACAGTCCCCGACCCTGAAACACTGGCAACTGATTCGGACAGAGGCTTTCTCTGATTATAACGAACAGAAGTTGGATTTTAACGAGTTCACATTGTGGATAATCACATCTGGCAGCTTCCCTTCCCTGCTGCTGGTGCTGTGTCAGAGCCTAGATCAGAGCTGGCCTTTTCCAGCCACCCCTGGCTTGCTGTCCTGACCACACCCCCTTTCTATTTGATAGGCGGCCCTGCTAGAAACATTATGGTATTTCCATCCTCTTTAGCACTAGTACAGAGGATTTCACCAGGTAGTTGGCAAGAGACCTTAGACAAGTGTGGGAAGCTCTGGAGAACACAACTCTTTCCTCTGGTCTTTCAGACAAGTAGTAAGTGAAGCTCGGGATTCTATGCTAAACTCTATTTGGATTGTTATTTACCTATGTTAATTTTCAGGCTATCTACTTTCCTGGTGACCTGCTAGGATATTTACTCCT
Organism: Macrochelys suwanniensis; assembly: GCA_033296515.1. Classification (NCBI taxonomy): domain Eukaryota; kingdom Metazoa; phylum Chordata; order Testudines; family Chelydridae; genus Macrochelys; species Macrochelys suwanniensis. The sequence continues at coordinate 13,064,218 of CM065796.1, forward strand.
TCTCTTTTCATTAACAATTTAACCCAGTTGATGTAATCAGCAAATATTTATGATTCAATATGGGTGTTTTTAGGGTCCTTTAAAATACTTTTTGTATTAAACGAGCTTAAGATAATATTACTGTTTACTTGTCTGGGGTGGAAAGATGTTCCTTGGCATTACTGATGACACTGTATTGGAGCAAAGTTGCAGTTAAAGACAGACTGGTTGAGTTCAAGTTTATTTTCATTAATCATATGTATGTTGGTTTTTTTGTTCAGTAGGCTAAAGAGTTTTGTTCCAAAGGGAAGAGGGGCACGGGGACAGCAAAATGTTTAGTGCCAAACTTTCATCTGGTGTAAATCAGTGTAACTTCACTGACTTTTGTGGAGAAGCTGATTTCCACCAGTGAATAATTTGGCCATTTATATCTTTCCGGGAAACATTGCTTCCAACCCCTTTCCCCCATCACGTTACAAATCACAATAGCAGTGTGCCTTAAAATATCCTCAAGACCGAAGATGGGCTGGAAAACAACCAGTGTCATGCAGACGCGTGCCAGCTTTGGTTCTCCGCTTCCGAAAGCAAGTGAAGTTGGGAACAGTGAGTGGCAGGAAAGGCTGTCGGGCTTTGTAGGTGCAGGATTGCAGTTCCTCATCATTAAGGACGCAAGCCCGCGTCCTTTGCATAACCAGCACTCCTGCTGGCTCTCTGGAAGTCACTGGGAGCTTTGAGCCCCCGAGAAATGCGGAGTCAGGCCTTCCATGTTTCCATTAGTCTTTAATTTGATGCTTTGCATGTGGCCACTAATTTGCTATTAAGGTCCCATTGGCTCTCACTCTGCCATCTGATACCGTCAGGGAGAGGGGGTTGGATCCAGAGGGGGGTTTACTGGTGAGTATTTATTCAGTGCTGACTTAATGATGTTCTTGATCTTTTTTTTTTTCTGTCATTTAAAAAAAAAACTTTCTGCCAAAGCGAATTTGGTGTTACATGGGAACGTTCGCTTTAAACAACAGGAAATGCTGACCAGAGCACGGATTGCCCAGTGGCTTTGATTTTTATTATGAAAGTCTTGGTGCTTGAACAGTTTAACCAGTTATGGCTCAGAGCTCTCGCTTTCATCCTAGTCAGGTTGCTTCTAGATGAATGCATCTATCTTTGGTACTTATCTGGGCACCTTGCAACCTTTGATGTATTGATCCTCACAATATAGCTAGATTCGTAGATTCCGAGGCCAGAAGGGTCCATTGTGATAATCTAATCTTACCTCCTGTATAACACAGGCCAGAGAACTGCCCCCAAATAATCCCTAGAGCAGAGCTTTTAGAAAACCATCCAATCTTGATTTAAAAATTGTCAGTGATGGAGAATCCATTATGACCCTTAGTAATTAACAAATGGAACAATTTACCCTCACCCTTAAAAAAATTGCTCCTTATTTCAGTTTGAATTTGTCTAGCTTCAACTTCTAGCTGTTGGATCATGTTGTACCTTTCTCTGCTGGATTGGAGAGACCTTTATTAAATATTTGTTTCCCACGTAGGTACTTACAGACTGTAACCAAGTCACCCCTTAACCTTCTCTTTGTTAAGCTAAATAGATTGAGAACCTGGAGTCTGTCACTATAAGGCTTGCTTCCCAATCCTTTAATCATGCTGGTGGTTCTTCTCTGAACCCTCCCCAATTTATCAACCTCCTCCTTGAATTGTGGGCATCAGACCTAGACACAGTATTGCAGTTGCACCAGTGCAAATACAGAGGTAAAATAACCTCTCTACTTCTACTTAAGATTCCTGTTTATGCATCCTGGGATCTCATTAAATCTTCTGGCCAGGGTGTCACACTGGGAGCTTGTGTTCAGCCTATTATCTACCCTCACTCCCAAGTCTCTTTTCATCCCTGTGAGGTCAGGAAGTGCTATTATCCCCAATGTGTAAATGGGAAACTGAGGCACAGAAAGACTGAGGGCCAGATTGTTAAAGGTATTTAAGTGCCTAGAGATGCAGAGAGGAATTGTCAAAAGTGTCTAACTCCTAGGAGTCAGTTGCTCTCGAAAATCCCACTCACTCTCATGACTTAGGCATTTTTCAAAAGCCCACTAGATGCCTCGAGGCGTTTACATACTTCTAACAATCTGGTCCAAATGACTTGCTCCAATCTATGGCAGAGTAGGAAACTGAACGTGGATCCCGCTAGTCCCAGGATAGCCCCCTTACCCACTGGATCATCCTTCCTCTGCATTTAGCAACTGCATCTTGTTCATCCAGCCAGATCCTTGGCTGCTGAAAACCAACATAGCCCCACAAAGGAACTATGCCCATTTACACCAGCTGAGGATCCGGCCCATGATGTTTTCTTTTCAATCAACTGTTTCATTGCTGGAAACACTGTGAGTGGAATAACAAGTGACCTCACTGCTCCCCTCCCCCATTCACATCTTCCTGTAATTTCATATATAGCAGCTGCGAGAGATGTAACAGCAGCAGCCTCTTTGGGTTAGGTGCTTGCCCTAATCAGCAAACTGTTTGGGTAGCGTTAGGTGCCCTTGAAGTGACCTCCAGCTGTCAGTTTACCAACTGGCTTGCAGTCCTGTTAATGGGGCCACTATTCAAATCAAATTATGGAATTAGCTGCAGACTAGTAGTTTTGTCAAAGGCTAATGAGCTGGGTATAGAATATGAGAATTCTTAACCAGAGGGCACTTTTTCCAAAAGGAGTGGGGGGGAGAAAGGGGGGAGGAGAAGTGTGCCAGGATTTGCTCATCTTGGCTTAGGTGAAGGCTACAATTTGTCCTGTAAGGGGTACAGGGTGTTATAGTGCCACAAATTCTGCTTAAATTCTAGCCCCCTACAACAAAAATGACCTTACTTTGCATTAGATCAGAGACTGTTGTACAAACCCTCTCTTCAGGAACCTCGCTGTGGTGGAAAAACCTGTTAAAGGAATGATCGACCAATTGACATAATCATTTCATAGTGTAGTGGTTAGGACAGGAGCATGGAAATCAAGATATCTGGGTTCTATCCCTGACTCTCACTGAGTTGCTGCATGTCCTTGGTCAAGTCATTTAATCCTTGTTAGTCAGAAGTGCGATAGGGACAGTATATTTGTGCTGTAAACACCTGTCTTGAAGAGTTTGCACTTGAATATTCTGTGCCTCGGTTTCCGCCCAGTAAATTGTATATAACATGATCTAGGTGAGATTTTTATTAAAATACATGAGCTTTGAGGTTCTCAGATGAAAAGTACTAAATATTAATGAGAGAAACTACAATGACATCAAAGGATAACTGAGGAAGGAGGATATTAAAGAAATGTCTTATAAATTGTTTTCTCTGCAGCAAACCAAGAACTCTCCCTCCTGTTGTCCATATTCCATCCAAGCCCTTCGTTGGGAAGATCTTATTTTTTAAATCAATGCCTGAGATTAATGATCTGAACAGGTGTATGATGTATTATTGGATCTATAGATACCCTTTGCCCTAAGCCAGGGTTTCTCAAACTGGGGGTCGGGACCCCTCAGGGGGTCACGAGGTTATTACATGGGGGGTCGTGAGCAGTCAGCCTCCACCCCAAACCCTGCTTTGCCTCCAGCATTTATAATGGTGTTAAATATGTTAAAAAGTGTTTTTAATTTATAAGGGGGGGGGGGGTTTGCACACAGAGGCTTGCTATGCCAAAGGGGTCACCAGTACAAACGTTTGAGAACCACAGCCCTAAGCTTTAAATTGGCAGGCAGCCTGGAAAATGCCAGCATTTCGAGGGTTAAAAGTGCTACAGAAAAATGTCACTTCCACCGTCTGTCTTTCCCCAACGATGATAAATTATTGCTTACTACAAAAATCCAGTGGCAATAACTAAGTACCCTTGGGGGTCAGCCAGTCAGATGAGCCCACTTACTTTGTTTGAGTTCCTCTTATTCTTAATGATGGTTGGACTCAAGATTAAAAACGTTTGGCTATGACTGCTAAATTCCCCTGCCCCCATCCTACCCCACTCCCCATCTATCAGTGCTTATGAGGCAAAGGCCTGGAGAGGAATCCTTTTAACTTACAGAAAGAGAAAGACAGAAGCCCACCAATTCTGTTCTGCTGCTGTGCCCATTGCCATGTTCTGTGGGCACCTTAAATGGCCCACCAGCCCTGTGACTGCAGGGTATTGAACCTATCGGAGTGGCATAGTCTGAGCATAGCTCTGGGACCCAGAATCTAGACATGGGCTGAGTCACACAAACTGGATTGAAAAGCAGGGTGCTTAATGGAGAGGACATTATACTGGGACTCAGAATACTTGGCTCCTATCCCTGGCTCTTTCACTGACCTTGTAGGTGACCTTGGGCAAGTCACTTAGTTTCTTTGTGCCTCAGTTTCTCCATCTTTAAAATGAGTATAGTAATTTCTAAGAACACGCAAAAATTGTTATTTTAAAAATAAATTAGTTTAGACCATTATACATATATTTATGTTTTTGTGACTGTCTTCTGCAAAGATGTGTGTTAGAGCTGGTCAAAACTTGTTTTGGTGGGGTTTTTTTTTAGCCCTAAGAAATGTAGGACAAATAATTTTTGCTAGCAAGCTTTGTCACAGGAAACTTTGCAATGAAATAATTTCAAATTGAACATTTGTAATTGTGATTCAATTTTTTGAAAACTGAAACTAAAGGAAAAATGCAAGTCTAAATGAAACCAAAATTTTCATTAGTTTATAAATTTCCCATGTAAAAATTTAGTTGAAAATGACATTTTTTCCCTATGGGAATTTGTGTATCGTTCCCTTTTATTGTGGAAAAGTTTTTGTGTGTATGTGTGGTTTTTTTTTAAATTCGGGGGTTGGTTGGTTTGTTTTTAAGTTGAAAAATTTCAACCAGCTCCAGGATTTGGTATTTCTTGAATAACTCATTCAACTTCCATGGGAAGTTTGCAGTTTGACTTTGCTAATCATTATCTGTGTATGTGATTGTTCGCATAATGGCATTTAAAAAGTTTCAGTCCTCCAATCAAGAAGCAGAAACAGGAGAATAAAAATAGAGTATATGTCTGTTCAAATAATAACACAGGTATTCTACTAGGCAATTCAACCAAATGTTTGTGAACACTTTTTTTTTTTTTAAATAGTATCCCCCCAGCTTTGGTTCTCAGTTACTGTGGTATAATTCCATTGCTATCAGCAAAGTTACTCTGCAGTTACACCAGTGTAATTGAGGGTAACATTTAGTTCAGCTAAAAGTTGCCTGAGTGGCCATAAAAACCATCTAATTTGTATCTGCAGGAAGTAAACTCCCAGGAACAAGAGGAATTATTTAGGATCGTATGAGAGGAAACTAAAGGGGAAAAAATATAGCCTGAATATCAGAGATACTTGTTGACAGTGAGATGTATTAGGCTGTGGAAATAAATTCCTACAGGAAGAGGTGGAAGCTCTGTCAGCTGAGTCCTTAAAAATTAGTCTGGACAAAGCACTCAGGTTCTTCCTTTCTGCAGCCATGCAAATACTCCTGCCTCCTGCCGCTGTCCTTACTGTTCCATCCCAGGGGCTCATTCCCTGTGTGCATAGTTTTGGTAGGTCCCTATGAAGATACAGAACCTGTTCTCCTGCCTTCCTCTAAAAGATCTTCCAAGGTCCAGGTGAAATCCCCCCAAAATCACCACACGCTCCTTAATGTTTGCTTCCTATCTTGCACAGCAGAAGGATCAGTAAGCTTAGCTTGCTAAGGTAACTCCATCACTCACAATGTTCATTCATCTAGTGTAAGAACATCAACTCTGAAGCCTTATCTAAACACAAAAGGTGTACCCTTTAACTGTGCAACAATGCTAAGTGGACCAACCCCACCTCCTTTTAGGGTACAGTTACACTGGTATAAAAGTGCTATTTTCCAAAAGATCCTCAACTCTGGAAAAGTTACAGATTGGAAAAAGGGAAGAAATGCAACTGCAAAAGTGGGTGGGTGGGTGGGAAACAAACTTGGACACTTATTTTATTGCTCCCACTTGCAAAATGGAGAAAAGGGGGAGAGAATAAACATTTTTAAAACTTCAATTTTTTTTGCAAAGTAACCAAAACATGGTTCCTGTTTCATAAGGTTCAAAATGGTACAACTTCAAAAAATTTTCACAAAATTGATTCCCCTTCCCCCCCTTTAACCAGCTCTACAACATACAGATCCTTTGGTACAGATCAAATTTCAATGCTCAATTAACTCCTTCAGTGTAGATGCAGATAGCTAAAAATCTTGGGTGAAATCTTGCGAGTAAATGTCAAAACTTGTATAGACGTCAGTTTGGTCAGGAGTTCGCTCAGAGGGTGGCATATACTGCCTCGTTGAATTTTTTGAGCCTGCCCATAGATCATGGATCTGCATAGGTTAGGGAAAGGAAGTCAAACTTGGGGTATGTGATTGGTGACCTAAGTCACATGGTATGTCTGATCCCTAATTGGGAAACTGAAATCTTTTTGGCAGAAGAAAAACAAATAGCAGCGCTCTTCAAGCATTGATACCATGGTGAGGGGCACGTTATAAGTCTTGAATAGAATTTCAAAAAAAAACCACAACAAACCATCCTTGTTGTAAAACTGCTGAGGCCCATATTGTGGCCCATGGCGGCTAGCAGCATTTAATTGGTGCTATGGTATGGTCTGAGTGAAATGCCAACTCTGGTAACTTTATCACAAGTCTTGAGATAATTGGTGTTTTCCCTTAAAGCCCTGGATTCTAGTCATGAGAACTCCGCTTACTTTTTTGATTTTGTTAAATGAAAACTGAAAGTTGCTATACCTCTTGGCCACAGAGGAAAGCTTGAAAATATGACCCAAATGTATCTCAAAGGCTCAAAAACCAGAAGGAAAGGAGAAAGAATCCTATACGTACGTGGCTTAAAATTCTCAGGATTTTTGTTTGCAAAAAAAAAAAATCTTTTATTTTTATTTTTGGAGCCCAACTCGTGATTTTTGGATGTTTAGAGCATGTAATGCAAAGTCACACTAAAGAACATCACATGTAACCTTGTCTTGGGTGTCAGTGTTGGTTCAATGCTATCGGAGTGCTTATGAATGCATAACCCCAGGACTGGCCATTCCTGGCGGTAGCAGGCAACACTCAGAGTGTAGCGCCTTGCTGGAAGGCTCAAACGGCAAAGGTAACCAGAGAAAAATGCAAATGATATTCAGTGAGCAATGAAATCAGTTCTTGAGCGTCTGTGTGGCTGAGAGGTAGCGGTCTTGTTCAGGAAATATTTTTCTATTGTGCTAGCTGCAAAACAAGGAAAGGCAACTTCTAGTGAGTACTGCTGTTTTAATCAAATGTGTCTCTGCTCCCGGATGTGCTCTGCACATTACTTAAAGGGTCTCTGTAGAGACAGCTTGAGCCCAATGATCTCCTATTTCTTTATGCCTTTGTTCTGCAAAGTCTACTCTATTTTGGGAAGCGACCTATTTGGCAATGTCATTTTTACCTTAAAGCAAGAGAGACAGGGACCCTGTCAACATAAGAAAGTTGTACCAGTTTAAGGTTAGGAATCTGTCTAAGCCAAACCACAACTACTCTGAAACAGAGGATCTGGGTGGGCAGGATGGGTCAAACCGGGATTTGCATCCGTTTAGCTAAATCTATTTAAATTCACCCTGTTAGTTAAACCATTGCAACTTCCTCAGGTAGCAAAGGCCAAAGTGTTATTTTGCTCAGATCCTCAGGACGTGTGAGCAAACCACTTTCTGGTCTTCTCACAATGGAATTTTTCAGGGACAGTGCCCTGGTGTCTTCATCCCTGTTTATTGTTACCTTGCTCATGTTGAAGAAGAACCTAAAGTGTCTTAATTTACGACCATGATGACTGGTGAGACACCTTCTCTGATCACTTATAACAGTGTTCAGCAATGAGCTCCAGGGTGCTTAGCTGTGAGGCAGTCCCGGACTGGAAAGATGGTTTGTAAATCTCTGAGATACCAAGTCATTGGAGTAATCCAAGTGAGGGGTTGGACTGATAACTAGATGCAGAGTATTTTATAGAACTGTGCAGGAAATGATTTTTACCATCTCGCAAGAATTTTCAGGATTTTAAAAAAAACCTTTGTGTCCTTTGAATTGTGATTGAGAAATCAAAATCTCAAAACTTTTCACAAACCCCCAAAAGAAAAAAATTGGATTAAGTCAATCAAAATGTTCCTTTCCATTGTGACCATTTCTCTTTGTACATTTTTTATTATGAATTAACTTACTTTTTGAAAGTCATTTTCAGCGAAAATCAGAACTTTTCATTTAGAAAACACTGACATGGGATGTATTGACACTTTTGAACCTCTTTTTCCAAAAATTTTCTAAAAGAAATTAATCAAAACTGACCCTTTCCAACAGTTTTGATTTCAGTGGTGTTCACAGCACAAAAAATATCACTGTAGCAACCTGTGTGGAACTTAGAGGGAGGAGCAGAGTTTGCTGGAGGGAAGAGTTGGGAGGATTCACCAGTCTTGGAAGTCAGTCTGTGTGCACATGGCTAGAGTATCAGTTACAACATTTCTGTAAATGGTTCTGTTAATAAAAAGCCCTTTTAGTTTTACAAGTATGAAGTTATATCATGATGTCAGTATTGCCAACCCCAAATGTTAAAAAGTCATAAATCAGGCTCACCAAAATATCATGATATTGGCTTTAAACTAATAGATTTTTATTTGCCTTCAGCTTTTGGAGCCTTTAGGGTACGCTGGGGTCACATTTTGAAGCTTTTCCCACAGCCACGAGGGATAGAAACTTACTTTTTATTTTAAAATCCTTATGAAAAACAAATTTGGGGGATTTGGTTTTTAATTAAAAAACAGAATCTTTCACAGGAAACTTTTTTTTGGGTGGGGGGGAACCCTTTAAAAAATCTTGCATTAAAAAAAATTGGCATATTTTGACCAACTCTAGTTCAAACTTCACTTATGACACATGAGGGGGAGTGGGAGGAACTTTATTGTTGCTTGTAATGACATTTGTTTTTCCAGTTTTCAGTTAAATTGTTTAATTCACAGAGTGAAGGGGGAAAAAAATTTAAGGAAAGCTGTCATAAAAACCCATTATCCATAAATTATGGCATGATGCAACAAAATACAGGTGTTTCATGTTTTGGTCATTTCCTGCATGTTTTGATTGCTGGGAGTCAAATACTAGCAGGTTTGAGGCTGAGTTGAAAAGTGTAGGCAGATGAATGGGGAAATGCTAGAACTTTGGCTCCTCTATCTCACCGCTGGTCAGACAGTACAGACGGGATTACCATTTGCTGCTGCTGTTAGCTGGCAATAGATTACTATCCACCCCTCAAAAGCAAGGGACAAGCAGTGCGGAATTGTGCCTTGAGTCACAGAGCCTTTTAGGGTTAGTGCAGATTAGGCACAGCTCTGAGCAAGAGAGAGAACATAAAGTGCAAATCAGGAGTAAATCTGAAGTCAAGGGAGAATAAGGTTCAGTGTTTCTGATTATAATTATCTAGCTAGACAGTAGCACTGGGGGTTTAAAGAAATCGAATGACACATTCTCCAGAGGGTGATGGAGTCACTGCTTTCTCAGGGTGGAGACTTGTTATACCATTGACCGCTGTTCCACGGCACAGCCTGTAGTGGCTGAATGGGTTTGTTTTAAATAAATACATTTATAAAAATAGTAATGCAGTCTGGCCCTGTGTTATTTCCTGCAAAAGAGCCCTGCGAATCCCTGACAACTCCCTCTTTACAGTTTCCTTCCAGGCAAAAGGCTCTGTACGTAGGGGAAGTGACACTGAGTACACACATATCTCATGCTTCACATGGCATGGAAAGCATGTTGGCCCTACATTTTCTCCTATGGAGTCTAAATCATTGCAGGGGAGGCACATATTTCCTGCTTTATTTGCACATACATAGAGCCAGGTTTCAGATCCTTCACCCTAGCTCTGCGAAAGGGCCATAGGGCAGGCAAAAAGTCTCCACAGCGAACAGCACTGGTGCAAGGGGCCAGTATATACCAGCGATGGTTCTGCACTATCATGATAGAGCTCTCGGGGGAGATGGGGGAACCGGAGCAGACTTTGTACCTTGGAGATTTTCCCACAAGGGCGATAACCGTGCGTCAGAGGGTGTAACTTAGAGCAGCCCTCAGGGAGAGTTTGTCCTTCGCCAGAGGTTAAACTGGCTTCACTATCGCAGCCCCAGATGAATGTGCTCCGTAAAGAATAGGATACATATACATGTACATTAAATATGATATAAATGGCTCAAAGAATGAAGTACATTTGATACATGGGCCAGGCTCTGATCTCAGCTACTGTGAAGCAGTGTAAAATCTGGAGTAGCTCTGACTGCCATGATATCACCTCAGATTGGTGTGTACTGCTAATATATAAATATCAGATCATTCGGGTTGGCTGTTAGTGTGGTGCTAAGAAGTTGGATCGTGCAGTGGCTGAGCTGAAGGTCTCAGTCCAGTCCTCTACCGGATGGGTGTCAACATCCTAAAAACACCACCACAATTGGACCTAAGGCTCTGACCCATTGACTTCAGTGGAAATACCTCCTTTGACTTTAAGGGGTGTTGAATTGGGCTACAACTGGCTCCCTCAGCAAAAGCCTTAGGGAGAAGGGGCCCCGGAGAATGAGCAAGCTGCTGTCTGCCCTGTGGAGCTGGTCCCTCAGGAAGATGGCTGAAGTCTGTGATTGGCACGGCAGGGCTAGGGGAAGCTTTCACTGCTGTTGTCTGTGGGCCGAGGCGGTCAGTCAGTCTGGCGCTTTTTCACAGGGGCTGGGTTTGCCTTGTGTGCTAGGATGATACTTGATTGTGCCACAGTGAAATCAGTTCAGTTTCCTAGATGGGGAAGGCAAGGGAGTCACACGCCATTCCGCCTTGGTGCACTGCAGGTCACTGTCTGAATGGCCCATGCTATGAAACTCTGTGTGTGTTGGGAGGAGGACATGGAGCCTTTCCCTCTTTCTATCCTACATGGAAGCATGTCATCCCCATCTTGAGGGTAGAAAAGGAGCCTGTCAGCATGATATCTCCGCTAACTGAACTCCATTTTCATTGGAGAGCGCCATGGATAGTGTGTGTCGGATTGGGCCCTCTGTGTGAGGCTACTATTTCTTCACAGGCGTAAGAGCCAATTAAAACTGGGCTAGGTACGACACGCTCCTGCGTTGGTCATGGGTGTGCATGGCGGGGATAAACTAACTGACCTAATACGTCTCTTCCACCTTTGAACCCCAGTTCTTCCCCACTTCCTTGCATTGAGGTCAATAGGACTTACTTGGGTGAATGAGTCCTCTTAGGGTTGCAGGATTAGGTCCTTGGTCATATCTCCTCTGTCAGACCAGGCTTCCTCAGCAGGGCATCTAATGATCCACTTCTGTTTCTGTAGGTGTCTCTGGGATGATGAGTTACTACATGGACACAACCATTGGAAGCCCAGCCCCTTATCCTCTGGCCCGTCCAGGAGTAATGGTAAGGAAAGATGTTGGGTTATTTGTCTTTTATGCCATAGGAGTTTGGCACAGCATTGTAGGACTTCGGAGAAACTCTGCTTGGCAGCATGGACCGGCTAATGCCAAATAGCTGAGAGCTACTGTTTAATTCAGAGAAGCCACTCCACGTTCAGTTCTTATCCAAACCTTATCTGAACCTCTTGGGCTTGCAAACCTGAGCTGGGCATAGGAGCACAGATTCTTACACGAGTCAGAGCCGAAACATTCAGATAATGACCTTTGATGTATCCATGGCTCCTCTTCCAAAGCTGGCCCTAACCCAAATCCTTATGACCTCCATGGACGAATGCACCCGTACTGGGTTAGGGCTAAAGGCATCCCAGCTTTTTCAAATGTCAGACAAGGTTTGATTTGACTTTGGGTGAAGATTCTGGGCCAGATTCTGTTCTGCTTCCTGGAAGAAGGTGGGGGGAAAGATTTATTGGAACAGTCCGAGGGGACCTTATACGGAACACAGAACACCTTGGCATGCGTGACTAAGAATGGCTCCACAGTCCAGAACAGCCAGAGCACAAAGTACAGCGGACACTTGCCAGTCAGCCACTGGCACATGGCAATGGCTGGCACATAGTAATGATAGGGGCATAGAGGGATTGCATAGGGTTGCAAGCTGTACCTGAGCTGGGATATTCTGTTTCCTTTGTGCCAATGAAGTGGAGTAAAGAGGCTGTTGCAGAGGCCAGAATCTAACCCTCTACCTCAGTGTCTCTAATATTTCTATCATATAGGCATAGATGTCTACCTTAAAATCACATCAGCAGGCACTCATCTATCACAGTGCTGAGCAAAGTATAAGAACCTAGATAGGGCACATGAAAGCTGTAGATTTGGGATGGAGATATTAGGTGCTAAGAAGAACTGGTTGGAAAGTGGAATTTCCATCTTGCGGAAAAGTTCAATATTTTGATTGATTTTTTTTTATCCCAAAATGGGACAAAGTTGAAATAGTGAAAATTTTCACACAATAAAAAGTTCTGGAAAAAATCTCTGTTCAGAAACATAAAAATGAAACTATTTGATCACTTCAGAATAATGTTTTTTATTTCAGTTTCAAACTATTGATTTGAAATGGGAGTGGGGGTAGGGTAGGGGAGTTGTTTTCTTGATGGAAAATTGAAAAATGTAACTGAAATTGACATTTCCCCACAGAAAATCTTTCATCCCTCCATCCCCTCACCCCCCATCACCAACAAAACTAATTTTGTTTCTGATTTGGGGGAGATCAGATACCTCAGAACTCCACTGACCTCTGCATGGTTTTAGGAGGAGCAGAGTACGAAGGAAATGGTTAATGTTTGGCCAGTGATGGAGAGAACATGGCCTGGAAGCAGCTGGGACAGGGTGTGAGTGGAAGAGACTGGCGCTCTGCAGATGCCTGGGTGGTGGCAGCCCTAGGGATGGTTGAAGGCGGGGAAGGAAACTCTCTTTCCTGTTATCGCAAGTGACAACATCGATCTTTCCCACTGCGCTGGAGGTTACCTGGCTCATCCTGCCTCCTCCTCCTGTAACCTAAATATGCCTTATTTGAATGGAGTAACCCTGTGGCCATGCATTAACCCAGGACCTGATCCTGCTGCCATTGGCACCTAAGAACTTGTTGTGAATTTCAGTGGGGAAAGCATTTGATCGATTGGGGTCAAACACTTGTTTACTCTGATTTTGCATCTTCGATTTACTTACTATTAAGAACTGACTCCTGGCATTTATTCATCGCCCACACTCCTGTATCTGGACCAGTTTGTGTCTTAAACTGGGCCCTTCTTGTTCTCCTCTTGTGGGAGAAAGAGCGGGGATCCAGGCCACGTACAGCTGCTGCTAGCTTACTACATCCCCCCTTCCTAGGGTTCATATCTATTGTGCATCTTTGGAGCACTAAGGTGCCCAGCTGAGCCGCATGCCAAGGGCCCAGTCCTGTTAAGTCTTACCACCTGGCATGGCTTCCTCGGGACTACGCTACTCATGGTAGTAAGCACTGTGCCCGATAGGGTGACCCGATGTCCTGATTTTATAGGGACAGTCCCGATTTTGGGGTCTTTTTCTTATATAGCTTCTATTATCCCCCACCCCCGTCCTGATTTTTCACACTTGCTGTCTGGTCACCCTAGCGCCGGAGAGCGTTTGTCGGACTTGGCCCTTCTGAGGAGAATCTGCAGCCGCTCAATACACTCACTGGGGCAGATGGGAGCAGCTCCAAGATCTAGGGTGGCCACTCCTGCATCCCCAGAATACTGGGCATTCCCGTACTTCTGGGAATAGTGCAACCCCATCTCCGTGACCACGACTCTGCTGGTGTGGCCTCACACGCATGGTGGAATGCCGTTTTGAAGAGCCCTCCGTCCTGCCCCTGCTGGTGTGTCCTCATTGTCTGGGTTTGTCTAAGTACCGGTTGGAGGACAAACCTTAGAAAAGCAGGACTGCCCGCTTTAAAACCGGCCCAATGGCCTGCGTAACAGGAGCAGACCCCAGTGCTACAGGGGAGGGTAATATTATCCCTGTTCTGCAGTTTGGGAGTGAAGTCTCGTAGAGGGAAAATGACTTGGGTGATTCAGGTTTCTGAGTCCCAGCCCAGTGTCTTAACCACAAGATGTACCTGACTTCAAACAACTTTTCTCTATTTTTGGTAGCTGCTCATGGAATTTAGCACCATATTTCTTTTCTCTTACTGCCTCTGGCCTCCTTGTCCTCCTCCTTTACCCTTTGTCTCCGGCTCATTGAGTCCCCGACAGCTCAGGGCTAAGACCTCCTACTGACTGTCAGCTCAGATGTCCTCCTGTGGTCCCAGAGTGTGCAGAGATAGTGGTAGGTGGATCTTCGCTGGAGAGACCCTGATCTCTTAACCTTCCTCCTCGTCACCAGCAAGAATCTCCCTGCCAGCAGATCAAAGTTCTCTGGGAATAGGGTGCATGTCAGCCCACCCGCTTTACAATCTTCCTGTGTAAACAGTCCTGGTTCTCTTATCTTGAGTAATGGCAGTGTAATGGTATTGGGCTGGGAAAGCTCCATTGTGCCCATTGCTCCTGCTGTTCACATCTTCTTGCTCCCCCTTAGATGTGGTCTCTTGGACAGGAGCTTGGGGGCACATGTTTATAGTGGGAGCCCGTGGGAGTAGCTAGAGGTCCATCAACTCTTGCCCATTTCAGTTTCATTCTATGACCTCACTGCTTCCTCAGAAACCCCCTCCAGCGACCATTGCCCTTTGCTAGGAGAAGTAGCTCCACCACTGTCAGTCGCTGCAGGGACTGTGGGAGGAGTACGGGCACTGAAAGTTTCCCTGATAGCATGCGAGGGTTTCATGTGCATAGGGGAAACTGAGGCACAGAGCGGGGCAGTGGCTTGTCTGAGGGTGTACAGCAGGTCAGTGACAGTCACGATGAGACCTGTTTTCCAGACCTCAACACCTCCCATTCGGAGTCCGAGGTTTGCAGTAGATGCAGGTGACTAAATCAAAGGCAGAGGATTCTGTCATGTTGCAAAATAACCAGATATAAGAACACCACTGGAAACTTCTCCTTCAGTATCCTGGCTGGAGGATTGGACTGGACCCTCCCAGCCATCAGGTGTTTTTAATGCCTAATCCCGATTGATATTGAAGTCGTTAGGAGGCGAGGGGGCTGAGCACCTGGGACTGAGCCCATATACCCTTTCAAAGATCTTTGCAAACAGCCATCCTAGCCCTGCAGCACAAGAGTGACGGAGGACTGACTTCGGCATTGTGTCTCGGGGACTAGTCTCGAGTCCTTTATCCAGCCTACTTTTGAGCCTCTGCAGCATTCTCCAGACGAACTATTCTTCTTGTTTCCAAACTAATAGTTCCTGATGTCACGTCTAAAATTATCTTCTCCTTCCTGCAACTTCCTACCATTGCTGTGTCTAGCCCACCCCCCTGCTGCACTGCCCTGAGCCCACCCACCTGCCCTTTTTGACTCTGACCAGGCTCACGACGGCCCTTTTTCCAGAAGCTGGCTGAGCAATTCTTCAATTGCCGCTGAACCTGGGAGAATGTGTTCTCGGTTGGCTCGGTGCTGCTCCTGAAAACAGCCTCATGGAATCAAGGGGGTTCCACGTTCCCTGATATCACCAATTCAACGGGTGATTGTCCCTCCCCCCAATACCTTCTTCCCTGGAACCTGCCATCACTCTGAGGCATGGACAAGCCGTTGTCCTTATAATAAGCTTACAATCACCAGGGGTTCCTAGTTCCTGGGAGATGGGTTACATGATAGCACTAAAACCACCCTGCCTCTCCCAGGAAACCTACTCTGTGGTCCCAACAGCATGTAGGGTGGAGACGATGGGTCAAGACCAGCTGGGAGGTATGACCACTGAGTGCCTCTCCTGGGGAAGGTACCTAATGCTGCTCTTCCTTTGTGGCAAACCACACTTCCCTCTTTGTGTCATTTTCCCTGGTGCAGCTGCACCTCTGAGCAGAGGGGGCACAGATTGTATGCCCTCGTGTGTCAGGAATGAATGTGTCTCCCAGCATTAGCAAAGCTCTAATTGCTGATGTCGTGAAATGCACCGTGGCTAAGAAATACCAAGCGTTAATGCCCAAGCAAAGCAAAACTCTGGGTCCCAAGATCTCTTCTGAACAGGTGTCTTCTGCAGACAGACCATCCCCAAGAAGGGAATGAGGAAGGGATATTTGTCCAAACGTCGTTATCTTCAGTGTCCTGAAATTCAAGACAAGAGGCCTGTGATCTCTTAACTTCTGACAATGTTGCATGCCAGATTTTGAAAAAAAGGCTTTTGTGACCTTCTAATGACCCAGCTTGATACCAACTGAGGTGCTTTCAGGATGAATCATTCTGCATGATACAGTTTCTCTCTCTGAGTAATTCTCATATTTTTAGGGTTAGTTCAGGTGGGTCCAATTTTTCAGACACCAGGTTTTCAAGGGCTTAGCACCCTTGGTTGAGGCCAATCACCCAACATGCCGAGCTGTTCAAAATATGCTGCCTAAATATCGAAAAGAGCCAGGTGCCTTGGAAAGAACTGACTCTAGTAAAAGGGAGTGAAGAACGGATGTTAAAAGGCAGCAGCTTCCTGATGGCTGCTGGCGAATGAGGCCATAAGCACGGGCGAATATAGAAAGGGATGTTATGAGCTAATTTCTGGCCCCAGAATAGGTGGAGAGCAGGAGGGAAGGCATCCAAAATATCAGCTCAGTTCTCCCCCATGGGTGAAGAGGGGTGCAGCTTGCACCTGTGGGCAACAGAGTGCCGAAGAGAGAGAGTTCTGGGAGAGGGCCAGAGGTGGGTGCACAGCTAGGGTGACCAGACAGCAAGTGTGAAAAATCAGGACAGGGGGTGAGGGGTAATAGGAGCCTATACAAGAAAAAGACCCCAAAATCGGGACTGTCCCTATAAAATCGGGACATTTGGTCACCCTATGCACAGCTGCTGTCCATTGGGTTTCTGCTACCTGCTTTAATTGGTGGCTGTGGATCCCCACTAATTGGAGCCTGTCCTGGGCTGTGGTCTGCTAATGAGCAAAGGGCAAACAATGGACGTTTTGGTGTTTGGATTCGTGTCAGCTTTAAGCTTTGCATGCTGCACTTTCTGAACCTCTCAGGCCTGCAGAAGTGGGCAGGAAAATATTCTGGGCTTTCCAGTGAGAGTCCCAGAACATCCTGCATCCCTCTGGGCTTTTGTTTCCAAAGCCCCAAACAAAATATATTTTTATTTGACTCCAGATCAAAATGTCTGTTTTGAAATTTCTTCTGTAAGACATTTTCATGAGACACCCCCCCCCCCCTTTTATTTATTTTTTTGGAAGGAGCAGTTGTGCTATGTTTTGAATAGATCTGCTTATCAGCTATGTCTCCCTTGTAATTGAGGCAGGGTGCTGCCAATCCCTATGAAGATCCTTGGATGAGCTGTGGCTTTCAGTCCACCTGCTACCAGCAAAGGATTTGCTACCCAGTTTGGGATGAGTCGGCTATTCAAGAAGTGCCCACTGGCTTAGAACGCTACAACTCAGGTAGGCCCACTTTCTACTAAAAGATGGGGGATGAATTGAAGGTGCCTTTGTGAGCGTGGGAGGGATTTTATTTGTGTCCTCTGTAGGATTCGGCAGATGGCTTACATCTAAAGAGCAGCATTCTGGGTCTTTGGGATGAGAGCTTCTTGGGGGAACTTTGCAACCTCCTGGTCTCAATGTACTAACTTCCTCTTTTACAGCGGGGCCTATAGAAGCCTGTTATCTGACCCCAGCTAGGCTGGGTTGAGCAATAAATTACTGCTTACTGGACAATCTTAATCTTAATGTTATCTTGTTATCGTTCCCACCCGACTCTCCCTCTGGTTTCTGCCCTGGTCTTGTCTTGATATAAGATTGTAAGTTCTTTGGTAGAGGGGCTTACTTTCTTTTTGCTGAAATACCTGTACAGTGCCTAGCACAATGGAGCCTCTAACAGGGGTCCCAGGACTGCAAAAGTGTGTGTGTGTGTGGGGGGGGGGGGGGGGGGCGGTGGGTGGCAGGGGGAAAGGGAGAGGGAAGTAGCAGGTTGCAGTGTCATTCATTGAAATCTGTCCCCGCTGCCCCTCCATCATGCCAGCCAGCTCTGGGCGGAGGGCTGAACCCCCTCTCTGTCCTGTTGTTGTGTCCCTGCTGAGTTCAGGTTCTCAAAAGGTGGGGGTGGGGGCAGGCATGGCCACCCTGCTTAAAAAGTGTGTGTAATATCTCTAACCTGAGTCTGTCTTGCTGCCCTCTTCTGGAGTGAACATTAAACATGTGACTGTCTCCCTCTAGTGGCGATAGGCCTACAAAGATAAAAGCCCTAGTATTATTTAGACCAATTAGAGATTCTCCTTTTAGCTCAAGAGGTAGAAGCCTGTGTTTGGGGAGATGAGGTTCTATTCTCCCCCTTGCCATCTGTGTAGCTTACCATGGAGTCTGTCTCTTGTGACGTAGATGAGCGCTAGGGCAAGGATTTGTACTCCTGTGAAGTGACGTTGCTGGAGACACCCTGGCTCTCTCTTCTGAAGAGGGGACTGCAGGGGTGTGTCTGCCAGGTACGCTCTAGTATGTGCATGCACTTCTGTTCCATGCTGGATGGAATTCCAGGCCTTGCTGCCACAGGATCCTCATGTGGTCTTTGCTGACTGCAAAGAGGATTGTGCACTGAGGAGTAAGCCGAATATGAACAGCTGGTCACTACCTCTGTGATTCTGGGCCTGGTTAACAGAGTTGGCCCATCCTCCACCTGGACTGACTTCCTCGCAGATTGTTTTTGTACACAGGAGTGGGACCCTGGGGCTCCTGAGTTCTAATCCCAGTGTCACGTTAATGATGCTGTGCCCGAGTTTTCCCCGTCTGTAAAATGTGGATGACGTCTTGGGGATGGCGTGAGGAATAATTGGTGAATGCCGCTAAAGAGGCAACAAGAAGGCAGTGTGGCCAGGTGGATAGAGCATAGGACTTGGACTCAGGAGACATGGTGTCTATTCCTGGCTCTGCTGCTGGGTGAGTGCCCCGTGCCTCATTTTCCCCATCTGCAAAATGGGGATAATGATACTGACCTCCTATTCTTTGATATCTGCTGATGAAAATTTACATAAGAGCTAGGGAATATTATTCAATTCAGCAGCGTTTCCTTAAGATGGCTTCATAGCCAAAGGTCTTACTTCCATTCACAAAAGAGGAAACCATTCTCCAGCTAGGACCGTAGTCTTTCTCCTCCTCCCCCCAGTTCAGAACCATGTGTTGCAACTAACTCAGAGGGGAAGGTTGTAATCCCACTAAAGGGGTGAGCCCTCCCGTGTACCATCCGCTGTTCGCAATCTGATCTTGTCCGGCTAAGCGATGAGCTGTGACTCCAACTTTACTACCAAATTATTCGCTTTGTGGGTCTCTTGTCCTCCCTGCTCCATCTGTCTGTCTTGTCCACATGGGTCCTGTCTGTCAAAAAAGATTCTGAGCTCTGCGATTGTCTTTGTTTTTTATTGTGAACAGCGGGGCCTTGATCAATGATTGAGGTTCTTAGGTGATACCATACTAATTGCTCTCCCTAGAACATGACTTCAAGAGGCCAGACTTCCATGGAAATAACACTGAAAATCAGGTGGACCTTCCAGGTAAAAGTGTCGAACCACTTAGTGATCAGTGGGTGTCTTCCCCACCACCGTGTCTTTGTTTGTGGCTTGGAAGCACCTACCTCTTTTTCACAGGCCTACCTACTTGTAGAGCTAAGCCCGAGTTAGAAACAGACAAGTGACCAAGTGTTTGTACAGAACCCAGCCCCATGGGGCTGTGATCCTGACTGAGGGTCTTTGCATGACACTGTAATACAAGTCATCATCATTTTTAGCTTCTTTTTTTTTTTTTTTTTTGGTCATCCTCAGAGCATGAGATTCTCCAATTTATTCATAATTTGAAAGTCATTTACAAATTTAATCAATGACTAATTCTTGCTCTGTAGGTTGTTCAGACTGGGAATACTACAGTCATGTCTGCGATTTGTTCTGTCTCGTGTCACCAACCGACACAATGTGAATCTCAGATTGCATGTTCAACCTGAATACTTTCAAAGAGGCAGGATTGTCAGGGGGTTAGAGCACTTGTCTAGGACTTGGAAGCCCTGGTTACACAAAAAGTCTGTGGCAGAGCAGGGAAAATCACTTAGCTGTTCTGTGCCTCAGTTTCCCCATCTGCAAAATGGGGATAATAGGCCCTGCCTCCCAAGGGGGTCATGAGAATAGATACATTAAAGACAGGCAGATGTTCTCATACTATGGTAATGCAAGGCCAAATAAGCACTTAAAATAAAATTCAGGCTGGGCGAAAGTGACCCCTGGGCAGAAAGCCAATATGAGGTTATTGCATCATTTATGTCCCATGTAAGCCTATCACGTGTTGTGTAGGTTTCAGCGCTGCATAGGGCCTGTGCTGGCCCTCTGTCCTTTTCATCCACTGTTAGTTACATAAATTGGCTGGCTGTTCAGGGAAAAGCAAAGAAACCACATGATTAATGCAACAAAACAATGCAACAGAACTGGTGAATTTTACAATCAAGTGTATAATTCAAAATTTATTCTTGGCAAATATTCAAGCATTTCAAATAAAAATGTTTGCCTTTTTTTTTTTTTTTTTTTTTTTTGCCAGCAGTCGTGGTAGTGAAGCTCAAGCCTTGGTATGTTAGCAGGAGACAGGCTGTGAATGCAGTTGGACTCAAATTCCCTTTTGTATGCAAGTGAATATTCTCCTCGTTTCTTAATTTGGATATTCGCTCAGCTCTGTGGGTGACCTGCCTGACCACGATGCCGTGGTTCTCTGCTCTGACAAAATCTGTCCTCGCGACATTTGGATGTACTCGAACGTTGGCAAATCTGTACTCTTGAAAAGTTCTGTGTTTCTCCTCTTCTCTGCGAGAATGTACTCTCAAGGGAGCAGAGTACCTGTAACCCAGCCCCCCAATCCTCCTACAGGGTCTGTGAAATATCACAGCTGCAGGACTCAAGGCCTGATCCAAAGCCTGCTTGAAATCAATGGAAAAACTCCCATTGGCTTCAATGGGCTTTAGATTAGGTCCTTAATGGAGCAGTATCTGTAAAAGAAATCTGATTCCCCCTGGCAGGACCTCTGATAATCTATAGGGGATTCTTCTCTTCAATTCTCTCTACTGTACTTTAATTTAATCTACCTTTTGGCTTTTTTTTTTCTTTTATGCTGTCTTGCCTTTCTGGTCTAGAAGAGTTTCTAATTTTACTTGAGAGGAAACCCTTATTTGAATATATCGCTCCGCACTTTCATTTCTGCTCCTCTGCACTTTGGTTACACATGCAAGTCCTACACTGTCTTCTAATCTCTTTATGAAGAGGAGGCTATTTTGTTTTGATGGTCCTCATGTTGATAAAAGAAACAGAAGGAAAACCAAAGTGTGTAACGGTCCCTTTGTGATACAAAACTGCAGCTTTGCTAAAAGTTTCAGGCTCGCTTGCACTAACAGAAGAATTTTTGCCTTTGATGCTAGAGAGAGTTTATTTACATTTCGCTCTAAGTCAGATAAGATTATGGAGTGATATGAATAGGGGAAAGCGTGACTTGGAGTTTAACTGGACCATAAACATTGGCGGGGTGGATGGGAGGAGGGGTTATGTTTTTAAAAAAATATGCAAGAATTTGCAGCTGGAATGTGGATCGCTCTTTTTGCGTCACAGAGATGCGAGAGCGTAACTTGCCGCAGCTGGGCGGAGCGTTCTCGTGCAGCGTGTCAGGAAAGGTTTGCTCTTCTCTGGTTGCGTGAGCCTTAAAGCGAACGGCTCATCCGGAATCCGTGGTGAACTTTCCCAGGTGTAACGTACCTACTGCACCACTTGCTCTGTCTGCTCGGGCGAG
Source organism: Macrochelys suwanniensis (assembly GCA_033296515.1). Taxonomy (NCBI): domain Eukaryota; kingdom Metazoa; phylum Chordata; order Testudines; family Chelydridae; genus Macrochelys; species Macrochelys suwanniensis. The sequence continues at coordinate 13,086,018 of CM065796.1, forward strand.
GGGAAAATCAAGTGTTGCTGAGGAATGAAGTACAGTAGCAGAGGCCCTTGAGGGCCTAGGACTGAAATTTTAGGACATGCTCCAAGTCTGGAGCGAGGCCCATAATAGATGAGTTAATTCCCTTGGGCTGATGTAAAAGAAGGGGTGGCTTGTCAGTCCAGAGGGGCCGTGGCAGAGCTGGGTGGGAGCTCTAGGAGTGGAGTGTAACTCAGACTGAAGACTGGAATAGCAGGATGCAGGTTGTGATTGAGAGGTGTGTTTGGGGGTAGGGGGAGGCACAGGATTGGAACAGCAGGGGATGCTGCAAGTTAGGGGTAAGGTGGACGGGAGGTGGAATGGCAATGCAGGACTGTGGTGTATTTACGATGTCAATACCTCCAAGACACCTGCCAGCTCATTATGTGACTAGCCCGGGCTCTCTGCCTCTCTTCTGTAAGCATTACCTTTCCCAAACAAAAAGCAAGCTGTCCCCTGGTGCACAGAAACCCGCAGTGGTGGAGGAGGATCCAAATCCGGGGTCTTGCAGTAAAGGTGGGCAAGTGGGAGTCAGATAAACTAAATCTGTACTCACATTGTGGCCCTGACCTTTATGGAAAATCAGAAAGGTGATTTAACAGTGTCAATGTTTGCAGTGTCGGGGGGGGGGGGGCCTGAGCTGTCCTGCCTTGGTGGGAGATGAGGGTGCTCTGCCTTTGCACAAGGTTCTCTGCACCTGGCAGGATTAGGCCCCTGGGAATTGGCTCCCCTTGCATTCTGAACAGGTGCAGGAGTGGAGGTATCGCGGGGCGCCAGCGGAGCGCTGACTTCATGGTATGACTAACCCAATCAAGCGCAGGGCGGACTGGGGATCCCTGTGAGGGCATGGGGGCCTCGCCCAGTTTCTGTCTGAGACTTTGGTTTGGATCGATCAAATTCTCGTCCAGGATTTAGGCAGCCAGGAATGTAACTGTCTCTCTGCAGAAGAAGCTAGCTTCTGCCTTTGTCCTAATCTGGTTCATCCTTGTGATGCGGCTCCAGGGACTCTCAATAGGATACAGAGCCCTTCACTTTTCTAGGTCACCGGTATGAAACTAGGTGTTCGCAACCCTCTGCTGTGCTCTGTGTGAAATGGCAGCGAACCCTTGCCGAACTGAGAGGCCTCCACACATCCCAGAAATCACCCCTACCACCCACCCATTGGCACTTTATCCAGCTCCGCAGATGCTGGACGTGTGGTTTGGAAGCATGTGACCCCTGGAGGGGTAAGTTGAGGTGGAATCTTGCTCTACCATTTCCCAGGATATACTGTTCAGTGGAATGAAAGATGCCTTCAGCCCGATGCCATGACTAGCACAAAACTATTGGAGAGAACCAGATCTGAGGGCAATATTCAGATTTGGGAACTGAAATATTCTTGGCAGCATCTTCTCTAGCTAGGGATATTTCAGTAAACTCTGCTATTATACACAGGTTTATTTGATCTAGTGGTAAAAATAATCCTGTTCTTAATGGGAGAGATGGCTGAAATTACTCTAGTTCAGGAAGAGGAAATTTTCATGAATCTTTTCGTGCTGCATTCAGCAGATCCTAACAGCGAGGTGTGTCCCACCATAGATCAGATGTTAGCATCACTTCATTAAATTGCTGAGGACAATGGGCCTGGGTCCCCTGTTTGTTCAGCAATAAATGAGAATAAAACCTAGCCTAGGAGGTGACAGAAATAGCTACAGAGAGCTAGATTCTTTCCTCCCCACCTTACTATGCAAATGGTCCCATTGTTTCCAATGAGGCTACTTGCATAAAAGGCACTGTCCACCAGGAATGCGGGGGAGGCAGGATAAAGGCTTTGATGAGCCTCATAAATAGGCTTTGAAGGATTAGATTTGTATTGATGAATGTCAATGTCACCACACACACACACACACACAATGTCCATGGTTAATAATCAACATTTACAGATGGGCTAAGTAAGAAAAATGCTGCTTTAGAAAATTAAGAGTTTGACTTTAGCATATTTGCTTTGTATAGTTTGACAGATGATGTTGATCATTTTGTGTTTTAACAGGTATAAAGCTTTAACTTTTTAATGACAGTAGACATCAAAATTCAAATGATTCTGACTCCTCCATTGTCTGATTCCCCCCCCCCGCCCAAAAACAAATTCTAAAGAGATCAAAATAGAAAAACTGCTTAAACATAGATATCTGTCACCATTAGGAAAATAAAAATTGAATTTTGCCACACCTACTCAGAACGCTCTGGTGGTTGGCTTGAAATGTTTCACGGACCTGCCACACTGGCCTGGAAATCTCTCTCCCTGTGCACTAGTCAGACTTGCCGTAACTCCGGCTCTGTCTGTCAAGCTGCACTTTTGTGCTCAGATGGGAACTCCAACGGTTTGGTGCAGGTTCATCTTGTGCTAATGGCTGAGCTGCTTCATCCAAACCAGCCTCTTCATTTCCCTCCACCTGCCCTCCCCAAATCACTCCGCTGTTCTGGTGCATCAGGTACAGAGGAAGCCGACGAAATTGACGGGGTGAGGCGGTGACACTTCAGTCAGGCCTCATCTTGCTAACAGCTCTAGCCTCCTGAGTGTTGCACTGGGTCCCAGGTCTTGCCCTGTGCAACCCTTGAGGCAATCAGAAACCCTCTTTCCTGACCGATCGGACTTGGGGAGGGGGGGGGGGGGCTGCCACAGAGCAGTGCGTGACCCCACATGGGGTGTGTGACCACTGCATGCTACCAAGATGGCCGTTGTTATCAGAAACTATCCTATTCCCAACTGCTGCTCCTGGGCTGAATCCTCTGCAGAATGGCACTCGTGCTTGGTGCAGCAAGGGTGGGACAAGCTGTCTCTGTGCCACCTGTCCGATCCCTGTTTATAGGGCTGCCGGAGTGTGAAATTGTCCCTGGCTGCGCTAAGTTCGCTGGCTGTGGTAGACCCATAGAAACTGCTCCACCAGCTGAGCTCTGGCCGGAGCCAGGCCAGTGCAGTGGTACTTCTGTGGCCTCTACGTGTTAGAATCCAAGGAGCTCGGTCTGAGGTGATGGGTACTAACCCACGTTCAAACTTCTTGCCTTGTAGAACTCAGTGCTGAATGCAAGTGGGAGCCTAGTCTTAACGGCTGGCAAAATGTCACCTTTTGTCCCTCCCAGGACCACGGAGGAACCCCCGATTTTCTCCCCCTCCCCCCCACACATACACCCTTCGCTTTGCTGTGATCTTCACTCAGAATCAGGCAGACGCAGGGCCTGTGGCTCATGAATGAGAAATAAATTCACTGGGGCTGCTCTCAGCTGGGTGACGGGGGACTATGAGGGCTCCCCCACAAAGATCCCGCCACCGTGGCTCCAGATTTACTGTGAAACCTGCCCTGTCGCCCCCCTCTCTCCCCGATCTCTGGTGGAGTTCCCCAGAGGAAGGCTCTCTTTGTGTGCATTTTCTGGGATGTTTTCCAGGCCCTCTCTCAGAGGAGGGGGGAAGGGGAGTGAAGGCCAGCATGGCTCAGCCCCCAATGGCTTCTCCAGCTGCAGCACATTTTCGAAGTGACGCTTAAAAAAAAAAATGCTCTGCATTTTTCCACATTCTTTTATCCTATTTTTAACAGCAGCCTCCTTCCCTTTCTCAGCCTCCTCTGACACTTGCCCCCCCACCCCCAAATGCCGCTGCCTCCCCCGCGCTCTCTCTGCAGAGATGAATGGGCTTCTTTTCACAGGGAAAGCACATCTGCCTGTGCCTGGGAGCCCTGGCAGCAGTTCTCAGGCACCCTTGGGCAGGGCTTCCACTGGACCATCCCTTCCGCCATCCCTCCAGCAGAGGGGGTGGGGTGGAATGGGGCAGAGAGAGACATAGGGGGCATCCAAGGAAGACAGGTTGGGCTAAGGGCAGGGGAAATGGGAGCTGAGGATATTTGTTCTACTACTAGACTAAATGAAGGGAGTGTATTTGCATGAAATTCCCTGCACAGCTGTCCCATCTCTCACTGTCCTGCCTTCTTTCCCCCCCGCCCCCTTTATTCACTGCCACCCTGTCTGCAGCAGTCCAGCACAGGGCCCTTAACGGGAGCAGGGGGTGGATGGATGGATGAATGGGCCCTTTTTGCCTCGGTCTCTCATCATCCTCCAGCCTGAGTCAATGCAGCCCCTCACGACAGCTACAGCCTGGGAGTCTGCTTCTGTTCATAACCTGACTGGAGTTGGTTTCATTGGACCCCTTCACCCCCAGGATGTCTCATTGGCTGGGAACTTAATTGCATCACAGCGCCCGCTCCAAAGGAGGCTCTGGAGTTAGTGGAGAACAGACACAATTCTCTCCATGAAGGGGCACTTATTCTGGCCCGACAGCAAAGCTGCTCCTTTCAGCTGAATCATAAAACCATGGACCATTTGTGGTCGCTAAATCTCCCACGGCTCTGTGAGCAAAGGCCGGGCTCTCAGTCCTGGTGTTGTGGCTCAGATCCAGCTGGGTAATTGCACTCCGCCTCTCAATCCCCTCTGCAGCGTTAGTGGGACAGGGAATCATGCTCCACTCCATGTGCTGAGTCGTTGTGAAGTGTTACATTCCGCCCCAGAGGTGGGTGAAGTGATTGAGCTTTCTATGAGCCATGCTGAGAAGCCCCCAACTGCCATTAGTATCAGTGGGAGTTGAGGGCATTCCTCACCCTATATGAGTCGCTCAGCACCCTGAGACTATAATTTTTGCAAGTCTATGTGGAAAGCACTTTTTGAATCAGTCTGGAGGCAAGACAGTGGGGGAAACTGCCTGGCTCCACCTCCGTGTATCCCCTCTATAAGACAGCGCCGATGTGCGCGCTGAAGGTTTATTTTCATGTAATCAGCGGGATGATAAAAATCCAGGGTTTTGCTTTTCTATTTGTTTCTGGTCTGAGTCTGGAAAATCCAGCCTCTGGCCTGATGAGCTTCAAGAGCCCTTTGTAGTAGGTCACCACCAGGGACTGAGCCTGGGATATCCAGCATTAAAGCCTTTATCACTGGAACTACATGCAGTAGTAGTAGTAGACTCTTATCCTCTGTGGCCCAGCCATTGAAGTGCATTGAACAGTGGGTTATGCCTGCAAGAGTTAGACCAGTGATTGAAAAGGCCTGCCCTGGTCTGGATGGCCACCATGAGGTGAGCCACCATATCTACTGAGCCCTGAAGCTCCTCACAGAGGAACAGGAGCGTGGGATCTCTTTCTAGGTCCAGAGCTTCCAGTCTGTGAGGCATGCTGTGCACTCTTTAAAGCCAGTACCAGAAATGCCCCAGGATGCTGCTGGCAGACTTGCAGAGAGAAGCACAAAGACTTAGGCAAAAAGGTGACCAGCAGCTCTAGCTGCCTGTATTAAATAGCCTGTAAAGAGGCTGTGGGGAAAGGAGTAGAGAACTGAGAGTGGAGTAAAGATCTTCATTGGGTCAGAGAAGCAACAAGCTGGGAGATGCTGTCACAAAGCTCTGGAGGGTCACCATGGAAGATGCATTTGTCTTGGGATGGGTCAGTCTCCGAAGGTTCAGATCTTGCATTTGCTTCAGATAGGCCTCATCTGAGCCATTCCCGCCTCTCTGGCCTGCAGAATGAGGCAGGGGCCTGGTGGGTCACGGGGAGGAGAGAATTATCGGCAAGGTGTTTGAACCTGAGTGCTTCACTTTGAGCTTAGGGTGAAGGGAGTGGGGGAAAGGGGGTAGGCCAACGGCTAACCTGCCCTTAAGCCCAGCTTCAAACAGGTCTTGAAGTGGACTCTACTGTCTAGTCCTGTCATAGTGCCATCCAAACAGGGCCGGCAAGAGCTTTCCGGCAAGTCTCCCTCTTTCATTTATCTTTGAATGGAAATGGTTGGCTGAATGACGTACAGGGGAGGAGTGTGTGTGTGTGTGTGTGTGCAGGGGAGGTGGGGAACGTGGGGGCTGGAACCCTGGAAAAACAGCCTGTTTCCTTCAGCTCCTGGCAGAATGGAGTGTGGCCCCCCCCCATCCTTCCAGATGTTCACTGTGTTTATAGCTGCTGAAGCAGGAGACTGAACTCCCTCATTAATACGGTTTTCTTGCTCGCTCTTTTACATTGAAGCCAGAAGTCTTGGTTCAGAGGCTGCAGCTGGATAAGAGCTGGGGGTGGGGAAGAGAGAGGGGAGGTGTGTGCGAACCTCCCATCCCATTCAACTTCCCCCCGCCCCCAAATCCTCCCAAAATACACATGCCCTGCAAAAGAAAAACACTAGCAGATTTTTTATTTCAGAAAGTAAACACTCAGGCCATGGGGGTCTGGAGGTTATGGGAAAAGAGGAAACCATCGGCCTAATCAGGCAGGGACACACTTCCCCTGCTGAAATAAACCAGAAATCATTGCATTACAGGGCTCCTCTGCGGTTAACCCTGGTGCTGCCACCACAGCTGAATGATGGTGAGCTGGGGAAAACTCTGAGTTTGCTGAAACATCCCCTCTTTTCCCCCACACCACCCGATTTCTAGCCAGAACGGGATACAGCCAGCAAAGGGGTGGGGTGGGGGAGGCAGGAGGCAGCAGGCAGCGTTCGATATTAACCCTTGAAATGGCGGGCCTTTTACAAAAATCCGACAGAGAGGTTATCATTTCCTACTAAATTCTACAAGGTTTATGGACCACCTTATAGAATTTCACAGCCAATTTTATCTCTATTTTAGAATTCTATATAATGGTTTCAAGAACCTATGGAGAGGAGATCATTCTCTGTTAGAATCAATAAGATTGCAGGGTCCTATTCAGCTTCCACAGAATCCTCTTAGTTTTAAATTCTGGAAGATTTTTGCACAAGAGAAATGAGTCATTAGATTATGAATACTTAGACTGTAAATCCGTTGTGTGCTTGCACAGAGTCTATCACAGTGGGGACCTGGGCCATGATTAGGTGCTACCGCTAGACTAATAACAATGAGTAGGGTACATATGACTGAATCACACACCCTCTGGACCGAATTTTCGAATAGCTCTCGAGCTGTTGCCTCTAACTCTGCACTTGGACTTTTCCCATGTCCAGTTTGTGGTCCTGGAGCTATCTCCTATCAATGGACAGATGTTAGTGGTGCTCTGCATAAAAGGGATGTTGTAGATACATTTCTAAAAGTAACTGAGTTTGAAACACTGTTTATCATTGTAAATTAATAAATAATATTAGGCAATTGTATACTACCTGCAAATTCTAGCGAGGTACTCACCTGGCACGCATTACCTAGCATCTGAGCAGCACTCTGTCATAATCAGTTTATCCTCTCTACATCCCTGGAGCTAGGGAAGTATTAGCCTCATTTAACAGATGGGAAACTGAGTCGGAGAGGTTATAGCTGGGAATTTCTAAGAAGCCCAAGGAAGCTAGGCAGCCCACTCCACAGAGTTTGGGACCTAAGACAGATATATCATAATGTCTTAAGACAGAAATATCAGATAGATAAGACAGAAATATCATAATGTCACTGTATACATCCATGGTACGCCACACCTTGAATACTGCGTGCAGATCTGGTTGCCCCATCTCAAAAAAGATATTCAGATTGGAAGAGGTACAGAGAGAGGCAACAAAAATGATTAGGGGAATGGAACAGCTTCCATACAGAGGAGAGATCAAAAAGAAGGGGGCAGCTCACCTTAGAAAAAAGATGACTTGAGGAGACATGATAGAGATCTGTAACATCATGAATGGGGTGGAGAAGGTGCATAAGGAAGTAATATTTACCTCTTCATATAACACAAGCACTGGGGATCACCCAACTAAATTAATAGGCAGCAGGTTTAAAACAAACAAAAGGAAGTATTTCTTCACACAACGCACAGTCAACCTGTGGAACTCATTGCCAGGGGATGTTGTGAGGGACAAACATATAACTGTGTTCAGAAAAGAATCTGATAAGTTCCTGAAGGATAGGTCTATCTATGGCTATTAGCCAGGATAGTCGGAGACACAATCCCATGCTGTAGGTGTCCCTAAGCCTCTGACTGCCAGATGCTGGGACTGGATGACAGGGGATGGATCACTTGATAATTGCCCTGTTTGGTTCATTCCCTCTGAAGCACCTGGCATTGGCCATTGTCGGAAGACAGAATACTGGGCTAGCTGGAGCATTGGTCTGACCCAGTATGTCTATTCTTATGCTTTGGAAATCCCAGCCTATGTGTCACAGAGCACAGGGAGTCTGCAGCAGAGTTGGGAACTGAGTACAGGTCTCTTAAGACTTAGTCCATTGCTTTGCAACATGACTCTCTGTCCTACCCATCTTTAATATTTTGTGAGGACCAGGGCAGGAGCAAAATCCAAGACCTTATTTTAAATCTAGGAGACACGATCTTTTCAATGATAATCCGGGGCAACCTTCTTTTACTCAAAACAGTCTCCAAGATCATGTTTGACTCTCCAGCCAGATCACTCAAAAAAAGTGCAACTGCTACTGATCTCGGCCGGATTTACACCAGTGACCCAGTGGTGAAAGGTTCCACCTATGGTCCCCTAAGCCATCATCCAGCCCCTTTCAATGCCACCACTATAATGCAGCACATCCCAAGAGCGCAGTGTGATGGAGAATGGCAGAATCACCAGGCTTCCCCCTTGCTATCTCAAGAATGCCCCTGAATAAGTACGTGTTACCACAGCTTAGGGGGGATTGAGGACTTGAATGCAAACTAAATTCCATGTGGATACTAATGTTGGGCAGATTTCGAAAGGTTTGGAGTTGGTGTCCAGCTCAGATAAGCATCCGAGTTTAGACGCCTCTCTGCATCTTATCTGAGCTATTTGAATGCCTTGAGTCTGCAAAACTGGGCTGGAAATGTCATGGGAGCAGGCTTTCTTGTGCTGTTTTGGGTTTATATAATTATTTGTAGTGCCTACAGATCCCAGTCCAGATTGGACTTTCATTGTGCTAGGCACTGTGCAAACATATAGTAAGAGACAGTCCCAGTCCCCAAAGAGCTTGCACTGTAAGGGTGGGAGGGGAACTGAGCAGAAGTGACTTGGACAGCAGGTCAGTGGGAGGGGGGGAAGTAGAACCCAGGTCTCCTGTCTCCTTATGTAATGTCCTATCCACTGCCATGCTGGTTCTTTTGATTTCTGGCCTTGTTTGGATCCCAGCATTGCAGAGGTATGTGAATGCTGGTAATAATGGCATGAAGGTACCCAGATGACTTTAAACTTTTATATCTTAGATGTGGATTTTGGCTCCTTTTTTTGGTGGCAAAAGGACCCTGCCCAGATCTTCCCAAAGTTTGAGATAACTCCTATATGTGGTTTTAGTTTGGTCTCATCTCTGGATCTTGTGCTCTCCAAATTGGGTTTCTTTCCTTCCATAGATAACCCAGATAGGAATATTGCATTTTTACTGTGCTATCTGCCTGCTCACTAAACCTTGTCCCTCTTCAACCCTGCTGCTTGAATAGGGCTCATAATTCAATTGGAAAGAACATTCTGCAGCTCCTTGTCGGCCTAAGTAGCCGGCAGATACATTCAGTTGAGGTCTCTGTCCTCATGGCTGTTTTCTCTATTGCTTCTACGATCCTGTCAAGAAGGAAAGATTCTCTTGTGGTGAAAACACTGGACTGGGAGACCTGGATTTGATTCTTCTCTTTGTCACTTACTTCCTGAAGGAGCTTGATCAAGTCACTTAGCCTATCTGTGCCTCAGTTTCCCTTACTGAAGATGTGTGTGTGGGGGTTAATACCTTGCAAGTGTGTTGGGAGGCTTAATTAATTAACATTAGTAAAGTGCTTTCAGACCCCATAAAGGAAGGTGCTATGCAAATGCTGAGTATTGCAATCATTTGCTCCCTCCCCTTTCCAAAAAATGTTGGACAGACAAACCTCCCCTTCCACGAAGCAGAAAATCCCCTTTGCACAGTAGATGTCTTAAGCAATACCAAGGCACTCGAAAGTCTTGATAGGCTATCCCCGTGAAGCTATGCACAGTCTGCAGAACACGTGCCGAAGCTTACACCGAATCTCTGGTCTCCTCTTGAATAGCAAGCCTAATTGCGTGAAGGCTTCTTTTCAGCACATAGGATGGGCCCTTCCTTGTGGGTTTTTAGTATCAAAAGGCTTTGTAAAGTTGCAGCATGTTGACTGTTGAATATTTCACAATGGATTAAATACTGTTCCTCTCCTCACAGCTGTTTCGCGGGGAAGCAGGCGGCATCTCTCCGGCAGTTGGGTGGGCTAAGGAGATTGCGTGTGTGAAGGGTTTGGGCAGAGAGTTTGCATAGAAATTGAAGGGGATGGTGTGGCAACTGCTCTTAGCCATGGGAGAGCGGCAGAATGGGTTGTGTTTATGCTGGGGTGGCTCCTCTTAGACGCGGGAAAGGTTTGGGATTGCAGATGGAGTTTGCTTTATAAGCCCTCTCTTCTGTGTTATAATTGCGGTGCTAGATTCTCAGCTGGTGTGAATTGGTGCAGCTCCATTAATGCCAATGCCATTAAGACCAGCGGAGACACTTCACTTCTTAAAAGGACAATTCCATATTTCCAATGTTCATGGTTTAATCCTGGGCCCGTGCACCCGCACACCCCTCTGGGATGTGAAGGTTAGCAAATGGTCATGAACAAATCAGCGTTTCAGTCTAAAGCTTGGTATAGCAACATCTGCCTCCATGGATATGTCTACACAGGGATAAAAAACCCTTGGCTGGCCTGGATCAGCTGACTTGGGCCCTGGGGCTGAAAAATTGCTGCGCAGACATTCAGGTGTGGGCTGGAGCCTGACCTCTGGGACCCAGGGAAGGTCCTAGATCAAGCCCAAACATCTACACAATGATTTTTAGCCCTGCAGCCCAAGCCCTGCAAACACGGGGCCATGCCATGGAGCTTTTATCCCCATGTAGACGTACCCCATGTGAAAACCCACTCAACCATCACTATTAGCAAAGGCTTCCTTTTAGCTCGAAAATAGATCTATATTACATTGAACCTCCCTTGGGTTTCAGTTAAAATGTTCTGTGCACTTGAACCCAGAAAATAGTTGTGAAGTTTGTGAAATCTGAATTTCCTCCCTACGCTTCATCACGAGTCCATGTGACATTAGCTTGTTGGCTACTGGAATCATAAACGCCGGCCAAATTCAGCTCTTGGAGGCATGAGCAACCCCCACTGACTTCAGTGCAAATTGTACATGAGGACAGAATCTATCCTTTAAAATATAAGGGCCAAATCCTGGCCCCACTTAAGTTACTTGCAAATCTCCCGTTGACTTCAGTGGGCCTGCATCTGACTCTAGTGCAGCATGAAAGTATTAACGGCCCAAATGTGCTCCATGGGAACTTTGCCATTGACTGCAACTGCAGCAGGATAAATAACAAGAGTTCAGTAAAGCTCTTCATGGAACTGTACATGGAGACACAACAGACAGTGCATAACCAACCATGTATCATCCTAGAAAACATCTCAGGTGATGACAATGGATGAGTATTAGAGTATTTGCAGGGAAAAGGAAGACTGGGCAAAATATGTCTCTCAACTAGTGATGAGCAAGCTGGTTTTGGTAAATAAGAACTAACCCAAACCTTCCCCCTGAGGTCATATATAACTATTTTTCACCAGTCAAAAATGTTGAGATAACTCCTTCCATTCCTTCCTATTCTTCATTGTCATGGTGGTCTCCGCATCACCACGATTCAAACAGGATCTAAGGCATTCATGGTGATGGGCACGGTGTAAGGACCAAAGTAGAAGAGAATAGGAAAAAAAAGTGAGGATATGCCTTGAGGGAGGCTGTTCAGGTGGGATTTCTGACCTGGCCAGGGCTAGAAATCTTATGAAAGGATCTCTCATTATGAGATTTCAACCTGGTTTTGCAGGCCCATGGGGTCGGGGAAATTGTAGACGCTAGAGATGGAAAAGGTCGGCCCATGCCAGTTCCAATGCAGTGTGGTGTTGTTACCGTGAATGACAATACAGGAAGCTTGGCAAAGGAGAGTTTGGCTCCAGACGTTTAATACTTTATGCTAACTAGATGAAAAGTAAGAAGGAAAATTTTGAATATGCCAGGAGAAATTTCAGATCAGCCTCCCAGGGAATTGGTGATAGTCTCACCACTTGGGACTTTTAATCCAGACTGGATGAGGCAATTTTTCCCTCCTTCTTCCCTTGCCCTGTACCGTGTGTTGTCGTTTATATTAGTAATAACACCGAGCTCTACTCCAGTGCTTTCAGCTCTGATTAGCATTTTGCAAAGGAGGGCAGTATCATTAGCCATGCTCTACAGAAGGGGAAAGTGAGGCATGGGGCAGTGACTTGTCCAAGGTTACGCATCAGGTCAGTGGGCGAGCCAGCAAGTGAGAAAGGCTACGAAATCTGAATGGTTACAGTTTACGCCCTCTCTGCACTGGTTTAAATGACTAAACAAGGTGCAATGCAACAGGGAATGCAACCCCCAGGCTCTTATCAGAGTGAGGCCCGAGGCTGCCAGTTTCAGTGAGGCTGCTCAGAAATGATCTGTCAAAACTGTTTTTTGATGGAAAACTTGGGGCTTCGACTACAACAAATTTTTTCTCAGAGCATCTGCTTTCTATGGAAAATTCCAGTGTTTTGTCAATAAACTGAATGCCCAAAACCAAACATTTTTCAGCCAAAAACCAAATGTTTTGATTTTTGATATTTCCATAAAAAGTGGGAGTTTTCCATGGAAAATGCCAACAAAAACAAAAAAGAATGATTTTTTTCTCAATTTTTTGCGGAAACAAAACCCTGTTTTCCCACAAGCTCTAAAATTCCAGGAACGGATCCGAATTGCTTCACTGTACAGGACTATCTGAATCCAGGATTCTGAACTAGTGATTATCTAGACCAAGCCTGCAGAGGGGGAATCTGCACCAGATTAAAGAGAGTGACCCACGCATGGAAAGAATTGACCTCCTATCTCAGATCAGACAGCGTTTGAAAGGATCTTTCTTTCATGCAATTTGTGTGTCAGCCTGTAACTTTCCACACCAGTATTTGTGAATTGAATCATATTCATTCCATATTTTCTAGTCTGGGAAACCTACTCTAGTGGTTCTCAACCTTTCCAGACTACTGTACCCCTTTCAGGAGTCTGGTTTGTCTTGTGTACCCCCAAGTTTCTCCTCACTTAAAAACTACTTGCTTACAAATACAAAAGTTTCCCAGCACCCTATTACTGAAAAATTGCTGACTTTCTCATTTTTACCATATACTTATAAAATAAATTGATTGGAATATAAATAGTGTACTTACATTTCAGTTAGTATATACAGCAGTATAAACAAGTCATTGTCTGTATGGAATTTTAGTTTGTACTGGCTTTGCTAGTGCTTTTTATGTAGCCTGTTGTAAAACTAGGCAAATATCTAGATGACTTGATGTACTCCCTAAAGGACACCTACCCCTGGTTGAGAACCACTGACTTACCCTTTCATTTGGGCTAAAATGGCCAGGTGACAATGAATGTGCACAATGCCTTGAAAATGTCATTTCATGTCATTTCAAATCAGCTCATCTCCCTCCAAATTTTGTAGCCGCTGAGAATAGAAGGTACCTTCTGAAATCCTCTCCTGCCCTCTCATAGTTCATTAGTCACCAGTTTATGGTGACATCAGACAATTCCTGCTGTGCTTTCCGCTCCACGCCCACCTGAAACAAGATGGTTTTATCAGGGCTTTCCCACATTTGCCAAGTGAAATTCAGCGTCCCACTCCCCATCTCTGCCACTCCTCACTTCATTAGCTTTCTAGATGTTTATAAATGGAAGAGATAATATTTTTAGTTTCCAGTTTGAGTTTCCAGGGCAGCCACTTTCTAAAGCACTTAGGAAGTTTAGAGAAGAGGAGGTTATATAAACGGCTTTTCCTCCTGGGTTCTTATTAATCGAGTGGCTAGGGGAGCTGTTCCCATAGCTCTCAGGAGAAAGGGCACTGGCTGGGTAAGAGGGGGCCCTGGTTAATGTGCACCTTTCTGCGCTCTCCTTCTCGATCCCTTTCTTGAGATGAATGAGGAACTGAAGCTGCAAAGTTCAGACCTGGATCTGTGTTTTTCAACACACCACAATTCAGGGGTTCTTAGATCAGAGAAGCTTTGTCTACTGGTTACCATAGAGGACCGGGTATCAGAAGAAGTAGATGCTACTCTCTGGCTCTGTTACTGGCTTATTGCATGGCTTTAGGCAAGTCACTTAACCTCTTGCAATGAAAAATTTGGATGAGTGAAAACCTCCCTGTAATTTGACCTAAAACGTTTGCATTGGCAGAGGGTACAGTAAGTATGATTTGAATAGCAATGTGCATTGTGGCAAGTTATTCTTTGTGCTTTTACTGCAAAATCCCACATATATATGTGCGTGCACATGCACACTCATTATTTTTTTTCTGGCAAGCTGCAGAGCATCTCTAAACTCCTCAGCACTTTCCCACCCATGCTCCAGCAGCATTGGCTGTCAAGAACGGGCCATGAGCAATAAGGGAGATGTGTGGGGTTTTTTAAAAAGGAGCTCACTTCATGTCCAGTTCCCACCAGGACAGAAACAAAGCTCTGTCTCCTCCCCCATCTCCTTCCTCTCACTTTCTCCCCAGGACAAGAGTTGGGATCTGGGATCTTACTGCTTCACTTGTGTGGAAAGAGGTTTGACCACACTAGCAGCTCCAGCTGTTCCAGGGCTGGAACTGGAGGTCCACAGGAAATCAGCTTATTAGTCTGCAGACCCTCCTCCTGGTCTTCCAGCCATACACTGTTGGTGTGAAAATAACGATTTCAATGGCCAAGGATGGAAAATAATGATTTAATTGGGGCAAGGGGGATGCACTCCACTAATGCTGACTACAGACTTGGCAGAAAGCAACCGTATTTCTCCTTGGTCTGGGGAGCATGTGTGATATGATAGGGGGAGGTGTTGGACATCTGGAGCAATTTAGCAGTGTTGTGGTCTTTTGTTTGCTGGGCTTTAGCTCGCGTGTAAACGCAAATTCCCCCAAAGCGGAAGGTGATGGATGGAGAAAGTGAAACTCACGCCTTGTTCTGAGCAGGAACACGTTGTGTTTGGGAAAGGGCCCCTCTGCTTCTGTGTGACCCATTCTAGTGATTCTGAATTGAAGTCGAGTTGAGACAGCATACTGGACTTTCTGAGCCGACGGGCTCAACTGTTCTGGCAGCTACCATGCGGAGAAAGATCATCTGAACTTTCCTGACAGGCCAAAAATGTTTCAAGATGGATTTGGGGTGACGGTTCAGGTCAGTTCTTATTTTATCCAGACCAGGTTGGCCTCTATTTGAGAGACATATTTTGCCCTCTTGCCCTTGATGCCAAAACACTAATGAGTCTTTATCTATATTATATTGTACTCGGGTTATGGATCCAATCCTTTTGCGGTCATGGTCAATGGCAAACTCATGTGAGAAGGATCAGGTTTCTATCTACTATAATTTTGGGGCTACTCTATTCCTAGGAAGAACATGGAATGTTTGCAAGGTGTACATAGATATTAAACACATCCTCTTTTTGGGGAACTATATCCTACATTTATAGGAGGGGGATTTACACAATATAAACCCATGTAGAGGAATGAATATAATTTTGGGAATCAGGAAGTCCTGAGTTCTAATCCCAGTTCTGCCACAGATTTACCTTGGCCAAGTCATTTAACCTCTCTGCTTAAGTTTGCTTGTCTGTCAAAAGGGATAGTAATATTGACCCACCTAAGAAAGGCTTGTGAAAATTAATCAATAAATGTTCAGTGCATTGAAAGATTTTGGATAGGTTCTTCAGTCTAGAAAACAAAGTGGCTAGAAACTAAAGCTAGTTAAATTCAGATTTGAAATAAGGCACCAGGCATTTTTTTAAGTGATGGTAATTAACCATTGGATAAACTTACCAAGGGATGTGATGGAGAATCCACCACATGGTGTCTTTATGTCACAACTGGGTATCTTCTGATATATACGCTCTAGGCTTGACCAGCAACTGGATGTAGGAATTACTGGGTGAAATTCCCTGGCCTGTGCTATGCAGGAGGTCAGACTAGATAATCACAATGATCTATGACTGTATGAATGCAAAGGGTCTGATTTGCAGAAGCACTGAGTGTCTCCAACTCCAGTTGGAGCCAGTGGGAGCTGCAGGCATGCATGTTATTATTAGCTAGCCATGATGGGGGCTGGGGGTGGGCAGACAGATAGGAAAGTGAAATGATCTTGTATTCCTAAAACCGCTGTATCTTGAAAGCTCCATTCAACCGATTTAAACATTTCAAAAAACTGAAGTAACTGGTGGTGACGGTGATAACAGATAAATAAGGGTGAGGATCTTTCCACTGGGGGTGGAGGGCCCTGCAGACCAGCTGTCTCCTTCCCATTCCTACCAGCAAGGCTTCTGGGCTGAGGGAAGCTAATCAGGAGACCCTCATGGGGAGAGAGGCGTGTTATTTAATTAGCCTCACAATGGACTGACTTGGAGACACGTGGTGGCTCTAAGAGAGGGAGATAGATGTCCTTTTAGCTGGGCTAATTGTTAGGAAATAGCGGGGTCTTTGTTCAGGCCTAGCATGCGGCCTGTGATCTCGCAGAGCCCAGGGGCTGCCCCGCTTATAATTTTAGACAGATCTATTCAGGCTTGCTCTGTAGCGCAAGGCAGAACAAGAGCGGCATTGTTGTGCGGCCAGGATCGCCGTCCAAAACACCCACCCTGAAAAATGCAAACACGTGTAGAGCGGAGTATTTTCTCAGCCATTTCTTCTTTACAAGGCAGGGCTGCCAAGTGGAGACAATTGGGAGGGGCGAGATTTCCAATGCAGAGAGCACTGAGCAAGAGTTTTTATGTGAAAGGCACACAGACAAAGTCCATTACTGCGACAGTGAGGAACTCGTTAGAAACAGCTCCAGATTAAGCATCTCCTTTCTGAAGGAGCAGATCTGGCAGAGCACAGATTAGGACTTTACTGGGATTGGGCCCACTTGGGCTTTCAACAAAACATCAGCCGCAAACTAGCCAAGGGCCTGATCTTGCAGCTCCATAGATAGGCAGCTGGTGTGCCAGGAACATGGTTTGTGATAATCATCACAGGGGGGAGGGATAGCTCAGTGGTTTGAGCATTGGCTTGCTAAACCCAGGGTTGTGAGTTCAATCCTTGAGGGTGCCATTTAGGGATCTGGGGCAAAAATCTGTCAGGGGACAGTACTTGGTCCTGCTAGTGAAGGCAGGGGACTGGACTCAATGACCTTTCAAGGTTGTTCCAGTTCTAGGAGATTGGAATATCTCCATTTATTTATTTTTTATTTATCATCCCTAGTTTGAGCTTCCTCCATCTCTGTGTTGTGTCTCATCAGATGTTTGACTGACATCTCTCTGGGGCAGGGACTGTCTTTCCATTCTATGTGTGTGCAGCACCTGACACAGTGGGGCCCTATTTCCTGATTGGAGCCTACTGCTGTTACTCCATTAGGAAAGATGACTAACCATAATTCTCCCTCTAGTGAATCTTTCCATCAAAGCCAGTGTAAAGTTTCTCTCTCAATCTAAGTAGTTACACAGCCCCCACCACTTCAGGAGCCGAGCTTTTCCCAGGTACTTATGGATTGATCTTTACAACACCCCTGCAAAGCAGGAAAGTTTTATTATTATGATAAAGATTGGGAACTGGGACACACAGAACGATCTGCACAAGGTCACCGAGGATGTATCTGACACCACTAGGAATTGATCTTGCAACAGCTGAGTGGGGCTGGGCTGGGCAGCTGTTTTCCCATCCTCTGAGAATTTTCAGGGTTTTGAAAAATGTTCTCATCCGGAATCAGGATGAAAAGTCAAACTCTCAAAATTTTCAGGGACCAGCAAACTTAAAAAAAAAAAAATCAGTTCAGGTCAATTGAAATGGTTCATTCCGATTGCCACTTTTTTCTTTTCTTAGTGTTAATTACGTTAAATTTCAAAATGAAAAGTTGTTTTGAAATGACACACACCCTCCCCGCCCCTGAAACGCTTTGTTTCAAAAATGTGGAAACTTTTTTCGACTTTTTTTCAAATTGGGAAATTCATTGAAACTGACCCATGCCCGTGACCTGAAGAAGAGCTCTGTGGACTCTGTCTCTCTCAGCAACCAAAGTTGTCCACTATAAGATATTCCCTCACTGGCCTTGTCTCTCCCGTTCCCTTGAACTGTTTTGGTTTCAGTGAATCAGCATTTTTCAAAGAAAATACACTTTGTCAGAAAATTCCTCAGTAGCTCTGCTCCTGAGTCCCTGACTGGTGTCTTCCCTGCATGGCCATCCTGAGGGTGTTCAGGGATATGCTTTAGAATTTCATTTCCTGAACCGCCCATGTCCATTTTGCTCATATGTCTGAAGCATTCAACACACGCACAATTATATCTGTTTGATGGCTGCAATTTCTTAGGCTGAGCATTGTACTAGGCTGAGCTTTGGGCTTGGACTGTCTGACTGCCAATGCCCTCATGGAAACAAATTGTGGTTCTCCTGTGATCCCTCTTGGAGTGAAGTTGTTAAATAACCATGACGAAGCAGAGAAATATGCATTCCAAATAGCTGTTTGCTGTGTGGAAAATTTCCCCCTGGTTTGTCAGAGTAGTAGTAGCCTGTGATTCCATTGTGCATTTGGGAACAAAAATCCCAATTTCCCTGTGGGAGAGGATAACAGAGCAGATTAAATCTACAATCTGGGGTGAAGGGAGAGGCCGGGCAATGTATAGAGATGAACTCAGAATAAGAATCGGAATTACCCCGAAGTCCAAGTGGGGTCAGACCTGGTGTTTTAGTCTAGACTCGTTTCTAGCAATGTAGCATGAGCATGTTCACTATTTGTTCACTGCCGGAGACCTATCGAATGCCAAAATCAAAGTCACAAGCACCAATAAGTTCTCTGGGTCTCAGCCTGGCCCCTATTTGTTCACATTACAGAGCTACTGAGCTTGTTGACCTATTCCACAACATTTGATGCTCTCGGTTCCAAGGAAGCCCAGGGCTGGACTAGCAAGGATGCTGCATATTGGACTGAGCAGAGCTGGGGGTGGGGGTGACCCTGAGAATGGAATAACAGTAAGTCAGGCTGGAGGTGCATTGGCACGGGGTGAGGAAGGTAGAATGCTTGTTGTCGTTGGAGTAATTGTGACGAGTCTAGAGCTAAGTAACAAGAAAGCCGGGATACTTTTATTAGGAGTTCAATGCAACTGCCTGAGCAGGGGAGTTGGAACAGTCTGTGAGCAGTCAGTACTTCAGGGTGGTTACAAAGATTTCCACCCTCAGAGCACTCCAAGCAGGGTAACGAATGAGTGCCAACGTGCCCCACTAATGAACGTCAACAGAGAAGGGTTACCTTGCCCGGACACTGACTGGCTACTCAAGGTGAAACCAAAGCCAAGAGTTGCCTTCAGATGATTTCGTTTCAATCCACTCCAGGGGACCAAAGTTGTTACCCCCCTCATGGCTGTGTGGAGATCTGTGTGAAATGAAGTGGTGGTCAGTGCATAGCTGGGGGCGTTTCACAGCTGACACCAGGATGGTACTTTTGTGAGCCATCTCAGCTGAGAATAGGGTGACCAGACAGCAAGTATGAAAAATCGGGACAGAGTGTGGGGGGTAATAGGTGCCTATATAAGAAAAAGCCCTGCATATCGGGAATGTCCCTATAAAATCAGGACATCTGGTCACCCTGACTGAGAAGCTAATGAGTGGATGAGTGGTGGAAGCTGTCTGTCAGAGACAGTTCCCCCAGATGAGTGACTGGGCAACAAAATGGCAGATGAAATTCAATGTTGATAAATGCAAAAGAATGCACATTGGAAAACATAATCCCAACTATACATATAAAGTGATGGGGGTCTACATTAGCTGTTACCACTCAAGAAAGAGATCTTGGAGTCATTGTGGATAGTTCTCTGAAAACATCCACTCAATGTGCAGTGGCAATCAAAAAAGCAAACAGAATGTTGGGAATCATTAAGAAAGGGATAGCTAATAAGACAGAAAATATCATATTGCCTCTATATAAATCCATGGTACGCCCACATCTTTAATATTGCGTGCAGATGTGGTCGCCCCATTTAAAAAAAGTGAATTCAGAAAAGGGCAACAAAAATGATTAGGGGTATGGAATGGCTGCCATACGAGGAGAGATTAATAAGATTGAGACTTTTCAGCTTGGAAAAGAGACAAATAAGGGGGGATATGATAGAGGGCTATAAAATCATGACTGGTGTGGAGAAAGTAAATAAGGAAGTGTTATTTACTCCTTTGCATAATGCAAGAACTAGGGATCATCAAATGAAATTAGTAGGCAGCAGGTTTAAAACAAACAAAAGGAAGTATTTCTCCATACAACACACAGTCAGTCTGTGGAATTCCTAGCCAGAGGATGTTGTGAAGGCCAAGACTATAACAGAGTTTTAAAAAAGAACTAGATAAGTTCATGGAGGATAGGTCCATCAATGGCTATTAGCCAGGATGGGCAGGTATGGTGTCCCTAGTCTCTGTTTACCAGAAGCTGGGAATGGGCAACAGAGGATGGATCATTTGATGATTACCTGTTCTTTCCCTCTGAGGCACCTGGCATTGGCCACTGTTGGAAGACAGGATACTGGGCTAGATGGACCTTTGCTCTGACCCAGTATAGCCATTCTTATGTTCTTAGATCTGCACTGAGGGGCAATTAGGGAAAGCTTGGGTGATAACTGTCATCCAGATCTTGGTTCGCTGGGGACCTCCGAAGCTCAAGTGTATGAGTTTTTCCAGGCTCTTAAGGTAAGGTGCAAGTTGCTTACATCCTCTGCAAGTCACGGACCTGTAACACACGGCAATAGTGGGTCCTGGGAGTCGTGGGCCAGAGCAGTTTGAATGCTGGAGAAGCCCCCATTTATGTGCCATGTTTGCTGATATTGGGGACCAAACTAGGGACCTCAAAATGTAAGTCTCTGTAGCTCAAGCTGTGGGCCCTGTAACAGACTGTGGTTTCCTGGGGATCAGGAGCGACATACAGCACATGAAAAGAACGAGGAGTACTTGTGGCACCGTGGAGACTAACAGATTTATTTGGGCATAAGCTTTCGTGAGCTAAAGCCCAGGTCATCAGATGCTGACTAATGGGTTAGACTTACCCTGCTGCTTCCGGTCTGTAAAGAAAAGACTTGGGTCACCAGGCTGCCAATCCAACCCCATTTACCAGCATAAACCAACCGTCTTCAATGCTTCCCAGCTATTACGGCGCATGAAAGAATTTCTCGTATCATTTTAAATTCCAGGAAAGGTATCTCCCTGAGGAACGCGCATGGCAGCCACTTACTTTTTCCTCTCATTGCCTTTCACTAGCTCCACACCCAGCAGCCTCCTCCCTTGCTTTTTTCCTTTCTTGGGGAGGTGACCACTGTGCTTTCCCTCAGTGATCCTCTTGCAATAAATCCTTTCATGTCTCTGTTTCCCCTTGGAATCACGTGCCATGTGTTCCCTTTGCTCCTGATTTTTGTCTGATGTCCTCTGGATATTGTTTACTTGACAGGTCATCAAACCGAGGCCCTGGCCACTTGCAGCCATTAAGAAAATCTCATTGCAATTTTAGTCCGGGCTTCAATTTGGCTAATTACGTTCTGCTATAAATATCCCCCTGCGGTTTTAATTGGCTAAGGTATTCTTAATTTCCTGTCCTTAACTGCTGCACGGTGTTGTGCGCTGTTAAAACAGCTGCTGCGTTTCACCCCAGAGCTGACTGCATCTCAGTGGTTGAGGGGAGGGAGTGGAAGTGATTTCTTTATGCAGGCCAGGCCTGCACCCCTTGCGGCGGAGCGGGCCGCCTCCTCCTCCC
The DNA here is from genome assembly GCA_033296515.1 of Macrochelys suwanniensis. Taxonomy (NCBI): domain Eukaryota; kingdom Metazoa; phylum Chordata; order Testudines; family Chelydridae; genus Macrochelys; species Macrochelys suwanniensis. The sequence goes on from CM065796.1 coordinate 13,107,750, forward strand.
GCGATTGTTGCACCGTCACCACGAGCGGTGCGAGTTCCGGGCCCGGCTCCCCTCGCCCGTCCTCTCCCCCCCCCCACACCATGAAGCAGGAGGGCGCGTCCTGCCACCGCCCCGGCGCCGACAAGGCCAAGCCGCCCCCCGAGGAGCCGCCGCCCGGGCCCCCGGACGTGGAGATGCAGGAGGAGGTGGCGGAAACCCACGAAAGCTTATGCTGAAATGAATTTGTTAGTCTCTAAGGTGCCACAGGTATTTTTCTTGTTTTCTTCTTATGCAGGCAGTAGGACATCATTCTGAGAATGTGTTCTCTCCTCCGCAATAAGAGAGGGAAAATTTGGAGGAGGGGAGAAGAGGGGGGCATTACAGCTGCATACAATCTGGAAGTTCACAGAATGGCTACTTTCAGAACTGCAGTTTGGCTCTGCCAAATTGAAAGGGCCAGAACCAGAAATACATGCTGGGAAGAGCAGTATTGTTAACCCCAAGTCAGGAATGAGGCCCCGATCTGTGACACCTTTCACCAACACTAAATTCCTTTATTGTTGTTGTTATGTAAAACAAACAAAACAAAACAAAGGCCTCACTGGGAACAAGGGGACTTTATTGTCTGCCCTTTCTTTGTTCCAAAGGACTGAGAGGCAACCGGGTTCCATTGTAGAAGGAGGGCAAATGGTTATCTCTGAACAACAGCAGAATCTTTTGAGCATATCAGTGAGAAGAGGGCCGTCCTCAACATCTCAGCTGCGAGATCATGTCCTCCTCTGCAGGAGAGAAGCTTAATGGTGAGGAACATTCAGTAATGAGAAAGAAAGGGGGAATCTTCAATGATCAAGAGGAAAGATTTTCCTAATGATTGCAAACAGGAATTGGTCTGGCAAGGGCTAAGGCTAACTTGAATTCAAATGGGAAGACTTGAATGCAAATGGTCAAATCCCAGCTGAAGAAACTACTCAATGGACTTTTCCCATGACTTCCCAAACACACGCAGCCCTTGAGTGTCTCAGCTGGAGTTCAGAGCTGGGGCTTTCATGTCTCAATCTCTGAAATGAGCACAAATTAAGGCAGTAACGAGGCTGTTGCTGGTGTGAAAGAGAGAGGCTGCACTACTAGGAATTCTCTAGCTGCAGCCTCCCAGATGTTCCCTTCTCTCCTGATCTTGTGGGTTCTCCTACCAATACTGTCTCCAGGTCTGGTTTTCCAGAATTTGTGGTTGGATTTTAGTGCCTCCTTTTTCATCCCTGGAGCAGTGAAGTGAAACAGAAGTTTGGGGGAGCAAGAAGCTACTACGACCATGCCGTGACCTCATCTCGTTTTGTGCGTATACCTAAATATACTTCCTAAGAAAAACCTCTTTATTGCATTTGACCTGAAGAGAAGATCCTTGCTTCAGGTGCTCGGGATCCCAGCCAGTCCATGGAATTTTATCACTTGAAGTAGGATTATTGCCCCATGGGACTAGGGCTAGACTACAGGAGGGCTTTGGCCCCTCTGGCAGAGTTTTTTAAATTCTCCTGCCTGTCATTACAGCACTCTGCATGTCCCACTGGCTGACCCTTCCACGCTCCCTCCTAGGTACGTTCTCATGGATGATGTTGACAGCCCATCCCCGTCAGCCAGCCACTGGGGCAAGACTCTGAGCAGGTCTCGTCTTGTAGCATGTGTCATCTACTGTTTCATTCTGAGGATTGTGGTTTGCTGCAGGAGACCGGGGCTCTATGTGAACAGCCTGGATTATCGAACGCCGCTGAATGGTTGGGTCATTTTAATACTGTGGGGACCACAGGTGCATTTTGATGGCTTCATCGTTACAGCCAAAAGTCTGCAGCCAGCTATGTAATCGGTCTCCCCCTCCCCCCAACGCACCATTCCCCATAGCAAATTACAGCATGCATGTATATATGCTCACACATACATAGTCCTTGAGGTTACAGCATTCCTGGGAAACATAGGAAGGGAAAGATTATCAGCCTGTGTAAATTGCATCATGTTTCCCTTCCCCAGCCTGCACTGGAACAAGTCCTACAGAAGGGCAGCTGTTTCTTTTGCATCAGCTTTTGATTTTGAACTGGAAAAGTTCTGCTCTAACCTCCTCCTTTCTTTGTTACTCATCTCCACTTTGTCTCTCTCCCTGTTTCCCAGTTATACCAGGAGAAGAGCAAAGCTAAAATAAAACTCTACAAAGAGAGCAAAAGGGAAATACAAGCCCTCTGCACGGCATCTCATTAGCAGAGGAACACAGTGAAACGAGAACCGTGTATTCTGTTGATCACGCTTTCTCAGGTTCAGATTTCCAGTTTTATTGCTGCATTACATACCAAAGAAGAATGCTTATCACTTGTGCACAGCTTTTCATATGCAGGTCTCAAAGCACTTTTCAAAAGTGGGTAGGAATTAGTGTTCCTGTGGGGAAACTGAGGCACAGAGTGGTTCTGTGACGGACTTTTTTGAGCTCACACAGTGAATCAGAGGCTGAGCTGGGAATAGAATCCAGATGCCTGGTTCTCATTTGTGCTAGAGTTCCATTGCTAGAGTGGGGTAAAGGGGCCTTAGGGCCAGATGTACAAAGGGATTTAGGTGCCTAAAGATGCAGACGGGCGCTATTTTGAAAAGCACTGAAGTGGATTACACACCTGACACTGGATCTGCAAAGGGACTTGGGCGTGGCAGTGCTGAGCCATAGTTTGGATGCGGTCGATGTACCAGGGTATTGGGCCCATAGGGATGCCTAGAATGAGAATCCTGCCAAGGCTTCGGTGTGAAGTAGGTGCCAAACAGCTGAGTGGTGTCCGAACGCAGGTAGTTTTGCCCATGCCCACAGGCAGAAGCTTAGGTGCCTACAGGACTTTACCAGCAGAAACTTAAGAGCAATGGGAATTTAGGCACCTATGGGGTTGGGCAGCAGCGGAGGGTTTTGGGGGGTTTTGAGTGGTGCCTAAATCTTTTTGTGGTTCTAGCCTTTAAGTTTAATTGACTGTCAGTGGGAGTCAGGAGCCGAACTTGTTTCAGCGCCCAGTGTCTGTCTGCTTCTTTAGGCACCTAAATACATGGGAAATTTGGCCATTAGTGAGAATCAAGCCCCATGGCTCCTAACTACCAATTCTGTATCCTCGTTATTCAACCCCACTGCCTCCTAAGCCACATGGCTCTTTCCTCTAGAAATGTGTTCTAGGTCAATGGTAAAACTACCACTAGGGACAACTAGAAATAACCCTGAGCTACAAAGTTTGTATCTGCAGCTAGACATAGGTAAGCTCTGGAGATGAGTCAAGTCTAGTCAGATTCTTATACCAGTTAGGAATCAGGATTTTGGTTCATCCCTTCCTAGATAATAGAGCTAGCCATGCCATTTGGATCCAAACTGCCTCCAGTTTCTGTGGTGTTCACATCTGGAATGTAGAATTCAGCCCATCTCTGAGGAAAAGGATCCAGTCTCTCTCAGTGTATAACAGAGACTGTTAGCTTTTGAGAGCGAGAACCACAACGGCAGGTTGCTAAGGACACTTGTTTTGGTCTTTTGTACACTTATACCGGTAAATTGACATCTCTGAGTCATAAGCTCCTTTCTTGCTCTGCCGTTTGTGGTCTGAAGTTTTTGCTACCTCTAAAACATATTTTATGTGAAAACCGAGATTCTTCTCTTCAGTTAAGTTCACGACACACTGGCATGATATTGATCTCACATCTATATAGCACCTTTCAAGCCCCTTTACAAACCAGTTGTGCATACTAGAGCTGTACTGAATAACTTCCAACCATCCCAGGCACGCATGCCCCCTCTCTCTTCCTCCCTTTCTCTCCCTTCTCCATGCACACACAAACAAACCCGAGAATACACATACATTTCCCCCCCCCCCTTGCACACACACAATCCCGTCAGCATGCATGCACTTCCCTGAGCATACATGCCACACACATACTCAATGAATGCAGCCACTTCTGGTGTGGCGTGCATTAGGCTGTGTAACCGTGCACAGCAACTCTGACAGTTCAGGTGAGGGAGTGAACGGTACCATTGTCTGCTGAAACTGCAGGAGGGATGCAGTTGTCTTGGATTCCACAAGAAGTCATCTTGGATAATCCAAAGCGTCTCCATGGGGTAGCTTGCCATGACAAGTTGTGTTTTCTCATGCTGTCCTAGTCGAAGATTTCTAGTGGCTGTTTTGAATATAAATAAATGTCTTTTTGTTCAGTTTTTAGCTGTGGACAGAGGCTCTGGGTGACAGAAGGCTGTATGAAGGCATGTGCAGTTATCTACTAGTTGGGCCTGAGCCATAGCCCACTGAAATCAATGGAGAGTCTCTCCATTGACTTCAATGGGCTTTGGCTCAAACAGCTATGCCTATATCTGAGACCAAACTGCGGTATCATCCCCCCCTAGTCTTAGCTGCTTATTTTTAGCCATCCTTCATCGGAAAGACCTATAGGATTTCATAGAGAATGATAGGGATAGGGTGGCTTAATTGCTCTATAGAATGGAGCTCGCTCTCCATTCAGTTCTCCCTAGGTTTTCAGAGTAAGTTCTGTATCGTCGTCGTGGGGAGCAGCCCGATTGAATTCTCTAGGACTTTTTCCCGGGACCTTCCCCTCCAGCCCCACCCTAGAGAAGGGGCCCGGAACTTTCTCTCCAGCCAGCTCCTAGGTGGAACTCCTTTTCCCTCCAGTACTATGTGGACAGGGCGTGGGACCTTCTCCCCAGAGACCCTGTCTATGGGGCATGGGGCTTTACCGGAACATGGGGCACCCTCTAGTTGGGCAGGGAACTTCCCCTCCCCGCATCGGCTGGGTGGGGCAGGGCCCCTCTCCAGTGGACGGGCTGGTGCGCCCTGCCCTCTCCAAGGCGCCCGGAACCGTGCGCGCCTCTCTGGGCTCTTGAGGCCGGCTGGGCGGAGGAAGCCGGGTCCCTCCCCCGGCCGCTGTCACTGAAGCTGAGCCCGGCCCATCTCCCTCCCCTTCCCTGCAGCCCGGAGCTCCTCACCCCAACCGCTGCTCGCTGGGCTGGGGGCAAGGGGGGGGGGGGGGGGCGCGACTCAGCTGCGGCGGCTGTGAGAAGATCCGCCCTAGAAGAATAAGAGCGAGGGAGTGCGGAAGGCAGCGAAAGGAGAGATACCGACCCCGTCGGGCCGAGGAGGAGGAGAAGGGCCAGGCTGAGCGTGGGACCGGGGAAGGAGGGAGGGGAGGAGAGACGCTCCCCCTTCTTCTCCAAGAGCCCAACTTTGCGCCAGGCAGGCAGGGGAGCACAGCACCCTTCCCAGCAGGGCCCCCCCGGGAATCCAGGCACCAACCTCTCCTCTCCTCTCCCCCCCCCTCCCCCGGACAGTGACTCTTTTAAAACCAATCCGAGGGAAGCAGGGAGCGAACCATGAAGGCGGCGGTGGACCTGAAACCCACCCTGACCATCATCAAAACCGAGAAGGTGGATGTGGATTTCTTCCCCTCCCCGGGTAAGCTCGCCGGCGGCTGCCTCCCACCCCCACCGGCGCTAGGAGCGGGGGTGTCTGTGGAGAGGGAGGGGGGTAAGTTTCACCGCTGGATCCTTTGCTCTTGGGGGTTCTGCGGGGGTGGGGCGGGGGTAGGTTAGTGCATTTCACTGGTTCTGGTCTGTGAGCTCTGCTCCTGGCCCTGGTTAGTCCATTTCACGCTGGAGCCTTAGGTCTGTGATCTTGACTTTTTGGGGGACACAGGGTTAACTTCACCGCTGGATCCTTTGCTCACTGATCTGGGATCTCTGGTGCTCGGGATTCATTTCACCGCCGGATCTGTGCTGGGAGATGTCCCGCCTGCCCCGTGGGACCCCTGGTTCTGGGAAGGCGATCACAGAGGGAGAAGTGTATGTTGTAGCTGCTCTCGGTCTCTAGCTTAAGTTCATTAGGCGGGTTGGTTGCTGCGGGTCTGTTGCATTGCAGCCCCTTCGGTTCTGTTTGACCGGGTTCTAAGACTCTTGTCCCCTGGGATTCATGAGACTCTGGCCTCTCGGTGCAGTTTATTTTTGCAGCTGTTCTTTTAGGAGGTGGGAGATGGGGGTAAAATATTTGCCTTGCGAGTTTTGCAAAATGTGTGGGCTGAAATTGTAACCACCCCTCCACTCCCCCCCCCCCAGCTTTTATTGTAACGGGATCTGCTGCAGGCGACCTCTTCCCTTTCCCCTCCCTCCCGCATAACTCCCTGTATACAAGCCTGAGGAATCGAGAAACGCATTTAGGGAAGATGAGGATAAAGCAAAATGCTCTGATCTCGGATCAGTTGTAAGACTGTTTTATTGCCTACACGAATGCTTCTCTCACGTGGTTCTCCCTTCTCTAGCTGGCTTGTTATACTGAGCGAGGGACATCTGACTAGGGAGAGATTTGCAAAAGGGGAAGCTCTGGTTACTTTTACACAGAGACACCACCTCTCTCCCTCATTCAAATATTAGAGCGGTTGTATTACTGAGGCAGCCCAGGCAAGATCCTGGGAATTAGGGTGACCAGATGTCCCGATTTTATAGGCACAGTCCTGATTTTGGGGTCTTTTTCTTATAGAGGCTCCTATTACCCCCCACCACCTATCCCGATATTTCACGCATGCTGTCTGGTCAACCTACTGGGAATATCTTGTGCCCACCAAATCCCAAGCCTAGCATGTGGGCCCATCAGCAAACATGTTACATATTTAAACTAGAGCTGCTGCTGCTTCTCTCTCTTTCCCAGGAGAATGTGTGTGCTGGGAAGGAGTGCTGATGTTATCTTGAGAGGGAGTTTCAATAACATGTTGCTATGTGTTTATTGTTACCTGCTATAAGTTTAGCTACTGCTCTCTGTGGTTAACACTAATAGTTCAGCCTCGGCCATAATAAGGGCTGCTGTTTTCATTCTAACCTCATGTAACTTGTTTGTCTGTCCCCCAACGCTAAAGCGGCTTCCATTTCGGCTTTTGTTGGGGGAGAGTGTAGGTCTTTAATCACGAAAGGGCCTGCAGTGAAAACTTTTCCATCCAGGTTCAAGCTCAGCCCCACTGCTCCTCTCCATTGCTAGAATAGTGGCAAGATCTCCTGCTGATTGAAATTGGCGTTGCTGGCTTTTGTAGGATGCCAGTGTAATAAAGAAATAAACCAGTCGGAGAGTTCTGCATTTCTTGGTCAATATTGAGTTTCTAGGAAATCCAGTCTGGGCTCTGTTCCTGCCAGTTGACGTGCTTTCAGGCTGCATGTGGGAAATGAAGTGACAGCTGACAGTAAAAATACAAGGGGCCAGCATGGTTTAGTGGTTAGGTGCAGAGATAAACTACAAGCTGGTATCAGATCAGCTTGTCTGGAGATAGCTACAGTAAATCAATACATGTATAGGTTGCACAACATCACATGCAATTGCAACATATTTAACAGGCATCCATCCATATGCAGTAACTAGATGTATATATGCAGCCTGATTTTCAAAGGCAACTTCCGTGGAAATTTGCAGATGCTCAGCACGTCTGGCAATCAGACCAGTGATGTCTATGACCCTCTAATGTTGCGATACTGGGTACAAATTTCAAAAGCACCTAAGTCCCATTTTCAAAAGCAATGTAGCCACTTAAGAGTCTAAGTCTCATTGAAAGCCAATGAGAATTAGGCTCCTAATGGCCAAAGTTTTAAAGGTATTTAAGCACCGAAAGATGCAGATAAGCACCTAGTGGAATTTTCAAAAGTGGTGACACAGGTTTGGCGCCTAACTTCCACTGATTTCAAGGGGACTTCGGCCCTCTTTTGAAAATCCCTATCTGAATCTTCTAAAAACACTTAAAAGTCTGGCCTGAAGTCACTCTTGACATTGTTAGCCATTTATGCCTTCTTCTGCAAGCTCTGGTTAGGAGAGTGTTAAACAAAAGATTATTCCCATGTTTAAGGAACACAGTTACTTTGTCTGCAAGGTAAAGGCAGGGAGATACGATGAGCACAAGTATCTGGATTTTTGGGGATATTTGTATGGAGGGGCTGGTGGATTTATTTTGTCTCTCTACCTATACTAAGGTGTCTGTTTAAATTTTAATGTCTCCTGGCACTAGCTAGTGACAAGCTTCTTTGCCATTTGCCCAATACTGCTCTGCACCCATTCAGTAGTTTTGGGATTGATGGAGTTCCATGCAGGTAAGGTGAGAGCAGAATTAATAATTATAATAAATGGAGATATGCCAATCTCCTAGAACTGGAACAACCTTGAAAGGTCATTGAGTCTGGCCAGTCCCCTGCCTTCACTAGCAAGTACTGCCCCCTGACAGATTTTTGCCCCAGATTCCTAAATGGCCCCCTCAAGGATTGAACTCACAACCCTGGGTTTAGCAGGCCAGTGCTCAAACCACTGCCCTGCTCAAGCTGTCTGGGGCTGTTTGGAGAGAGAACCTTTTCCCATAGGTTCTAGTAAGCCGAGTCTCTTTTCTGTACATTAACAAGCCCATTAAAGTTTAAGCCTGATTCTTCCTGTGGATTTGAGGACTGCAGGCATTTTTTAACAGTTGACCCAAAGTTCAAACTTTGGCTGAAAGAACACACAAAAATGAGACGACTTCCTATCGCGTGTAGTTCCCGTTGCTTCTGTTTTGGTGGTTGTACTATTCTTGTGAGCCAAAGTCAGTGTTGTCAATTAGGCGGCTTAACCCTTCCCCCCTCCCCTTAACTTTTAAAAGAAAAGTTGAAACTTTCCTTCATGTAGTTTAATGAATGTCAAAATCATGGGGTGGGGCTGGACTGCCGTCTCTGGAAGCTGATAATGCTCTGTCTATAGAACCTTAGACTCCCCCATCTTTGCCCTCCGAGGCTGCCAACAAAGGTGACAGTGTTTTGGGATGTGGACGCTAGCCTCACTAGGAATGGACGGAGGCCAGCAACTCCTTTCCAATAGGACAACGAACACCGACGGTGCCAACTTTTGGTCACTACTGAACAAGGTGAAAGATTCTGTCTCCTTTTATCAGTCCCTCACCCATCTAGTCTTCCTGCTGCTTGGTTGTTTTTGCCTTCTGTGAGTCACCCTGTTATCTGCCGGCTTAATTGTATGCAGTGAGAATTGCTGCAGTCTTAGTTAGTTTATTTCAATGCATCAACAGTGATGCTCTTGTGAAACAATGAAGATGCATGGGCTGGGCTGATAGCCGGGGTAAGCTCTTCCCACCCTTCACTTCCTCTCCCCCTGCCCTTGGAATAAAATCTTGCTCCCCTGTTTAACCCACCTCCACTCAGGAAAGTTAATTGGGATGTGTAGCATACCCTGACGGTTTAAAAGTAATGTGGATTGCCTTTGACCAAGGGGGTGCAAAGTTGTATGAAACTTTCCAAAGTGAGATCCAGGCCTTGTTGCCAACGAGTGTATGAGATGAGAAGTTGACTCAGATACCAGGTTGATGGGCATCTGTATAAGAACCTAGTTAGATAGGTAGATGTTGCATTTTAGGTGGGTTATCAGAGCAATAATTTAATATGTGATTTGAATGTATGGTAGAGCCAGGTTAAATTCCAAATCCCCAACCAGCCTGCATGGTGTACTTGGCAGGGCGTAGTTTGCCAGCTGTTCTATAAAAGGTGGGATACAGCTTATCAGGTTTTTTTTTAAAATAAAAGTGATTTAATATTGAAATGGGTAAACCCTGCCCTAGGTACAGCCCTCTATTTGCAGCAGCTCGGCAAATGCTGACCTGACCTCTGTGGTTAGACTGAACAGCAACTTGGCAGCCCTGGCTGAAAGCTGGGGACTCAGAAGAGAGGAGTTCGATTCTCCCTAATGAACTCTGTGACTTGTGGCCCTTGGGGTTTTCCACAGGTAACAGAGCAGCAAGACAATAGAGCATTACAATGGGGAGAGACTGTGGCCTGATTCTCCTCCTGCTCTTCCCAGTTTGAGGTGGGGGTTGTGCTGAGTGGACTCGCTCCTCATTTACACCAGAAGAAGAATCCATCTCTTCGTGGGCAGTGTCACAAACACTGCGTGGGAGCGCTGTCATTACATTATTTCCCATGCATATTCCCGAGCCCTGTAACCAGGAATGCAATGAGACGCATGATTTCCACTGGATCACGCATGGGTGGCATCTTCACGTTAGATTTGTATCTGGGAGAGCCCTTCACCCGGTTTATAGGGTTGGGATGAGATGAGCTCAGGTTCTTCAGCAAGATTACTGTTAGGAAAGGGGAAGTGGAACGTTTCTATGCGGTATCTAATCCAGTGCACCATGTGAGGGGGCTTTGATCACCAGCATTTGGACATAGGGCCAAGATGCATCAAGTGGCTGAGCTCTTCACTGGCAGGGTCGCTTCCTTCTGTTCTCCCCTTTTTAAAAGCAAAAGCAATCTAGTGACCTAGCTAAGGAATTCAGGGGCTTTCCAAATGAAGGAAATCCTCCCGTGACTGCACATATGCTTTGCATGTCTACGGTGCCTTCCCTAGCAAAGTGCTTTGAAAGTATGACTGAATGGACCTTCGCAACACGCCAGAGTTGAGTGTTCCGATCCCTATTTCCCAGGTGGGGAAACTGAGGCACAGCAAAGGGACAGTGATTTGGTGGCGCAGTGAGTCTGGGGCAGGGCTGGGAATAGAAACAGTGAGGTCTGGCCACCAGGCCTGTTGCCTACAAGACCATCTTTTATCCCTCGTAAAAGGCAATGTTTACCCTGCTTCCTCTAGCAAGTGGACAGGAATACCTTCACTCGCGGGACCTGCTACGTGCACTCTGACCTGCTACATGCACTACGTGCTAGGGCAGGGGTGACCGGTGAATCAGCGGGGCAGCCTCATTCAAGGGGGAGCCATCTGACTGGCCTAAGGGGAAGAACACTGGCATTGCTGTAGCTACTCAGAAGAAAGCTATTCCTGAATTGCTCTTTAGGCCTGCAGAACTTTTTTTCCATCCACTTCCCACTCCTGGAGAAATAAAAGGTGTGTGTGGGAAAGATGGGGCATGAGGGTCCGGGTCATTGGTTATGATCAGGCAGTGCACTATTGGGTCTTGGATGTACTCTAGAATCTTAAGCACTGGCTGCTGGGACGTTCCCTTCAATGCGCATCCGCAGCAGAATCTGGGAGCATCCCTTGGGAGGAGGCAATTGCTCAAATAGGTGAGCAGGTGGGTTGCTGAGGTGAGTAGGAGGGAGGAAGGGAGGAGTGGGCAATAAATTAGGGGAAGGGAGCAGATTTTCTTTTCCCACAGGGTGCTAACAAAGTCAGTCCTGGTTCCACGTCATACACTCCTGTCATCCTTGGGCAGGGCTGTGCCATCAGACTGCTCCCTGGATCCACAGCATCCTTTGTTTCCCTACCGATTTTAAGGGACCATTTCTTTTTGGTCTTCTACCTCCTACTTACATCCCCATACACTGTACTGATCACCAGTGCTCAAATGCAGCCACCAATGGGGTTGAAGCACTGTCACGGTCTCTTTGCTTCTAGTTATTCTATGACAATTTCCTCATTATACCTTGGTATTATTATTTGTATTATAATAGTGCCTAAGGATCCCAATTGAGACAAGCACCCCATTGTGCTAGGTGCTGTCCGCACACATGAGAGACTTGTTTTTGCCCTGAAGAGCTTGCACTATAAGCCAACATAAGGTGGGAAAAGGAACAGTGGCACAAATAAGGGAAGTGACTTTTCTGAGGTCACACAGCAGAGCCAGGATTAGAACTCAGGTCTCCTGACAGCTAGGTCAATGCGCTACTCACTAGATAACACTGCCACAAATAAAAGTACCCGTGGATGATGGTATTTGCAAATGATCAGCAGGTGAAGGTATTCGCTCCGGGAGTGCATTGCAAATTGTCTCCTTATGGTACTGTGCGAATAAGTAGCAGCAGTGACGTGTGGTGTCTTGACTCATCAGTAATAACAATTTAATATTACATATCTATCATGTAAGGTAGTTTGGAGCGGGAGTAGCTACTAGTGAAATGCTTCACTATTGTATATGAGAGAGGCTCTGTAGCATCAGGTTTAACTCTTACCTTACCACAATGTGGTCTTGGAAACATGAGAGGACTTGGGCCTAGGTTTTCAAAGGTATTTAGGCACCTAAAGATGCAACTAGAAACTTAGTGGGATTTTTAAAAGTGCCAAAGCAGGTTAGACACCTGACTCCCATTGGAGAGTTTGATTATGTTTTCTCTGTGTTGCAATTAATTTATCTGTCTGCAAAGGGAAACAGCAGTCAAAAGGATTGTAATGTGAGAGACACTCACGTGAAATGATGTTTGTTCTTTATTTCTTGTCTTTCATTTAAATAGTCACCTAGAATAATAGGGCATATTTTGCTCTGTGTATGGAAAACACAACAATATTTCCAGTCTAGGGGGGCAAAACCAACCTTCCTTTCTTGCACTTGGCATTGCTTTATGTCAGAGAACTCAGATAACCATGTAATACCTGTGCAATTACAATGTAATTACATGGAGCATCCTCCAATTTGCCATGCCATTTCCATGTGCTGTATGTGGACAAACCTTATACAATGAAGGAAGAATAAAGTAACAATTTGGTCTTTTGCTTTTCAGCTCTCCATAGAGAGAGAGAGTGTGTTTGCAGTCCAGTTTCAAGCCAGGCGCTGCACACTAATAGCTGACTGCTGGCGGCTGTACATCAAAGTAGCTGGGGTTTGCGTGCTCTCTGCCTCGAATAGGACAGGCTGATATTTACAAGGAAACCAGCTAAAAGAAATGCTTCTGTAAAAGACTAGCTGTCACTCTGATCTGGCAGATCTGCTTTCCATGGTCAGGCCTGGTACAAACCAATACTCAAGTATAACAAGACAAGTATATTACATGAGAAAAGATGCTCATGTGTGCAAACCACTTCTGTGTCTGTCTCACTGATCCAAGAGGAAAACCCTCTTGCCTGAATTGGGAAAAATCTGTCACAGGATTATAAAGATCCCAAATCCAAGGCAATGAATAATTTTTTAAAGGTTCCTCACTGCATTGGCCAGCAGTTCACTCAGACTAGTTTGTTTTACTTCAAATATCTTATCTGAGAAGATACAGTGTTATTATGGCAAGTGATTGCCTTCCTCCTGCCCATGGCAATTCAGAGGAGCAATTCAGAGTTAGCACTGTTGTTAAAATTGCCTGGATGAACTGCTGTGCTACAGGAGAGGATCAAAATCTCCATAGTTGCACCAGTTTGGCTGCTTGCAAGACAACTGTCCAACATTCCTTACACCTGAGAACAGAATCACTTGCGACTGATTAAGGCAGAGGGATATTCCAGAATTTTAGATGCTTGAATTTTAGATCCAATCCTGCTTGCACTGATATCAGTGAACAGACTCAATTTATTTAGGCACCAGCCCTTACTCAGGGCAGACAGTTAAGTTACAATCCAGCCCCAAGGGTATGTTCCTAGGGATTGATATGGCCCCCATTGGCTCAGTGTCTGAGCACCTCCCAATCTGGAATGGATTTATCTTCGTAACACCCCTGTTAGGTAGGGAAGTGCTGTTAGCCCCATTTTACAGATGGGAAACTGAGGCACAAAGAGGCTGAGGCCCAGTTCTTTAAAGGTATTTAGAATTAAAGATTTCAATGGGAGTTAGGCACCTAAATACCTTTGAGGATCTGGGCCTAAGTGACTTGCCCAAGTTCACAAAGGGAGTCTGTAGCAGAGCAACAAATTGAACCCGAGTCTCCCGAGACCTCCATTAATGCACTAACCATTGGACTACCCTTCCTCCAGCTCTGTCTGCTTTACAAATCAGATGACTCCCCCTATCACCCATCAAACTTTTAGCTCTGAAAGTGCTGCCTGGGATCTGAAAGCCAAACTGTGGGTCCCATTTACCTTCAGTGATACAGATCCAACAGCCAGAACTTCAGAGGATTGCTCTGCTGCTGGAGACAGAATGGCAGAGCTTCGCTTTCCTCCAGCCGTTCTATCTTGCTCAGAGCAGCTACTCAGGTGTGCGCTGAGTAAGAACATACCTCTTTTAAAACAAGCAGAGTTTTCTGACTCAACACTCACATCACACTGATGGTGTCCTCCATTCTCAATGGGTTGGATGCTGCTGAAGGGCTAAGGCTGAGCAGCCCGAGAGTTGGTCTCAGGGTTGGTGGAAGAGGAACCTTTGGGGTTTTTTTTCCTTCACTTTTCCTGGATTGTTGTGTTTCTTTGTGCAGCCAGATGGGCAGAGGTCTGGTTTAAAGAAAAGATATTTTAGCCTATTGAGCTGCAGGGAGGTGGTTTATGGGGCTGAGCATCTGGTTTGCTGAACCTCCCTATCTTGAAACTACACATGTGAGTTCTCCCAGAGGCATTCTAGCCTTTTATTGTTCTGAGCTAGCCAGGTGGAGTTCTAGGTGTACGGGGTCATCAGCAGGGTTTGAACCATGGACCTGACCCATTTGAGCAAGCGAAAGAACTCCTTTAGCCGCTAGTAGTAGTAGGCTCTTATCCTCGGGTGGACCAGCCACTAGGATGGCACCTATCCTATACTCATCTGGTGTGAAACACATGGAGTTTACTGTGTTTGGCTTTTCGTGGCAAGGTCTTAAAAGCGGAGCTCCTGCCTGCTCATCATCAATATTACAGATCCCATGGTCCTTTTGTAAGGGGGTCGACCCCACCATCATTGGACTGCATTTCCCACCCATCCCACTGCTGTCGCAGTGTGCTCTGTGCCATCTGTCTGCTTCCCCCCACCCCAGAAGTGGCTGCATTTCAGTCATGGTCCTTAACGTCAGCCTTTTTTGGTGGCTGGGGGGAATGGAAGTCAGGTGTTAGAGACAGGAACGGGGCATCCTACCATTTTTCACTTCTGTTTCTGAGCAGGGTTGATCCAAAAGAGGGGGAAGGTTTGTCTCTTTTTACCCTGTCAGGTGGCAACCATGTGGACATTTTATCCAGTGCCAGGTGGACAAATTGCCTGACTTCCTCAGAGACAGATGCCCAGTCTATGAATGACACACATCAAGCTGCTCAAGGCAGCTTCTAGATCCAGGACATTTAATGTAACGTCCATTGAAGTCAATGGCAAGATTCCCGCTGACTTCAACGGCACCTTTGCCATCAGGTGCAATGAACGTTCTCCAGCTGCTTCCAGTCATTGTCTGGGCTGGATCACGGGCAATTTCCTTCCACTGCTGGAGCTCAGCAGTTCTATCTTTGCACTCACCCTCAGTGTTTTCCCTTATGCCCCCCTGTCTGGTTCACTGTTTTGCAGGGCTTACCAAAATCAAATCTTGCATCCTTTAAGTGGCCAAGGGCCTGGTGCTGTGCCCATTGAAGTCAACGGCAGTCTTACCTATTGATCAAGCTGTATTATCGTCAAAAGCTTCCGTTCTAAGGCCCTGTGCGGCAGTGAGCTGTGTGTATGGCACCTGTGTGGAGCTGCTCGCTCAGATCCAGCGACAGGACCAGTCCCTAACTCTCCAGATTTGTAACACGGGGCATTTGAGCCTGGTGGGGCACAAGGCCAGATCCACAGTTGGTGCAAATCAGCATAGCTCCATTGAAGCCAGTGGGACTACGTCGATTCCCCCACCACCTGGGATCCGGCTCTGTATCTCAGCCCCTTGGTTCCTATTCCGTGACTAAGCTGCTCCCTGCCCTGTGTGGGGTTTGTTTTGTTTTTTTCATTGTGTAGTTTATAATCCTCCAAATAGATACAGAGAGAAATTCGTCTGCGGTGCTGGCCAAGAGGACTCCAGTTTTGCTGGCATCAGGCCATGCTTACATTCACAGTCAAAATACTGCTGGTGAAACAATAAATATTTATTGATTCTTTAGCAAGCGCCTACATTTTTCCCAGGTGCAGTGGAATTTTTGGGGACTGCTCGAGTTCTAATGAGGCTGAATTTCTGATGCACCCGCCTGCCTTGCTGGATTTTTCTAGTATTTATTTTTGGCTCTGCTTATCACGAAACTGTGGTCTGACTCCGCTGTTTCCAATGAGAATAGCTGTATGTTAGTGTTGGATACAAGAGCCTTTATTGCTGTCCTGTGTGAGATGATGCATTCAGTATTGCCTAGCTGCTGTGTTTACACCTGTGTTTCAACTGGTGCAAATCCACACTGATTTTATTCTAGTGGTTGCTGCTAGCTGTTCTTGCAAACAGTAAGAATTCAGAGGCCAGCTCTACAGACACTTAAACACGAGTCACTTTACTCTAGTGAGTAACTGCTCCTCCCCCCTTAGCGGGAATACAAAGCTCACAGTCTGGCCCAGGGAGACGTACAAAAATAAAATTGGCAACCGAGTTGGATGTGGTTTCAACTACTGATGGGCCCCAAATTCTTATCTAGATCCCACTTTCCCCAGCTTTCGAGAGCATTTGGATCCGGGGGTGGGGACGCAGATGTTTTGTTCTCGGCATTTGAATGTTGTATTTTGCGGACAAAAACTGTACCTCAAGAGTTTGTACATGTAGGTGATGCTAAGTTATATGTGAATTCTGGCGGCTCTTAGCTCATTTAAAATATGGCTGCTTGTTATAATCAGGGCTTCAGAGCTTGGGGTCCAAGTAGATGTGCAGAAGTTTGGAGGTTTATTCCAAATGTACAGAGGCCCCCAAACCCTCCAGCCTCCAAACAGCCTCTTTCCTCTATGTGTGTTCCTACCTCCAGTATTCTCTCGGCACGGGGCAGGGTTATCCGCTCTGGCCTCTGTAGGAGAAAATGCTAGATCTCCGTTCCCCTTCTCTGATGTCTTCCCTCCTTGCCACTTCACTTCTCAGGAGGCCTTGAGGGTTTGCCCATCTTTCTCCCTGCTGAGGATGGAGGAGGTTTAGTATTTACCCCATTTTTGTCCCCTGTCCTATGTGTCCCCCATCTCCTGTGGTCTCAGTCATGTCCCTAGTTGACCCTGTGTAAGTGTCTCCTGCTGCTGTTCTGCCCTGGGGTTGAGAAGGGCTGGGGCAGTAGCTTGATTCCATAGTTTCATGGATAGTCCATTTCATCTGAGGATCTCCAAGCACCTTGCAAATTAGGCCTGAACACCTCTAAAACCTGCGAGACAGGCTCCACTTTACAGCTAGAGAAACTGAGGCAGGGAAGCTAAGTGACTTGTCTGAAGCAGAGTCAGCAGCAGAGCTAGGATTAGAACCCAGGAGTCCCGACTCTCAATCCTCTGTTCCAATCAATACATCATTCCTGTAATACCTGCAGATGTAGAGCTCTTTATCACAGGACAGTCCGTGCTCTACGAATGTTACAAGCAGGAAGGATACGCATGCACTCGCAGGGGTGAATCAGTGTTTACTGGCTAGACACACAGCTAATCTCGTATTGGTTCATGGTCAGGGAGCTTGTATTTGTGCCCCATACAAGACTTAGTGTGTCTGTGGGGTGGAGTGCTGGTGTATACCCTTTCTTGGGATTTGAGCCTGCAACTCTCCCTATACACCGCAAAGGGAAGAGATTCCCATGTGATCGATACTGATGGAGGCTGGCTTGGAAATGTCACGCCGGCACCCAAACTCTGCAAGGCATTAGTGGATTGTTAAGGAATGAAATGCATTTTCGTATGTGGAGGGGCTTAAATTGGCTCCACGTGGATTCGGTATGTCGTAGCACTTTCCCTAAGGGAGATGGCACAGTTAGGAATTTGGGTTTGAATGAGAGAACCCAGACACCGTGCCAAAAACCCAACAGCCCCTCCCCCCACCATCCCGCCTCCAACTCGCGTTTAAAATATTTGCACGGAGGACGGGGTTCCAAGGAGTCTGTCAGATGTACGTGGAATGTGCGTATAGACCTAGTCATGAGATGCCTGGGTGAGCCATGCACACCCTGTCCTGCTAATTTTAGCCTCTCGGTAGCCTGCTGCCCCCCTTTTTCTATCTGAGCATGAGAGAGTAAAGTGATGACAAACAAGCTAAAGCATAAATGGGGTGACTGAACTAAGCTGAGACTTTGCATTCTGAAAGCCTACGCCTGCACTAAATTGCAGTCAGTGGCAGTTTTGGTGTTAACTTCAGCACCTTTCAGTTCCGGCCGTTATCTAGCACAGCCTAACAAAGGGTCTCCAAGTGCTTTATTAACCTTAGGTTCCATGAGATGAGGAATCAGTATTGCACTTTTATGGGGAAACTGAGGCACATAGCCTCATCTGAGGTCGCTGTGCAGGTCTGTAATAGAGCTGGGGACAGAACCCAGAGATGCTGGTCTCCAACGACTGTGCTTAATCTCAAGACCATCTTTCCACTCTCCTGATCAGTCTGGTGCAGTTATATACATTGCCCTTGTCCATCAACAGGGTAGAAAATGGGCACAGAGGTGTAACATCGGAACCAAGTCAGCAGAGGTAGAGCTGCCCTTGATTTGCATATTAAATTATTATTTTTAAATGTACCATCACCACCCATTTTTGCTTCTCTTAATATTTTCCTTGAAAGCTTAATTGAAACTTCCTGAGATCAACAGCATTAGAAACCTCTCTAGCTGACTCCTTTGTAGTTACAAGGGAGGACAGGCTGCATTTGGCTGTTGGGACTGGCAATTTTGGCATCCATGAGAATTTTGGCATCAAGCATGCTAGTCAACATAATTAACAGTTAATTTTTATATGCACCAATGCCCTCTATTGGCTGGATTCTGCCTTGCTCAATTGTATGTCATAGGCCCTACACTGTTTTCAATTAACAGAGCTCCCGATGCAGACTGCATAGTCAGGGGCTGTGGATTCGAAGAAGGAGGAGCTGGATTCAATACCCATTGGTCACATGAAGGTGGGAGTGGCTCACGTGGAGCACAGAGGCAGTTGGAAACTCCTAGATGGTGATGGGTTTGGTAGGATAACCAGAGCTATTGAAAAATGGCTGCTTGACTCAGATGAACAGTTTATGGAAAAATGTGCTGTTTTGGTCAAAATGTTAGAAATGGAACCCCCCCATATTTTTGGTTTTCGGAATCAAGTTTTGGTTTTCAAAAATTGATTTTTTTTATCCAAAAGTGAAAATCGTTAGCAAAACCGGCTTTCAGAACCCTCCAATTGTTTGCTGTTGTGTTTTCAAGGAAAAGCCAGAAAAACCTAATGAGAAATTTTGAAAGGAACAAAAATGATTGTGAAAAAGAACGCACTTTCCAAACGACTCGAATGAGAACACTCAGCGCTTTGTCTCGAAAGCGCCAGCGGGGCGTCAACTGCGGCGTTCTCAAAACAACTGTGTGAGATCAAAGAGTGGAATTATTCCTGGCTTGACCACAGAGGGTATTAGTTCTGGAGGGTAGAACCGAGGTGTCCTGGCTCCCAGACCTGTGCTTAGACCGGCACTTCTCTTTTCTGGAGTAAAATACACCCTCTCATGTGGGCTTGTCTCATCTATGAAGTTAGATGCAGAGGGATGAGCTGTTAGTGTTACAGCGATACATCCTGTTCTTGGTACCTGGGTATCTCAGCATCGTAGTCCGGGTGTTCTGCAGTCATGCCAGGAAAGCTTCAGCTTCCTACGTAAGCAGTGAGGCTTTGGCGCTGCCACGGTAGCTGTGGCCCAGCAGGGCTGTTAGTCACTGGTGCTATTTTCCATCCCGCTAAGCGGCTTCAGATTTGAAGCCCGCTCTAACTCTTTAAACGTGAAAGGCCCGGGTCGTGGGTGAGTTTTGCCTTCGAGCTAGGTGACTCTCCTTTGTTGTTCCCGCTTTCAAGCAGCTGGACGCTGCAGTATGGGGCCTGTATGGCTCTTATAGAATGACCTTGCAGTCTGTCGAGCCGATCTAGCCACTGTGCAAATCGGTTACGTCAACGTGCTTCAGAAGAGAGTGAGAAATGAGTGGGGACAGGGAGGTCCTATCGCTCCCCAATTTCCTCTCCTCCCGTTTCCCTGGATCCATCCATGTTGGAGAGGGGCTGACCCGAGCAGTGTGAGCCGTTCTGCATCTCCAGTCTGTAATCAAGGGCTTCTTCTTGTCTCTGGAGTCTGCTGGCTGCGAAGAGCAAACGCTGTTTGAAAGCCAGAATCTGGCCTCAGGATATAAAAATACAGGGGGAAAATAAAGCCGGAGGGCGTGTGTGGCGGGGCGGGGGGGAGGGGGAAGATAGTGTGTCTTTAAACAGCTGGGTGCGAGTGTGTGTAAATGTGCTCGCTAATCCAGTGACTAATTCAGTGCATTACAAAGCGGCAGCTAGCGTGCTGCCAAGTCAGGGCTGTATCCTCGTCTGACTGAGTGCACCAGGCATGAGGAGTCATCGCTCCACGCTCGCACTCGTTCCCCGCTTTCATCTCGTCCTGCGCCGATGTGGAACTCCCCCTCCCCACCACCCTGTCAATTTATTTACTCATCTGGAGGGCAGAGCCGGGCTGTCTCTTGAGTCAGCAGCGCCCGGCCAATGGGCGCTGCCAGAGCAAATTCCTGGGAAGAAACAATCTCATGACTTGTCTCGGAAAAGATTGTTCCAAAAAGCTCCCCTTACGGTCACGGAGCTCTTTGTGCTACTGCCTTCGTCAGAGCCCTTACGAGACTCACGATTTCCCAACCTCTGGGGGCCTGAGCCAAGCCAGGCTGTGGGAGCTGCTGGCTGCTTCTTGCTTGGCAAGCTTGTGTACCCAGAGACCCAGGCGCTTGAGGGCCTGGAGCTGGGAGCCTGACCCAGGGTTCGGGGCCTGGAGCCCTGCCCAGAGTTTGAATTCGGGTTTCGCTTTTGGTCCTTCATCTTTTTTTTGCCCTGTGGTTTTTAAACCTTTTCCTCACCCCGACACTGATTCACCTTTTAGATTCCTGTTTTCTCTAGCCCCAGGGAAGCCAGCGCTCCCTCTCAGGGACTGGCTGTCTCTGAGCCCCGCTGGATTGGCCCAACGAGGGCCCTGTGTATTGTATTTATGTTTTCCCTGTGACTTTCTCTCCCCCGCTCTCTGCCACTCTCTCTTTCTGTTCAGTTTCACCCACTCTCCAGCTCTCTGCCTCGGCCCTCCCCCCAGCCTCTCAGTGGGTTCTCCCTCTCGTCTCGCCCCACTCTCTTTCCCCACAGTCGCTCCTGAGCAGAATGTCACCCCAATAACATCCCCTTTTGAGGCAAACTTTCAGCTGGCTTCAGTGAGGCCAAGAGTTTGTTCATTTCAGGTTTAACCAAAGGGAAAGAAAGGAGACGGCTGCCGTAGCAGGAAAAGCCTGACATACTCTGCTTCCCCGAAAGCATGATCACGAGACCCGCAACACACGGCCCGCCTTGTCCCAGAGACTCTTTCATTGACGTCAGTGGGTTTGGATCAGGCCCGTGACCCAGATCTTTGCCAGAAGTTTGAGTTGTGCAGACTGACTGGGAGGCAAGGTGGCTGCAGCGTCTTTCCGCGCTTCAACATTGGTGAAGGGCGCTGTGTGGACAGCTCTGGAGTTTTGAAGTCCTTTCTCTTCTTGTGTAGTATTTGTAGCACTTAGGAGCCCTCGTCGTGGACCAGACTCCCATTGTGCTAGGTGCTGTACAAACCCAGAACAAAAGAACAGCCCCTGCCCCAAGGTGCTTACAAACCAAGTATGAGGCAAGGGACAGCAGATGGATACAAAGAGATGGGGAAGTATAAGGAAACAATGAGAGAACATGGGTCACCATGACAGGCAGTCGCATCCGCACACCAGCAGCCTCCGTGTCCTCTATCCACAGATCCAGCACAGGCTTGCAAGCTCCATGGCTCCACCTGCCATTGTGACCTGGAGGGAGCTGCTGAAGAGCCCACGGTCATCACCGTGGCAGTGCTCCCTTTTGTGATATGGACCCATTCATAGACTTTAAGGTTAGCAGGGGCCATCCTGATCATCAATGTAGTCTGACCTCCTGCTCATTGCAGGCCACAGAGCCTCACCCACCCACTCCTGTAATAGACCCCTCACCGCTGGCTGAGTCACTGATGTCCTCAAGTTACAGAGACTCTACCATTGACACTAATTTAATCTGCAAGTGACCCGTGCCATGCCCCATGCTGCAGAGGAAGGTGAAAACCCCCCAAGGTCTCTGACAATCTGACCCAGGAAAAAATTCCTTCCTGCCCCCAAATATGATGATCAGTTAGACCCCGAGATCTACCAGGCAGATACATGGGAAAGAATTCTCTGTAGTAACTCAGAGCCCTCCCCATCCAGTGTCCTATCACCGGGCATTGGAGATATTTGATGCTAGCAGTCGCAGACCGGCTACATGCCGGGAGAAACTGGACTGTGGCCCCTTAATCCCCCACCCTCCAATCTCACATAAGCCATGAGGTGGTGAGAACTTTCAATTGCTACCGATCTAACGTCACATGAGGAGCTAGAGGTGACAGGATCCATCGCCCATGGCTGATCGCCTGAGCTATCCGAGCTGAACCTCACCATTACAATCTGCTGAGGATTCCCCGAGTCCCTTTGGCAAGGACCCCCGGATCTCAAGTCGCTAAAGGACACTCCTCCCTCCCCCTTCTCCCCACCTCCCCCTAAATGCCACTTGGCTGAAGCGGCCACAATCAATCAGCCCTTTCACCATCCGCTTCTGCCGGGGAAGGCTTGGGGCCAGACTGGCTGTAATTCCTTAACAGCTTGCAAATGCTGCGCGCTGCATTCTGAGTGTACCTCCGCCTCTCCCCCTTGCTTCCAGGCTCAGCCTGCCTGAGAGCCGATCCGAGCGCCCTTGGCCACTCTGATTTAACACCCCCCCCCCCCGCTTTTCCCAGCTGTTCATTGAGAGTGCGAGGAGGAGGCTGGGAAGTGACGTAATCCCCGCTCGGAGTCATTCATGGAACGGACCCTCGTCCAGGCCTTCGGCTCTGGGGCCGGGACAAGCAAGGCTCTCAGGGCAGCCCTGTGGGAAGGAACACATCTCTGGCTGCCTTCCACAGCTCACTCCCACCTCCTCCTCTTCCCTGTGTTTGCTTTGTCCCATCCCTGGTAGGAAATCAGGGCTAGCAAAGGCCTTTCCTGGGCTATCTGGTGCATCCCTCTAGCCCAGGGGTCGGCATGGCCTTGTTTCCCATTGGGTGGGGAGGTCACAGCAGGTCAGCTTGCCGCAACTTGACAGATCTGGTGCCTTGCCCTGGTGGCTGCATCTTGTGGTCCTAAAGGACAAGACTGGAAGGACGGTGGAAGTGCACGCTCAGGAAACCTGTGTTGGGGCAGCTGTATGACAAGTGCCTTCCGGGGATGGGAGGACTGGAGAGGTGAGGGCCACGTCCCTGCCATTTGTGCTTGGAAACTCCCCCCATCGCCTCTCTGTGCCATAGTCTCCCCACCTGTGTAAAAGTAACAGGGCAGGAGGGGAATGATACATCCCCTCGCAAGGCCCAATGGCCAGTGATGAGATGTTAGAAGTTACTACAGAGAACTTTTTCCTGGGTGTCTGGCTGGTGAGTCTTGCCCACATGCTCAGGGTTCAGCTGATCGCCATATTTGGGGTCGGGAAGGAATTTTCCTCCAGGGTAGATTGGCAGAGGCCTGGGAGGTTTTTCGCCTTCCTCTGCAGCGTGCGGCATGGGTCACTTGCTGGAGGATTCTCTGCATCTTGAAGTCTTTTTAAACCGTGATTTGAGGACTTCAATAGCTCAGACATAGGTGAGAGGATTATTGCAGGAGTGGGTGGGTGAGATTCTGTGGCCTGCATTGTGCAGGAGGTCAGACTAGATGATCATGATGGTCCCGTCTGACCTTAAAGTCTATGAGTCTAAGGACGGCGGAGGCTGAATCCATACTCTGGTGAAAGTGCTCAGACACTCCAGTACCTGCTCTGGGCCACTGGCTCGCGGCTGGAGGGACTTCTCTTGCCTCTGGTACTGAAGCATCCAAGCACCTCGCCGTCGTTAACGTACCTTCACAGCCTGCCCGGCAGTGCCCTATGCCCATTGTACAGATGGGGAACGAGGCCCAGAGAGGCGAAGTGCCTCACCCGCAATCGCACGTGTCTGTTGCAGAGCAGGGCCTTGAATGCCGCTCTCCTAAATCCCAGGCTAGCACCTGGACCATCCTTAGCCCCCATCCTCTCTTTCCAGATTCCCCTCCCAGCTAGCCGGGATCCAACCAGGAACCCTCCACCCTCCCAGACTCCTCTTCACCAATATGGGGAGAGCAGGATCCCGGTGACTCCCTGTCATCCGGCCACACCTCCCAGCCCTTGGGGTTATGGCCCCCAGGTTGAGAATCCCTGCGGAAGCCCTAGGAAAGGGATAAACAGAGGACTGTTGCCAGCACTAACTTCACTCCAGCAATAATTATAGTGGATAATAAAATGTGGGATGGCTGCCGGCCAGTTCAGCTGACGAGCTCCATCCATTTCCCAGCAGACAGGTTTATGCAGCATAGGAACCACCACAACTGGCCCCCTGGTTTGCAGTCTCAGCAAGAGGCTAAGGGCTCACGGAGAGTGCGACTGAGATGTCCTCCCCCGGCTGGCATGGAGCGGTGGGTGGAGTGACATGGGGGGGTGTGTGTGTGTGTGTGTACATGCTCTGCTACTGCCCAGGCCGTACCTGCTCTGTGGCTAGACAGAGGCTGCCCATCTAGCACCTTTCTCCAGCAACACACTGACTGTAAATGTTTTCATCCAAACCAGAGAAATCTTCCTGCTTCGCTGCAGCCAGGGAGCATCGGCCGTTGTGCAGCATATGCCTGGCTCACAGACTGCAAGGGGGAGTTGCGCTGCAAAAACCTACCTGTTCCCTGGAGTTTGCCCAGGGCCGGTGCTAGGATTGAATGCCCCAGTGCTGTGTGCATGAATGTGGGATGTTGCTCTCTGCAGGCTAGCCCACGGGCGTGGGGAGGCGGGATTTGCCCTACTACTGGGAGCGAGCGCCTTTAGCTCAAGCGGTAGCGGCCCTGGAGTCCAGGTTTCCAGTGCCTTTGAGAGTGGCGCTTATTTAGCCTTCTGCCAGTGGCCTCAAGTAATCTGAGCCCAGCTGAGCAGGGCTGGTGGCTAGTGGTCACTCCACTCCTCGCAGCCTGGAGGCGGAAGAGCTGCAGACCAGGCTGAGCACTGCAGGAGGGAAGTGCCTTGCAGGGCTCAGCAGCGCCCTCTGTGGCTGACCACATGGTGGCATTGCTGGTGCAGTGACTGCTGGTAGGATGGAGGCCGGGATGCCAGGTTCCCCGGGGGGGGGGGGGGGGACTGAAGGAATAGGGCTTGCTTAGCTGACGGAGCGGCACATTAGAGAAAGGGGAGATGCTTGGCTAATTGAGAGGCCGCAGCTTCCCCTTGTCCTTGGCATTTCTGATCCAGTCTCTGACTCGCTCTCTCATCTTTTAATGCAACATAATTCCAAGGAGGGGAAGAAACATTCAGCCAAGCTGGGGAAGGTGGTTAAAGTTGATTGTGAATTCTGTGAATTCCCCTGCTTTCAACATCTGATGCAGGGGCTGCTCCATGTGTGGCTGAACCATAGCGCGGGGAGCGAGGAGGGAACCATGCCAGGTGCAAAACTCCATTATCAATAGACACAATGGTGCAGAGAGGCAATTCTGATTGTAGGGCAGAGGAGAAAAGGGGCTGAGACCATTAATAGCCACATGATCTCTGGCCAGTAGCTACAGGAATTGGTTACTTGTTCGGAGGAGCCATACGTTGTTTTGGTGATTATTCTTGGTCTAATGTTATTTGGTCTGAACAAACCCTCCTGAGATTGATCAGCCTCGCTCTGAACTCCCAGTCCTGATCACAAAGCCTGTGCAATTATTTGATTGATTTAAAAGCAAAGACATGGGTATTTTTTTCCCTTAAAAAAAACCCAAAAAAACCTATTGCAAATCAAGTAGGGCCACTCCGCGTGAGAACCGTGCGGGGGGGGCGGGGACTGAGGCCTGTCCCGCTCTCGCAAATTCGGGAGTGCACATCCTGTGCTGGATGGCGAAAAGCTCTCGGTAAGGAAATAGATTTTAGCCTCAGATTTGATGGAAAGGTCTCTGAGCAGAAAAGAACTGGGCAGGCCAGAGAGTAGAGTGATGGGAGGCGACCCTAGTGTTTGAGACAGCCGAGACAGTACAACACAGAGCCATTGTTCTTTCCTCCACACTGACTGTCCTCTCTCATCAAGCCCCGCTGGACAGTGGCATATACTAAGGGTATGTGTAGGGACTGCAGCTTGTGTAGATGTACCCAAGCTAACTTTAATCTTCCCAGCTTGGGTACCGGAGCACTGAGAGGGGAACTGTATGGAAAGAGACGCTGCAGTAGCCGTGTTTTAGAGAAAGGGGCCTTCTCTCAGGAACTGTGAAACCATAATCACAGTGATGTATGGGGGATTTATTACAACCTGCGCGCTCCCTCTGAGCAACCGCCCCCATTTGATCGTCGTCCTAGCTGCTCATCTTGCTGAAGCAAAGGTGGGAGTGGAGAGAGCGGCAGGTATCTTCAGCCGCAGAGCTAGGGAGTGAGCTCTGGGTCCACCTTCCCTCTACCTTCTCGGCTTTCCAAGCACACAAACTCCTGGGAGGTGACCCCGGCGTGTTGTGTCCGAGGAGTCCTGCCGGATCATGGCCTCATGCTTTCTGCCTCTCGAGGATGTGACCTCGGTCTGAGCAGAGAGCTGCTCCCCTAAAGAAAGCCTCTAGCAGAAGGACTTTTTGTGCACCAGTGGTGGTGGTGGGGGGAGGGGGCGGGCATATGCTGGGGAGAGAGATGTTTAGCATGGAACGTCACCCTAGCTTGAGGGTAGCTGAGTCTATCTTCCGCCATGTGGCCATGTGTCTGGCATTACATGTCACTGACTCAGCCTGGGGGCAAGCGCTAGGGACACAGAGAGAGCAGTGTCTCCGAGACTTTGTCTGTCAGTCAAACGGGGATTGGGGAATTCCAGGCTGGGATGGCTGTGGGGGTAGGAGGAGGGCGCTGGTGTTGGGTTTTGGTGTGTCCAATGTCCCTTGAATGCAAATAGGATAAAGGCAGATAACTCCCAGGAGCTGGGATGGAAGTTGCTATGTAACTACCCCTGAGCGTTATGGTGGAGTCACACCCCAGGGCCTGGTCTACACTACACATAAGCTGCCTTGAGTCGACCTAGCTCTGCAAGCACTTTGCTCAGATTTGGCTCCCTCTGATGTAAATGCCTCTCTATGCTGATTTAGTACCCCACCTCTCCGAGTGGCATACAGTCACCGTCGCTGTACTGAGGCCAACGCAGTATAAGTGTAGACACTGTGTTGCTTACGTCACCTGTAACTGGCCTTCAGGAGCCGTCCCACAATGCCCCACACTGACAGGACAATCGATGCAAGTGGTCCTGGTGAGGACGCTGACGTCAGTTAGGTCGATGTAATTTGTAGTGCAGACGTGGCTTTAGATTGAAGTGTCCTCCTTTTTTCGATGGCTTGGTTTGAGGCTCATGGTGTCGCTGTCCATAGTCTTTCCAAGCAGGGAGAGTGGGGCTGTGATACTGGCGAGGGCTGGCCATGGAGATGGGGGTGTGTGTGATGGGATGGTGGAGGAGAGTGGGGTTGGGTGTGGGAGGGGTTGTCCTAGGAGTATTTGGGCACGGGAGAGAGCAATGAGCCAATCAGACCGTGAGTTTCAGAGTCTTACTAGAGGGATCACAGATAGGGAAGGCATCTGATGGATTTATTATGGCCCTGTGTATGAGCACAGAGCCCTGCAATGGTGAATTTCATTTATAATTTGATTTTAGTGCAGTGTGGGGGCTGGTAGCCCTGCTTAGCGAGCTCACACTGTGGGCAGCCTTTCCTTTCTATGCCTCCTTTCTAGAGCACACCTGACAAGGTGCTGCCAATTCATCACCTTCCTGACTTGCAAATACCTCTGCTCTCCCTGTCCTGGGCCTTCACAGGGCCTTGTGCAATACAGCTCAGTGGTGAGCCGGAGCGCCTGAGCCTCTCTTGAGCAGAGATGGGGCAGCCACACGTTGGTGATGGAGACAGGAAACCGCTGGGGATTTGGTTGAAACTTGCAAACCCATTTCACGTGGTTGACCTTCAGGAGACTCAAAGCCAAGTCTCTGGAGGGTGTGTGCTTTGGAGTCTTAACCTTCCAAAACTCCACTCCACACACACCTCCTGGAGAGAGGATGGGAGAACAAACAGCACTGGACAGCTGTGTAGTCATGCTGCTTAATGCTCTACTGGAAGGCACTCAGATGAGTGCAGTGTAAAAACCCATATAGGGCCAAATCCAGGGGCAAGACCTAAGAGGCTGGAAGGAGGAACAAATGACCCCCCAGAAATGTCAGATTGTTAGTGTTAGAAGCGGAGGAGGCTAGGCTAACAGACTTGTTCTGCCAGCGTTTTGAGATACTCCAGCTTCACCTACAGAAGAATTTTGGTGACCAGGGTCAGAGTCAGAACCGAGCCGTGAACTCGCAGCAGTTCCTCACCTTTCTCACTCCTCTGGTCCGTGCAGTTGAATGGGTGTTCATAGCACCGCATAACATTGCACTGGGCTCAGGTTAGAGGTTAGCACAACAGACTGGTGCTTGTAACCTGGATTGGAAAAGCGATACGGTTCACACTTCGAGCAGCAACGCCCATCCAGCCAGGAGCCTAAACGCACACCTGTGGAACGCTGGATCCCAGATGTGGAAGAGCTTGGAAGAGCTCAGGCTGGTTTACGTGCAAGGGCCACCAGGCCAGTGAGGCAGGTCTCCCTGCGTTTCCAGCCTGTCTAGAAGACAGAGCTAAACCTCCAGAGACTTCCAGCCCAGAGAGCCTGGGCTTGAGCAGTTTGAATACTGAGGACTGATTCCAAAAGGCAGATGAGCTTCTGGTTGCTTAAACAATCAGGAGCTCTGTAGTTCTGGAGGTTTTTCCCCACTGCCGTTGAACAGTTCAGCTCTGCTCCTGGGAATCGGGGTGGTTCAGTCCGATCTGGGGCTTAGCCCTTCTTGCCCAGCGCAATGTCTCATTGCTAAGCACATAGCTGCTCACACATGGATGAGCGCGGCCTGCATCCCAGCTTTGTTCGCTTCTGCACCGCTCGCTGGGTTCACTTGACCGCCTTTCATTCTGAGCCGGGTGCCTATTACAGGCTTTGCTGACCCCACCCTGTGCTCCCTTTAGTTTATCTTTCAAGAGGCAGCAAGTGTGTGCCTGCAAATTAGAGCTATTTAGCAAAGTGGTTAGTGGGGATTAGAGCTGATTATCACAGGGGAGGCACCTCCCGAAGAAGAACACTGAATTTGTAAATCTGGCAGTGCCCTCCTGCCCCCGCTAAAAAGGGATTTAAGGAAAACAAACCTGAAAGTGAAAGAGCTAATCCCACTTTGAAAGGGGATTTCCCGCCTCCCTACACTGTTTGCATCATAATTCCCCTTCCTCCTAGAATGTTAGCAGGCAGCAAAAGTGACATAAGGCTCCGGCCATTGAAATATGATCTCTGAAGGGCTAGCTCCTGAGAAGGGGTGTTTTGTTGGCTCCTTTCCCTCCACTGTAAACTCCGGCATCCTAATCTGGACAGTTAGATAGTGCCGACCTGGGATTTGCACAGGTTAGTTAAACCAGTACAACTCAGCCAGGGTAAGCCTTTTTGTGGACGTAAACCAGTTTAGAAATGGCTCATTTGGGCGAGTGCTGTTTAATCTAAATCAGTTTAAGAGTGCCCGCAGAGGGGCTTTGCAGTTAACTAAATTGCTTTAATTAAACCAGGGCAAATTTGCAAGTTGACAGGGCCCTAAACCTCCCGGAGGTGTTTGCATCATTTTGCTGGGCACTGTCAAACCACCATCATGCTCCAACCCCAGAGAGGCTGCATTGCAGTGGTGGCGGGTGAAGTTATTCCTGTGTGTCCTTCGTTCCCCCCAACATTTGAGGTGGAAGGCACTCAATAAATGTCTCTGCACAGAAAAGGACCTGCCCCCCAAGACCCCAGCTCCAGAGTGCTGAAAACTTGAGGAAAGTTCTAATTCTGCTCTGAACTTTTTGGCTCGCGCTTTTCTTTCTCGTTGTCCCGCTGCAGAGGTTTTTAAATCTGTCATTCATAGCACTTGACAAGCATTTCCTAGCCCTCTCTGAAGGTAGGTGTCATTTTGCTACACCTCTCTGAAGGTAGGTGTCACCCCTATTTTACAGATGGGGAAACTGAGGCAGAGAAAGGGGAAGTGACTTGCCCAAGGCCACCCGGCAAGCCTGTGGCAGAGACATGGAATAGCTCTCAGGTCTCTTTACTCAAAATCCTCTTTTCTAACCCACCGTCTATTCTGACATCATTAATTACATCAGGTCTGGAAGTGCAGCCCACAGAGGATGCCTCTTAGGACCTTGTTTGGTATTGTGTCCTTTGTCTCAGTGGAGGTCAAGCTATGGTACCCCGCCAAAGGCAGGGCTGAGTCATACTTCCAGGGATTGAGTCCTGGACTACTGTACCTCTGTGGATAAACAGGGAACCTCATTGTCCAGGACGCTCAGTCCAATACCTCCATCCTAAAGGGAACAAGAACTCTCGAGAGGTCATACCTTGCTTTACCATGGAACCTTTAAAAGAGCGGGGCCCGTCTGCTGAGAGTCTGATGACATCAGGAGATCTGGTTGGTGCTGGTCCCCTGCTAGCGGTCAGTGATAGCATATGGAGAACAGGTGATTGGGAACCTTCTCTTGTCCAATTTGCTTGCAGACCTGTAATGGAGGGGCAGGGAAGCAGAAGCCAAAGTAGCCAGATGAGCTTCCACCCCTCCCCACTGTCCCTGTTACATTTATTTCAATCCTGTTCCCTTTTATTGCCATCAGTATGGTTCCACTGAGAATAACAAGAGACCTTCAGCCGTGAGTTCCTCCATGCTGCAGGGCTCCAGCCTGCAGGGCAGTTTGGCCCAGCTAGCAGGGAGAATTTGCCCGAGCGTTTCTAGCATACAGCCGAGGCTTGCTCGAGGAGCGCAGGGAGGGGTTAATATTTTGGAAATCTGTGACAGACAGACGGCTTTGCTTTGAGTGCAGGATGCCCCAGCAACAGCTGAAGCCCCGGTGATATCACCAGTGCACTGCCGAGCTAGAGCACGCTGCTTCTCTAGAACCTGAGAATCTCCAAGTGCTTTATACCCAGGAATTAAGCCTTGCGCCAGCTCAGTGTCCTTTCTGTCTTACACCTGGGGAAACTGAGGCATAGAGCCGGGACATGGCCAGTGGCAGCAAGCCTGGGCAGAGATGGGAATCGAATCAAGGAATCCTGACTCCCAATCCCAGCCCAGGGACGTCTCTTTGAACCCATCTTTCCCTGGGAGGCTAACAGCGCTGATGGGGCCGCAAAGGGTCTAAACGTAGCACAAATCCTTTGCTCTGCTGGGGGGAGACATTTTTCAAACCTTTAATTTATTTATTTGGAAGAACCTCTCCGTAAGAAAGCTGCCGCGCTCCGGAAGAAAGACGGCTTTGTTGGTCTTTCTGCAGTGCTAAGCAATGTGGGGTGTCAGTTTCCGCTCTTGCTCCTTTTTGAAGCCCGGCTTTCATCTCCGACACAGAATATTTATTTTTCCCTGTTTGGGAAAAAGCTTTAATCCTCACCCCTCCCTTTTCTCATCCCTACCTCCCCCCAAAATTATTTATTTTGAATGGAAAGAGCTAATGTCTGTCCCCTTTCTTCTTTTCCTGGAAGGACAGCTTCTGAATAATTGCTACCAAGACGGGATACAAATCTCTCCACTCCAGCATGCCTTCGCTCCCTTTCTCCTCCCCTGCTCTGTCTTCTCCGTTATATCTCCCAACTTCATTCCTCTCCCCACTCTCCATCCATCCCCATTCCTTTCTCTCCATCCAGATCCTCTGCTCCTTTTCCTTTCTCCAGTCCCTCTCCCAAGCTTTATCCTCTTCCTCCAGCCCCCCACTTCGGAGCTCTCTAGACTGGGTGCGTGAAAGGGCCCTAATTGGAACAGGCTGGTTCAGCTCCTGCTTCCTGCGTGGGAGGGAGAGGCTGCGCTTGTGAAAACAGTTCAGAAGTGCAGACAAATTTTTCCTGATCCTGCCTCAATAAACAGGGGCTCAGCTGGGGTTATTTGCCCAGGCGTTCCTGCCCTCCTCCCGCACCCAGAGCAGGGCACCTAGGAAAGGCCAGGCTGTTCTGGGACTGGCTGGGGTCCCGTGGGTGCAAGGCTCAGCCAGTGGTGAGACGCATGCGAACATGGACTCTTGCGGGGCAGGGCATGGAGAGGGTCCTTCCATTTTAGCCCCAACAGAAGTGTGCAGCCTCCGAGCTCCATCGTTCAGGTGTGAAGGTCCGGGGTCCTTCCATCTCCCTCTCTGGATCGCCCCCGCCCCCCGTATCCCACTGAGCTGGTGTGTTGCAGTATTTTGGAGTATAAGGCAAGGATAATTTCAAGCAACCTCCAACCAGCCCAGAGATGAACTGAGTCCTTGAATTACTCCCCTCTAGAGAGGTGCAACAACAGACAGCAAGACGGTTTCTGGTGGCAGGAGATGCGGAGGAGAAGGCCTTTTCACTACCAGTCCTGGGAGGTGTTCGAAGCATGCATCTCCTGCAGTCTTAGGGACCAGCTCGGCCCACTATTTTCCACCCACAAACTTGTAGGAATGGGCATAAACATCCAGACCAGGATTTTCCCTGGTGCAGCTCATCCGATGGGGGAGAGGTCTGGGATTTCCTCGTGTCTGTCTCAGGGGTGAGCTTGGAAACTGCACCTGGCCAGCTAGTGGGCTTTGTTGTCTTAGAGCAGCCTTGCCCAGATTCCTTCCACCCTGTTCCTCTGGGTGCATCTTGGTTTCTGGACACTTTAAGGAGGGAAGGGGAAAAAATTAAACAAACATGCATTAAAAATAGCTCCAGCTGTCAGGTGCCAGGCTGAATTTGGGGAAGCGTTTACCAGATCAGCCGTCTGGCAGGTCCCGTCTCTTGCTGCCGAATCACCAGCTGCCTTCGTTTGTTTTTCCTGCTTCCCTGCCATGGTCAAGGGCTCATTGGAAGCATGTGTGAGGCGGGTAAATCACTGGATTTCGGTGTGGAGGCCCCTTCTCACAGGCGCTTCCGTGCACATGTGCTCGCCTGCAACTCTACAGCTGCTGTGAAAGTCCTTCCTTGGTGTCAGGCTATATGCATGGTCCAGGCAGGCCGTGCTCCATCCAGAGCCCTTGGAAACTCCGCTCTTCCAGGTCACAAAGGGACGCAGCTTTGCCTGTCCTCCCCCTGAAGCTGTGGATGGGTTTGGGCCTATGTGAAGCCCACACCCAAGTGGCCTCAGCAGACACTTTGGAGAACCTTGCCCGAGTCTTGGGTTTAGGCCACCTGAACCTGTCCCTGCTTTCAGTGAGTTTTGGCGGCCCCCACTTCTCCTTAGCAAGATCCACCCTCACCCCCACTCCCTGCCTGTGATCTACCTTCTGCTCCCCTTCCAGTGAGGGGATGGCTGCTGAACAACAGGGCTGTGGAGAGCTCTGAGGGCAAAGCCTCCATGACTCCCAGCTGGCTGGAAGGCGAGAGCGGGTTGATGGAAAGTGAGTCTGCCCATAAGTGCAGAGGAGGGTGTGGGAGGGGAGTTTGGCAAACCCAGCAGGGAGTGTGGCTTAGGGCTCATTGGAAAGAGGGGAGCAGGCCTTGGGGTGATCCAAGGAGCCTAGAATGAGTAGATTCCTCCTTACTGTCCTACGGGCTGTTCTGGAGCAGAATGCACACCGGGTGTCAGAGGTGCTGTCTGCGTAGCACAGACCAGCGCTCCTTTGAGGAGTGAGGTGCTAAGGTGGGCACTGGTGGGAATCCATCCTTTCCCTTCTGCCACGAGGCTGTCCCTCTTTGCCCTCTCCTCACAGGGTGAGTTGGATGCCAGTCTCAACGCCCTGTCCATTTCCCTGTTCCTTTCTATGTCTCCCCCGCAGTCCTCTCAGCTGCCACCTGCTCCCAAGTTCTCCAGTTCCCGCCTCATGGCTCACTCCTTCTGCGTCGTGTCATCAGCCGTGACCCCCTCTGCGTTCTCTCTGCTCTGGGCTTCCCGGCCCTCCTGCCTCCCTCATGTCACCCCTGAGCCCCTCGGGGCAGGGACCGGCTTTGCAGTCAAAGCTGGAGGAACAGGGCCTCCGCTGCGCTGAGTCAAGCCAAACAGCTTCTCCTGCGGGGCATCCTGGTGTCATGAGCTTGTAGCCGCTGACCCGCTCTGTTTGGCGTCGGGCGCCTGTGGAGCAGGGGGCATTGCCCTGACCGAGGGAGCTCTCAGCCTTCTGCCTGATAACCATGCAGCAGAATCCCAGGCATCTTGCTTGATTAGCCGGGGAGCGTGAGGGGGCCTTGGAGCGGGGACAGGAGGCATTTTGCTTTTACCTGAGCTAACAGTGCGCTGGTTCCTGACCTCTGCATCCATCCATAAGAGGAAGGACGGGACGGGCAGGCGCAGGAGTGGCCAGATCAGCTAGCTTCACTCTGACCCACCCGACATCCATTTGTGTGCAGGCTACTGTGTAAAGTAGCGGGGGCTGGGCAAGGACACACTGGTTCCTTTGGTGGGAAAGAAAATGAGCTGCTAACAGGAGTTTTCCAGGGGCATTGACTCCATTGTGTGGAAACTTGGGATAAAAATGACTCTGCTCTCCCTACGCAGCCTAAATGTTATTTATTTTTCTTAAGTAACCAGATGCTAGCGCCTTGGCATCAGCTAGAGGCACTTGCATTCTGAGGTCAAAACCCCTAAAGTTTGTAAATTTTTAATCTCTTTAAAAAAAAAAAATGGGGATGTGAATAAATAGTTTATGACTGCGAAGCCGGTTGGGGACAGCATGTGCTCATAGCTAGGGGGGTGAACTCTGGGACACCCTGCCTCTTTGCTCATTTGCTGTCTTAATCTCTCCAGCCCTGCTTTTGTAAAAGGTATTTAGATGCCTAATGCCCATGTGGTTTCAGTAGGCGCCTGGCACCTGAAAATTCAGACCCTCTGTCTTTTTGTTTTGTGTGTGTACGTACAGCACCTAGCACAATGGGGTCCTGGTGCATGACTGTGGCTCCTAGTGCTACTGTAATACACCTAATAAACAATGTACAGTGCCGAATGGCCCCTGGTTGGTGCTACCGCCCTACAAATAATCAGTAATAATAAAAGCTGTCTCTGGATTTTGATGGGGCCCATGTAACTGGTGTTGCTGCTAGAGCTGTTTGTCCCAGGATCTCCAGTCAGGGCAAGGTTTTCCAGTGCTTGGTGGTTTAGGGAGCCCGTCCTGAGATGCCTGAAAGAGACTGGATTGGCGGAGGGCGTGGGCTTGGCCCTTTCTGAAAACCAGGCCCTTTTAAAGAGCCCGACGCTGGGCTCCCCAAATCCCTTGTCACTCTGGAAAACCTTGGCCTCGTGAATCAATCCTCATAATCGCCCATGTGAGGCGCTTAAACATTACCTATCCCCTTTTCCTACATGGGACAGCTAAGCCACCGAAGAAAATAGCCGGATTTTCAGAGCAACAACTCCCATTGGCCGTTTGAAATCAGGCAATATGATCTTGTCTGTCATGATGCTGATCCTATACCGTAGATGTCAAGAAGAGTTTTGTCACTGATTGATTTCAGCAGGAGCAGAATGAAGTGTATTTCGCCAGCAGTACAACTCTGGCAGTGGTAGCTACAGTAGAAGCTGTAGTGTGGACATGGTGGTAAAATCTCCTGGGCCCTGTCTGCCCAACAGCTTCCACTTTTGTTAAATATTTTTAGTGCCGTTGTAACGCCGACAATCCTGGTCATCAGCAGGCAGGATTGAACCTGGGACCCCAGTGCATGAGCCTTTACCACATGAGCTAAAAGCCAACTGGCTGTTAGCTAAGGCTGTAGAGCAGACTCATTTTCTCTCTCTAAGTCAGGGGTCTCAAACACGCGATGCGGCCCGCGGAGCGCTTCCCTGCGGCCCGCTGGGCTCCCCACGCCCCCCCACCCCCCAAGTTACTTTCTGAAGTTCCGCCACCAGAACAGCTGTCTGGCGGCTTTGCGGTTTCTGGGAGGGAGGGAGGAGGAGCGGGGAGCCATGCGCTCAAGAGAGGAGGCGGAGAAGGGGCGGGGCCTAATGGAAGGGGTGGAGTGGGAGCAGGGCAGGTTCAGTGAGGGGGCGGGATCAGTGATGCGGCCCTCGGGCCAATGCACTAGTCCTCATGCGGCCCTCGTGGTAATTTGAGTTTGAGACCCCTGCTCTCAGTGGTCTCAGTGCCTCTAGATGGGACAGAACAAGATGTGTGTGGGTTACCCAGTAATGCCCAGTACAGGATCAGGTCCCCCAGCTAGGCGCTGTACAAACATATCAAACACGTTGTTCCAGTGTGCCCCAATTCCTGACTTCCTTGTCAAGCTGGCTGTTCTAAATGAGCTAGTTTCTTATAGGCATCGCCGCGGCGCTGGGTCTTAAGGAATGAGGGGTGGCCCATTATTTGTAGCACCCGGGCAGAACAACACACGTTATCCCAGCTCAGATAAGACCTTAGTAACTGCTATGAAGCCATGTAGTGAGTCAGTGTTGGGATTAGAACTCCTAATCTCCTGACCAGCATGCCGACCACTACTCTCGTCTGTTTTCTGGTGCTTTTAAATGAGGCTGCAAATTCCAAGAGAAGCTTAGGAGAAACGAATGAGTTTGACCTGGTTTAACACCCCCTATCCCTAGAAAAATCCTTTCTAAGCCCTTGTTGTGACGGTGTGTGTATGTGTTGAGGACAGGGGAAGTACATAGAGGAGCACATGATGTTTGGCTCAGGTTGAGTCTTGGAAACCAAGTTTAAGGTGGCAATGAAAATTGAACCAGCAGACTTTAGCCTCATCCATCTTTGCTATAAACGTTTTTGGCTCTGACCTCTGGGCACCTGCTCCAAACCCACAGCACCCATGACACTTCACTGAGATCAATGGGAGACAGAACGCTAGGGCCTGATTTTTCTCTTACATACCCTGGTGTAAATCAGGAGTAACTGCACTGAGTTCAGTGGGGTTACATCCGTGCCTGTGAGAGGAAAATCAAGCCCGCTCTGCACTTGGGGGAAATATAGACTGGTTTAAGGTGGCATAAAATAAATTGATGGGTCTAATTTAAGTATCTCAAAACCAAGGGAGGCAGAGCTGAGGTAGAGAGGGGTTTCTTCCCCAAAAAAGCCTGCACATCAGCTGTCTGGGACTAGCCCACAAGTGGATGTCTCAGTCCTGCCAAGGCGTATGCATGTGTGTAACCTCACCCGGCACCATTCCCATTGCACTCAGTGCAATTACCACTGTGGGGCCTGTGTGTGTTTTTGGAGGATCGGGGCCCTAATGTATGAAGTTCTAAAGAGAATTTGTTTCACTCATAGCTACAGATCCAATAGGAAAACATACAATAGAATATGCTAGAACACACTTTGAGTCTAATGTACACTCTCCAACAAAGAAACTAGCGCCACATATTTGAAACAACAAATTTGGAAATTTAAGGTTTTTATACTTGTTTCAATGATCTTGTTTCATACAAAAAAAATCCCCAAGAAACATGCAAATTTCTGTTTTTCTTGCGTTAGCTTGAAAATGGGCCCACTTTTTCCTCGAATGACCCCTGGCTATGAGCCAGGTCTCATATGTACCAAACTCCCTATGTTCATAGGGAATTGCTAAATTCTTGACGTTTGAACAGGGAGGTGGGGACCCCACATCTAAACAACTGTGCAGATGCTAATTTGCCTGTAATAAAATGGTGACAATATTTACAGTTTCACAATTTTGCACATCTCAATGTCCCCTCCTCCTTCTAAAGAGTTCTGCTTTGCACATGTTTACGTGGTTGACTCTGTGGGAAACAAGGCTAGAGAAGTTTTCTTAGGTTAATCCTGAATCATCGTCCCATACAGAGAGAGCGAGCAATGAGCTGCAGTGTAACCAGCCTGCTAAAGGCAGGAGACAATGTATGCCTGTGTGGTCCCTGTAACTGCAGAGTACAGAAAGCGAAGCCTTAAAAAGTAACATGATGAAGAAGGGAAAAAGGTGCATCAATCCATTTTCACTCAGCATGATCTCAAAGCAGAAGACGGATAGTAGAGATATCTAGGGTTCCTGCTCATTCCTTCAAGCCTTCTCTAATAAACCCAGTAAATAACTGAATGCAGCATTTGAATCTGTTGTTTTCTAAGGTCCTGATTCTCCTATCATAGCAAAATAACTCCTTGATTTACACCGTGGCGTGAGTGAGCGGAGAATCAGGCTATGAGTTTTGAATGGAGTGTGTGTGTGTGGGGGTGGGGGGTATCTGTAGCAGTTAAAAGCTATCTAAGCATGGAATTCTGTAATTCGTAATGGATGAGTGGCAGGGTGACTGGTTGGAGTGACTCATGGGGAAGGGAGTTAAAAAGCAAGAGCCAGATTTGATTTAGCCTCTCTGGCTCCTCTATTAGAGCCAGCTGCCCATCGTGCAGGTGGTGACAAGAGGCCGAAGGTGCAAGGGTGGAGACAGCGAAACAGTTTGGTTTGGTTTGTGATGGGACTGTGTATAGACCAAGCTGTGTGACAGAATCCAAGAAAGGGATGTGGATTTTGCATCTTCGCTCTGAACAGCACAGCTGACTGTATGGGTCGTGGGAAGATCCAGTCGCTATGCAGGGCTGCGGGCTCAAAGGTGGCTCTTCAGCCCTCAACCTGCAGTAGGATCTGCTAATATGGACCCCTGTGGAGTTCAAAGGGTTTCCCCAGAAGCACAGGGCATCTGCACCAGAGGATCCCATTGAAGTATCAGCCCTTTAAATAGTCCTTTTAAAAAAAATATGCCTGTGCCCATCTCCATGTGCAAATCCTCCTGCATGTGCAAATACTGTAGCAAGGCACTTGTGAATAGGGTGACCAGATGTCCCGATTTTATAGGGGCAGTCACGGTTTTTGGGTCTTTTTCTTATATAGGCTCCTATTACCCCCCCATCCCCTGTCCTGATTTTTCACACTTGCTGTCTGGTCACCCTACTTGTGAAGTTGATTGATTTGTGCTTGCAGAGATGGGGATTTGAGCATGCAAATATAGTGGGTGCAATTTTATGATAATGCGGCCCCTTGATATACTTCTGTGGACGTGCTTCTATTTTTAGTATTAAAGTCTCAGTCAAAGATGGGTGGTTGGCAGGCTGGGATGGTCATGGAGTATTCAGAGCCTTTAACTGCGTAGGTCACCAGCTGAAATCCAGCCCAACTCTTCGAGGACTGGAGGTTGTTACCGCCCGATGACTGGCCTATGTGAAATGAGTTTCCAGCCTCTCCAGTGGGAGTGTAGACAAGGCCTCTCAATAGAGCTGGCTGGGATTTCAACGAGAGCTAAAATTTTTAGTTTTTGGCAACCAGAGCCAGAAATTCATTAAAAAAAATAAATCAGGTTTTTTGACAGAAATGGAATTTTTTGTGGTGAAAATTTCCCTTTTGTTGAAAAGCTTTTTGTCGTTCAAACAAAAACGTTTAGATGAACTCCCGGATCTGCCACTGACCTTAAGCAAGTCATGTCAGCACTCTGTACCTCAGTTTCCCCATTTGTAAAATCTACCTGACCTACTTCCATAAAGTGCTTTGAGACCTACAGTGCTACAGCAGGGTTAAGGGCTTGGTGACGATTATTTTATGACGACTTCCTTCTGCAGTAACATTATATTTCAGGAGTGGGTTTGAAAAATGAGCACTTCAAGAGTCAAATCTCTAATTGGGAGGATAGGGATTTTTTTCACAAATATACATGTATTTTATTGCAGCCGCCCTGAAAACCAAAGTGGTTCTTGACATATAAACACTTCTCAGCAGGATTTACTCCCAGGTCCAAATTTCTGGGCAGACATCACTGGGTCTGGTGGGGGTGGCTATGCATTGCTCAGGGACTGACTCAGCAATTGCTTCACTGTATGGATTGTGTGTTATGTAACTCTGTGTTAATCCGGGATTTTCCAGCTCTTTGTTCGCCTCCTTTCTTGAATGGCTTTTCTGCTGGGTTTTCATCACGCTGCATCTTGTTACGAAGGGACTTTTTCCAGGATTCCCTGTGCTTCCACCTCCTCCTCTCTCTCTTTTTCCCTAGGATCTGTGGCTGGGAATCAAGCGCTGGGCATGGGGCAGACCAGCTCAGGGGAAGTCATACTCCCCCCTTCACACACACACCCTTTAGCTTTCACCTAATCAAAACCTTTTGGGGCACTTTGAAGTGTTCAGCCAACTATATTTTCCCCTTTTTCATGCTACCGGGTTCCACCGGGGTGGGGGTGGGGGGGTTGTGAGGCTTAACTGATTGATGTCTGTGAAGCACTTTGGTTGTAGGGTAGCCAGCAGCTCATTCTGTGAAGGCTCAATCCTGGCCAGCCCTTAGGCCTTGTGGAGTGATGTTATGCTACATAAACCCTGTAAATCAGAGCGCCGGAGTGGGCATATTTCTATGTCTATCAGCCTAGAGATTCCCCTTTGCATCTGCGCCAATGGAATTCTATCTCGGCTACACCACATCAGAACACTACAGTACTATGTAAACACCCCAGTCCAGCAAAGCAGTAAAGCACATGTCTCTTTTAAGGATCTGAATGATCTGGTTGTAATCAGTAGGACTATTCATGCGGGAAACCTACAGTTTCTACTGACTTCAATGAGATGTCCTGGCGCTCAGCATCTTTCAGGATCAGTCCCTAAAGGAATTTTCCAAAGCCGAGTGAAGTCAATGGGAGACTTTGCATTGATTTCAATGGGCTTTGGCGCAGACCCTAAGAGGTCTTTTAAAAATCATGTGTAGTGAACAATTCTAAGGTGTAATTATAGAGTAGATAATAGATTTGTGGTTTTCTGTTTAAAAAATACTAAGGGTCTGACTTTCCCCATCTTAATAATAATAAACCTAGCTCTTGCATAGTGCTTTTCACCAGTAGATCTCAAAGCACTTTGCAAAGGAGGTCAGTATCATTACGTGCTTTTGCATTGGTATAACTCCATTGACACTGTGAAGGAGTTACTCCTAATTTACACCAGGAAACTGAAAAGAAAATCAGATCCATTGTTTTTAACCCAGCAGTGTCCCTTACCCAAGAACATCCTTGAAACCGTGGCATGACCCCAGGTTAAAACTACCACTTCCAACCTGTGCTGCATTGATGTGATGTGTCGTCACATGATATCCTGCTGGGGAGTTTGTGGGTGAAGTTATAAGGCAGCTGGGAGGAGGTTTACATTCACGTTCTCAGGCTCACTTATTTTTCTGATTCAGTTCTGGATGTATAATTCCTGTGGCTCCAAACTCCGTAATCCTGTCTTAGAGGGGCATGAGATTCGACGAGTTGTTTATTTGTCTCTTCCTCTGCTTCTTTCAGATATGGAATGTGCAGATGTGCCTTTGCTAACCCCGAGCAGTAAAGAAATGATGTCCCAGGCGCTGAAGGCCACCTTCAGCGGCTTCACGAAAGAGCAGCAGCGACTGGGGATCCCCAAAGGTATGGCACAGTAGAGCCCTGTGCAATGTGATAAACCAGAGGCATTTCTTCATCTGAAATATCCTCTTCTCCAAACCTCTTGCTCCTTTCCATTCCATCTCTCTTGCCATCTCCTCGATCCCTGACTTCTCTGGCTGGAGAAATACACAAGTGATATCTTCCTCCATTGCTTGACGGATTGATCTAGGTGATCTCTGTCCACCCCACTCAGAAGTTGCGACAATCTTTGCTCTCATCTACCCCAGTGAGCAATACCCCTTTGAGTTCCCTCTCCAGGCAGCACAGGGACCCTCTACCCAATGGGACATGAATATCGTGTCATGGGAGATTTTCAGCTCCTTTAATTTTTACTGTGGGCAGAAGTGTCAGGTGTCCTTCGGCATAACCTGCAAGGTGCTTGTGGTTTGAATGACAAAAAATGGTACTAGAAGACTGATGCCCATAGGGAGAACGTGGGCTGTTATAAACTTTGTCTCAAGCCAGGGTTAAGAGCAGAGAAAGGCTCTGCAGTGGCAGACTAAAGTAACACTCGGCCCTACAGGATGAAGCTAAACTGATGATGTTCCCCACTATTGTACGTTATACTTACGTCAACCCAAAGGTGGGATCTGTGGGGCACTGCCCCTGTTTGTATAGTTGTAGGGATTGCTGATATTTTGGTCCCCACTGATGTGGTGTGTCTGTAACACATGGTGATTAAGCAGCTGCTGTGTTCCACACTATAAGCGGCTGCATTTCAGGGGGTGGGTGAAGTGACCACTGTACATCCCTGACTAAACTTCCTGAGAAGTCTTATTAACGGCTCTCTCCCATGAACCCTTGGTGCAGACCCCCAGCAGTGGACGGAGACTCATGTACGGGACTGGGTGATGTGGGCGGTGAA
This sequence comes from Macrochelys suwanniensis, assembly GCA_033296515.1. Lineage (NCBI taxonomy): Eukaryota > Metazoa > Chordata > Testudines > Chelydridae > Macrochelys > Macrochelys suwanniensis. Next base: position 13,149,795 of record CM065796.1, read on the forward strand.
TGAGTTCAGTCTGAAGGATGTGGATTTCCAGAAGTTCTGCATGAACGGGGCTGCCCTGTGCGCTCTGGGCAAGGACTGCTTCCTCGAGTTAGCACCTGACTTCGTGGGAGATATTCTCTGGGAACATCTGGAGATCCTACAGAAAGGTAATTGAGTGGGTCACCACATGGGCTACACCAAGGGGCCTTGGATGCATGTATTAAAGAGGCAAACTGAATCTCAGGCTCTCCAAGAGCCCAGCTTAGGGTCTGACTACAGTAGGATTCAGTAATTTACCAACCCCTGGCACAGTGATGCCTCCAGACTTTTCGGCTAAACAGAATCTAGTGAGGCCGTATTTGGATGGGAGACCTCAAAGGAAGATACAGGGGTGGCTGGAAGTGGTGTTTGTGGTTCTATGCAGCTAGGGTTGCCAAGTCCAGTCTGCAGGGGCCTAGGGCTATGGCAGGCTTCCTGCCTGCCCTACCTCTGCACGGCTCCCAGAAGTGGCCATCAGGTCCTTGCTGCCCCTAGGTGCATGGACGGGCAGGAGGCTCCGTGCGCCGCCCCTGCCTTGAGTACCGACTCCGCAGCTCCCATTGGCCGGGAACTGTGACCAATGGGAACTGCGACCAATGGGAGCTGTGGGGATGGTGCCTACCATAGCAGCACGAGGAGCAGCACGAGGAGCCTCCCTGGCTGCCCATGCACCTAGGAGCTGAAGGGACCTGGCAGCCACTTCCTGGGAGCTGTGGTAAGCGCCACAGGGACTCCACACCCCAACCCCCTCCTGCACCCCAACCCCCTGCCTCAGCCCAGTGTCCCCTCCCACACCCAAACTTCCTCCCAGAGCTCGCACCCCCCAACACCCCAACACCCTGCCCCAGCCCTGAGCTCCCTCCTGCACCCCAAACACCTCATCCCCGGCCCCACCCCAGAGCTCACACCCTCAGCCAGAGCCCTCACCCCGCCCCGGACCCCAACTCCCAGCCCGGATCCCCCTCCTTCACTCCAAACTCCTCATCCCTGGCCCCACCAGGAGCCCACACCCCCAGCCCAGAGCCCATATCCCCCTGGCCCCCCAACTCCCTGCCCCAGCCCGGAGACCTCTCCCGCACCCCAACCCCCCACCCCAGCCCGGTGAAAGTGAGTGAGGGTGGGGGAGAGCAAGCGACGGAGGGAGGGGGGGATGGAGCAAGCGGGGGTGGGGCCTTGAGAAGGGGCGGGGCAGGGGTGTTCGGTTTTGTGCGATTAGGAGGTTGGCAACCCTATGCGGCTGATGCCCTTTCCTCTGAGGGTCTGTCTACCTTTGAGTGGGGAGGTGTGATTCCCAGCTCATATGCACATACCCAGGCTAGCTCAGCTTGTGTGTCCATGGCAGCACGGGCGGGGCTCATGTTAGTCTCCCCGAGTACAATCCTCCTGGACCCCTGGTACATATTCAGATGGACACCCTGCGCAATGGCCCGTGCCGCTGTGGATGCACGGCTGTGTTTAGGCACTAGCGTGGGTACATCTATGCCACCCTGTTCAAATGTAGACATACCCGAGTCAGCACTGGGTGCTGCTGGAGATGTCGTCTTTCCGATAAAACATAGAGCAGAGGTCCTGAGCAGTTGTGGTCAGTGAAGAGCTCCTGACACTCTTTGAAAGAGGAAGGGTGTTAACGCCAGCTTCTTGGCTGAATTCCAGGGCAAGGCAGGGACATTCTGCATTCCTAGAAATGAAAGCTTTTTCCCCACCCCAAGGCATTCACCCTTGGCCTAACTGGTTCCATTGGGAATTTTAATCATTGACTTCAATGGGAGCAGCTAGGTCAATACTTTTGAATCACACCCAAACTTTCCAGTGGCAGTTGGAAACTATTTTTCTTTGTTCCATGGGTGTGGTTAAACAGCAGCTGTGTTCCACACCAGAGGTGGCTGCATTTCAGAGGGGGTGGGTGAAGTGATCTCTGTCCATCCATGCATGCCACCTTTTGTGGATCTTGATTTTCATAAATGATCTCTGGAGGGGAGAGTGCTATAGAAATGCAAAGTGTCTGAGCTGATAGCTTGGAGTGACAGAGCTACCCAGAGGAGCCTGGGCTGTGTAACTCAGACACGAATAGTGGCAGCAGGCACATCCAATTCGGCAAAGTACTAAAGCACATGCTTGACTTTGAGCATCTGCTGTAATTCTCATTAATTTCCCCACTGAAGTCAATAGAATGGGCGCTGGATCTGGCATGTGTGGAATTGCTTTGCTGAATGGGGGCTAAAGGTCTGGAGCAAGTGGGGAAGACGGTGGGTTTTAGGACCCCCTGAAGACACTGCTCCTTCGCTGAGAATTTAAAGGAGCAGCTGCCCCAGTTTGAATCAGAGGAGATCTTGAGACTACCTTGCTGCATTCTCCCTACTGCGCTACCAAGGAATTGCTAACACTCAGCGAAGGGCCCAGAAAAGGCAGGGGCACCGAGCAAATTAAAACACTCTGTAGCTCACTCTCGACCCCGTGATACGGCATCTAGTTCTTCCTAGGGCTGTTCCGTAGCCCAAGCGTCCATTGCATTACGTATCCATATCCATTGCATTCGCCGCCTGCCCTTGCCAGTAATCCGACTTCGGTGGCTCGGTGAGGAGGGGGATTCTGTGCTGTCCAAGAAACGCATGGTCAAATGGAGGTTAATTACTGATTGCTGATTTTACTGTCAGCAGTGGTTTGAGAAGGTAAACGTGGGTGTGCATGGGAGCCTGTGTTTTTCTGATCCTTGTTTGGCTCCAGCATCTTTTCAGTTCTTTTCTTTTTCCGTTAGTTTTTATTGAGCCCTTGGTAAAGTCACTCACGGTAGCGGGATGATCTTGTGGTTAAGGCACTCAGTGGGTACTCAGGGGATGTGGTTTCAATTCCCAGCTCTTCTACCAACTCCCTGGGGTAAGTCACTTGGACTGAGATCCTAAAAGGTATTTAAGTGTCTAGCTCCCATTGATTTCCCTTTGAGCATCTGGGCCTAAGTGACATGCCCAATGGGTGGGAATTGATTTCAGTGGGAGCTAGGTGCCTAAATACCTATGAGGTTATGGTGTTCTATGCCTCAGTTTTCCCAGCTGTAAAATATGGAGAATGCTTTCCTACCTCACGGGGGGAGGGGAGGGTGTGAGGTTAAATCTATTATATGTGTAGGTGCTCAGACTTTGCGGTAATGAAGGTCATGTAATTACCTAGGTAGATAGATGCCCTTAGAAGAAAACTAAAAGCCTTTTTACAGGCCAGGTCCTGGATTCAGCACCTGCTGTTTCTCCTGCAAGAGTGCGAGGACAAGAATAAAGATGCAGTGCTGCCCATCTTATTCTCCAGGCGAGGGACTGGGACTCAGGATGCCTGGGTTCTCTTTCCAGCTGTTCTCCACACATGCTGTGTCACCTTGTGCAGATCATGTAGAGCCTCCATGCCTCAGTTTCTCTGTCTGTAAAACACGGTTATCTGCATGCCTCTCAGAGGCCCAGGGGAATGTTTGTAAATCATTTTGTGATCCTTGGCTGAAAAGTACTTATAAATAATAAAAAGGGCAAACCTTGTGACTTCCAAACTGGGAAGACAGGGCCTGCTCCTGCTCCTAATACAGTCAATGGGAAGGGTCCTTATAATTCACATTATAATGCCACCCAGAAGCTCTGCCCCAGATCAGGACTCCAACTGTACAAACACAGAATCTCTGCTAGGTTTTAAAATCTAAATGGACAAGATAGATTTTTCTATCCGTGTTTTACAGATGGGAAACTGAGGCACAGAGCGACGAAGCAAATTACTCATTGTGCATTGGCCGAGCTGGGAATTGAGCGAACGTTTCTTGAACCCTTAATCTAGTGTCTTAGTCATCAGCCCTTCGTTTCCAAGAATAGCTGGCCATTCTCGTCAGCGGGAGCAGGACCGGGGCCTTGTCTGTTAGACCCAGAGCATGTAGCTTCACCTTCACTAAACCACCCAGAAGCATTAGGTCACATGAGGACACATGGCAACCTCCCGGTCCCTCTTATTAACATGCCTCTCCTGTTAGCTCTTTCAGAGCGAGTGACTCACCTACCACAGGCTGCGCAAGGTATAAAAACGGCAGCAGCGGGCGACTTTTCCTTCATGTGTTTGAGTGTTTTCAGTCATATTTTTCCAGATTTCTTCCTAAAATAACTCCCATTTACCAGCAGCCATCAGTGCCCTCTGCATGACTGTAAACCTAGCTGAAAGTTGCCCTTTTTAACCTGGTCCCACCCTTTCCCTGTGGTCACCCACCCTGCCGCTTGGCAGACTCCGTGGGGAGGGGAAAAGAGCGCTCGGGATTAGGTCTCTCTCCACAAAACCTTCCTTTGTTTGAGAATATTTTCCACCCTGCAATCCCAGGAGAGGAGGCCAAAATTAGCCTCCTTCGAGTGAACGTGCATTATCTTTGGTTAGTTTTTCTCCAGCCTCAGCAGAAATAAACACAGGCAGAGCAATTCGTGCTTTTATTTTTGTTGCCCTTTGTAATGTCCCATTACCCTGTGTCTGTCCATGCGCTGTGCGCTCTGCAGCTGCTCCGGCAATGAGCGAGGTGGTAATGACAAGAGCCAAAGCAGACACTGTGCAGCTTCCAAACTGGGAAGACAAAATCAGCTTCCGCATGCGAAAGCACTGATGTGATGGATGGAAAGGGGTGACATGAGATGTGTATTGAGCGTACAGTTATTTTATTAATTAATTTCCAAGATCAGGCCCCATTGTGCTAGGCGCTGTACATACAGTAGGACCTCCGAGTTCCGAACACCTCGGGAATGGAGGTTGTTCCTAACTCTGAATTGTTTGTAATGCTGAACAAAACGTTATGGTGGTTCTTTCAAAAGTTTACAACTGGACATTGACTTAATACAGCTTTAAAACTTTACTGTGCAGAAGAAAAATGCTGCTTTCCCTTTATTGTTTTAGGAGTTTACCTTTAACACAGCACTGTACGGTATTTGCTTTTTTTTTTTTTGTCTTTTGTTTTGTCTCTGCTGCTGCCTGATTGCGTACTTCTGTTTCCAAATGAGGTGTGTGGTTGACTGGTCAGTTCGTGACTCTGCTGTTCGTAACTCTGAGGTGCTACCTTACGCACGCCGAAGAGTATTCAGTAGGAGTAAGTTGGTGGCTCTGCAGCAATGCCTCATGAATGTAGAAACAGTGTCTTCTGTGCCTTGCACTTTTTCCTTTGCACATGAGCAGGGCAGGAGCAGCAGAGGGGTGTATGCCCAAAATACAGACGTGTTTTGGGCATACACACACAACTAAAGCTGGTTGAAAAATAGGGAAAATTTTCTGGAACAATGTGTCCCTGCTTTTCATTTAAAAAAAGGTCAAAGAATGAAAAGGAGCCAAAATTATTGGAAACAAAACAATGAAAATATAATAATCTATATAGCAAGCTTACATGATTGTTGCTCTGAAGCTTAGAATGTTGAGCCAGCGTGAAGCCTGGTTGAGAGCTCTTTTTGTTCCAAATATCATCAGGTTTAGTCATCAGCTTCTTTACACTTGATCCATATCACCTGTACAACAGCACGGGCTTTCACCAACTCATTAATAATATTTCAGTAGTGCCTAGAGCTTCCAGCTGAGATCGGAACCCTGTTCATCACTCTCGAAAATCAAGCAATTTATTGGGGCCTACGGCTAGGTTTTTCCAAAGAATCTAAGGGAGTTAGGCACCCAGTTCAATGGGATTTGGACACCTAACTTGCTTCTGAGCCTTTGAAAATCCCAGGTTAAATGGAAGCTGAATGCTTTTGGAAATTCTGACCTCCACGTATAACTGAGAGTTTCAGCACAGGTGACATTCCTATGAGCTTGTTTCTTTAACTCCCCTTTCTTCTTTTAGATGAGATAAAGCCGTACTCAGCTAATGGAGTGAACCCCGCGTACCCAGAATCCCGCTATACATCAGACTACTTCATTAGTAAGCTGCTCCTCTTTTCCTCCAAATAGTCCAGCATATTAATGTGATTGCATCTGGCTTACAGTGGGCTGGCCACTAACCTATTTAAAATAGCTGGAAGTGGTTAGAAAAGTGACAGTTATTCTAGGGTTATCTGTTTTCTCAGTCTTCTGAGCCCCACCTGATTTGTGTGCTGACAAATTACTCCCCAGTCATGGCAGAATGTGCAGCTTTCGTAGTATGATTATCCCTCTTCTGTCTTGTGTCCTTTGATCATCAGAAAGAGAGTTAATGTTGGGGGTCGTCATTAGGCTTCAGAGTTAACACTCACTGAGGATGACCAGGAGAAGTGCACACTTTCGAGCTGTTGCTTCAGACGGTCTGCCGTCTCAGACAGACATCACTTCATCAGTCCAAAACTTAAGCCTACATTTGTAGAAGTGGTCTCCGCTTTTTGTTGCTCGGATTCTGGGCAATCAACCTGAGACCCTTAGGATCTGACTTTCAAAGCATCTGCCCCTCCCATGATTTTGAGTGGAGTTGTGGGTTCTCAGCATTTCTGAAAAACAGGTCCACAGTGTCTCAAATCAGATACCTCAAAATCCAGGCATTTTTGAAAATGTGGGCCTTAATATCATTTAAATGAGGGTTTAGATTCTGGAGCACCAGATGGCAGCCATCCAGGGAAAGTGCTGGGATCCTGATCTGGCATGATTCAACCCCCAGTGCCAGCAGTAGCCCATACAACAGGGAAAGGTTCGATTGTGCTTCATGCACCATTGACAGAATCATCAGCTAAATTTGGATTCCAGACTCTCTCTGGTCAGTGGGGAGGGTTGGAGCAGAAAGGAACTTGCTTGGCTTTTGATGCCAGGTGAAGCTTGCTGGGCCAGCAGTGAGGGGAAATCTTGTTTTTGATGTGTAAACAGCAGATTTCATCTGAAAGTGGTCGAAGGAGAATAAGTGTGGAGCAGGGAGATGTCATTCTACAGGGGGGATTCTCCTGGCTGCCACTGCTTTTTAGGAAGAAAGAAAGCACTAATCCTACTCCAGCATGCTGCATAGACAGCAGTGCAACCCTTGCATAAGTCCCACTGCTTCCGATTAGCCTAACATGCTGTTTACTCTGAAACCTAATGCTGACACATATTCTCTCCTAGTGATTGTGAAGGTGAGCAACCTCCATATCTGCCATGTCAATTGGCATCGAGCTCCATTTTGATGTCAAGGACCCTCCTCCTCCTTTTCATACTCCATTTCCTGGGGAAACTGCTGGGAGCTTCCCCCAGGTGGTTTATCCAACCCTTCCTCCCATAACAGCTCTGAGGTTGCTCCTTTTGGCTTATGGCCCAATCTGGTGCCCACTGAAATCAGCGGGAGTTCTTCTTATTGTTGTTATTTATTATTTGTACTGTGGTAGCACTTAGCAGCCCCAACTGAAATCAGGGTGCCTTTGTGCTAGGCGCTGTACATCCAGATAATAGTAATTAAAAATATACTCAAAGATCTCACTATATCAGCATGTTACAGGAGATGAGAGGTAGAAACAGCAGTGATCTGCTTAGCTTTGAGTCACTGTCTTTTCTGTCAATAGCTAACATTAACCCACCCAGTTGTTCCACCTGCAGGTTATGGCATTGAGCATGCTCAGTGCGTGCCTCCGTCGGAGTTCTCTGAGCCCAGCTTTATCACAGAGTCCTACCAGACCCTCCATCCAATCAGCTCAGAGGAGCTCTTCTCCCTCAAGTATGAGAATGACTACCCGTCGGTCATCCTGCGTGACCCTGTCCAGACGGACTCCCTGCAGACAGACTACTTCACGATCAAGCAGGAAGTTGTAACGCCAGATAACATGTGCATGGGGCGCACCAGTCGGGGTAAGGGCCTGGAGCCTCTAAAGTTTCTGCTTGGTTTTCTACTACCTCCCTACACCCTGGGAGTTTCCCTCCCTTCCCCTGTACCCACAGGAGGGTCCCCTCTACCCTGGATGTTCCTTTTCAGGAGTCACAGGCAAAGAAACCATCCAGTGCCCCATAACTAATTCCACGGTGTCTGTTAACCAAGGGTCTGGAAGCACTTACATATAGAGTCCCAAAGCCTCAGCAGGTGTAAAATAATAATAATGAATAGTAGCTCTCAAAGCACTTTACAAAGGAGGCCCATATAATTTTACAGCTGGGTAAACTGAGGCACAGAGCGGTGAGGTGACTTGCCCTAAGTCACCCAGCAGGCCAGTGGCAGAGCCAGGAATGGAACCTCGGTCTTCTGAGTGCCAGTCTAGTGCTCTAGCCCCTAGGGAGCACTGCCTCCTCTTTGATTTCAGTGGCACTACTGCAGTTTACACTAGCTGAGAATGTGGCCCAATGAATGGAACCTCACTGCTCTGATGTGAGGCGAGTGTTATCCCCATTTTAGAGGTGGGTTAACTGAGGCTGAGAGAAAGGCACTGGCTTGTCTCAGTTCAACATGAGGTCAATAGCAGAGCCAGGAATAGAACCCAGAACTCCTGTGCCCTAAACCAGGACCAAATGCCTTTCTAGGGTAACATTATTTAACTCCAATCACACAGAACCAGTTCCTGCACTGGTTTGAATGGATTTGACTTCACTGAAGTCAAAGCAGCTACTCTTATTTACACCAGCTGAGGATCTGGCTCATTAGTCCTGTGCAAGGAGTGGGTGTTAACCATAGAGCACCAAGCCATTTACAAAGGAGGGGATCATTATCCCGATTTTACAGATGGAGAAACTGAGGCACATAGCAGCAACGTGACCTGCCAGAGATCGCACACTGAGCAGAACCCAGGTCTCTCCCAATACTTATCAGAATGCCAGTGTCGATACGAGTTGGTCTTGATGCTCAATGTTACATCTGTTTAATTTTTTAATGTGGAAAAAGAACTGAAAAATGCCATGGGTTGGATCGTTGTGATAAATCAAGCTGCTTTGCCAATCCCAGCATCATGTCCCCACTCATTGAAATCACATGTATGTTACACTGTAGGGGCTATTTTCATTATTCTCTTCTTTTTTTAAATTTCCAAGCTGGGGAAAGGTTGTTTGGGAGGGTTATTTTTTTTAAAAAAAAAAAACAACTTCTGCTGGTTAAACATTTATATAACACAGGCAAATTAGGCAGTTGTGGCAAGCCAAGGGGCAGCTGTGTTGCAATTTTAGGCAAGCCCTTTTGCAAGGGCTTTTTTTGCAGGTCAGCTTCTAATCTGGTTCCTTCTCTTCTCTTGAACTTGAAAGTAGGCATCTTGGTAATTCTTATTGAAAGACTTTCACTATCATGACTCAATCTTATACCGGCCTACAGGCCGCACAAGCCTCAAGGGATGGGTGTTCTTCTGACATAACGGCCTCTCAATCTAGTTTTAGGGAAAGAGAATCAGAAAGAGAGGCCTCTATCAGTGAACCCCTTAACATCTCATTTGTGATTGAAGAAACACAATGGTCCAGATTCTGGTTGACACAAATCCTGCTCTGATGGTGTAAATGCACCCTCATGTTGGTGTAAATATATTAGGGATAAGGTCCTTTAATACTGCCAGAGTGGTGTAAAAGGGGGCTTAGTATAAATGGGTATCTGGCCCCCAAGTTTATTATTATAAGTTTATTATAAATTCCATACAAAAACATTAGAAGAGAGTTAAGGTTGCAAATTCAAGCCTTAAAAGCAACCTGAATTCGGCCCCCATGTGCATATGCATTATGATACAGTCTTTAATTACCTGATCACAGACTTTTCCCCCCCACCTTAGCATGCTAAGGGCAGATAGAATCTTTGGAGAATTTAGCTGCCAAACTACAAGTGTCTCTATTGAGCATGTGCAAACTGGGTTTTTTTTCAAAGGCTTATAACTTGACCTAATGTAGGTAGATTTTCACATAGATGACAAATGGCCCTACCTCCCTGCCAAATGTCAAGTTCCTGGTACAAAGCCTGGAGGGGCTAGAGCGTCTCAACAAAATGGTTGTATGAATTTTTTAACATGGGCAAAACACTTTTTCTCTAACCCTGTTCTGGGAAAATGCTGAATCATTTTTGCTGAAATTTCTTCCCCCAAATATATCAGCTTGAAGTATGGACATTTTCAGCCCAAATCGATGAAATTTGGCAAGTTCTAAGCAACTGAAAACAAGGAATTATAAATAAAAAGTGTTGGCCAATCTTAATTATAGGCATTGTTACCTGCGTCACCTGTAGTAAAATAATTTAAATGAGAGATGGACCTGGGATGGAACCTCAAATTTGAAATCCTTCAAGACAGAAGTTAAATCATTATTATTGACATATAAATCATCATCATTAGGCTTCAGAGTCAACACACCATTAGGATGAATGGGAGCTAATGTCCTAAAACTCAGCCCAGCAGTCATTGAAGAAAATGTCAATAGGCTTTCACACCCACGTTAGTTAAGCTTTTCTTGCTGCGAGAGCTGTTTAAACTAGAACACAACACATATTTGGGTGAGCGTGCCAGCTCCATTCCACCCTCCTTTCCCCTGTGAGATTTACTATCTGGGTCTGAGCCGCAGGCAGCTCAGTCAGTGGAAATTTCTCCAGGAGTTCTTACACAATCCCAGCAGCTGTTTTTAGCCTAGTTTGGGAAATTAATGAACTTGAATGATCCTGTTACGTTCTTAGCTTGTCAGTAAAGAGGTTGAGCAACAGGCAGAGTAAGGGAACCCAGAGAGTGCAGTTGAAGGCTAATTTTGGGTCCCTTTTTAGCCCCCTGCACTTTTTTTTTAAATACAGGGAACCCAGTCCTTAGTGGGTGTAAATCAACATAGCTCCATTGAATTCAGCAGAGCTCCCTGCTTTACGATGGCTGAGGATCTGGCCCCTAATGTATTGCTCTCTGTATCGAAAACCATCAGTAGCGTAAGGGTAGCCCAGATGTGAGCACCTTAGTGGAGGAGAAAAAATAGTTGCTTGAGTTCTCAACCCACCCCTGGTTTACTGCTGCTTGGGGGGATTGGGGTGCTAAGAGCTTCTGTTATGATTTCCTGCAATAAAACATGGCAATAGAGTCCTGTAGCAAAGAAACTGAGAATGAGGGTTAGCAGGACCTTGTGCTAGTCTTCAGCACGGGGCGTGGATCGTACGTCTGCTTACACTGTTTGGAATGTGCAACTGCATCATTTACCCTATGAATGTACCTGTTTGTATGTAAGCTCTCCGGGGCTTTGTAAAGTGTCGTGCCGGCCATGGTGCTGTACAAATGATCAGTAGAGATGGGCTCAGGTCAGGAGATTCAAACCCAGATCCTGCAGGTGGGGATCTAGGATTTTCCTTTGCACCTTTGCATTGTGGCTGTAGCTTCCACACCTGTCTTTGGAACATGTGGCCCTGCCTGTCTGTTTTAGTGGTGTATTTCTCTTCAAGCCCCAGAGCAATTCCCTTTCAGAAGGCGGGTCCAATTTAGGTGGCCACAAATACGGTTCAGGGTATTTCTCTGCATCTGGGGTGGAGACTCAGAGTCTGGATTCCTGGGTTCTTTTCTTGATGCTCTCCAAGTGAGTCACTCTGTGACCTGGAGCGAGTCCTTTCACTTCTGTGTGCCTCAGATTGCCCTGCTCTGTAACATGGGGACAGTAAAGATACACCAGCCTCATGGATGTCAATGCTTGATTAACGTTTGCTCTGAGGTGAAGGGTGCCCTGGAACAGCAGTTTCTTGTCTGGCTCAGAGCTGAACGTAGTTAGCAGGGCTGTGGCTCCTTCTGCTGTCTGCCTGGCTGGCAGATGGAGTGCACACCTGGGCGTTGTCCTTCTCCTGACCTTGATTTGTGCATCTCATTGAAACGGCCTCCTCACAGGCCGGGCGATGCTCATTCTCCCTTCTGCTTTGCCAGGTAAACTAGGGGGCCAGGACTCCTTCGAGAGCATAGAAAGCTACGACAGCTGCGACCGCCTGACGCAGTCCTGGAACAGCCAGTCATCCTTCCAGAGCCTTCAGCGCGTCCCCTCCTACGACAGCTTTGATTCCGAGGACTACCCAGCGGCACTGCCCAACCACAAGCCCAAAGGCACCTTCAAGGACTATGTTCGAGACCGGGCCGACATGAACAAGGACAAGCCAGTCATTCCTGCTGCTGCCCTCGCCGGCTACACAGGTAGGGTCTCACCTGCCCCAGGCCAGAGCCTTCCCGAGACGGCTCTTGGGTTCCATTCAGACACGAATCTGGGGCTGGCGAAAGGGGTGAGATTGGCTGACTTGGAGACTGGAGGCCTTGATGCGCAGGACAGGTGCAGTGAGCAAACCCATCCCGCCTCGTTTACGGGTCTCAGCTCTGACTGAGAGGGGCGGAGTCTATAGGGGGGAGAGATGAATGGGTCCCTTCGTGTGGCCTCCAGCACACCAGTCCTAGCGATGGCGTTTGGGAGGTGGACGTCTCTCCCTTTAGGAGCGGGACTGGAAGGCACCAATTACAGACGAGCTCATCCCTGCCTTCTGAGAACCTGCATCAGGGTCTGCGTTTTACCTCAGGTCCCTGTCTCTGGAGGAGGCTGGTCCAAATACCCCATAACTTTGGAGGTGCCCAGAGTCTGGGTCCCAATGTCGTGACACGGGCCCATCTCACCGGCCGTCTCACTTCAGTCTCCAACTATCTATTGGAAGGAAATAGCTTTTGGGCATTGCTGTGGGAGCAGATTCCTAGCAGTGACCTGGAGGTGAGAGTCCCTGTTATCCCATCATGTTTCTTGAGCCGGTCGGTCTTGGTCTCATTTATATCTGTGCAAAGCGGGTGCAAAATTGCCCCCTTGCTGAGTCCAATAGCGATTTACCCTTACTTTGCACAGCTGTGAATACACCATGTGCAAGGCGCTGGAGAACCAGGCCCCTTACTTTTCAAGGTAGGTGTTTTCATCATCATCTAGGACAATTTTTCTCCTCTCCGTACTGTTACGCAGTGTGCCGTCCACTTCTCTGCAGCCCTCCACCCCAGAGGTGGCTGCATTTTGAGAGGCGCTGCACCGTCTAAGTATAGGTTGCTAAATGCTTTTGTAGCCTTGGGAACGGAGAGTGATGGCGGTATAAAGAGCCCGAATTTTCATGGCTTTACCCTTTATGCTGTCATATACACCGAATATTAGCACTTGCCATTCGCTTTGAACAGGTGTATGGCAATGGAGAATTCATTCGTGAAGTGCTTCTTTCTGACACTATGTTGCACAGTCCTCCAAGAGCAATACTAGCCTCCGTCTGTCCTTACTCACCGTGAGCAAGGCCGGCAGGATGGGACTCTGAGCATGCACACAATCCGTGGAGAGCTTTTCAAGTGTGTTGATGGCCGGGTCTTTCCCCTGCAATATTGGAACATTTTGTCCTTATTTGTTTCGGCATCTAGGCAAGCAGATTTTGTTATTGAACTTTGTACTGATTTTTCAGTTTGTGTGGGGGGGAAGTAGGGGAGCGGGGAAATTGATCGGACTTCAGAACTTATTTGAAACCTAGATCAAAGAGCCAAAGAGGGGTGGCACAGTATCTTTCGTCAGTTCCCCTTCCACTCATGAATAGTGACCTCATCATGCACCTACTGGTGACAGCTGTGTTCTGGAGGAGTCGTGAGGCAGAAATAGCATGTGCAGATAAAGATCAAGCAGATCCTGAGGTGAGACCCTCCCAGAAATCTCCTCCCACTCACACAGTTCCTCTTAGGGCTGATAATTTTATTTTTTTGTGGGGGGCGGGAGAGGGGGAGGTGGGAAGATAATTTTTGGAGCTATGTGTAAAAAGGAAGTGGTTTATTGCTATAGCTTTAATTTTAGAGAGCGATCAACCTAGCCGACTGAATGGGAGTCTTTTAAGTGACCTGTGCAAAAAAAAACCCAATGGAATCGTGTTGCATTCCTGTGTTAGATACTGCCCTATAGGACGTGACCAGTGAAATATACAGCTGTGGGAGGGGCCGTGCGACATAGTACAGTACATCCATCATGGCTCCATTCCATAATACACTTCATTTGTTTCCACAAAGTAGGCCCATAAACAGCCCTGGCATTATTTTTCCCCCAAGCCAATGAATTCCTTCCACTTCTAATAGAGCTTTTCACCACAGGAATCTCAAAGTGATTTGGAATCCTGATGGCCCTATGCACTAGTGCTGATCCCCATTTAATGGAGGAAACTGAGGCACAAAAGTATGTTGCTGAATTGGGGCAGAGCTGGGTATAGAATCAAGATCTCCTGTTTCCCAGTCCCATGCTCTCCGAGTATGGGACCATACTCTCGCCTCCAGTAGGGGGTCTTGGCATATGGAATACAGGGCACCTACGTGCCCATTTTCATGTACAGTTACTTGGCACGTAGCAGCAAACGTTTTAGGACATTTTATGCTGATGATCAGGCCCACATTTTCCTTTGTTCAGTTTCCTCCCATTGCTTTATGCCCTGCCTCCTCGTATTTGGTGCCATCACATTCTTCAATGGGAGATACCTAGCAGGGTTGCTGGGGCCAATATGTGTCAGGGAGGCATGTCACATGTGAGCTCCTCTCCAAAGCCCGCTCGTACAGTGTGACTCTAGGTCTAGTGTGGTCAGACTCTTTGCAGAAACTTGACTGAATCTCCTACTCAGCCGATCATCCAGAGGGAGCAGCCTTTCCCCTCCCCCAGCATCAAGGAAGTCTCTACTCAGTCCTTGTTCTGCTCATCAGAGTCCTGAAGTCAGTAGGAGTTTCCCTTGAGCTAGGTCTTGAGACTTTGCCCTCTCTAGTTACAAGTGTTTGTGCTGTTTCTCGCCAGCTTTGAAGCTCATAATTTAGAGCCAGGCAAAGTTTTTCAGACAAGTAGGTTATTCTCCAAAAAAAGACAGTCTCCATTCGACCAAAACTATTGGTGAATTTGGCTCAAATTCGGTGAATAGATTGGGCCAAATATATATATATATTTTTAAAGTCAACAAATTTTGTTCTAGAAAGACAAGGTGGATGAGGTAATATCTTTAATTGGACCAGCTTCTATTGGTGAGAGAGAAGTTGGTCCAATAAAAGATGTTACCTCACCCACCTTGTCTCTCTAATATCCTGGGACCGACATGGTACAACAACAGTGCAAACAGAATTTTGTTTTGATATTTTTGAAATGAGATGTTTTGCCCTTTTTTTTTTTTTTTTTTTTTTTTTTACATTTGGAGTAGATATTTAGGTAGATTTATTTTAAATAACAGAAATAAGAAAGGTAAAAACCCACCCATTCATTTTGGGGCAGAAAAAGCATTTAGTTTTCTTTCAGATTGTTTTGATTCATTCAGCTCTCTTCATAATCAGCTGTCAATAGGTAGGATGTATATAGCACAGAGCACGTGCCTAACAGAAGGCCAAGTATCTCCCAAAGAGCTCTGGGTGCACCGTGCATTGGTGAACTGAACTACCATCACCTAGCTATCTGCCCCAAACTAAACCCAGGCATTTCACTTGACTATTACATGTGATAGACACTTGACAGAAAACCAGAGCGCCAATCCCCAGAACGAGTTAGATCCTTTACTCCACCCAACATTGCCACCAGTCCAGAGCATCTCTTTGGACTCATGCCTCCCAGAAGTGCCAGCTTTACTTATTCCCATACCAAAGCACTCTTGACTACATCCCAAACGCTGCATGCTACACGGTAGTATACGAAACATGCATCCCCTATGGTAATCTCCCTAGCCATGTTTCAAATGCCATTTTGAATCAGGGGGTGGGGGGGAAATCCCTAAACACCAGACCCAAGGTTTTTCCAAAGTGACTGGTGATTTGGGATGCCTCCATTTTTCAGTTCCCAGACCTTAACGGGGCTTGATTTTTGGGAAGTGCTGAGCACCTGTCCTCTGAAAGCCAGGCTCTTTAAAAGGGTCTCAAATTGGGCCCCTGGAAATTGAGGCACTCAAAATCACCAGTTACTTTGAAAATCATGGCTGGAGGCCATTGTCCTTTGCTCAGTCTAGTGCAGTGGCTGTGTTGAGAGCTCAGTTTAGTAAGGGACTGGACCTGCCTCATTATTGCAGGACAAATGCTGCAGCCGATCAAATTGGTGGATGTGTCAATCCAGAGGTGTGATTATAAAGATCCCTGATTCTCCAGGGCCTTGCATTTCCTCTTGTCGTTTACACCCGGATAAAGGGAATACAGTGTGCGTATAAAATGCAGCCATGTGGACCTGGTTGCAGGATACAACCACTTTGCCCAGGAGCAAGTGACAACACGAGCTCCAAAGCAGAGAATTAAGCCTCCAAAATTCTAATCTGGATTTAGACATTTCTGAAGTCCGGGGGTGTTTGGAGCTGAGGTTTTGGTTCAGGCCATCTCTATAATGGGCCTTTACAACCTCTGGTTTTACTGCATGCTGTAGCTTTTAAATTAATAGAGACAGTGGTGAGCCCAGAAAAGTGCTGGTATTTTGCAAGCTCCTCCCCTCCAGGAGGTAATGCCCAGAGCTCACACTGGGAAGGGACAGGGCTTCCCTATTTAAAAATAATAATAAATAGCAGAAAAGGCAAAACAGGGCAAGTGGGGTGGCGGAGTGGGAGTCAGGACTCCTGAGTTCTATTCTTAGCGCTGGGAGAGAAGTGGTTTCTAGTGGCTGGAGCAGGAGACCTGGGAGCCAGGATGCCGGGGTTCTTTTCCCAGTTCTGATAAGGAAGTGGGCTCTAGCGGCTAGAGCAGGGGACTAGCAGTCAGGACTCCTGGGTTCTATTCCTCACTCGGCCACTGACTCACACAGTGGCTTGAGCAGGTCTGAGTCTCCATATCTGGGGTCACCATTCTGTAAAATGGGCACAACAATCTTTACCCATGTATGAAGGCTCCGTTGATGTTTGCCAAGCACTTTGAGCTCCTCTGAGCAAAGACATTGGGCAAGCGTGTGCTATTTTTGGCCGTGATCCCTGTTCTGTATGTAAGACATTGAAAATATCATTCGGCTTTTGTTCTCAAGAGCCTGCTTTGCCGATGGCACTGGGAGGTGCCGCTGTGCTTTATCACAAGAGAAGCAGCGCGCCGATGGTATCAGCCCTAGGAGGCGCACAGTTTGTAGAGAAGGTGCATTTTGGCGGAAGCCCAGCTTGCATTTGATGTGTTCGTAACTCAGCTAGCGAGCAGACTTTCAAAGCCGCCTTATCTGCCCCCACATCTTGACCTAATTTAACAAGTTACCATGGTTGCTCGGAGAGGTTGATGCAATTTTCTTATCTTTGGGGGAAGAATGTAACTGCGCAAGAGTTCATGAAAATTCAGTTTCTAACCTGTTTCCACACTCACAGGGACACAGCTAGGTCAGCTGAGACTGCCCTTCTGAAAGACGATTCCCCTTACCTACTTGGGGGGGGGTGAGGGGGGGGGGAGGAAGGGTGCATTTTCAAAGTTTGGTGCCCAAACGCCAGCTCCAGCGCTGAGATTTTCAAAGCAGCCTAGGGGGTTTAGACACAAGTCTTCCATTACAGTAGGGCGAGTCGGGTCAAAGAGTGAGACTTGTTAGATGGTGGAGCGGTCTCCCAAAGGGAAGCAGTAGACCCTCCATCCCTTGAGGTCTTTTAAAACTGGACACACAAAGCACTGGAGAATATAGTGCAGAGAACAAACCTGCACTGGGCCAATGTAATGAGTTCTCTCTTAACTCTCTCTGCTTTCTGTGACCTGTTTTCCCCATGATGTGTGCCGGGAATCTTTAGCCTGACCCACTTCAGCCGCTGATCTCTTAGCCAGGGGGACCATCTAGTACTTCACACCTCCTTCTGCCCATTGTGGTCACTTGCCTGCACCACGGTGGGCTGGTCTCCCGCAAACAAAACAGCACACAGAGCAAAAACGTGGGGTGTGTTCGCTTCACAAGGCCTCGCGCGTCAGCTCCTCTGCAAAGCCCCTGACATTTGGCTGTGGCTTTCCATCGAGTTATTATTTGTATTGCAGGAGTGCCTGGAACCCAGTTGATTTCAGAGCCCTGTTGCGCTAGTCACTGTACAGAGACCTGATCAAAGACAGCTCCTGCCTCAAAGAGCTTAGAGCCTACATAAACAAGGCAGAACTATTCCCCCCAACCCCGCATTTCATGGGTGGTGAAGCAAGACCCAGAGAGATGAAGCAACTTATCCAAACTTATACAGCAGATCAGTGGTAGAATGAGGAACTGAACCTAGATCTCCTGAGTCTTGGGCCATCACTAATGAGTAAGAAGTTACAGGTGCTTTAGAGAGTAGCCTGGTGCCTAAGGTGTTTATAGCCCCAAATTAATAGTATACAGGGTCTCAATTAATAGCAAGCATTAGTATGCAAGAGTATTATGCGATTATGCAAATTAGGCACTAGTATGCATGGTCTTAATTTCGGTCTTAGTGACAGAAGTGCTGCCACTTCTTTACTGAGCTGCCAGGGAAGAAGACAGCCAACATGAGACGGCAGGGGCCTATCTGGCTCTCATGAGACTTTAGCGCCGTGATACATGCAGACGCATTTCCATTGAACAAATCACCCCTGCAAGTGTCACCACCACTTTGCTCAGCTGAGATCCAGACCTGAGCACCCCCTTCCCCAACTACCAAAGATCTGTCAGATGTCTCCAGAATATGCATCGGAAAACCCTTCTCTCCCTGCAAATCCCACTCCCTGTTGCAAAGGCCAGGGGCCCACGCTGGACAAGCTGTTATTTCTGAGCGACGATTGCCTGTTCCATTTAAAAGTGAAAGAACACAGCTGCTGGTTTACAAGAAAGAAACGACAGCATCGAAGAAAGTGGGTCTCTTTAGGAGATCTGCATACTCCTGCTCTTCATGCTGCCGCCCACGCTGCCGGCTGAAACTCACAGTCCCGACAGGTGCGATCTGATTGGGGACGTGGGGGGGAAGTGTGCTGTCTCCAGCCAACGTCAGAAACCCTGTTAACTGCACTGTTCTCAGTTCCTCTCAAGTCACAGGAAGAGATGCTCAGGGAGCCACATGGAATGTGGCAGCGTGGACATCTACGTTCAGTGCAGTTGCTTGGGAAGAAAAGTCAGAGTCCGTATGGCATTCTTGACTACTCCCTGCTGCTGGAGAAGGGTGAAGTCGGCCATTCCTGTGAAGCTGGAGCGGTTCAGTTATGAGAGTTCAGAAGTGCATTCAGTTGCCTCTGGTGGACAGACAAAAAGTGGCTGTTCCTAGGAGCAGGCGGCTGTGGGCGAGTGGTTGTTTCCTTGCCTACCCTGTTTGGATTCCGGTTCAGTATGAACTTTACCTGCTGTTGAGGGATGATTTCAAGCGTAACTTTACATCCTAGTTTCCCCTACGACCTGCTTCTAGCTTCCACTGCAAACGGCTCTACAAGGCCCGTTTCTCACCCTAAGGTGGAACCCAGCGGATGGGGCCCAGGCTTGGTTCAGTGGCCCATGTGCCACCTGCCAGACATATGCAAATGACAGTAAAATCATCTCCATGCAATGCTGCCCAACCATGACCGTAGCTCAGCTTTTAAAACAAAAACGTGCAGCCCAAACCACCAAGCTACATAACCTTTGCAATTCAGAGTTGACTCTTTAGTGATATAGTTTTACTAGTCATTCCTCAGAGCTCTTAATCAGACTATGGCATAGCAGGTTTTGGGTGCCATGAACACAGATAGTATGTTGGACTCCCAGTGCCACCTTCATGACAGAGGCCTGAGACTTATCAGTACTCCCAATCCATCCTCCACCTGCCATGTGGGCTGGCACTCCCTAGCTTGCATGCTCCACCCTGGATACTTCCTGGATTCTTTTGAAACTAGGGATGATCCCAAACCAAAACACTGGCTCTGATCATACCCAAACTTTGAGGCAATCTGGAGCTGAACTTTGCCACTGAGATCCATCTCTGACTCTCCTCTAGGATGCTCCTAACAAAGCAAAATTTGGTGAGGGAAAGAGATGGGGAGGAACTGTCCATGGCTGATATGGGGGATGAAATGCAGAGGATCAACCTCACCACTGCCCAAACCTGCCCAGGGCCAGCAAACAGGCCTCGGCCCCTCCTGATTATGCTGGTCTCTGAAGCTCTGATATAGGAGGTCCAGGCCAAGGTCAGTGCGTGACAGAAATGAAGGCTGCTCTGGAGATGTTGCTATGCCCACTTGTTGTGTTTGGTTGAACCACAAACCACACAGTGAAAAGAATAGGTGCGCCGCTCTCGTTTTTTGTTTTGTTTCTTTCAAACAATGTTGTTGGGGGAGGGGGTGTGAAAATCAGCCAGAGAAAGAGCGGGGTGACATGTTTCAGATAGGGCCTTACCATGTACAGTAATGGCCTGGCTAGTGGCTGGTGGCAGGAGGGAGGAAAGAAGCACGGAGCGGGAGTTGCACTGTTGTAGCCACACTAGTGCAAATAGTCTCTGAAGATTCATTGCACCAGTGCAAGAGAGGGCTTGAACCAAAGTGATTTACCACAGTACATTGCCCTGGTGTAAACCCCATCTGGTACTCATGCAAGCACTAGTGAAGTGGTGCAAGTTTCCTGAACCGAGGCCCACCTGCCCCTCTGGGCTCAATCCCACTATTAATAGGACCCCAGAAGTTCCCCTTCCTAAAGTCCTAATAAAAACCCAATGTTGCCACAGCTCGCTGTGTCTCTAGCAACGCCTCATAGTTATAACAGACGCTTTCATCTAAAAGTGATTTGTAACCACATCAGACACTGCTGAAATGTGCCCACCTCTGGGGTGGGCTCTGGCAGATGTTTAACAGCTCACCAGCAACAGTGTAGGGCAGGAAGTGAAGCATACCGCATTCATTTCACTCTGTAGGGGACATTTAGGCAGGCAGAATTCACTGACCATGGTAGAGTTTTGTTTAAAGGCTGAGGTTAACAAACTCTTTTGCAATAGGGCCCATGGACATTTAGGCCTCATGTGTCTTGGGTCTGGGCTTTGCATCAACTTGGAAAGCAAGCACTGCGAACAGCACAGCACCCCACAGTACCATGCTGCGGCATTCCTTCCTTCGGCGCTGGTCCAGAAGAGTGGCACCTACGTTATCACCAGCATCTCTTCCTGTGTCCACCTGCATTTTCCTCTCTTGGAATGACTTAACTGCGAGACCCAGTGAGACTGTAGGCCAAGATGGTACAGCTGCAAGCGGGAAGCTATAGGGGGAGGATCTGCCCAGGAGCTGAAATTCTCCCCTGTGCAGAAAGCCAGCTCAAATCCTGAGGGCCACAGAAGATTCCTTCTAAGCAGCCCCATGGGAAGGCAGAGCCAGAGGGACAACCTGAGAACATGACCTGGCTAGGACCCATGCAATGCATGCCCAACAGCGTGTGTGCACCCGCATGCAAAGAGGCTTTGCTCAGACAGGGTTCCCACTGTGGCAGCATTTCATAACCAGGCTTAAGAGGCATATTTTCCCCATGACGCTCAAGAATTCCTAATGCGTGATGCTCCCCAATGCTCTTCACTGTGAGGGAAGCGAGACAGGGCGGCCATTGTGAGTCACATTTAGCATGTGAGCCCCCTCTGACTGGCTCTATTCTTAGCACGTCCTCCCTCCGTGCCAGGGACAAAGGTCATCAGGCGGCACTCAAGGGACAGCCCCAGAATTCAGAGGCCTGGCGTCGGGGGTGGTGTGCGTGTGAGGTTGTCGTCTTTCCAGGGCTCGTATGGAAATGAGTGGGTTCAGCAACTGAAAGCTCCCGGATGTGTTTGAAGCAACCCCATCACAAAAGGCAGCTTGTGCCTGCCTCCTCCCTACTTGCACCTGTGTCCAAGGGCTGATGTCTGTCTCGGCATGTTCCGCGGGAGGTCAGCAGTGCACGGGACACGTCTGACCCTTCCCGGAAGGGCTGCATCTTAGCAGGAGGTTCTGCCTCGCCTTGGGCCAGTGTCTCCTCTGGGGTGCAGCTGCACCAGCTTACACCGGTGGAGAATCCAAAACCACGGGTCGGGGGGACTGTAGGGCTGGCAGAAGCAGAGGGATGCTGGGGATCTCCTCTAGTTTCAGAGACTGCTTGTGTCACCGGGAAGGAAGTCAGGATTGAAGTTACCTAATTTCCTAATGATTCTTCTTAATATTCCACTGGCTTATAGAGACATCAGTGGCCAGCTCTTCTCTTGGTGTAAATCAATGGAGCTGTGTCGATTTCCCCCAGATCTGGACCCCAATATCGTGGTTGGTAACTGCCCCCCTGCTCAGCTAGATGGATCCAGGATGTGGAAGAACGATGAAGGCTGGAATAGAAGATGTGGGAGATGGGTCACTAGGTGCAGCTAGAGGGATAAGGTGCTGAGTGCTCGGAGCAATGAAGGTGCCGATCGCAGAGAACAAACACATGTTCCTTGGCACCCAGCACTTTGAAAATGTGACGCTGTGTCAGTGCTGAGTCTTATTGGGTGGGATTTTTAAAAAATGCCTTGGGGAGTTAGGTACCCAGCTCCTGGGCTCCTAACTCCCTTGAGCACTTGAAAATCTCATCCATTATTAATGCCTGTTCCATGACTAGATGAGAGCTTCATTCTCCAAGGTGCTCATCCCAGATCCTATCCTCACTATCACTCACGTATAGCCCAATTCATCATACGTCCTCAGTGCTCACAGCCCTCTTTCTTAACAATCGACTCTTCTCTAGGAAAGAGATGCAAATACCAAGAGAGGTGGTGCCAGATAGCGCCGTCTCCCCGGAGCTGTGCTCTGGTGCACAGGCTCAGACATGCAGCGTGCGTTAGTTCCTGCTGCGTCCTGCATCTGTTGAGACTCTGACATTTCAAACAAGGTGTCGCCCCAGCAATGCTTCTGTACGGCTCGGTGCATGCGTGCGTGAGCTGAAGTCTGCTTGCTAGCCATGCAGTAAACACGTTCATTTTCAGACTACTAGTCCTCCAATGGGCAGCCAGGAATCGACCCCGTGGAGATGACTCGTAGTCCTCTGCGCTAGCCATTGGACAGCATTCCCTCCTGCAAAGGAAAAAAAACATCTTGCAGCTTACAGTGATAAATTGCTGGGCTTCCCTGCACCTCTGCATGCCAGCTGGCAGCAGAGTGCGAGGAGAACATGCTAACTGCACTGGGCTCCTTGGCCTAAGGTTACAGAAATTTCTCTCTGGAAGCCTGGAAAGCCTCGAAAGTGCTTGTTAAGCTGGTGTGACCTGGTGATGTGCCAGGCCAGGGCAATCACTTGTCTCAATGAATACGAAATTACTCCCCTCCCATTAGTTGGAACATGCACCAAAGGTTAAGGGAAATCAACAGGATAGCGAGATACTGGTCTTCTTTTTACTCTGCATCCCCGTGTCAGCCTGCCCAGACATTAGTTAGAGAAGCTAAGGGGCTGCTCTAACTTACTCTAGGGGAGCATTGGTGTAAAGGCATCTGCTCTGGCCTGCTCTTGCCTTGCTTCTTTCACCCCCAGCACCTCCCCTTCACCAGTGACAGTGGCAGGCACAGAAGCTGGTTCAGTTGGTATGTTTGACATTGGGACATCCCCCTCCACAAGGGGAATTCTCGGTTGTCTATTTAGGGCTAGAATCTGTTCACTTTGCTCAGCATCCACCTATGTTGCCTTTGCTGACATACTATGGATGGATGAACCCATCTTCTACCCATGCACCCCACTGAGCTGTCATTCAGAATGTTAGCCAGGAGCTCGAGCGGCAAAGCTGGGATCCCCAAAGTTTGGGAGCAGCTGGATCAGCCCATTATAATACAGGCAGCTGCAACGTCCCTGTCTGAGCTTCCCCAGTGTAGCGATCTGGGAAGTGTGGTTGCTGCTCAATCCTTACTAAATATAGACAGTGTGTAACAAAATCCTCTGAGCCGATATTTGGCGAAGCCTCACCGAGGGCCGTTTGCTCACATATTTCCCTGCAGAATGTAGTATCTCTCTTGTTCATATCTGGGATACGATAGATACTATGAACCCGATTTGGTTTGCATATCAATGCACTGATAACCAAGAGTCTCAGAATCACTCAGATACCCTTTAAATAAAAGCGGATAGTCAGGAATCTATCAGGGTGCATCTACGCTGCAAAGAAACTAACAAAAACACCCCCACAGCAGCAGCTCTCTGAGCCCAGACTTGAGTTCACAAGGTTCACGCTAAGGTGCTAAGAATAGCAGTGTAGACATTCCCCTTCAGGTTGGAGTTTGAGTTCTGTCAGTTGCTATGTGGGGTGGGTCTCAGCGCCTGAGCTGCAGCCAGAGGTGCCATAGCATGAGCCAGAGTCTGGAGACCTGGGCTCTGAGACTGGCTGCCAGGGTAGTTTTTTGCAGTGTACCTACCCTCTGTTCCCATGGCCTGATGTGCTCTCACCCCTTAGTAAATCAGGAGTAGCTCCACTGAAGTCATTGGCATTACACCAAGATGGGACTGCAGTGAGATCCAAACTGAGCCCATCGGCTCTAGAGACAGAAAAGACAGACTAGGTCCCATTTAGTCTGTCCCTTCACCAGGCAGGATGGTTCCCTCTCTACTAGCGGTTTGTCTAGTTTCCAATAGTTTTAAATGTCTCCATCACTGGCAATTTTTAAATCAAAATGTGGATATTTCTTCTAAAAGATCTGCATTTGTTCCAGCAGGAATTATTTGGGGGCAGTTCTCTGGCCTGTGTTATGCAGGAGGTCAAACGAGATGATCACAATGGTCCCTTCTGGCCTTGTAATCTATGACTCTAAAGGCAATAGGACATCATCCATCACATCCCTTGGGAGATTATTCCGCATTCTCCAATTCCCACCAGCAGGAATTTTATCCTGACATGCAGCATGAATTGTCATCCAGTAACTTCATCCCGCTGTTCCATTACCCACCTCTTCTGCCAGCTCAGGCTTACACCCATTGCCATTATCAGTCTGTTCTCCTTTCCCTCACCTTAGCTGTTGCCTAACCCAACTTTACATATTTAATTATTTTCTTGCAAGTCATTCCCTGGATCATTTTCATTGCCCTTTCTGAGCTCCTCTTAGATGTGTCAGTATCTTGCTGGAAATATGTTGCCCAAAGCTGAACACGGTGTTCTAGGTGTGGCCCTAATCAGACAGGTTTTGGCTTGAGGGCGCCCATTTTGGCTTTGGCTGGGACATGAGTGAAAAGAAGAGATCAGTATTTAGGAGTCACTCAGCATGTGAGTGATCCAGTGAAAGCCTTACTGGAAAGTGTGTATAGCCACAATCTCTCAGGGCAATGTGCTATGTACTTTGCATCAGCCCTGCTTAAGCACGTAGGAATCAGATGCCCTGAGGTGTGGCAAGATACAGTGCAAATAGACAGGGAGTACAGTGCCTTTAAATTAACTGTCCAGCCTCAGCCAAGTACAGCTGAGGCCCCCTAGAGAAAATCAGTTCTGGGGGCAAGGAGAATTTGACATCCCTGGGAGTCTGATTGCTGTAGATAAGCAGCTTGTTTGTTTTCAGATGATCAGATGAGCGGTGCTCTCCTCCCAGAATCGTTATCCCCGACACAGACAGAAAAAGTTAGTCCTCAAGAGACGGTTCTGATTTAAAACCACCACCTTGCACACTGCAGACAGGTGGACACCACACAGTGCCAGCTGGGACTAAAGGCACAGGGAAGTTCACGAGATGATCACCAGAAGGTGTTTGACAGCAGATGCATGTGTGGATTGCCATTTCTGAGGCATTTCTTCTGGCCAGCTAGGAGTTGGTTGGACATTGCATGCTCTCCTCTTCTGCTGACTCCAAGTTGCAGAGTGTACAAAGGGATTCAGGCCCAGCTGATTTCAGGATGTCATGGCGGGAGGGATTCCATTTCCAATGTGCTAGGATGCTGCTGGAAAATATACAAGCACCTTTAGTGCAAAAGACCCTGGTGTCAGCCTGCACACTCCAATCTTGCAGAGGCTCTAGTTCTAAGTCTTGAAATTATTCAAGATGCTAACCTGTGAGCCCACCTTCTGCCTACCCTCTGTTCTGTTATGTTATTAGCTCGCTCATCAGAAATGCCTTCCTGCTTCCCGGGTGCCCACCTGCCCAGCCAACCCTATTCCTCGCAGCAATAGTCGTGCCGGCTGCACTGAGTTGCCTCTTGTTCTCTGCGAGTTTATGTAGGTGGTTCCTGCAGCAACATGTCCTGGAGAGAGGCCAAATAATTTTCATACCTGTGTCCCCTTTATCACATCTCAGTGCACAGCCATGGAGCAGAAGGCGAAGGTCAGGAGGCGGCGTGTGATAGTGTAGGAGTTCGAGCAGTGGCTGGGAGCTTTTTGGCACATAAGAGAAGACAGCGCTTCGGTGGCAGAAAAATGATTCCTCCCTATTTTAATGCCAAGAAATAATCCTCTTTATGTAACTCAGACTGAGGCGAAACATTCCAGTGGTTGAACATTCCACTTGGACTGCAGTAGGAAGCAGCTTTACCTGTACGAGTTAACTCTCAAACTGCCAGTTCAGCTCAGATCTTCACTTGGACTGCCACTGTAGGCCTCTGAGATGTCAGTTTTTGTATACAGTGAGCGCCACCTATTCATATTAATAATAACCTATATTAAGGTCGCACTCAAAGACCCCATCCCAGATCAGGCTCCCACTGTGCTAAGCACAATTTACAAACACCGAGGAAATCATAGGCTTTGCCTCAAGGAACCCGAAGTCTAAGAAGGCCTCAAGTGCATCCATGGAGTTTAGAAAAGGAGTTGAAGGCATCTGAGTCAGGGGTGAAGCATAGAACAGAACCAGAGTCACACGTCCCAGTGCTCTCTGTACTAACCAACAGCCAACACATTTTGTATCCATCTGTTTGCATGGGTCTTCCCATGGAGGAGGTTGGGTGGAAAAAAATCTGCACCTGTTTCATTCCTGGCTCACCTGGTTTTAACAACGTGTGGCTTCTTTGCATTCCTAGGCAGTGGGCCCATCCAGCTGTGGCAGTTCCTGCTGGAGTTGCTCACCGACAAGTCCTGCCAATCCTTCATCAGCTGGACAGGCGACGGCTGGGAATTCAAGCTCTCGGACCCAGACGAGGTATGGCCCATTATAACTGATCAGAGACCATTGAAAATGCTTAGGAGAATAACCTAATTCCTCTCTCTTCATGGCTGAGATGCTTCAAGTCATGTCAGTATGATCCTGAAGATTCAGCAACAGCAAAAGGAATCGCCACTTTGTGTCACTTTTGCCAAATCGTTTCTGTCGGGAGGAAAGATAATTCCAAGACAAATGCAGCATTTCCATTTTTCAGTTCAAAATGTCTTTTAATTGTATTTAA
Source organism: Macrochelys suwanniensis (assembly GCA_033296515.1). Classification (NCBI taxonomy): domain Eukaryota; kingdom Metazoa; phylum Chordata; order Testudines; family Chelydridae; genus Macrochelys; species Macrochelys suwanniensis. Next base: position 13,176,840 of record CM065796.1, read on the forward strand.
AAAAGTCAAAAATGGTTGAAAATGAAACAAAATATTGCAATGTTGTCAAAGAAAAAAAATGTAGTTGGAGCCGAAAGAATTTTTCTTCATTTGCCAAAAATGTTGAAAAGAATTGTTTTCAGTTTTACCCGACACTATTTGCCCTCAATGTTATTTGCACAGTTCTAGAAGCCACCAGGCGTGGACCAGGCCTCAAGCATGCTAGGCGCTGTACTCACAAAAAGACAGCCAATGCCCCAAAGAGCTTAAAATTATCCCCTTCCCCATGTCCTGTCTTCATCTGATTCCACTTCATGATCCCCCAGCAGAGTCCATGGGTGCTGTTTCTACAGCCCAGGAGGGGTTTGATCTGCTGGCCCTCTGCAAACGCTGGCATGCAACTCCTCCCTGAGTCCATTCTTCATGATGAGGGGAAGAAAAAGCTTATCAACATTAGCTCTCCCAGCGGCAGGAGCTCCCAGCCCCTTATCACCCAGCCGAGCCAGGAGGAAGAGACTTATTTTAATATCTACACTTAATCTCTGAGCCCTTCATCACCTTTGTTCTCCTCCTCTTCCAGGTTGCCAGGCGATGGGGCAAGAGGAAAAACAAGCCCAAGATGAATTACGAGAAGCTGAGCCGTGGGCTTCGCTACTACTACGACAAGAACATCATCCACAAGACAGCCGGCAAACGCTACGTGTATCGTTTCGTCTGCGACCTGCAGAGCCTTCTGGGCTACACGCCCGAGGAACTCCATGCTATGCTGGACGTCAAACCCGATGCCGATGAGTGAATCGGACCAGCCAGACTGTGTGGAAGGTTGTGTCGTATCAGTGTGGAGATTCGACGAGACCTTAATTTTTTTTTTTTTTTGCAGTTAAATATCTATCTATATTTTTTCAAGAGCAACTCAAATTTGACATCTTTCATGGGGAGAGAAGGGGTGAGCAAAGTCAAGCTTTTGGCTGAATCTGACAGTGTTTGGTTGAGAGAAGAAAGATGGAACTTTTTATCTGAAAGTTCTCAGAGAGGTTTTTGGGGGTCAATTTCTTAGTTTTAAGGAAGCCAGAAAAATATAGCTCACTTAAAAAAAATTAAAATAAGCCCTCCCCATCTCACACCATCTGGAAACATTATTAATGAAAAGATCCCCTTGATTACTGTGTTACAAGTGCAACAAACTGACAATTCAGGAAGTGACAAGATTGCCTAAGGATTGTGCTATTGGTTCTTTTATTGATGGGCGGGACAAAGGGAAGGTGGAACTTCCTGTTTTGTGGGAGGGGATGACATAGGAAAAAACAAGAACAGTTCTTGTTACTTTGCTTTTCTGTCGGTTATTTTTCTGTTACAAAGAACAGATTTTTTTAGGAGGGACCAAGATTTTTTTAATTATTATTTGTTAAAATTTTATTTTATTAAATTTTGTGCCAGTATTTTTTTTTAAATAGTCTTAAGCTCTAAGATGTTCTCAGTCTTGCAATATTGTGTGTGTATGTATGTTTCTGTTATGCCAGCAGAGAGTTTTATCACAGTGAAGAAAAAAAAAAGTTTATGTAGACCCCACTGGAGAAGTGTAGTGCTCTGACTTATGATCTCTGAATCTTATGTGAAGGAAAATGAGTGCCAAATTGGCCACCAAAAATTCTGGGAGGATGCTTTACATTTGCAATGAGCCCCATGCACTTTGCTCTATTGTTTGTTGCTAAAGCTGGATCAAATTTCTCAAAAGAAAATGTTGTTGTTGTTGTTGTTAAAAAACATCTTTTGGGGACAGCCATATTTTCAAAACCATGTTTTTTTAAATTTCTGGTGTATCGAAAATGTTGCAGACATTTTCACATATCATTTTCAAAATCAGAAAGTGGTTTGGGGGGGGGGGGTTTGGTAAGAGGAACGGTTTTCACGCTTTGAAGTAACTGCTAGTTTGTTTGTTTTTAATATCTCACCCAGTGACTAAGCTGAGCAAAGAAGTTCTGACATTTTCCTATTTTGAACACAGTCAGTGCTGAAGGGAAAATGGAGGGGGGGGAATCATGAAAAGGGTTGAACAATAAAAAGTGAAACAAGGATGATTTGGAAACTTTTGATGATTTTTCCCTCTGTTTTTGACCAGTGCTGCCTGCAGTGCCATACAGTCAGCCATTCTAGGCACATCCAAAATGGAAACTCAGACTCACAAATGGGGAGCAATCCCTCAAGATGCCGAGCACGCAAGCCCAATCCAGCAAAACATGCACACACATGCTTAAACTTGTGAATAGCCCCATTGAAGTGAGTGGGACCATTCGTGTGCTCGATGTTAAGCATGTGCTTAACTGCTTTGCTGGATCAGGCTAGCTATTCTTTTGAGTCCGGAGTGTGTGGATACAGCTTAGACACGGAGGGTGTATCTGCACAACAAGCTCCTCCCCGCAGCGGCAATTCTCAGAGCCTGGCACACACCGCGGGGTTAAATATATCAGTGTGGCTATTCGGGGCTCCATGACCCTCCCGTCTTGCCAAGTTTCTGCCGGTCTGACTGCAGGGTTTTGGCTTTCGACTTTACATATCTTTTTTTTTTTTTTTTTTTTTTTTTTTTGGTAAAGACAGTGTTAAATATTTGAATGGAATATATTTTCTTTATCAGCTGAACTAATTTCTGAAGCTCCATGGTGAATCAATACAGGGAGTGGGAGGGTGGAGAGGCTTTGTAGATCAATGCAGGGGAAATAGAACAATGGGAGATCATGCATCAGGTCTGCAGAACCGGGCGCTGAATAAAAGTTGCTAAAAACACGCTTGTATTTAGTCTGAACATCCAGCTTGCTTCCTGTTTTGCCATCTCTGTGTAGCCAGAGCACTGTGGTATAGGAGAGCAGGGTCAAACAGGAAGCCATGGAGGGCTGTCAGTTGAGTTCTATGAAAAGATGATGCCCAGACACAAAGGTGCTGAGCTCCCATTGGACTCTACAAGAACGGCATCTGTGAATATCAGGGCGTTCGTTTTTAAGCAAGCTTTGTTTGATTGAAACTCAGTCAGGCCCAGCATGTCAGAGAGCTTAGCCTGGCTTAGCAGGCTGGTAGGTGTAAAGCTGAACACATGGAAAAACATAGCAGGCTGATTAGGGGAGCATTTAAACCAAGAATGTTGAAGGCAGATGGCGGTTATGGGGCAAGGGAAGTCCAGGTGTCAGAGCACATGGCTGGGGCTAAGACATGATCCCACCCACCATACAGAGAGGACTGGTGCAGATGAAGGAAAGCGTGATGGAAGGAAGGTGAAAGGAGCATGCATTGAATGAAGAAAGGACAGTCTGCCTTCTGAAAGAGCAGTTCTCATCTAGCACCCTGAGCATTCAGTGCCTTTAACCCTCAGCAAAGGGGGGCTGGCGGCTGTGGCAGGTGAGAGATTGCAGAAGTGAGAAAGAAGGGCTGATGCAAAAGGGGACTGGAGTTCAGCTCAAGCTGGAGGAAGCAAAGGGAGATGCTGATGTTGTGCTGCTGTAGGCCAGGTGCTCCTCCGCCCTGCTAGAAACTTGATGCAAAGAGAGAATATGTGAAGTCAAACGCCCGGCCAGAAGGTGACTGATTCATAGGCGGGCTGCGCTGTAGCGGGAAGGCTGTGTGACGCTGCTCCCTGCACTTTGAGTAGGCTGACGGCATCTTGATGGAGCTTTTGAGTGATAAAGGTGGTGGTAGCTGAGTGCAGAGAGTTAGTTTGGGCTTCTGAGAAGATATATAAGGAGGAAGATTTCAGACCCTGTTTTCCAGGGAGGCAGAGAACCACTTGAACCAGAGGTGATTCCAGTGAAATATACTCGTCCCAAATAAAACCAGGATAGTAGCCTGTGACTCTTTAAATGTACTCTTTAGACTCTTTCCATTCTCAACTGGTAACACAATCCTCCTGGGCTTTTAGGATCTTGTACGTTCCATAGAACCACAGAAAGTGCCCTTAGGCTAACATTTTACAGTGTCAGTTCTGGGCAGTTTGTAGCCAGACCTTAAATCATCACCTTTGATTTACAGGATTACTCCTGTAAAGGGTGTTAGTGACCGGGGCAGGTGTGCCACCCTCCCAGCCCTCTTTCTGCCTTCTAACCCACCCAGCAAGTGTCCCTCCCCTGGGGTTGGTCACAGTGCAGGGTCCCCCGGTTCAGTTCAAGCAGAAAGTCAGTCAGCAATCATACTTTACTATGAACGGTTGGGCCTTGGGTTCATGAGCTGACCCCCCAATATTTCTGCCAGACCTGATCAAGTCATTAATTCCACGAGAACTGATTGTGGGCAGATTTTCTGTATTAAACTGTTTCTACTCAAGACAATCTGTTTCCATAATGTGCAGGGATGTGTTCTCAAAGCGATCTAAAAGGGCTACAAAATGAATGGCGCCATCATTGCCAACGTGCTCCAACCAATGCTTTGACAAGTTTACTCACCACCCTTTGCCATCCAGATTGCAATCTGCATGCAAATGCAACAAGCGACAGACAGAGTAGCCTCGGTGACATGTAGCGACTTGACCCACAATTTGCTTTCTCCCCCACCTCCCCTCTTCTAGGCCAGAGACTGTCACAGAAAGCACAGTGTGCTGTTTATACACTGGAAATTTGCAGATTTTTTTTTAAAATGCAAGTTGACTATTGAACAGAGAAGTGTGACCCAGATGAGATAAAGTTAAGGCCAAATATGTACCTGCACCTAAACCTCCAACTGCATCTTTTATGAGGTGTGAAAAAGTTTGGTTAACCTACATACACGCAATATCTATATAATGTGTGTGAAAGAGAGCATGCACTGGGGTTGCAATTCACCTCTGTGCAAAGATCCAGCACAAGTCTTATTTTGATAGGTTAAGTGGTGTCTAGCAGCTGTGCTGGCCCCTCTGGACTGGGGTGAATTGCACCCTGGGCAAATATTTAAACCAGATTTAATTCAGCTCATTTCTCTTTTGTTCTGGAATTTCTCAAATCTGTTCATTGATTCCACATATTTTTATGACAAATTCTTGATTTCGTAGTTCACTGCAAGTACTTAATAGCCAACATATTGTGTTTCAGCACCCAAGTCACATGATATGGGCCCATTTTTCCAACTGGATGAGCCTAATTCTACGCATGTAATTGTTACATGCCTAGAAATGTAGGGCTGGAAGGGACCTCAAGAGGTCAGCTAGTCCATCCCCTCAACGCTGAGGCAGGATTCTTTATATTGTTGAATACTTGTGACTGGGAATTCAAACTTTGCTTGTTGGGAATATTCTGAGAAATTTGTTTAAAAGTGGCTTTCTTCCAGTAAAATTATGCCCTGGAAAGATCATGAAAAGGGACCTCAGTCAAAGCTAATTCATTAAAAAAATTTGAACAGATATTTACAGACATTTTTTCATTACAGCATTTGCCCATCTCTTGCTGTGTCTGTGTAGATGCTTATAATGCACAAAAGATGATACACAGTCACCTATACATCTGTGTGTATTAGAATCACATACACACTCGTGTGTGTGTGTGTGCATCAGGTTTTTGTACACTCGATTACACTGCCGGGTTCTGCCCAGAAAAGTATTATCATTCTGTGAGAGTCCACTCTTGAGGTATGTCTGAACAGGACACGAACCAAGTTATACATGGTTTTGAGAAAAGAAGACTGAGGGGGTACCTGATAGCAGTTTTCAAATATGCTGAGGGCTTTCATAAAGAAGATGGTGATCAATTGTTCTCCATATCCACTGAAGGAAGGACAAGAAGTAATGGGCTTAATCTGCAACAAGGGAAATTTAGGTTAGATATTAGGAGTATCTTTCAATTTGTAAGGATAGGTAAGCTCTGGACCAGGCTTCCAGGGGAGGTTGTGAAATCCCCATCACTGGAGGTTTTCAAGAACAGGTTAAACACACCTGTCAGAACTAGGTTTATTAGTCCCGTCTCAGCACAGGATGTTGGCCTAGATGACCTCTTGAGGTCTGTTCCAGCCATACATTTCTATGCTGATTCATCATTGGCCTGAAATTTAACCTGCTCTCAGGAGATTTCCAGTCCAATGTCAAGATACAAAAAAATTGTTCCAATATGCATCTGAAATTTAGGACACATCCGAATCCCTGCACTTTTTGAGCTTCGCTGTTTGGTAGGTGACCTTGATTGGGTTATTAGAGCTTGTTGAGTTTCTTTTCATTCTAAACACTGCAAATGTGCTTTCCTTGGCATGTGTCTCTCTGATGGGGTCTATAGAACATCAGTCGAGCTATTGTCTACATTCCAAAGAATTTCAAATACATGATAAATATATGTATACATATGTGTTATAATGGAATATCGCCAGGAATTAACTGCCTCAGTAAAAGAACATATCTTTTGTTTTGTTTTGTTTTTACACCTGGGATTTTTTTAAGCTGATAAACATAGAGAAAAAAAGAGATTGTTATATTGTGCTGTTCAACTATTTTCCAACTTGTATTTTCATATAATTTATATTTTTTAAAAGTGAAAAAAATTTAAAAGCAAGATTAAAAAAAAAGAGGAAAAAGCAGGTGCTTTTTTTAAAAAAAAAAAAAAAACTGAGGTAGCTTAGAGATGTAGCGATGTGTGTGTGTGTGTCAGTGTGTGTGTGGTTTTTTTTAAAAAAATACAAAAATCTCCCCTCAGAACATGGATTCTTAAGGGGGGGATTGGTTTTGTTTTAATTGCTGATGCTGGCACATCATTTTGATGGAGAATTTTTTATATACTGTAGCCTTATTTCATATAGTATTTTAAACCATGTGAAATAAAAAAAATCATAAAGGTTTGGTGTCAGTGTGATTATTTCTCCCCCGTCCTGCTGAAGAGAGTTAGATTGTGTCTTTCGTGGTATTGCCAGCATTCAAAAAACGTGATTCAGACACCAAAAAATCATGAGATTGTCATAAAAATAAGATCGTACAAGCAATACATTGGGGGTTCTTTTTATTTCCTTCTGGTTTCTGAGCCATTAGCAGTCACATTTTTGAGTTGCCAGGGCATGAAACTTATTTTTCTTTCATTAAATGAAAGCTGAAATTTTCATGTAATCACAGGATTCCAGGAACTGTGGCTTTAAGAAAAGCATCAACTCTCATAAGTCACACAGTACTGATGTTAGTCTGAGTCCTCAGCAAAGAGGTGGCCTTCAAGGTGCACAACTGCTAGAATTGTCCTGAGATGATGTGACTTGGAGACCCCTCAAAGGCACAACACTTTTCCAGCTACCTCTTTGCTCCAGGGCGTTTCTGTGTAATAAGTTGTTGCCAGGTGTGAGCTGTGCACAACTCAGAATTTCCATTCTGTGGGATGTTCTAAGAGTTGGAAATTTTCTTTCATCCCAAATTAGTCGACATCTTCTGTACAATTAAAAATTCTGTTTTGACAATACCCCCATATCACTCCTCAACCTTGCCACCAATGCCCTACTCAACTCAGCCTCCAACCTCTATCTCAGACCTGGCCTCTCACCGCCTACCCATTTACCCATCCACTCACCTCTTTCCCACAATATCTCCTACACATGGAAAAGCCACATCCCGGGTCCTGTTCTACAGGGACGAAAGCTGTATGTTCAGTCTGTTCCCGCAAATCATTTTGATACCATGGAATCAGCATTGTCCAATGGAAAACTGTTCTCTTGGTAAATGTTCAAGCAGCTCTACTGGGCAAGCTTGACAGCAAATTGCAACATGTGGCCAAATCATTGTGGGACTGGAGGCGAAGTCTGGTTCCTGGCCTGTCTGCTGCAGGGCGTAACTGCAACACTGGCCACTTTTCCTCCCTTGAGCTCCAGTTGGTTTACAGACATGAAGCAGGCACTTGGTCCTCCACACCCAGACCCGAGATTGCCTAACCAATGCAGTGGGGTGATGGGGAATCCAACTCCTCCTCAGTGCCCTGTGGGAGCATGTTGAGGTCATATTCCAACCCTACTGGGCATGGATGGGTGAAATTCACCCCAGCGTAGAGGGTTCAGCACTAGACATATACACCACTTAACATCTTGCTTGAACGCCTGGTGGTGAGCCTTCAGACAGAAGGGAATTTCACCCTTAACTAAGCTCATCAATAGATAAATGCACAGCTCTAGCTACGGGGAAGTTATATTGTCCATGTCACTTCCTAAATTGAAAAAAAAAAGAAAATCTTTCTGGATAGCAGTAAAATAAATCCCTAGTAGGGACGTCTATGAAAGTGGGGACATGATGGACGGTCATGTGCTTGAGTTAATGAGAACTGGATTAGACAAAGCACTTGAGATGACACTTTTCATATTTGTTTAGTGCCAGCAATGTAGTGGATAAAGGGAAGATGGATATAGAGTATACAGAGTGCAATGGGGAAATGCCAAAGAGGAAATAATATGAGCTCACAGCTTGTAGGCACCATGCAAGCAACAAATGCTTAGGCGGATATGAACTATGACAGGCTGGTGGCCATCTGTCTATCCAGGGACTAAGACAGTTGTTGTGAGATATATGTTGGGGGCAGAGTTGAGCAGGGTATTGAAGGCAAGGTTGAGAAGTGAACGGGGGGACAAGGGTGGCGTAGCAGAGGGATGGGACGGGCGGTGACCCAACAGGTGGTTTCCAGACGTTCCTGATGCTAATGATTACTGACGCCCTGGTGTTCTGATCGCTGGACTGGTTTAAATAACACCCAAATCTGGAGGAGGATGCTGGCCTCACAGATTGAAACATTTTAGCACACAATGAGGCTGCTGCCTTTAAAAGCCTGGCTCTCCCCGGTGTGGGAATGCAAAGCTTGCTTGACACAGGGCTAGGCAGTGAGGTCATGTGGTCGAGTGGTGAGTGGCAAGGTCTGGCAGCCAGGAGCAAACCTGGGTTATAATCCCAGCTGAGCCACCAACACGCTGTGTAACCTTAGCTACATCTTTTGATCTCTTTGGGCCTCCTTTCATCCCAGCTGGAAAGTCGGGGAAGGCAAGGAAACCTCATGCAGCAGTGAAGCGGAGCTGCCCCGGATAAATACATGGACAGGGCTGCTCTGTTCTCAGCTGTTTCTTTAAGACCTTCTCATAGGGTGACTGCACACCTCTCTGGGGGCCTCACTGCACATCACGCTGAGGGAATAACCGAAAATCCATTCGGGGGCCTCATTCCAGACATTGGTACACATCACAAAAGACCACCATCCCCCTCAACATTAGTCTCTGTTCAAGCTAAAACCAGGACTGCGGCATTGCCAGAGCTGGGTGGGGGAAGCCAAGACTGGAACAGCAGCAGTGCAGCGTGGTCAGAACAGAGGTGGCCTGGCCACTTACCATACATCTACACGGCAATTAAACACCCGTGGCTGGCCTGGGTCAGCGGACTCGGGCATGAGGGGCATGGGCTGCGATCTGGGGCTGTAAAATTGCTGTGTAGATGCTCAAGCTCTGGCTGGAGCCTGAGGTCTGGGACCCCCCAATGGGGAGAGGGGGCGAGCCAGCCACGGCTGTACCACGGGTCTTGTATTATAGTATAGACATGCCCTGAGGGCAGGGCCGGTGCAACCACTAGGCAAACTAGGCAGTCGCCTAGGGCGCCAAGTGGTTGGGGGGGCCGAGCCCCAGCCACGGAGGAGCCGGCGCGGTGCAGGGGGGGGCAGCAGCCCTGCAAAGGCGGCAGCGCCGCTAGCGGGGAGCAGCCGTGCCCCCCCACCCCTCCTGCCCAGGCTGCGGGGGGGCCGCAGAACCCGAGCTGCGACCCGGCGCCCCCCTCCTCCCGGGGGCAGTGGCGTAGCCAGGTTTAGAGCACAGGGGGAGCGGAGCTAAAAAAAGGCGCCGGGAGCAAAAAGCGTCAGGAGCAAAAAAAGGCGCCGGGAGCAAACCGCTCTGGCTGCAGCAAAAGGTGTCGGAGCACAAAAAAGGCGCCACTTCTGCTCAGTGGGGAAGCGGCCGCTCCCGCTGCTCCCCCCCTGGCTACGCTACTGCCCGGGGGCTCCTGCAGCGGATGCATGCGGGCGCCAGCCCCCGTGCGCCCCCCGGTTTCCCCCTCGCTGCGCTCGGGCTCTGCAGCGGTGGCGGCTCACACTCCCGGGAGCCGCAGAGCCCGAGCGCGGCGAGGGGGGACCCGGGGGGCGCACGGGGGCCGCTGCCAGCATGCATCCGCTGCAGGATTCCCCGGCGGGGGGGGCGCACCGGGCCGCAGCCCGGGTTCTGCGGCTCCCGGGAGTGTGAGCAGCTGCTGCCCCTCCCGCTACTTCAGAACTCTGCGAGGGAGGGGCTGTGCGCGCCGCAGCCCGGCAGCGTGTTGCCTCCGCGTGGGGCCCGCGGCCTGGGCATGGTAAGGGGAGTCCCGGGGCGGGGGGGGCAGTCAGGGAGCAGGGGGAGTTGGAAGGGTCGGGGGTGTGGATAAGGGTTGGGGCAGTCAGGGGACAAGGAGCAGGGGGGCTTAGGCAGGGGGTGGGGTTCTGGGGGGGCAGTTAGGGGCAGGGGTCCCAGGAGGGGGCAGTCAGGGGACAAGGAACAGGGGGGCTTAGGCAGGGGGTGGGGTTCTGGGGGGTAGTTAGGGGCAGGGGTCCCAGGAGGGGGCAGTCAGGGGACAAGGAGCAATTGGGGGGGAGTTGGGGATTCTGAGGGGCGCAGTCAGGGGGTGGGAAGTGGGAGGGAGTGGAGGGGGGCAGGGAGGGGGGAACCTGGGCACGGCTGGCCCCTGGGGTCTATAAAGGCTCGTTGGGATTTGCCCCTCAATGAACGGATGTGCGGCGGGGGGAGGGGGTGGGGCGCAAGGTGGAATTTTCGCCTAGGGCGCAAAATATCCTTGCACCGGCCCTGCCTGAGGGTTATCAAGACCAAGATTTTAATTCAGCCAACATCTACCTTCCTGGCAGCAATGCCTGTAGGAAATTAGATTTAGGGGCCCGTGGGAGGGGCTCTGCGTGTGTGTAGCCGGTGTGGGGGGGATGGGGGCCTATGAGTGTGGAAGGGCCAGAGGGGTGTGTACCTGTGAAGAAGGGGACGCATGAAGCATGCATAGGTGACTGTGAGAGTGGCCAGGGGGTTGTGTACCTGTGGGGGCGGGGCTTATGAGGGGTGCACAGGTGAGTGTGGGAGGGGCTACAGGGGTGATGTTAGGGTGTGCAATTTTGTATATAGCCACAGGGGTTAGGCTCCATTTCCTAACTATTTTGATGTCCTAATGGGGACAGGAGGGTGACCGAGAGGGAAGACACCCCCTTAAGCCTGCTCCAAACTGCATCTTCCCCGGCGAGCCCCAGAGCCAGCAGCGTGCAGGGCACTGAAGGTGCTGCCGAGAGCGAGCAAGGGAAGTGTGTTTTAACGCTTGCGCTCCAAATACAGTCTGGCGGCCTCAGAGGGGAACCCCCACTGCACCTGGGGCCCTGGCGACGGAAGCCAGTTGTGTCAGGCACTGTGAGTGTAAGAGCCGCCACGCCCCGGCCTTGGCAGAAACACAGATGCCTCATTGTTCCTGCAGAGACAATGGTGCAAGAGGCAACATTCTGGGGCGTTGTGACTAAAACAACTGCAGATGAACGAATACTCCCCTGGCTGCCTCCTGCTGCCGCCTCGCTCTTCCCTTGCAAGTGCCTTCAGCATCGGCACGTGGGGTAATACTGCCCACCTAGAAGGCAACGCCTCCTGCAGCAAGAGCCGGGTTATTTTCCTTAGGCCCCTTTAAGGTTAACCATACTGGGTGACCCACGGGCGCGGCACTTCGGGGATAGCCACACTGCGCGCTCCCTGGTGGAGGTGAATAGGGTCTGTGCAGCGGCACACCACAGTGAAAAGCACACTGCGTCCACATCGTGGTGTGTAGCTCCACGCAGCAATGAAAGGCTCTGGCCCCGGGGGGAGGCAGTGGGGAGCGGCTGGAGCCTTTCCCAGGAAGACAAGCCATCGCTCAAGCTCGTCTCAGACCCTTGCCTCTAGGCACCGCTGATTAACGCTAACCTTATGGGAAAACTTCCAAACGCAGCAAAGCTCTTGCCCACCATGGACATCAGCCCCAGAAGCTCCTCCAAACCCCCTTTCCTCACCCAGGGCCTCCTACAGGCTCAATATCTTGCTTTCTCCCAATGTTCTCTCCCAGGTCGGCTCGCCCATCTTCCAGAAGGTGCCTCACCTCGTCCTACAGTCCCCTGTACAATGGCTTGGCTCATTGCCTCCACCTGAGGATGCCAGCCAAGTCTGGCACAGGTGCAGCTGAGGACCTCAACCCTCTTAAAAGACCAGCTGAGAACCAGAAAACCTAAACCGTGTCATAGAATCATAGAATCTCAGGGTTGGAAGGGACCTCAGGAGGTCATCTAGTCCAACCCCCTGCTCAAAGCAGGACCAAACCCAATTAGATCATCCCAGCCAGGGCTTTGTCAAGCCTGACCTTAAAAACATCTAAGGAAGGAGATTCCACCACCTCCCTAGGTAACCCATTCCAGTGCTTCACCACCCTACTAGTGAAAAAGTTTTTCCTAATATCCAACCTAAACCTCCCCCTCTGCAACTTGAGACCATTACTCCTTGTTCTGTCATCTTCTACCACTGAGAACAGTCTAGATCCATCCTCTTTGGAACCCCCTTTCAGGTAGTTGAAAGCAGCTATCAAATCCCCCCTCATTCTTCTCTTCTGCAGGCTACACAATCCCAGTTCCCTCAGCCTCTCCTCATGGTCTATGGGAATTTGGAATCTGGTTCCTTTCTGGCGGAGCAGCCCACACCTCTACTGAGTGTTCATCTGAGGCTCTCATTAGCCTTGTTACCCACTCTAGGTAAGTCCTCTTATTTTTGTTTGACCTGCAGGCAAACCAAAGCAGCTAATGCGGTGATCAGAACATCACTCAAATATAGGGACCCAGACGTCCTAGCTGTAGTCCCTTTCTCTAACCACTAGGCATGTGGCAGTTCCTAAATGACTGGCTGGATCTCAGCTTGGTGTGTATTATTGATAACAGGCCACAAAACTGACAGCAGAAATACTCCCACATCCACAGAGCCGATGATGCTGATGAAAAGCTGCAGCAGATTGTGTGGTTGGACCTGGGAGAGTGGGGGAGGAAATGATCTAAACACTTTCAAGCCTCAAGGTTGTGTTTAAAAAGTCAGGAAAAAAATCCTTGTCAATTGTTCCGTCACCCACAACAGTTTGCTCAGCGCTACAGCCGGCCTTAGTACTGCCTGATTGCAGAGATGAGCCCAGGCCATGGGGTTCAGAGCTGGAGCCCAATTAAAATGTCTCCAAAGTTTGGGGTTGTTGTGACTGCATAGAGAACTCCTGCAAATTCTAGTTCTGACCTGCTTTTCCAGTTTGGATCCAGCTCTGCTTTATTCTGTCTCCCTTGCAGTGTTGCTAGCCTCAAGTGTTCAAAAAAAAAAAATTTAAAAAAAAATCACGATCCAGGCACCAAAATCATGAGACTGGCAGAAATATCATAAAATTTTTCAAAATAATAAATGTGGGTTCATTTTATTTGCCTTCTGGGTGGTGGTGGTTGTTTTTCTCTTTTCTTTGAACTTTCAGGGGGGCACTTGAGCAGTGTTTTCAAGCTGTTCTTCACAACTACAAGAGTGAGAAACTTTAAAAAAAAAAAAAGCCAGCTGAGATTCTCTCATAATCACATGCTTCCAGGAGCTGGAAATTTGTTGGGGGGAAAAACATTAAATATTGTGTGACTCACAATAAAATCTCAGCTGTTGATAGCACAGTCATTGTTCAGTTTTGTAGGAATAGACTGCATTAGTTATGGCTCTCATGGCTAATGCTCTCCAGCAGAATTGGGAGATCTGCATTCTAGTCCCAACGGGTTTCACAAATTGTCCCCCCCACTCACCCTCTGTGCCTCAGTTTTCCCATCTGTGAAATGAGGATAATAATACTTCATAACTGGTGTGTTTTGAGTCATTGCAAATAGTTGTAAAATGCTTTGACATCCACAGATGGAGGTGTGCTATGGAAGTGCAAAGTGTTGTTATTCATTATTAATTATTATTATTAATAGGATGCCAAGTTAATTGGTGCTAGGAAACACAAAACCCTTTGTCCCTACACAGTTGTCTCCTCCTTTGGCTTTTTGAAGGTTAGCTGGAGAGGGCAGAGATTGTGTATTCATGATGTTGCCGAGAAAAACTAAAACAGAAAGGGAAAGCAAAGGCAACAAGAGACAGGGCTGGTTGGGAATTTTTTGCTGAATGTTTTTATTTATTTTTTTTGTCAGTAGATGCCAATTCGTTGAAACCAAGAGTCAAGTTCAACGAAACACCCTGCTCAAAACATTTTTGGGTACAAAATTTTGAGATTGTTGAACCACAAAGTTATGGTTTTCCCAGCGGATATGACTTTTTGTTTAGAAATGTTGGTAAATTTGTACTTAAAAGGGGAGGGGGAAGGGAGGAGTTTAAAATGTTTTGAAGTTATTGAAACAAAATGCTTTGACTGACCCAGATCCAATGGCTCTTTGGTTTGCAAACGTTTTTGAATTTTGCTCACAGTTTGGGACAGGAAACAATTAGAAAATGTCAAGTTCTTACAGGGTGGGAAAATATCTTCCCCTGTAGCCTTTTATTTTTATTTAAAGTGTATTTAGGAATGTGGTGTTACACCACAGACTTAGTGGGAAAATCCACTGGAACTACCCCCTCCCAGACTCTGCCCCACCAATGGATAGGATCCCAGCAGCCTCTGGGCCACCTCCATCCTGTGAAGGATCAGACTGGCTCTGACACCAGCATTGGAGAGTTCTTGGCTGCACCAAGGGGATTATGGGAGTTTGACACACCTTCCAGAGCATTGTAGGAAGTGAACACACACTGAGCGCAAAACTTGTCAAGAATGCATTGTGTCTGGGAGCAGTACCAGTAATCTTGGGAGACCTACCCGTAATGCAGTGGGCTACAATCTGTGTAGTGCCGTGTGGACACACGGCACAACTGTAAGGTAGCCGATACTGGCACAACCATTGTGGTTATGCGACTACGCCCACAGTCGGAATATGATGTGCTGATGTAGTCTAACCAGAGCATGCAATACCAATAGAATTCCCTCGCCAAGAGTGAAATGTAATGCCCAGTGACATGAGGACACTGGCATTCAGTCAGTGCCATCCGCCATTCACGTACACCCACCTGAATGTCCGGCTGGCAATGTGACACCGAGACTTTCACAGCAAACCCAGGGGTTCAAATCCAGGCCAGGTCAGAACTCGTGATCCAAACCCACCACTCAGTGACAGGGATGCCTTATAAGAAATGACCGGATGGGTCCCAGTCTAGTCTGAAGTGGACACAAAAGCCCACCTGCCACTGACACTAAGCGACTTTCAAAGCGGAGGGGCTAAGGACTGAATGGGCCATGGAGACAGAGTCCTTCCCACCCCTACATCTCATCCCTCCACATCAGGATAAGGCAGGTGTGTGTGTGGGAAAACGTTCTCACCTTCCTGGGTCTTAACGTCTGTGTGGATCGCCAGTGGACCCTGGTCTGCAGGGAGGTCACTCCAGCACCTTCCACCAGCACTAAAAAGAGCTACCTTTAAACATGAGCTAGAGCAATCAGACTCCAGCGCGAATAACTGGAGATCCGGCTAGGCAGGCACAAGAGAAAACCATCTAGTATTTTTCTGATTGCCTGGAAATAGCCAGCTGGGGGGTTGCCACACCCTGGCTCGCCTCTCGGTCTCATTCATGCCCTCGCCTCTCCCGACATCTGTCAACAAGCTCCTCACATGCTTAGCTCAGCCACCGCAGTCCCAGCTGATAAGGTCTCCAGGAGCAGCAGCCTCGCCGCAGCTACTTGTCAACCCTCAAGAGGGGAAGAGATGGATTCAGGATCTGCTTTCTGTCCACGCCTCACTGAGAGCCCCTCGCTGGGGTAACCCTCCTGACTTTTATGGAGCCGCATCCAGGATGAATTTGGCCCAGTGATAATAATGAAAGCAATTCTCGCTGTTGGGAGTGTGGGCGAGAGGGGAGGTCTTCACTAGACTATTAACCCTTTTGCTGCTGGTCTTGTTCTTTGCTCCATTGAATCCAGAGGTGTATTAGTGCGTTTTGCTGGCTGGATCACTCGGCAGCAGTCGAGGGGTCAATGAAAGACCCATGCTGTGCCTAACTGAGGCTTGCACCAGTGAGCTGCCCTGAGTGGCACAGGGTGCGGTGTTCCATCATCAGTGCATCAATGGGGTCAGGCCTGGGGTGGGTAGAAGCAGGACAATGACTGCTGGCATGTTTGTGGGGGCACAATGCAGAGCTGATGGTTAGAACTCTTGCATAATGGGGGATGACGCTTGGGAACTCCTATGGCTGGGACCAATGCAGGGTTTATGACTGAGGTGTACGCTTAAGGAAGGGAGGGTGCAGATCTGATGGCCTAGGGCATGCATCCAAAAATGCACATAAACAGAGGGTAAAACATGTAGGTAATGTGCTGTTTTTTTTCCAGCGTGGTCTCTTTGGGCTGAAAAACCTGAATGGGTGGGTGGAGAGGGAACGAAGTGATATTGAAAACAGGAAGTGAAATAGCTGAAAACTAAACTTAATGATGGGGTTGGTCCTGCTTTGAGCAGGGGGTTGGACTAGATGACCTCCTGAGGTCCCTTCCAACCCTGAGATTCTATGATTCTATGACTCTTTAGAAACACCATAGATAGATTGGACAGGATTCCGAACCATGAAGAGTTGAGTGTTTTGAACAGAGCGATTCTTTCTAATGCTGCACACACACACAGCGTCTCCAGGAAGGGACATGCTACCTGTAATTATATTTTTATTCTGATAAATTGCCTTGATGAATTTTGAACAGAGGGGTGGGGTGTGTGAGTGTGTGTGTGAATATCTTGCTAATCAGTAAGAGCTCTATACTAGCTTTCCCCTCTGAGATGAGAAATTGGTATTGATGCTTGTAGCTAATTTAAGGTCTGATGTGAGCGGTCTTCAATTTCTGCATTCATTTGGACCAGGCTCATGCTCGACCAGTTGACCGGGGCTCCCGGGGAGAGATTAGCATCTTTATGAAAAGAGACATCTCTGTCAGTCAGAGAGAGGAACTGTATCACCCTCAAATGCAGTTGCTCAGTGAAGAATTAAGAAGCAGAAAGGGTGAGGGGAAAGGCTCTGGGAATGTGAAATGATCCGTGAGGTACAAGCTCCAAAGGGGAGCTGTTGGAAACACACTGGAAATTGTGTAGAACAGAGAATTCTGTCCCTGCTAGAGAGCCCTGTGGGGTGCTTGAAACATTCTAGACAAAGCAGATCATGGCCCATTAAACTGAGCTGGGATGGCGGTAGGAGGGGGTCAGGGTGGAGCACTGGGCTGGGATAGAGGGGAGCGGGGGCACTGAGCCAGGAGGGGATGGGTGGGTCACTTAGCTGGGGAATTCAAACCCTTGGGCCCTGTTTACTCTTTTCCTTGTGGAAAGTTCCCCCCCCCCACTAAGGTGGAGCTCTCCCCGCTGGGCATGTGTGTCATCACTGGCAAGGGAGCCCGCTTGATATTACAGCCGCAGGTGGCGACTCCGTGCCTGGCAGGCTGGGGATGCCAGGGCCGGTCAGCACTTTCCACTCCTCACACTGTTTTCATTCCCCGCCGGGTCTCTCCCACTGCACGGAGGCTTCTGAACCCTGTCCAACAGACACTTTCCAGCCTCTCCAATCTCCTTTCCCTTCAGCCGCCTCCTCTCCGACGAGAGCTGGCGCTCCCCGGCCCTGCTTTGAAGCCATCCGCACAATGCGCGATTGTTCCTTCTCACAGAGCTGCCGGGCACAGAGAGGGGATTTCAGAGCCACGGGCTCCTTGGAAGCCCTGGCACTGACTAAGGTCTGATTGCGACATGAGGGCCTGGCCAGCACTGGGATGGGTTGGAACGGCCGTGCCCCAGGGGGAGGCACCAGCATCCCTGAGTCCCATGGGTCGCCTGGGCAACCACCTCCTTTTGGATGGCCCATCCCATGCCTGCCCAGCCAGCTCCACCAGCTGGCACAGGACGAGGTGAATGGCTCAATATTGTCGCCGTCCCCTTTGGGGTAACAGTGGCCTTTGGCTGGGGAATTATCTTGAGCAATTGGAGAACTGGCCTGGAATCAGCAGGATGGAAATCCATCAAGACAAGGGCAAAGTACTGCACTTCGGAAGGGGAAAACCAAACAAATGCACCACCCCATACCGGGGAATAACTGGCAAAGTGGAGGTACGGCTGGAACAGAGCTGGGGCTTACAATGTGATGCAGTTGTGAAAAAGGCTAGTATCATGGTGGGTAGTATTAACAGGCATAAGACACGGGAAGTAACCCCTGGCTCAGTCCAACCAACAATCTCTGGCTCCTTTCTTCAGGATGCTCTTCTTTCCCGCACCTGAGAGCGGTCTGTGTTTCTGGAACTGTTCCTGCTCTGAGCTGCTCCCTCCTTAACCAGGACTCCCTGCAGCTCTCCTCTCTGGAGCTCTGTTCTGGGTTAACCAGCTGAAGGGCCTTTGTCAGCTTCTCCCTTAATTAGCCTCCAGCTTCGGGGTGCCCAGCCTTCACCTACGGATGTCTCCTGGCGGCTACCCTCCTATGTCGGAGGAGGCCACGTGTACGCTGGTCCTCTTCTCCCAACTCATCCCCCTGAGAGCCTTGTTCCACCTCTTTACAAGGCTCCTGGCCCCAGGCTCTTAAAGAAACAGTAACAAAATAGCCTCCTAAACACTTCTTACTCCCGGGTCTGCTTCCTCTGTCCCAGGTCCTTGTACGTATACTTGCACCTTTCAAATTTTATAAGTGGGACCTTTCAAAAAGCCCAAGTGACGGGTGGGCTAACCATTAGCCCCCACTACCATTAGGGGCAGACTGTTGTATCACAGGCCATTATAAAGAGGGCAGCGATCAATTGTTCTCCGTGTCCACTGAAGGTAGGACAAGGAGTAATGGGCTTAATCTGCAGCGGGGGGGGGGGGGGGTTAGGTTAGATCATAGGAAAAACTAGCCAACTCTCAGGGTAGTTAAGCTCTGGAACGGGCTTCCAAGGGAGGTTGTGGACTCCCCATCGCTGGAGGGGAGTAAGAACAGGTTGGACAAACACCTGTCAGGGCTGGCCTAGGTTTACTTGGTCCTGCCTCAGTGCAGGGAGCAGGCCCAGGTGACCTCTCGAGGTCCCTCCAGCCCCACATTTCTATTCTTCTGTGATTCCATGGTGGGGATGGGGGTGGAGGAATGAAAGGGAATGTAAATAGCTACAAACATCAAAATGGCCCCAGAAGGGAGACCCCCCTCCCCCAGGAGGGTGTCTCTGTGCAGCCCTGACTGTCTCCCACGGCCGGTGAATTCTGTTCCGGCCGCTGGATGACACTATCAGGTCCCAGGATGGGCAGGAATCGGACACTAGGGCTAGAGGGGAGAGACTGGAAGGACCCGGTCCCAGCTGCCCACTCAGGTCTAAGCCGCATGAAGTCCTTGGGGCAGGTTCATCCCTGAGTTGGAGCAGGCACAGTAAGGAGTAGCTTGTACTTCCCCTGTTGGGGAGGGGGGTGGTTTCCAGGAGCAGCCCAGGCAAAGCTGCCTTAAGGTCTGCTCCAGAGTGTTCTTAGCCTCAGCGGCCCCATCGGGCATTGCAAGGGCACAGAATTGCCATCATTTGGGACCACTCCCTGTCTACTTCCTCCCTCTTTTCTCCTAGCATGGAGCACATCTTATTAGAGAGATCCCCCCACTTCCCCGTTACTCCACCTCTCCTTCCCTCCCCCTTCCCCATCACCTAACCTGCTTCCTTTCCCCTTCCTCATGAGTCAGACCCACCTCCCCTCATTTCCCATCTTCCCCTCACCTTCCTCATGAGCCGGACTCACTTCCCCATCACCTGGCCCCACCTCCTCTCCCATTCCCCATTGCCTGGTCTTACCTCCCCTTTCGTTCCTCATGATCTGGCCTCTCTTCCCTGCCCATTCCCCAAAATGCACCTCCCCTCTTGTTCCCCACCTGGCCTCCTGTTCCCTATTGCCAGATCCGTGCCCCCCCCCACCACATACTTCCCTTCCCATTGATGGCAGCGTAGACCCACCAGTTCATAATCATACTTATGGGATCGGTCCATCAATGGCTATGAGCTAAGATGATTGGGATGCAACCCCATGCTCTGGGTGTCCCTCGCCGCTGACTGCCAGAAGCTGGGAGTGGAGGACAGGGGATGGATCACTCTGTGATTGCCTGTTTTGTTCATTCCCTCTGGGGCACCTGGCATTGACCACTGTCAAAAGACAGGATACTGGGTTAGATGGACCATTGGTCTGACCCAGCACAGCCGTTCCTATGTTAATGCAGACCCACACCCTTCCCATTTGCCATGGCCCAGATCTCTCCTCCTTCCCCATTTGCAATCTCACAATGTTCCAGTGACAACTTCAGCAACTCGGAAAAGTAGTAACGGGGAAGTATTCCACGTATTTTTAACTTCTTTTAATGAGATTTACCAGCTGGAAACGGGAAGGAGGAGCCAACCGCATGTAATCAGCCAGCTGTCTACAGACCACCAGCAAGCACACTGCAGACCACCAGTGATCAATGGATCACCAGTAGAGGACTAATGATCCCTCTGATTTACCCAGCATCAATCACCACAGTATCTAGGAGCTGAAACTCAGCATCCACGTTACTTATTTCTCTTTACCAAATGACGGATTACAGCTGTGGACTCTGTCTGAAAATGTGACCTATTCCCCTGGCAGGGGGCAGTGAAAACGAAAGAAAGTTTAGTTTGTGCTACCATTACAGTCTTCCTGCAGCTGCTGCAGCGCATGGGAGGTGGAGTGGAACGTAGTTACACCTAAAGCAGAAAATAGTCCTTTCCGAACAGGACGAAGAAGCTCTTGAAGCTTTTAAAATTAAAAAAATCGGTTCTTTATCTGTTCTTAGAGTTGAGAACAACTGAATTTTTTTTAGTGCACCAGGAGCTCCCCCCGCCCCCAAATCAGGGAAAATCAATCATTTAGGGGCCACCCACATTTTTTTAAAAATGTTCAGCAAACCAAAGAGTCCCATTTTTTTGGTGGAATGAAATAATTTGTTTCCCAGATTTTATAGCTTTTATAAAATTGAAGGAAACGTCTAAACAAACAATTGTTTCGCATCGAAGAGTCAAAAACGTTTCCTTTTGATAATGTCCAACAAAATGTTTGGATTCTTTTAGATTTTAACTGAAATAATTCAACATGTTCACTGTGAATTCATGAAATGTTTCAGTCAACCTGAATCTGCCCTTTTGGCTGGAAAATATTTTGGACCAAGATGTCTGCCCAGCTCTATTTGTTATCGTTCTGTGCTAACACCTGACTCTGCCAACACTAAAGCTGAGCCCTGCAGTGAAAGGATCACCTGGTTAGAAAGCCTGCAAACAGCCAAGTGACCTGTAGATCTCCTCTAAGCTTCCCCATAGGGCTTAAGTGGGCTGAGGGTGTGTCAGTTGTCCTGGGAATTAGCTCTTTTGACCCAGAGCACCCTCTACAGGCTGGTGCCTCACTGCGCCTGGACCCAGTGCCCCTTGTCCTCAGGTGCTGCCCCCTAGCAGTACACCGGCTCTCTGGGTCTCCCCACCCAGGGGAACCCATCCACTTTCTATCCCCACCTTGCCTCAGCCTATGGGCTACTACTAGTCACCCTCTAGCCCCCTTTCACTGGGGCCAACTGCAGTCTGTGCAAGCCAGTCATCATAGGCAAGGGAGGGTTTGACCTGCTGCTTTTCCCTGCAACCCAGTACCTCCAGGGGCCTTACACCAGGCCCTGCAGCCTCAGAGCTCCCCAGTCCTACTTTACTCTAGTACCCTCAAGCTTTCCAGACAGCTAAGTCCATCCCCCTTCTCAGCTACAGAGAGACTACCTAAGTGCCTGGCTCATAGCCCTTTTATAAGGGCCAGCTGCGGTCTGTTTGGGGCATGACCCCAGCTGTGCCTATTTCCCCAAACAGCCTGGGAGCTGCTTGTCCCCAGCCACAGCCCTCTCCTGGGCTGTTTTAAGCCCCTTAGGGCAGAAGCCAGGGCTACCCCACTACACAGGCACAGGGATCTTGTGCTGGTCCCTCTACATGGGGATGAATTTCATCCTGCCTGAGCTCCTGCAAAAAATCAGGTTTATGTATTTCAATGCTTTTTGTTTCATCAGGGTTCATGCCCCTTCTGTGCTCGCTTTTCACCAAGCACCTTGCTGGCTGGAAGGTTCATAGGAACAGCAGATTTTAAGCCAGTATTCCAGTCTACTAGGCCATAGACCCTCTAACTCAGTCAGTAAACAGGGCACTAATCTACAAGTCAGGATATCTGGGTTTTCTTCCCACCCTTGCTGTTAACCAGCTGTGGACTCAGAGATCCCAACTTAACTCCAAGACCATCCTTCTTTCTTACATAATACCACTATATAAATCCCTGATTTACCCAGGCCTTGAATATGGCATGCAGTTCTGGCTGCCCCATCTCAATAAAGATATGTTATAATTCAAAGAGGTACAGAGAAGGGCAACAAAAATGATTAGGGGGATGAAGGGAGATTAAAAAGAAGGGGACTGTTCAGTTTGGAAAAGAGACGATTAAGGGAGGAGGCGATCATAGAGGTCTATAAAGCCATGACTTGTGTGGAGAAAGTGAATAAGGAAGTGTTATTTACTCCTTCACATCACACAAAAACCAGGGGTCACCCAATGAAATTAACAGGCAGCAGGTTTAAAACAAACATAAGAAGGTATTTCTTCACACAACACACAGTCAACCTGTGGGACCCAGTGCCAGAGGATGTAGTGAAAGCCAAAACTATAACTGAGTTCAAAGAAGAATTAGATCCATTCATAGAGGATGGGTCTATCAATGGCTATTAGCCAAGATGGTCAGGGATGCAACCCGATGTTCTGGGTGTTCATAGCCTCTGACTGCCAGAATCTGGGAGTGGACAAGAAGGGTTGGCTCACTTAATAACTGCCCTGTTCTGTTAATTCCCTCTGAAGCACCTGGCTTTGGCCACTGTCAGCAGACAGAATACTGGGCTAGATGGACCTTTAGTCTGACCCAGTGAGGCCATTCTTGTTAAGCACCACTTATCCTGAAAAAAACCTTAATATGCAATGATCAATTGCCTCATTTTTGTAGTGAAAAGCATGCTGCAGCAGCATTACATAATGATTTGGGCTGGACTATGAGGAAGGAGATGACACCCACTAGTAACCACAGGGAGACATGTGAGGGGCTGTGCACCCCAGACAGGACTGCACAGGGGTTAAGGTGGCTAGGGAGGCCAATTAACTCCACAGGCTGCACCTGGAGGAGGAGACAGGCAGCAGGGAACTAATTGAGAACAGGCTCAGCTGGGCAGGAATAGGCTGGGCCTATATAAAGCTAGGTAGCTGGTAAGAAATAGGGGCTGATGGGAAAGGCTGTAGGGAAAGCAGTGATTCCCAGGGATGAGAGCATAGGGTTTTGGAACTAGTACACATACACATACACATACACACACACAGAGAGAGAGACCAACCAACCAACCGACCAACCAACCAACCAACCGACCAACCAACCAACAAACAAACCAGGTGTGTTAGGAAGCAGTCCTGGGAAGGAGCACTGAGAGCAAAGCTCTGAACTGAAGATCCTTAGACTGAAACCAGAGTAGAGAGGGGGCCTGGGTTCCCCTACCAACCACTGAGGGAGTGGCACCATGGGGCAGTGAGTGGGAAGACTGCTAGGGAGAAGGGACTTTGCTACCCCAGAAGGGGGGAACACTGCGTGACCTGGCCGGAGGGCTGAATCACAAAGAGGATTCTGTTTCTTTGGTCTGAGAGAGGGGCTGCAGACCAGAAGGAGAGACAGAATGACAATGTGCAAACCGCAGATGAGGGTGTCAACCTCAAGAGCTAATTGCCAGAGTGACCAGGTGGAAGTGCCTGACTTGCAGTAAGTGGTGCACAGGGCAGGCTTTGGGTAGCTGGAAAATAAAATTACTTAGTGGAGAACAAGAAGGTAGAGTTTAACACTCCACTAAAACAGTTATCCATAGCCTATATCAAGCATGTACAGTAGCTATTTTAGGAGGCACTGGCCTTGGAGTCAGGACATCCTGGTTCTTTTCCCATCTCTGCAACAGATGGTGGCACTGTCCTGCCTCTGTGCCTCAGTTTCCCCATATGTAAAATGGGGATAACAACCTTTTCCATCCTTTGTAAAGAGCTCAGTGATCTCTGGCCGAAATGCCTTACCTGAACACTGTGTAGTCACCGTTTAAGAATGACCTGGACGTTGCTGAAAACCAGTTTACATCCATTCCAGGCAAGGAGCTCACTGCAGCATTTTTGAAGCCTTACTTTTATTTTTTACTATGCTCATTAACAAAAACAAGGGTAAACAGGGAGTGACAGCCACCAGAACCAGGCCCCAGGAAATGGAGCCCTGGCATTCCCTGCCTGTGTCATAAATATTTCCCTGATGAATCCCAGACCAGGTGATGAGTGATACAGACACACATCGTGTGTCATGGAAAGAGTTACTCACCCCAACATGGGAGCTGAGTTCCCCCCGCCCCACTCCCATGAATGTGCCAAGCTGGGAAAGGCGTGCCCATGCCCTTTTATTAGATAACAGTTCATGTGGCATTAGCCTCTGAACCTCTCAAGGTCTAATTCCCCTCCAGACTTTTCCTTCCCAGCTGTAAATAAGCCCGCCTGGCTTGTAGCATAGTGCATCCCGACTTCCTCCACAAAGCAGAAGCCCAGAGCGTCTTTTCATTCACGAACCTGAATGCAGGGAGAATTAATAACATTGGCTTGTTTGAAAGCCCCCTATGCCGCTCTCCCGCGTGAGAGCCACAGAAGCTGCATTGAAGCAGGATCGTGCAGGGTCAGTTTCCAGTCTGACAGGGTGCAGAAGACAGCCTGATATTAACTTGATTAAGAGTGTTTGTAATGGCATGGAAAGGTCTTTCTTTCCATTCATGTAGCTTGGCTACATATCTGGCATACTGGATTGGCTCAGTAGTCCCTCAAGTCCTAGATCCTGCTGTGCTGAGGAAGGATGATCTAGCGGCTGGCATGCCAGCCAGTGTTTCAGAAAATCCAGGGCCAATTCCTTGCTTTTCCCACTGCCATTCAATAGGACCTTGAGGAAGTCACTTCAGCTCTCTGTGCCTTGGTTCTACAACTGTAAAATACAATGAAGATAATGGCATTTTCTTGCCTTAGTGGGGTGCTGTGAAAATAAATATGATAAAGACCCAAAGAAGAGCTCTGTGGAGCTCGAAGGCTGGTCTCTCTCACCAACAGAATGTTCATCCAAGAAAAGCTATTACCTCCCCCACCTTGTCCGTACAATAAAGATTGTCAAGTGCTAGGTTCTATGATGAGGGACTATGTATGTACCGTAGACAGTGGCCAGTAGTGGATGCTTCAGAGGCAGGGGCAAGAAACCCTGTGGCTGGCAACAATGAAATAATTGTGCCACCAGGGAAAATTTCTGTCCAACCCCCATTGATTAGAGCTTGGGGCTTATGCCCTGAGGCAGGAGGATCTAACGCCCTTCCAGAACTCTTGGTTACTCTTCAAACTATTCACTATTTATGGCACTGGGTCAGGTTCTTTTTAAACATCCGCACCCAAGTGTGAAGCTCAGAAAAGAATTGCATCCCAGAGAAGGAAGGTAACGGCCCTTCTCTATGTAGATCTGGTACAACTGCCACTGAGCTGTTTGCCTTCCATTTGGGGTAACAAGACAGCAACAATCCAGAGGGATTTCAGAGCTGCAGAAATGAGGTAGGGGCTGGAGAGTCTGATCAAATGAGTTAAATGTGTGAAGCTTACTCAACGGCTGACTCAGAAGGGACATGGTACCATTCTGAAAATATTTGAAGGATGTAAACATCAAGGAGGAAGAGGAATTATTGAAGTGTGATTATGTGGAGCTTTACAGCAACCTGGTGTAATTAGGCCAAGGATAAATGTAGCCGGCTATCAGAGGAACTTCCTGACAAAGGGATAGATTCAGCTGTGAATAGTTTCTGAAGGGAAGCAGTGGAAACCTAGTTGCCTGGGAATTTTACAAATATAGATCTGATGATGACAAAGTGCTAATTAATGTCCTGTGGAGAACAATCCTGCATTGACTAAGAAGATGGACTGACTGGGCGACCTAATTAGTCTACCCAGCTCTATTTTCTGTGGATATAATTCAACTTCTAAGTTCTGGTTTAATGACACTAAAGTCAATGGAGCTGCAATAGAGATGAATTTGGTTCTATGATCTATAATATGAACATTAGCACCACATAGGACATGCCAGATAAAATAAGAACTGGCCCTACACATCATCTATATAAAACCTGCACAGAAAGTTTCATGTCCAAAAATGTTTGGTTAACTATCTTGCCGCTATTTTTCATTCTTATACCTCTGTACATCCTGCTTTTGGCTGGGGCTGGGTCCTATATTGGATTTGGATGGGAGCTGGTCTTGTGACATCCCCCCCCCCAAAAAAAAGTTTCAAAAATGTTTTTGAATCCCTTCCCCCCTTTTTTTTTGGGGGGGGGGGTGCAAATTATTTTCTGGATCCTGGGCTAGGATGGGTGGGAATATGTCAAGATAGGCTGGTCTTAAAGAATTTCTGTCCCAGCCAGAAGTTTTGAAATCTCATGGAAAAGCCTGGTTTGATAAGATTTTCAGCCCAAGTTTGCAGCAGAAACCTGATCAGATAGCTCGCAGGAACCTTTTGGAGCTTTTTCATTTAGTCTGAGGTGTGCCCAATATCTCTACTGATAGTGATTTTTTTCCTTGAAAGATTATAAGGAACAGGAATACACTGGGTTCAGGTGATATGAAATGTTTTGCAAGGGCCATGGTCACACTGCTAACTAGCTGTAGAGTTTAAATATAGAGTGTCTTAAAGTGGGGAATGAGAGCTGGGCATTACGAAGCTTGATATGAACACAGATCCATTCACTGAAAACCCAAACATAGCAGCTTCTCACTAGTGCAAAAGAACCAGTAAAGGAATATGAGTGAGTGCTTTTCCTAACCTGGTCTCTAGTACCTTCCACAAAGCAGAGAGGACCCGATTCTCAGTCGGCGTGAGCTAGCATAGCTCCATTGTCTTCAATGGATCCCCATCAATTTACACCGAGAGAATCTGGCCCGTAAAATCCAAACTCGTGGGATTTGGCCCTATCAACAAAGAAATTAACAATAAAATAAAATTCAACTCCAGCCATCAGACTAGGCTTGGCAGCTGCTAAGATTCTTCCTGCAAGACTGCTCAGCCCACACCCTAGATCCTTTCTTCTGAGAGAGCCACTCCCCTGTTTCCCTGGGTCGCTTGATTCCACGAGTCGTCAAAGTCACCACAACCCTTTCCTAGCAGGACCAATCTCTATTAGGAGAATAGGGGGTTTTAAGCTAAGCCTGTCAGCCAATTACGTTGAAACTGACTAGGAACAAAAGTGAAACAATCTGTTTTCAGTGTCCAAACTCAATGAAGTACAAAACAAACTCACAGGCCCAAAAGGCAACCGTTCTTCCAGCTGTCACCATCTCAAATGGTGTTGCCAGGGCAGATCATCCTGGAGTTTAGTTATTATGATGATAGGCATCATAGAGATACCCAAAGGCCAGAATGCCCATAGATTTCAATGGCAGCAGGACAAGAATAAACAGACAAGCCCTTGAATCGCACAGGTATATGACCGGAATTTGGGCCGAAGCTGGCCCTTCTCTTCAGCAGCAATCCTCAGACTTTGGCAGAAAACTCTGCAGGACCCTTCATGTGAACACTTGAAACATCTGTTTCTAATCTTCCTGCCAGCTTACAACCCCCCCTGCCCCTTCACCCTCCTCCCTCCCCAGTCTGGTTAAACGGAAAGACCTTGTCGGAGCAAAGTTCTCGGTAAATCACTGGGAACGCTGCAGTGCTCTGTATCACTGGAGGCTCATTTTTCATTGGCAAGGCAAAAAGCAAATAGAGGGTAGTGCAGGAACTGCTGCTGTCAGCACTAAGTGCAGCTGCCCCGTTCTCTGGGAAAGCGCCTGGGTCAGCGACCCTGGCATGGCCCGGTTTCTGCTTAGGCATAGGCTTTGCTTTGCCATGAGACATACTGCCTGCCTTTGGAAGGTTGGGATTTGTTGGGTGGTTTTTTTCCCCCCTTCTTCCCCTTTTGGGGTCTTGTTGTTGCTTCTGTGAGGCCCGACTTTCATGTCCCAATCCAATCCCTGCTGGCAAAAATAGGCACCGGGCGGTTTGTGCCAGCCGAGAAAAGAGCGAGCGAGCTGCAGTGAAAATAAATAAATAAAGGAAAGCAAAGGGCCAGCCAGGAATCATACTCCACAGCCAAGCCTGCAGCACGGGGGTGGGAGGCCACAAGGCTGCACTGTCAGCTGCTCTCAAGGGATGGCTCAGAACGTGGGTTAGCTGCAGTGCATGGGCAATATGGGGCCAGCTCCGCCGCTGGTGTAAAGCACAGTGGCTTTGTCACTGGCGCTGTGCCAGTTTACCCCTGTGGAGGAGCTGGCCTGTGCTGTCTTTGGAAAGCCCTGCAAGCTCTCGCTAAAAGCCAGATGTTATTTCAAGCCCAAGGCTCTTTCTATCATGATCACAAAACCAATTTATAGTGACCTTAGACTGTGAGCTGTTTGGGGCGGAGACTGTGTTTGTAGCCAACACAAAACAACACACCAGGGCCCAGATTCTGTGTGCTACCACAAGAGAAATGATCAATATGTTAATAACAAGTCATTCCTTCAATAATAACCGTCGGTACATCCTGTAGTCGTGTTTGTTCCCCTGGCACCTACGGCTCTTTTGTGACTCAGATTTAGATCCATGCAGGGCATCCACCTCTTCGAGAGTAATTAACCTCTCCCTGCACCAAGCTGGCGTCTCAAGCTAACTGGAGTGAGTGTGTGTGTGTGTGTGTGTGTGTGTGTGTGTGGTGGTGGTGGAGGGAGATAGAAATCATGGGTAGCTTTTGTGTGGTTGCTATTCTGACATATGGGCTAGTGGTGTTGGCACTGCCCCTCCCCAAGGGAGGGCACTGGATCTGAATACTTGTATGTCCCATACCCCAGCTGAGCCCCAAGTCTATGTAGGTTTGTTCCGAGCCTGCGCCGACCCCCACTGGAGAATGTTAAGGGTTTGGAGACCCCCCTGGCCGGAAAGCTGCTGGAATCTATAGGAATGTAGTTCATAGGCCTTGAACCTCTGGCTCACTGTGTCCTTTCCCCTGCTATTGCAAGCGACCCCGCATTATAATCCTGTTGCAACTCTATCTTAAAACTAGTTAGGCTGGTCCACAATGTCATGCCCCTGAGGGTTAGAAACCTCTGAATGTCCAACCTACGTTTATTCCTGACCCAGTGTATCCCCAATTCTTCTTGTGTCACTATTGTCCTTCAGCTCCAATGGCTCTTCTCCCTCCCTGGGGTTTTCCCCCAGATGTAATTTATGCCAGTTGCCCAGAGGTTCCAGAGTGATTCCGGCAGCCAGGGACTAACCAAGCACTGAGGATCGCTACCCTTCTTGCCTCCCCTGGGAGCTGTGTGCCACTGGCAACTCAATGAATGTTATCCCAGAGAGCTAGATCCAGGGCTGGATTAAGGCCAGCCAGGGCCTGAGACACACCCTCTGTAGGAGAGAGAATTCCCCAGTGTGTGCTACGTAGTCCGGTTTTGAGACAGGACTTCAATAAACGTGCACTAGGGAACATTTAGTGCAGGCCAGCAGGATCCGCCCGGGCCAGTTAGTGTGCAACATGCTAGCAACACTCGGATTTCCACCCCTCTAGTGCAGACCGGTGCAACATGCAGACAAGCCCTCAAGCACCCTTGATTCCCTCAGGAACCACTCTCTCCCGTGTTTGGGCATCTAGGATGTTCTTGCCTTGACTTGTCTGAGTCCGGGAGGGCTTTTAAAATGTGCCACTGCACTTCATGGCGTCCCCAGATTGGAGCCAGGGGCAGGTTCAGCTTTTCAGTAGTGGGGAGATGTGACAGGTCATGTGGCTATTCGAAGCATCCTCCTGCCCTAGATAGGGTGGAGCGCAATGGAGAGCTGTGCCTTTAATCCAGCAAAAGCTCTGCACCGATGCTGGCTTGTATGACTCCATCGGCCTCTCAGCTACTCACATATTCTTGTACGTCTTGGATACCTGCCCCAGCTTACTAACTGCCACATAATAAAGCTTTCAGCAGGTCTGTGACTCTCAGGGCTCGGCTTCGAACATCCCATCTCCAGGAGGATAGAACTGTGCCTGTCTGTTCTGTAACAATAATTATTATAATTAAGGCAGTTTGCTTTAGGTCCTGCTGAAGTCCAGACCAGACGTCTTCAAACCAAACCCATCTTCCAAGAAATATGAATTTCACACACCTGTAGCTGCCACACAATCAAATCCAGGATGGACCCCCCACTCCCCTTGACGGAAGCACTGATTTTGGTTCCATGCCACCACTCAACAAAGAGGAGTGGCTTTTCATAGAGTCACAGAAGATTAGGGTTGGAAGGGACCTCAGGAGGTCAT
This sequence comes from Macrochelys suwanniensis, assembly GCA_033296515.1. NCBI lineage: Eukaryota > Metazoa > Chordata > Testudines > Chelydridae > Macrochelys > Macrochelys suwanniensis. The sequence continues at coordinate 13,207,251 of CM065796.1, forward strand.
CTAGTCCAACCCCCTGCTCAAAGCAGGACCAACCCCAACTAGATCATCCCAGCCAGGGCTTTGTCAAGCCTGATCTTAAAAACCTCTAAGGAAGGAGATTCCACCACCTCCCTAGGTAACCCATTCCAGTGCTTCACCATCCTCCTAGTGAAACAGTTTTTCCTAATATCCAACCTAGACCTCCCCCACTGCAACTTGAGACCATTGCTCCTTGTTCTGTCATCTGCCACCACTGAGAACAGCCGAGCTCCATCTCTTTGGAACCCCACTTCAGGTAGTTGAAGGCTGCTATCAAATCCCCCCTCACTCTTCTCTTCTGCAGACTAAATAAGCCCGATTCCCTCAGCCTCTCCTCATAAGTCATGTGCCCCAGCCCCCTAATCATTTTTGTTGCCCTCCGCTGGACTCTTTACAATTTGTTCACATCCTTTCTGTAGTGGGGGCCCCAGAACTGGATGCAGTACTCCAGATGTGGCCTCACCATTGCCAAATAGAGGGGAATAATCACTTCCCTCGATCTGCTGGCAATGCTCTTACTAATGCAGCCCAATATGCCGTTAGCCTTCTTGGCAACAAGGGCACACTGCTGACTCATATCTAGCTTCTCGTCCACTGTAATCCCCAGGTCCTTTTCTGCAGAACTGCTGCTTAGCCAATCGGTCCCCAGCCTGTAGCAGTGCATGGGATTCTTCTGTCCTAAGTGCAGGACTCTGCACTTGTCCTTGTTGAACCTCATCAGATTTCTTTTGGCCCAGTCCTCCAATTTGCGTAGGTCACTCTGGACCCTATCCCTACCCTCCAGCGTACCTACCTCTCCCCCCAGTTTAGTGTCATCTGCAAACTTGTTGAGGGTGCAATCCATTCCATCATCCAGATCGTGGTTGAACGAAACCGGCCCCAGGACAGACCCCTGGAGCACTCCGCTTGATACTGGCTGCCAGCTAGACATCGAGCCTTTTCCTATGAGCTGCAAGTGTTTGAAAAGCCTCAGTGCAGACCTCAAAGGTGTGATTGAATAATATCCTGTGTGTGTCTCCTAACCTGGAGATGACCTTTCTCTAGGATTTCCCTTCATGTCCAGCAGGTTCCAAATTTCCATAAAATACCTGGCTTTGGTCTTCTCTGGGCGTGCAGTTAAGTAGGGTCAGATGTGCCGTGTTTGTCTGAAGGATTCCACACCACCCATTGCTCAGGGCATCTGCATTGCTACTGGACAGTAAATTACCTACCAACAGAAGCCCTTTCAGCAATGTTCATGCTCCCCGGATAATGATTGTTTGCACGTAGGAGACAAGAAGATTCACAACCTTCTGGGTTCATCACCAGGACCTCTGTCTTCTCCCCCTCCTTCCCATGATTATCTTACAGACGCCAGAGGACAGAGGATTAGCCAGATAGCTGGAGGTATAATATATGGGAGTCAAACATGAGGCTAAGCAGAAATTGACATTCTCTGGTAGTTTCTTGTCTTTTACTTCACTGCCAGATGGGAAGAAATTTGTAGAAAGGAAGGATATATTCAGGAGCTAAATGCATGATTTTCTAATATTCAGGGCAGATGTAGCTGTGTCGGTCCCAGGATATTAGAGAGACAGGTGGATGAGGTAATAGCTTTTATTAAAAGATATTATCTCATCTGCCCCGTCTGATTTTATAGTAGATATACTTTATGTATGTATCATATATATGTGTGTGTGCGTATTGATGAGTTTATGTTGCAGCTGTCATCCAAGGATCTGAAGCAACTTGCAAACCTTAATTAAGTCACAAATCACCCCTTTGAGGTGGGGAAATATTAGCCACACTTACAGCTGGTTGTAACTTTTCCATCAAACAATTTTTTTTTCAATGAAAAATGGTGTTTTGACCAAACTGAATTTTTCCCTGCCCCAAATTTAATTTGGGTCAAAACAATTGAGACTTTTTTTTAAAAAAATGAATCTAATTGAAAATTTTCATTTCTTCTTGAGTGATGATGAAAAAAAAAATCCCTGAACATTTTCAAATGGAAGGAAAAAGAAGTTGCTTCTTTCAATTTTCTTTTTGCAAATATTTAAATTGCAACCTTCCCTATCCATATCTATTTTTGCAGATAGTAAACTCTTGTCTTAACTTGGTCTCTTTGTTGATACATTTTTTGGTGTTGAGACCATATTTTGGTATGTGTTTTTATAGTGCTTGGACTACAGTAATATAAATATGAAATAATAATGAATGGCTCATCTGAGGCATAGAGAAATTAAGACAGATTTTTAAAAAGACCCTCAGAGCGTTGATCACCCATATCTCATTAGGAGTGGGGCATCTAATAATAATAATTATTATTTATTTATGTATTTATTTATTACTCATCATTATTATAGTACTGGAAATGGGTACATCCACACAGCCAGTGACAGCCCACAGCAACACGCCTCAGAGCCCAGGTCGACAGACTTGGGCTCACACTACAGCACTGAAAATAGCTGTGTAGACCTCGCTTTTAAGTTGTGGCTTGGACAGCAGCTCGGGCTCTGAAACCCACCCCCGGCGCTAGACTAGGGTGAGCAGACATCCTGATATTATTGGGACCACCCCAATATTAGGGGCTTTGTTTTATATCTGCAACTACCCCCTCTCTTGAAAAGAAGTGTCCCAATTTTCACACTTGCTATTTGGTTGCCCTCCCCTAGACTTCAGCGCCTGAACTCCAGCGCAAGCTGTAATGTCTACACAGCTACTGCTAGCGTGGTAGCCTGAGTCCCGCTCTCCAGGCTTGGTGGTTTGCTGCCGCAGGCTGTGTAAACATACCATAAGAGCCCCAGTCATGGATGTGCTAGGCACTGTACAAATACAGGGCAAAAAGATGGTCCCTGCCCCATGCATCTTACAATCTGAATATAAAACAACAAACAAGTGGTGACCACTGGGGAGAGACAGACAGACTGGGGAGGATTTGCCCACTGTCAAGCTGTGGGTCAAAAGCCATGTTAAGAATGGAACCCAGGAGCCAATTCCAGCCCCTCGGTCACCCGCCAGAAAGAAAAAGTTTGCAATCTTTCTCTACGGATCAAAAAGGTGTAATTAAGGGCTTCCCAGCCTAAAAACAGAACATGCAGAAAAGGTGCTACAATGCAACCCTGCATGTCTGTAGCAGACATCCTGGAAGCAATTTGGGGAGCTGCACGATCAGTCGATGGTCAAATGAATAATGAGGGATGCACAGTTCCTAAAGGGATCACTTACGAAAACGGAGCCCAGAAACAGAACAAAGAAGGTTTCTGTCTGGATTTGGAAATGTCGATCGCTGAAGCATTCCAATCTCCGATCATCAGTGACAGGGTTGAGGCCCTGTCTACACAAGGAAATTGAGCCAGCTTAACTAAATTGATTTAATCAATAATTTATTGTGCGAACCCATTTGCCCACACAAGTGAAACAGATATAAGCCAGGTGTAAACTGAGATGTGTCCACACCGAGGTTTGCATCCGTTTTAAAACCAGTTTCAGTTCAACTTGTGCATGTGTGAACAAGGCCTAAGCCACCCTTGCTGTGCTGTTGTCAATGTGTACTGGAACTAGAGTTGGCAGAAATTTTCTGGACTCACCGTTTACTCACCAAAAAATACAGTTCTGGGTGGACCAAAGCTGTTCATGAATTCGAGTCGAATTCAGCAAATTGTTCCTGATAGAAACTTTTTAAAGTTGAAGGTTTCATTTTGACAAGTTCAAACTAGTAAGATTCTGCCATCACATTATTTGCTTATTTATTATTATTAATTACTCCTACTTCAGTAGCACATAGAGGGTGAAACCTGGTTGTTGCTCCGTTGTGCTAAGTGCAATACAAACACATAGTGATGGCCAGTCCCTGCCCCGAAGAGCTTACATGCTTAGTCTAAAACATGAATGGAACAAACAGTGGGGCACCTAAGGAGAAACGGGATAACCATATTCCAGACGTTTTGGCAGAGATTAGTTGACATGAAACTTGAGCAATTCCAAGGGGAAGGCGCATTTACGACACTTTTGGTTCTCTTCAGTTTAGTTGACACTTATTTAACTCAAATGGTTGATAAACAGTTAGGAGGAAAGATTTCTTTGTGAAAGAGCCAACATCTTGCCTCTTCCAATGGGGGCTGAGAAAGCTTTTGCTCTAGATCTCTAGTCCTGTAACGAGTCCAGAATCCTCTGCGCCAATCTCCGTTTGCATTGCTGAGTGGTGCAAAGGGAAGAGACACATTCCTAAATCCATGCTGGGGAAATTCCCAATCCTGGGAAATCCCCAGCAGGCACAGCGCTGGCCCCTCTGGCTCCTTCTCCAAAGCCCAAGCACAGGAGGCAGGCCAGAGGTGGGGTGGCATGGGTGTAGCCAGCAAGCACCATGCTCTAGCTATCCCCTGTGGATGTATAGCCCCTAAGGTGCTCTGTCCAGGTTGGGCGGAGGGCCCCAGAAGATCTGGCTCAGCATCTCCAGATCACTGTTGGCAAATGCTGCAAAGTTCCCAGACTCACCTTCAGGTTCCAAACTACTGCCTGTCAAATGGGGTGTGGGACTGTCTCTGAGAAAATAATACAGTGCAGGGGCTGGGTAGAGCGACTAGCTAACGTGCCAGGCCTCACGAGAAGCTGGCAGCACCTCAGTTCAGCAAAGCCCACTCGCAGGACGGGGATAGCAAATGAAAGACCGTCTGGGGAGGGTACTGTCTGTGAGCTCCCAAGAGCTGAGCTGTCTAAACCAAACCAGATTCCTATAGTAAATAGCTCTAGGACGTTTCCACCACAAACTATGTCCCACTGCTGCTTGGCTAAGCTAATTCACAGCCATCCTAGTCTTTTGTTCCCTTCCCATCCAAGTCTCTCCCTCTATGAAAGCTAGTGAGGGGAGCAGACAGGAGGTCTGGCTGAAGTCGGTGGGAACGGTTTGTGTGCGTGTGATTTAATTTACTAGACAAGGCCTGCATGTGCGTGGCGGGGCGAAGTGAGTGGAAGCCCACGATCGGATGGTGAAGTAGAATATTTGTATTGTCGGGGGCTGACGTTTAGAGGTAAGGAACCTGCTGGCCCATAGCCCTTGGCAGAGTTGGGCACAGTGAGAGCAGATGCTGTGCAAGTTTCCCTCGCCAGCGCTCGCTGCTCGACACGTGCCCCAATCCCGATCAGCAAACACTCTGGACACAGTCCTACAAAGCAATGAAACCTCTTGTGGAGGGCACCTAATGAAGCCCCTTTCGACAGCCCCCATAGCCTGCTGCCCTCGCCCTCCAAAGGACAGAAACTGCTGTTTAAACGTCCACCCTGTAGATCCTGCAATAACGGTGCAGCCGCGAGCAGGACAAGCTGTTGCACAGGTGTTGGATCCATGGCACGGCTCTGGCTGGAACAAACAAAGGCAAGGAGCACGCAGAGCTGGCAACCCGTCAGCTGGATGTGTTGGCAGGCTCAGGACACTTCCACACAGGGGCCTGGGGAGGACAGACACGTTCTCCCACAGTGCACTGTGAACTAGCTCCTAGAGCAGCCCAGCGAGGTGCCGTGAACCCTGGGATATACCCCCAGAAATCCTACCCCCAAGCACGTCAGTGCAGTACCGCGGCGGACGTGGCTACACCAGTATGAGGAGAGGGGCTCTACAGTGAGTCCACTCACAGACGGGCATAGCAAGCACAGCTTTGCATGCACAGACAGGAGTCCACTCTGCAGTGCACATGCTTAAGTGCGTTTCTGAATTGGGGTCTTAGTCACATACCAAGTCTGATATTTTTCTTGTTCATCTGAGGGGTTCTTAGTGGGCAAAAACAGCCTGAAAAGGGAAAAGTTAGCGCCAGTTGAAACTTTCCCATCCAGAGAGTTCTTTCTGCAGATGTGGTTTTTTTGATGGAGTGAAATTGTTCACAAAAAGCGTCTGCTTTCTGCAGATAATTTTGATTTTTCATTTAATAAAACACCCCCCCCCCCCCAAATCAAAATATTTTGGCTGAAAATGAAATGTTTTGGCCAAAATTTGTTGGCACTTGAATTTCTGCCGAAAATTTTGAAATTTTCAATGGGGGGAAAAAAACACATTTTTTGACCCTCTTCAAGAAAAAAATCTCTCCGTTTCTCCTTCCAAAAGCCCATCAATGCCTGGACAAACCACTGGCACATGCCTGCATGCGCTGCAATGCAGGGAGCCAAAACAGAGGACCGAAGAATGGTTCTAAACCCCCTTATTTCCCACCATGGGTGCAAAAGTCAAGACATGATTGTGCCCATAGAAAGTTTGAGAGTGTTTCAGAAGTTTATAAGCACCTGAAAGGAGGAAGTTATGAATGATGTCATGTTCTGTGAGATATAAATGCCTAGATAGTTTAGATTAGATTGAAATGAGCAAGAGAGATTAGTTACAGTAACTAGACAGACAGATTAGATTAGTTTTAACTTTACCTGTGAAAGTGAGGTAGGAAATTATTTTGATCACTGACATTTCCCCCACGCCTGAAAGATGTATATAATTTTCAGCCAATTCTCCATTCATTCATGGGCCACTCTCCTATTGACTCCAAATGGCAGCCAGATTCTGAGGCCTGAAAGATACTTTTGAATAGAGACGGGTGAAACATGGAAAATTAGATTTGAGGGGGGAAAAATGTAAATTTCAAAGTTGGTTTCAGTGTGAAGGCTTGGAAATGGAATCATTTTTAATTTTTTTCCAAAACTTTTCACCAATTATTTAGCAGAAATTTTATCAAAAACATTGCTGCAAATGTTAATGAGATTTTTCATTTACAGAAATACCACTGTTTGGTGGGTGAAAGATTTCTACAACCACTTCAATGGCATTTTCATAATGTTTTCCATCAATATTTAACTAGAAATTACACATTCTCCCCGCCCCCCCAAAAAAAATCATTTCTGAAATACAATTTTTCAGAAGAGGAACACTATTCAAAAAGTTTCTACCTGCTCAAAAAGTTGTTTCCAGGGTGGATCACTGCATTGTTGTTCTTGTTCAGAGAAAGATGCCATCGCAAAATTGATGACTTCACATTTCAGGTCATGTGCCTGGGCTACAGATTTGCATGTAGAACTCAACTGCATCTGCTGAATAAATCCACTTCCTGTGGCTTAAGCTGTCTTTGCAGCTGGCTACATTCATAGCTGCCAAGACAAACAGAGCCTCGCTGATCATCCTCTGTGGATGCATCTCTCCACCAAAGAGTGCCAGGTCCAACACTCACTGGAAGATTCCCATTACCTTGAATGGGCTTTGGATGAGGCATCATATTTACTGTAAAACAGGACAAGGAGTTGTGCTGCTCCCACATACATAAAACCGCATAATATACCTTTTGGGGTTCAACTTTTCCATGGCCTCTTCTAGGGTTTGAGCCTGTGAGGTGACAACACCCTTAGCTCAGCTTCAGCGGTGGTTGTGCTCAAAGTGATAAGAGGGAGGCAAATGGTTGAGATGCAGGTTGGGTCTAGTGGATAGGGCCTTGTCTTGGAAATAAGGAGGCTTGAATTTTATTCCTGGCTCTGTCACTGTCTTTCTGTGTGATGTGGGGTGGGCCGGTCGCTGACCTATGGGAGAGTCTGATGAGGGTTGCAGTTTGCATCATATTGAGGTGGTGCCATTTTCATTAAGCAGTAATTGGGCCACTCGGTAGCCTGTCGTCCAACGGTTTGGCAATGTGGTTGGGATGTGGATGGGGCTGGTTCAACTCCCTTTTCAGCCTGCTGAGGAGGGACTTGAAGAGCCTTCTCTCAAGTGAATGTCTCAACTTTTGGACTGAGAGGTATTCTGATGGGGGCAGGCTCCCTCAGCCGTCTCGTGAAGCTGGTCCACTTTCACTACATATTAATTGGCCCAAAGGGTCACAGACATGAGCCCCCTGTCATTGAGCAATTTGTGTACTCCACCTCCCATCCTGACCCAGTATGGTCTGGTTCAAATCCCCCAGCTTTTTGTTGAGGAGGGATTTGAACCTTGATCTTGTGCCTCTGAAATGAGTGGCCTAAGTGCGGGACTGGGAGGTATTCTGAGGTGGAAGTTCCCTCACTCTTTTCTGTTGACATTTTTCCACTTTAACTACATATTAACTGGGCCAAACTTTCTATCCAAGGCCCTCTATAGTATGGGGGTTAGGGTGCTTGGGTGTGAGTGATGCTGGTTCAAGTCTCCACTCTGCTCCAGCCGGGGGAATCTGGCACCTCAGGCGTGAGTCCTTGTAAATCAACTGTGGATTCTTCAGAGGGGCTCTTGCTCTTTTAATTAACTAGTAATTGGGGCCATGCAAAAGACCTGAATCACACTCTTGTCCCCAGTGGCTGGAGTACGCACCCAGGTTGTGGCAGACCCCAGGACACTCCCCTTCTCTGCTGTCTGAATCCCTTCAGTGGTCTCTGAGAAAGAGGGGGGGTTCAGACAAGGATGCAAGTACCCTAACCACGGGACTAGAGAGTGTTTCTGAGCTTTGGCTTACCCCAAAGAATATTTAAGTCAAGTGGAACAGCTTCAAGAGGCAAGGAGTCACCTTATCACACTAGCCTGAAGAGCAGGGTGTACACCAGAGCCTCGGGAGATCTCCTTTCAAACTGTTTCTCCACAGCCTCCTCCCCAGGGGGGAGGCAGGGATTTAAACCAGCATCTCCTACAGACCAGACTCACTGCTTAGCCAACGGGCTGGAGAGGGAGGCGGGCATTTGGGCCGGTGCAAAGAATAGTTGATTTAAATGGAAGAGCTTCAAGATGCAAGAGTGAGGGAGCCACCCCATTGCATTAGCCCAACTGTTCAAGTGCACGCGCGGGCTGCAGGAAATACCTGTTCAAACCCTCTCTTCCCAGGCAGAGGGGGAAATGAGCCACCGTGGTATGGTGCTGCCACCCTTACTTCTGCCCTCCAGTGGGCAGCGGCGCTGCCTTCGGAGCTGGGTGGCCAGAGAGCAGCGGCTGCTGGCTGCGAGCCCAGAGCTGCTGAGGCTATGAACTGCCAGGTCTAGAGGTGCTGGAGCTCAGCGCTGATGGCACCCTGCAAACCACAGCACCTTGGGCGGTCTCCCACGCCACCCACCCTTAAGACTGGCTGTGGCTCCCTGACGCAGCTGTGCACCCTCCCCCCTGCTTGGTAGCCACAACCCAACTAGCCTCCTGCTCCCCTTTCCATGCAAGCCCGGTCTTTGCTGCTTTCTTTCTTTAAATAAGGCCGGGAGTGGAGCCAATTACACCCCCACATCACAAAAAGCCCCAATCATAGTGTTTAAAATGTGAACTAAAGCGCCACCCCTTCACCCCCTCCTGATCTTCCCAGAGCTCTGCCAGGCATCATGGGAGGTCCCGTCTGCCAACGGAGCTGGGTCTGCCAAAAATAACCCAGGTTGTAATGATGGAAAAATGATTCGCTTGCTGCTGGGCTCCTTCCCGGCTTGGATCTGTCCTCCTGCCACAGCACTCGATCCCTAAGCTGAATGGAAATGTCAGAGCTCCCTGTGCCACCCTCTCCCCACCCCCGTTGGTGTAGAGGGGACCCATTCATTACGTTATTCAAGTGGCAACCCAAGGTTTCATCTCCTCCACCCTGCCCCGACCACAGTGATTGCAGGATGTTCAGCTCCCACCTTTTTAAAGGAGAGCATTGGGAAAATGTACAGAAATGTCTTTCTTAGCAAAAGGGAAGGTCCCAGCCAAGCTGAACAGCCCCGCATGTGAGCAAAGGGGTGACTCATGGAGAGGCTTAAGCATCTCATTTGGAGAGGGTGAGTGCGTGCAGCATGGGCCATCGTCTAGGGAGGTTGCCCATACATGTAACTGCCGTGCAGATGTTAAGGTTTGCACCCAGGCTCTGGGACTGTGGGCAAAGGGCGAGTCCCAGAGTCCGGACCCCAGCCTGAGCCTGAAAGTCTACACCGCAATTAAACGGCCCCGCGATCCCCAGTCAGCTGACACAGGCTGGCCCTGGGTGTTTAGTTGCAGTGTGGACCTACTTTAAGTAACCTAACCACGGTCACACAGGAAGATTGTGGCTAAACCAGGAGTTGAACCCAGGTCTTCTTAGGTCAGCCTCAACTGCTAGGTTCTTTCCGACCTGTAAGTCAATAGCTCTGCATTCATGTACGCCAGCTGAGGCTCTGGCCCTGTGCGGCTGTTAAGGGTGAGCACCAGGGCTTGTGGTCCCAACAGGCCAGTCCTGCCCCTTCCCCACCTGAGTGCTGTCGTTTCTACTTGTGCAACGCACATGTGAATGGCTGCTGTTGCAATGTGGCTTTGCACCTTCTTTGCACAGGTGTCGATGACCAGGTGCAAGGCAGGGAGAAACAAGGCCCCACACATTCTGTGCCCCCTTGCCACAATGGTGGATGGTGGCAGGGAAGGCTTAGTCGGGAGATGTGCCTGGGGTGTGGCCTCGGGATGACAGTGCACAAAAGGTAGCAGAACTGAGGGGGAACGTGGGCTGAGTATCAAAACAGACGTGATGGCTGTGAGCTGGAAGGGTGCAGTGTGAACCTGCTGCAGGAACTAGACCTATGTGAACTGGGGACCCCGATCCCGCCCTCATTAGATGCTGCTTCCACTTTCCCTTATACAGGAACGCGGTATGCTTGTGTGCCCTGCCTCCCAGGGCTTGTCTTCCCTGCAAAGTTAACGCAAGCTATAACCCAAGTGTTGGCCCTAACTCAAGGCTGTCCACACACAAAACCCTTCACTCGCATGAGGTGGTGCATTTAACTTGACCTGGCTGGCCCGGCATGGGGTACTGGCTAATGCTTGAGTCAGCATAACTCATCAGCTGCTCACACACCACTCTGTGTTGGACGCAGGCTAGCGTTACTTGACTGTTGCTAGTCCTCCAGGGTCTTCCCACAATCCCCCCGCAGGGGCCCAGACAGTTCACCCACAATTCACTGGGAAAGGAGTCATAGAGCTTCCTGCAGCACTGAGTACCATGGATTGTGCCCCAGGAGTCTCACCCAGGAGTGAGTGTGGACACAGTGGCACCAGTGTTAGTTCCCAGCAGCTGATTCGAGATGTGTAACTCCTGTGTAGCTCACTCAAGCTCCCGCTGCAGGGAAGACAAGCCCTCATTGACGTCAGCTGGCTTTGGCTCAGGCCCCTGTTCAAGGATTTACAGCATCAAGACTAGAGTGGTTAATTACACTTCTAAACTACCTGCAAGGGTTACTTTATTTTTGGCTGCAGCCGTTTCTAAAACATCTGTTTTAGTAGGTATTTTGGGAGCCCAGGCATTTCCTTGCAGTACTAATCCCATTATAACCTGCTCAGATAGAGCAGGGCACTGGGGAAATTTATTAACCCAGTTAGATTCTCTTAGGCATTTGTCCCCTGTATTCCTTGGAGTCTGGGTGACCTTTGAGGGGACCAGCCATGCAGAAGGAGGAATACGAGCTGGTCTATGATGCCCCCAGGGCCCTGCTGGAAAAATGAAAAGCCAGAACCTCAGCTTTCTATTTTAAGTGCTGATTAATGGTGGATCCTGATCAGGCCTGGAAAAACCGCACTGATTCATGGCTTGTCTAGGGAAACCTCGAACACAAATCTTGCTGCTCGCAGGCTGCGAGGGGAGCTGTAGAAGGAAATGGGTGGGATTAGCTTTCTTGGTGAGGAGCAGCTGAGAAGCAGCTCCGTCTCCAAAGCCAGGCCCAGGGAGCGCGAGTTAAGACAGTGAGATAAAACACTCCTCGTGTCTGGGCCACGGGGCTGGGGGGGAAAAGGCTGGTGGCAGGGAAAGTGCTATATATCGTGCGAATTGGCGCCCCCTCGGCCTAGCCAGGCACGAGGGAGAAGGTCATACCTCACTATGACCAGAAGAGCTTCCCACAGAGGTCGGTCAGGGCCACGCCCAAGACGGACTCCGCAAAGAATAAACTGGCCTGCCTCTGTTTCCAAGCCGGCATTCCCACCCAATGCTGTCCCACGGCCGCTGGGGAAGGGGTTGGGATTGGCAGCCCTGGAGTGCTCCATTTAGCTGCAGAGGAGGCACGACATGGGAAGCAGCAGGGCAGACGTCCCTACAGAACGTGTACCAACCCTGACCAGGGAGCGACCATCTTCTGTCTCCAGGGCCTGTTCAGTCCTTGGTCTCTCTCTCCCGAGGCTGCCAAGTGGGCCTGAGGGCGAAGTGGGTAACTGGACTGAGAATCGCTTCCCACAGAGGGCAATGCATTTCACACTCCTGAGCCATGCCGGGGGATGAGCCGGTGGATGCACAGTCTCTTCCCAGTGCCATGAATCACCCCCTTTTGATTCCACCGCCCTGCGGGTGTCCTTGGACCGGGGTGAGGCGGGCTTTCTGAGGCACTGGACAAGCGTGGCCTTTTGCGGGCTGGGATGTGGCGGGTGAAAGGGACTGGCACAACAAGAGGGCCTGTGTCACTGAGGAATTGTTTCAGAACCCTTGGCTGCTTCTCTGCTATCTCCCTCAGTCAGACCCGGACCAAAGAAAATATTCTAGCCCACCTGCCCCCACCCCACAATGCACCTGTGCACAGCTGCCTTCCAGGGATACGAGTGTCACACCCCCTAAATGCTGCCAGGCACCCTCGAATGCTATGGCACCCTCTCATGGCCCATAACCCACGGAGGATATAAGGCCTAATGCTAGTAAACAAGGGTGAATGTCATGGCTAATCCTGTAGCGCCAGCCCCGAAACCCTACCTCTGACAACAGGTAGGGGTTTTTTTTTTGGGGGGGTGGGGAGGCATTACTATAGTATACAGTAGTATTTTTTAATGAGATGGCTGTGGCATCCCCCAGCTGGGGCCAATGTCACCTCCAGCTAGTTCTCCCAGTAGGGACCGAAACTGGCGTTAGTTAGACAACACCAGACTGTGCTATCTGAAGATCCATTTGCCACCTCAGAAATGGAGAAGAATCACTGTGTAGACCCCTGGTGTCAATGCAGAATCAGTCCTTACAGTCTATCCTCCAGAGCGGTGTACAGGTTAGTTTTAAAGGATTCAGTATTTGGGCTTCCCCCTTTGCTGAGCATCCCAGATTTTGCTGTTAGAAACATTCTGCTGATTTCTACCTGAAATCTCTCCTTCTGCTCAGGAGATCTGCATATTTAAGGACGCACACCCCTCGCCAATTCCATATGGATTTACCCCTGCAGCCCGAAACTGAACAATCAGAGGGAAACAAACTCATAGACTTTAAGGTCAGAAGGGACCATTATGATCATCTAGTCTGACCTCCTGCACAACGCAAGCCACAGAATCTCACCCACCCACTCCTGTAATAAACCCCTAACCTATGTCTGAGCTATTGAAGTCCTCAAATCATGGTTTAAAGACTTCAAGGTGCAGAGAATCCTCCAGCAAGTGACCCGTGCCCCAAGCTGCAGAGGAAGGCGAAAACCCCCCAGGGCCTCCTCTAATCTGCCCTGGCGGAAAATTCTCTCTCGACCCCAAATATGGCCATCAGCTGAACCCTGAGCATGTGGGCAAGACTCACCAGCCAGACACCCAGGAAAGAATTCTCTGTAGTAACTCCGATCCCATCTCATCTAACATCCCATCACAGGCCATTGGGCATATTTACCGCTAATAGTCAAAGATCAATTAATTGCCAAAATTAGGCTATCCCATCATACCATCCCCTCCATAAACTTAGCAAGCTTAGTCTTGAAGCCAGATATGTCGTTTGCCCCCACTGCTCCCCTTGGAAGGCTGTTCCAGAAACTTTGGAAGAACTTCAGTAGCAACGTATAGAGTTCCATGTCTCTTAAGTGACTTTCTGCCATGCAGGGGACAATATTGTCACCTGCCCACATTGATATTGACGGGTGGCAAATTTTAAACAGATGAAAGGAGATACTTTTTTTTAACTAACTTTACTAATTTTATTCGCCTCTGGAACATGCTGCCACCAGATGAAAAAGAAACCGAAAGCTCAACAAGACTGGAAAGAGGATTAGACAGTTCTCTGGAGATTGGAAACATCCACAAAATCTATACAGAATAGAATAGAATTCAGAGATACGTTAGATGGGGAATAAGGAGCAGAAGGGGAATACACCTTAATGTTAGGCCATAACTCAACAACTAGAGCCAGGAGGAAAATGGTTTCCCAAAACCCTCACAAATTTTGAAGTTATCAAAAATATTTCCCATCCTGAATCAGGATGAACATTTTTCCTGAATCAAAAATCTGAAAAAAACCAATTCAATTTAGCTCAATCAAAATGTTTCATTTCAATGTTGACCATTTTGAAAAAAACAACTCTTAATTGACATTTTGTCAAATAACTCCTGACCAGCTCTGTCAGCTACTAACTGATGTGGGGGAGAGGGGGAAGGGGCGTCTGGCAGAAACTTTCCCTGTGACCATACCATTACTGTCCACCCTAGTCTTCCTTTCAAGCGTTTTGTGCTGGACACTCTCACGGTATGCCTGCACTGTGGCTAGTGAGCGTTGCAGTCTGGACAGACAAACTCGCTCAAGCTAGCTCGCTAAAAGGAGCCGCTTGATGTTGTGGCATGGGTAGTAGCACAGGCTCGCCACTTGAGTACTGAGCCAGGGGATCGGGCAGGCGTGTCCCCGGGCGGTTGCCGGCACATGCTGCTATTTGTAGCACGCTAGCACAAGTCTGCCTACCTCGGCTGGGGGGAACACTCCAAGCGGCAATGTAGACACCCTCAGGGAGTTGATACTGGACGTGCTGACCCACTGGTCTGATCTAGTCTGGCAATTCCTATGTTCCCATGATTATTACAGTCCATTCTTGTTACTGCGCCATCGATGCTCACATCTACTCTAAGAAACGTACAATATAAATGTCCCTTCTTCAAGGAAATGTTGGCATGTCCTGGGCAGGGTGGAGGAGAACATGGACGGAAGAAACTTTTGTGTTCTTAAGTTGTTCTGCTTTGTTTTGTTTCCTTATTGCTATTTTAAATCTCCTATTGTCATTAATCCCCGTTCCGCGTATTGTATCAAATGTCACCAACCAGAGATATCAAGATTCTGCTTCTGAACACAAAGAAATGGTGTTTCAAGACCAATAAAACCAGCCTAGAAAGAGCAGCCAGGAATGCAGAGTGATCCACATTGTGGTTGCTTCTATGACTCTCTGCCTACAAGGTTCACTCCCACCCTCCCGTTGAGCTGACTTCAAAACCCTGCCCCAGTAATGTCAACCTCATGCCCTCCTCCACCACCCCCTCGCCATGAAACATTTTATCAGCGCTGGTACCAAAATTCCCTCAGTCGCTAACCGAGAGTCTAAACACGGGCCCTAGCATTAATCATCGGTAATAGAAACCAGAGCTGGCTCTTGTCCCCGCTGAGTCAATGCAACCTTTTAAAAACACATTGGGAAATATGCACATGGGCTGGGAACTGGGCATGAAAGAAATTCCAGACAGGCTTCTTTTTTGTGCCGAAGGAATTTTGTAACCGGAAAAACATAAAGGGAGTAAAAATAGGAACAACGACAACAACAAAAAGAACTTCTAAAGATCTGCAAGGAAGAAAAAAAATATCCAACCTTCTCTTCTCATTTCCTATACGTTGCTCAAAGGCCAAGACATGTAATTGCTTCATTGTGGGGCAGGACACGGGATTACTAGAGAAAAGTGACTCCTGTGTGGGTGGTGTCTCAATGAGTTAGTGACATGCTCAGCTCAGGGTCAGGAGATTTAGGCTTCAAATGATTTATTTGGGGCTAGACGGAGCCTTCAGCCTTGAGCAAAGGACTGATTCGTAGCTGCACTGCCCTAGGAGGAGCACTCAGAGAGAAATAATTCCAGGGCCCAGGATATATAACCTGCTACGCCCCATTGCTGGGTGTTTGTTACGTCCCTTCTTAGTCTAGCACTGGGGAGGTGGAGCCAAAGTTCTGCCCGCTCCCTATCCTGCTCCACCTTGGCCCCGCCCGCCAGCTCAATGGGGAGTATTGGGTATGCCACATGCTGCTTCCTCCCTCCCATGAGGTGTATGCTCCCGCTGCCATGCATGGAGGTGGGAGGCTTTATTCTCCCCGATACCCCTGAGCAGTTATGACTCCCCGATAAGTGTGTGTTGCAGGTGGCCAATCCGCTGTGGCTATAAGTCTGGTACAGCCCTGTTTAGGGAGCTGCAGCGTGTGCTATTTAGCTCTGGAGGTCCCTGATTCAATCCCTGGTGTGTCTGCCAAGATGGTGGCCATCAGATGTTAATGTTAAAGCCAGTCCCCAGGTGGTCCTGGCATATTTTGATTCACCCATAACACCTGTCCTGAGCATGAGGCCTCAGCATGTTTCTTGTGACTGAAAAGTGTCCATTAAGAACGTTGTGCAGGATCAATATCCAGGAAAATGTTCAACCGTGCGCCAAGAAATTCTCTTGTCTCCCCTTTCACTTTCACCTCCATCAACCTATGCCCTTGGGAAATGCCTGGGAAAGTAAGCAACTTTAGCTGCTATAGCCACTGCTGAAGCAAGGAATGGGGGGGCGTTCCAAACTTGAAGACCTCTCTTGATGGAAACATCCTGCCCCTCCCCTGTCAACGAGGGGGGAGGAGCTCGGAGTTGAACTGGTTGAAAATTTTCATTCAAAACTTTATTTCTTCAGTAAAAAGTGGTGCTGAGATACTGTGGTAAGATGGACTGATCCCGGAGAGATTTACAGGCTTCTATTCAAAAAACTCCACAGCACATCCAACGATTGCCTTTCGTTGGTGCTTTGAAGCCATCCCATGGATTGCTAGGGTAGGGATATTATCTCTAGGACAGTGCCAAAAACCGATCAATAGGTGATCATTTTGTATGAAATTCCATAGGATTTTTCCACTGGGCTCAGGGGTCATTGGACCGCTTCAAAAGAAATAGCATGGCTCTCTCTATATATAAATAAAAAACAGTAGGGGGGAGAAAAAGCATTCCTCCTTTGCTAAGGATTTTCCCACCAGAAAAAAACTTGGACACTTGCTAGAAATGTTAAAAATGTGATGACAATCCCAGCCCTGTTCCAGCCTTGTGACATTCCCTGGAGGAATGTTCAATGCCGAGATCCTCTTAAACCATCCCAGTTCTTAGGTCGCGCGGGAATGGCCCCATAGGCAGATTTTTCAGTTTGTATCAGGAAGGATCCCACATAATTCCCCTTTCTCTCTGACATTACTGTGCTGCTAAAGCCCTTTAGATCAAAGGGATTTAATGTCGAGCACCGATTGTGAGATCCCAAAAGGAATCAGACAGTTATAGATTGAGTACGAACTACAGGATCAGGTTCTGCCCAATCAATGGACCCACTGAGAACAATGGAAGCTTTTCCCGGAGCAGAATATCAGGATTAGGCTCTATTTTTGTATGGGTGGATGCGAGTTCTAATATGAGCCTCTGCATTGGACAGGAACCAGGATGACTGTGACATAATTGCTTCTATTCGGAGAGCCCCGTCCTGACTGTTGAAATCAAAGACAAGTGAATTTCATTGACTTCGCAGGGAGCAGGACTGAGCCCAGACCCGGGCAAGGCGAGATCGCCAAGGAATCTGTGTGCCAAGGGCTCTCTGGGTTCACCTTCTGGCCTAGAATACAATCAAGCCACAACACAGGATCTTGTCACTTTATTCTGGAATAATTGCTGCACTTTGGAAGCCACTGATAATTCCCGGGGGGGAAAGTGACCTGTATTCCGGAATAGTGTCCACTGGGGTAGCTTGTTCCTGCAATAGCTATTCTGGTCAATTGCCATGTGTAGACGAGCCCTAAAGTAACTATCTTGAAGGTGCAATGGTAAAAGACGATGGATGGTTTTGTGGTTAAAGCACAGAAGTGGTGCAGCTTAGGTTCTGTTCCCAGCTTTGTGTCACTTGCATCCCCGTTCTAGATCTTATTTTCTCCACCTATAAAATGCCAATAATAATAATTACCTATCCAACAGTGGGGATGAGAGGTTAAACTCCTTAAAGTGAGCAAAGGGCTTGGAGATGCAACTCCCGGAGCTCTGTTGTCCCCATTCATGAGCTGATAGCAAACAGAGAAGCCACCAAGGTGAAGCTATGTTGCCTGGAGCTGCTAAGCAACAAGGGAAAGACAGAGGGAAATGTATTGTCAAGTGGAAGAGGACCATTGTGATAGCATAGTAACAACTGCCAAATAGTAAGAACATTCTGCTTCAGTTGCTCCTTGTGTCTGAGAATCTCACCAGGCTGTCATGGAGCCCAGTTGTTTAAGCTTTGCTGAAACCTCACCGAAGGGGGAAACTGAGGCACAACGAGGGAAATGACTTTGTCAAGGCCACTCTGCAAGTCAGCGGCACAACCAGGAGTAGGAATCCGCTGTGCATGATCCCAACTCTAGTCTCACTCCCCAAGCCCGCACTCACACCTCAAAAAAAAAAAAGGGGGGGGGTGGGGAGATGAGACAAAAAATGCAGCCCCTCTGAGCTGAATGAATGAAGTAATGGTGCTTCCTATGTGCAATGCTCAGTGCAAGCCCCAAGGTGCCTGGTGGGTTCTTGTCCAGTTGCCCCACGAGGAGCCGAAAGCAGGAGTTTGCTCACAATGCAGATCTCGCTGATTTACTCACCCTGACACAAACAGCCTTTGAGCTACCCACCCCCGGGAGCGTAAAATCTAAAGCCCAGAGTTGAGATCGATAAGGATTGAATTTCATGTGCTCCAGCCAGCCTTTTCTTTTAACGGGGGCAATAATGAGGCTGGATGCCTCTGCCCTGTGATATTCCGACACTGGGGTAACATGACACTCAGAGGCTGGGCACTAAATGTCGCCAAATAATAATTAAGAGGGGCCGGGCTGAGGCTTTCCATGAGAATTTCCCTCCCCCTCATTCACCTCGTGGCCTCTCCTCTTGGCCTCTTGCCATGGGCAAGGCCAAGAACCGTTTCCCCTTCTGTCATAGAAAACTTTTTTTTTGTGAATGAAGCTAAAGCCTTGCTAGCACGGACAAGACGACTGGCTGCCTTCACCCAGCGGGGGAGATCCTTTCAGAAACTTATTTCCATCTTGTTCCGGTTCAAAGAATTCCAGTTAATTCCCTACCAGATATCCCACCCCTCTTTTCTGCTCTCACAAATAGGTGGCCACCAACAATCCCGGAACCGTTACAATTCCCGCTGTACTCCACCGACGGAATAACGTTGGGACACCGTAAACCAGAGGCTACATTTACACTCTGCTCTGGAGATGTGATTCTCAGCTTGCGTAGTCGTAATCACGCTAGCCACCCAGAGTACGTACCCATGGGGTGGGGGTCAAGGTCACTAGTCCCTTCCATCAATTGATGCTGCCTGTGCTACTGAGACTATACTACTGTTTTTAACATGCTAATTCAATGAGCTCTAGTATGTCTCCTCCAGCTGGGAACCACACACCCGGCTCCAGGGTAGCTGTAGTCTACGACTCCTCCCTTCCTTCAGGACAGGTGGAACGGCATGACGGCCATTCACCCACCATCAATGGACAGACCTGACTCTCCTGATGGTCCCTTGAATGTAACTCAGCTGCCACTGGGGCATCTGCAATTCCAGCAGCAGGACACGGGCTACTCTATCAGTGGATGCAACTAAAAAATGAATCTTTGTAGCACATTGTTAGCTGTATTTGCAATATTCGTTATAACCTGAACAGGACATGCCCAAAATCTGATGAGACTTTTAAGAGCTGAGGGTGGCAGTTGTCCTGGCTCTGATGACACTTTGTCTCCTGTGTACTTGGAAGCATGAAACTGTACGCTACAAAGGTGAAATTCATGACAGAAGGAAACAGAGGTCAGAAAAGATCAAAACAATCCCCGATCTATCTATGTATCTATCTCATAACCTTCCCCACCATTCCTCACATATGGAGGAAGAGGAGGGAGTATAAAACAGATTTGCATGATCATTAAGGTTTTTTGAAGGCGCTCATGTACTATTATTATTTATTTGTATTGGTGTTTAGTCTTGGAACTCCAGTCATGGATGGTGCTAGTCTCTGTCCCAGCCTAGGCCAAGAAGATGGTTCCTGCCCCTATACTATGGTGACAACTGAGATATTAAATCCTAGACCGATAGTGAGGTAGAGAGAGAGAGAGACAGACACAGGCAATATACAATACTAAACAGGCAGAATAGAGCTTCTGTGAAGACTCAGAGCTCTGATTTTCCTGATGTTTGAAAACGTCATTCCCAAAGTTGTTGCATGCCTGTCATTCTCCTGCATTCAAGATCAAACCAGGCCTCTGTTTTTGCAGCAACATCCACAGGCACTGATCTGCAGGCTCAAATTTTCAAGTAATTTGTGATATTGGGTGCCTCTGTTATTAGGTGATTGACCTAAGATTAAAGGAGCCTCATTTTCAGAAAATGCCAAGCACCCACCCTCTGGAAATTAGGCTCCTTTAAGGTGTGTCACGCCGGGTATCCAAAAATGTAGGCATCTATGCTCAGTAGTCCTGTGAGCCATGTGACTTGCATTGTGTATGCAGAAACAGAACCCATCTCCTGAAGACCTGACCCTTAACTTGGAACACTAAGAAAAGCTTCTTTTGGGATGTAATTCGTCCTGGGATTTCATTACTATGGTCCTATTATTTTGAAGGCCTAGCCTTAACTGGTGCTTAGGCCTTTTCACTGGCCCACTGCCCAGGGTGTATTCCCACTCTTTTATGAACCAAGGTCCTAACTTACATCAGCCCCCAGTCATTGAAACATCCCAAACCAACGGAAATCAGATATGAACAAGCTTTCTAGTCAGACAGCCATGCAAGGAAGCATCCCATTGGCACATTCCTGCCTCTGCTTCTCCACACACATTAAATTGGTTTCTCTGGGATTTCAGCTGCTCTCAGGGCTTGGTTTTAGCTCTTATCAAAGAGACTTTCCACCCTTCCCCCCGCCCCAAACAACCAGCCAGCCAGTTGCCACTCTGTTTTCCTGAACCCGGGGAGCAGCTCCAAAGGGAGCTATTTTTCACTGTCCTCGTCGCTTGCAACATTCTTGTTCCAAATCAAACGGAAAGTCTTTGGCAATAATGCAGGGACGTCCAAGGGTTTTGTTATTAATCAGGGGGAAGCATTGGAAAAACACACTGGTTGCCCAGACCATTGAAACCTGCATCCCCCTCCTTCCCTAACCCATTATCTCAGCAACAAGAGCAGTTTAGATAACATAAATCCATCCTGCTTTCACTTTAATTATCCCCCTGGGATTCATATATCACTGCAGGGCTATTGCACAACCTTCCTTTTGGAGATCAGAAGATTCCCTCTGGCTCTTTGAAATCCCATTGGAAGCGCTGACACTTGGCATAGGTTGGTTCTTACCCAGGGGGGCTGGCTTTGTTGTTTTTAAATCTAATCTCCTCTCATTTCAGCTGTTTCACGCATGTGAAACTCGGAGGCTTCAATTCCCCCTCCTGGACCTCTCACAGCCACATGGAAAATGCACTGGGAGAGCTCTCAGCAGAGTGACCCGGCTCCCGGGTTGGCTGAGTTGACTCACTGCCAGGGGTGAAGATTTTGTGCTTTTATGTTTGTGAGGTTTTCCACCAGTGGAGAAACAGGACTAAAGCGCTCTGGGATCTGGAGGGTCAAGGAGCTGAAGATTTGACTCTAGATGAAAAAATATCGCCCCGTGTTCCTGTTTGGGGGACGTTTGCAGGACGGCCACTGTCTTGGCCAACACACCTGGGATTGAAATAGGGACTTCCAGAGCTTAAAAGCATGAGCTACTCCAGCTTGAGCTAAATATCTAAGGCTCTTCAGCTGGAATGGCAACAGACTCATATCCTCTGTGGATCAGCCACAGTGAGGAACACACATGGAGCAGTGGGTTATACACACAGCACAGATCTGCTCGACTCTTTATTATTTGCATTGCAATAATGACTAGAGGCGCTAGCTGAGAGCAGGCTCCCAACTTCCTAGGTGTGGATCATATATGATTACAGACAGTCTCCGGCTCAAAGAGCTTATAACCTAAATAGACAAGTTGGACCAAGGAAGGATTGTTATGCTCCTTTTACTGGGCGGGAGAACAGAGACAAAGAGATTAAATGCTTTACCCAAGGTCACATAGACATCCCAGAGTATAACCATTAGCCTATCCTTGCTCTCCACTCTAACTAAGAGCTAAGCAGCAAACTATGAAGATTCAGCCGTGGTTAGTACTTGGACTTCAGGCTTCCGAAGACCACCTAGGTGCTGTAGGAAAGTGGTGCAGATGATTCTGTGTGCTTCTTCCTGCCAGGTCCTTATTGAACCCATCTAGTTATGGGGCAGTGTCCTGCTAGATGAGTCACCTTTTGGGGACTTCTTTCAGGAACACGAATGTTAGTCCTGGCCTGATGTCCTGATCACCTTCCAGCATTGGCTGCTCCATTCTGCTTCCTTAAACCCCCACTGTAGTTTCAGGTAGCTATGGCATTTTTCTTCACTTCCTGCCCTAAACTGCTGGGCAGTGTTAAGCAACAGCTGCTGTAGTTATTTCAGCAGGGTGGTCCAGTGGAAATAGAGAGCCCTAGAGTCTATTTATTGTTGCATTCCTGGATGACCTTCTGCAAGTCACTTCCCTGCTCTGTGCCTCAGTTTCCATATCTCTAAAATGGGGGTAGCAATATCACCACCCCCACACACACACACCTTGTAAAGGGCTTTGAGCTTGTAGGGATGACCAGTGTACTAGAAGAGCTCAGTAGAATGATCATGAAGAGGCTGAGCTCTGGGTTCTTGCACTTGGTGCTTGTGGCTATTAGAGGTAAGAGGTTATATCTGTAATGCTCCCATCCTGATGTTCCCAGAGATGAAGATCCTTGGAGTCTAATTTCCTGAATCCAATGCATGAGCCTTCAAGCCTGCAAAAGAGTCGCCTCCCTGTTTGGCAGAAGGCTTCTCTCCCTGCTTTGCAGCTTTGTGCGGCTGGGAAGGGCAGCTCTGGTATTTTTAGCTGCTATAGCCCTTGGTCAGCCAGTCTAATCAGCGAGCTGCCATCCCATGTCAAGAAATCGCAGTGACAATGCATCTTACTCGGGGTCATTTCCTTCAGGGCAGACTCCTGCTGGCCACTGCAACACTGAGAGCTTCTGTTTAACATCTGTTACTACTTCTTCCCTGGCCTTCTGGGTCACCGACTCTGCCCGGCAACCTCGCCTTTCACCTCCTCTCACTCAGCCGGGGCAGGCTAGAGAAATCTGCCTCTCCCTCCCCCAGATCTTTGGGGCACTCCCACAGCTCCTGGATTCCCGGGCTCACTCCGTAAGTTAAGCCTGTCACACAGACTTCCTCCAAGCAGCCTCATCTCCCCTGCACAGAGAGGTCATCCTTGCAGCTCACATTTACCCATGGTGGCCTTTGACCCCCCTCCCTCCAGCAGTGTCAGACAAACCTACCTAGCTAAAAGAAGCCAACCGCTAGAAGCAATAGCCCCAATTCATGCCTGGCGGAACTCCACTCAAGTCAATGGCATGAACTGAGTCCATTATGTTCCCATAGATTTTTTTCATTGATAAGGCAAAGGATATGAAGGTTTATCCTCCTTCCAAAATGTATGTACGTGTGTGTATTAGTGTCGGCATTATGAGTGGTTAGAGCAGAGTCTAGCACCCAGGAGACTGAAGTTCAAGCCCTTGCTTTGCTAGACTCCCTGTATGATCTTGGGTAAGTCCCTTTGTGCCTCAGTTCCACATCTGTAAAATGGGGATAATAGTTCAACCTACAGCGGTGCTGTGAATATAAGTGTGTTAAAAGTTGGGAGGTACTCAGGTGCTATGATAATGAACCCAATATCGGTGCCTGAGAGAGCTGGATAGTCTAGTTATCCGTATAAATATCCAATCCCTTTTGGAATGATGGCTTCACCAACATCCCGTGCCGTGTATGAGTTTCACTGCAGCTGGCTGATCTCTCAATAGCTTTGCTCACGTTGCTTCGTCCTGATGCTCTTCTTTAGAGAGATCCATTACAGCAGTACTAACAGCCTACTCAGCTTACTGATGCTGGATCTTGACACACTTTTCTCTCTCTCTCTCACTCGGGGTTTTATACTGCCACCCTTCACCATAGTATCTGCCGCGTAAAATCTATAGCAATAGTGAAGACCCTGTTCAAGTTCTAGGAGTCTCGGGTACTTCTCCCATTTCCCTACTGTGACTGTGGTAGAGGTTTAGGGGTGGATATACATAGATTAATTTATTAATTTGCTCTTTTGGGGTGTTTACTGAGTAGAAAGGGTGTCATTGCTGTGACCATCACGAATAAGGACCATCACAAACCTCACCACTTTCTGCTACACGGGAGAGGCACTTTTCTTTTCTATTTTATGTAATATTTAGAATTATTAATTTTTCCAAATACAACAAATATGCCAGATTCATCCTCATACACAAAGTATGTACAGAGGGTTAGGATAAAGGGAGGAAAGTGGAAGTGACATGTCTGGCTTCAGGGTCTACATTAATTACAGATCTCTACAAAGTCAATCCAAATTGCTTTGAATTTTTGGTATGCAGTGTTGTAACCATGTTGGTCCCAGGGTATTACAGAGACAACATGGATGAGGTAATGCCTTTTATTGGGCCAACTTCTGTTGGTGAAAGAGACAAGCTTTCAAGCTACACAGAGCTCTTCTTCAGCTCGAAAGCTTGTCTCTCTCACCAACAGAAGTTGGTCCAAAAAACGATATTACCTCCCCGACCTTGTATCTCTTGACATTTTGGGGCATTCCCATTCTGTGAAATTCAGTCGTTCACTAGCTCGGAGGTGAGCCATGTCACTGAGCCGGGCATCAATGTTTAGTAGAGCTTGACTTTGCCTTTTTTGCAGGATTAATTTTTTAGTGACCAGAGCTGCATATTGGAATCATGCCGTGTTGTTACAAGGTAACCTCCAGGTATCAGGAATATATACGAGGACAAAACTTAAGGGGGAAGGTTCGAACTTAGCATCCTATATCAAATTGGCCCTTTGACCCACGTCATACCAGAAATTCTTCATACAGGGCACTCCTGAAACACATGAGCTAATGTCGCAAGAAGGAAGTTCCATTTGTAACAGTGGTCGGCATTCATAAGGCCCATTACCAATAGCCTATGTGGGGACATGTATATTCAAAAAAGTGTCTTTTGATGAATAAGCCATAGTCTCAAGTCTATAGTTGCTTTTCTTTAACATTACATATTATTGTATTCCATTGGGTCAGAGATAGTTGTGTATCCAAATCTCTATTCCAAGCAACTCTCAAATTATCAATCTTTGGCCGAGAGTTTTGAGCCAGAAAATTGTATAAGGTTTACTGGCTGAGTAAATCTGAAATGCATGTTTCTTTCATCTTACGCTCACTAATATAAACACAAAGCAACAGATGTACTTATAAAAACAAAACAAACAAACAAAAAACCCTACCAAAACAAAACCCTTTATTGCAGATGCTTCTCCCACATGGCAGATGTGTAGTCACATTGCTTACTACGCTTCTAGTAAGTGCTGTGATACTACAGTTCTGAGCGCCATATACAAATCTATATAGAATAGCGTCATTCTTACGGTGGGAAGGCCTTTCTGAAGAGATGATCCACTGGAGGGATCCACTTTAGAGTGATCCATTGGGTAGATCTAGCCTTGTAAAATATTTCTGGTGAAATATCATCTGCCTGCCTCGTCGGCTAATGCAGCTGGTTAAGACATGAAGTAATGGGCAGGGAAGAGTCATACAGGCTTCTCCCAATTGCCAACGCCACTCTGCCAATGCACATCAAACACTATGCACCACAGTCTTTCTAGTCTTGGAGCTCTGTTGGATTAGCAGCTATCAACCATGCACAAACAGTGGGGTGCTTTTGTGCGCCATTCGTTCATTTGCATGAACCCATCTGACCACTAGCCCCATTGGCTTCAAGGTAAAGTTAAGCCCGTGCCTTAGTGTTTGCAAGTTGGGGGCCATGATTTCTCCCAAGAAATCACAGATTTATCAAAAGAATTTCTACCAACAGCCATTTGTGTGTCTATATACATACTTGCTCCCAGGAAAATGACACACTTGCTCCCAAGTGCACTACATACACACACACACACACACACACACACACACACACACACACACACACACACACACACACACACACACACACACACACGTTGAATACCCTCTCACTTACATAAGTTTTATACCGACATAACTCCACTGACTTCAACTGTAATGCCTGATTTACATCTGGTTCAGGACCTGATCCAGTGTCCATTGAATTCAATGGGACTATTCGCCTGCTTTAAGCACACGGCCTGATTAAGAGCCAAGGTCTGATTCTAAGGAGTTAGGCAGTCAACTTCCACTGAATTTTAATGGGATTTGGCCAGCTAATTCCACTAGGGTGCCTTGAAAATTCCAATTTAATTTTTTTGCATCCACGGGACTGCAGTGTTCAGCATGGGAGCGGGTCAAAAATTTGCTGCTGAAATTTTTTGTGCAACAAAAAAATGGTGATTTTTGACTAAATAAACATTTCGGTGGATAACTGTCTTCAAAAAATTCCTCCTCCCCCACTCCCCTTGGAAAAGTGAAAAACCTAGAACCCAAAAAAACCAAACAAACCACACCAACCTGAAACCAACCAAATGAAAAATCCAGCTGGAATTTTTCACATTTCAGTTGCTAAAAATGGAACAAAACTATATTTTTAATGGATCTTTCTGGTAAAAACACTACATTTTCTGCAGAATTGTCCCGCCCTTCCCTTTCACCCTCCCCCCCACAATAAAATCTGATCACTTGTACTCAGCACCTTTCAGGATTAAACTCTGACCACAACAGCTAGCTACCCTACCCAGGTTCTCTCTCACCATGCCCATCACTTGAGCATCTGGCACCTCAGAAACATGAGAGCCTGCAGCAGCCTTCACAACTGACAGTGACCTGGAGTTCACTTCAGTGGCTTTGACAGGAAGATGAGGCATCATGTTAAAAAATCAAGAGCATGGTTTTAATTTTCCTCTAGATCCATTAAAAAAAAGAAAAGAAAAGAAAGGAGATTTATGGCCCCCACTTCTCCTCGAGGTTTATAAATAGCATTTATCAGGTGTCGGGCACATGGTGGCTTTTGGGGAGTGCCAAAGTGTGATCAAAAGCAATGCTCCAACCCTCTCTCCTTTCAACATGTCTAATCTCCTGATTCGATCTATAAATGGACACATTAACCTCTCTGGTTCAAACTGGAGATTCATTTTGGGATTTCACTGTCTGAAGCCCTTGAAACGAACCCCCAGCTTCTGTATGCCAGGCCTGACTCCCTCCTCTTTGATGTTTTTTTTCCTTCCCTCCCACGCTCAGATTATCACATTACTATAACAGAGAGGAGGGATATGTCTAGATTTCCATTAGACTCAGGAGGAAAGAACCCCCATTCCAAAGGGGCTTTATAGAGTTCATTCATTACATAGTTGCTCGGGGCGGTGAAATAAGGCAGACAGGATCTCATCCTGGGAAAGGATTGCTTTAAA
Organism: Macrochelys suwanniensis; assembly: GCA_033296515.1. Classification (NCBI taxonomy): domain Eukaryota; kingdom Metazoa; phylum Chordata; order Testudines; family Chelydridae; genus Macrochelys; species Macrochelys suwanniensis. Next base: position 13,234,642 of record CM065796.1, read on the forward strand.
TTTATATATGTATTTCAGTACACTGTTACAAACTCTAAATACAGGATTAGCATATTGACCAGTCACTGAACATACGCGGAGACAAATGCACATGTGGGAAACAAAACATTCTTTCTCTTCTATAAAATACTTAATCAAAAATAAACATTACAAGGAAAGAATTGTACAATAAGGAAGAGATGAAGAGACATCACACAGAATGCCTCCCCCATGTCCCCACAGTAATAAACCCACACAACATTGTTTGCAGGATTGATCCAGCTTGATTCCTCATTAAAGCTGGCTGAATATATTTTTAATTAAATTTGACCATATTTGGGAAAGTATCTTAATTTTCTATAATTTTCCTTTTGCCAGTGACATTTTTATTTCATTTTTTTAATCTGTCTCTTTGGTTCTCATTTTCCATTTTTAATTTTTTTTCTCATTTTTTCTCTGTTCTGGTTTTTGCCTGGTCATCCCACACACACACACACACACACACACACACACACACACTCTCTCTCTCTCTCTCTCTCTCTCTGAAAATTTTCACTTTCAAAAATGTTTGGCAATTGAAAAAAAAACCACATACATAAATGATCATTTTTTTTAAATGAGAAAAAAATGAATTAAAAAAATCCCACGCAAAATGTTGAAAATCAAAACAGTGTTTCATTCAGAACAAACGCAAACCAAAGCAAAACAAACTATGGAATGAAAATAATTTTTAAATTTTCTCCATTTTAAATTTTTTTTAAATTTTAAAATAATTCTAACACGGAGCCCAGGTTCTAATAATTCATTCCTCCCTGCGACTCCAGCCTGACATTCTAAAATAGCCCGGGTTTCATCATAAATGTAGAAAATACGGTTGACATTTTCAAAATCCCCTAATGGTTCCGGACACCCATTAAAATGGCAAAGTCAGTTTGCCAGATCATTAACTGGTGTATATCAGGGAAGCTTCATTGAAGTCAATGGGTCCATCCCTCAACAGGTGTACATTGCTTTAGCTCCACTGAAGTCTATGGTGCATGCCAGCTGAAGATCTGGCCTTTTGTTTGCTAAAGTGAAATGATGCTTTTGAAAATCTCCATCTATATTTATGGAACTTGCAATCAGCCTTAGGTCCTGGTGCCTCAACCAGGTAGCTTGCAACTCCCAGAAATATAGGCTAAGATTTCGAATCAAGAGCATGACACAGACCTATTTTATACATCACAATCAATGTAAATGAAATGAACACTGTTCAGCAGAATTCAGCTCCTGATTGATGAGAGAGAGGCCTGATTCTGAGCTCATTCATGCTTCTTTTATGACAATGTTAATTTAGAATAACTTCACCAAAAGACCGTGTGACAGCAGAACAAGACCCAAACATTTTTGCCTGTGAGTTCGCATCAGCCAAGCACTACTGTGAAAATGACATCCGTTCTTTTTCTGCACCATGGCAGTTATCACGTGATTTTTATCTTCCACTGTTTAAAAAAAAAAAAAAAAGTTACAGTGAAAATAAGACCACGGTTCCAACGCTCATTCCCCCAAGTAACACAACCAGACAAGGCCATAGGGGGATCTTGGAGAGGCGCTGTTAAATCCACCTGGGAAGATAATGTGTTCAACTGAAACACAGTTTCCAGAAGATAAGATGGTAACGCTTCTCATGGAGCAACCTCCGCAGCCCAGTCTCTGACTTTGGGGAATTTTTAAATGTCAGGGCCATAAATAAAAATACAATAGAAGTTTTCCAGAACTAGATGACTCAGGCCTGATTGATCTCCTCCTTATAATGATTTTTCCCTGGTGTAGTTGCATTGATCACAGCATAGTTACTCTTGAATCACACCAGGGAAAGTGAAAGGTGAATCAGGCCCCAGAGTTATACCCCTGTTGTTCAAAATAACTTTGAGCCAGATTCTCAGCTGGTGCAACTCCGCTGACCTCAATGGGCACATACATCAGTGTAGCTTGATTGAAGCCAATGGAATTACGCTGGTGAACATTAGCTGAATACGTGGCCCTTTGTTTCCTAAAGTTTAAAGGACATTTTTTGGCACTTCAAATTGAAGGGTCCAATTTTCAAATAAGGTCACCTAAATAATAGCCAAATCCCATGCCTCACCCAAAATATCAGCACTTATCTGCAGAAAACATGCATATAGGTGCCCATTTTAACACCCAAAATAAGGATATGCATGTCTTTTTTAGGAAACTTGTGCTCATCAAGTACAATTAATTAGACTCCCTCCCGCTTTGTTGTAAACAGTCCAATACTTAATGTTTGAAACATGGCTTCGGTGATTTGTTCTCTGCCTATATGATCTCAAAGCAGCATGAGTTTTCTACCCCAGCAAGACGGCCTTGCTGATAAATGAATGGACTGGACTTAGGAGTAGAGGTGGTCAGGAATCATTTGACAAACTGTTTTTTCACTGAAAAATGTCGGTTCATCAAAACCAAAACATTGCAAAACAAGGTTAGTTTCAAAGAAATCTCCTGACATTTTTTTAAAAAAATGTTGTGATAGTTGAAATGTTCCAGTTTGGCATTTTTGAAAAGGAATAGTTTCATTTTTTTGAGTCAAAATTATATTTTGTTTTGAAATGTATACTTAAAAATGGTTAAGAAAGAGAAAAATGGTCAAAATGAAAACATTTTGAAATAATTATTGAAATGAAATGTCTCAATTGAACTGAATCAATTTTTTTTTGGTTTGTCAGTTCACGAAAAATGTTAAATTTCAGCTGTTCCAAATTCAGGATGTTTTTTAAATCTCAAAAATTCACAGAGGACTGGAAAAACATTTCCTGCCCATCCTGATTTAGGAGATTTGGGTTCACTTGGTCAAGTCACTAAGTCTTTGTGTGTCAGTTTCCCATTTGTAAGATGTCCTTCCTTTGTCTTATTTATTTAGTTTATAAACTTTCTGGGCAACGACACGCTCTTATGGGATTGTACAGCACCTCCTATCACAATGAAGTCCTGATTTCAGCTCGGAAATTTATGCATTACTGAAGTACACACAAATATTATTAACAGGATCAGATCCACTGAGTAGTTTGAATCTGATCTGTGTTTTCACCCCTAGTTTTGAGAGCCAAAGAGAAGTGGGAAAGAGTGTCCAGAAATCATTGTATAGACAGAGCATTGTTTTTAGGCTGTTTTGAATTCATGAACACAAACAGTGTCCTTTGAACTCAGAAGAGCCAGGTCACAGTGGCTCTGAGTTAACGTTATTTGAACATGGTTTTAATCTGGTTTGATCTATTTAATGTGATGGCCAGCCTTCAGCTGGAAGAGATCTATGTCATGCCTGCCAGGTGTGACACAAAGCAGATGGCTTCTTCGTCATCTTACTGTTCCTGTGGGGAACACATGATGAGAAGCACTTGCATGAACATTTCTTAGCTCAAGGACGGTAGACTAGAACTGGGTAAGGTGAGGGCAAAAGGAAGAAAGAGAGAAAGTGGGAAAGAGACACCAGACCAGGGGGAAAATAAAGGGAAAGGAACAAAGAAGGGAAAGAAGGGTAGAGGCATAAGGGAAAGAGGAATAGCCAACAAGGAAAAAGCCATAGGGCCTAGTGCATATGTCCGATGTTGCCTTCCAAATGCTTCTTGTGCTCCACTCTATGAATAAACAATAGGCCCACATTGTAAAAGCCCCTTCCCTGCCACAAAGTGACCTCATGACAAGGGTCAAAGGTGGCTGTGTGTTTCCTAAGTCTTTAGAAGCTAGGGAAGATCCACTGGGCACATGATGGGGATGAAATTAACAAGAAGCTGAGGCTAGGCCTCCTGGAATGGCTATGATTAAGCCGGCTAGGAGCAGAACATGAAAGTAAGCCCCAGCTGGCGGCAGGGGAAGAAGTAAGTGCTTAGTCACTGATTCAGGAGATGGGAGGTGTCATGATTAAACACAATGCAGAAAAGCAATTGTGAAAAATCTCCAGCGACTCAGAGAGTGTATTCACCACAGTCTGTCCGGAAAGGTACAACAGGGAAACCCGAATGACGGTAATAGTGCAATGGCCCAACAGAGACCCAGATACCATTCTGCTCTCTTAATGCCCTGCAATAAAACTACCCTTCTACGTTATGCAAATAGGCTGTACGATTTCCTTCCTTCCTTCCTTCCATGGCTGAGCCAAACCAAAACTACAAATCTAACACACCTAAACTTTTGTAAGTTTGGAATCACTCTTTTTCTCTCTCACACACACACACACATATCTCAATACATTATGTGAACACCAATCTACGTATAAATCAGTCTGCATTATCTATAGCGTATCCATGAAATCACTGCAGGAGTGCTTTGCGGATAGCACACTGAAATATTTTCCAAGTGATCAGAGCCTTTCTGCACATAGCCCCATTGAAGTCAATGGCAAAACACCCTATTGGCTTCAATGGGACGAGGATATCATCCTGTGTTTCTGCATGAAAAAATGGTTTCTTTTGTCACGGTTTGGAAAAATCTACTTCTTGTGCCACATTCAGTGCTACTGAGTGTGCGCTCAGGCGTGAAATTGGGAAAAGGTGTTGGAGCAAAAAACGCAGAATGAAAATCAGCCTTTCACACTATTACGGCTCAAACTGTGGAGCAAAGCATTTTCCTTTTGGAATAAACTAAGGAAATGTGATTTTTCTTCCCTACTCCCAGTTTCTCCATCATGTTTATTTCATTCAGTCCTATCTGTGAGCTTGAGCCAAAGCCCACTGAAGACAATGGGAGCGATTCACTAACTTCAGGCCTACAGGGCTCAGCCTTGCTCTCATTGAAAGCAATGGGAGTTTTGTAAAAGGAACAGAACTCGGCCCATTGCTCTTACTAGAGACATCCTTGGTAAATGGCAGTCTGATTGTGATATGCTCCCTCTGCCAGGGCAGGAAGCTGTTTAGTGCAGGAGAGGGTGACTTGGATGTCTAACTTTCAGTTTCTTCTCCTCTTGATGTTCACACCTCCAGATCAGCAGCTAGCAGTGGACCTCATCCTCCCTGATTGCATTAACCTTGTTATCTCAAACCTGATTCTTGCCTGCATATTTATACCTGCCTCTGGAAATTTCCACCACATGCGTCTGACGAAGTGGGTCTTCGCCCATGAAAGCTTATGCTCCAATATATCCGTTAGTCTATAAGGTGCTACAAGACTCTTTATCATCCTGGCATAGTTGACTCAGCCTGAAAATCCGGAGTCTCATCTACTTCTGATGGATATTAAAACTCCCTTGGTGCTTTGGGTAGGAGGCAGTTTGCCTTGTGAAACAAAACCAAAGTGTCCTTTCCCCCTCGCTGTTGTGCAATCATAGAATGGTAGGACTAGAAGGGACCTCGAGAGGTCAGTCCAGTCCTCTGCACTCATGGCAGGACAGTCTCTAGACCCCCCCGGCAGGGATTTGTCTGACCTGCTCTTAAAAATCTCCAAAAATTGGGATGCGGTGTGGAGCAGGCTTTCAGAAGTCTTAAAAGAGCGACACTCCAATGAGGAAACTGCAGAACCTGAACCACCAAAAAAGAAAATCAACCTTCTGCTGGTGGCGTCTGACTCAGATAATGAAAAAAAACGTGCATTGGTCCATACTGCTTTGGATCGTTATCGAGCAGAACCCGTCATTAGCATGGACGCATGTCCCCTAGAATGGTGGCTGAAGCATGAAGGGACATATGAATCTTTAGCACATCTGGCATGTAAATAGCTTGCAACGTCGGCTACAACAGTGCCATGACAATGCCTGTTCTCACTTTCAGGTGCCATTTTAAACAAGAAGTGGGCAGCATTATCTCCTGCAAATGTAAACAAACTTATTTGTCTGAGCGATTAGCTGAAGAAGTAGGACTGAGGGGACGTGCAGGCTGTAAAATTTTACGTTGTTTTATTTTTGAATGCAGTTTTTTTGTACTTAATTGTACATTTGAAGGTTCAACGTTCCTGATAAAGCGATTGCACTATCGTACTTGTATTAGGTGAATTGAAAAATACTATTTCTTTTGTGTTTTTACATCGCAAATACTTATAATCAAAAATAAATATAGAGTACTGTACACTTTGTATTCTGTGTTGTAACTGAAATCAATATATTTAAAAATGTAGAAAACATCCAAAAATATTTAAATAAATGGTATTCTATTATTGTTTAACAGTGCGATTAATCGTGATTAATTTTTTTAATTGCTTGATATCCCAAATGTTCACAAAAATAGCTCTCTGTGACTGATTGCGAACAGACATGTGATCTGTCCTTTAACTTCCTGGAAGCAGCTCAGCTACAGAAAAGCAGCACTGTAGGGCCTGATTCTAGTCCCATTTTGATGCTGCAGTATTCTCTCCAGTTTCAATTTGATCAGAACTCTCACAATATTTGGAGTTTTTTTCTGGAAAGCTGCAGCTCTTGGAGTGCTGTGATTAAGTCAGAATCTCAGCTTTTGTTTTAAAAAAAAGTTTCAAGCCCTCATGGTCACATAGGGTGAACCCTAAAGGCTGATAAAGCAGAAGGGAAATAAATAGACCTGCACATTTATTATTTTTAATAACATGATTTTTAAATGAATCTCATGATTTGGGGGGGGGGGGGGGGGAAGGGCTGACTTTGGCGATCTGAGTGCTTGAGGTTGGCAACAGTGCTGGGGTCAAGCAGCAGTAGCTTCCTTAGCATTAATGAGTTGGATTCTCAGCGGGTGAAAATCAGCCTCCGCTCCAGTGTTGTTCCACTGATTACTCCAACTTTGGAACTGGCCCAGTGGGGTTACACCAGTAAGCAAGAGCAGAAACAGGGCCCACTTGCATCAAAAGTAGGCCTGACCTTCTCTTCCTGCCTCTCGCACATCTGCGGCTGACTTTACACAAAGGCTGTGTGATGTATGAAACATCTCAAATAAGGATTTAATTTAGATTTAATAGGACAGTTCAGGGGGACGTTAATTAAATGGAGATATTAAAAACACATGCACTGGAGTTTAACTAATATGTTGTTGTTTTTTTAATCTGAAAAAATGTTTCCAGACTCAGGAACTCGCCCCAAAAGGTTATTTTTGTTTTCCTGAATTGTAATGTCTCTCAAATGCACCCAGCTCTGAACAAACAAACAAACAGCAAAAACTAAACAGGGACAAACTTTAATCCTACCAGCTTCCACAAGAAACAAAATAAACCTTTCCAACTTTGTTCTTTGCATTGCTCAGAGACAAGGCCAAAATGGTAAACCAGCTTTTACCTAAACATTGCACATCCTCAGAGAGTCACCGCATGTTCAGAGCCAGAATTCTAACACAACTCCACTGTCCTTCTCTACAGAGTTACCATTGGCACCAGGGATCAGAAAAGCCACCAGATGGTCGTCTTTTGTGCAGCACGTTACTGGATCTCCAGGAAAATAGAAGGTATACATCTTTTTGTTGTCTTGTGCAATGACATTTTTCTTACCTCTGTCGATCATACAGCTGAGAACTTGTCTAACCAAAGTCCTATGGGATGATCTGGTTAAGTCTGTACAAAACTCCTGTGAATCTGGAAGACAACTATGATTTTAACTGGTGTCAGTGTAGCCTAGTGGATAAGGCACTAACTAAGCTAAGAGTCCTAAGCTGGAATGGACCATTGTGATCATCTAGTCTGATGCTAGATGGACCTTTGGTCTGACCCAGTATGGCCTTTCTTATGTAAGACATCCAATCTTGATTTTAGGCACTGAATCTTGATTTAGAGATTGCAAGTGGTGGAGAATCCACCACGGAGCTCTATTCCCAGCTCTGCCCCTGGCCTGCTGGATGGCCTAGGGCAAATCACTTCCCCTCTACCTACCTCAGTTCCTCCCTCTGTGAAATGGTCATAATTATACTTACTGTCCTCTGTAACACACTCTGAAATGGATAGGCAAAAATGCTATAGATTCATGGATTCTAAGGCCAGAAGGGACAACTGTGATCATCTAATCTGACCACCTGCATAAACACAAGCCAGAGGACTTCCCTGAATCCATTCCTGTTTGAACTAGAGCTAATTATTATTATTTTAAAAATATGCACGGCTCAGCTTGCTGGGTCAAATCCAACCCAGACTAACAGCTGTTCCTGTGTGATGCTCATCCAGCGACCTCAATGGAGTGAGTTTGGTGGATCTTAGCACTGCCCCAGTGGATACAGGCTTCCAAAACCACAAAATCAACTTCACAACCATTGGCGCTCACTGACCACCTTGCCAGCACACAAGCCAAGGACTAAATGGAAAGGTTGATTGAACTGCCCTCTCCAGCTCAGGGCTAAGGCGTATTGGCAGGTGATGGTGAAGGGGGAATTGATGCTGCCTGCATTGTCCCCATCCTGTAGATGAACACAAGTCTTCAATCCCAGGCCTATCAGCCTGGAACCTCTCAGCAGCCTGAAGTTCACACTCAAAAATTTAAGGTTTCTTCCTTATGTATTGCCTTTGAAATTCTTTTAGCTCATTAACTGCTGGAGCAGTGACCCCAAAGGGAAACAGCCCCCTGATGCCAAACGCTCCCCTTGTGTGAAGCACCCTACACCTCTGAAAGGGCATAATTAAACCCACTGATATGCATTTTCATTAAAAGCACAGCAGTGGGCATGCACATCCCCTGGACAATGGGGTCATATTGCAGTACTCTGAGTGATGCAGAAGTAAGTGGGAGGGTTTCTTATCATGCAGAAGACATTTTCAGATAGATTAGATTGATTCTATAGGGTTAGGGAGAGAGAGAGAGAGAGCTTTCAATATGCTTAGTAATGAGGGCATTTGTTGTTACTTTGCTGAAAAGAAAATCTGCTTCTTGTTTTCACTGTCTTGCCTGCAGTGCCCAGTCATACCCTACTGTGACTGCAGAAAAGGACTCGAGGTCTTGTCAGTTGCAGCGAATTTGACCTGAAGGAGATTTGGGCTGTGGGTATGTGTGAGTGCTGGACCATGACCAGCGCTGGGGAGGGCAGTGGGTGAGAACTGCTCTTTGTGCTCACCAGGGGTGACCTGTTCCAGAAAAGGCCAGCCGTGGGGCAGGGAAATTTAACTCTCGGGCTTGGAATTTACAGCTGGCAGCATAACTCGCCTGGCATGAGCAATGAGACCCTACGTGAGGCGTCCATCCCCATGTCATTGCCACTTTGTGCCTGGCTAAATGAACCAATAGGGGCCCCTCCCCATTCCCAGGGAATCACCCTGGGCAGGTCAGTGGCAGGGGGAGGCATAGCCGGGAAGCTTATCCCTGTCTGCTGCGGAACACAGCAAACACCGCCTGCATTAGCCATTTAACTTCCAGATCTGCCAGTGCCCTTCACTTCTGACATCCAGCCTCCCTCTTCATTTAGTCCAAGCACCTCCCTTGGTTCTGCCAACGCACACAGGGGCTCATTGTCTTTCAGTCAGTGCAAAGTGATAGAGCCCTGCCACCGAGCTGCTGAGGGCCACCCAAAGAGTTAGTTCTGGGAAACACGTGAAAGGGTGGAAATGTAGGCACTGCTCGCAGAGTAAGGTTCTGTTTAACATGAGTCACGGGGGGCAAAGCCAGGCTTTCATTATTAATGCTTCATAATCCCCAGGCACCTTTGCCAAAGCACCTCAAGCATGGCATCAGAAAACCCTTTTAACCTAGTGCCAGGCCTTTCCAGAGCAGAGACTGCCAGCCTCACTCAACGGTGCCAGATCAGGTTATTGTATGACATGGATAAATAGGCCCTCGTCCATTGGTCTTATTCCCTAGGTGCTATTTATGTCTTGGGTTTGAATTCAGCTCATCATATGGGAAAAGGTAACTTTCTTTCACACACCACCTAACAGAGGCCTGTATTGACCTGTATAGTGGGTCTGATTTTGACCTCAGTTACACTGGTGTAAGCCGGGGGGATGGGCAGGGGAACACCTTTGAAATCAGTGGAATAACTCTGGGGTAAAAACAGTGGGAGATCAAAGTCTGCCCTATTGACCTCATTGGGATTATTCAAGGTGGACACTGGTGTGGGTGACAGGAGAATCAAGCCCTGCGTTTCCTGGTTAGTGTTAGTTGCATTGTGTAAACTGGCAAATTACCCAGTGATTTGCCTCATGCAGCCCACTAATTCATAGGGAAATGAATGATACAGATGCAGTAGGGAGAACCAAACCCAGAGGAACAGCTCAGTAACTCAGCCAGCTGCATTAGATACCATCACATACTGTCTCCAATGGAACCTCATTTCTTGGTCAAGAAGGGATGGTCTTGAAAAAGTAGTGTGCATGAGGAGGGAGTGATGGTTGAAGGAGAGGGTGATGGTGAAGCTCACATCATACTAAAGCTCATACCCTCTAAAGGTAGAGTGATGCTTCTACTTTGAAGGGTGCTTTTCACACCCATAGACTCCAGGAGGTGTGTTGCAATGAGGGCCCTTCTTCTGGGTGAGATCTAAACTAAAGAAGAATGGCAGCCCATGATCAAGGAATAGGTGATCCAGAACTGGAAAGACGCAACAAATGGCGGCGGCTTGCAGGAGGGAACTGTCCATGGTGCTTGCAAGCCACTGGGCATAACCAGTTCATTACCATCTACATTACCAGATAATCATTCTTCATCCACCATGGCAGTGATGAACCTCACTAGCAATACAGACCATGCAGTATAAATACCTCTCATGCAAAATACATGTACAATGTGAAAGTAAAAGACAATACGGTGGGTCAAATCTCTCCACAACTTGATGTCTTCAAAGATAAACGTCATCTAGCTAACACCTGATTCCATCCTCATCTTCTCATCACAGGTGGGATACTACAGATCACTTGAAGATCCATCTCAATGAAGACCTGATATTGGAAAGTTCTGAGTGCCCTCAACTCTCATTGACCCAGAAGGTACTTAGCACCTTACAGCATCTGCTCGAATGTATTGGGAGCATTTCAGGACATGGACCAATTAACCTTTTGCATAGTCCCTATTCTTACTCTTGCAGGTAGTCAAGTTTGGGTGACAGCTACATTCTGAGAGCAAATGCAGAGGGGAAAAGGCAGGATGGGTGAAGGCAAAGTGGAGGATACATGTTATTATGGCTGATTTCCTTTTGGCTTGGAAGTTTTGCAGTGTTTTCTTTGTTTTCACACACATTTCACTGAGTGAGTGATTGTCTATATATATATATATATATATATGGGGGAGGGAGAGAGAGAGAGAGAGAGAGAGAGACACACACACACACATTTTTACAGTCAGTTTTCATGAATTTCCATAGGACCACGTGCTCCCATTCATGCTTTCCTTTCTCTTAAATATTTATAAACGTTTCAAGAGTAGAAATAAAAAAGAAAGCCCTTGGACTCAGCGCCAACTGAGAAAAGTACTTCTGTTCCTTGCCAGACAATCTGGCATCAATCAGAAGCACTGGAAAGATGCTCCAGAAAGAATAAGAGGAGATGATAACCTTTTTCTTTTCTGCTCATCATTCATTGTTATTAATAACTTATCAGCATTGACAGGTCTGATGTCTCCCAGATGCATTTGGGTTTGTTTGGCCAAAGATAAATGTATACTCCCTGGTTCTTTTCTGACCAGCGTGTGAGTGAAGAAGTGATCACTCTACACGGGATTACTTTTTTTAAAAAAATGATGAAAATTAGACAGAGATGATTTTGTCTTGTAGAGTTAAAAGCGTTGAAGCACAATTTAAGAAAAATAAAATTGACCATTTGGTAGGAGATTTCTGAAAAAAGTGTGTCGCTTGCTATGTGTTCATCAACAGCTTGTGTATGGGAGCAGACTAAGGGTATGTCTGCATTTGAGCGGGGAGCTGATATCCCCAGCTTGCATAGATGTACCCATGCTAGCTTTGCTCCAGCGAGCACCTTAAAATAGCAGTGTGTACACAGCTCAGACTCAAGACTAACTATGGATCAGGCCTTAAGTGACTTGCCCAAAACCAAACAAAAAATCAGTGGCAGAGCTAGGCTTAGACCTTATGTTGCTGGCCCCTAGCCCCATGCACAGGCCCCTGGCCTCTGAGGTTGGCATGAAACAGGAAGCATGTGTGTGCACAGTCAGAGAGCTGTTTTGCCGTTTGGAGCTGCTGGTCTGAGATTTCTATGGGACTTTCGGGGGAAGCAGTGTTGTCTTTTTTACTTATCGTTTCCTTCCCGTTGCCAGGTGGATACTCTGCTTTGTGCTGTGACCAATGGCCAAACGTAACCCTGGTCACCAGGTCCCTTCTCAAAACTCAAGGGTGTTGGTGCCATGCACAGGGCATTGCCATTTTCTGAGCTGCGGTTAGGAGCTGGGTGGCATGCACTTAGCGAAGGTAACTAGGAGGGATGAATTCATAAGGAGCTTCATAAGCAACAACCATTCAGAAGTGGAACAATTATCTTTCATCCTTCTCTAGCGCCTTCCATCCATGAATCTCAAAGCACTTTGCAAACGTCAGTGCATCAAACTTTGCAACGCCCCCCCCCCACCACAGCACTATGCCGATTTTGCAGTTGGATAAAATGAAGCACAAGGTAGATAAGTGACTTTCCCAAGGACGCACGGTGAGTCAGTATTGGAACCAAGAGTAAAACCCAGAACTCCCCATCTTTCATTCCTCTTTTTCTCACCACAGAACACCACTGTATAGCTCTGTGCAGCTTCAAACCTATGGCTGTTATCAATATCTACAAGATATGGAGATGTCATAACCACAAGCAGGGCCCCAGTGTGCTAGGAGGTGTACAAACACAGAGTAAGTTATGGCCCCTACCCCAAAGAGTTTACAGCCTAGATAAACAGAGCCATAGAAGGGGTGTTGTTATCCCATTTACAAATAGGGAACTGAAGCACAGAGCCATTAAGTGATTAGCCCATGGGAACACAAGTTAGTCGAAAAGCCTGGAATTGAACTTCTGGTATAATACCCTTAACCGCACACCCAGCCTTCCTGCTAAGCCTGCAAAAGTACTTGCAAAAGCTCCTTAAACCCAACTGTGTTCATCCTCTGGTGTCTGAACACGAGCCAGAAAGGATTGATCACTGGCTACATAGGGTCTCCAGGCTCAGGGACCTGCTGGTTTGTATCAAGGTAGGAAATAATGGATCACTTTTACGAGCTTGAACATTTTAGGAAGAAGATGGACCAGGTCCTAGCACTCAGTTTACACAATGGTGATCTGGAGATAGATATGTTAGGGACTGGGAATCTGAATTCAGAGTAGCTCCGTGCACACAGCTTTGGAAAGCCCTGCACGGAGGCGCAGTAGGTAGAAAGGTTCTTACCCAGAGGGCCAGACATATACAATAGGAAGACAGAATAGACAGCCTTTCAGCTGCTGCAGATGTCTCTGTACCAAGCATGTCTCCCTTCCCCGCAGTGTTGTTTATCCTCCTGTCTAAACAATCTTCCCTGCTTTTAGGCTAGACTCTCAGAAGTAAAAGGGGAGAGGGGGGAGTGGATCAGGGTTTTGAAAGGGCAGAAAAGTGACTAATAGTGCTGGTTGGGAAGTGAGCGTTTTCCCCCAGTGAAAAGTTTCAACCAAAACAAATCTTTGTAGCTTTTTTTGGCTGAAATTCTTCTGGCACTGAAAAAAATCTGGGGGTTTGGATTAAACCCCCTACCCCCAAATGATCAATGAGATCTAATTGTTTTGTAAAAATTTCCTTTTAGTCTAAAAAGACGTTTTCTGTCCAAGAACGTTTGGCACAGAAAATTTGGGACCAACTGTAAGAATGTCACTTTGTTCGTGTACTATTTTACAAAGAGACGTGTGAGAGCGGGGTGGTTACTCTGCAAAACCTGCCAGCCAATCCCAAAGGAAGGATGATCTACCCAATTTGCTCCAAAATCAGACATTAAAACAGGCCCCTTGCTGCTCTGCCTTCCACTGTGCTGGACATCTGGGGAACACACTCGGCAGCCACCTGCATTCAAATGTAGTGGAGAATTGAGGCTCAAGTCCCACTGAGTCTTTTTAAATGTAAGTATCTTCTAGGGTCCAGGAACTGAACTTTCAGCAGCCCACTGCTTCCAGCTAGGAAAGGCAGATGACACTATGGGAAAAAATGATGGAAGTTTCTGTTGACTGGCAAATTCGCCAATACTTCCAGCAGGAGGCCTGTAAGGGTACGTCTACTCTGCAGTGGTGAGTCGCAGGACCCAGGTCAACTGGCTCATGGAACGGGCTAAAAATATCACTGTAGATGCTCCTTTTGGACCTGGGCTCTTGAAACCCAGCGAGAAGGGAGGGTCTCAGAGACTGGGCTCCAGCCCGAGTGAGAACATCCAGTGTTGAATACTTTGGAAGATCCTGCCCATAACCCAGAACCTCTTTCATGCATCAAAGCAAACGAATCCCAGAAAATATTGCAAATATAATCCCATGTCCTCCTCAAGGAACCTCAGCTAGCGTAAACAAGCATAGCTCCATTCAAGTTAATGGATTTTGCTAATTCATCCCAGCTGGGAATCTGGCCCAGGGCATGGGCAATAGTCTCTCAAGTGACACATTTCTTGTGTCTATCATTTCTTTTTGTTGTTGTTATCTTTACTTTGATTGTAAGCTCTCTGAGGCAGGGAGGCCATATTTATTAGTATTGCAAAGTGCCGAGAACATCTCACAGTGTTAGATCAGCAATAAGTCATCATCATGGCATCTTAGCATAGGTTCACAGAGTTTAAGGCCCAGAAGGGACCATTAGAATATCTAGTCGGACCTCCTGCATATCACAAGCCATTACATTTCACCCAGTTACCCCCGTACTGGGCCCAACAACTTGTGTTTGACTAAAGCATCTCTTCCAGAAAGGCATCGAGTCTTGATTTGAAGACATCAGATGGAGAATCCCCCACTTCCTTTGATAGTCCATTTACCCTCACCATTAAATAAATGGCAAGATACTGTGATGAATGGCATGAACTTGTGACCTTGCATTTTGTGAAGGAATCCATAGGTCTGTGCCTGGGGGATGCTGACGGGGTTTATGTGTAGAAGTTATGCCTTGCAAAGTGTTCTGCCCTGGGTTACACCAGTGTAAAGGCCACAACAGTCAGGGAGATCCCTTTGGCACAGAGCTGGGCAAATTATTTTTGGCAAAACCGTCCTTTGCCAAAAAATATAGATTCGGGTTGACCGAAATATTTTGTGACTGCATGGAAAATTCGATGACTTGTTGTGGTTGAAAATAACAAATTCAGAAAAAGCTGAAATGACGTGACATATTTTGATTCAAAATGACTTTTCAGTTCAAATTGTAGTTGAATTTTATTCTTTCTTAAAAATGAAATGAAATGTTTCATTCGACCTGAACTTATCCTCTCCTCCCCCTTCAATTTTTTGGTTCAGCCAACTTACCAAAATATCACTCAGAGGCACAACTCGACATCGGCGTGCCTGAAAGCAGAATGTGGTTATGTGTTAGCAAGATGGCCCCACCGTGTTCTGAAAAACAGAGCCGTGCTTAACAGCTCCAGAACTGGAACAGCTGCACAGAACTAGAGTGTTTTTTTGAAAAGGAGGAGCTTCCTCCGAAATATCAAGGTAGTTTCATGGCTCATACCTGCTGCCGGAAGGTCTTATTGTGCATTGCATGAATTTACTGCTTGTGGAAGGTACAGGTTTACAGCCCGGCTGGGTCAAGGGCTCTGTTTATCCATAGAACAGTTCAGCCATGGCATAGGCAGTGGAAGCCACGCCCATCAACGTGCCTCCCCTCTGAGCTGGACCACACCCTCCCAGTAGAAATGGGTGTGACGTTCCATTTAAATAGTTTACCCCGCTGTCCCCAGATGGTAACAACTTTCAGTTACTATCATCCTGGGACAGTTCCTAATGGGAGACAGACCAGAGTCAATACGTACAGATCCAAACATCTCCTAGGCTCGCTCAGATTAATAATACCTCGCACTTACACAGCACTTTTCATCAGCAGTCAATTAATATGTGGTGTAGCATCTGAAGTTCTCAGACGAGTTAAGCAAAGCATCGCCCCCCCCCCCGCAATACAATCGCAGCTCTCAAATGCTTTTATTTTCCCTTAGCATTCGCCTCTGACACAGTGCCTTGTGTGTTTCACAGCAGCCGCGCTCTTACAGTGCTGAAGCCTGCGTTCTAATAAAAGCTGCTGAATTTACAAACCCAATCATGTCTGCTGGCAGGTTTGCTGCGAGGTTCTGGTTTCCTGACTCATAGCTATAAACCGAAGAGCTGAAGAGAGTGTGTGGGTGGGTGCTAGGCGGTTTGCACAGTTTCTGTGTTGGGATGCGTAAGAAGACAGACACCGGTGTCTAGTTGCCTCCCCTAGAGTTACTGGTTTAGGTAAATCGGTGGAGTTATATCAGATACTGAACTTCACGAGCATTAGAGCTATTGTCTATGTCCTGTACATTCAGGGGGTGAAATTCGGTACTGGGCCCCCACCTTTGTGCTTTCAGGATTCTGAGCTGGAGCCAAAATGCTCATGGCACAAGTTAGGCAACCCAGGAGTCCAGAATCTCTGTAGCAGCATGTGCTACAGTCCCGTCTCTGACACATTCCCGACACGCCCCCTCTAGCCTCACCACAAGATGTCTGCTACGCTGAAGAGGGGGCCAGACTATGGCTGCCCTGTGCAATGCCTCCAGTGGAAGAATTCTCATCTAGACAGCCAAGAAGAGGTATTTATGGCCACAGCAGTATACAGAGGCCATGGGACAGAGGAGGATACCTCCAAAATCATTGGGGTGAGGTGTGCCATACAATGCTGACCTGAGCTGAGGTTGACTGAAGAAAACACTTACCCTGTGTGTTGATTTTTGAGAAAAAAAAAACAACAACACTGGGTCAACAACTGTCACTTTTCCCTCCTATCTTAGGTACCGAGGTGGCCCCCATTACAGTGGTATGTGTCTCACAGCTTTTAATGGATTTTGTCTTCACAACACCCATGGTCACGAAAAAGCTAAGCAATTTGGCCTGTGGTCACCCAAGGAATCTGCAGCAAAGCAAAGACTTGAACCCAGCTATTCTTTCATGAGGCGAACTGAGGCGGTCACCTCAGGTGCCAGACGGTGGAGGGGTGGGGGGGCGCCACTAGGACCCAGAGTGTAGAAAATTGTGTCTGCTGCTGGTGCATATGTATTCTCTCTGGTCTAGAGGCACTGAGATGGTGGAGTGCTGTGCTGGAGGAAGGAGGGCACAAGAGACATAACAGGCAGGAGAAAAGGTGAGCAGGAATAACAGAAAGCAGCAGAAGCTGCAGGGAGAGAGAGGAGGAGGAGCCTCTTATGTACCTCTCTAGCACCCTCAGGAGCCTAGACTGATTAACACCAGCTTCTCGGGAAGCTTCCTGTTTCCTGCTGCTTCCCTGAACCCACTTGAGGAGAACAGGCAGTCAACTGAAGTAGTAGGAGCCAGTTAGGCCCTTAAGATGCTGATATCTTCCCTCACTCAGGCCCTGCTACCAGCCTGCTTATTTGTCCCCTTCAATTGAGTGTTGAGAGCAGGGCCGGCTCCAGGCACCAGCTTTCCAAGCTGGTGCTTGGGGCGGCATCGAGAATGGGGTGGCAGGCCGAGTCCCACGGCGGCAATTCGGCAGCAGGTCTGCCACTCTTCCCGCCGCCAAATTGCCACCGCAGGACTCGGACTGCTGCCCCATTCTCGCCTGCCACAGCGGCAATGGGGTGGCAGGTCTGCTGCTCTTACCTTGCCGCCATGGGACTCGGAGTGCTTGTGTCGCAGGCGGGGCCCCGCAACATTGCCCAGCATCGGGGGGTGGGGCCCCACAACGTCGCCCGGCATCGGGGGGCGGGGCCCCACAACATCGCCCGGCATCGGGGGGCGGAGCCCCGCGACGTCGCCCGGCATTAGGAGCGGGGCCGCAGCAACTGCTTGGGGCGGCAGAATTGCCAGAGCCGCCCCTGGTTGAGAGCCACTATAGCTGGCCCAGAACAGCAGTCATGAGTGAAAGAAGAAAACGCCCCTCGGGGGCAGCATTCAGAAAAAGAAAGACAGCAAAGGAAGCTTTTCTATCTAAGCAGGAAGGAGCTCTCCTGAGATACATAGACACAAATGTTCACGGTGAGCCTTCCAGGCCCAGTGAGGATGTGAGTGGTGAGGAGATGCCTAATCTTCCAGTTAGTCAGAGTGCAGGTGACCTGGCGGCTACTGCAGCATCCATATCTCCATCTCAAATGGATGTAACCATGCACATTCCTGAAGAAAAGCGTAGATCAGAGAAGAATGTGGTGGAGGCGCAAGACACAGCTCCTGCTAAGTTTAGTTCCTTAAGTTTAGATGATCCAGGACTGTGGACCCACTTGAGCAGTAGCCTGAGGGACTTCCTTGTACTGCATGGGCCACAGCAAGTGAAAAACTTAATGTTCCCGAAAGACAATGAAAATAGAAGTTTCCATCCAACACATTACTGGCGTGAAATCCTCAGTGGTGACAAAGTGAAGAGGCCATGGCTTATGTATTCAAAACCCCAGAATGCTGCATACTGGTTTTGTTGCAAACTCTTCCAGTCTAATGTTCCAGCCACATTGGGTTCTACAGGAACAAAGGACTGGAAAAATCTGGCTAGAAATCTGGCATGCCATGAGAAGGCAGCAAATCACCAGAGAGTATTCCATAGGTGGAAAGAGCCACTAAGGTTAAAGGCCACCATAGATGATCAGCATCAAGAGAAGATTGCATCAGTCTCTTTACTGGCAAAATGTTCTGAAAAAGCTCATTGTCATTGTGAGAATGCTTGCTACCCAAAACCTAGCACTGCATGGCACTTCAGATCATCTGTGTGTGCCAAACAATGGAAACTTCCTTAAAATTGTGGCCCTGATGGCTGAGTTTGATGCTGTACTCCAGGAGCATCCAAGAAGAGTCACCACCCAAGAAATGTACACACACCACTACTTTGGAAAAACAATTCAAAATGAGATCATACAGTTACTGGCAACAAAAGTCAAACAGAAGATTGTGGCAGATCTGAAGTCAGCAAGATATTACTCTGTTATTCTGGACTTCACACCTGACATCAGCCATACGGAACAAATGACTTTAATGGTGCATTTTGTAACAACAACAGAACCTAGTGAAAATGTCCCTGCAATGGTGACTGTCAGAGAGCATTTTCTAGAATTTATTGATTACATGGATGATACTACAGGAGCTGGTATGGCAAATGTGCTTCTTAAAAAGCTGGAAGATACAGGAATTGCAATAGCTGACAAGAGAGGTCAGGGCTATAATAATGGTGCCACATGAGAGGAAAGAACAGAGGAGTGCAGACACGGATCCGAGAGTTAAACCCTCGAGCTTTTTTTGTCCCATGCAGTTCTGATTCATTGAACTTGGTGGTCAGTGACACAGCATCAGCTTCTAGTGAGGCTGCTGAATTTTTTAATGTAATTAAAAGCATCTATGTATTTTTCTCTGTATCAACTCATCGATGGCAAATTTTGAAGCAGCATCTGGGAACATCCTCTGTGACACTGAAACCACTGAGTGCCACACGATGGGAAAGGCGAGTGGAGGCGATAAAGCCTATCGAACACCAAATTGGGAAGATAGATGATGCCATAGTTGCCATTATGGAGGATAATGCTATGAGAGGAACTGTTCGTAGGAGACAGTGGCAGAGGGAAATGGAATCACCAGAAACATACATAACTTCAAATTTCTGTGTCACTTAGTGTTGTGGCATGACATACTGTTTGAAATAAATGTTGTAAGCAACAGACTCCAAGGTGTTCACCTTGATGTATCTGGAGCAATGGAATAACTGGACAAAGCAAAGTCATACTTACAGTCCTACCGGTCAGATGAGGAATTGCAAAACATTCTGAAGAGTGCACAGAAGTTTGCAGAGGAACTTCACACTGAAGCTATTTTCCCACCCATTCAAGAATACAAGGGACACCGAAGAAGAAGGCATTTTGATTACGAGGCACGGGATAATCCCATAAGAGACCCCAAACAACAATTCAACGTTGAATTCTTTAACCAGGTGCTAGATTGTGCAATACAGTCAGTTGAAGAACATTTCATGCAGCTCAAGGAACACAGTAGTATATTTGGGATGTTGTATGGTATTCCAAAACTCCTCACTATGCCTTAAGAAGACCTACACTAGCAATGCAGGGCACTAGAGACAGTGTTGACACATGATGACATGCACGATATTCATGCGAGTGATTTAGGTGATGAACTGAAAGCCCTTTCAAGATACATTTCAGCAGGATCAACTCCAAAGGCTGTTCTGGAATATATGTGCACAAATAAGATGCCCACCCTCTTTCCAAATGCTTTTGTTGCTCTGCACATACTTCTAACACTTCCTGTAACAGTTGCCAGTGGAGAACGCAGCTTCTCCAAGCTGAAGTTAATAAAAACACATCTACACTCCACAATGACACAGGAGAGGCTGGTTGGCCTTGCAACCGTCTCAGTAGAGCATGAGCTGGCCCAGACTGTGGACCTTCAGTTCAAATCTTTGCAACCAAGAAGGCACAGAAAGCACCACTTTGATTATTCAAACAGATAAAAATGCTAGTGTTTACTATGCAGACAAGAAAAGCTACATTTGCTGTTCAGGAGTTTGAAAGTTAAGTGTTACTTACAATTTTTGAACAAGGAATTTTAAGTTGTTAGTTCTCCTTTATTGGGGTAGGTAGCAGAGCAGTACGATGAGAGGAGTAGAACAGGAAGAAGGCAGAATTGAGACCTTTCAAAGTTTTGGCCCAAGCGAGGGGACATGGGGGCATCATTTGAGCTCCCCGTTTCAGGTGCCAAAATGTTGTGGGCCGGCCATGCTATTCTAGATACTATGTTTGCACCCTAAGCACTGGATCATGATTCCTCGGACGGAACACAGTTTTCCTGGTAAAATAACCTCTCAAGGCAAATATTTTCTGCTCTATATTTTCTACAGTTTTCTCTTTAGCAATAGGTGAACCTCAAGAAATTCAGTGTGGAGTATGAATCGATCATTTAGCTGATCTCAGAGCCACTTGCAGCGGTAAAATTTAGCAGGCCAGGTTCTGGTAGTTCCATTTATTAATTTTACGATAGCACTTCCAAAGCTTAACTGTGACTAGGGCCCCATTATAGTGGGCATTGGATATAGTGAAAGACAGTCCCTGCCCAAAAGAGTTTACAGTCGAAGTGCACAAGAGAAAGGAAGCATTACATTTGCAGAAAGGCAGCTCAGGCCCAGATCCTCAAAAGTATTTAGGCCCCTAACTCTCATTGAAACCAATAGGAGTTAAGCATCTAAATACCTGGGAGGATTTGGGCCTGAATGCTTAAGTAACTCCAGGGCATACAGGAAATCTGTGACCGAGCTCAAATTTGGACCCACGTATCCTGAGACCCATGCTAAGGCTTTCGCCATGCAGCCATCTTTCCTGCTCAGAGTGAAAGTCAATAAGGAAGTATTTGAAGTATTGAAGGCATTCTGGCATTTCCACTTCCTGTCCCCCAACGCATGGAGGCTGCCATGGGAATGAAAAATAATGGATATATCTTAAACAAACTTTTTATTTGTAAATGTCATGAAAGATTTGATTCGGGTGTTGGAGACATTCTGCGATCCCCCGCCGCCCATGTAAATAGCACCTAACGGTAAAGGCTGAAAGTCACCTCAACCAGCACAAAGCCTATCCGCCACTAAGTCCTATTGAAGGCCACAAAACACTGCTTCAGTGGGATGTAAATGATCCCCAGGTCTTGTTCTGGCTCTGTGCACGGGCAATTTTCATCACTGCTGAGCAGAAGCTAATACGAGTGGCTGTGCTTAAAGAGGGGTTGTCAGACTCTGTAGGCATCCTTTGATGTACAGTCCCAGAAGATAAAAAACACAGCTTTGAGTATTTCTTTTTAAATGGCCTGCCTATAAATAAAGGAAAATGACACTTCCTGCAGAGATACACCCTAGTTGCCTCCACTAACCAGCAGAAGAGGGGCTAATAAAGAAAAAAAGAACCTCCCATGACCAATATATTTCAGGCCCTGCGTAATCCCATCATGCAACCCCACGCTTGGTCTGAAGTCTTAGGATGCATCACAGCCTTGCAAAAACTCCATTGGAACTACAGGCACACAGGGGTGTTAAGTTTTTTTTTTTTTAAGATACAGCTCAATGTTTAGGAACTTACAGGGTTTAGGCAGGCGTTTTGAACGTTGCAGTGCAGCTAAAGTGGGGACTTAGGTGCCTAAAACAGGGACTTAGACACCTACCTCCTTTTGTGCGTCCTTGAGGAAAAGCATACCTTGTGCATATCGTGACACCTTTCACCAACAAATAATTCCCATCCATACAAACATAAGGACAATATTGTCCCTTCTTTAACTGTTCGCAGTTTGAATGAAGTGCCTTGTCAATAGCGGATGAGCTGTGTTTGGTGTGATCTCCATAGATACAATTCAGAACAAGGTTTACACTGAGTGATAGGTTATTGCCAGACTACATCAAAGGCTACTGATAGGTGCTGACGGGGCGGCTTTGCTTTGTATTTTACAAAGAGGATGCAACAGGTGAGTAAATAGTCACCGCAGAGAGAAGCACAAGCCTAGATTGGGGATAGGAAAACTTTAAAGGATCTTTGTTATGGTTGGATGCTGTTATATATCCTGTTTTATACTCAGATTCTGATCTCCACCTTAGAAGTGGCTGCATTTAAGTGATGTTGTGTATAAAGGGACTTTTTAAAGTTTCCCAATAATATCACCTACATTTATATGAGATCAAGACTAGTGTTATGGCGCTGTGAATCAGTGTGGATAACATATCTTCACAGAATCTTTTGCCCCAAACTGAAGATTTTTGAAATTCAAAAAGTGTTGGACAACTTATTTTAAAATGATATTGTATTGCGCACACACACACACACACACACACGGAATTTCTGTTCCACTGGAAATTCTGACTTTTCAAAATTTGTTCCCTTCCTAATTGGCACAACCCTCCTCCCCCGACCCCCCAAAATTGAAATTTCCTGCAAAAAGAAATTTAAAAAACACCTTTTCGAGTCACTCAAAATGCACCCTTTTGATAGAATCTGAATATTGCATTCTGATTCAGACTATTTAGAAGTTTATGCCGTGTTTTCATTTATAATATAAAACAAAATACATTTGGAATCAAAAGGTCACTTCATATCAAAGAATCACAATGTTCTGCTCTGATAAGGTCCCCGTTAAACCATTTTGTTTTCTAAATGCAATTTTGCTGAAATCAACCTGGTCCTGCAAAAAGTTTCAATCTGACAAAACAGCATTTTCCATCGGAAAAACATGTAGTCAGACATTTTTCAACCCGCTCTAACAAACAACGGGAGTGTGTGAGACTGAAATGTGAGGGGGAGGATGGGCTGCCGTAATTTACCTCTCTCCCCGCCACCCCGTACACTAGAGCTGTCTACATGATGGCAGGGATTTCTTCAGCCCCTGGAGTAGCCCAGAATCAGGGTGGTGCAAAACAGCTGAAAACCACCTTCCCTCCCTACCCCAAACTGTGAGCTCTGTGTCGCATTAACTCTCACCTGTTATTTTTAAGCCATTCCCAGGATTTTCGAATGGCTGCGGTGGGGGACACTGTTGACATTCTCATCTGGCAGCATTTTACCCTGACTTTGCACAGGTGAAAATGATGACCCAAAGTGCGAGCAAGTCCCATTATTTATACATGTGCACACGCGGCACACTCTAACGCTGGGTTTTGGAGACCTAGCTTTTTTTCAGATCACAAATAATTGTAATCTCCTTTCTAAGCAAAAACCCTTCAGTTTAGGGAGGAACGGTTGTTTAGAAAGGGCACTAGCCTAGGACTCGGAAGATGTAGGTCCAATTCCCTGCTTTGTCACAGGCTTCCTGTGTGTCTTTTGGCCTCTCTGTACCTCAGTTCCCTATCTGTACAATGGGGCTAAGAGCACTGCCCTGCCTCAGGGGACGCTGAGAGGATAAATGCATTCAAGGTTGTGAGGTGTGCAGATATGCTGGTGATGGGGACCTAGGATGACCAGATGTCCCAATTTTATAGGGACAGTCCTGATATTTGGGGCTTTTTCTTATATAGGCTCCTATTACCCCCCACCCTCTGTCCTGATTTTTCACACTTGCTATCTGGTCACCCTATGGGGACCAGATAAGAAAGATGGATAGATTTTACTTTGATTAAGATACTAAATTTTAGGGGAACTTTTTTTTAAAGTCTGCTTTTGCGCTTTGCTTTAATGTTATTTTCTAGCCAAACATTTAGTTGTCAGGACAGCTTTTGCTTTTTCAAAACCCTGGAATTGCTATTTGTCAGTCGCTAACTTTTTAGTCAACAAGGCAGTGCAAAATCCCTCTCTCTTTGTGCTCAGATTCTGCCAAAAAAGCACTAGGCCTAAGACCTCGCTTGGAGTAGGAAACATCTGGAAATGTGTTTGCTTCGGCTGTCATAGCTAGATAAAGAATAAGTGTCAACTGACAACCGGTGGGGCCACAGACCTTAAAACATCTGAGGGCCCAGCCAGGATTCCAGGTGGAGTTTCAGCTTATAATTTTCAATCAGCAGTTTGGAAGGGGAAAAAACCAAACATTTAGTTTTGCAAGTCACCATGGGGGCGGTGGGCTGCCTCAGCTGGCTTTGTTGCTGACGTAATGCTATTGTTTGCTAGGCTGGTGTTTTTGTGTTTGGGGAAGAAATACTATGTTCCTATAGTGATGACTAGACTCCAGGATTGACGTCCCCACCTGGACCGATGGGCTGCATTCTGGGTTGATTGTATCCAGCAGCAAAGATAATTATTTACACAGCGTTTGACTAATGAATGACTTCAAACCGGGACTTCCTGGAGTTGAGCTGAGCGATTGCTCCACCCAGCTTTTAGATGGAATAGAGTCATGCAGGGTTGGGTTTTCTTTTAAACTCCTGCTGCTGTCTGTGATTTTACTTAATGTACTTTGGGCCTGTTTCTGAAAGGCCCTGAGGCTCAGATCATAGAATCATAGAAGATTAGGGTTGGAAGAGACCTCAGGAGGTCATCTGGTCCAATCCCCTGCTCAAAGATCCTCTATGGTATTTAGGTGCCTAACTCCCATTGAAACCAATGGGAGTTAGGCACCTGATCTGGGCCTGAGGGCCTCCCTGGAGGTGCTGAGTCACCCTCTTCTTACATCTAGCATCTTCCAGAGGAGAAGGCTTGGGGGCTTATCTTGAGGGATAAAGAGCGCCCCCAGCATCCATTGAAATCTAGAGGAATCAAGAGTACTGAACACCAGGCAGGATTGGGCCCTGTCTCGGGGGCCTAGTTCTAAGTAGCTAAATCCATATGTAGGCAACGAAAGAAAAGGGCCCTGGTGGAGGGACCGAGAAGGCGGTAAAAATGTGCTTTCCCTATGCTGGCTGGACACTGGATCAACTCCCAGTCCTGTTCAAGCTGCCCAACTCCTGTCCCAGCTGCTATGCTCCCGATGGCCCATTCTGACATCTGGGATGTAGAAATGCTCCAACCTCTCCCTGTCCCTCCGCAGGCCCATCCTGACCATGTTCCCCTTGCGCCTCGGGCACTGGGGGACTCTTACAGGGCTGACGGCTACTTTGTAGGCCTCGAGTTTGTCAATCACCCACCAAGCAGAGCGGATCAACGTTTTCCAAATTTGGAGGTGGGGAAGGAAGGTGGATGGACAAATATTTTTATTGAAACTTTGATGAACATTATCATGAGGAGGATTTGCAAAAATCTTGTGGGAAAAATTAATCCCATTTTTGCACCTGCTCTAACACAGAGGTCGTGGTAAAGGGTGGAAATTGGAGTAGCTGGTGGCATGAATTTCTCTTCTCCATCCTGTACAGCAGATTGCTGCTGTGCCCTGACTGACACCCACCCTGCGGCGCAGAGAGGAGAATGCATGTTGGTTAGCCACCATTTTGGAACCATAACCGTGGTCTCTGCCCATTCCCTGAGATCTGGGCTCAATCCAGGAGGGACTGGGTGAAATTCTCTGACCTGTAACATACCGGCAGTCAGACTAGATGCTCTAATGGTCCCTTCAAGCCATCAGAATCTATGCATCTCCATGAGCATTGGTGCAAAATGAGTGGAACCAGTTTCTGTCCCTGTCCCTGGAAGAATGATGCCAGGGACTCTTGCTGGGTTTCCAGTCCTCTGCACAGTCAAGTCCTACATAAAGAACAACTGGCCCTTTAAGGTCCAAATGGAAAGAGACAATACTGCAGCCTGGACTTCATACTCCAGGCAAGTGTGGGACAGCTTCCCAGCCAACCCTTCTGCTGAGGGCAGTAAAGATGGGATGGAAAAGTAGTGAGAGAGAGGCAGGAGCAGCGATGTGTGCGTGCCAGTGCTACTGCCCTATGGAAAGCCAGGTTCAAGACCCACCCCAGTGCTCCTAGAAGATGTGGGTGTGGGGTTTCTACATGACATGTGGGACCGTAGCTGCCTTGCTCCCCAGAACCTCCAAACACTGACTCCATCCAGCAGCCGAAGCCTGAGGCAAAAACTCGGAGGTGATCAGCAGCATATGGGAGAGTGTCAGAGATACCGGGTGGAAGAATGGACGGTCTGCCCAATACCCTGGAAATTGGGGCCACCATTTTCAGAAGGGACTCGTGAGTTTGGGTGCCCAGCCTAAGCCACGTTAGAGGGGCCGGGTTTTCAGTGAGCGCTTGCTTAGCACTTGCTGAACATCAGGATCCAGCCCCTTGAAGGCGTCTTAAGTCAGGCCCCCGGAAAAGGCAGGTGTCTGAAATCCCTCCTCGTGCTTCACTTCCGCAGCCCCTGGCTGTATTTCTCATCAGCTCCACTCTCGCTCCCACACAGGCACCCCGTTCATAACACCTCATCGGCCGAGGGAGATGAGCCCTGCCTGTTGCCAGGCCTCTGACATGCGGGTCAGGCCGCGCGTTACTCACCCAGCCGCCAGCTGCGCTGAGACTGGCTCCGTGCCACATCGGAGCCTCGGCCTGAGTGACACAGGAAGCTGGGAGATGAGGTACAAGGACTCGAGATAGCCCAGACCGAGTCCATTCTGGGCCGGCGCGTCCTGGAGGAGAGGTGAGAGTGCTGGAGGCTGAGAGCGCAGGAGAAGGGGGTTATCTGACAGGTGAACAAGTGCCTGGGAAGAGGGTACTGCTGTGGCCAACCAAATAAGACTAATACCCTCCCCGTAAAGGCAAAATTCCCATTGTCTCTCTGGTCCATATAGGACTATATTGTGCCGTTCAGGCCCAGCCCGATGTTGGGAGTCAGTCCCTTCCAGGGCATCTCCTGGTAGCATTTTCTGCAAGGATAGAGCATGTGCTTTCCCTCACACGAGGTCGTCTCCGCTGGCTTTAGCTCCACCCTCACCCCACCATGCTCCGCCCACTCGTCATTACACACAGGGTAGCAATGGACCTGAGGCCAGTTCCTGTGCAGGTGTATTGTGTGTGTGTGTGTGGGGGGGGAACAGCTTGATTGGCTCTTCTCCCCTGCACCAGCGCTGCACAGGACTGGACATAGCTGAGCCCCAATTGTCCAGTGATGCTGGGAGCCTTGTGGGGGCTTTGGCAGCAAAGCCAGTCCTCGCAGGGCTGGGTGAGTGGGGCTGCAAAGAAATGTCTGCTTCCCCCCTTAAACATAACAAGCTCTTGTCCACTATATCCCACCATTATGTGCAGGGCCAGTCTAAGGATTCGGGGGTGGGGGGGAGCAATCTCTTTCTTTGGGCCACACCTCAAATTTAACTGACTCCACTTGGCCTCCACTCAAAACCTGAACTGAAACGTTTGTGGGTTTTTTTGAAGAGTTGAAAAATTTTAGTTCACGTAAGACCAGCCGAACAATCAAACTGATGTGTGACTTCCTGGGTTCCACTGGGGGACTGGAGACAGATGTGCTTCACATCTGGACCCACCTGTTGCCTCTTGGCTTAGACTTTAAGCACTTTGGGGGCAGGGAATGTCCTTTTGTTCTGGGTTTAAACAGCACCTCGCCCACCGGGGTCCTTGGCCACAGCTGGGGCTCTTAGGCGCTATGACAATATAAGTAATAAACCCTAGTTCCTAATTAGTGGTTTTGATTAGTATTGAGTCAGAGAGAGGTTACAATGACATGCCTAACACCATCCAGCATGCTAGCTCCAGAGTCAGGGATAGCACCAGGTTTCCTCCACTAAGCAACACTGCAAATAATCTAATAAGGCAGATTCCAAGGCCAGCTTAGCAGATCCCAGAAGTTGAGGGCCATTGCTCAGATGAACTGCAAACAGCTGGATGAGAGGCTGCAGATGAAGCCAGCTTCCAGGAGAAGATTTGGCTGCAGTGTATGCACAGGTGCGCTGACTCCTGAGCTACACAAGAAGGCCAGTTGTAGTACCTGTGATACACTGATATAGACAGACGTGCCCCAAGGTCTAAGAGGTTAGCCCCAGGGACAGCTGATAGGACCCCATATGGTGTCCCCGAAGGGAAGAGGCCTCAGATATACAATTAAGGCAACAGCTGCTCGAGCAGGCTACATGATTATCCCATTTGGGAAGAGGGAACATAAACCAAGAGGCTCATGAACGGAGCCACTTGGGCCTGAATCAGGTGAATGGAGAAATCCGGGGAATGGCATAGCTGAGGGCAAGGAAATGGGCCACCAGTGGATGCAATCCAGAGACATCCCCATGAGACCAGCCCCAGGCACCAAGGTGAAGGCCAAGCGAAGACCTAACAACCACAGACATCTTTCCCCTGACTTCAATGAGCCTTACATCAGGCCCCTAGAGAGGCAGTGACAATAGAAGACCCAACATGCCCCCTGCCAAGGAGCAGAGTTCTCTTATCCCCCTGAAGGGGCCAAGGATGGGAATTTTCCATAACTGACTGTAACTCTGTGCTGGGGCTAGCCGGCCCCTTGCTTCTCTGCCAGCCCAAGTCATTCTTTTCCAGGGGATCCCAGCAGAAGCTAGGCCCATCGCGCTGGCCTTCACAGTCACAGCACACGGTGGGCTAATGAAAGGGTTTGCGTCAGCTCAGCGCTCACGGTGGCTAAGAAAGAAAGGAGGGGGTCCAGTAGAGACAGGCCTGGGATCCAGATCCAAACTTGCCCAGAGTTGGGGAGCAGTCAGGGTTGGGGGTTTGATTGGGCCCCATCTCTAGTTGGGATCCCACCCCAGCCTGGGGTTGTGTCATCGTCCAGAGGCAGCGACTGAGCTGAGGAGGGGTGCGTTAGCACAGAGTCATCTTGGGCTGTAAGGACAGGGGCTGGTTAGCCCTGGAGTGGGAGCCCTTGGAGGGCTGGTCACAAGACAATGGACTGCGAGAACCACGCCCATGTCTCTGCACCTGTCCATAAAGACATTGTGCCAGATCCTCCACTGGGGTCAGCAGCCTCGCTGAAGGGAGCGACACAGACTGACAGCAGCCGAGCTCCTGGCCTGTTGCCTCTGAGGCACTAGCCTTGGGGGCGAGCCCCCGTTGCGCCCCAAAATGAGTGGCGTGCCCTCAGCCCTGCTCACTTCACAGCCGCGGCTTTGTTCCTGTTTGGAAGGATAAATAGGGTTTCGTGGAGGCCTCTGAGGAGTGGCCGGCGCGGGCCCCTCCCGGAGCCCCGTAAACAGGAAGGAGAGGAAGAGAGGAGTCAGCCCCAGGCTCATCCAGGAGCTGCTGCTCAGCAGGAAGCAGGGTGCGCGCTGCGTCTGCCGAGCACACAATAACGCAGCGGAAAGTGGCATTCATAAATACACAGGGGTCAGGGACAGGCCCCGGAGAACAATAGGGGAAAGGAACATGGAGGGGCGGGCAAGGACAAGTCTATCAGACTGACAATGGCCAAGGTTCAGGGAGGGAGATGGTGGCCTGAACAATACCACTGCAGCATTGAAGCTGAGCTCTTTGGGATTCATCGGTCGCTAACGAGCTCAGCTGGGAGCGGCGTGAGCTATATCAGGCCATCATGCCTTCCTGAACCTCTCTCTGCTCCTTTCCCTCAGCCCCACGGGGACTTTTCTCCTGCATGCCTGAATTTTTTTTCTCTGCAGCATGGCTTTCTTTAGCTGGTTGGTGAAGTGCTTAGTCATTTGGGGACGGCGAGTGCTTTGCACACCCTAACTGCTGTCCACAGTTAACCTGTGGAACTCATTGCCTTGGGATGTTGTGAAGGCCAAAAGTATAACTGGGTTAAAAAAAGAACTAGAGAAGTTCATGGAGGATAGGTCCATCAATGGCTATTAGCCAATATAGTCAGGGATGCAACCCCATGCTCGGGGTGACCCTAAAGCTCTGACTACCAGAAACTGGGAGGGGAAGACAAGTGTGGATCTCTCCAAACTTCCCCTGTTCTGTACCCTTCTTCTAATGCTCTGGTACTGGCCACTGTGAAAGACAGAGCACTAGGCTAGGCAGACCATTGGTCTGACCCAATATAGCAGGCCTTATGGCTTTCCTAATCACCCCCCACCAAAAGTTGCATGTTCCACTTTGAGACACCCACACAATCCTCCTTAAGAGACATAGCACTGCAAGATGGCAACAGACAAAGCCCAGAACTGCTCCAGAGTCCTGGCTTGACTCAGGCGAGCACCCAGTAGTTTAGTTTTCGCCTAGGCCACATTATCTGAGCAACTTTGGACTGCAAAATTAGACCGGAGACCTCATATTTCCCCCCCTGCATGAGATTCCTGCTAGCTCCCCCTTCTGGCTGGGTTAGAAATACAGCAAGAACAGCCTAACTCACTGGTATTTCGATGCATCCAGAGCCAGGAAGGGCAGCAAAAAATTAATCGATGCAAATATACAAGGTTTAGAGGTCCCCTGGCACCCTCCCGTCCCTACAGTATGTACGCAGCAATGCTGCTCATCTGCAAGTAGCTGGTTTACTCGTATGGCTATGTCTCTCTCCGTTGGCTGATCCGAGTGAGGAAAGGCTCCTGCGATTTACGTACATCCACGGATGCTGCTTTTTTCTCCTGAGCGGTGGAGGCTGCTGCTTGCGACGTGGATGGCCTGAAGAGACCCCCATGGACAACTTCAGCACCTGTATGTGTGTAGCTGTGGCTCTGTGCGACCTTATGGCAAACCTAATGCTGCTCCCAGTGCAGCCAGCAGGAGCTTTGGAGCAGTTAGGCTAATGGTGAACACTTCTGAGAACTGCTCTGTACATATACCCCCGCGGCAAAGCAGCAACCGGTGTCACTTTAGATGCAGACAGTGGGATTTTCAACAGTGTCCCATTGATTTCAATAGGAGTTAGGCATTTAACTTTTGAAAACCCCACTAGGCGCTTATTTTCTTCTTTAAGTGTCTACATTCCTTTAAAAATCTGGCCCTCGGTTAAGTCTCATTAACTTTCAATGAGCTTTAGTCTCCTTAGTGCCTAAGTCACTTTTGAAAATGGGGCTTTGGCTCCTAAGTCAGTTAGTCACTTTTGACAGGGACGCCCCTTGTCTTGCTAAGTATTTGTCCAGCAACTAGCGCAACGACACTCTAATGCCAGATGGGACCTGGGGCTGCTACACCAATACATATGGTAAATAGTCACTAAGAACTCCGAATACATGATCCAAATGGCATAGACTGTTCCCAAACAGATTGGAATAGATGAATGGGAAGTAGTGAGTGTTCTCCTTTTGGAGTCAATGTTTAATTAGCATCGTCTTGAAATTCACAATATGCAAATCGTCCAATTCCGGCAGACCTAAGGGGTTGGGGTCATGTCCACCTCTGAAATCTGTTCCGAGAAATTACTCCTGCTCTGAACTAATCTAAGAGCGTCAAGGGAAGCAAACATCATGTGCGGCTACAACAGGAAGGTGATAGTCTTGCCTGCGTGAAACTCAGCGCTGGTTCATAAGGGTGTTTTGGCCCGAGGAGGTCAGAGTTGGTTGTTTATCAATCCCAGGAGAGGCTCAGATTGCCGGATTCTCACTTGATAATGAAAGCGGGGTTAAGTGACTCTCCGGCCTGTGAAGAATTGCAGGAAACCTCTTCGGCACTCACGACTTCTGGAGAGAGCGGCTAGGTGGTGCTGGGGGGCAAGGAGGGAGGGGGGGCCCTTCCGCCACAAAGACAAACGGGTGCCTCGCTCCTCACAAGCGCATTAAGAAGCCGCCAAGTCAGAAGGAATTGGGGGCCTGGGCGCACCGATGTTGTCAGCATTGGTCAAGTGACTGAATCTGGCTTGTAAGCACATATTGTAGAAAACAACAACCGGAAAGCTTGGAACGCTTGTTTACTGGAAAAGGGCTGTAGGAATGTGTCAATGTATGGCTCAGGGCCACGTTACCTTGGGCTGTGATCCCAACAGGGCCTGAGGCTCAATGGGGTGGAGGCCTGGCGAACACCCTGCTCAG
The DNA here is from genome assembly GCA_033296515.1 of Macrochelys suwanniensis. NCBI lineage: Eukaryota > Metazoa > Chordata > Testudines > Chelydridae > Macrochelys > Macrochelys suwanniensis. Next base: position 13,266,862 of record CM065796.1, read on the forward strand.
ATGATAAACTCTTTGGAGCAGGGGCTTTCTCTTGTGTGTTTGTACAGTGTCTAGCACCATGAGGCTGGAGCCTCTCGGTGCTGCTGCAATACAAACAATACTACTGATAAATGCCTGCATGATACGCCCACCCAGCGCAAAACATAACGCCTGATTCTGCTCTAACTTACACTAAACACACAGTTAGTCTATAAGGTGCCACAGGACTTTTTGTCGCTTCTACAGATCCAGACTAACACGGCTACCCCTCTGATACTAAACACACAATGATACAACTCCATTTGACATGAGCCGACTCCGGTATGAAATGAGAGTAGAATCCAGCCTCTAGGGTTCTGCTGGAAGTGGTACTGGTGCATCAACAGAGGTCTTTCTTTCTTCCAACTAAACCAGTACCTAACATGGGGTTAGGAGGTTGTGTGCTGCTGGAGGTTCCCTCTCTTGGCCTTGAAATAAACCAAGGTCCTGGCCATCTGTGATCACAATGGCCTGCGGAGGAGCATGGGTGTGTAATGATGGGGGTGTGAACTCTAGCATCTTGGCCCAATTGCACTCTGTCTCCCTAAATCCTCCTGGCGGCTTCGACTGGAGACAGAATTATTTTTCACTTCCTGACCTAGTTATTGTAGCGTTAATGGACATCATTCAACAGTTGCTGCCTTTCGCGCCAGAGGAAGCTGCAGTTCAGTGGCGGGAGAAACGATTCCCATGGACCGTTTGCCGTGTCAGTCTGTGGCGAAAGGCATTTCTGGAATGCTTTCCGTCACAGATCTCAAAACAGGTTACTAGAGAGAATGCAATAGATGTGTACAGGGGACCAAAATACTTTTGTGCTGAGCCCAAGACTTCCAAAAATATTGGGAACCAGGGATCCTGTCCCGCTACTGCTGCTCACAGCTTCCCTGGCTTTGGGACGAGACTCCTATCTATCTTGCACCAAGAATGTTCTGTTTATCAGCTAGTAGACAGAGATTTCCCTCTTGAGCTACATAAATCTCTCCTCATTCCAATTGCTCCGCTGCTCTAAAGATCTCCTCTCATTACTGCCCTTATTAAACCCTGCATTTCCCATTGCTCTCCCTTAATGGCGACCCTGCCAACAAACCACCCGCTGCAAATGCCTCTCACCCTCTAAGAATTAGACAGAGAGACAGGGTTAATTTCCAACAGGACACCAAGAACAGAGTGACAGGGTTAATTTCCAACAGGACACCAGGATGCAAGAGGTGGGAAGAGATGGGGCTCTGGGAGAGGCATCAATTAGTCATGACAGCCTGGAAGAGATGAGGTCTGTGCCTGGAATAATACTTTCCTCCATCACTTTTCAGAAGCCTTGGTTCGCTAACTTCTGCAAGTCTGCTGTGGGGAGAGAAAGGAGCTCACCCCTCACCTATGTGAAGTTTATTGGGCCTGATTTCCAGAGGCTGCCGAGCCACCCATAGAAGGCAATGAGAGCTGCAGTTGTAAAGCATCCCTGGTAATGAGGCCCTGCTAATAATCTCCAGCTGAATATTTCTGCAAAATGTTATCAGCCCTTTCTCTCTCCACGGCCCGTGAACTTTTGGAGTTAGAAGGAGAGAACGATCCACCTCATGAAGTCCAAGATTGGTGGGGAGGTTAAACTAGATTCAGCGTCTCTATCTATTTTAGGGTTCTTTACAGCTGCCCATTGCTGTAGTATCTGAGGGCCTTCCATGTAAGATCAATGGCAATAGCGAAGTCCCTAGTGGACTGCCTGTCCACCATATCTCCCCATTGAGATAGAGATCTCCCCGACAGCAGGGCTCGTTCCTAGGACAAGTGTCACAGTGTGACATGACAGAGGCCCAGCAGTGAAATGCCCAAATGACATGAGCAGTTGGGATGCTGGCTACAGCACAGGATACAAGCAGAAGGGGACAAAGGTCTCAAAGTTCGGGCTCCAGCCCAACCCTGGAAGTCTACCCAGCAATGAAACAGCCTCGCAGCCCAAGCCCAAGGTGGCTGGCATAGGTCAGCAGTGGGTTTTTCTTTGCTGGGTAGACATACCCTAAATGCACTTTTCTTGATTCTCTCTTGAGCACAGATCATGTCCTGGGGGCCAACCATAGAGATGCTGCACTCATTTTAATCCCAGGGCGTTTTTCCTTTCTCTTTTTATACTTAAAGAAAACAAAACATATAACAACAATAATAGTAATAATAATAATAATAATAAAAAGGTTGGAGGCAAAAATAACTCCACTGCCTTTCAAGAGAGTTGTTATCCAAATGGTACGGTACACGAATAGAGTAGTATCCCATGAAATAGCTTGTGAGCCCTCTAGTGGCACTCACTGTGTTCGATGTTTTAAAAGCCAACAGAAACCAGCCAGAGCAGCAGTGTGTATGGAGCTAGGCTCTCTGTGTGTGTCTGTCTATCTGTCTAGTAAGCAGACATGGTTATTTGGGACTCAACTGTGCCCATGTGGTTTCTTCAGAGCAAAGACACACTACAAATAGTCCGCTCTCCCAATCCTTAGTGAGGCGGCTCTGAGTGACAGCCCACTGAAATTGAAACTGGCTCCCTGACAGTGTTCAATCAGGCTCCACACCTGATGATTGCTTCCAGGGGTCATCTCGGAGTCCTGACACCTCCTACCCGGGCTCAGTGAAAGCAAAACAATTAGTCCTGCGTTTGTCTGTCATTGGACACAGCTCTTCAATGCCTCCTCTGCAGTGCGTTTTTCCATCTGTCAAGTGGCTTTCAGGGAGGAATGCACTGGGGCTAACTTCGGAGGGAAGTGCGGGGGTTGGATGAGTAAGTGAATGCAATGAACAAACACTAATGCTTTAAAGGTGTTTGAAATACACTGAGCTCTGAACTGCATGTTCAATGGGACAGTGATTATGAGTAGCGCTGGTTACAAATTTTCATCAAAACATATTTTGAAAGAAACAAACAAAACAAAAAAAGTCATTTTTACCAAAAAGAAAATTTTAATTTTGGTCACTTTTTCCCCCAGTTTTTTGTTTTTGTTTGTTTGTTTCACTCTGCCCCTTCTCTCACTGAAATAAAGGAGGGAAACCAAAAACAGCAAAAATCCACAACCCTCTGAATTTTTTTGTTTTTCATTTAGTAAGAAAGAAAGAAAGTCCTTTTTTTTTTTTTTTTTTTAATATTCACAATTTCCCATGGAAAACATGTAGCATTTTTGGATCAACTCTGATTTGAAGGCCTGATAAATAAAGTTTGTACCTGTATGGCTACATAAATTAGGGGTGTAATATTTTTTACCGAAACCCCTAGCTCTGACACAATTATACTGGTATAATGGCTCGTCTAAATAAGGACATTTTTCCAGAAAGTTTTCAGTAGTGTCAGTATTGGCTTAGGAATCAAGAGATTTAGGTTCTGTTCTTTCCCACTGGATTTTCTGGGTTTTCCCATCTCGGCCTGGCCCATCACCTAAATGAATACTTTGCATCAATTTTTAATAAGGGTAATGAGGAGCTCAGGGGTGGTGGCAGGGTAGCTAATGGAAATGAGGATATGGAAGTAGAAATTACCACATCCAAGGTGGAAATCAAATACGAACAGTTTAATGGGACTAAATCAGGGGGCCTGGATAATCTCCATCCAGGAATATTAAAGGAACTGGCACATGAAATTGCAAGCCCAGTAGCAAGGATTTTTAATGAACCGTAAACTCGGGGGTCGTACTCTATGATTAGAGAATTGCTAATATAGTACCTAATTTTAAGAAAGGGAAAAGAAAGGGATTCAAAAAACTACAGGCCCGTTAGTTTGACCTCAACTGTATGCAAGGTCTTGGAACAAATTTTGAAAGAGACAATAGTTAAGGACATAGAGGTAATTGGGATAAAATACAATGTGGTTTTACAAAAAGTAGATCATGCCAGACCAACCTGATCTTTCTTTGAAAAGATAACTGATTTTTTAGACAAAGGAAATGTGGTAGATCTAATCTACCCGGGTTCAGTAAGGCATTTGATACAGTTCCACACAGGAAATTATTAGTTAACTTGAAGAAGACGGGGATTATTATGAGAACTGAAAGGTGGATAAGGAACTGGTTAAAGGGGAGACTACACTGGGTCATACTGAAAGGTGACCTGTCAGGCTGGAGGGAGGTTGCTAGTGGAGTGCCTCAGGGATTGGTCTTGGCACCAATCTTATTTAACATTTTCATTAATGACCTTGACACAAAAAGTTGGGGTGTGCTAATAAAATGTGCAGATGACACAAAGTTGGGAGGTATTGTCAATACCAAGGACTGGAATATCATACAAGAAGATCTGGGGGACCTTGAAAACTGGAGTCATAGAACTGGCATGAAATTTAATAGTGCAGAGTGCAAGATCATGCACTTAGGGACTAACAACAAGAATTTTTGCTGTACGCTGGAGACGTATCAGTTGGAAGCAACAGAGGAGGAGAAAGACCTGGGTATATCGTCTGATCACATGATGACTATGAGCCACCAATGTGATGCGGCTGTGAAAAAAGGCTAATGCAGTCTTAGGATGCATCAGGCAAAGTATTCCCAGTAGAAATAAGGAAGTATTAATGCCGTTATACTAGGCACTGGTGAGACCTCATCGGGAATACTGTGTGCAGTTGTGGTCTCCCATGTTTAGGAAAGATGAATTGAAACTGGAACAGGTGCAGAGAAGGACGACTAGGATGATCAGAGGAATGGAGAGCCTACCTGAGCGTGGTTTGATTAGCTTAATCAAAAGAAGGCTGAGGGGGAGCTATGATTGCTGGCTATAAATACATCAGAGGGATAAATACCAGGGAGGGAGAGGAGTTATTTAAGTTAAGGGCCAGTGTGGACATAAGAACAAATGGCTATAAACTGGCCATCAACAGGTTTAGGCTTGAAAGTAGTTGAAGGTTTCTAACCATCAGAGGAGTGAAGTTCTGGAACAGCCTTCTAAGGGAAGCAGTGGGGGCAAAAAACCGAACTGGCTTCAGGAGTGAGCTTAATATGTTTATGGAGGGGATGGGGTGATGAGACTGCCTACAGTGGCACGTGGCCCACCTGTGACTGCTAGTAGCAAATATCCCCAATGGCTGGAGATGGGGCACTAGATGGGGAGGGTGCTTAGCTACAGATTATTCTTTCCCAGGTGTTTGGCTGATGGGTCTTGCTGCAATGCTCAGGGTCTAACTGATCAGAATATTTGGGGTCGGGAAGACATTTTCCTCTGGGTCAGGTTGGCAGATTTTTTCACCTTCCTCTGCAGCACAGGGCATGGGTCACTTGCTGGTTTAAACTAGAGTCAATGGTAGATTCTCTGTAACTTGAAGTCTTTAAACCATGACTGGAGGACTTCAGTGACTCAGCTAGAGGTTAGGGATCTCTTACAGGAGTGGGTGAGTGAGATTTTGTGGCCTGCAATGTGCAGAAGGTCAGATTAGATGATCATAATGATTCCTTTTGGCCTTAAAGTCTGAATCTATTCCAGAATCAGAGTAGCCACACAAAGAGCAATTCTGGTCAAGTTCCACATATAGGCAATCCCTGGAAGTATCTTATGCTGCTATAACCTATTCCCCTTTTATACAGCTGTAACTGCTTCCACACTACAGGGGTTGTACCACTTGAACTATACTGGTATAATGAAAGCACTCCAACTTGTGTGTGTGTAGACAAAGACCTTAGTTTTAGAAATACCCAGCAGATCATTAATCATTCATGCAGTTTAATAACTCTGTCCACTTGCCCAGCTCTTGTGGGTTTAGCATGTCGACAGAATGGACAGTTATTTAGTGCTTTTCATCATCAAAGCACAATTAAAGCATTAACCAGTAAAGCCACACAGCCTGCGTGGGAGGGGGTTATGGGTTGTTAACCGTACACACACACAGTTGTGCCGTTTGAGAGACCAAGGATTTGTCCTCACTTGGGGTGTTTTGCACCATTGTTGTTGCACTGATGGGGCGGCTGCAATGCAAAGCCCATGCTGCACCCGTGGAAATGTCAGAGGCAGAGAAGGTCAGAACTATTGACAGATTTTGCATCGGAAATCAGATGTTCCTAGAGTTCAGTGTTGTACTCAGGCCAGCAGGCCAAGCCTATTACAGTTTCAGAGCCCCCAGTATCAAGGGCAGTTTCCAAACCTAATAATACCTCACGTCTTTCATCAGTAGATTTCAAGGCACTTTGCAAATGTGGCCAGTATCATTATCACCATTTTACAGATGGGGAAACTGAGGCACACACAGGGGAAGCAACATGCCAACGCTCACCCAGTAGCACAGCTGGGAACAGAACCTAGGTCCCCTCAGTCCATCACTTTAACCAGTAGACCATACTGCCTCCTAACAACAAGAGCACAGTCTAAGAACAATAGAAGTGTAGTCCAGTGGGCTCAGAATTGGTCTGTGAACCGTGAGACTTGCATTCTGTTTGCCACTGGCCTTGCTGTGTGACCTTGGACAAGTCAGTTTCCCCAGCTGTAAAATGACAATAACAATATGGACCCTTCTGCATGAAGCTCTAAGAGCACTGTGTAAGGGCTAAGTGCGAATGTGTATCTTGTGGCCTTTAAGATTAATAATGTACCCCCTAGTCTACCTATTACCAGTTAAGATAGTGGCACCAGCTGCCGTAACGTTAGGTGCCTTAGAAACGCTAAGAGAGCAAGATTAAACCAAAAGATAATTAGACACAATAGCTGCTTGATGTTAATTTAAGCCTGTGTAGCCTTCTCACTGCAGCTTTTGACCTCCTCAGCTCTCACAAGCATCAGGCAGACCCATGCATGGTCTGGGGACCACCAAGGAAAAAGGTGGCCACTTCAGGGGCTAGGTGTCATCTAGGGGATAGGGCACCGGTCTAAGAGCCAGGCTGTATCAGCTCTGTGCCTAGCTCTGCCCTTCACCAAGGGCAAGGTACTTCCCCTCCCATCCCTTCTATGTCTTGCGTTGTTCAAGTGTGAGCACTATAGGGCAGGAACTGTCTCTTACTACGTGTATAGAACACTTGGGGCACTGATCTCCAACAGAGCTACTGCTCTCATAATTAGCCTGTGTAGCTAGTTGCGGGTTAAGTTAGGAGACGCACAGGTGCACTTTGTCAGGACACATCAGCATCTCCTCTTACTCACAGGACAGCTCATGTCTTTTTTGTCCCCCTCCCCACCCCTGCCTTCAGCTCGCAGCATTTTGTGGTATTTCATTGAGCAGCCTTTCAGTTTCTGTGGGTGTTTTCTCGATGCTAAAGGGCATCGTTTTCCCCCCAATGAGCCTCTTTCAATTGTGCAGCCCTCGACAGAAATGGCTCAAAGTGTTACCCAGGCTGCTCCTTTTTAGGGGACCGCAGCAGTTTTCTCACACACGCTCTGATAACATCAGCGATCAGGGCTGCAAACAGCCTGCAGGAGCTACTGAGCCACAGGTCTGCCTCCTTTCAAACATGTGTGTGAACAGGACCATTGCCCTGCCTGAGCTCTGAGCCCCTTGCTTACTTAGGAATATTTAATTTGATAAATATTGACTGATTCCTTTATTTGACAGCAGAGAAAAGAATCCAAGGAAGTCACGTAGAAAAGGGCCTTTGCAGTCTCCCTTTTAAAAGCATCTGCCACGGTCACGTGCACTTTCAAAACAAAAGTAATTCTCCCCCCCATGCCCTCCCTTCTTTTGAAGAATACCTAGCTCTTACTGAGAGCGTCTCCTCAGCAGATCACAACGTGCTTCGCCAAGGAAGTCAGTATCGCCATCACCATTTTACAGAGGGGGAAACTGAGGCACAGAGAGGGGCACTGAATTGTGCAAGGCCACGCAACGGGCCAGTGGCAGAGCTAGCAGTCAGAAGCCAGGTCTTCTGAGGCCTAGTCCAGAGCTTGATCCACTAGGCTGGACTGCCAACCTTTCCGCAACGATGTAAGCCCCAAGATGTGAATCCAGATCCAGCATTCGGGGTGATTTACATCCCAGGTTTTGATTCTGGCCCTGTCTCTAATTTTTTCAGGTGGGTTTCTGTGCTGGGGAAAGTCACTGTGGAGATCAAATTCCTACTGAGCCCCAGATCACCCATTCCAACCTAACTTAGGCCTGGTAGTGGCTGAACATTGTCATGAGGAGTCAAAGCCACATGCAGGCAGCTCTGATTCCGGGCAGTTCTGGAGTGGCGACCTCACCTGCTGTTGAGTCATATCACCACCAGCCTCCCATCCTTGCATCTGACCAAATTCTCCTATACACACCAACCTGATCCCAGCCGAAACCATCCCAGGACCCCTTCCTCTGCCCCCAAATCATGCCCAGATTTTTTACCTGGAAAAATCCAATTGCCGTTGCCACGGGGAAGCACTTTGGTGGACTCAGACAACATCCCAGTGGACAAGCACTACCGTAATCTCACTCGTTAGTGTGCAGCCTAAGCAGAAAAGCCATACCGAATGAATGCTCATTGTTAGAAGAGCAATTGTTAGCAGGTGGAGGCATATTGGCAACCCAGGCACGGGGAAGTTTACTTGTGCTGTAGCCACAAACATAGGACTTCAGCCCCCAGGGATGTCCACCTAGCATCATTTGTCATCACCACAAAACTCATGTACAGTTCAAAACTGACCGCAAGGAATTAAGACTGGAATTTTGAAAGGCATCTAAAGGCATTCAGCATCCAAGTCCGATTGAATTTCAGTGAGATCTGAGCGCCAAACTCCCATAGGCTCCTTTGAAAATCCCAGGCTAAAAGTAAGAAAAAATGTTCAAACATTCTATAAACATTTAAGGAAAAGTCTGAATTCAATTCCTGGACTAAGCCAAATGTTGGGAGCTGGGAGGGTTTTATTTTTCCTGTTTTGCTCAGCCCAATATCCCCCTATCCTTTAATTATTATTCATCATGTGTATTACGGCAGTGTGTAAGGGCCAAGCAAGATTGGGGGCCCATTGTGCTGGGCAGAACCTCCCTCAAAGTGCCTAGAGTCTAAATAGAGCAGACACTGGATGGGGAAAGGAGTAGAAGACACCAGCAGAGTGACCAACATGACGGTGACAACTGTCACATTAGTTCTATGATGTGTTAAATTTTTTCGGCGGTGGTTGGGGGGGCGTTTAGTTAGAAGAGGATTAGCTAAACAGAAAGAAAGAAAAGAGAAAGGAGAGGGCACATTGAAAGGAAGGTGAGGGAGACAGGGTGGGGGAGAACAGGAGAATAAATATTCTATAATGCACCCACTTATTGAGGATAAAGGTTTTTGTTTCTCTGCCTTCTGAGATCTCATTCTGAGTCACTGCTCCAGAGATGAGTGGGTGCAGAGGGGTGGACTCAGCGATCTAGGGCCGCCCTCCCCGTGCTGATGAATGGGGTCCTCCAAACTGCCGTTTTCAAGGCAGAACTGCTATAGATTCACCCTGTTTCATCACACTTCCTGCACATGGGCAACGTTAACTCATTGTCTAGAAACATGTTACACTAGGAGGATTTGTCGCTAGTGTAGCATAGATTATGAGGCCAGAAGGGACCATGGTTATAATCCAGTCTGACCGCCTGCACAACACAGGCAAGAGAATTTCACCCAGTAATTCCTGCTTTGAACAACACCCAAACCTGATCTAAAGATTCCAGGTGACAGAGAAGATACCGCATCACTGGGCAAACTGTGCCAATGACTAATTACCCTCCTTGTTTAAAAATAAAAATAGATATCTTAAGGTCAGTTTCATCAAGGGCCTGAGAGTCAGGACTTGTGGATTTTATTCCAGACTCTGCCACTGAGTAGCTGTATTTCATGGGGCAATTCACAACCATCAGTGCCTCAGTTTCCCCATCTGTAAAATCAGGATAATTATACTTTAGTACCACTAGAAAAGTGCTGTGAGACTTAACCAGTGTCTGAGATGCCTGGGTGGAAATGCAAAGCATTATTTGTGTGGTATCCAGTCTTGCTGTTGTTTGGCCTTCACTGAAAAGGAATACTGAATGAAAAGAGTCTGAATTAGCTAACACAGAAAGGTCTGGAAGGTCTCACTTTTTGGACCATCCTCTCATTTGTCCATGTCGAGTGGCCACCACTGGTGGCATGTTCTGAGGTTTCCATCCAGTTGGAGAATGAGCTCTGTATCTCTTCATTTCCTGTATAGCTGGGTTTCCCCCCACTCCCCTTAAAGTCAAACTGCCATTGTCTTCAATGGGGGCTGAATCAGCCCCTCTATTTGCTCTCCCTTTGCCCAGAAGCTGAGCAGCTCAGCAGGAATGCCACCCATCGTGAGTAACACGTCTGTTTCTTTCTAGAAAGAAAGAAAAAAAAGAACCCTGAGGTTAACACCAGCGCTTCTTCCTGCTGACACCTCCTCCTACTCCACCAGAGAGCTGGGAAAATGTGACTAAGTCGCAGTGCAACGTCAGATGCACTGACATCAGATGCTATGGCATCCGATTGAGCTCAGCACACAATGAAAGCATGGGATCGATGGGTTACTTTGGTCAGAGAGAGCCTGTGATCTAGAGATGGCCCACATCCACCCTGGCCACTCCCCATCATGGCCTCTAGAGATTGTTCATTGAGAGAGTCTACAGGCAAAGGAGAGGGAAAATGTCTTTCTCCTACTCCCACCTGCTGCCCTCTAATCATGAAAGGACCTTCTCCCAGCCTGGTTCTCCAAGCCGCCAGCCACTCTTCGCTAAATAGGAAGCCTTTCTTCTGGTGAGCCCCGCAGGAAGGGAGTTTATAAACTGGGGAAAGGTTGGATGGAGGGAGTGGGGAGGAAGAAAGAAAAATGAAACAGCTACCACTTTGCTAAGAGCTCACCTCTGCCCTTCCCAGCACATCCTATGTCCCATGTGCCTGGCGTTTAGTTTGCAGGATCGTCTGGGAAAATAGTTATGTCCTAGCACATTTAGCTGCCTGTGACACACCTGCTAAATGTGTTGGATCCTGTGCTCCTTGCTGTGTCACAGAATACAAGACCCCGCTACTGGCAAGTGTGATAGAAGCCTGTGCTGAAGGTCCTGGGTTTAATTCTTGCTGATGAACAAAGGGTGGGGTCATTAGAGGGGATGATATAATCCAAATCCCACCCAGGGGAAGTGCAGGCATGCAGATTTTCACTGGAGTCACTGCTGGCTGCTATATATACTAAGGGGTGCAACACCCGCAGACTCTTCTTGCCTTTGTATGATCACTTTGAAGGGGGGCAAATGGAGCATAGGCAGACACCAGAGACGTCCATCTCCCTTATTCCAAGTATAGCAGAAAAAGAAGCCACAACATGCAGGTATTACCAGATCACATGTATAACAGCATTGGGCCTGAGTTGCAAAGCTCAGATCCACCTCTGAGTCAGGGATGCACATTTCTCCAAAGTGATGCCTGGATATAGAATCATAGGACTGGAAGGGACCACAAGAGGTCTTCTAGTCCAGTCCCCTGCACTCAAGGCAGGACTAAGTATTATCTAGAACCATCTCTGGCAGGTGTTTCATGCCCATATGTCATGTATAGTAAAGTTAGGGTAAATTAAAGGAAATGAGGGCTTTTGTTTTAAACCTCGTGTACTGCCCCTTTAGATGTTGTAGCTGTCTCTCTACCTGCTAGGAGGAAGCCGCCATGCTGGGTTTCAGTTTGAATTCAGAATTCGAGTCACCATGCACCCTCCCTCTCATGGGAACTTTTTATTTGTCTGCTGATTCTCTTTATTTAAAGTTAGCCACCCAGAGTGTGATCCAAAGCCCATTTAAATCAATGAAAAAGTTACCATTGGCTCCAATGTAATTTGGATCAGGCCCCTAGGCTGTAAAACATTGCTCCTTGCATATGGAAAACTACCTCACCAAGCACCCTTCATCTAGAAGAGTCCCCCAAAAGGGAGGTACATCTGTACCCTACCCATGAGATGAAATGAAGCCTTCTCTGGCGTGCAACACAGCTGTGGCTTCCCGATGCCTCACAACACAACACAATCAGAAGGGAAGAATATTGAATCCAGTGGAAAGTGGCGTGGGACTGAGGTTAGCTGAATGTAGTTACCAGAGATGGAATTTGGCTGCAAACCTCACATCTTGCAAAAAAAGGTGCCATGGGAACTTTAATGACCACAAGTTGTCAGGCCCTTGGTTTTGGGTCTCTCGCAAAAGATGGCAGCTATGCCTAGTATTTTAGTGAGCTGCGTGGGCTGGAGTCAGCCTATGACTCACACTAACGAAACCCCATGCCGCTTGGAGTGTTCCAATGAAGAGGCACAGCAGCTCATTCCTCTGAAAGGTGGCCGGCAAAGAACACAGCCAGTTTCCATGTCCATCAGCTGCAGGCTGGGGGTTTATTTTTCCTGTCAGAGGCCCTTCCTAATAAAATAAACACAGGGACTGGGGGAAAAAATGTGCCAAATATTTAAAGAAAGAGAAGTAAATGGACCAGGCAGGATCCCCAAGGTGGCTGGAACCTCACAGCCGGCAGCGTAGTGGGAAATCGTGGTATATCGGAGCAACCTGGCTTGAATTGGGGGAAAAGGCTGAACAAGGTTTAGGTGCCTTTTTAAAAAACATATAAGATGATAAATTCCCCATTCGTATATTATGGGGGAGAGAGGTTTTTGATATTATGGGCTGCATTGCACCGGGTCAGTGACGAGGGAGAAAGACAGGGCCTGAATACCCTCTCACCATGAGTGCCACTCTCTGGGGCCAAACACAGTTGGGTGAGAGTGGATCTGTTCCTCTGAGAGATTCAGGCCAGAACTCAGCACTCAGGGACGACAGAGGCTAAGGAGGCTTTAAACCATCTTTGAGCTTGGCTTCTCCAGGGGCTGCAAAGTGTAACTTAGACAATGCTAACTTATTGGCAGACTCTGCAGGTTTCTTTCTGGCCTGGAATCCCCACGGTGCTGGGTGCTAAGTCCCGGCCTAGATCAGCCCCCAGCAAACTCCCTATGCCCTCAGTGGGCAGCCCTGCAGTTGTCATCCACAGTACCTGCACCCTGCAGCCAGACAGGGCCTCTTCTTGTGATGCCAGCCTCTTTACATGGTACAAAGGGGCAGGAGCAGGGCTAAGGATCTCACTCAATGGTTATTTATGACTATTTGTATTCTGGTAGCACCTAGCGGCCCGGCACCATACCAACCCATAACAAAAAGCTGCCCCGAAGAATCTTAATATGAGAGGAGACAACGGGTGGCCACAACCAACAGACGGGGAGGGAGAGCCCAAGGTAACAGGGAGTCATCTCTGATCCAGGTGAGAAGCAGCAGTCATGGCACACCGGCTGCCTAGCTGCGGGCGAGCTCCTTGGAGGTCGTCATGGCAGACGGATGTGAAGGGGGTTAGTCTGGTGGCTTTGTGGGTTTACGGAGAGCTCCTCCCCCCATGCGTGGGAGAAGGTGATTGTTGATGAGTTTGACCAATGGGCCTAGGGACTGGATCCCTGTTAGCATCAATGGAGGCTTGAGCCCTGCTACAGAGCCCAGGGTAAGTGACGCAGCCTTTCAAAAGGTGGGGGCAGATCTATCAGTCTAGCACACACTCCTCCAAGCTTAGCCAAGTCAGCCAGGGCCCCACCGCCCGCTGCAAAGCAGCCCCTAGGAACACAGGCCTTAAAGCCACAGAGTCTAATTCTACATTGCCCTTCCCCTGGTGTCATCATGTACGCCACTACAAGGCAGGCATAAAACGCTACCCACTCAACATGGTAGTGGTTGACACCGGCTTTGCACTGATGTACAAGATGACACATGATGCAGGGTAATGGGGAGTGGGCCACACAGTCTGGCCCTTTATTTGTGGGTCAACTTTAAATGTTTTTTATGTTGATATTTTATATTTGCCTGTTGTTGTTTTTCTTCCAAGCTCAATAGTTTGATTCTCTCGCTTTTTCTGCTGTGATTTCTCCCTCCTCTGGCACAACAGTGGGAGAGAAAGAGAGAGGTGGCAGGGTTGTTATTAAAGCTTAGCTGCAGTGCTTCATTTGCCATGAAAGAAGTGCTGGGGCCCAAGCAATTTTTTTACATTCATAACCGATGCGGCAAACCCAGGGGTGCCAGGGCTATGAACTGCCAAGCCTAGAGGTGCCACAAATTAAGCACCACTTAGCGCTCAAATCAGTTCAGTGGATTTGGATCTAGCCTGGCACTCAGGTGGGCTGAGTTCTGGTCTCAGCTCTATTACTGACCTTGGGTTAGTTATTTCTCCATCTGTAAAATGGGGACAATGCTTATTTGCCTAAATGTATTAAGTGCTTTGAGATCCATGGCTGGAAAGAGTTCTGTGTTATTATGGAAGGCCTCTGGTTGGCTACTGCTCTCACATGACCGTGTAACTGTATTCTGGTTACTGGTCTTTCCAGATGGGGGTGAGAGGGGATGTGAAACACGATCCAAAAATAACAGCTTCACAGAGCAATGAACGAGAGGAAGAGCTTGGGGGAAAAAAGATAAAGAGGGCAGAAATTACATGCAGAGTGATGGCTGCAAAATGAAAGAGACAAACAAACCTTTGTAGTTTTCATTCAGGTTGCTGCGTTTGGCCAATCTACTATAAACACCCCCACTCTTCCCCTCCTCTCTGCAGTCCTGCTTCCATCTCTGCCAGCAACATTCAAGGCCTTCTACATTCGACCTTGGGGTCAGCACCCCCTCAAATTGAAGGCTGTCTTTTTACTGACTGTGACATTGGGCGAGCCAGGCTTAAAAGTAGCTGAGTGACACCCAATGTTGGCCGAGTGCTGTTATTTTTGGATTGCATTACAACATCTCCCATATGGAAAGCCATAACTCCCGGGAGCCCATAAAGCACAAAAAAGAAAGGTTATGACCTCGTCAGTAAAATGGTAACTGCATTTTTCAGGGAGAAAAACTTTTTACAAGGCAGAGAAGCTTGTGGTTGGTGGGCAAGGAGGATAGCAAGAGGAGAGATGGGATTGAACGTGCCAACAGCATTCATCTAGGATCTACTGAAGGTTACAGTAGCATGGTATGTGGATATAATTACATTAGAACTTCGTTACCAATCCAGTTTTTTTTCCACCAGAAAAGCTGTTTGTCAGGGGGGAGGTGGATGAAAATATTTTGATTTGGGGATTTTCAGATGTTTGAAAACAAAGCGGAACATTTTCACTGACCGTTTCTATAGAAATGAAAAAAAGATGTTTGCTTTCATTGAAATGTTCCGTGGAAGGAAAATATATTCTAACCAGCTCCAGTCAAAGTCATGGCCCCATTTTACAGGTGGGGAAACAGGCAGTGAGTGGATGGGGCTTACCCAAGACCAGCACATTAAGTCAAGGTACCAATGGGCATATACCTCCAAGGTGCAAGATAATCACTGGGAGAGATGGTGCGTAAGGACGTGTGGCGTGTGGAACTGGTGGTCTAATCCTTCGAGGTCTTGGCAGGACCAACCCTCGGGCATTTCTCTCACCAGCGAGGCTGCAGCATGTGCCAAATTTCCATCAAGGGCCAATTTTGTCCATTTCTATGCAGATCTCTTTTGTCTTCAAATATAAAAAGCGCTGGGGGGTGTAGTGGAGGTTTTGAACATGGCTGCTGTCCTGTTGCATAGAGTTCTCCAGGCCAAGGACACCCGGCTTGCTGCCTTGTCAATGGTTCTTTAATACTGATCTGACAAGTTTTCTTTTCTCAGACAGAAAGGTTAGAGAAGAAACCACTTGTAAAAAGTGCCTGTGGGGCCTGCCTAGGCTCATACTTTGGAAGTGAGGGGCTTCAGAGTTGTGCTGAAAGATCTTTTCCACTGGCACATTTAACATCTTGTTTCTCATTTTCATTTGTTTCCCTAAGATCTTTTTCGTTGCCGTGTGTAGAAATCTGGGACCCTCCCACCCTGCAGGGTCCTAAAGCCAAGGCTCAGGCCTGAGCCTGGAAGTCCATACAGCAATGGAGTCTGAGCCCCGTGAGCCCGAGTCAGCTGGCACGGGCCAGCCGTGGGTTTGACTCTGCTGTGTAGACAAACCCTTTGCCAACCCGGATTCTGAGTCAAGCCTGAAATTCCCACTTAAGCTTTTGGGGTTTCAACAAAAAGGGGAAATGTTCAGCGGGATTTTGTTATTGTTGTTTTCCTCAACATTTTCCCTGGGAGAACGCCAGAGCCCCTTTTCCTACCAGCTCTAGTTATGAACTCTTATTGTTCTTCATCAAATCGCTAATGAAGCGCTATATAACCCTGGAGGAAATGGAAATGGTTAGTAAAAGGCCCATGTAGCGGAGTGGCTACCCCGCTCCTGCCCTGAGGGGGTTAAAGCAGCCTGGGAGATGGCTGTGACAGTAGAAGGCAGCAGGGCTGATTGGGGAAGCAGCCACAGCTGGGGGCCATGCCCCAATCAGGGCCCAGCTGGCCCAGTGGCGTAGCCAGGTTTAGAGCACAGGGGGGAGCGGAGCTAAAAAAAGGCATTTTAGCGGAGCTAAAAAAAAATGCTCCGCTCCGGCTGCAGTGCAGGTGCAAAAGGTGTCGGAGCACAAAAAAGGCGCCGCGTCTGCTCAGTGGGAGAGTGGCCGCTCCCGCTGCTCCCCCCCTGGCTACACTACTGAGCTGGCCCTATAAAGGCTGTTGAGGGAGAAGGCCTAGCTGCAGGAGCTAAGTAGAGTATTTAGATTGGAGCAGGGTTGGGGAAAGGCCAGAGGAACTGGGGCGCTCCAGCTAGGAAAGCCCCAGGCTGCGGCCTAGTGTTAAGCCCAACAGGTATTGGGGTTGCAGGGGCAGCCCAGGGTTAGACAGAGGCAGCAGGTCCAAAGCCAACCTTGCCTGTGATGAGTGGCTTATAATGCAGTCTGCCCCAGGGTGTTGGGGCTAGCTGGTGACTGGCAGTAGCCTACGACTGAGGCGAAGTGGGGATAATGGGTTGGGGGTTCCCCAGGAAGGGGAGACCCAGATCTGTGGGGTACTGCCAGGGAGCAACACCCCAGTTAAAGGAGCACCGGGGTGGGACACGGGGACAGCGGTCAGGCGGATCACCGGCCTGAAGAGGGTGCTCCGGAGCTGGACGAGCTAATTTCCCAAGACAACCAGCAGGGAGGCGCCGCAGGGGTAAGTCCGACCCGATTCTGCTTACAGCCCGGATAAGGACAAACTCTATCTTCAGAGACATACGTAGAGCTCCTATGAAAGCCAAAGAGAGCTGCAGGCGGAGAGCTGCGAATGGAATTTGTCTAGTTAGAGCAGGGACTGGAAGTTGTGGGTTGGGGCTAGGGCTGATTGTCAGTAAGTTCTGAGAATCCACACCTCCAGTGAGGCCATTGGTTCTATTCCTGGCCCTGATCCACTCTGTGATCTTTGAGTAGGTCACGCCACCGTTCTGTGCCTCAGTTTCCCCATCGGTCAACATGAGGCTAGGAACATGAGCCGCCTTTGTAAAGCACTTTGAGAGCCAAACTCCCACAGACACTGGCGGCGTGGGGTGGAACGGCACAGGAATGCCCGTTATTATTTATATAGCACCACAGGTACGGGTGGCCCTTCATAACAATTGAGGGGAAAAAATGAACGAGCTTTCATAGGAGACTAAAGAAAAAGGGCTCCCAGTGGGACCCTCTGATGCCTACTGTTACTGAGAGACTAGCAGTGCTGTCAACTCAGGGAAGAGAGAAACTGTTTATATAAAGAGTGTGTGGATTAATTGCAGTGGGACCTCATTCTAAACCAATATTTAGTCTAAAACCCTTCACTCTGTCAGTTCCCATGTCCACATGCCTGTTTCCACCAGTTAATAGCTCCATTTGTATTGTGGCTGTTAGTATTATGGCTGGAATCTCTATTTCATAGGGAAGAGCAGGGAGAGAAGAGCTAGGGGGATGGTGAAAGGGGGATCTTTACTAAAGCAGAGGATTCTGCATGTTTGCATTTACTTTTTAACCCTTTCACGAGACCCTTGACAATCACAAGTTATAGCAAGTCACTGACTCTACAGACTCTACAGGAGTCCTGGAAGGGCTTGGGTTCAGGGTGAGGGGTGAAATTAACCCCAGTGCAGGGGGCCAGCATGGGTCTTCTGTACCGTTTGGGTGTCACTTTCAGGGCTCTGTAGAGATGAATTAAACTCCAAGTTAAGTTAAAGTTCTATGTGGTTGCATAGAAGTGAAACAATTGTTTTATCGACAGTGATACATGGAGATGGCTTTGGATTGTTAGCACTCCAGGGTATGGATTGTCATTTTCAGCTAGCACAATGGGGTCCCAGCATGGTTGACCTCTAGGTGCTACCACAATATAAAGGTTTAATAATTAATATAAATAATAATCATGATTTTTTCCTCAAGTCATATTGAGCCAAAATCTGCCCTCACTTACATCCCTGGCATGCTGCTGAAGCCAATGTGATAACTAACTAATGGAGTGTTGTTAATAATCATTTGTGTCCATTCTTTACAAATACAAACATTAGCTGAACAACCTTAACTCAGCCTCTGATAGTGCAGCCTATCTCCCTTCTCCACTTGGACAGCTTTATCTTCACCGGAAGTGCTTACATGAGAATATGACCCACAGAACGCTGGGTGTATAACTAGTTTCATATACAGGGCTCGAATAGCGGGCATAATCCTGAGTCACTACCCGGTTACCGTGTGCTTCCTTTTCAAAGTAGTGTGGCCTCATAGACTCATAGACTTTAAGGTCAGAAGGGACCATTATGATCATCTAGTCTGACCTCCTGCACAATGCAGGCCACAGAATCTCACCCACCCACTCCTGGAATAATCCTCTCACCTATGTCTCAGCTATTGAAGTCCTCAAATCATGGTTTAAAGACTTCAAGATGCAGAGAATCCTCCGGTAAGTGACCCATGCCCCATGCTGCAGAGGAAGGCAAAAAACCTCCAGGGCCTCTGCCAATCTACCCTGGAGGAAAATTCCTTCCCGACCCCAAATATGGCGATCAGCTGAACCCCGAGCATGTGGGCAAGACTCACCAGCCAGACACCCAGGAAAAAGTTCTCTGTAGTAACTTCTAACATCCCATCATTGACCATTGGTCCTATTTACCACTGATGGCAATTAATTGACCTTTAACTAAGATCATGTTATCCCATCAAACCATCCCCTCCATAAATTTATCTAGCTTAATCTTGAAGCCAGTTAGGTCTTTTGCCCCCACTGCTTCCCTTGGAAGGCTGTTCCAGAACTTCACTCCTCTGATGGTTAGAAACCTTCATCTAATTTCAAGTCTAAACTTCCTGATGGCCAGTTTATATCCATTTGTTCTTGTGTCCACATTGGTACTGAGCTGAAATAATTCCTCTCCCTCCCTGGTATTTATCCCTCTGATATATTTAAAGAGAGCAATCATATCTCCCCTCAGCCTTCTTTTGGTTAAGGTAAACAAACCAAGCTCCTTGAGTCTCCTTTCATATGACAGGTTTTCCATTCTTCAGATCATCCTAGTGGCCCTTCTTTGTACCTGTTCCAGTTTGAATTCATCCTTCTTAAACATGGGAGACCAGAACTGCACACAGTATTCCAAATGAGGTCTCACCAATGCCTTGTATAACGGTACTAACACCTCCTTATCTCTACTAGAAATACCTCGCCTAATGCATCCCAAGACCGCATTAGCTTTTTTCACGGCCACATCACATTGGCGACTCATAGTCATTCTGTGATCAACCAGGACTCCGAGGTCCTTCTCCTCTTCCGTTACTTCCAACTGATGCGTTCCCAGCTTATAACTAAAATTCTTGTTATTAATCCCTAAATGCATAACCTTACACTTCTCACTATTAAATTTCATCCTATTACTATTACTCCAGTTTACAAGATCATCCAGATCTTCCTGTAGGATATCCCGATCCTTTTCTGAATTGGCAATACCTCCCAACTTTGTGTCATCTGCAAACTTTATTAGCACACTCCCACTTTTGGTGCCGAGGTCAGTAATAAACAGATTAAATAAAATTGGTCCCAAAACTGAACCTTGAGTAACTCCACTAGTAACCTCCCTCCAACCTGACAGTTCACCTTTCAGTATGACCCGCTGTAGTCTCCCCTTTAACCAGTTCCTTATCCACCTCTCAATTTTCATATTGATCCCCATCTTTTCCAATTTAACCGATAATTCCTCATGTGGTACTGTATCAAATGCCTTACTGAAATCGAGGTAGATTAGATCCACTGCGTTTCCTTTATCTAAAAAATCTGTTACTTTCTCAAAGAAGGAGATCAAGTTGGTTTGGCACGATCTACCTTTTGTAAAACCATGTTGTAATTTGTCCCAATTGCCATTGACCTCAAGGTCCTTAACTACTTTCTCCTTCAAAATTTTTTCCAAGACCTTGCATACTACAGATGTCAAACTAACAGGCCTGTAGTTACCCGGGTCACTTTTTTTCCCTTTCTTAAAAATAGGAACTATATTAGCTATTCTCCAGTCAAACGGTACAACCCCTGAGTTTAGAGATTCATTAAAAATTTTTGCTAATGGGCTTGCAATTTCATGTGCCAGTTCCTTTAATATTCTTGGATGAAGATTATCTGGGCCGCCTGATTTACTCTCATTAAGTTGTTCAAGTTTGGCTTCTACCTCGGATATGGTAATATCTACCCCCACATCCTTATTCCCATTTGTCATGCTGCCACTATTCCTAAGCTCCTCATTAGCCTCATTAAAGACTGAGGCAAAGTATTTGTTTAGATATTGGGCCATGCCTAGATTATCCTTAACCTCCACTCCATCCTCAGTGTTTAGCGGTCCCACTTCTTCTTTCTTTGTTTTCTTCCTATTTATATGGCTATAAAACCTTTTACTATTGGTTTTAATTCCCTTTGCAAGGTCCAATTCTACATGCCTTTTAGCCTGTCTCACTTTATCCCTACATGCTCTGACCTCAATAAGGTAGGTTTCTTTGCTGATCCCTCCCATCTTCCACTCCTTGTATGCTTTCTGTTTTTTCTTAATCACCTCTCTGAGATGCTTGCTCATCCAGCTTGGTCTAAACCCCCTGCCTAGTAGATAAAGCACTGGGCCAGGACTCTTAAGACCTGAGTTCTGGCTCTGGTTTACTGGGTGACCTTAGTCAATTCTCTGTGCTTCAGTTTCTCTGTGAAATGATTAATTCACACCAGCCCCAGAGATTTTGGCAGATGATCATGAAGGTGACATGGCTCTCCAGCTAAGCTCTACATGTCACCAAACCATTACCTGGTGGGCCAGGATGACCTGTACGCCACAGAAAAGGTGAGGGGAGAAAGGACATAAGTAGGATAACTTATAAAAGGGATGTGTCAGCACTTAGTGTATCATCATTTACACACAAAGTCTTTAACCCCCTTTCACAGTAAGTTCTCTTACATCTCAAGCAAGTCCGAAGTTTCCCAGGGAGACAGGACCCAACCTTGTGCTCCACTCTCCATTTTCTTCAGTACTTTTTCAGTACTGATTGCTTCTCCTGGAATGAGCTGGGTCTGGCTTATATAGACTCCCAGCGGCCTTTGAGGGTATTGCTTAACTGGAGTAAGCAGCTTGTTTGTTTTTTTCTCCCCCCATGTGAAAGTTTGCACTGTCACACTCCCTATCTGTATGAGGCTAATGCTACTGACCTCCTTTGCACAGCACTTTGAGATCTATGTATGAACAGCGCTAGATAAGAGCTTGATGTTATTGCTATTACTATTTCGACATA
Source organism: Macrochelys suwanniensis (assembly GCA_033296515.1). Classification (NCBI taxonomy): domain Eukaryota; kingdom Metazoa; phylum Chordata; order Testudines; family Chelydridae; genus Macrochelys; species Macrochelys suwanniensis. The sequence goes on from CM065796.1 coordinate 13,288,418, forward strand.
CAAAACATCATTTTATGATCCCAGCCTAAGAGGGCTATATATGTTGCTAAACATTTGAGGGCTTGATTTTCAGGGGTGCTAAGCATTCGGCAAAGATTTTCAAAAGTGGGTGCCTTAACTTAGTCTCCTAAGTCCATATCTAGGTGCCCGAATACATTACTGAATTTTGGGAAGTGGTAAGCAAGTCTCATTGGCTTAAGTGGAAGCTACTGAGTGTTCAAGACTTTAGAAAATGAGGCCACTTATTTAGGTGACTAAATGTGATTTTGGAAGGCAGGCATTAGACACACATTTTAGAAAACCATGGGCCACACTTCCCATAGTGTTCAATGATCTCACAAAACTGGGTGACTGGGCAACAACTTGGCATATGAAATTCAATGTTGATAAATGCAAAGTAATGCACATTGGAAAACATAATCCCAGCTATACATATAACATGATGGGGTCTGAATTAGCTGTTACCACTCAAGAAAGAGATCTTGATGTCATTGTGGATAGTTCTCTGAAAACATCCACTCAAAGTGCAGCGGCAGTCAAAAAAGCAAACAGAATGTTGGGAATCATTAGGAAAGGGATAGATAATAAGACAGAAAATATCACATTGCCTCTATATAAATCCATGGTATGCCCACATCTTGAATACTGCTTGCAGACGTGGTCACCCCATCTCAAAAACAATATATTGGAATTGGAAAAGGTACAGAAAAGGGCAACAATAATTATTAGGGGGATGAAACAGCTGCCATATGAGGAGAAAGTAATAAGACTGGGACATTTCAGCTTGAAAAAGAGATGACTAAGGGGGGTTATGATAAAGGTCTATAAAATCATGCTGGTGTGGAGAAAGAAAATAAGGAAGTTTTATTTAGTTCTTCTCATAACACAAGAACTAGGAGTCACCAAATAAAATTAAAAGGGAACAGGTTTAAAACAAACAGGAAATATTTCTTCACACAACTCACAGTCAACCTGTGGAACTCTTTGCCAGAGGATGTTCTGAAGGCCAAGTCACTAACAGAGTTCAAAAAAGAACTAGATAAGTTCATGGAGGATAGGTCCATCAATGACTATTAGCCAGGATGGGCAGGGATGATGTCCCGAGCCTCCATGTGCCAGAAGCTGGGAATGGGCAACAGCAGATCACTTGATTAACTGTTCTGTTCATTCCTTCTGAAGCACCTGGCATTGGCCACTGTCGGAAGACAGGACACGGGGCTAGATGGACCATTGGTCTCACCCAGTGTGGCCGTTCTTATGTGAGAGTAGTGATGCTCAGCACCATTGAAAAACAGTCCCACTCTCTGATAACAATGTTATGCCAAGCGGCCTGTACACCCTTTGTGTATAATGGCGAATGGCTGTTTCCTTTCATTAGTATGCAGGGGTGTAATCAGGAAGGCCAAAGCACAATTGGAGTGCAGCTAGCAAGGGGTGTGAAGGGTTTCTACAGGAATGTTAGCAACAAGAAGGTGGTCAGGGAAAGTGTGGGACCCTTACTGAATGGGGGAGGCAACCTAGTGACAGAGGATGTGGAAACAGCTGAAGTACTCAATGCTTTTTTTGCCTCGGTCTTCACAGACAAGGTCAGCTCCCAGACTGCTGCACTGGGCAGCACAGTATGGGGAGGCGGTGAGCAGCCCTCAGTGGTGAAAGAACAGGTTAAGGACTATTTAGAAAAGCTGGACATGCACAAGTCCATGGATCCAGATCTAATGCATCCGAGGGTGCTGAGAGAGTTGGCTGATGTGATTGCAGAGCCATTGGCCATTATCTTTGAAAACTCGTGGCAATCGGGGGAGGTCCCGAATGATTGGAAAAGGGCAAATATAGTGCCCATCTTTTAAAAAGGGAAGGAGAATCCAGGGAACTATAGATCAGCCAGCCTCACCTCAGTGCCCAGAAAAATTATGGAGCAGGTTTTCAAGGAATCAATTTTGAAGCACTTGGAGGAGAGGAAGGTGATCAGGAACAGTCAACATGGATTCCCCAAGGACATGTCATGCCTGACAACCTGATTGCCAATATCCACAGAGCCAGTTATCTCATGATAGAAGGCAAAGTGGTGGACATGCTATACCTTGACTTTAGCAAAGCTTTTGATATGGTCTCCCACAGTATTCTTGCCAGCAAGTTAAAAAAGTAGGGATTGGATGAATGGACTATAAGGTGGATAGAAAGCTGGCTAGATTGTCGGGCTCTATGGGTAATGATCAATGGCTCAATGTCCAGTTGGCAGCTAGTATCAAGCGGAGTGCCCCAGGGGTCTGTCCAGGGGCTGGTTTTGTTCAACATCTTTATTAATGATCTGGATGATGGGATGAGTTGCACCCCCAGCAAGTTTGTGGATGACACTAAGCTGGGGGGAGAGGTAGATACACTGGAGGATAGGGTCCAGAGTGACCTAGACAAATTGGAGGATTGGGCCAAAAGAAATCTGATGAGGTTCAACAAGGACAAGTGCAGAGTCCTGCACTTAGGACGGAAGACTCCCATGCACTTTACAGGCTGGGGACTGACTAGCTAAGAAGCAGTTCTGCAGAAAAGGACCTGGGGATTACAGTGGATGAGAAGCTGGATATGAGTCAACAGTGTGCCCTTGTTGCCAAGAAGGTTCATGGCATATTGGGCTGCATTAGTAGGAGCATTGCCAGCAGATCGAGGGAAGTGATTATTCCCCTCTATTTGGCACTGGTGAAGCCACATCTTGAGTACTGTGTCCAGTTTTGCCCCCCCCCCCTTCGGAAAAGATGTGGACAAATTGGAGAGAGTCCAGCGGAGGGCAACGAAAATGATTAGGGGGCTGGGGCACATGACTTATGAGGAGAGGCTGAGGGAACTGGGCTTCTTTAGTCTGCAAAAGAGAAGAGTGAGGGGGGATTTGATAGCAGCCTTCAATTACCTGAAGGGGGGTTCCAAAGAGGATGGAGTTAGGCTGTTCTCAGTGGTGGCAGATGACAGAACAAGGAGCAATGGTATCAAGTTTCAGTGGGGGTGATCTAGGTTGGATATTAGGAAACGCTATTTCACTAGGAGGGTGGGGAAGCACTGGAATGGGTTACCTAGGGAGGTGGTGGAATCTCCTTCCTTAGAGGTTTTTAAGGCCAGGCATGACAAAGCCCTGGCTGGGATGATTTAGTTCATGTTGGTCCTGCTTTGAGCAGGGGGTTGGTCTATATGACGTCCTGAGGTCTCTTCCAACCCTAATCTTCTATGATTCTATGCTGCTAGTATGGTTTGACACCTGGCAGAGTTCTGCTGCTGAGGACCCCCTCAGACAATCCAGTAGGGTAGCACATTCACGGTCAGCCTACGATGAAGAGTTTAATTGGGCAATTCACAATGTGCTCAGTGTGTTTACCCCTTGTTCCTGTTTGTGAATTACCCGCAAACAGGCTTGTGCTCTGATGAATGTGAGCTGAATGCACACTTCACGCAAACACATTGCAGGCTGCGGGCTGTCAGCAGACTCTCCATGTAGGGCCCGTCTACACTGCAGCTTGGGGTGTGGTTGCAGCTCACTTAGGTGTACCAAATCTAACAAGCCTGAGCACTAATAGCAGTGAAGTCATAGCAGCACTGGCTTCAGCACGGGCTGTACATATAGGGTAAATACGCGAATGGCTAGCCTAGGCCCTGCTGATAAACTGGTATTATGACTTGAGCTAGCTTGGATCCAGCTAGATCCAAACTAACTGGAGTAAGTCTACCAGTGCTGCAATCCAGGGCCGGCTCCAGGCACCAGCCTTCCAAGCTGGTGCTTGGGGTGGCAGGCGAGCATGGGGCGGCAGTCCGAGTCCCGCGGCAGCAATTCGGCGGCTGGTCCGCTCTTCCCGCCGCCGAATTGCCGCCGCGGGACTCGGACTGCTTCCCCATTCTCGCCTGCCGCGGCGGCAATGGGGCAGCAGGTCCGCCGCTCTCCCCTTGGCACCGCGGACTGGGACTGCCTGCGTCAGGGGCGGAGCCGCCACCCCTGCTTGGGGCGGCAAAATTGTTGGAGCCGCCTCTGCTGCAATCACACCTCCAAGTTGCAGTGTGGACAGACCCTTAGAGTAGGATTTTCAAATGAAAGTCACTTGGAGTCAGGCAGTTAACCTCCACTTGCATCTTTATAAATCTACTGCCTATAGGTGTGCTTTCCAAAAGTGCCTCAGTGACTCAGGCACACAAGTCTATTTAATTTTCAATGGGTCCTGTGCTCCTAAATCCCTTTTGCAAATCCCACCCTTGAATCCTTAACCTTATTCACTCTTCGTGATAATGTGTGAGATCACATGCGTTTGTTTCTGTTGCCTGTTCACTGTTTGATTTTCCTGCAGTCATTTATAAAATTGATTTAGAGATGGGCTCCCAAACACAAAATCCTTGCAAACTCATATTCGCATGACTGTTTGTGAAACATTTCCTTTCCAGGAATATTATTGTGAGAAAACCGGTCCTCCACACTCCAGAGGGTGGGGAGCAAAGACCCCAGTGAATCTGTGGTTTTTATGCAAACAAATGTTCACAAATATTTTCTTGCCGTCTTATTATTCTCATTATTATTAATCTAGTTGGCGAGCTGGCTAAAATTTTTCTATCCAAAAATAAATTTGTTTGTGGTGGAATTTCCCCCCTAAATTTTCATTTCACTTGAAATTTTCCAGTTTTGATATAAAAAACTTGAAGCATCTTCGCCCCCGCCTCCCAACATTTTAAAGTTTTTAATTGAAAGGAAATGAACAATATTCACAGGCAATTTTGGGGAAAAAAAAAGAAAGAAAACCCCACCATTTCCCCCTCTAAATTGCCAGTGAACAACAATTGGCATTTTATGGACAGATCTAATTATTTATATAAGTCGTGGAGTTTTTTTAAACCTCATGCATCTCACTGTCTGGAGACTTTTCCTGACATTGAGCCTAATTTTGCTCTTGTTAATTTCAGCCAGCATATCCTAATTTCACCCACTTCTCAAAATTCAACCATTTATTTAGGCACCTAGATATGGACTTGGGAGACTTAAGGTTAGGCACCCACTTTTGAAAATCTTGGCCCTAGTGCTTAGCAACTCGGAATAAATAATTCCTCTCTCGTGTTCCTTCTGCACTTGCTTTTTGGTCTCCAAAGACGCCAAAACACAAAAATAAACAGAGCAGACCCAGTTTCTGAGCAGCCTTTATGACCCCCAGCTCTCAGGGAGGCTGGGCGACATCTCAGCAGCAGATCAGCCATTCTTGACTCACAGACACTTTTATTTTTGTGGCTCCGTTTCCTTCGAGAAGTTTGCACCTGTTTTCAGAAACCACCCAAATTTCAACACACACAACAGAGATGCCAGGCCAGACAGTCACCATGGTGGCGAGATGCTATCACAGCTGCAACCTTAAGAAGAAAAGGCGGTGACAAACACCCAGCTCTGCATTAGATCTGATGCTCGTGAAGTTAAGGACGTCTCTGTTTTTAGTGGCTTTGGTAACACAGTTATTTATACACATCTCTTTTGGCTGGAACTTGGTGCAAGAGAGACTGTTTCTGGTACCCGTTTAGAATCCCTTGTTTAATAAGAGATACAGCACAACAATGCTTCCTGCATTATAAGGCAAGCCCAAATTAGCTTACTACTGACATGTCAGACTAGATGATCATAATGGTCCCTTCTGACCTTAAAGTCTATGAGTCTATGTCCCACCCTATGTTGCATAGAGGTGCTAGTGGGGAAGAAATTGTCTCCTGTTCCATGCAACCACAGAGTAAGATTCCGTAGGATGTTACTATGTCTAAGAAAAGGTAGCTTCAAACAATGTGAACACCAGGGATGTGCGTGGGGATCCAAACCATGACTTTCTGCACCAAAAGACCTTGAACTAGAGCAGTAACTCGCTGAACAGTGGGTATGTAGCAGGCTGTTTCAGTTACTGGAACCAGCCACTAGAGGGAGACAAAATCATGCTATTCTACCAGGAAGGGGGCTACAGGTAGGGTGACCAGATGTCCCGATTTTATAGGGACAGTCCTGATTTTTGGGTCTTTTTCTTGTATAGGGTCCTATTACCCCCCACCCCCTGTCCCGATTTTTCACACTTGCTGTCTGGTCACCCTAGCTACAGGTAATGCAGTAAGGTCCCAGCAGGGCATGGCTGGCCGGCTAGGGAGAAAAGTCAGCTCCTTCCCCCAACACAGGGCACAGGGTAGTTAGCAGAATACATCACCAGGGTTGCACAGTGCTATTTGGGCTATCTGGGCCATAGGACCAGAGCAATGACATGGTGCTCCCAGCAGGGCAGCCATCCCCACAACCTATCCTAAGCTATCCAGCCCCCTCCATTGGCTTCATGAGTGTGAGGAGAATCAGACCCATTTGCCTTTCCCCACGCCCCCTCCAGTTTCCAGTCAGTGCCCTGCCCGAGTGTTGCAAGAGCCTGAGTGTCATTGGAGAGTGTTCTGCTCTGTGAATATTTACCAAGCGCTGTAAATCCCAAACCATGAGAGAGCTGTAGGCACTGGAGAAGACTGTGGGAAATCGCTACGTAAGGCAGGAGAGTTTTAGCATTCACTGAAGTGATTATTGCTTCCCCAGCCTTTTCCCACCCTTCAGTGCAAAACAGATCCACAGAATAATAAGAAACATGCTCAACAGCTTGGTCCGGCGACCTGGGGGGAAGGAGGCAGATGAAGCAGCTACAGGCTACGTCTCTCGTGTCATTCCCCTCATTGGTCCCATTCCTCACTTTCCCACTTTATTTATGGGCAGAGCTATTTCTCCGCGGCACCTTCAAGTTAACCCTTTGCCTACTGGCAGCAGAAATACAAGGGATGAGGTTTTCCAAAGAGATCTGTGCATTGGGTTCAGAGCACTTTTAAAAATCTGACCCTTAGGTAGGCACCTACATTTGAATATCAGGATCAGAGCCCAATCAGATCTACCTGGGAAAACACTTGCATTTACACAGAGCTCAGCTGGCTTCCATCCAGTTGGAGCATCAGAGTCTATGGGGTATGCCAAAGCCCATTGATGAAGGCTGTAGTAAAGCCAGGCTTAGAACCCGAGTCGCCGGAGCGCTTGGTCCAGGCCTCACCCCAAGACCACCCTTCCTCCTTGGACCTTAGTCTTTGAGTTCGAGACACGAAGCAAAAATCTGCCCGGCTCCCCTACACATGTGCAGCTGCCGCTGCCCCGTGTATGACAGCAGTATCAGCACCACGCTTAATCCTGCTTTTCTACAGGGTCTGCTTAAGATCTTCAAATTCGGGAGCTCCCCAAACAGGCTGCTACAGACCTCTCTATGGGCCCAGTCCTGGCAGCATTACTTACGATGACTGGTCGCTTACTCCATGTGCAGTTCCAGTGAAACCAGTAGGGTCACAGGTGGAGCAAGGTGCTACTCAAAGGACTTGGTTCCCCTTTATATTAAGGCCCCTTTACACTGCCAGAGAGGTGTAGAGGGGCCTCAAGACCAGATTTTCCAAGGTATTTAGGTGCCTAGTGGGATTTTCAAATGTGCCTAAGGAAGTTAGGTGCCCGACTCCTGTGGGAGTTAGGTGTCTTGCTTTTGAAAATCTCACTAAGCACCTAAATACCTTGGAAAATCTGGCCCTTAGCATCAATGAAGAATCAGGCTACGTATGGAGAAGCCTATCATCCGGACCTGTGTTTGCAATCACACCTGATTTTAAGATTCTTTAGGACTCTTGGGTGCTTCACGAGCCTATGAATGGCGATTGTGATGATAATATTTATTGTGATGATAATATTTGGCTGAGCACTGGCGCTAGGCAACAAAAGTGGCTAAACACCCAAGATAACTGGGGAGGAAATAATTCCTGCTCATGCCTATGTTATAGAGTGCATTCAAAACGGCTGCACACAATAGCGACTCCCCCAGGACGTGAGGTTGCCCTGAGTTGGAATGTAACTGAAGCAAGCTTCATGGATCACAGCTGATGTGTAGCAGATTAAATGCCAGCTTTGGGCCAAGCTGGGAGCTGGTTCTTCTCGTGTATCACTCTTGTTTTAATACTAAAGAAATACGAAGGAACAAAATACCTGCATCAAAATATTTCGTGGCCCATGGCTCTTTCTGAGAACAGATTGTGACTGTTTGTAGAGAGTAAGGCCAGAAGGAAGCACGAGATCATCTAGTCTGACCTCCTGTATATATCGCAGGCCAGATAATTTCACCCAGTTGCTCCTGCATTTGAGCCCAATAACTTGTGTTTGGCTAAAGCGTCGCCTCCAGCGAGACGCCCAGTCTAGCTCTGAAGCTGTCAAGAGATGGAGAATCTGCCACTTCCCTTGGTAGCTGGTCCCAATAGTTAATCACCTTCTCTGTTAAAAGCAGAGGCCTTATTTCTAATTTGAATTTGTCTGGCTTTGTCTTCCAGCCATTGGCTTTCATTAGGTCTTTCTCTGTTAGATTAAAGAGCCCTTTAGTAGCTGAGTGAAGGAGGCTACTGGATGGGTAGTCGCCCAGTATTTCTCTCTCTTGGCTCCCATTACTGAGCAACAGTGTACAGCACCCCCGGTGAGATGGGGGAGCATCACTGCCCCCATTTTTCGGATGGGGAAGCCACAACACGGAGAGATGAAGTGACTTGTCTAAGGTCATACATGGAGTCTGGGGGCGGGGCGGGAGGAGCTGTGGGGCAGGAGACCAGCAGCCCTGATGGTTGGAAGTCTTTAAAGTGGTGGGGTCAGGGGGAAGAGAAGCAGGGATGGCTCCATCAACAGCCGATCTGCAGAGCTCAGCTCATGAGTTTTCCCCAGTCTCACCCGAGCAACACCACTTGGGACATAAAACAGAACACTGTCACTTTAAAAGTGGCACCTCAGGGTCCCATGGGAGTTTTTGCCTCATGGCGCTTATGCCGTCCTTTGTCCTTCAGACATGACGGCTGTCACTGACGAGAGATGGTCACGGTCTGTCCTCCCTGAGGATGGAAGCCAAAATGGCGCCTCTATGACGCAGCCACGTTTTGCTGGAGGAGATACGTGAAACGGAGATGTTTTCATGAAGGAAAGTTTTTCCCTCTCACCTATGAGGACTGGGGATTCCAGCTCAGTCAGAGACCATTCAGTTTGCATTTAGAGTAGGTCAGAAATGGAAACGAATCTGTAGGTCTCTCCGCATATGCTCACTCTGTGCACCTTAAACGAAGCGGAGTATGGCCAACTCCAAACACTCCACAATTCTGAGGCAGGCTCCAAAAGAAATCAGGAGATTGGGTTAAAAATCAGGGGTATTTTGTGTGTGTTTGCGTTTGTTTAAATACATTTTCATTCGTTTTATTTATGGTGAAGGTCTTTGATCCCTCGGGGAGTACTCAGGTCATGTTTTCCAGCTTCCCTTCTTCACCATGAAGTTTAGAATATTACTCTTTTTTTTAAAAGCAAAAGCAGAGGCTGTCATGTAATCACCTGACTCCAGTAGCTGAGGCTTTAAGCCAAACACCAAGTATAGTGGGGCTCATAGAAAAAAATTGTGAGCATCGGCAGGACTGGAAGCAACACATTACAACCTGGCACTGTGCAACACTTTTTGCTCCAGAGAGGTTCCAGGCTAGAATACTAAAATGTCCTGAAGGCCAAGACTGAGGTCTATCCGCAGAGCTGTGCACAGGGGTCCACAGCTGGAAGAGCAGGGGGTGCTGTGGTCAGAGCTGAGATGCATCAAAGGAGGTGAGCGGGAGGACACAGGACGAATAGCTTGGGGTGCTGCAGGTGAGGACTGAGATGGATCAGCAGAGCTGCAGATGGGACACCAGGTCTAGTCAGCCCTGAGCTGCATTGGCAAGGGCAGCAGTGTGGCAAGTTTGCCCACTTCCACAGGCACCAAAAACCTCCTGCGTCTCAGGACAGAGCATGGGGGAGGCGTATGGCCTTCTGGTAACAACAGCACATAAATCTGCTTTGCATTGCTCCCATCCATGCCGAGAGGTCGTGTTAGGGATTGGGGTTCTGTTTATTGACAAGGTCACGACCTCGCCTGTTTATGACCCCCAGGAGACCTGTGCATGGAAACGGGATTTGTAATGTAACACTAACAATAACACACTAGAGACAGCCGTGACAGGGTCGTTTTCTCCTACACGCCACAGCTGGTTCCCAAGGATGGAAACATGCAGGGGAAAGGGCAAGGAAGCAGAAGAGGTGCACGTTTGCTCTGCTCGATCCCAAGGAGGCAGGGGTGGACAGATGGTCGATGAGTCTGCTTCATCGGAGGGGTGGGGCACGGGTACTGCTGCAAAGGATTCTGGGGCACGGTTGGGACAAGCTGCCAGCTGAAGTTGACTGGGCAGAAAAGGATACTGGGCAGAGAATGGGGACATCCCTCTGAAGGAATTAATGACCCGGGTAGGAGCCTGGAGGACAGCAGGCACGAAGAACACTTGGGGGGTGGGGAAACACGCTGGGCCAAATTCAATGGAGTTAATAGCAGGTGAGAATTTGGCCCCTCACCTTTGCTGACGGTGCTATTGTCCCGGAGGCTCACGCATGTCCTGGAGCACAGAGATCAGTGAAGAAACCTAAGTCGGTGGGACTTGGGCTCCTAGGAGACTTAGGACTGAACGTTCCAAAGAATTTAGGTGCCTGGAAAAACCGCCGTGAGTCTCAAAGCCTGAGTTCGCTACCTAGGCTCCTACACAAGGAATGGGGTAAATAGATGCCTTACACTGTGATTCCCAAAATCCAGAAGGTTAGGCAGAGAGCTGCCACACAGAGGATGGAGGGTGCTAAGCCCCATGCCCCTCTCAGAGACCCGTGCCTGAGTCCAGGCTGCATGGAGGATCCTTCAGCTTGTGATTCTCAGCCAGGACTTCTCCTTTTACTACTCCATTTTAGCAAGACGCTGCAGGGAAGGACTTCCTTCGTATCTTTCAGCCCCATGGTTCAGGAGATGGGAGAAGGGATTTGAACAAGGATCTGCCATCTCTCGGGCATGGGCTCTTATCCTTGGGCTATAGTGATGGAAGAGTCCCTTACTCTCTGTTGTTGACTCTGTTGCACTGTGGATAAGTAACAAAAGACTCACCAGAGCAGGAAGGCTGGATCTTGGTTTACCCACACCTTGGCCGAGTGCACTAACTACCAAACTACAGAGTCGTTCTCATGCTTGTGCCCCCTCTGTTTCTCTCTCTCCCTCTGGCCTAAAGGACCCTTTAAGGGTCAAAAATATCTTCCGTTTTTTCAACCAGCTCCAATTGCAACTCAGGGACCATAGAACGAGAGCTGCATTGACCATGGAGAAGCGAGCGACAATCGCACTGTGGCAGCTTGCAAAGCCGGATTGCTACTAGTCAGTGGGAAATCGTTTTGGAGTTGGACAACCCTGTGTGGAGGCTGTTGTCATAGGGCAAGTGCATAGGGCCATTAATCGCCGCCTCCTATGCAGGACTGTGATTCTTGGCAACGTGCAGGACATAGTGGATGAATTTGCAGCAAGGGGCTTCCCAAATTGTGGTGGGGCGATAGACAGCAGACGCATCCTATTTTGGGACCAGTCTATCTGGGCACAGAGTACATCGAGAGAAAAGGCTATGTTTTTAATGGTTATGCAAGCATTGGTAGATCACCGGGGGTGCCTCACTGACATTGGGGTGTGTGGTCAGGGCAGGTGCATGATGCGCACATCTTTAAGAACACAGGACTGATCAGAAAGCTACAAGCAGGAACATTCTTTCCTGACCAGCAGATTACCACTGGTGAAGTTGAAATGCCAATAGTGATTCTGGGGGACCCAACCTATCTCTGGCTCATGAAGCCAGACACTGGCCACCTGGACAGCACCAAGGAAAAAGTTTCACCTACCGGCCCAGCAGGTTCGGAATGACAATTGTCTGTGCTTTCAGTAGATGGAAGGGACTCTGGTGGTGTTTACTTGCAAGATTGGGTCTCAGGGAGAAAAAATAACCCACTGCTTATAGGAGCCTGTGGTGTCCTGCATAACATCTGTGCCACCAGGGTGGAGTGGAGCGGCTGTCTGCTGCCTTTGAACAATCCAACCCAAGGTTCATTACAAGAGCTGAGCGTGGAGCTGGGTGGGCGAGGGAGGCTTTGGAAGAGCACTCAGCTACTGTAGCATTCTCTAGGCTGCAACATTGGGTGCTGCTAAGAATTATGTAGTACTTGCTGTACATTCGTAAATAGGACCTGGTATTTTCCTGGACCTAGGAGTTCTGTAGTGCTTGGCGTGCATTTATAAGTACTGTTTGCTTGGAACACCGCTGTGCATTCTGCAGTTTTTGTTGTGAACTCATAAAGTTAATTTGGCTGTCTAAAGATAGAACTTTATGGAGTGGGGAAACAGTGCAGAAAAACAATGTGCAAAAAACTCGCAGGCAATGTGATACACATTTTTGACATAAACTAATGGGCTGGAATGTTAAAATTGGAATGGAAGTGAACATTTCTGTTCATGTGAGTGCACAAATATAGTCTGTTGTGGCTACACATACACCAGCCATAGTTCTCACGTTAGTGTACGTGAAACTGTGGTTTTCCTTGCTGTGCCCCATCCTTACGCAGCCCATGATGCCATGTGATATGTGTGGCCCTGATCCCAGGTGGCACTTTAGGTGCAACTAGAATACAAACCACAATACTAACCTCAGCTAAAAAGATTTGGTTCTAAAACATAAGGTAAAAGTGAGGGAAGGTAAAAGTGAGGGAAGAGAATGTGTCTTTTCCCGCAAACTGCTCATCCTAACCCTGCCAGCAGAGGTCCAGTGAGAGCATAATAGTAAAGAATATTTTGCCTTTCTATAGTCCACTTCCATCCACGAATTCCAGAAACCTTCACAAACACTACTGAGGAAACCTCATCGTTCTCTGTGTGACTATGATGGTTTGTCATCCCCATTTTACAGATAGGGGAAACTGAGTCACACAGGGGCAAAGCGACTTGCCCAAGGCCATGCAGGAAATGTTATGGTAGAGTCTGGGGCTCTGAGCCTGCCTTAGGGACCTCTAGCAAGGCCCCCTCACTTCACTGGGACTCCACAAGCATCCTGATCTGAGCTCTGTACCAGATTCTCCACTCCAAACACCCCAAGCCACTGTCCTAACCACTAGCCCATGTTTCCTCCCCTTGCCTTTATTTTCACTCACCACCCAGGTGCAAACACAACTATTGAGCAAGGCAAGGTTTGGAAAAGGGCCTTATGTTTGTTACCTCTGGGGCCTGGAGTTATCAAAATAGGAACGATATTTCCTCCTCTGCCTTTTTCTGAACGCCCATCCCCTGACAGGGTAAATCCCCCTTCCTCTTAATCTCTCGGTTTTACACATCAAGTGGCAAAGAGATAACCATATCACCTGGATCAATGAAGCGTCTTCTGGGCTAAGTTTTTTCCCTCCCGCACGTTATCAACCCTGGGTTGATATCCGCTATTGATACCACCGCAGGGACTTCCGTATTCTTTTTCAAAGGCCTGTGATAACGTTTTGGAACTAGGTTTGCTCCCACCTTTGAAGGCCAGTCCATCGCCCGTTGAAGGCTCTGGAAAGACTCCTGTTGTCTTCACTGGGGACTGGATCAGGCCCGAACACAGAACTGAGGATGTAGCTATGGTGAACAATTCAGAGAACTGAAGGAGATGAAGCGTGAACCAGCCAGGTTCTCTAAGAATGGCCTCAAGGCAGGAATGATCATTCTCCCTTCCAAGTGGGTAGAGAGAGACCCAGGGCAGTGCTTCTGCAGGCCAGATCCTCGCCTCTGTCCCAGCTACCCAAATACCCCCGGCACCTCTGGAGATGATGACACTGAAATCTGAATGGCTCAGTGCTGACCACACTTCACCCATTCCTCCTGAGCCAAGGAGGCGTTAGGGGACTATGGGAAGCATGGAAGATGGCTGGCTGGGAAATGATGGAGCGGACGGAGGAACGGGGGGATACCTTGCAACTTACCAACTAACAATTCCACCCCCTTCCCTGGAGAAATACCTAGAATCCTCTCCGGTGGGATCTATGGGGCTGACTTCTCCTAATGCAATTACTGCCCCCCAGAGGTGGGGGTAAGATTTAAATATATGGAGATATGCCTATCTCATAGAACTGGAAGGACCTTGAAAGGTCATCGAGTCCAGTCCCCTGCCTTCACTAGCAGGACCAAGTACTGTTCCCTGACAGATTTTTGCCCCAGATCCCTAAATGGCCCCCTCAAGGATTGAACTCACAACCCTGGGTTTAGCAGGCCAATGCTCAAACCACTGAGCTATCCCTCCCTGCTTTGTTGCAGCCTTGAGCACAAAGAACATTTCCCCCCCCCACACACACCCCATTAAAAATACAATGCATTAATGCAAAGACTCCATTCAGTGTTGACACACTGCATTAACAATGCAGCAAATCATATGCCAGCTCATTATGCCTAAATTAACTGCTCATTTTTTCTACATAGACAATGAATATGGCTAGAGACCATTACACAAAGTGTTCTTTGCTATTGTGGACACCAGTGTTAAAAAAAATCAGTCGTTCACAAGCCAACAAGTGGTTCTTTCATCTCCACCAATTTTCTTAAACCTGACCATTAACCAAGGAGAAGGCTCTCACCAGCAGCAACAATTCTGCCAGGTGGCCGCTCTGGTGCTTTTTCCTAAAATGCTTCATGACCTTTCGGAAAAACAAATAGATATGCACATGCAGCTGTCCAAATCATTGTAATTTATTTATATAGGGTTGTTTCTTGGTTTTTTGTTTTTTTCAGACTCAATAATAAAAATAAGGTACCATTGTCTCTATTCTTTACTGGACCTAAACAGAATAGAAACAAAAAAGGTGCTTTGCACATTCTTGTCTTTGTTGTTGTTGTTGTTCCTTTTGCTGTTTTGATTGCCTTTTTAAATAGTCTTGTTAGCTAGTAAGTCTGCTGCTGTGAAAAGTGATACTTGGATGTTAATATCACTTTTCACTAGTCTCCCAGCTAGCTACTAAGTCTGCTGTAAAAAGTGACATGAACATATAAATATCACTTTTCACAGCAGACTCTCACAGCTCCAGTAAATTAAGCCCTGGATGGGGAGGTGGGTAGGAAGGCAGTGGGGGCCAGGGGCTATGGGGGGAATGGATAGAGGGGCAGGGGAGGCAGCGGAGGCTAGGGGCAATGGTGGGTGAGCCTAGGGCCTTCCACCGCGTGGCCAGAGCCCAAGCGCTTGAAGCCCCATGGCCAGATCCCAGGGCCCAAGCCTGAAGCCCCATGGCCGGGGGACAGAGCATGCAGCTGAAGCCTGGGGCCAGAGGAGGCAGCGGTGGGTAGGGGCAATGGGGGGAGGGTGATCCCCGGGGCCAGCTCCCACCGCCTCACAGCTGGGGCCCAGAGCCCGAAGTCCCATGGCCAGATCCCAGGGCCCGAAACCCTGAGGCCAGGGGACGGAGCATGCAGCTGAAGCCCAGGGTTGGAGGAGACCATGAGGGCCAGGGGCAATGGAGAAGAGGTGATAAACTAGGGCCGGAGCCCGGAGCCCGAAGCCCCACAACCAGATTCTGAAGCCCTGGGGCTGGATCCCAGGGCCGGGGCTACCCAAATTGGCTGGGGCCCATGGGCCCGTGCATTAATCAACCACTGCTTAATCCTAGATCTTGGAGACATCTCACCACCACATGGGTTAACTCAGCGCACAGGAAAATTGTTAGCCGTAGTCCTATCTATCTAAGATACTTATTGGGCTCCTACCCCCGTAGTATTGGCATGCCTCAAAGTCTTTAATGTATTTATCCTCAGAGCACCCTTGGGAGGCAGGACAATGCCATTATCCCCATTGTACAGATGGGAAACTGAGGCGCAGAGAGGCCAAGTGATGTCATACAGAAAGGCTGTGACAGAGCTGGGAATTATACACAGGTGAGCGGCCTATCCACTGAACTAGCCTTCCTCATCCTCCTAAGGCTTTTCTCTTTGCTCTTGTATAACATTGATGATGTTCTTATAAAGACACCCCTTCCCCCCACGCCCCCATTAGAGAGCAAAACCCCTTTCTGTTCTCTATGTTGTTAATAACTCTAGACTACGAGGGTGATTTTTTTTCTCTTTCAAACACAATATTTTTAGACCTAGGAACCGCAAGACACCAGATGCTGCTGGCTGCTTCCCCCCCCTCTCCCCCACCACTCCCCCCGCACACAAGAATCACCAAAGATTTGTTATTTTTAAACCCAAACGTAAAATGCTTTGCATTGGAATCTACTGCACAAGGCAGCAGCCCTCAATCCATTGGCCACTGTGGGTTTTATGAGGTCAGACTCCCTCCCGTGGTGAGATGATATAAAGCAGCCATAGAAATATCCACAGAAATCACAGGGTAAGTGCTCAGCACCTTATAAGTAGGGTCTGAATTTCAAAAGAGCTCCCCTCTAAGCTCAGCACCCACAACGAGGGTTCATATTTTTCTAAGCGTTCAGCTCCCATCTAGCCTCCAAAATAAGAGGCAGATTTTCAAAAGGGCACAGCCAGTGTGAGCCGTATGGACAGATTTGTAACCCGACGTGCTGAGGTTTGGAAGACATGACCCTGGTTGCATGCTGAGCCCTTTGGGGAATTCTGGGCTTGGGAGCGGATAAAGGGGAGAGCAGTCTGGTCAACCCCAAGGGTTCAAAAATCATGAGTCAGACCTGGAAAAAATCATGAGATTAAAAAAAAAAAAAACCCTCATGATTTTAAGTCTAAGAGTAAATGAGTTATTTTTGTTTGTCTTCTGGTTTCTGAGCCTTTCAAGAGGCCTTGGGTCACGTTTCCAAGCTTCTCTGTTCAACCATGAGGGCTGGACGTTTACTGTGCTTTTTAAAATGAAAGTGGAGATTCACATGCCATCATGGGACCTGGGGCTTTCACGAGAAATACCAAATATCACAAGACTTGCAATGAAATGGCGAGCTACGGCAACAATGGGCGATTCAAAGAGAATGATAACTACAGAGAAATTTCACTCGGGTTTTAGATCTTTAGGAAATGTTAGCTGTCTCAGGGAGCTAAATGAGGAAGATCTCTTTTGATCTTGTAACAGGAGACAGCTCGCCGTGTAATTGACAAATGCTCCGGTAAATACCTAGTAGGCACAGAGCCGGCCTTGCAGAAGAGAAACTGGGCACCACGAAATCTGTGGGTCTGTGTCATGAGAACACGACACCTAAATGTCCTCAATAGATTCTCGTGGTAGTCCTCTCCTTCAACAGAAACATGAGATTCTACTGTAATAAGCATGACTTCACACTTCTAATTAACACCCCCCACACACTTAGGTACTCGGCTCAGTTGAATCCGGGTCACATTTAGCCACAGTGTCCTGTCTGTATTCGACCATGCATTCTGCCTCCCTAAAATTCCCTCAGCGGCTTCACTTGCATGCAGTTCTCTTTGCTGAGTTGCTGGGCAATGTCACTGATTAGAATTACATTAATTTATATTGTGCAAGCACCTTGGCCTGGTTGGAGCCCCACTGTGCTAGGAGATGTACAATCGCCTAGTATATAAGTCCCTGGAAAGTCATTTTTAAGAGCAGGCTGCCAATTAGCTGACCTGGCACTAAAGAGCAGGTATCCTTTCAGACAAGAGGAACCTCAGACAAATAAGATTTGGTCTGGCATTTTAGCAACCTTTGATTAATTCCTAGAAGATGGAAACCAAGATAAGATATTGCTCCCCTTTCTCCTTCCTGCTCTTCCTTCCATCACCTCCGCTCTCCCAGTTCGCTCCTTATTTGTTGGGGTGGGAGAAGTAAATGACCGTCCCTGCCTCACAAAGTCTATGGTCTCAATAGACAAGATATTATGGGTGTGTGTCATACACAAGCAGGTCAGGGCAGCAGGAAGAATAAGACAACAACAATTGGAGAATGTTTTAGCATAGACTAAGTGTGCTGCCAATTGCGGCCAGTGCTTTTCCCTGTTTACAAGTTGCCCCTTCCACCTCAGGGGTGGCTGCATTGCAGTGCTGGGTGAAGCAGTCCCTCATAGTGCCAAAGCGCTTGTTTTGGGTTTGCAATTTCTATCCCCAACTGCATTGTACACAATGAATGAAATTTGCTGGCTGAGTTACTGGCGGGAACAAAATAGGCAGGAGAGAACAATAAAGACTTATCAGAAGAAATGCAGTGGGGCTGGGAGGTCTGGCCAAGGAATTGGCAAACCTGACTTCTGCCCCCACCTCTTCCCTTAACTTACTATGTGACTTTGGACAAGTTATTTCTGCTCTCTCTGCCTGTTTCCCCTCAAGTCCTTTGCCTATTTAGACTCCAAGCTCCTTGGGATAAGAATTCTTCCTCACTAGGTGCAGGCACACCAACTTGTCCAATATAACCCCAAGGTGGTCCTGAAATGCAGATACAGGACTGCCAACTCCAACTGTTTAAAAATCATGAGTGAGACCACAAACAGCCACGAGGTTGGTGTAAAAATCACGAGGTTTGTTTTTTTTTAATGGGTGGGGTTTTTTTTCTATTTGCTTGCTTGGTTTTGAGTCTTTAGTGTTCACTTGGGTAATATTTTCAAGCTTTTCTCTGCAACCCTGAGGGATAGAAACTGGCTTCTTTTAGAAAACGAAAGCTGAGAGTCTCAAGTCAAGTGATGCCAGGAACTCGGGGGTGTGGGGGCTAAGTAAGACATTAAATACAGCAAGAGCTGCACTGAAATCACGAGAGTTGGCACCACTGCAAATAAATAAATTATCCTCAGAGATGATGCAGTGGGCTGGAGATAAGCTGTGAGTCTCCTGTTCGGCAGATGTATTGCAAAAAGTTTTCAGATGAGGAGAGAGCTCTGATAAGGCAGAGAGGCACGGGAAGGGACGGGAGCTGCAGAGGAAAAGGCTCTTGCACCAAAATGATGGGAAGGGACATGGGCGAGACCAATGTTTACATGAATGGAGTGTAAAGGAGGGGAGTGAAGTAGAAATGATGGGAAGAGGAAGGTTTTGTAAACAAGGAAATATGCCTGAAAAGGCTCCTGAAATATCAGGGTAGGTAGTGGCACCGTCTGAATAGATCATGTGGCATTGTTTAGGTTTCCGAAGTGAATTTAGTGGAGATAAAACATGCTGGATTTGCAGGCCTGGGGACCAGGGTATCCATAGACTATTGGAATGCAGGTGTCGTGCTCACTGCGAGGGACCGTCTCTCTGTCTGAGAAAACAGGCTACATCCCAGATGGCGCTTGGGTGGGCTTGTGGTTAAAGTCTGGGATTAGGAGCTCTAGGTTCAAGTCCTACCTCTGCCAAGTCTCCTGAAATGACTTCTGGCTTGATGGTGGGCAAATCATATCTGTTAGATGAGGATAATAGTTGGTTTGCCCTTGTCTGTGCAGATTGCAAACCCTTGGGAGACTACCTCTCACTAGGTGTTTGGGCAGCACCCAGCAAAAGGGGCCCCTGATCTTTGCTGGTATGACTAAAATCCATAGTAATAACCAGCTATTGACTTATCTGACCAGCTATGAGGGCTTTTTTGGTGGTGTAGGCATCTCCTTCAACTTGTTCTCCTCCTTCAGGCTCCTTTCCACGGCTCCATCTAGTGGGAGTTAGGATGTATTGCACTTTCCCCACTTCTCCGTTCAATTAGCGATCCTTACCAGGCCAGGTTTTCTTGAAACGGGGCCCCCAGAGTCGCTCAGAAAATTCACCTCCCTTATCGAACCACTCAGCCAAATCTGATCTGCGTTTGTAACTAAACACCCAGGACGGTTCTCTAGGGGCTTGATAAACACATCGACTTTAAGGTCACAAGGGACCATCGTGATCATCTAGTGAGTCTGCCCTCCTGCACATTGCAGGCCACAGAACCTCACCCACCCAGTAAAAGACCCCTAAAGATCACCCCCAGCTGAGCGTTGGGATGCACAGCAGAACCTACAAGCCCTGCCGTTGCCCATCAGCAGCGGCTTTTGTCTGAGGTGTAGCTGTTTCCTGAAGGGTAAAAAACAGCAGCTAAAGGAAAAGGTGAACCAGACTGGGCGTAGGGTGAGAAGAGAGGTGGCTTCCTGTATACAGAGTCCCACCTCTGCCGAGCATCGTTCTCTCTTTGTCTCTGCCACCTGTGGTTTGTTCTGATGTGGTACCATCGTTACCTGGGATGGGTATACACAATGCCTAGTAACTCTGGCTGCTGCTCCGGAGCTGCAAGGGTGACGGGGCCTCTCACTTCACAGTCCCAGCGCAGAGCTGTGCTTTCGCTATATGCCCGGCCCAACCCCCAGCCAAACCCAGCGCTTCTGCTAAGGCAAAGACAAGGCTGGAGCCTCGTTCAGCCCCAGTGCATTCTGGGGAGGCACTGTCCGGTAGAGCTGAGGTCGTGACAGTGCTCTACAGGGGCTCACTCTGCTTTGGTGACATTGTATTTGTTTTTTATTAGAGGTGGGCCCAGGGGGCATAACTCAGATCACACAATGGAACTTTCCACCATAAGGGTAAAGCTTATCAGGGCGGGAGATAGAGCTTTCCAGGGGGCAGGTCTGACTGGAGAGCAAAACTAAGTGTCATCACAAACTTTCCCACCCTCCAGTCCAAGAGCAAGATGCTCTTCTCCACCTGCCTTCTCTATAAACTCAGAGCATCTTGGACATATAACTCACCTTTCCCCCCATCCCAAGTCCCTACCCAAACAGATCAGCCCACTTCTCCCACAAGTTTCCCTCTCTCGCTCAGGAGAAGATGATGAGAGAACATCTGTAAGGCACGGTCTGTTCTAAGTCATGCCATCTAATGAATGACTGGAAGTTGCTCAGATACTACTCTGATGAGGGGTTTAAAAGAACTTGTAGAGAATAGAACAAATCCAGAGCCAGATTTCCAAGTTCCCAAAATCCAGTGCTGTTTAGATCTGGAGTTTTTAGCTGAGCAGTGCTGCCAACCATTTTATTGTGAGCTTGTGATATTTGCTATTTGTCTTAGAGCCCCAGCTCCTGAAGTCATGTGATAATCCGATTGCGTTAGAACC
Source organism: Macrochelys suwanniensis (assembly GCA_033296515.1). Classification (NCBI taxonomy): domain Eukaryota; kingdom Metazoa; phylum Chordata; order Testudines; family Chelydridae; genus Macrochelys; species Macrochelys suwanniensis. The sequence continues at coordinate 13,309,322 of CM065796.1, forward strand.
TCAGCAGTCATGTAAAAAATAAAGCCAGTTTCTAACCCTTGTGGTTTCAGAGAAAAACATGAAAATGTGAAAGCTAAAGGCTCAAAACCCAGAATGCGATGAAAAGAACTCAGGCTTTATGAAAGTGAACTCTGAACCTGGATTCAGAATCAGAGGAGCTCCCAGATCTCTGCAGGGGATGGAGAGGGATGGAAAATGCAACTGCTGGGTACTGGTCTCTCTCTCTCCAATAGAAGCAGAGATCTTGTGTTCACACAAATAATTCTGGCAAGAAAATGGGGAAGACAAAGAGAGACTCCATAAACAATCATTATTGATGTTCTAATGGTTATTCATCGCAATTTTCAAAGATGAACTAGCCCTCACTATAGCCCTGTGTTGTAGGGGTACATTATACTTTCAAAGAACAGGACTTTTGGGTCCCATTTTCAAGTGTTCTGCACCCACAATTGGGCTCTGATTTTCAAAAGAGCTCAGCTCCCACTTAAATACCTAACTAAGGCCCAAGAGTTTCAAAGCCACTCAGCACTCCAGCAGTTTCCAACACAATACAGAGCAGATTTGACCACTGACAGCCCTGTCCTGTATACCTAAATCCTTCTAATGACAGTTCAGTGAAGGGTTTGTGTGTGGGGACTGGAATACCCCACCACAGCCTCAGGTAATAACAGCCCAGGCTGGCCCAGTGGGGAGTCTGATCATTACACAGCTAATTGAGTGAAGATGGTGATGGTCCTCTTTGTGTTGTGAAATCATTTTTATGGCTCAGGAGGCTGGTAATGGGCTACAGAGACTAGGAGAACCACCTCCATTTGGTGAAAGATGCAGAACAAAGCTGATGTTTAAAGCAGAGTACCTCCCCCGCCCTGATGTAAGACAGGGCGAGTGTGTGATCCTGTACTAGGAGGGCAGCGTTTGCATGAAATGCCCCACCCTGTTAGCTGGTGCTGATCCTGTTGAGACAGGGTGAAGGGGGCTCTAGTAGACAAAGGTCCCCCATAACAGACCACAAGGGTGGCTTAAATGAAGATGTCTTGCTGCAAAACCAATATATTGCCATGGAGAATTGAGTCTTCTGGCCAGCAGCTACTCACCAAGCCAACTCTTACAAGCAGCGTGAGTGCTGGCAGGGGCCCACTCGGGCCTATCTGAACTTAGCACTAGGACAAGCCATTTTATAACCAGCTTGAAAACCACCAGCTCCCGGCTAAGGACTCGTGGGGTTAGCACAGAACTAGAGCCTTCGCCCCTGCATTTGATGGCGGCATAGCATCAGGATTCGTTTTATTGCACCGGGAGTCTTAGGGTTTGTCTTTATGGCAAAGTTCACAAGCTATACATCGAGGGCTGCCCCGACTCGAGTCCCATCTACATACAAAAACCCTTCTCTCAAGGGAGGTGGTGCTTTACTCGGGTCTGTAGGCCCAAGAAGTGTAAGGGACTGGCGTGTAGCTGGTCAGGCCTGGCGGTCACAGCTGCTCTGGTGTCCACAAGTCAAGGATGGCCCCGAGGCGGTGGTCAGTGAGCAGGGATCAGAGTAATCACTGGAGCTGGAGGCAAGAGGCAAGGTCAAGCTCAGGCTGGGGTCAGAGACTGGAGATCAGCAAGCGAGGCGAGGTCCAGAGTCACCGAAAGCCAGAAGTCATCCTGGTCACCCAGACAACTTCTTAGGGCAGCCTCCGGGGTTAAATAGTGAACATGGGCCAACCCAAAGGCCACAGGGTATTGCTGTTGCTCTGGCCCCTTTGAGTGGTACGTCCTGCAGCGTATGTGACAATGTTGGTATGTGGAGTTATGGATCTCACTGATATTAAAACCTTAATGTATGTGATTCAAAGGCGTTTAAACCAGGGGGAGTTGATAAATTTTCTCCAGACAAAGGGAAGATGTCAGCACCTCAGACGAGGTGTGGCCAAATTCAATGGGCTATTCCTTCGAATCAGAGGTTGCAGGAAGAGAGCATTTGCATTGTAAAAATCATCAGCTTGGGGGAAGACAACATGGAATCTGCACCTGAGAGCATGGCATCCACCCCCAGCAGGGTCCGGGAACTTGATCTGGTGATGCATTTCAGTAGAATACATTGCAAAGGTTTACTGGACTATAAAGAGAGGGGGAGGGAACCCTTAAGTTAGCCTTCAGCCCGGGAAACAAGGAAAACCAGCACCTTGGACGATCCTGGCTAAGAATGAGGCAGTTATTGCTGGGCAGGGGAGTTTGGTGAGAAAACTACCTTTAAGAAAGACTGCATTTTGTTAAGGCAGGTCTTAGCCACTAGAAAGCATTGTTTGCTTTTGTTTGCTTGTAACCATTTCTACCTTTAGCCGTCCCTGCTATTTGGTGTCATTTCCCCTATCTTTTTGTTAATAAACTCGTTTTATTTCTCTTGTAACACAGCTCAGTGCTGTGTTTGAAGGGGAGGGCGGGTTTGCCCCAGTTACGTTAATAGGCCGGAATGTACTGACTCTTTAAAAGAGCAGCAAACTTAAGATCTTCGGTGAACGAAGAGTGATGGGGCCATGCACGGCAGAGAAACGTATCAGGAACCCGGGGGTTGGAGTTTACTCATTGTTACCTGCTTGACGATTTGGCTGCTGAGGAAGACAGACTGGTGGGGCAGGGTGCTGACACGAGGTTTAACCTCCAGCAGATCTCACTCTTGTTGAGGCAGGAAGGACACACCGCAGCTCTCAGCTGTCAGTGTCTCCAGCCCTCCTTTGTAAAGCACTTTGAGATCTACTGAAAAAAAATGCTAGGAAAGAGTTAGGTATTATTATTAGTGATTAAAGTGCAATGTTTGTGGGAACTTTTAAGGGCCTGAAAACTTCACTTATATTGAGAAGCACCTTACTTCGTGAGTGGTCTGACTGATTTAGGACTATTGATTATTATTATCGCAGTAACACCTAAAGACAACAACCAGATCAGAGCCCCCTTGCGCTGTAGAAACATAATACATGACAATTCCTGCCTCAAATTGCTTACAGTTAACACTGCTTGGGAAATGATTTTTCCCCCCATGAAAATTTGGCAAAAATTATCCCACCCCCCTCATTTTCATAAAACATTTTATTTAATATTCTTCATCCAAAAATAAAAAGGGTCAAAATATCCGTTGCCAAAAATTAGAAATTTTTCAGTTTTCAGGGTTCACTTTTTTATGTCGAAAACACAGAAAATGGCCAGCAAAAATTTCGGTTTGGCCAGAAAGCCATTTTCTGTTGCAAAAATGGTTTTGGTGGAACATTTCCTCTCTGCCCTCTTTACAATCCAAAAGAAAAGATCTAAAGAGGTGGATGGAGCGCATAATTGGGCTGGGTGAGATGAAGGTGATAAGAACAAATCAATATAATACGATGTACATAGTTCCTAGCCAACCAGTAGTAAGATGATACTCAGCATGAATAAAGGTCTCAGTATCTTGCATTATAGTATTTGTTTGTCTTGGAAAAAGTAAAAGACACATCCCCAACACCCAGACACCCACTGACTAATTTCAAGTCCCTGTTCTAAGTCATGTAGGCTACAGAGCATCTAAATAAAACCTTACAACTACAGCTGGTCCAAAAAAAAATATCAGTGAAACAGTTTTCCATTGGAAAATGCCTTTTGAAGGAACACATTTTTCATGAAATCATCAATTTGAATGAAATTTCATTTAGAAAAATAAAAGATGGAAACGTTTTTTTGACTAGGTCAAAACATCCCCTTCTGATATTTTTGGAATGAAAAGTTTCGATGTTTTTATTTCAAAATGACTTTTTGTTTCAAAATGTATTTTCTTTCATATAAAAAATTAAAAGGGTCAAAACTGAAATGAAATGTATTCATTTATTGAAATGAAACATTTTGTTTGACCCAAAATGAAATTTTGTTAGAATTTCATTTAATGAAAAATCTTGAAATTTAGGTTTTTTCATCCTGGTTTAAGGATGATATTTTTTCAAAATCTCAGTGTGGGATGCAAAATCCATTTTCTGATCAGCTCTAGTTACAATGAATTTGTTAACACAGACAAAACAATTTTTTCCCATAATCCTGTTCTCAGAAATGGTTGAGCCAATTTTGCTGAAAACTTTCAAAAGAAATTCAGCCTGTAGCAGACACCCAGTTGGGGAAATTTGACCCCGAACAGTTAAAGTTTGGCAAAGTTACAAGTAGGCTTGCTTGAATTCAATTTTTATATATAATTTTTGACATATAATAATTTATTTTTTTTATTTTTTAAATTTTATTAATTTAAATTTTCACAGTAGCACAACATTCAGGGGGTTTAAGCATTTTTTTAATTTTTCTCAATTTAAAATTTCACAGTTGTGCAAAATTATGGGGGGCAGGACAATAATTATTATAGTAGACACTGAGATTCAAAAAGTTAAAGCTTTAGAACAGTTAAAACACAAACTGTCAACATCACGTGTCAAAATATACAAAGTAAATATCCTTAAATCAAATTCTAAGAAGTTCTTAAGTTGCCTCTTACATACTTTGCCTATCTGTACATTTTGGTTATCGTGGATGGAAATATTTTTTGTCGGGGGGTGGGGGTGTGTGTGTGGTGAAATCGACGTTTACTGACATTTACCAATAAAAATCCAATCCTTCAAAAACTCCTTACAAGCAACTGAAACCAGGGTCTTACAATGGGAAGTGTTACACAATCTTAGCATTAGTCATCACTACCTATGTGATCTATTCTGTGTCTTTAATGACTGCCTGTTTAAGGACTGGGTTCTGATACCTTTACTTCTGTTGAGTAGCATCTCACTGCCGGAGGTCCCACCATTTGTGGAGTTAGGTCCTACTGAAAGCATCAGTATCTGGCTTTAAGCGAACTGTCAGTTAACGATATAACCACCTGCTGACAAGGAAGCTATATAGGTGATCCCTGAACACAGTACGAAGCAGATCTGAGTTCTGCACTCTAGCAGCGAGTATTAAATAAGGGTCGCTTTGGTCTAACACAACATGCTGCATAAAGTCTATGCAGCTTTTCAGAGCACGATTTCATACAAGTTACGGCCTTAGAGGCCTGGATCCAGGCAGTGTGGAGGTTTCACAGGGGGCGTGTTCTTTGGTACCTAGCTATTCAGAGACCTATCAACACCCAGATCTCCTTCTCTGTGCGCAGATAGCATCTGGGGCAAACCATAGTCACATGCACTCCCGTGTTTTTAATAGCAGTCTAATTTCCTGCCCTGAGCCAACCCCAAATCCACCGCAGAGCTCTGTGAAAGGAACCACCTCAGCCAGCCGAGAAGATGCGCCCTGTGCCTGCTCTAAAAGCAAGCCCAGGGAGTGGGAGGGAGGGGAGCACGGACCAGGCCAAGCCCAGCTCTGTGTTCGGAGCCCCCTTGCGCAACCTGGCCTGCTTCAGCCACTCCCCAGGAAGGAAGCTGACAGAGATAATCTATTTCTAATGAGCCTGCATTGCTAAGTGGCCTTTTATTAGCCCAAATGGAGGCCTGAGTCACCTGCCCCCCATGCACGTCCTCCTCCATTAAAGTGAAATACGGGTTTAATATAATCACACCTGGTGGAAGTGCTTTCTCTATGGCCCAATCCTGCATGCCCGCCTGGACAGACTAAACTCCCCCAGCGGTCTCAGGGAGCAGCTCAGCACTTAGCAGGGGAGGACCTTTAACTAAGCCACAGTAGATGCCTCTAGCCCCAGTGCTTAGAGCTGCTTTCGACTGCTGCACAGGGAGAGGGGGGCATATGGGAACATTTTGGTGGGTCAGATATGATGTAAAGCCAGCAAGAAGAAGAAAGATTCAACAATAAAGTCATGTCGAGGGACTGATTTCTTCCTGTGCTGGTTTTGTGTTGTTTTTTTTAAAGCAGCTTTTTTGTTTATTCTTTAAGATTTAGTGCTTACAAAAAATGCCAGGTTAGCAGCCTAGGGACTAAGACTGGGCTTTTGGAAAAAGGGTAAAGGATTTAGAGATTCCAAGGCCAGACGAGACCATTGTGATAATCTAGTCTGACCTCCTGGGTAACAGGCCAGAGAACTTACCACACACAATCCCTAGAGCAGAGCTTCTAGGAAAATATCCAATCTTGAGTTAAAAACTGCCAGCGATGACAAATCCACCACAACCCTTGGTAAATTGTTCCAATGGTTAGTTACTCTCACTTTTTAAAAAGAATTATGCCTTATTTCCAGTCTGAATATGTCTAGCTTCAACTTCCAGCCATTAGATCATATTAATTCCCACTGAGATATCTAGAGCCAGTGAGAAAAATGCCAATTACTTTTTGCAGCGCATTTAGAAAAAAAAACATTTTTAATGAAATATCCTGCAATTTTTTAAAATGAAAATTGAAACAGAAACTCTAGGCTTTCTTGGTTTGTGAAACCCTGAAAAATGCTGAACGTCCCTTTTTGAAAAACTAGAAAATGTCAAATGAAATGGAAATTTTTAGTTAGCAGAAAACGGCCCATTGTCTGTCCGAAAAAAGGCTTGATGGAATTGGCTCTAGTGATCTGGGCATCTAAAGCTCCTAAGGCTTTTTTGAAAAGCTACCCTAAAGTCTTTCATTTATTCCTAAAGCATGAGCATCTGGCACTGCTTTTCCCTCTGCTGCTCCGCCAACACGTTTCAACGGTATCCTGACCAGGGACCAGCCCAGCTCTGGGGTGCAATTGAGACCGCAATCTTTTTTGGCCTTTCATTCGTTGGCATGATTGCCAAGTCACTGTTGTTGGTCCAATGTGACAATAGGACAGCTTCCCAGCGGAGGAGAAATTAGTGATGCAGAGTTTTGTAACATACTTTCTTTACACACATACACCACTCCTGAACCAAGACGGTGAAGCAGAGTGCAGGATTCAAAGTCCAACACCGATGCCCAGTTCTAGGATCAGAGACCTAGACAGTATAAACTCTCCAGCTGCTTACACGGCTTCCTCTGCTCAGAATATCATATCACCAAAAACTTTCTTCAATGACTAAAAACTTGCTTGTACTCCAAGAGAAAACAATTAGAAGAGTCAGTGTAAGAGTGCCATCTGGTGACGACTGCCATAACAATATTATCCACATGCTGCCTTCTTTATATTGTCTGCCTATAAAAGCAGTTGATCAACTGAAGACTGACCTCGCAGGTTTCTAAGAACCTTAACAGAGTTAGCCTGAGTGCTTTCAAACCCTGCTTGTTACCTTTGGCACTTGCATTCCCCAAGGACGTGGGCGGCTTTAAAATATCAGCGGTAGATAGTGCTTGGGAAAGAAGGAATTACAAACATTTTTGAGGGAAAAATTTTTTGATGGTTTTTCATTCCAAATTTCATTTTGAAAAAGTTTTGAAATGTAAAAGCCTCTGACAAATTCTGTAGTTGGCCAAATATATATATCTGGGAAAAATTAATGAAGATTTCATTAATAAATTTTCCTCACAAGTTCTGAAATTTCAAATTTCTAAAATGTATTCAAAATTCAAAAGGCCCTTGTAAAGTAGGGATCTATGCTCACACAGCAACTGCCATTTGGGGTTTCTACCTTTTCAGCTAAGACTCTCCCTTGCTTTGCCAGTGTGGAATTGCACAAAGAGACCTGCCTGTGAAATCTATCCAATTTCAACCTTAAAGCTTTTTTTATTTTTAAAGGAGCGCATAACACATTTTTATAGTTGGGGAAACTGAGGCACAGAGTGGTGAGGTGACTTGCACAAGACCAGACAGAAGCAGAGCTGGGAATAGAACTAATATCTCCCAAGTCCTGTGCTCTAGCCACTAGGTCACAATGCCTCTTATCTGCCATGATCACCATTACCCCACACTGCCTTTATCCCCTTCTCTTTCAATCTATCCTCCAATTAAATAGACCGTATTGTTTGTGTGTTTGTATTTTAAAGTGGCATTTAATTATATGACATTGCATCCCCTCCATTGTTACATATATTGTACTGCATTTTGATTGGGTTATTCTTATATACATTGCAGTAGCACTCAAGAACCCCCCATTGTGCTAGGACTATACCAACCCAGTGGAAGAAGATAGTTCCAGCCCCAAACGGCTAACATCTAACTAAAGCATTTCACCTCTAGGGGAGGGGGTAACATATAAATATTGTCAGTTAAGTTTCTATGTTATTAGTGAGCCCATCACAACCACCACATCCAGCCAGCTCAGGAGAGGTCGGGACCAGCTGTCCCAGATCCTGAATTGTATCTCGACCCAAGTTCTGTCTGTTCAACAGACCATGGAGAAGGCAGTTGGCGTCGTGCCTCGCAGAGAGAGATAAGGATTCTGTTCAGTGCCTGCAACCCTTCAACAGAAATGTACAACGAGACAGGACTGCGGCAGTCAAAGGGCTGCATATACAGGCAGGTTGAGGGTGATATATGGCCTAGGCCGGGTGTCTGAATCTGTTTGCACAATCTTTGAAAGCTACACGATTCTCTCCATTTCCCCCACATCTCCTAGCCAAAGAGAGGGGCCCCAGTCTCCCGCTACGGAGGTGGGCATAGCCGTGAATAGAGCCACAGGTACTGCAAAGGGAAGGGAAGGTTGGCGATGGTGTTAGGACTATGGACTGGGCTTTAGAAGATCTCATTTTTCATAGATTAATAGACTAGTCGCTTCCAAGGCCAGAAGGGACCACTGTGATCATCTAGTCTGACCCCCTATAACGCAGGCCAGAAAACTGCCCCCCAGATAATTCCTAGAGCAGAGCTTTGAGAAAAACGTCCAATCTGGATTTGAAAAATTGTCAGTGATGGACAGTGCCACTGTTCCAGTGGTCAAGTACCCTCCCTGTTACCTCTTACATTCATCCACTGGAAATATCTAGCTTCAACTTCCAACCATTGCATCGTGTTAGACCTTTCTCTGCTAGACTGAAGAGCCCATTATTAAATACTTGTTCCCTATGTAAGTACTTTCAGACTAATCAAGTCATCCTTTAACCTGCTCTTTATTAAACTAAGTAGATTGAGCTCCTTAACTGTATCACTATTAAGGCAAGTTCTCTAATCCTTTAATCATTCTCATGGCTCTTCTCTGAACCCTCGTCAATTTATCAACATCCTTCTTGAATTGTGGGCACCAGACCTGGACACAGGTCACATCAGTGCCAAATACAGAGGAAAAAGAGCCTCTCTACTCCTATCTGAAATTCCCCTGTTTATGAGGGCCATTGCATGAACCCTTTTGGCCACAGCATCACCCTGGGAGCTTATGTTTAGCTGATTATCCACCACAACCCCCAAATCTCTTTCAGAGTCACTGCTTCCCAGGATAGCATCCCGTATCCTGTATCATCTACCTTCTTTCTTCCTAGATTTCTTCCATTTATATTAAACCATGTACCGTTCTCTTACGCCCAGTTTACCAGGCAATCCAAGTCAGTTCTTGCTTGTGCCAAAAATCTTCCTTTGTGTTCTTGGGCAAATCATTTAATTTCTCTCCTGCTTAATTCTCCATGTGTAAAATGCAGGAAATAATCTTTCATCTCTTCACCCTTTGCTTGCCTTGTCTGGCGGCAAAATTGGTGGGGCAGAGACCGTGTCTTATTCAGTGTTTGTGCCGTGCCTAGCGTACTGCAGCTGCAATCTCAGTTGGAAACTCAAGGCGTTAGCGTAATAGAAAATAATAATAGTATTGCTCTGTTCTTGACCTAATTTTTAAGAGATTGCAAATGGGGCTTGGTAGAGTATAAATCAAGATCTTGGTTAGTGGCTCTCAGCCATTTAGTTTGCCCTGCTAGCTCCATTGCTTTGTTAGTGGCTCTGTGTTCCAGCCCTGGTCAATTACTGGAGATTTGACAGTGAATTTGTGTCCCTGGTCTTTCCTCAATCCCCTGCCTGAAAATTCACACATTCACTCAACACACTCCGATGCTCATACTGGCCTATGTGCCCACGGGGACAGACTGTGCCTTTGTCTTGGTGCATGCATGACAAAGATATGCAGACATGAAACCAGGGAGGCACGTACATGAAGAATCTCACAGCTTGGCATACACAGAGACTCCACTGTGTTCCACTTCACAGGATATCTTTATGTTGAAGCACTGGGCACCACAGCCTTTTATTCATGCATGGGTAATGTTTGTTGCGATTCAGGCCAGCTTAAAACCAATTTACCCTCTATTTTGAAGGTCTAAATGGTGCAGAGCCCTTGTTCTAGAGTGCACAGGGATGAATTTCACCCTATACTGGGGGCCTTGGGGAAAGACCTCATGTCTGCATGTCTTTGTCATGCATGCACCATGCACGGAGGTCAATGGAAATACTCCTATTGGGTGAGTCCAGCCCCAAGCCAGGAGTAACGAGTTTGAAAAGGAAGGATCAAATCTAGTATCTTTGCATCAGTGACTTCCATAATTTACACCACACACTGATCACTGTCTTGTATTTGAAGCTGGAAAGTGGCTGGGGATAAAGCTTGGATGTAAAAAAGAGAGGCAGTGTGACCCAGTGGGTAGAGCAGTACTCCTGGGAGCCAAAAACCTCGGTTCCATTCCTAACTCTGACACTTTGCCTCTCTGTTTCCCCTCCCCATCTATTTAGAATAGAAGCTCTTTGAGGCATGGGCTTTCTCTTACGATAAGTAATTACAGTGCCTGTCCTAATGGGACCTGGATCTCATTTAGGGCCTATAATCATGATGGTAATACACGTCATAATATACAGAATATTAGACTGCACTGGCTTTTAAAAGCTAACTGCACTGGCTTAGTTCTTTATTTTCTATAGGGGAAAGGGTGAATTAACAGTGCAATCCATTTACATCAAGAATTAAATACCTCATTTGGTAGATAAAACGTGCAGGAAGCCAGTCACTTGTTAGGATTCAAAAATAAGAAACAAATGTTGAATTGTACAGTCTAAAGTTCAGAGCAGGGGAAAATCTACAAATCTCTCGACAGTCTGGGATTTTTTGTTTATCGTTGCAGCTAATCCTACTCTTGGGTCTCCCCTGCCCAGTCTTGAAAGAAAGATAAATGAGGTGCGTCCGAGGCTCACCTGATTAACTTGGCTAATCCACCAATTTCTCTCTCTTTTCCAGGGCCAGTTTGGAAGGGAGGTTGTGGAATTTATGAACACAGACAGTGCAGTCACAGGGTCATAAAGCAGAAAGAGGCATCCAGTGGAGAGTGAGAGTGAGAGAAAGCGTTTGTGCGTCAGGCTCACAAGCAGGAGTGTGTCAGCACACCAACGGTGAGTGCAAGGACGTGCATGCACAGATCGGCTTGAGCGTGAATGCAATAACCCCCTAATGAATGCAACCAGGCGCAAACCCATTGCAAACATCAAAGAGGTGAATGGGCCTGAGATGGCATCTTGCAGCAGCCTCAGCTGGTGCCCCTGCCCAGGCTGGGAGGAGAGTGATGTTGTTTGAGTTAAACCCACCTACAGGGCAGTCTGGTTTCCAACTGCAGTTGTGCAAAACGAAGTGGTAGTTCTCCATTTCCCTGCGCCTTCTGTCATCATTTACACCAGTGAACAGTGGGTTGTGCATTGTCACCATGCTGCTTTAAGAGTGTTTCACACCCAGTCTGCACTAGTGCAAGTGACCGCACAAGGCACAGGACAACAGAGCACCTGGGTCAAGGGCTTCGGAGCCCGAGCACTCTCTGAGAGAGTCACAATCCGGTCCCGACTCCTCTGCCAGCCCTTTCTCTGGTGCAGATTGCTTCCCACTGCGCATCAGCAGCCCCAGGGTGCTGGCTGGCAGGTTTGGAGGGTGGATAGAGCCAAGCAGTAGCGTAGCCAGGGGGGGAGCAGGGGGAGCGGCCGCTCCCCCTTGAGCAGAAGCGGCGGAAGCGGCGCCTTTTTTTAGCAGCACTAAAAAAAGGCGCCGCTTCTTTTTAAGCGCTGCTTCTTACACTCACCCGGCGGCGCTCATCCAGCGGGACTCCCATCTGAGACCTCTAAGTCTATCCATAACTATTTCCAAGCCTGGCGGGCACTGGTCGTTTGAGTGTTAGATGAATTATTTTCACCAAAGATGTTGATTTTTTTCACCCACCAAAAATTGATTATTTTTGTGGAAAAAAAATTGCCACCGTTTTTGCACCGGCACTGAGAAGCATCGTCACCGGGGGTGGGGGAATCTTCCATGCAAACATGGCCCAGGACCTCCCGTCATGGCTCCGGACCCCACCGTGCTAGGTGCTGTACAAACACAGAGCAAAAAGACACCCCCGGTTTACAGTCTATGGCTCATGGGTGAAATTGGCTCTCTTATTCCTGGGGACTGACAGTATAAATTTTCCTGTCTAACGTAACCAAAGATACCATCTGTAGTCATATAGCTCTCCAATCAGAGGTAGCATTAGGCTACTGGACAGATCACTGGACTGGGGCTCAGGATCTTGGGTTCTATTATCAGCTCTGTTGTACGACCGTGGGCAGATGACTTCATCTCTTTGAGCCTCTATTTCCCCTCCTACTCTTTGTATTGGAACAGCACTGACGGTGAACGAGACCCCATTGTGCTGGGTGCTGACCTGGAACAAGAGACAATCCCTGCCCTATACAGCTTACATTCTAACTAGCTGAGGCTGACAGAGTACTAATCACCTTTTGAAATTTGCAATACCATACACGATTAGTGTTGCTGAACAGCTCCAAAGCACTGAAAATCCACGACTGCCCTTGGGCTAAAAGGCCCTACCACAGCCCCAAATCCAGAAAAAATGGTAAGAGCAGAAGGCTACCTTAGAGGACCAAAGCATCATAGAATATCAGGGTTGGAAGGGACCTTAGGAGGTCATCTAGTCCAACCCCCTGCTCAAAGCAGGACCAATCCCTAATTTTTGCTCCAGATCCCTAAATGGCCCCCTCAAGGATTGAACTCACAACCCTAGGTTTAGCAGGCCAGGGCTCAAACCACTGAGCTATCCCTCCCCCATCATTGGTTTGAGAACAGCAGGCCTCACTGAAGGCATACAGCAATCAGCCTCTGACCAATTGCTGCTGCTACTGCTACTGCTGCTGCTGCTGCCTGCATTCCTCTCCTCCAAGACTTTCTGGTGACAGCTCTGGGAACTTTTCACAATAGGAATGCGCTCCAAGCCTCGGCGGCGTGTGTAAAGTTGTCAGCTGCAGCAGTAGCACCACAGGGGATCCCCGCACACAGCTCTGTACAATCTTGGCTCCGGGAGGAAAATTCCAGGTTGATCCCATCCAGGCAGTTTGTTTGCATTGCAATTTATGAAGCTCCGTCAAAGCGAGATGAAGCGGCTCTGTAAGGGATCAAGCCAAACCCCATGTGACCAGATCATACTGGGCTGAGATCTCTGGAGGGGACTCTAATCCTAGGGCCTCCTGCTGGACTGAATCTCACTCCAGCTCAGGTCCACCTGACAGCCAAATCCTAAACCTAGACTGGAACCCCTGCAGGCCCCAAGCCTAACCCTAAACCTCCAGGTCACTAGCTACCCAAAACCCCAGCATAGGTGGAGGCACTGTGGTTGTTTGGATAAGAAATGTAATCAAGTTCCTGATGTTCTTGTGCTTTTGAAAGGCCCCATGTCTACAAGATATGCCTGCATAAATAGCATTGTGATACCCCCATAGGCCAGCCTTGCTCCAGGCCTGACACATAGATTTGTACCACTCGTGTGAAATTATTTTATCTTTGTTTTTCTCCTTTAATCCCGTCTCTTCTATTTTTCTGCCCACAAATTATTTTACTGCAGATTAAGGAAAACAAAAAGTCTCCAAGTAAGGCTCCCAGGAGGGAGAGCACAGCGTGTGTGTCCTCTCTGTGACATGCTGTACCAACTCTGGCTCATTAAACAGCTGCCTCTGCAGACAGGCAGGTATCTTGGAAATTTAAAGGGACAGTTAAAAGAAAACAAAACCATTGCTATAAACAAAACATTCCCATGCATTTTCTTTTTCATTGTGCTTCGTCTTCTCTCCTCTTGTTTTTATTATTTATCCTGCCAATGTTTGTCAGTTTCCTTTACATGCAGTGGTCTATTTGGGGATGCAACAGAAAAGAAGGACAAATGTTGATTAATTTTCAATTGAAACACAGTCAATGCTTTGTCTTTCCTCATATTTCATTATTTCTTAAATAAAAAGCAAAGAAAGGTTTTAAAGGAAAAGACCCTTTTTTCTTCCTCAAGAGATGGGTTTGTCTTGCCAAGACCCCAATGTCCTGGCCAAATTTCACTGTGGTTTATTATTTTCTATCTACCTAAAATTCTCTCTCTGATTTCCAGTTGGAGGTAAGCTTCAAATTCACCCTTTGCCCCAAACTGTCGCTGCTGTGCTGTTAAACAGCTACCATGCTCCACTCCAGAGGGGGCTGCATGACAGCAGTGGGTGAAATTTCACCTGTGAATGTAGGTAATGGCAGGTGGCTTTTCTTGATGATATCATAACTGAGCACGCTGAGTGAGATAGGCAACTGAGACAGGTGGGAGGATAGTGAGAGGCAAATAGAAAAGACCCTGGCCGTGAATCAAGGCTAAAATGAACCAGGAGTCCTTTCTGCTTGGGATTTACAGCTAGATCTCTTGAAGACCATAATCCCTATGTTGACTGACTTCCAACTATAGTCTGATTGCGGCTAGAAGAGCCGTCATCAACCTTCTAAACTCTTGCTTTCCCTCCCCAGGTGCATCTTATCGACCCAGAGAAAGATCAGAGGCTGCATGTAGTTTTTCCAGCTACATGCCTGCTTTTAAACCTAGTTTTGCAGCTTGATTTGTCTGAGGCCCAACAAGGTTAACAGTTAATTTAAGAGTAACCAATGGCTCAGGACAGATTGGAGTGGACCATGGTTATTTCTGCCTCACAGTTGTTCCCTGGAGCTTAAACATTTTGGCACAGTGTATTTTCAGAAAGTGTCTCTTATTTTAGGTGCCCAGCTTTAAACATCTACAGGATGGAACTCAGGACAGCTAGGTTCTGTTCTATTCACCTGCTGGGTAACCTGGGGCTAGTCTCGTCCTTGCTTCATGCCTCAGTTTTCCCATTTGTAAAATGGGGATAATGACACTGATCTCTTTTGTAAAGTGCTTGGTGCTCTATAGATGAAAAGTGCTAGAAGTTATTATTACCAGGGACCTTATTCTGATCTCAGTTTTATAGTGATGTAACTCCACTGGCTTGTGTTCAGTCTATATTGATTTTTATGCTGTGCTCATCACTCAAATTCCACTGAACTACCTAATTTACCCCAGTTTGAGAGAAAGTAAAAACGGACCCCAGGAATCTAATTTTCAGCCTTGCTGAGCATCCACCTGAAGTCAATGGGAACAGTAGGTGCCCAGCACCTCTGATTGTTGGGCACCCAGTACTTGGGGACAGATTTTCAATGTCATTTCTGAATATTTGGGCCTCAGAATAATATTTTGCAAAAGACACCCCTTACTCCCCAGCTGCAGACACACCTTTGTGCAGCTGGACTTTACACATCTCATTTCTCATGCCCACTTGAAATGTTGCCCAAATAGCTGGGAATGGAAAATTGCAGCTATGGTTTTAAAAGCTGCCTTTGAAAATTGGCTCCTTAATCTCTCTGCATTGACTTCTCTATCTGTGGAATGGGCATAATAAATAATACCAGCCTACCTGTGCTTTGGAGGATTAATTCATTAGGGCCTGAACCATCATCCACCAAAGTTGATGGCAAAAATGCTCATTGACATCCGTGGGAGCCAGGGGTTTTCACCGACAGGATGATGCATTGCTTACATCACCCAGGGATGAATTTCACACTAGATTAGTACCTGGCACCAGCAAATGGATTTACTGAATACAAAGCAGTCAGCATGGACTGATGACCTCGAGCAGGTAGGAGTTCCACAAGTTAATGTTAAACTGCATACAAGGTATTGGCGCCCAGAATGATAACAGATACAGGCATACTGTCACTCTGGGATCCTATAACGACAGAGTGTATCAATGTCAGTGTTAGAGTTTGACATTTGATTCTCATAGGAAAGAGAGACAGCCTCATTTCTCTTAGAAACAGAAGGGGAGGGGGAAATATGCTAATCCTGGCCTGGATATTGTCAGCCCTCTGATAAGTTGCATCTTGGAAACAAAAGTGGATTAACTCTAGTTCCCAGGGCGGAAAAGGCCCACGAGTTATTATTATCCAGACTATCGACTGTACCACCTCCTCCTACGCAGCTGACTCTGCCTGGCATATTCCACCTCAGCCAAAAACCGTTATGAAAGGGAAGGAGGATTGTGCTGACTCCAGCCGCTTTGATTTATCTGAACTGCTGGCATCCTGCAAGCCAGCCGTCTTGTGCTGATGAAGGGCCCGATCCTGCCCGGAGCACATGCCTGCTACCCAGGGCAGACTCCCATTGACTTCCAAGGAACATAGGGTGACCAGATGTCCCAATTTTATAGGAACAGTCCTGATTTTGGGGTCTTTTTCTTATATAGGCTCCTATTACCCCCCACCCCGTCCCAATTTTTCACATTTGCTATCTGGTTACCCTAAAGGAACAACACTGGCTTGGAAGTTGAGTGAGCAGGGTGCATCTGGCAGGAGCTGAGTGGGGAGGGCGCGGGGCTTTGCATTTTGCATGGGGAGCAGGGCATTCTGCACCCATGGGGGACAGGGGCCCAGTCCACCATCACACGAGGAAGGCTCTGCACCCTCCCAGGACCAGGGGGCTCTCTGCTTCTATGCAGAAGAGGGGGGTGCTCTCTGAACCCCTATATGGAGGAGCCCTGCCCCCAGCAGGAGTGGAATGCTCAGTGTTACACACATTGATTCTCCTGGCCTTGGAGTTGGGCAGCCAATGGGGGCAGCACAGGGACTGACCCCTGCGAAGACTGGGGGGGTAGCATTGAGCATTTTTACGACTGGGGGAGAAGAAAGCTAGCTCCAGCTGAGAGAAGCCCTGTCTCTTCTTATGTTTTACTTCCCTCCCCAGGCGCCTCTACTCTCCTTGCAGACAATATATTTCCAACACCCAAGCTCTCAGGTTCTCTATTCTCCCTCCCCCGCTCTTCGTCACCCCCCCGCCAGCACCCCCATCTGTTTTCTGTTAGGAGTTCATTTTGGGAGCGTGAGGCTGGCAGAGCCCGGAGTTCAGACCCCCTCGAGTGATGAGAGCGCTGGGCTGCTGACGCTGGGCTCTGCGCTGCCCCCGCCGCGCTAACCCTTCCCCGTGCCCCGCTCGCCCCCGTGCAACAAGACGCTGCCTGGCACATCTGCTTTCAATTGCGGGTTCATTTGACGGGTGCTGGGAAAAAACGGGAAGCTTTTCGCTGCAGCTCGGGGTCTTAAAGGCACAGCGCGTGGAAAAACCCACCAACCGCATTGTCTCCCAAGGACAACCTGAGATGTGGCCTAGACTTAGAAATAGCCCAGCCCTTGGGGGTGACTCCTGACCCAGGAATTTCTTATACAGCAGGATTTCCACTAGACACACTGCCTGCTCACTAGCAGCCTTCTCATTGTAGGCCTGTTATTCTGTCTTCCTATTGTATATGTCTGGCCATCTGGGTAAGAACCTTTCTACCTACTGCTCCTCCGTGCAGGGCTTTCCAAAGCTGTGTGCACGGAGCTACTCTGAATTCAGATTCCCAGTCCCTAACATATCTATCTCCAGATCACCATTGTGTAAACTGAGCGCTAGGACCTGGGCCATGGAGGCCACCGCAGCGCCCCCATCAGGCCCCCAGGCCAAACGCAGTGTTGAACAAGAACCCTGACACGCCCCCGACGCCCCCAGGCTAAAGGCAGCATCGAACAAGACACCTGACACGCCCCTGCCATGCCCCGCCACGCCCCCATCACGCCCCCAGGCTAAAGGCAGAGTAGAACAAGAACCATGACATGCCCCTGCCACGCCTCCGCCACGCCCCTGACACGCCCCCAGGTTAAAGGCAGCGACGAAGAAAAACCCAGACGGGCGTGTCGGGGGCATGGCAGGGGCGTGTCTGGGTTCTTCTTCGACACTGCATTTGGCCTGGGGGCGTGACTGGGGCGTGTCAGGGTGTGGCGGAGGCGTGGCGGGGGATTGGCAGGGGCGTGTCAGGGTTCTTGTTCAACGCTGCCTTTGGCCTGGGGGCGTGTCAGGGGCGTGTCAGGGGCATGGCAGGGGGCATGTCAGGTTTCTTGTTCAATGCTGCCGTTAGCCTAGGGGCGTGTCAGGGGCATGGCTGGGGCATGGCTGGGTTCTTGTTCGATGCTGCTTTTGGCCTGGGGGCGTGTCGGGGACGTGTTGGGGGCATGGCAGGGGCGTGTCTGGGTTATTGTGCGACGCTGCCTTTGGCCTGGGGGCGTGACGGGGACATGGCGGGGGCATAGCTGGGCCGTGTCTGGGTTCTTGTTCGATGCTGCTTTTGGCCTGGGGGCGTGACGGGGGCGTGTTGGGGACGTGTCAGGGGCATGGCAGGGGTGTGTCTGGGTTATTCTGCGACGCTGCCTTTGGCCTGGGGGCGTGACGGGGGCGTGTCAGGGGCGTGGTGGAGGCGTGGCAGGGTTCTTGTACAACACTGCCTTTAGGCTGGGGGCGTGTCGGGGGCATATCGGTTCTTGTTCTACACTGCTTTTGGCCAAGGGGCGTGATGGGGGCATGGCACTGGCGTGTCTGGGCTCTTCCTCAACGCTGCCTTTAGCCTGGGGGCATGTCAGGGGCATGTCGGAGTTCTTGTTCGACGCTGTCTTTGGCCTGGGGGCGTGTCAGTGGTGTGTTGGTTCTTGTTGGACCCTGCCTTTAGCCTGGGGGCATGTCAGAGGTGTGTCGGGGGCATGGTAGAGGCATGTCAGGGTTCTTGTTCGACGCTGCTTATGGCCTGGGGGCGTGACGGGGGGCATGTCTGGGGCGTGGCAGAGGCGTGGTGGAGGCGTGTCAGGGTTCTTGTTCGATGCTGCCTTTAGCCTGGGGGCCGTGTCAGGGGCGTGTCGGGGGCATGGCGGGGGCGTGTCTGCGTTCTTGTTCGACACTGCTTTTGGCCTGGGGGCATGGCGGGGGCATGGTGGAGGCGTGGCGGGGGCTTGGGAGGTGCATTTCTGGGTTCTTCTGCGACACTGCCTTTGGCCTGGGGGCATGTTAGGGGTGTCTCGGGGGCATGAAAGGGGCTTGGTGGGGGCATCTCTGGGCTCTTCTTCGACGCTGCCTTTAGCCTCGGGGTGTGACGGGGCGTGTCAGGGGCATGGCGGGGGCGTGTCTGGGCCCTTCTTTGACACTGCCGTTAGACTGGGGGCATGGCAGGGGCGTGTCAGGGGGATGGCAGGGGCGTGTCTCGGTTCTTGTTCGACGCTGCCTGTACCCTGGGGGCGTGATGGGGGCGTGTCTGGGGCGTGGCAGGGGCGTGTCTGGGCTCTTCTTTGACGCTGCCGTTAGCCTGGGGGCGTGACGGGGGCGTGACAGGGGCTCTTCCTTAATGCTGCCTTTAGCCTGGGGGAGTGTCAGGGGTGTAGCGGGGACGTGTCTCGTTTCTTGTTCGACGCTGTCTTTAGCCTGGGGGCGTGGCGGGGGCGTGACAGGGGCGTGTCTGGGCTCTTCCTCGATTCTGCCTTTAGCTTGGGGGAGTGTCTGGGGCGTGGCGTGGGCGTGTCTGGGCTCTTCTACGACGCTGCCTTTAGCCTGGGGGCGTGACGGGGGCATGTCAGGGGCGTGGCGGGGGCGTGTCTCGGCTCTTCTTCGACGCTGCCATTAGCCTGGGGGTGTGGAGGGAGCGTGGCAGGGGCGTCTCTGGGCTCTTCGTCGACGCTGCCTTTAGCCTGCGGGCGTGTCGGGGGCGGGTCAGGGGCATATTTGGGCTCTTCTTTGACGCTGCCTTTAGCCTGGGCGCGTGTCATGGGCGTAGCGGGGGCGAGTCTGGGCTCTTCGTCGACACTGCCTTTAGCCTGGGGGAGTGATGGGGACGTGTCAGGGGCATGGCGGGGGCATGTCTGGGCTCTTCTTTGACGCTGTCTTTAGCCTGGGGGGGCGTGTCGGGGGCGTGAGGGGGGCGTGTCTGGGCTCTTCTTTGACGCTGCCTTTAGCCTGGGGGCGTGTCGGGGGCGTGACGGGGGCGTATCTGGGCTCTTCTTTGACGCTGCCTTTAGCCTAGGGGCGTGGCGGGGGCGTGTCTGGGGTCTTCTTCGACGCTGCCTTTAGCCTGGGGGCGTGTCGGGGGCGTGACGGGGGCGTGTCTGGGCTCTTCTTTGATGCTGCCTTTAGCCTGGGGGCGTGGCGGGGGCGTGGTGGGGGCGTGTCTGGGCTCTTCCTTGACGCTGCTTTTAGCCGGGGGGCGTGTCAGGGGCGTGTCAGGGGCGTGCCTGGGCTCTTCTTCGACGCTGCCTTTAGCCTGGGGGCGAGACGGGGGCGTGTCTGGGCTCTTCTTCGATGCTGCCTTTAGCCTCGGGGCGTGGTGGGAGTGTGTGTGGGCTCTTCTTTGACGCTGTCTTTAGCCTGGGGGCGTGGCAGTGGCGTGGCGGGGGCGTGTCTGGGCTCTTCTTCGACGCTGCCTTTAGCCTGGGGGCGTGGAGGGGGCGTGGCGGGGACGTGTCTGGGCTCTTCTTCGACACTCCCTTTAGCCTGGGGGGTGAGACGGGGGCGTGTCTGGGCTCTTCTTTGACGCTGCCTTTAGCCTGGGGGGTGAGACGGGGGCGTGTCTGGGCTCTTCTTCGACACTCCCTTTAGCCTGGGGGGTGAGACGGGGGCGTGTCTGGGCTCTTCTTTGACGCTGCCTTTAGCCTGGGGGCGTGGCGGGGGCGTGGTGGGGGCGTGTCTGGGCTCTTCCTTGACGCTGCTTTTAGCCGGGGGCGTGTCGGGGGCGTGTCAGGGGCGTGCCTGGGCTCTTCTTCGATGCTGCCTTTAGCCTCGGGGCGTGGCGGGGGCGTGTGTGGGCTCTTCCTTGATGCTGTCTGTAGCCTGGGGCCGTGGCGGTGGCGTGGCGGGGGCGTGTCTGGGCTCTTCTTCGACGCTGCCTTTAGCCTGGGGGCATGTCGGGAGGCGTGTCAGGGGCGTGTCTGGGCTCTTCCTTGACGGTGCTTTTAGCCTGGGGGCGTGTCGGGGGCGTGTCTGGGCTCTTCTGTGACGCTGCCTTTAGCCTGGGGGCGTGTCAGGGGCGTGTCAGGGGCGTGTCTGGGCTCTTCTTTGACGCTGCCTTAAGCATGGGGGCGTGTCAGGGGCGTGTCTGGGCTCTTCTTCGACACTCCGTTTAGCCTGGGGGGCGAGACGGGGGCGTGTCTGGGCTCTTCTTCGATGCTGCCTTTAGCCTGCGGGCATGACAGGGGTGTGTCTGGGCTCTTCTTCGACACTCCCTTTAGCCTGGGGGGCGAGACGGGGGTGTGTCTGGGCTCTTCTTTGACACTGCCTTTAGCCTGGGGGCGTGGCGGGGGCGTGGTGGGGGCGTGTCTGGGCTCTTCTTCGATGCTGCCTTTAGCCTGCGGGCGTGTCGGGGTGTGTGTCAGGGGCGTGTCTGGGCTCTTCTGCGATGCTGTCTTTACCCTGGGGGGCCGTGATGGGAGTTGTGTCAGGGGCGTGGCGGGGGCGTGTCTGGGCTCTTCCTTGACGCTGCTTTTAGCCTGGGGGCGTGTCAGGGGCGTATCAGGGGCGTGCCTGGACTCTTCTTCGACGCTGCCTTTAGCCTGGGGGCGAGTCGGGGGCGTGACGGGGGCGTGTCTGGGCTCTTCTTTGACGCTGCCTTTAGCCTGGGGGCGTGGCGCGGGCGTACCGGGGGCGTGTGTGGGCTCTTCTTTGACTCTGCCTTTAGCCTGGGGGCGTGGCGGTGGCGTGGCGGGGGCGTGTCTGGGCTCTTCTTCGACGCTGCGTTTAGCCTGGGGGCGTGGTGGGGGCGTGTCTGGGCTCTTCTTTGACGTTGCCTTTAGCCTGGGGGCGTGTCGGGGGCGAGATGGGGGAGTGTCTGGGCTCTTCTTCGACGCTGCCTTTAGCCTGGGGGCGTGTCGGGGGCGTGTGTGGGCTCTTCTTTGACGTTGTCTTTAGCCTGGGGGCATATCGGGAGCGTGAGGGGGGCGTGTCTGGGCTCTTCTTTGACGCTGCCTATAGCATGGGGGCGTGGCGGGGGTGTGGCGGGGGCGTGTCTGGGCTCTTCTTCGACGCTGCCTTTAGCCTGCGGGCGTGTCGGGGGGGTGCGTCAGGGGCGTGTCTGGGCTCTTCTGCGACGCTGTCTTTACCCTGGGGGGGCGTAATGGGAGGTGTGTCAGGGGCGTGGCGGGGGCGTGTCTGGGCTCTTCCTTGACGCTGCTTTTAGCCTGGGGGCGTGTCGGGGGCGTGTCAGGGGCGTGTCTCGGCTCTTCTTCGATGCTGCGTTTAGCCTGGGGGCATGGCGGGGGCGTGTCTGGGCTCTTCTTTGTAGCTGCGTTTAGCCTGGGGGCGTGTTGGGGGCGTGACGGGGGCGTGTGTGGGCTCTTTGACGCTGCCTATAGCCTGGGCGCGTGTCGGGGGGCGTGTCAGGGGCGTGTCTAGGCTCTTCTGCGACGTTGCCTTTACCCTGGGGGGGGCGTGATGCGAGGTGTGTCAGGGGCGTGGCGGGGCCGTGTCTGGGCTCTTCCTTGATGCTGCTTTTAGCCTGGGGGGCGTGTCGGGGGCGTGTCTGGGTTCTTCTTTGACACTGCCTTTAGCCTGGGGGCGTGTCGGGGGGCGTGTCTGGGCTCTTCCTTGACGCTGCTTTTAGTCTGAGGGCGTGTCAGGGGCGTGGCGGGGGCGTGTGTGGGCTCTTCTTTGACGCTGCCTTTAGCCTGGGGGCGTATTGGGGGCATGTCTGGGCTCTTCTTCGACACTCCCTTTAGCCTGGGGGGTGAGACGGGGGCGTGTCTGGGCTCTTCTTTGATGCTGCCTGTAGCCTGGGGGCGTGTCGGGGGCCTCTCTGGGCTATTCTTTGTAGCTGCGTTTAGCCTGGGGGCGTGTCAGGGGCCTGTCTGGGCTCCTCTTTGTCGCTGCCTTTAGCCTTGGGGCGTCTCCGGGCGTGTCAGGGGCGTATCTTGGCTCTTCTTTGTAGCTGCGTTTAGCCTGGGGGCATGTCGGGGGCGTGTCAGGGGCGTGTCTGGGCTCTTCTTTGACGCTGCCTTTAGCCTGGGGGCGTGGCGGGGGCGTGGCGGGGGCGTGTCTGGGCTCTTCTTCGATGCTGCCTTTAGCCTGCGGGCGTGTCGTGGGGCATGTCAGGGGCGTGTCTAGGCTCTTCTGCGACCCTGCCTTTACCCTGGGGGGGGCGTGATGGGAGGTGTGTCAGGGGCGTGGCGGGGGCGTGTCTGGGCTCTTCCTTGACGCTGCTTTTAGCCTGGGGGCGTGTCAGGGGCGTGCCTGGGCTCTTCTTCGACGCTGCCTTTAGCCTGGGTGCGTGTTGGGGGCGTGACGGGGGCGTGTGTGGGCTCTTCTTTGATGCTGTCTTTAGCCTGGGGGCGTATCGGGAGCGTGAGGGGGGCGTGTCTGGGCTCGTCCTTGACGCTGCTTTTAGCCTGGGGGCGTGTCGGGGGCGTGTCAGGGGCGTGGCGGGGGTGTGTCTTGGCTCTTCTTTGACGCTGCCTTAAGCCTGGGGGCGTGTCAGGGGCGTGTCAGGGGCCTCTCTGGGCTATTCTTTGTAGCTGCTTTTAGCCTGGGGGCGTGTCTGGGCTCTTCTGCGACACTGCCTTTACCCTGGGGGGGGCGTGATGGGAGGTGTATCAGGGGCGTGGCGGGGGCCTCTCTGGGCTCCTCTTTGTCGCTGCCTTTAGCCTGGGGGCGTGTTGGGGCGTGGTGGGGGCATGCCTGGGCTCTTCCTTGACGCTGCCATTAGCCTGCGGGCGTGTCGGGGGGCGTGTCAGGGGCGTGTCTGGGCTCTTCTTTGACACTCCCTTTAGCCTGGGGGGGCGAGACGGGGGCGTGTCTGGGCTCTTCTTTGACGCTGCCTTTAGCCTGGGGGGCGTGTCGGGGGCGTGAGGGGGGGCGTGTCTGGGCTCTTCTTTGATTCTGCCTTTAGCCTGGGGGCGTGGTGGGGGCGTGTCTGGGGTCTTCTACGACGCTGCCTTTAGCCTGGGGGCGTGACGGGGGCATGTCAGGGGCGTGGCGGGGGCGTGTCTCGGCTCTTCTTCGACGCTGCCATTAGCCTGGGGGTGTGGAGGGAGCGTGGCAGGGGCGTCTCTGGGCTCTTCGTCGATGCTGCCTTTAGCCTGCGGGCGTGTCGGGGGCGGGTCAGGGGCATATTTGGGCTCTTCTTTGACACTGCCTTTAGCCTGGGGGCGTGGCGGGGGCGTGAGGGGGGCGTGTCTGGGCTCTTCCTTGACGCTGCTTTTAGCCGGGGGCATGTCGGGGGCGTGTCAGGGGCGTGCCTGGGCTCTTCTTCGATGCTGCCTTTAGCCTGGGGGCGAGACGGGGGCGTGTCTGGGCTCTTCTTCGATGCTGCCTTTAGCCTCGGGGCGTGGCGGGGGCGTATCTGGGCTCTTCCTTGACGCTGTCTTTAGCCTGGGGGCGTGGCGGTGGCGTGGCGGGGGCGTGTCTGGGCTCTTCTTCGACGCTGCCTTTAGCCTGGGGGCATGTCGGGAGGCGTGTCAGGGGCGTGTCTGGGCTCTTCCTTGACGGTGCTTTTTGCCTGGGGGCGTGTCGGGGGCGTGTCTGGGCTCTTCTGTGATGCTGCCTTTAGCCTGGGGGTGTGTCAGGGGCGTGTCTGGGCTCTTCTTTGACGCTGCCTTTAGCCTGGGGGCGTGGCGGGGGCGTGTCTGGGCTCTTCTTCGCTGCTGCCTTTAGCCTGGGGGCATGTCAGGGGCGTGTCTGGGCTCTTCTTCGACACTCCCTTTAGCCTGGGGGGCGAGACGGGGGTGTGTCTGGGCTCTTCTTTGACGCTGCCTTTAGCCTGGGGGCATGTCGCGGGCGTGTCAGGGGCCTCTCTGGGCTCCTCTTTGTCGCTGCCTTTAGCCTGGGGGCGTGTCGGGGCGTGTCTGGGCGTGTCTTGGCTCTTCTTTGTAGCTGCGTTTAGCCTGGGGGCATGTCGGGGGCGTGTCAGGGGCGTGTCTGGGCTCTTCTTTGACGCTGCCTTTAGCCTGGGGGGCGTGTCGGGGGCGTGAGGGAAGCGTGTCTGGGCTCTTCTTTGACACTGCCTTTAGCCTGGGGGCGTGGCGGGGGCGTGGTGGGGGCGTGTCTGGGCTCTTCTGCGATGCTGTCTTTACCCTGGGGGGCCGTGATGGGAGTTGTGTCAGGGGCGTGGCGGGGGCGTGTCTGGGCTCTTCCTTGACGCTGCTTTTAGCCTGGGGGCGTGTCGGGGGCGTGTCAGGGGCGTGCCTGGGCTCTTCTTCGACGCTGCCTTTAGCCTGGGGGCGTGGCGGGGGCGTGTGTGGGCTCTTCTTTGACGCTGCCTTTAGCCTGGGGGCGAGTCGGGGGCGTGACGGGGGCGTGTCTGGGCTCTTCTTTGACGCTGCCTTTAACCTGGGGGCGTGGCGCGGGCGTGACGGGGGCGTGTGCGGGCTCTTCTTTGACGTTGCCTTTAGCCTGGGGGCGTGTTGGGGGCGAGATGGTGGCGTGTCTGGGCTCTTCTGTGGCGCTGCCTTTAGCCTGGGGGCGTGTCAGGGGCGTGTCAGGGGCGTGTCTGGGCTGTTCTTCGACGCTGCCTTTAGCCTGGGGGGTGAGACGGGGGCGTGTCTGGGCTCTTCTTTGTAGCTGCGTTTAGCCTGGGGGCATGTCGGGGGCGTGTCAGGGCTCTTCTTTGACGCTGCCTTTAGCCTGGGGGCGTGTTGGGGGCGTGACGGGGGCGTGTGTGGGCTCTTTGACGCTGCCTATAGCCTGGGGGCGTGTCGGGGGGCGTGTCAGGGGCGTGTCTAGGCTCTTCTGCGACGTTGCCTTTACCCTGGGGGGGCGTGATGCGAGGTGTGTCAGGGGCGTGGCGGGGCGTGTCTGGGCTCTTCCTTGATGCTGCTTTTAGCCTGGGGGGCGTGTCGGGGGCGTGTCTGGGCTCTTCTTTGACGCTGCCTATAGCCTGGGGGCGTGTCGGGGGGCGTGTCTAGGCTCTTCTGCGACGCTGCCTGTAGCCTGGGGGCGTGTCGGGGGCATCTCTGGGCTATTCTTTGTAGCTGCGTTTAGCCTGGGGGCGTGTCAGGGGCCTGTCTGGGCTCCTCTTTGTCGCTGCCTTTAGCCTTGGGGCGTGTCCGGGCGTGTCAGGGGCGTGTCTGGGCTCTTCTTTGACGCTGCCTTTAGCCTGGGGGCGTGGCGGGGGCGTGTCTGGGGTCTTCTTTGACGCTGCCTTTAGCCTGCGGGCGTGTCGTGGGGCGTGTCTGGGCTCTTCTGCGACCCTGCCTTTACCCTGGGGGGGGCGTGATGGGAGGTGTGTCAGGGGCGTGGCGGGGGGCGTGTCTGGGCTCTTCCTTGACGCTGCTTTTAGCCTGGGGGCGTGTCAGGGGCGTGTCTGGGCTCTTCTTCGACGCTGCCTTTAGCCTGGGTGCGTGTTGGGGGCGTGACGGGGGCGTGTCTGGGCTCTTCCTTGACGCTGCTTTTAGCCTGGGGTCGTGTCGGGGGGTGCGTCAGGGGCGTGTCTGGGCTCTTCTGCGACACTGTCTTTACCCTGGGGGGGCGTAATGGGAGTTGTGTCAGGGGCGTGGCGGGGGCGTGTCTGGGCTCTTCCTTGACGCTGCTTTTAGCCTGGGGGCGTGTCAGGGCTCTTCTTCGACACTACCTTTAGCCTGGGGGCGTGTCAGGGGCCTCTCTGGGCTATTCTTTGTAGCTGCTTTTAGCCTGGGGGCGTGTCTGGGCTCTTCTGCGACACTGCCTTTACCCTGGGGGGGGCGTGATGGGAGGTGTATCAGGGGCGTGGCGGGGGCCTCTCTGGGCTCCTCTTTGTCGCTGCCTTTAGCCTGGGGGCGTGTTGGTGGGGGCGTGTCTGGGGTCTTCTTTGACGCTGCCTTTAGCCTGCGGGCGTGTCGGGGGGCGTGTCTGGGCTCTTCTGCGACGCTGCCTTTACCCTGGGGGGGCGTGATGGGAGGTGTGTCAGGGGCGTGGCGGGGGCGTGTCTGGGCTCTTCCTTGACGCTGCCATTAGCCTGGGGGCGTGTCAGGGGCGTGGCAGGGGCGTGTCTGGGCTCTTTTTTGACTCTGCCTTTAGCCTGGGGGCGTGTCGGGGTTGTGATGGGGGCGTGTCTGGGCTCTTCTTCAACGTTCTCTTTAGACTCGGGGGCGTGACTGGGGTGTGTCAGCAGCATGGTGGGGGCGTGTCTGGGCTCTTCTTCAATGCTGCCTTTAGCCTGGGGGGCGTGACGGGGGCGTCTAGGCTCTTCTTTGACGCTGCCTTTAGCCTGGGGACGTGACCAGGGCTTGGCTGTTTCATGTCAGCGTTCTTGTTCGACTCTGCCTTTGGCATGGAGGCGTGATAGGGGCATGTCAGGGACTGTCTCTCCCCCAACAGGCTGCCCCCTGCCCCACTCCCTCCCAATTCTCACCCCTCTCCATACCTCCAACCCCCTCGCTCCCTGTCCCCTGACCGCCCCCTATAGGCAATGCCACCCGCTTTCTAAGCCCCCCTGCACCTTGTCCCCTGACTGCCCCCTCCCAGGACCCCCCATCCTAACAGCCCCCCGTACCCCACCCCTTACCCAGCTCCCTGTCCTCTGACTGCCCCGACCCCATCCACACATCCCTTGACAGACCCCTGAGACTCCCACACCTATCCAACCCCCCCATCCCCTGACTGCCCCCCGCTCCTTATCAACCCCCCCACACACCCCCTTACCGCACCGCTCAGAGCGGCTGTGCAGCAGGAGTGGTAGGCCAGAGCGCTGGCGGCGCAGCGAGTTGAGGCTGCAGGGAAGGAGGGAACAGCGAGGGATGGACTGGGGGAAGCCTCCCCAGCCAGGAGCTCAGGGGTTCGTGAGGACGATCCCGCAGGCCGGATGTGGGCTGCCGGACATTGTTTGCCCCCCCCTGATTTCGACCATCTCCGAGAGGTGTTTGTGGAATCTCCATCATTGGATGTTTTTAAGAACAGGTTGGACAACCTCCCTAGGTAATTTGTTCCAGTGCTTAACTCTCCTCCCAGTTAGGGACTCTTTTCACTGTCTAACTTAACTCTTCTTTCCTACAATTTAAGTCCATTGAATTGTTCTCCTCAGCATTGAGGAGAGGACAAGTAGCATCACCCTCCTCTTTATAACAATCTTTTATGCAATTGAAGACTGAAGGGGGCCATAACAATCTTCTTCTCCAGACTAAGCAAACCCAGGTTTTTTCCCTATCTTTCCCCACAGGTCATGTTTTCTAGACCTTTAGTCATTTTTGTTGCTCTTCTCTGGACTTTCTCCAATTTGTCCACATTGTTCCCAAATTGTGATGCCCAGAACTGGACATAATACTCCAATTGAGGCCTTATCAGTGCTGAGTAGAGCAGAAGAATTACTTCTCATGTCTTGCTTACAATACTCCTGCTAATACATCCCAGAATAGTGTTCGCTTCCCCCCCCCCACAAGATTACATTGTTGACTTCTATTTAGTTTGTGATCCACTATAACCCCCTGTAACGATGCTGGTTCTGGCGGGACCCAACCGAGAGTGCCAATTCAGGACAAATTGCTTCAAGCAGGGCAGTTACAGCCTAAGGCTGGGGTTTTTCCACCTCTAAGGCAAACCAAACCAGCCAAACAGAGAAGACTTCAATTTTACCCCACTGGCTAACCGCAAGTCACACAAGCAATTCCCTTAGACACTCCAGTTTTCCAGTATCTCCACCAGTGCCACTCGTTATGGAGACAAATGGTTATGAAAACCCAATCCCAAAGCACCAAGCCCCAGACTTAGGTCAATATACAAATCAGATCTTACTCCAAAATCATGCTGTTGCCAATCCTTTAGAAGCTAAAATCTAAAGGTTTATTCATAAAAGGAAAGAGATATAGATGAGAGCTAGAATTGGTTAAATGGAATCAATTACATACGGCAATGGCAAAGTTTTTGGTTCAGGCTTGTAGCAGTGATAGAATAAACTGCAGGTTCAAATCACGTCTCTGGAGTACATCCACAGCTGGGATGGGTCATTCAGTCCTCTGTGTAGAGCTTCCGTTTGTAGCAAAGTCCCTCCAGAGGTAAGAAGCAGGATTGAAGACCAGATGGAGATGAGGCATCAGCCTTTGATAGTCTCTTGCCATGTGATCTTTCTTTCTTTGTTCCAAAGACAAGCTATCCAACACATGGCATGGAAAAACCTGTTTTTCTGTTCTGTCCATAGGCAGGTCCCTGCATACCTTGCTGAGTCACAAGAAGTGTCTGCCTTCTCTCAATGGGTCAATTGTGCTATGCTTCTGGGTGAAACCCCAGACAAGTTGGTGTCAGCCCTGCCTAGCCTGCTTGATGGCTACACAAGTTTGAAATACAGACAGTCTAGAGCCAATACTTATAACATTAAATACAAAAATGATACATGCATATAGATAGCATAATCATAACCAGCAAAGTATAACCTGGTGTTAGACCCCCTTTATTTGACCTTATTTGACCCCCTTTATACAGGATTTGGTGCCACTACAGGACCTTGATTGCAACAATGTTCTATAAGGTCCCAGCTTATGTCAATAATGTCGCACCCCAGATCCTTTTCTGCAGTACTCGTTCCTAGGCAGTCATCTCCCATTTTATATTTGTGCAATTGATTGTTCCTTCCTAAGTGGAGTACTTTGTCCTTATTGAATTTCATCCTATTTATTTCAGACCTTTTCTCCAGATTGTCAAAATTATTTCAAATTCTAATCCTGTCCTCCAAAGCACTTATAACCCTTCCTGTCTTGGTATCATCCACCAACTTTGTAAGTGTACTTTATATGTCAATATCCAAATCATTTACGCAGATATGGAATAGACCAAGCCCAGGACAGATCTGTGGGGTACTCCACTCGATATGCCCTTCCAGATTGACGTAGAACCATTGACAACTACTCTCCCTTGTGATTATTAATAACGTGATTAATAACATGATTATTCCCCTCTATGAGGGACGTGATTATTCCCCTCTATTCGGCACTGGTGAGGCCTCATTTGGAGTACTGTGTCCAGTTTTGGGCCCCACACTACAAGAAGGATGTGGATAAATTGCAAAGAGTCCAACGGAGGGCAACAAAAATGATTAGGGGGCTGGAGCACATGACTTATGAGGAGAGGCTGAGGGAACTGGGATTGTTTAGCCTGCAGAAGAGAAGAGTGAGGGGGGATTTGATAGCTGCTTTCAACTACCTAAAAGGGGGTTCCAAAGAGGATGGATCTAGACTGTTCTCAGTGGTAGAAGATGACAGAACAAGGAGTAATGGTCTCAAGTTGCAGAGGGGGAGGTTTAGGTTGGATGTTAGGAAAAACTTTTTCACTAGTAGGGTGGTGAAGCACTGGAATGGGTTACCTAGGGAGGTGGTGGAATCTCCTTCCTTAGAGGTTTTTAAGGTCAGGCTTGACAAAGCCCTGGCTGGGATGATCTAGTTGGGGTTGGTCCTGCTCTGAGCAGGGGGTTGGACTAGATGACCTCCTGAGGTCCCTTCCAACCCTGAGATTCTATGATTCTCTGAGAACGGTTTTCCAACCAGTTGCGCACCCACCTTATAGTAGGTTAAGCTAGACAATATTTCACAAGTTTGTTTATGAGAAACTCATGAGACACACATTATCAGAAGTTTTACTAAAGTTGAGATATATCACAGTGACTGCTTCCCCCCATCCACAAGGCTTGTTACCCTGTCACGGAAGGATAGTGTGTTGGTTTGACATGATTTGTTCTTGACAAATCCATGTTGACTGTTACTTATCGCCTTATCTTCTAGGTGCTTACAAATTGATTGATTTTTTTGCTCCATTACCTTTCCGGGTACTGAAGTTAAGCTGACTGGTCTACAATTCCATGGGCAGTCCTTATTCCCTTTTTTTAAAAAAAAAGTCTTATTTTGCCCTTTTCCAGTCCTCTGGGATCTCTCCTGTCCTCATGAGTTCTCAAAGATAATTGCTAATGGCGCAGGCCTTGTCTACACTGCCACTTTATAGCGCTGAAACTTTCTCGCTCAGGGGTGTGAAAAAACACACACACACACACACACACCCACCCCCGAGCGCTGCAAGTTTCAGTGCTGTAAAGAGGCAGTGTAGACAGTGCACTAGCACTGGGAGTTTGGCTGGTAGCGTAGCTGGTAGCTACGCCTCTCATGGGAGTTGTTTTTTTAGGGTATGTCTAGACTTACCATTTAAAGTGCAAAAAGTCCCTTGATGGGACTGCAGAGACGTCAATGAGGGCAGCATTGGGCCTACAGAATCTTCATTAGTGGTGATATTAGCCATAAGAAGGCTACCATGCTAGTTGGCTATCAGGCCCTGATCCTATAAAGATTTAAGCACAAGCCAGGGAATATTCATAGCCTGTAAAGTTGAACATGTGCTTAAGTCTGGACAGAATTGAGGCCTCAGATCCCAGGGTGAGTCTGTAGAGCTGGAAGTTAAAAAAAAGAAACAAAAAATGTTTTTACTTCTAAACTGGGGAAATTTAAAGAAATGACAAAATAGAGCTCCTGAGTCCACATCTAGACAAACACACACACGCCGAGGAACGTTTTCGAAGAGAGAGCTGCAGTGCGGCGTGACAAATCTTGCACAGGGTCTGTGGAGTGGGGTGAATTTCACCCTGCATGAAATTTGAATAGATTTGGTTGGTTTTTATTTAAAATATTGAATTTTGGCCTTTTCCCAGCATTGAATGCTTTTGTGCAAATTTCCAGATTCCCTTAATATCTTCCACATTTTGAAAATGTTTGGTGATTTTTAAACTAGTCACTTGCACCATGACTTGCATTTTTATTTCATGAACACTGTGACAGTACGTTTAATGCAGCGTCGTTGTAGTGGTGCCAGTCCCAAGATATTAGAGAGACAAGGTGGGTGGGTTAATACAAGACATAATATAATAATACAAGATACAACCTCACCCACCTTGTCTCTCTAAGGTCTGTTTAAATCAGTACTGTCAAATTAGTTCTCATGACAGATAGACCCTGAACCTTGAAATCAGTGGAACTATGGATGGTAGTAAAGTTAAGCATGTGTATATGTGTTTGCTGGGCAGGTGCCTTAGGAGGTCTTCGCAAGATATTGAAAATAAGTTCTCTAACCTAGTAGACTAGAGTAGTATTCCTGGTTATACAGGTGCATTTACCAGTGAAGAGAAGACAGAATGAAAAGACAGTGTCTGCTCCAAAGTGCTTACCAGTGCCTAGCACAATGGGGTCTGTGACTGCGTCTCTGAGGTGCTACTGCAATACAAATAATAAATAATTAGAACTGATAAAGAGGAACAATTTAGAAACAGTGAATGAGTTTACATTCATAAATGTTAAACAGCTGCTTCCCGAGTGCAGGGTTTGAAGGTCCTGATCCGAAGCCCATCAAAGTCAATGGGAACAAGACTGTTGACTTTGTTGGGGTTTGAATCTGGCTCTAAGGCAGGGATCCTGCAGGAAAAACAGTATGTGCTGCACTAGAGACTGGATCATGATGCCTATGCACAAGAGCACAGTGCTGACGTTTGTCATTTCCTACATTTCACTTTGCAGGCCCAGCTTTCTCTTCATGTAGTTATTTGTACAGAACTTCTGTGGATTTTTATGACACAAGAAGCAATTTCCTTACATACTTTGCAAAACAGCAACAGTGTCCCTGCAGATTGCTTCTTGTCTTACTTGCTATCTAGTGTATATCCCAAGTTGTTCTTATGTGTTTATGTAACTTACTTGGCCAACTGCAGGATTTGGACTATAACCTAAAAGCACCATTCCCTACCACTTCAGGTAGGGAACTGAGTCCCATAGCTAGAAGCAGTAGCTGATTCATGAAGTGCTTACAGTTGAGGGGAGGAGGGGAAGATACAGTAAAGACAAAAATAAAAACCAACCTGGGTTGTTGAGTACACACTTTAAGCAACGTCTTACCCAAAGTCGCCATGAACAGATTGTGACAGACCTCCTCCCGCTTTTTTCAGACCACTTTAACCACCGGATACATGTGGACTAGCTGCCACAGGGACACAAAGACCTAGAATCTCCTAGTGTGGGTCACGTTTGTACAGTGGCTAGCGCAAAGCAGCCACAATCATGAGGGGGTCTTTGGACTGTATTGCGATACAAATAAGAAATAAAACTAACAACAAACATTATGTATCTATCTTGGGGTTTTGTGCAGCATCCTTCACTGAAGGACCTAAGCACTGATACCATGGTGTCATGAGCCAACTCAAAAATTAACTTGTATCCCCACTATATCTAAACACCCGAGCGGTGATTGCTCTGGGAGCATGGGTGTCCACTGCTATAAAGAAGGTATATCCCAAGGTTAAAGATAAACATTGTGAAACAAATTTGGGGCTGTATTTTTCCCCATGATCCCTGGGTAGGTGCTCAGATACAGTGGCGACGAACGTTGTAGAAATGCCTGCATTGAGCAGAAAGATAGAGCTGTGACGGTGTCCCCAATGAAACTTTATGGGGAGATGCTTATAAATGTATATATGATGTAATTGGAATATGTTTTATGCTACATGTGCCATGTAACATATCTCTGTAAAAGTTATGATCTACTGAATCTATTCCTCCTGTTTGTATGCATGTAGCATTGTTGTAGTTGAAGTTATGAATATTGGTTTTATATTTGCTGGTTTTATATATAGCCTTTTTACATGCACATACCTTTCTCAAGACATGATCCCAGGCTTTTACAGAGACCAATCAAGAAACCCTTACACAGACAATAGGAGGTGCAGACCCCAATCCACATCAGAGCTTGGCCAGGAATGCGACTGGCTGGACTGGTCAGGGTGCATGGACATGTGACTTGCCCATGTGATCCCAAAACTCCGGGGTAACATGATGCTACACAGGGAGTGGGGAAAAGTCTATTTAAACCCTTGGAAGACCCCTCCATTGTGTCTTCAGCTGGCTAAAGAGAGAGGCTCTCCACCCCCCAAGGACATACCTGAAAGAGACTGAACAAAGGACAAAGACAATAGGGGATGTGAGCGATTGCTGGACCCAGGCTAGGAGTTCTACAGCCTGTAAAAGAAAGACTGGAACTGGTGAGGTTTTTACGCGTTGAGTTTGATTAGACATAGACGTGTGTGTTTTATTTTATTTTACTTAGTAATTCACTTTGTTCTGTCTGTCACTATTTGGAATCACTTGAATCCTACTTTCTGTACTTATTAAAATCACTTTTTACTTATTAAGTTACCTGGAGTACATGTTAGTACCTGGTGGGGGTGGGGGTGGGGGGAACAGCTGTGCATATCTTTCTGTCTTTGAAATAGAAGGCGAACTATTTATGAATTTACCCTGTATAAGCTTTATACAGGGTAAAACAGATTTATTCAGGGTTTGAACCCCATTGGGAGTTGGGCACCTGGGTGTCAAAGGCAAGAGCACTTCCTAAGCTGCTTCCAGGAGCCCTACAGCTGTTAGGGGACATGGTTTAGACCTGGGTCTGTGTTTGCAGCAGATCAGCGGATCTGGCTCAAAACAGACAGGATTCAAGAGTCCCAAGCTGGAAAAAGCAGGGAAGCAGGGGCAGAAGTAGCCTTGGCACACCAGGTGGCAGCTCCAAGAGGGTTTCTGTGATACTAACCCATCACAAGAGCAACAGAGCTTTCCCTGATCTTAGCTGGGGAGATTGGAGAAAACCAAACCATCAAAAACAGCGGAAACAAAAGGACATGGAGCATATTCCATGCCAAGAGTTTATTGGAATGTACAGCACCTTTGTCAAGGTGATATTAGAGACCCTCTGAAAGGGGAACCGAAGATGTCCTTTTCATCAAGTGAAAAGTCTGTCCTTTTCACTTGACCTTCTATAGCACCCATTGATGTTAAGCAATATCCATGGCCCCCCACTGACCCTGCAAGCTCTGTTGACATTCCCTCCGCCCCAGGTCACCACCACACAGCATATGCCAAATCAGCAACGTGTGCTGATGAAGCACAAAACATGGGCCTGCGGACATGGCTGTGAGGGGTCTTCCATGAGCCTGGAATCACGCATTCCTGTAAGAATATACTTGCTGGCGCTGTTTAGCTTTCCTCACATGGGAGCAAAGAACTGGTCAGCGTAAGTGTAGTAGAAAAGGGACAGTCCTTACAGTAAAACAGCTTTGAGAGATAAAGTGTTTGCAGGGAAGGTTTCTTGGAATTGTCCTGTTTTCTGGAGAAAATAATTACATAATGAATGAGGTAGAAAAGGACCGAACCAAGGTACATCCAAGACCACCACAAAACAAACACGGAAGTGAAGTATGTGACCCCATCAGTTGAGAGGAGCTCCCTGGCATCCAGAAGGCCAGTTATTTTTAAAGAGGAGCCCACAGCCATACTCATGCATTAAAAACTGGAGACAGTATAAAATAATCCCCTTTAATGCACTCAAAGCTCAGCCGAAATGAGCTGTGAAACCCAAGAACAGCACCAGGATTGAGAAAGAGCGAGAGCAAAATCCACTTCACAGGGTTTGAGGACCTAGAAACTTAGCCTCAAGTGTTGCTTTTTCAATGGAGTTCATCTGGAATTCTCCTCCTAGTGTGAGAGTATCTGGCTGTGGAAGAGTCTCCCAGTGCAACTGGTGGAAGCCACATAATTTGAGACTTTTAAAACTAGGTTGGAAAAAACCATAGACAGTATAATATTGGCAATACCGCGCACATTTTTAACTGTGAGAGTAATACCATTGAAACAGCCAATCAAGGGTCATGGTGGATTCTTCATCACTGACCATTTTAAAATCAAGATTGGATGGTTTTCTAAAAGATCTGCTCTAGGAATGATTTGGGAGCAGTTCGCTAGCCTGTATTAGACAGGTGGTCAGACTAGATCACAGCGGTCCCTTCCAGCCTTCGCAATCTACGAGTCTATGAATGGTCCTAATTTGGCAGAAGTGGAATAGACTCGATAGTGTCAGGCTGAAAAAGAAACCTCTACTGACTGTACTCACAGTATACAGAAATTAAGAAATGCTAGGTTTGCAGTGGCTCGTGCATCCTTAATTCAGCCCCCTTGTGTTTCTGCATTACGCTAGTCTTTAATTACACGATCACATACTAGTTTTTCCATGGGACACCCACTTCATTCAGTGCTGAGGTTGGATGCACTAGGGGGCAGAATTGACGTTGCATGGGCAACCGTAAAACTGGCATTTCCTAACGTTTGAGTGCTTGGCTTTGCAACTTAAATGATTTTCTTTTAACAGTGTTT
This sequence comes from Macrochelys suwanniensis, assembly GCA_033296515.1. Classification (NCBI taxonomy): domain Eukaryota; kingdom Metazoa; phylum Chordata; order Testudines; family Chelydridae; genus Macrochelys; species Macrochelys suwanniensis. The sequence continues at coordinate 13,345,408 of CM065796.1, forward strand.
TGCCTTATAGTAGTGCCCCATTGTGCTAGGGGCTGTACAAACACATGGGCCAGAGACCTGCCCCTACTAGTTACAGTCTAAATAGAGGAAAAGTGACTTGCCCCAAATTACATACCGGGTCAGGTGCAGAGATAATAATATGTACATTTTCCAAGGCTCAGCCACCTAGCCACTAGACCCCTCTTTTCCTGGCAGCATACAATACATGCAAAAAGAGACTGTTCATCCCTAAACAACCCCTGAATCGCCAGAAGGGTCATGGAACAGCAAACACAATCTAGGATGTTCCACAGTTTCCGGAGGAAGCTGGGAGAGATTCATAGACACTTCCCTCGATGAGTCATCGCTCATTATTTTCTTCCAGCTCAACAATGCCCTTGGACAATGCACTGCACCTACCATCTGTGTGCATACAGAGCCATATTTGGAAATTACCTCTAATATTCCTCACTGGGCTTCACTGCGCTTGCTGGCACTGTGAAGATGGTTTTAATTAAAACTCATCAACAGCCCCCTATTACTGAAAGCAAGCCTGGCTAACCTAATTATGCAGCTGGTGCCATAATAATACTGTTCTCACAAGCTTACCCTCCGCACACACCATTTCGTAGCAGAGTTCACCTTATTTCACAAAGGTGAAACTCCTGGGGTTATGGGGTCTGATCGGCAGCTGAGCCCCCGCAGCTCTCAGGGCTGGTGCCAGAGGCTCCATCTAATGCTATAAATGAGCTGATGGGACTGCCAGGGAGAGACCTGGGCCCCTCACACTTGTGAGCGTAGGGAAGTAAAAGTGGCAGCTACGGTCGAGCACTGGAACAGAGAGAGGAGGCTCGCTGGAATCCCAATAGCTTTGAAAGGGGGCTGGAGATGGGGCAAGGAGAAGGAAGGACTGTAAAAACAGAAGCCTTGCCCAGGGTGTCTCTGAACCCAAGGGTGCCAGACCCTTGCTGCAGACCCAAGAGTTCTGGATAGCTTAGGCAGGCATGCTCAACAGTTGGGCCTAGTGTCTCATTTCAGTGGTTATCCGAAAGATCACAAAACTCCAGCCTGGGCTTGCTCTGTGCTGAGGGTTTGCCTATGCTACAGAGTCCTGGCTGGCCTAGCTATTCTGGCAGACCCCCTGTAGTGTAGATGCAGCGTAAGCCAGCAGAAGGAGTTCTTCTGCTGGCCCAACCACATCACCTCCCTCAACAACATTAGCTCGGTCAACAAACGCACTGGGTCAGCATAGCAGTGTCCACACTGGGGACTCTGCTGGGCCTTGCCATGGTTTGTAGGGGGCGTGATTTCCCCCACACTCGTAGACTACAAGACCACTGTGATCATCTGTATAACACAGCCCAGAGAACGTCCCCCAAATCATTCCGAGAGCAGACCTTTTAGAATAGCATCCTGTCTTGATTTACAATTTGTCAGTGATGGAGAATCCACCACGACCCTTGGTAAATTGTTCCAGTGGTTAATTACCCTCACTATTAAAAACGTACACCTTTTTATGGTCTGAATCAGTCTAGCTTCAACTTAAAGCCATTGGATGCGGTTAGACTGCTCTCCAATAAATTGAAGAGCCTGTAAGCTTGCGTAGACTCACCCGCAGCGCCTCCTGCTGGTCATCCTTGGGAATCAGCTCACCAGCCTCTGGAGCGCCCTCTGCAGGCCGGTGTCCCGCCTGTCTCACTGGCCCCAGGTCCCTTCCAGACCCCAATGCCCCTTATTCTTGGGTGCTGCCTCCCCCAGCAGTACCCCCACTTTCAGGGTCTCCCCACCCAGGGGGATCCCCACCCACTATCCCCACCTCGCCTCAGTCTGGGCTACTGCCAGTCCTCACCAAGCCCCCACGTCACTCATCATAGGCAAGGGGGTTCTGACCTGCTGCCTTCCTCTACCACCCAGTACCTCTATGGGCCTGGAACCAGGCCCTGCAGCCTGGGGAGTCACCAGCCTGGAGCTCCTCTGGCTCTTCCCCAGCCCCGCTTCACTCCCAGGTACCTTCTCAGGTTCCTGCAGCCAGGTCCCTCCCTCTCAGAAGCTAGAGGGAGTCCATGTCTTTACTCCTGGCTCAAACCTTTATAGAGCCAGCTGGGGCCTGATTGGGGCTTGTCCCAGCTGCGGCTGCTTCCCCAATCAGCCCCGTAGCTGCTTTCTCCCAGCCAGAGCCCTCTCCCAGGGCTATTCCAACCATGTGAGGGCTGGGACCCAGTGGAGAGGGAGGGCCTAGGTACCCCCTACTCCTCCCTCTGGCCTTACAGGCTGAAAGCCCAATGATCTAGCCACTAGCCTACCTGGCCACAGAACACCCTATCACAGTAGCCACGAATTGCATTAGCTCTTTTGGCCACAATGTCACGCTGGGAATCGCATGTTCTGCTGATTATCTACCACCACCCAAATCTTTTTCGGAATTACTGTTTCCCAGATTAGAGACCGTGATCCCGTAAGTCTGGTCTACATTCTTTCTTCCTAGATATATACATTTACATTTAGCTGTATTATAACACATATTGTTTTCTTGTACACAGCTTACCACGTGATCCAGATCTCTCTGCATCAGTGACCCATCCTCTTCATTGTTTACCACTTCCCCCAATGTTTGGGTCATCTGCAAAACATTATCAGTGACAATTTCATGTTTTCAGGGTTGCTAGTAAAAATGTAAAATGGCATAGGGGCAAGAACTGATCCCTGTGGGACACCACTAGAACCACATCTGCTTGATGACAATTCCCCATTTACAATTACATTTTCAGATCTATCAGTTAGCCAGTTTTTAATCCACTCAATGTGCGCCATGGAAAATTTATATCATTCGAGCTTTTTTAAAAAAATAAAAATGCCATGTGGGACAAAGACTGATGTAAGGCATTTGTCTAAGTATATCACATCAACACTATTGCCTATATCAACCAAACTTGTAATATAAAAAAAAATCAAGTTAGTTTGACAGGATTTATCTTCTATGTTGTTTGTCATTCATTATAATTACCCTCCCTTAAATTCTTTATTAATTGAGTCCTATACCATGAGCTCCATTATTTGCCCAGAATCGATATCAGATGGACAGGCCTCTGATTACTCCGAGCTGACATAGCTAAGCTGGCAAAACTTTGCAGAGTAGGCCAGGCCAAAGTCATGGACCCATTATTATCTGGTAGTGGGGGTGTTTGGGCCAGGCAGGGGATGAGCATTACTCTGTTTATCAATACACATTGTTTTTGTCCATAGTGGGGATTCCAGTCATGGGTACCCAGTCACCATCACAGCTGAAAGACCTTGTGTAAGCAGGTAAAGCCTGTAGGAGAAGGCTATGCATTGGTGCAGCTCACACCTGATTGAAACCGGGATGAGTTGCATCAATACCAGCATTGCCTGTCTAGCCCAGGGGTTTACCCTGCAGCAACTACACAAGGAACTGAGCATCAGTGACTGTTATCAGGGCAAACATGCCCATCTTTTCAATGCCATGCACTTGGCTGGATTTGTGTGCTTTCACTGAACCTGTGTCTCCTCTTCCTACCTTCTGCTTTGGCCCATATTCCTTTGGCTACCACCATTTGGAAAAGCATCCTACTCCCTTAGCAATGAGTACTCTACCCTTACCCAAAATCTTCCCGATACATCAAACTCCCCACTTATCTTCTTATGGGTCAACTGCTGTCCCATGTATTGGGCTTGTCAGGATTCGATTGTAAGCTCTTTGGCATGGGGACCTGGTCTCTTTAGGAGCTTGGTAAACTGTACCCACAATGCTCTGCACACAATTAAAGATAGGGAAAGCTCTGAGCAGGATTTGGATCTTAGCTCTGCAGTTCAGACCCAAGTACACAACGGTGTGGATCTGGGGGGTTGCTTCAGACCCTATTAATTATTATTACAGGATCTCCAATCATGGATCAGGAGCCCAATGTGTTAGGCATTGTACAAACACATATGTCACAAATTAGTTAGTGTGTTGGCATGCATGCGCACATCCCTGCTTTCTCCTGCATGAAATCAGAACAGCTCAATGGTGTGTCATAAGCCCCGTAGTGCTCACAGCTACAGGAGAGTCTCCTTTAGCCCGCATGACAGAGCCCTGCAGGAGGTTCCAAGTTCTATTCTTGATGTTACTGTGCTGTTCCAAGTAGGGTATGGCCTGAAGAACAGCAACGACCAGGAAGTCCTAGATGCGGGTGGGTTTGTTAAATGCTAGGCAGACCGAAACAGCTGCCAGACACTTAGCAGCATCCTACTTAGGAAAATAAATTAACTGCCCAATTTAAACAGATCGGTAGGTAAATTAATAACAGCCCAGCTGCTGGGCAGATATCAGAACTCAGCATCTCAACGTCTGAGAATTCCTGTCGCTGGCCCTTTAAAAGTCTCCAGTCTCCCTACCCACTGCACACTCTAGCCTTGTGCAAGGAGCAAAACATTATGAATAGTTTCTCCCCCTTCTCCCAATCCCCTTTCACTTATGGTTTGCCCTCCCCCACAAGCAGCTGTTTCCTATTACCATAAAGGCTGACAAGGTGCAGGTCTGGAGCAAAGCCTCTTTTGGCAGGTAATTTTGATGAGGCCCAGAGGGCCTGGGCTGGGTGTCTCTGATGGGTTTCCGGTCCTGTTATCAGCGCTGCTCGGCACCCCCCACCCGCCTCCCCCAGCCCCAGACAGGTCTGCCGTCTGCACATCAAGCCCAGTACTGATGGTGGCGTGAGGGGGGAGGGGTTATGTCGGCTGAAGAGCATCATTCATTTCCTTGGGGCCCGGGGTGGAGCTGTAGCTTTTTTCCGCTTACGCTGCAGTTTAGGGAGAGACAGGAGGAACTCCTCAGAGGCCTGAGCATAGGCTGAAAGCACAGTCCCCGGCAAGAGGCCAAATCACAAGGCTCCATCGGAGCTTTGCAGGGGTTCAGCAAAGCATCCGAATCCTTAGGGTTCAGAGCAGCCTTTTCCCCACAGCTACCCACGCATGACAGGAGCTGAACACGGCAGGATGGGAGAGCTGTAGAACGCCAGCCTGTCGGCCCCGTATGGAAGGAGGGTCCCATGCGAGGCTGAGGGGGGCGGCCCTAGAGAAGGAAATTCCTCTGCACACATTGCATCTTTCCTCTGGATCCGGTAGCTTCAAGCACGAGAAATGATGGAGTCATGAAGCTAGCATCCGCCGCTGGACCTGCAAAGAACTCAGCATTCAGAAGGCCCTGCGTCACTGTTCAATATATGCTGTGCATTGCCCTCTGTGCCTGGTCCTCAAAAGGATATGAGTTACCTGCAGGCAACAGCTAGGAAGCCTGCTTCTTTAGCTCCAGCTGTAGCTGTACACATATTAGCTCCAGCAGTCCTAGCTTCAGTTCCCGCTGATGACCCTTTCGCCTGTCTCCAGGAAATACCTCTCTAATGCAGCTGGTCTTGGTGCTGTCACACCCTGCCAGGATCTGTAGGCAGTAAATATAGCTCAGCTGCACACGAAAGAAAGAGAAGCCCAATGGTTGATTCAGGCCTTCAATCATCTGATGTACTTTCCAGGGCATGGAAAATGCATCTCTTGCCCCTTTGTCCCTCCTCAGCCTCACGACATATTACTATTAGCAGTTATATGCTATAATTCTGATCATCATTGTGGGGAACGCACGAGCTTCCAAAGGTGCCGAGGTTCAGTTCGGACCAGCATCCTGAACTCTGGAGGTTTCTTTGAACCTCATCTGAGCCTCAAACTTGCAAAACTTTGTTGTGAATCTGGTAGGAACGCTTTCTCCTCTGAGATTTCTGGTGCTCTCTGCTACCAGCTAGGTCAAAAAACTGAAGGATCAGCCTCTAACGTGGTATGTTGGGGCTTATGAATCAGCTCTCAGACAGAACTCAGGATTACACAGCACAGAAGGGTGCTAAAAAGTATGATACATTGAAAACTGTGTTAAAACTGCAAGCTGTCACTTTAGGGTAAAAGTTTCCTGGCCCTGTTTGCAGGCTAAGGGGCCCTGTAGGGAAGTGTGTGATCTGGGTCTCTTCAGCAGTCAGTCTGCAAAGAGCCTGCCTGGAGCAGGGTGGGGTGAATTGTGCCTCTTTGCTTAAGGAGCAGCCTGCTTTGTCTTTCTCTGGTTTGGGGGTTCTTGAGTCTAAGAAATAAAGCAGTGTTATGTTACAACTTTCTAGCAAGAGTATTTATGTTTTTTATTTAACTTCTGTTTATATGCCATGAATAAAACAAAAAGATAATGGAAATAAAAGAGCAAAGAGCGGAGTACTGGGTGAAAATTCAGGCTGGTTCTTCATTTCTCCAATAGGCTTTGCCCATGTCTACACATAACAATAATTGGCTTTTAAAAATCTCTGTGAAATGTGTATTTGAACCCTTGAAGGCATAAGGGAGATCTGTCATCAGATAACAGTTTCCCTCAACTCTGGCTGTCTCTTTCTAAGAGCTTTCCTCTGAAGGAAATTTCTGCTGGAGGGCCAGCTGGGGTCCTTGATAGCTGAAAGGTAGATACAGTTCATTTATTCATTAAACAAGACTCTGGCTTTCAGCCCTCTCCGGAACAAGGTTTCTCTTAATTTACAAGGTTAGTTTAAGATTTGGGGAAAGCATGGCACTGGTATGGTTTTATTTATTTATAAAGCACAAATGAGCATCCATCCAGTGCTCCGGGGCACCATAAATCAATTCGTTTCCATAATAAAACATGATAATATTAATCTCACTCCAGCACTAACTCTACCGACATGCCTCAGATAATAACAAACTAACCTGACATCCTAATAAAATACATAATAGTCAAACAACAGTTCTGAGTAGGGACTTAGAACTCGAGTTTACTGAAACTCGGTTCCCCCACTCTATGTTCAGGTCTGCTGTTGTTTCAGTGTATGAGACTCTGAGTAAATCATTTTCCTTCTGAATGCCTCAGTTTCCTCATCTGTAAAATGAGGCTAATTGTATTTACTCAGATTTGCAAAGTGCTTTGACAGAGTGTGTGATATGTAAGCACATGGCATTATTAACCCTTTAAGTGATCTGTGTCCAATATGAGAATGCTGACAGATGTATGCCACTGTTGGAACAATGAATGGTTGCATAGTGTGCGGCACTCCAGGGAAAGAACTATCCAGTTCCCAAGTGTGTGTGTGTGGGGGGCGGGGGGGGCGGGGGTATTTTTAAAATGACAGATGGAGCTGGTTGGAAAATAAAGTTTAGTTTCCACTGAAAATTGACCACCTTTTTTGGTCAACATTTTCTACAGAAAATCCACTCATCAAAATATAAAAACCTTGATGAACATTAACATTTTCCAGCAGAGAGACTTTCTGCAAAAAAAATGTGCAGAAAAAAACCCTCAATTTTCCAGCACAAAACAGTTTTGATAGAAAAATGTTGTCCAGCCCCACTCCTGGTCCCCAGAACAATGTGGGCTCTGCTTTCCTGCACTCATATACCAGTGACACTAAAAACACATCTGCCCAATGATATGGTAGGAAGATGAAACTTTCTATTGGCAACGTTCCTTGGCAGTGAGAAGAAAGTCTCAAAGTGTTCCCCCGGCTGATGGAAATACCTATTTCCCCCCTCATCTGCCTGTGATCCCAGTCTAGATGTACCATTGATGTATTCTATTACTGCAGCTCTTAGATGAAAGCACTATAATGTTATCTCACCAGATGCTTAAAGGCTGGCCTCATTCCCAGGCAACCTGACCGATTCCAATTTTGATTCATTAGCAGATAATCACTTAATTGCCTTCCCTTTATACACACACATGTGTACAGGAGGTCAGCAGATCTTGCAACCAGCTCTAAAAAGAACTCGGTTTGAGATGCTTCACTGCTGAACTTTCCAGCTACAGCCAGACGGAACAACTGCTACCTCCCCGGACATCAGGGTAGCACGGTTGGACGGTCCTGCTGACTGAGTTTTCCAGGTATGCCCAGTTAAAACACATCGGCCCTGCTGCTGAATGTTCCGTGCACAGCCAGCTAGGACACGTGCCGTGTTGCTGAGTACAGTGGCTATATCCTAACATCCCTTTGGGTTCAGTGGGCTGTTACCAGATCCCAGCAGCACAAGTTTGTGGCAAAAGGACCGACGTTATAAGGGTTAATGGGCTTCCTTCCACTTGAGCGTCTCTCAGGGATCTCTCTTTAAGGAGCGTGAGGGTTTTTTTTCTCCAGACACCAAGGAATCTAAGCCCTTGGATTTTCCCCTTTACCAATAAAAACCTTCTGCCCTGGTCCTGGCTAGCATCTCGACACAGCCCCATGCAGACCTCCCTGGAGCATGTGCCTGTTGATTTAAACTGGGTTCCCTGTTTACTCCCAGTGGAAATGGTCAATTCCCCAGTTTCAGGAGAATGAGAGAACTAACGAGGCTATTTCCACTGCGGGGAATCCCAACATTTAGGTATCTCAGAGGCCAGAGAAGAGATGACTTCTGACAGGGCTGTGGGTGGGGGTTTGGGCAGGAGGCAGGGCAAGTGGCTTCCAGAGCTAATAAACCCACAGGGGTCAGCACCGGGGTAGCGAGTGAGTTTACTTTGGATGAGGTGATGCTGCATTTGGAAGTGTTTTCCATGTGCTGGCCAAAGTATCCAGGGCATGATAAGGGAGAGAGCTTTGTTATGGGAACTCGTGGTGCGGAGGAGAGGTGACAGTAGCAACACCCTGGAAAACTCACTAACAATATATTAATTAGCATCACCTCTGAAAGGGTTCACCCTCTCCCCAACAGATCAACTCGGGCCTTCTCTCACTGCACTCAGTAACAAAACTCCCACTGACTCCTGTTGGGGTTAGGCGAACACCCTGTTCCTCATCAGCACTGCATGGCTGAGACCGCCAAACTCATTACACCCACTGGACTCCTTGTCAGTCTTCCCCAGCCCTCAAAACCCACCGATTAACCTCCGGGGGGAAAACCCAAAGCTACACTCAGCCCTGCATTGAAAGGGTTAATGCGTTCAGGATAGGGGTTCTTTGTGGCGATTATAAGGAAAACAAGATTAAAATCTCCTCAAGCTCAAAGGATAGAGTTCCAAGTGAAACAGCTGAGATTGGGTATTCACACTGAAAGCTCTTTGTGTGGTTTCTGTGACCTGCCAATGATCTGGTAGGGTTTCATACCCAAGCGATACAGGAGTTTGTTGAGTGTCACATTTAATTACGGGGCCAAGGGGTATTTTTATCACCCACATCTAAGCTGTTATCCACTTCTTGATAAACAATTTAGCAGCAAGAGCTGGAGTTTTCAGAAATGCCTCGCATACAGGGGAGAAAGAGTCTTAGTATGGGATGAAGCTGAGTTCTGAAGGCCTTTATTGAGACAGGACCCCGGGCTGCTGCCCAGCCTGGACCCATAATGGTCCTTCAACTCCGCTGAGCTGGACTTTGTTATAAGGCCAAGATGGATTTGAAAAAAAAAATGTAATTACCAAATTCACCGCCATCCCTCCCACCGATCAAAATGCGTTTTTCCACCCACAAGTGCCTCTCAACCAAAACCAACAAGCCACGCGTCAAGAGTCACAGACGTTGTTCACGTCACCACTACCTTCCTTGGAATGGATTTCCTGCTCTCGTGCCCCTTGGGTCATCATTTGCACCTGTGCAAAATGGGTGTAAAAGGCTGCCACGCGCAATGGGTCTCACATCCCAACGCCTGCGCAGCAAAGGATCCCAGGTGCTCGTCCAAACACAGACTCTTTAATGACCCGCTCACGCTGTGGCCACAGCAATGGGCCCAAAGCCAATTGTTAAGGGCGAATTATAAACTTCATAAATCACCCCAAGATATGGAAGATGCTGCTGCTATATGTGGATTGCCACTTCGTGCCCATGGGGCTGATGTAAAGGCCGGGACCCTAGGAGGTTTAAAGGCAGTTGATGGAAATGCATGCTCCTGCTACTGGCGGTTACTGCTCATTCAAGCTGGGGGAGTGTAACAAAGAATAAAACTTGTAGCTTCACAACACCGGTGCTTGTGACCCCTTCTATTTGCAAACTCCCAACCTCCAATCGACTTCAGGGAAAGGGGTCCTCTGTGTCATATGGGAGGCTCTCAGCACCTTGCAGGATTGGTTCCTCAAAGAGCAACTGTGCTCCACTGGAGAGGAGCCTGGACTGGAGGGTGGGCGTGCAGTTTACAAAGCACTTTGGGATGAAAGGGGCTATAGAAATACCAAATATTATGATAACATCTGTGTGAGCCTCGTGGCTATTCTAGGAGCGCTGCCAGGTAGGGGATTGGAAAACGCAAAACTTGTCCAACTTTTGTTTATTTTTTGAAGGAACAAAGCCATTTAAGCAGCAAGGTCATGACTGATACCGGGAAGATAAGAGCACGAGGGTCTGACTCATGTCGGACTTGCCTGGGTGCAAACCCAGAGCAACTCATTAGAGCTACCACACCAGTAGAAAATGGGTGTACGTGAGAGCAGGCGCAAGACGACAACATTGTGGCTGGAGGTGCCTTTGTCAGGCTACTGTACTCAAATATATTCCTATGCCACTGAGTGCAGTTCAGGTGGTCAGACATCTAACCAACCTCAGTTAGGCTCTCTTCCAGCAAAGCACACGCATAACTTTAAGCAGACCCGCTACTCGTGTGCTCAGACTTAGCACAGGTGTAAGTGCTTTGCTGGAATGGGGCATCAATTATTTGCACCAACAAACTGTGGGAGCAATAAAAAGAAAAAAAGTCCTGGCTGAAAATCAGACTCTTTGACTATCTGGATTTGCATTAACTTGGGATTCAAGTTAGATAGAGAGTCAAGAACTTATATGAAGCCAACGCACTGATTCAGTTCAACTTCAGATGTGCTAAAACCATTTAGATTTCACACAGCCCCAACCAGAACCTTATGAGCTGCGGTCATGGTCTGGGCCAAGATATCTGGGGATGTTTCAGGGCTCTGTGGGTGGCCTGTAAGATCCAAACCATTTTTCTTGATAATTTGAACTAGCTCATCTCTTTACAGGGGGTCAGAAGAAACGCAACTTGGTCTCCACTGGGAGAACCAGAGGCCAAGCGAGCAACCAATCAAAACATAGAACTATGACAAGGTTATACTTCCCAAACTCCCTCCCATAATTTACAGATATCTCAGGCTGCAATAAAAACCGGGGTGGTGCATCTTCTAGGAGACATCAGAGAGAGAACAGGAAATGAGATAAGTTAATCAAATTAAATGAAAGAGACAGAGAAATCGGAGACTGAAAACCCAGAGGGGAATGATTAGCATTAGTACTTTGCGCTTTCTTTAGTCTTTCCCTGGGAGGATCCCAAAGCACGCTCTAAATATTGAGTCAATATACCTCACACCACATCCACCAGGTAAAAAAGTATCTATGAGCATCGTCCCAGCCACAACTGAAATGCAGCCACCTCTGGGGTGGAACATAACAGCTGTTTATGAGTGTACAACACACAGCAATAGCAATAGCACAGGGCAGGAAGTAGAGAAGAGTCCTGTATTCTATGGAAACTGAGGAGACAGGAAAGCCTGAGCTGGAATTTGAGGACGACACCTGGGTTGATCCCCCTATTCTTCCGAAAGTGCCACAGGATCTTTAAAATGAGCACAGGGGGTCAGGACATCTATTTTGTACGTCTCATTCAAAAGGCAACACCTCCAGCACCAACGTGCCCACTAGTGCTCTCCAGCGGCATGAGAAGGTGCAATCAACCAAACAGCTGAGCTGACATGATCACGCAGGGATATGAAGCTGCACCAGGAGTAGAGAAACATCCAAAATCATGTCTACACTAGAAACTTTTGCCGGTAAAGGAATGTGGGTTAGGAGTGGGATTCCTTGCAATATTTTTATACCAGCAAAATCCCTAGTTCTACTGGCATAAAAGGGCCTTTGCTGCTATAGCTTATCTTACTCGGGGAACTCGTATAAACGGCGCAGGCAAAAAACACTTTTTTTGCCAGTATAATCTGTTTCTCCATTAGCAGCGTCTGCCAGTATAGCTACACAGGCAAAGCATTTCCAGCCTGGACCTGGCCTAATTGACAGCTGCCATTTTAGCTGACACTATAAGCGTACCAGAGACTGCCGGAGCGATAAAGCACAAATTGCTACAGCTGAGCTAAAGAGTCAACCTCTACGTGGAAGATTCTGAGGGCTGTGACAGACTCGTATCCTCGTGAATCAGGCAGAAAGAGGAATGCGTAACATACACTCACCAGTGGGTTACACTAGCATCCCTGGCTCTAGAAAGACAGATTATCTGTTTTTATAAATGGACTATTTTAAATCATTCCTAAGAGGCATTATTCATTCTTTTACCCTTTTAAAATAAACTCCCTCTAGATTAGACATGGCACCAAACAGGAACCTGCTTCCCTAAATTTTGGGGGTGTTCAGGTTTAAAGTCCTGGATCGGAAACCCCCCTCCCCTCCGCAAAGGTTTTGGCTGTAGGCTAGTTCCAAAATAGGAAGGAGCCGAATTTTTCGCATCTGGTTTGGCTAAATCCCAAACTGGGGGAATCTCTCCAGAACAGCCATTCCTTAGCGATTTCAATCCAAGATGGGGATAAAACTAACAAGAATATAGGCAGGTGGGTGAGATGGCTACCAAGCAAGAGAGTGGAAATCTAGACAGAATCTAGCCAGTCTGGCAAGCAGTTGGCCATCAAGATGGTGGAAATCTCGTTATGTTAATTAGTGGATCTCATGAGGCTCCTGCCATTTTGTTCATATTCCCATGGGAATAGCTCATGAGATTTCACCTCTGGCAAACCCAAGACCTAGTTTGCCCTCCAACCCAAAAGCAGAATGAGGCCTAAACCTAATCAAGGTCTGCCTGTGAAGGCTCACCGCTCAGCTCTTCTTTCTTCATGGAACATGCTGAGGCTTTTGCTGGGCATTTTCAGCCAGCTAAGGTCTTTCCGTAGAGGCGTGGCAGCAGTTCTGACTGAAATGAAGGGGTGCCCAGCATGTGTACTCTGAGGGAAGAAGCAGTGGGTACAGGCAGTTAGCTCTGTACACAGGAATTTTAATTTCTGCACGCCCACAGCCAAGCTCTGCTTTTACAGCCAGGAGCACAACTGATCCCTAAGGGGAGAAAACTGTTTAGAAAGGAGATTTGATCCAGGCTTCTGTTTTCATACAGGCTTCTGTTTCAGAGCTGTAGCATCAGTTTTTCTGGGCAAGCTCGCTAAGGGAACAGGAACACTGATAAACTGGCTGGGAAGTCTTGATGCAAATTCACGGACGCATCCCATTGGGGTTATTCTCCTCCCCAGGAATGATCTCAGACAAATGGGATAACGTTAAGGTTCAGCTCTGAGTCACAGGCCATGTGGATTTTCTCAGAGGCTGCAGGGGTGACGATCCTGCTCTGTGGTACATTTATTTATAATTTGCCTCCTTGCTGTTAGTCTTGGCTACAGCGTGTGGATTGCAAAGGAGGCTGCTCCTAGAGATGGACCAAAAAACCAGACTCCTGGATCCAAACAGCCCCAGGGTTGGATTTTGTGGGGAAGGCAGCCCAGAACACCACGCTTGTGGATCAGAACACTCTGAGCTTGGCAGAGGAGAAAGCAGGGGTTAAAATCAGAGCTCAATTTTAATCGCTTGGTCTCAGTCTCTAGTTTCTTCTGCCCTTCAACACAGCCTGCCTGTAAATGACACCCTGGAAGTGGCTTGAAAATCTGAGCTCAGTCCCAGCCATGCCCTTTGGAATGGCAGACCATGTCCACATACAGATACCATGTCTGTCTAAGATCCTCAGACCCAAGACCTTACGCAAAAGCCTCTACGACTTGAGCTAACAGAGTAGCTCCCTTGGGTGTAAGCAAATAGCAGGCTGTTATAGCCCCAGCCACTAGGGGGAGACGTGATCAAGACCATTAAGGAGTCAATCTATGTAAGGGAACCACCTACGTAAATATCTGGGGACAATTTTTAAAGACTTTAATGGGAGTGACCAAGTCCACCGCACTGAGCCTCATTCGGGTGAGTTTCTCTGCTGCGGGAACTGGGTTATTTAGTCTGCAGAAGAGAAGAGTGAGGGGGGATTTGATAGCAGCCTTCAGCTACCTGAAAGGGGGTTCCAAAGAGGATGGAGCTCAGCCAGTGGTGGGCAACCTGCAGCCCATCAAGGTAATCTGCTGGGGGGCCACGAGACAGTTTGTTTACATTGACCATCCGCAGGCACAGCCGCCCACAGCTCCTATTGGGCGGGAATGGCGAACCGCGACCACTGGGAGCTGCGGGCGGTGTGCCTGCAGATGGTCCATGTAAACAAACTGTCTTGCAGCCTTCCAGTGGATTACCCTGATGAGCCACAGGTTGACCAGCACTGAGCTAGGCTGTTCTCAGTGGTGGCAGATGAGAGAACAAGAAGCAATGGTCTCAAGTTGCGGCGGGGAAGGTCTAGGTTGGATATTAGGAAACACTATTTCACTAGGAGGGTGGTGAGGCACTGGAATGGGTTACCTAGGGAGGTGGTGGAATCTCCCACCTTAGAGGTTTTTAAGGCCCAGCTTGACAAAGCCCTGGCTGGCATGATTTAGTTGGGGATTGGTCCTGCTTTGAGCAGGGGGTTGGACTAGATGACCTCCTGAGGTCTCTTCAAACCCTGAGATTCTATGATTCTATGACGTTAGAGCTGGATTGGAAACAGTTTTCTTGTCCCATGAAATTTTTGAGATTTTTTAAAAAAAAATCCATCTTGATTTGGGACAAAGTCAAAATCTCATTTTTTGCAAACTGAAAATTGGGGGTGGGGAGAATCATATCTGGTCAAATGAAAGTTTTTGTTTTGATAATCCTGAAGTGTTTCATTTTAATTACTTGTAATTTGTTTTGTTAATTCCAAGTAGTTTAAATTTCAAAATTAAATCTTTCAAGAATTTCAAAGCTTTACCCCCCCCAACCCCCTCCAATTTTTTTTTAAAAACAACAAAAAAAAACCTCACTTTCCAGTTGAGAAATGTTTCGAACCACAAAAAGATTTTCCTACAAAGTTTTTGTTTTGAAGAATTGGAATTTTTGAAACATTTTTTTTTGTTGAAAAATTCCCAGCTAGCTCAAATTGACAGTAATAGAGGAAAAGGAACAGTTCAACCCAGCCAGAAGAAAAGAGAAAAAGATTCGATAGAAACAGTTGTCTCTTATGTGGGGCATAATTCTATAAGTACTGTGATAAAGCAAGGAATACTAATACCTAACATAATATCTGTCTTATATAAAGCTTTTTGTCAACACATCTCAAAGTGCTTCAGTCTTTAATATATTTATCCTTACAACACTGCTGTGAGATTTTCTCCATTTTACAGAGTAGAAACAGCCATACATTAAAATAAGTTGTTCAAATCACACAGGAAGGGTTTGTTTGAGCAGGGAACTTATCCAAGGTCTTTCCTGTCCTAGGTGAGCGCTGTAACCACTGAACTAGCTGTCCTCTCAGAATAATGCTATTTATAAAGTACCTCCCAAATTGCTGGTGAGTCACTAGCGGTGCTGCACAAACAAAATATCACAAATACAAAGTGATAAAATGAAAGGCAACCTAGAGGGGGTTAGAAATTGATTTCCTAGTGAGATTGTACGATAAAATTGTACAGTTTTTCCTTTCACCTATTCTCTTTTCCCCAATTTCACCTGTCCAAAGAATGGGTATATCTGGTCCAATGGTAACATTTCTCCCTGGCTGGTTCTCTCCAACATGTGACAATGAGTTGTCATTTCTGCAGGGCACCCAGTTTCTGTCTACCCGGGAAAGGCATGTTTTAGCTAAAGACCCAGAAGAAGTTGACAAATTTTATGAATAGATCTTTCACCACTGAAATGCAGCCACCTCTGGGGTAGATGCTATTTAACAGCACACAGCAACACTGTATAGCAGTTTAGAGTGGGAAATTGAGTAATTACATTCTGCATCCCTAAATTTCTCCTGTAATATCCTTCCTCAAACTGGAATTTGAACAGGGTTGCTACCCCCTTCTTCCAGAAAGACCATGAGATCTTGAATGACTACAGATGGCCAGGACCTATGTTTTATATCTCATCTGAAATCTGGTGATTAAAGGGCGCTGTGAATGGAGCTGGCCCTGTTCCATCTCTTCCGGTGCTGCACCTCTAGAGATTGGAGAATGGGAGTTGAATTTTCATAGGGGAAACCCATGAGGTATATGATCTCAGATGGGACCTGTGTCCCCCCATCCACTGAACTGGACAAAGCCCCTCCCCAATACCCACACGTCCATGGCAGAGAAAAACTCAGCATCAGCATCTGGGGCACTACACTAGGTTCAGGTCATACACACAGCAGTGGCCTTTGTAGGGGCCTGCAAACTAGGCAGCTCTTCATTCTCCCATCTACCACCGGTTATTACAACACTATCACCGCATCATTCTGCTTCACTGAAGCCAAATTTCAGCAACAACGGCCTCCATCTATAGCTCCCCACCCCCCCAGCAATACTACTGAAAAATAACCACTCCTTGATCGCATCCCTCAATCTCAAAGTGCTTTGCAGAGGGACTCAGGAGCATGACCCCTATTTTACTGATGGGGAAACTGAGGCCCAGAGAAGGTGAGTGACTTGCACGAGGTCACCAGCAGAGATGGGAACAGAAACAGATTTCCAAAGTCCTAGTCCAGGGCTTCCTCTGCTATGTAGTGGTGCCTGTTGTGTATGCTGACCAGCATACTGAGAGGGAATCAAAGTCACAACTGCTGAGCCCAGAGGTATCTATTTGCCAGGCAGCAGTGGCCGAACAATTGGGCACTCTACCCAGTACCTGGCATCAAATGACTTATTGCCTGGGGATCCACCCTGAAGAGGTAGGTGCATACATAGGTAAATTCACCCCCCTGCAGAGGGCCAGAGCCAGTCCTATGTGCCCCTTAAATCTCACTTAAGCCCTCATGCTGCTCCTGTGCAAAGGGCCAAATTTCACCCTTTTGGAGAAGGGACCCCCCCCCCGACCCCGACAGTCTATCCAGCTAGGAGCCTTGAGACACCGCAGTCTGCCCCAGGATAGAGCATGGCCATTGGAATGCTGAGCTACCCTGGAAGACCCGGAGGGGTTCTAACAGCCCAGTCCGGCCTCTCTCATAATAAGCCTGGGAAAGCACAGGAGGGGGAGATTATTCGAGAGGGCTCCATCTGTGATTGCACTAATGAATTCCAAATGGCCGGCCAGCCGCGAGCCGCTATCAATCACAAGGCGAGGGGGGGCGGGCCGTAACAGATACTAGAGAAACACTGCATTGTTCTGGGTCACCAGGATGCTAACACTGCCATGCGCATCAGGTTACAACGCCCCCTGCTCCAGCAACACAAGGCACTTGGGTCCAGAACCAAACCAAGATGGAGCCATGGGGCAGTTGAAGGCTTTGCTAGGTGCTGAATGAGCTTCGGTGTCTGGCCACCAGCCGGCAAATACAATAGCTGCCCATTTAAACGCAGCAGCACAGTAAACTCTGCTTTCTCCCCGGAATAAGGAACAGGCCCTCACTGAACAGCTCACCCATCTGAGTGATGCCTAAGTGGCATGAGCCTGAGTTGCATACCTTAGAGTCCAGCATGATATGAGGGTGCTCAGCAACTCCTGGGACATGTACAGTCCCTTGTAGGACTGGACCTTTGAGTCTCAATTCAGACAAGCACTCAGCACAGGCGTAAAGTTGAGAGCAGGAGATGTTATGGTCAGAATGTGCACTGAGCTCCTTCTGTGCTCAGCTGCTGGATGGTCCCTTGGTGACTGCTGTAACCAGGGCATAAATTAGAGCCTCTGAACCAACCCCCAGAATCCCCACAATCCAAGAGGTACCAAGGTGGTGTTGAATTTCTAGTTGTTATATTTGGGAAGAAATCTTCTAAAGCAAACTGATGCAGTGCTACCTTCCTGAGCTTGCAGACAGCCTGAACCAATGCCTCTAAGAAAGGTGTGACCTGTTCCATTCAGCCCAATGAGGTGTTGAGTCTGAAACCTAAAGATGGCCAATTAAATGTTGACATCATTAGGTGATCTCACTGCTGTTAATGTTAGCAGGAATAGATAGTGAGTGTGATTTCTCCCCAACCCCAAAACTGCTTTCCATGCCCCATCTGGGTGCTGAGAGCCCCAACTGTTCCCTACTCAGTTGCCAAAACCCCCAGAGTCCTCTTAGACAACTCCTGTGTTGCAATAGAAATATCTTCAGCATACTGAAACTTTAGGGTGAGTGTCAAATGAATTGAATTCCACATATAAAACAAACGTAAGTGGAGAGCTACCAATTATTATTCATTCAACAAACCCCACTATTCCTTTATCTACCAACAGCCACCACAGAATTTCCAGGTGGACAGACCAGATTGCTGGAGACCCCCGGCACCTTGCTGATGGAAGCTTGGCCTGAAGTGCTATGGAGTCTCTTGCTCATGGCCAGAGCTCAGCAAGTCAAAGTGACCCCAAGCCCTCCCTGCCCACCTGAATAAACACACCAGCTTCTCCCTCTGCCTTCCAACCCTCTTTGTCAACCCCCTCCCATTCCATTCCTCAGAGAGCAGGTGACCTTTGTGTCACTCAAACAGCGTGGTCATTGTACTGAGACTCAGGAAAGCTGGGTTCCGTAGCTGGCTATACCATTGGCTTTCTGATTCATTTTGAGCCTGTCCTGTCACCTCCCTCCAAGACAGCAATGTTTGACAAATCCAGAATACCTATCCCTCTAAACCAGGGGAGTGTTCAGTCAAATACTTTGGCTAATTGCAACTGCTGTTGAATCAAGCAGTGGAAGAGGCAGGGCGTGAAACATTTTGGGCTTTATAGGTCAAAAAGCAACCCCTTAACCCTCACCTGGAAAGGAAGGCCAGATTTTTAAAGGTATTTAGGACCCTAAAGTTGCAAAAGGACCATGGCACCTAACTTACCCCTTTTTGACCCAAGCACCTAGTCAAAGTTCAGGACCCTGAGGGTGTTCCGCTATACAGTAGAAATTGACAGAGGAGTTTGGTATTTTCTTTGATGAAATCTGATTTACAAGGAATGTGCAAAGTCCTGCTTCTCTGAATGCAGGAGAAGCCAAAACCGGGGTGGGGAGGGGGGCGGGCTGAGAAATCAAGAGGTGTTAGATGGTGAGGCACTTTTGAAGTTTCCACTAGGTGACTAGCTGCATCTTTAGATGCCTAGATACCTTTAAAAATCTGGCCAAATGCTGAGACTGGACAACTGGGGATGGATCACTCAATTACCCTGTTCTGTTCATTCCCCCTGAAGCATCTGGCATTGGCTACTGGGAGAAGACAGAACATTGGGCCAGATGGACCATTGGTCTGACCCAGTATGGTAATTGTTATGGCCCTAAATGTCATCCAGAGCAGATCCTGGAGCCCAGATGCAATGTGTTAAAGCGATAAATACCTTCATGCAAACCTAGCAGAGCTCCTGTGTCTGACTCTGATCACCCCCCTCAGTGCACCCCAGGGGCAGGGCAGTGCACTGCAGGACAAGGAGATAACTTCAAGCTAATGAAATTCCAAGCAGAGAACAACATTTGGGTCATTAGTAGAAAACCGCAAGCTGAATTTCCTGCTTAATTGGAGCTGGTGCACCGAGCCAAAAAACAAGGAGATAGGGAAAAAGACCTGCACAAAGAAAAATTAATTTCAGTTATTTCATGCTGCTTAAAGAATCTGAAAAAGCAAAAGAAGAGTGGAATGCAACTGACCCCAACAGAAGAATTATTTGGCTAATACTTTAGTGAGCCCCCCCATCATTATGGCAGCAAACCAGGATTTTATCCTGGACTGAAACTTTGATAACATTGGCAAATTTTGCAAAGCATTTGGATGGCTATTGAACTGCATTCTCCGCTGAAGAGTGGCTCCATCAAAGCATTCCCCACCAACTCTAATGGGGAGCACGTTCCTCTCTTCAACCCCAGTGGTTGCTCCTACATCCCCTATTCCCAGCCACGGCAGAACTGTTTCATACCATATCCCGGAGAGGAGATATGCGTCCCTCCATAGTTAAGGCTGACGCCTTGCTTCTGCAAGGTAGCATGCGCCCTCCACTCCCGCAGACTTTATTGGTGGATGAGAGCACTCAGTGTCCTGATCCTCAAAAGGTATTTAGGCATCCCAAAGGAGCTGGGCACCTCAGTACCTTGGAGGATCTGGGCATAAGGGCCTGATCCAAAGCCCATTGAAGCCAGTGGGCATCTCTTCATTGACTTCAAAGGCTTTTAAATCAGACCCTAAAACAGGATCTAATTGAATCACAAGTGCGTTATAATTATTGAATGAGTGTGACAGGTACTAATTAATCACTTGCCTGTAAAGTGCTTTGAGATCTTTGGAGGAAAAATGCTCTCCAAGTAGTTAATAATAGTTAATACTGACATGTTAACTGAGCTGGGAAGCAATAGACAAGCAGCCAAAAGGGGAATAATGAATAAGAATGGGGTATGGAATGGAGCTACTCAGACAGTATACGTGTGTGTGTGTATATAATGTATGAACAAGATGAGGGGCTATGAAAGGTAAGTGTCTGCACGTCGCAAAATGAAGACTAATAAGCCTCCTTTTTCTGGATAACATTGAGCAAAGCTCTGGAGAGAAATTGGATAAAATAAATGTTTGTATTTTTCTAATGCATTTTGAGCCAAGGCCAAGGGCTTAGATGGTTTTCCTGAGAATTACATCCCATTAGGAGCCGGAAAATAGCTCCCTGCTCTGACAGATCATGAGAGCTGGGAAAAGACCGCCCAGCTGTGGTTGCTTCATTCAGACACCCCTTGCCGTACAGATACAAATCGACTTATTTCCTTCTGTGCCTAATATTAGTTAACATTTAGATAGTGCGGGGAGAGGGCAGAGACCAACTAGGAGCTGTACAAACATGTCAAAAAGGACACAGCCTGCCCCACCCCCCCAATGCCCCGAATAGCAGTATGACAATCCTCATATCACAAGGTCTAGGCACTACTTAAGTTCTCAAAATATTGCTATTAGCCTGCAGAAGAGATTTCCTGTTGTGGGTGTCCTGTAGGCTGCAATACATGCCCTCTTACAGAGGTACTGGCTATTGGTATAGAGCGCACGCGCGCACACACACACAAGTACTGGTTAGTTACTTTGATGTTAGTAAAAGGTGCCGGACTGATTCACTTGCAATGACTGAAGCCCTCTATTTATCTACAGGACAATTACTATACGCACAACAGCAATGCTAGCTTCCTCTAGGTTGCCTCACTCATCCCTTCTAGGGAACCCCATTGGCAAGGATAGGGCTGTCTCCATGGCCTAGCCCATTCTTCTCCGCTCTGCTGAGGCTGCCACGAAGGGGGTCAATCAGTGGCAGTGCTCAGAGGTGCGGTCCATAAATTACGTGACACTTCTTTGTCAGTTTCAAGACCCGTCCAACCCCCTTGTACCACTTTGCAACCCAGAAACAAACATGCAAAGTGAGGGACCCAGCCACTCCTAATGCATTGCGTGATTTATGGACAGCCCCATAGCCACCAGGAATGGGACTGACCAACTCATGTCACCCAGGCCACGGAAGAGTTATCAGCTGGTGATGCCATATGGTCACTACTGAGCTGAGCCAGTGACCTGTATCCCATTGCCGACCTCACAAAACACCCAGCACTGCCAGTGCATTTGCTCCTATGCATCTTCTTCCATAAAGAGGGAGAAAGCTTTGTTTTCCTCCTGTCCCCATCCCTGCGTGTCCTAGTCTATTTGCCAGTGTTTCCTGCTCCTGACCAAGAGCAAAGCAAGGAGAGGAGGGTGGGGGAGAGAGAGGATCATATGGACATTTCTGGGCCCCTCCCGGAGCAGGCTAGCAGCTCTGTTGACCAGCGCCTGGCAGTTTTGTGATGTGGGCTGTGTAATGTCCCATCTGGGAACAAGCTGTGTCCAGGCTCCCCCGCTCACATATTTTCCAGATTTGTGTGGCTGCACATATGTTTGGAAGACAGGAGGAACCTGTTAAAGAGATAACCTTGTCACACCAGAGCTCCCTCCTTCACAAAGCCTCTTTCCTCTTACAGGCTTGTGCTGCTCGTTTTCGAACCATAGATCACAACCCCATTTAGCCGTGGGTCTCAGGAGACACCCAAAGCCTTCAGATCAAGGGAGTTTTGAATGAAGAGGGGAGGGAGCTAGCCAGTTTGATGTCAATGGGCCAATTCCTAATCTGAGTTACACTGGTGTAAATCCATGGAGTAGCTCCAGATTTGCAATGGCATAATAGAGAGCAGGATTTGGCCTAGTGGCAAACTCCCATTAGCGTCCATGTAGTAGGATCAGAGTTCAATCCCAGAGCAAAGTAGCTAATAGGACACTATGGAAGTTCCAGATTGTACAGACACTTAGAATCTGCATTACAGGTGGGTTTTCCAAAGCACACAGACAGATATTTAATGTTATTTAGGCACCGAATACCCATTGATCTCAATTCAGATCAGCTGCCTAAAGATCTGGCCCTCAGTACTGATCTAGTTCTCTTCCCCTGAAGCCAGTGGTACAACGTGAATAAAAAGCTAGGCCAACACAGACTGCTTTTGAAAATTCCACCTTCCAGTGTTATAATCTAATGGTGAAAATTCTGTTCCCTTTTAAACTCTAAAGGCCACGTTCTACTATTTCCATTACTCCGGTTTATATCTGGAGTAACTCTTTGGCTCTGATGGAGTCACTCTGGATTTCCACCGTGGCAGCAGACAGCTGAATTTAACCGGACACTGAGAATATTTTACTTAACGTCTATTTTAGCAGGATCGAGGGTATATTTGAAGTGATCAAATTGTTGCTCTTGTGACGCATGAGAGGAACGTCAGAGTAGAGGGATTCATTTGAGTCACACAGATAAATCTTCCAGAGAAAACGGTCACAGGAATCTTCATAGATATTGATCCACTTTGGACCCAGTGGAAGCTCATAACTGAGTGGAGTGTTCACACCAAAATCCCTCCACCATTTGACAGATGGGTAAACTGAGGCAAAGGGTGGTGAAGTGACTTGTCCAAGTTAGAGGCAGAATTCAGAATAGAAGGCAGGATTCCTGCCTGCCTGTTCCCTGAGGAACCCCAGGCCCTTTTAGTGCCAGCAGTACAGGAGGCTGAAAACAAAAATTCTTTCCCGTGAAAATTTTTTTTTGCATTTTTGAAAACAATTCATCCCATATCTGGAGAAAATACCACAAAACACTTTTTTTTTTTTGAGGGGGAGGTGGAAAGAGGCAGAAAGGATTTCAAGAAAAATTCCATTTCAACCAAACTGAAACAAATTGCTCAGCTTCCCATCGGCCTGCCTGGAAGGCTCTTGTCAATTTCACTTGTGAAAGTGGGGGAAATGCCCCAAACCATTTCCAAGAGCCGCTTTGGATATGGCCCTTGGTTGTGCTCCAGGGAGTGAATCTGACAAGAGAGGTTGCTGCATGGCATCTCTGATGGAGCTGGGAAAGCAGCAAGGGTTTGGCCAGCAGCTTTATCATCTCTACACATCTCGGGGGCCGTCTGCCAAACTGCTCAGAGGTCAGGGAGTTGGGGAGTGAGAGGGAGAGCTGGATGTTAGAAGAATATAGTTCGTAGATCATTCTTTTTGTGGTATCATGGAAAACTTCTCTTGTTCGTTCTTTTTGCTTTACACCAGGGTATATCATCTCTAGACTGCAATTGGCAGGGCCCTCTTCATAAAGTGCCAAGACTATTTTACACACATGCAAATAAAATAAATCACTTGAGCTTTTGGATGTGTAGAGTGCATCTTACAGCCCCCTTGTTTCGCTGAGTGCTGGACCCAACGGCTAGAGGCAAAATCCACTCCAGCTGGGTGCAGAAAATGTGATCCAGCCTTCCTCCACTATCTGCTGCTGATGGAGTGTCTCATCTGAGGAATTCCACATTAGTAATGGCCCTTGCAGAAAGAAGGCTCTCTCAGTATGTGAGCTAGGAAGGTGCAAAATGTGGCCCAATGGATGTACACACTGACAAAAGCCACCTGTTTTTTAGTGTATGTAACTGATATACTTGCATCTATCATACCTTTACATTTGGAAAGGCTCTGCTACGGAACGGGTGAGGGAGCCATTTTGGGCTCAGTTCAGTGCAGACTGTGAGCAGAGAGGCTCACACCATGCTCTCTCTCAGCAACTTTCCTTTTGTTTTTTTCTGGGGTTTGTTGCTCTCAGTCTAAACAAAGTCATTCTGAATGACCAGATCTCTCTGTGTAGGAGAGAAACCTAACTAGCCTCCTTCTCCACTGAGTTACAAAGATTTTACTCCAGTGTAACTCCGCTGACCTCAACGGAATCACATGGACATGAGAGTGGGGAAAACACAGTTAAGAATCAGGACCAGTACTTTTGGGGGGTTTAGAAACCTACTTGGAACTCAAACTAGAAACTCAAAGTAGAGGTGTCTGGCACCTACTTCATTCATGGGCCTGACCCAGCCTTCATGCTGTATTTCTGTGGCCTACAAGACATGATCAGATTCAGATTATTTTTTTAAAAAGGGACATTTCTGGCTCTTACGATTGTGAAGAAAACCTTGCAAATGTGAACGGAGTGAAAACCAGGTCAGTGACATCTGCCCAAATCTACAGACTGCCTGAAATAACGGCTTAGAGAGAGAAGAATGGCCTCACCCCACATCAACTGCATTGGGTTAATGTCAGCATTAACCATTTAACTGCTGATCATTTAGTGGATGGAATGGAGAAGTGGGAGGAGTAAATCGGAGGACGGTGGAAACTGAAAGTTGCTGAAGGGAAGGAAATGCAGAGGAAAGAACAGAAAAGAGAAACTAGAGCTGGATGAAAAATTTCCATTGAAACTGATTCAGGGGAAATCTGTGGTGTCTACTAAATAGTATTTTGCACGGACCTGGCAAGAGTGTTACATGATGAGCTTCTATTCTCAGCAATGATTTATGGAGGGCAGGTGCTGGTAACAATGGAGAAATCAGGCTCATTCCCATGGCTGGATGTGAAGTTGTTAACAGTGCTTGGGGATTGAACACACTTCTCTAGCTACATAAAGGACAGGGGGAGAAAGGTCAGGGAGCTCAGATCCAGACAGCAAGGGTGGCACATTCCAGATTTATTCAAGATCTGGATCTAAGTTCCCTCTAAGCTGTGTGCGGCCGTGCAGCAGCCTATTAAGTGCCATTCAGGTGCTCAGGCTGCTGCGGAGAGAGGCACCCCTCCCCCAGCTCCAACCCAGCACCAGTCCTAGCCCTACCACGGCCAGGGAAGAGGTGCCCATCCCACAGCCCCACCCCAGGTGCTGCTGTGGGGAGAGAGCTGGGGGGGCGGAAGGGAGTCCTCTCTCCCCACCATAGCCCCGGAGCAGCCTGCACCTAAAACCCTTCATCCATGGCCCCACCCCAGAGCCTGCACCCCCAGCCGGAGCCCTCCCACCCCCACCCCAACCCTCTGCCCCAGCCCTGAAGCCCCTCCCACACTCCGAACCCCTCAGCCCCACCTCTGCCACACACATCACCTCCATATTGGTGCACATAACAAAATTCATTCCGCACAGGCATGGGAAAAATTAGACGGAACACTGAGTCCTGGATCACAACTGTGTGTGAATGGATCTATTTTGAAGCACGCTAGAAGCTGCAGCCTAACAGGAGGTTTTGCTACTTGCTATTAATTAGTTTGGCGTGTAGCCAAAAGCCACCACCTTGTTGCCTTCCTTACCAAACGTTGTGAGCACAAGCCCACTCTGCCTTGAGAGAGACAGCTCTGTAAACCTCATCCTGACAGATACGTCAGATGCTGGGCCACAACCTCGGTAGCCAAACTATGCCGTTACCGCACATGAAATGTGATCTCCTGGTCAGATACCAGCCATAGACAGTTGTAATTCATAATGGAGTGAGCAGACAGTGCTGTGGAAGGGGAACCTCAGCAGGGTGGGGAAGCGTGCTGGGAAAGACAAAGGCGCATCAGGCCGGCAGCCAGGAGACTGGAGGTCACAGATTGACACCATCCATCCCACTTGTCTGCTGTCCCACGCCAATTGCCTGCTAGGCTTTGTGAACCAGCCCCACCTGTTAACAAAACCAAACCAAACCGAGCTTTGTTTGCAAGAGACAAGTCGTCCAAGGAGCAAGGCGATTCGGCAAAGCACTTTGCTCACATGCATGAAGTTACGCTTGTGCGCATCATGTTGACTGCACCAGGGCTATTCACGTGATTACAATAAGAGGCATGCTTAAGTGTTTGATCGAAGCCTTGCTCATAAGACAATGGTAACCACCTACCATTGGACTTCAGAAAAGCAGACTTTGACTCCCTCAGGGAACTGATGGGCAAGGTCCCCTGGGAGAATAACATGAGGGGGAAAGGAGTCGAGGAAAGCTGGCTGTATTTTAAAGAATCCTTATTGAGGTTGCAGGAACAAACCATCCCGATGTGTAGAAAGAAAAGTAAATATGGCAGGCGACCAGCTTGGCTTAACAGTGAAATCCTTGCTCGTCTTAAACACAAAAAAGCGGCTTACAAGAAGTGGAAGATTGGACAAATGACCAGGGAGGAGTATATAAATATTGTTCAGGCATGCAGGAGTGAAATTAGGAAGGCCAAATCACACTTGGAGTTGCAGCTAGCCGGAGATGTTAGGAGTAACAAGAAGGGTTTCTTCAGGTATGTGAGCAACAAGAAGAAAGTCAAGGAAAGTGTGGGCCCCTTGCTGAATGAGGGAGGGAACCTAGTGACAGAGGATGTGGAGAAAGCTAGTGTACTCAATGCTTTTTTTGCCTCTGTCTTCACAGACAAGGTCAGCTCCCAGGTGGCTGCACTCCGCAGCACGGTATGGGGAGGAGGTGACCAGCCCTCTGTGGAGAA
This sequence comes from Macrochelys suwanniensis, assembly GCA_033296515.1. Taxonomy (NCBI): domain Eukaryota; kingdom Metazoa; phylum Chordata; order Testudines; family Chelydridae; genus Macrochelys; species Macrochelys suwanniensis. The sequence goes on from CM065796.1 coordinate 13,372,184, forward strand.
AGAAGTAGTTCGGGACTATTTAGAAAAGCTGGACGAACACAAGTCCATGGGGCCGGATGCACTGCATCCGAGGGTGCTAAAGGAGTTGGCCGATGTGATTGCAGAGCCATTGGCCATTATCTTTGACAAATCATGGCAATCGGGGGAGGTCCCGGATGACTGGAAAAAAGCTAATGTAGTGCCCATCTTTAAAAAAGGGAAGGAGGAAGATCCGGGGAACTACAGGCCAGTCAGTCTCACCTCAGTCCCTGGAAAAATCATGGAACAGGTCCTCAAGGAATCAATTCTGAACCACTTAAAGGAGGGGAAAGTGATCAGGAACAGTCAGCATGGATTCACCAAGGGCAAGTCATGCCTGACTAACCTAATTGCCTTCTATGATGAGATAACTGGCTCTGTGGATGAGGGGAAAGCAGTGGATGTGCTATTTCTTGACTTTAGCAAAGCTTTTGATACAGTCTCCCACAGTGTTCTTGCCAGCAAGTTAAGGAAGTATGGGCTGGATGAATGGACGGTAAGGTGGATAGAAAACTGGCTGGATGGTCGTGCTCAACGGGTAGTGATCAATGGCTCCATGTCTAGTTGGCAGCCGGTATCAAGTGGAGTGCCCCAAGGGTCGGTGCTGGGGCCGGTTTTGTTCAATATCTTCATCAACGATCTGGAGGATGGTGTGAACTGCACCCTTAGCAAGTTTGCAGATGACACTAAACTGGGAGGAGTGGTTGATACGCTGGAGGGTAGGGACAGGATACAGAGGGACCTAGACAAATTAGAGGATTGGGCCAAAAGAAATCTGATGAGGTTCAACAAGGACAAGTGCAGAGTCCTGCACTTAGGACGGAAGAATCCCATGCACTGCTACAGACTAGGGACCGAATGGCTGGGCAGCAGTTCTGCAGAAAAGGACCTAGGGGTTACGGTGGACGAAAAGCTGAATATGAGTCAACAGTGTGCCCTTGTTGCCAAGAAGGCTAACGGCATTTTGGGCTGTATAAGTAGGGGCATTTCCAGCAGATCGAGGGACGTGATTATTCCCCTCTATTCGGCACTGGTGAGGCCTCATTTGGAGTACTGTGTCCAGTTTTGGGCCCCACGCTACAAGAAGGATGTGGATAAATTGGAAAGAGTCCAACGGAGGGCAACAAAAATGATTAGGGGGCTGGAGCACATGACTTATGAGGAGAGGCTGAGGGAACTGGGATTGTTTAGCCTGCAGAAGAGAAGAATGAGGGGGGATTTAATAGCTGCTTTCAACTACCTGAAAGGGGGTTCCAAAGAGGATGGATCTAGACTGTTCTCAGTGGTAGAAGATGACAGAACAAGGAGTAATGGTCTCAAGTTGCAGAGGGGGAGGTTTAGGTTGGATATTAGGAAAAACTTTTTCACTAGTAGGGTGGTGAAGCACTGGAATGGGTTACCTAGGGAGGTGGTGGAATCTCCTTCCTTAGAGGTTTTTAAGGTCAGGCTTGACAAAGCCCTGGCTGGGATGATCTAATTGGGTTTGGTCCTGCTTTGAGCAGGGGGTTGGACTAGATGACCTCCTGAGGTCCCTTCCAACCCTGAGATTCTATGATTCTATGATTCTACTGCAATCAGGGCTGCATCGAATTCAGCAAAGAAACTACAGAGACCCTGAATGGGTTGGTGACAGGTGTCTTCTTGGAGCCTGAAGCTCTGTCCATCACCAGGGCAGGTATCACCCATGGCAGCCCAGACCTGGCTAAGTCCCTCTGACAAAGGCTCCAATTTGTGTTAATTGTTATGGTCGTTCTTGGAAGGTGAACTCCTGTTCATGGAGGACTAGGCTGAGACCACCAAGATGCCAGACAGAAAGTGGCCTCAAGAGCCAGTATTCTAGATACCCGCAGCAGGCTGACATCTACCCACCCTCCAGTGGCTGCTCCCTCCTCCCCCAAGCCATCAGGATCCTAGCAGCCACACTGAAGTTACAGCTCTCCCTCTGCACCTCACCTGTTGAGTGCTGGGGTTTTCTGTGGCTGCTGATACATGGGTGGCAAGTGCATGGACCCCAGGATAATTCCGCCTGGAGAACCCACCCACAAAAGCCCTGATCCCACAACACTGAAGTCAATGGAAACTTTGCAATTTACTTCAATGGGGGCAGATTCAAGCCCTAATGCCCTATTGCCCTCCACAGCACCAAACCTTTCCAATCCCCCCAGGCAGGGAGCTCACACCCTCTTGCTCAGCCTCACAGCACCCTCCTTATCACCTGGCACTGGCTGTTTCCTTCCCTCGTCCCAGGAAGACGCAAGCCCCAGTGCAACGCTTCTTGAGTGGTGTTCTGCATCCACGCGCAGCAAGGAGGCAAAGTGCCAACTTGCCGCGAGATTTCCTACAACTGTGAGACATGAATTCCCAGCAAGATCCCCTGAGCGCTCAGCCCCAAGGTTTTGCACAAATGAAATCAGCCATCCTGGTCTCCATTTGTTATTACCATTAATATAATGAGAAAGTACTAGCAAAAACAAGGCACAAACAACGCAGCAGGAGAGTCTGGATCCTATGACCGGACTCTAGGGTCCTGGTTCATCTGTGCATTGTTGCTAGAGCCAAAACAGAGAGAGGGAAGTTGGCTTGCACCTCCCTGACTTCACGGCTGCGAGGGACAAGGGACCTCTTTTGACCCCTGACTGCTAAATTCTGTCCCTGATGCAGTGATCCCAATGAAGCCAGTAAGACTATTTCAGTGAATAGCTGCTCACCAACACGAATAAGGGTTGCAAAAATCAGATTCAGGACCAAAGAGATGTTACGCCTCCCAGTGCTGTCCTTATCCAGCTATTATCTAGTCTGTGGAAGGATTGGATCACATTCCCAGTCACCACACTAGCTAGACATGGGGCCGTAGTGGCACGGGGCTCAGGCTGGGGCCTGGGCTCTAGGACCCTGTGAGGTGGGTGGGTCCCAGAACTTGGGCTGCAGCTGGAACCCAAATGCCTGTACCACAATTAATACAGTCATGTAGCCCGAGCCAGAGTCTGAAGGCACAGGCCAGCCATGGGTGTTTAATTGCAATGTAGACAAACCCTGTAGACCGTATACCCCTGATATCTAGGAGCTTTCACTTCACCTTCCTCAGTGACTGGTAGGAGAAGCCAGGCCCTCAACTCTAGTCTGGGTTCCAGCCAGGAGTCATGTACCAAGCAGCTAAGATCTGCTCCGTCAGCCTCCCTCGACTCCCTACCTCAGCCTGTCTCCAAGTCCTTTTCCCGAGCCCCTTCCTGGGTTCACTCCTCTGCAGAGCCCAGGAAGGGATAAAGAGTTCTCTCCTGTTCTCGTACAGAGCAACACCTCCACAGATTTCTCCCTGGACACCCGGCTCCCATCTGCCTCTCCCCGGGCTCTTGTGTCCGTGTCTCTTTCCTCCAGACACCCAGACCTTCAGGCTGCTTCCCTACAGTCTGGCCCTTTGGTCCAGGCTCATCACAGAATCTCACTGCACTCCTGGTCCTTTCTCAGTGTCTCTCCTGGCCTTTTGCCAGAGCTCCTGCATAGGAGATGGTCCCAAGGCCCCCTCTCCCCTGGCCCTTCTGCCTCCCTCTTGAAGTCCTTCCTTGAATAGTCATCCCGCTCCCCTCCGCTGGGTGTTATCCTAAATTAGGCCTGGTTGGACCTGGCCCACCTTCCAGGTGCTACCTGGTGCATTCTTTGCTCTCTGGCTCCAGTTAACTCTGTCTCTGCCAAAGGGGGTATATTCTCTATCACAGCAATCCATGGGGGGAAAATTCTCCAACATTGCCAGCTCTCTTCCCTGCTAAGATAGGTTTCTCAGGCTGACCCACAATGCCATCTACACCATCTGCCTCCTGTGCCATCCAGGGGCCTTTGTTTTCTGCAATGTTTCTAGATAAAGTTTGACTCTGGGGGCCAAACGTTCCAATGCAGCCAACTATTTTGTGCCTACAAAATTGCTGGGTACCCATCACCCTTGCAAAATCATGCATTTGCTTCTGCAAGTCAGGGAATTGCCATGTACGCAAACACCTGACTTATGAATGCAAACAGTGTGTGCTGTGTGCACAATGGGTGTTCCTATGAACTTTAAAAATAAATAAAAATAGACTGACCCTTGGCAGAGCAAATATGAAGACGTGCCTGGCACGTGTCTCCTTTCAATCGATTGTTGCCCTGTTCCCGGCAGCTGTTTCAATAGATTGTCTCGGAGCTGGGGGATTCTGTTCTTTTACACCACAGCTGTGGACCTTCTGCAATCTCCAGACTGTGGGTTCTAAACATACATGGTGTGATCTTTGACTGCATTCCTCCACAACTAATGAAAAGCTTAAGCTTGCAGCAGGGTATTCAAGTTTGCATGGTCGTTGCAGACAGACAAGCCTGAAGCGGGACAGGATATTTCTAGGATCTGGGCCTCTTTCCTGGACTAGACTGAGACGGTTTGTTAAATTAATCTTAATTTTTTAGTGCAAGTGATTTTCATTATTATACAGAAATGCATTATTATACCAGCGCTTCATACTCCAACAGCACCTGCTATGGCAAGGGATAGAAAGCATTTGGCAAATATTACTGAATGAGACATCATAATATTCCCTCCCACGTGGTAGGTAAGTATTAGTCCCCATGTTACAAATGAGGGGAAGGGAAGCGACTCGGGCAAGGTCACGCTTTGCATCTACAGCAGAACTAGGAACAGAACAAAGAACTCAGGTACTTTTATGGCATTGGAGCACCAGGCCCTAAATCAGAATATCGCCACTGAGTCAATGTTGTAAAATCCATGCATCCCAGGTACCTCCAAGTCCCGCATCTCGCTAGTATCTGAGCACCTCACAACCATGAATGGGTTCATCCTCCCCAAACCTACATGATGTCATCTTACCCCCTTTACAGATGAGGAACAGATTAAGTGTCTTGTCCAAGGTGACACAGGAAACTTGTAGCAGCCTCAACCACAAACCCACCCTCCCTGTACACTAACTCCAGCAGAGTTCACACCAGCTGAAGAACTGCCTCGTAAGCCCTAATTTACACGTCTCTCCATACATGACAAAAAGCCAGGAATTGCCCGGGCTGTCTGAGCTTCCACTTACAGAGATGACTTTGAAGACCATACAATGATGTTTGACACCAATAAACATCTAGCTATAATTTGTAAACAGTATATTTGGCTCAAAAGCCAGCAACCACTGCTACGTGCATCTAGCACCATGTTTTGTGTGTAGGTAAAGGAAGGAAGCGGTTTTGGAGGTAGATGTGGAGAACTCCCCCACACCCCACCCTCAAGCCAGTCCAGACCCCTCACCCTACACAAGCCTTTTCTCCACCAGGCTCCCGTCCCCACTATCCCCCCTAAGCTCCCCATCTCTGCAAAGTTCAGCCTTCTCCTGCAACTGTTATAGGTTACATGGGACTTACCTGGTGTATTCTTGGCTGCTGCCTGATGTTCTGGAGATCTGAGGCAGCATCTCCAAGGGAACAGCAGCCCCCCTGCACCAGTGCTGCGGCCCAGAGCCTCTCCCCAAGCCCCCTTTGCACAGCCAACATCACAGGTCCTGCGGCACACAAGCAACCCCTCCACATCCCTGCTAACCCCAAAGCCCAGGTTGTGCCGCTCCCCAGGCTGGGTCGTCAGCAGTGGGAAACTGAACCTCAGATAGCTGGACCTTAAAACATGAGCCTCTTCTGCCTGAGCACCAGGGCCAGCTGTGTCAGCCAGGACAGCAGGCTCATCAACCAGCCACCATGAGAGTGGGACATCGTAACCCACATGCACTTATGACGCTATCAACTCTCACCCTCTGATGGGCATCTAGAGCTTCTTCTCTCCCACAGAGCCCTCTCTGCCTCCCCCAGCCTAGCTCTTCATGGCACCTGGGAGTAGTGGCATGGTCATTCAGGCAAGCAGCCCTGCGGAAGTGAGACAGATCCATTGGCTAATCTTCTAACTCAGGGGCTCTCAAACTAGGGGTCAGGAGGTTATTACATGGGGGGTCATGAGCTGTCAGCCTCCACCCCAAACCCCGCTTTGCCTCCCGTATTTATAATGGTGTTAAATATATTTAAAAAGTGTTTTGATGTATAAGAGGGGTCACACTCAGAGGCTTGTGATATGAAAGGGGTCACCCATACATAAGTTTGAGAATCACTGTTCTAACTCTAGTCATCTACCCCAAATGAGGGTGTCACGGGATCCACTCACTGCTTGTGGCTCCTCCGCCTGGCCACTCTAGGGATTGGCTCCTCCCAGGTCCAAAGCCCTCTTCTACTGCTCGCTGCACCCCTCATCATCTCCCTCACTCCCTGTGACTGAGGGTGCTTTGTCTTCATGGCTTGGCCTTCTGGCCAGGTCACTAGAGTCCTCCCCTTCCAGGGTATCCAAGTCATTCCATACCAATGGTCTCAGGCAGTCTTCTCATTCACTGCCTTATGGTGCTACTTCCCCACTGGCTGGTAGAGAACATGAGCCCACCCTCTACTCTGGGTTCCAGTCCAGGGACCCTTTACCTGGCAACTGTGATCTGCTTCACCCCAGACCTAGACTCTTTCCCCAGACTTCTTCCAACGGCTTCTGGTTCCCCCCACTCTGGGCGTACCAGCTCATATGCTCTACTCCAGGGAATAATTGCAGACTACTGAGCGCCACAGCCTCAGACACACCTCCCTACTCCCAGGGAGTGACTGCAAACTACTAAACTTCATAACCTCAGACACACCACCCAGGGAGTGACTGCAGACTGCTTCCCAGCAATCCCTTTCTGTTGTTGGCTTTATCCTAGCCCTGTCTGTTCCTTCTCAGCTAGGCAGCATCATCCTTCAGGGGATTACCTAGGCCACCTAATTTCCCTCAGCTGTGGCCTAGCTGGTTAATTGGCCCTTCTCAGCTTCATTAACCACTCACAGATGGGGACTACATTTTGGGTCCAGGTGGATAAAAACTTATTCCTTTTTAAAAAAAATTTAAAAGTAAGATTTTTTAAAAATTAAATAGAAGTTTTTTTTAAAAAAAAAAATTAGCCAATTTGGAACAGGGAACTTATGTTAAGACCTAAGCTTATTTTAATCTATTAACATAAATTATTTAAAAAAAATAATATTAAGCAGTGCACATTTGCTAATATGCTTTAAAGAAAGTGAAACCACTGAACCGGTGGAAGTCACTGGCTAAACACCTGAGCCTGCTTTTGACAAAGTAGCCTCTTCAGGTGCAGAGAGAATATTTTCTTCATTTCAGTTTATTCAAATAGTTCAGTTCAATTACTAGTTCATTCCAAGTTAAGAAACCAATTGGAAGTTAAAATGCAGGAAAGCTTGTTTTCCTCTTCCAAGCTATGAACAAAAATGAGATCATAGAATCATAGAATCTCAGGGTTGGAAGGGACCTCAGGAGGTCATCTAGTCCAACCCCCTGCTCAAAGCAGGACCAAACCCAACTAAATCATCCCAGCCAGGGCTTTGTCAAGCCTGACCTTAAAAACCTCTAAGGAAGGAGATTCCACCACCTCCCTAGGCAACCCATTCCAGTGCTTCACCACCCTACTAGTGAAAAAGTTTTTCCTAATATCCAACCTAAACCTCCCCCTCTGCAACTTGAGACCATTACTCCTTCTTCTGTCATCTTCTACCACTGAGAACAGTCTAGATCCATCCTCTTTGGAACCCCCTTTCAGGTAGTTGAAAGCAGCTATCAAATCCCCCCTCATTCTTCTCTTCTGCAGGCTAAACAATCCCAGTTCCCTCAGCCTCTCCTCATAAGTCATGTGCTCCAGCCCCCTAATCATTTTTGTTGCCCTCCGCTGCACTCTTTCCAATTTATCCACATCCTTCTTGTAGCGTGGGGCCCAAAACTGGACACAGTACTCCAAATGAGGCCTCACCAGTGCCGAATAGAGGGGAATAATCACGTCCCTCGATCTGCTGGAAATGCCCCTACTTATACAGCCCAAAATGCCGTTAGCCTTCTTGGCAACAAGGGCACACTGTTGACTCATATTCAGCTTTTTGTCCACCGTAACCCCTAGGTCCTTTTCTGCAGAACTGCTGCCCAGCCATTCGGTCCCTAGTCTGTAGCAGTGCATGGCATTCTTCCGTCCTAAGTGCAGGACTCTGCACTTGTCCTTGTTGAACCTCATCAGATTTCTTTTGGCCCAATCCTCTAATTTGTCTAGGGCCCTCTGTATCCTATCCCTACCCTCCAGCGTATCAACCACTCCTCCCAGTTTAGTGTCATCTGCAAACTTGCTAAGGGTGCAGTCCACACCATCCTCCAGATGTGAGAGGATGAGATCTACTAGTTCTAAAATCTTGACGGGCATAGTGATCTGAAAAAATTAGTTCAATTCATCAGCTACTAGTAATAGTTCCTGTGTTTAATAAATCAGGTAGGTTTAAATGCAAAACATGTTTTGATAACAAGAAAAGTTTATTTATCCACCACATTTAAGGTAGTTTTAATTAATTTTAAAAAATCTGTTTTTGTTTTGCATGTCTATTCAGTTTGAGTTTCCATACAAATAGAGTTTGACACAGATCACAAATAAAAAAATCATAATCTATGTAACCCTTCTGCCAGGACGAGTTGATAGCAGCAAGGGCCGGGTTCGGTACATAGGGGTTCCCTCCCAACAACGCAATGCAAAACCGGCTCGAGCCCCCGCCCAGTGACTTGGGAAAATCTTACACACATCCCTGGGTGCCTCAAAGAGGCAATACTTCCCCTCTCGCAAGCACAGAGCCTCGGTGTAGCAGAAAATCTTTAATAACAGGAGGTAAACGACATCAGCATTAAACTGGGAAAACACCACAACTAGGATTCATAAACCAAACTGTGAGCAAAGACCCACCCCAGCAAATTGGGCCCTGTCCTTTCCCTTTGGTTCTCGAGTCCAGCAACCCAAAAATCACCCAAAGTCTCAAAAGTCCAACAACCCAAAAGTCCAGACCCAGAGTTCAAAAGTTTATCTGCAGAGTGTTACACCCCCCAGTCTGGGCGGAAATGGGGAGGGTAGAGGTAAGGGGGCACCTTACATGGCTCAAAGCTGACTGCCCCGCCCCTTCATGGGGCTTCGCTCTGCTCCACCAGCCACTCCAGCTGTCCTGCAAACTGCTCCACACCACCAGCAGCGCCACTCTACCAGCCATCCTGCAAGCCATGCTGGCTGTCCCGCAAACTGCTCCGCTCCACCGGCTGTCCCGCCAACTGCTTTGCCAGCTACTCAGCAATATATCTTCAGGCTCCCCCACTACTTAACACAGTGCTCAGTGATTTCAGCTCATAATAATTTTAGCTCTTTAGTAATTTCAGCTTGTAGTAAAGGGGAGCTTTAGTGCTCATTTGCATTAACCCAAAGTGATTTCAACTCAGCAGCCTGCAACCAGACTCCTAATGAACTCAATATTAGCTCTGATATTTCACAGTGGAGAGAGGAGATGGTGCAATTGGTGTTTCAGCCCCTCACAAGGTGCCCACATCTTGCCTATCCCCCAACCTCTCTCAATTCACTGCGTTTTGGAACCCATGTCCCTTGCCTAGCGAGTGCTGCTTAGGTGATGGTGAGTCCCTCCATCATGTCAAAAGGCCAAGTACAGTTCCACTGTCCTTGATTCACATAATCAGCATAACAGTTTATTCTTCCTGCCCCAATAACAGAAAACTGGGGATCCTACAGCAGCCCAAAGTGACCATTTGGGTTGCTATGGGCTCATGATAGGTGGGGTGGGTGTGCCTATGTAAATGAGGTCAGCCCCTGAAGTTCTTTTCCACAACTTGCCACAACTCACCACCAGATGTCAGGGTGGCGCTCATTCTGACTCTGCTTACATCTAATAAACAAGAAATGCCCCATTTTACATTTTCTAAGATGATAAAAATATAAAAATTTGGAATCTGAATAAATGTAAGTTAAGTTGCATAATTGCTTAAACAAATGTGTATAGATATAGTGTATCCTCCTGGTTAGCAAATAGGAGGTCAGAAATTAGTATAAAGGCTATTATTTAGATGCAAATTAGCATGTTTTAATGGTAATCAAACAATAAGAATCAAACTTTTTTGGGGAAAAGTACAAATGCAAAACATGATTAAAATCATTTATTTAACTCAAGGTTTCCTGCTTGCCGATTTCAATCATGATTAAAAGCAGTGCTTTACATCACTTTAAAGTAAATCAATCCACTCTGCTTTGGGTGCTTCACTAGAATATTTCAGAAGTGGCCTATGTCTGAGGTGTTATCAGAAGTGGTGTGCTGGGTGGGTTGTGGTTTTCAGCTAGTGGAACGAAATCAATGTGACAAAAATAAAGGCAGAATATCAAAGAGGGAGTATTTTACAATTTATTACACAGAAATTTCAACTCTTCCCTTGAAGAGTCATTCCCTTGGAGACAGTTCCATCAGTAAAGTATAAAACAGAGGGATTTTGGTCCTGTTTGAAGTACAAAGCTCAATACACCCTTTACAATGGAGGAACTAGCCATGCCTCCGAAGTACCCTAATCTGTTATCTCCAGTTGTCGTCCTGGAAATCTGCAAGCCATTAGCAAGCTTGGGGATGGAAGGTAAAAGAAAATGTGTTTGTCAGTTTCACCAGATGTGAGACCAGTATCATGGATCCATTTTATGATTCTATAAATACCAGGGACAGGAGGTTGTTATTAACCATTCTGTAATTAATAAAATGTGAAATAGCCTCAGACAAGGCCCACCACTTAATGTCTAATTAATAATGCACTGTCCTCTCCAGCATGGACTGTGCCTCCCAGATGTTGCATGCATTCTTTAGACGTGGGAATGTCTTTCAAAAAGAACGCACTATTGTACAGCCTTGAATCTTGAGTTCAGAAGATGAATCAGTCTGAAATTAAAGACATTGATCAGGGTCCCGTTTTCAAAACTCTGTATATCTGTATTTTTGCGCACACTTGAAATGCATGGAAGGAATGCTCAATGTGTTTGCAAGCCAGAGTTGCATGCACAAATAGACATTTGTGTAAGCAAATCCCAGATTTGCACATATACATTGCATGCTCACAAACTGGGTGAGTGCACATTAGCACTATATATAACCCCCCCAAACTTTAAGAATAGAGCTGGGAGATTTGTATTTTCCGGTGAATAGTAAATGCACCACATACTGCATGTTTTGGGACTCTGGAACTATTCATGAATATGGGTCAAATCTGGTGAATAGTTTTGACCAGGAACATCAAAATGTTTTTTTAAAAGGAGAAATTGTTCATTTTGATCATTTCTAAACAAAGCGTTTAGACTTCTTGTTTCAAAACAATATTTTGTTTGAAAACACCCCAAAAATGTTTTGGTTTAGTTTTTTGGTTTGGTTTCATTTTTCAGTGTTTTGTGTGTGAAACAAAACAAAACAAAATCAGTTTCGGTTTGAAAGGGACCAAAATATTTTTGAGATTTTTCAGGTTGCCACCCCAATCAAAAATTCAATTATTCCCTCAGCTCCTGTTAAAAAAACATTGAAATAAATTATATTGTTACTGTTGCTACTCTTAAGAGAGTTTCATTTCTAAGACTGGATGTTTGCAATGGTCTTCATAAGTGTGAGGAATAACAGGGTTTTCAAGTTTGTGCTTTAAAAGGTCTATCTGGAGTTTGCACATTTGGGTATTTGAGGGAGCTACTCTGAAGGTGGATGGGTGAGAACAAGCATGAATGGAGAGGTCACAGATAGATGGGCAAGTGCCTAGGCAGAAGAAGGAATTAATGAATGTACAGGCTCTCCTCGACTTTATGATGTTTGAGTTACAATAAACGGCACCTACAACATTTACAAATTGACATCCTGCTTCAACTTTCCAAGGTCAGTTTCAACTTTATGATGCTTGATCCAACATTGTTCCTATAGGAAAAATGAGTTAAGACGTTTTGACTTAAGACGCGATTTTCTGGAACCAATCGTGTCATGAGACTAAGGACTGACTGTATAAGCAGGTACAGTAAGTAGATGAGTTGACGGGAAGGTGGGTGAAGGCATGAGTGAGTTCATGGGCATATGACCGTGTGAGTGGGTTTTACAGTGAATGTCTAAGTGTATGAGAGGTAGTTGGGTGGCCATGTATGCAACTGGGTGACGGTCTGGGTGAGTGGACGACCAGGTGGACAGTTGTACAATCTGTTTTGAGAAAAGAGTCCATAGGAGTCTATCAAAGAGTAGACAGACAGAGAACATTATAGGGACAAAAAGGACTTGACTGGCAACCATCAGCCCATTCTTTTGGGCACCAGCGGAAGATCACAAAGGTGCAGGAAAAATAGGTGGAGGATTAGGGTTAGAATTTCTTCTTAGGCAAGGGTCCGGGATAGGATTAGGCACTTCCTAAAATTTAAGACAATTTCAGTAGCTGAAAATACAAGTCATCATGTGAGGTACCCCCAAAACGAACAACACCTGCACCCAGAGGCCACTTTCTGCATGGGTACCTGTTATTTGGTTCCTACAGAACATGTCCATGACTTCTTCAGGTTCTTACCATGGTCTCCATGACTTGTGATGAGCTCACCCAAACATTCTTTCTTCACTTTGCCTCAAATGTACCACAATACACCTGTATCACAGGTTAGTGTGTAAATTCTCCCCTAAACCATCAGATGTGCCCGGTTTACTTTTAAATTGTCAATTTAGGGCCAGACTTGCTAATCCCATGTGCTGTGACAGGTTCCATGCTAGGCTGACTGGCCCTGACTATGAATGGGCAGATAGCTATAGAAAAGGCCCCAAGTGGAGCTATTCACTGGAGTGTTTATGCATCCTCTTCTTCTCTTTCCACAGTGCTATCACCATGGACAGATGCCTTGAGCCAGGAGTGGCCCTAGCTATTTTGCCAGCCAGTTGTGGAAAATATTCTTAGCACCCCCCTGTTACGGGGCTTTCCCTTCAGTCCCTCCCCGGTTCTTGTCACGCAGACAGAAAGCAGAAGACCAGAAGTCTGAAGTGCAGGCAATGCGAAGTTTATTGGGGTTAGTTCCAAGCAAGCATATCCATAGCGCTACGTGCCGGCAGAGTCTGTTTCGCAGTGTTCCATTCCCAAGTGACTGGGCAAAAAATCTCCCACAACCAGCAACCAACCAATGCTGAGTTGCACAGCGGTTTGGCACCCCCTGGAAGGTGGCTCCCAGGGCCACCTTGCCACTAGAACCGACCCTGACTTGAGCCTCAGGACGCCAGGAAACTCTTTGTATCTGCCATGCAGAGAGAGAGAGAGAGAGAAAACTGGGTCCAGAACTGGTTTCCCTCCTTCAAAATAAAAATAGCATCTTATTTTTGGTGGGGAGGGGCATTTGCCAACACTTTTCTTGGTAGCCATGGCTGGAATTCTCCACCTCGATCAGCTCATTCCCTCTCCTGGCTTCTGTTTCAGAATGATCAAATGGGAGAGTAGTGCTGTGTAATGGGACCACTGCGCCATGACATTTCTCATGTGTCTGGCTTCAATGGGAGCGCCATCCAAGGGCTGATCTTGTCTCTACTCATTCACAATAAATGCTTCCAGGCATTCCCATTTACGGGTGGATAGGTGCAGGGAATATGTATTGTGTGACCATCTCTACCCATGGGTTCCATAAAGCCAAACTCCGGATTTCAGCACAGTACACAACCTCTTCGTGGTTCTGCTCCGATGGTTAGGATGCTCCAGTGGTCTGATGTGCCCAGATAGAGTGTAGAATCCTGCTAGAGTGAACTCTGTTGCTGCCATTTCTGTTTTATAGACAAATTCCTCCATTTACTTAATCTCCAGCTGGGAAGCTCAGCTAATTGAATGTTAGGAAGTCTTGTAAAAAAAAAAGAAAAAGATACTTGATCTTGCAAACCCAGCAGATCTTTAAGTTGCGTTTATTTTGGGTCTCCTGATGCACTGTATACATTTAGCTGATGAAGTGCTTTTCTAAATGACTTTAAAATTGTTCCTAAAAAGATCCCCTGGCTACCATGATGGCAGATAGCACAAGCATGTAAACAAAACAATGCACAATCACCAACCCTGCCATTTCTCCCAGAGGGATAATGTAATTTGGCAAAAGACATGGACAAAAAGTTCTGCTGGGGAAAGATATGTATTTCTGAACATGCCAGTGTTAGTACTGAATTGTAGTGCAAACTGGAATGGTCCAAACTAAGGTTTGTCCTACTCCTCTGTGTTTGTATGGTGCCATCTTGGTTGGTCTCAGTGCACTACCATCATGAATATAGGAACATAGAACATGGTTTCTAACCATTGAATCCTGTCCCCTTGGTATTACGGGCAACCCCATTGTATAATCCCATTTATAAACTTATCAAACCCCATCTTAAAACTTGTTAGGTTGTTTTCCCTCACTGCTCCTACTGAGAGGTGGTTCCAGAACTTCTTTCCTCTGATGGTGAGAAACCTAATTTCCAGTCTAAAGTTATTCAGGGCCAGTTTGCACCCAGCTGTTCTTGTGCCAACATTGTCCTCTAGCTTACATCACTCTTCACCCTCCCTGATGTTCACTCCCCTGAAGTAGTTAGAGAGAGCAACTAGATGGCCCCTCAGCCTGAGTTTTGCTAGGCTAAACAAGCAAAGCTCTTTTAGTCTCTTCTTGAAAGGTAGGCTCTCCCTTTCCATCCTAACAGACTTTCTCTGCACCTGCTCCATAATAAACATAGTGAATCATGCAGAAGGCTTAGAATCATAGAATCTCAGGGTTGGAAGGGACCTTAGGAGATCATCTAGTCCAACCTGCTGCTCAAAGCAGGACCAATCCCCAATTTTTTTGCCCCAGATCCCTAAATGGCCCCCTCAAGAATTGAACTCACAATCCTGGGTTTAGCATGCCAATGCTCAAACCACTGAGCTATCCCTCCCCTCAAAGTGATATGTACCTGTTCTGTCTTTCCACCATAACTTTTATGAAAGAATGGGTCTGTCCCTCTATGGGAGCTCCTCCAATGTACAGGAGTCCCCGCTTGGGTTGGAAAACTGATGAATGGCTCAGCAGAAACAAAAGACAGATGGAGTCAGCAAAGATCTTCTCAAGGGATAATGTTTCCAACCAGAAATCAAAGCAAGTTAGTAGTAGCAGCAGCAGTAAAAGAACCAGGAAAATATGCCCTATTCTAGGGTTCAACTAGGTCCCGCAGCACCTGGGTGTGAGTCTGGCCCCCTCCCCAAAGATATTCTCCCCCTCTGCCAGCCATGCTGCCACCGTATGGTCCTTCCTGAGCACCTGTAGGGACCAGGTAGTGCATCTCTCACTTGGTCTCCCTTCATGAAGAAAGGAGCATTTTCTCAAATCACTGCACCTTAGCTAACCTAGGACATTTTTGCCTGAGTCCCGTCAGCAACCTGAACAGCCATTCTCCCTCCCCAACTGCCTAAGAGTAGCTTTGTTTTGAAGGCAGCCGGTTTGGATGTGGTTTGTGTAGCATGATTATGGGATGTTTGTGGTGTGTACGCCAGCAATGGCTCATTTATCAAAGCGAGTGTGAGTCAGATGTCTTGTTGGTGTCCGCAGAGATCTCGGTAAATATGTACATCAGTGTGCATTGGAACTATTTAGATAATGTGAATATAGGTCAAATAGGGAGCACATGGAAACACAAGGCAAAGATGCCACAATTCCCAGGGTACTGTGCTAGACTTGTCCATCCTGCTTCATACACATACCACAGGTCAGCTGTGAAGACCGTTCTCTATCTCTTCTCTCACTCCTGCCCCCAAACAATCTGTGTGTCAACAACAGAGGCTCAATTTGTCTCCATTCCTGGCTCAAACAGAGGAAATTATATCACTCCCCAGGAATTGCTTGGCAAATGCAATGGGATTAAGGTATGTGACTCTCGTAATCATCTTTGGCAAGGATCCAGAGTCACCACATACGTTATCAAAGACTCTCTGTCATGCTTTCTGCCTCTCGCCTTATCGTGAGCGCATGATGTAATTCAGACACCAAAGATGGAGCCATAGAAATATCCTAGTATTTCAATGAGCCTCTCTCATACGTTGATAGAAAAATCGGAGCTTTCCAGCAACTAACTTCACCCAGACATTGAAATGCTCTGTTTATTGGACAGACTGCCAGAAATAGCCTGGGGATGGGACATTATTCCTGAAGGTCACCAAGGTCATTACTCGGGTCAACTTGAAGTGGGACAAGCTGACAAGCACTGATTCAAGAATCAATGTTGGATATGGAGAAATAATTATAGGAACATAGGGATGGAAGGGACCTTCTGGGTTACTGAATCCAGTCCCCTGCTTTCACAGGCAACCCCACATAGAATTCCATTCATAACTTTACCAAGCTCCATCTTAAAACTAGTTAGATTGTGTGCCCCATTACTCCCATTGGAAGGCTGTTCCAGGACCTCACTCCTCTGATGGTTAGCCTTCTTCTAATTTCCAGCCAAAAGTTATTCATGGCCATTTCATCCCCTCCTGTTCTTGTGCCAACACTATCCTTTAGCTTAAGCAGCTCTGATGAACTCATTCAGCCAGACCCCTACAACTGCTGGGGGGCGGGGGGGGGGAGGTTTCTGGCGATCTGCCCAGTCTTGTTTCAAGTATCCCAAGCAGTGGGGCATCCTCCCATTATTATTTCCCTTACAAGTCGGTTCCACAGGCTGATATGATAGAGTTGGCTGAAACGCAGATACAATTGTTGTGGGTGACATTTTTTCCCCATTGTTTTGCCTTGAAATTCAAAAATTTCAATGAAAGCTTGCATAAAAAAAATATCAGAATTTAGGACAAATTTGACCAGCTCTACTAGTTGGATAGTTTTTTTCCTGATAGGCAGAGTTGCCTGGTGGGTACAGCTGTGGCGTGAGACTTAGGAGACCTCGGTTCTATTCCTCACTCTGCCATTGGCTTGCTGGGTCAACTTGAACAAGTCACTTTGCCGCTCCATGCCTCAGTATTCCCCATTTTACAAATGGGGATAATAATACTGACCTTTTTAGAGCACTTTGAGATCTACTGCTGAAAAAGGCTACATAAAAGCTATTATTATAGTCAGTCTGCATTATCCCTTTCTTAAGTTCATTGCTTTATTCCTAGATTTATGATTTTATACCCCTAAATCATTTCTCTCCTCTTTGGAGTTTCCACCCTTCCTGTGCTAGAGCAGTTGTCATAGCCTGCATAGGCTGTGATCCTGAAGACACTTATAGAAATGCTTATCTTTCATGGCCCTGATCCTGAGCCTTTATAAGTCAAGGATGAGAAAATATGGATCATTTACATTACAAGGAAAACTACACAAACTAAATAATATACTGCTGGTGAATTTTAGCCAGCTCCAAAGAAAAACACATCTAGCTATGCCAAGACCCTAGGCAACAGCTACCTCCCAATGTGTGTGATCCAACCCTATTGCTAGTATTCTAGACAGTAGATGCAGTGGCAGGGGAGAAGACCAAGAGGAGAAAGCACTGTACATCACGGGAGATGCACTCTGACTAGAGAGGCCAGCATGTAGGAGGGAATAGGAGCACAAAACGACTCCTGGGAGGCACTATGGAGGAATTTCCCCATTGAAATATTTATGGTTTTGATTTTTTGCCAAAAGGTCAACGTTTGCCCCATTTTCCGACTCATGTTGCTGAGCATGTTATGTCCATAGCACTCCAAGCCTGGCTGGCTAGGGGAGTGAGAAACGGAGTCTCCCAGCGAGGCTCCCCATATGGCAGTGGCGAATATTCAACTAAGCCAGCAAGCTGGCCCTTGGAGACTTCCTGTCTAAAATCCCTTTTCATCTCTCTTTCCCCCACGCTCATTACCATTTCTTCTCCTAACTCTGGAGACATCTGCTTTGCCCATGGCCTATAGAAATGCAGAGGGGAGGGAAAGTTAATTTGGAGAAGTGTCATAGTTCTCTCTGGCTATAAACAAGAACTTTTGAAAACATCTGAAACGGACATAATTCTCCTTTTCAAGCCCCCTATCTGAACAGCTTCACAAGCGCTTGGCTCCCGCTTCAAAGTCAAAGCGCGTTTAGCTATAAATAAATAACATTTCATTAAAAAAAAAAGAGAGAGAGACAGAGAGAGAGCGCGAGAAATTAGCCAAAAATGTATATGAGTAGAAGCTTAACCAATGCCAGATAATGGGGCGATATGGATTTTTATTTTTATCCGCATTGAACCATGTGCTGTTTATTTGTGACTGTAATTTACAAGGAGTTAGTGGAGTTAAATAGCACTAATAGTATTTACCTACCACAGAGAATGGTTGTGAGGGTTATGAGCTTTGGAGTTCCTAGACAAAAGATACTACATCCATGATTCGGCAGCCCATCCCTTAAAGTTAAGCATATTTACATGCTTGGCTGAATAGGAATAGACTTAGGCATTTGCTTAATTGGGGCTAATCGCAGTGCAAAGGAACATAGACATTGCCAGACTGGATCAGACCTGAGGTCCCTCTAGATCAGTATCCTGTCCCATTAGACATTGGCTAGCACCAATTACTTCCAAGAATGGTATAAGAACCCAGCTGTAGCAAATGTGGAATAATCTGCTCCCCACCCTGGTCTCATCCTGATCTCTAACAGTTAGAGATTGGTTTAAAACCTGAAGCAGGAGGGATGCTATCCCTTTCAGAGCAATTATGATAACTCACGATAGTCTGGATATGGGTATAAATGTCCAATCCCTAAGTGTTACTATAAAGTGTTAGTCGCTGTTAGCAATGGGGGAGTATTGCCCACTCTTGACTGCTGTCACCACCTCTGTTTGTCTTGCCACCCTTGCATCCTATGGCCTGCCAATGTGGTCAGCCAATGTGGCATGCCTGGAGTGCCCTCTCTGAAGTGATCTGCAAGGTGACTGTCCTCTTCTTCAAATTCCTCTGCCGGAGCTACCTTTGCTGTGTAAGAGATCAGGCCATTCATGGTGGCTTGGTGGAGGGGCATATGGTAATAGCTGACACTTGCTCTAAAAAAAATATTCTAAAAGTGTATATATGTTTATAAATCAGGGCTGGTTGCAAACTATCTGAGCTAACTGTTTTTCAATGAAAAATTGGGGTTTTGATTAAATGAAAATTTTCATTTTCTACATAAAATTTAGATTTTTGTCATCAAATGTTGCACCGTAAGACTAAAAACCTGAAATGCCACTGCAGAGAGTCTCACAGGAGTAATTGTTCGGGTTTCTCATACCCGCATTCTCCAATACGGACAAGGGTCTCTAGCTACACCTCATCTCCCATGATGCAGCAGAACCATGGGACTGCCATGAGCCACGAGCACCTTTCGCTAAGAGGGGGAGACCTGACCACAGTGCATCATGGGAGATGTAGTCCGACCAGGGGGAACCCAGACTATAAAAGAGAATAGGAGCACAAGGCATTTCAATATCTAGAAGGGGTTTCCTGCTGAAATATTATGGATTTTGATTTTGTGCAAAACCCAAGTCATTTCCTGGAAGAAAAAAAGAAAAGAAAAGAAAAATCCACTTTCAGACCAGCTGTATTGTAAAAGTGACTGCACAGCTCTGCCCCCACCCTTCGTATGTCACTAGTCTTCTAGGGTTTTAATTTCCTTAGGACAGGAACCATATCGCTTTTTGTGGTTACTCTGTATCTAGTGTAATGTAGTCTCAATCTGGATAGGGTCCCTAGGAGCTATGGCGATATAAATATTAAATTATATCCTTATCCATCTCAATCTTCAAAAATTATTCCAGAAAATTCACAAGAAATGACTCTTTTGTAGCATTTCGACTACTTCTGGCTTCTGATCAGAAGTGCCACAAGAACAAACTTTCTTGTGAAAAGAAACAGCAAAGATCTTGGCAGGACCAGAAAGAACAGGCGACCAAAAATCAAATAAATAAGAAGTATGAATAAAGCAGTTTGCCTGCACCAACAAATTGTTTAAGGCTTGATTTGAATTTCCTACGCAGCTTTGGTGCAGTTTTTATTTTCAGCAAACCAAGCTGCCTGCCATTAATCCAAAGCCAAACAACTGTTCACTGTTATATGCACCTTATATTCAGAAATGCTAAGTATATCCTGTAAGAGGCTGTGTGGTCTAGTGGGTAGGTAGCTAGACTAATAATTAGGAGATGTGGGTCTATGTCTGGTTCTGCAACTGACTTGGAAGGTACTGGCCATGCCAATTTCCCTTCCTACCTTTTTCTCTGTCTGGTCTATTTAGATGCATCTCCCTATGTGACAGTACAGCACCCAAAACAATGAATCTTGGCTGGACCCTCTAGATTCAACTTATACAAATAATGAGGGGGAATTTGATAGCTGCTTTCAACTACCTGAAAGGGGGTTCCAAAGAGGATGGATCTAGACTGTTCTCAGTGGTAGAAGATGACAGAACAAGGAGTAATGGTCTCAAGTTGCAGAGGGGGAGGTTTAGGTTGGATATTAGGAAAAACTTTTTCACTAGTAGGGTGGTGAAGCACTGGAATGGGTTGCCTAGGGAGGTGGTGGAATCTCCTTCCTTAGAGGTTTTTAAGGTCAGGCTTGACAAAGCCCTGGCTGGGATGATTTAGTTGGGTTTGGTCCTGCTTTGAGCAGGGGGTTGGACTAGATGACCTCCTGAGGTCCCTTCCAACCCTGAGATTCTATGATTCTATGATTCTATGAATTAATTAAATAAAAATGGTGAGACAGGGAAGAGTCTGGACAACCTTACGGGAGTAGAGAATGGCAGGGAGATGGGGGCTGTACAGTCCAGCCACAGCCTATCACATTAAATGTAGGCCACGGAAAAGCGGATTGCAATTTTTATTTTTTTGGTCCTCCACCCTAGTGCTATTCACAGTCCCTGCCTTGCAGCTCTCATTCATGATAAAAATCTCCACTTGACTCCTGACCGGCTTCATAATTCCCCTGTCGGACGCTAGAATTATGACGTCTAGGAAACAGTGGAGTTCTTTAGAAAGTGGAGCCACTCAGGCCTCCTCTCATTGTTTGCTCACTGTAAACCTCTCCCACCCCAGTCTCCTCCCTCCCTGTCCTTTGCTTAGATATCCATCCTGTCAGTTTCAAGCCCTCTGCTCGAAACATTAGGGGCCTCTGTGTGTTTTGTTATTTATGGGCCTGGTGACACAGAGGTCAAGCCGCAGACTGTTTTGCAGCAGTCCCAGAAGTCACGACATGATGCTGCAGATTCAAGTACAGAATGCCATGCCAGCACGTGGCACAGAAGGGCGTGGGACTTTCAAGAGGCAAACGAAACATTTAGCTTTATAAAAATACCGTTAAAAAGATGGACGAGGCACTGATTTCATTCCCTCTATAGTGATATCATTCAAACGGGACTTGGGACTCGAGATCAGCTTTTCAGACCAGCTGAGTATCTGACGGGAAAAGCTATCTTGTTGCAGGTGAATCACACAGGTGACATAAAGGGTCTGATTTCCCAGGCACTGAAGCTGCACCTACACAATTAACACATGCCAGTGCCAACGGCAATGCTGCTGCAGGCATATTGTGCCCCAAAATGGACCAGCTGCACACTCAAGAACCCGATTGCTTGCACCATTCCCTGTTACGTGCATGCGCTATTACTGGCCTGGGTAGAGTCTGAATCTGCCCTGTTATTATTACTGTATTGCAGTGGTGCCTAGAGACTCCAAATGAGATCCAGACCATCTTGTGCTAAGCACGGCACAACCACAAAGTAAGAGACAGCCCCGGCCCTGGAGAGCTTAAAACCTAAATGGACATGAAAACCCGCCCTTTGTCAATTACGGCTATTTTACAAATGGGGAATTGAGGCACAGAGATCACGTGACTTGCCACAGGTGACACGGAGTTTGTGGCAGAGCTGAGCATTTAACCGAGGTCTCCCAAGTCCCAGTCCACGGCCTGTAACCACACAATATGCTTCCTCACCTCGTACTGCATGCAACTGAGCGCTCTCCATGAAGACTGAAGTCAATAGGCCTGGTTCTTCCCTGGCCCTCCCTAGTTTTCTACATTCCCATTGTCCTTGCCTCAATTTAGGGCCTGATGCTACAACTCCTGGCTACCCGGGGAATGGTTATCTTCCTGAGCTGTCCCATTGGCTTCAATGGGTCTGTTCCTGATAGTAAGAATGCCACGTGGCAGTAAGTGCTCATAGGATCAAACCCAGGCTCTGACTCACATGTGAGCCCAAGTCCCCTTTCTGTCCACACATAAATCAGTCTGACTCAGGTCAGCAAGGACTCAAGACCCAGGTTCTAGGACTCCGCTAAGGGAGTGAGTCAGGGCCCAAGTCATACAGCAACTCCATTCCGAACCCTGTCATCTTGCAGTGTGGCTGCAGCTCAAGTTGCAGGCATGAGGCGGAAGGTCTGTGCAGTGCAGTCTGGATTGCGTTAGCACGGCTGCCAGACCTGGGTCCAGCAATTATAAACCCAGGTTCAGAATGCGGTGACTCCACAAGCCCGGGTCTCACAGACCTGGCTTTGCAAGACAGTGTTGACATACTCTAAACTCTTCTGGGCTGCGACTTCATCTTCATTTGTTTTGCAGAGGGCATTGTGCATCTGTGGTGCTGTGTAAATAATAACTAATTATGGAAACAAGCTTCAAAAGCGCCTAAAGCCTATCAAAATGCTTTTGAAATGTGTACCCTATAATCCCCTAAATCCCTAATCATTTCACAGACTACGCCTATGGGAATCACATGCCCCACGCCTCAAATGCAGCTCTCTCTCCCTCTGATAAAGCCCACAGCAGCATTACTCAACAGTTTGGGATGGAGTGTGGCATGGGTTATTATACCCAGCAGAAACTGCAGGGGGAACTTCAGGTGGAAAAAATCTTGGACTTTGCCCAGAAGATCCACACACAAAAGAAACGGAGGGGAAAAGACATTATTAAGGTTGCAAACCCATGCACTGAGTTAGGAATGGTTGGACTTAAGGTTGCCTGTGTAACGCTGTCCAATTTCTCAGTATGTTTTCTGGCAATCAGGTGACCACAACTAGCCGGATCAGTCAGTGGAACTACGCTGATTTATACCAGCTAAGGATCTGGCTTAATATTCCCATTATCCCAGGTGCAATTGTGCCGGAATTACATAGTGTGGAATTTAACCATATGGAGGGCCAACCAACAACCTATGCATCACTTACATAACACTTAATTCTTGTACAGCACTTTTCCTCGGTACAGCTCAAAGCACAGTATCATTGTCCCCATTTCACAGATCGGGAAACTGAGGCACAGAAAGGGGAAGTGACATGCTTAAGGCCACCAAGTAGGCTAGTGGCAGAGATGGGAATAGAATCCAGATCTCTCAAGCCTCAGTCTAGAGCTCTATCCACTCAGCTTCTCTTCAGTTTTAAATCACACTTAAGACCAACTTTGAGGGCTAACATGGGATTCAAGTGTCACCTAGATCTTAAGTTTGCTCTCTACACAGAGCTGAATTTCACCCATAGAGACAGACACATATGTCCTTGGTTGGTTGTGTGATGTTTTGCATGTGTTGTATATATAACATACTGCATATGTAGCACTGGTTATCCTGCAGCCATATCACATTACAACCACATGTTGAATTTGTTGCCCACTTTCACCCCTAGGTCTCTTTCAGCATTTATATTCCCTATACTCCTTCTTCCATTGAATATTTGTATTTCAATTTATTTCCCCCATGTACGTGTTAGTTTGCATTTCTTTCTTTCATTCTGAATTTTATTTTTAAGTGTTTTCTGCCTGTGTTTCTAATCTCTGTCTGCAAACTTTCAGGAACGTATCTAGCTCATTCCAAACCACTGAACCTTTGAAATTCACCCACCAGTGATTAGAGCCCAAGACCAAATTTTCAGCTGGGTTAAAGCTGGTGTCGCTGTATTAACTTTCATGAAACTATATTGATTTATACTGGGTCAGACTCTGGCTCATTTACTTCAATGAAGCTATGCCAGTTTACACCACATGAAGATTTGGTCTGTTAACTTCAGTCGAGCTATGCCAGTTTATAGCAGCTCTGGATCTGGCCTAAAGAGTCTTCCTGCCTATGTCTTTTGATGTAAATGTCACCAGGTTACATGGAATTCATGTTCTATGTAAATCCTTGGCATCTATTCAAAGTTTCAATCAACCCTGTGCAGAGCGCTCGAATGAAGCCTAAGGACCGTTTACACCCTAGTTTGAGAACTTACATTTGTGATGAAACAGAGAAACTAGAACTATCCTCCGAGTGCTAGACAGCTTGCAAACCTGCTGGTTAGCAACACATGCATTTTTTTACCTAGGTTGGGTGTCACCACGGTTCCCCCCCCCCCCCAATCATTCCCAGAAACTCCATTCTGATGGTGAATGAGATTATGGTAGTGGAAATGCTGAGTGGCTGCCATGGCATCATACCCACAATAACATCATCAGTTGCTTTGTGGGTATTTTAAGAAGGGGTGCCCCAGAGGAAGAACATCAAGGGACAGTGGGTATTTCCAAAGTGACTCATGTCTAGTGCATCTTGCAGCATTTTGCATCCTGAGGTGTAGAGGAAATATAAGCAGCAGCAAAGCTGGCCATGTCTCTGAGTGAGGGTTTTCCTGCAGTTACTAGCTTTTTCGGGTTTCTTATCAAGCATGCCCTGAAAGGTTGGTGGTTTTGGGGCTTATTTCTCTGAAAATGCAAGGTTTCCTGGAGTCTACCACAAACAGCTTCTGTGAAACTCCCTTTGGACTGTCTTCATGAACATAGCCCAGGATTTTCCAAGGTGACTAGCGATTTCTGGTGTACAAATCGAGACACCTTACAAGGTCCTGATTTTCATCAAGTGCCGAGCGCTCACCCCCTCCAAGTGAGACCCCTTTAAAGGGTCTCAGGTTGGATATCCAGCAATTGAGGCTCCTAAATCTTGCCCAGATTTAGGGGGGGAGGGATAGCTCAGTGGTTTGAGCATTGGCCTGCTAAACCCAGGGTTGTGAGTTCAATCCTTGAGGGGGCCATTTAGGGATCTGGGGCAAAAATTAGGGATTGGTCCTGCTTTGAGCAGGGGGTTGGACTAGATGACCTCCTAAGGTCCCTTCCAACCCACAAAATGGAGGGAACCTTCTGCTCTGTGTTCTCAGTCAACACCTCACCAACAAAAGTCTCATCTCAGATCCATTACACAGGATTTTAACTGGTATCCCATTTTCCCTAAAATGCTCAGATCTGAAAGTGATGTCAATGAAGGGGTACTCTAAAGGTAGATGCTGAGGCCCTAAGTTTGATCCAGCAAATAAAGAACATTCAAAGTGCCCAATTTTCATCTCTCGTACGCTAGTGTAAATTAGGGGTAACTCCACTGAAGTCTGTTTGTTCCTAACACTTCCGTAGCCTTATCAAAACCGTGTTTGGTGAGTCTCCTATTGGAGAAACACCCACTTCTGAAAAGCCACAACCACCATGGGTGGTCCCATTTGCTGATGAGCTCCCCAAAGACTGAATGGTCCATGGAGAAGGAACTTCACTGTGACTATTTGAGGGGATCCCATTACATCAGTTCAGATGCATCTTGATGTTGGACATTGCTGGGGGCGGGGGTGGACTTACTATGCTGTTATAATGCTGACCCTGGTCTGTGGGTAAATTGAAGACTCCTGGCCCCAAGCCTGTCAATCCTGCACATTTCATGAGCCAAAAATAAATTAAAAGCCAAAAAACCTTCTATATTTCCCAATATGAGAATCAACCACACTCGATTGCCCCTTAAAATATGATTCTCTAGTTTAGCATAAGGAATAATCATGCTTTTTTGACAGGAAAAATAAAAATAGGCCTTTCCATTTAATTTAATTAGCTGTCCCTCCAAATAAAGCTGGTAGAAGTGAAAGATTCGTGCCACATGCTGCTTGTGCTTCATAAAATGGGCTGCTTTCCTGCCTCTTTGGGGAATTTGTTGTCTATGCAGGATAAACTTGAGAAGATTATTGTATGAGAATTCTAAGTCCACCCTGAGTGCACAGAGATAAGGGCTAAAAATACCACTGCCTTTGGTATGTGCGTGTTTTCCTTTTTGGGCGAGCGTGCATGTTAATCTTACCACCGAATTCACAGGCCCAGCGATAAACGGAATCATATGGCAGGCTAACAGTGCCCCCTTTTGGTTCTTGGCATGACTTGCAGCCTATTGCAGGATTCAAGGCAGTCCCAGTCCACTATCCATCCCATTTTATGAACACGCTTCCTTGGTTATTCCTTGACATGATTTCCCTGGAGAGTTCAGGCTTGGGGTATGATAATATACCTTAGGTCTGCAAAGCATTAAAGGGAGGATATTGTCAGATATATGATCTAGCCATGGATACAGGCCAGACACATTTGTTTCTAAGAGAGAAACTACTTCTTCCCTTTGTCTTTATTGTGATCTATCAGCACCTTCCCTACTTATTTGGAATGGTTCAGTTAATTTCATTCCTTGACCTTCTTCTCTCCTGTATCCTCAATAACCACCATGTGGCCTGATTTGTTACGTAGAGATGGAAGTCCTTTGTAAAGAGACCTCTTTATACCCCCACTGAGGTTGACTCTTAATATCTACTAACCACATGGATTTCATCCAATGAATTATTTATGGGTGCGAGGCTCTTGTTTTGTTCTGTTTGCATTTTTGGCATTAGCTGAAGATCTTGTCCGTTAAAAAAAAAAAATCTAGGTCAACCTGTCACAGGAAACTTCTAAAGGGCACGAGACAGTAAGTTTGTGTCTGCTCTTTATGGCATATGGTCAGAGAGTGCTGGCAACCAACTAGACGCATTTCAGCAAGCTGGGTTTGTTTTTTTTCTGCTCACTGCAGAACAGCAGATTGGCAAAGTAGTGCCGGGGAAAGTGGCTCCCACACAATAAGATCCTCAAGGAAAGGTTTGCTTCAGACATACACTTGGAAGTTTGGAGGCTTATGTGGACAAGTCAAATGTCTTGGGCCTTCAGAATTAAAGCCTGATCTTGGAAAGGGATCCATACACATACGGATCCCATGTGGGGAGAGGTGGGGTTATTAATTTAATTGGGGGGGTGGGTAGTTTTAGCAAATTTTGAGTTTTTGAAGATGTAAAAAATCAGGGGTGTGTGGTCTCTCTCTGTATATACTGTAATGAGCAATACTTATTATATATACACACACACTACATATTACATATCTTATACATTATTCATTCCAGCAGTATACACAATAGTGAGTAATCTCTTTGTAATGTTCCACGGGGCACTTTAACATTGGACTGTTGCAAACACTCCATTAAAGCGCACTAGGGGGCCTTTCACCCGCAGCAGCAGGGTCTAGGTGAACCCATTAATGCTCAACATGTTAGTGCACTCTAGAAATTACACCCCCATATTCTGAATAACTGCTCCATAAAGATAAGCCCTTAGATACAAGTAACAATTTCCAGTGTTTTTCTCATGTTTATGGTACAACCACCAATTGCTTTCTTTCTTTTTTTTCTATTGGGGGTGTTTTCACGGTGTTTGTCGGTTACACCCAAAAATCGGAAGCTCTAAAATAGTAAACAAACAATGATGATAAATTCAGGGAAATCCCTTAATATCACTTCGCCCTGTACTGACTCCTATGTATCTATGCCAATGCTGCCCCCTGCTGGTTGGATCTCACAAGGCCGTTCACTCTAAGGCTGGTATGAATTTGAACCACTTTAGAGAAGGGTGCTGATGCTCTGCACAATCTGGGTGGCACACAATGACTGCGGCGTCTTTCTCTGCTCTCGCCATTTATCTGTCCGAGCCTTTCCCACGGTCTGACTGGGAAATCACCTGCCACCTCAACAGTCTTCCTGGATCAGCTGTAACGGAACTGAAAGCAATGCACCTTTTCTCCCCTGCTAGCACCATATCAGCTCTCCCTGTAAAGGCTTTATTGAACGCTACCAATCCTTTAGGAATACAGGGTCAGATCCTGGCCCCTGGACAGCTGCCCTAAAAAAAAACACAGCTAGAAATCCCCTAATTTAAGTCCCCGGAGGCATAAAACTGCACATTCATCCTCCCTCGCACTTTAGAGGGCAAAAGGGTTTCCTAGGGCAGCGCTGTGTCTCATGTAACTTAAAGCCGTCTTTAGGTTGTTCTAAATTACACCAGAGGCCAATTCAATCCTGAGCCAGGTCCAGGATGAGGAAAACAGAAAGTTGGCATAGAGATGAACTTTCCACGATACCCTGGGCTTTGCACTAAGCACAGCTCAGCCGGACCTGGCCCGTTCCATTTAAATGGATGAGGTCATGCAAAATAACAGGCACCATTATAAGGGGCGCTCGGGTCCTTTACCTTTCTCATCAGCAAACCATGTAGGCTGGAGAACACAAGCTCCAGCAGGCACATCTAATTGCCCTGAGCGGACAGCTTCTTTTCTAGCCTTACGCAATGCTCCTCAGCCGCTGCTTTTCCCAAACAGTTTAGTTTGTTTATTTCGAATCCGCCATTGTAGCATTGGACAGTGGGCCTGAATTTTGGCTGTTTGACAAGTGTTTGCAAAGAGTGATAATGTGGATCATTGGTCAGAGTCCTCTTGGGAGTCTAATAGGAACTTTGCTATTGCCTGCCCCGGGAGATGTTAGATATGAGCCAAAACACGTGATGCAGCCCTTTCCGATCTGCCTTCTTCCAGGCCTGCTTTTTCCCTTTATTGCGCCCGTGTGTCCCAGCAAACTAGCACTTCTTCACTAAAGCTGCTGAATGATGAAAGACCCCTGAGACCTGCTGGGAACCGTAGTCAGGTTCATCTCCGGTATATCATGGAGCATATGAGAGGCCATGGGATAATTCCAGTACCCTCACTTATGTCTCATTCCAAATGCAATGTAATAAAAATTTTGCACAGTTTAATGTCGACTCTGCCCCAAAACTAGCACTTATTCTGACATCCCAAACTTCTCAGCAGCTGCCAGCAGACTCCTTTGTGCAAAATGCAACAGGCCACGAAGATGCCCATGTAGTGGAATTTTCTCTCCAAAAATTATACCTGCCTAAACTCCCGGGAAGGGGAATGGCAGTCCTGAACCCCCACCCTGCAGAATTAGAGATGGGAGCTTTGTTCCTTGGCTTCCTAGCACAGTATACAGTCCTATAACAATCCTGGGATTAAAATCACTGCATTATGATGAAACGAAGAGCTGTTTTACACCTGGTTATTTTAGAGGGGTTTTGGTTTTACTGACTGGCTTCTGCTCTCAGTTACCTCACTGTAAACCCAGAGTAACTCACTGTATGTTCCATTCTATGCATCCGACGAAGCAGACTGTAGTCCACGAAAGCTTATGCGGAAATAAATTTGTTAGTCTCTAAGGTGCCACAAGTATTCCTTTCTTATTTTCTTTCTACTCACATGACAGTCGTTATCTCCAGGTAGGAGTTTGCCACTCTGAGCAGAATCTGGCCTTTCAATGTAAAAGTTGCCATTCCTCGGAACTCTCTCGTCAGGTCACTGTTAGCTGGGTCACCTGGGATTAAAAGGGGAGGGAAGCAAGGATGATTCTGATAATGTTTCCTAAAACACTCCAAGCCATTGCTAAGATAAACTATCAGCCTTTATTTGGGACAAGCAGCAGAACCTACCCATCACTTCGGCACTTTTGAGGAAGAGCGGCTATCCCAAACCCATGATAACAGAGGGGGACATTTTCAAAAGTGCCTAAAGAATTTAGAGGCCTATGTCCTTTTGCTTTGCCATTAGACGTATTTAATTATTATTATGGGAGTGCCTACGTTACGTTGTAAACCCAGATGTGAGAGACCTGAGCATGTGCATCCACACTGCACTGTAAACCTGGATTTACAATTGCTGGACCCGGATCCAACAACCATGCTGATACATCCGAGTTGCACTACACAGACCATCAGGTCTGCAGCTTCAGCTGTGTCCACACTGCAAAATGGTAGGGCATCAACCCAAGTCTCAGCAAGACTCAGGCTCTGACCTACCACCCCCAGCAGAGTCCTAGGACCCAGGGCCTGAGTGCTTCTTGACCTGAGTCAGCCTGATTTGTGTGAGAACGGAACGGGGGCTGGGGCACAGACATGAGTCAGATCCCAGGCTTAATGTGCAGTGTAGATGTACCCTAAGACCCCCACTCATGGACCAGGTCTAGCTGCTGTACCAACACAGACCCAAGTGCCCAAGTCAATTTTGAAAATGGGACTTCAGTATTTTAGTCACTTCAGAATTTTTGAAAATTGTACGCACAATCTTTATAGCATGTCATGTGCATCTGCTACCTAAAACAATGCGAGTGTTTTAACACTTCCCTCTGAGGGTGGGAATTACACCTACTCCATGTGGGTGGGAGGGAAAGAGGGAGAGAAAATCTGAGCACTGGAATGGAATATGCAGGGGATAGAGGGTGGAGGAAAAGGGTCACCCTTATGCAGCCTTTGATGGGCAAAAGGACCTTCCATTAGCATCAATAGGAATGCAGTGTCTGGACCACTAAGGGCAGTTTATGAAGTGAGAGAAGCTAATTCAACCAACATTGTCAAGCGATGCAACCCTCTGCCCCAACCAGACTAAAGTTGCTGAGAGTCTGGAAATCTGCTCTGAACTGGGGAAATAAATCGCTCTTCGGTAATTTTATCCCGACTAATTATTTTCTCCCTTGCAGGTGGCAAGGGAAACTCAGTGGATCCCAACCAACTTACCTCCCAGCCACCATTAATTTGTACATTGTAAAGCTTTTGCCAGACCTTCAGCATCTCGCCCTTCTCCCAGTCTTTAGTTATGACCCAACAAGTGGGTTTCTCTCTTTTAACATGCAAGTCCAAACATAAAACAGTTTTGGGGAAATTGACTAATAATAAATTATCAGGATAAACAAGGACCATATTTTAATGGCACAACAGTAGGATCTCCCCTCCTTCTCTGCCCCACCCCCCCTTCTTTCTTCAGCTGTGGCAGGAAATTTTTCTAACAGCTGACCTGTAGCACTTGGAATCAATTAACGGCCGGGAGTGGGTTGCCAAGTTTTATACACTGGGTTGCTGTTGGGAGCGTGTGCGCGTATGTGGGTCATTTCCTTCCACTTTCTTATTTTGGATTGCTCTGTGTCTGTCTGCAAGGCCAAGGCTTTGCCCATAGGGAAGGCAAACACACTTGCTGGTTACGGCCAGGCATGTGAGGTAAGACAACCAGATCCGTAGGGAATGCATTGAGGTTTGAACAGCGCATACAGATTCGTGACTTATACATGATTTGTCCGTTGCTGCTGAGAGTATGGAAAGACCTTGTTAATGGTAATAATGGCTGACAGCACATGAGCAATTGCTGCTCCCTTTTAGCCAGCTGGGGTTTGCTCTGCATTTTGTGGGCTCACTGAAATCAGGGGATATATTATATTGTGGATCAAACCTTGGACCCAAAGGTGATGCATGGTGGGGACATGTGGAGGTCACGTGCCCCCCCGCAGATTTGTTGCTTGGCTTGTCCTGAGCGTGCTCAGTAACACTGCTGAAGCCAGCAGCCCTCACTCTGCCCCCCTGCTATTGGCAAGCACGGGTCATCTTTGCTTGGACCTCTGCAACAAGAAGGCGACACATCTCTACTGCGTGAGCTGAAGGACTCACCTCTGTTAGCTAAGGCGATAGCAAGCTCATGAACCTCCCTCTCTGACCCAGCCCCCACTACAGAGTGACAAATTGATTGGGTTACATTTACACAAAAAAACAATAGAAAGAAGTCACGAGGGCACAGTTGAGGCCCACGTAACCAAGTATACTAATTTTGTTGATTTCTGATGGTTTGTAAACCATAGAACAGGGCGAGTGTCACGAGAGTGCTCACAAATTATTTTAAAAGGGCTCCACGCTATGGGTATGGGTTCTTGGTTCAGGGATCTCGCTTCACCTTTGTTCACCTGCTCTTCCTCTCTCAATTGCTTTGGTTTGGATACCTGTTTCCTAGAGCTGAGCGATCAACAAATAAATTCTGACAAAATCTTGCATCTTTTCCAAGTTGTCCATGAGCAGTTCATATTCCCCCTAATGTCTGCTTCCTTGGAAACTTTCCGTCCTTGCTTGCCAGATAATCTTCACCAACAGTTCTAAGTTCATAGCTTGCTTGCAAGCAGTTCGTTGTGAATATTCACCATTCAACATGCATACTGTGCTGATCCAGGAACACATGGTAGGCTTCTCTTCCCTGCTTGGATGAACATAACACTTGGAGGAATAGGGCTCTGGGGCCAAAGCTTACGTTTCCCAAATAGAAGTTAAAATGTTCAAAGGTCCCCTGAGCAACTGAGACGTGAATTCAGCAGCAGCCGGGCCCTAAAAGGTTATACTCCAGCAGGAAACTGCAACACATCCTGCAGGATGTTATGCAGTGCAAAGCTTGCTGTGTGTTGATTCTCTCCCTCTGTCACACACACCACGAAATGAGAGGGACAACACAGCCAGGCTACATCACAACAGACTCAGCCTTGTGCTTATTTTATAAGATATCTCATGCTGTTAGTTAAATAAATAAGCTGTCTTAAAACCTGCTTCAGTCCCCATTGAAGTACCACATGGCACCAGCAGGAGGTGCTGTTTAGGGTCCTAAAGAATGTGCAACAACTTTGATGTTTCTGCTGCGGAAGCATAACCTTACATGGCACAGCAGCCATTGCTATGCAAAGGAAGGATTCCGTGTTGTGATCATCACGGGTGAGATTAGAGTGAGTGGTAAAGAGGGAGGAGAGGCCCATGGGCATGTTGCAGAGAGGCAAGGCGCTTCAAA
Organism: Macrochelys suwanniensis; assembly: GCA_033296515.1. NCBI lineage: Eukaryota > Metazoa > Chordata > Testudines > Chelydridae > Macrochelys > Macrochelys suwanniensis. The sequence continues at coordinate 13,404,820 of CM065796.1, forward strand.
GGGACCGGAGAAGCATCCAAACTGGCATGCACTTGCTTGAACGGCTCAGTTTAAGGGTTGACTCCCAGAGGGACCGAGCATGCCCAGTTGCAGCTGAAGTCAATACTGGGAGATACAGGTGCTTAGCACCTCTGCCCTTAACATGGGGCCCTGAATTCTGATCTCAGGTGCGCCCACACAACCCCCTTAAAGTCACTGGAGGTTGCAAAGCTATGAAGAGAACAAACAATTTGAGGGCCAGATTTACATGTGATTTAGGTGCCTAACCTGCCGAGGCCCTTTTGTAAATTGGCTACATCTTTGAGCATCTAAATTGCTTTGTAAATCTGGCCTTTGAGGTTCACCCAAAAGTAATCAGAGCATCTTTATTTTCAATTGTTTTTTTGTGGGTGTGGGTGTGTGTTCTGGAGTGGGGTTTTTTGTTTGTTTGTTTTTGTTTTTTAGTAAAGAGAGGAAGGATGGTTTTCTGGTTAAGGCACTGGACCGACAGTAAGAAATCTGGGTTTAATTCCCTTCTCTGCCACCGAATCCCTGTTTGATCTTGGGCTAGTCACTTTCTCTCTATATCTTATGTGGATACACTTTCCCCCACACTTTGTCTATCTAGACTGTAAGCTTTTCAGGGCAGGAATGATCTCTTAACATGTGTATGTGCAGAGCCTACCACAATGGGGTCCTTGTCTCAGTGAGAATACACTAATAGAAATAATAATATTCATGGATCTCTTGTTAGCTCTTTTTTTAAGAACACAAATTCCTTCCAAAACTGTTCTCTGGCAAATAGTAAAATAATGTGAAAAAGGACTATTTGGTTCAAGAGTTTTTTGGCATATGCTGGGATGAATCATAATGCACTATTTTATTCTTTCCTCTTGCAAAAAGTAACAGGCCAAAACTGAACAACTTAGCAGCTGCCTTCACTGGTTTTGACAGTTAGTGTTTTTGATAGGAAAAGGCCATCTGGGTTAAAAAATTTACAGAGTTTGCAGACAGAACTGAAAGGAAAATGATTCTGAATAGTGGCCAGTGCTTGTATAACACAATATGAGAAGTCAGGGATTAAATCCTTCTGGGAATACACACTGGAACGAACCATTTGAGCCAGCTATTCTTCTAAAGAGTTGGAATGATCTGCGAAGTCTCCTAGGAGATATTAGTTGACCCAACAGGAAGAAGGGCCATTAACAGCATGTAAGATGTTCAACAAGGTGCAGAAGGACTGGATGGGGAACTGAAGGAGAGTATCCCCAAGGAACACAACTGAGTAGATTACAACATGACAGAAGGGATGAAGAAAATAAATACAAAAAGTTAGGGCAATTTACTTTGATGAGCCTCTTCTGAATTCTAGAAGTTCTAAAATCTAGAACCCAGGAAGTTCATCCTCCTAGAGATAATAAAGGTCTAAAAGGGTTCTAAGTTTGAGGCTCAGAGCTCGCTTATCCCCAATGTGTGAGAGTAAGTTTTATAATAACGGAATTCTGTTGAGTCCTGATCAGTGTGAAAGGAAGAGATCCAAGCCCCAAGCCTGCAAATTGGAGCCATCCTGATTTGCAGCTGCATGTTACGATGGCACTCTCCACGGAATTTGTATTTTGGGCTACTTTGAGGTCACATTCCTAGACACCTTATTCTGAGTTGTCAGGATAATAATGACACACCCGAGAAGGTTCCAAAAGTAAGAACTTCAGCAGTATCTTGGCGTGAGGAAAGTATTCCATTGACTGACGGCCTTGGGCAAGTTGTTGAGCCTCTCTGCGCTAAATTCAGACCTACATTCAGTAAGCAAATTCCTAGGGAGGTTTCTGATCCAAGTTCAGCGTGAAAGGAGTTGCGTGTCTAGCTTAAACTGGTCAGAGTGGAAGTGGAAGTGGTAAACTGCAGCTGCTTTTTGGCATTCAAGGAGCATTTACAAGAGGGCCAAATCTATTCTTCCTCAAACTGGAGTATATCGGAAGTGCCTCCGTGGAATATCAGTGGAGTTATGAGGTGCAAGACAAGGATCAGCCCCAATAAGTGTAACCGACACACCCACTGGGCAAAAGAACAATTTACAGGAAGTTAGTGGTTTTTTCTGCTATAGCGTCCCCTTCCCCCCTAGCTTGTCCATCAGGCTCATTTTCTACACCTTACTGAATGCCACAAGTAACATCATCCCTTACACCCACTCCCTGGCCATCTTCCAGCTGGAGTTGAACATGCTTCCATCAGAGTCAAATAATACACGCTCTGTTCAATCTTTACTCAGGCCAGATTCCAAGCTGGTGTAAATCAGCAAAGCTACATTGACACCAGTGGAACCAGGCCAATTGACACCAACTTAGAATCCAAATCAAGGACATCTTCCAGGAGAAGCATCGGCGCCTACGCGCTTGATCAAAAACTTATTAAAAGCCTTGGTGAACAGGGAAGGACTTAGACACATGCCAAACGTGTGCTTAAGTGTTTTGCTGAACTGATTGAGCCGGTCAGAAAAAACGAGGGCTTTTTTCCAGGAAAATGTTTGATCTTTTGTCAAAACAAATTGCCCCCGTCCCACTCCGGCAACTGAAAATATTTAGCTGAAAACTGCCAAAACATTTTTTTTAAGAGACCCATGTTTGTTACAACCGGTGGGTTGAATTCAGTTACTCCAGGGGAAGGGCCTATGGGAAAACTCCAGCTGATGTCTGTGGGAGAAGGAGCAGGCCCTTACTTCAGAACAGTCACCAGTTTCATGTCAGTTGAATGGCTCCATATCTGCAGAATGCGGGAGTAAGGGAGAGCAGAGTTTGCCCCATCTTTTGGGGAATTGTTCATTAGTGCTTGAAAAACTGACTCCAACCAATGTGATCTGATAATATTTCCCATGTCCATACATAATAGCACCCAGCTAAGGGCTTCACTAGTGCTCTAACCCTCATCGTTTTCAAGGCAGAATAAATGTCTGAGACATGAAAAAGATGAGTCACAGTTCTGTGAAGCTCGCCTCTATGAGGCGAAAGCTGTCTGTCTACGCTATAGGCTCCAGGTTTTCCAAACAGCTTAGCTCACTTTAAGGCACCTAAATAAGAGGTCAGATTTTTCAAATGTGCTCCACACCCAACGTACACCCACCGTGCTGGGTTCTTATGCAAATCTGACCCTGATTTGGAGTGCTGAGTTTCAGCAGATCTAGCTCTGCCTTTGTCCAACACCCGGCATAATGGGGCCCTGAGCCACACGGACGCCTCTAGGGGTGACTTTAATAATCAATAGCAGAATTTTTCTGGTTCTAAATTTAATCTTTTCTTTGTTGGATGCCCTGTTGAAACGGTGACCTCATTATGCTAATACCAATAGACTCTGGAGGCTTGTTTTGCATGTGTGCTTTAATGTAATAAACTTTGGCGTATAATTTTTCCCCGCTTTGCTTTTCCTTTGCGCTCCAAAACAGCCAGGTCAAATCAGTCTTAAAGCAAAGGGATAAAGCCAGCATTTGCTTTAATGCTCGGTATTATATCCTCATCGGTCAGAGATCACATCCTGCTGTCTTTCTAAAGATCATTCCGCCCCCTCTTTATCTCCCTGGTCCCTTATAAACCCTGGCCCAAACATAACCTGTATAAGCACGAATACTCAATGCAACATCTTGGATTAGTTAGGAGCTTTTCAGATGAGCTGAAACTCGTATTTCATATCATTCCTCCAGTCATAAGATTGGAGCTTGTCACAGTTGCTGAAGACTAAAGAACAAACATGTTTTATTCATTATCTGTCCTCATCTCTGAAACAAACACCTGCAAAACATTTCAGCCATAGACTAGATGAACAAGGCTTCATTAGGCAGGACACTTTCTCCCCTTGCTTAGATTAGGAAACTGCACTTCATTGCAAAACTTTGGTGCTATAAATTGCGTTGGGATCGTCACTTTGTAGGAATGCAGACTCCTAAAGAACCAATCGTTTTCACTTATTTCAATGGGAGTTAGGCATCTAAATGCCTTTGAGGATCAGGGAATTGAAGCCTGATCTTCCAGTGCCATATCCATTAGCCCATCCATCATGTGGCGGGAATTGGGAGAGTGGGTCTGAAGCTTTTCAGAATCTGATGCTGTTTGGTTTTGCTCGTTTCCCCTTCTTCTTGCTGCCCATCCCAGGTTCGCTTTGTGAAAGACCTATCTTCAGTAAAAAGGATAATTGTGAGCAAACACAGAACACAATTAACATTCACAACAAGGGGGAAGAAACGCAAGCCAGAGAAGGGAAAGAACAGGTTAAAGATTATTTAAATGAATTTGATGTATTCAAGTCGGCAGAGCCTGATGAAATGCACCCTAGGGTACTCAAGGAAGCTGAAGCAATCTTAGAACCATTAGTGATTATTTTTAAGATCTCAAGGAAGTGGGGAGAGGTCCCAGGAGACCAAAGTATTTATTTATCAGTGGTTTGCTGCCAAATTGGGAGGATGTATCTAGTAGTGTCCCGCAGGGGTCTGTCCTAGGTCTGGCGCTATTCTATAATTTTATTAATGACTTGGGTAATGGAGTGGAGAGTATGCTTATATTTGTAGATGACACTAAGAGTGGGTTAGCAAGCACTTTGGACAGGATTAGAATTCAAAACCACCTTGATAAATTGGATAATTGGTCTGAAATCAGCTAGATGAAATTCAACAAAGACAAAAGCAAAGTATTACACTTTGAGTAAGAGGGGGGAAAAAATCGAAAGCACAACTACAATATGGGGAATAACTGGGTTGGCTGTAGTACTGCTAGAAGGAGCTGGGGGGGTATAGCGGATCACAAACGGAATATGAGCTGACAATGTGATGCAGTTGCAAAAAAAAAAAAAAAGCTAATACCATTCTGGGGTATATTAACAGCAGAGTCATATGTAAGACATGGGAGGTAATTATCCCTCTGTTCTTGGCCCTGGAAAGGCCTTAGATGGAGAGCTGTGGCCAATCCTGGGCACCACACCTTAGGAAATGTGGATCAGAAAGGAGAGGGACAGAGGAGAGCAACAAAAAAGATAAAAGGTTCAGAAAACCTGACCTTTGATGAAGGGTTAAAAAAACTGGGCATGTTTAGTCACCAGAAGAGCATTTTACAACCTTCACTGTACTAAGCTTGTCAGCCTCCCTGCGAGGTAGGGCAGTTCTATTATCCCTATTGTACAGGGGAAACTGAGGTACGGAGAGAGAAAGGGCTAGATCCACAAAGGGGATGTATCAGTGTTGCCATTCCTAGCAGTGGGGTGCCCTGCCACCCCGTGGAATTCCCCAGCCTTGAGTTAAGCAGACAGACATCCAATACAATGCATGGGCATAGTTGGCCTTCTAAGAACAGGATTCACAGAAACCTGCACGCTCAGCGGGGAACTGCCTAAGCCAGCCAATAGGAAACGCCAAAGAGGCTTAGGCCCATCCCCCTCAATGGGAGTTAGGTGCCTAAGTCTGGGTTGGAGGGAGGTGCCGTCCTCTGCTTGGGATTCTCAGCCATGAACCCACTCCTGGAGGTAGGCATGGTCAACCTCTAAGTCAACATCAAACTTTGGAACTATTAAGCATAAATGGGGATCCCATCCCCACCACGTCGACTCTGTTTGATGCAGGGCCTGAGTCAGTCAGCATGCTCTGAGCAAGTCTACCAGTTCAGGTAACATGGCGGGAGGGGAAGAAGGAAAACACCTAGTTTGAGGATGTCACTGGGGCTGAGGTTCAAGCCACTCAGTAGTGTCAGGACTTAGGAAGCTGTGTATGTGGGTGTGCAGTGTCAGACATCTAGGCGCCTATGGGACTTGCCTGGCAGAAATGAAGGTGCCCCTTCAGCAGGGGCGGTTGAGGATCTAAAGTTTGGGCCTATGCACCTAAATCCTTTTGGAATCTAACTCCAAGTGATTTAACCCAGGATGTCTGTGGAAGACGAGGGACTCAAATCCAGCCCTCCCACAGCCTTGCCTCATCCACTAGACCACCCTTGCCCTCTGGATAAGCAGCTAGAATTTGTCCCTTTGCATTTAACATGGGTCAGACTTTTCCCCTATAGCTGCTTTTGCCGCTACTTTGCCCAATGTTTAATGTGGCCAACTATCTGCTATATGCTGGCCACCTCTCCCTAAGGTCTGAACTGATGCCAATAAGAAAGTTAGCAAAAATTCCAAGTCAATGGATTTTGTTTCTTCACGGGGATCATATTTAACATTGCATTACTCTTTGTTTTCATTGCTCCCAGTCCTACACATCTGTTCTTCAGTACTCATGTTATGATACTTTCCCTTTAATTGTCTTCATAAATGTACATTTTGCCCTCTCCTAATCCCTGCTCTTCCATTTCCAAAAAGACTTTAATCACTCTCCCCACCCTTCTTGATTTTCTGACGCCTGCAATAAAAATGCCAGTAAAATATTCATAAAGAGACACTGAGATGGGGGTTCTCAAATGTTGCAGATGAGACAATACATCTGTATGATTAAAAGATACTGCCAATAGGACAAGGTACTGTGACAATCTAATGGTCTCCTGGTACTTGATATAGTCCAGAGAAACAGATCTGATTTTCAAAGGTGGGGCCATTCCCCTGTTGCAATGCACCTGTCTTCATTGGTATTCTACTGGCTGGTTTAAACAATGAAATAAAAATCAGTGGGGGGAGAAATGTCATCACAAGCCAAGTCACTCTTCTAGGAGGTGGATCAGTGGTAGTTCTTCAGCCTACTGTTATAAAACTAAGGGGGAAGGAGGAATAGCTCAGTGGTTTGAGCATTGGCCTGCTAAACCCAGAGTTGTGAGTTCAATCCTCCAGGGGGCCATTTAGGGATCTGGGGCAAAAATTGGGGATTGGTCCTGCTTTGAGCAGGGGTTTGGACTAGATGACCTCCTAAGATCCCTTCCAACCCTGATATTCTATGATTTTATGAAAAAGGAAGCTGATTGGCTAAAGCACCCAACAATGGCTTAGAGGAAAGGCATTCATACATAAGCACATGATTTGTTTTTCAGAAGTTAACTTTCTTTATGTTGTGGTCATAACTAGTCTCGATTAAAAGTAGTTGAGGGAAGTCAGGGTGGGGGCACAGGGAAGGAAATTGTGAATCTTTTTTTGTTTTAAATTTTCCTCTATTTCAAAATTTGAAATTTTGATTTGTTTGAAATTCAGAAAAACAACATCTATAGCTAGTGAGGGACGGAGAAGGGGCATTTCACAAAACTGAAATTAAAGTGTTTACCTTTTATTTTTAAATTTCAAAAGGTTGACATTCAAAAGGTGGGCAAACATCTTTGAACTTCAAAACATTTCAGCCATTGCTAGCTCTGATTCTGCAAAGTGCAGTGCAGGAATACTCTTATTGGCACCTGAATCCCTTTTGTTCACATGCAGACGCAGATATCTATGAAGAACAACATTCAGGTAAACAAAAACCTGTGTGCATAGAGTTTCCACTCCAGAATGGGCCCACTAAATAGATCATCCAAACTTACGGTCTTCCCGGGGACGGGGCTTCATTTGTACTCAGGCAACAATAATAAATAGTAAGTCAGGGACTGGTCTTTTAGTTCAGTGTTTGTGGACACAACCATAACAATTAACCCTCATTGTAAGTTCTCTCCTCAAGCTTAGCTGTTCTAAGGTTTTCCCTACAACAGCGCCACTCTCTGGGCAGCTTGTTCGTTCTGCCTGTGCGAGGCGTGAATAAAGGGGAGAGAACTGTTGAATAATCTGCTTTAAAAAAATACTCCAATACTGGTCATGTCAGTTATTCAACATTAGGATGCAACTGGCTCTGCTTACACGACAGCTGCTGGATACTTGGAATATCTGGTTACATGAGGCTTCTGCGGAGAAAGTGGAGTTCCCACAGGTACCAGCCTTACAGTAGGACAAACGGATCACACGTCTTGCTACACAGCTAAAGAGAGGGGTAGGCCAGATCCTCAGTTGGTGTCAATGGGCACAACCCTATTGCAGTCAGTCAATGGGGCTACATCAGCTGAAGAGGTGACCCAGCATAGCTAACGTTGGAAATAGATGCATTGCAGTTTCCCCCATGTGCAGCATCCAGTGCCTTTGGAGTGGATTAATAGGGGAAGTGGCCTTTAATCTTTGCCTGACTTGCTTGTTACTCCCAACCTGGCCATACACAATTGGCTTTTCTTTTTTTTCCCCCATTGCCAGGCAAAATATCAGCACGCCAGCCAGGCCTCTGATTAAAGATGTCCCTGGGGCACCACAAGGCTCTGCTTTTAACCCTTCTTCACTCCCTGCCCTTCCCTCCCCAATCTCCACCTCCAGCTCCAGGCTCCCTGCCCTTTCCTGTTATTGTCCTGCATGCTGGTGATAAGATTAAATCCCCACCCACCAACCTTATTGTTCTTCAAAGATACGTGGAAGACAAGAGCCTGATCTAAACTCCAGCTGAGTTAGAGACCAGGATCCGGGAGGCTGAATAAATAACCCCGAGTCCCTGCAGTTCCTGTGACCAACAGGCACCTTGGTAATTGAAATGCATTAAAAGAAAGACCTTGGTTCTTGCTTTCCAACTTCAATTCCAGGGGTGGGGTGGTTTTTGGTTAATATGAAAAGTGAACAGTCCATAGGCAGCCTGCTGACTATTCAGCCAGCAAAGCCCTTTGATTCTGATTACACTGAAGGTTTATGGTGACTCAAGGGAGTTATATATATGCCATGCGTTTGCTAGAAGCAGAGCAGGGCTGCGTCTGGAAAACACATACCCACAGGAGAATTATAGAGCGTCTTTGGATTTCGGTAAAACGTCCCTGACAGGGCTGGATGGTGAGTCAGCCTTTCAACTCCAGAGACACAAGTTCGAAGGAGACCCTGGGTGACACAAATCGGAGAGACCTCCTTCTAGTTGAACAACTTCCCTCTCCAAGCTGCCAGGGTCTGGGATAGCTCAGTGGTTTGAGCATTGGCCTGCTAAACCCAGGGTTGTGAGTTCAATCCTTGAGGGGGCCATTTAGGGATCTGGGGCAAAAATTGGGGATTGGTCCTGCTTTGACCAGGGGGTTGGACTAGATGACCTCCTAAGGTCCCTTCCAACCCTGAGATTCTATGACAGCAATGAAAGGGCTCTTGCACAGCCAAAACCTCGTAAGGGCTCAGGAGTCTAACAGGGAGCCTGTAGGATTATTTATCTTTCAGTAGCACCCAGAAACTGCAACAAAGATCGGCGTGCTAAGCACTATATACATGTATTGTCCTGGTCCTCAGCAGCAAACAATATAAATAGACAAGACAGGCCCAGGGTGGGAGAAAGGAAGTGTTAGGACAGCTCTACAGCTGAGGAAACTGAGGCACAGAATGCCAAGTAATTTGCTCGAGGTTTGTGGCAGAACCAGGAAATTAAATCTGGATTGAAGAGTCCAGAGTTTTAACCATATGTTTATTCTTGGATGATTTGCCATTGTAGAGCAGGTCAATAGTTTTCCTTTTTTGGAAAATATATATTTTTTTCCAGTATGAAGTTTTCAAAGTGGATCTAGAGGTACCCTGGCTTTTTCTGGTAACAGTAACATATAGAGCTCCTAGGGACATGGTAGATAACTTCCACAAGAATTTTTAAAAGAAAGTGATTTTATTCAAAGTGTCTCTTACCTCCCCCCCCCAAAAAAAAACAAACAAAAAACAAAAACCAAGCCTCCCAAAAATAAAAAAAAAGTGGTGTCCACATTTCCAGGTTCTGCTTTTGGAAAAATGGAAAGTATGTTACATTGAAAACTGGAAAACTCTGAACAAAAATACTCATTTAGGGGAGAAAAGGACTATTTTCATTAATGTTTTTACTAGCTTTACTAATATAGCAAATGCCACCATCTTGGATAGTACAAAACTTGTCGATTATATTTGATGGTTGCATTCATCTTAGCTATTAACGTAATGTACACATTAACGACCAGTGCCTAGCTTACCTAAAATAGTTAAATGCCTATATATCTCCCCCCCTCCACTTTAATATTGTATTGATGTTCAGAAGGCTGAGTGCAAGCTGCAAATACAGGAAACATGAACTCAAAACCACAACTCAGCTGACAGATTTCAACAGGACATTGAAATTGAGCATTAGAACATGGATACTTGTACCACTGTTTGTAATGTGGTTTGGAGTTTGGTGAGAGTTGTGTGTGGAATTAGGACTAGAGAGTACCTGTAACAGTAATGGAGTCATCTCACTAATCTTATGTAATAATGCTTCTGATAGGGTCATCTGCAAGGATTTAACCCAGGAGCTCTGTATCTGCAAACATGAATTTCTACTGCTTGAGCTAAACATCAAGCTTCCTTCAATTGCAGCAGCAACAGGTTCTAAGGCTCTATAGAGTTCAGCCTCTAGAAGGGGACAAAGACCCACAGTGAATTTTCTGCTGGCAAAAATATTTCAATCTCAAATAGGGATGGTTGAAAATTTTTGAATGACAAGTCTTGGAGCTGGGAAATGCCTATTGCTTCATATAATCCACCCCATCCTTCCCAGCCAGCAGGACATTCTGCCTAGTCAGGTTTTAAATGGCCCTAACAATTGAGCTTCCACCTCTTCCCTTGTGAGACAGTTGCACAGTCGGACAGATGCCATTACAGCATTTGTTCAATTTTGTCCCTATATGTACTCCCCCCATACCCCAAGAACAAATGATTTGGCTCCTCACTGTGAGGACTTTAGCAAGATTTAGAAGAACGCAAGCTGGGGGATGGTTATTTACCATGGCATGGTATTCTCCAGGGAAGCAGCAGGCTGGTCTGCAATCTGATATCCTATATGGACTGGCAATCAACCTTTAGATATTACCCCAGCTCCGCTTGGAGACTCCATTGCGTTCTAAACACCCTGGAAACCTTGCCTCTCTCCTCTAACTAGTTTGCCTACAGGCCTCCCTGCACTCAGGAGCGCTTTCACGTGCTACAAGGTCTGCCCAAGTCTCAATGAATTTTACAAGGGAAGTTTTCTTTCTAGTGCAACCAAAGAGTACAATCATCCCCTCTTGCCACCAGGTTAAAAAAAACCCTCTGCCTCCCAATTAACCCAGCTCTTTTCCATCCCCTGGGTAAGAAAGATTACCATGCAGCCAACATATAATACTCCCCAGAGCGTGCTCAGAGCTTGACAGCCTTCAATAGGTTAATTTTTCAAAGTGGTAAGCTGATATTTCTGCATAAAATGCACATCTGCAGGGTAAATGCTATTAAGTGTCAGTGAATTATGGTCCCAGAGTACGGATCACTTGAGCTTTAATGCTACAAGCACCTTAATGTTTTTTTGAATAAAGTTTCTACTAATTGCTTCCATATGCTTTTTTTTTTTTTTTTAAAGAAAATTTTGTCCCAGCATCATGAGCCTACAAGTAATGAGCTAGGAAATTGGACTTTATTGATTAGGCCAGATCTAATAAATAATTTCCAGCATGTTTTCCATGCTTTGCTTTTGCGTTTGGAGTTCAGACAGACATTCGGAGAAGTCCCGTGAACATCTCCTTCCTCCCCACACCCTGCTCTCTGGTTTGCATTGCACTGGAGTATACGTTTTGACTGGCAACAGGCAGACAGACCTTCAGGTAGCCCAATAGTATCAATGTCCTGTGGAACCTCAGTCTAGATTTCGGCATCTTCCATTCCAGCAGATTTGAGTAAGAGCCAGAACGTACTGTTGTTGACTTGGAAGATTCCTGTGCGGGCACCATAGGCCAAGAGTCACAAGGCAAAGGTTTTCTTCCCATCCTGTGAAATAATTCTGTGCATCTAGGTACTGTCATGGTAAACAGGACTGGAAAGGACCTCTGAGGTCATCAATCCCAGTATACTGCTATCACAGACAACCCCGTCATATAACCCCATTCAGAAATGTTTCAAGTGATGGTGCTAACTGCCACAGACTCCCACAATCAATGGATTCATCCTCAACACCCCCATGAGGTAGTTGGTTATTATCCCTGTTTTGCAGTAGGGCACCAAGACCCAGAGAGATTAACTCACTTGCCCTACATCACACAGGAAGCCTGCAGCAGAGCCAGGAACTGAACGGACTTCTAAATCCCAAGCCAGTGCCTGAAGCACATCTGCAGAAGTGACTTTACGAGTGCCCATATTTATCCCCTTTCAATGACTTCCAGCTCAAATTTGTTCAGTTCACGAGTCAAAGGTGGATTTTTTCCCCCCTGACTGCTAGCATTGCATGCACCATCTGGATACGAAAACCCGCCTGGGTTATTTCTGCCTGCTACAATATCACCAGCAATAAAGATACTGTGAGTGAAGATCAACTGAGAATTGCTGTGATGCATGTATAGACTCCAGCTCTCTCCCATGGCTGCTGGTTGCACATGGCCACTGGGAGTAAAAAGGTTTGTTGCAACAAAGCCAGCAGATCTGACTCACTGGCACGCAGCATATCCTTTCAATGGGATGGTGCCATGTTTACATAGTGACTTTTCTAACCATAACTAGACTTTAATGTTGCAGTATCTGCCCAGGGGAAGACAGAACAGGACTCTCCTTCAGATAAGTTTGTCTCTGTGCTTTTAAGGGAAGATCTCTCTGCTTCTCCTCACACAAGATCCTTCCTAGCAATTCCTTTGTTTTCTGACCTCTCAATATTCACTGCCAGCAAGAGGAATTTAAATCTACGGGTAATTCCAGCCAGCCAAGTCTCACTTATTTGACACAGGGTGACACTTTAGCTTCCATCCTGGATTTTTCATTGCCCTGCACCTAGTATGACACACCAAGGCAAAAATAGGCTAGCACACAATGAGGGGAGCATGCCTATCTCCCCATCCTGCTCTGACCTAGGGCTGGCTGGAAAACAGCTATTCCGTTTCACAGCAAAACCAAAAAACCTTAAAGTATCAAAGTTTGTTTTTGTTCCCATATGGAACCGACTGTTCAAAGTTGTTCATGGGGGAAAAAAAAAATCAGAGCATACTAACCAAATCAGGGACTAGAACCAGCATCTGAGATAAGTGCCTATTCAGGCTCAGACCTTCTGCATTAGCATGGATGGGTGGATCGAGTCATTGGACTCAGGGATTGATTTAATAGGTATCACCAATTCCCTTTGAAGTTGTAAAGAAATTAAAGTGGGATTTTTTTAAGGAGCCTAAGAGATTTAGGCACCCCACTCCAACACAACCCATTCCAGAACGCAAGTTGATGTTATCCCAAGTTCTGGCAAACAAGATGCTCAGTTAAATAGAAATATTTGGTTCTGGAGTTTTTCCACGAGAGATGCAGGATTTCACAGGAAGAGCTGAGTGTGAGTCCATCTTCCTACCCCTAAATTTTTAATATATTCAACTAGAAGAAAAATAGCTAAAAAATACGCCTCTGAGACATCTTAGTTTGTGTGCATTGTTTTGCTTATTTCATAATTGCCTACTGCAGAGTTCTTCTTTTGATGCAGTTGTTACTGACAGTCAGTAGCTACCTGGGCCATTGTTCTGATATAGTTTGGCGATGTCTGTGTCACTCCGTTCCAGTTCATTAGAACCTGTCAAATAAGTGGGATCTTTTGGGATTTTTTTTTTAAATTGACCCATTTCTCATGCAAATTCAAAGTTTGGATGAAAAGCGTCAAAATTGCAAATGTTGAAATTTTCCCCACCAGCTCTATGTAAACAATTACAGAAAGTCAGAAGCCCTCTAACCCCTCTCCATCCCTCTAAGCATGATTTTCCTTTGCCATTTGAGAGAACAGTGAGGTTTGGAACAGAAGTCCTGGCTGGAGTAAGGGTTACAGTCCTTGCGCCTGAGATATTCTCAAACAGCCCATATGGCTCCTTTGGGAGGCCAAAGAACTTGATTGAGTAAAGCTAAGCAAACCAGCATGTGGAGGTAAAGCAGAAGTGGGAGTCTGCACAGACAGTCTGGAGTTGGGTGATGGAACCACTGATTTACTGTCTGTATTTTATTGCCAAGCCCCAAGGGATTACAGCTATAGTAAAATTTTTATGAAAGTTAATGTTTAAAATCAAATTTACACACGTTAAGAAGGAAGGTACTGTACATCTGGGGTCGGGCTTCGGTTATGGGGGATTGCAGGTATCAGTTAGAAGGTTCACGAGGTACATACATATCACATAACCAGCATAGATCCAGATTGGGGTGTGGTAGTCAGTAGAGTTACACAAGTGTGTGACCAAAATCGGGACTTGTGTCTTTAATGAAAGGGTCGTGTGCAGCCACAGACTCCAGCATGCTCTGGCCTCTTTGCTAGCCTCCAAATGGCCAACTGACTTACTGACTTGAATGAAATTTTCCCACCGCTCCACTGGTGTAACAGATCAGAATCTGGTGCAAAGCATCTAGATTGGAGTTGCTAGAAAAGCTTTCCTCTACGTTCAGTCCAGGTCATAGCTCTTCTGGTCTTCCTGTTATTGTCTATACTGCAGTAGCACCTACAGGTGCACAACTGAGGTCAGGGTCCCAATGTGCTAGGTGCTGCATCAGCTTAGTGAACAGTCCTTACGTCATAGAATATCAGGGTTGGAAGGGACCTTAGGAGGTCATCTAGTCCAACCCCCTGCTTAAAGCAGGACCAATCCCCAATTTTTTTGCCCCAGATCCCTAAATGGCCCCCTCAAGGATTGAACTCACAACCCTGGGTTTAGCAGGCCAATGCTCAAACCACTGAGCTATCCCTTGTCAAAGAGCTTACAATTTAAATAGGCCATGGGAGGTGAAACAGAAGTACAGAGATAAAGTAACAGGCCCAAGAGCACATTAGGAGCAGAGCTAGGAATAGAGCCAGGTCTCAGCAACTATCGTAGAAACCAATTCACTGGACCATACTGCCACCTGGAAAGCTGATGTTTCAGGTTAGTAGAAGCCAATATGTAACTTGGGTTGAGGCAGGGGGAAGGCGGATCCAAAACCAGGCAAAAAACTTGATTCTCATTCACACCAGGCTCCTTTTACGCCACTCTGGCAGGGCAAAGGAGCTTTCCAACTAGGTATGAATGTAATTGCAAATCTCATGTAAATGGTGATTTTGTTTTTGCAAAACTCAGGAATCAAGGACTTCACGCAAACAAAACTGGAAGAATGCCTTTGCGGGAGCCCTAGCAAAGTGTATCCGCTGAATTTCTCAGGGCTCGATGTAAGACAACTCCATTCATTCATGCAACATTTACGTCAAGCCTATTTTATTTCCACCTGTCTTCTTGTCACTTTAAAGTGCAATTCTACCGTGAAAGGCAACTCTGCAAGATTGCCCTTTGGGCTGTGTGCTTGGAATCCTAATGACTCCCACGCCAATGTGCTCAAGTTACAGGTATTTTTTCTTTTAGCTGCTAGCCCTGCAAACATAAGACTCTTTTAAAGTGTGCGCACATCCCCTTTAGTTACTGGTCCACATACAGGGTGACAGGCTACTATGGCCACTATCCAACAGAAGTGCTCCATTAGCTCAAGTGGCTGAGGTCTGTGCATTAATGCTAGGGGGCTGAATAGTAGGACTTCTATGATGAGCCTCTGCACAAGATCAAAATTCACTATCCCTGAGTAACAAGGATTCAGGAAACACTGAGTAGGCACAAGAAGATTATGCCTAGTGCAGTCGGAAGGCGGGGTGGTTTATTTTTGCGTTCTCACTGTTATAAGAATGCTCTAGCCTGTACATATGGAAGCTAGTCAGAGAACATGCCAGCAGATGGCGTTCAGGAATATGAAGCATGGTTCACTGGTTTTGGAGGCAGAATAAAAGTGGAACCAGACGCCTCTGTGCAACTCTTACCTGCAGCCCTTTCACATTCCCAGCTGTCCATCTGGCCTCTTCCCCGTGCCCTGAATTCACTCAAAGACTGAAAACAAGCAAACAAAGACCTCGGGGCTGGAATCTCTTGGGTCATCCCTCTAACAAAGGGCAAAAGGAGGAAAAGGGTCGGCGCTGAGGTGCTGCAGGCCCAGATGCAGATCTTTTGCCAGGAAATTACATTGTTTAATGGATGTACAGCCCTTTAAACAAAAGGCTAGTGCATAGAAGGGATTTGCCCCCCGGTAGCTCTGTTCTCCAAGTAGGCTCCACTCACAGGCAGGCTTGGAATGACTGATGGCAAACAAATGGGCAAAGAACAACAGAGATTGGAATTGCAGAGGGCAGAAGATATATAAAACTTAGCATTTTATTGGACAGAGCTGCAGGGCCTTGAGATTATGGATTTCCACTTTCCTGAAGCCTGCTTGACCGTCACAGTAGCTGCTGCCCTGTGCTCACAACCTGAGCTATAGACATAAGCCCTGGGAGTCTAGGCAGAGGCGGGGAAAAGTCTATTTATTCTTCCTTCATTTTAATTGCTTACTGTAGAAGAGCATCTAAATACGTATTGATCCGCAGATGAAAGCAAAGAATTATTACTGCCACTTATTAGCTATCAACCAGTTATGTTTTTCCCCCTTGGAAGCCTATTCTGGATGAGCTGAGGCAGCTCGTAGGACGTTGGTACTGCGATGAGATAGGCATTTAAGAGGATTCATGTGCATAAGGTCAGTAAAGATCAGTATCCTCATGCAATGGGAGTGTGTGGGGGAAAACAGACGGCTAATAGGACTTGCACAAGGCTAGGAAAGGAGACAGCATCTGAAGCATGATTCAGTAAGCTACTTAAAGGTAGGTTGGTGTTTAAGCATCTGAGGACTCCTGGTTCTCACATACTTACTACTTGGTGCCTCAGCTGAAAGTACAAGTCCGGCATTCCTGGCTCCCCTTCTTGCACCGAGTAATCTCTCTTTACAGAGAAGTAGGGCACTATTCAAACTCCATGTGGATTTAATGGGGATCTAAAGTTTGCCTCAATGAGAGTGGAGCAAGGTACTGAGACTCAGGCACAATGGGCTGCCTTTACAGCGGTCTAATCGCATAGTTCCCAGGTGATCTTTGGCAGCCTGGTTGGACTCAACTCAGACACAAATTTCTATGGCATGGGATGATTTTATTTGTCCCAAATAATGAAGCATTTCCTCTACCATGAGAAGATTGGAGGAAATTTTGGGTTTGGCCCCCTTTAAAGAAATAAACACCCGCTGGTTGCTCTAAGTTATTTGCACCATTGGGAGCTGGAAGGTAATTGCTGTGGCCTGGACACAGAATGGATCCCTTGAAACGACCGTGGGCCATAGTGAAGGATCCATCAGCACAGGAATAAGTGGCTGCAGTGAGGTTAAGCATTGGCCTAGAAAATGCAGAACTTGATCACAGGAGATGCCCAGGGAGCGTTAGGGCCGCGTGGTTTATTAATCCCAGCATAGCCCTTTGGATGGGATATTAGCTGAAATGGGTTCCGAAGACTGCATGGGCTTCCCCAAAACAAGGGGACTCCCCAAAAAACCCCACTCTAGACACTAAACCCCCCCTACAGACTTTTCTTACTGATTTTTTGTTGACAGAGCTGAGCCCCCGTTCCCCGTTTTTAGCATCCATCTCACATTTTTTCTATCATCTGCAAAGTCTACAGCCAGCCCTTGTCTGCCATCTACCAGCTGAGCAGAGTTGGGTGGGGATCTCCGAGGGAATGAGAAATCTACAAGGTGCTGAAGGAAATGCCAGCGATGACTCGTGGGGGAGAGGGGGTAACTGAGTCAGTACTCAGGATGGAGGTGGGAGCAGCCGGGACTAAACTGCTAGAAGTTCCATTCGTTTTATATCTTAGCTGAACAAGCACCAATAGCAGTCATTAAAACAATACCATGGGACTGTCAGTGTGAATGTTACTCCTTATTACAAGCATCTTTCCTTGGTGGGGAACCATAGCCCGGGACTAATCATAGGATCAAGAATAGACAGATCTGGGCTCTGTTCCCAGATATGACATTGACATGCACTATTACTTAAGAGGCTCTGTTTTTACCCCGTTTGTAAAACCCAAGACACATGCTATAACCATGCAGAAAACGCACAGCCTGTCTCACCTTATTGCTCACAGAGCAGCAGAATTGGCCAGCACTCCAATATCACACAGCTACGTAAGCCTAAAACTTCACGTGTAGGTGCCAAGGATTTTATGCGGCAGTCATCAGCTGATCGCTCTTGCTGTGTCTCATGCAAAATGTAAGGAATTTTATGGCAACACCCAAGTCTCCAGTATTTAGTTCAAATCTAGCCATATTTCCATCCTAGTAGAAAACTAAGTGCCACCAGAAAGATAACACAAGACCTTGACCTCACACAAGCTACAGCCCAGTTTCTGCACTGAAGGTTCAGATGAATGCAGAGGAACAAAAGAGGCAGTGTGGTCTAGTGGCTAGACCACTGCACCGGGACTCCAGAGACTTGGTTCTATTCTCGGCTCTGCTACTAGCTTCGCTGGTGATGTTGGGTGACTCTGCACCTTGGTTCCCCCTCCGTAAAGTGAGGGTAAGTTGAACCTCCAGCATTGTAAAATTCACCCATGTGAACCACCACCAGCTCCTTGGGCACCATTATTCTGTGTCCGTACAGTGCCTCACTCAATGGGGTCCTGATTTTGGGTGATCCCTGTGCACTACCACACACATTAAAGTAACCAGTATTCAGACCCCTGTACAAACCAGAGCTAATCAGTCTTCCAGACACCTAGGTATGGTGGGTATTAATGGTTAGCTCCCTTTTTGCAGTGGGAGAGGTTGCGGCCGACATTTTCAGACATGGGTGCTCTCAAAAAAAACAGGAACCCACCAATCATAACAAGCTGAACTCAGCAACTTTAATGGCAAATCACTCCAAGGATGACCCCTAGTCCTGACCTACGACACCCCTGCAATCCTGTTCCCAACCTTCTCTTTGGCAGAGACTGTTGGTCATACCAGTCGGTGCACAGATGTGCAAGGGTTTTTCCTTTCACACAATTTTTGCACAGTTTTAATGAAATCTGTAAAAACCTCAGAAACAAGTTATCCTAATGCAACCACATTTATATTGTTCAAACTGCATCTGCTCTATGTGTTGTACCAATTGAAAGGGTTCTTTCTACCAATGTACTTAGTCAATGCAAAGCCCGTGTGGAAACAAGCCCTAAGAATAGGGAGTAGGGTGAAATGTACCACCCAAGTTCGTTTCCACGTGCAACCGAAATAGAACTTGACCTCCCAGCTCTGGAGGCAAAGTGTCCTCAGGGCCTCATACAGTTGTCACTGAGATCAATGGAGGTCTTTCTAAGCACTTCAGTGGGAGTTGGATCAAGCCATGGAGCTGCAAAACATATTTGCATCACCTGGCTCCCTACACCGAATATTGTTCCTATGAGATAAGGCAGTAAAACTAGAAGAATTTCATCTTCAAATGTTGCCATGTGTTTGACAACCTGGGGATCCTCTCCACCCCCCCTGCCAGATTCCTGCCTATGACTTTTGAACAGCTAAAGCAAAGATGACTCCCAAAGAATCCAGCCCAGGGTTTTGCGCCAAGCCCGGTGCATGCTGGGAAAGGACTTTGGGAGTTAGTCCTTGCTGTGTGGATACCCTGGCAGTACAGACCTGATCAATGGAGCTCCTTGTCATGGACCTCCCTACTAAATGTTAATGCTTTGATGCAACGTGCCCGGCAGTATGTTTCCTTCCCCTCTCCTTTGCAGGCAGGTAAATTCAGGTTCCCAAAGAGGATGATGAGGGTTGCTCTTAAAGGAACACTAGCAACTGTCTGTTAATAGATGCACATGAATAGTTGACCTCATGGATGCAAACTTTTGTTTTCTCAAATGCCACAGGGACATTAATACATCAACATGCCACTCACATTACATCAGCCTTTTCTTATTCAGAGAATTCAAACAGATCAGTCTTGCTTTGCTGAAGGCCTCTCTCCCCACCTCCCCCCAATGAAACTTGATGCTCCTATTACACCCCAGCAAGTGTAGTTAGACCTTTCTGCAAACACATTGGAACAGTTAGGAAAGACCTGACTTGTGACCCGCCTAGACCTTCCCTGCTTTGACATGCATCATGCTGGGAGCCCCCCTTCCCCCACACCCGCCCAGCCCCCCTTCCCTGCAGCCTGGAACTCCTGCACTGATGAGGCAGAAATTTATGGCTGAGAAAACAGCAGTGAATATTTCATCTTATTGCAGGCATATGGCCAGGCATGTCTATTCTGGAGCTGTGCCCCTTACTGTTTGAGTGTGCTGCTGAGATGAGCTGGTTCCTATAACTATCACATAGAGTCGGTCTACACCCAGGGGTGCGATTGCCTCTTGTATAGACAAAGCAGAGCTAGATTTACCCTAGCTTCCTTGGGTCCCTGAGCAGTGAAGCTGTGGCAGCAGGCACCTCACGTCTGGTGGTATAAACAATTACTCCCAGGATCAGCCTGCAAAGAAGCTACTTGGGCTGCAGTCACACCTGTGATTGCAGTGTCCACAAAGGGGCATTTGATACAACTCGGGAAGCGCTGAGACTTTACCCACAATCTGAACTGAATCCAAGGCCTCAACAACCGAAGCGGGGCGGGGCGGGGTGGGCGGGGCGACCTCTCTTAGGCTCATTTGAAATGACCAACCCAAGGCCCTGTCTGCTTTCCATGGTCTATTAAGGGTAAGACGGAGGATGCACATTTCCCAGCTCAGTGAAATTCGGGCATGTAAATGCCCATTTGAACATGTGGTTACAGGGACATTAAATGCAATCCATGCCTGCAAATCTAGGCATGAAATCCTGGCCCCATGGTTATCAATGGGAGTTCTGCTCTGAGTGCATGCCATAGCTCCCTACCAGCTGGAAATGTTGGTCCTAAAGATCATGCATACTATTTAATGTAAGTGTTCTTGCTCAGGGTCTTCCCTCTCCACGCCCTCACTGGTATGCAGTGTCCTTTTTAAACCCTAGGTACTAATTTCCTAGTACCTTCCCATCCCAGAAGTGGCTGCATTTCAATGGTACAGAGTTGGGGAGGACTTTGGACTCCAGCACTGTAAAAATGCAAAGGTTTGTGGATAGTTTTAAGTTGACCCTATTTACATTAGTTTTGGGATTCTGGATCAGGCCATCAGTGTTTCTAGCAGTGGCCAACGCCTGCTTCATCACAGTGAGAGGGAACATGGATCTGCCAGACACAAGCCAGCTGTTCAGTGCTGTATAGAAGAGAGCCAACGACACCTGCAGAAATCAGCTTATAGCCTGAAGCACGAGATTTGATCACCCTTCTCTTAAGGTACATTACATGGCTACAAGTGTCATTAACGATGATGACATTCAGATCGGCATGAAACTGGGTGTCAGGGAAGTGGATTTACATCTTCGATCCTAAATCCCGCCCCCCCTGAGCCAAGGAGAGCTATAGAATCTCCAGGATTATAACTAGGAGCATGGGGGGGGGGGGGGGGGGGAGATCAGCTACATCTGGAGCAATCACATGGAGAAGTGATAGAGTTAATCCGATTTACTCTCTTGTCCATTCAATCCAGCCCTTTAGAGAGAGGTGGGGCCTGATTTGCCACTTATTTGCTCCACTTTCACCCTGCTACAGCCCTGCCACTGACCTCAGTGTAACTGGGGGACATCAGACCCATGTACTTCGGGTCTGGGATGACAAAGGCAATGCTATGACACAAGGGTCCCCCATGCTCCATCCTGCTGCCCTGTCCCTGCACTGTGGTTCTACCCCTACAGGAGCTATGGTGGCATGAGGCCCCCTCCTTTCCCAGAGGGATTTAGATAGCAGCAGGGCCCCTTTTCTCTCCCAGTAGCCAAGGGAGTAGAGGATTCCATGCCTTCAGGAGTAGCAGCGGAAGGAGCCCCAAGCACTTACTCCAGCATCTCCCAGAGCAGTGGGTCATGGGGTGTTAAGTTACTGGGTCAGGCTCTCTGCAGACTCAGGCAGAGGTCCCTGCAGCAGTTAGACTTGGATCACATTTGCAAACATTTGTTTTCCACCACATGTGCCACAAATTTAATTTAAAATGAAAGCTGAGATTCTGACGTACTCATGCAACTCTAGGAAATGGGGTCTCAGACAGGGGCCGATAAGGCTGGATGAAAGTACAGGGACTGTGTTTATCCAGAGCTGTAATCCTGGATGGGATTATTGAGCTTGTTTGGGGACCAATTACAAATAAGGTTTATAACAGCACTTTTCTTCCAACTGCCTCAAAGCACTTTGTTATCCAGTCTCTCAGGAGCATTGTGAGGCTGAATAATAGCCACCTATCTACAGACAGGGAAACTGAGGCACAAAGGGATTAGAGTGACATGTACAAGGTTACACACACACACACACACACACACACACACGCACACAATCAGTGGTAGAATAAGGAATAGAACCCAAGTCACCTAACTCCCCTCCTCATGCTCTAACCCAGGGGTCTCAAACATGCGGCCTGCGGAGTTATTTCCTGCGGCCCGCCATAGGTGCTGACTTCACTGGCAGACAAGCTCTAAACATTACTGAGTGTTCATATTTTATTAAAACCCCTCTTTGCATTACAGTTTTTAAAAAGTTAATACATTGACTTTTAATAGAATACTATATTACTCTTCATTTTTTTCATTTTTGACTATACTTTTGTATCATTGTATGAAAAGGTTTCAGTGATGCGGCCCTTGGGCCAATTTACTAGTTCTCATGTGGCCCTCATGGTAATCTGAGTTTGAGATCCCTGCTTTAACCACTATGCCCTGCTAATGTTCCATAGCAGCAAAGAAAGAAAGGATATCACAGAAACCATGTAGACATACAACAAGTCAGCGCCGGAGCGTATAGCCATTTACTCTGACTATAAAAGGCCTGGAATAATCGTAGCCTGCCAGAGTGCTCCAATGTATAACCCCAGCATGAGCACTGCAAATGCTCTACCTAGTTACTCTCCTAGATTGCCAGGCCAAGTCCCCAGAATGCTATATTTCCATTTTCTTCCCCCCGCTCCAAAATTTTATCCGAGCCCTTCCTTCATTCCTGCCTCCCTGACAGCAGATCCTGGGGCCTGGCATTATATTTCTTTGCAGCTAATAGTCAGACTATGAAATCATCCAGCAAACTACTCCCGAGCCATTTGAACAAATCGTGACAAATTTCCTTCATATTTATAACCCTGGAGATGGGTTAGCAGGCCTGGGAATACTGCCTGCTATTGATCTGCTCTTCCCCAGGCAATTGGAGTGAAAGGGGCCCAGCTCAGGTCAGCTTCAGGGACTAGCTAGAGGGGCTGAGGCCTAGCTGGGCCTACCAAGCCCATGTTGGATTGATTATGGGCAGGAAGTGAAACCTGACATTGTTGACACCTAACACCCTCCCCATATCCTGTCTCCTAGACGAACGATGAGAGTAAAGATATTGCGTTTTCAGCGGCAGTGACATTTTTATACCTTTTAACGAAAGGAGGAAACTGGTGGTGGGGGGGAAGTTATTGGGAAACTGTTGAAGAGGCCGAGGGAATGCGGAACTTGGTTACAGCATTTCAGGAAGATGGAGGGGATTCGAGTCGGAAGTTGTAGGAGGAAGGAAACATTTTCCTTTTAATAAAGCCAAGTGAATTCCCTCGCTCCCAGTCCTGAGGTGAAGAGTAGTTTAAAAAAAAGCCTAAGAAAACATCATAACAGGGAAACTACATTCATGGAGAAAAAAAGCAGTCAAACCTTCAGTTGGTAATATTTTCAATGAGGAGGGAAAAGAGATTACACCTGAGACAGGCTCTAGAAGGCAACACAATTGTGCTCACTTGCCTTGCACTAAAATCAAGAGATGTATTCAGTTCCCAGGCCCTCCATGCCATCCCAGTAGCACAAAGCGGTCAGAAACCTGCCCTAATAGGCCAGCTGAGAAAAATCCATTTGTATCACACTCCAGAAGCAACTGAATCAATGTTGCTCAAACTTGAAAGGAAAAGGGCACGCAAGGACATGGACCATGCCCAGAGAAATCCAACCCTAAAAGGAATTGGTCACAGTTAGAGAATCTGAAAACAGGAAGTTAGAACGGGAATTGTACAGTGGTCCTGATGAGGTACTTGCTATAATAATACCTATAGAGGCTATGCAGCCCTTCCCAGCTACCACTTCTGGGGCACCCCACAAGATCTGTTCTACTTACCTCCACTCAGTGTCAGGACCCTAACAAGGGCAGCCTGGGCCAAGGGTCAGAGCAGGGTCAAACCTGAGGCTGGGAGTAGTAGAGAAGATCATAGGCAGGTTCCAAGCCAGGTGGATATCAAGGGTCAGAGTCCAAGTCAGGAGGCAAGGTCCAAAACAAGCTAAAGGTCAACACCAGGATGTCAGGAACAAAGGAGTCATAGCAGCTACAAGAGAGCCCGACACTATTGCCAGAGACTTCTTGGACCACCCTTTGGGTTTATATAGCACAGACGGCCAATCAGGAGTGATGAGGCTGCTGCCTGTCAGTCCCCTTGAGGCAGGACTTCCTGTGGTCTGTGTCCATGGTGGTCATGGGCAGTGTAGCAGAAGGTAGCTGTAGTTACTGCTGGGTATCAGTGTGGCACGATCTACTACCTGGTAGTTCTGCAGGCCTGGGTTCTAGACTGTGGGGCATTATATGCAGAACAGGCAGATCATCTACTTCTGAGAGCTGGGCTGCTATCAGGGGGTTCTTCCTTGGTCCCTCCTGACTTAAGGTCTTGATTCAGTTGAGCATCTGTTCTTAAGTGTTTTGCTGACTCAGGGGCTAGGTGCCCCATTTGCTGAATCAAAGCTGGCAGTCCTTAAAAAAAGAATTAGAGAAATTCATGGAGGATAGGTCCATTGGTGGCTATTAGCCAAGATGGTCAGGGATGCAACCCCATAATCTGGGTGTCCCTAAACCACTGAGTGCCAGAAGCTGGGCGTGGACAACAGGGGATGGATCACTCAATAATTGCCCTGTTCTGCTCATTCCCTCTGAATCATCTGGTGAGAGCCACTATAAACAGGTGATACAGTCATAACATATGACAACTAAATACTCTCCTCTCCAACAGTAACTAAGGATGATATTAAACGGTAGCTACTAAAGTTAAACATTTCTAAATCAGTAGGTCCAGATAACTTGCAACCAAAAATTTTGAGATTTGACTGAGAAACTCCCTGGACAATTAATGCTGATTTTCAATAAATCCTGGAACACTGGGGAAGTTTCAGAGGACTGGAAGAAAGCTAGTGTTGTGCCAATATTTAAAAAGGATAAATAGGATGATCTGTTTAATTATTGGTCTGTCAATCTGACCTTGATCCCAGGAAAGATAATGGAGCAGCTGATATGGGACTCAATAAAGAATTAAAGGATGGTAATATAATTAATGCCAGTCAACATGGTTTAATGGAAAATAGATTCTGTCAAACTAACTTGATATTTTTTAAGAGATTACAAATTTGCCAATAGAGTTGATGTAAGGTGTTTGACTTGGTACAGCACCATACCAAGTGAGGAGAGGAGAGGAAAGTGATCAGGAACAGTCAGCATGGATTAAGGGCAAGTCATCCCTGACTAACCAAATTGCCTTCTATGATGAGATAATTGGCTCTGTGGATGAGGGGAAAGCAGTGGATGTGTTATTCCTTGACTTTAGCAAAGCTTTTGATACGGTCTCCCACAGTATTCTTGCCAGCAAGTTAAAGAAGTATGGGCTGGATGAATGGACTATAAGGTAGATAGAAGGCTGGCTAGATCATCGGGCTCAACGGGTAGTGATCAATGGCTCCATGTCTAGTTGGCAGCCGGTATCAAGTGGAGTGCCCCAAGGGTCAGTCCTGGGGCTGGTTTTGTTCAATATCTTCATTAATGATCTGGAGGATGGCATGGATTGCACCCTCAGCAAATTTGCAGATGACACTAAACTGGGAGGAGTGGTAGATATGCTGGAGGGTAGGGATAGGATACAGAGGGACCTAGAAAACTTAGAGGATTGGGCCAAAAGAAATCTTATGAGATTCAACAAGGACAAGTGCAGAGTTCTGCATTTCGGACAGCAGAATCCCATGCACTGCTACAGACTAGGGACTGAGTGGCTAGGCAGCAGTTCTGCAGAAAAGGACCTAGAGGTTACAGTGGACGAGAAGCTGGATATGAGTCAGTGTGCCCTTGTTACCAAGAAGACTAACGGCATTTTGGGCTGTATAAGTAGGAGCATTGCCAGCAGATCGAGGGACGTGATTATTCCCCTCTATTCGGCATTGGTGAGGCCCCATCTGGAGTACTGTGTCGAGTTTTGGGCTCCACACTACAAGGAGGATGTGGAAAAATGGAAAAAGTCCAGCGGAGGGCAACAAAAATGATTAGGGGGCTGGAGCACATGATTTATGAGGAGAGGCTGTGGGAACTGGGATTATTTAGTCTGCAGAAGAGAAAAATGAGGGGGGATTTGATAGCTACTTTCAACTACCTGAAAGGGGGTTCCAAAGAGGATGGATCTAGACTGTTCTCAGTGGTAGAAGATGACAGAACAAGGAGTAATGGTCTCAAGTTGCAGTGCGGGAGGTTTAGGCTGTATATTAGGAAAAAACTTTTTCACTAGGAGGGTGGTGAAGCACTGGAATGGGTTACCTAGGGAGGTGGTGGAATCTCCTTCCTTAGAGGTTTTTAAGGCCCAGCTTGACAAAACCCTGGCTGGGATGATTTGGTTGGGGATTGATCCTGCTTTAAGCGGGGGGTTGGACTAGATGACCTCCTGAGGTCCCTTCCAATCCTGATATTCTATGATTCTATGATATTTTGATTTTAAAAAGCTAGAATGATATAAAATAAACAGGCATTGTTTTTGTAGCCTTGTTGGTCCCAGGATATTAGGGAGACAAGATGGGAGAGGTAGTAGCTTTTATTGGATCAACCTCTGTTTGTGAGAGAGACAAGCTTTCAAGCTTACCCAGAGCTCTTCTTTAGGTCTGGTCTGAAGAAGACAATGCAGACCTGAAGAAGAGCTCTCGGTATGCTCGAAGGCTTGTCTCTCTCACCAACAGAAGTTCGTCCAATAAAATATATTGTCTCACCCACCTTGTCTCTATAAAATTAAGATGACACATATTAAATAGATTAAGAACTGGCTAACTGATAGGTCTCAGTAAGTAATTGTAAATGGGGAATCATCATCAAGTGGGTATGCTTCTAGTGGGGGAGTACCACAGGGATCGGTTCTTTGCCTGATGATATTTAACCTTTTTATCAGTGATCTGGAAGAAAACATAAAATCATCACTGATCAAGTTTGCAGATGACACAAAGATTGGGGGGAATAAAGAATAGGACAGGTCACTGATACAGAGCAATCTGGATCACTTGGGAAGCTGGGTGCAAGCAAGCAAACAATGTGTTTTAATATGGCTAAATGCAAATGTATTCATCAAGAAACAAAGAACGTAGGCCATACTTACACGATGTGGAAAACAGTGACTCTGAACAAAATGTGAGGGTCATGGTGGATAATCAGCTGGACATGTGTTCTCAGTGCAGCACTGTGACCAAAAGGGCTAATGCAATCCTTGGATGCATAAACGGGGAACCTTGAGTAGGGGTAGAGAGGTTATTTTACCTCGGTATTTGGCACTGGTGCAGCTGCTGCTGAAATACTGTGTCCAGTTCTGGTGTCCACAATTCAAGAAGGGTGTTGATAAATTGGAGAGGAGCCAGAGAAAAACCATGAGAATGATTAAATGATTTCAGAACATGCCTTCTGGTGTTAGATTTCAGCTCCTTCAGTCTATCTAGTTTAACACAGAGAGAGTTGAGGGGTGACTTGGTAAACAGTCTGTAGAAAGGTCTAACACGATCCAATGGCCAGAAGCAGAAGCTAGACAATTCAGACTTGAAATAAGGCACAATTTTTTTAATAGTGAGAGTGATTAACCATTGGAGCAACTTAATAAGAAGGCAGATTTGTATTTTTCTAATCTTCTGATACAATTGCTTCTCCTCTTCCATTCCACTCCAGTATCCTTATGACATCTGGTATCTTTAAATAAACACTGCTCCCTATAATTCATGTGGTCTCTGGCCTGTGAGAATGGGACTGGCCAGATCTTCAGCTTGTGTACATCAACACAGCTCCCTTCAAGGAAGATACATTGTTTTACACCAGATCCGGTTTGGGCCCATTTTATTGAAACTCGGGTAGTGAGCGCTCATGCACCAATGCTGTTTTCAGAGTCTCTATTTCTGGGGCTGTGGTATCATTCTTTTTAACTAGCCAAATGGATTGGGCATATTATGGGCTAGCAACGTGTCACATTTTGTGCCTTAAAATGGAACCCACCCAGGAGTGGTAGTAACCTATGAGAAGCCCAGTTTCCATTTGATTGGCTCAGCAGAGTAGAGCCTACTTCATTGGCCTTTTGATAAATGGCCCTCCCTCTTAGTCGGGGCCTTTGCCTGGGGGTATGTTCAGCATGGTACATTTCAGTGCCTCCAACCAATGGCAGGCTTAGTCCATTTCACTGGTGCGACTGGTGCTGTCTACATGTTTGCCAACATCAGTATCCCATTCAGTGGATCCTTTGTTCTCCTCCCGCTTTTCCCCAGCCCTTTTACAGCTGCTGAATGTGTTGATCTCACCTTAGAGGGTTTCACTTTTTTTTCTGTTTGAAAATTCCTTGCACTGTTTGTTCTTAGGCTTTCCAATCTTGCAGTGCACGCCCAGGGACAGCTCCTGTTGAGGTATAACCCACAGGCGAGTGGGTGCTATATGACCCTCCTGATCCACAAAGGCTCTGGGTATGAGACACCGCCAAGATGCATAAAAACCAGCCACTGGCCACAGACACTAACCCCACTCCCATCAACAAAAAGGGTCCAATGTCCCAGACAGTTAATTATTACTGAAATGTTTTAGAGATCCATGTACACACACAATCTTTGTATTTGCATCTTCTTTTAAGATTTTTCTTACATGTTTAGCCTGCAGAAGAGAAGAGTGAGGGGGGATTTGATAGCTGCTTTCAACTACCTAAAAGGGGGTTCCAAAGAGGATGGATCTAGACTGCTCTCAGTGGTAGAAGATGACAGAACAAGGAGTAATGGTCTCAAGTTGCAGAGGGGGAGGTTTAGGTTGGATATTAGGAAAAACTTTTTCACTAGTAGGGTGGTGAAGCACTGGAATGGGTTACCTAGGGAGGTGGTGGAATCTCCTTCCTTAGAGGTTTTTAAGGTCAGGCTTGACAAAGCCCTGGCTGGGATGATCTAGTTGGGGTTGGTCCTGCTTTGAGCAGGGGGTTGGACTAGATGACCTCCTGAGGTCCCTTCCAACCCTGAGATTCTATGATTCTATGATTCTATTATTCTAACATGACACTACAGCCCAGACTCCAGGAGCAAGAACTGCAGAGGGCTTGTAGGTGTCCCAATCCTGCACATTAAATATTTTAACCGGCAAGGCAATACAACAACCAGCGAGGCCGGTTAAAAACCAGCCAGGGGGAAACCCTAGGTCCAGCTCTCTGCTTCAGAGCTGGCTCTGGACCTGCTTGATCTCAATTATAATTTGGCACATCAAGGTACTCAGCTGTCCCTGGGAATACACGCCTGCGGTGCTGTAATCAGTTCACATGTGCCACTTTACATAGACGAGCAATCCCACTGAAGCCTTCAGGACAGACTCTCAGCAAGTGGAAATCAGAAATAGCTCCACTGATTTCAATGGAGCTACACCAGTTTACACCAGTTGAGGGTCCAGCCTAATGGGAAAACTTGTGCCGTATAGTTAAGCACGTGGATACGTGTTTGCAGAACTGGGGCCTAAAAGTGGTGATTAAATGCAAAGGAGCATTAATGTTGCTGGTTAAACTGTGAAGTCCAGCACCACATATTACAGCTGATTTTTCCATATGACAGTTAGGACACTCTTCATTCTCCATTCATTTGTCTCTTTACTTAATCAAGTGAGTTAACAGGCAGATTCAGATCAACTGTAATCTCTCCCAGCCACCAAGGAACCTGGGGTCTCATTCAAAGCAGCTAAAGACCCCTCCTTCCTTGTATCAGGACAGTTGACAACCCCCCTTCTCAATGTCTCACACAGGAGATTGTCTATGGACCACTTAAACAGGCTCTGGAAATGCTGTCTCAGAAGAAAATGACTCCCACCTGTCACTGAGCACGGGGGCATCTGTTGAAATGTCCCTATTTTCCATCCACTCCTCCCCATTCTAATCTGCCCCAGATTAATGAATTGGGAAGGAAAATAAAAGGGGCCAGAGGGGCCCAGAAGAATACAAGTCAAGACGCAAAAAAGCGAGAGGAGAAATCGGAGCAAGTGGAAGGCAGGTGTGCCAATAAATCCTCCATCATAAACCCCCTTTCCCCTCGATTTCCTCTTGGCTCAATGGCATGAACAAAGAGATGGAACTGTTACAGGGCTGGCCAGTTTCAGTTTTAAAGACTCGGGAGTCGCCCGCTTAGAAATACGACTTAGTTCAACTCGCTTAGTTTGCATTTGCTGGGGCTGCACAGATGTCACAGGAAGCATGATTTGGGTTCTAACACAGCAAAGTGCTGAAGCACACGATTAATGGTAAGCATGTGCTTAACTCCGATTCACTTCAATTAGACCTGCTTCAGTCAAGCACACATTTGCATTGTTTTGCTGAACCAACGCCTTGATCCTGTACATTCCTCGGCTTTTGCATTTCCTCTCGTCAAGGAGGAAGGGAAGCATCTTATCTTACAGGACCTCAGGGCCAGGGCAAAGGTATTCAGGCACCTATGAGAATTAGGCACCTAAATACATTTGAGGATTTACCTTAGGTGCCTTTGAAAATCCCACTAGATACCTACCTACATGCATCTTTGGGCAGGGGGGAGGATAGCTCAGTGGTTTGAGCATTGGCCTGCTAAACCCAGTGTTGTGAATTCATTCCTTGAGGGGGCCATTTAGGGATATGGGGCAAAAATCTGTTGGATGATTTAGTTGGGGATTGGTCCTGTTTTGAGCAGGGGGTTGGACTAGATGATCTCCTGAGGTCCCTTCCAACCCTGAGATTCTATTCTATGATTAAATACCTTTAGCAAGTCTGACCCTAGTTGTGCTTTAATGGCGTTCACCATGTAGCAGAAGATGGAATAGTAAAGGGCCCGGAATCTAAGTGCATCTCATTTTTTGAAACATTAAATCATCATGAAATTGACAGATATTTAGCGATACCGCCTGTGATTGTATCATGGGATAGTGATTTGCTGTAGTGAACAGTGAACTGCAAATCAGATGTCAAAATCCACTTCTCTACAGCGTTTGAATTACACTGCACAGCAGCTGGGGCATCAGCAGCAGGGATTGAACCTAGGACCTCCGGACCTTAAATCAGGACGTCTCTTATCATGGGCTGTGACTGGCTCAATGTCTGTATGTGACCCAGCCACCATTAGAGGGACACAAAGCACCACCAGGTGTGGGCTGCAATTTAAGGCACAGATTCCCAGTTCGGGGGGTGGTTGTAGCCCAAGGTGGGTTGAGACCAGGTGTCACAACGACCTTCCCTTTCTTTAGGGTTAGAGAGCATAAGGGCAAGGGTGATCCAGTGCTTACGCTCCTGAAGACCTAGGTTCAAGGCTCTGCTCTATCACAAATCTCTTGCATGGCCTTAGGCAGGTCACTTTGGGCCTTAGTTCCCCTTATGAGGATGACAGCACTGCCCTAGCTTACAAGGCAGGGTTGAGAGTGCACATGTTAAAAGTTGGGAGGTACTCAGATGTGATGGTAACAAGTGGGAGCCAGATCCCTTTGAGCCATAACACGGGAGTCACAGTACACAACGGGTGAACCTGCGGTTCTCCAGGGACTGAGATTTTGAATACGCTGCACCACAGTGAAACCCAGATCAAGGGAAACGTTTGGCTTCAAAATATACGTCCCTCTCCCCGGGGGAGGATTTTATGTTTGCTTTGGTTTGTACAAAACACGTGGTGCTTTCTAAGCGACAGGCATCCCGGGATCTAAAGTGATCCCGCATGAAAGTGCGTTAAACAGCAACATTTATGTAAAAGAAAACAGCAAACCCCCAGGGATGGAGACTGCAGCATAAACAACCTGCCGAGAAATACATCGCATTCAGAGAGCTGTCTCAAGGCTCCTGCAATTCAGTGCTCTGCGCCTACACACAGCGCCTCTCAAAGCACCGTATAAACATCAGCAGCTCTTCCAACACCCCCATGATGTATGTAACTACCTGAATATTGTGCGTCGTTATTATCTGTGTGACGGTAGCAGCTAGGAGCCCTGATCATGGACCCCAATAGTGCTAGGCGCTGTACAAACACAGAACAAAAAGAGTCCCTGCCCCAAAGAGTTGATCATCTAAGCACAAGAGAAGAGACAGGATACACCAAACGGAATGGGGGGCGGGGGGGGGGGAGCACAAGATAAAACTGATATAAGCTCTTTTCATTTTACAGATGGGGAAACTGAGGCAGCAAGAGGTTAAATGAGTTGCCCAAATCCACACAATGAAGCAGCTTCAAAGCGAGGAGTAGAATCTACAACGCCTGGCTTGTCATCTTGTGCTTTAACCACTAGACCAGACCATCGCCTAGAAACAGAAATGATGTTCCCTCAGGGGGAAATTCATCCCTGTGCAGAGATCCAGCACCATTTGGATCCCTGAAGGGCTGCTCAGCAGCACAAGATAAATTTCACCCTCAGGAAGAAACATTAGCCCAAGCGCATCCAGAGCTGCGGTGTCCCTGATTCCAAGGGGCCACTGTGATCATCTAGTCTGACCTCCTGTACGACACAGGCCAGAGAACTCTCCCGCAATAATTCCTATAGAAAATCCAAGAGAAAAAAATCCAATCTGGACTAAGAAACGGTCAGTGATGGAGAATTCACCCCCCCCCCCAGTACATTGTTCCAGGGGTTAATTACTCGCACCGTTAAAAATGCACGCCTCATTTCCCATCTGAACTTGTCTAGCTTTAACTGCCAGCCACTGCATCGCATTAGACCTTTGTCTGCTAGATGGAAGAGCAGGCCACAGTGCAGCCTGCAAAGCACCCACCAGTCATGCCAGCAAGGTTCATTTAAACATATCCAGGGCACCACAGGGAGCCATTTTCCTCAGGCTCCGTGGGCACTGACAGCTGATGACTATGGCAGATGAGATTCATTCCACAGGTCTGCAAACACTTAAGCCCCTGCTGAAAGTTAAGCAGGCGCTTAAGAGGTTTGCTGAACTGGGCCCACACTGATGGATTATGTTGTGGTGAGCGACGCTATCAGGGCTCTGATCATCTCTCCCCATTTGATTTCTTTTCTGATCACTGCTGGTGATAGATAGAGATCCCATTCTTCAGCTAACATTAAAAAAAAAAAATCAGTCGGTCAATTCTGGGCATGAAAACATGCAGTGCAGAAGGTTATTCTTGCCAAAAGTTATGAGCATCAGAAAACAATGGATGTAATGAAAAGGATTGCTGAGCAATAGCATTATACTCCTGACCCTACAGTACTAAAGTGTATGTACTTAGCAGCAGGAATATTCTTTAGAAGGGCTGTGTTGCCATCTAGAGGAATAGCTGTGCAATATAAAAAACACGTACATAATATTGAACACGGACTTGTTTTAATACTGCAGCAGACTCATTACGCTCTAGCTGCTTGAACAATGGAAAGACATTTTTTTAAAAGGCCATTTTTAATGGGAAGCTTTCAGTGAGACAAATCAAACCAGTTGTTTTCATTTTGCTTCACACTGAATTGCTTTCGTTTTGGGTTCATTTTACATTTTTTTTCCCCAGTGGGAAAAACAAAGCAGGGGCGGGAACAGAGGAAACGGATGGGATAGGAAGTCAGCCAGAAATGAACATTTCCCTCTCAATTTATTTTGTTGAATTTAAAAAAAAAAAATCAGAGGAAACAAACATTTTTTGCAAATATTTTCACTTAGTTTGAAAAGCTCTCTCTCATCCCAAATTTTGAGGGGGCCTGCACCAACCCTGTTTCATTGATATCGAAGCTGGTCCCAGATCCACCCCTGCTGAATTTAATTGCATCACGTAACTCAGGTAGAAAGGGTGTGGGCCTCGGATGGGTCCTGAGTATGAGGTGCTCAGATTCTAAGTTCTTACGTGGCTTCTAGTGAGATGGAGAGACACTATCAGCCAGCCTGATGGCTCCCACAGCCCCTCCCACTTTATACTGGCAGGGCCGGCTCCAGGCACCAGCCGACCAAGCACATGCTTGGGGCGGTACCTTCTAAGGGGCAGCCAATCTTGGGGCAGCACTCAGGTTTTGGGGTTTTTTTATTACTTCGATGGGGTGGCGCTCGAGGGGGGTTGTTTTTTTGTTTTTGTTTCAGCGGGGCGGCGCTTGGGAGGGTTTTTTTTTGTTTCAGCAGGGCGGCGCTCGGGGGGGTTGTTTCGCTGGGGCAGCGCTCGGGGGGGGGGAGGGGGTTGTTCGGCGGGGTGGTGCTCAGTTTTTTGTTTGCTTGGGGTGGCCAAAAAGTTAGAGCCGGCCCCGCATACTGTTCTCAGCTGAGCTGGGGAGTGCCGTGCAGGGCCAGAATGCGATGGTTACTCTTATTGACATCCCACAGGTTCAGTGACAGCAGCATTTTGGGAATAATTCCGAGAGCTTTGCTTGCATAGATTATAGATTCAAAGGCCGGAAGGGATCATTGAGATCAGCTAGTCTGAGCTCCTGTGTAACACAGGCCAGAGAACTGCCCCACAATCATTCCTAGAGCAGATGTGTTAGAAAAACATCCAGTCTTGATTTAAACATCATCAGTGATGGAGAAATCACCACGGCCCTTGGTAAGTTGTTCCAGTGGTTAATTCCTCTCATCATTAAAAATGTACACCGTATTGCCTGTCTGAATTTGTCTAGCTTCAACTTCCAGCAACTGGATCATGTTAGACCTTTGTGACAAAGTTCCTCCTCTACCTTGGTGGGTCCTGCGCTTATTGGCGGATTTTTGTTTGCCTCAGAGATCTTCCCCTCTGGTAGAACCCATAGTCCAGATCAACTCCTCCTGTGTCTGATAAGGAGTTGGGAGTTTTGGGGGGAACCCAGGCCCGCCCTCTACTCTGGGTTCCAGCCCAGAGCCCTGTGGGTTGCAGCTGTTTAGAGTGCCTCCTGGAATAACTGCACGACAGCTACAACTCCCTGGGCTACTTCCCCATGGACTCCTCCCAACACCTTCTTTATCCTCACCACAGGATCTTCCAGCAGTACATCCTCATACTCTCAGCTCCTAGTGCCTCTTCCTCCCAGATTCTCACACACAACCTCCTTCCACAGCTCCTAACCTCTCACTGACTAACTGGGAGGCTTTTAACTAGTTCCAGCAAGTCCTTGATTGGCTGCAGGTGTCTCAATCAACCTCCCTGCCTTCTGGAAAGTTCTTAATTGGCCCCAGGTGTCTTGATTAACCTGGAGCAACTGCCATAAGGTATCAGGGATTTGTTTACCCTGGGGCTAACATATTGGTTCCTTACCACTTTCCTATAGCCCTCTGGCCTTGCCCCGTCACACCTTCCTCTGCTAGACTGAAGAGTCCTTAGTTAAATATTTGTTCCCCATGCAGGTACTTACAGACTGTGATCAATCACCCCTTAACCTTCTCTTGGTTAAGCTAAATAGATCGAGCGTCTGCAGTTGATCACTATAAACCATGTTCTCTAATCCTTTAATCACTTGTGGCTCTTCTCTGAACCCTCTCCAATTTATCTACATCCTACTTGAATTGTGGGCACCAGAGCTGGGCTTAGGATTCCAGCCGCGGTCCCACCAGTGCCAAATTCAGAGGTAAAATAACCTCTCTACTCCTACTCGAGATTCCCCAGTTTATGCATCCCAGGATTGCAGTAGCTGTTTCTGCCATTTGGCTCTTTCCACCCCTCTTGATTTTCCCTGTCAGATACAGTGGAAAAGCCAGGTGCTGTATCTATGAAAGCTCTGGGGAAAAAAACAACTTATGTCCCTGGGAACTGACTGTTTTTATGAGTTTTTCAAGAGGCCAGCAGGGGGCACAACTGCGGGGAATCTGGGGAGAGTAATTCCTACGGTCAGAAAGTCCCAATTTGACACCCCATGCTACAGCCAGAGATCCTGTCAGATCTGCACGTGACCACAGCCAGGACCGCCTTCTGATCTCCCTTTCCCTCGCTGGAGATGAGAACCAGGAGATGGAGGGAACTGGCCCAAGAGAGGATGAGGATTTGGGGAACCATGTCATGGACAGCTTGGGGGTTGCAGACTGAAAGCTCCTAAGAGGAGCCCTGAAATGCAGCTGCTTCTGGGGTGGAGTGCAGCAACATCTTTATACACAGCCAGACACTGGGAAAAGAAATGGGGAGAAAGCTCTTTATGAAAAGTGCTTCATGGAAGTGATAATATCCACCCAGAGCAGATAGGACTCAGCTGAAGCACCGCCATCTCCTAAAGCACAAGGGACTCTGTAGAAGGGTCTGTTCATTGCTGGTGTGGCCCCTCCTAGGCTCTCCTCTTCTGGCCCCCCCCCGGCCGACAGCTACTCCAGCTCTGTCTTTCTTCATGACACTGCCCACCGGCCAAGTCACCCGTCACGAGGCTTGACATGGAGACCCAGTTCAACCCCACCTGAGCACCACAGCATAGCTCAGCCGGAGCAGTCAGAGCGACGCGACATCTGCGCTGAGAGATGGAGCTGCTCGTGCAGCAGGTCCAGGATGGATGCAGACACGTCATGCCGCCACGAGAGGGCATGAGCAAAGAAGGGATGAGGCTGTGGAACTGCAGCTTGTCTCACTGCCATGCAGGGACATGGCTTCAGAGTTTGGCACTGCTGGGTGATGCTGGTGCTACAGCGTGCCACGCTGCCACAAGGGGGCGCGCCAGGGGGCTGCAGCGTGCCACGCGGCCACAAGGGGGCGCGCCAGGGGGCTGCAGCGTGCCACGCGGCCACAAGGGGGCGCGCCAGGGGGCTGCAGCGTGCCACGCGGCCACAAGGGGGCGCGCCAGGGGGCTGCAGCGTGCCACGCGGCCACAAGGGGGTGCGCCAGGGGGCTGCAGCGTGCCACGCGGCCACAAGAGGGCGTGCCAGGGGGCTGCAGCATGCTGTCCTACCTGACTCCAGGCACGTTTAACATCAGGTGTCTCTGCTGCAGCGCCCTTTCCCCGGTGGGAACGTGACACGGAGCGGTGTCTGCGCTGTATTACAGCCAGCCGTGAGGGCGCTGCCTTGGACCTGGGGCTACAAGAGCACCACTGGGCCCTGAGGAGGCCTGGCAAGGAGTCGTGGCCTGGGTTAACTGCCATCCATTCTTCCTTCCTCACTGGGGAGCTGATCAGACCCATATCCCTGCTTCCGCTGCCACTCAGCCAACAGAGACAGGCAAAGGGTTCATGCAAATACCTCCTCCGGATTACTAGGCCCTGACAAGACTCCAACGGGGCCCCTCCTGGTCCACAGGTGGTGGCTCGGTCAGGTGGGCTAAGAGGCAGCCCCAAAGCTGCACGCTCACAAGCGGTACGGCCTGGGCGCTTGGCAGACGTGTTCTCCGGCATTCCTCCGGCAGCAGTGCCCCACCAGGCTGCAATATCGCCGTGCGGTGACCAGGTGGCAGTAGAGTCACAGCCACGCGCTGAGCCAAGCTTGGCGTTCCCATCCCCAGACATGCGAGGAAAGTTCTGGGATCCTCTCACCCAGCAGTTAGCCGGCTAGGTGGCCAAAACCCTTTCCAGCCCTCCCGCAAGGGCTGGGATAGCTGGATCAGAGAGAAGGCCCCAAGTCCGTTTAAATGCAGACTTTTTATATCAGAAGCCAGTTATCTGTCGGTCTCTAGGAAACCCACTTTGAACCAGTGTACATCAGCCTTCCCGGGGGCGGTACCTGTCCGGGTGTCTACAATCAGAGCGATTCGCCGTAATCATCTCCCCAACATACACACTGGTTTTGGTCCCTGAAGGAGTGGGGCGAACTGTCCCCCTGACCCACAGCAACACATAAACGTCATACAACACAGCTCCAAAGACATTGCAGGATCTGTTACCCCGGCTGTGAGCATCTCAGGTTGCTCTAGGACAGGTTACCAGCCACTCGGGAGCCAACCCTTTGCAGAACAATTCCTGGCCATTACCTTGCCATTACCACTGCAGTCGGCTAACGGACCACGCAGCTTAGAGTCCAGCCCTCTGCCAAGCCAGCGGCGCCCGGGGCTTGATGGGAAATTCACTGACAACCCAGCCAAATAACACAGAGCCTTCGGCCCTCAGGAACGTTGCTCAAGAGGCCAAGATGCATTTACGCCCTTGGTGAGCTGAGCTTGGAAAACTGTCAAGGCCCCTGGAAGCCACTTAAGAAGGTGAAATAAGCCTGGCTTCTCGTTTATGAGCGAGCTGGAGGCTAGAGGGCCCACAGCCTAGCTGGTAAATTTCCACCGGAGCCTTGGAGTTTGTCCCCAGCCCTTTCCTCACTGCGTCTGAGACCGGAGAGAAAATACAAGCATAAAACATGAAGCTAATTCCCTGCCTTAATGTCACAGTGTTCAGACACCCAACGGAGGAGGGGTGTAACCTCGGTGTGTGCCATCTGGGTGAGTGACTGCATGATGGGAAAATCAATGCCTTCCTTTAAATCAGGCCTCCTTCGGAACAGCCGGGGAGTTTGTGTGCCTGTGTGTTTCCGCTTGTCTGATGGGCTCGCAGCGGGGAGCCGGAGCTGCTGCGGCAAACACCTGTGGAGCAAGGTCTGCCCAAGTACAGCCGGTGGGAAAGTGATGGCTGATGAGTCCAAGAGAAAGGGTCTCTCCATGCTCTGCCCCCCTCAGCACGACACGGGACACTTTTCACCTCTCGATATCCTGCACCCCCAGAGAGGCTACACGCCTCTCGCCTGCTCTATACACTGTCACTATTACAGAACCTTCCCCCGCTTCTTCATCCTGAGTTCCAACTGTGCCTCTGACCCTCCCTAATCGCGGCACAATTCCCAGGCACGCAGGGAGACGAATGGAATGATTTACCCTGAGGGAACCCAAGGCATCATTCTGACACCAGACAGCCTTTCTGAACGTCTGATACCATCGCCCGCCCTGTCCCGAGCGGCAGCCTCATTGCATGTGTCTCCAATCGATTGCCCTGCATAGAAACAGTGATGATTATTGTTATCGGCGCAGAGTAGTCTATGGTGGCTGTTGCTTTTTACTCCCATCCAACATTACGGGCTCTGTTCCTATCAGGCATTAATCGATTCTTTCTGACTTACTCTGCTCTCACTCTCCCATCGGGCATTCAATAGACATCTGTGAGCCTTGGATCAGGCCCATACCTTTGAAATCCACCATACATGATTCAAGGATCTGCACAGTGGGTGCCACTGACGACCTCTGAATCTCTGGAGCCTCTTCCTGCCTCTCAGCTCTCCTGGGCAGCTGGAGAGTAGAGCTCCTCACCACAAGACAATCGGACATGGGGCCAGCCCAGAATATTGGCTCCAAGTTCCTGGGTTCGGATGCATTCTTACCAAGCCTGGGGTTTGGTTTTACGTCCAGTTGATAGTCCTTAGCCATCAAAGCAGAACATCTCATAATCTTCGATGTATTTAGCCTCACAACCCCCCTAGGACCCAGGGAAGTCTCATCTCTGTTTTACAGAGGGGAGAGTGTTACAGACAGGCTAAGGTCACACAGGACATGCATAGATTCCAAGGCCGTATGGGACCCCTCTGAGAATCTAGTCTGACCTCCTGCATTACACAAGCCATAAGACTTCCCTGAATTAATTCCTGTTTTGATCCAGGTTGTTCTCAAGTTGCAAGGAGGCAGCATTCCTTTGGGATTCGCCATGATGATGGTGATGGTATCGTTTAGAAAAAACATCCAATCTTCATTTTAAAATCACCAGTGATGTATACTCCACCTCAACCCTTGGCAAATTGTTCCAACGGTTAATTAAAAATGTACACCTTGTTTCAGTCTGAATATGGCTAGTTTCACCTTCTGGCCACTGGCTCATGTTAGATCTTGGTCAGCTAGGTTGAAGAGCCCATTATTAAATATTTGTCCCCAATGTAGGTTCTTCAGTTAATAGCAGAGTGAGGAGTTGAACTCACACCCTAACCACTTCCTGTCCATAAGCAACCTGGGTCTGATGGGGTTAGTAAACCCAAGCTTCCCCCATTAAAGAGATGGGGGAATCACCAACGCCTTTTATCCACACTCCCATGTATCATGGCAAGTCGGATAAAACACATCCTCCTGGGTCTGGATTTGGTAAAGCGAATAATGGAGCATCCTTTGCAAGTAACAATAGACTAACAAGGTCTCAACCCAGTGGTTAGTGCATCTATAAATGGCCCCTGATGTAAATTAGAGCACAAAGGCTGCACTAACTTTTGGCAACTTCTCCATGTCTGCCTATGGGCTGTTCAGTGCTACGGGCATGCCTCTTCCTGACACTCTCTGTGCCGGGGGGAGGTGGGGACAGCATAAAGCCACTTCTACCAGTTCCATGCTGATCAGGTGCCAGGGGAATTCATCTGCAGCCCCTATGCACTCCCAGAGCAGGGCTCAGAATTGGTGCCCAGTGCTCTATTTTATTTATGATCCTCCCTGATCTGACCGTAGCATCCAATCCCAAGAATGTGACAGCAAGCTGGGGATGAAGCGCATTGATTTTATTAGCAGCAGCTGGGGGCCACGATGGGAAAAACTCAATCTGGAGTGGTGCTGAATTTTCCCTCACGTGTTTCTAGCTGTGCTAGCGAGTTTATGAAGCACGGTGTATTAATGAGCTCCACAGCTTTGGTTGGGCAGTTTGACTTAAGTGGTGTTGGGTTAGTACCCGGGACTCACCAGTTCTAAAAATATGTCTGTTAGTCTATAAGGTGCCACAGGACTCTTTGCTGCTTTTACAGATCCAGACTAACACGGCTACCCCTCTGATCCAGTTCTAAACAGAAATGCAACCCCAAGTCAAATAAATGACATAACCCTCCTGTCTCTGTCTGCATAACAAAACCAAACTGCAGGCGCAGAAGGGTGCAGAGCAGAAGGCTGTACTTAATAGTCCATTAATAATAAAAAAGAGAAATTATAGACCTAGTATTTCCAGAGTGCATCTGTTCAGTGGATAACTTCAATGGAAAAAAAAAAAAAAGGAGTGGGGTGGGGGAGGCAAATGGAGTCTAGCATGGGAGATGTGTACTTTGATTATACAGCAAATTCCCACTGAGGATCTCAAAGCACTGGAGAACCTGGTCAGTATTGTTTGGTGGCTGGGGAAACAGCTGAGACGTGAAGTGATTAAGGGCTCAAAGTCAACGGGAAACTTCCATTCACTTCAGTGGGGCAGGGGCAGGCACTGAGGTCCTGTCTACACACAAAAGTTGTATAGAGCTTTAACGATACCAGTGTAGTTAAAGATGTACCACCCCTCCCCTCCAGTATGTATGTAACCTGTGTAAAGGGGCCTATAGACTAGTACAGTTATTCCTGCATGGTTAGAGGAATAAGCTATACTGTGTGAGATGTCTTTATACTGTTACAACTGCATCCACATCAGAAGTTATACTGGTATAACTACCTATTATCATCCCCCTAACCAAAACTGCTGTGTGTAGACTAGGTCTAACTGACTTGAACAAAGCCAATGCAAAGCTGGGACTAGAACCCAGGCGTCCTAGCACACAATTCTACCTACCAATCATAGGCACCCCTCTGTCACAGTACTGCCTAGTTTTATGGGCAGTCTTTCAGTTGGGACCATGGGACATTTCCACAGAGCACAGATTTCAGTTACATCAGGTCCATTTCCTATTACATGTCCCTGTCCGTGCCACTGACAGCTTTTCTTCCAACAAGTTTGTTCCCTTAACAGGGATGTTTGTCAAAGGACTCCGCTGCTGCGGGGACAGCAGAAAAGCATCATATTGGGCAAGGTGGCTGGGCCAAAATATCCAGTACCCTGCAGGCAATACTCCCATGGAAATCGATGGGAGCATCCGATATTGGGAGCACCAGTAGCTGGAAAACTCTGCAGGGAATGAAGGAAATTGGCACTGCACTATAGGTCATTGCCTACGTGGCTAGATCCACCACACAGGCAGAGAAAGCAAAGCCCTGATTGGTGTCTGGGGATGTACAAGGAGGATTGAGCCCTATAATATATTTTCTCAAGTCTTTTTCCTGGTCTGGGTTCCAATGACCCAAACAATGGGACTTCCACTGCTTCCCATGGAAAATTATTGCATCATAATCTGGAGCATAATCTTTCCCCCTCTGTTTTGCTTTGCGATTAACAGGTAATCAGTTACATTCCTGCTAGTTTATACCCTCATCGATGGACATTTTTCCCAATGTTCAGCCTAGACTTTCTTTTTTATTTCACCCTGTCATTGCCCGGGTCATGATACGTGGGTTGCTGTCCTTGCCGGCTGTTTGCATGAAAGTGGCATGAAGCAGCCTCCAAGAAGCCTCAAAGCACGTGAAATTCACCTGCTGTGGGGTTTTGTTACAGATGCTAGTTGGACAGTCTGTGATCATTCTGAGCTAACCTGGCAATGTGCTAGGCTATATCCTTTAAGGGGAAGGATGGTCCAATGGTTAGGGTTCTAGCCAGAGAGCTGCGTTC
This sequence comes from Macrochelys suwanniensis, assembly GCA_033296515.1. Classification (NCBI taxonomy): domain Eukaryota; kingdom Metazoa; phylum Chordata; order Testudines; family Chelydridae; genus Macrochelys; species Macrochelys suwanniensis. The sequence goes on from CM065796.1 coordinate 13,447,211, forward strand.
AGTTCCTTATGTGACGTTGCACCCCATCAGGCTTTATGGAAATATGCTTATGAATGTATATATGACATAACTGGAATATGTTTTATGCTACATATGCCATGTAACGTATCTCTGTAAAGGTTATAATCTACTGAATCTAATCCTCCTATTGGGCATCTGAGTGTTAAAGACAGAAACACTTCTTAAGCTGCTTCCGGTTAAGCTTGCAGTTTGTGGGACGTGGTTCAGACCTGGGTCTGTGTCTGTGGCCGGCAAGTGTGTCTGGCACAACCAGGACAGGGCTCTGGAGTCCCAAGCTGGCAGGGAAGGCAGGGGCAGAAGTAGTCTTGGCACATCAGTTGGCAGCCCCAAGGGGGTTTCTGTGATCCAACCCATCACACCTTACTCCGCTATTGACTTGGGTCTGTGGCCTTCAGCAAGTCTGTCTGTTCCTCCTTTGTCGAATGAGGATACTAGAACTTCACTGCCTTAAAAGACTGTGAGATGCTCAGATCATATGATGATAAAGCCAGATGAGTACCTAAGGTAGATTTAATAACACAGACTTATTCTTTTTCCAAATTCATGATGTTAAGTTGTTCCTCCCCAGAACGAGATTATGAAACCACAGAGCAGGAGGTTCAGCGCAATCAGAGAATCAGTAATGATGAGGCAGCAGAAATATGCTAACAAGCTCTGGAGAATTGGGAAATATGCCATTTTAAAGCATAACTACACCCCATAATATGCTTCTTGCACAGCCTCAGCACAGGAATCCCCACTGAGGGGAAGCGCTGGCACATCGGCTCGAGCGAGAGAGATAGTTTATATATTATGATAAAGCAAAGTACCACCAAGCTGTTCATTTACCGTGGTTAGAACTCAATTTATTTCTTGCTCATTCGACAAATACAATATGAAAAGAGCTGCCTGTGTTTATCTAGTCCAAGCAGCAGCAGCTCTCAGCTCTGCTGAACGTAATGGAGGGAAATTGGCCCCAGGAGTCAGACTGTACCGTTCTCTTGAGCTAGGAGAGGCAGGAATAGGTAAATTGCATTCGATAAGCAAGGCAGTGTCTGTTCACATTAAAGCCGGGAGCAGAAAAGGGGGCTGGTAAATGCCCACCCATGAGGACCAAATGATTTAATGCCCCGGTGGTGGGGTCCTGTGTTCCTTAGGGTTTTTGACACAATTGGAAGTGCCTTCTCCGTGATGCAGGATTTTGTGGAGGCCGTTGGCTAGTCTGCAAGCTTCCTATCAGGATTCCTTATTTATATAGGACCAGATTTGCCCAAAGAGTTCAAAGCCATTTTCAAATGCAAATCCACAACTGGGGCCAGGCTTTCAAAAGACACCTGTCCCTGTCATGCAGGGCTCTTTTCAAACTGACCACATAGATGGGAGCAGAGCTCATTTCAAAATTGGGCCCAAGTATCCAAAGAATGTGTCAGGCCCATAACAACAGCCCCCTGCTCTGTATCATATATAATCTAAACAGACAAAAGAGGAGCAGGGGAATCGATACAGCATGAGAGTTTTGGTTTATCTAACAGTGTATTATTATTATAATTGTTTCTTTTACCCTGTTCTTTGAGGTGTTTTAATATTTTGGCTAAGTGTTGGTGTGATTATCTCTCCCTCTAGTTGCTAACCAAGCCTGAGGATAAGAACCTACTACTTTAGTCATGTGGGAGCTACTGCTTTAGCTCAAGAGGTAAGTGTCAGTGCTTTTGGTGCTGAAAGCATGTAGAGAAGCTGCAGTAGGATGTAGGTATGGCTAAAGAGGCCAAAGGTTCACCTCAGATTTGGAAGGTGGTGTTCTGGAAGGCAGGTAGATAGAAGCATAGAAATGTAGGGATGGAAGGGATCGTAAGAGGTCATTAAGTCCAGCCCCCCATGGTGAGGCAGGATACCCAGATCAGAGAAATGCAGGCTGACAGCAAGCTCTGGTTATTTCACTCTACCGGGTTTCAGTTAAAATAGTGTAATTGTTCAATACAAGCTCCCCGGGACTCGCTGAGAAGAACAACACAGGGCTTGTCTTCACTGAAGAGTTAACTCAAGTTATAATTCAAATGTTCCCCCTCATTCAAGTCCCGTCCACACACGAAAACCCTTCACATAAGTGCAGTGGTGCTTTTAACTTGGCTGGCTCAGTGAGGCGGGGGGCGGTATATGCTGCAGTTCCAATTAAAGCAACTCATCAGCTGTTTCCATAATCACTCCATGTAGTTGGAGTGGTATTTCTCAGCCTGGCTGCTCTTACTCCAGAGGAGTTACTTGAGTGTTGATCACTCAAGTTAACTCTTCAGTGAAGTCACAGACACAGAAAGGGTGCAAGGAAACTGGTTTTGGATGGAAAATAGTCTCAGCTAAACAATTTTTTTTTTTTTGGTGACGTGTCTTCTCTCTGCAGACAATTTTTCTCAAAAAAACAAACGCCCAAATACCAAAATATGTCAGTTTTCAAATTTCCACCAAACAATCCACATTTTCCATGCAGCTCCCTCGCCCCATTTTTTGGCCAGTGTTAGTTGCAGGTTCTCGCCTCACTGATGACGTTGAGTTGAAGAGATCATCCCAGATTCCTAGACTTAAGGCCAGAAGGGACTGTTACGATCATCTAGTCTGACGTCCTGCACAGAACAGACCTCGGAACCTCCCCCGGTAATTTTGCATCAGGTTCATAACTTGTATTTGAGGCTATAATGTCTCTTTTATGATGACGCTCAGACTTGATTTAAAGCTTGTTTACAGCCTGATTTATGCTTGTCTTTTGCTCCATTGCTAAGGGAGGGGATGCGATTCCCTTAAATCAGACACAACTGGGATGCTGCGCAGAAGTACAAGGGCATTCTGCTAAACTGCCTCCTTCATACACCCTTTTTTTACTGAAGCTGCAAATCATACCAGTCTGAAGCCAGCCTCCCTCCTACAATGTCTGGCCGGCTGGGATGGCAACAGTGAGATGGGATAGTCCTAACACAATCTCTGCAGCAAACTCTGACTCCAGATTGTGAGGTGACAGGAGGGCACGAACCTGCTTGCATCCCTGACCCATCGCTGGCAAGTGGCTCCACGGAAGAAAGACCCATCTCAGCCCCTCTCCTTTGTCATTACAATGGTAGAGCGCCCCACTCCTCGGGCCAGCAGCAGTGCTGACACCGTCTCTGCCTCCAGAGACCCGATTGTTCAGGGGACTGGCAGAGTGGAGAAGGGGCCTTGCCAGAGCCTGGTTGGCAGGAAATCCCACTCTCCTCCCGTTGGAGGATACTCAGGGCCGGTGCAAGGATATTTTGCGCCCTAGGCGAAAATTCCACCTTGCGCCCCACCCCCTCCCCCCGCCGCACATCCGTTCATTGAGGGGCAAATCCCAACGAGCCTTTATAGACCCCAGGGGCCAGCCGTGCCCAGGGGCTGCTCCCCAGACCAGGTTCCCCCCTCCCCGCCCCCCTCCACTCCCTCCCACTTCCCGCCCTCTGACTGAACCCCTCAGAACCCCCAACTCCCCCCCCTTGCTCCTCGTCCCCTGACTGCCCCCTCCTGGGACCCCTGCCCCTAACTGCCCCCCCCAGAACCCCACCCCCTACCTCAGCCTCCCTGCTCCTTGTCCCCTGACTGCCCCCTCCTGAGCCCCCCCACCCTAACTGCCCCCCTAGGACCCTACCCCCTACCTGTCCCCTGACTGCCCCAACCCTTATCCGCACAACCCCCGCCCCCTGACAGACCCCCGGGACTCCCACGCCCCTTCCAACCCCCCCTGCTCCCTGACTGTCGCCCCCCCGCCCCCGGGACTCCCCTTACCATGCCCAGGCCGCGGGCCCCACGTGGACGGAAAACACGCTGCCGGGCTGCCGCGCGCACAGCCCCGCCCCCGCAGAGTTCTGAGGTACCGGGAGGGGCAGCGGGAGGGAGCTCACACTCCTGGGGGCCGCAGAACCTGTGCGCGGCAAGGGGGGGGGAGCCGGGGGACGCCCGGGGGCTGGCGCCCACATGCATCCGCTGCAGCCTGCAGGAGCCCCTGAGGGGGCCGCCGGGCTGCACCCTGGGCAGGAGGGGTGGGGGGGGGCGCGGCTGCTCCCCGTTAGCGGCACTGCCACCCTTGCAGGGCTGCTGCCCCCCCTGCACCGTGCCGGCTCCTCCATGGCTGGGGCTTGGCGCCCTAGGCGACCGCCTAGTTTGCCTAGTGGTTGCACCAGCCCTGAGGATACTGGGAGAGACTGCATAGCCTGGGGCAGGTGCTGGTCCAGAAAGCACCCAGAAGGCCCAAATGGAGCCTTTCGAAGAAGGATGGTCCAGTGACTTGGGTTCCGTTCCCAGACTTCCCGGGTGACATTGGGCAAGTCACTTAGCCTCTCTGTATCTTAGCTCCCCACCATAGCCCTGCCCTGCCTCACAGGGGTGCCATGAGGCCTTCTGACACTCTGGGGATGAGGGCCATATGAGTGCCTTCGATAAACGGGTTCATGGCTGGGTGACAGGCTAAGGGAGCAGCGTGAAGGCACTGTCCCCATGAGCTTACACCACACAAAAGAACTGGCCACAGCCCAAAGGAAGGAGGTGTCTTAAACAAAGCTAAGGGGCTGAGACGAAACTTTGTAATGTAGACATGGCCTAATGGCCTAAGTGACAGTAGTAGACTCATAAATCTCTACACATGGTCTAGCCATCACAGGTCTGTCTACACTGCCATTGGGAGACATGATTGCAGCATGTGTAGACGTACGCAAGCTAGCTTTTATTGACCAAGCTTGCTAAAAAAAGTAATAAAGCCATAGCAGCATGGGCTATCTGCCTGCGTACATACCCAGGATCCTAGGTGGACTTGTACAGAGGGGTTAGCCTGTGCTGCCACCCATGCTGTGAGGTAGCTAGAGCAAAGCTAGTTTGGGTATGCCTAGGCGTGCTGCAGTCACACCTCCTGATTGCTGTGTAGACGTGCCATTAGAGGAGGCAGAGCCACACTGGATTAACAAAGGTTACATTTGTGTTGGCTTAATTTTGTGTGTGTGTGTTTGTTTTTTGATGGCATCTCTGTTTTCAGACCAACCTAGACAGAGAAGCTTCAAAGGATCCCAAGAAAGGCTGTTGTCTCAGTATATCTGGCCTGGCTGACCCAGGAACTATATGATCTCTTGATCTCATGAAATTTGCTGCTGGATTTCCATACCAAAGAGCTCAGGGCAAACATCTGAACCTCTGGGCTATCATCTGAACCAAAGCTCTATTGCCCACCCATCAGTCTCTCCTTATCTATCTATCTATCTATCTATCTACTTACCTTACGCTCATGTACTATTGCCCATCACCATGATATCTGAGCCCCTTCTATAGCAAAATGTCAAGCAGACTTCATCGAGTCTCTGGCTTGTCCTCCTTTAAGGCTCTATCTATCTATCTATCTAACCGCATGAAATTATAATTTATGAGCAAGAGTAGCCCTATTGCCTGTAATTCTGGCCACACTGAAGTCAATGGTAGTTTTGCTATTGACTTCAGCAATGCCAGGATCTCCTCTATAGTATTTAGGCCATGCCCATCACTGCAGTGGCTAGTCTAGACCACATCCACCAATAATGCATTTTCTGCTCTTCCTCATTCTTCACTAGCCTCTGCATCATACTGCTCCGTATCCCCTGAGCTGTCCTCTCCTCCATTTAAGCTGTTGGCAGGTTCCATGCTGATCCCATGAGCACCTGCATTTCCCCTCTCCCATCTCACATCTCTGGAAACCATTGGATACATTCACATCTACTAATAATGTGATTACAAATTTTGCCACCAGGACAAAAAAATACACATAAAAGGCCCAAGCATTAATATCAAAGCCACTGGAAAATACCAAAAGGAAAAAAACCTGGCAACTGAAACACATCAGGAAACTGCCTCCAGGATGAATGATAATATACACTGCAGGCAGAGGGCTAGGCTACCCATTCAGTATCTAGGACGTTTACCACACACTGCCTTATACCCGAGGGAAAACTGATGCAATTCCATCCGAGCGGCTGTTCGATCCCTTTCTGAATTTCAATGCAAAATAAATGGAAGCATAAGACAGGTAAAACAAAGACATTAAATGCAAACACTATGCAGGGATTTTTTCCCAAATCCTTCCTTGATCCCTCCATTTGTGGACAGGGTGTATGAAGTGCTGCTTCATGGATCATTGGATGTTCTTTGCTGCTAGTGCTTAATAATCATTTTGATTGTGAAGTGCGGGGTAAGTTTCTTCTTCTGAATCTCTTGTCAGTTCACACAGACACGGTGTCTTTTAGCCAGAAGGATCCCAAGGCATGGGGCATACTTCACTCACCACTGGAATGAGGCAGCTGCTTAATAGCATGATAGTTTAGGACAGGAAGTGAGGAATAGAGTAGCCATTTGAAACTGCAGGGCGGATTTAAGGAAGTAGAGTACAAATAACAAAGCTGATCAAGAAATGAAGGTAATGCCCCTGCTCCTAAGGAAAGTGTCATCAGATCTTTAGTGACCGTAAGTGGCTGGGACTTTAGCCAGTATTTTCAAATTTGGGGGCAGGTCATGCCCCCTTGCTGCACATTCATGAAAGAAGGTGTGGGGGTGTATTTCAACCTCATTCTGCAGTTATCAGAACAGCAGGGAGAGGAACGGCCACAAAGTTGTTACTCATCTTCCCATGCTGGCGGGCGGGGGAGTGGGCAGGAAGAGGTAGGGATTAAGGAAAGCATGGCTAAAATGCCCAGTGCACCAACCAACAAAGCTAAACTGGTACGGAGGAGGGACTATTGCACCAGGAAGAGGGCTGGAGCTATTTACTTTCCCCATGGAGCCATGGCCCCAATTGCAGTGTTACCCGTTCTCACAATTCTATTGTGATCCACATAATTGGGTGTTTTTCCTAAAGCCCCAGCTCCTGGAGTCAAGTGAGAATTTCAGCTTTCGTTTTTGCCAACAATGCAAGTTTCTAGCTCGAGAGGGTTTTGGAATTTTGGAATTTTCCAGCTACACATTTTAATCAAACGTGAAACTGTTCACGGGAAAGGGTCATTTTTTTGACTAATCTCCCGCTTCAACATGTTTTTGGAAACATTTTCAAAAGTGTCATGAAGTCCCATTTTGATATATTCAAAATGATAAGCTCTATTTTATGGTGCCAAACTACTTTTCATTTAGAAATTTTAGCTAATGATGAACATTGAAATTTTTAAAACCAAAACAATGAAAATTTTCACAATGATCAAAATGTTCCAATTGACCCAATCCAGAATTATTTTCAGATCACTGATTCGTGATATTTTTGAGATTGCAATTTTTCATCCCAATTTGGGATGGGAAAAAATTTTGAAATCTCAAAAACTCTCATGGGATGGAAAAACTGTTTCATGCCCTGCTCTATTTCTAGCCCTCCTGTTTGGACCTTTATGGGTCACATTTTCTCCACAAACACCAGTATGCAAATACAAAGACCTGAACTTTACTTATTTTAAAAAAACGCCAATCTTGTGATTTTGGCAATACCGAAACTGCCCCTATGAGTCTTATCTGAGTCCCTGCTCTGCTATGGGACAGCACAGCTCCGTGCTGTCACTTACTCAGGGTAGGTTGTTAGATTTCAGTCTAACTCATAATTAGACACCTAAAATAAAGACAGCCTGGTTCTCAAAGGTGCCGAGCGCCCACAGCTCAGAGTGAAGTCTATGCAAGTTGAAGATGGTTGACAGCCCTGAAAATCAGGCCAGTGCTTATTCAGTTGCCTAATAATGGAGTGATGCGCCTAGTGTTGGGGACCCACATTTGAATATCTTAGCCTTATTATTATCATTATTATGTATATTACCGAAGCACCGAGGGGCCCCAATCATGGACCAGGGCCCCATTATGCTAGGTGCTGTATGGAATATAAAGACTGTAAGATCTCTGGGGCCAGTACTATCTAAGCTCCATCTGAAAGGTGACCGTTAGAGAGGAGAAGGACACCAACCGAGTCAATAACACCACTTCCTGCAGCACAGTGCCCCATAGCGACTGGTGGGGTGACAAACTCCAATGCCAAACATTCAGCAAATTCCCACGCACCGTTAGCCTCCGAAAAACATACATGGCCAATACGCTCCGAAAGAGGAAAATCAGCAGCTATCTCCCCCAGATAATGACTTTTTACTTATTTATCTAGCCCAGGGAAAACAATTAAACCCCCCGTTTAAAAAAAAATTGCAAAAATCAGAGTCCGTATTTAATCTGCCGTCTTCAAAAGTTTCTTGGAAAGCTTAATTAAAAGGCAATTCATCGGTGCATTGGCTCTGCCTTGTAAAGCCTGATAATACCGGAGTGTTAATTAAAAAACCCAAACGAATGCAGCTTTTTGTTTTTATACTGCTAGTTCAAGGGGGGGAAAAATCACCAGCCGGGGCTGTCAATAGAGCTGAAAGATGCCTCGACACAGCATTGATTTTACTCTGTTTAAATTCAGAGTGTCAGTTCGGGTAATCATATTAAAAGGTATTCCATATTTATTTATTTATTCGCTCTTACAGGGAAGATGAAAATGCAGGAGGCTGGAGGAGTCTCGATGTCTGTAAATATTTAACTCGAAAGCTGCGTGAATGAATGTTCCCTGTCAGGCTATTTCTGATCTCACATGTGCCGGTTTAAATCAGGAGTGGCGGGCGAATGGCATGGAAGTGACGCGAGATCAAAATCAGGAGAGGGGAGGTCAGATTCTGCGCTCAGTTACATCGGTGTAAATGAGGAGTAATGTCATTGAAGTTGGTACCCCACTGATGTAATTCAGGAATGAGATCAGCACTGGGAGCCAAACAGTTAAAATCTGCTGTCATTTACAATGAAACCAGTGGAGGTAGATTGATGGAATATTGGCCTGATGTCAATGTTAGCCCACCGGGTTCGATTGGCTGCTCTCCATTACAACTGTGGTGTTCAGTGGTCACTCAGGCCCAGATTTTTAAAGGTATTTGGGTGTTGCTGCACTCAGCATTGCAACAGTGGTCACATTTTCAAAAGTGATTTAAGCACTTAGGAGCCAAACTCCTATTGACAGTCAATGAGATTTAGGTGCTTAAGTGCCTAAAGCCCTTTTGAAAATTAGACAGGCTTCTAAATCAGTTAGGCATTGCAATCCTTAAGTGGATTACCAGCTTTGGGTGTTATGGTATTAATAACATCAGGAACTTTGGTGGCTTTAATTTGTAATCTCCTGTGTTTAGAGAAAAAAAAGAAATGGAGAAAACATAATAATCTGTTCTTGCGAGGTGCTGGAAATGCTTCCAGACTGCAAGGTGTAGCTGCTGGGCTGGGCAGAGTGGGAGCAAAACGGAGCCCCATGTGCAACTAGGGAAGCTTTATGGGCCCCTACATGATAGAGCCTTCAGGACATAACTTACCTTCATTTCCATTATTTGTATTGCAGCAGCACCTCTAAGTCCCAACTGAAACCAGGGCACCTTGGTGCTAGGCGCTGTACACACCCGCACAATGAGAAATAGTCCCTGTCTCAAGAGCTTGCCATCTAAACAGATGAGACAAGCAGTGAATGGGAAGGGAAACCAAGACACAGAGAAGGGAAGTGACCTGCCTGCAGCCTGATCCACTGGACAACACTGCTGCCTGTCTAATACCGTGGTGCACCTCAGTGCTTGATACTTAGCCAAGTTGCCCACCTTGATTATATTGACGCACACAGCTAGGCCCACTGTTGGTAAGACCGCAGGCCCAGCATTTCCTCATGCGGTGCCTCCCACATAAACCAAGCCACTTTGAATCTCAGAAAAAGCTCTGTTTGAGGCAGTTTTTGACCTATCTGAATCGCTTCTCTCACATCTGGTCACAGCAGCTGCAGCAGTGAAAGCGACTGTTCTGTCAGACCATGAAAAACTTTGAGTTTGAAAAGGCGGGTCAAAAATATTCCGTTTAAATTGTTTTTCGATGGAAAAGTGAGATTTTTGACTCAACCATTTTTTTCCATGAAAAATGTCTGCTTTCTGCAAAAAAAATAATGATTTTTCATCAAGATATTTTGGCTGAAAACAGAAATATTTGAATGTATATATGTAGCTGTGGTGCCTCCGGGGGGTTGTAGTTCGGGTGTGTCATATCCCCATTCTCTTCCATAGACCAGGCTCTCTTGATGGACTACATCTTCCATAATACACCATGGGTGCGACTCCTCTGAGGAATTGCCTCCCTTCTCCAAGAGAGGAGACCAGAGTGCCTTATGGGGGATGTAGTCTGAGCAGGAAGCTTGGCCTATAGAGGAGAATGGGAGCTTGAAGCACTTGAACTACAAATCCCATGAGGCAAAGCAGTGACATTTCCAAATTTAAATATTACGATTTTTGAATTTCCACTGAAAAAAAAAATCAAACTATTTCATGTAAAAAAATATTTTTTTAACCAGCTCTACCTAGGAAGTAGAGTGGTATCGTTGGCCTGCAGTGCAGTAATGTAAGGATTTCTTAATGCAGATCTAAACACAGGACACCCTACACACCATGATCCACAAGGGGCGGGGAAGAAAAAGGCTGTGTAATTTGGTTTAGCACTTGCCAAGTTTAAATTTTTATGGACACACAGGCATGGTGGGAAAGGGAGGGGGTTTGTTCCCCTGCTGACAAAATTATTTTTCTCGTCAGCTCTGCTCTTGAAGTTGTCCTCGTGTGATATGAAAGTTTCTCAGATGTTACATCTCCCCGCGAGAAGTGGCAGAGCGCAGCCCCGTGGTTTTGTTCACTAAAAGTCTGCTCCAAAGCCCATTGAAATCAGTGGGAATCTTTCCATTGACTACCCTGGGCTTTCAATCAGGCCCTGACTCGCTTAGGGAAGCCAAGTTGGCTGGAGACAGAGCAGCCCTGCAGTGGCTTCCCTGCTGCCTTTCTACTGCACTTTGGAAGCTAACTTTTTCTGACTTGGCTTCTGGAATCCACTCTCCTCGCTACTGACAGTGATTTAGGGGCCTCTTTAATGCTACTTAATTTACTGACACAATGAATTGTTGCTGAATTAGGCAAAGCTGTTAATTATACCCACATAAAACAAAAAAGGAAACCACCATCTTTTGCAAATACCAGTTACAAACAAATCTGACCATCAAAATCCAGCTTAAAAGGGAATTAACCCACAGAGAATGTGTGCTTACTGATTCTAAGGATGGGAGAACTAGCTTAGAAAAATAAGAACAATCCACTTCCCTCTGAATCTTCGCCACTCACAGAGCCACAGGTACCTCTTTTAATAATAACCCCGGCTCTTACATAGCTCTTTCCATGTGTAGCTCTCAAAGTGCTTTACAAAGGGAGGTCACGATCATTAATTTCAATTTACACAGGGGGAAACTGAGGCACAGAACCAGGACGTGACTTACCCAAGGTCATTCAGTAGCAGAGCCTGGAGCAGAAGTCACGTCCCGTGTTGTAGCCACTAGGCAATACTGCCTCTTTTAGAATTGTTTTTCTCTCTGCTTTTTTTTATTGTTATTATTTGTATTATGGCAGCATTTAGGGTATGTCTACATGGCAATTAAAACCCCATGCTGGCCCGTGCCTGCTGACTCAGGCTTGCAGGTTTGGGCTTCTGGGGCTGTTTCATTACAGTGTAGATGTCCGGGCTAGTGCTGGATCCCGGGCACTAGGACTCTGCAAAGTAGGAGGAGGGTCCCAGTGCTCAGGCTGCAGCCTGAACATCTACACCACAATTAAACAACCCCTTAGCCCAAGCCCTGGTCAGCAGGCAGGGGCCAGCCACAGGTGTCCGCAGTGGAGACATACCTTTAGAGGCCTCAACCAAGATCGGGAACCTTTTGTGCCAGGCGCTGTACAAACACACAGTGAGAGACACTTCCTGGCCCCAGGAGCTTACACTGTAAAGGGACAAAACACAGAAAGAGTGAGAGGGGAAACAGAGTCACTGAGATTTTCCCCACATCAGTGGTGGAGCTGGAATGAAACCCAGAAGACTTGATTTGCAATCTAGCAAGCTGCCCACCACAAAATTCATGTGCAAAATGGGCCGCAGCAGCGCTGCCTATTGGACAAAGCACTGAGGGACTCAGCAGATCTGGGTTATATGCCTGCTCTGACATTAGCCTCCTAGGTGAGTCATTTCCCTTCACCGTGCCTCAGTTTCCCCATCTGTAGCACAGAGCTAATGATCCTTGCCCTCCTTTGTAAAGCACTTTCAGATCTCCTGGTGAGAAACACTCGATATCATTATTATTATTATTCTCCAGTGCTGTCAGTTTACTCTAATGCAGCATGTTTAGTATCTCAAAATGCTGATGTCACAATTAAGGAGGCGACCGTGTGTGGCATCGCTTTGACATGAGAGCAGCTGATGATGGCTGTTCCAAGCAGCACATAATTTGGTTTAGAAATTGCCAAGTTTAAATTATTAACAAACAGACAAGCGCAGTGGGAAGGGGCGGGGGGGGGGCTTGGTTCCCATCTAACGAAATGGTGGTGGTTGTTTGTTGTTTTTTCTGCTCCGGAGATTGTCATCGTGAGATATGAAAGATCCTCTGATGTTGCTCATGATAAGAAGGAGCGTGTCAAGTTTTTTTTTCCTCCCCCTGTAGAAGTCTTTGTTTCTGGGTTTGATATTTTTCAGCAATAATTGGAAACTGTAGAAGTTGAAGGGGAATTTTTTTCACTCTCTTGCTTGCTAAACCGAACCGATAAACATGAGGGAGGATGGGAAATAGCAAATGATTTGTTTCTGTTTGAGTGCATCAGGACCTTTTGGGACCACACATCTCTGGGAGCTGTTGAGGGGAATACACTGGTGGGGTGCTAATGCAGAGAGTACATTTCGATTTTGAGCTGGGGGTATAATTCCCAGCTCAAGGAGACATGCCCACGCTAGCTCTGATAGAGCCAGCATGATAAAAGCAGCTTGGAGCCTCAGTGCAGCCAGAGCACAGATCTGTCCGAGATGCTAGAATCATAGAAGATTCGGGTTGGAAGAGACCTCAGGATGTCAGCTAGTCCAGCCCCCTGCTCAAAGCAGGACCAACTCCAACTAAATCATCCCAGCCAGGGCTTTGTCATGCCTGGCCTTAAAAACCTCTAAGGAAGGAGATTCCACCATCTCCCTAGGTAACCCATTCCAGTGCTTCACCACCCTCCTAGTGAAATAGTGTTTCCTAATATCCAACTTAGACCTCCCCCACAGCAACTTGAGACCATTGCATCTTGTTCTGTCTTTTGCCACCACTGAGAACAGCCGAGCTCCGTCTCTTTGGAACCCCCCTTCTGGATGTTGAAGGCTGCTATCAAATCCCCCCTCACTCTTCTCTTCTGTAGACTAAATAAGCCCAGTTCCCTCAGCCTCTTCTCATAAGTCATGTGCCCCAGCCCTCTGATCATTTCCATTGCCCTCCTCTGGACTCTCTCCAATTTGTCCACATCCTTTCTGAAGTGGGGGGCCCAAAACTGGACGCAGTACTCCAGATGTGGCCTCACTGGTGCCGAATAGAGGGGAATAATCACTTCCCTTGATCTGCTGGCAATGCTCCTACTAATGCAGTCCAATATGCCGTTAGCCTTCTTGGCAACAAGGGCACACTGCTGACTCATATCCAGCTTCTCGTCCACTGTAATCCCCAGGTCCTTTTCTGCAGAACTGCCACTTAGCCCGTCAGTCCCCAGCCTGTAGCGGTGCATGGGATTCTTCTGTTCTAAGTGCAGGACTCAGCACTCGTCCTTGTTGAACCTCATCAGATTTCTTTTGGCCCAATCCTCCAATTTGTCTAGGTCACTCTGGACCCTATCCCTACCCTCCAGCGTATCTACCTCTCCCCCCAGTTTCGTGTCAATCGAGAACTTGCTGAGGGTGCAATCCATCCCATCATCCAGATCATTAATGAAGATGTTGAACAAAACCAGGCCCAGGACTGACCCCTAGGGCACGCCGCTTGATACCGGCTGCCAACCAGACATTGAGCCATTGATCACTACCAGTCTGGCATTAGTCCAGGGTCCCCAGAGCAGAGTCTGACCCACAGTGGCCCCATGCAGAGAGTGGTAGCGCAGAGGTCCCGCGTAGGCCAGAGACCGCAAGCTCCCTAGTCATCCCTGGCAGGTTCCTCCAGGCTGGCGCTGGAAGAGTATTGGAGAAGCTATCTGTGCTGGGGAGAAGCTATGGCCCCTTCTCTCCCAGGCTGTCAGCTCAGCACCCTTCACCAGCACTGAACACACCTTAAAGGCGATATAGTGAAAACAACAGAGCACAGGGAAAGCAGCTGTTTGCAAATCAGCTCCCCCTGTGCCTTCTGGGGCATAGAATATAAACTCCCTTGGAGATAAGAGTTGATGGCAATCCAGACCTTAGTTGCCACATTGATTTCTTCCAGTATCACCCCGGCTTTTCTCCTCCTCCTGTTAGCCTGCAAGTGATGCTCACTGCTTCCCTGTACCATGCACTGGGAATGGAATGACCACAGCACCTGTTTTGTACACGGTTAGCATTGTACCTTCCGCCTGCCTGTTCAGTGGTACCCCTTGTCTGCTGGCATGCATCACCTTCTACTGTGCTGCTGCGTCACTGATGCCCAGAAGACCGGCGCTATTCATGACAGACCGGCCATTAGCCCAGCCTCCGCTCTGCTGGCTCCTCATCTTTCTGCCATACGTATATGGCTCCCATCCCTCTACTCGCTGCGCACCTCACAATCTTGAAGGTGCTTCACCTCAAATACCCTGTGAGGTAGGGAAGTGCCATGATCCCCAATGTACAGATTGGGAAACTGAGGCACAATGTAATTAAGTGACATTCCTAAGGTCATACAGGATGTCTTTGGCAAGAACTGAAGCCAGGTTTCGCACATCCTAAGCTAGTGCCCTAACCACAGGGCCAGCCTTCCTCGCATGAGCTATTGGCTGGTCGTTAGAGCTTACTGGGCTGGAAGACGCCACAATGAATCGGTCAGTGGGAGCTACGGTTGGTAGCGAGCCTGAATTCTCAAGTCGGGGACAAAGACAAAGCAGCATCTTGACTGAACTCCCTCCCTGCATAGTGCAGCCAAAGGCAGTCCGGAATTCCAAGCGAAGATGGGATTGAAATGCACTTTGCTGAGAGATGGATCCCCTGGATGATCCCAATCCATTGCAGCCAGGAGAATGGCTGTCCTGTGCCCCTTAGAATTAGCCCCAGCCTGACCACAGACCTATAACAGCTCACGTAGCATCATCTACTTCCTCCCTTTCCCTATAATGGGATTTGAACCCCTAAATCACATAGGTGCCTTTCAAACACCACCATGGAGGACAGGGATTGTCTCTCACTGTGTGTTTGTAGACCACCTACTATCCATGGGGCCCTGATCTCAGCTGGGGCTTGTAGGCACCAATGCAATACAAATAACGGTAATAAACAGCAAAATGGAGAGGAAAGAGAGAGAAGAAGATAAGGGAGGAGAACAGAGAAGTAGGAAAAAAGAAGAAGAAAAAAAGAGGGCATGTGAGAGGGGTCACTTTGGCCCTCAATAAATATAGCAGTGCTTGTTCACCTTCCTGCAGTCAGATAATGGCCTGTTGAAATGCAGACATCATAGAGTAGATGCAAGTTACTGCCGCGTAGCAGGACCTCTCAGTCCTCTCTGCCCCGTACCCGCGGCATCAATCTCTCCGACCGACCGCTGCTATTGTGCGGGTTTTTGAAATGGTCAGAGCAGGGAGCCCCGAGAACCTTGGCAAATAGGTGGAAATCTGCCGCTAATTGGAGGGAAACAGCTTGCATCGTTTTCTCTGCTATAATCAGGAGGGTCTAGAGAAGAGGTAAAGAGACCTCACACAAAGCGTCGGCCATGGGAAGACACTGGGATGGGTCAGGGAGGACTGAAAGAGTTGGAAAACAAGCACTGAAGTAGGAAACCTTTAGTATCTCTCCCCTCCCCTCCCCTTTCTTAGTTCCCCACCACACACATTTCTGGTGTCTCTGGTTCATTTGGAAGCTCAAGCAAGTAAGCGACTGATGACCCTTGCAGAGGTCAGACCCAGGATAGCTGCTTATCCCAAACCCCCATCCAACTCTGCCAACGCACCTCACTGCTGCCCTCAGCTCTTCCAGCCCTGCTTCCCAGCCCAAGGGCACCTCCCCTGGGTGTTTTCCTGCCCATGGACACAGCCTGCACTTCCCCACACCGTGCTGAAAGCTGGTGATGGTCATGCCGAGAATATCTCCTGGTTTCATCCCTCTGCGATGAAATGATCAGCAATTATCACTCCCCACATGCTCTGTGTTTGGACCAGAGCTAAGCCAGCCGATTCCAGCAACTGGATGAGATCTCTGAGAAGCACAGGCGCCGACTTTCGCCGGCACCTGTGGGTGCTCGCGCCCCCCACCCCAACTCCACCTCCGACCCCGCCCCTTCCCCAAATCCCTGTCTCCTCCCCCAGGCGCACTGCATCCCCCCCCTGGCTTGCAAGCCGGGGCGGGGGTGGGTGGGGGGAAGAAGCAGCAGAGCACCCACCAGGCCTGGCAGCTCCCTGCCAGCCTCGCCTCGCACCCAGCTCACCTCTCCGAGGCGCCGCCGGACACGAAGCAGCAGCTGCCAGCCGCTTTTCCTGGCTCCCTCCAGCTGGTCGGCCGCTCCTCGGGAGAGGGGTATGGGGAGAAGGCGGAGGGCCTGGCTCCATCTCTGCCTCCTCCCCATACCCCTCCTCTGAGGCGCCGCCGACCAGCTGAAGGGAGCCAAAAAAAGCAGCTGGCGGCTGCCGCTTTACGTCCGGCGGAGCCTCAGGAGGCGGAGAGGTGAGTTGGGTGCGTGGCGGGGGGACTGGTGGGGAGCTGCCAGTGGGTGCTCAGCACCCACCAATTTTTCCCCGTGGGCGTTCCAGCCCCGGAGCACCAACGAAGTCGGCGCCTATGCTGGGAAGCCCGTTAGCCCAGGATAGCTAGACAAGTTCACAGATAACACTGGTGCTCACTGGGCTGCATGCTGGGCGAGTCTTCATCTTTTTACCAGCCCATACAACTGCTTTGCAAACCAACCAGCTGTGAATAAGCTGGGCTGAGCGCCTCACGGTGTTCCCGGCTGAAGATGGTGTGTAGCACCTGGAAATCAGCTCTGGCAATCGCTCATGTCTTCAGAGCCCCATCACCCCATCACCTTTGAAGGCGTCTGTTCTCCTCTGCTCAGGGAGAGCATTACAAATGGGGAGGATGCTTGGCAGAAGCTGGACATGGTTGTAAATAGATCAATACCCTTGTTTTCTGGCTCCGCACCGAGGCTATTTAGAGCATCCCTTTGAAGTGCCGAACCACCACTTAGCTCACCGTGTGAACTACTCATTGGACGACATGGCTTGGCTCAGCTGGGATTTCCCTCCCCTCTTATACACAGGACTGGGGAGTCCCTGCTAGCTGGACAATAGGGGCCAGACCCTCTGCGGGTGCAGACTAGTAGAGTCCCGTTGACTTCCAGTTGAGACCTGGCCCTTGGTATCCAATTGGCAAATTCAGTGGCTGGACTGGCTGTGTGGGCTTCCTGCTGCAGATAAAAAATGAGCTGAGGCCCTCATGTCCCATTAGCAGTCTGGTTGGTTGGTTGGTGAATCAGCTCTTTTCAGATGATTGGTATGAATGATTAATAACCAGTACTACAGTAACTGCTAGGAAACCCAAGTTATATAACTTCTATTCAACCATGAATTCTGAGACCAGGAGGGCCCATTAACATCTAGCCTGATCCCTGTACAGCACAGGTCATTAAACACCCCAGCTGAGGATGCAAGAGTTGGACAAAATAAACAACAGGGTGGGGTGGGGTGGGAGAAGGACAAGGACACAAAACAAACAGAAAAACTGATATCTCAGCTTGCCATTTGCCTGGCCAGCACCAGACGGGAGCGACATGGAGGTAACATGACAGAGTGGGCGTTAAGAGGGGACTTAAAGGAGGAAAAGGTGCCGGCTTTATGAAAGTCAAGGGGTAGCTTTCCACAGGCATAGGGGGAGCATGGACAAATGCACGGCTGTGCAGGATTCAGGGTGAAGCGGCTTGAAAGCAGCCAGCTGCAGAGAGGCACAGGAGCAGGAGCAGGGAGCCAGGAAGACAATGCAGGGAGCAACATTTGTGAGTGGGCTTGAGAGACCCAATGTGCCCAGTGTTAAAGTCAGAGAGGAGGAGAGGACAGTCGTGAAGATGGGGAGGCAGGACAAAGGCTTTGGCAGTCTGGACAGTGAGGAAAGGTCAAACCTCCAAGATATTACTGGGTGAAATCTTAGCCCCACCGAAGTTACTTGCAGTTCTCTCATTGATTTCCCCCTTTATGTCAGGAGAAGCAACGCAGCCTGGACGCAGCCTGGAGAGCCCAGCAGAAGATGCTGCCGGGCTGGGGAGGACATGGTAGAAAACTTCAGCTTTTTGTTAAAAATGCAAAAATGGATTGCTCTGGTTTGTTTGTGCCAACCGAAAATTTACAGACAACTGGAGCCATGAAATTGCAAGAATGACAGCCAACAGCCGATGTAAGGAATGCAGCATCTGCACGGACACTGCATCACCCTACTACACAGACATAAGCCCGACAGCTCTCGCTGAGGTGGTTTTATTATGTTGGCCTAGAAGGGAGTTACATCAGCAGGAGGAGCATTTCAGTGCATACACCTCCACTGTTTTGTCAACAAAAGCTGACTTTGGTCGACAATACCGTGTAGTGTAGACGAGGCCTGATCCCCCACCCAGAAGGCTAAATCACCGCAAATTGTGAGGGCAGCCCTGAAATGACACCCCGCTAACCGGGGATGGGAAGTGAGGGTAAGCAGTTGATGTCTGGAAGAAAGAGGGGGAGAAAGAGACTGAAGCCAGTGGAAGTTTGGCCTGAGCAAGAACAGAGTACGGCCCTCAGGAAGTGGCCCAGTGCACAAAGCCTGCCTTGGCTGACCCTGAAACCTCAAGACAGGCCCAGTCAAACCTCCCTGTGCTCCTCTGCTCTTCAGGGGTGTTCAAAGGCCCGCAACAGATCTGGCTGACAGCCAACCTCTTTAGTTGGCTAGATCAGAGCAGGCGTCTGAACAACACTGAATACTGAAGGTGTTCAATAACTGGATCTGAACGTTGCTGCTGGGGCCCACCACTACTTATCTTGAATCCAGTCAAATAGATCGCTGTATCGGGGATGTCCCTAAATCCCTTGAGGTGGGAAATTCACAGAACTTCCTTGCTATAATAGAGCCCAAGGTCAAGTCAAATCACACCACGATCGCCTCCCCTCTCAGTCTCAGGTTGTCGTCTCTGGAATATTATTCTCTGGAAGCACAAAAATGCTGGGAGATCAGAGGGAGGCAGCTACACATTAAAGTGTCAAAAGCTAAGCCAGGAGTCATTGATTTGCTGTGGAGCAGCTAATACCAGAGTCTGTATGTTCTTAGGAGCAGTGGTGGGCGATCCATCGCTAATTAGATAGCAGAGGGCAAAACATGAGGTTTGTCCCAGGGCTACAAGCGCAAGAACACTCAGAAGTGTGGCTGTGAAGAAGAAAGGAGAATAATTTGAACATGGGGATGAGGAGGAGGTGGACGCAGAGAAGAGATCTGCTGTCAGGGCAGCATCAGCGCATCCCTCAGTCGATAACAAGAGGCGGTCTGATTGCCAGGCTGCCAAACAAATTTATTAACAGGGAGCTGCCTGACAGGTGCCCCTGATTCCTGGAGAAACCTGGTCATTATGACGGAGCTGAATTATTACCGATCAGCTCAGCTCGCTGCTGTGGCAGGAGGCTGCGTAGCCGAGCAGATAAAGCCGTAGACGGAGATTAAGGTTCTCGTCCCATTCTGCCACCAGCCTGCTGGGAGACCTGAGCCAAGTTGTGTTGTTGCTTTGTGCCTCAGTGTCCTGGCCGTAAAGTGGGGATAACGAGGTTGTCCTCCTTGGAAAGGGCTTTGAGATCTCTGGCTGAACAGTGCTACAGGTCAGGGAATTTATAATAATGGTAGTAAGAAGAGAACTTACAAATCCACAAAGCAGTGTGACCCAATAACGTTGCAGCTATATTAACACTACGTAGGAAGAAATGGATTTCCCTTCTAGCTCAGGGACTAGTCTCATTCCCCAGTGACAAACCAGCACTCACCGATTCACTTTTGCTCCATATCAGTGTCCACACGAAACCATGATCAAAACAGCCTGCACACACACTAACTCAGCCAGATTCTGCCCTGGCTCATGCTCACAGACACGCCCACTCAGCTCCCCTGGGATGAATGGACGGAGACTTCAGGGAGATTGCACATGTGGAAACAGTTGAATTTGGTGCGTTATGTGGCAGGAAGAGCCTGGGGCCTATTGAATAGAAGAGGTGGTGGTAGCCAGGACACCTGGGTTCTATTGCTGGCTCTGCTGCTGCTTCACTGAGACACCTTGGGCAAGTGACTTCACTGCCCTGTGCCTCAGTTTCCCCATCTGTAAAAATGGAGATATAATTTCCCTCACTGGGAAATACTTGCTGGGCAAGTACCAGAGGCAGGATACAACACCTTCTGGAATAACTGTTTGATGTGAACTGGTGACTCACTCTCCTATGGACTATTTCATGGTGTACTCCTAATTTGTGAGCACACATACTATAGCTGTGCAGGCAAAGCTGGTGTTTGCACATGAACATGGGCAGGTTAGGCGCATAACTAGCCACATGCATGCACACATATCCCATTTGCACATGCAGTCATGATATTTGCATGGGCAACTAATAGTCTGGCACAAACGTTGGCCTTTTGTGTTTATCTTTGAAAGTGGCAAGTGAATTGATCAGTAACACTGGCTGACCCAGAGAGTCCGAATCCACAGCTGAGCTCACAGGAATAGCAACAGAAGAGCTGATGAGTGGGTGGAGGACACTGGGAGGGGCAGGGAGGCAGATGGCCGGCGTGGGGCTAAGAGGTCAGAGGATGGAGGCAGGGAGGTGTGAAGCAGAGGACCTCCCCTGTCTATGAAGCAGAGGACAAGGAACTAGGGTTTGGTGTGGATGACAAAGGGAAGCAAACACTGGGATTTGAAGAATAGTCAGGCTCAAGGGCTGGTAGCTTCAGAGGCAAGAGGGACGGAACCAGGGGAAGTAGATTTTCCGACCTGTCTGAGATCTGGATGCCATGTTCTCATTGCAGTTCAATGGGAACTGGTCTCCGGTTACCGTAGGTGGCTTTGAAACCCCAGCCAAGGGAGTCTGGCAGGCCAGAGAGGAGGCAGCTGCAGTAGAGAAGCTGAGGAGCCATCAGGGCTTGGAGTAGGTGGAAATGGGACACACCGGGAGAGTGATTGCGAGCTGAGACAGATCCACTGGCTCTATGAGCTGGGAGAGAGAAGCCCAAGTACGGGTCACTGGTGCAATGTTCACCGAGGGATAATCAAACAGATACGTATTGAATGAACCCCTGTTCCAAATGGATAGGGCTTGGGGTTTCCTTAGGGAAAAGAATCCAGATTTTACCAAGGCCTCGATGGATGGGCACGGGGAGTAAAGAGGGGGCTTGGGTGTGTTCTTCTGCAGTGATCCCATCACAATGTCAAAACCCAAACCCCTCCCCTTTCAGTCCTTGGCAGCCAGGTATCTGCCCCCACCTGCCACCAGAATGACTAACGTCCCTGGCATTGATGCTCCGGACTCAGCCCAGCGAGGAGGGAGGGTGGGGCGAGAGCCATCGCAGAAGGGACTGAATACACACAGCCGGCTTGAAGACGCGCTTGAAAACTCAGAACTTAAGCTGGAGCCGCATCCCGCCTGCCAAGACTCTGCGGCAAGACTCCAGCACAGAGCAGCGCAATAAGCAGAGGCTTTAGCCCTTCCGTCCTCCGACAGGGCTGCTGAGACGCCTTATCAGAGGGACGCAGCTCTGGCGCTGTCCACCACACTCCAGCCTGGGTCGCTTAAGACCCTGTTAATACCAGGGACACGTCTGGCTCGTACAGGCTGGGCTTACATCAGTCACCGGTCGCTGACTCACAGCAGGTCAGCTCAGTTCATAATCGGCTTTAAGATTATGGAAAGGAGTGCAATACCCGGTAGAATATAGACTGTAATATCTTTCCTCTCCCCCTCTGTTTATGAAGGGGGCTGTAGGATCCCCTCCTCCCCTCCTCCCTATGTGATTAGATTTACTCCTTGCTAGCTTTTCTGACGCAAGAAAACACATTGTATAGGAGAGACATTCTCAGTGGCTTTTTCTCCCTGTTTAAATTAAATCCAGTTTATTTTTTGCCCGTGTGGACACTGCAGCCATGATGTCAGGAGACTGGGATTACTTTCACTCTTCTAATGCGGTTAAGAGGCCCGTGTTATTGGGTTACCTCAGCTCTGAGTTGCTGGTGACTGAGGTCAAGGGGATTTTTGAGAGCAGAGTAATAACCTCTGGGCTCTTGGTTTGCTTAAGAAGCTTTGGTGTGTCTTTGAGAATGGGAGAGCTGAAATTGACACAGGCTTTGAACCAGGGTATTAACTGGTGTTACTGTGGGGCAAAGACCTGGCATAAAAATCACAGGCCTGATCCTCCACCTTACTGGTGAAAATCAGGAGTCATGCAGGAGTAAAACTAGGGCAGGAAAAAGAAACCCTTTACGTCTTTGCAAGATGGTGCACGTGAACATCAGAGCTGCCATACCAAAAAAAGCAATGGACCAGATCCTCAATTGGTGTAACTTTATGTAGCTCAAGTGACTTAGTGCTGGTACATTGATTTACACCAGGGGAAGAGCTGGCCCCAGTGTGTTCCGTACGGGACGTGATCCCGTGGAGGGTTCTCCTAGGGAGAGTGCTAAGCACCCACACCCCCCTGCACTCGCTGAAAGTTACGGCGCTCAGCACCCTCCCGGAAAGCACTTAGGTCCCGATCCTCACACGCTATTTAGGCACCTAACTCCCAATGAAATCAACAGGAGTTAGGCACCTAAGTACCTCTGAAGATCCGGGCTGTAGCACCTCACAGGATTGGGCTCCTAATCCAATTCCCCATCTCCATCAGTGACCCTTGCCAGGTATCATTAAGTCCTTACACTGCGCCCCTCACTGCACTACCCAAGCTCAGAATGTAGATTACACATTGGTAAGGGAGTGTAATTTACAGCACCAGCTACTGTGCAGTTAGTCCAATAAAAGATATTACCTCACCCACTTTGTCTCTCAAAGCACCAGCTCCATCATTTGTGAATTTGTTCCTATAAGCACTGTAGTACAGCAGTATAATAACCATCATTTATTATTTTTTTGCTGGGCCCATCTATAATCCCCTTGAAAGTGCAAAGGGACTTTCCAGGATAAGGTGCTTCATCAGTGGGCCTATACAGTATAAATAATGTCAAAGCTAAAGTGATCTAGAACAGCACAAAGTATGGCTGGCATAAAGGGCAGTATCAGAGCAAGGGAAACAAAAAAATAATCAGAACAGGTTCTAAGATGATACATTCTTCCCTGCCCCCCACCTCCCTTCCTTCAAACTCCTCTTACAGCCACAAATATTCATTTATCCTGCCCCCCTTTTTTGTGCACAAATAAGTTGTTATATTGGAATTTTTCTATTCCTATATTTAAAACATCTTCAAGCAAGTCACTGGATTCAATGCGCTTCATACAATGGATTGCACATTTCATACAATGTGGGACCAAGCAATGGCAGTGGACTAAAATCTGTTGCTGTAGACTTTGGATCTGAGCCTGGACACTGCCTCATATTATATAAAGATGTGATCCAAAATTCCAAGTCTGAACATTGCTGAAATGGACAAGAGTTGATATCAGATCTCTCAGGCCTTTCTACCACACCAGTCCAGCAGCGGGTATCCAGTCTTCAAACATGAGTGGTTTGGCAGGACATACAATATTGGACAGGGCAGGGAGTCGGGTGAGATGAGTTTTTATTGTCTGACTGGCCACGTGACTGGAAAAGCCTGCCTTTCTGTGCCTCAGTTTCCCCTGCTGTAAAATGGGGGTGATGACCACTTTGTGAAGCTCTTGAATGGCTCAGCCATTACGTTAATTGAATCTATTTCCCTTAAGTTAACGATCCTCATTCACA
This sequence comes from Macrochelys suwanniensis, assembly GCA_033296515.1. NCBI lineage: Eukaryota > Metazoa > Chordata > Testudines > Chelydridae > Macrochelys > Macrochelys suwanniensis. The sequence goes on from CM065796.1 coordinate 13,471,187, forward strand.
CCTGTGTGACCATCATGTTTATCACTTCAAAGGTTTTTCTTCCCCTGCTGTTATGGTTCCTCTCAACTAATTCGCCTCTTAAGGTTGGTCTATGCACCTCCACCTTATCATGTTTCTCTGACTGTATAAATATCTGTGTACTGTATGTTTCATTCCATGCATCCGATGAAGTGGGTAACAACCCACGAAAGCTTATGCTGAAATAAATTTGTTAGTCTCTAAGGTGCTACAAGTTTTTCTTTCTTATTTTCGTTTTGCTGACACAGACTAACACGGCTACTACACTGAAACCGTTTTTATATGGACTCTCATGTTGGCATTTGGGCTTGTGAAGCACCCATTTTTGCCACCTCTGTGACCATTTGAACATGCAAACATGAAATTAGCACAGCCTAACAAGGCAGCCAAGTTTGCAAATTGGGCTTCCCCAACCCAACCACAGTAAAGGATCAGCTAATACCATCATTAAATTGAAACTGAACAATGATAACAGAGGGAAAGAGAACTTACATGATAATGGCAGGAGAGAAAAATACCTAGTATACAGTTATAAATAATAAATGTATAGTAATAAATCCTAACCATGAAGGCTATGAGACTTAATAAATAATTACTTGTACAGTGGTTTGTGATCATTGGATAAAAGCAGCTAGAGAAGACTCAGGTATTGTAACAGATGCCTAGCTCCGTAGGGATTTTACAGTTGTCTCTGTTGCAGTACATCACAGCTATTCAGCACTTCAGGAGGATAAAACAGATAGGCACTGCTATTCCAACAGCACATGCCCCTGCTACTTGAACTGAAGGAGACTCACAGTATAGAGACATGACACACAGCTGAGCACTTCTGAGTCTTTCCAGTAGAGGGCAATGCAGTATATGCAAATATCACTTAACTGCAGTTAGAGCTGGTCCAAAAATATATTGTTTTCAAAAATCTTAATTAAAGTTGTTCAGTTTTTCATTAAAAAAAACAAAACCTGAAAAATGTTCCAAGTTTTTAGCTTTCCCCCTTCCTCTCCATTTTTCCTTTCCCCTCTTTCCTAGCAGCAAAATAGAAAAAAAAGCAGAAAAAGGGAGATGAGCAGCGCTCCAACCTCCCCGCCCCCCACAAGAAACAGCCTCTCTGAAAAACAAAAAATGTCCAACAAAATGGAATTTTTTTATTTATTTAAAGACAATGCCGGTTAAAAAAATTCCAGCCAGCTCTAATTAGCGCGTCCTCATGATTCTCGTTTGTGTTATCCCCAGTCTAAAACACACCCCAGTATAATTAAAAACACATTAAATCCAGTTCGTCAGGCTTTAAATGAGTTCACCTCATTATGCGCCGCTCACAAAGAAGCTGCTTCATCTCGTGCATAATACTCAGGCAATTTACCCACCCCTCCACCACCCAATTCAAAGCCCATTGCAGTCAACGAGAGTCTCTCTTCAATGGGCTTTGGATCAGGTGCTAGAATTTGCAGTATGCTGCACTAGCCCTTTTTATATAAAGAGGAACCTCAGGATCACACGCGGTCGCATGCCCTGTTAGTTCAGACCATTCCATCTGCAGGCTCTCCCAGCCTAGCTGAATCCCCTTTTAAACTCATGTGCTTCCCAACAAGCCCACAGGCTGGAAGCAGGGAGTGCAGTCTACCTGTTGGAGTATTTTTAATTGGGCTGAACAGGAAAGCTTGTTAGAGCCCACTTGAAACAGATCTGGCTGGAGGGACAGCTCTGGGCTGCAGACATCCCAGGTAACTACTCCCCTCCCCCTCACGCCCCTTCTCCTCAGTCAACCCTGCAGCGAGGCTGCAAGCTTTAGGTTTGAAGGTCGGGCTTGTGGGGCCTGCTGAGGCCACAGAGCAGGCAATTAGGATGCAGGAGGCCACAGCGACCTCTGTCACAAAGGATCCCCCCCACCCCGAGGCACTTGAGTGAGGTCAAGCGGAGACAGCATTGCCCCACTTCCAGCCGGACACGTCCAGGCAGAGGACTGCAGCAGCCGACGACCGACTTCAAGCCCGCCGCTGTCTAATTGCAGGTCTGAGCCGTGCTCTGCACCGGCAGCGCTACCGCTGCTGTGGGTTGCCAACCCCTCAGGACTGTCCTGGAGCCGCCAGGAATTAAAGACGATTCTTTAATTAAAAATCGGGTCATGTGATGGAACCTCCAGGAAGACGCCCGACCAAAATTGGCAACCATGCCGCTGTTCCCCAGCTCACGGCTGCAGAGAACTGTTCGCTCTAGCGCTTCATCCGTATAGAGGTGGTTAAAAAGGGGGGGGGGGGGCGCTTGAAACATTTGCAAATTATTATCAGTATAAATGCAGACCTGGACTGAAACCAGGCCCCATCACGCTGCGCTGTGGAGGGGTTAAGAGCCTGGATCTGGCGCAGAATGCTGGTTTTCCAGCCTGCTCCCAGAAGACTTTATGAAGGCAGAGGAGGATTGTGAGCCCTGTTTCACGGATGGGGAAACTCCGGTTTAGAGAGGGGAAGTTACCTACCTAGGGACTCAGTAGCAGAATCAGGAATGGGACATGGGTTTTCTGATGCCTCATCCTCTGCCTTAAGTACTAGACAATGCTGCCACCCCAAGACACAGGTAAAACATACTGGATCTCTGCTGTAAACACGGGAGTCAGATAAACTCCTTATATGTGAAGTCCTCTGTGAGCGATGTAGATTTCAAACGTGAAATCTAAATGAGCCCTACTTTAAACGAGCCTCGTTACAAAGCCTTCCTCTATTTATCTTTTTTAATTAAAATTATGCCTTGCCATTTTATGCTCTTGCCAGCAATGGCTGCAGCAGAAGCATCATCCTTAACTAACCTGCAGAGAAATAAGAGACGCCATCACTGAATAATCTACAAGCAAGAATTGTTATCTGTGTTACATCCTTTAGAAATCAAAATTGTTTTAAAAGGAAAGGATAGGTGGAGAATCCTCCAGCACTGACCATTTTCAAATCCAGACAGGAGGTTTTTCCAAAAGCTCTGCACTAGGAATTATTTGGGGGCAGTTCTCTGGCTATGCAGGAGATCAGACTAGATGTAACAATGGTCCTGTCTGGCCTAGGAATCTGTGACTGTAGGAGATGTGAAAGGAGCAGGAAAGCAAGCCAGCCTCCTGTGAAAAGGCCAGAGCTTTGATTAATATAGAGGCATTGCTTCCCTGGGGTTCAAGGGAACTACCCAGATATACAGCACTCCTACTGCAGAGCTGTCCCATGAATAATTGAGGGAGTAACACTTGATTCTGGGCAACAGATGTTGCAACCTGGCTAGGTAGGTAGCCTGGGGTTATGCATTGGCGTCAGTCCTCTTGTGTAGTGTAAGGTGAATATCCCTCTGCCGCAGGAATGACAGAATTAAATTCCCTGTTCTGGGTGAGGCACATGATCAGCTCATAAGGGTCCCGATGGCCTTGGCATCCCTGGGCCAGATCCCCAGCTGGTGGAGACTGGTGCACTAACTGCCCTGGCTCCCTGCATACTGACTTCAGAGGGGATTTGCTGATTTACACCAGTGGAGGATCTGGCCTGAGTGTGATTCTTCCCCAGGGAAGCGAGACACTGGGGGAAGGTAACAGATTTTAACCTCTTCGAAGGACAATGGGAGGCAGGGAGGGTGTTGGAAATAAACATCTCACTTGGCCTAGTGAGTCTCTTGACTAGTGAACTATTTCAGCTGCTGGGCATGTAGAGACCAACGGGGAACCTGCTCTTTGGGACAGGAGACGGGGAGCCTCATGGGTTTACAGCTCTTGTCTGAGTCTGTCTCTAACCTCAACCGTGGATGGCTCAAAGATGCTCATCTCCACCCAGGGTAGCTGCAAAGGGCCGTGAGTGAATTTCAGGGGTTCCGAGCAGTTGTTGAAGCCCCTGGGGCACTTGCCTGGCAGGGCGGAGCTGGAAGTGGTACAAAGCCGTGGTGCTTTACCCCACCTCTGCTTACCTCTGGCCCCGAGCCCCACCCTCCCCCCAGCAAACGCTATGCAGTGAACCCTTTGGGGCTGTACTTCCCCAGCAGGGGGAAGCTTCTATGTGGACATTAATAACTGCCTCTCATTTGGCACAACAAAGTTTTTTCATGGATGCGTGTGACGGTCTGCCAGAGAGACCCTGGGTCTGGCTAGCAAGAGCAGCCACTGGGGCGTGAAACGTGAACCTGGTTAATATCATCTTGCAGCATTGTAACAATGGGGACGGAGCACTGTCTAGTGGTTAGAGCTGGGGTGGGAGGTGGTCAGAGCTCCTGGGTTCCATGTCTTGTTCTCGGAGTGAATGTGTCTAGTGGTTAGAGTAGAGCAGGAGGTGGTCAGGACTCCTGGGTTCAATCTCTGGGTGTAGGATGGTGTGCTGTGTAGTGGCTGCAGCACAGCAAGGAACAGGACTCCTGGGTTCTATCCCCACATGTGGATGGTATAGGGCAGCATGGCACTGGTGGAAGTAGGCAGGAATTCTGTCATCCTAATTCTAGTCTTTCCACTGACTTCCCACCTTTATCCCTCCTCTGCCAGTGTACCACAGAACTCTTTGTCACGTCTACAGATCCAGACTAACACGGCTACCCCTCTGATACTCTTCTGCCAATATAACTTGTAATGCTCCCTGGGGACAAGGTGTAAATGGCTGTGCCTCAGTTTCCCTCCCTGTAAGACAGATTAATATAAGTCATTACCCCACCAAGGGTAAGAGGGTGTTGTGAGAATTAATTATTTCTCATTCCAGTTCTGGAAACCCCCTCTCCCCTATTAAATATTTTGAACGCCCAGAGATGGCACAGCCAGTTCGTGAACATGTGTCCTGCGTGGGACCCCGGAGAGAGCCGGGCTGGGCTCAGGCCTTGGTGAACTTTTCCCCTGTACAAGAGAGACTGTATAGCCTCATGGTTAGAGCACTGGCCTGGGCTGTAGGTAAGCATGGTTCAACACCCTGCTATGCTTGGTTTGGAGCATTGACTTGAACCTTGATCTCCTACATCCCAGGGCAGTGACTTTAGAGACAAGCTGTCCCCCTCTTTGTATAAATAATTTAATGTTTATTGAGCAGCCCAGTAGTTGGGCACTCACCAGCCACATACAAGTCCTTGCTCTTCATGATTCACAACAGAGTAAGTGAACCTGGGACTGCCACCTCCCAGGGGACACCCACGCTCCTGTCTCCCCAGACTGGTTTGAAAGGTTTGGTTTCATTCCAATGTAGAACAAAGACAAAATCTGAAACCTCAAAAGTTGCCACAAAACAGAATTGTCACCCTCCGACCAGCTCCAGTCACAGCGTCTATCTGGGTTTCCAGAGCTGGGGGAGGAACAGGTCCTGTCACGTATTGGGAAACTTCAAGAGACCCATGGGCATCTCAATCCAGGCCATGTCTCATTAAATCAACTCCTTAGAGATGTGCGCCTCCCTAGAAGTGGCTGCAGCAGGATTACTCTCCTTGCTATCCACCAGGCAGGTGAGCATGGACAGACAGTAACTGTCCATTCCAGCAGCAGTCCTGTCTGCATTTCCAGAACAGCGTGACAGCCCAGGTTTTGTAAAGCTCTGTAGTGGCTTTGCCGAGGTAGCGTGGTCCAGGACTGGGGCAATGCAGTGGGTCCAGAAAAGCTGTGTTCTAGTCCCACTAATACATTGTGGGACATTGGACACATCACTTTTCCTCTCCCCTCCTTTGTCTATTGTAAGCTCTTCAGGGATGCAGCTGTCCCTTACCCTGTGTTTGTACTGCACCTAGCACAAGGAGCCTCTCTTCTCATTTGGAGCCTGGAGGCACCACTGTTGTGTAGAGAACAGTAAATAGAAATCTGAATTGCATTCCTACCACATATACAGAGCCAGGGACTCCTCCTCAGAGCAATGAGGAGATTGGCTAAGTCTCTCCTCTGGTCCTCTCGAGATGGGCATTCACCTGTGTAGCCCGTCTTGACCCCTGTGTGCCCTGGAGTCTATAGCACAGGCCCAGAGTTAATGTTCAGGGAACAAGTGTCAATGGTTTGGTTTAATTGCCGGTGAATGTTCTTTGTGGGAAAATTCAATAAACAGGAAAGTGCTTTTATCCTGTTCTGACGGGAAGCCCACAAAGCCTGCCCTGCAGCCACAGCTAGGTCTCTGCTTCCCAGGGGGAGATGTCAAAGGTCACATCATGACAATGATCCAGGGACTGTAGGGAGGACACCCCCACACAGGGCCTCTCTGGAGGTACACTGAACCCTGGCATACACCAGGAAATCACTCCACAAGCTGTAGGCAGACCAGGTTTTCAAAGGCTCTCTCCCAAGGGGCGGTTACAGGGGTGAGGGCCAGAGGAGGTTGGGGCAGTTCACTCCTCTCCCCCGCCTGTGTCCCACTGCTTCCCCAAGGGCTCACAGAACAGCACGAAACCTCCAACGCTGAAGCATTGCTCTTACTATCCAGTTGCAAACCTCACCCCCTCTAACACCACATTCGCCTGCCCGAGGGAGGGCACTTGCTGACTAAGAATGTCTTGGCTTGGCTGGTGAATCCTTCCTGCCCCTCGCCCCCCAACCCCGTGCTGACTGCAGTCGGTAAGATGATTCTGTAATAAGAACTAGGGGCAGCATTATCTGCTAGCCTCCACCTGCCGCCGTCAGTGCACAGTGGGATTATAATGCTACATTTTCACGTTAGTAGACGGTGATTTAACTGGTTGCACTGGTGCAAGAGACTGTATAGAGGGCCTGATTCCAGAATTGCTAGCCCAAAATCTGGAGTCAGAACATCAAAAAAAACCAACCCTGAGATTGGCAGGACGAGAAAACTGTTTCCCACCCATATATAAAAGGCTGGGGCTATGCTTTCTTCTTTATTTGGACACACTTTCATAAACTGGTTTCCCAGGCAAGGTCTTTGGGTGCTACGGTCATAGAAAATATGAAGTAACTTAACTGTCTATTTTTATTCTTTTGTCATTTGATGGAGATCAGGGCTTCAGTACAATCAGGGTTGTGCTAGCCTCGATCGATGGAGGAAAAGTAGTGTGTGTTTTATAATAATAATAAAAAAAAAACGCAAGCAAAATTGTCTGTGTTCATAAATGCCATCTCATCATACCGACTGCATCAATCATGTTATTCCACAGAACACATAGATAACTTTGAGTGTAATTTATCAAAGAGAGAAAAAAACAGTCATTTTTTCCCACCCAGAAAAGGCATTGAAAGAAATGGCTGTTTGGAAAATGTAGCAAGCTTTACATTTTATATAGACAGGTAAGAATTGAATGACTTGTATAGAATGGAGTAGGTAAAAGAGAGCAATTGGAATAGCCAGGATGGTTGTGCACCGGCGTTAATGTCAACACCGACTGGAGATATCAGATGACCATGTTTGATTTTAAAAATCAGACAAATTCTCTTAAAACTGCTGAATTGTCTTTATAGGGCAAAGAGCTGAATCACTGATCTCTGCAACCATTTCTAGTGTCTATATGGCGCCCCATCACTGGTAAAGGTGGCAGAGTAACATTGTATGTTAATGACGAGGTAGACTGTACAGAAGTTAGACGTGAGAAGAGTGAGGGGGGATTTGATAGCTGCTTTCAACTACCTGAAAGGGGGTTCCAAAGAGGATGGATCTAGACTGTTCTCAGTGGTAGAAGATGACAGAACAAGGAGTAATGGTCTCAAGTTGCAGAGGGGGAGGTTTAGGTTGGATATTAGGAAAAACTTTTTCACTAGTAGGGTGGTGAAGCACTGGAATGGGTTACCTAGGGAGGTGGTGGAATCTCCTTCCTTAGAGGTTTTTAAGGTCAGGCTTGACAAAGCCCTGGCTGGGATGATCTAGTTGGGGTTGGTCCTGCTTTGAGCAGGGGGTTGGACTAGATGACCTCCTGAGGTCCCTTCCAACCCTGAGATTCTATGATTCTATGTGATGGAATGGATAAAATGGAATCTTTTGGGTCAAAATCACTTTGGAAAGTAAGGTAACAGGCTTCAGCTTGCAGTGCACTACAGACCCCCAGGGTCTGTATCAAGCAGGTCCAAATAATCTCCATCCAAAAATATTAAAGAAACTGGCACATGAAAAAGCAAGGATATTTAATGAATCCATAACTCGGGGGTCGTACCCTAGCGCTGGAGAATTGCTAATATAGTACCTATTTTTAAGAAAGAAAAAATGTGATCTGGAAAACTACAGACCTATTAGTTTTACTTCAGTTGCATGCAAGGACTTGGAACAATTTTTGAAAGAGAAGTAGTGAAGGACAGGGTAAATAGTAATTGGGATAAAATACAACATGGTTTTACAAAAGGTAGATCATGCCAGACCAACCTGATTTTAGTTTGAGAAGATAACCAATTTTCTAGACAAAGGAAATGGGATAGATCTAATCTACCTGGCTTTCAGTAAGGCATCTGATACAGTTCCACTTAGGAAATTAGTTAAATTGGAGAAGATGGGGATTAATATGAGAATTGAAAGGTGAGTAAGGTACTGGTAAAAGAGGAGACTACACTGGGTCATACCGAAAGATGATTTGTCAGAGTGGAGGGAGGTTATTTAGTGGAGTTTGTGAGGGAATCTTATTTAACATTTTCATTAGTGACCTTGGCACAAAAAGTGGGGGTGTGATAATAAAATTTGAAGATAACACAAAGTTGGGAGGTATTGCTAATACGGAAGAGGACTGGACTATCATACAAGATTTGGGTGACCTTGAAAACTGGAGTAAGAAACTGGATGAAATTTAATAATGCAAGATCATGCACTTAGGAACTAACAAGAATTTTTGCTATAAGTTGCTCTAGTGATTTCAGTGGAATTATGATCATTTATACCAGTTGGGAATGTGATCCCTGGACGTCAGGGGAACTATGCCAGCTTACGTCAGCTAGGAATCCGGCCAAGTGACTCCAATGCAACTACATTGATTTACATGCTGTGGGCATCTGGTCCTGAAACAGACCTGAACCTGCTTTATATGGCCCTGCAAACTCTTGTGATGGAATATGGACAGGTCTTAAGCTGGTGCCATGATTTTTCCAGTCATTAACAGCTCTCCCACCTCACTATTTTAAATCGTTCTGTGGGATGGTCCTTTCACGATACTGAGAAGTGTCATATTATCCTGCTTTATGGTCTTTTTTTTTAAAACGTCTTTTTAAAGTGCCAGCATCTTCTTTCAGAATCATATTACCCATGTAATAAATTTGCATAATGCGAATCCATAATGCTTAATCAAAACCTCTCTGGAAAGCAGTTATTGTCCATGAGCTGCTATAAATTCTCAATATCACCTCCACGTTAAATACTAAAGCTGCTCAGGGTATATTGTGCGCTAATCACCGGCAACATTATGTTTGAAAGAAATTATATTATTTTTTTTAACAGTAGCTACATAAATAGAGACGCTGACATTAGGAACTTCTCAATCTTGCTTTTAAATCAGCAGCGCTCCCTGGACTTTGCTGGAGCTATCGCAGTTTCCACCCGCTGAGGCTGTGGCCTGCTCAAGCCAACTTATTTTCAGAAAGGCTGGGCACCCGCAGCTCCACTAGAATCAATGAAAGCTCTGGAAACCACCCCTTCAAATCCTAGCTCCACGCACTTACCACGGAGCAGGTGTCTCTAGCACAAATCACCACCGAGGCATTAATAGACCCCCCGTGTTGCGTGCTGTAGCAGAGAAAATTGTGTGGCTATGTCACAGGGCGACTCACCCCTGGCCACTCTGGGGATTAGCGCCTTCCGGGTGCTGTGCCTCCTCTGGCAGGCTCTCCGCCCATCGCCCTCTCTCAGCCTGCAGCCCTCTCTCCAGGAGCTGCAGCTTCCTCTTCGTGGCTTGGCCCTCCAGCCAAGTCACTAGGGTCTTCCCGTTGCGGGGTAGCAAAGTCTTTCAGGGCAAACGGCCCCAGGCAGTCTGCTCTTCACTGCCTGGTTTGTGCCGTTCCCCAGTGGCTGGCAGGGGAACTCAGCCCCACTCTCTGCCCCAGGTTCCAGCTCATGGACCCTCTCTTAAGCAGACATGGTCAGCCCTATCCCATGCGGTTTTTCGCCTGAGCCTTTCCTCCCTGTCTGGCTCCCCCCACTTCTCTGGATTTGCCAGCCCAAACTCCCTCCTCCCAGGGAGTAACTCCCCTTGCCCAGGGAATAGCTGCAGACTCCTTCCCCATAGCCACCCTTTTCTGTGTTCGGCTCCTGGGTTTTATACAAGCCCCTCCTGTTCCCATTGACTGAGCCTCATCTAATTAATCCCTCTCCCTGGCTTCTCCTCCAGATGCAGCCTAGGCAAGTAATTGGCCCAGCTAGCCACCTTAACCCCGTCAGGCCTTGTGTGGGGTGGAGACCCCATCACAGGATGGACTGCTGCTATGTTCAGGTGATCCTCAGCTGTTACGGACATTGGGGCACAGGAAGTATTGAGTTAGAGCAGCCTCAGGGCTGCTCTAATTTACACTGAGAGAACTTCCAGGAGGACTCACTCTTCTCTGTTTCATTTCAGGTACTTACTCCTAGAGGCCCAGGGCAAGTGCAGTGAGATTTCTGCATTAACCTTTTCCCTCTGCAGACCCGGCCTCATATCCTTGACCACATCCATCAGTTGTAGATGAGCCAAGCAATCTCGTTCTCAGAGGAGCTTTGTCTGCATAGCCAGGACCACTGCACATGCTGGAGAGTCTCAGGGGCCATGACAGTGCAACGTGTGTGAGCTGCATTGGCAGAGCAAAGAAGGGGCTAGGTTGGAGTAGTGATGAGATGCTGCAGATCAGGATGGAGATGCATTAGTGGGGGGTAGGGTGACCAGACAGCAAATGTGAAAAATCGGGACAGTGGGTGGGGGGTAATAGGAGCCTATATAAGAAAAAGACCCAAAAATCAGGACTGTCCCTAGAAAATCGGGACATCTGGTCACCCTACTAGTGGAGGGGAAGGTAGCTTGCTGAATGTCAAATCCTTAGATCTAGTTTGGTTCTAGCTTTGTTGAAGGAGATGCTGGGGTCCGTGGCAGGACCCCCTGGGATCAGCCTGCCTTAGCTGTGCTTATGAAACTGCAGATTTGACCTAATTGAGTTGCAACATTTGCTAGGTAGCCGCTGTAGGCTGGGTTTCCAATTTGCATATCAGCTGCCTCAGAGACTGAGCTAAGGACAAGCACTTCTGATCTCAGGTGCGGGAGAGAGATGGGGATTCAGCTGTCAGAAGCGTTTACACTAAGGAACTAGAAGACTCAATTAACTTGCATTTTTAAAGTTTCCCTTAAATGAGTTAAACAATAAAGCATGGCACGGCGGGGCGGGGCAGCGGGAGGTAGGAAGGTCACAGAGCTGCAGCCGTACCCATGGGATGAGCTTTCAAAGCAGAACCAAAGCCTCCGGGCCTCATTACAACCACATCCCCCCGGAGCCACTTTATGGCGGTTATAAAAACTTTGCTCTTGGGCGGAGAGGAAGGTGTAATTTTTCGTTGGGGAACACGATGCTTCTGCCCGCTGAGTGATTCAGCTCTGCCAGTACTAGAGCCCCTCTGAGAGAGCCATGCATGCCAAAAACCCAGTGCTGCGGGATTTAGTACAGCCCCAGCCCCTGCGGCCAAACCTGCCCTCTGTGGCAAGAGAGAATAACTTCTATGTCGAAACGTTGGTCCTGCCAGCTGTGTTTTGCTCTTGTGGTCCCTGGCAGCCCTTGATGCTCCTATTATAATAATATAATATATGCCTATCTGACATAACTGGAAGGACCTTGAAGGTCATCAAGATTTTTGCCCCAGATCCCTAAATGCCCCCCTAAAGGATTGCACTCAGAACGCTGGGTTTAGTAGGCCAATGCTCAAACCACTAAGCTATCCCTCCCCCGCTAGTCTGCCCTCCCTGATGCTAACAGGTGCTCCCCATGGGCAGCCCTGTTCACCAAGTCACCTTCTTCTCCTCATTCAAAGTGCCCTGAAAGCTCACTCCTGCCACGTCACCTACGCGCGTGGACATACAGGACACAGCGAACTTACAATAACCCGCAGCTCCTCTCGGCTGCAGCCCTCCAAGCACTTGACAAAGGAGAGGAGGGGGAGTGGCCCTGTTTTCCAAGATGGGAAACTGAGGCAAAGAAAACAGACGTGACAAGATAGCACAGCCACTAAGGGGCAGCCAGGAACGGAACTACCGGCCCACGTTGCTTCTGATTATAACGAGGAGTCCGAGGCATGCTGGGTTTCCAGAGTAACCACGTTATCCTATTTTTAAAACCCTTCCCCAGTGATGGACGACAGCCCCCTGGGAACAATGAAGAGCTGCAACCAGCCATTTCCAGTCATACATTCAGAGAGTGAGGACACCCAGTGTATCATACGTAAAACAGTGCCCCCCGCCCATTGACTGCAGGGGAGCTCCCCCAGCTCCACTGCAGCGTCAGAGAGATGGGCCGGATCCTGATCTCAGCTTTCCTGACTCTGGTATCTGATAGCGGAATCTCCTTCCTTAGAGGTTTTTAAGGTCAGGCTTGACAAAGCCCTGGCTGGGATGATCTAATTGGGTTTGGTCCTGCTTTGAGCAGGGGGTTGGACTAGATGACCTCCTGAGGTCCCTTCCAACCCTGAGATTCTATGATTCTATGATTAGGGGGGAAATACCATCATGTGTCTAGTGCTTGCCTGACCCTCGCAGTAATGAGCTGCTGCCCTGAAGCATGAGATATGATTGTCCTTATCCCTGGCTTGTTTAGCTATAAATGTTAGTATCAGTCATAAAATCGTCCATTGGGTGCAAATGGAGAGCAACCCAATAATAGTAGGTCTGATCCTGGGAGATTCTGAGAATCCTTTACTACCAGTGAAATCAACGGGACTTGAGGGCTCCCCAGCACCACTCAGGATCAGGCCTTAGGTTTCCTTGTTATGGTAATCCCAAATCATAGCCTCATTAGACTCTTAGTAACCTGGGGACGACACGAACAAGCGCAACCTTGATTTGACCAGCAAAATATGCTCAGTTGGGGTTGGTGGCAAGGAAATGACCGGGAAGAAAAAGGAAGCAGTCTTGAGTTAGTGGAGAGGAAAGCAGGTGCTGAGATCATATCAGAGGATGAAATGGGGCAGAGATGCTTAGAGAGCACTCAGTGATCTTTCCCGCCCAGCACACAGGAGGCTGGCACTAAGAAAAGAGAAGATGGATTACCTGGGTGTTTCCATCCTCCCTGCTGAACCGGGGGCCAGGGGAGAAGGGAGACAGGTTCACTGTGGCACCAGTTGCTCCGCCCGGGGGTGACTGACAGTGACAGGGAGGTGAAAGGTTTCACATCAGTGCCCCAGGGGATTTCACTGAGGAGAAGGAGCCTCCTGATTGTACAGCACCAACCTGTCAAATGGGAAGGGACTTTATTAACAGCAGCAGCTACCAGCCGATCGTCAGTGCTAGAATGGTAGAAAGTGTATTGAGCGGGGGATGCATGGTGTTAAAAGAACATGTTTGCTGACTCCATACTGGAGCTGAGCTGGGGTAGCCTGGGGAGGCTACACGTCCAGCATTGGCCTGAGAGGAGGAGCTGTGGTTTCAGGTGGCCTTTTCTTTATCTTTGATCCTCAAGTTTTAAGCTCAAACAACCCTCAAAAAACTTGCAGCTCTGCTGAAGCCACTCCCTTCCACCTGGTTGGAGGCTGAAACCTTGAATTCATCGCGATTTAGATACAAAAGGATCGACCCACCCCGGGTTGCTCAAGAGCGTCAGGAAAAAAGGTTAGTTTGAGTTTTAAAAAATTATTAACCTTTTCCCCCTCGCTTTTCATTTTCATGCGGTGCTTCTGCATTTCTGAGGTGCCCGAGAAGTGCCCCACTAGCAAGAGAAGATCCTTCCTCACACTAAGTTTCTGGCCTTACTCGCAGAAAGAAACATCAGCTATTTCATTTCCTTGGTCTCCTGAGGTTTCTTGCCCAGCTGATCTTCTGGATACTTTTCCCAAACCAAACCTGACTTCTGATCCATTGGAATTTCACTCATGAAATTAGTCCCATCCCTTTGAACTGCCACCTATATTGCAGGAGGGATCCCATCCTCTAAAATGGAGTTCCTGTCAAAGAAATCCATTCATGGGTGGCATTTTCAGGATCCAGGGCTGGAATGTAGAATGGAGAAAAATGTCAATAAATGACAAAGCAGATGCTGGAGTTGAGGACAATTCCCAGTTTCCCGTTACACTAAAAACTAGGCCTTAAATGGGGCTGGGGGGGAGGTGTCTCTTAATTTCCATCCAGTGCTAGGTAATTGAATAGAAGGGACCAGTTTCTGTAAGTGCATTCGCCATACAAAGAGGCACACAAATAATAGCAACGTAAGAGAGGTGACATCTCCAAGCCTCTTAGGAGACTAATTCTATAACGACAGTAATTCAGCATAATGCTTTCATGAATACAGATTAGACTAATGCAGGTTTTTAAAGTTAGGCTGCTTATTCTTGCTGATCTTAATGTAAAGAAGTGTCTGGTCTGGGAAGGCATCACATTCCCAGCTCCAATTTGCATGACTGGAGCAGGAGCCCCTCAGCTCAACGAGACGCCTGGGCAATCTTCTCCGACGCCAGCTTTTATTTGAGGTTATCCACAAGAGCTGGGATAATGAGGAGGCCGGTGGGGCGAAGCCTGCATGCAACTTACAAGGAAATAAATATCTCCCCCTCCAAAGAAAGTCAATTTCCAGCATTCCGAAAAGAGCAGCAAATGTATATTTTGCAGAGACAGGTGTTATTATTATGACATGATGTATGTAGCACCCTTTGAGGGCCTCTGGGCATGTTAGAAAATTACAAGCCATTAGAGAAGGGAGGAGCGCAGTGATTTTTGCTTCACCGAGGGAGCGTGCAAATATTCTCTTTGGGAATTTGCAAAGGCACAGATTTGGGTTTGAGTTTGCAGTGTGTAGGTACATCACGCTCCCCTCGGTTTAGTGGGCTGTGTGGGGTTTGATATGAACCACATGTTCACTTGACACACTGCTGGGCCATGATTCCCTCAAGAGACTCACGTTAAACTCTCTCAAAGGGGGGATTTGATAGGTGCTTTCAACTCCCTGAAAGGGGGTTCCAAAGATGATGGATCTAGACTGTTCTCGTGGTAGAAGATGACAGAACAAGGAGCAGTGGTCTCAAGTTGCAGTGGGGGAGGTTTAGGTTGGATATTAGGAAAAACTTGTTCACTAGTAGGGTGGTGAAGAACTGGAATGGGTTACGTAGGGAGGTGGTGGAATCTCCTTCCTTAGAGGTTTTTAAAGGTCAGGCTTGACAAAACCCTGGCTGGGATGATTTAGTTGGGGTTGGTCCTGCTTTGAGCAGGGGGTTGGACTAGATGACCTCCTGAGGTCCCTTCCAACCCTGAGATTCTATGAAACCATCCCTCATGGGTCAATTTGGAGCTTCAGCATTTGAAGTATGTGCCTCTCCGAGATGAATTAAAGGAGCAGCTCCCTTGGCTAGTACCAATAGTAGGCTCTTATCTGTAATGTGAACCAGCCACTGTGCATCATATGGTAGGTCTACACATCAGCTGGGAGGTGTAATTCCCGGCTCCGCTAGACATACATGCACCAGTTCTGCTCAAGCTAGTGTCCTAAATATAGCAGCGTGACAGCTGCACCCAATACAATCCTGCCCGCTCCCCTGGGTACATAGTTGGGTGGCTTGCCCAGGGCACTGTGGCCATTTCTTTTCAGCACACTAGCTTGAACAGAACTAGCATGTGTACATCTGCCTGAGGTGGGAATTACACCTTCCAGCTGTTGTGCGGGCATGTCCCTGGTGAGCCTTTCGACGAACCTGGTTTAAAGTTAGCGACAAAACTGCACATTTCACACTGCCTTGTAAACTATTACATTTCACACCACTTTGTTCGCTACCAACATGCAACCACCTCTGGGGAGGGAAGATCATACCGACCATTATCACCATGCACAATACCATAATTTTAGGACAAGAAGGTATAGAACATTGTATCCAGCTGATAAAACAGGATGGAAGCAGGAAGAACATAATTGCTTAGGATACCACTAACTTTGGCAAAGGCTGAAAGTGTGAAAAGACATGTATTTGTCTGTCCTGTTACTTAGTTTTAGGTATACAAATTGGCTTCAAGAGAAAGGGATTATTTCAATGATTTCCTAACAAAGTTTCTTCTTTTTTTCTACTCCATACCCATAACCCCCAAGACTTTTATTGCTGCCTAGAGTAGCTGCACCAGATAAAAATACCTCACTGTCCACTTTTCAAGTGTTAGCATACGCACACATCGATCATTTGGTGACTATTTACGTGCTTGATTTGCAGGGAAATGTAGACATTTTCATTGACAAACATGGCTGTTTGTGAGAAAAGCGGTTAACGTTCGCCGCAGGCTAAGAGAGTTGTTTTAGAGAACATAATGTTGAACTTGGAAAAAAAAGGAACAAAAATGTAATTATTTCTGCAGGGGTGAAAGGGGAAAATAGTGGGTTTTCTGCCTCCAGAAATGACCTTCCATTTTTTGGTTGAGAAATACAAAGAAGAAACACACAATGTAAACAGACAAGATAGACATGGAGTAGGAGGGGAAACAGAGGAGAAATAATTTGCCTAATGTTAGACAATAGAGCAGTCGCAGAGCCAGGAACAGAATGCAGATTTCCGGAGGCTCCATTCAGCAATCTAGCGACTAGACCAGCCGATCTCTGTGATAGGCTCCAGGAGTGAGAACTTCAGAGCCATGGGGATAAATGTCTTTCGTCCCCAGCTTTTAGAACTACAGTGTCAGGCTGTCACCAGTTTGAACCTCCCCGCTCTCAGCTATCCCAGCCAGAGATAGGTGCTATCTCAGACAGACCAGCTTACTATTATTTAACTCATTATAGCTTGGATCACACGCACACACGCACACACACACACCCCCCTAAGATCTTCCAGGAAAACCTCCAATGGAAACAAAATGGATTTCACATACCCAGGGTCAGGCAATCTGACAGCATGTGAGCCCCCTTGCAAATTTCCTGAAGTACATGTGTTGTCCAAAGTGCACACAGATGGAATCTCCATCCCTGGAGATTTAAGAGCAGGTTAGACAAACACCTGTCAGGGATGGTCTAGACAATACTTAGTCCTTCCATGAGTGCCGGTGACTGGATTAGATGACCTCTCAAGGTCCCTTCCGGTCCTACAAGTCTACGATTCCTTTCTGAATGATTATCTTGGCAAGTAATGACACCAGGGATCACGGATGTGTGCGCGCAAGTGTAATTCACCCAGTCTGGCCCTGCCAGCCAGAATTCTGCACTTGGAACAAAGAGCAGCCGTGAGCTCTCAGCAGTTCAGCTCTCAGGGGTACGAAGGTAGGCCGAGCAACTCTTGCAGCGTTACAGTAAAGACACGTCATTATAGTGCTGTGTTGGTTTGATTCCACCCCACCCCCTGGCTAGGGGAGTAATTTACACCTGTGCAACAGGGTGTAGAAATAACGAGGAGTCCAGTGGCACCTTAAAGACTAGCAGATTTATTTAGGCATAAGCTTTCATGGGTAAAAAACCCGCTTCTTCAGATGCATGGAGTGAAAATTACAGATGCAGGCATAAATATACTGGCACATAAAGAGTCAGGAGTTACTTTAGTGGAGAACCAGTGTTGAAGGCCAATTCAATCAGGGTGGATGTGGTCCAATCCCAATAATTGATGAGGAGGTATCAATACCAAGAGAGCGAAAATTGCCTTTGTAGTGAGCCAGCCACTCCCAGTCCCTATTGAAGCCCAAATTAATGGTACTAACTGATGTGGTGTTAACGCATCAGCCACACCTTCAGGGGCTCATTCACCTGCACATCGACTAAACTGATATATGCCATCATGTGCCAGCAACATTGGCCAAACTGGACAGTCTCTACATAAAAGGATAAATGGACACAAATCAGGCATCAGGAATGGTAACATACAAAAGCCAGTAGGAGAACACTTCAATCTCCCTGGACAGTTAACAACAGATATAAAAGTAGCCATCCTGTGACAAAAAACTTCAAAAACAGACTTCAAAGAAAAACTGTAGAGCTACAATTCATTTGCAAACTTAACACCTCAGTTGATTTTGTGGATACAGACTAACACAGCTACTCCTCTGATAAAGGGTGTAGAAATGATGCCCTTCTGATCTAGGGGTGTTTTACACTCACTTTGCAAAAGAGTAATTAGGGTGCCAGGTAGTGGAGAATCTGGCTCCCTTTGCACCTTATTTATAAAATGGGGGGATGCCTGCCTCAGAGGGCTGATGTCAGACTCAAAGTCTTCAAAACGCTTGGAGATCCTCCAAGTAAATGAGCTAGCCCAGTGCTTCTCAACCAGTGGGCTGGGCACAAAAGGCAAGCCGGGGTGTGTGAAGCACTGAAGAGGTTATTGCAGCCTACAGCAAAGGAAGTCTCCCTCCCACATGCCGGCCATTGTTAGCATGAACGCATTTTTTAGTCTCACTTCTCTGGTAATGTAAGGGGGTCATGAAGACTCTTGACTTTGAATAAGGGGTCACCAGCCTAGAAAGGTCAAGAAGAAACATCATCCTAGGAAGTTATTTTTCCTTCTCAAAGGCGACAAGTTCAGCTACTGATTTTCTACCTCCCTCCTGCCACTGCCACTTGATGGTCAGGTATGTGGGCAGGTGATTTGCTTCCACAATTACCTTCAAGCCAGCTTCTTTTACAGCCCCTCTTCCCATGCATACACTCGTACAGGCAGGCCTCAAAAGAGAAGAGCAGATAAAGTAGTGGGGCAGGCCGGAAAGCAAGAATTCCATTGTGCGAAATATTTGACAGTTTCACCATTCGTTCCCGGTTCCATGTGGAACCAACCCAAGACTTTTCAAAGTATTTTTTTTTTTAAATAAGAGCAAGAGGAACCACAGATTCAACTGCCTCTTCTGCCTGGCATATTTCAATGCCTGCCCTGACCGCTAGGCTATTGGCTATGCTGAAGTGTTTGTGTGGGGGAAGAATCTCTCTCTCTCATTTTGACCCAGGAATTCCATCCTGGACCTGAGAAAGCTTCTCAATAAAAGTTGAAACTGTCACACTTCAGGGCCTCTGCAGCTGTATTCACCCTCTTTGGCCCAGGAGAGGTACCCACGCTCAGGCTTTTAGTTCCCCTGGCCGTTGCCTCCCTTGGGTGGAGACCCATGTCTCTCTCCCTTCTGACCGGTGTATTTCAAGACTGAACAGTTCCCTCCCTACACGGATATTCCCCAGCAAGACAGATGGCCTAAAGAGGCCTCCTTGCATTCCCTTCAGTGGCAGCAACCAGTGTAATTCCCAACAGTTAAGTTACCACACCGTTCTTTCTAAGCAAGTACAATTATTCTTAAGGTAAAAGCATTACCGAGAAAAGAATGAAAAAACCCACCACACATGCTAATAAGCTTACTAGAGATCACCCCAACTCCAAAATGGGCCCGATGAGCAGGCTTTCTAGTCTCACCTGGGGGCATCCCTATGATCCCAAGTTCACAACATCCTTTGTCTACTGATTACCTGCTCCTGGAAATGCCAGATCAAAGTCCTGAAAAACTCCTGAAAAATTTAGTCCATCCTTTATATTGTTCTTGCTCTGAACAATCTGTTTCTCTCCTCAGGGCTTAGCTGATTTCAGAGAGGCAAATTTGCATTTACCGCCTCACAAGTACTTTCTAGGCAAGCCACTCTACATATTTTCCCAAACTGTTCTTGGAAGTTCATAATGCTTCCCAGAGATTGCATTAATCATGTCTTCCTCCTAAAGAAGGACTACTATACAATCTCAAAATAATGCATTAACATTTGCGTGTTTAATACAACCAACTACTTAAACTTAATTCAATAAGGTTTGTCCAGGAAATTGAACATCTGTCAGACACCAACCAATATGTTTCTGCAAAAAGTTTCAGTTTTGATAAATTCTGACAAAATATTTTGTCAAAAAGTTCCCAATCAGCTCTAATAAATAGGACATGAGTAGCGCCTAGACCCCACACTGGCCTTCTTCCAAAGAGTGAATTTCAGAGCAAGGGTTGTAAAATTGGTTCCCAGTTAAATTTTGACACTGATCTTGTTAGTTTCAAGACAACCACTTAGAGCTTATGTGCTCCATTCTCAAGAGAGCCACAAAACTGTTTAATGGTCACTAGGTTAGACCTGCCCCTTGACTTCCCAAGCAGAAGCCATATGGGAAAAAGACATGGAGCTAAATTCTGATCTCAGCTACACTAGTGTGTGGTAAGTCTGAAGTAATTCTACTGAAATAGATGGAGCTTTTCCAGAGTTACAGTGGGGTACCTGAGAGCAGATTTCAGCACATTGTTTCCACAGCAACAGATGATGCTAACTTAATTACCAAGGATGGAAAATAATTCCAGCATCAGTTCAAGAAAAAGGAGAAGATGGACTAGCTGCGATAAGGCCCTTGCTCAAACACAGATAACTTAAAAGATTAGCCAGACAGACAAGCCTAATGCTCGCTGTTGAATGGAAGTCAAATAGATGGCTCAATACCAGCGTCAGATTTTTTTTTTTAATACGTTATTTAAGGATTTAAATCTTGAAAGGCTCTGTGTCCCAACAGGCCTCCTAATGTAATTCATATTAGTTTGGAGACTAGATACCGCAGGTGGTAAAACGCAGACATTACTGAAGCATTAATATAAGGCCCCCGTGTTGCATCAAAAGATTTTGCATAATGTTACTAGAACTGAATAGTCATGAATACAGCCAATTCTTTTTTTACACACACATATTATATATATATACACACACACACATATACACACACACACACATATATACATACATACACACACACACAGGATTTGAGAGGAGAGGAAAGTGAAGGTCTTTTCCCAACACATTGTTTTAGCACTTTGGCTCTTGTACCTTTTCTATAAAGAGCTATACATGCCATACACACGCCATTTCCGATTTGCCGTTAATCTGTCTCTGTATTAAATACAGGAATAGAGGGGCAAGGCACAATTGGCTTTCATCCATCTTTGCACTTCTTGTATCGTGGGGCTGTTTGGAGGCCGGGGTGGCTCCTGTTGAACTCAAAAAAAAAATTCAGGTTTTTGTGTTTTTTAAAAAAAAGTCAGTATTGAGTTATTAATGAAAATGGAAAAAACAACGAGGAGTCCTTGTGGCACCTTAGAGACTAACAAAATGTATTTGGGCATAAGCTTTCATGGGCTAAAATCACTTCATCAGATGCATGGAGTGAAAAATACAGAAAGCAGTATTTCACTCCATGCATCTGATGAAGTGGGTTTTAGCTCTCGAAAGCTTATGCCAAAATACATTTGTTAGTCTCTAAGGTGCCACAAGGACTCCTCGTTGTTTCTGCTGATACAGACTAACAGGGCTACCACTCTGAAATCTGTCATAATGAAAATGGATTTTTTTCATAAAACTTTCCATTTGTCAAAAAGACATTTTCCATGGGGCGGGGGAGGGAGGGAGAACCAAACACATTACCAGGGCAATTCTCCAACCACTTTCAGTGAATAAAGCAACAGAGGACTAGATTCACCACTGCCTTGGTCCAGTGTCAGGCACATTGGTGTAACACCGATTTCAGTGGCGTTTGGCACAGAATCAGACTTAAGCAATGGTGATAAAACTACTGGGCTAGGTTCACAACGTTTAGTAACTGCATAGTTTTTACAGCAGAACCCATGAATAGAGCAATTGGACACGAGGAAACGCTGCTTCCAGTGGAATACAGTGAATGTACTGAGCTGACAATGCACTGTGGAGTGACAATGGTAGTCCTCTTTATTCTGAGCTAACCAACCGCATCAAAAATAATTTGCTCTGTGTGCTTGGGTATCGCTTTAAAACCTTATGCTGCTCCTGTCCCACCTGGGATCCCAGGCACTGCTCAGTCCCAGACGCCACCAGTCTCAAGGAAGACCATCAGTTGTTTGAAACTATCTTGAGCCTCTTGTCATGGTTGAACTCCTTGACAAGACCCCTGGGAAGCAGAACCTCCTCGGTTATTTAGCTAAAAGACAACTTAATCTTTATTCCTTTCCATCCTTAGCACAGATCTTCCCAAATGGTCCATGTTTCACAGAACACACATGATATTTAGAGGTTAGCTATGTGACGCTGGCCAACCAGTGCCAGTTCATGCCAGAGTCCAGGTGTTGCATTATCTTCCCTTTGCGTTGGGCTGAAAACTAGAATAAAGGGGTCTTGCTGTTTTAACTGCTTTGTTAAATTAGCCTTTGAAATAACAACTATAAGCCAACTCTAAGAATGACGTCTGGCCATCCTTTGTGCCTCCGGACTGCATCGTCCCTCAGAGCCTGATTATGAGACAATGATTCAATCTAATCTCTCAGTTTTATTGCAATACCAATAAGGAAACCTGCCAGTCAGCCAACTGTTCACAGTGTATTAGTGCATTAGCCTCATCAAAGCAACAGCATTTTTAATGCTTCAAGATGGCAAAGCAATAGGGTGGGTGACCGCTAATGGCATCATCTTTGATATTCTATTAGACTGAGCATAGCTCACCACAGGAATGAGGGATGGGGGTGGGGAACTATAAAAGACTTCAGGGTTACGATTTACCACGGTTCATGCAAACTAAGGATGGGCCTTAATCAAAGCCACATAGCTGAACAATCCAGTTCTCAATCTGAAGTGAGATTATAAAGCCAGAAGGGATCACTGTGATCATCTTGTATACCACAGGCCATAGGACTGTACTGAATTAATTCCTGACGGAACTGGAGCAGACCTTTTAAAAGACAAATCCAGTCTTGATAAAAAAAAGTTGCCATTGATGGAGATTCCACCACAAGCCTTGCTAAGTTGTTGCAACGGTTTATTTTATTTTTTAAATAGTGAGGGTAATTATTGGGCCTTATTTCTATTTTGAATTTATCTGGCTTCAACTTTCAGCCATTGGATTTTAGCCTGCTAGATTGAAGAGCCCATTATCAAATGTTTGTTCCCCATGTAAGTACATATAGACGGTAATCAGCTCACCCCTGGTGTGGCTCTGTATTTCATAGCTGGAGTCTATGTCTGTAATGGGCCAAACCTAAACTCCAGATCCAAAGACCTCAGAATTTGGAGGCCAGGAGGGTCCAAATCCACCAGAGTCTGCTTGGGCTTTTTTTTCCTGCTTGGGCTGTTCTGCAATTTTTTTTGATCCCCAGCCTTTGAAACTGGGTTTGAGTGAAGTCCAAAACTAAGCGAAGGTCGATTGATTTCCAGATAAGCCATGAACTGGCCTAGTTCACTGAAAACTGGGCCCGAATCCTCAAGAGGCTCATAAACCGTAAGGTCCCAAAATTAAAGTCCATTACCACAACACAGAAGTACATACTAAGTACTAGCTCTTCTAACCCACACAGCTCTCTTCGTCAGTCCCGGTCTGCTCAGCCTTCTGTCTCTGGCTTCCTTTGGTCAGCATCACCCCCTTCTGCAGGAGAAGGCTGCATATTTATACTGCCGTCCTTCGAAGCACTCCCGCTGATTGGCTGGGTGAGAAAGAAGCCCTGCCCTACCCGACACTACAGTGCTCCTGGGCCCTTAAAGGGACAGAGTCCTGGGTGCTTCCCTTCTAGCTACTAATTCCCTGGGACCCCTTCCTCTCTTACAGCTTCAGGCATTTCCTGAGTCTTTGGAATGAACAATGTTCCTCTAATGGGGTGGTCTGGTCCCTCTCAGCCTAGGAGACTTTGGTTCAATTCTCAGCTTTACAGCTGGGCGTGCTTGGGTAAGTCACGTCACCTTCCTCTGCCTCAGTTTCCCCATCTGTAAAATGGGGGAAATGATTCAGACCTCCTTTGTAACATGCTTTGATACCTAAGAGCTGAGTATTACTATTAAAAATGTGTTTAACTTTAGGAATACGTTTACATCTCTGGACTTAAACACATGCTTAAGTACTGTCCAAAATAGGGATGGACTTAATTAGGAGCTCTACTTTCCTGAACACCTGCACTAAACAGCTTGCTCTGGAGGAATCTATCCCAGGTTTTTACAGCTGGCCAAGCGTCCACCAGGACAGGTATTTGGGGGGGGGGCTTATCGTGCGAGCTATGTAGATACCGACCGGCCTTGGTATTCTCAATAGCGCTTTACTTCAACACTCAGACTTTGTTAATTCTTTCTGAGCTCTGGACAGTATGTGTGTTGCGGGGAGCGCGGGGGGAAAGAAACAAAGCAAAACTCATCATCTCTCAGTGTCTGTCCATTACTAAAGCAAAGGGAAGGGTGAGATTGAATTAGCAGGCCAGCGGAAAAGGGGGATCCTTGTGTCTGGAGCACAGAACAAAACGGGGGCTGGATTCACACATGTGAGAGCATCTCCCACGCTTGCCCATTCTACGGGTTTGTCGTTTCCTCAAAACTCATGTGAGCCAAGCACGGTGTCGGCTTGAATTATTCATGAGTGGAGGAGTTTTGACAAGAGGCTTTTCAGAAAAAGAAAAGACAGAGTTGATACAAGATGGCGGCAGCTGAGTGTCCAGACTTTGCTGTTATCAGGGTCGGAATTTAGGGGGTCAAGGGGTCACAAGTTCCTGAAGCTCTTGCGTGGAGATGCACCAAAAGGGAAAGCAGAACGCTTTGCCTTCTAGAGTGGCTTGCAGCAAAGGATCTCAAAGCACATAATTCAATCTCACAACCCTCCTGGGAAGCGGGTGAGCTATAGGATAATTACCCCATTTGCAGATGGGTGAACTGAGAAACAAACAGCATTATCAAAGGCGCTCTGGCTGCTTCAAGTTGGGCATCCAGAAATTAAGATACCCAAAATGAAAAAAAAAAAACCAAAAAACCTTGCTGTTGAATGCTGGCCTAAGTGACTTGTCCGAGGTTACACAATGAATCAGGGGTGCACCTGGGATTTGCAAAGCGGAACCTCAGCTGAAGCCCCTGCTCTTCCCAGGACATTACATTTCCTCTCAGCAGTCCAATGGCAGAGAGTAGGACTGACCCTCATCTCTCTACTCTGTTGAACTTCATTACTATGTGTAACCCCCGCCCCCGCACGGTGTTCCTTCCAGGAACTAAATCCAGCCCTTCGCATCGTTCACTTGCTCCCCACAGCTGCAGAGGAGGGTCTTATTAATGACATGGTGCTCTCTCTGGAGAGGAAGGCAGATATCATGCTTCGTTTCCTTTTCCCCTACTCACCTCTATGCCTTCTCTCACTGCTTGACCCCTCTCAGGTCTCTGAGTGCACCCTCACGTATTAAGTCTCTTGCCTTCACCTGCCCTGGGGTGGAATCTGTGATCCTTCCTCTTTGGGACCAGATCTCAGGCTACAGCCTCCTGTCCTTTGCACCACCTTCCTGACTCAGCCCACCATGCCTCCAGCCCTCTGCTCCTACCTATCCTTTGTTAACAGACTTCTTGGTGTGATGTAGGTTTTTATACTGAGCCCATCGTGATCCTTTCCTACACAGACACTGTAGCACACATTTCAAAATGTAGCATGAATAAATTATAGGATCCTCCATGATTAGAGCTGCTCAAATTATCTGGTACACGCAGTGGCCCTGATCCTGCAAACACACAGATGCTGCTTCATTTTACACGTGTCTAGTCCCATTGCTGTCAGAAGCCAATTAAGTAAAGGACTTAAGCACATGCTTAAGTCCTTCTCTATGGAGGATGGCACTTAAGCACTTGCTTCAGCCCTGTTTTGAATACAGATGCTTTTCTGAATCAGGACATCAATGGCACTCCGAGTGCATGAAGTTAAGCATGTGCTTAAATGTTTTCAGAACTAAGGCAAATATCTGTTAGCAGATTTGCAGGGCCAGCTGTAACATTTGTGCCACCCAAAGCAGCGTGCTGAATTGCCGCCGCGGCCGGCTTGAGGGCGGACCTGCCGCCGAATTGCCGCCACGGCCAGCCGGACTGCCACCCCTTCCGCATTGCCGCCCCAAACACCAGCTTGGAACACTGGTGCCTGGAGCCGGCCCTGCAGATTTGCCCTCTTTTTGGGGAGTAAACCATTCCCAAGTCCATCCAGATTTTCTTTTTAAGCTTCATCATTTTCAAAGCAAGGTTTGTTTGAGAACTATTGTGGTGTGTGATTGATTAGATAAGTCACGGATCTTGTTTATGCTCCTGACTGGATAACTGAAGCTTTCTAAACAATGAGGTAAAGGTGATTGAAAATTGGTTAACATTTTCTGTCATATTTTTGGAAAATGTTTCTTGAAAATCATTGAAATTTGATAAACTATCAGCTAGCTCCATAAATATGGAGCAAATATCTCTATAATTTGTCAGATGCATAGTTGTTTGCACTTACAGCTGATAAAAAATGAAAACAAAGACTATTTAGATGAGTTAAATGTATTCAAGTTGTCAGGGCCTGATGAAATACACCCTAGGGTTCTTAAGAAACTAGCTGAAGCAATCTCAGAACGATTAGTGATTATCTTTGGGAACTCATGGAGGATGAGCCATATCCCAGGGGGCTGAAGAAGGGCAAACATAGTACCTATCTTTAAAAAGGAGAATAAAGACGTCCCAAGAAATTATGACCCAGTCAGCATAACTTCAATAACTAGAAAGATACTGGAACAAATTATTAAACATTCAGTTGCTAAGCACCTAGAGGATAATAGGATTATAAGGAATAGCCAGCATGAATTTGTAAAGAACATATAATGACAAATCAACTTAATGTCCTCCTTTGACAGCGTTACTGGCCTAGGGAATAGGGAGGAAGCAATAGACATGATGTATCTTGATTTTAGTAAAGTTTGACACTGTCCCACATGACATTCTTGTAAACAAACCAGGGAAATGTGGTCTCGATGAACGTACTATAAAGCGGGTGCATAACTGGCTGAAAGACGATATTCAAAGAGTAGTTATCAATGGTTCACTGACAAACTTGGAGGGTGTATCTAACAGGATCCTTCAGGAGTCAGTCTCGGGTCTGGTACTATTCAATATTTTCATGAATGACCTGGATAATGGAGTGGCAAGAACGAGGTCATTGTTCATCTCTACTCAGCACTAGTGATGCCTCAGCTGGAGTATTGTGTTCAGTTTTGGGTGTCACGCTTTAGGAAAGATGTGGACAAACTGGAGACAGTCCAGAAAAGAACAAAAATGATAACATGGTTTAGAAAACCTGACCTATGAGGAAAGGTTAAAAAAGCTGGGTATGTTTAGTCGGAAGAAAAGAAAATGGAGAGGGGATCTGATATGTTACGGGGCTCTTAGAAAGCGGACAGTGATCAACTGTTCTCTGGGTTCACTGAAAGTAGGACAAGTAGTAATAGGCTTAATCTTCAGCAAGGAAGATTTAGGTTAGATAATGGATAAACTTTCTAACTATAAGGATAGTTAAGCACTGGAATAGGTTACCCAGGGAGGTTGTGGAATCTCCATCATTGGAGGTTTTCAAGAACAAGTTGGACAAACTTTACCTGTCAGGGATGGTTTAGATATACTTGGTTCTGCTTTAACATTGCGGGGAGGGGGAGAACATTAGATTAAGTTTCAAGGTCTCCAACAGCTCTACATTTCTATGAAAATTTCCACTTTCACCTTTTCCAGAAAGTTTCCAAAAATGTCCATCAAAACTCTTTTGAGTCCCTCTCTATAGCTAGGGTTTTTTTTAAAAAAAAGGTAAAAACTCTTTCATGAAAAGTTTGAAAAATTTGAACAGCTGTATTTGTGATGCAATTTGAGATTTGGTGGATTCACGAGCATTGTAATGACAACCAGGTCACTAGTATATCAAATAATAAGATGCCCCAAATATAGTTGGTTGAAGGGGGTGGGGAAGATCGGGGGGGGGGGGGGGAGTTTGTGAAAATGTTTTTAAAATTGCAACCAGCTCTATAATTGGTCAAAATATAGGGGTGGGAGTGGCATGAAAATTTCACCCAGTTGTTTCTAAATATTTAATTTTGACATCTAAATTTTTGCCCACCAAAATTCCAGTTTTCAAAATTTCTTCAGAATTAAAAGCATTGCAGCCAACTCTTACCCTGAGTCAGTGTGCTGTTCTCCAGCTTAGTAACAAAACAATGTGTTCTTTGTTTAAGAAAACACTTTTTGACCAGCTATATCTAGGTGTCCATTGCTTCCCAACGCCAATTGCATGGTCTTACTTCTGTTACCCTTCTGTACAAGTTCTTATCCTGTCCTCATCACTGTAGCATCCAAGTGTCTTCCAGTTGTGCACTGAGTGTCATGACTAACATCTGTCACATTAGTTCATTCTCTCTCTCAACCTCTCCCCAGGGATAGAATTGTGTGCACGCAGCACAGTGCTTTGTTTTGGTAGGGTTTTGTTTGGTTAAGTGTCTGTGCTGCTGTCTGTTTATGTGGAAGAAGGCAGCTTGGAGAAATTTACCTTGCACTTTGAGTGGAAGGTGGAGAGGGTTGGGCTGGTCCTTAGTTCCTGGGAGAGTTTGCACCACACTTTTGGACCAGCCCTGAGAAAACTCCATCTCCTGCACAGACAAGCTTTACCCTGATGGTGAACCCTTGTCCTTGCTTAAACCAGCATCTAATCTTCACTCATCATAGAAGATTAGAGTTGGAAGAGACCTCAGGAGGTCATCTAGTCCAACCCCCTGCTCATCAAGGTCTGTCATCTCTTAGGTTCAGTTCCGCAATGAGCTTCATGGAGGTGGAACCTCGCAGCCATCTGGACCACCATGGATTTCATTGGGGCTCTGTGGGGAGGGGGGGGCAGGGACCTCCCACTCAGAGTAGCTTGCAAAGTTTTGGAAGTAAGGTGGTCCCGTGGGTAGGGCCCTAAGCGGAGACTCTAGAGACCTGGGTGCCCTCCTTGGCTCTGCTGCTGATTATGTGAGTTTTGCAAGTCATGTTTCTGTTGATCCTCTTCTTGTCTGTTAAAATGTTAGGCTCTAAGGGACACAGGCTCTCTCAGTGTGTTTGTAAGATGGGGACTGTTGTGATAATAGGGCCTACAAATTTACCCTAATGGTGAATTTAATAGTAAGAAGTGAGTGAAAATCCATAAGATGTCACAATAACCTATAACTAGAAATGTTGATGGGAAAAGGTGCACAAGTGTGACAGACTGAATTAATCCGCCCAAAAAGGCCTATCAATGCAGCTAAAGGCCTGGGTTAAGATTATGCTAGATAAACAATACAACCATGGAACCAGGAATTAGTGAACCAAAATGAGTGTGTCAGAAAATAAGCCTAATTGGTGGACAAAATAACGAGGGGATAGGCTATTCTGCCCAACACGCCTGTTTGGGTCCTACTGATGGGAGCTTCATCATCATGGCTGCCACCCCCAGCATTTCCTGGGACCACTGGCCCTTTGCCATCATGATCCTCGGAGATACCGTGACCAGACTGGGGCTGAGAAAGGGACCAGATGGCATCGCCACCTCTACTGGCTCCAGCTGAGTCCTGCCATGGTCC
The DNA here is from genome assembly GCA_033296515.1 of Macrochelys suwanniensis. NCBI lineage: Eukaryota > Metazoa > Chordata > Testudines > Chelydridae > Macrochelys > Macrochelys suwanniensis. The sequence goes on from CM065796.1 coordinate 13,500,545, forward strand.
TGAGCAAACTGAGGTCTCTGTATACCAAATCCCAGACCTCACTGTTGAATGTTGGGCAGTGACTGGGTCATGTTAATGCCTATGGCCCATTTAAATGAATACAACAGGCCCTGATCCCTTCAGTGGGGCCTGTGGGCTACTGCAATATCAACAGTAGTAAGCGACTGCAAATCCTATGGAGCAGCCATCATTTGCTGGATGGCAAGGGCCATGCATCTGTCTGGGACTCTGTAATTAATTCAGCATAAGAGAATAGTCCCATGCAGTGTGCATCTCCCATTTCCTGCCTCAAGTGCACAAATAAAGCACCAGAACAAAACACAGATGCAAAAAGGAATATAATACAATATGATCACTTTCCCCTGTACAATTGGCTGCTCCGCCCCATAAAATCAATCTAAAGATAGGCACAACACATTAAATGAATGTCACAATCATCTCAAACACACCTGCGCTTGGAATTAAAAACGATAGTGGCATTTGGGTCCTCACATTTCCATAGCTCTCTGCAGGATCTCAAACTGCTGTAACTCAACTAACACAACAGCGCAGCCCGCCCTGAACTGGAAAGCAGCAGCAGCAACGCTGCACTCCTGATTTAAACAAATAATTATCTCCCATTGTCAAGAACACTAATAACAATAATCATGCTTAGCCCTATATAGCACTTTCCCAGGGTCCACTCACGGCACTTCCTGCTGGCCTTCCTGGGGATTAGCTCTGCTAGGTGCTGCCTTCCTCTGGTAGTGCTCTTACCGGACATCCTTTTTCACCCCAAACCACTGTCACTCCCGGCTCCTCTTCATGACTTGACTCTGGCCAGGTCACTATGTGGTTTCCCCTTCCACAGGGGAAAACAAAGTCTTTCCAGAACAAGCTGACCCAGGCAGCCCACTGTACTCTGCCTGGCCTGTGCCACATCCCCACTGGCTGGTTGGGGAACCCAGGCCCACCCTCTACCCCAGGTCCCAGCTCGGGGACCTCTAATCAACAGCCAAGCTCTGCACTCCTATTCCTTGCTGCTGTTCCCCTGAGTCGCCTTCTACCTTCCTGGCTTCTTCCCTCCCGGGGAGTGACTGCAGCCTGCTTCCCTGGGGCCTCCAACTGGTCTCAGCTACTAGGCTTCATACTGGCCCCTCCTGTTCCTGTCCAGCTGAGCACACTTTCAATTAGTGGCCCCTTCACTGCCTAAATCTCTCTCCTGCCTGCTCAATTGGTTCATTGGTCCCACCTGGGCTAATTCAACCCTCTCAGGTCCAGTATGGAGAATACACCCCCAAGCACTGTTCAGCCTGCATCTTAAAGAACTTTATTTTTAGTACTATGTCTGGGGTGTCTAGGACCAGGATCCCTTTTTTCCAGGCACTGTACAAACACAGACCAAAGCCCCTGAGAAAGTCAGGATTATTATTCCCATACCACCAAATGGAGAAATAACCTACCCAGCATCACAGAGCAGGTCAATGATAGAGCCAAGAACTGGACCCAGGAGTCCTGGCTCATACACTGCTGTGCTCCCCACTAGCCCATGCTACCTATCATGCAGCCTCTTTCTACCTGGTGTCAACAACAAGGGATCCCTCTGACCCAGCTCTAGCATGGCACCTGAGTTGCACTGTTGACCTCGAAGGCCATATCTGGGAGTGAGCCCAGGTAGACAGACTTGTGGTAGTTGAGATCACACTAGTATGCTACAAACAGCTATGTGGACGTTGCAGAGGCTCGGGCTAGCCACCCAAGCTCAAACCCACCTGGCCCCCTGGATCCCAGCTTGGCTGGACAGCCCAAGCCTTCTCCATTGCCGGAGCATCCACAGAGCAAGCCTGTTTAGCCAGCCTGGGAAGCTCGCTCCAAGCTGCAGCGTAGGCGTACCCAAACGGATATGCTAATCTTCCATCCTTCTTGCAGTGGGATTTTTGTTTTGCTTTTACGCCCAGTAATAAGAGCAGAGCAAATAAATGAGTTTTGGAAGGGGGGCAGAGGAGGAAGGAGCACCAAGGTTCCCAATTGATTAATGTAATGAAATAATGCCCTCCAAATACTATTTATTTAAACCCCCAGCCCTGCCAATCCACTGCAGAATTACCTTACCCATTATTTCATACGACTCCGCTGTTGATTAGGTATTGAAAAGAATCTTGATGCGGATAATACCACTTAAAAATCTTATTTTCAAAATGACTTGCATTCATGTCACAGGTTGTATTGACATTGGCTTTGGGTTGCTCTGCTCCACATGACATCTGAATTAATCAGAGCACAACAACCGACTTTCTGATTTGCTCAGCTCAACCCTGCAGCAGGCTGCTGTGAGGACTAAGCTTTAGTGCTCGGTGGGTGTGGATCATCTAAGCTTGTGTCCTGTTTCCTGCCCCTTTGCCCCCTGGGAAATTGGATGCTGGCCCCACAGCAGCGATTGTATTTCTCAGCCCCTCAGGGATAAGGGTGGGGGATAGAATGCACTGCTCAGGAGTGCCCCCTGGCTGCAAGGATGAGGTCTGAAGGGGGTTCCACTAGCCCTCTATGCCTAGAAGCAACACTGTCTGTCTTGTCTATTTAATCAGAAACCTCTTGGAGCCAGGGGCTCTCACGATGGGTCCGTACAGCGCCTAATGCAATGAGGCCCTGATCTCAGTTAGAGCCTCTAACTGCTACTGTAATAAATAAACAGTAGGAAGAAAAGAAAGCACTGTGGGAACGTGCAACGCCACCCACTTGGAATGTAAAGGATGGATGGGTAGCACTGCGTGAGCTTGGTGCCCTGGGAAGCTCTCCTGCCCCAGGGGGTCAATGCATGGTCGTCAATGCTGTCACGGGTGGGACTGCATTAAGCCCTTTGAAGCTAACGCCGAGCAGCAAGGGATGTGTCTGCTAGCATTCCTTTATGGAAACATCCCATAGAACTGAATAAAAAATGACAGTAGGGGTTTTTTTTTCCCTGTACCAAGCTGTAGAATGGACCAGGGGATGCCACCCCTGCTATGGAATTCAATCAGATGGTTCCAAAAACCTGTAACAGAAAGGAGATCCATCGCTGCTCCACTCTGTAGGCTTCTGTAGGTGTCTGTAGAGGCCTGAGCTGGTTCCATCTCTATCAAGTCCACAGGACTTTCCCATTCAGCTTCCGCACGCAGAGGTCCCATGGAAGGAAGTGGGGTTCTTGCCCGTCGTTCGAGAGTGGGATGTGGCACCAAACCATTAATGCTCAGCAGTGAAGTCTCCAGGGGAATAGCACCGACAGGAGTTGCAGCTGATTCGGGGTAGCTCTGTTAATCACCTTGGTGAACATTTCCTTGGACATTGCATGGGAGAGGAAGACACCAGTAACTTCCCCAGCTGCTAACCCTCTGAGCTGAGCCAGTGCCAAACACCTGCTGGCTATGTGTCCTCAGACCCAACTCACCCCTCACTGCAGCCCATCACTAGCTGCCAAACCTACATGGAACCTCACCAAAAACGTACTGGGACATGCAAGCCCCTTGTCCGTACCTGAGACCAACTTGCCTCTTCCCCAACCATCACTCAGACCCAATCTCTCAGCAGCTGAACCCACTTCGAACCCCCCAAAACACTCCAAAACCAACCCAGGTGTTGAATCCACCATCCTCCCCCCTCCCATAACAAGCAACCCCCGTAGTGAGCAGAGGAACAAGATCCCTCCCCCACTCCCCCCCCCCCGCAATCACAGTCCCCCTCATGGGCTTGCCCGGTCCTAGCTGCTGAATCCATCTTCCGCCCACCCCACAACTATCCAGTCTACCCCTAACTCCAATGTGCACTCGGCCCCACTCTCAATCCTCCACTCCAGCATGTGCGTGGACCCAGCCTCCACCCAGAGGAGAAACCTTCGCCCCGCAAATCTGACTTTCGCCATGGCTCGTCTCCTCTGCATTGTTCAGCTTATCTGCTGGAACTGCAGGAATCCCAGAAGACCTAACCCCCTGGTGCTTCCACTAGAAAGATACAGGAAATACCCATCTCTGTCCAAATGTGCATTTAACTGGCCAGATCCTGCCCTCTAATCCACCAGTGTTAATCCGGAATAACTGGATTTACACTAGAGGCACGCAGGCCTGGATCTGTGTGGTGCTAAGCATGCTTGGGTGATTTTTTTTTCACCTAAAATAGGCACAATCGGGTTGGCTGAAACATTTTGCAAAATATGTATCAAATTTGCCAGATGGTGTCAGTCAAAAGCAAACAAACTTCAGAGAAAGTCATTTGTTTTGACTTTCTGAAATGGGCATTTTAGGCTTTTCGATGTGGATTTCCCTTCAACTTTAGTCAAACATTTTTATATATACACATAAAAGGCTTTTAAAAACCCTAAAAAGCTAAATGAAATGTTTTGTTCGATATGAAACAAAATGTGTTTTATTTTTGCTGTTCTCCCCAGCAATCTGAAACGTTTTCCTTTGGGTTGGCCCAAAACAATTTTTTTTTTAAATTGTTTGGTTTGGCCAATAGACTGAAAAATTGGTTATGTGGACAGCTCTACCCAATGGCTTGACTCGGAGGAGAGGGCACTCACAAGAGATAATGTAACACCTCCGAGACCCTGACTCTCATAGGGTAGCCACTAGTCCTCTCTACCAATATATTTCATTCCAAAAAGGGACCATTATGAGCATCCAGTCTGACCTGCATAACACAACCCGTGGGGCCTCCATGAATTAATTCCTAATTCAAACCACATAGCTATGGCTGAACAAGTGTAGATCTGTTAGAGATTGTATTAGCCTCCATCAAGTCTAGAGGTGGCTCTTCATGGTCAAGGTATGAAGCACACAGGCCAGCCTTACACAACTCCTTCCCATGTGATCCCCTATGCAGGGGCGTAAGTAGAATTTGTCAGTTTTCAGGGCTTTCAGATTAGTCCAACACCTTTCTCCAGCATTCAATTCACTCCGGAAAAAAAAAAGACTTTACACCCGTGGAAAGAGTTATACAAGAGAGGCGATGACTTGGATTTATCTGAACTCCCTTTCTGGCTTTACTGAGTAAATGAATTGCAGGATCACAGCACTGGTGGATATGAAACTTAATTGGGTTGCATGGTTCCCAGCAAGGACACAATCACTGTCACATACCAGCGCCGAAGAAGACCTTGACACCTGTGAAATAGGGTGATATATGAAACTATCACTGCATGTGATAAACCCTATACAGCCCCAATTTGAACTTTATTTGGTTGTATTTTAGAACCCCCACTGACATTCAGTATTATGTAGTTCATTGAATCCACTGTGTTCGAATCCTTGATATCCTACATTTACAGGTGCTAGCCCTTTAAAATTCCTCCGCCACTGAAAGGAAGCTCAGTCTTATTCAGTGGAATTTATTCTGCAGGGCAGGAGAATTTTTTAAAGCGCAGGGTCTAGAACAAACCCTATAGACTGTCATATGTAGGGTAGGCCTGTATTTTTAGTTACGGTCTTTTCCCACCCCTCACCCTCCTACTTGCAATTTCAGACACTGACATTTTTCTTTATGGAAGTTCCTCTGTCAATAAAAATGGCTCGGATTATCCTCTGTGCCAAGTTTCTGCTGGACACAGCAATGGGATAAGGGTGAAGGGGCATCAGGGAGCTTCTTATGACTCCCCAGGGGGCTGCTGTGCTTACGACAGCTGGCAAAGGTGCCCAAAGGACCACACGCCAGCTGGGGTTAGCCAGAGCACAGCATGCTTTGGACACCTCCCTGCCCACTACCAGCCTTCTCATGCCTGGGGAGATCTCAGCTGGTCAGATCTGGCTGCATTTGGGTCCCCTTTTCCATTAGAGTGCTGCAAAAGGCTAAACACACCAGCGAATCCACTTGATGTCACTGAAGGAAAACTGCTGTGATCATTAAATATATTCCTGAAAGCTGGAAATCTGTTACATCACCTACTGCCGTAAGTCCCTCTACCAGTTCTGGAGTGATCCTTAGTTGCTGAGACTTCCATGAATCTATCCTCTCCAGCTTCTCCAACCTCTCTAATCAGTCCATTGGTGGATCCCATTGGAAGCCTTCTTGCCAGGCTGGTTTCAGATGTTGCCTGGTTGCTGGAGGGATGCCATAGAAGGCAAACCATCTCCATGGGTCATTTCGATGCTGAGGGATCAGCAAACTCCAAGAAACATTTTGTCAGACTTTTCCCAACCAGTTCTACTGGGCACACCTGTTGGCTTTATGGAGGGCTGCAATTATCATTGGTCCCCATCCCTTCCTCTTCCCTTCCTTCAGCATAACAACAGGGCTGGTCAGTGATTTTTGTGACCTGACCAAATCTCCAGCACACTGAGAACAGCAGGCTCATTTCACATAGGCCACCCTGGTGAAAACTTTCCGTCACTGCTACTCTGGGTTGGATTTCCACCTGTGTCTGAGATACAAAAAGGTCTCACAGCTCTGCTAGTCTTCCGAGCTAGGCCGAATTCTATGACCTAACCTACATTGCACAGTCAAATCCACAGCAGCTGCTTTGATTTTTAATTATTCTTCATTATATTTAAAGCCATTTTGGAAAAAGAAAGTATATAGCAATTTGCTTTGCTTTGTAATTAGAGCCAGTGATTAGAGAATCTTTTGCAGCATGATGGAGTTTTCCTTGACAAAGAAAAAAATATATATACATTGAAAGAGAGGAATAAAAGGGGGAAGCTAAATGAGCTGAAAGACTAGAATTAAACAGATTATATCTCATTGCTTCCAAATGGAAATGAAAGTCACAGCATATCCGAGCTGTTGAATCTGCAGCTGAACAGGAAAAGAAGCAATCTCCTGTCATGTTAACAGCCTGTTATAAAAGTAACATCCCCTCCCTTCGACATTAAAAATGATGGAAGTGGGTGCTCTGTAGTTTGCTTTCCCTAAATCATCCTGAACCGTCGTCACTAAATTGCCATGTGCCGTGGAAACTGTGCGAGTGGAGCAAAAGAGTCAGGCGACAACAGGCTGCAGAGAGAATGACTCCCAGTGGACAACGTCCCTGGCAGTGTGTACAGATCTAGCTGGCGAGGACAGTTCTCTGGAGAAGAAGGGAACTGGTCGGTTCGCTCATACTGGAAGCTTTAGTGATCCTTCTGAAATGGCTATTATTTTGCTCCCTTCCTGCCGCCCTTGCCAGTTGCTCGATTTGCACAGATCGCAGCTCCATATGATAATGTCTTGGTTACAGCAGCTGCTCGCCTCTGTCCTTGGCAACAGGCTGTCTCTGAACAACACATCATCTTTTATCGGGATAGTTTGTATTTCAGCTCCACCTGGGTGACGTGTTGCGGCCGAATCGTTTATTTCGGTTGACCCGAAACTATTCACAAATTTGACGCGAATTCGCTGAAGCGCTGCAGCCAGGAAAATAATTTTCAGGCTAGATTTGCAAAAAAAAGCGGGAGGAGGGCAGTGATGCAGGAGACCCAGTTTGGACTCCGTGTTCTAAAGCAGGCATGTGAATGGAGAGGAGATGAGTACCCTAAACATCGGGCCACAGGCTATTCGGGGGTGGGCTTCTCAATCTCCCTGTTGAGGCTGCTCCTCTTTGTATACATAATTAAACAGTCTTTGGAGTGGGCACTGGAACTTAGATCTGTTGCCTCCTGGATGAGTGCCCGTCCCACCAGGCTATAGAGTCGCCTCTGCTCTGGCCCAGCGATTATTCAACTGTTTTATTCCAAGCTTCAACAGGAAACCTGGAGCAAGCCAAACCCTTGAATCTAGCGATTCCGGCACTGCAATCAAATCCCTGCTCTCCAGTGGGGAGTTGAACCTGCGCCTTCCACATCCCAGGTGAGCTAGAAGGGAGGCTCCCCCTCTACTGTGCCCTCTTGTGAGTCTGGCCCTTTAAAAATGCCCCCAAAACAAAATATTTCTGTTTGTTTAACCCAACACGGGTTTATTTTTATTTTCTTGGCGGGGGGGGGGGGCGGATTTCAGATTCAGTTCAACCAGTTGGGGGTTGTTTTTTGGTTATGTTCTGCAAATGCCAGTGAACCAAACAACCAGTTACCTGCCCAGCTCTAACTTTAGTAGCACCTATGAGTCCTCAACCAAAATCACAGCCCCACTGTGCTAGGGGCTGCCTGGACACAAAGTAACGGTCAGTCCCGGCTCTGAAGAGCCCTACGGTGAAGGATCTCAGTCGAGACCACCGCTGCATGCCCATTTCAGGGGAGCAAGGAGCCTCCTTCACTTCTCTGTGGGCTACCCACATTGCCGTGGGAGCTAGTGAATACAATTTCTCCCTGTGTATCGTCCCTTTCTGATTCATCTGTATGTGGAATATCACATTGAATAACTCTTGCTGCTGACCTGGCTTCATCTCCTAGTTTTAAAACTAATCAGGAAGAGGGTGGGGTGGGGATAATGAATGGGCTTAATCCAATTAAATTGCAATATATAACCCCACAAAAAAACAAAGAGGAAGAAGCGTGAGTAATTTGTAGAACTGGTTTAGATTGGCTGGCTCCTTAGTATTTTTTCCATGTCTTCGTCAGTTCTTAACAGAAATTGACCATTTTTTGCATTGCTTTGGAGCTGCCGCTTTGATTTCTTTGATAAATGCTATGTTTGTTCCTGTCCATTTAAAGGCCACAACTAATTTGATAATGGATCCTACAGACTACGCTGTTTCCCCTGTTATGTCATTGCTGGAGGTTTTATTTCAGCTGTTTATGCAGAGTGCGTGCGTGTGTATATATCCGTTGAGAAATGGAACCAGGAATGGCTCTGCTCCAGCCTCCGGGCCAGAGTATGGCCTCAGCTACCAGACTGCAAATCCAGAGTAACTCAATTCAAATTAAAGGAATTATTCTGGATTAGCACCGTGTGACTAAGAGCTAAATCTGGCCCATGGATCTATTTTGGTCCAGAAAGGAGCCAAATCATAGAATATCAGGGTTGGAAGGGACCTCAGGAGGTCATCTAGTCCAACCCCCTGCTCAAAGTAGGACCAATCCCCAATTTTTGCCCCAGATCCCCAAATGGCCCCCCCCTCAAGGATTGAACTCACAACCCTGGGTTTAGCAGGCCAATGCTCAAACCACTGAGCTATCCCTCCCCCTATCTCACACTCAGCTAGAGCACCAGTTTTAAATGCTATGATGCCTTCCAGATCAGGGGCCTTGGCACATGTGGAACCAATAACATGAAAGTACAACTCCTGAGTAAAATGAAGCAAGGGACATTGCACCTGGAGGCAGCTGTGACTCTGGGGCTTCCATGAGCCCTGTCCAGCTCAAGGATATGAGAAAATACAATCCTTGTAAAATAAATGTACCTTCATTCCAATTCTGGGTGCCAGCTGTTGATTTAACAGGACACATTCAGAAAGGGGAAGCAGTTTCAGTTAGAGCTGGTTGGGAATCTTCTGACTAAATCTTTTTTCATCGAAAAATACAAACTCATTGAAACAAAACTGTTCATGGGGAAAGGGACAGTTTTGACAAATTGTAGGACTTGAAAAAAAGTGTTCCAAAAAGGGTTTGGGGAAATTGTCCAAATGTCCTGTTTCTACTGTCACCGTTCAGGGAGACTGCCCCATGTTCCCCCTCTGTGGTTCAGCAGGGGCACCCACTTTCTCCTCAGCCATCATCTCTCCAACAAGCACCCCAACTCCAGCAAGCCCTCTGGTAGCTGTCAGGCCTTCAAACTCCACTAAGGGGGGTTTCTATGGTTACAAGTCAATAACACTTTTTATCCTCAGAACTGGAACACCCATGAATGTGAGTCACTCCTGTAGATAGCTTGGGGCTCTGATCTTTTCCTCACAGGGGGGACAGCCGACAAAGTTTCCCTCCTCATGGTGAAGTTTCAATAGGCAGTGTTCTTGCATAACTAGAAGAGGTACATGTGAATACAGCTCCCACTAGAGATTTCCTGGGAAACCCACTGTGATGTTACACCCCATATTCTTCATAGAAATATGGTTATGATATGAATACAGCATAACTAAGATATACTTTATGCAAAATGGCTCATGTAAGATATCATTGGAAAGGTTATGATTTACTGAATGTGACTATCCAATTTGTATGCACATATCATTTCTGTATCTAAAGTTAGTCAATATTCCTATGTAACTGTTGCAACTGTGTGTGTATTTGGGAGATACCCACCAGACAATGGCCATCACAGCCTTGATGGGCCATTAGGAAGAAACCATAAGACTGTGAAGATACTAATCGCTCTCCTGAGACAGGGGTCTAGTCTGTAAGAAGAGATAACTTGAAGTCTAAGCTACAGAAACTCTGCATCCTGCCTAATTCAACATTTAGGGTGAGAAATTACTGTTTCTTTAGCGAATCAAGCTTAGTTGGCCTGTTTTGTTTTATTTGCTTAGTAATCTACTTTGTTCTGTTTGCTATCCCTTATAATCACTTAAAATCGGGCTTTTGTAGTTAAACTTATTTCTTGTTTATAACATAACCCAGTTTGTGCAATCCATATTTGGGGGGGCACAAAGCTGTGCATCTCTCTCTTCACATTTAGGGGAAGGGTGAATTTTTATGAGCTTGCGCTGTGCAGATTTTTCTATACAGTGCAAGACAATATACCTTTGGGTCTGCATTCCAAGGGAGGTGGGCACCTGAGTGCTGGGGCAAGTCCCTTAAGCTGAGTCTTCCCAGGGCTGATCAGCCTCTGTGTCTTTCTGCACCTGGGTGTGGCCCTGCCTGTGTGTGTGCTAGAGGAGGCTTAAGAGTCTGGCTCAGGAAGACAGGGTAAAAGGGGGCCCAGGCTGGTGGAACAGGTGGGCTTAGTGGTATCCCAGTACATCAGGTGGCACCTTAAAGGGGGGCAACCTGTCACAAGAGGGGGGCAACGAGCCACACCCACTTACTTTTAAAAGTTCATTGAAACAATGGGACAGACAACAAACAGTCGTTTGAAACTTGTAGCATTTCCCATGGTATACATTAGCTGTGTCTCCCCCCAGAGATGTTCTGTACAATCCCACAATTATACATAAACATTTGCATTTTTAACACAATTAACTCCTACCATACTTAAAGTTAATTCATTAAGGTTTAATTTAATTCAGCAAGGTTTGTCCAGGAAATTGCCACAGACATTTTCAAAATGAACAGTTCTGCTGTTCTGCTTCTAAATGACTTCGTTTTGAAACGTGAGCTAATTAGAGTCAAACGAAGTCATCAAAATCCCAACACAACATTTCAAAATAATCAAAACAAAACATTTTGACTGACCAAGACCAATTTCTGGAGGGGTTTTGCTTTGCAAATATTCCATCAAGGTTTTGACTTTTTGGCACACATCAAAATGGAACATTTTTGTTGAGATCTCAAAAATGTTCACAGACGGGGGAAACATTTTATTTCCTGCTGTGCATTAGTGTCAGCACCCTGGGCTGTACAATAGATATATGCACAATGCACCAAGGGGCTCTAAATCCAGCAGCCACGGCCTAGCACGGAGGGACATTCGCAAAAGCTCTCAGTGACTTGTGCACATGCAGCTGAGGCTGGTGATGACGTCTCCTCCAAAACACTGGCATAGATCAGTCACTGAGTGCAAGCAAGCTCAAATGAACCCTTGTGCTACCTGTCACCAGCATTTTATGGGGCCAGTCACTCTGGTAGGTAGCTCAGGGCAGCACTAAACACAGTGAAGCACAAGAACAAACCCACGGCTGCCTAACTCTGGCAAGCCATGAACAAACTGATGGCTAGATACATGCCTCATTTGCCACTCTAAATCGAGATGCAAATGGCCAGAGGGTGAAGGTCTTTCTTAGAGGATGAAGGTCGCGCACCATGTGTCATTGGGATGGAAAATTTTCCCTAGATTTACTAAAAGGTTCCAGCTTTATAATAATCAGCACTGGACCTGTGACCTCATTGTGATAAGTTAGAATGATCATCTCCATTCAGACTAAGAATTAAGCAGTTTTCTTCTGGGACTCAGGTATAGAAGCTCAACTTATTTACACTGAAAACACCCCGATCCTCGGATGGAGAATCCCACCGCACTTTCTATTTCCAGATCTCCTTTCACCTGGAGCGGAGATGAGCTCCGGATGAGAAATCAGGCTCTGGATTTCAAATAGCAGGAAGTGTCAGAACAAGAGGTAGGTTTAGCCCATAGTTTAGATGTAAGGGACCTTTGGCAAAATCTAGGCCCGGATCTGGATTCCAGCCACCCCTGAGGTTCAGAGACTTTTATTTATTGTATTATTATTTATTTTTACTTGTATTACTGCAGTACCCAGGGACTCCAGCCATGGGCCAGGACCCCGCTGTGCTAAGCACGGTGCAAACAGAGCAAAAAGACATCCCATGCCCCCAAAGAGCTTACAAGCCAGGTATAAGACAAGAATCAACAGATGGATAAAAACATACAGACTGGGGAGAACACGAAACAATGAGGCAATATTATTCAGCATAACCAGCAGTGGTCTCAGTACACCAGCAACCTCACCATGTTATCTTCCAGGGTTTTGCTTCCCTCTAGTCTTGAGGTATATCAAAGGGCAGTTTTAGACACTAAGTGAAACATCCAGATCCTTAGTCTGAGAGCCTAGCCAGCACTTAGGTACCAAAAAAGCCCTTTTCCTGCTCCTAAGTACCAGTTTTAGCATCCAAATTATGGATCAGGAAGTCCTGTTCAAATCCTCCCAACCTGAAAATTAGACACTAGCTCTACATGGCTCATTCTACCACCCGGGAAATGCAGCCACTTCTAGGGTGGAACACGGCAGTTGTTTTGTGCCAAGCAACTGTGTGTAATGTTTTCAGGAGCGGAAATAAAGAATAACTTCTGCATTAGAAACTGCAGAGGCAACTCAGGGAGAGTGAGTGAAATCATCCACCTTGGAAATTTGCCAGAAAGAAGAGATTAAAACTATAACAAACATGAAGTCCAGAGTTACATTGGTAAATTGTACATTATTCTATCATTGGTGGAAGGGTTTTCAGGCCAATTTATTTTCAGCCATGCAATCTTAATGATCCTGAAGTGATTATGGTGTGTTTCTCCATGGGCAGAGGGGCAAACTTTGGGCCTTGAGTGGATTAAGAAAGAAAGTTACATCTTTCTAAGAGAGCGCAGTGTGTGTGTATGGATGGGTGCAGGTCACTTTTCTGCAACATGTTGCAGCAGCTCTGAAGGCAAGGTAGCTGTGGAACTCTGCACAAGAGGAGAGTGCTTAGAGATTTAAAGGTGCAGTACACAGAAAACAAATGTCAGAGTTGCATGGACTACAGAATTGAACTGCCCACGCCACTCTTCTCAGAGCAGGGAAGGAACAGACTGAAGGGCCCACCTTGGAGTGTGTCAGAATTTCACCTGCGCTCTTAATTCTGCACAGCCTCCTCTCTGCACCTTAACTCTGAGCTTTCCTCTCCTTTAATCAGCTGCTGTGCAAGACCGGTTTCAGCTGGAAAGCCAGGCCAGCCATCTGGAGGCCTGTCACTCCACTGAATGGCTAGCAGGAGACACCGCTTATTTGGCTTGGCTGGATCCTCCTGCCTGGAGGCCATGTGTCAACTCCAGGCTCCTCATTCTTGCCCAGCCTCCGGGTCACAGTGCTCCGGTCTCTTTGCGAATCATGAGTGGGCGCAGATATTAGGCCCAATTCTGCTCTCAGCACTGCAGGAACGGTGTTAATCCAGCTAACCCGATGCCAGTGGTATAAATCCAGCGTAAAACCGGTGTGAGAAGAATTAGGCCCCACTTACTATTTCCCACAACACAAAACCGAACTCTCCTCTCTGCTATTACTGGATTTTACTACAGTGATTTCCACTACTGGAACCATGCGCTTCTCTTCTGATGCTCAAAACAAGCAAACATATCTGCAGTGATTGCACTTCATCCATGTTAAATGCCCCGACATTTTTATAACAGTAGCAGATCACTTGTTAATTGAAGCTCTTCATCCTTTGTCTACATGGAGATGTTACCAGGGCTTAGTGTAAATCAGCCTGTGACGTTGAATCAGTAAAATAAATATTCAGTCATAGTAATAATAATTAATAATTACTTTGCCTGTGTATCAAACCTTGCATCTAAGAATCACAAATCACTTTGCAAATATGAATTCTCTCCTTGTGGAGATAGTAATACGTATCTGCCTGCCTGATACAAGTATATTAGAGAGACAAAGTCAGGGCGGTGATATCTTTTATTGGATCAGCTTCTGTTGGTGAGAGAGGCAAGCTTTCGAGGCACACAGAGCCCTTCTTCAGGTGGGGGAAAGGTACTCAGTGTCACAGCTAAATGCAAGATGGAAGAGATAAGTGGTTATACACTTATGCTAAACAATCTGTTCCTCCTTGCATTTTGCTGGCATGCTGGGAGTACCTTTCCCAGCCGTGAAGAAGAGCGTGTCTCTCTCATCAACAAAAGTTGGTCCAATAAAAGCTATTACCTCACCCACCTTGTCTGTCTCATATCCTGGGACTGACATGGCTACACCTACACATGGTACAGGTAGAGTAAGTATGGGTAAATATACATGCAGTAATTTGAAGCTACTGTGCATTATATAATTGCACATTATTACTGATCTATCTGCACAAATGCCCTTGCAAACTAGGCCGGTATTATTATCCTGATTTCACAGATGGGGAAACCGAGACACAATAGGGCACAATTGTTTTCCTCAAGGAATGTCTGTATAGCTCAGGTTACCTAGCACACCCCTCACCATAACATCTAAAACCAGGCCACACCATAGCGTCTGGGGGTATGTCTGTCTGCAGTACAGACAGACCCTAAGGTTCGGACTGCACTACACAGCCTCTGCTGGCATAGCTATGGAGGAACTCCACTTCCCTGAACATTAGAAGCACTCTTCTGTTAGCATAGCTGCATCCACCCTGGGGTTTTCTCGGCACAGCTATATCTCGGAGGGGGGCTTTTCTCCCATCTGTCTGACACAGCTATTCTGGTGTAAGTTTTAAGATCAACCTGGGAGTGAACTAGGAATTGCAGACAGATTTTCTAAAGGCTAGTCCAGTACCTTAGCCACTAGACTAAGTCTTTTCAGGGAAAACGTGCACCCAGTTCTGCCCTGACATACATGGGCACTTCCCCGGACAGCAGCCACTGTTACCCTGGTGTACCAAGGGGAGAATCAGGTCCCTTTATTTTTGTTTAAAGCTTTGCAGGTCACCTTTAAGTCGGGACACCGGGTTATTAAACAGCAGAGCCAGGAGGGGCTGGGGGGGATGCCTGAGGTCCATTGCACTCCTATCCCAGCATTGCTAGGACACAGGCATGCAGGGCCGGAAAGCCGACCTTCTCCCGAAACTAATGGCTTGTTATCTCCCGTGCCTATAGCATCCTTTACAAACTGCCCCCATTCCTTGGAGAGAGGCTGACGCTGCCTCTGAGTCTGAGCTGCAATTGGCAACACCTATAGCTGGCCATTTGTTGGGCTTAGCAGGCTAAGTTGGAGCTGAAGATTGATAAAGGCAGACAGCAACCCAAACCCTGTTAATTGGGACTCGGACGATCTATTGACATTGCTCTCCCTCACCCCTGTTTTGTGGGGGGGCGGGCGGATTTTTTTTCCCCCTAAAGATTTTTTTCATTAGCGAGTAAGAAAATATTTAGGTGCTGACGTCTCCAGAGTGGCAGTGGATTTGCAATGTGCATTAGCTTGAAAGTTTATCCAGCCCTTAATAGGTCTGAAGAGGAATGGATGCACTTTGGCTAAACCAGGGAATCTGATTGCTACCTAAATAACTAATTCATCTTCATAGCACATGGACGTCAAAGGATAGTAAAGAGCAGCTACACCCAAGGTCGTACCAATTAGTAGCAGAGGAGAGCTGTGATACAGGATAATTTTAGCTGTAAAGAGCTGAACTATACATACAATCCTGAAGCCGCAGGATTTCACCTATCCTCTGGGGGATTTTAGGTCTAGGTAGTTCGAATGCCATTGGCTAACACTGAGTTCCTGTAAGAGACACTCTTTTTCCTGCTGGCATGTGGGAAAGTTATGGTTCTATCACTCCATTACGGAAGCCCTCCATTCCACATTGCAGCCGGTGTAGGGACAATCAGACAAATCTGAGAGCCTGAAGAAGCAGGATTTAAAGGTGGGGAAGATTGATATTTAGATGCCATAGTGAAGCATGAATTAGCAAAAACCCAGAATAGACTAGAGTCAATTAGATGCAAGTGCTTTGGGTTTAAAGACGCAACAGATGGCACAGGGACAGAAAACACAACAGGATCTAAAAGGGGCAGCCCTAAAAAAGCTTTCTCCATAAATTTTAAGGCCAAAAGGCACCACCGTTAGATGGTCTAGTAGAACACAGGCAGAGATTACTCCTCTATAGAGCCCAATAATTTATGCTTGACTAAAGCATCTCTTCCACAAAGATGTCCAGTCTTCATCTGAAGCCTTCACAAGAGGGAGAATCCACTGCTTCCCTTGGGAGTTTGTTGTAATGGTTAATCTCCTTCACTGTGCCTTATCTCTGACTTGAACTTGACCCCATCTGGATGGACGAGCCACTAGAAGGCAACATGACTCATCCTTTACAAGGTTGTTACCTTTTTAATACAAGTTTAAACACTGCTGAAATTGATGGGGCTGCCAAAGACCTGCCAGCTTAGCACTTCGCAAGTATTAGCTCAGTCCCACCCTTGATCATCAGACTAGGGACATGCTAAAGGAGCACACTGCAAAACCTGCTGTGTTGGAGGATTCACTTAGAGGATGTACAATAGACCATGGCGACAAAACAGCACAACTGAAAAAGCGTTCAGGGTTGTGTTTCTCCAGTTCTGGCAAGACACAGAGCTGAAGACAACTGCTTCCTCTGAGACAGAGGATCTAGAACTCAGCAAGAACTCCAGAAGAAGTGTGGTCTAGGGCACTGGCTCAAGAGATCTGGGTTCTTCTCCCTGTTCTGCCACTGACCTGCTGTGTGATGGTGGGCAAGTCTCATAGGCACATAGACTTTAAGGTCAGAAGGGACCATTATGATCATCTAGTCTGACCTCCTGCACAATGCAGGCCACAGAATCTCACCCACCCACTCCTGCAATAATCCTCTCACCTATGTCTCAGCTATTGAAGTCCTCAAATCATGGTTTAAAGACTTCAAGATGCAGAGAATCCTCCAGCAAGTGACCCATGCCCCACCCTGCAGAGGAAGGTGAAAAACCTCCAGGGCCTCTGCCAATCTACCCCGGAGGAAAATTCCTTCCCGACCCCAAATTTGGCAATCAGCTGAGCATGTGGGCTAGACTCACCAGCCAGACACCCAGGAAAAAAGTTCTCTGTAGTTACTTCTAACATCCCATCACCGGCCTTTGGACCCATTTACCACTGATAGTCAAAGGTCAATTAATTGCCTCGACTTAATGATTATCCAATTAATTAATAATTAAGTCCCTCCACTTCTCTGTGCCACTGCTTCTCCTTGCACCCTTTGTCTACATAAATCAGAACTTCTTTCACCGTGCACTGGGGCACAACGGTGCCAGTTCCGGGTAGGCTCTTCTACCTTCTTCTGCGACACAAGTAATAACAACAGTCTGAACAGCCTCCCGTGGATTGTGCAAGGTTGTGACTGGAGCTCGAATTTACTCTCCTCTCTCTCCCTCCCCTGGAAGATTCGCTACCCGTAATTTGATGTATGTTTTAAAGCGCTGTCACCACTGCTCTTGCTTAATAAGTAGTTCATCAATTCTGCAGAGCGGCTGCAGCGCTGCCAGCCATGCTAAAGTAGGACACCGTGATTCATTTTTTTATTTGTTTGTTTGCCAGCAATACATTCTAGTGACTCCTAATATAGTGACTCGGGGATATTTCAAGGCACATTTCTGAGGCTCCGTTGTTTTGCCTCGTAGCTAGTGATCTGTTTGGAGACAGTGCCGTTCCCAGGGTGAAAAAGGCTTTGGTACGGTAGAAGTGCACTCAGAGAAACTCGAGCGAAGCAGGGCAAACTGGAAGTAAATCAACTCATCTGCAAGAGCAGGTGAAAAGCCACCAGCCTGACTATTGGTTCAGCTTGCGAACCATATTCAAGGGACACATCCCTTGCTGTCTTTCATTTCCTCCTGCGAAAGCCCAGCCCTGAATTCCAAGGCATAACACTGAGTGCCTGTTAAAAAGAAAATGCCCATTCCTGCAGGGTAGGAGGCATTTTAAGCCTCCAAGAGACACTAGACTTTGCTCTCACACTGCCACGGTGAAAACCTGGATTAGATGCCTCTCTAACCTCCACCATCACTGCATCCAAGCACAACATGAACATTAATTCATTTAGCTTCTCCACACCCTGCATCATCACTCCTATTTAACAGCCGAGGGACCTGGCACAGAGAGGTTAAGTGACATGGCCCAGGTTCCACAGAGGGTCTGTGGCAGTGATGAGAATTGAATCCAGATCTTCGGGTTCCCCATCCAGTGCCTTAATTGAAGGATGGGGAACCTTTTTGGGTGACCAGGCTCTTAGGGCAGGAAGATATCTTGCCTTGTTCTACAGCTGAGTTGGGGAAAATGCAGAAGGACTCTAGCTACAGCCAGTATTCCCTGGCGAATGAAGGACAGGAGAGACACAGAGAGAAAGAGGGGAAGTCAATGGTTGGAGATTGGGGCTGGATGGCCACCTGTTTCTCAAGACACACAAGGCGAATCAGTGAAAGAGCCAGAGTAATAATAAATGGCTATATATATGCAACACCAGTGGGGACAGGACCTGCGGCTGTTTTAATTATTAATTATTTAGAGGGGAGGGACTATTACACGGTTGCATTTGTACCAATGATCTGTGTGTCTGCAGTGAGCTCTGGGAACAGAAGGTGTGATTAGCCTAGAAATACAGTGCTGATTTTTAACCATGAGGGTAATTAACTATTGGAACAACCTACCAACGGTCGTGGTGGATTCTTGATCACTGGACATTTTAAATTCAAGGTGGGAAGTTTTTCTAAAAGATCTGCTCTAGTTCAAATGGGGCTTGATTCAGGGACACCCTGTGGCCGCCGTGAAAGCAGGGGGTCAGGCTAGATGATCACATTGGTCCTTTCTGACTTTACCATCTATAGCTCAAACATCCAGGGTGCTGGCCTTTCCTTGCTGTCTCTCCACTGCCAGGGGCTTTCACTGCAATGGAAGTGTGGAACCTTTCCCCGCTGCCAGAGCCTCTCTCTGCACTGGGGAAAGACCCCCGCAGAGGGGAGACAGCAGACAAAATAGCAGTGTAGATGGGGGAGGCACAGCTATGTACTCTACATGCCACTGCAGGGAGTGTGCAGTGTAGACGTAGGCTAAGTGTTATCAAGGTTGTTGTGGGCATCATGGTAAAGGAGAGTTTTAAGGCGGGATCTGAAGGGGGACAATGAGCTGGTTCTGCAGCTGTTGACAGCATGCGAGAACAATGGAGGTGCTAGCTGGAAAATGTGACAGGTGGGGGATGAAAGCTGGCATCCCTGGCAGGGCAGAGGCAGCCCACGGTGGTGGGTGTGGTCAACAGCGCAAAGCTTTCCAGCGCTGGAGGTGAGTTTGGCTGAGGGTGGAAAGGAGCCCTGGAGGTCTTTGTCAGCAGTAAAACCGCCGTTGGTGCCTGTGCAGATTTTCAGTGCAGGGCACTCGGCATACTTTGCAGTGAGGGTGCGTCTACACTGCAGTTAAACACCCGTGGCTGACCCCCGTGTCAGCTGGCTCAGGCTTGCAGGGTCGGGCAAGGGGGCTGTAAAATGGCGGTGTAGATGTTCAGGCTAGAACAAAGCTCTGGGACCCCAAGAGCATAGGAAGCTCTTTCCAACTGGTCCCATAATCCCCCAGGGGCTCTGGAACGAATCCATGCTGCCTGTTTCCAAAGAGCAGGTGTTCTTTATCAGCGGCTCACACACCACTGCGTCAAGCCATCAGCGAGGGGCCGGGGAGCCATAAAGCTTTCAGACCAGTGGCAAATGGGGGACAGGGGTGTTCTAAAACCGTTCACGCTGCTCATTGAGATCACGGCAAATGTGGTGCCTTGACAAATGTTCGCAGAACAACGGTCAGGAGACATGACGAATCAAATTAACTGTCAATGTGATCTCTATGTACCGTGTCTTAAGCACCTCTTTGGAAATGGACGTCTTTTGTATTTCATACAGATAGCTCCCCTCTCGCTCCCTTTTTCCCCCTCCCCCTGCAGACAGTAGAGGGCTCAGTTCCCTTGAACTGCGTAAGAGCTTAAGAGCTAGTCATGAAAGATGAATGGGACTGAAGACTTCTGGGTAATGAAAGCGATTTTTCCCCTGTTGCAAGGGTGATGCGTGATGCAGCGCTGGTTCGGCACACTACATGTCAGGGATGAACAAACAGGGCTGAATAAAGGAAGAGCTGACCTGAACTTTCTCCCCAGGCTCAAACTCAACCACAAGTGTTTTCCTTCTTGAGATCAAAAAAAGTTGGGTGAACTTGCACAAGCAAAAACAATAGCAAACGTTTTGAGTGCTCATGTGGTTCGGTGGACAGGGACTTGGGCTGGCAACCGCGAGAACAGCATGTTTGTCCCAGTTCTCCCCTGGACATACTGCATTCTTTTTCTCCATCCCTTTGTTTACGGTCTCTTAGTACGTGCCTGTACAGCACCTCGCATTATGGAGCCTGATTTCAGTTGGGGTCTCTATTATGATGCAAATAATAATAATGGTAGACTGCTGGCAAAACCCCTCTGGGATTAAATGGTCCCTCAACCTTTTACAGGTCCTGAGTACGAGGGGGAATTTCACTCTGTAAGCAGACAAACAGGAACCTCCAGGGAAACATGAGTTTGAAGAATCAGAACAAGGAAGAAGGAACATAGTGGTCGCCATTAACAAGTCAGTATGTGAAGACAGTTATCACACAGATACAAGTGCTACGTTCTCTCCTGATTTTACATAAGTGCTCACTGTGCAGTCTCAGTGGCAAGTGTACAGTGCCCAGAACCATGCAGCTGAGATCTTGGCTGGTCTGAAGGCACTACTGTAATGAACACGATGAGTAATATAAAATGAAATAAACATTCCCATTGGGACATTGGCTTTGAGGGCTGTCTGGAAAACACAAAGTCCATTTTGCCAAAAATGTTGCATTTTTTGACATTTTTCCCCTTCCCGTGCGGAATGAAACCGAGATGTTTTGAAATTGTTCAGAGAGAGAGAGAGAGAGAGAGAGGGAACGACAGGCCCCCAGTTAGCAAATAGCCTGGTCCCATCAAAAAGATGCGGCATAGCTTGAAAAAGCCTAATGATGATGCCTCCAGGTGGGTCATTAGCAGCAGGGGTAGAATCAAAGACTTCTGGATCTAAACGCACAAGCCTCCATTGCCACATCTAAAAGACTCATCTCTGTTAGCACAAAAGCTGTAGCATGCACATTAACTGCTGTGTGTGTCCCAGCCACTAAAGGGGGACACAGCAGCACACTGAGTAAGTGTAGGCAATCTATCTATCTGTCTATCAACCAAACTATCTATTGATCTGTCTGTCTCATATTCTAAACCAGCTACTAGTGAACAGTGTAAATATAGCAACAAATAGATCAGGAAATAAAAAGTTGGTGTCAGACAATTTGCATCCAGGAAAAAGGCTCAATTCAGTGAGTCAAAAGAGTTAAATTACTTGCTCAGTTTAGAAAACATTCGCAAACTTTCCCATGAAATACCATAGTGTACAATACTCGAGGGGTTAATTTTCTAGGGAGACCCAAAACTCACTTCCAAAGATAATAAAGCTTTATAAGTTCACTGGGGTTTCATTTTTAATTTATTCTGAAGGAGTCTTAAAGTCTCTCTTCCTGTTTGTGAAGACACTATTATATTCACTCCTAGGGGCTTTGGATAATAGAATAAGACTTAGAAGTTGGTGATAAAAAATAATACATAGATAATGAAATAATTATGAAGTGCCTCCTTCATGAACACAAAATGGGATTTTCCCTGTTTGCTTTCTTATCTCATTCAGAATTTTATGGCCATGTCTTACACCAGGCTGAAATGTAACATCAAGCCCAGTGCAAAGCAGTTTTTTAACCTGGACTCTCCAGACAAATATTTGTCCATTGCCTCCCATAGACTATAATTGGTAGCCATACTGGAACAGTGCATTCAGCAATATATAATTGGGCCAGAATTTGCATACTGATTTGGGGGCCAACTTGAGACAACTAAAGGATCTGGTTTTCAGGAAGTGCTAAGCACCCGCACTCTGAAAATCAGGCCCAAAATCAGTGCCAAAATTATTAGCCCCCTGGAATATTTGGACCATGACATGTTAGCCACGCTGCTCATTCACTCTTCACCCAGCCTAGCCATGCTCAGCGTCTTTTCCATGACTATTGTCATAGAAACTCATTCAGCAAACCACTTAAGAACATGCTTACCTTTAAGCATGTGCTTTAGGGTGAGTTTAAGGTGAAGCACGTTTTTAAGTGCTTTGAAGAATGGGGAAGGTTGGTGATTCAGGACGAGAGTAACCAGCTGCAGAGTAGTAGCCCAGTGGCACCTCTCAAGTCTTTTCCTCTGGCCTCCACCATCCTTTCAGCTCTCCGATCTAGCGTTGCCCCTTCACAAAACGCCACTACCCTTGCTCTGAGAGCTTTCTCCTCTGCAGCAACTCTCATTGACTTCTATGAGTTTATGGATGAGGCACCAAACTCTCCATCTCATTTCAAATCACAGTTAGCAACATCTCTTTTCTCCACCCCTTCGAAAGAAAAGTGTGTTCCAAGCCACTAGGGCTTACAACAGTATGACTGCTGGTATTTCTTTCTTTTTTTTTTTTTTCCTTGATGAATTCTAACTGCTTGTAACCCGCTGGGAAAATATCTCTGTGTTCTTACTGCATTCCAGGCTACGGGTATGGTATACAGAAGAGGGTTCTGCTAGCAACTGTAATGAAATCTGTATTCTAATAGGAATAGAATTAATAACATTTAAACAAAGCTATAGGGATGTTGGGAAAAGGACAATTTTTTTCCACCAATGCTTTTTTTCCATCAAAGAATTCCAAATATTGAAATTTTTCAACCAGCTCCATTCATTTATTCATGAAGTAACACAAACAAAATACACAGTCAGCATGCATCAATTTGTAACACCAGAAGGTACCATTGTGCTCATCCAGTCTGACTTCCTGCACAATACAAGCCAGAACCTTCCCAAGTGATTCCTGCATTGAGGCAGTTGAAGTAGAACAGATCTATTTGTAAAAAGACACCCAATCTTGATTTAACACCCCCCACACACACCTCCCCGAGTGATGGAGAAGACCGCACCTCTGCTCCAAGGGATACATCCCATTGTCAGCAGGCGTTCTGAATGCAGGATTATGCCCTCTATATGGTGAAAAGTAGATGAGGTGTTTTTAATGCAGTCACAGTTCTGATAATCTCAAGGGTTATTTGTACCATAGCTGTGGATTTTGTAAAACTATATGAATGTCCATTAAATTAATGCCCCTTTAACAGTTCTCTCTCCTGCTGGACATCATCTCCTCCTCCTTCAGTGTCTTCTCTCTTTATTTTCTTGATCATTCATTATATACTATAGAGAGGTCACAATAGGAGGGGGATGTGTGAAATGTATATAAAGCATAGGACATTTATACCCTCTCTCAGAGCGCTACTATACCGCAAAGGACAATCAATGAAATGTAGTAGGCAACATTTAAAATAAGTAAATATAAAACTTTCTTTCTTTCAAAGTGTATAAATAATCTGTGGAATTCATTGCCACAGGATAACGGTGAGGTGGGGAATTCAAAACACTCACATGAAGGAGAGGATAAACATTATAAGAGACACAAACCCTTGTTCTCCAGGGTATAAGTCATCTTCTAATTGTCTGGGTTAGGAAGCAATTTTTCCAGTGGAAAGGTTATTACATAATTGCCTGTTATGGAGTTTCTCTCACCCACTTCTGAAGCATCTGTTCATGCTGATCCGAGACAGGATACCACTGCTCCAATCCAGCCTGGCAATTCTTATGCCCCGGTGTAACTATGGAAGTTTATATAGAAACCACTTTTCTGGGGAAAGTCAGAGGTTTTGTTTTTCTAAGTCTCCAGCTTTCTCAGGAATGATGATGAAGGCCTATTCTCCTTCCAGCATGCCTAGAATCTGCAGGCTTTCCCCAGCAAGCGAGCTACACACGAGGCATCGCAGGAGGAAGATTAGACGTGGCATTTGTTAGAATGGCCGGAAGGCTCCGTTATTGCTATTTCAGGAGAGAAAGATTTATGACCACACTTAATGAATGCTAATGGTTTCGTTATCAGGCGGTAGCCATACAAACATTCCTCTGCTACATAAGGTTAAAGTGAGCCTTAAAAGTAACCTTACAAACCTGGAATGCAAGTGATTAGCTCCTGACAAGCCTGGATAATAATGAATGCCCTTCAGATCTCTGGGCTTCTTTGGCCGGAATAGACTGGAGCTAAAATCACCACTAGGCCTTACTTCAGAGTAGCAGGCTGTCTCATGCCGTAAAGATGGCTCGTTAGCTTTCTTTTTAACCTCTAGAAACTCCTGATCCATGTGGATTCTTGTAGCTTTCAACCCTATTTAAAGGCAAACTGAAAAGACAGGATTTTCAGAAGTGGCCTCTACGTTCGGGTGAGAAACTGCACGCCTGATTTCCAAAGGTACTGAGTTCCCACAGCTCCCACGGACTTAACTGGGGGCCCAGCACGTCTGCAGATCAGGACCAAGGGGTCTCAAACTGAGCACCTAAAAACTTGGGGCAACTTTAGAAAAATTAACTGTACATTTTTTTGAATGGTCTTGAGAGTCATAGATTTTAAGGCCAGAAAGCCCCATTGTGATTGTCTAGTCTGACATCCTAAATAACACAGGCCATCAAACTTTCCTATATTAATTCCTGCTTCATGTTCAAGTGAGATTAAATCAATGCCTGAATGTGGGTGAGTTAGAAAGTACTGATCCTAGCCACTCATGGTCAATATGGGACCATAGCACCTTTTGCTAGAGATGGGGCCAGGGGGTGAATTCAGCCCCGCTTCCCAAGAAATGTCCAGAGTGTTCTTGGCCATTGACCGAGTAGTGGGAGAGCTCAAGAACTCTCCCTCTGTATGTTCCCATCCCTCATCCCCTCACCCACAACGAGTGGGCACAGCCCACCACTCAAATCCCCATTCCTCCCCCAGAAGCTTGAGGCCAAGCAATAACGTGCCCTGGGCTGCATCGACTCTCTCCCAGGCAAGGTAGTGAGACCACATGTTCTGCAACCAGCATGGAGCAAAGACAGATGGCCTAAAAGGAGAAGGACACCCCAATGTTACAGGACCATCTTTATGTACCCAACACACATGGGTCCATCCAGGTCGACACCAACACTTGGAAAATACCCGTGCTACTGTCCAAGTAGAGAGGGCTTAAGTGCAACAAATTCAGATTCAGCTCTCAAGCAAGATGAAGTGTGGGGCTGTTTGGATTAAGGTAATGGCTTAATTCCTGCTCTCTATTAACAGGACACTGGTAGCAGAAGCACACATGGGAAAAGGAAATTACTAGAGCTGCTCGGGAATTTTTTGATGTAATATTTTTTGTCAGAAAATGCCAGTTCATCAAAACCAGAACATTTCACATTCTCAAGTCTCATTACATACAACTGCTCAGCACCTTCCAGAATCAGCTCTCGACATAGTAGGGCCTGATGGCACAGCTGTGAAGTTAATGCGAGTTGAGGATGGGCACGACTTACTAGCAGAATCTTTTCAGCATCTCACACCCTTGTGCTCTTGGTCTGTTTTGGTTCAAGAGGAAGTCTTTCCTCACAACAAACTAAGGAGATGGTATGGTCCTTTAGCCCAGCAGTTAGAGCACTCACCCAGGTTGTGTAACAATGTGGAGAAGGAACTTGCATGTGGATCTCCTCTCTTATAGGTGATTAGGCACCAGCCTAATGAAGCTGTTCCATTATAACCAATCAAATATCCATTGGAACAGGGACTGAAATGTGGGTCTCCCACATCCCAGGGGAGATCCCTAACCACTAGGCTATAGAGTCAGTCTCACTCTTTCTATCAGAGGGGTAGCCGTGTTAGTCTGGATCTGTAGAAGCGACAAAGGGTCCTGTGGCATCTTACAGACCAACAGAGGTATTGGAGCATAAGCTTTCGTGGGTGAATACCCACTCCGTCAGATGCATGCAGTGGGTATTCACCCACGAAAGCTTATGCTCCAATACCTCTGTTAGTCTATAAGGTGCCACAGGACCCTTTGTCGCTTCTCACTCTGTCACCCAATGAATATTCATTAGTTATATGCCACTAATCTTCATCTTCAACGGGAGTGATGGAGAGACACCCACTCCAGAATAGCTCATAGCCTGGGCAGTTGCCTTGGAGATGGGATAGCTGAGCTAAAGCCTAAGCTCCACATAGGATCATAAAATCATAGAAGATTAGGGTTGGAAGAGACCTCAGGAGGTCATCTAGTCCAACCCCCTGCTCAAATCAGGACCAACACCAACTAAATCATCCCAGCCAGGGCTTTGTCGAGCCAGGCCTTAAAAATCTCTAAGGATGGAGATTCCACCACCTCCCTAGGTAACCTATTCCAGTGCTTCACCACCCTCCCAGTGAAATAGTGTTTTCTAATATCGAAGCTAGACCTCTCCCATTGCAACTTGAGATCATTGCGCCTTGTATTGTCATCAGGAGAACTGACAGGAGGGGTCTCCTGTTTCCTGGGTGAGTCTTCTATCCACTGGACTGAAGATTAGGAGGAAGGGGGCATAATCAGTACTGTAGGGCTAGGCAGCAGCTGAGTGGATCTAAACATTGGACTTTTAAGGTGCTTAAAGTGGATCTAGTCCTGCATCTTCTATGCTGCAAAACAGAATCCTCCATTATGCTGCATGGGCCAGCCACAGCTAATTTACACTCTGCTTAATGGGTTAGATATATTTTGCTCCATGCAGCTGCCACATGGAACAGAGCAAATAACTGATTTGCACGAGAAACCATTTTATGCTTCAAAGAGGCCTCCAAGTTTTATAGCCCCCGATTGCTTTTTAGCATCAGAGAAGCATGAAAAACTAATAATGGAATCCCTGGGCACTGCGCACCATGTGTTCAAGTTAAGGATGATTATTATCCTTTTGTGTCTTCCAAGCATTGGTATTTTCATTGCTCCTGGTTTGTTTTAATCATCCCTGTTTCATTGGAAACACTTGCGTTCATGCTTCAAGTAAATAGAAGGCTATTATTTGGGTTGTTCAATGGTATTGGGAACAAGTTTTATTATATATATGAAATTTACCCCTGTGCAGAGGGCTAACGTAAGCCAAGGCGCCATTTAAGTGCCATTTAGGTTATGGCCGAAAAGGATCTGGGGGTTATAGTGAATCACAAATGGAATATGAGTCAACAATATGATGTAGTTGTGAAAAAGATAATATCATTCTGGGGTCTATTAAAAGGAGTGTTGTATATAAGATACAAGAAGTAATTGTCCTCCTCTACTTGGCACTGCTGAGGCCTCAGCTGGAGTAGTGTGTCCAATTCTGGGAACCACACTTGGATGTGGATAAATTGGAGAGTCCAGAGGAAAGCAGTGAAAATGATAAAAAGGTTTAGAAAATCTGACCTGTGAGTTAAGGTTAAAAATACTGGGCATGTTTAGTCCAAAGAAAAGACTGAGGGGGAACCTGGTAAGAGTCTTTAAATATGTTAATGGCTGTTATAAAGAGGACGATATGACTGGCATGCCTGGTATGGAGAAAGTAAATAAGGAAGTGTAATTTACACCTTCTCATAACACAAGAACAAGGGGTCACTAAATGAAATTAATAGGCAGCAGATTTAAAACAAACAAAAGGAAGTATTTCTTCACACTACACACAGTCAACCTGTGGAACTCCTTGCCAGAGGATGTTGTGAAGGCCAAGACTATAACAGGGTTCAAAAAAGAACTAGATAAGTTCATGGAGGATAGATACATCAATGGCTATTAGCCAGGATGGGCAGGGATGGTGTCCCTAGTCCCTGTTTGCCAGAAGCTGGGAATGGGAGACAGGGAATGGATCGATTGTTCATTTCCTCTGGGGCTCCTGGCATTGGCCACTGTCGGAAGACAGGATACTGGCCTAGATGGACCTTTGGTCTGACCCAGTGTGGCCATTCTTATGTTATGTTGTGGAATCCCCATCACTGGAGGTTTTTAAAAACAGGTTGGACAAACACCTGTCAGAGATGGTCTAGGTTTACTTGGTCCTGCCTCAGAACAAGGAACTGGACATGATAACTTCTCAAGGTCCGTTGCAGGCCTACATTTCTAAGATTCTAAGAAATTGGGCTTGCTTGGTGCATGGGCATTGTGCCGGCCCTCTGCTCAGGGAATTTCATCCTTAATGAATAAGTCAAAGATGCCAGACTGACTGCTCTAGAGCCTGATTGGCACCCTCTGCTTACACCTGAGTTAGGTGAATCATGGGCTAAGGCAGTGCAGGCTTACCCTCCCACCCCGCATTTCTCAATCCTTGGCTTGCAAAGTTGATTCATTCTCCATAGCACATCCCAGGTTCAGGCTCTTTAATGAGACGGGCAGTGTGGGAGGTAGCTGGTTAAAGACAACCACCGCGCTGTTTCTTGTGAGCTGGGCCAAGCCCGTCAAACTCATTTCGCAAAGATGACAAGATGGTCATAGAGGCAACAAAGGGTCCTGTGGCACCTTATAGACTAACAGACGTATTGGAGCATAAGCTTTCGTGGTGAATACCCACTTCGTCGGATGCATGCAGTGGACATAGATGGTGATAGCTTTCTATTATGGCCAGCCTGGGCTGGATTTGACCCCCCAATGCTCTGTAGTCCACTATGTACCCGCTGAACCACCCTGTGTTCTGTAGTTTACCCAATACACTAAAAGCTGGAGTGAGATTACCAGTTAATTTTGCACAGGCTACCAAATACTGAGCAGCTGATAACGGGCTAGATCTTGGAGCTATGCCAAATTCCACTTGCTGGAGATCTGCTCTTATCTCTTTTGAGTATAGCAACCTCACGGGGCACAGAACTTCTATTGAACTGGCAAGCTAGAAGCGTAAAAAGCTTGAATTCCTCTGAGTCATCTAGTCCTCCTCCCCTTGTGCTAAAGCATTAATATCTGGTCTTTGTTTAATCACATTCATGAGGCCTCTTTGGAGTGGACGGTGCCGTCCTGGATGGATAAGCACCTGTCACTTCTCACAGGCTGGGCGGGGGAAGAGGGGATCATCCTGGCTGAGATACACAAAGAGGAGGCAACGATAACAAATTAGCTTGTCAAAGAGGAGAGCAGCATTGCCATTAATGGAAATAACAGCCGATTACATGGGCTTTTGTCGCACGACATAATCAAAGATGGGATCAAAGGGAGCTAATAATGCAAATGGTTAACCAGGAAGACATGCTAATGAGATAAAAACGCCAGCCTCACAACCCCTCGCAGCCCTCAGTGGAAGGATAATTGATACTAAATAATGTTATTTGAACTCGGGTGAAATGCTTTTAAATCTAGATGACAAAGCAGGGAAAGTGTTTCTTGGGTTTTTGTTACATTGCCGTCACTTCTACTGCTTTATATTCAGCAGTACATGTGGGAG
Source organism: Macrochelys suwanniensis (assembly GCA_033296515.1). NCBI lineage: Eukaryota > Metazoa > Chordata > Testudines > Chelydridae > Macrochelys > Macrochelys suwanniensis. Next base: position 13,530,094 of record CM065796.1, read on the forward strand.
CTGGCCGTGGGAGATAGAGCTCTCCGAAAGCCTCAACCCAGCAAAGCCCTTATGCACATGCTTAGTTTTAACCTGACCTTTGAAGTCAATGGGTCAGTCTTCACTGCAGAGTTAACCCGAGTTACCCGCATGAGTTACTTCTCTTGAGCTAGCCTCGCTTGAGTGAGAGCAGCCACACTGAAATAATGCTACAGCTGCTGTGTCCACATTGGCCCTGGGCTCACCCATGTGCAGTGCTGAGACTTCTGGGAGCATATCCCGCTGTTCTTAGAACTGCAGTAAGTGGAGCCGCTCAATGAATTGAATCGTGGGAGAACTTGTCTATCCTTTCTTGGCCCATGAGGGGAATTGTGGGAAGGCACTGGAGGACTAGTGGCACTTGAGTGAGCCTGCGTTAGCAGCTGACAAGTTGTGCTCACTTGAGTTTCAGCCTGTATCCCTTTTCAGGCCAGCCAACTTGAGTTAAAAACACCATCACACTCGAGTGAAGGGGTTTTGTGTGTGGACAGGCCTTGATTTCAGGGCAACAGTTGAGTTACACCTTGAGTTAGCGTCTCAGTGAAGACAAGATCAATGGAACTTAAAAATAAGCATGGCCATGAGTGCTTTGCTGACCTAGGGCCTATATGAATACAAAGAGCAAGCTAGATCTTCAGCTAGTATAAACTGGCATGGCTGTGCTGCAATCAGTGGTGTTACATCAGCGTACACCAGCTGAGAATCTGGCCCATTATTTGAAGGTTCACCATCTTGGATAAAGCTGCAGAGCATCATGCTCCTAAGCTGAAGTTAAGAAGCTGGGGTCAAGAATGGGCTGTGTCGCCATCTCACGTAACGTTTTGCTTGTCTTATTTTACTGCGTTATCTGGAGCATAAATAAGTTTCTTCATCTGGGTGAAGTGAGGAACTGAGGTGCGAAGGATTTGCAGACCGTAAAGTGAATGAAATTAACACCCATTTGGGAGCCAATTAGGATCATCATGCCCAAACTGGTCCTGCTCCATTTCAGTAGAACATTCCACCGTTCTGGGCATTACTGGCTGTTTTACACCTTTCACTGAATGCTCCAGCTTTGCCCATTGTCCAAAAAGATGCCAAACTAGATGGATGACTGGTCTGTCCTGGGATGGCAGGAGGCAAGTTTCTGGACTAGATGGGTCTATCATTCTGTTCTAGTGCAGTGGGAAAGCAGGATAGCAGATGAACTACCTAGACCCCTCCCTGTAGAGTACCCAGACCACTGAGTTGTGGTGATATGGCAATTCCTATGTTCTTCAGACTAGACAATCAGAGGCTAGAGAGAGCATCTAGAGAGTACGAGCACATGGCAGAGCATTCAAAATGTCAGTGGGTGGCAAGCAACACTAGCTAGTCAAGCAATCAGGATGCACTCTAAGGATGGCCTAGTAAGCAGCCCTGCTTGGAGCCACGCCGATCCAAATAGATTCACAATGGACTCAGGGGAAAGAGCACATCGCACATACGCCAACTGGACGTCTGAAGCACGAGTAGCCCAGGAGAGGCCAGTTGCAAAGTACAATGATCAGATGGATCGCAGCCCCAGAGTGACCCCACAGAGCCACATTCAGAAGAAGTCCAGCATCAATTTAGAAATGCAGGTAGAAGCATTCCCTTCTATAGCTTCTTGCATCCCAGTATGAGGAAGAGCTTATATACATTAAGCCTCATGTCACCCCAGTGATCTCCCTTGGGTAAATATTACCCCACCGTACAGACTGGGAAATTGAGACACAGAGGGGTTAAGTAGCATGTCCATTCTTCTTTGTAGAGTATGTACAACATGCCTTAGGCAGCACATGACCAGGATTCATCACTGAATTTGGTCAGCTAGCTGGATCATTAGCTTCCTCAGCATGGGCCGGGAACTGACAGAAGTGCAACGTAAACGTTGATCCATGCCCCCCAGCATGTTCAATGAAATATAACAGCAGCAGGGCTCCTGAAGAAACTGAGGAGTCAACTCCCAGTTGTCACCTTCTCCGGTGCAGCTCCAATCGCTGGCATTAACTATTAGCACACAGTTCCTCTTAATGGCCCTGATTCAGCACAGCACTTAAGCACTTGCATATCTCTAAACATGTGCTTAAGTCCATCCACATTTAACAATGAACTTAAGAAGGTGCATATCTTGAGAAGATTCTTAAGTCCATCCATATTCAGAAAAGATGTGCTTAAGTACTGAATAGAGAGGGACAAGAACATATTTAAGTTCTTTGCAGAATTGGGGCCAATAGCAGGCGCCGCCAGAGAACCTCCATGTAAAACTGCAATAACTTCCAAGGGTTGAGCCAGCAGGAGGTCAGTAAGAAATGCAATGAAGGACAGAACTAAAAATAAGGGTTATTTTGTTGTGGTGGTGGGTTTTTTTAAGAAGTTCCTTGCAGCAAAATTAATCAAATCAGGACATTCCCTAGGATCTTTTGTTTTATTTATTTATTGCAATAAGTTCAAGCAAGCTGCTTCCCTGGAGGAAGAAAACTGCTCAGTGCCACACAAAATAATGAAAAATAAGGAAACTCTTTTGCATTTCTAGCCACACACACCTCCCCCGCCCCCACCCCACTAACTGATGCAAAGACAATTACAGAGGCTAAATTAAGACTAATTTCGGCATATCTATTCTGAAGCAACTTGAAAGCACGGGTCCAGTTCCAAAAGCCCAATGGGGTGAGAGAATGCACCAGAGACTATAAAGTCTGGATACATGTTGCTGGTTTAATGTACATCTGAGGCAACAACTGGATGATCCATCAATCTGACGGAGAGAAAATAAAAATAAATAAACGGATTCCTACTAAGGTAGGAAAGTCTAAATAATGAGAAGTGAGGTCTGAAGAGTGACAGACTCATAGACTTTAAGCCCAGTAGGGACTATCATGATCATCTAGTCTGACCTCCTGCACATTTCAGGCCACAGAACCTCACCCACCCACTCCTGTAATAGACCCCTCACCTCTGGCTCAGTTACTGAAGTCCTCAAATCATGGTTTAACGACTTTAAATTACAGAGACTCCACCATTTACACTAGTTTAAACCTGCAAGTGACCTGTGCCCCAGGATGCAGAGGAAAATGAAAAGCCCCCAAGGCATGTAGCCAGCAGCAGGCCCCTCTGTTGTCTTCATTGCCCTCTTTTGTACTGGATCCATTTCTAACGGGCATCAAAATCTAACACACATGTTCACTCATGCTGGTCCTAACTGGATGTCCCCAATAGCCAATAGCAGTGTAGGCAGCACTTTGGCATTGCAGCTCAGGCAGAGGGGTTGAGACCTGAAGCTCACCCCCCTTCCCTAAGCTTCAGAGTTGGAGCGCCAGCCTGAGCCACCACATCCCAACGCTGTCTGCACGGCTAGTTTTAGAGCGCTTTTGTGAGACCCGCCAAAACAGATCTGTCATCCTGGGCTGGGAGGCTTGCTCCAAAATGCTGTGTAGACATACCCCCCATTACCAGTCCAGTGCCCTATCCACTACACGCAGCTTCTTACCAGCCGTGCCAACGCTTCGGTCTTCTTGGTTTGCTAATCCCCTGCCAGAATGCAGAAGTGTTTCCCTCCCTTCTCCCATATGGTAGAGGAGCTAGTGATCAGGTTTATTAGGCTGAGCTGTTGTAATCCTTTGCCCTGCTCCCATGGGACTGCCAGAGATTTCCTATTCTCCCAAACAGAGGCCAGGGGAGAGCTCTCCAGAAGTTCTTACACCCTTCTCCATGGGGAATTTTCCTCCAGTTCCCCAGTGGACAGGGATTCCAATGCCATCACTTTCATGGGCACATGTAGGAGTGGAGGGCACTGGTTTCCACTCCGCTAGCTCTGTCCGGACTAAGGGCTTGTCTACGCTACCGCCAGATCAGCAGGCAGCCATCAATCCAGCTGGGGTCGATTTATCGCATCTAGTGAAGAAGTGATAAATCGACCGCTGAGCGCTCTCCTGTTCATTCCGGTACTCCACCAGAATGAGGAGCGCAAGCAGAGTTGACGGGAGAGCGCCAGCTGTCGACTTACCACAGTGAATACACCGCGGTAAGTAGATCTAAGTGCATTGACTTCAGCTACGCTATTCACGTAGCTAAAGCTGGGTATCTTAGATCGACCCCACGCGGTAGTGTAGACAATCCCTAAGAGAGATCGCCTGAAACAAGGATATGTTAAATAACTTTCCCAAAGCTGCACAGCAACTAAGTGGCTGAGTTAAGGCCAGCCCAGGCAGAGATAAGAGATTTAAACAGGGCATTTCGCCACCAGGATTTGGATAAATGGTTCAAGTCCTGGCCCACCTTGATAAAATTACACAAGCTATTTCAAGGTACCCAACTTATTCCATAAGCCACAGTCTGTGCTGCACAAAACAAACCCATTACATGGAGATGAGTGTAAAAATGTAAACAATTAGCCATAGCTAATCATTGAGGAAATGATGCCATGCGACACACTGAATGCCGGTTGCCAAGTGGAGGATATTTGTGGTGCAGTTAGAAATCGCAATTGTTTTACTCATTGCCAGCCCCAGACCCGATGCCTATTTAATTCTCTCCTTGAACTCCTTGGTCTGGTCTTACACTCTGCCACTGACATGCCTTGTGGTTGGCAATGAAGGGCAAGTTTTTTCAGATGAAATGGGAGCCCGGGTCAAACCAGCCTCCAGTTTTGGGCTTGCAAAAACCCAAATCTAATTGATGAGATTTGGCAAAACCAAAATCACTTCTGTTGTGCCCATCTTCTGTTGTGCCCATCTTACATATATGTACAGCACCTATTCCAGCTGCAGAAGCCAACATAGAGGGTAAACGTACAAAAGAAGGATAAAGCTCCCAATTTCTCTGGTGCTCAGAAGCCTCATATACAAGGTGTGGCCAAACTGTGCTCATGAACTGCATGTGGCTCTTTTACAGTTAAAGTGTGGTTCACAGAGCCCCGCATGCATCCCCCCATTCTCCACCTACCAGCTTTCTCTCTGTCCCTTTCCGGAGTGTGACCATTCAAAAAACAGTCTTATGCTTTTCCTCATTAAAGCAGTCTCCCACCTACAGACTTTTCTCAGCACAAGGGGATACAGAGACATTGATTGCGTCGTCTAGATCTGAAAAAGTTCACTTTCCTCTTCTCTGCCTTTTATGCGCTTGCTTCAGCTCAGAGCATCTTTGTTGAATCTTTGGCCCAACCAAGATATATGTTTGCACGTTGTAAAGTTAAAAGTGCTATAATATTCTTCAATTCCAGGGCTTTGTTTACCTGCTTGTTTTCCCTTTGAACGTACATGCTGCCGACTTCTGGAGGCACCTATGCTTTATCGATCAGCCCGTTCCTAACCTCTCTTCTCCAGCCCTTCATTAAAAGTGGGATCACATCTCCTGAAGATTTCCCAAAAGGTTTGTACTGGTGGAGACCATGTGATAAAAAAACATATGCCGCCGGATTCTGGAGCATGTTTCCTCTTCCCCGTTTGTTTACTTCTGCGAGGTTCTATTTACCATCGATTTTTCTTTTCACACTTAACTTGTTTTCATCTGGACTTCAGAAAAGTGGGGGGAAAAACCCACCTCAGTTTTCTCTCTCGGCTCCATTGACTATTACATTTGGGGTTTCATTTCAGTTCTTTATAAGAGGAATATAATATAAAGTAGGAGGGATCATTAAAAAAAGAGGGAAAAGTTCATGTTAATTAATGATCCCCTATTATGACAGCTGGTGCCAAAGACCAAGGACAGAGTTTATGTGCTATGCTCCAGCCTCTGTGTGGGCGTTTGCATGATAAAGATACTCCAGAAGACACAGTACAGTAATTGTAATGCCTCAAGCACTGTTCAAACTGTTATGCAAACTGAATAGCATGTTGGTTATTTCCCTTATTCCACACTGATTGGCGGATACAGCTGCTTGGATTTTACTAGGGAGTTGTGGATTAACTTTTCGAGAGCTAGCCTCAAAGGAGCTAGGTAGATCTGAGATGTCCAGTGCCTCTAGAAGCCAATTTGAAGTTAATGCAAAACCAAACCCTCTGCACAGGGGTGAATTTCACCTGACACGAACAGCCGCCAGTACCAGTGCCTAGAGTATCTAGCTCCTACTCCTCCTCTTAAGAAATATATTTGCAAGGGTGGCTGCAGGGATTACCATATCTCAGTCCTTCCTGTCTCCTTTTATTGAGGTCTTTCTGCTTTGTTTCAGCCCAAGCCTTGCATGGAATTGTGGTTCTGAGCCTTTCCTTATCAGAAATTCATTAACTAACTTTGCCTTTTGATGCAGTCCGTGGAAGTGCCATCTGCTACACAGGGGCTCTGAGTTTTAATCTGCCAAAATCCGGCTGGCTCCCACCAATGTCACTGAGACTGGTTTATCCTCCATTTGCTTTCCTGTTATTAGCAAATTAAGAGGGCCTTCCTGCTGTTGATTTCATCATTTAAGTAATTTAAATACTGTATCGGAAACAGAAACAACCTTGCTATTGGGCCAGAATATAATTTAGCTATCACACTAATCTCTATCAGTCTGTAATGGTGTGTGTTGTTCCATCTTCTGTAATTACCCGTAGCCCTTATTTCTACAGCATGGGAAATATGTGTCCTTATCAGACAGTCTTGTGGAAATCTAATTAGATAAAGGCCCACAAGAGCTTCAATGTAATATCTTTCCCTCCATCGGCTCTACCTTAAACATTGCAGGATAGCAGCTGCTTTCTTAAATCTGTCTTTCTGCCAAAGAAAAATAACCTAATAAAGGAGGACTTTGATGTTAATCTTCAGCCGATGTGTCCTTCTATTTACTTAAGTGTCAAGCTAGACTGCGATCCCTGCACTTAGGGTAACTACTACCTTAAGCCAGGATTAGTCCTACTGAAGTCAGTGGGACTATTCGTTGAGCAAGGTACTGCTCAGTGTAACAGTATCACAGCCTGGCCCATAAGGTGGTCTCAATCGGCAGGTTTGACCCATTATGAAGGTAGGAACAAGATGAACAATTCAGAGCTAGATGTCAACCCCCTGAAAATATTAGAGCTGTCCTTGATACAGGGACTTGGTTGAAGTCTGTCTCTACTTCTTAGACCTTGCTATATACTTCTGAAAACAGGGATCAAGACTGAAAGTGTGTCACAGTTGGTGCTGTCTTGGTGCTCTAGATGGATCTAAGCTAAGATTTAATTATTGTTTTCTGTTCTTTGTTTTAGTTCCATGAGGTGATGACACTTCCACCCCATGGAACACTCTTGTGTCCTCCTTCTTGTCACGACTTAGCCTCTCTCATTAGAATTTAGCTCATTTCTGGTTTCCTTCCCTTGACACACCTTTGGATAGTGTAATGATCTAAAGATGCCGTATCTTGGTTCTCTGTAACAGCTGGTTTGCATCCAGCACGTCTGATTTAGCCTTACTTTCTTAGATAAGGAAATATATCTACCTGATTTTCCTGTGGTGTAAATCAGGAGTAATTCCATGATTCAGGAGTTTCTTAGTGCAAAATAAGAGGGGAATTAGGCTCCTAGAATTAGCTCTTTGCCCGGTGGGTGACTGTAGGAATGAAGAAAAATGTGTGTGTTTTGGTCCTGAATTAAAATAAAGGATTCAGTTAGTTTAAAAAGAAAAACATACGTGTTTCTGTAGGTCACATAAAGTGCAGGTTCGTTAGGAGGTTTGTGCGAAGGCCTTAAAAGAATGTGATTTAATTGGAAAAACTGGACCTGAAAGGTAACTGATAAAATAGAGGGAAGAGGCCCAGTTATCAGGGATAGTTAATAATAAAGGAACTTGTGCACATTGAAATAGTAGTGGCCCCAAACCAACATAAGCCTGCTTGTTAGCTAATGCCAGCAATTGGCAATTCCATCATTTGTTTGCTAAAGGGTACAAAAGGATAAACTCTTGAAGGGTTCATTGCTAATACCTGCCTAACCAAGTTGGAGCCCACCAACCTGGATCTAAGAACATCTGGGTTTAGCCCTATTGTGAGTATCTTGGTCAAACACTTATGAATGTTTGTTACTGTTTGCATGCAGTAATTGCTTATTGTGTAAGATTTTAGACATGCTTAGAGCCATTGCATAAATACTATTTGGCCTTTCGATTTAAGAAAGGAATTTCATGTTAAGTTGGTGTCTGGTGATACCCTATATTGCTAATATTTATAACAGTGATTCAAACAGTGTCCTGTCTCTTCTCCACATACCCATTCAAGCTGAGATTTTCAAGATGTTTAACGGGACCTGGACACCCCAGTTGTTGGGATTTGTGCATCCAACTCCTTTAGGAAGGTTTGAAAATCTCAGGCCAAAGTTTCTGTGGTGTCTGGTTTAAGAGCAGAGATGTTGTCCTTGGCCAAAATGTCCACTCCTCACGTGGCCAGGCAGCATGCTGTCCTCCACCCCAGAGGTGGCTGCATTTCAATAGTGAAGTGATTCCTTTGTGGATGCATATAGTCAATTAAGCACTTTGGGATGAATCATGCTACACACATATAAAGTATTAGCCCAACTCCTCCAGTGCTCGATCAGGCTCAACACTTAGTGACTCTGATGTGTATTTTGCCTGTGTCAGAAATGAGAGTTTGTCTGTCCTTAAGACATAACAATCAAGGTTAATGCTTACCCCATTTATCAACTTCAAATAACCTTCCCCCCCAACTTGCATAAGTCAAGATCATCTTTACATACAGAATTTCCTCCTCATCTCTCCGATTTTTTCCACTTCAGAGAACATGCGAGGTATTAATGCAGACGTAATGCACAGGGGTTAGAAAGGTAAGTGGAGCTCATAATTACCTCATTTGCATTCTTTTCTTCTCTGGAACAGAATTCTGAATGAGTTTTATGTCGAATATGATGCAATCAGTGGGAACGAATCTTGCAGATCCCTGCTGGAAAAGTGATCTGAGCGATTCTGCAGTAGACAAATGACCAAGCTGGAAGTCAAGAACCAACCCCATATCCCCGAGTCTTTTAGGGAGCTCAGAGCCAAAATTTGTCACTGACTCATAGCACCACTAGAGGCCAAGCCAAACCAAAGCTGTTGATCCAGGTACACCCAAAATGTGGAAAGTTTGGCTTAGAAGCCGAATTTTTCACTTGGGACTATCTTTAGTGTTGTTCTTAGAGCCAGTAACGAAGAAGATTGGAACAGTGAAGATTCATCAAAGCTTGGGATTGCAGGGAGTTGTCCCTTGTGCACCCGAGGAAGATAGAAACATCACAAAATACCACATACCCACCCAGGTTTTTACAGTGTACAAAGGTCACGTTTAGCTGACCAAAGCCGAATACCATGAACATTTTCTACAGAGGTGCTATAAGTTGTAGTGATGTTACCCAATGGGTCCATCGTGTGCAATGCTACAACATATCAATCCTGGGTTCCAACATTTCCTGGTTTTCAGCTGCAAGAAGTCATCACAACATAGGTTGCCCCAGGATATGACTATCAAGCAGAACCCATAAAACGTGCTTCCATTCTACATCTCTCCAGAGAAGGTGGTGAAAGTCTAGCCTTTCGTTCCCTGATACAATCCCATTCTGTGTAGATGTACAGAGCAAGGTCCAGGGGCCAAATTTATCCTATTTGGCCTTCAAATCTCAAGGTATCAGACTTTTCTGAGAGATTTGTAATACATCCTCACTTCAGCCAATATGGGGGACACCACAATATCTCTCATGCTATTTCATGAGAGCAGAGCTGTCCAGCATGCTCATGATGAACCCAGGAACTTGCTTAGTTTTGTTGCAAATGCAAAGCTCATGTAAGTCACCTGGTCTGCAAATTTTCTCTGAAAACCTGGGGGCCAGCCGATGGCTAAGTAGAGATGACATGCACAATTTGGTGAGGCTGGCTTTTTCTTTAAGAGTTAGAGCTCCATTGAAACCAGAACTCAAAGCAAACTTCAGCTGGATGGAAATCCATTTGGATTGAAACTATGTTATCATGAACCCAGTGTCAGCGATGTGTCATGGTGATGAGCAGAGGATATTATATCTAGCATATTAGATAGAACCAGCAAAGCCAAAGCAGCAAGATCTAGACAGCTCCACTTGCAGCATAGCAGTCTCCTCTAGGAGAAGAAAATTCTGCTCCTCATGCACAGCCAAATTGCTGGGCTCTGGGGAAATCTGGGAGTTAAGAAGTAATTCCAAGTGCTATTCCTCCAATCTGATCTGCTTGGGTGTGCTTATATGCCCACGCACAGTCCTATCAAGTTCAGTGGGGGTCTGCCTGGGCAGAGGGGCCAGTCCATACAGGTCCGTCTGCAGAATCAGGGCCTTAATCCTGATTGGGGATTAACTGCTCGGTCAATTTTATAGTTACGGCACATACAGCTCCCAACTGAGACTGGGACCCCATTCTGCCAGGCACTGTATGTGCCCATAGTCAGGGATTGTCCCTGCCCCCAAAAGTTTACAGTCTACCCAGAGATGAGAGACAAAGGATGTATGATCACTGGAGCAGCTGGAAAATGACAATGCCATTTCGTGGCAACTACCGAGGTTCCAAAATGTTTTGTTCCACATTGGGCTCAAGAGAAAACCTTCGGAATGAAATGGAATTGTGTCGGAGAGGCTGTTTTCAGATTGAAAAATTCAGATTTGGATTCAGCTCTTGCCCGCTGGAAGTGACTAGAAAATTCACCCTGGAGCTCAGACTGTCAAAATCAAGGTGTTTGCAGGAAATGTTTCCATTTCAAACAGCATTATTCAAACCAAAAAAATGGTTAAAAATTTCAGATGAGCTTTAAGTGTCTGTTTTGCAGATGGGAACTGAGGAAAAGAGCAACTGACTGGCCAGATGTCACTCAGGGAATCTATGATCAAAGCAGCTCTCAAACTCAGATTTCCTGAGTCTCAGTCCAGTGCTATGACCAAGGTCAGCCTGCCTTCCTCTAGAGCTGAGCTAGCAAAAGACAAGAGGAAGAAAATCTTCATTAATTCAGTGCTGCTCCTAAAGTCAGGTGTGATTCTGCACTGGTCCATTCAACTCAACACAGCTGTTCCAGTTTACATCCGCTGAGCATCTGGTCCATTATCTAGACATTATGTCTCTTCCCCCTCCCCTTCCCCCATTAACACTTACAGAGTCTCCTTCAGGACAAGAATCTAGCTGTGAATTAGTCAGACACTTGCAGACTTCCCTGGTGCCGAAATGCAGCTGGTTCTAAAACGCCAGTGCCCTGCAGTAGAGAGACCTAGGTCATAGGAGTTCAACTGTGAAGTGGCCTCCCCCGGAGAGGCCAGGGCTCGTGGTTCATTCATTCCCCAGGGAGATGAGCATCTAGTGCAAAGTCAGACATGCCTCTTGGTGCTTGTTGGATGATGAGAAGAGATTGTGATGTGGACAAATAAAGTGGGAATTTGAACCAGGTTCGAGGAGAGCCCACTGCAGATCTAGAGGGGCCTTGAAGCACCTGGGGACTTGAAGCTGGCTGCGCTTTGGGATTGTTGCACACCTGTTAGCCCTCCCCCCGCAAAAGACAAGCCCCATCAACTTATGTTGGGGTCATGTTCGACTGTAACCGCCCTGGAAGAGCTTGGAATCTGTAGCATTATCACATGTGCTACGGCAGAAACCATCAGGGCTCTTTTAAGTACCAACATTATGGATAGTCCTCTGATTGGCTTTGACATCCAGCCACCAGTTCCTTGCATGAGCAAAGTAGGGGTGACCTTTGGCAGGAAGGTGGCTCATCTCTGTGACAGCCTTGTCCGATGCCTCGGTTGAGTCCCCCACACGTTGTGAGCTAGCAGATGGAGCAGGGCTTGTGCGGCTCCCGTGAAATTCCTCCAAGGAGGGATCTGGAAGCAAAAGCAAGGCCTTCTCCTTTCAGCAGTAACTCTTGCCTGTTTGCCTTTCAGTGCTACCGATCCAGGGTCTTCTCAAGTGATAATTCTCCTGGGTCACGGGATCAAGTGAAGCAATTTAGAATAAATTGTGTTTGCTTCATACGTTTGCATTAAACTTTGAACTCCTGGAGCTTTGCGGCACTGAAACTGTTGGAGATGTGCACGCAGGAGATTTGTATTTATTTATATCCCATGCAGTCCTTTCAGCCTAATGGGCTGAGGCTAAGGAGGCTAGATTGGAGAGAAGCAAAGCTCAGTTTCCTTAGTCTTTAGAAGGACAACGAAGAAGGATAATGCCCTCTGTTCCATCAGGGTGAAGGGGGGTGGGGAGCGCAAGTGCTGTATCCCACATAAATTCCACTGAAGGCCTCAAAATAGGGCTCAACTGGGGCATCCCAGAGGGAAATTTTGCCCATGCAAACTAAACAGAACATGGCCGAAAGCAAGAGTGATTTCCCAACACCATCTTGTCAAAGTCCCCTGACTTAGAAGGGGCCATAGTTCTCGGGGCCACAGTTCTCGGGGCAGAAGGAATGCTCCATCCCTATTCAGGACTTGGCCGGTTGCCAACACCCTGAGCCAAGTGCATTTATTCTTTGTATGACGGTAGCACCGAGAGGCTGCAGCCAAGATCAGAGTTCCATTGGCACTGTGCAAACCAGCAGTAACAGACAGCCCTTTCCCCCAAAATCTAACAAGGGAGAAAGGAAGTATTGTTATCCCCATTTTACAGATGGAGAAACTGAGGCAGAGAGATTTTAAGTGGGAAAGAGGCATTTGCAAAGGACCACTGGCAATGATGCATCTAGCTGCCATGGAAAGTCAGTGAGAGCTAGGCACTCAGCTGCTACATATGCCTTTGAGAGTGTCCCCCACAGTGACTAGCTCAAGGCCATACCAGAAGTCCAAGCCCCACTCCAGTGCCTTACCCACAAGACCATCCATCCTCCCCGAGTTGGAAAGTCTGGCGGGGGGTGGGGGGGTGGGGTACAGGCAGCAGGGTAGAACATGCAAAAATAAGAGTGGGAGAAGGAGTCAGAGGGAGCAGAGGTGGGGAGAGAAATGCAGGAGACTCACTCAGCACCTCCTGCACTATGCTCAGCGGTAGCCAGAGCTGCCAGTTCTTCGCTTTGCAATCAATGTGTTTATACATATAAGAGACAGAGAGACAGGACTCATCTGTGAATTACATAAAGGGGTTTCACATGGAGGTTGCTGGGCACACACATGAAAACGAGATGTGTTGGTCTCCGTTCCTAGTAGGCCAGTTGCCACATCAAAAATATAACCAGCATTGCCAACCCAGAGTGTTCACACATCAAGAGTGAGCCCACACAAATCGTGAAGGGATTTTTTTAATAATAAATTTGTGGTGGCGAGAGGATTGTTTTCTGAGCCGTTAGGGTGCATCTTGGTCAGATTCTCAACCTTTTCTTCACAACAATGGCAGCTAGACGCTTACTCTTTTTCTCATCTTCTCACATGACTCCAGGAGCTGGGGCTTCAATCAAAAATATCATGAAAGGTGAAATCACCATGTCACCAGGGTTGGAATTTTCTGCAGTAACCCCAGAGATTTAACAGAGATTATCCCTTTCAGATCTCGACTAAGGAACACTGGTGGGGGCAGTGAGGGGAAATTTGCCCTATTAATGCCTGTGCTGCCAAGTGATATACAAAGACTTCAGTCTCCAGGTCTGTGTATATATAGCTACATACACCCCACACCCATACAGAGATATAGATATAGTCTCCAGTACTGTCAATCCAACACCTTCCACCATCACTAGGTTGGCTTTAACAAAATAATTGTGTGTGTGTGCGCGCGCATGTGCATATCTCTGTGTGTATCTATATATACACAAAAAAAGGAAAAGAATTAATGATGAGCATTTCTATAGCAAAATAAATGTCTCCTTAAATCTAAATTAAATCTGTATTAAATGTATTTTCCATTGTGAGCTGGAACTGGACCTGCTTGGAGCCACATGCAGGCAAATTCCATGCTACTCCTTTGAACCTGGCTTATCTGAAATGTCAATTTTCTGGTTCCTTTCACGTTTCTGTGCAGCTGATTTGAAGAAGTCAGAACAAAGGCACACCCCACAGGTTGGGAAGGAGGCAGCTCCCTTATATAACATTTCTCTCAGTTCCTCTGCTGGCTAATTAAAGAATGCAACAGTGATGGGCACTGAATGGAGTTTGGGGTCCAGCTGCTGGTTTGCCTCAGGGATCCATCTTCAGTGTGGAAGACCCATCCCTTATCAAGGGATCATAGAGTAGAACCTCAGCTCAGGATGCTTAGATGAATTGAAACAAATGCAGACTGGTTCACAGTTACAAAGCTCTGTGCTGCAAATTTCATTCATTCAAATTGGTTTCAAGGGTTCATGTAGCTTTCATCTACGGTGATGAATTTTGTGTGAACATGCAATTTTAAATGGAGAGTCATGGCCAACCCCACAAGTGCTACAAAGATAGCTGCCGCTCATATCCAGAGATGATGCAGTCCGTGTAGAAGAGGTGTACATACACTGTACTGCCTCTCCATTTCCACTGCTTGCATCCGATGAAGTGGGTATTCACCCATGAAAGCTTATGCTCCAATACATCTGTTAGTCTATAAGGTGCCACAGAACTCTTTGTCGCCTCTCATAGAGACATTACTTTTGTTCTTTCTTGGTTTTTTTGTTTGTTTGTTTTGTTTCTTCTATTGACATAAAAAGAAGTTTATGACTAACTACAGGGTAGCTCTTTGACAAATGTTTAAATGTTGTTAAGGTTTTGTTTTTGTTTTCAAAAACGTTATTAGAGCTGATGAAAAGATATGTACATTTTGTGAAAAAATATATATAAATAAATATTTTTCCGTTTCTGTGAAAAAAAATTCATTTTTGAAACTTACAAATAATTCATTTTGGTGATGATAAAAAAAAATCCCACTTTCCTCACACTTTTCTTCCACCAAAACATTTTTTTAAAATTCTCACTCCCAAAATAAACTGAAATATTCATGTTGTAATATTTCATTAAAAACAAAATTCTAAGAAAATGAACATTTGTTGTGTGAATTTTCATTTTGGTAGACAAATAATCTGATCAAGAACATTTCCAAAGGAATTATTTCAGTCAGCTCTAGTTATTATTTAATATTTAATTTGTTATTGCATCCAAAGGCCCCCGTCAGGACTGATACTCATTGTTCTAGGTGCTGTACAGACACAGTCCGTGAACCTCATTGCCACAGGGACAATGCTGTGTTTGACCTAAGGAGTCGCTCTCATTTTTCTTCCTCAATTTTTTGTTTCGATCTATCCGCTTCCCCTTCAGTTCTCCTCACCCTCATGCTTTCTCCATCTGCTTCTCCCTACCTGAGAGGCAGAGATGGCTATGAACTCAAACACCGGATCTGAACATCCCCAGAGTGTGGCTTAGTTTAAATCTGGCTTTTGTGCCTTGGACACCATCTCAGTCAAAGGCCAAAGCTACCAGCATCCAGGCAGGAAAAGAAAGCACAGGAAGAAACAGACATCTTCCCAAAGCTCTGTTTTATTGGCTTTGTATAACCTGTATTTCCATAACAGCCCTTTGGACGCAGCAACACTCCTTTTGTTCTCACTGTATGTTTCACCTGGAAGCCATAGGTTGCAGTATGATGTGTTAAAGGGATTCATTTAAAAAACAGTGTCTAGTCCTGTGCACGTGATGACCTGCCAATGCTGTAACGGGCTGTCCCTGGCGGTAGCATTTATGTGGAACCAGAGTTAGAAACTCTTCTGCTATGCTCATGCAGTTTCAATTAAACGGAGTTGAGTTAATCTTTTACTCTTTATATAACTCAGTTGTTATTTTTCCACCTCAGCTCCAGACTCTGAGGGTCGGATTTTCAAAGGCACTCAACATTGGCTTAACTTTGCTCCTCTGGAAGTCAATAGGTGTTAAGCCACTTCTGAAAATCTTGAGGCACAATAGCGGTCAAATAACAAGAGACACCACTTCCTCTTGACAACCAGGTACTTTGGAAGCAGCAGAGAGGACAGGTTACAAGGCTAACTTTACTGTTTGGAAGGAGACAAAATAGCACTACTATAGACCACTAGAGTGGATTGAACATAAAGGTAGGTGTATTTTGTGAAAACTTTGGAAAGAAATTTTTTCCCATTCGTTCCAATTTTTTTCCACCAAAAAATTTGAAACAAAACCACTTTCTCTCACATTTTTACTTTTTTCCACTGGAAGGAAGAGTAAACAAATAAAAGTTTTGTTTTTCCCACCAAAACATAACAAGATTATTAAATGGAAAATGTTCATCAAAAATTAAAAATTTTGACCCCAATGATTTTCATGAAGATTTTCATTTTGGTGGAAAATGGCAGTTTTTTCAAACAGTCTCTATAAATCTGCTAGAGTACTATCAACTCCACAGAGTACTACCAGCATCTACCCACACTGGCGACCGTGACCGCTGATCTGGTACATAAGAGCGCTGTCCTCTGTAGGAATTGCGATCTAACATGTCAGAAAGCCATGAGCTAGGGAACTCCCTTAACCTCTCCCTGTGAATCCCCAGAGTTTAATATGGTATGGATGTGCTGGGGTTGCTAGCAAAAGAGGTCCATATGAATTTAAAAAATATAGTGGGGAAGAAACATGGAATAGAATCTGCAAGGCTAGGGCAGAACCTGTAGCCTTAAAAAGTAAAATATTACAAATTATAACCCTGGCTGTTAAATGGTTAAGACAATATGCCACAAAATTGGTGGAGCAAGTAACAGAAACAAAGAAAGAGTTAGAAGTAGCAGGAGAAGCCACAGAGCCCTGGAATGCTCTTGCTTCCCTCGCGAGGATGGCACGCAGTCCAGAGACAGCAGGCACAGGAACAGAATAAAACACTGGAAACAACTGTAAGGAACCTACAAAAAACACAGGTGCCGTCTCCTTTTATAAATATTGGTTGTCAACAGCTGGTTTCAGGTAGCTCCCCTGTGCCTGGAGTATGGGGAGAGAGATGAATAAAGGTGGCCCTAGCAAAATTTAAAAATGAAATGGGCGTCACTGCAGTGCAACCCCCACTTTACAATAAAAGCCAGGTTCCAGTTAAACTTAACCTGAGACCTAGACTGGTGCCTGTCAGAATGGGAAAAGTAAGTGCACAGGAGGGAGAAGTAGCAAACAATATTTTCACTAAATTAGTAAATGAAATGAAAGAAAAAACGGAACCGTTCAGAGAGCACATTAGGAGACAGAAGCTGTGACTTGATTGCAGGAGAGTGAATAAAAAAGAATTTCAAAGTAAAAGACCAAAACTAAACGGGTTAACACCTATAACTAATGCACTAACATATGGAGTTGCCCAAAAACAGTTAGTTGAAGCATGTAAGGGCACTCCCGCAATCCATTTGGCATGCAAACAAAAGCAATAGACACTGGGGCAACAAATTCAGGCCCTCTTCCTACTACAACCACCAGGCTCCAATGGCTTCCCCATTCTACCAGTGTGCATTGATGAAAGTTGCCCTCTGTAATGGATAGATCAGTGCAGTGCTAAATGTATTGCATCTTCTTGACTCGACATTGAGAGGCAAGGCTACTTGGGACGAATCTCAGGGGAAATTGGCAATGACTCATGCAGTGACAGTCCTTGTGAATATGTGTCCTTTCTTCGGGAATAACTGGAAGGGAAAACCATAGAGTCACAGAGTTGAAAGCCAGAAGGATTATTTAAATCATCTATCTGATCTCCTGCCTAACACGGGTCATTAAATTTCACCCAGTGACCTCTGTATTGAGCTCAATAACTTGTGTTTGACTAAGGCATATCTCCCAGAAAAGGAGTGGGAAATATCCTAGGAGCTCAAAACATTCACCAGCTAGAAAGGAAGGAGATGCAATTTGTAGCAGTCAGATATGAAATGACCACTTTAGTGTTGAAGTTGTTTGTCTCTGCCAGATTTAAAGGACTAGCTACCAGGTCAGCATGCTGGGGAAAGCTCCCATAGGAGGGCGAATAGGAGGGTGAATGCCTACTTGAACATCGTGTGGAGAACAGGTCGCTACAGACGAAGCTTGTAGCCAAGGGGTTGAATGTTGCCTTTTTTTAAGGTCAGGAATCCTGGTGGAAGACATCCCCAGGTATTCATAGGTGGAGCTTGGTGCATTTGAGCTAGCTCTGTCCCCTTGTCATTGGGTTTCTATAATAAACATCAGCTATTTCTTGTACTCAGAGCTAACCACCATCATACGGTACCAGAAGTGGGATGGCGGATGCTGCATGGAGCTACCAACAACTGAACCACCTCTTATTCAAGGATCTCAAACTTCTCAGACATATCCAATGAGCCCCATGCTTATGTAACCCACACGCCTCCTAGGTGTGGTGTTCTGTCCCATCTAGCGGCACCGAGACACGAGAGAGAGAGAGAGAGAGAGAGAGCGCTATCTAGCTTAATGAGTTTGCTCTACAGCCTTAGCTAACAGCCAGTTGGCTTTAGCTCATGCGATAGAGGCTCATGCACTAAGCTTGAGAGGTCCCAGGTTCAGGCATAGGAGACCCAGATCAAGTCACTGCTGCAGAACAGGTACTTGAACCTGCACCACCCATATCTTAGCCCCATGCCCTTTACATTGGGCTAGCAACCACTAGACTGACTATATAGCTTGGTTGTTAGGGTAGTAGGGCTGCTGTAGGAGAGCCAGGCTCAAGTCCTGGCTTCACCTCCCAGCTATTGGTGGGCTGGCAGCTGTCTCTCTGGTTTTCACAAAAAAATTGGAAAGGTCTCATTCCACTTTGGAATGAAAACAAATTTCTGAACCCCCCCAAGTTTTTTTCGTGCAACGGAATTGTTGTATTCCAGCCAACCCTACCCACAGCACCCCTGTATGGCAGAAAGGGTAGCCCCGTTTTACAGAAGGGTAGTGATTTGCCCAAGGATCAGAAAGTGGACCCAGGAGCCCTGACTGCTGTTCCCTTGTTCCAGCCACTAGATCGCACCACTTTCTTTCCAAAACTGGCAACGCCGTTAACCCCCTGCCGCGTCAACCACCACTCAGACGGGATCAACAGAACGGATTGCGCTAGACAAGTTACCCCCCGCTGTTCACACATATTTCGTCAGCTTCGTATCTCGGAATAAATTAGACAGATTTCTCTGGTTCTTCTGAACCCCCATGAGGAGCATCTCCATCTGTAGCCACCGCCTGAGAACGCCAGGAAATCCAAAACTCTAGCATGTATTTATTTGCATTTGTTCTTTTATTTTCCTTTTGTGAAATCAGAAATCCTGGGATTTGAACTGGCTACCCCAGGGTGCAGCAAAACCAAGTGGCTGTGCT
The DNA here is from genome assembly GCA_033296515.1 of Macrochelys suwanniensis. Taxonomy (NCBI): domain Eukaryota; kingdom Metazoa; phylum Chordata; order Testudines; family Chelydridae; genus Macrochelys; species Macrochelys suwanniensis. Next base: position 13,549,260 of record CM065796.1, read on the forward strand.
TTTCAATGGTATTCCGTGCCTGCGACTCGACAGTTTGGTGGCCTTTTTTTTTGGATCGTGGCCCCGTGCGTAGAAAAATGCAAGAACCGTGTGTGACATCGGACTGGGGAGAGAAGCTGTAAAGAAATCAACTTATTTAAATGATTCACTTCTAGTGGGGCTCGGAACGGAGTCTGTGTCCTGAAGATACAATTAAAAACACAAGCCTGAGCAAAGGAGCAGATGGACAGCAGTTGTTTTGCTATTTGGCTACCCCTGCCAAATGAGCTTTCTTTTCACAACTGCGGCGGTATCCAAGCGCTCTTGAAAGCGAAAGGAGTTTGCAGCCTGGCCTGCTTCCTGAGATTCTACACAGGGACGTGGAGACGTGACGTGTTGTCTAGATGGAGGGAGGATGAAGCAACTGTGAAACAACAGGAAAATATTCCCAGGCAAGGGCAAGCATTCCCAGGCACAGAGCAATCAGCAGTGAACTTCTGCAGCTCTTTGGACATGGTGGTGGGTGCCAGCGGTTTCCTTTATAACGATACCTATGAAAGTAGGAGGGTCGTGTGGGGGAGGGTACTCAAGAAATGTCAATTCCCAGCCCTGCTACAGGCTTCCTGCATGTTTTTGGGCAAATCACTGGACTGAGCCAGGGTCCTCAGGGCTTCCAGGCTCACTGCTGCAGAATGGGGAGCCGAGCCCCAGTTAAAGCCATGGGTCCCAAAGCCCCCAGCTCTGTGGCAGGGAACCTGGAATCCCTGGGGCCCTCAACCCTGGAGCAGTTGCATGTGCTCTTCCTCTTCTTCAGCTTCTCTGCTCTCCAAGGACATCAATCAGACCCTCTTCCCCCCATCAATACTAAGTGTGATTTAAAAACATACGTTCACCTTTGAATTTTCTCTAAAATACACTGAAAAATCAGAACTTTCACATGTTAATTCGAATACACTTAATGTAGATGACTTTTCAACTGGCACTTTTCATCCCAAAGCCATTTACAGACTTTGCGTACATGGGAATTTCTTTACCAGTTTCTCAAACGCAGCCACTTCTGGGGTGGAACAAGGCAGATGTTTAATATCACACATTTTTTTTTTAAACAAACTATAGACGCACAGACTCCTCATTGTGAGTGGACACTGAACCCAGGTTCTTCAGCACAAAATGCTCAGGCCTCAGTGATTCATGTGAAAGGAACATCTGCTTTATTATTGTTACTACTATTATTATTATTTGCATTTCTATAGCACCTAGAAGCCCCATTCGTGTGTCAGAACCCCTTTTGCGCTAGGTGCTGTACAAACACAGAGCAAATACAGGATCCATGCCCTTAAGACCTTAGCTGTGAATAAGCAGCAGTCTATTGTAAAGCCCAGGGCCAGCTGCTAAGGAGAGCCTTGGTCACATGCTCTGACCCTATGTTTTACATTTTGGTAGCATTTTAGGACAGAAATTGAAGAGGAAACCCATATACCAGTGAAGAAAAATAAAAACCCACCATGGATTATAAAACTTGGCTAGTTTCCAGATTCAAAGCTTGATCCAAAGCCCATTAAAGTCAGCAGAAAAACTCCCACTGACTTCAGTTGTCTTTGGATGGCAATGTCTTTTACTTAAACCTTCTCCTCATCTTGAGCAGCAGGCAGGAGACAATGGCAGAGTAAGGCTAGTCCTGTCTAGCTCATGGGTTCTGGATGAAATTACAAGACATCATTCAAATGTTGGGGGCATTTGATCTTCAAGATAAGGGAGTCTCAAAGTCCTAGGTGGATGGGGACTTCTCTAGGCTGCTTGGCAATGGGAGATCCACTCAACTTCCTGAAGCGACAAAGGGTCCTGTGGCACCTTATAGACTAACAGAGGTATTGGAGCATAAGCTTTCGTGGGTGAATACCCACTTCGGATGACACTCCATTCACAATTGCAGCATGACCAACTTGAGATTTTTTTCATAAGGCTCACAATATTTAGTGTGTTCCATAAAGGCCCAGCTCCTGGAGGCATGTGATTAGGTGAGAATCACAGCTTTCATTTAAAAAAAAAAAAAAAAGGCCATTTTTAGCCTTCCTGGTTGCCAAGAAAGTCTTGAAAACGTGACTAGAGTGACCCTTAAAAGCTCAGAGAGCAAAAGGAAAAGAAAAGGAGCCCCAAATTGATTATTGTTTTTACCTCATGATATGTAAACCAATCTCATGACTTTGAGGCCTGTGTATGGTTTCTAAGCTCTTGGGGCTAGCGATATTGTGATCTCACAGACTACCTCCCTGTCCCCTGGCAATTACAACGCAAACCCACAGCAACTACAGCCCTTGCTTACATGACACAGTAATATAAGGAAAACATATGTGTTTAGTTGTCTTTAGTGTTACTTTTACCATCCCCCAGTCTCTTTGCAATGCCAGCCTGGCTACTTGGAGAATGAGAGGAACACAAGGGCCTCACGGCCAGCCAGATCTAGTGAATGCACCATGAACCACAGGTCTGTCCCATAAGCCACCCACTAATATGCGTATCATTTGCAGGCTACATTTCATCTCGACGTCTGCATCCCGAATACCTGAGCTAGAACACTTGACATACTTCCTGGCCTCCAGCAACCACAAAAACAAATTATGAGTGTGCATCGGTTTGTAATTTAAAAGGAAATCCTGTTAACTTGAAACCTTTTTTTTTTTTTAAATCCCTCTGAATATTCAAGTGTTCCAAAAGCATTCAGTGAGATGCCAAGAGAGGTCCATGCCCTGGAGTGAATGAAATGATCCAAAAAGGGCATGATCTGCCTCCAGCTTTGTTAGCTTTTTTAATACACATTGAAGGAGCCCAGGTTATTTGCCAGTTTTTATTTTTAAATGTCTGTTGAGAAACTGGAAGGAATCCAGAGAAGGGCTCCACACACGACAGAAGCTTTGGAGACTATGACCCATGTAAGGAGAGGTTAAGGGAAGCAAACAGGGACAGCCCGGAGGAGAAGCTGGCTAAGGGGAAACATGAGAAGTGCCTATAAATAAACACAAAGATGTAACAAGAAGGGACGGGTGGCTTGGTCCAGTCTCTTTAGTCAATGAGAGTCAAACGGGATACAATGCCCTTAAAGGGGAAATTGCAGCATCATGTAAAATAATGAGCAGCACGGAACACTTTCCAAAGGCTCTCAACGAGCGATCCTCACCCAGCCCTTGAGAGGCAGCCGTCATTGTTACAGAGGAGTCAAACCCAGAACCTCCAATTCCAGCTGGGTTGGGTTGGGCTGGGTTATCTCAAGGAGGTCCAAATTCATCTGGAAAGTTTAAGGTTCAGGTCATATTCAAACCCCAAACCCAATTTTCAGAGGAAGGCTGGTTTTGTGGCTGAGGCACCTAAACTATGGGCATGTCTACACCAGAGCTGGAAGGTGCAAATACACCCATGCTAGCATGTTATACATAGAAGGGCAGCTGCGGCGGTGGGCTAGGTACATACTCAGATGACTAGCCCCTCCCACTCCCTGCACTGCCAGGGCTACACTTCTATTTTAGCACGCTAGCTCGATCAGAGCTAGCATGTGTATTTCGGCTCAAGCTGGCAATTACACCTCCAGCTCCAGTGTAGTCAAACCCTAAGACTCAACACCTCGGTCTACCACACCCTTCCTCGGTGACCTTTGGTCAAGCAATTCAATCTTTCCGTGCCTCAGTTACCCCTCTGTAAAATGGGGATAATAGCATACGAACACAGGACTGGAAGGGACCTCATGGGTCATCAAGTCCAAGCCCATGATATTGCAATCAACCCTGTCATATAATCCGATTCATAAACATATCAAGCACCACCTTCAAGCCAGTTTGATTTTTGCCCCAACTACTCCTATTGGAAGGCTGTTCCACAACTTCACTCCGACCGTGTATGTCTTGTCTATTTAGAGTGTAAGCTCTTTTGGGGACTGTCTCTTACTCCATGTTTGTCCAGCACCTAGCACAACAAAGCCTGGAGCTCAGTAAGTGCCTCTCGGAGCGCCATGCAGCTGAAATCTCATGAGACTTTAGGGATTTCTCCAGGCTTCCCACAGGACGGGCAGCACGCAGCCCCCTCCATGCGTGGTGTCAGTATAGGATGGGTCTCCCAACTTCCAGTGGCAGCCTTTGCATAAGATGCCAGCTCAATTCTCATCAGGACAATGTGTCTTTAATGAGCCATTGCTAGGTTGTACAGCAGAGTGGCCTGCTGCTATCCAGGCATTAATCAGATGAAACGGGAAGATATTAAAGCAAGTGCTTTTTAGTGCCACAGTTTGTCTCCAGGAGTTGACCGGTGCCACAGTCCTATCTACCCCTGAAATGGTATTAAAGAGGGCTTATGTGTTTTGTGATAAAGAGATCGCTGTTACAAGACGGAACTCAAGCACAATCTCTGCTTTGCAGAGTGCCATGGATTTGGAAGGAAACATCAAAAGCAAAGTGTTACGGAACTCTTTGCAGCCACATAGGTTCCAGGGTGACCCACCTGCCCTGTGTTTTAAGAGATGTCTCTTAATTGCTGCCTGCTGAGACCCGTATATCAAGTTTGTCGGGACATTTTCAGCAACATTTCATTTCACAGACGCAAAATTTGGGAGACGTATTGGTTTAGAAAGGGAATTTGTTTAAGCTCTATAATTTGGTGGTTAGTCAACTGGCCTTCTAGGTGAAAGATCCAGGTTCAAGTCCCTTCTCTGCTTGGTTCAGAGGGGATCTGTGGTTAACAAAAGCACCTCCTATGAATGAGGCAGAGCAGGGATTTCAACCTGCATCTCCTAGGCTTATGGCAAATACACAGAGGTTTTGCCCCAGTTCCATATTCATGGCAGGACGCCCGGCTATGGATATGGGTTTTGAAACAGGTCCAGCTGATCAGATAAGAAGTATGGTTTGAAACAACAGTCATGCAAATGACCGTGTGCTTGTGCTTTGCTCACTGGGGAGAGGGGTGTTAAACCTAGGTCTCCCGCACACCAGACGAGTGTCCTAATTCCCAGACTAGTGGCTCTACTGGGATTTCTCTCTCACCAGAAATTCCACCCTGGAGCTTCTATTTGGCTTTGTTATTATGCCTTAGGATATTGCCAGCACCTTAAAGGAATAGGGCTGTGTTTTCCCAGGCACCAGGTGTTCTTAGGCAGAATTACTTTTATTTTATGATTAGAGTAAAATCAGCCACAAGAAACAACAAATGTAAGAGAGGTGTGTGTGTGTGTGTGTGTGTGTGTGTGTGTGTGTGTGTAAAATGTTCAAATTTTCAGTGAAAAATTGAGACGATTTCCTATGCTTCCTTCACAACCCCTCATTTTTCAACAGTCAGACTCATCGTGACAGTAAACCTCTTTCTACTCCTGAGGTAAATTGAGTGCTGTACTTTTCGCTATATGTGGCATGTCCTGTCTACTGTCCATGAATGATAAAGATCTCAGGACACTGTTCGTGAGGAAAGGGTTTTAACCTCCTTGGGTCAGTCCTCCATTAACACTTAAAACAGGCAAATCCTGTGAGATGCCTTTCCCTTTATACAAAGCATATCAGGTTGAATTAGGTCAGAGATATCCACTGTATTTTGACATCAGACAGGCTCATCAGTTTGAACCCAATCTCCATGTGCAGTTAATATTTCACAGCAGCGGCTGTACTTTTCCAAACAGAATCTGCTCCTTTTCTAGTTTCACCCTTTCTTTTTTCACAGGAGCCTAAGGAAATTTGGTACCCAAATCCTATTGAAAGTTGGGTGCCTACCTCTCTTGCAAACCCCAGATTTTGCCCACTCTCTGCTCCACTATTCATTGAATTTTCTTCCTCGAAGCACCTTTTCTCTGTAGGATACAAACCCTTTTCCTGGCTTTTAGACCCACCATTGTTATACTGAACAGGGAATTCAGGGACTGGAATCTGCACCGTCCACATCCCAGGTGACGGCCCTAATCTCTGGGCTATTGGCTGTTTTAGGGTCTCTCTTCCTCTACCAGAAATCCACGCTGGACCTAGGACACCTGCCTGATGTAGGTTTCCCCGAAACCAATCCATTCACGTGAAACATTTCGGTGGCTTGGCATTTTCGGTCAAAACAAACAAACAACATTTTGTTGGAAAATTCATGATGAGCTCTAACTAGAACACTCGACAAAGGGTCCTGTGGCACCTTATAGACTAACAGACGTATTGAAGCATAAGCTTTCGTGGGTGAATACCCACTTCATCGGATGCAAGCAGTGGAAAACTAGACACTAGAACACTGTGTCCACTCTTCAAGAAGGATGTGGAAAAACTTGAGGGAGTTGAAAGGAAGCGTCACTAAAAAGATTCGGGGGCTGGAGAAGAGGTCTTACGGTGTGAGGCTTAAGCAGCTCAATGTATTCATCTTATCGAAGAGAAGGTTAAGAGGTGACATGAGCACTGGATCTGGGCACTTACACATGGAAAAGAGATCTCATAGAGGGGCCTTTTTAAACAGGCTGACAAAGGCAGAACAAGACCCAATGGCTGGAAGTTGAAGTTAGAGAAGCTCAACCTTGAAATAAAGACCCAATTTCCTCGTAGTGGGGGTAATTAAACATTGGAACAGCTAACCAGGGATGGTGAGGAGCAGGGTTGGACTCACCAGTGCCTGGCGTCTTTAAAACAGGATGAGACCTTTCTGAAAAATATGCTTCAATTCAGCATCTGGGAAAAATTCTACAGCCTGCACCTGCTCAATGGTTGTACTGGTGCCTTCACACCTGGGAATCTGTGAATTCACTTGCTTATTCCCTTCCTTCCTGGGCCATAGGAGAAAAGGAAGCTCTGCATTGCCCTCAACATTTTCCAAATGCTTGCAGTCCCGCACGAGGACAATGACTGATCAAATCTCATGCTTCAGGGCTTTAGCCAGTCTCATGAAGGAGTCAGGAAGGAATTTTATTGTTCTCCAATGCATAACTGGCTAGATGTATTCTGTGTTTCCCCCCACACACACTTTCCTCTGCACCCTCAGGGATTGGCCACAGCTGAAGACAAGACACAAGCAGGAGTGCTTTGAAGTGGTACAAAGAATCCTCTTTTGTAGATATGCCTGGCTGCCATCTTGCTCACATGCTCAGGATCAAATTGATCACCAGATCTTTAGTTGAGAAGGAATTTTCACCCAGCTCAGATTGACAGGGACCCGGGGGATATTTTGCCTTCCTCTGCAGCATGGGGCATGGTTCACGTGCTGGGATCAGGTGGGTTTATCTCAGCTAATCAATTCCGCACTATTGCAAGGACCTCGGGCTTTGGCCAGCATCTAGCCAAACTGCGGCATGCAACAGTTTAGTCTTCTGAAGCCTGAAATGCTTGAATTTAATTCAAGTTATTGGGTTCAATACAGGGGTAACTGGGTGAAACGGAATGGCCTGTTTTATACAGGAGGTCAGACTAGATGATCATAGCCTTAAACTCTATGAAACTGTGAAACCAGATAGACACTTATGTAGGTACCAATAATGAATGACCTATCATGTTGATGAGCAAGCCAGAAATGTCTAGGAGAGACAATTCTCTTCTCCCGCAGATGGACCTCTTCCTGCATACACAGAAGCATTTACAAAGCAAGTCGAAAATAGTTATGTGATGTATTAAGACACATAAATAATGCACTCACAGACTGCCTCACAGTGCAACAGAGCATGTTTCATTCCATCAATATGATAAATGCAGGTACAGTTGTTTTAATTGTAGTGATCATGTTATAATGGAACCACATCTACGCTTAGCCTGAGGGAACGGGAACATTGTCCTGATCTTGACAAACCAGTTCATTTGCGCACCATTCCTATGCTGGTTGCTTTACCTGCATGATATGACTCTGGTGTCTCATGTTTTTTCCCCCTCCTAGTGAAAGAACAGGAAGAATGGATGAATTAATACAGAATGAAGTAACAACAATGGGCCAAATCCCCAGGTGGTGCAAATTAACACAGCTCCATTGAAGGCAAGGGGCCAGATAAATCAGCTTAGCTCCACTGCAGTCAATTATGATTTACACCGCTGGGGTTCAGGCCCTGTGCTTCTAGGAATGCTGCAGTCATTATTCCAGCCTAGTAATCAATCTTAAATTGTTGTATATTTACTTCTTTCAGGCTGAGCAGAAGTAGGAGACGTTTTGGGGGAAGTAATTTTATCCCCTTTCTGTTCTGCAACATTGGCTCATGGAGGTGTTGAAACAATTTACCCACTGCTATGTCAAATCCACTGAGAAATGACCTTCAGAGACTGTAAACATATGTTGCCATTTCCTCCCAGCAGTTCATTTGGCTGGTGATCTGCGAATCAGCATTGACTGGTAGGGCTTAATTTCTAGTTGGCCAGGAAGTGACAGCAGGAGGCCTTTTTTGCATGTCTGCAATGCCAACCACATTGAAATGTTTATTAATGTACATTATAACTTTTCCTCCCGATACACATTTTTTTACTTTCTCCTTATAGCAGCCAAGTGCAACTCAGAGACAGCAAAGCAACAGGGATAGAGAGGGTGCCGGACAGGGGAAAGAAAAAGCAGTTTGGGCACTACTCTGAAAGCAACTGTCAGGGTATATGTCATGATATCCATACAGGATCTCAGTTTTAAGGTTTCCTACTGAGGGCACTTCTGGAACCTGGATTTAAAGACCAGAGCTTCAGCAGGTATAGATCAGTGTAGCTCGCTCAGCCGTAGGTGACTTGCTTAAGATCACACACAGGATATCTGTGACATGGTTGGGAACTGAACCTGGGTGCTAAATACAAGTCTAGTGTGTGAACCAAAAGGTCAGGCAAACAAGGTATTTTTGTCCGTAATAGGAATATAACAGTTATTCAGACCGGAACTGATCTAAACATTCCTTCCCCTGGCCTGTAGGAAGGTACATATTCTTTTTACCTATAACTATCCAGTGCCTGATACCAAGCGCTAAGCATCTTCCAAGAGGCAGTGAGCATTCTCAGTGCACATTAAAGTGAACAAGTTGAGCACCCACAGACGCCATATGAAGTCAAGGTGATCTATAAAATCAGGTCCAGCGGGAACTGAGTCCGCTCAGAATGCGGCAGGACCGGTCCCTCTGTAATTAGCCAGGAGATTTCAGCTGTAATTGCATTAGCTTAAAAGGGATCCTAACTGGTTCTTTAGTGAGGTCAAAAGTTCCTGAGTAATTGTGAATGTAGATACTAAGTATTTATCTGGGTAGCAGGACAGCACACAGGAAAATATTCCCCGTTACAAAATAAAATCCCCACACAGAATTTACACTAATGGACTATTAAACATTTAATGCTCTGTTAACAAATGGTTATTTCTCCATTAAGTGCTAGCATGACCTATGCATAGTTTATGAACAATGCTGTTGTCCTTGAGAGAAGATTGCCCACTGTATGAGACAAAAATAGAGGGCAGCCATGAGAGGATGAGGCCACGGAGCTCTGCTGACGTCCCGGAGTGCGACCAGTGATTTATGAATGGGCCAGGAGCTCGTGCGCCTGTGGTGGTAGATCTCTGCGGTTAATAGGATGGAGACAGGAGGAAACGGTCTTCACTCTGTCGCAGGTTTATGGGGAATTCCCTGTAGTTCTGGGTGTGTATCACAGGTGAGGGAGAGAAGAGATGCAGATTCCTGGATGATGGCGCTTCAGACCCACATTATCAAGGTGAATCTCCGTACTACTGATCCATAATATCAAGCCAGGGTAGCTTATAAATCTGCAGCCTGTAATTAACTGATAACTGGATGGACACATAATTAAACCCATCTTGTAATATCTCACACTTTGCTTGCCACCTTACGGCACACAAGGTGCATGAGAAGCAACAGTTCGGTTTGCAGCACGGAGAAGAGACTAATGGGTCAGTTTGCAGGACATGCAACGCACTGGTTCGCAGCACGTATGAGATGGACCGAACTGGCCTGCAGCAGATGCAATGGGCTGGCTTACAGCATGAATGAGACACAACAGGCCGGCTCGGAGCATGCGTGTGATGTGTCCGCACTAAGTACATGTCAGTCATATTGAGAACAGTGCCTTCATCACACCTTCTGACCCATCAATTCAAACACACACCTCACCCCCCCCCTCCAGAACCCCTCCTCCTCCACTGGCTCCCCACCTCCTGTTTGCACTAAAATAATTGCTCTCCTCATCTTCAAGGCCACTGCCAGTCTCCGTGTCCTCATCTCTCCCAATAATCCCACTCACTCCCTCGGACCTCTGCTCCCTCCTCTCTTCTCTAGGGAGTCACTCTTTGGCTGCAGCTGCCCCCCATTAATGGCCTAGCTCCCACCCCTCCCTCAGTGATCCCCCAGCTTCTTAACAGGGCAGCTCAAACCCTGCTCCTTCCATTCTGCCTGTCTCCAGGGATCTGTCAGCCAGCACCCTGTCTCCTGCCCCTGCCTCTTACATCCCCATACTGTAATATCTCCACTGTACACTGAGAGCAATGCTTTATGCAGTTAAATGGCACTGCTTTGAAACCATGATCTCACCTCTGGCTTCCGGTGCCTTGTCCTGTATTCTTTCCCTCTCTGCTCCTCCCACTGGCCGCATGGACTAACCCGCTCCATTTCAGTGGCAGCGCATTGCATTATCCTAGCTCCCTCGGTGGAATTACATCCCTGCAATGGCTCCTGGCCCATGCATTATTCTAGGCATAAACCTCCGCACTGAGTTATAATGCAAGGAAAAGCACCGCCAGGTTTCAGGCGGAATATATCAAACCTGCCGAGCCCAATGCCGCTCTGGAGAACAGGCCAGCAGCGTGCTGCTCAGCTCTCGAGGCAGACGCACCCGGAGCGACAGCAATTACAGGCCACAATACAGATTATTTTGGCCTTGCGCGTTTCAATGGGCTAATGGGGCCTGATCGCAGGCAGGAGTAAAATATCTCGGTAATAAACTGAAACATTTGGCGGTTTGAACCAGTGCCAGTTTTTATAACAATTTCCATCTTAAGCCAGCTCAACACATATTTAATGAAATCTTCTATAAAACCTTTAACAGTCCTCAATTCATTTCAAGTGGTAAATGAGTCAGCAGTTTAAAATGATGAGCAGGATTCAGGCTCTGTCTCCGTTACTTAAGAGTCAAAAGTGATTCTTTTTAATGCTTCTCCCCCTAAACTTTTTTTTAAAGTGGCTCTATCAATGAGATAAAAACCACTCACATCTGTCGATCCGCCCACATGAGAGTCAGCCAGAGGCACACACAGTCTTCCCAGGAGCTCCTCGGGGCAGGGACTTTCCTTTGTCAGGTAGTGTGGCAGAGCGTTTGGTATTACACAGATTGTCTTAAAGCATGTGAGCAGCTAATTGCAGGTTGTGGATTAATAACCTCTCCTGGCTAGATTTTGGAGAGCAGCAATATGTCGATCTACATTGAAAACGTGCTTCTAAAGAGCCATCATCCAGGAGACTGGGTTCTCTGCCACTGGCCTGCTGGGTGAGCTGGTGCAAGTCACAGCATCACTCAGTGCCTCAGTTTCCCCATCTGCAAAATGGGGATAATGATACTGACCGGTTTGGTAAAGTGACCTACAGATAAAAAGCACTAGATAAGAGTTAGGTATATTACCAGTTCATACAGCATCACTCCAGAACAAGCCAGCCTGACAGGGTTGTGGCCTGTAGGTGCTACCACAATAGACATGATAAATGGCAATAATGTTTCATCATCAGCTGCTCCTACTTATACTCAAAAGTAAGGAGAAGGCTAGTATACAACAAGGTCAAGATGGCTGTTTGTAGCTGATCTCTCCTCATACATCCCATTTCATTCCCTCTCTAACCGCCCCCACGCCCAGGCCCGTGAGATCCCTTTCCCATTTCCCATTCTGTCGTCTCCCTGACTCCTTTCTCAGACCCCCAACCCGTAAGGACTGCCCGTCTCCCCTCCAGGTGCATTCAGATCCCTCTTAATTAGCAGATGCTAGACCAGACTCCCCTGGTCTGATTCTCCTCCCACTTCCAGCTGTTTTAGACCCAGGGTGACTCCTTTGACTTCAGTGGCGTCGTTCCGACTCTATACCAGTGTAAGGGGAAAAGCAGACCTTAGACATCCCTCTAGACTGATCTCAAACTGATTCCTGCTTCTTAGACTAGACTCTAGGTTCAAGTCTTCAGCGATACCCATCCTTTGCGAGGCACAGACAGGAGCAAAAGGGAGTGGGCTGATTCGCTGATTCTGGGGCTGGTTCTACACCAGGGTTTCCCCTCTGGTGGCTAGGCCTGCAAGATAAAAGACCTACTACTGCTGCTACAATCCTCAAGAGGAGAGTTCCTTTAGCTCCAGTGGTAGAAGCCCTAGTTTCCTGTGTTGAAGGATGAGGGCATCAGTCCCAGTTCCCCCACTGCACAGCGCAGTCTGGTGTCTCCACCTGTAACTTTTCCCCCAGCAGGCCTAGAGTCTCCTGGGCCGGAGCGGGAAGACGGTTTTAGATGGCTTCAAGCCACCTTAGCGCTCCTCGTACCCTGGTGCAGCCAGAGACCTGCCCAGCTCCCAGCAGGAGCGGCCTTGTGAAGCAGAGAATAGCTGTAGACTGTACAGAGCATTCTAGTCACACCTACACCCAAACCGCCCTCTGCATCGAGGGCTATGAGCAAGGCTAAGCTAAAGCCCTTACTCCATTTCCGCCCCAGTGAGGGAAGTCTCCTGTGTAGGGGTGCTCTCGAGGAGCCATTTCCAGACCTTTTACACTGCTGGAACAGACGCAGGCCATTGCATATCTGAGAATCAGGCGTGTTACTTGCCTTTCCCTTGGGCATATGGGTCTCTGACCCCCGACCTCTCCGCAGGGCGAACGGGTAGCCTACAGCACCAGACACTAGCTGCATTATGGTACCTGCTTATTTTAATAATGAAATGGCAGCTCAGTTAAAAGCAAGGGGCCTTCCAAGCTGCCCTATTACAAAGCTCACCTATAAAAGCTACGCACGCTTTGCAAAACATTTCAAATCGCCTGATCACTGTAATTACTGGACTGGCGCCAGCACAGCTCTATAGCTCTTCGGTGCCAGCGGGTTAGGGAGAAGGGGGTGTGAGAAAAAGCTTTTAGAATAAAATGAATCATTGTTCCCTTTTTGAAGAGCTTTATTTCCTATTATATTCATTTCTCTTTATTCCAGCAGGTCACCGGGATGTAAAACAGCCACCTACCGGGGCCGGGGAGGTGTCATTTCACGGGTCATGGCACTTGATTTGTTGTATGTGAAAGATGCAGGCATTTCTCACAGCTGTGTATTGCTGCGAACGGCGTGAAATCTGGGGTGGGATTGCTAGAGAGGGGTGCAACCTTCCGTAAAGGTGTGGGCAGGCCCTGGACCCCCTTGGGGCATGAGGTGGTACTGTGATTGTGACCCACCGTAATCCCCCACCCCAATTGGGGCAGCCCAGGGCAGGGTGAAACCAATACACACTAACCAATAGCGTGTCTCCTTTGAATAGCGTTTCAGGACAGGAGCGAGGACAATACACAGTTCATCAGGACCTCGCCTCAGGGCCCTGGGTCAGCTCCCAGACTTAAAGCTGACAAGCAAAGTCTCTCCTTCGGCCAATCTCCTAGAGCCTGAGAGGAAACAACTTCTACTTCCTTCGCCCTTGCTCAGCTTTCTCTTTATTTCGCCCAGCCTTCGGGTGGGCCATGCCTTTGATTACACCCCAGGTTTTCCCAGCTGTAAATTGCAGACCGTTCCGTCTCTCCCTCCCTTGCAGGCAGACGCCAGAGCTCGATGGCCAGGGTCCATAACCAGCGGAGAGCTTCTGTATCCAGGGAGGCTAAGCCTTGTAAACCGCCCTCCAGATGTTGGCATAGATGCTCTTGCACCACGCGAGTTATGGCCTGCCACCGTGCCCCCACAGCCACAGCGTGGGGAGCCAATCGGACCAAGCCGGCACATAGCTGCAGCAACTCTGGATGAGCAGAGTAGCCTGTGGAGCCTGGTCCAGGACCTACAGTTAAGTGGACAAGGAGGCAGGTGCAGTGATGAACTCCTGAACTGGTTGAGCGTGTTAGACTCTCTTCGCCACTGATGCTTCCACTCTGTAGATTTCAGCTCCCTGGGGGTGCAGATCATCTAGGCATGCTACAAAGCCAGCAATGCTCTTGTCCAAGGGTGCATGAGGTGCCATAGCAAAGGACGATGGAGATCAGCTGTGTGTCGCCCCCTGGTCTGCAAGAGTGGGATTCTGCCCCTGAATGCAAGCAGGCTTTCAAGTTGGCTCATGTCCCCTAAGGGGGTAGTACATATCTTCCAACCTGATCTTGAGCTTTGCTAGAGAGGACGGGTGGCATTGTGGTTAATGCATGGTCATAAGGGTCAGGACGACAGCTGGCTGGGCATTTTTTGACCAAACTTATTTTTGCCAAAACAAAAACGCAATTCATCAATACTTAATTTGGACAAATTTCCCAACTGGGAAAGATGTTGAGATAAAAGTTCTGAAATTGTCGAAATGTCCCATTTCAACATATTCAAAATGAAAATGTTTCAGTTGTTCATCGTGAAAGGATTTTTTTGTTTCAAACTTTAATTTATATCATAAAAAGGTAGGTTTTTTTTTAAAGACAAAAGGTCAGAATTATAAATAAAAACATGGATTGTCCCAAACCAAACAAAGAATTATGTGGGATTTTTGGTTCACAACATTTTTTGGCCTTTCCTCCCAGTTCAGGATGGGAAAATTTTTCAAAAATGTTGAAAAATACCCTGGGATAGAACCACCATCTCTTGCTCAGCTGGCTCTGGTGCAGACTTCCTGTGTGACCCTGTATAACACACAGCTCTGTCAATCTACAGGTTTTCTATTGCACTTATCCCTATAGCATCTAAGTGTCCTCAAGGAGACATTACATTTAAATGTCCCCTCCCTATTAGATTAGCATTAGATACACACAAAAGGTTAGGCAAAGCAAGAATCTATTTTATGGTTTTGAGTCAAAAACATGTGAAACTCCAATTTTCTTTGGTTTATGACTGAAAACCAGATACAATTTGGCTGTTTCACCTGAGTTTGAAGCCCAAGCCCCCGAGAACTGAAATTTCATGTTTTGCACTACTATAGTGACTACATGCATGCGCAAAGGCACAGTGTCACCGTTTGTGAGTTCACAATTCATGCCCAAGCCCATGCCAGACAACTGGAGTTGACAGTTGAGGGTCAGCAGCTACATCGATAGCGTTCATCGATCGATGACCTCCTGAGGTCCCTTCCAACCCTGAGATTCTATGATTCTGTTTCTCCCCTCCCCTCCCAAGCCTATAATCCAAACAGCATTTACAGCAATTCCAAGGATACCGTGCGCTAGGGCAGATGTAGTCCAGTTCTGATGTGCTAAGCTTTGCTAAAAGCCTTAGATCAATGAACTCAGCCTTGAAGCCTTGGCCAGAAAACAGCCTCAGAGCCACACAATAACCCCCGTGCAATGTCCTGAAGTTGCATTGTGGTTTTTGTCTCACTTTGTGCATGAATCTTTGCAACATGCAGTTATTTGTTTTCTATTGAAGAAATCTGGCCAAACTACAAATACCAATAAAGGCCAGCGTGACTACATCTGCCACCAAAGGGTGGTGGGATTTGGTGGGCTAATTTTCCTAAGGGCAGAAGCCCAGAGCTGCATACAAATATGTATGTACAATTGTGTACTTAATTTGCACCACACAGTTACTGTGAGTGAGCATAGAAATTGCCAGCTAGACACCTATGGCTGGATCCTGATCTCACTTGTCATGTAAATCTGAAGCCAATGGAGTTACCTCGAAGCAATGAATTCATCGTCAGGCCATTTGCATGCACTTGATTTAGAGAAAAGCTGGTCAATTTTGTCATCGTTGTCATGGTCCTAAGCTACTGGCAACACCAGATAAACTGTTCCCAGGAGTTTTTTGGCCTGATTAAATCAGGATTCATTGTACCAGATTTGCTGTGAGACCCTGTTCTTATAGAGTTTGCAGGTCAGAGAGATTGGAGGGAGATTCAGAAAAGGAGCGTGGTTAACCAGCATGAACCTCTGCTCCCTTGTCAGAGTCCCCTATCACTGCCCTGTCCAATGAGCAATGCCCTGTGTGAAGGGCTGGCTCAGCTCCTTCGATTAAGCACCACAAGGTTTCCTGAGGCTGCGTGAGAAGTATGAAATGCGGTGCCCCCTCTAGTTCCTACTCACCTATGACTGGCCCCCTTCACCCTACATTTAAGGTCTGGGCAGTGACGCTGCTGTGACTGTTGCTCCTGGATGTGCATGCACTTTGACTGGCAGGTTGGGCCCTTGGTAGCATGGGCTAAGGCTAATCACACATGCTCTAAAAGGTAAAGTCTCTACAGGCTGATGGGAGCGATTACCTTAATGGTGAAATTCACCCTGCACACTTACAATGGACACAACCATCCAGCTGACGGACAGACGGGGCTCAACTACAGTCAGGTTTGGAGGAGCAGGAGCGAGTCACAGCTAGCTGTCTGTGAAGCTGTCCTGGAAAAGTAACATGCAACTCCTCAGAGGAGGAAGTGGCATTGCCATGTCTAAGAAAGGTGTCCCGGGTAACCCAAGTGCTAATGGAGCTCAGTGGAAGAGAGAACCTGGCAGAGAACATGCCAGCATTAGCTCAGGGTATAGCTTGATGAAGGACAACTGTAGAGGTACAGGTGAATGTCACTTGAGAGGTGGCCATCAGCAGAACCCGCCAGCTCACATAAACCCTTCAGCCTTCACCTTCCTCTCATGGTGGATGCTAGAAGTGACTGACTTGATCTAAACATAAGGCTGGAGAGAGTGGAACCATGCCACATTCAATATTGATGAGGGAACAACACCTGGTGCTCCATTAGAGAACAACAAGCTGCAATGTAACCAGAATAGCAAAACAAGGACATTTACAGGAAAAAACCCTCTGAATTATGGGAAAACCTTTTATCCAGATTCTGGTTTTTGAACTAAATTCTTAGCAGCCATTTAGAGAAGGGGATACACAGTTTATAAGAACCACAAGCTTGTAAACACAGCACATGTCCCTTATAAATTCTTAATCCCCCTCCAAACAAATCAGCTACAAGTGCATCAGATGAAACCGGTTGACTCCCAACCAATCCCATTTATCTTTCATGCCATTTCGGCGGACATGGCATGGACGGTCGCCATGTGGAGCTGGGACCTGTCAGTTCCTCTCAGCCTGTCGGAGAGCCAGGGAGGAGTTGTTGAACAAAACCCATCGCAAGCAGTTATCTTCTACATGCATCTCCCAGATTAAATGGCACTTAATGGACTAATGAGCAAGTGGGAGCAACGTACAAGGAAACTTCATTAAACCTTGTTAAAAATGAATAAAATTCAGAATCAATTCCCATTAGTGAATGCACTGATATTTCATATATCTTTGGGGAGTTTATGATGAATTCATGCATAGACTAGATATAATGATGCCTGTTCCCCCCCAACTCCTTTCTTCCTAATCAAAATGAGCAAGACGTAGGATTCGCGACTTCTCTCTCTCTTAAGCATTATATAAAATATTTAAACTGTCTTTTGCATCTCATGGTCATGCCCTTATTGTGTCAAGTCAAATTAGTTAAGTATATAAATGAGAGTAAACAAAGGTGACAGATAAATGAAACACACGGTTGCCAGAGTGTGAAAGACCCCCCGCGTACAATCCATCCATTGGCTACTTGATGGTGCATCTGCATGCCACCAAGCGGGAACTTGAAAGGAGGAAGATCAAAGCTTCAAACAAAATTGCTTTCTATAGGATCAGACAGTTTGTCTCCCTCCCCCTCCCATTTCTCTCTCTGTCTTAGCACTTAAATGAGACTTGAAAAGTGTAAGTGGATATTATCAAGAGCTGAGCAAATAGTGACAACTAATTCCCACAATTATTAGTATGTAGTAATATTTAGAATACACTAGCATCTGAAAGCCCCAACCAGGTCTGGACCCCATTGTGCTAGGTGCGGTGTGGACATAAACTAAGATGTAGTTCCTGCGATGAAGAACTTAGAGTCTCAAAACACAAGATGTAACAAGTGAATGAGACAAACAAATGGGAATGTGGAAGCACCGGATAAGAGCAATTTCTCAGTTAGTTTGTACGCTTTTGGGGGCAGGGATTGTCTCTTATTGTGGATCTGTACGCGCCTAATACAATGCAGCCGTGATCTCAGTTGTGGCTTCTAGGTGCTATTGTAATTCTAATAAGTAAATATTAGTGTTTTATTATTTGTTTAACAGTAGCACCTAGGAGCCCAAGGTGTGGGCCATGAATCCATTGTGCTAATCATTGTATAAAACCAGAACAAAAAGATGGTCCCTGACCCAAACAGCTCACAAAGTACAAGACAAGAGAAAACAGGTGGGGACAGACAGATGGGGGGAGCAGCAAGAAGCAATGAGACAATATTGGTCAGCATGGTAGGCAGTGGTCTTAGCACACCCACCGCCGAATTGTCCTCATGATTTTAATAATAATAATAATAATAATAATAATGGGCACATTTTGAATAGACTAGCCATGTGCACAATTAATAGATTAATAAACTGATCATTAAGAGACATCTCAGCCCACTTCCTATCTAGGCATTATCAGATGGCAGTGTTCTGTATGTATCACAGCAGAGGTGACCCGTAAGGAGGAATATAAAGGAGGATCATTCATTCTAATTGAAAAGAGAATTGCAGTTTGACCCATTGGCGTTCACTGGCCAGGAACATTCGAGTGTTCAAACTTTACGAGCATGAATGCTCCTAGAAAGCAAACTTTTCACTCAAATATTTGCTGCAGTTGCATTTCAAAACATATATTTGACTGAAAAATTCAGAGTTTGAGCTGTGCTGGTGAGTTACATAAGAAACACTCTATTGTTTCTGTTTGCTCATTGGATGTTTTATAACTCATGCAAATTAAGGACTCAGCCTTGCAAGCATTGAGGCCTTAGCTAGACAAAGAGTTAGTGTACTGCACGCTGGGGTGTAAATCTACAGCACACTAGCCTGCCATGTACAAACTGTCTATCTGGACCCTGCTAATGTGCACAAAAAGTTTCCTAGTGAGATTTGATCTGAACGGCTTTGAAATGAGGGTAGGTCAGTGTGCACTACGGAACTTTTAGTGCACAGTTGAGGAGTGCACATGGACAATTAGTGCATGGCACACACACTAGGATGCGGCGGATTTATAGCTCTGCTTGCCACACACTGTCTAGACAAGCCCTGAGTATAGCACTTGGTGTGCGAGTAGCCCAGTTGATAAAAACAACCCCTCCAATGATCTAAAAGTAGCTACATGGGGAGAAACTTTCTGAGAGTAGAGAGTCCTTTAATCTAGCACAGGCATAACAAAACCCAAAGCTGGAAGTAAGTATGTGCTTTGTTTTCATTTTAACAGTGAGGGCAATTAACCATCGGAAAAGCTTCCCAAGGATGTGGTAAATTCTTAATCACTTGGAGTCTTTAAATCAAGACTGAATTTCTTTCTAAAATACAGGCTGTTTTTAAAGCAGAAGCTATTGGGCTCCATGCAGGAATCACGAGGTGAAATGTTATGGCTCGTGTTATGCAGAGGTCCCATGAGACGATCATGTTTCCTTCTGGTGTTAAAATCTATGCACTTTTTGTTTATATTAATATTGCAATAGTGCCTGAAGGCCACAGCCAGGTCAGTGTGGTGTGTACAAATGTGACCTGTAGATTCGATAATAGCATATTCAACTTCAGTTCATCATCGGACCATGAAGAAATTTGCAAATAATGATGAATCTGTTTGAGATTTTCACCCATCTGTTGGCAGGCAATTTGCAAACAGAAAGCTTGGCAACACTGAATACGTGATTTGCTGTGCATGATGTGACCAGCTAGAATATGAACCATGGAGCTAGATGTCTGTAGGACAATTCTGTAGGGTTGTCTTTTTTACCCGCTCTCCATTCTTCTGGTGCCACTTACTTAATAATGGTAGCCTCAGATTCCTCTGCATGGAGAAGACATCAAGTTCTCCTGATCTTTCACTATCTTTTCCTCACCACTACCCCTTTTTCCTACCACAGATGGTATATAAACTAGATCAATAACTTTGAATGGCAGAAATTGCAAATCAATTTCAGCGGACCTATCCATAAGTCAAGTTGACCTGATGAACCTAAGAGCTCTGAACCGTGTGGGACTAACGGAAGTCCAAGCATAGAACAGAACTCGCTCTGTGGATGGACGTCTTGGCCAACATTTCCTTTTTACTCTAGAATCTGTTGATGCCCTGGGGATTTGGGGTGCATTCTGATCACTGGATTCATAAACTCCCTTGACTATTCCTGTTCCAAGTACTGAAGGGGATCCTTCGAGAGCCTTGCCTGCCATTCTGAAGGCACCATTTGTGCAGCAGGCGCTTTCCTGCCTTTTTTCCCCAAGCTGTTTTTAAAGAACAAACAGTGTATACAAAGAGTTGACAGAACTTCACTATTGATTTCCTGTCAATCTAATGCTGCCTACAGACTCCCGAGATTATTCGGTCTATAAACGGAGGGGAGAGACCACTGGAGAGTTTGAATTTCATATCTGAGCTGGGATTCCTGTAGCCCAGATGCTGCGCCTCCTCTGGGCCCAGCAGTTGAGCTATCCTAGGTGCGTGGCCCCATTAGCTACTGTCCATTCTGTAAGACGTTTCTGCAGTGGTTGCATTTAGCTGAAGGAAACAGGGAAAAGAATCTCTGCATCGGAACTATGATCTGGGCTCAGTGTCTCCTCTCCACTCTGCCAGAAGATAAACCACCCACAGAAACTTTAGGAGGTATGATGAGGAGTTCCTAGAGGAGGATGCAGCACATCTGGATGCAAACTATGGGTGATCAGGCACCTCTCCCTAGCACAGTCAAGAGAATGTAGCAGAGCACTGGGAATGGCCTCCTACCCAGAAGTCCCTCACTTTAACAGGAGACAGAGTAGCCTAGTGGCTAAGACAACTACATTAGCACTCAGCAGCTCCGTGTTCAATTGCTACCTGCTGATCTAGGGCAAGTCACTGCCCCTCCCTGTACCTCAGTTTCCCCATGTGTATGATGGGGCTCATGATATGATTTACTTTGTAAAGTGTTCTGAGCTCTACAGATAAGAGCTAGGTCTCCATTATTGATTGAGTTACCCATCCAATTCTATAGGAACTGAAGGACCAAGAATGCTCTGAGTTTAACCCTCAGAAACAATCCTGCCTCTTCCAGTTCCCCGGATTGTTAGCCCAACTACCTTACAGAGCAGAGCACATGCATCGGTAATTCAGTCCTAGCTGGAGTTGGACTACCAGGGGTCTGTCATTTCTTCTCTCTTTTGCAAATTTCAGCCCCATCCTAATTAGTGAAATGTCAACTTTCTACACTCAATAACGTCCTGCCGAACGTGCCTCACGCTGATCTAAATAAAGTGTTTCTCTGAGATTCTGATGAGAGCATCCAGTCAACCAGGGAATGATTTAACAGTGATGCACTTACTGTTGTTTTTTTCCATCCCCAACGTCTGTGATTCTATCCCTCTGCCTTCAGGATTTCTCCTGCTTTATTCTTCACTTGCAGGCAGGCAAGTAGAAAGCTGGCCGGCCGCCCTGGGGTGTTTAAGAACCATGTGCAAGAGTGCTACAGAGGTGACTGTCTTAGAAGGAAAAACTCAAAGGCAATCAATGCAACCTCACATTTGGGCCCAGAGGTACTTTATCAAGATGTCAGCATTACGGATTGTGCCAATATATTTGCCTTTCAGTGCATTAGTCTCACACTAGTGACATTGCTCATTGCCTTCCCAGCCACAATAGCCAATCTGGGGGTCAGAAAGCTCGTGCAGAACACAGGGGTTGGATTTTTAAGGCGCCCTCTTATCACAGTGGCGACTCTTAAAGTTCCAGTGGATGAGGTGGCTGGCTTGGAGGTGACTTTTATGAGCATTGCATGCAGGTGGCCCTCTTCCCTCTTCAGCAGCCGTGGTAATTCAACAGGGATCACACACTCACTCTTCCCTTTGGGTCAGTACAGAATCAATGCCCCAGTGCTCCACAAACAACCATAGTTCACAGTTCCAAAGGAATCTAGCATGTTTCCCGTTCTCTAGCTCTCCTGCAGGGACTGGTTATGTTATATAGCCACACTGCCACTAAGCTTTTCTTTTTTGACCGATCCACCCAGCCAATAAGATTGGCAGCACCTCAGCATTCTTCTGGTCAGCTGGAAGGTGTCATATGGAGGCACCTTCTCTCCCAGGAAGTCAGGAGGTTGTCTCCATATTCAGATCCTCGGCGAGTTAGTGTCCAGGGTGGCCTTAAACTGCAGGTCTGGCCCCCTATATTACACACACACACACACACACACACACACACACACTATCAAAGCCAACAATTTGATATAATGTGACTATTTAAGGAGGCTATATGTTGGAATTCCCTGGCTCACAGGAACCTAAATTTGGGCCACTAATTCAACCCTTGATCCCCATGAGACACAGAAGAACGTGAGCAAGCATGTGGATTTTGGAGCACTTACAGAAACCATCTGCTAAACAGTGAGTCTCAGCCTTAAATATAACACAGCTATAGTTCTGCTATAATGAAATTGTTAACAATTATCCCGAGCCACAGCCTTCCAGTCCAGATCTGAGCTTCTTCAAAGGTCATTGGACCTGTGGGGGGTTGGCTCATGCCCTTATTTGGAAATAACACTGGCCAAATATGCATCACTTAATACTGTGCCAGTGACTTTGAATATCACAGCTTCTGACATAGCAGAGACTCTGGTTTAGCGAGAGATCAGGACTCCTGGCTTCATTCTCACTTTTGCCATTAGCTTCACAGGTTTTATGTAGGGACCAGAAAGGGTCATTACAATTATCTGGTCTGACCTCCTGCATAACACAAGCCATAGAACTTCCTCCTAGGATTCCTCCATTGTGCCCAATAACTTCTGGTTAGAGTCGATTTCAAAATTCTGAATGTTGAAAGTGTTTGATGAAAAAAGGACATGACTTTCACAAAATATTGCCGAGAAAAAATAGGAATTTTTTTCTCACCTATCTATGCTGCTACCTGAGCTAGCTTATGGTCTTGAAGTAAAGACTTTGACTCATGGCCAATCTACCACAACTCTTGGTAGACATTGTGTAACCTTGAGCTAGTCATTTAGTATCCTTGTATCCCTCTTTATTCTCCTCTAAAATGGGGATAATTAATTATAGTTACTATCTCTGTCAGAGGTGTTGTGAGGCTCAAGTCATCAATGTCTGTAAAGAAGTCGAGATCCTCTGATAAAAGACACCACCTGATAGTGTTTTGCTTTTGTAATTGGAGAAATCCATCCAGTCTTGTTTAGTACAGCGGGGGGCGAGGGGGGAGTATGCCCATTTACACCAGCTGGCTTCAAATGTTTTCACACGGTGACTTTGCTCTTCCATAGCTCTGTCCATCAGGGAATGTCAAAGCACTTTACAGACACTAGTTGACTGAGCCTCACACATAGCTTAGATGAGAAGCTCTTTTGGGCAGGGAGCATTTTTGTTCTGGGTTTGTTCAGCATCTAGCACAATGGGGTCCTGGGCCATGATTAGGGTGCCCAGGGGTGATCACAATACAAACCATAAATAAATAACTCCTCTCTCTGTCATCATTATCCTCATTTTACAGATAGGGACATTGAGGCACAGAGTGATTTGAGCATCTCTAGTCTTTAGTCACTTAAAAGCCTCAAAGAGTTCTACAGCTCCTGAATATGAGCCTATAAGACTGGGCCATGAGTCATTTACATAAACAAATCAGGGGTAAAGCTAGGAAGAGAAGCCAGGTTTCATAGCATTGTAGAAGTGTAGGATTGGATGGGACCTCGATAGTCTGGGTACTGGACTAGATGGCCTATCAGTCCTGTGCCTTAAATTTAAACCACAAATCCATCCTTCCTCCTCATTAATGCGCAACCCATGCCAATCTGAAAACATTTACCAACAACCTTGTAATTTAACTAAACTTAAACCCAAAATTAAATGAGACCCATCGAGGGAATGTAAATACTTCAGCGCTAACCACAGAAAAAGCAGGGGAAATCTCTGAGCACAAAAAAACCAAAAAAACCCCTCTTTGGTTGCAGAATAAATCCACTGGGGCATGTTATCAGCTCAGAAGGACTCTGGGGAAATCCTGGGATGATGTGATTTGTCTGTCAAATCATAGTGAGGGAAAATAAATATCCTACAAATGAAAACTATTATCCTTTCAGAAAGTGACACCGGGGCTGTGATTTACTAACCCTCAGCCACATGGGGGTTGAGTTGCCACAGCTGGGATGGGAGCAAGGGAGATTGCAAAAGAAAGATAATCCTGAAAAATACCTTTTAAAAGCTATATAACCTGACCTTTAAAAGCGCCATCAGTACTTTGGCAATATCACTCCCAAACAACAGGACGCCGGCAATCTTTTACGAATAACATTTGTTGTTCCCTGGCAGGAGACGTTCATAAAAGCAGATATAAAGGAAGATGATCTAGCTCGGCTCATCTCAATCCAGATCTGCCACCTGTGTAAATCAGCTCTGCTGAATTCAACAGAGAGATGCAGATTTAGACCAGCAGAGGATCCAGCCTGTTGCCGTTTCCCCTCTTGTAAAATGGAGATACAAAATGTTTATGACGGGGAAAAAATAGTATGTACTTATGTCATTAAAGACTATCATTATGCATACGCGCAATGGGGCTGAATTGAGGGTGCATAGGCACATTTAATTCTCGCGTTTCCAAACTTTTCAGGGTTTGACTTTGCAACCTTAACGTTCTTTTAACGCTGTTTTGGGCTGCAATATCTATTTCAGTTCAGCTTGCCACAAAATACATGGGGCCTTGTTGGGGTTATAATGATTAATTACTATTAATTATTTGTATTACCGTAGCCCACACAGGCCCCTACTGAAATCAAGGCCTCACATTGTCATGTAACATAGAAACATGGAGTGAAAGGCGGGCCTCTCCCTGAAGAACTTACGTAATGGCCAAGATTTTCAAATGCGACTCCTGATTTTGGGTGCCCACCTTGTGACACCGAGAAGAAGGCAAGCTTTCAGTGGCAGATGCTTCTGAAAATCATGCGCCTTGGAAGGAGTTTCAAGTTGGGCACCCGAAAATGAACATAGCGTAAGTCACAAGTCACTTGTGAAAATCTTGGGCTGATAGATTTATTAGCCAGATGGGGATGGGGTCAGAGGCCCAGAGAGATTCAAGCCCAGATCCTCAAAGGTATATAGGCACTTAACTCCCAGTTCAATGTAACGAGTCTCACGTCACACAAACTAAATTGGCTCCGGTGCTTTGCAGCTTGTTGCCCTGATGACTTGCCCTTGTATTCACTCTGCATTCAACCATGTATTGTTTCCTAGTCTCATTATGGACCTTTAAACAGCCATGAAATTATCCTAATTTGGGGCTTATTCTGCCCTTGTTAAATTTGTTCCTTGGGGAGACTGTCTCTGTGCAAAGATAGGAGGATCTCAAAGGGCTAGGATCTTTCAGAGGAGGATCTTCAGAGGACTAGAATGAGGCTGTAGGCTTGGCCCTGGGAGTGGTGTAGCAGCTACCTGCTCCATCTTGGGAAGGAATCATGGCTCTGAAACAGACAGTTCATCCCCCACTCCCTTCTTACTCCAGGTCAGGAAGTAACTTCCTTCCTTGCCTGGCCTGATAAAACACATTAGGGCCCCCATATTATCCCCATTGTACAGGTGGGGAAAATGAGGCAGAGAAAGAAGTGACATGCCCAACGTCACCCAGCTGGTCAGTGGCTGAGCAAATACTAGAACCCGGTTCTCCTGAGAACCCGTCCAGTGCTCTATGCAATAGGACACGCTGCCCCCCCCTAAAAAAATGGGAAGGGCATTCAGTGGTATATAGGACCCTTGAGCTGAGTCCTGACTAGGATTCTCTCCTAGCCAAAACAGAACCCAGGAATCCTGATTCTCTGTCCCCTGGTCCAACCACTAGGTCTCCACTCTGTCTAATGGTTACAAAGTATTGCCGTGTCATAAAAATAGAGTTAGAACGATAAATTGATAAATAGAATACAGGGATCCATGTATCCATCCCTCAGGGTAGCCAGATCATGATTAACATTATTGGCAACTGCTGCCCATTCATCCACAACAAACTAGACTCATTAGAGGTGCTGCAGTGCTAACTGCTGGCTGCCCCAGTCACCTTTCTGCTGATGTGCCACCTGCGTCATTTAAAAACTTCCGCTGGCAGACGATCCTTCCTCCCCACTACAAAGTACCCCTTCAACATCCCCCAGGCTTATTCCATTCCCTTCTCTCCTTCCTGGGGTTAAAGACTTTCACAGGAGTGCAAATAAGAAGAGCCTCCTGAAAGGAAAAGACTAAATTGGGACCTGCTTTTGTGGCCAAGTCTCTCTCATTATAGATGCATTTTAACCGGTTTTGAAAGCCACCACCTATCTTTCACGTTGTAATGTGACGACGCAGTATTTTAAAATCACGTCTCAAGCACCTCTGTTCAGAGGCTCTTTATTAACATTTGGCGAGAAAGATTTCCACAAGGAAAGTTTTATTGTTGTTTTGTATGTTTTTGCTCTTTACGGGTTTTTTTAGTTTTGTTTTGGCTGTTTGTTTGCAAATTCCACACCTTTCAATCTCCATTCAGCCTTACGTTTAGAGGCTGTTAACCAATTTAGCATAACTTGGTGAGGAACACCCTACTTTTAGCTAG
This sequence comes from Macrochelys suwanniensis, assembly GCA_033296515.1. Classification (NCBI taxonomy): domain Eukaryota; kingdom Metazoa; phylum Chordata; order Testudines; family Chelydridae; genus Macrochelys; species Macrochelys suwanniensis. Next base: position 13,575,937 of record CM065796.1, read on the forward strand.
GCTTGGCCAAATTTGATTTTAAAAAAATAAAATTCAGAGGATCTCTTTATTTTTAAGCATTTGTATCAATTTAAATTTTCAGGAGTTGTGGGAAATTGGGGGTCAGATAATAGGGGGACAGAAATTAATGATTTAGTGACAATAGATGTTGAAATTCAAGAAATAAAAGCTTTATAACTGTTAAAATACAAGTTGTCCACATCACATGTCAAAATATACAAAATAAATATCCTTAAATCAAAACCTAATAAATTCTCAAGCAGCATTTTTCTTACTTTGCCTATCTGTAAATATTGTTGATGGAAACATTTTTTCGTTTGTTTGTGTGAACGGTGAAATCAATGTTTACCAAGATTTACTAATAAAATCTAATCTTTCCCAAGCCTACTTTTAGCTCACCTTATAGGGCTGTTCAGCACCCAATTCTAACCTCTATTATGGTGGCACATGACCTTTGGGCCAAGTGAAACCACTTGGATATGATCCATTCCTGTCACTGGACAAGTTCACTGTACTGTCTGGCCACCTTTGGCACATGCAACAATCTTCCCCTCCTCTGCTCCCCTTCACTCCCTGCCTGTTTAAATGCTAGGACTGGTGGAAGGAGGACAGCAAAGCGACAGAAGGCCTGCTCCCTCAGAAGAGAGCAGGCCAAAGAACCCATGACTTGAGTACGGGGACAAAGAAGGAAAAAAATCCAGGACAGTGATGTGGATTGTAGAGTCAAAACAAGGGAACCAGAAGCTGACACTGAGTAAAGAACCCCAGATGATGCCCACTATTCCAGGAAAGAGTCCCATGAGTCACTGGATGCCAGCACTGGAGCCTGAGGTAAGCAGTGTTGCCTAGTGGATAGAGAGCTGGAGGATGACTCAGAAGACCTAGGCAGGATTCCTGGCTTTTCCAGTCGCCTGCTCAGTGACCTTGGGCAAGTCTTCCCCACTCTGTGCCTCAATTTTCCCACCTGTACAATGGGGATAATAATATGGGGGCCCTAATGTGTTTTAACCCTAATCCTAATGTGTTCTAACCCTAACCCTAAGCACTCTGAGATCTACAAATGAAAAGCTGCATGTAAGACCCAGGTATTATTATAACTTAGTTTATCTACAGAAAAGGTACAGCACTGGTATAGGCAACACAGACTTCTCCTGCATTGTCCCACCAACGACATGCATCATCCAGCTAGCAGGACCCTATTACCATAGTACCTCACAGATGTTAATGGATGGATCCACATGGCATTCCTGGGAGGTAGGGAAGATCTAACAATGCCATTTTGCTCAGGGGGTGGGGGCTGAGTCATGGAGAGATGAAGTGATTTGCCCCCAATCACCCAGGAAGTCTGCAGCAGAACCAGCTTTGAACCTAGATTTCCTGAGTCCCACTCCAATGCATGAACTCAAGATTTGCGAATGCCACCAAAAGTCACTCGAGTGTTGCCATTATAAAGGACCATTCCTACAGCACATAGAAGAGCAGAGGGATTCCCAGTCTATTTCACAAGGCAGGTCAAATTTTAATAGCTCGTTTGTCTGGCGGAAGACGCTCCTCCCATCTGTGATCACACAGCATCCCTAGCCTTTGCTTCGGTAGGAAAGGAATGCAGGGCTGTAACTTCAGCTGTCTGTGATGCAATATGTAGATAGAAACAGGAAGAAGGAGCCAGCACCATGTGATTAATCAGCTTTCTACAAGCCACCAGCCAGTGCTCCACATTCTGCTGCTGTGCAAAACATTTTTATACAGACTCCCAGTCCCCCTGTCAACCCCAACTCTCCCTCCCTCCGGCCTCGCCCCTCCAGTCTGTCCCCATCTCCTACCTCACCTAACTCCCCCTCTGAAAATTCTGTCTGGGGAGACAGGTAAGCAGAGCAGAACTGATTGCAATGAGTTTGTGATTGATCACCCCAAGGGGGAAAAAAGAATGCAAGAAACAGCCGCCCTCAATGTAGGGCTTTTTATAAATTGAGAGCTGGAGGTTTTTTTTCTCGTAGCTGTGGCTTCACGGCAATGCTGCGTCCCTTTCCCAGGAACCCCAGGCTTTAACCTTGGAGAATAGTGCATGTTGCCTTGGGAAGGAAGGATACGTTTTCCATCTCCATGCATTGAAAAAAAAAAAAAATCTCCCTCTTGACACCAGTCCATTCAGGAGTGATGCATCCTGCTTTGTAGCCCTGCTGTCACTCTCCTCTCACCAACCCAGGATTATTTTCCTGGAAAAAGGAAGATTGAGTTCTCCAGCATGCCTGGCTGAAGGCCCCCTATCACCAGAGTCATAACCATTCCCTGCAATTTGCCCAAGGGAAGGTTATTAGCAGCAACTTAGTGTCTGATGGATGATTGTGTTGCTGAGGTTCTGCTTTATATCAAGGCTCCCACATATGCATCATTTAAATGCAGGCAGGCAGGCGTATATTACACAAATGCCAAAAAATCGTATTTATTACAGCTGGGAAACTGGAGCACATCTTTGTACACACATATTTATAGAGATTTAATAATCAATGATTACGCTGACTTTCTGTACTTGCCTTATTAAATCTAAACAGGGTGTGCATTCAGGACCCTTCATTTCAGAAGCTTATTTTAATTCCATTCTATAATTGTTCTTTTGTTTCTGCCTCTTCTGCCCATAAGCTGTTAACTCATGTGGCCAGCACGGCCAATGGACTGTGGTGTGGAGTTTTGCGGTTGTGGGTTACTGGAAATATACATCGATTTGTATTTTTGGTCTTTACTCCTCCTCCTCCCCCCACTTTTTAAAAATAAGGTATAATTCATTTGATGATGGCAAATAGGTCATTGTAGACTCAGCATAATGGAGCAGTAATTACCTAAGAAATGATGGATTTAGGTAGATTGTGTAGTCTAAATAATCTGAGTATTACAGTAGTGACCATACTGAAACTGATCGACTCAACGTCTGCACTGTTCCATGCATTCCTTTTACAACCAACTGCTATTTTAACCTTCCATAGATCTCACACGTACACACTCTTGTGATTTTATTCACACATTGCTAAAGGAAGCAGACTCGTCACTCAGAAAATGTTGTAGCAGGTCAGTTTATATTGCCCTTTTATTAATAAGAGAACCATTTACAGCACATTAACAGAGCTATTTATTGGACAGATTTCTTTTTACAAGGCAGCTAATGGGCCCCAGTGCCAGCATGTGTAGTGCAAGATACTCTAATCACAACTGAGTTAAGGTCCACCTCTGTTAGCCTAGAGTCTGCCTCATTAGCCCTGCATGGAAGCCAAGCACTTAGCATGAGCTATTCTGACCCCCTCTTTCCCTTCTATTCAGTGCTCTTGTGAATCATGTCAGCAGTGGACTGAATACATATTTTCTTTTAAGCTGAGTGCTAAAGTAGCTTTAGACTCCAAAGACAAGTTTTCTTAGTATAAACTGAATTTTCTTGTGCTCCAGAATCAGACCGTTGAATACTATCCAATGTGTGAGTATCGTTAAATGCAGCCACACACAGCAATACCACAGTAGTTGTGGAGGGAGAGGATCAATCCAGGAGCTCTGGCACTAAGAACACAACTCTTGATCTATGGTAGATATCTAGGAGATCTCCTCTCCTTGTCACCAACAGTCAGCTGTTGCAGTCACTTGGACCAGCCACTAGTGGGAGACATGATCATGCACATTAAGCCAGTGAATGGCCTATGTCTTGACTAGTTTCTTTCCAACCAGTGCCATAGTCCAGGAAAGAGAAGGACGGGAATCAGTTCCACATTCTCCCTGGTGTACGTTTTACTGGAAGTATGGGTGTCAGACACTTGCATGTCACTCAGGGCAGCTCACCTCTTTCTTATAGAGCAGAAGGATTTGGCACTCAGCGTTCAGTCGTTACAACATGGAATGAGGGTGGGTGACCTGACTGGGCATTAGCAATCCAGACTGATGGAGGTGTCTTCTCCCAATCTCCCCTGCACAAGGAAGAGCCTCGTGACAGTTGTCGGGTCCCTGGAGACCAGCGCCCATCTCAGCTTTGTAACAGACTAAACGAGTGGCAAGTGAGCATAAAGTCCTTCCATTCAGATAGGGTAGCTATGTACACTTGCTTTCCACAGCTTGGAAAGAACATGCAAGGCACTGCAGGATCACAGCCCCCAAAACATCCCCATCTCCTATGACACATGCTCATTTGGCAGCTCTTTAATGCATTCACATGACTGAAATAAATCCTCCCCTACCATTGTCTCCCAGCCCAACAGAAGATCACCACGCTGCATGCCTAGAGACTGAGGTCTGGCCCCATTTCATCCTCAGATTGTTCTGCCCTTCACAACCTTTATTACCTAAGGCCTCCTACTATCCTTTAGGGGAGGTAACTATTGTTCTCCCAAGGTAAGATAATGGACATGTCCCAGGTTGTCAGTGCAGGTGGAGCTGGGAATTGGAGCCAGGTCACTAAGACGACAGACAACCCTCGTCCACTTTCTGAAGGACTATGCCAAAGTACGTGCTTGTGTAACCTCTGCTAATAGAGCATGGCTCTTCCACCTCCTCCTCTTGTAGCTACATTACATATAAGGGTTATCAATCTGCCACTGTCTCCAGGCTAACAGATCTGATCCTTTAGTTAAAATGGCAGGGGCTCTCAAGGGCCTAGGTTCAGTTACAGCAAACTGGCGTTACACTACACTTGGCTATGCTGTCTTAAACAACAGGATCACACTCTGTTCCTGAGCCAAGAATAGAACCCAGGCATTCTGAGGAACATTGCCGGGGAAATCACATAACTACTTAAAGCACAGGAGAGCATTTATAAAGGTCTGGTTCTGTGGAGTGGATCACACACAGAATTGGTGCATGTTTGTTTTACCAGCTGCTCCTAAGCTGAAGTGGAAGAGGTCAATGTTGTAGGTTCAAACCTTGCTTAAGAGACATATGGAGAAAAATGTGTAAATTAGTACAAAGACCGTAGAGCAGTTCTTGAGGTGATTTTATATGGCAAAAAAAGTTCAGTATATTTGGATGATATGTTAAGATTTGTTTTATTCCTGTATTTTTGGTGTCTATTTTTGCTTATGAGAGTTGTCCCTTTATGAATAGGGCAAGGCAGTTCCCAGGTATGCAGAGTAGTGTGTGTGTGTGTGTGTGTGTGTGTGTGTGTGTGTGTATGTATGTATATATGTATACAGTTTTGCCTGTGGGTTCAGAGAGCTGAAGACCTTTACTATGTAAGATCCAAAAAGTCAGAACTATTTAATAAATATTTTCCAGAAGGCAAGAGTCACTGTCAAAAAAGCATAACAATTACACTTATTAGGAGGCTGATGGCCTCAGGCCATTGCTAATTATCTTCAGTGTAAAACTGATTGGAAGGTTTTAAGGAAAAATTGCTCTATCAAATCAAACATTTATGGAAAAAATTCAGAGGGGACTTAAAAAATTTAGTTTAATTTCAAATTGGAAATTTTCATTGCATTTTGGTTTTCAGGGATTTTGCCCAGCTCTCCATGTGAGAAGCGTGCTCTGCAACGAAAGCAAGACCTTTACTCTCCAAGACTTAAAAGCCATCAAGTCATCACCATTCACCAAAACTAAATCCACTCCATCATTTTTCGGTATATGCAAGTTATTTGCACATATCCAAATCAGCCTCATGAGTTTGAGCCCTTCCTAGTTTATATTCTAATGACTGTACAAATTCAGAGTACACAGTTAAACAGTGGACACTGCTCATATGTAATTGTGAGAATAAATAAAATAGTTGACATTGCCTAACGTAACTAAGCACTTACAGGCAATGAGCAGTTGGCAGATAACATGTGAACTGTCTGCTTCTTCCATTTGCTGATGCAGTATCTGGAAGGTTTTCAAATTGAGAATGGGATTTTGTTGTTTATTTGTGTTTTAATCTTCTTGTGGAAGACTTAACCACATCAGCAAACCCATCAATCAAATTCGGCAGTAGGAAAAAAAAAAGGGGGAATTTAATCAAAAATGAATATTTTGAGAAAAAAAATATTCTCATGGGCATTTTCATTTTTAAACCAGACTTTATATAAAATAATTTTAAAATATTGAGTGCCTTAAGTTTGAACCATTATTATTTGCATTGCAGTAGTGCCTAAGAGTCGCAGTCCTGGACCAGCACTCCCATTGTGCTAGGGGCTGTGCAAACACAGAACAAAAAGATAGCACTGCTCCAAAGAGCTTACAATCATTCATTTTATCAGGGCAGTGCAACATTGCCTGTTGGCACATGACCCAAGTTATTTCCTCCTCTCCCCCGCCCCCTGTCCATCATCTTAAACTGGCCCCTTAAATGGTGAAATGAAATGAGTGCCTTTGCTTCAGTAGTACTTGCATACACCACATCTTTGGCAAAGCAGCAGCTACTTTCATGGAGAAGTTCACCCATGGGGAACGTTCTCGAATGGGGCGGTGACTTTCACAAAGATATCGTTCCTCAAAAGCAGCTAGTATTGTGCCAGGAATTTTCAACCTAAAAGGAAAAAAAAAACCTGGGAAATGCATTTACCAACACAATCCATTATGTGTCTATTAGGGTTAGGCCACATATAATGTCCTTTCCTTCTCCAAAGCAAGGCCATAGAATGTTAAAGCATTTCCTTGGTTTTGTGTATTGATTACACAAATATACCTTTTACTTGACAAAACATCATGCCTTTTGTATGCAAATGTGACAATTCCTGGGGCTTTTATCCTCTCAGAATGAGAATGACTCTTTCTAGACAACTAAGATAAATCTGCTCTATCAAGAAGCAGGTACTTTAGGGAGTGGAAAGTATAAAACCACTCTTTGCTAGCTCTTCAAAATACCACAATTTTTTATGCTCCTTTTGATGTTTGAAGTTTCATTGTGTGTCCTTACACTTAGTCAACATGTAAGAGCAAGACGACGCAGCTGTAACCTTAAAGTCAAACGTTTTATTCTTTAATCAAGTTATAATTTAGTGGGGAGATTGGATAGAACACTGGTGCAGAGAGCGAGTTCGTGTTTTCTTACAATAGCACCGAAAGCTCCAATCAGGATCATATAAGCAGCATGAGGAACAAAACAGCAAGCATCCATTGCTGAACTCAGACTGCCCACTTTTCACTTCTTAACGCATTGCACTAATCCACTACGGATATTTGTAAGAGCACAACCTGCTTCCTTTCTCAGTTACTCCTGAAGTGTAAGCGGCTGAGGTCTGTGCTAAATATTTGTAGTCCAAACCCTGGGGATGAGCCATTTGGATAAAACTAGTATGTGATCATCTCATAAAAAGACTCTTTACTAATGCATATGAGGGACTACAATGAAGATGCCAAGGGAAACTTGATTTGAAACAGGCTACATCAAGTGGCCTAGCTAAACCATATTGCATCTGACTTTAGGTCAGCTAGCTGTGGGTTTGAGTCCTCTTCACGGTCAAAGTTCTCCATGTCTTGATTTAACCAAAGGGGCAACCTCTGGCACTTGCCCCATCCAAAAAGTTTTGAACTGAAAGGTACAGGCACAGGGAGATGATCATCACACAGAACTGCAAGCCTGGCGGTTCTGGAGTCTCTCAGTGACTTTGAGATCCAATCTTCTCTGTTCACAAGCACAAGATGTGGGGGTGAAAATGCCCTGCAAATTCCCCTAACACCGGACAGGTGGAGTTGGTTCACCCATCACCCACAATAGAGTTCCTATAAAGCGCAAGCTATGCAACAATTCTGATGAGGATGGCCGCCTGAGCCAGAATGGAGTTCCTCTCCCAGAGCTGCACTGGCTCCTCTGGGGTGAGTCGAACTAAAAGTAGGAAAATCCTATTGTATGTAGAATGAGCGACTAGGCTTCTGAATACAAATCTGAGTAAGACGGTGTCATTTTTACTGGGTCCCTTTTCACCACAGAACCACACTTTCAAGCCACCCCACTTGGCAGCTGTGTTGTCCTTACAGTAGCAGGTTTGCAGACAAAGGAGAGACTGTCAGCTCGGTAATGATAGCAATGTAAATAAATAAAAGCCTGGCTTCGTGTGCTCATAAATCTCTTCCTGAGGGTTTTAATTTGTAGAGGCAAAAGTTTTCTGTTTCGCAACTGCAGCGCGAACAGCCCAGCTGCAAAACACTTCCCTGAAAGGCATGTGAGCTAGAGCGAACCTCACCTGTCTGCAAATACGAACAATCAAGTATAATTTGCAATGGAAAGACAGCAATGGACAAAGCGGAGAGCCAAATTCTAGACTTGGGTCTGGCTTTAGGACCAGCCCTTCGCAGGGGTGAAATATAAACTGCATGAGCTCTGCAGTAGCTCCAGGAGGGACCCCTTGGGGTCACAGCTCTTCCCCTGCTTCTTCCAAGGACTAGCAATTTACAGTGGGCCTATAGCAGAGCATTTGATAACACCCCCCCACCTTCTTGCTGGCCAGGGAGAAGCGGGTGGAGCCAAAGCGGATCTCCTTAGCCACCCTTCTGCCTACACTGGGTAAGAAGTAAGTGGGCAAGTAGTCCTGCTTACTGCTGCACCCCCAGAGAAGCTCCAGGGGGTGGCTGGCCTCAGGGTGGAAGGGCTCCCTTGCACAGGTATGAACCCAGCTCTTAGTCTAGCTCACTGACACCAGGTACCTCGGGAAGGGTTATTCTGGGTTTACGCTAGCGTAAGGCGAGATCAGAATCTGGCCACAACCCCCAGAATCAAGGGGTGGCACAAAGCCACATCCTGGATAAAGACATGGAGGCAAAGGGGATGAAAGCCACCTAGGCGATCCAGCGGTCTTATTTTGCTTGTACGACTACCTCATCTTTTAAGTAGCTTTGAAAATGAAAGCCTCAGTACTGTGTGTCTGAGGCCTAGCTTTGACTGTGTAATCGGTGTCTAGATCCAACGGAGCTGGACACACCAGAAACAACTCACAGCAATAAAAACAAATAAAAAGGTATTTTCAGGATTTAATTTTTTTTAAAGTCCTCTTGAGAAGAATTCAATCTATTTTCTATTTCTCAGCCGCTGTCCCAGCCCCCAATTCCTTCCCATTCTCTAGTCACCAGGCGAGGACGCTCATGAGGGGAAGGACAGGGAAGAAACTATGCCACTGTGTGAGGAATTGCTTTAGCAGTGTGCGCCGGAACTACATTCTGAACCAGCCTCATCATTTCTCAGTGTGCCGCGTCAGCACCCAGGGGTAAAAATAGTCCACTCTGATGTCTTTAAACTTCAGCAGAGCCATAATGGGACACAAATTGTGCGAGACCATGAGGCGATGGAGTGATCTCAATCAGCATTTGTGCTCTCATGCGAGCTGGGTTCCAGCCTGAAGTTTGGTAAATACCAGCAGAGTAATCCTTCAAGTGTTGCATGTCTTTTCAGTGGCAGGCAGGATTGACAGCTGTCAAGGAAACTGACAATTTGCTGCTGCCATTCGGAGCAAACATGACATGCTGGAGGTAAAAGGCATAGGCAGCAGTTTTGTTCTATGCATATTTCCAGGAGGGGAATTAACTCGATCAGTTTGCGTGTGTGTTAAGCTTAGCCTCTTGCAAGGAGGAAAAATGAAGAGAAAAGGATGATATACTGTAGGCAGGGAGCCTGCACTGCAGGGGAATGGACTGGGAAGGACTCAACAGGGCTCTCCCATGCCCAATTTCTTTCAGGACAGATCCTAAAGTCCTTAGTCTTTCCTCAGCCAGGTTCCCATATTAATATAGGTAAAGAACGGGGAGCCAGCAAGGCCTGGGAACAAGCATTGCCCCTATTCAGTCTGTGAACAGAGGGTGCTGCTGGGGACTGGAATGCTGCAGCATTTATAAACGCTTCAGGAATAAAGAGAGCTGTTGGGATCCGGCGGAGTTTATATTAAATTCTAGGGTCACAGGCCTGCAGACCTTATCAGCTCTGCAAGAAGGAAAACACACAAACCAACAGACTAGGGAGACTGTGCTGCTTAGACATTACACACAAGCGGGGTGAGTCGCTAAGGTAAAGTCTCCTGTGGAGACTGTGGATGCTTTGCCAGCAGAACTTCCACGTGCTTCCTGTCCCAGGCAGCTCATCCTCAGCTGGCCAGCTGTGAGCTCGACCTGCTACTCCTAGGCCCACTGTTACCGTATCAACCCATGCATAAGCCTTGTTGACTTGCAACTCACATAGGCTGGTTCTGCCACCCTTGCTCACCCTGGGCCGGATCCAGCGCTCATTGAAGACTATGGAAGTCTTTCCAGGGACTTCAGTGGACTTGAGATCAAGCCCAGTTGATCATACTCTGGGACAGGCTCTACTGAGACTGATGCAGAGTCCACTGATGTTAATGGAAAGGTTCCCATTGATTTCAGTGGGTACTGACAGCAAGCAGAAGCAGGTTGATAGAATCTCCCCACTGGTGCCTTAGGGCTGGATCCCAGGAAGCTCTGAGCACCACTCCATTTCTGTTGAAGTAAATGGGAGCCAGAGATGCTCAGTGCTTTGTAGGATTTAGCCCTTAGGGCACCCCGAGCTATGAATCCAACAGTGTGAGGTGCAGTGATCTCTATTAGCAACTACCTCAGGTCACCTGCTGGTTTTACTCATTACTAGGGGGCCCGGTTCTGCAGCCCTAGCTCACAGAAAGAAGTGAGGAGAACCATGGAGTGACGCATGCAGGTTCCTCTCTGTTTGAGCTTGGCTTGCTGCTTCCCTGCCATGCTTAGTGCAATGGCTAACACTAGATTCTGCCTAGTCCTTACACTGGCCTGCAAGTCAAGACAGGGGCACTGTAAGGGGATCTTCCTTTCCCTTCTGCAGGGACTGTTCTGGTTTCCTCCCCCAGTAACAAGGGGGCAGATTTGGCATTCGGCACAACCCAGCCCTAAACAGACACAGAATCAGTCTCAGAGGGGAGGTAGCGTAAGGCAGGGGACCGGGAGACACAATTCTAGGTTGTCTCTCACCCACTTGCTATTGGGCCTTTGAGCACCTGCACCCTCCTGCACCTCAGTTTCCCCATTTGTAAAATGGGAATAAGAATCATTACTGCATTCACTATGGCCTTGGAAGGGTTAATAAATTCCTGCCAGTCAAGCACTTGGACATCCTCAGGTGGGCTGTGCGTGGACTTTTATTATCTTTGTAACTTTGCAGCAGCTACTCCACAGGAAATGCAAAGTGGATCCCAAAAGATCTTGGCAGGGGAGAAGATCAGATCAATAGCCCATCTGCTAGCGGCGCAGGTCCCAGAGAAGGACACCTCAGTCGTATGCAGCACTTGACAAAGCAGGGAAAGTATCTGCTGAGGCTAGGACCCAGGTGCCCTGCTCCCAGCCCAATGATCACCCCGTGCACCAAATTCCATCCTACTGCAATGGCACGTTTTTCAGCATTACTCATTAGGCCTCAGGGTTGGGGAAGCCTAGGTGAAGCAATCGATGTAATTGGCGGAGCGAAGGAGTGAATGGAGAGAGTGCTCTCTTCGGGAGCAGCCCTGACGCTGCAATGCATAATGAGCGAAGGCAGCCCGCATCTAATAGTGATTTATAGACCGAACGCGAGACCTTTGAATGAGGGGGAGAACTCCAGCTGCCAGGCTCCTCGGGGAGCTTCTAATAAAGTTGGAAATGAAATCACACGTGGCTGGAGGGAGAGGCACAAAACAACAGGGACAAATGGATAGTGTCTCTGAAGCAGGGAAGACACTGACAGTGCAGAGAACCTCTCGGTGTTAGCATCCCATAGCCAGGGCTGGGCATAGGAAGAGTGAAGAAGAAGATGTACAGAGTCCCCAGCAGCTCTCTCCTCCTCTGTAACTGGACCTGTGGTTGGGTTCATCAGGGCATGGGGAGGGGGGGGGGGGTCCGTGGATGGCCTTTGCACATCTGTCTAGGTAGCACAGGGCTCAGGCTAGTGCTGCCTGGGGTTCTGCAGGGCAGCTGATGCCATCAAGTTCCAAAGGAGGCAGAGAGTTGATACACTCCATCAGAGAAATGAACACAAGGGGCTGAGCTGGAGTTGTGTCAGGGGTGGTGGAAGGGTCATTTCCTTGACAGGGTTATCGCTCCTATCTTCTGTTGCTCTCTGGGTGGAAATCTCGGATTTACCCCAAGTCTAAGGGCTGGGGAAACACAGCAAGGCCTTTTGTAAACTCACTAGGGACAGCAGGAGAGATTCTGCCCCAGGAGTGGCCAGGGCAGAATTCCCTCAAAGGCCCAGCTGGACCTACAGTTTGCTGGGAAGGACCAAGAAACCCTTTATTTAAAGGGAACAGGCAGAGGGTTTGATTAGAGCTGCTCAGAAAATGGATTTTCCATCCTACAAAAAGAGTCTAGATTTGGGGGGGGGAAGGTGGAGATAATTCCAAATCATGATGAAAAGCCAAAATTTCACATGGTTTCCACAAAATGAAATGGGGCGGGGGGGAGGAAAGGTGGTTTTGGGTCACTCATAACATGTTTTCATTTCAACCCTTTTTATTTATTTTAAAGATACATTTCATTGTATTTCAAAACAAAATGTTAGTTTGGAAAGAGATGGAAACCTTTCATTCCAAAAATGCTAAAACCTTTCATGGTTGAGGAATTTTTTGACAACACTTTTTTCTGGTCAGAAAATGCCAATCTATCAAAATTGAAAATTTTATGTGGCAATGGGTCAGTTTTGACCAATTACTTGTTTTTAAAACATTTTGTGGAAAGAAAAATGTTGAAGTTGTTGAAACGAGACATTTCAACATTTTTTAAATGAAAAGTTTCATTTTTTCAGTTAGACACAACTTTTCGTTTCAAACTTGAAGCTAATTTGTAGTAAAAAAGAGAAAAAAATATACAATTTTCAAAGTCAAAATTAAACTTTCCAAAATGATTGAAACAAAATGGTTTGACCCAATCTGCAACGTTTTTGATTTTTGGTTTGTGCAAGTTTTTGGATCTGGCTTGGGAAGGGAAATTTTTTCAAAATCTCAAATTTTCACAGGAAGAAAAGGGTATTTTTTTTGCTGCTATCTCTGCTACAAAAGTTCTCCAGAGGGCTTCCAATTCAAGTGAACAAATTAAGCACATTGTTCCAAAAATTCTTTTTTTTTTTTGGTCCTTGTCCTTTTCTCTCTCTTTTTTAACCACTTGATTGCTTCTTAGGATAATATGGCACATGTAGGTCATTAATAGTTACTTGATCACAAGAACCCTCCCAAGGCTGTGGTAATATTGTAATTGAGAGCACCAATCATGGTGTAATACTCAATGCTAGCATTGCAATACATCTAAAAAAAGGGGAAAAAAACTTGTCGCTATAGCAGGGCCACTTGCCAAGTCAGGCTAGAAAATATCCATGGTGCTCAGTCCAATTTATTTGGCTCCAACCCTCTCCGGTATCATTGCTCTTGCAGGGGGTGTTTTGGGGCTTCAGTTTCCATGGTTTTTTTTCCACCCCTTATGCGGTTTACTTCTGCAATTCATCCTGGGATCTGGATAGCATTACAACAGGTAACATCGCTCAGCAAAAAAAAAAAAAAAAAAACAGGATTAGCATGAATTATTCCAGCTTCCTATTTTTGCTGCGAGTCTCCTGGACATTTATACCAGGGAAAAACACCAACAACGCACTCAAGCTGCTGCTTCTTCACTGCAGCCAATGCCCTGCAATTAGCTTTAAGGTGCCTGCTAGAACTGCAAAGGGCGGGGGAGATTTAAGTCACCCTAATTCCTCCCACTGCATCACTTGGAGCTTGTCTACACTGCAAAGCTGTCGACAAAACTTGTGTCTTTCCTGGGTACTTAAAAAAGCCCCTCCGCAAAAGAAAAAAGTTTTGCCGACGCAAGAGGCAGTGTGAACGCGGCTTTGTCAGCAGGACAGCTAATGCCGCTGGGAGTATTTTGACGGCAAAAGTGCCAACAAAAGAGCGTTTACACACGCTGACTTTTAGTGACAAGGCTGTGTTGACACAGCCTTGTCACTAAAGGCTGAGTGCTGTAGACAAGCCCTTGGTCTGTTCTCACTCATCTGCCCACCCTCTAATGCTTCACTAGCCAGCCACTGCAGGACATGTGTGACCAAATGCACCCTGTATTCACATCCTACACACTACTGTAATAATCTTTGTACAAATCTGCCTTGAGGCATCACCTGAAAACTAATAACTCGCTGGTCAATAATATCATGGTGAAACATGTGTACCAACATTAAATGTAAACTTATGAACACAAACTGAAATCACAATTTAAGTGGGTTTCCCAGGCAAGTTGGGGAGGGAGTACACGGGTTTCTCAAAAACAAAGGACAAGTTACAGTGTAGTAGCCGTGTTAGTCTGTGTCAGCAAAAAGAAAATAAGAAAAAAAGAAACCTCTAGCCAGGTGTCAAACCACCTATCAAGTGGCCATTCTTGAGCGGGAGGGGGTGGGGGGTAGGAAGAAACAGATCTGCATTTTAGCAAAACAACTTCATGGAACTTTTTACCGCCACAGTAGGAATGAACTTTATCTAGGGGTAATCCTCTGAGAAAGACGCTTCAAAGAGCAACAATTATAAAAGTGGAGAGAAAAAACTGAAAGGGTTGTTCTCACCTCATGCACATCTCAACATTGATGCTGTTTTCCCTTCACTCCACCCAGACAGCAAAGCTAGCCTGGCCTGTTTCATTTCCCATTTGCCACCATTGGGAGGTGGGCAGTCAGGCCTAATGGCTGGAGCTAGAGTCAGGCATAGGAGTCAAGGGTGAGAGCCAGAATCAAGAACCAGGAGTCAAGTCCATGGGCAAGCAGGGCGGGAACAAGGCACAGGAGCAACCACAGCTGAGGGGTGGGAGGGCACAAGCAGTGAACAGCTCAACTCTTGACACTCCTTCTGAATTCCATGCAAAACAATGATCCTCATGGGTCACCACTGGGGACAGGGCATTCAGTGCTACGAGCATGAGCCTCCACCGCTTGAGCTAAAGGAGAAGCTTCATTAGCTAGTAGCAGTAGTAGACTCACATCTTCGATGGATCAGCCATTGGAGGGTGATATGTAACACACACAGCAATTGCCCACTGGATTCAAAGGAGACTATTTAGTATTTAACTAAAATAAAAACAGTGTTTCAATGCAACAGATTCTATTTTAATGAATGAAAAAGATTGTGTATTATGTATTATTACTATTTTACATAGAATAACCCCCCAAAATTTTGGGTCCAAATCACTTGACAGGATCTTTTAAAATGATAAGGGGGGAGGGATAGCTCAGTGGTTTGAGCATTGGCCTGCTAAACCCAGGGTTGTGAGTTCAATCCTTGAGGGGGCCATTTAGGGATCTGGGGCAAAAATTGGGGATTGGTCCTGCTTTGAGCAGGGGTTTGGACTAGATGACCTTCTAAGGTCCCTTCCAACCCTGATATTCTATGATTCTATGATAACTAGGACAGAGCACTAATCGCATTCAATGACTGAGTTGCTTTACTTATATAAACTCTTTCATAAGCTCCCTAGTACTCTCTGTCTGGAAGACCTCACTACCCCCTTTGGAGAAAGCCCATGGCAGCTGATCCAGTTAGCCAAGGTTTTTCTCCCCTTTCCATTGGGGTAGTCTCCCACTGAGGTCCTGACCTGAAGCAAATTGCCTCCTTTCCTGGCAAGATCTCCCCGGAGCAAAGTGCTGTAGCAAATTAGGTATTAACATCTGTACAGCCATGTTATCCACAATGCCAATCACAGCTCTATAATTGCACGGGATGTCTTCCCTGAAGGAGCCCTGCTTGTAGGTTTAATAAAACAACCAGACCAGGTCTCAAATTTCCTTGTTTGTATGAAAAATTCATAGCTGTGCAATTCCAGCAAGTGTTGACTTGACTTGCATCTGCCATCTACTGTAAGAGAAAATCCTTTCTGAGCGGGAAGGGAGACACCATGAAACATTGTCAATAGCATTACTGGATGAAACAAGAGTGCTTTGCAATCCTATAGCACCCCTTCATCAGAGTCAATCAACGCATGTAGGTTGTAATTTTGCCCATATGCAGAGGGCAAGCATACAGATTTGGCACCTCTTACATCCTGCTTTTCAGAGCTAAAGTGAGATTTATGTATTGCCTGGACTTTATGCTGGTCCTCTGGGCAGGGGTAAATTTTGCCCATTAATGAATGTAATGGGGAAACTGAGGTACAGACTGGTGACGTGACTTTCCCAAGGCCAGAGGGGACAGAACCCCACTCTACTAACTCTCATGTGTTGCTGCTGTCAAGGAGATTAATATTCAGAACTGATACAGAATGAGTAATAAAAAAGGTTTAGCAAACAAGAAATTTGTGGTGTTGCCAGACCTCCTCTGTCCCTCAATACAGTGGAAAAAATGACCAGCCACAACAGGCATTGGAATACCAACATCCAGATATGCAATCACAACACCGAATGCCTCCTGAATGCTGGTAGATAGCTTCCCTAAGAGACCCTCCTACACCCAATTAAGGCAGGAAGATCAACATTCCCTTCCACCTTAGCATAATTCCAAGCACTCCTATAACCTACCAATGCCACACGCCCATCGTCAGTCACAGCTGCTAACTAGCCGCTCCATATCTGAAACACAGCACGTGTCCACGCTGCGGGATATTTTCACACTCGGCAGGATAAATACCCATAACACAATTAAAACACAAACACAAGGGCTATTGGCTAAGCTCATGTAACAACAACGTGTCACAGTGACTAAGTCTAAGCAGCTGATTCAGAGAAACGCTAAGTACCCCCTCGGTATGTTGTACCTACTACTGCTACCCCCTCGGTATGTTCTTCACCAGATTGAACCTCCTGCCTTCAATCCACACTGATGCTCCATAAGGGTGTTCGTTACCAGTGGATGACCAGTATGGGGATTGGAGTTCCCTTGGAGTTTTGGGGGTACAATGATCACCCACATTCTTCAGGCATAATGAGCCACCCCCACCTCCGAGAGATAGGACTATAACAGCTCCATTGGCATCAGTGGGAAATGGCTCAGGCCCACGGTGCCCAGAAAGACTGCCAAGGGGTAAGACCCCCAGGAGCAATGTCGCTCCCCCCCATTGCAAAGCTCCTCTCTCCTCTCAGGAAAGCCCAGCCCTGCAGTGTGCCCTGAACATGAACAGACTCAGGCTCTGGCTACACTGCAGTCAGAGGTGGGACTGCAGCAGGTCTAGACAGACCCATGCTAGCTCCGATAATGACAGCAGTGATGCTGTAACAGTGTGGGCAGCACCAACGGCTAGCCCAAGTCCATGGCCAGGGTCCCAGGCAGCTTTGGACAGGCCGCATTGATGCCTGGGCTTCCCGGCTTCACAGCTACTGCTCCTCACACGAGCAAGATCAAAGCGAGCCCACGGATGTGTAATCACATCCTGCAATTGCAGTGTAGACACACTCTCAGTCTCTGTTGGAGCAACGGTGTTACAAGTGCCAAAATGGATATTTAGACTAACGTACCTGTCTGCCAATAGACCGGTTTGAGGAGCCAGATGTGCAATTAAACATCTGAACTAGAACTGGTCAATCCCTTCCCCCCCCAAACAGCTTACCTGTGTGGTTAGGCCCTTTATTGTGCTCAGGGATTGTCCGGGAACAGATCCTGATTTAAATAACACTGCGCAGCACTCAACGGGAGGCAACCTTTGCCACGTGGCTGGCATGAAAGCTAATGATCAGGCTCTACAAATGGCATAAGGAAAGCAGTGGGAGTCAAAATCCACTCGAGCTGCTATTCAGTGCTGCAGCATCAAAGAGGGCTCAGAGCCTCTGTGTAACGGTCTTTAGATTAGTGCAGAGTTCAGTTCATCAAAGCTGAAAGGGCCACTCTGCTCTGAAAAGTGCCTCTGTGCAAATATCTCCCAGGGGTTCTGTGTTCATAGCCTTTCAATGAATCTAGCTCAGATTTTCTCGGCTTGCAGGTAGGAAGACAGGCTATTTCTAAGTACCTGGGATCTGAAAGCCAAGCTGGCTGCTTTCCTTCTTGCTACCAGTACTCTGACCCCCACTGAGGTGTATTATTGTTGTACAACCCAGTTGTACTTTAACACTTTGTAAGAGGCCTTCAGTGTTCACCTACTAACAGGGTGGGTGTTTCAGGCTTTGATCCTGCTTAGAAAGGGTTGTGTGGGTTCAGGGGCAAGTGGTTCATTATCCCACTTGTGGTTGTGGGGTTGGGGAGGAGAGAGAACCTAGGGTGTGGGCTGAGCAGTCTTGAGAGGAGCCCCAGGAGCAGCTTAGTCTGGGGATAAGATTTCAGCTGAATGTTGGTATCATTACTGTTAACTTATTTGCCAACTGCCAGGGAAGGGGAGGAGTTTAGACTCTGCATAGCATGTGAATTGCATGGTGCTGCAGGTTGGGAAAGAGGCCCTACACACTTCGATTGGGTTGCGGTTACTGGAGATTGGAACTGAGCAGATTGTGGAAAAAACGGTCTGCAAATGTTTCTGCAATTCGATCATTTTCACAAACCTTTTGTGCTTGCTTTCCATGAAGTTTTGAACCCTTGGTGTCATGACTACTGATGAAAAGCAGATTTTAAGCTCTGAATATGTTCACCCAAAAATGAGGTGCAAATTGTTTATTTGAGTGTACAAATTGCAGTTTGTGCCGCGTTGCTTAGTGACATAAATCATCCAATCGGGGACCAGAACGCTAATGTTTGACTTCTGTAACTGACACTGAAATCTATTTATGAATAATCCACAGACAAAATGCTAGTCACAGAAGACTTGCATGAATAATTCTGAATAACAAATACATCCCCCAATTGTAGGATGGGTCAATGATCAGTTAACTGACCAGTGAAAATAGACACAAATTATCAGATTGATTGCCAGTATGGGCAAGTGGTTTGTAATGAACAGTGGTGCAAATGAAAGAAGCAGAAATGCCTGAGATTTCAGGTGGAGTTTGTGGCACTAGCAACCAGAAGAAAGCATCCATGTCCATGCAAACTAAGCAACTTTGATTTGAAGACATTATGGGACTCATCCAAAGCCCTTGGAAATAAGTGGAAAGACTCCCACAGTGATTTCAGTGGGTTTTGGTTCAGGCCCTAAAAGATAAGCCGGTGGCATCACAGTTTTCAGAGGATAACTGCAGTTCAGTAACAATGCACATTGCTTTTCATGGATGGATCTCATCTCTATTTTAGATGGGGAAACTGAGGCACAAATGGTGTATGTGACTTGCCCAAGATCTCAAAGCAGGTCAGTGCCAGGCTTAGAACATGAATGCCTAGGTCAATACCCTACCCACTAGACCATGCTGCCTTTAAGGCATTTCCCATGGGAAGGAAAAAGTCCCATCACCCCACCAGGAGAACACCCAAAATAAACTCACATTTGAAGGTGCCTTTGAAACCCAGTGACAGGAGTTTAAAAGTTTCCGAGGGTCCAGCTCAGAAAAGCCCAATAAGTTCAAGGAGGGAGTAGTTTGGAGAGGTGTTAAACCAGTGCAGGCACCTGACCATAGAGCACTGAAGAGAACTGGCCTTCCTGAACAAACCCGAGCGTGCTTTTCTTTGTGCACTGTAAGCCCACAGCTGGCTCCAGCTACAGTTTGGTACTGGGCCTGGGAAGTGGTGTATAATCATTGCTCCCCTCATTTTCTGGGTTTGTCTGGCAAGCGTGGCTGCCAGACTCATTGACTGTCTGCCTTAAAATCCCTTTCTTCTCTTCAAGCCATTTGAATCATTTAAAAGGGTGTGTGTGTGCGTGCGCGTGCAAGAGAGAGATCACGAGCGCTGTGTGTTTCGAGAGGAGGATTTGTGGAAGTAAGCTGTGAATATTCTCTTCGCAGCCCATGGGAACGCTGAGGTTAAACTTCACTGCACTTTGACTTATTCAGGCAGGGGAAGACAAGTGAATAACTGGCTTGTTTGTGTATCCTGTTTCAGTGCACTTCCATCACCACCCTTTAAAGTAACAGGAGACCCTGCAAGGGCCCAGAATGCATTGGCTCGCTCTCTTTCCATCCCATTTCCAAAGCTGTGGGCATTCTGGAAATATCCTGCACTCATTCATGTTATTGCACTCACACTGGCAACAAGTGGAGGAGAGGGGGAAAGCAAGTAACACCCAGTTTATATTTAAAAAACCCAAAACAATTCGGAAAAAAAGGGAATTCAAGTTTCCACTTTGATCCTGGCAAAATGGAAACTTCAAAATTGGAAACTTTGATGTGAAATAGTTTTTCTGTTGGTTTCCCTACAGGTCAGTTACAGCGGAGGCGTGGCCAGCTCTGGCAGTACTAATATTCCTGAGAGTGATGCACCTGTTCTGTGCTACACAATTTCTTATACCATTCTCAGCACTGCAGTATCTGAGCGCCTTCCAGTCATGCATTAAGCGACATGTCTAATATCTGGGACGGGGTGTTTGTTCTTCCTCTCCCTAGGGGGAGAATTGTGCATGCCGTGGAGTGGTGTGTTTGGGTAGGGTTTTCTTTTACATGTCCAGGCTGCTCTGAGGCAGTGATAGAGAAGGCAGGTTGGAGAAATATGCCTGGCACTTAGAACAGAAGCTGGAGAGGTTTGCGAACTCCCTAGTTCCTGTGGGAGTTTGTCCCACAGTTTGGGACCAGCCCCCAGAAAGCTCCATCTCCTGCACAGACACAGAAGTAGAAAGTTCCATTGTGCCTGAGGAGTGGAGGTACAGGTTGTCTCCTGGAACTTTAGGTTCTTTTAGCTATGCTGGGCCCGGGCCATTTCGTTCCCTATAGGACCAAGTTCTTGAACTTGACAATTTAGTCTATGGGCAGTCAGGATGGAGAACGGAAGACATGTGGGATGGGCTTGTGGGAGCCAAGCTATGCTGCTTAGGCTGTTGCAGGAGGTGATTTGAGGGGAAGCCCAAGACCCAGAGGCAGCAGATCATGGGCCGGCAAAGTGAAATATGAACATCAAGGGTTTGGATATGGATCCACAAGAGCATCTAGCCACCCTGGCCTCTGGCACTGAGCAAGGTTGGATTGATTTCTTTGCTATGTTAAAGTAGTTTGGAAAAAGTGTTCTGCCGGCAACTTATCCACCCACCAACATCTCTTATCGGAGAGAAATAAAATGCAAGGCTAATGGCTAAATAATAAGGCCTCCTTGGGGGAAGGGAGGCGGTGATGGCTTTTGGCATGTCCTTTGGTCTGACCACCCCAAGTTTACAATGGGGCACGGGAAACCCAGAGACTGTCGTCATCATTGTGTGTCCCCCATTGGGCTAGGAGCTGAACAGATGCATAACGAGAGACAGTACCTGCCCCTGAAGACACTACTTGCCCCTGAAGACACTACTAGCTGAACAGACCTGCCATCCAAAGGCTTGGGACAACAGAAGTATTATTACAATGTAGCAGATGGGAAACTGAGGCATAGGACGATTAAGGCTGAGATTTGAAATGCTGCCTAAGGGGTTTAGATGCCTGAGTCCCGTTAAAATTAACAACATTAATCAAACTGAGTGGGAATGAGTGCCCCAGATCCCTTAGATTGCCTTGAAAAGCTCAGCATAAGCAACGTGTCTAAGTATAGCAAGAAAGGCTGCTCCAGTTGACTCAGGAGCCTTCAATGCCAGTCTCAGCTCTGCCACAGACTGCCTGTGTGACCTTGGGTATGTTACGTAGGTTCTCTGTGCCTTGGTTTCCCCATCTGTACAATGAGGCTAATAGCATGGTCCTACCACAGAGGGACATGGTGACGATAAATACATGAAAGACTGTGAGGTGCTCTGATACTGTGGTCTTGGTAGCCAGATAGAGAGCCATAAATCGTCCCAATCCAACCCCTTAACAATAAAACCATTCTTTTGCCCCCAAATTCTCTCCTCAACCAAATCAAGGCAAATCTGTAGTTCAGCATCTACCTAGGCTCCTTCTCTCTCCCCACCTTCTGTTCAAATTGCTTTCGTTATCCCCCTGCCAGCCACAGCTATGCCAAAAGCCTTCCTTGGACTTTAAGTAAATAAATACATTAGCAGCAGCAGCAGCACCACCACCATAGTCTTATTTAAAGGAAGCATGATTGCAGACAGTAGACCAGGAGCAAAAATAGTACAAGGCCAATACAAAGGAAGAAAGATGCTGCAGAAATCAAAAGGAAAGGTACAAAAGATGAAATATACAAACATCTGGTAAAGTGGAGAGATTACAAGAGTGAAGGTAACAGACTCTACTCGCCGTGTGAAAGGCAGAGGTGGGAAGTGAGAAGGGAAAAATCAGTAATTAAGAGGTTTTCAAGTACAGAAACAAGAGCACAGGGAAGAAAATATGTTAGGGTTTCCAGAACATGACAGAGGACATTATTGATAGCAGAAGCAGGCAACAAGCAAACAGGAATCACTTACGGTTTCATAACACGCAAAACCCCAAATGCTTTATCTGATGTGCTACAGGGCTTACTCACCCACCGCTGAAATGCAGCCACTTCTGGGGTAGAGCACAGCAGACATTCTGCACCGGTGGCAGGTTTCTAGGAGTGGGAGTGAAAAAACCCTACAATAATTGGAACCGCAAGGGGGATTTTTTCTGGTAAGTTTGGCAGAATGTACCTGCCTGAACTGGAATCTAGCCAGGACATTTGGGCTTAAAAACACCCCCGGCTCTCAGGGAAAGACTCCTGCAGTCAACAGTGACTGTGTTTTCAAGACCTGGGCTTTGTGTCTTGTTGGAATGACATCTCAGCATGAATAGCTTTGATTTGACTATTGCATACATCACTACTGTTTGTCTGATCCATCTTTTATGATCCAGAGAATCACATTGTACCCCCGAGGCAAAAAGTGAACCCACAATGGGTATTAAAGTGGTGTATTGACACACCATGCCATGCTGGATTAACTGTGTACCATCCATAGGTCACGCCAGATATACCTTGTAGGCTGCACATGCCCCTGACATGAGTCTGGATGGTACCACGGATAGTGCCACCTCATGGCCCAGATCCTGCCCTGACACAGCAGAAGTGCTGTGGTCCTGGGGTTTGGATGGGTAGGATTCCAGGCTCCCGTGCAGGATGGCTGCACTGGAACTGGTTGAAACTCAGAACTGCCCATGAAATGCAAATTCCCCCTCATCCACCCCAACCAGAAAATCACTTTGAAATGTGTTTTCTTTTGGTTCAGTTTGTTTCATTGTTACGTTGTTTCATGACATCACAGTAGCAGTCATGCACAATATGAGGTGTCAAACTGTGACATCATATCCTCCGCATGGAACCAGACTGCGGGGCAGCTGCCAGTGTAGTTAGAGGGTTTTCCCCCTGCACGGACCTCCAGTCTTTGTTCTCACACATATGGGCATGATGGCCCAAAGCCATGTACCCCACAGGTTTCCCTAGACCCCAGCCAAGTTATTCAGGCAGGGGACTGGACCTGGCTTGTGCCCAGCTGAGCTTGCCAGTACCCATCCCCTACTGGCAATGAAAGATTGCAGCAGGATGCCGCCAGTCACAATGCCAGGAGGGTCTGAACAGGGGACCTGCAGCACCAAAGCAGAGGCTTCCGCCACCAGCGCTAAAGCGGGGACTCCATTAGCTGCTAGCAGTAGTAGGTTTTTAATCCTATGTGCTCCAGCCAATAGAGGTGATGACACACTGTACCAGTGTGTGACAGCAAAGCAAATCATAGCTCCCAAAGAGCCAGGTGACACGGACATAATCTCCCTTTGCTGGAAGGGTTGTCAGTCTGCCCCTACCATGATACGGCTCACTCCCATATCTGGGGAATCTCTGCCCTATAGAAAAATCGTCCTCAGTTTGTTTTGCTAGTGCCGGATACGAGCAACCTGCCAGGGCAGGAATCTGAGTGAGCGACTAGCCAGGTGGAGAGTTTTCGGGCTGAATCTCTGAGCAGGAGTGTGTCAGGCATTTGCAATCAACGTACTTAACTCCGAAGGCCAAACTATTTCCCATTTTAGCGTCAGTGCGTCTAGTTCTTTACACGCCAGCCAAGGCCTTCCCTTCCCCAACGTCCCAGGAAGCTCTTATCATACTTTAGTGATATCCTCCTACTATGCAAACAACCCAATGTGTTTTCCCCAAGCGCGCCAGAGGGGAGGCCAAGCATTCGCTTTCTACATAAACCCTTGAATTTCCATGTCGTTGCCAAAGTGGTTGTAATAATAATAATTAATCATAAGTAAAGCTCTTGCTTTTGAATTGGATAATATTAATAATACTTGGCAGGTTATATAGTGCTTTACAGACATTAACTAATTAATCCTCGCCCCGCTTTACCATGGTGATTAGCGCAAGGAAAAAAAAGCAGTGATTTTTTTTCAGGCCCTGCTAGGTGTATCCCAATGAATAACACTGAGTTCCTCTATAAAGAGATCAGTACGTCCTACGGCAGAGGTGGGTTTTAAAAGGGTCGGGACCACAGAGTAGCTAATAATAGTACAGCAGCACCCAAATGAATTCAGGGCCCAATGTGCCAGGTGCTGTACCTTCATGTAGTAAAGGGACAGTCCCTACCCCCAAGAGCTTCTAAACTAAATAGACAATGGAGAGGAGGGGAAACAGAGGCAGGAAATGACTTTCTTGAGGTCACAGGTGAGCTGGGAATAGAACCCAGATCTCCTGATACCCCACCCATTGCTTTGTCCATTAGGCTACACTGCCCCTCTCAGAAGAGTTATATGCAGGGCGCACACAGGTGCTACATAATCTTCACTCACATCTACTTGGTGTTGTGATGGACGCTAAGGGGGCTGGCTTTGCCCTACAAGGGCCTTGATGGTTTGAGTCATGGTTATCTGAGGTGTCGCCCAGGGAGGGGTAGCACGGCAGCCAGACCCTCCCGAGTTCCTTGGGAGGAGGCTCCAGGCAGGACATTCTCCATGAGTAGAGCTGGATGGGAAACAGATTCCCCATTCTGTGAAAATTTTTAAGATTGTGAAAGTTTTGCCCAATAAATACCCCACCGCAGCACAGTCAGGGCATATGATGTAGAGAACCAAACTGCAAGTCTCCACTCCCCCTGCTGGGAGGAGAGATTTGAACCTAGGTCTCTCACATACCAGCTGAGTTGGCCACTGGGCTAGGAGCTATTCTGCTTTCTAGGTTGGACCCCAAATTCCGAAGCTTTCACAGAAACAGATACGCTTGCGTGAAGAGTTTCTCTTGCGACAGAAAAACAAATGTTTCATACAAAAAAATAAATAAATCTCAACTGGCTCCATCAACAAGCTCCCACCACCTTGCTCTAGCAGAGGCCGGACTTACTGGCCGTCAGGGTAACTTGCAAGGCATCTATTTTCCCTGGGCTTGTCTGAGGGAGAAATGTCACAGTTACTGGGTAATTCACTAGCAGCTTTTATAAGGAGGTTATATCTGAGCTGCACTGTCAATTGTAGGATTATTAGTTATAGATTCCGGTACCACACACTGGTCCCAGTCACAGTCAGGGCCCCACCATGCTATGTGCCAAACAAAATACACATGAAGACAGACTCTGGCCCCAAAGAGTTTACAGGCTTTTGGACAATATTTATTTCTTGTCTTTCCAGTCACGTAGAGCAACGGCAGGTTATCAGTCCGAGCCACCTTGTAGTTCTTAAAATCAAGGAACAGCAGAAGTAGAGTCCCCCCAAAAAAGGGCACAGTGTGGGGGTGTCACCTCTAACCATCTGCCCTCACCATGGGGGACAAAATGGCCACTGAGGTCTATGCGCAGAGGGCGCGAAATGCAGAGCCATGGTGAACCAAAACCAAAGAGCATCGTAGCTTCATACTCATGTACAGTTAGGGTGGCCAGATGTCCTGATTTTATAGGGACAGTCCCGATATTTGGGTTTTTTTCTTATATAGTCTCCTATTATCCCCCACCCCCGTCCCGATTTTTCACACTTGCTGTCTGGTCACCCTATGTACAGTGCATCTGGGAACCCTCTTATCTGTATATTAAGGGTATTGATCCTTTATGTAGCTTAAATTTATACCGGGGAAGCCAATAATAAAGGCTCTCGTATGAAACCACGCACTAGCAGAGAATTGATAGAGCTTAAGATACATGCACATGCCCTACCACAAGGTTGGGGACGGTTGGTGAAAGTCCCGGCTGTACGGCTTTATTTCAGCTGAGCTTCCCCCTCTGCTGGGGAATTCTCATGGGCCCAGATGATGCCACTTTGCATTCTGAGGCAGCAAATGTGACCCACAAAAGCCCTGATTTACCACTTTATCCAACCACATGCGCTTCTGATTAGGCATGCACCTTGCAACATCTCTCTGTACAGCTCCTAGCACGGGGGGAGGGGAGTTAACAGCTGGGCCTCTAGCTGAAAGTGTAATCCATCAATAACAACTACATAATGCTATGTACCGTGTATGGTTTTCACCACAGCCCTGACCCTTTAAGGATTAATAGAGGGGAAAGTAAAGTTGGAATGAGCTAATTTACTGACTCCTTCAGAGTTTTTTTTTTCCTCTTTCAACTAGAACAATAGGAGGGTTTTGAAGCTGGGGATGTAATAAAGGCAGAGTCTTCATCCCCTGCTATGGATCCTCATTATAAAGTTATTTCCCCACATTTTAAATATAAATGATGCCTTTCATGTCGGTGTTTTTAAAACGGCTTTATTAAAAAACGAGAAAGAAGACTCCTCTCCCATCACTCCAGCCCATGTGCCCTGACATGTCATTGCAAACAGGACTTTTGCAGAATAAAGGAAATAGGTCTTCAGTGGCGACTTTTTGCTTTGAACCAATGGGATGAGGGGGCAGCTGGAAAAAACAACCCTTCATAAATAAATAAATGAACGCCGCAGCATATCCCTGCCTCACTGCTGTGTCTGCCTCAGGCCTCATCAGCTAGACCCCAGTGACTCTTTAATTTGGCAAAGGACATTTCAGTCAACTGGCTCTCTGCATTTGAGCCTGGGGGCGGGGGGGGGGGGAGGGGAGAAGAGGGAGGTGAAGGGGAAGATAGGCAGGAAATGCAACTCATGGGGAGAGTCAGCCCTGTTGCTGGTGTCCGAATTTGTTTGACTTGTTGCTGGGAAGGTTATTTTGGCCCCTTGGCAAGACGGCACAGTGATTTTCTGTCTCTTTTCTCCTTCAAGGTGCAGAGGCATTGACAGGCAGGGATGCTGGAATATGTCAGAGGGAAGAAAGTGCACTGAAGAGATAAGCCTGTGCCAATTTCACTCGTAAGTTACTTAATTAAAAGAGAGACTCTTGACTACAGTGTGTTGCTTGCCTGGCTGTCACTTTTCCCCTCACCAAACCTCCTCTGGTGCTTTTCATGACCATGTCCTAAGGGCTTGTCTACAAATGCAATCCGAGCTGTGATGGCAGCATGTGTAGACATACCAGAGCTAGCTTTGATCTACCTAGCTCAAGTACCAACAACAGGGAAGGCCTGGCAGCATAGGCTGCCCAAGGCCCCCACCCCTACCCCTGGGTATGAACTCAAGTCACTGCCATTGTTACTCAAGGTACCCATGTCCAAGCTACACCCACTGCAGTCACACCTCTGACTGCATTACAAGCATACCCAGAAAGATGGAGTCATCCCTCGAGCATTGCAATGGGCTCTCCCAGCCACTGCTGCTAAGTAACACAGGGAGCCTCTCAGGCAGAAACCCAAGGAAGGGGCTAAAGACGGTAGGAATTCTGTTCCCATGATGGTGACTCTCAGACAAAACCAGCTGGATCTAAAGTCCAGTGATGTAAAAGGACATCTCCCATTGACCTCAGTGGGCTTTGGCTCAGGCCCTACGTGAGCAGATATGGTCCGTTCCACGCTGCAGCCTAAAACAGAACTCCCCTCCCCCTCCTGGAGGATGAAGGAAGCATGCGGAACGGGTCTCAGCAGCAATGAACACAAAAACGATTCTTTACCGAGGCTGCTGCACACAGACAGACCCTGTGGTTCTCTCTAGCTCCCAGGCTGACTCACACAGCTTCTCTGAAAACATCCACTCAATGTGCAGCGGCAGTCAGAAAAGTGAACAGAATGTTGGGAATCATTAAGGAATAGATAATAAGACCGAAAATATCATACTGCCTCTATATAAATCCATGGTACGCCCACATCTTGAATACTGCGTGCAGAGGTGGTCGCCCCATCTCAAAAAAGATATTGGAATTGGAAAAGATTCAGAAAAGGGCAACAACAATTATTAGGGGTATGGAACAGCTTCCGTATGAGGAGAGATTAATAAGACTGGGACTTTTCAGCTTGGAAAAGAGACAACTAAGGGAGATATGATAGAGGTCTATAAAATCATGACTGGTGTGGAGAAAGTAAATAAGGAAGTGTTATTTACTCCTCCTAACACAAGAACTAGGGGTCAACAAATAAAAATAGGCAGCAGGTTTAACAAAAGGAAGTATTTCTTCACACAATGCACAGTCAACCTGTGGAACTCTTTGCCAGAGGATGTTGAAGGTCAAGACTATAACAGGATTCAAAAAAACTAGATAAGTTCATGGAGGATAGGTTCATCACTGCCTATTATCCAGGATGGGTGGGGATGGTGTCTAGTCTCTGTTTGCCAGAAGCTGGGAATGGGCAGAGGATGCATCACTTATGATTACTTGCTCTGTTCATTCCCTCTGGGGCATCTGGCATTGGCCACTGTTGGAAGACAGGATACTGGGCTAGATGGACCTTTGGTCTGACCCAGTATCCTCACTCAGGGTCTCCTTATGTCCTGGCCTGGACCGAGAATCAAAGACCCACAGGATTAGAAAGGACCACAAGGGTCATTTAGTCTAACCCCCTGCCAAAATGCAGGATTTGTCTAAACCATCCCAGACAAATGGCTATCCACCCTCCCTTTGAAGTCCTAGAATCACCATGGTCTGGCCAACTCATCAATATAAGTTGATGTTGCATCCATATGTCAGAAGGCAGCAGCATCGTGCCCCCAGAAACAAGCAATGCCACCCAGAGATGTGGTTATGAGGTCACCAACCAACCTTACCGTTGTGGGTCTTTCCTGAAATACCTCTGGCCGGCCCAAAAATCACAACCAAGGAGGTGGCATCCATGGATGTCCAGGTAACCCTCATGCCCTGCTTTTCTGTGGGAAACTAAGCCTTACTGACTATGGGGTCCTTGCTCCTCTTCCAATGGATAAGGATGCCCTTCCCATATCTGGTAGGGGAATTCACACCATCCACATCTCTCCAAGCCAGTTGCAATGACAGAGCCCTTTCCCCGGGTTCCACCACACATAGTAGTGGTCTGCCTTAGGCTTCCCCAAGGGAAAGGGACTGTTTTATCATTGATGAGGATCTTCATAAAGGGCCTTAAGTTCACGTCACTGACATGACCTGACACCTTGGTGGCACCAGAACACACATTACCCAGCCAGGTATGCCAGCAGGACTGAGAACCATGCACCTAGAATGAGTCACGAGATTGTGGGTTGCTGAAATGCTTCCGATGCAATACAATATTTTATACAGTTCCTTCATCCCACAAAAGAAAAACTCTAGATACGTGGAGATCATTTCTCCACCAAAATGCAGCCTCCTCTGGGTGGGGGCAGCCCCACATCTCTCATGACAGCAATCAGGGAAAGGAAATATTTCTGCCAAGCACAAACAACTTTTTTCTCTAATGGAAAATGCCCCAGGACCTTGCATGGGACCACAGGGTCCAAAAGGATGTTGGACACAATTCTGCTCTCCCTTTCACCTGCCATACCGTGGTGTGCCTCCATTGACTTCAGTGGAGTTACTCTGGATTTACACCAGCGTACGTGAGATCAGAACAAGGCATCTCTGTTTTTTTGGTTTAACAGAGATAGGACTAAACAAGAGACCCGAATCTTGGACAAGCCTACATTGGACTTTCATAATTCACATCTGTCTCCAAAAATGAACCAAACCAAAGCTCCCAATCCAAACACTCCCAAACCCTTTGGGATGTAGCTCAAAATTTAGATGATAGCAGGCTCCCCTCCATTTGCATCTTTTGATCTCATGTCCAAGACGTACTCCATAATTGCCCTGTTCTGTACACTCCCCCTGAAGCTCTGGTACGGGCCACCAGAGACAAGATACTGGGCAAGAAGCATCATGGTCTGACCCAGTATGGCAGCTCTTATGTTCATATGCAGTAAACTGCACAGTCTTATTTATCTGATGATGGCATGCTTCAAAGCCACTGGAATTCATACTATCTGGATCACACCATGCTAAGAGAACACAAAGCCATTCCCGCCAGCACAAGCTACCCCCTGCTCCAGCCCTGTTAACCCCTTGCTGTCCACCTTTGATAAGTACTAGCACAAAGAACCAACCAGGAATTAATAACCTCCTTCCCCTTTTTGTAATCAATTTTCTGTTTTACTTTGTCAAACAAACAACAAAAAGGAAGAAAAAAGCCCCAACCAGATCGATAGAATGCAGAAAGTTCAGGATGATCGATCTGTTTCCAAGCCATTGCTGGAATCAAAAGAAATTCAAGATGGGCAGAAGAAAGAAAGAGGTGAAATGTTAAAGTAAGATGTTTCCAAGTAGCGCTCAATGGATTCTTCTGTTAGTCTACAGAACCCTTGCTATGTTCTGTAGACATCTGGCTGGTCACATGGTGCCGGCTCCTCCCCCTCATTTCCAGCTGAGAGGTTGAGAGCAGATGGGAGGAAATGAAGGAGCAGGAAGTGGGACTTCCTCCTTTCCAAGAGAGGAATCATTGATGCTTTTTGCACTAAAGGCAGCAAAAACAGCCTGAACTGCTTTCCTAGTGTCACTTTGCCATGCCACCAATCGCTGGAGGTGCCCCAGGGATGGGATGGGATGGTGAACAGGATGGGAGGCCGGGTGATGGAGAATGGGAGAGGTGGGAATGGGAATGCACATGCTTGCAAATGGGTGGGGAGGTGGAATTTGGCCAGCAAACTAGAATACCTCTTGCGGAAAAAAGTACCACAGGATCTCCAAAGGCCACGTGTTTAGGCCAGAATCAATGGGAAGAGCTGTTGGCCCCCCAGCACCACCAGTGTCCAGATTTAAAGATGCCCCACTTCAAAAAGTCTTCTCCGCCGGCTTTGCAAGGCCTGGGCAGGCTGAGTAGGGTTGTCTCTCCACCACTGGAGGCCACTGTAGAAATTCCTCATCTCACACTCATGGCAGATGAAGGTGAACCTGTGTCTGGAGTTTTCATTGACAAGAATCCTGCTCTCACATACGCTGCCATCTTTACCACCAAACAGAACAAGGACCAGAGCTTGGTGAAAATGGATCACTCAGGACTCATTTCCAAGCATGAGAAATGCAGTGGATCCTACAGATCATTCCCTGCTCTTTAATTGAACACCCACCCCCATTCCTGGCCAGTTACCCACAATGCAGCCTCTTAATAAAGTTTGCTCTTGGAAACAAAATGGAGTCCTGGCTTCCACGCAATCATTGGGTAATGCTCCCGCACTCCTCACGTTGGGAGCTCCCATGCTGATTTTAAGCCTGCTCGGAGAATTGGGCGTTTCTCTCAAAGTATATTATGTAAACACAGAAAATAAAAGTTAAAAAACCAAAGGAAAAAAAGTCTGTCTCTCTTGCCAGCAGGTGTAAATTAGGATTTGACTGTTGCTCTGAGCAAGGAAATCAGCCCACGCATTGGCTGAACGGTGTTGATCACACTATGTTCGCCCATGCATTAGATGCAGCTGGCATGGCATTAGGAGATGGGTGTGATGCTAACAGTTCTTCAATCCCCTTCACATCACCAGAAGAGGAGGTTCGATTCTGCCCCAGCTCCCAGAGCCCAGGGTCCTGCACTAGGAAGAATATTCCTCCATGATTCCTCCTACCCAGGGCAGCTTCCATCAGCAATGGAACATCTTCAGGTATACGTCTTCCCTGCCACACAGCAAAGCCCTGCCCATGTCCCTGTGTCCTCATGGTGCTGTTCTTCATGTGTGTGTCACTAGGGCTCCCGGGGGAACATCCCATGGTGCTTTGTGCTGCCCTGAGCTGCTCTATGATTCTTTCCCAGTGAATTGTGAGAGAAGTTATCCAGCCTTGTGGGAAGGCATGGACAGCCTGTCAGCACTCAAGTGATTTAGCCTGCGTCCTCTCTGCAAAGTGGGTGGGTTACCAACCCAAGTGAAACCAGCACCTAGGCTCTGGCTTATACCTGCCGTGTGAGGACAAATACAAAGAGCCATGCCTTAAGCAGTAACGCCTCCACTACCCCCCAGCCAGGCCAGCTATCTTGAGCTTAAACCCTCCCCTGCAAATTCTGGTGAGATGGTTTAGTGTGGGTATGGGAGGGTGGGGGGAATTAGGGGCAACACAACACTTGAGTAAGAACCCAGGTTAACTCTGCTGTGAAGACATAGCCTAGGTGGGAATGCAACTGAAACCCATACTTGTGTGATGGCTGCCATCTTAGCTGACAACCTGGGGATTGAACTGGTGACCTGCAGAGCCAAAGGACAACATGCGGGGATTGGTATAAAAAAAAACCCTACCCTTTATGGATTAGGCACAGAGATGAGGGCACTGTAACACACTCACCAATGGGGTACACTCACACAGTGTCACTGTCTAGTCCCTTGTAGCATGTGGGCTACATTCTAAGTCAGCTACATCCTTTACACCACCAACATTGTCTCTTTTGACTCAGCTAATGAGGTTTGTGATTTTAGATGTGTAGGTTCCAGGTTCAATCCCTGTTGCTGGCAATCTGGCCCCAGGCATCATGTTACACCATAAGAATTATTATTAACATCAGCTACCCTTCTAGCTCTGGGCCCAAACGGTTCTTTCTCCTAGACAAAGTTGAGTCCTGTTCTAAGATCTGATTTCTTGCCACCCATCGAGTGTGGTATCAGGCCAGTGCAGCCAATCATAGAAGATCAGGGTTGGAAGAGACCTTCGGAGGTCATCTAGTCCAACCCCCTGCTCAAAGCAGGGCCAACCCCAACTACATCATCCCAGCAAGGGCTTTGTCAAGCCAGGCTTTAAAAACCTCTAAGGACGGAGATTCCACCACCTCCCTAGGTAACCCATTCCAGTGCTTCACCACCCTACTAGTGAAAAAGTTTTTCCTAATATCCAACCTAGACCTCCCCCACTGCAACTTGAGACCATTTCTTCTTGTTCTGTCATCTGCCACCACTGAGCCCGACGATCTAGCCTACTTTCTATCCACCTTATAGTCCATTCATCCAATCCCTACCTTTTTTAACTTGCTGGCAAGAATACTGTGGGAAACTATCATAAGCTTTGCTAAATCAAGATATATCATGTCTACCGCTTTCCCCATATCCACAGAGCCAGTTATCTCATCATAGAAGGCAATCAGGTTGGTCAGGCATGACTTGCCCTTGGTGAATCCATGTTGACTGTTCCTGATCACCTTCCTCTCCTCTAAGTGCTTCAAAATGGATTCCTTGAGGACCCACTCCATGATTTTTGCAGAGACTGAGGTGAGTCTGTTGTTCCCTAGATTCTCCTTCTTCCTTTTTTTAAAGATGGGCACTATATTTGCCTTTTTCCAATCATTCGGGACCTCCCCCGATCACCACGAATTTTCAAAGATAATGGCCAATGGCTCTGCAATCACATCAGCCAACTCCCTCAGCACCCTCGGACACATTAGGTCCGAACCCATGGACTTGTGCATGTCCAGCTTTTCTAAATAGTCCTTAACCTGTTCTTTCACCACTGAGGGCTGCTCACCTCCTCCCCATACTGTGCTGCCCAGTGCAGCAGTCTGGGAGCTGACCTTGTCTGTGAAGACGGGGGCGGGGGGGGGAGCATTGAGTACTTCAGGTTTTTCCACATCTGTCACTAGGTTGCCTCCCCCATTCAGTAAGGGTCCCACACTTTCCCTGACTTTCTTCTTGTTGCTAACATACCTGTAGAAACCCTGGCATGAGGATAAACACATGAAGACAGTGAGGTGCTCAGATACTACGCTAAGCGGTGCCATATGACAGAGGGTGAGCAACAGTGGGCCCACTGCATCACTGCTTGGGCAGCCCCAGGGTCATGGGTAGCCTACAAAGCTGTGGGTGCATCCCGCTGATCCACAGTAGCCCTCCAAGATGAAGGGTCTGTCTGGAAAGAAGTGACCCAGCAGTAGCACACATTCCACTGAGGGATCCAAAAAGCACCTTGAGTCCTGGTGAACAGCCCCGCAGCCACAGCAGAGCACTCTGGGACACAACGCCTTGCGTGAAACACAGGCTTGCAGTCATCCCACCCCCAAAAGCCTCAGGGACATCCCCAACCTGATAAAGATTTTATTGGCAAAGAGACATTGTGGAGAGGCGGCTTTTCAGGGGAGAGAGAGAGAAAGAAAGGAAGAGAGTCGGTAAGAGCCACACACGGATTGCCTGATGCCGGTGATAAAAGCTCCATTGCTGTGAGTTTAATTAAAAATTGTTACATTCGCATGTAGGGAGCCCACCCTTCATCAGGAGAAATCGATTTCGGATGGATCCACAGGAATAAATTCAGGGACGTGTGTATTATTTGAAACGGCAATTAATAAAGAGGGAAAGGCAGCTCGGGGTGGGGGGACGGGGAATAAATGCTAGCGGTGACTGGTGACATACCCCTGGAGACCCAGAGAAATGGAAGATGCTTCCAGAACAGCAGGACAGAATTTCTGCCAAGGCAGATAAGTCAGGAGGAAAAGAAGTTCCATGGCTTAACATTTTTTTCCCACCCCTATTCCTTCAGCTGAAATTCTGAATGGCTGGTTTCATGGGCTCTCAGAGAAAAGCAAGATGATTAATACTTTCCAGGCTGCATCTTACACAGACGAGCAAGCGAGGAAACGGAGTCAATGCGTAGCTCGCTGCTAGACAATCAAGGGGCACTATAAGGAAAGGGCTCGCTGTAAAATTAGTGCCAGCTAAAGCCATTATAAATAGACCAAGACAGCAGTAGAGAGAACGTCATTCTAATAGTCCCAACCTCTTCCCTTGAGCTAATCGATTTTAAAGGGACATTGCCAAGGAGTTTTAGGCCAAAAGACTGTAGATTTGGTTAAAAACAAAGAAACAAAACCCACAGTCATTCAAATCCAACTAATGATGCAGATTTATCCTAATGGGGAGGACCTTTGGTAGCATTTAACCTATGTGGCAAGGCTGTGAAGAGGAGTGGAAATAGGGCAATTGTGCAGAGGGACTCTGTAGATCCTGCATGCTGCTGGGGAGGGGCCGCTGGATTCAGAGACGCAGCACCCTTTCTGTGACAGAGGATGCATGGCGCAGTGAACGGGGTGTATTGATACCTTTCCTGCAGTATATTATTCAGCCACTAGGTGTCACTCTGTGCTGTACAGAGTTGCAGCCAGGGTGTGATCCCTGCTAAAGAAAGGAGACAAAGTCAGAGCTGGAGCTGTGTGGAAGCCTGGTTGTGTGTGTCTACAGTTGTCGCTTCAATAAGTGTCTCCTGCTTAAGAAAACCTGCGAGCCCACATACGCTGAGATGCAGGAAGAGGGCGGGGAAGAGTGATTGTAGCACAGTTCTCTAAATAGGGGACTACAGGAAAGGACTGGTAGAACTAAGCATGAACCTTCTGTCCCATTTGTCTTGCCTTACAGCTAGGCTTAGGTCTCAGGACTCTTAGCATTCCCCTCGTGCTAGTCATAGCTGCAAATCTGTGCGACAATCACCATCGGCACAACATATAGGTTTTTCTTATGATTACTGAACGTATTCAGGAAAACAACAATACATCTTTGGCTTATAAGGGGAGAAAACATGCACTAATGCACATTGCACCCCAAGGGACAGTCTATGCTCTCACTGGCATAAACCCAGTGCCTCTATGTCCCTCTAATGCCTGAGTTAGAGAAAAATTCCTTCAGCTAACACCAGTAGTAGGTCCTTTATCCTCTCCGCAGCCCCAGCCACTAGAGGCAACATTTTACACTCATTCAGACATTCAGAGCCAGTACAAGGCAGGTGGAGTCACCCCCAATTTACCACAATGTAAGTGAGGCCAGAATTTGGCTCTAGGGAAGGTATGATTGGAGGAGGGATTTGGGGCCCTTAAAAAGACGGCAGTCCGGATGATGCTCTCAGTTAGACAAGCTAAGAGATCAAACAGTAGCAGCCCCTCTGTGAATGCTCCTTTAGTTTGAGTGCTGGAGGTTCAGGCATTTTGGAGATGAGGGTTCTAGGCCCAGGGCCCTAGGTGCATGAAATGTATATAGCAATAGTGAATTGTGCCTATTTGCTGCTGTGTATGGACAGACTGCGCACAGAGAAGTTACTCTGGATTTGCACCCGGGTAACTGAGCCCTTCATCTGGAATCGGGGTTGCCTTGGCTTTGAGCAACCTGGCAGCGAACAATCTGCAATGGGCCGCATTGACCCCCGCACATATGGTGCGTGTCTGTACAGTTACCAGCAGCTAATCACCGGTGCACATGGCCTCCTCTCCCAGCTGTGCGCGGCTGCTGAGTAAACACAAGAAAGGCTGGGACATCTGGCATGCGGGCACTTGCTGCAGCAAATGGAGAAATGGCATGAGCTAGAAAATTGACTGTAGACCAAAAAAAAAAAAAATCAAATCAAATCCCACAACACCCCAAACAGAAGAACTGGCACATTTGATAAACCCACTTGACATTAGCTGCATTTAGCCTCCTTGCTGCTTTCTCCCAGTTTGTTAGGACAGAGATTTTTCTGACATTAATAGAGGTACAGCTGTCAACCTCTGCATTTAGAGGCAATTCCTGCTCTTGGCTACACTGGTGTAAATACAGAGTAAGCCCATGGAGTTACTCTGCATGTATTATGGTGTAAGTGAGAGCAGTGTTTGGATCATTGAATGTTGGCATTACCAGATCGAATCAGACCCAGGGTCCATCTAATCAAGCATCTGTCTCTGACAGGGGGCAGAATCAGATGCTTCAGAGAGATGTGTGAGAACCACCAGCCCAAAAGGACAATGATAGAAAAATCAGCCCATAAAGGAAGTTCCTTTTTAACCCCCATCAATTAGTGATTGGCTTATGCCCTGGAGGAAGAAGGTCCATACCCCTTCCAAACCATGGGTGGATGTTGTTTCTTAATTCTTACTGCTGTGACCCTAGGGGTTCTCATTGTCCATATAATGTTCGGCCAATATCAAGCTGCTGTCTATTATCCCATAGCTGTGTACAGTGGGGCTCTTAGAGCAGCGTTATCTAGTGGATAGTGCATGGGGACTCATGAGACCTGGGCTCTATTCCTGACTACTGCTGGGCAACCTTGGGCAAATCACTTCCTTCTCTGTACCTCAGTTTCTCCATCTGTAAAATGGGGATAATAATACTAATCTCCTTGGTAAAGGAGATCTACTGATCAAAAGTGACACATGAGAACTAGGGATTATCATTACTGCACCTTCCTCTGATGCATCGGGTGCTAGAGACTGTCACAGAGAAGACACTGCACAAGATGCCAGCCTGAATCAGACCCGTTGTCCAGTGCCTATGTCCCAACATCCACATGTGGTATTGCATAGCACATTTGTACAGCACTACTGGTGTTATACATGCAGACTTACTTCTGCAAGCCAAAAATGGGCATTTACACTGACGACTGCCCAATTTGCCCACACCAATATAGTAACAGCTCATGAAAACTCTCTATTACCAACCTCAAGCTCCCCCTGCCCCCCCCAAAAAAACACAAGATTTTGTGAAATACATTTTGGGTTCTTTGTATTTGCCTTCATTAGAGAGGAGTTGTGGGGGCAAACAAGAAAATGAGTTTTAAGATAGAGCTTGATAGATCTCCCCAAATCAATTCCCTGCCTCTACAGGAGCCTTGGTGCACCTCAGTCCTCCCTGTTCTCTGCCTGTGGCACACAATAGCCAAGTCCTCTGAGGGCTTGGGTCAGATGCTGGCTGACGGGCTTGGTGCAGGGGTAGATGGATGGTGTTGGTGGCCTGTGGTGTTTCCAGTTATGGCTCAAAAAAGGAAGGGCAAAGGTAGGGGGGGAAATAGTTAAATAGTTAGCAAAACTTTTTGAAACTCCAAAAAATGTCCAAGCTCAGTCTGAGTTTTGTCAGCAGTCAAGTCAGCTCTTATTTTAGCTTAAAATTACTCACCTATCAGCCTTACTTTTAGGGTCAAATACTGCCCTTTTTATACTATTGTGAAATCAGTGTCATTGCATGGGATTCCAATCTTTCAACATACTTTGTGATCGGAGTATTTCACACTGATGATTAACTCTTTATTGCCAGCTGTTGAGATCCACCAGTGACTGCAAGGTTCAGATTGAGGCATGCAGAGATGGTGCTAAATAGATACACGATCAAGGTACTTTATCATCCGGTCAGAATTTATGGACAGAGGTTGGTGGAAAATGTGATTCACGTTATTATATTTTAAAGCTACATCATAGTTGCTTTCAATATACTTGAGTTAAAATCAGATTATTAATGCATCAAAACAGGATATTAAAATAGAAACAGCCTCAGATGAAACATTTTAACAGCAAGTGGCAATTAAAGTTTTGAGCTTAGCAAGATCATAGCTACTATGTTTAGAGACTAGATTCCTGCTCGGGAAGGACAAACTGCAAATTAAAAGGATACCAGGATGATAAAAAAAATCAGCCCTTTAAATATATATCCCTCACCCATGTTATTAATGCCATGCTAGATTAATATTTTAAAGTGAATGAATTTTAAAAATGTAATTCACAGCCTAGATTGAAAGCGCTTCACTTAGTTTGGAATGTCTTTGGGCACGGACCATTGCTTTATTGAGTCCTCTGTTATATGTACTTTATAAATGTGAAATAAAATAAATAATAATAATAAATAACACAATATCTACCATTCTGTCCGTAGTTAAATGCAAAAAGTAAACTAAGTCTGGACAATTCCACTAACCCAATAGCTTTCATTTTCTGACCCGTTCCCTTTACCTGGTCTCATGAACTGGCCCAATAAATGGATATTGGGATTCTTCATTTGAAGGATGGCCGCACCTAGAAGTGCCAAATGAGATCCATTGTGCTAGATGCTGTACAAACATGGTGAGAAAGAGACAGCCTTTGCCCTGATGAGCTAACATATTATATAGACAGGACAGACAAAAGGTGGAAGGGGAAACAGAGGCAGGGAGAGAGGAGGTGACTAGCCAAAGGCCACACAGCACGTTAGCAACAGAGCCAGGAATCGAATCCACATCAGTGCACTGCAGGTAAATCCTCAATAATCCTGTTGTCATTGCAGTTGTGTTTTGTTTCCTTATTTCACTGAACTATTTCTTGTTATCTTTCTTTAAACCCCACAAACCTACTGATTGTGATAATAGAATGCTACTCTTCTTTGTATGTCTGCCATAGATGCTGAATGAGGTTGCACAAAGTGGTGGGTTCCAGGGCATAAGATTAGCCTTCAGATTTCCTGGCTTCTATTCCCAGGTCTGCTACCGATTCAACACATGAGCTTGGCCTAGTCACTTAAGTCATTTACACTGGAGAGAGTGACACTTACTCTCCTTCGTAAGGTGCTTTGGGATCTCTGGCTGAAATGTGCTGTATAATAGCAAGGGATGATTATTATGGAAAGAAATTGCCAGTTCTAAATTGATATATATTCCTTTAAAGGCCAACTAGCGTATTCTGGTGCCTGCTCCTCACGAGATGAAGCAGGAAGGACACTCCATAACTCACAGCATGCATTACAGCTGGACAAGGGATACATAATTTATACAAGCAATTCTGCATCAATTGGTTATTAAAAGTGCTCTCCTTGCGACGTACTGTATTAAGTATGTAAGAGGAAAGAGATAAATCTAGTTCCCAAGGTAACTAACTCCAAATTACAGACAGAGGGCAAAACTTCTCCTCCCTGCTTTCTCCGCTCAGAGGATCTCACAGCAGAAGTCCTGCTCGCCTTACATGTGTGGGGTTTGAATGCAGTGTCCCTATGTTTGGAGGTAGGTTCCAAAGCCTGTTCCCTTTCCTTACATCCCAAAGTGGATGCTTATCATGCGATAACCCTTCACAGAGCCCATGTCTGCACCATGCACGGAGAGGGGGCTCAGAGCCCGGCACGTCCATCTCATTCTCTGTGGCTCTGGAGGATGCAGTGGAGCAAGTAAGGGGTCTCCGAAGGAGAGAGGAAAGATGCTATATCTAGGCCCCCAAAAGGAGACCTGGTTCGGTTGCTGGCTGTGACACACAATTCCTGGACAGCCTTGGGCAAGTCACCTGGTCTCTAGACTTCCCTGGCTGTAAAATGGGGATAATATTAATGACTATGATGCACCAGGCTTGAGGTAACATGGCAGGCAGGATTAGTTACAAGGTGCCATGGACTAACAGATGGAGAAGAACTGGAGACAGCGCTCGATTATGTGCTGTCAAAGGTTTATTGCATGACTTTAGACAAATCCTTTAGGCTCCTTTATTATCTGTATTGCAGTAGCACTAGCAGCCATAGTCATGGACCAGAACCCCACTGTGCTAGGCGCTGTACAAACCCAGCAAGGGGAAAAAAAAAAAAAGACGGTCCCTCTCCTGCAGAGCTCACAATCTCCACCTCAGTTTGCCCAGGGGTCTAACAGGTTCCACTCATCACAGGACCGTTGGGACCGTTTTGATAACGTGGGGAAAGCGCTTAGTGAGACCCAGCAGCAGATGCGACAGCAGGGCAAAGTACAAATATCATCCCCACCGCCGCTCACTCTCCGCCTGATGGCACATTAGGTGCTCATGACTGGCTGTCATTTTGCAGAGGCACTGAGCCAATCCAGCAAAGCAGGAGGGGGAACGGGAGGGGAAAGGCAGCGGGAGCTACAGTTGCAGCCATGCATGTTCAGAGACACCGAGCTAAAATAAAAGTCCACAGAGAAACATGTAGCGAGAGGAAGGAGGCTGGATTATTCCTGCCACATTCGCCCTTCCCTGCTAATAAGGTTCTTTCTCCCTTTTTGTGTGTGATTTCCACTGGGAGAGGCTGGCTGGTTTCCATAATTCAGTGCAATAGCAGACAGGACCCTGAGAGCTCAGACTATTTCAATGGCACGGCAGAATGGATTCTCCAGGGAGGGGACAAGCCTACAATGGAGCTGAGGGTCCAAGCCCTGCAAAGCCAGAATCCTTCTTATGGCGTTGGGTCTGAGCCAAAGCCAAACTGAAGGCAATACAAAGAATCCGACTGGTTTCAAAGAGTCTTTCATCTGGCCATGAGGATTATTTTTTGCCTGTTTCAATTTCCTTTACCTGCCCCAAAGTCAGTAGCAGCACGTAATT
The DNA here is from genome assembly GCA_033296515.1 of Macrochelys suwanniensis. Lineage (NCBI taxonomy): Eukaryota > Metazoa > Chordata > Testudines > Chelydridae > Macrochelys > Macrochelys suwanniensis. The sequence continues at coordinate 13,617,019 of CM065796.1, forward strand.
AGGGGTATAGAGAATTAAGCACCAATTAAATCCCCTCTCTTTAATTTCTTTCTTCAATTAAAAATGCTTTATGGTAAATGCCTCTCTTTTCCCCTCTCTCCAACAGTGCACTGGAGAGACCAGCAAATTTGATCCCATTCAGGGCTGTATCCTTATGCCCATTTTACAGATAAGTGATTTTCCTGAGGGGTAGGTCAGGGTAACCTGAGGGCTGAGCTCCCTTGCACCCCAGCCTATGGCAGCTAGGAGTAGCCAGAGTAAAGGTATGCTCCTCTCATCCCTTTCTCCGGGGCCTGTGAGGAAAGGTTGAAAGAACTGGGCATGTTTAGTGCAGAGAGGAGAAGGCTGAGGGGGAACACAAGAACAGTCTTCACATATGTCAAAGGAGGTCATAAAGAGGCTAATTAACAAATGTTCCCTGTCCACTGAGGGTAGGACAAGTAGTAAAGGGAGATTTAGGTTAGATAGTAGGAGAAACTCTCTCACTATAAGGATAGTTAAGTACTGCGACACATTACCAAGAGATGTTGTGGAGGCACCATCACTGGAGGTTTTTAGCAACAGGTTAGACAAATCCCTGTCAGGGATAGTCTCCATTTACTCGGTACTGCCTTAGCACAGGGGGGCTGGACTAGATGACTTCTCAAGGTCCCTTCCAGCCCAACTCTATGATTCTATCCCCGGTACCACAGGCTACAGCACATATAGCCACTGATGCACCGGACAAAGACTCCGGGGGGTGGACTCCGGCTATTTTACAGCCCCTCAGTGCCAGTGTAACTCAAGGTCACAGAGGAAGTATGGGGCAGAACTAGGCCCTGAACTATGAGTTTTGGGGTTCCAGTTCAGAGCCTTACGCACAAACACATCCTCTGTCTCATACTGTAAGGGGCACGTATTTAAAAGGGCTGTGGGCTAGCTCCTCCTTGTAAGGGCATGAATTATGCCCAGGGTTTTACTCCTGAAAAATGAATTGTGACTAAAAAGCAGCGCACCAAGGCCTCCAGTGACTCCATGTGTGAGCACTCAGGTGCTGAAAGTGTTAAATACCCAGGGCCCCACCCAATCCCTCCACTGCCCCCCCACTGTGGAGCCTTGGACTTCTCCCCACAAGCAGGCACAGACATACCCTCAGTTGCCTCAGGGGAGGCAGTGTCCCCTTGACCTCCCAGCAAGCCCAGGAGTGGAAAGCGGAGTGATATCCGGGGAAAGTGAATAGCCCACGGTGGGCAAAACAGATCATGGATGAGTGCTCAGCAGAGGCGATGGAGATACTATGGGAGTGTCTGGCACAGTTTCAGTTACCTGTATTCCCTTCATGGGCCATTCCAGGAGTGCCCAGTCCGGGCTCAGGAGTCACTTGTGTCTGGGTAGGGACCCCTGTCCCACTCCCTTCTGACCGTGGGCTTTACAGCCGCATAATTCCCTGCCTTAGACTGCGATATCCCCATGTATGTAACTGCCAGCACCTGCACATTGTTTTCTCTCCCAGGACAATGACAGGGTTTATAACGTGACCCTACAGCTCTTCCAAGCCATCCACAGGGCAAAAGCATTACAGAGAAAACACATAAAGACAATAACCACATTTAAACCCACTCTAAACAGGGGGTGGAATGTCTCTGGGGTTGTGTAGTCTCAGTGACACCCCTTAATCACCACCCACTGTTTTTTAGTTCCTGGAGGACCTGTGGTAAGCCTCCCCCAAGAAGGGGGACACAATCATGCACAAGCCATTTGTGAATGTAATGCAGTAGTCCCCAAAGCCACTGCATGGGGTTGCAATACCTGTCTTAAGGGCTGCTCTACAGACATCACAGATGATCGATCGATTAGATAGCGGTACCACCAAATTCGCACCAGTCTTACTTCACTGGAATGACTCTGGATTTACACCAATGCAACTGAGATCCCAGTCTAGCCCCTTATAATTTAAGTGATTCCACATGACTCCCCAACTAGGTAATGATAGGCCATGTAGGTGGTAAAGGATATTCCCAAATTCAAGAGTGGCCCCGGTATTATTTCTGCTTCTTGACTGGATGAACTGGAGTCAGGAACATGGTGCCAAAGGGACACATTCCTGAATCTGCACTTTGCTTCCCGTGAATATGTTGTAAGAGCCACTGGAAATTGGCAGTTTCCACAAACCTTGCTGCACATGACCTCAATGAGGGAAGCAAACAGCACAGGGGCACAGACCCACGCCCAGGGAACATGCTTACAAAACTCAGACGTATGCCCACAAAACATTATTTTCAGCAGCATTCCCCCAACTCTTGCCTAGACACCGAACGCACCCATTTGATAAAGCTCCGTCTCGGGTGCATGAGACCCCCGCTCTGCACATACTTTGCTGAAATGCAACCTACGAGCAAAGAAAGAAATCACGACAGAAAGAATGATTGAATTTCTTGGCTTCTCTTCGAAGCAGAAAGCCCTTCAAACGTGCATGGATGGGAACAGGGAAAGCAGCAGAGAGCTACAGCTACTGAATGGAAAATTTTTTTACAGGTATGGACAAGGGCAACATCCCTCATTCAATCAGGCCTCCTGCTGCTGCAGAAGGAACCTATGCTTGCGCCCCTGTAGAGTTTTTTATTTATTTTTTGCCTGAGTTCTTGTTTCCTTGGGCTGTCTCGGGTGATGGACAGAAAAAACTGCAACAGGGAAGCTCAGCATGGCAGAGCATTAAGGCGAACTAACAGCAAGCGGCATGGCTGAGTGCTTTAAAGTTAGCCCTGTAGTAGAAAAAATGAATTGTTTATTCCCTGCAGCCACCCCATGAACTTAAAATTCTTTCCAATCCTGCAAACTTTGGGGAACTTCCTGGCTGTGAAGCTCAGTAAATTAGGTGCACAGCTCTAAGCCATGTTAAGGGCAGGTCGGGGCTGGAGATGCCTTCTTTGCAACTGTAAATAAGACAGGGGGCTGATTTATAAATTTGCCAGGATGCCAGTTTGTTAAATACCTACCAAACTAGGTTCGCCAATATACAATAGAATTCACTGGGATGACCCCTTTGAATTGAGTCCCTGAAGCGTTAGCTTACTAGGTTAACACTGGGTTCTTTTCAGGTCAACTGTTAACTTGAACAGTGTTGCTCAGAATCAGGATGCTTGCTTATTCCTAACCAGCCAACAACTTACTAATTCACCCAGAACCACATAAATATGGAATCAATAGTTCACCACGCCAACATACACAATTGGTTGTGTGCGCTATACACAATACAGACCTGCAAGCAATTATCACAGACTAGAGTAGAGGCTCGGCACTTACACCAAAGAACAATGCAAATTACCAAGATGTCTCTTTACCAACGATTCTCAATTCTTTATCATACTTCCAAGAGTGCACTTGTCTTTAAGGGACTTTGAAGAGTGTGGTTAATTCTCTTTGACGAGACCGGTCCAAAAGGGACAAGTTTAGAATATTAAGAGCAATTGCTTGAAACGTTATTGTTTTCAATCTCTCTTAGGCCAATTTGAGTGGATTTATAGAGAAGTTATAATCTAATATATGGTTACTTGAGGTCTCACTAGATAGTGCAGACTCAGCAAGATAACCTACAGCTATTTGTATTAAAGAAGAGAAGGGAAAATATTATTTTTGAGATGAAATACCGCCACTTCTTATCCTCTTAACCCTGGGATGGGGGAGAGATCTTCCACATGGCTGGTCCAAGCGTCGGTCGCACTTGGGATTCTGCAGCTTTCTGTGCTCAGAGGAATTGACTGAACCCAGCACATGGTGACCTGATTTTATATACCCTCATTTCAGGGCTCAATGGAGGGAGGTCACCCTCTGATTCCTACTGGACATGGGCCAAGTGAGTCCTCAAATTTCAGTTCTCTTAATGTCTCTGCTGCTTCCATCGATATCCAGTAGATGGAGCTGGTGTGCAACAAATTTGCTTTATGCTTTTCTTATCGGAGGCTTTTTTCAGTGTGATTCATCTCAAAGCTTTTATTTCATTATTTCACCCTGCTATCCATTGAGATCACCCTTTTAAAGCAATTTCTCTCAGTATCCCATAGTTCTACCCTAGTTTACGTCTTTCAACATTTCTCCTGCCTTGTGCCAAACAATTCCTATTACTTTTAGAGTGCAACAATTATTCAAAATGACAACCAACAAAATCTTCATTACCTTCTAAATTTGGGGGACCGATGCCATGCATTCTTTGATCATACTAACCATTTCACATGATTTAGGATTTGCAATAAAACAAGAGATATTTTCCACATACAGAAGGATGTGGATCTGACTCACAAGGCAAATAAATGTGCTGATTCTAGTTTGGGGTGAAAGATGGATTATTCGTGGTATATTTGATTTACAAGGAAACAATGCATAGTTTATAATTTGGGGTGAAAACATGTGGCTTGGATTTCTTGACCTTCAATCTTACAGCCACATTTCTAGTTTGTTCAGCTTGCAGCTTCCCCCACCCATCTCTTCTTGATTCCCTCAACATTTGCAAAGGAAAGTAAGGTGTGACACTGTCACGGGGTCCACTCACCGCTAGGGTCTCCTCCTCCTGGCAGCTCTGGGAATTGGCTCCCTCCAGGGTCTGTGCCTTCCTGTTGCAATCGTCTCCATCCATCTCTGCAACTCCCGACACTCCTTTGTGACTTGGCCCTCCAGCCAGGTCACTAGGGTCCTCCTCTTCTGGGGTACCAAAGTATCTCAGGACAAACTGTCTGAGGCAGTCTGCTCTCTGCCATGTCCCCATTGGCTGGTAGAAGAACCAGGCTTGCCTTCTACTCTGGGTTCCAGCTCAGAGGCCCAAGGTCTGCACTATCCCATGCCTTGCTGGTTTCCCCTTGGAGCCTTTCCTTCCTTTCTGGCTCTGGGTGTGCCAACCACACAACTCCCTCCTCCCTGAGAGTAACAGTAGGGTGCTTGCTCGTGTGCCCCCAAACACACCTCCCTTCTCCCAGGGAGTGACTGCAGACTCCTTCCCTGCAGCCTCCAGCTGCTCTCAGCTCCTGGGCTTTACACAAGCCTCTCCTGTTCCCATCCAGCTGAGCCTCATCTAATTAATCCCTGCTCCCTGGCTCTTCCTCCAGCTGCAGGCTGGGTGGTTAATTGGCCCAGCTAGCCACCATAATCCTGTCAGGCCTAAGGTGGAGTGGATACCCATCACAGACACTTGTTTGGTCACTAGGAATTTTTTAGCTAGGTTGGGAGGGAGAAAGAGATATATACATATGCAAATAATGAGACATTCTTGCCTTGGTTATAATCAGAACCCTCATTTAGCCATTTTTGTTCCTATAGTTGAGGAGGGGAATGACCAACCGTGGCTGATCTGTGGGTCCTTAGAGCAAGTGTCTCATGTGATGTGAACCATTTTCTTATGGTCTGCATAGGTGGATCCTATCTGGGGATAAGCAGAGGTGCATAGCTTTTCTAATTGGTGAGGACCAGAAGGAACCACTAGTTATTAATCATTCCAGCCATGTCAGTCTTATATATCCCATTCACAATGCTAAGCATAGCCAAGATGATAAATGTGGGAAAGGGCCTGAATCCACTAGCCCACTCCAAACTAAGCTACATACTCACAGAGGCCAAAAATCTCTCCCTTGCTGGGGATGTGGGGGGGGGGGGGTCTGAATTATTAACAAAGAGTGAATTCCAAAATAATGTGACATGAAACCCCAGTGTAAGCCTTTTTACCATTTGTGGCTGCTTCAATGGCTCCTCCCTCAGTCCTGCTCAGCCCACACCCTACATCCACTCTCTGACAAGCCACCTGCTGCAACAAGTCAGCAGAACCCAAATAACCCTTACCCAGCAGGATCAATACCTGCCAACATAGTAGGGTTTTTCAGGCACCGCTCACCTGTTACAATATGGTTAGCAGGGAAACTAAAGAAATGATCATGTTTAGTTTAGGACTCCTCGAAGCCATAGCAGCGGATGTACATACAGCCTGTGGATATTCAATGCAAGGCTGAAGCAATTCCAATCTTTTATCTACAAGGTGCACTGGTCAGATCATACTGGTTAAAACTAAGGGCAGGGTTCCACCCTCGCTAGCAGTTTTGCCAGCTCTTTGGAGGCTGGCTGGCTTTGCTCAGCCCCGTCCAGCAGACCCAGGACTGAAGATTCTAGTGTGTATTCTGCAGTCAGTCCCTCGGGCTCATTTTCCCGTGCAGCTGTGCTCTCCTGTTTTATGCACATTTGCCCAGTTTTGGCTTCCTGCTCTCCCATTTTATTACCTCCATTTCCTCGTGCTCAGCAATGCATGCTCAGGTACCGTAATGATCCAACGCCGTCTGCGTCTGTTTGTGCTGCTTCTCATTACTTGCATTGGTATCATCTGCAAACCTAGGGAATGGTGTGTATTCAGTGCCATAATCCAAGCTGTTTGAAAAAAAAATAAAATAAAGACATTCATGTGCCCAGGCTTAACCACTGGCTGATGACATTCTCTGCAAACAGAGGGAGAACAGGGGTTCCAGACACATAAGCTGACAAATGGGAATGTTTAAGTAAATCAAATAAAAGCCAGAGAACAGCGTAGGGAAGAAATCCCAAGAAGTTGCCTTAATCTCAGAGATATGGCTGCAGGTTTGGCAGGAGACTGTCCCTAATGAAGAAACTGCATCAGCAGCTCAGGGAGCAAATTACCTGTGCTCAGGACACTGGGAAAGAACTCCAACATGTATATATGCCTGGTGTCGGGGAGGATGTTAGATGGCAATGTGTGGTTTACTGGGTGAGTCCCAATTCTCCTTTCCCACAAAGGTAGATCAGGAGTCACTCCTCTGAAGTCCAGGAGTGACAGGAAGGATGATCTTGAGGTTAAGTCATTCATGAGAACTGGGTTCAGTTCTTGGCTAAGCAGCAGGGCAAATCACTTAGGACCAGACTGTGGCCAAGAAGGGACGTACTGGAGAGTCAGACCTCCCACTCAGCAGCTTTCCCTACTGTTATGGGAGTGCCCTATACAAGAGAGATGCCAGCATATATGTAAACAGTTAATAGATAATCAGCAGTAGATGGTGCTCAAGAACAAGCACGTGTGCAGCTCTTAAACTGGTGGTAGCACTGGGATACGCCCACAACACTGAGTCAGGATGGGAAAGCGAGAGGTCTATGCCTGGAATTTCCTACCCACCTACAGGAAAGTGAGCAGAGAAGGCTGGGGATTGCTCCACCCCAAGGGCACTGGCTAGCACAAGTGAGCTGGCCGGGAAGCAGAGTTTGTGACCTGTCATTGGTCAGGGCCAGTAGCAATTTACTTCCTCCTGGTGGCATGGTAGGAATTATGGTACTGCACAGCTGCTCCACCCCTTCCACGGGGCTAGAGATAACAGGACAATTTAGCCCTGATTCACTCTGTGCCTCAGTATCCCTTCTGTAAAACGGGGATGTTGCTACTCTTCCATCTCCCAGACGTGCAGTGAGGACGCATTCATCAGTGGATTCTCAGGCACTCAGAAACTAGAATGAAGGCTCCCATGAAAGTACCCAGATAGGTAGAGGGAAAAGAGACCAAGGCTCGATGCATAAGTTATGATCCTGGACAGCGATGTGCTGTTTCAGGCAGGAGAATGAGTTTAAAGAAAAAAAGTGCAGAGAAAAATCCCAACCGCCTTCCCCAGACTCCTTTTACTTAACAGTTTAGGTCAGTTTCAACTCGGTCACAAGGATTTGTGTATCTTCAGAATAAAGTCTTTAATCGGCTGATGGATATGAAAAAATAAATTACAGTGGCAAAATGTAATAAACGTTAAAGGGAAAATGATGAGGGTAATATAAGTACATTGATTTAACTAGGATGATATAGAGGAATTGTCTCTTTTATAGGTTTCTAGATGTCTATTAGTGGCTCTGTATTAAGGAATATGGCTGTTCTCTTGATATACTTAAGAGCTGTCAGTAATTCCTATTTCACAGTCCACTGCTTCAATTCAGAAAGTGTGTTCCAGCTCTGGCGACCCCATCCTAGGCTTGCTGGAGGGTGACTGCCTGCCAGAGGTTTGCTTTCAGGCAGCCGTCAGGGTAAGCAGCTATATTATTCAAAATTGTGTGGTGTTTAAAAGGAGCCAATGGCTTCCAGCCCTCCCCCACCTCTTTGCTCCCCGGGGCACTGCAGTGTCATTTGTTTTAATAACTCCTGGTGCTGGCTTCATTATGTCATGATCTTCTCCTGCCGCAAGGAGACCATTCCCGCAGTCAGGGGAGGGAATGGAGAAGTCCGTTTCTGGAAACCCAGTAGCGCTTGTGGAATTAATTAACCCAAAGTTGCTCAGCTGGGCTGATCTACTGGAAGGAGCCATGTGGAACTGGCTGATGGAGAGTCTCCATAGGGATAAGGGGCTAGACTGGGATATCAGTTGCACTGGTTTAACACTGGGGTCCTTCCAGTGAAGTCACTATGATGGAAGCACAGGTCTGTGACTCAGGAGCTCTGGGTTCTGTTTCCCAGCTCTGCCACCTATTTGCTATAGGACTTTGAGCACAGTACCTTACCCTATCTATGCCTCAGTTTCCCCATCTGTGGCATGGGAATACTACTGCTGTTGCAAGGCTGCTGCAGGGTTAAATTTATTAATGTTTGTACAGCACCTTGAGATTCTTTGAATGGAAACTGCTCTCAGCATGCACATTATTGGTAAGGTCCCATGCATTTTCCCAAACAGACATTGGAGAGAAATAGAACAAAGGAATTATTCTGTTTTGTTCCATAAAACCATCCACAGAGGGGCACATCAAAACCTAGAGTCCTCCCATCAGGAATTGAAAGACAGGAAATACTCACTGAAATCAGAGGGTTAAGCTGGAGCAAATAAAAAACATCCCACATTGTGCCTTGAAATTTACTTCTGCTTGTTCTCTAGCGAATGGAGTGAATTGCAAAGGCAGGGCTGTTTTAGAGACATTTGGCAATGCTGAGCTAAGAGAATCAAAGCTGGGCAAGAAATGCTGTTCTCTTCTATTTATGTTTTTACACCACACCCATCACCCTGGCATCTGGGTCACTTGGGTCATCTAACCTGACCTAATCTTCACTCAACTTCTCCCAACTTCATTACCATCAAGCTGCTCTCGGCCCTGATGCAGCCCCCACTGCCTCCCACTGGGTCACGTGACTGATACAACACCCATGCTCTCTGTGAGCTCATAAAGAATGTCAGTCATTTTCCTTTGTAGTTTTCCATTGACAGGCAAGCTCACTACACTTGCAGCTGGCCTGTATCCTCCCCTGGTTTGTTAAATCTCAGGATGTACCTAGAACAGAGCTGGCTGAAACTCAGAAATTCTATTTCATGGGAAATTTCTACATTTGTTTTCATGCCAAATCAGAACCAAAACCAAACATTTTCAAAATGTCCATAAAATGGAACGTCCAAAAAGTTTTGTTTCAGAACATTTCTGTTTTAAAATATCAACATTTTGTTTAGAATTGTATTTGATGGATTATTTTCATTTTTATATTATTTTTGTTTTATTTTGTGACATGCTAATAGTAGTGGTGCATAATATAGAATGAATAAGACCTAATGTAATCGTTAAAATACAAAGAACAGAAGATTTGATTTTATTTTATTTTTAAAAACTTTAAGGGCAGCTGCTACTTAGTACCAATTGAAAGGTTTTAGCTTCTTTTCTAGATCAAAGTGTATCTTGTTGGTGTTGTAATGAAATGATTTGATACTGACAAAAACCATTCCAACAGATATTTTGGACCAACTCTACACTACAGCTGGTCAGGAATTTTCGATCACATTACTTTCTCAAGAGAAAGTGCACTTTCCACAAAATTCCATTTTTTCCTCAGGAAAATGTTGATTTTGTCAAAACTTTTTAATTTTCCATCAGGAAAACTGAAACAACATGATTTATTTGGGGTCAAGTCAACTTGAATCAATTTTGCTTCGCTGAACTGAACAGACCTGAAATATTTCATTTTGAGTCACTTCAACATTAAACTGATAGTGCTGCATTTCCTTATGGGAGTTGTAGTTCAGGCACCTGGTGTTCCCATTCTCTCTTAGGGGGTGGGCTCCCTGGCTGGACTACATCTACCATTTGGTCTCTTCTGTGACCAAACTTCATGGTGCATCATGGGAGTCACATATGGCATAGTTCCTGATTTACACCAAGGTGAAAGCAGAATTTAACACTAAAGGCTAATTTGGTGCTTGTGAAAAGCATTAGCCTGAAGAGTCAAGTTTTGTATATGCACAGAACAGGCACAGTAGCAATACGTGCTTCCCCCATGCACACCCCCCATCCTCCTCCTTCCTTGTTTCATGAAGGGGGTTGGGGTAGTTGCAGCACATGGCCTCATAACCGTTATGGTTATTTACTTTGTGCTGCACATTTACATAAATAAGCAATCTGTTGTCTGCCACAGAAAGTTGCCATTCTGTGAGGCGGCATTGATGCAGTGTGTTACAGAGGGGGCCCCACACTGCAGGCTCTCTCTTGGAGACTTAACTGTTGTTCTTTCTTCTCTTGTTACTTCCCTTTGATTTGGACTACCAGTGAGGCAGGTGGAAGTTTCCATACCTCTATTGCCAGTCCTTAGGGCCAGCCATTCCCCGCGCTGAAGATGCTGGAGCTGCTGTGATGTGTCCCATGAGGATGTGAAGTCCAGCAACAAGTCTTTATTAGCTTGAGAGCTCCCTAATCGATTAGTTCCAAGCAAGATAATGGAATAGCTGATACGAGACTCAATCAATGAAGAATGAAAGGAGAGTAATATCATTAATGCTGATCAACAAGGGTTTATGGAAAATAGATCCTGTCAAATTAACTTGGTATCCTATTTTTTAGAGAGACAAGGTGGGCAAGGTAATATCCTTTACTGGACCAACTTTTGCGTAAGCTCGAAAGCGTGTCAGAAGTTGGTCCAATAAAATATATTACTTCCCCCACCTCATCTCTCTAATATCCTGGGACCAATATGGCTACAACAACACTGTATACGTCTTTTTTTATAAGATTACAAGCTGGTTAATAAAGGCAGTAGTGTTGATGTAAGGCATTTGACTTGGTACTGCACGACATTTTGATGAAAAAACTAGAATGATATAAAATTAACACAGCACAGCATAAGATTAAAAGCTGGCTAACTGATAGGATTCAAAATGTAATTGGAAATGGAGAATCATCAGCGAGTGGGTGTGTTTCTAGTGGACTCCTCCAGGGACTGGTTGTGGATCCTACTCTATTTAACAGTTTTATCAGTGACTTGGAAGAAAACATAAAATCACCACTGATAAAGTTTACAGATGACACAAAAATTGGGGTGTGGTTAATAATGAAGAAGACAGGTCACTCATACCGAATGATTGCTTGGTAAACTGGGCACAAGCAAACAATATCCGGCTAAATGTAAATGTATACATCTAGGAACAAAGAACGTAGGCCACGCATACAGGCTAGGGGACTCTATCCTGGGAAGCAGTGACTCTGAAAAAGATTTGGGGGTGGGGGTGGATAATCAGCTGAACATGAGCTCCCAGTGTGATGCTGTGGCCAAAAGAGCTAATGCAATCCTGGGATGCTTAAACTGGGGAATCTCAAGAAGGAGCAGGGAGGTTATTTTACCTCTATCTTTGGCACTGGTGTTTCCACTGCTGAACTCCTGTGTCCAGTTTTGGTGCCCGCAATTCAAGAAGAATATTGATAAATTGCAGAGGGTTCAGAGAAGAGCCACAAGAATGATTAAAGGGTTAGAAAAAAGATGACTGTGATGGACTCAGGAAGCTCAATCTAATTCCTTATCTCCAAGACTGACACCACCTGGTAAGGTTTGTAGAAGCGACAAAGGGTCCTGTGGCACCTTATAGACTAACAGAGGAATTGAAGCATAAGCTTTCGTGGGTGAATACCCACTTCTTCGGATGCAAGCAGTGGAAATGTCCCATTTGTCCCAAATGTCCCAAAGCAGTGGGACATTTCCACTGCTTGCATCCGAAGAAGTGGGTATTCACCCACGAAAGCTTATGCTTCAATTCCTCTGTTAGTCTATAAGGTGCCACAGGACCCTTTGTCGCTTCTACAGATCCAGACTAACATGGCTACCCCTCTGATACTGGTAAGGTTTATGAATGAAGAGCCAAGGTGGTTTCATTGAACCAGCTTATTGAACTCTTGCCGCTGCTGTTTGTCTCTCCTCTTAACCTCTGCAGAGACAGTTATGTCTGAGTCACCATCCCCAGAGAATTGATAACATTAATTCATTAATCTGTCCAACACTTTGGTATGGGAGGGATTTTTATGCACCTCTTTGCAAATCATTACAAGCTCAAAGAGGTAGATTTTCTTGTCTATTTGTATCTGGCCTGATTCATGCTCATGTGACTGTTCACAGTAAGTAAGAAACAAAATTTGTTTCAGATGGAAAAAGAAGAGGGTTAGGTCAGCTGATCAGACAGCAGAGAAAATACCATGTAATTTCAGGAGACCAGTTACAAGACTCACATACCAAATCATTGGCTGAATAAATAGAGCTGGCCAAATTTTTTGGCGCACAAAGGCTTATTGGTCAAAATTGGCCTTTTTCCCAAAGACAAATCTTTTCACAAAAAATGGTCACTGACATTATTCACATTTTCTGGTTTTCTTGAAATTTTCTGTGACTTTTTAACTAACATTTTTTACCTAAACCATTTCTGGAAATTTTCATTTACAGAAAACCATTTTCTTACTGAAAATTGGAGTGTTGGTAAACAAAACATTTCAGAAAGAATGTGGTTAAAAATGTCAATACAAAGTTTTGGTAAAAATATGGAAAATGTCACAAAAAATGGAAAATCAGTTTGGAACCCTGAAAAATGGGGGAGGGGTAAATCATGTAACACTTTTCCTGTTTTCTGACTTGCTGCACTCTCTAAGGCTTGGCTCTTCTGATGATCTCCATGCAAGACAACCCTTTGGGTTTCTACATAGCCCCAGAGAAGCCAAGGGGCTCCATGTAAGTGCAAAGTTCTGCACGCACAGAACTCATTGCAGGAATGGGGCCAAGACCAGTCCATAAACAACCCACAGTATCACCTGTGTAAAAATTACTCATTGCACAAGTTTGCATAACAAACAATTTTTAAAATTCATGTTGCAATGGTGGACAACTCATGAACACGATAAAAGAGCTAAATTCACAAAATAAATGGTTTGGATTGATTTGACAACAACTCCAGCCGTAACTGAATTTCCTGCAGTTTCAATAATCTCTTTCACATTGTTTGAATGTACTTTGTGTGTCTCTGTGACTTTTTCTTTCATTAGTATTAATACTGAAAAAAGTAGTGCAATTCTGGTATTTGTCTGAGGTTCTTTTACCTTCTTCCTGTCACTGGATTACATTCAGAATTAATTTCTGTTTGAATTCCTTGTAATCTGCACACCCAGGACCAGTAGCGTAGGCAGGTCCGGAGCACAGGGGGAGCGGCGCTATAAAAAGGCGCCTCCCCAGGCTCCCCCTGTACTCACCCAGCGGCGCCTCTGGAGGCACTCCGGGTCTTCGGTGGCATTTTGGCGGCGGGTACCACCAAAGACCCGGAGCGCCGCCGGGTGAGTGCAAGAAGTGGCGCTTAAAAAGAAGTGGCGCCTTTTTTTAGCTCTCCTAAAAAAAGGCACCGCTTCCTTTTTAAGGCGCCGCTTCTGCTCACAGGAGGAGCAGTCGCTCCCCGTGCTCCCCTCCTGGCTACGCTACTGCCCAGGACATGCATTACAACCCCATTTGGAGTCATTAGAATGATGCACTTTGGTTTGATAAATCCAGCATCCATTTAGCCACATTGCGTGTATTATTTTTTTGGTGGTTTGCATGGATTCTTGATCCCTTAATCCAGCCCTGACTCTTAGTGCTTAAAGGTATTGTTTTAGAGAGGCTGCTGCTAGCCAAGACCATGGTTTGTACATTCAGTCTAGCCTGCAGCAGGAAATGGTGAGCGTTTCCCCTCCCCACACCATTTTCCCTTCCCACACTTTCCCTCCCCGTGAATTTTCCCCTCATCTTCTCCTGGGTAGCATGCCTACATGAAAGGAAAATGCCTCTGGTACCCAAGCAGGGATCTCTCCATTCTCCTACACAGACAGTTTCTATGCGCCTCCTCCAAAATGGAAGCCCGTGGAAAGACTCCCACTGACTTCACTGAGCTTGGAGCAGGCCCCATATCCCTGTGGCTAGGAGGGCTAGATCAAGGTGTGCCCCCATTTTGGAGTCCATTCATCCCACCAGGAGCACCTCCCACAGCAGCAGGACCAGCCAGAGAGGCAACGCACATTGAGATCCGCCTCTCACTTGGAGCCCTGCTTGCTAATCATAAGGTTGGTGTGACCCTCTGCTCCCAACAGGGCTCATTTCAGTGGGGAGCAGGAGCAGTGTAGTAGGGTGGGGGAGGAAGAGGAAATGGAAATTTTAACCCCTGACCTCAGCCCCTTTCTACCAGGCCATTTCTACACTGGGGATTTGTCCCAATTACAGCCATCAGGCATAACTACACCCAGGCAATCTCTTAGGCAAAACAGGCAAGCGAGAAAGGATGGTCTGGTAGTTAGGGCATCAGCCGATGACTCAGGAGCTGTGGGTTCAAGTCCTTGCTCTGCCTTTAGGCAAGTCACTTAACCACTCTGTGACTCAGTTTCCTCTCTGTACAATGGGGATAACAGCATTGCTCTATTTCAGGGATCTCTGAGGTTAAATACATAAGAAATGCTCAGATGCTAATGGGGGCACAGAAGCCTGTTAGCTAGAGTGACAAATGTAGAAAACCAACCTGAGACAGGCCTCTGGGTTGAAGCAGTGATGAGCTGTCCTGGGATGAGCAAATTGTAGCCTTGAGTGCTTTTCCCGTCCTGTGCTAGGAGTTTGCACCAGGACAGCTAAGCTAAGCACTGGATACTCCGGGCTGAAGCATGCAGCCTAGGCAAGGCCCTTGTTTGATTTCTGAGTGCTGGGAACACAAACGCCTGTCCACATCGTTCCCTGTCTGCAGGTTTAATCCATAATATGGATCAGCAGACAGCAAGAGTTCATTTTAATAAAACAAAAGCCCTTTTAAAATTGCAGACGTGCACCAAAAAGCCGTCGCTCAGAAGCCAGGTAAGTAACCTCACCTCATTTTTTTCCTACTGCCATTTCAAACTGTCTGGATTGGTTTAGGGGCTGATTGTGGACAATTTACTCTGAGCACTGAGTCACATGAGTAGTCCCACCAGGCTAGATCCTGCCAGCCTTCCTTCTCTTACTGTGTGAGTAGCCCCATTGAAATCAGAGGGACTGTACTATGTAGGGTACTGATTGACTGGCGGATTGGAGGATGATCTCTACCACGGATTTACATATGGGTCCTGAGATGACTCAGGAGTCCAATCCTGCAACCGCAAATCCGCCCGCAGTAGGTACAGACATTTCATGGCACGCCAGCGGCCTGCTGGGAGAATGTTATTTCTTTTACCTTCCTTCTCTCTCTCTTTTCAGTTTCGAGGGCAAGGCACTTCTCCACAAAGCAGGCACTGCCTGATGGAGAATATGGCATTCACCATTGGGGTCGGTTGGTGGCTTGCTCTTCCCAGCTTGTGATATCCACATCAGTTTTCTTAAGATACACTTTCAGTGTGTCTTTGTAGCGTTTCCTCTGACCACCACGGGATCTCTGACCATGGGTGAGCTGAGAGTAGAGGGCTTGTTTTGAAAGGTGAGAGTCTGGCATTCACACACAGTGTCCAGCCCAGCAAAGTGGTTGCATGAGGATCATTATTTCAATGCTGGTGACATTGGCTTCAGCGAGGATGCTGGCGTTAGTGCGGCAATCTTGCCACTTGACACGAAGGATCTTCCAGAGGCATCGTTGGTGATACCTCTCCAGATTCTTGAGGTGCTGTTGATAGGTCACCCAGGTTTCACATCCATAGAGGAGTGTTGGGACAACAGTTGTCTTATCTTTAAAAAAAAAAAAAAAACAAGCAAGGGTTAAAAAAAACTCCCCCAAAAGACCTGAAACAAAACAGAAAGCCGAAAAAAATTGTTTCATGTTGAGCGGAACCAAATTTTTTTCTGGCTCTTTAAGTTCAGTCCCTGAGCCAAAAAATCAATTAGTTACTCATCTCTCATTATTTATTTAAAAGAAAAACATTGTCAAGAAAACAGATCTTAAAAACTATGTACTGGTCTATATACAGATGTCCCTGAATCGTACCCTGAATCAGAGTGTTCTACTGATCTGAGTTCCCGGCCTGGCAAAATGAGGCTTGAGTCTGCATTAGACACGATATAGCATCCCTGAAGCGAATACTTTCCCCTGTTATCTTGTAATTGTCCGCCAAGTGTTTGTTCAGCGGTTGCTTATCTAGATCCAGTGTGTCAAGTCCCAGCTTGTTTTCCCCCCATTAAGCTAGAGCAGGGGATCTCAAACTGAGGGTTGGGACCCCTGAGAGGGTCGCGAGTTTATTACATGGGGGGGTCACAAGCTGTCAGCCTCCACCGCAAACCCCACTTTGCCTCCAGCATTTATAATGGTGTCAAATATAGAAAAAAGTGTTTGTAATTTATAATGGGGGGTCGCACGTGAAAGGGGTCACCAGTACAAAAGTTTGAGAACCAATGAGCAACAGATTCGTACATGAACATCTGCTAACCCAATATACTATAACTTCCCCTCACTGAGCAGTTGCATAGAGTGGTCATAAAATTATTACCTCTCGGTGTTTGTTTTTGCAAAACATTTCAATTTCTACAGAATGGCATTCTTCAACTGAAAAACTTCTCATCTGAAAAGCTTTGACCAGCTCTACATGAAAAAGAATCCAGGAATGGTTTAGACACAACAAATCCTGCATCTTGGCAGGGGATTAGCCTTGAGGACCCTTGTGGTCCCGTCTAACCCTCTGGGTCTAGGATTCTAATCCTGATTCCCACCCCCTTGCTCGAACCACTAGACCAGATTCAGTTCCCAAAGCCGGGAAAGGAACCCAGGAACCCCAGTCCTCACCCCTAACCAGCAGCAGACCAAACTCCTCACCCGAACACAGCTTTTGTCAGTTTACCCATCACCTCAATTAAACGGAATCCAGCAGATTAGAAGAACCGTTCAGAGGAGTTAATCACAATTTGAACAATCTCCTTCCAAAGTAATAATATAATAAGGTCACATCCAGGCAGTGGAATAATCCACTGTTAATCTCACCCTTCCTCACTCTATCTCCCTAAATGCCCTTTAATTAAGGTTGCTAAACACTTTAGCTGCATCTAAACAATTGTGGCGCCAAATAAAGCGTATTGCGGGGCCAGTCTCACCATCCAGCTGTTGCAGGGGTCTCCTGTGGGCTTAGCTTCTGCGCTTAGCCGCATCGGCTCCTAATCAATGCGGGGTAAGGGGAGACCGGGGAGGGGGCGTGGATTGTTCTGGAGGACATTGTTTTAAGCATTCCAGCAGCATATTACAGGCCTTATCGGGGCTCCTGCACCACGCCAGGGAATGAATGAAACAGCTGTCACATTTAAACACACACAGCAGTAATCCTCCGCTGAGCACAATGCCAAGAGAAAACAGAAAATCTATCAGCACTCACAATGCCTTCTATTTATTTAGCAACTAGGCCCCCATGTCCAAAAGCTCAGTCTGTGCAGGCCGGGCGAGAGCTGTGACCAGGTACAGGGAAGAAGAAATCTCAGCATGAAATGACTATCCACCCCCCACTACCAATTTCCAGCGGATAAAGCCACGTCCAGCAACGGAAGCCAAAGGATTGGCAAGGCAAAAGGGCAGGACTCCTCAGTTCCGCTTCCAGCTCTTCAAGGGGAGTGTTATCTCATGGTTAAGGGGTCGGCAACCTTTCAGAAGTGGTGTGCCCGAGTCTTCATTTATTCACACTAATTTAAGGTTTCCTGTGCCAGTAATACATTTTAACATTTTTAGAAGGTCTCTTTCTATAAGTCTATAATATATAACTAAACTATTGTTGTATTTAAAGTAAATAAGGTTTTAAAAATGTTTAAGAAGCTTTATTTAAAATTAAATTAAAATGCAGAGCCCCCCAGTCCAGTGGCTAGGATCCAGGCAGCGTGAGTGCCACTGAAAATCAGCTTGTGTGCCGCCTTTGGCACGCGTGCCGTAGGTTGCCTACCCCTGGGTTAGAGCAAGGGAGGTGAGAGCCAGGGTTCTTCGGTTCTATTCCCAACGCTGTGACGGGAGTGTTGTTTATTCGTTAGAGCATGAGCCTGGGCCGCAGGACTCCTGGGTTCCAATTCCCAGCTCTCAGAGAGAAGTTTTGCCTAGTAGCTAGAGTGGGAGGTGAGACTGGGAATCAAGACTCTAGGCCTGTATTCCAAGCTCTGGGAGGGGAGGTTTGTCTAGTAGTTAGAGCTGGGGCACTGGTAGAGCAGTGGGGTGGGGCAGCTGGGAGTCAGGCTCTGCGTGGGGAGTTTTGTCTGGTGCTTAGAGAACAGGACTGGCTATTAGGACCACAGGGTTCTGAGCCAGACTTGTACAGCTGGAAAGGGTCCCACTTCAATACAGAGATCATTAAAGGTGAGCTTTACATGGGGAGAGGGATTGTATTTTCACAGCACAGCCCTGTCCATTAGATACATTCATCTCAACAGCAGCAGATGCTGGCATGAGTTGGTTAACCTGGGGAAAGCCAAGAAGGCAATTACTGCAGCTACATTTAAACCAGCTATTAAAAATCCACACACACACACACACACCCCTTCACCATCTCCATCTCCATCTCCGTCTGTGATGGCCTGTCCTTTGATAAATAAAATATCATTCTGTGCACTGCAGACAGCGTGGGCCTGGCAGCAGCCCCATCTGTGGGGTCAGTTTAAAACATTTCCCTTTGTCTGAGAGCTCAGAATCTTCCCCGATGCTGACTAATCCATTCATTATTAGTTAATAATAAGCAATAGTAATTAACAGCGGGGACCGCATCTTCCTCCGCTTTTGCTGTGCCAAGAATACTTCAATGAATAAATAATACTATCATGAAGTGTGTGTGTGTGTGTGTGTGTGCGTGTGTGTGTGCGTGTGTGTGTGTGTGTGTGTGTGAGATCACGCCCTTGCCATCTAGGGGATGGAATCAGAACTACTTCACTGCATGTCACACAACCTGTATGATTGTCAGTGATTCTCCTTTCATTTAAGGAGTACGAACGGTTCATTGTTTGAAGCGAAAGGTTCTATATTCTCCACTGCTGCTGCAATCATGCACAGTGGCAGCTGTGACGTTCGAGGGGGTTAGAGTGTGGCAGGAAATGGTTTTCCTGTCCTGCAAGAATTTTCAAGATTTTGAACGTTTTTCCCATCCCACATCTGGATGAAACGTCAAAATCACAAACATTTTTGCTCATCAAAAATCTGAAAAACATTTCCGACTGGGTCAGTCAAAAAGTGTTTCCCTCATTTCAAAATGTTTAATTTTGAATTCAATCTTTCAATACGTTGGGGCCTTTTTATAGGCTACTATACATTCACTAACATTTCTCAATGAAAATAAGGTTTGAACCAAAACATTAGAAGTTTTGTTAGGAAAAAGTCGGAACGGGAAGTTCAGACCACTTTGAAACTCTTTTTTCAAATTTTTCTTCGAATCGGGAGATTCTTTAAAACTGATCCTTCCCTGAAAACAGTTCTGGTGTCAACAAATCAGCATTTTCTGATGAAAAAAAAATCTCTTTGGAAGATTCCAGACTAGCTGTGTATGGTGGCCAAGGCTGATGCAACCTCATATGGAGGATCTGTAAGCACTGGAAGCTGGATAAATATTACTATTCCAATTATGAAAAGGAGGGGCACCAACAAGGACTTTGACTTGCTCCACTCCACACACTGAATTGTGGAGATTACTAATCTCCCAGTCTAACCACTAGACGCCTCCTCTTGCCTTGTTACTGTAACACGCAGAGGTGAAAGTGAGCCAGGCTGATGTAGCATGCGGACAGGGATCTGATGCACCTCAGGGTTCATGCCTGATGTCCATTACCAGCTCCCTTGGAAATGAGTCATTCAACATCCTCCTTAATGCCAGTGCAATGTCCCTGCAGTGATTATAATAATCATCTTACAAACAACCTCAAATTGCCTCGAATGCTGCCATGCAGCTGGGATGTGGGGAAAGCAGTGAGACAGGCTGACGGTCACAGTGCTGCACCAATTATACAGCACCTCTGGGAGCAATTGCAACAAGGAGGGAGGCAGTTAGTCAATTAAGAGAGCCCCCCTTGCATGGCTCCCTCCCACCATCCTCCAGGCAGAGCCAAGCTCGGTGGTCTCATGCTGTGAGAAAGGCACCTCTGGTTTCCAGTGGAAAAGAGGAACAACTGATCGTGTAATGGGCATAGCCCTAAAATCCAGCTGCCAGAGCTACAGCAAGAGGGACTGTATGACCGTCCATATGTGTTACCAGCAGGGTTTGATTCCACCACCTTCAGCACCGTAGCTCCAGCCTCTACCACTCAAGCTAAAGGAGCAATTCTATTAGCTGTTAGTAGTAGGTTGTTATCCTACAGTGGACCAGCCACTAGAGGGGGCTGACACACACTCTGCCAGTGTGTTACACTAGAGCCCATATTCACAAAGGGACTTAGGTGCCTAATTCCCACTTTAGGTTCTGAAGTCTAATATTTAGGAACCCTTGGTGTTCACAAACCATTGCTGAGCTGCTGCCTAGCCCTGAAGGCGCATAAAGTCCTTAAGCACTGGAATTTCCACTGGGCATGTGCACAGCCACCTACATGCTAACATCACACAGCCTATGGCCCTTTGAGAGGTGGGGCTTAGGACAAACCCCTCTCTCTGGCATTTCCTATTGGCTAGTTTAGGTGGCTCCCCGCTCAGCATGCTGGCTTTCGTGAATCCCATTCTCGAACGCTTCCCATGCATCGCACAAGGAGCCAGGCCTGTGGGTTCCCTGGGTGGTGGGGCACCTAGGAGCAAAGCATTGTGATGGCTTTGTCCCCTTTGCGAGTCTAGCTCTAGGACTCTGCAACACACTCCAGTGCCTTTTCACCTGAGTCTCCAAGATCATCAGTGTGACTTGGCAATCAGGGTTTGCCTATGCAATGCTCTGGGAAGCTCACTGGTTTCTCATGAAACTAGCAAGTGCTCCACCACTAGCCCCTATACGGGCATCAGGGTTCCCCTTTGCACAACATCCGTTCCCTTCCAACAAGCCCCAGAAACTCTCTTCTCTCCCCAACCCCTGCACACACACGGGTTCTTCCTTCCCTTGGGAAATCCTCAGGACCCTCCCACTTCCTCTCAGACAACATCCCCCTAAATGCCCTGTCCCATTGTCTGTCACTCTCCTGTGGTTGTTTTCCAGCAGGGAATAGTAATGCTTTTTAACCACTCCCTCCCCTCATTACATCCGCTAGGTGCTGCTGATTGGCTCAGTTGCCCATCTCCGGATGGACCACTTCCCACAGGAAAGGGCTTTGTAGGAGGAGGTGGGGAAGGCCTGACATTGAGGTTCCCTGTTTCCCCAGTCCAAAGACATTTTCCTGAAGGATGCACAATATAGTCTTGCTCCCAGGACTGCTGCTATGCCCTGCCCTAGTCCAGAGGCCTGAGTGTTATGTTCACACAGAGGAGTTAGATAAAACCATAAAATACCCTGGCGGGAAGGTTGCAGCATCACACTGCTTTATTCCTTAGAATTCAGAACAATCACCCACAAGAACCCAGTTCCAGAGAGAGAGAAAGCTGGCTGCTCCCAAAGGCAGCGTGGTACAACTCACCCTATCCTGCTTTAAGTTGGCTCTTTGCAGACTAACTTCTGAAAACCTAGCTTGCACATTTCCCTGTAAAGTCCCCTAGCCTGCAGACAGGACCTAGAAACCCCTTACTCTTGAAGTGATAGTTTGTCATTTTAACACAGTTTTTAATACACCACACTGAGTCACCCTAGATTTCTTCAGGCTTCATATTCCCATCATTATTAATGGGCCAGGTTTAATGATACATCCAGAGATACTCCAGAAAATGGCAAGGGCCAGCTGCCTTTGAGCGTTTTGAAAATTGACTGAGTTTGACACAGAAACACGTCTGCAGATGAACATCTCAGGCCCCTTTAACTGCCAAGCTCCTGGCAAAATGGATGGATCCAGGTTAACTGTGAACTGCAAAGCTACAAAATAAAAATGGTGTTTGTGCCCTTTCCGGCACCTTTATGATATATAAAGACACAGAAAGTGGTTTTATTTCTTTCAAAAGAAGAAAGTTTCCTCGGTTTCGTTATAGCATTCGACATATCAGACCAGATCCTCGGGTGGTATAAATGGGCATTGCTCCATTGACTTCAATGGCTTGACACTGATTTATACCAGTTGGGGATCTTGCCCTTTGATCTAAATTTATCTTCACTGATTTACATGAGCTGGGGATCTGGCCCATTGACATCAATAAAATCTACACCAATTACACCAGCTGGGGATTTGACTCATCAGGTTCTGACTCAATCAACCTTCCTCAAATAGCAGCCATGTGACAATTACAGCAATTGCTTACACGGACACATAACATTAGGAAGGTATCAAGTGAATTTTTAGCTTCTTTTATCCACTAGGATTTATGCATCAAGCCAGGACAAGATGTGCTTTGTAATAGGTATTTTAATGTGTGGGATGGGCATATCGAAAAAACAAAAATAAAGAGAGCTGCAATACAGTTAATCTAATTAAATATAAAAGTGCAGAAGCTGATTGTATCTGGGGGTTTTCCCTTGTTTTTCCTTATGCTTTATCCATTAGTGTTGCTATCCAAACACTGAATCCCAACAAGTATTTCAGAAGAATTTGTGCCGAATATGAAATATGACTATGAATAGCTGTACATGAATAGCTGGCTCTCTGTGCATTCCTAAGTGGAGCATCTGAGTATTGTGTTGTCTGTTGTATATGAACCCCTAACCTGCAAACACTTATACACACACTTAACTTTGCACATGTGGGTAGCCCCATTGAGTCAATGAGACTACTTGTGAGCTGAACGTTAAGCATGTGCATAAGTGTTTGTATCTGGGCCCGACACAGTATGAACCTGTAAATGTTAGCACGAGGGGGAAGCTCAGGGAAGGAGGCAAGCAACAAAGGAGTTAGGGGCTGTTACATTTTGCACAATTCTTCAAGCGATCAATTCTGTTTTAATCCTGGGTTCTAAAACAAACAATAGCAACAGGATTCTCACACTGCTCAGCCCATCCCCAGGGTAGCAGAGACAGGTGTAAAACAAGGAGGTTAGAATTCTAGGCAACCCTTCCTGCTCTTGTATGGAGAAGAGAAAATGCAGGTGTTTGGGTGGTGCAACGGCATGGGGATTTATGCATTTTTATAACCTGCTTTTCTACCACCGTGAAAAAGATACAGACAGATACGGTAAACTATCAGACAGATTCTACTGACTGCCGACTTTATCTATGTTTCTAAATAAGCCGTTAATGGGATCTATCTATATATCATCTGTGTTTCTGTCTGTCTATCACATAATAGCTCACCATCTCTATCTATCAGTATGTGCACCATCTATCACTCAGTCACCATCTACTATCTCTTCTTCTTCATTTGTCTATCTATGACCAGCAGGCCCTATCTGATTATGTCTATACTGCAATTAAACCTCCAGAGCTGGCCCATGTCAGCTGACTCAGGCTCACAGGGCTTGGGCTGCAGGGTTAAGTGTAGACATCTGGGCTCAGGCTAGAGCTTGAGCTCTCAGACCCCGGGTTCCTGCCGGAGTTCCAACATCTACACTGCAACATTACAGCCTGGCAAGCCTGACTCAGCTGACTTGGGCGAGCCACAGGCATTTAACGGCAGCGTAGACGTACCCTCGGAGATCCTGTTGCATTTTGACTGGAGCAAATAGGCCTCAAATACTATGTAGATAAGTGTCGTGTAATAACCTAGATAAACAGATAGATCTTACTGACTGGCTAAGATCTTATGCCATGCCTATGTATGAGTGCCTACTTACTTCAACAGGGTCTTGTAGAGCACTTCTCAGTCAGAGCACTCCAAAGAAAGAGGAGCAAAGAAGATTGTGTATCTAAGGGCTTGTTTACACGTACAGCACTGAAGCTGCTCTGGTGCAGCTGCACCAGTGTAGGACTTAGTGAAGCTCTCCCGTTGGCATTGGTACTCCACCTCTCCAAGAGGCGGTAGCTATGTCAAGGGGAGAAGCCCTCCTGTCTTACACTGAGAATTAGGTCAATATAACTGCATCACTCAAGGGTGTGGATTTTCAACACCTGAACAACATTGTTATATCAACATAAGCTTGCAGTGTAGACCAGGGCTTAGACACACTCCAGTACGCCAGCCTTGCAAACACAAATAGGAGAAAAAGAAAAGAGAAAAGAATTAGTCAACATCTCCCAGAGTGCAATGCAAAGTCGATTTATATGTATTTTAAAGAATCCTTATTGAGGTTGCAGGAACAAACCATCCCGATGTGTAGAAAGAAAAGTAAATATGGCAGGCGACCAGCTTGGCTTAACAGTGAAATCCTTGCTCGTCTTAAACACAAAAAAGCAGCTTACAAGAAGTGGAAGATTGGACAAATGACCAGGGAGGAGTATATAAATATTGTTCAGGCATGCAGGAGTAAAATTAGGAAGGCCAAATCACACTTGGAGTTGCAGCTAGCCGGAGATGTTAGGAGTAACAAGAAGGGTTTCTTCAGGTATGTGAGCAACAAGAAGAAAGTCAAGGAAAGTGTGGGCCCCTTGCTGAATGAGGGAGGGAACCTAGTGACAGAGGATGTGGAGAAAGCTAGTGTACTCAATGCTTTTTTTGCCTCTGTCTTCACAGACAAGGTCAGCTCCCAGGTGGCTGCACTCCGCAGCACGGTATGGGGAGGAGGTGACCAGCCCTCTGTGGAGAAAGAAGTAGTTCGGGACTATTTAGAAAAGCTGGACGAACACAAGTCCATGGGGCCGGATGCACTGCATCCAAGGGTGCTAAAGGAGTTGGCCGATGTGATTGCAGAGCCATTGGCCATTATCTTTGACAAATCATGGCAATCGGGGGAGGTCCCGGATGACTGGAAAAAAGCTAATGTAGTGCCCATCTTTAAAAAAGGGATGAAGGAAGATCCGGGGAACTACAGGCCAGTCAGTCTCACCTCAGTCCCTGGAAAAATCATGGAACAGGTCCTCAAGGAATCAATTCTGAACCACTTAAAGGAGGGGAAAGTGATCAGGAACAGTCAGCATGGATTCACCAAGGGCAAGTCGTGCCTGACTAACCTAATTGCCTTCTATGATGAGATAACTGGCTCTGTGGATGAGGGGAAAGCAGTGGATGTGCTATTTCTTGACTTTAGCAAAGCTTTTGATACAGTCTCCCACAGTATTCTTGCCAGCAAGTTAAAGAAGTATGGGCTGGATGAATGGACGGTAAGGTGGATAGAAAACTGGCTGGATGGTCGTGCTCAACGGGTAGTGATCAATGGCTCCATGTCTAGTTGGCAGCCGGTATCAAGTGGAGTGCCCCAAGGGTCGGTGCTGGGGCCGGTTTTGTTCAATATCTTCATCAACGATCTGGAGGTTGGTGTGGACTGCACCCTTAGCAAGTTTGCAGATGACACTAAATTGGGAGGAGTGGTTGATACACTGGAGGGTAGGGATAGGATACAGAGGGACCTAGACAAATTAGAGGATTGGGCCAAAAGAAATCTGATGAGGTTCAACAAGGACAAGTGCAGAGTCCTGCACTTAGGACGGAAGAATCCCATGCACTGCTACAGACTAGGGACCGAATGGCTGGGCAGCAGTTCTGCAGAAAAGGACCTAGGGGTTACGGTGGACGAAAAACTGAATATAAGTCAACAGTGTGCCCTTGTTGCCAAGAAGGCTAACGGCATTTTGGGCTGTATAAGTTGGGGCATTTCCAGCAGATCGAGGGACGTGATTATTCCCCTCTATTCGGCACTGGTGAGGCCTCATTTGGAGTACTGTGTCCAGTTTTGGGCCCCACACTACAAGAAGGATGTGGATAAATTGGAAAGAGTCCAACGGAGGGCAACAAAAATGATTAGGGGGCTGGAGCACATGACTTATGAGGAGAGGCTGAGGGAACTGGGATTGTTTAGCCTGCAGAAGAGAAGAATGAGGGGGGATTTGATAGCTGCTTTCAACTACCTAAAAGGGGGTTCCAAAGAGGATGGATCTAGACTGTTCTCAGTGGTAGAAGATGACAGAACAAGGAGTAATGGTCTCAAGGTGCAGAGGGGGAGGTTTAGGTTGGATATTAGGAAAAACTTTTTCACTAGTAGGGTGGTGAAGCACTGGAATGGGTTACCTAGGGAGGTGGTGGAATCTCCTTCCTTAGAGGTTTTTAAGGTCAGGCTTGACAAAGCCCTGGCTGGGATGATCTAGTTGGGGTTGGTCCTGCTTTGAGCAGGGGGTTGGACTAGATGACCTCCTGAGGTCCCTTCCAACCCTGAGATTCTATGATTCTATGATTCTATGATTCTATACAGACCCGGACATAAGGGCTGTTTCCACTTTCAGATGGGGATTACAGCACACTTTGCAATTTTTGCTGGTGTAATTAAGGTAGCGTGTCAGAATAATTACCTCTCACAGCCATGGAATGGTCCTATCCCTTTTTTTTTCCAATTTATTTTCACAGAGCGGAATTAGCTGGGAAGTCATTTGTGAAGTGTCGTGTTTTTAGTTGGATTCAGATGGATTTTCTCAATCATGGGCACACCTGGTGGCTTACAGAGGTGGGTTAAAGCCTGAAATTCTATCTCACAGATATTAGAGAAGGGGAAGGCTGGTGTCACTAAAGTACACGATGCCAGATATGTGTGAGCCACACGATAGCAACTGGTGAACAACCCCGAGCAGTGTGCAGAACAATCCTTTTATAAATGAATACAGCTGTCAGTATCAAAAGTGCCTTCTTGAGAATGATAGAACCTCTCGGGCTTTCTCCTCCCTGACATCCATGACTGAGAAAGCAGGATGGATTCTGATCTCTTTGCACCAGCAAGTGACTCCATCCACTTCAGTGGTGTTATGGCAAATTTACCCTAGAGTAACTGAGATCAGCATTTCCAATAGCACAAGAAGATAGTTACTCACTACAAACCAATATAATGTGTGTATAGTATTACAATTAGCACTGCATGTTCTGCAGGCATTAATATTTCTCATACATGCCTTGGGGTTAAAGTACAACCCAGGGAATCATGAACTTTGGCTGATACTGTCACTGATTGTGTAGTCACGTAACCTGTCCCATGCCTCAGTTTCACCATCTGTAAAATGAAGATATTATTACGTATTGTTTTGTGACAGTGCCTAGATGACCCAGTCATGGACCAGAGTCCCTTTCTGCTAGGGGTGCTGTACAAACACAGGACAAAAGGATGGCCTGTACCCCAAGACTTATCTCAGTAATAATACTTACCTACCTGATTGGGGGAGGGGGTGGTGAAAGTGCTCAGATATCACAGACACCAGCACCACAGAAATGACTACAGGTTTTCATGCCAGTTTACAGAACTAAAACTGCCAGTCCCTGCCCCAAAGACCTTACAATGGAAATTGGACTAGTACAGAAATTTTCAAGGCAAAATAATAAAGGGGAATTAATTGGACACCTAGATACTATGGTGATGGGCACATTAGAAATAGCATAGACAGAAAATCATTAAACCAGTTAATTCAAGTTAGGTTTGGAGGCATTAGATTTTTATCGGTAAATCATAGAATCATAGAATCATAGAATCTCAGGGTTGGAAGGGACCTCAGGAGGTCATCTAGTCCAACCCCCTGCTCAAAGCAGGACCAAACCCAATTAGATCATCCCAGCCAGGGCTTTGTCAAGCCTGACCTTAAAAACCTCTAAGGAAGGAGATTCCACCACCTCCCTAGGGAACCCATTCCAGTGCTTCACCACCCTACTAGTGAAAAAGTTTTTCCTAATATCCAACCTAAACCTCCCCCTCTGCACCTTGAGACCATTACTCCTTGTTCTGTCATCTTCTACCACTGAGAACAGTCTAGATCCATCCTCTTTGGAACCCCCTTTTAGGTAGTTGAAAGCAGCTATCAAATCCCCCCTCATTCTTCTCTTCTGCAGGCTA
Organism: Macrochelys suwanniensis; assembly: GCA_033296515.1. Taxonomy (NCBI): domain Eukaryota; kingdom Metazoa; phylum Chordata; order Testudines; family Chelydridae; genus Macrochelys; species Macrochelys suwanniensis. The sequence goes on from CM065796.1 coordinate 13,645,095, forward strand.
AACAATCCCAGTTCCCTCAGCCTCTCCTCATAAGTCATGTGCTCCAGCCCCCTAATCATTTTTGTTGCCCTCCGTTGGACTCTTTCCAATTTATCCACATCCTTCTTGTAGTGTGGGGCCCAAAACTGGACACAGTACTCCAAATCTCGGTAACTGTCAATTTCACCGGGCACACACAAACCAACAAATAAAATATTGATTTCATAATAATTGAAACATACAGAGAGGCAAAGTAAGAAAAACGCTGCTTGAGAACTTATTAGAATTTGATTTCAGGATATTTACTTTGTATTTTTTGACATGTGATGTTGACTATTTGTGTTTTAACAGTTACAAAGCTTTAAATGTTTGAATCTCAGCATCTACTGCCAATTACTGTCTGACTCCCTCATTGTCTGATCGCCCCATAAGTCCCTACTACTGTGAAAATTTACATTGATAAAAACTGAAAAAATGCTTAAAAATGAACATTGATATTATCTGTCGCAATTATAAAAAAAATAAAACTTGAATTCTGCCAAGCCTAACTAAAGTTAACTGAGAATGCAAATGCATTTGATTCTTATGTAAATGTGGGGGGGGGGGAATGTGCATGTACCTAAGGGTGTTTGTCCACAGAATAGGGTTGGTAGCATGGCTAAGGTACTGCACGAGAGATCAGGAGATCTGAGTGCTATCCCTCACTCTGCCACTGACCTGCTGTGGACTGTAGAGTTTTAGGGCAGGTGCTGTATCTACATGCCTATACAGCACCTAGCAAATAGGGGACCCTTGACACTGCCAACATGCAAAGGGTAAAAAAGGTAGAATACAAATTCCCTGCCAGCATGCTCCAATACTAATCAGAAGGGGCTACCTCTAAATATGAGAGGGGAATTTGCTTTCTATGAGCTATTCAGTCCTTGGCTCTCTGCTGAGTTTTCCACCCAGGAAATCAGTTACCCTTAGGTGTGCTGGTTTTTTTCCTCTGGCCACTGGTCTGACGTAGCCTATCGGTATTTGCTAGGTAAGGCATAAGTTACGGCAGTAAAGCAATGAGGCCTGAAGTTAACCAGAAGTAAGCCTAAATCATGAGATTGAATGCTGTAATGAGTAAACTGCTGGCAGGTAACCACAAAAGGCTAGTTTATACTGGCTTGGCCTTTAAGTTAGGAACATCCACAAATGTCCAACCACCAGAGTGCCATGGCAACTAGCTGATGTATGTTCTAATAAGCTCGAGGTAAAAGGCCTAGCAACCTATGGGAGAACATGAGTAGGGTGAGGAAATACAAATAAGGAAAAGGGAAGAACCCCCTGACGAATATGCCTTCGGCACAACGGCATCCGTGGAGCATGTTATAATAGTTGTATCCCAGCCCATGGGCTCAGTGTGGGGGAAAGACGCAGCTCTTCTGCGATGCCAGGGTGATGCCCACTGGTGATGGTGCTGAGGAGGAGGAAGATAACGAGGAGGAGGAAGATAATGACTAACCCTTCAGGTTGTTCTGAAAGAGATGGCATGAGTATATGGATGCTTAGATGCACATTCTGTATCAACTCGCTGGGTTGGAGAGTTTGTAACTTTGCTCACTGTGTACATAAAACTCTGACAACTACAGAAAGTTTTTCTTAAGTATGCATGTCGTAACCGTGCATGTCGGGTTCCCAGCTGAACTGTAATGATAATAATACGAGGCCTGGTCTTGGGACAAGAACCTACCAGACCTCAGAGTGTTCACTGGGAATTCTTAAGTAATCAGCATAATTAATACACAAACCATAGCTCAGGCAACAGTGATATCCATTAACTCTTTTCCCACAGGCTACCAAACAGCCATCAAACCTTGTTTCATTAATCCACCTGAGGTAGACTTAATTCAGCAGACCTAGAGTAAAAGAGTCCATTCCAATTCTCCCTGTATATACTTCTCCCACCCTGATTCATTTTTGCTTTTATGATGGATTTATTTGCGGCAATCACACAACGGCATAACCACCGTCATACAAATAACAGAACTATTGTTGGCATTAAATACAGGTGGGACAATTAGACAGAAAATAAGATGGTGCTTGCTATGTACAATGGCGTATTTAAATATCCTTTGTTAACATAATTATCACTATTCAGTGTGAGACAAAAGGTAACGTGCAAGCGTTTTCCAAGGAAATCTCACACGTACATTTTTTATTCAACCAAGCAGGAATAATATATTATTCATCCTGAGATATAGAGAACAGATGGAAGAGACATAATTGTAAAGGCGGTAAGCTGTGTGGTTACAGCACAAGGAGACAGGGCCAATATTTTCAAAAGCAGGTTCATGCATTTGCTCTTAAGTCAACATAGAGGGCCCTGATCCCGCAAAGGCTTACACCATGTTCTTAACTTTATCCATTGTGATTCATTAATAGGCCAGATCCTCAGTGAGTGGAAAGCAATGTAGTTCCACTGGAGACAATCTAGGCTTGTGTACACCAACTGCGGACCTGACCCAATGGGACTATTCCCCAGAGGTGCTGACTCCATAGCCCCGGAACACCCATGGAAAAAAATAGTGGGTGCTCAGCACCCACCAGCCACAGGTGCTCGGCAGCGCTGCCAATCAGCTGTTTGATGGTGCCCCCGATCAGCTAATCAGGGCGCTGCCAAACAGCTGATTGGGGGTACTGCCAGACAGCTGATCAGCAGTCCATAGGGCCATTTCAGAGTCAGGACTACAAGAAGCCCCAGCAGTGCCCCCTTTCTCCCTGCCATTGCCTCAGTACTGTAGGAGCAGTGATAGTCCACCTGAAGATACCCAAATGCAGGAGAAACCCGGATCCCCTGTCTTTCTGGCCCTGGTATCAGAGATGCTCCACAAAGCAGTGTTGAAGTGTATCCTCCACCCGCCCCGTCAGCTCTGAGTCACTGCAATGCAACTTAAAAGAGAAAGCACGTGCAGCCTGATGAGTGGAGCTAGAGAAAGAGGCTTCAGAAGGGACTCAGCTCTGTGTGGCATCTGGGGCTCAGGAATAAGCCAGGCCCTGGGCTACTTGCACTCAAACTCAACAGCTTCAGTGACCTCTCTGCCGGCTTCAGAAAGATCCCTTTCCAAAACTCCGCGGGCCCGGCACATCCCTCGCTGGTAACGAATGAGCACGCAACCCACACTGCAGGCAGCTCCCGCAGTTAATTTCAGCCCCTTCCTCTTGTTAGCTCCCATCCCACTCAAACCCCCCTGCGTGAGGCAGAGCAGTTTGTTCAGTCCAGCTTTAGATTGGAAGCTCTGCCCTGCCAGGGCCTGGCCTTTCCGTCGGCTGCTTGTTAAGTGCCCGGCACAGCTGTGTTGCTAGGTGCGGAACAAACAGCTTTACGGGTAAATTGAGAGTCTGCACATGCATTCCTGCCATCAGGCCAAGTGGGTGCTAGGGAACAAGAGGGTTACAAGGGTGGAGAGATCCTTCCCCCACACTACAGAAACTGCTGTGCTACTCTTTGGGCTGGAATGCAGCAGATCCTCCAGCCCTGGGAGTTAATACATACAGCCAGCACTCCGAAAGCCCTCTCTTGGAGTTAGACTCTGCAGCATGCTGGAGGTTCCTAATCTATGCATGAGTCCCTATCATCCCACCCTCTCCCTGTGTAACTGAGACACAGAGCTCAGCTGCAACATGCCCCTTTCTATCTGCACTGGAAAGAGCAGGATTTGGCCCTCGATCTGCAGAGATCCCATCATTTTTTTCAGTTTATGTTTTTATGTTTTCACCTTTCAAATGCACCCAGCTCTCTTCTCCACGGCTGGATTGCTGCAATCGGCCAGTTTGGCTAGTAATAAATTCCAAAAAAGCAAAAGATCAAAAGGAGAGACAGCATGGGGAGGGGCGGGAAAAGTCTGCATTGGCTTACGGCCCTGATTTGACTTCTTCAACCTTCAGCTTTCAAACCATTTCCATCCACTCTCATGCAGCATCACGTTCAAATTCCTAGCACAAAGAACTAAAGGAGTCTGCAGCCTTGTTTAAACTGCAGGACCGGGATGTCAGCTAGAGAGCCGAGTCATCAGGAATTTGCCACCGGGGCTGCTGGAGGAGGGGACACCCCAGGAAATGGAGAAATCAGTGCAAAGGCAGAGAAATGCAGGCCTGATGGTCACTCTCTCACAAAGCAGACAGCCTATGATGCAATGACTCAGCCTGTTCCAGGGGGTGGGATGACATTCTAGACTTCTCACCTTCCAATTAGCCACTCATTTAGCTTTGGAATATGGCTGGAAGGTGGCAAGTGACATACACAAGGGACCTCTCAGATGGCTAACTGACAGCAGCTAAACCAGTCAGTAACCCCAGCCCTGGGCTGCCCGTGAGCCTTAGTATTAGAAACAGCTGTAGATCTTGCACCACTAAGGCCTGGTCTACACACTACAAAGTTAGGTCAACACAAGGCAGCTAACATTGACCTAGTGGTGCATGTGTCTACACGTCAATTGGTCTCCCACCGACGTAAGCACCGTTAGGCCAAGACAGTAACCCCACCTCCCCGAGTGGCGTAAAGCCATAGCTGCTCTATTCACGCCAATGCCGTGCGAGTGTAAACACCCTGTTAGTTATGTCGACCCTAACTGTCCTCCAGCTGCTGACCCACAATGCCCCACACTGACCACTCTGGTCACCATTGTGAACTCCACTGCCCGGAGGTCATGGAGACCAGAAGCCTCCCTCCCCTTTGAAGCCCTGTGAATTTTTGAAATTCCTTTTTCCTGATTGCCCGGCTTGGCAGGCACCTAGCAGCTCTCCATTATTGAGTGCAACTGCCCAGCTGACGATGCTGGCTACGGGCTCATACACACTTCAGGAGATATTGTACCTCCTAGGCCTGTGGGGAGAGTTTCACTTTCTGTTGTAAATATGCCGACAATGGTACTTCTGTGTTTTATCTGCAGCTGCTGCCATTGCAGCCTTCAGGGTCTCCCCCTCCACACCTGCAAAACACCTGAGCCAGATAAGGAAGAGAAAGAAGAGGACTAGGGATGACATGTTCAGTGAGATCCTGCAAGCCAGTGCTGCATTGGACCACGACCACCGAGCCTTGAGGATGAACGTGGCAGACAGCCTGGAGAAGGAAAGTGTGGAGATGAGAAAGGCCCAGCAGGAAAAGGAGCGGGAGATGCATCAGGACATAAAGGAGCTTCTCTGGAAGCGAACACACATGCTGCAAACTCTGGTGAACCTGCAGGTTCAACAATCCTGGGCTCACCTCCCTCGGCAGCCCATTGAGAACTCCGTATTGGGACCTCCCTATACCCCCTATACCTCCTCAACATTTCACGTGGCAGCAGGGGTCAGTGCATTACCCCTATGACTCTAAAGGCAATCATAGCGTCACATGCACTGATCTGGGAACGCCATGATTGGTGTATGTGTAGCTGAAATGGACATGCATGTTCTTTGCCTTTCCCAAGTTCTGTTCTCTTCATTATGTTTTTTTATAGATTTGTTTTTAAAATGCATGGGGATTTTTTGGACCGATTTTGTTACAGAATAAAATGCTATTCTTTGGAGCATAATTCATCACTATTAGTTCACAACATATGCTGCTGAGTGCTCAGCAGTTCTGAAAGCAGCCAATTACTTGTTACTGCACAATGTCACGCAACTAATAGGATCAGTCACAAACAGAATTAATAGGTGCATTGGCAATGTATATATTCCTACCTGGTCAGCAATCACCACACAATTCCTACCAGGCCACAAAAGAGCAGGGCCAGGCAGAGCACACTACCCCAACACCCATTACTCCGGCTCACGATTAAAGCAGTCTTTCAAAGCCTCCCTGAGTCATAGAGCTCTGCACTGAGTTCTTCTAATAGCTCTTGTGTCTGGCTGGTCAAATTCACCAGACAGCCACTCCATCTCCATCCCAGCGGCAACTTTCCCCCTTTGCTTCACAGACAGTATGTGGGACACAGCGGGCAGCTATAACCATTGGGATCTTTTTCTCACTCCGGTCCAATCTTGTGAGTAAACAATGCCAGCGATCCTTCAGACAACAAAAAGCACATTCAACTGTCATTCTGCACCTGCTGAGCCAGTAATCGGCTCATTCCTTGGTGCTGTGGAGGTGGCCGGTATATGGTTTCATGAGCCAGGGGAGCAAGGGGGTTGTCTGGGTCACCCAGGTTCACTATTGGAGTTTCAACATTACTTACTGTAATTCACCAGTCGGGAAAGAAAGTCCATGCTTGCAGCTTTCTGCATAGTCCTGTGTTCTTAAAGATGTGAGCGTCAAGCACCTTCCCGGGCCAGCCCACACTGATGTCAGTGAAGTGTCCCTGATGATCCACCAAGGCTTGAATAATAATAGAAAAGTATCAGGTTTTTATGCTCAAATAAATGTGTTAGTCTCTAAGGTGCCACAAGTACTCCTCGTTCTTTTTTCATAGAAAAATAGCACTTTCTGTTGGTGTACTCTGTGGCAAGGTGGGCTGGTGCCAAAATAGGGATGTGCGTGCTGTTTATCGTTCCACCGCAGTTAGGGAACCCTATCACTGCAAATCCATCCACTACGTCCTGCACATTGCCAAGAGTCGTGGTCCTGAGGAGCAGGAGGCGATGAATGGCCCTGTGCACTTGTATCACAATGGCCCCTGCGGTGGATTTCCTGACTCCAATTTGATTCCATTTGACTGGCAGCTCCCATTTAAGTGTTCCTGTGCTGGAGGACTGGGGCAAGCTTGACACACAAATCCAAGAACGTGGCCTTGGGCATCCGGAAGTTCTGCAGTCCCTGCTCGTCATCCCAACTTGCATTACGATGCGATCCCGCCAGTCAGTGCTTGTTTCTCAGGTCCAGAAGCAGCGCTCCACCCTCTGCAGCTGCTCCATGAACACCACTAACAACAATGAATTGGTTCTCATTGTATCCCACATCAGTCTGTCCTCCAAGGAATTGTCACGTTCCCCACTCATTTGGTTATTCTTGCTGCTCTGCAAATACTCCAGCATCGTTCGCCCTGTGCTCGCAACGCTTATGACAATAGTGCAGAGCTGTGCAGGCTCCCTGCTTCTGTCAGAGACGGCGTACAGCAAGGATGGCTGCCTGGGTTTGTGAGATTTTGATAAAGAGATGCGAAAATTATGGGACACAGATAATGTTATGGGATGAAGACAGTTGCAAACTGGGAAGTGGACACTTGCTCCCAGTCATCTCTATGCAACTCATTTTGACCCTGTCATGCATTCCCAAAAGACAATGTGCTGGATGGTGGTGAGTTGCACAGTGGGATACGTACTTATGGTGCACTGCTCTCTCCATCGATACAAGCACTTCTGGTGAGCACGTGCATCGCCGATACAAGGAACCAAACGTGCATACGCCCAAGCTATGGACTAACTGTGGGGGCTGTATGCTGATGTAACTTGAGTCAACATAAGTTTGTAGCATAGACATGGCTTAAGGGCACTCCTTCAGATGTGATGCCCAAGTCATTCAAGTGAAACCCCATTATAGCCCAGTGCTTTTGTTGGGTTTAGTAGGAATTAAGGGATATGTAGGAGACACTTGGCACCTCATAGGATTGGGTCTAGAGCAGGGCCAAATTTTTCAGCCAAAACATTTTTTTGATAAAAATGTAGTTTCCCCATCACTGAAAAGTATCGCAAATTCACATCAGTTTCGCCCAATTGTTTCAGTCAAAAAAGAACTTTAAAAAAAAGGAAAAAATCCAAACATTTCATTTTGACAGTTTCTAAACAAACCGTTTCAATTTTTCAGTTCAGAAAGATTTTTTATTTCAAAATTTCCTTTAATTTTGTTTTTAAAAACCCCAAAATGGTTGAAATCCAAATGGCAGAATTTCATTCACCCCCAAAAGGATTTTCCCCCCACTTTTTGATTCATCAAAGATTTCAAAAAGTTGCATATTTCCGCTCAACCCAAAACAATTTTTTTAAAATTTTTGGGATGGCCAGTGAACTAAATAAGCCTTTTTTCACACAGCTCTAATCAGACCTGAAGAGTACTGAGGGTATCCACATAAGTGGGGATAAATGTCTGTGCATCTATTAAATATAAATATATGTGAGTGGTTTTTGGCCATATAAACATATGTGTGTGATCCCATAAAAATGTGTGTATTCATATAAATACCAACGTATGGTTATGCATCCTATACTATGTGTCTTTTTGTATGGCTATATAAATCTGCATGTCGCCATAAATATGTGTATTTCTACAAGTGTGTGTGTTTATGTCCCGATACATTTTTGTGAGTCTATAGAAATATAAACTTGCATCCCTATAAAGATATAGACATATGTATAATATATGTATACATTCACACACATACACACACAGATATAATAGTTTAATAATAGGAATAAGAATGCTGTAGGCAGAGAATCTCCAAGGGATTTTTTCTACTCTGCAGTTGGTTGAAGTCACTCGGCTGTCGGAATAATTCCCTTAATATTGTCAGAAATGTGTTTAAGAAACCCTCCAGGTGTGTTTCAGAGTCTTAACATGGAAAAGGGCTAATGCAAAATGGATGCCAATGGAATAGAGATTTCTGGGAAGGAGACTTTGCGCTCTATGGAGCGCCCCTGAGGGGTCGTTTGAAAATGACATGATCAGAGTTATGCTGATGTACATTTTCGCCTGACTAATTGCAATGAGGGCCATGTTATCGGGCTCTGTGCAGCGCTCCCAGATTGGTTGGTATGTAGGAGAGAGGCTGCGTGGTGCGGTATTTTTAGGCTTGGAAGGATTAGATTTTTATCGGTAAATGTCGGTAAACAGCAATTTCTCCGTACACAGACAAACCGATGAAAAAATATTTCCATCTCTAATCATTGAAATTTACAGGGAGGCAAAATGAAGAAAAATGTTCCTTGAGATCTTATTAGAGTTGGATTTAAGCATATTTACTTTGTACATTTTGACACGTGATGTTGACAGTTTGCATTTTAATGGTTATAAAGCGTTAACTTTTTGAATTACCCCCCCATATTTTCTTACCACTGTGAAAATTTAAACTGAAAAAAAGCTTTAAAATAAACATTGATGTTATCCCTCAAAATTATTTAAAAAAAACAAATTCTGCCAAGCCTAGTTATTACTATGGCAAGGACCACAGGGTCTCAGGGAATACCACTCTTGTTTACTGCTATAGCTACACCGGTCAAACTGTCCATTACTAATAATACTTGTTAGATATTTAACCTCCATTTTGGTGAGTGAATCAACTGGATTTTCGTTGTTGAACCAACAATTTGCAGCTCATTAGTTGCTCGTGAACCGGTCATTTGGGATTCCGTTCAGCGAGGCACGTGACTGTCACCGAGCATGTGCGTAGTTCCAGTCCGTGTGCTTAAAACTAGGTACTCGTTTAAGATCCTTGCTGAGTTGGGGCCTTGGACTGTGAAATGGAAACCTAAAAGCAATAGACAGGTCCCTGCAGAAGAACCTGGGCTAGGGGGAAGGGATGGTTGATGTGCTGTACTAGTTTCAAATGAAGCTGGAGCCCTGAGGAAAGGGCCTGAATGAAACAACGGGTGTGATGTCTACAGTCTTGCCCTCCTGTGCTGAGGGCCAGGCCAGCAGCCTACATCTGCCCTTAGAATCATAGAATCATAGGGTTGGAAGGGACCTCAGGAGGTCATCTAGTCCAACCCCCTTCTGGAAGATGCTTTAGTCATGCACAAGTTATTGGGCACAGTGCAAGGGTATCTGCCCTGTGCTGTGCAGGAGGTCAGACTAGAGGATCTAATGGTTCTTTTCAGCCTTGCAATGTATGAATCTGTGAACATGCTCATGTGGAGGGTCCCATCGGCCCATCTCTTCCTTTGCTGCAGGACAAGTGCCTGGCATCTCTATTCCACTAACCCGACCACATGCTTCTGGGCTTGTGATGCATGGAGCGCTGCAACCCAAACAGCCCACCGAGTCCTCTCTCTGCCTCTGACATCCCTGCTCCTGTCAATCCGCAGTGACAGAGCAATAAAGCAACTCTCTCAGAAGCGTCCCTTGGCTCTTAATCAGAGAAGAGCTTGCATGTGGCATCTTAAGGAGTTCTCAGGTGAGAGACATCCTTCCCAGCATAAGAGCATCAGCTAATGAACAGCTGGGGAGAGACACCCCAGCAAAGCACTGGTTTCTGGCCTGCAAGCACAGTGGAGCTTTTAATATTTGTTCACAGCCTGCTCCCTGGGTTGACGGATACAAAGGGATAACCTCTGCACCAAAGCAGGTATCTACCTAAGGCAGCACCCAGCATCACTGTATCTGAGCACCTCGCAATCTTTAACGAGTTGATCCTCACCCACCCTTGGGAGGCAGGGCAGTGCTATTATCCCCATTGCACAGATGGGAAACTGAGGCACAGAGACTTTCTCACGGTCACACAGGAAGTCTGTGGCAGAGTAAGAAATTGAACCCAGGCTAGTAATGCCCTAACCACTGAGTCATCCTTCCTCTCCCCATCCGGCATTAATCAGGAATTCTGACCTCCATCCCTTGATACACACCCCCTACACAGAGATTAAGAAATAGAGAAGTGGATGGTCTACAACTCAACTCCAGAGTCCTCAATCTTATATTCCTTCTAGTGCTATTATTTGTATTATGACAGCTCTAAGACCCAGATCCTCAAAGGGAAATAGGTGCCTAATGCCCATTGATTTCAATGGGCATTAGGTGTCTAAATACTTTTGACGATCTGGACCTTAGAGACCCCAGTCAGAATCAGGACCCATTGGTGCTAGGTGCTGCATAAACACAGTCATTATTATTACTATTGCTTAATGAACAATTTATTCTTTGAAAATTGCTTTTCTTTCTCTTTCCAAATTGCCTGCGAAACACTCTCGTGCCTCTCAAAAGAATATAAGGATTGCCACTGCTCCATCTCATCCAGATTCAATCTCCAGATGCCTGCTATTAATTACTAGCACCAGCTGCTTTGGAGGCAGGTGCTAGATCACTTGCATTAGGTAGTGGTGGGATAATCTTTCCCCGGGGAAAGTTTCTTCCCAATCTTCTTTAACTAGAGAGAGGGGCACAAGCCCGAAGAAGGAGGGTTTGTAAACCTTCCAAACCTCTTCTTTAATTTTCAGTATTTACTATTCTCTCTCTACAAATGTCTGATCGCTTTTTGAATCCTGCTATATCCTTCAGTGACATATTGTGGGAGTGAGTTCCACGGGCTAATTGTGTCTTGCTTTAAGAAAAAAGTATTTCTTCTGATCAGTTTTGAATTTGCCACTGTTTGGTGTCACTGCACACCCCCTGCATTCTTCTTCTGTGAGACAGGATCTAGAGACGCTCCCAGATTTGTTTGCTCATCCAGCTTGTTCACCCAATAATTTCTACAGAAAATATTTCGGTTTGCAGCTTGTTCATAAGCAGATTGTTGTCTATACTGGGTATTCGAAACCTGAATTGTGGTCGGAAGGTTTGACTGGGTGCCCAGATCACATGGTATTGTCTCTGTTCTTTGACTGGGATTGTGTTTCAGATACAAATACTTGCAGGGAGGAGCTTAACATTCACTTTCAGCTCTGAGGGTCAAATTTTAAAGGTTTGTACATGATTTAGGAGCCTTAAGTCCTGTTGATTTTCCACGTGATTTAGTTGTTTTAGAAAATGTTACCCAGAGCCTCTAATAATCACTTGCAGTTTGCTGCCTCTGCAAACATCCCTGCTAGTGGGCTCATTTGCTAGGATATTTTCAGGAAGCTCAAGGTGTGTGAATGCAGGCAAAGCGAATTGATTTCTACATCTCCTGAGACCAGTGGGTTTTGGGAGCACCTCTGATCATGGGCCAACACTAGGGCCCAATCAACAGCAATCAGATTCTTCATCAAGACAGGCTCCAGCTGTGAACGTGGAGCCAAAGCTGGATTTTGATCTGGGATTTTGGTTCAGGCCTATCTCCAATTCAGAACTCCTCCAATGAGTCTGCATGTATTTTAGGGGAGGGTTAGCCACAGCTATCAGATCAGTCGCCCTTTCATAATTCGAGCTGGTAGGAAGTTTTCAGATGGAACTTTTCTCTACTGGAAAATGCCCATTTGTCAAAAGCAAAAGGCTTCGCAGAAACACGTCAATTTCAAAGAAACTTCATTTTAAAAAAAATGCACAACATGAAGTGTTTCCATAACGTCCAAACACATGTTTGAACGGAATGTTTTGATTGCTCATTTTGAAATTTATTTTATATAATAAACATTATTTTTTTAAACATCAAAACCCCATTTCATCAAAACAAAACATTTTGATTAACCCCCATCTGAATTTTGAGGGATTTCTTGGTTTAAAAAACTCAAGTGTCACGGCGTGCACTCACCGCTGTGGCACCTCCTCCTGGTCGCTCTAGGGGTTAGCTAGGGCCAGGCTTTGCATCCTCCTCTGGTGGTGTCTCTCCAGTTATCCTCTCACCCTGCGGACCCGTCTCACTCCAGGAAATCAGCCTCTTCTTCATGACTTGACTCTCTGGCTGTGTCCCCTTCCAGGTGATGTAACTGAGTCATTCCAGGACAAACAGATCCAGGCAGTCCGTTGTCCTCTGCCTGGTCTGTGCCACATCCCCATTGGCTAGTAGGGGAACCTGGGCCAGACCTCTACTCTGGGTTCCAGCTCAGGGGCCCTCCAGTGAGGAGCCAAGGCCTGTACTGTCCTACCTTGCTGGTTTCCTCTGAGCCTTTTCCTACCTTTCCAGCTTCCCCCCGCCACGGGTTTGCTACCTCCCACCTCCCTCATCCCAGGGAGTCACTGCAGCCTACTTGCTCTCAGGGAACATCTGTCAGGGATGGTCTAGATAATATGGAGTCCTGCTTTGAGTGCAGGGGACTGGACTACATGACCTCTCAAGGTCCCTTCCAGTCCTACAATTCTATGATTCCCTGCTGCCTCTTCTGGTCCCAGCTTCCTGGGTCCCTCCAGCTGATCCCGCTTCCAGTCAATTCCCTGCTCCCTGGCTCCTCCTCCAGGTGCAGCCTGTGCAATTAATTGGACCACCTGGCCATCTTAATCCCTTCCAGTCCTGTGGAAGGTGGACACCCCGTCACACTGAGATTTCCACTTTTTGTTTCCATTCAGGACAGGGAAACTTTTTCCCACTCATCTCTCATAGACATGACGTGGATAGAGCAAGAAGTGGGGAGATGCGTTATCCCCTGCACTGTGCCGGGGAGCCCTTCCTGACTGTTTTAAACAGAGCATCGATCATTCAGTTGCACTGATAAATGGCATTCCTCCATGTGTTGCCAGAGGTGCAGGCTTCTTGGCTTGAGCACTGGGGCTTTGGAGCCATCGTTCCATTTTGCTGGCAGCAGAGATGGTGCTGACTGGGCTGGAAGCCCACCTGCTAGTGCGGCTCTGCGATGCAATCAAGGAAGAGAGAAGCAAATGGGGATTGTTTTATTAAGGGCAGGGAAGGGGAAAGAGCGAAACGCTTTGCAACATGTAGCAAAAACTGAGCAAGCTCAAAGCTGTCCCTCCGTCACGGCCCAGATTCGGCATCTGGTTCGTGACATGACTGAGCTGCAAAGAGAAAAGTATCGGGGGGCCGGGGGGGAGGAGCATGAGAAAAAGCCCTTCAACCACAAAAAGAAAATCAGGTTGCTTGAACGCAACAGAGTGAGATCAAGTAGCCAGTTCTTTTTCACTGGTGTATCAGCAGCCCAAGTCACAGGGTTTTATCTCAGTTCAAGATGAGAGATTTCTATCTGCAGGATCCTCCTGCCTTAAAGGCTTTCATTCTGGCAGTTCATCGTCCCACTTCAGCACTTCCTCGAGAATTGTGTTTAAATAGGATTTCTCTCTGCAAAGAGGAGCTTGAAACTCCTCCATCCTCATTGCAGACTAGTAACAGCTGACTGAAGCCCAAGGCACTGTCTTGTTTTCTCAATTTTTTAAAATCCTTTCTCTGCTGCTGCAATGTCAGCTTTATCCTTGGCAAATTCTTCTCTCTTCTCATTCACCCCTCCGTCAGGAGGAACAAACTTGGTACGTCTGGCTAGTGATACTATGCCTGTTTGTGGGGTATCAGGTCAGATACTGGCTGCTGCTGGAAGCAGGGTACTCGGTTACATGGGTCAGTGACCCTTCTATAATGTATCCGTCATGAATCTATGTCCCAGCATATGGATGCTTGGAAGGACCCTTCTGATGAGAAAGTGTCTTTAACCCCCTCAGGCCTTCAGCAGGGGTTGGCCACAAGGCCTTCAGCACCAAAGCACTCATCTCCACTGCTAGATCTAAAGGAGTGCTTCCACTAGCCTGTAGCAGTAGTAAGCAGTTATGGGTCTCTATTATCAATCTCTATTGGCGGAGCGACCGCTCTTTGGGGTTCAAAGCACTAAATCATGCCATCATTGCAGGGGCTGAGTGATCTATTGGCTAGAGCAAGGCACAAGGAGGCAGGCCAACTGGGTTCTATTCCCAGTGCTTCTACCAATTCACTGTTACTTTGGGAAAGCCACTTAGCCTCTCTTTAAGTAAGTTAGCGTACTGCTAAGTGTCTTACAAATAATGAATGATCACTTTCAGTCAGAATTAAATCACTTGTTTGACAACATTTGCCTCGTTTTCTTTATGCCAAAAAAAATAATTGTCGGCCAACAAATCACACGCGACAAGTTCGGCAGGACCCCAGGGCTTTGCACTTGTTGGTGAATGTAGGAAGATTGATTCCCTAAGTGCAGAACTAGCAGGGGTGGGGGGTGGGGGGAAACAAACATCCCAGCTAGATGCTTCCCCATCCTGATCAGCATCACTTCGGTCTTGTAGGTTGAGGTGCTTTATTTATACCGATATCATTAAAGCTGTACAACTCCTCTTGTGTGAGTGCACTTATACTGCTATAAAAGGGCTTATACTCAGATAGTTTATTCTCATATAGGAAGGGACATATGCTGTACAGGTATAAAGCATATTTATGCCAGTATAGCTCTGTCCACTTTAACTATCTTGGTGAAATACGTATAACAATAAAAATCACCCCCCTAACGGAAATAGTTGTACTGGTTTAAAATCTCTGTTTAGACCAGGCCTTAGCCATGGAAGGTTTTCAGGAGTCTAGATCCCTGAAAGGGTTAAGATGGAGAGGTCAGGTGAGGCTGGGAAGATCTGAGACTATATTTATTGCTTTAGGTTAGGTGAAGTGGAGGATTAGGCAAAGGAAAAGCACTCAAAGCAAACGATCGACTGCCATAAAATAAACGCTCATCAAAGTTGGTATCTTAGGGTGACCTTTATTTCGTGCTCAATAAGAGATCATTTTCAAACAGCAGGATAAAGTCTATAAAAAGAAAAGCTTCTGACTGCCCCATGCAGTAACTTACCCATGTGCACAAATTCGCCTGCTTTCTTTCACATGGAGGTCATTAAAACTCCCACCTCGCTTTTGCAAGGCACATGCGCTGTCCTAGGAAAGAGGTTCTCAGCCTGTGCTCTGTAAGGGGCCAGCGAAGACGGGGCCTCAAAGACGGAAGTGTCCCTTCCCTGCCCCATCTAGCACCCATGTGTCTACCCCAACCCACTCACACCCCTTACATCCCAGCGCCCGGTGGCTCTGCCCCACTCCTCATCTCTTCCCACGGCAAAATTCCCACACACAAAGGGGTTTGCTAAAAGAAAGGACAGCCCAGTGGCTTTAGGAGATCTGGGTTCATTTATCTGCTCTGCTAGAGGTCACCTTGGGTAAGCCATTTAGGCCCAGATCCTCAAAGGTATTTAGGTGCCCAACTCCTATTCATTTCGGTCTTGGCCTTATTTCTGCATCTGGGGAACTGGGGATAATAGCAGTGCCCTGCCTGACCCGGCTGTTGTGAGGATAAATACATTCAAGACTGAGGGGCTTAGTTACTACGGTAATGGGGCCATTCATAGACAGCTCCCTTTTGTACCCCGCTCCTGCTATGAGGTAGGGATAATGTGTGTGTGTGGCAGGGGTCTCGTTAGCGCAGGATCTGGCTCCCTGCCCGCCCCATTCTGCAAAGCACATTTTCCCTTGCTATTATTCACACCCTGCTCCGTTCCTGCGGCAGGCAGGAGCATGCCCCCAGCACAGAATCAGCTTCACTGTCCGCGTCTCCTGGACTTGTCCAATGCTGTTGTGTTTGGGTTCGCAATACACTGCAGGGGAGGTTTGGAATTAAACGAAGCCTGTTTGCATTGCAATTTAAAATGCTGTTTCGTGCTGGCATTTCTATTCAGATGAGCGCCTGGAAAAGCCTTTGTTGAATAAAGAAAACTTGAATTTGACAGGGTTGTTTTAAAGTGCTGTTCAGCTTGGAAAAGCGGTGGGCAAAACGGCACTGTAGTGGCTCTATGTTTATTTTGTCTCAGTCATTCCAGAGCAAATCTATTCGTGGTAAAAATCAAAAGATGCGGGCAGACGGGATTCTAACTACCAGCCCCAGGAACTCAGCCCAGAAGTTCAGTCAAGCAGGGGTCTTATTTTTCACACATTATCACTAGCACCAAAACCCACATGCTCAGAGGTATATAGGCACCTAACTCTGACCTCAGTAACACCTATGCTACCCCCGTTGTCTTCACAGGGCTTCACAGGTGTAACTGATTGAAGGCTGGAGAAGAATTCAGTCAATGAGGCACACAACGGACTAGCCTCCAAAACGCTCTCCCGGAGCTGTGACAGCTGAGTAACAGTAAGACACGCTATTTCTGGTAAGGAAAGTTAGCAGCTCTAATAATACCTAGGTCTTATATGGCACTTTTTATATCAGTAGATAGCAAAGCACTTTGCTAAGGTCAGCATCATTATTGATATGGGGAAACTAAGGCACAGAGAGGAGAAGCAACTGGCTTTGAGATCACTCATCAGGCCAGGGTTAGAGCTAGAACCCAGGAATGCGGAGTCGAATTGTGATGCACCATCCACTAGGCCACGCTGCCTAGAGCTCTGTTGACGCTCTGACTCTGACACATAACACAGGGCACAAGGGTTGAGCAAGAGCAACCATTTTCACCCAGTCACTTGCCAGAGGAGCAGCATTAAGACTGTGGGCATTTCTGCCAGGGCAACAATCAGCAGCCAGCAACTTTTCCCAAGTACGTTGCAGCGCGAGCTTGGGATATTGAGATAGAGATGCCGAGATGGATAGCAGGACACCATGGCTCCAGGCTTGGCTTTGCCACTGACTAGCTCTATGACCTTGATTAAGTCATTTCCCCCGGTTCAGTGCCTCGGTTTCCCCTCCTGCCCTTTGTTTGAAGTGCTCGCTTTTGCTGTGTGTGTTTTTTTATGGTCACTAGCCTCGCAGGACCCTGGTCTCAGTCTGATGGGAAACAAATCATGCTCATGTAATTTTAAAGAGAAGAAGTGAGGGGGGGAGGGGCAGCTGAAAACTTCAGCAGCAACATCCTTCAGAGACAAAAGCATTTGTTACATTAATCGGTGTAGGAGATAGCGCCAAACAAATGAAAGTTATTAAAGGGAGGGAGATGGATGAAGCTGCAGGCCCCCGTTAGTTTTGCCAACGCCAAATTCATTTCCAGAAAAAGCCCTTATCAATTTCCAGGGAATGGTTTGCCCTGTCACCGCGCACTGGGTGTTAATGTTCTTTACGGCTCCGTTAAAGCCGGTGCAGCGACACCAATCTAAATAAGGGAGAAGGGAAGGCTTAATCAGGCTGTCACTGACCAGTTATTAACATTTTAGAACAAGGACACAAAAGGAGAAAATTCTGAGAGGTCAATTTGTACTTTAGGAGAGGCGCCCAAGGATAAAGAGGAAAAACTAGAAGGAAAAAGGCGAGAAAAACAGAGCCGGGCCTGTGCCCTCCGTCCGATGCTGAGCAGGAGGGGATGGCATTCTGCACCCATCTGAGGAATGACTTGAGGGTTGGTAATGGTAAAGCGTCCTGCACTAGCTCACTGCCTGGAATGCAGCCAGGTAATTGGAAGTCGTTACCTAGCTGATGATTGTTGGGTGAAATGAGTTCGGCAGGTCTCAGTCTGTTCCCAGGTGGAGGGCACGAAAACCACCACTGTAACTGGGCTGCCTTATCACAGGTCCACGGAGAGAGAGGGAGCTCTGTCAGAGTCCAGGCCTGGGGCAAGCTCAGAGGTACGTGACTGAGGCAGCGAATACCCTTTATAAGAGGAGTCCCTGCTCTGGAGAACATCGTTGTGTGTTAAAAGGGGATGCCTGAATTTTGGGAGCGGGGCCCCAAAATCTGGAACGTGCCAAATCAGTGGCCACTTTTGGAAAATGCTAGCTTGACAGTCTGAGGCCCTGTCTCTACTGGGCTCTTCTTTACCAGCCTAGCTACGCTGGGGCCAATGCCCAAGGTAGATGTGCTGCACTAGTGGAAGAGAGTGCTTGTGTTAGTACACTTTACCCCAGGGAGTTATAACAGTGCAGTGTGTCTGCCTTAGGGGTTTGCACCAGCTACCCAAGAGCAAATCACTCCAATCTAGGCAAGCCCTGGATATTAGAGCTGGTGCAGGGGTAAGGATGCTGGCCTGTGACTTGAGACGCCTGCCCCCATTCATTTCTTCCTGTGCGACCATGAGCAGGCCTCTGTGCCTCAACTCCCCATCTGTACAGTGGGGAAACAGCGCTGCCCTACCCCACAGGGGTATTGTGATCAATACATTAAAGACTGTGAGGTGCTCAGATACTTTGGCCGTACATGTACATACGGTAGAGAGGGCTATGAAATTGTAGTTCCTCAGTTTAAACATAACTGGGTCAAGATTGTCAGCTGGTATAAACCCGAGAAACTTGATTGACCTCAGTCAAGCTATGCTGATTCATACTAACTGTTGGCCCACAGATTCAAAATCTTTTTTAAAAAAAAATGTCTAAAGCAGGGGTCTCAAACTCAAATTACCACGAGGGCCGCATGAGGACTAGTGCATTGGCCCGAGGGCCGCATCACTGACCCCGCCCCCTCGCTGCCCCGGCCCCGCCCCCACTCCACCCCTTCCATTAGGCCCTGCCCCTTCTCCACCTCCTCCCCTGTGTGCACAGCTTCCCGCTCCTCCCCCATCCCTCCCAGAAACCGCGAAGCTCTTCCTATGTGGCCCGCAGAGCAATTCCCTGAGGCCCGCCGGGCTCCCCGTGCCCCACCACCGCCCCCCCATTTTTTTTTTTACCCCCAGGCAGTTCCCGCTGCCAGAACAGCATGTTTGAGACCCCTGGTCTAAAGGATGCTCATTTTTTGTAATTTTTCTTACCAGTTCCATCTTCTGCCTCTCATGCACCAAGGCTCAACACTTGAGAAACATTAATTGATTAATCCTTGCAACATTCTTGGGCAGTAGGTAATACAATAGTCTTCTCCTCCCTGGGAAATTGAGGCACAGAGGGGTGCAGCGACTTACCCACATTAATACTGGTATTAGAACTGAAAATCTCCAGGCTCCCACCCCTCAGGGTAGGTCACTAGAGCACACTACTTCATGACTGATAGTTGCGAGTATAAACAGCAGTTCTTGCATTTATTAAATATAAATGTGTTACAGTCCATGTTCTCACACAGAAAACAATTCCTCATGATAAATGACACATCAGAATCCATACCTTGTAGTGAATATTGGTTTATAGTTTTACTGGCAGAAAAAGTTTTCTAACATTGCCATTTTTCAAATATTTAAAAAATCAATAGTCACTGAAATTGTGTGAAAGGGCAGAAATGGGGAGCAGACATTTATCTGAACACATGCGGCATGGGCTAAAATGGAAAAAATGGGCTAGCTGTGATGGATGAGCATCACTGCTCTCTAGTGCATGAAATCAGAACTGATCAGCTGTGAGTCATATGCCCTGTACTGCAAAGGGAGGTTCTCCTTTAGCTCACATGGCAGGGGCCTGAGCAGGAGGATCTGGCTTCTGGCCCTGTTGCTGCTGTGTTGTGCCGAATGGCTGTGGTGTGAAGCACAGTGACAATAGTGACGTTCTAAGTGAACACAGGGGACTCTGGCTTCTGCTGGCATAAACCAGGCTGCAGGGCTGTTGGTGGAACAGAGTCTGGGGTGGTTGTGATCATGTATTCCCTACTATTACGTCTTGTCCAGGTCAGCTTTAAATATCTTTTGTGACGCAGCCTCCACCCTTTCCCCTGGAGGACTATTCCAGGGGGCCGGTGCAGCTCAGAGCACAGGCAGCACGGCTCGCAATGCACAAGGAGCTGTTGATTGTCATTAGAGCTGCCTTCACAACCCTATAACCTCTCTAAGACCCGTCTGAAACACCAGGCTGATCGCCTAGGACAGGCTCTTTGTTCTGCAGACAAACAGAGCTTCCTGCAGTTTAAATAGAGACATGTAAACCCAAGCCCCATCTGCTCTGCCTGCGCTGTAAAGATACCTTGGGACTTTTCCTTCAGTAACAGCAGGGCTTTACGTCAATGTCCTTGGCAAAAATGTATCCTCTTCGTTAATCTGCTGCGCACCCCAGAGGTGGCTGCATTTCAGCAGCACCGTGTGTGATTAGTCTGCAAAGCCCTTCGGGAGGAAAGCTGCTCTGTAAGATACGGTTATCCAGTTCAACCCCCTGATGATAATACAGGATTATTGCCTACAACAGATGATTGCACTTTGCCCAGTCCACTTTTAAATAACGCCAGTGAAGAGTCTTCCACCATGTCCTCTGCGGGATTGTCCAATGTCTCAGAAATTTGCTCTCCATACTCATATTAGACTCTCCTTATCCTCAGTGTGGGGTTTCAGGCTTCATGGTGCTAAATAGCAGCTGGTAAGAGGGGCATTTGGCATAAACACACCGCAGGAAGCATGACCCAGTGGCTAGGGATCAGTACTGTGCTGCGTACCCTTGGGCAAGTCAGGGCCCCGCTTTGTGCCTCAGTTTCCCCATTTGTAAAATGTCGGTCGTGATACTGATCCTCCTTTGAAGTCTATGATGAAAAAAGCTGTATTTGAGCTACGTATGACTATTTTATTTTGGTTTTAATTCCCCCATGGTCTTGACTTGCATCCCCAGGATGCTCCATGCTGTGACATCACATAAGAACATAAGAATGGTCCTACTGGGTCAGACCAAAGATCCATCTAGCCCAGTATCCCGTCTTCTGACAGTGGCCATTGTCAGGTGCCCCAGAGGGCATGAACAGACTAGGGAATCACCAAGTGATCATCCCCCGTCGCCCGTTCCCAGCTTCTGGCAAATAGGGAGGCATCACAGCTGCCATGCAACAAGAATAATAAACACAGAGCGAGTCGCTTTCTTCTAGTACTGAGCAAAGAACCTGATTAGAGTGAGGGCCACGGTTTTCAGCATATCTTCTAAGGATGCAGATGGGGACATAGCGGGATTTCAAATTTTAAAATCAATGGGAGTTAGGCGCCTAAACGCCTTTGAAAAGCTGGTTCTAGGGCAAACGTTGCTCTCCCTCTTTGCTCCACCGTATAACATCTGCCTTCTCCCTTCCCTAGCCCCGCGTTCCTGCTTCGCTTCCTGCTTCAGATGAAAAGAAACGACACACCCCTCCTCACAGCAGCTGCCACAAAACCCGGTCACTTAAAGTGGCGCCATTCAGGACAATATGGGGGTGTTGGGCATTTTAAAAACAATTGCGTTCATCATTCTCCTGGGTACGCTGGGATTCCTTAGGCAGCTAGATTCACATAGCAGAACCTGCCTGCTTGTGCCAGATGGCCTTCTGTCCCTAGCGCCGCATCCACCTAGGAAGTCAACATTGCCTCTCCCCATTAGGTTTATCCACTGTTTGTGTGCATGGGCCATTAAAGGAGCAGCGTGGTGTCTGGCTGGGAGTTTGCAGAAGCAGGGAAGCAGCAGCCTAGACCGCAGCGTCTCCTGACATAACTTCTGTGCTTTTTCAGGAAGAGAAATAAAGCACCTCTTGGAAGTTGGGAGGGCTATTTGTCCAATTGGAAAAAGCAGGCTCTCTCATTCTGCTCATCCCTCGCCTCTGAAGCGGAGGGGAATCTTAACAGCAAAGTCTCCGCAATGGCCTTCCTGCAAAGGTTCCTCAGTGGGGCAGTGCTGCCTCTCGTGTTAAGGCAGGCCTGGGTGATAATGGCGCTGAAAGGGGATTCTTTATGGAGGCTGCTAGACACAGAGGGACCCAGGGGTTCTTCTTCTTTGTATTAGAGGCATGACCTGCAATCAGACCCAGACCCAGAGAGCTTACAATAGCAACCAAGTGCAGGAGAGGAAAGCCAAGGACAGAGAAGCGAGGTGACTGAGTCAAGGTCACCCAGCGACCGAGCCAGGAATAGCCCGTCGCCTAGACGCTGTTCAGTCCCCTGCGCTAGCCCCCAGACCACACTGCGGCTTGGCTGGCTTTGCTTCTCGAGCTCCCAGATTGACACTTACAGCCCGGAGTCGCCGGACGGGGTCTTTCTAAGGTAATTCCTGCCATGAATTTGGTTCTCTCTCCATCTCTCACTCTGTTCTGCCATGAGATTCCACCCCTCCCCTCCCTTATTGCACAGCTTTCCTGAGCAGCATGAAACACCGATAATGCCTGTGGTCAAGGCAAGCCCTCCCTTGCGTGGGTTTGAAATTCAGCAAGTCATCCTGCTATCCCGGATCTCCTGAGATCATTGCAAATCCCCGGCTGACTCCAGTGCCCTTTGCGTCAGGGCCTAGTGGAGGAAGAAGCAAATCCCTTGAGTTACCTCTGCAGCCCGGCTGCCAACTCCAGGTGTCTGACTAGTCCTTTGCTTCCCAGCCAGGCTCCATTGTCCAGTGCAGACGTGATCACTATTACACGGAGCATCGTAACGGGCTCAGCATGTCTAATAACTGAAAGGCCCTGATACTGTCTGTGGTGCTCCAAGGAGCAGCGTTAATGATGATACGTTCTTCAGATGGCTGAAGTAGCCATTGCCTCAGCTCTCCCTCCCCACCGCCCCCTGGCCCTGTGTCCTGGAATCCATCAGCATCCACTTAGGACCAAGTGCCGTGGCTGATGCCTGTTGCATATTATTCCTGTAGCAGGGGTGAATCCACTTCCGCACCAGGGATCTAGCCCCAACGGGACTGACAGGGTATGGGGGCTTGGGAGGATCCCAGGAGGTTGGTGCACCCTGCACTCTGTGGAGCTGTGATCCCACGGGGCTGCCTGAATCCTCTTGTACATGCTGGGCTCAGCATGGGGGAAAGACAAGAACAGAGCCGGCGGTTCTATCACCAAGCGTATTCCCCATGCAGAGGGGGCTGGTGCAGTTAGGAAGCCACACAGAGATTGTAGAATCGCTCCATGACCTTGGAGAAGAGGAATCCTTTGCCATCTAATTCTCATGCAAAGCCTGTCTTAACTATGTGCCCGCCTCCTCCCCAGCCCTCAGAAACCCTGCTCTGTCCATACCAAATACAGCTGCTAAGACCATCTCCCTTACCCATTGCTTAGAAACAGTGGTTTCATCACATCAAGGGCCAGCTTCTTGCTCTCCCCGCTCCCTGCTTGTCTACCATTGCTTCTCATTACATCCCCCGGCCTAGTCCCAACCTCCTCGGCTCTGCCAACCATGCCAGCCCCATCCCATTCGTCATTTCCTCGCACAAATGTCTCTGCATCCTCTTCCGTTTTGCCCTAGCTCCTGGAGTCAGGTCTCAGCATGTCTTCACTGCTGGTGAAGGTGTGAACGTAACTTGGGTAGACATACCCATGCTAGCTTTCATCTAGCTAGCACAGGTAACAATTGTAGCATAGACAGTGACATGGACTTCAGCATGGACTACCAACCCAAGTGTGTACCCAGAGGCTTGTACACTTGTAGCCCATACAGCCACATCTACACTATGATCATTGCCCATGCTAGGTAGAAGAAAGCTGCCTTGGGTACACCAAACTGCAGTACAACCACACCTTCGCCTGCCGTATAGACATACCCTGTCCCTGGCCTAAGTACAAGTCTAGAGGCAGCAGGCGGGTACAGACAGATAGCTGGACGGAGACCAGGGAAACAATGTGCCATTTAGATCTGCTAGCATTTCCACACTATCAATTTTGTGTTGGTGCAACTGATGACACAAGCTACGCATCGTGGCAGAATCAGGACCTGGTGGGGCTGGGAGAGAAAGAAAAATTTCCAGTTTGACCCAGAGTTCTGCGCTTTGCTGCTCCGATCCTGAGCGATTAGAGCACGGAGGGCCCCATTGGGAAGATTTTAATCCATGAAAAATGGTTTTAATACATAATATGCTGCGGGGTTATTTGTTCAGCAACAGATTGAGTTTAATTTAACTATGCCACATTCCCAAATCCAACTGATTAATAAATAGACCCAGAAACTTGCTTTTTCTCTGAGATGGGGATGGGGGGAGAGGACCGAACAGATGGATTTTATTATGATTGCCATTATAACAATGATTATTATTATTTATCAGCTGAACATAAGAAAAGGCAATTCTTTCCCCCACATCCAAACTCTGTAATGCCAGGGCTGCCGCCTGATGATAGCTTGTTGAAGAAAGACATAATGGTAACGAATTATAAATCACCGCCTTTTGTTGTGGTTCTAGTGCCGAGAGCCAGAGCTTTACCCTCAAGTGCATCCCCCTAAACTGTGCTACGTGTAATAGGGAAAGACCCAGCCCACTATCAGTAACACTAGAGCCAAAGGAGCCGCTGGTGTAAACTGACCCAGCACCATTGACGTGGCTGGTGGTGCGCACGTTTACCAGCCAAGCATTTGGTCGGATGCATTGTTTTTCACCAGTCAGCACTGAAACAAACACACCCAGACAGAAATATGCCGTTCTGCAGTTGGCTTCTATTTCCTCATTCTGACTAATTACATTAAACGACACTCGTTTGTTGTTGTTGTTTGGGGTTTTCATCAATATTCTCATCACACACACACACACACGTTGTTCAAAAGATACCCCAGGTCTCACACTGCTTTACCTGTTCTTTTTATTAAAAACACAGTGGATCAGCACACAAGCAGCAGTGGTTATTAAATAATTCCTTTCCGCCAGGTTATCATCTACGGAGGTTTTTGGGCAAGGT
This sequence comes from Macrochelys suwanniensis, assembly GCA_033296515.1. NCBI lineage: Eukaryota > Metazoa > Chordata > Testudines > Chelydridae > Macrochelys > Macrochelys suwanniensis. Next base: position 13,670,025 of record CM065796.1, read on the forward strand.
TGCCTCGTGGATAGAACACCACCCTGGGACACAGATGTCCTGGGTTCTAGTCCTTGCTCTGTTACTAGCCTGCCAAGTGGCCTTATGTAAGTCATCTGCCCGAGTTTCCCCAGCTGTAAAATGGGGTAATGACATTGACCTCGGTACAGCACTTTGAAATCTATTGATGAACGGTGCTAGATAAGAGCTAGGTCCTAGTGGTCAGACCTAGAAATTCTGAGAACCAGGCCAGACCCCTGGAGGATGCAGGGCTCCCCAGAGCAACTAGTGGGGAGTCTCTTAACATAAGGGAACTGCCCATCTGGTGTAAAGCTGACTCAACACCCCCTGCTCTCCCCACTGGCACAGGGGATGTAATGAGGGTGGGGCTGTAGCAGAAGTTAGAGCAGCCTAAGGGCAGTTCTGATTTGTGCTGGGGAGCTGGTTTGCCCTGCAGCCAGCTGCAGGAGCAGGCCCAGTGGAAAGGAGGCTGAGGGACAGCTTTGCCCCTCCAGCCCCTGCTGAGCTCGGCTTGTTCGCAGCTCAGTATTTAAGCCTTGTGTTCGATCGGCCTCTGATTTGCTGTGTTGCTTTGGAAAAGTCACTTAATGGTTCTGTCTGTGCCTCAGTTTCCCTATCTGAAGCAATTATCCTCCCCCGGTGTTACAGAGCTTAATTAATCGGTGAGTGTAGAACACTTTGAGACCTTTGGTTGGAATAGACTATGGGAATGCAAGGTATTATTATTATTACCTAAGGATACCAAAGCGGAGATCATTTCATCCATCACCCAGATGCAACCACCTCTGGGGTGGAATGCAACAGCTTTTTAACCAAGTACACAAATGCTGCAAAATGTTTAGGACAGGAAGTGAAGAAGGATCCGATACCCAACTGAAACCACCAGGGCAATATTAGGTTAGCAGAACACTAATGACCCAAACACATATTGGTGCGAGATACCAGGGTTAACACATCCCAATGCTTTAATGCAATTATCCCACAATATCTTTCTGTTGTGCAGTTCAGTTGAAAGGCAGCTCCTCCATTAACACAGCAGCCCCTAGCACTATGCAAGAGTGACTCCAATGGAGGAGTATGACTTCTTAAACCCTGTATCAGCCCAGTTGGCTCTTGGAGGTCATCCATCCAAAGGTTGAAGAGTTCATTCCCTGCTTAGGTGGAGAGAGTAGACAAATGCAAAGCCAGAAATCACAGAGATCCGAAGGAGTGCTTCCCGGCTGTATGAAGATCATCTTCAAAGTGGTGTCTCTCCATCCGCCTCTCTGGTTCTGCATGTCCATAGGATCAGGCTTGTGACCAGGTGGAGATGTGCAAAACCTGTCCTGCCAGTGCACACTAGCCAGGGGCACCTCTGGGATTAAATATGCATGTAGGTACCATGGTGATAAGCACCTTCAAATGATGGATGATAGTCATGTGATAGCCTTGACCCAAGAGCTCCAGACGCAGCTCAGCACTTTCACCATAAAATTCACTCTCTGGAGGTGGGAGAATTCTGAGAATATCTTCTTCCTAGTGGGTCAGACTGGCTGGCCCAGTTTGAAAAGGGCCAGTAATTCATAGCCTCTGTGACAGCTACATACTCTGTGTGTGTGAAGTTGCTGACCTTTCTGGCTAAAGCTATTCTTTATCCACATATATACATGCTGCCAGCTAAGTCCCCCAGTTAGTTAAGGCATGGAGTATATTTGTCTGCATTTAGGCTGGGATTCTCAGAGGAGCCAACTCCCTTAGGCGGCTTTGAAATCTCAGCATTAGTGCTGGCAAAAGGTGCAGCCTCAGACTCCAAGGATCTCAAAGCACTTTACAAAGATCCATCCTTCAATCCTCACAAGGATTGCTCAGTGATGTTTTTGCAGCGAACAGTGAATTTGCTGATAAATGCATTTTTTCAGGGCACCGAAATGATTCACAAATTTGGGTCAAACTTGGTGAATAGTTTCATCTGAAAAAAACATAGGGAAATTTCCAAATGAAACGCTTCGACTTTCCGTTTTGAAATGGCATTTCTTTTAGAAATGTAGCTAATTAACAAGGGGATGGAAAAACACCTGAAAATGACCCAAAATGAAACAAAAAAAATTGTCCTGGGCAAAATTTCACTTCACCTGGAACTATTTTTTTTCACTTTTTCATTTCAACAGGAAAAGCCAAACAAACTACCTTCTTCCCCCCTCCCGATTTGTTGGTGTGACCAGCACATCAATTCTTTGCTCAGCTCCACTCAGAAGTCTCTTGTGGGAATGATCACAACTGCTCCACAGATTGGGAAACTGAGGCACAGCAAGGTTACGTGACCCTAACACCTCGCCCCATCTGCTCTAACCACTAAGTTACAGTCCCTCCACACATCTAGCAATAAAACACAGGCGTTCTGCCTTCCACTCTGCTATTCTAATCATTGGTACACACTCCCCTTCCAGAGCTAGAAACTGACCCCAGGAGTCCTGCACCCCAAACTCCTGCTTCCTCAGATCCAACTGTCCTGATATTTTCTTGAAGTCTGTGTCCAAAATACAGTCCAGAGATAACCCTCTTCTGGCTTCCTCCTCCTTGCACTGGGAGCATTTCCCTTCCAGCACCATCTCTCCTCCTCACAATTGCTATCTGATCCAAGGCTGCCAGTCTGCAGCAGCTGTGAGCAGGAAGATAATCATGGGGACATACTCCATCCTTGCACCCAGCCAGCCAGCCGCCAACCTGTGGCCATGTTACCCCGGCGCCTATATCTGTAGTAAAAATCACAGCAATTCATTTAGGCTTTACTGTTTCTAACAGGCAAATGTGTGATAACACACTTGGCCCATTAACATTGCAGCTGCATGGCAGATTAGTTATATTGTGTGGTGAGGAGCCCAGCTAAACTGTCAGCTAGGCATTTATGGAATTAGGGACTGGCATTTAATCGCTTAGCTGGGGATCGTCTGTATTAAATTCCCCTGAGCTCAGCAACTTCATACCCAGCTATTCTCCTGCGATACTAGCAGCAAGGTACTTAGGTACCAGGAGGCTTGGGTGACTCAGGGGGTCAGAAGTGGGATCTAGGCATTTCGCCACCAATGTGAATCCAAATCCAGGTCAACAGCAAGTCAAAGCTCTTGGTTTGTCTATGGGAATGTCGAAACAGCAAAAAAAAGCCCCGCGGCAGGAAGTCTCCGAGCTCGGGTCACAGCAGTGTTGACATTCGGGCTTGGGCTGGAGCCTGGGCTCTGAGACCCTCCCCGTTGCTGAGTTTCAGAGCCTGAGTTCCAGCCTGAGATCAAACATCCACACTGGTATTTTTAGCCCCACAAGCTTAAGTCAGTTGATCCAGGCTCTGGGACTTGCTGCTGTGGGGTGCTTTTGTTTTGTGCTGTGTAGATGCATCCTACGTGAAATCAGTCGGTGCCCACACCCCTAGATCTAACAAAGAGGAATCCAGATCACAAAATCCCACTATCCTTAAGATCTTGATTCTGATCTCCTAGCTCTGGTTGAGTGGCACTTTACTATATTGATTTTAAAAGGAGTACGCGAGGAGCAAAGTGCTACTCACGCAGAGTGGCAACTAGAACGGGGTGATTTTTTTCCCTGGCAAATAATAAATTAGCTCAAAAATGCATTAGTCGGGGGCGCCGAAATTATTCCCAAATTTGGGTCGGATTTGACAAACAGTTTTGGCTGAAAAGAATGGGGCCAAAAATTCCACAAAGTTGAACTGTTTTGTTCCAGCCATTTCAAAAAGAATAATTCTGATCTTTCCTTTCAAAATGGCATCTTGTTTCTAAATGTAGTTAATTTTTTTTTAAAGAAGGGGAAGGCTGAAAAACACCCGAAGAGAAAAAAAAGAGCAAACAAATCGCATTGGGTTGCACTAAACATTTTGTTTGACCCAAAATGATTTTTTGCCCGTTTTTTCCTCACTGAATCAGACAAAGCTTTCAAAAGGACAGAGTCAGAGGGTAACGTTTTCAGAGCAATGGGGCAGCAGGAGGAGCTTTTCAGAGTTACTGGGGTCAGGGACATTTTCAACGCCTGACTCTCCAAACCACATCTTTCATCTCTATTCAGTCATTCAGTCTAGCGGGCTGGCCTGGAAGACATCCAGAAGACCATCTGTTCTGCAAAGCCAAGAGGTTTCATCAGTGCAGAGAAAGATCAAAACTTTGGGGTACTTTGACTCCAAACTTTGGAGAGTCATCCATCACTAGTCCCAGTCGCACCCCTATTCTCCCCAGCACTGATTGGAGGGTAGGGACAGGATACAGAGGGACCTAGACAAATTAGAGGATTGGGCCAAAAGAAATCTGATGAGGTTCAACAAGGACAAGTGCAGAGTCCTGCACTTAGGACGGAAGAATCCCATGCACTGCTACAGACTAGGGACCGAATGGCTGGGCAGCAGTTCTGCAGAAAAGGACCTAGGGGTTACGGTGGACGAAAAGCTGAATATGAGTCAACAGTGTGCCCTTGTTGCCAAGAAGGCTAACGGCATTTTGGGCTGTATAAGTAGGGGCATTTCCAGCAGATCGAGGGACGTGATTATTCCCCTCTATTCGGCACTGGTGAGGCCTCATTTGGAGTACTGTGTCCAGTTTTGGGCCCCACACTACAAGAAGGATGTGGATAAATTGGAAAGAGTCCAACGGAGGGCAACAAAAATGATTAGCGGGCTGGAGCACATGACTTATGAGGAGAGGCTGAGGGAACTGGGATTGTTTAGCCTGCAGAAGAGAAGAATGAGGGGGGATTTGATAGCTGCTTTCAACTACCTAAAAGGGGGTTCCAAAGAGGATGGATCTAGACTGTTCTCAGTGGTAGAAGATGACAGAACAAGGAGTAATGGTCTCAAGTTGCAAAGGGGGAGGTTTAGGTTGGATATTAGGAAAAACTTTTTCACTAGTAGGGTGGTGAAGCACTGGAATGGGTTACCTAGGGAGGTGGTGGAATCTCCTTCCTTGGAGGTTTTTAAGGTCAGGCTTGACAAAGCCCTGGCTGGGATGATCTAATTGGGTTTGGTCCTGCTTTGAGCAGGGGGTTGGACTAGATGACCTCCTGAGGTCCCTTCCAACCCTGAGATTCTATGATTCTATGATTCTATGATCATGCGCTCCTCTGTATCTCCCCCTGATAGAGTGGTCACCCTATCTTCTGCTTTCACCTCCCCTTTGCTACACCTATTTCCACAGTGATCACTCCCTACCTTCACTTCCCCCTATACCAAGCACCCTTCTGCCTCCATGATCATCCTCTTCCATCTCCTTCCCTCTTCCACATCTCCCCTCCAAGACTGAAGTCATATTTCCATCACCCGTCCCCCCGAATGAATCCCAGCAGCACGTTTCCCCAGCACATCACTGTGAAATGATTGCTTCTGATAACAGTTGTGCACCATTCCCTAGGATGAACAAAACCCCAGCTCCCAAGGCACTTCAAGGAAGGCCAAGAGCAGTTAGTTTCATTTAGAAAACACTCTGTTGGAGACTCCTAGGAAATGGATGAATACAGCGATCAGGAGAGAAAAACAGAACAAGATCTCAGGCTAGAAGAATATTAATATTTAATCACAACAGGTTGGGGGTTGCTGAGCCAAAAGTAGTTAAATGGTATTGAAACAAATCATTCCTATTACTAGTGTATTAGTAGTTTAGAGGAGTCAGTTATTCTCACCGGTAGGTCACTGGTTCTGAGCTCTGGTGTGTTACTGTAAATGGCGTCTGTTAGGACCACATCACATTTTTTTCCCTATGAAGGGACTGAGGGGATGCAAAAGAGATACCTCGGATACAAATGGATTTCAAAGCTGCCTTTTACAGGAACATTTTCTCTCCTCTCAAAGGACAGCTGAGTAAAATAACCTGGCTGGAATTCCAATAGTGAGAAATAAAGCTGCCGGAGGGGGAAAAAAAAACATTTTGCAACACTCAATGGCTAATCTGGGAAATTCGGACATTGGGTTCTAGAGAGACCTGGCAAAGAGGAGATTTAGTAACACTGCTACATGAAATGTTTTTACAGCAGAGTTATTGGGTTAGCTTTAAATCTTAGAGGTGTTGGACATGCAGTGTAGCGATACTGCTGATTCAAACCACTTCTTCCCTTCCGCACTGGGACTGTGAAATCCCAGGGCAACAAGTGGGAAGAGGCTAAGCAATATAACTAAATCGTTAGCTACGCCCATAGGTGCGTACAGATATGGAAAGGTGAGAGAGAGGGAGAAATGTGATGTGCTGCCCAATGGAACAATTAGAGAGACAGAATAATTGTTGGCGAATATTTGCAGGGCATAACCTGACATCCATGATGGAGAAGGATTATTTAGGGTGTGCCCAGAGTCACAAGGAACAAAAGGATGGAATAATGCATGAGAAACTCTATGATGGTGGGAAGTATCAGGCTGTGGTCTGGTCTCCCCAGGAATGAGGCTGATGCACTGTCCCTGTATGTGTCTCTCTGGCGTCACTCTACTAGACTGGAAGGCAAGCATGTGGCAAGGTGAGCCGAGACCTGTTTGAGACTTCAGTCCCTACAGTCGAGCACAGGTGAGCCCAATGCGGGGGAAGAATCGTCAGGTAAGTGCGTAAACCCATTTCTCAATACACTGATGGTGCCTCCAACCTAACAGGACACAGATATCGACTTTGCATTAATTTACTCGTACTAGAAGAGGTAGCAGTACAACCGGGAGAGGTAGCGCTGTTATCTGCTTTCCATTCCCCTCTAGAGATAGACAAGGCGGGCTATGGGGCAGTGTGTTCATGCACACAGGGATGCTCCTGAATGGTCTTGAATGCTCCTGACCGGTCTTGATGAAACTTTCATGGAGGTTTTCTGCAGTCCTGGGCAGCCTTGTTTGTTCCCCCACGGCAGGACGCTTTCCCCACCCACTAACTTTGGCAGGCACCATTGCAGTACACAGGGGTATGTGCAGAACCCAGGACAATGGAACCGCCATCTTGGCTGGGGTCTCTTGGTACTATCATGAGAGAAAACCCAGGGACTTTTCATCCTGCCACACCCCGTGTAGCAGCACCTTGTGAAACTCTTTGGGAGACACGCTGCCTCGGCTCCACCGCAGCCTTACCTCAGGTCTCTTCACAGCTGTTCAAACTCTAGCACGTGCTGAATGCTGAAGTCACCTTCTCCTTGCACCAGTTCCCCCTACCCACGGTGGGATCTAGTTTAAAAATCCCTCTCCTGGGCTCGGAACCCCACCATGAACCTACAAATGTCTGGATCTTCCACCCTTTCTGCGTGGCGCCTTGCACATGTCTGCATCTGACCCAGGGGCCGCACAAAGTCACCTTGGAGACTATTTGTTTGCAAGCAGCCGGATTCAAGGGTTGACACCAAACCCACGCACACAAGCCGAACGCACTGCACTCTACAGTCTTTAAAGCATGAAGCCAGTTAAACCTTGGGTGGTGACCTCCCGGAGCCCAGTTTTGACAAGTCATTAGCAGATTCAGGATCTCACTTTAGTCAAAACAGGATTTTGTCCCTTCAATGAACTCTAATTGCACCACACAAGTCATTAGCCTGGCTCTCTAAATGAAGTGCTAACACTTCCTCTCACCTCCTGCTCCTCTTCTGCTGCTGTTCCCTAAAGCGGCAGCAATCAGGAGCATCAAAAGCTAATCAATTAAGCTACAAGGGCTGAAGAGCTGAGCCTGAGTCACAAGGAGCACTGTGGAGAAGCCAACACCTCATTGCTGACTCTTGTGAAATTCCGGCCTAAGTAGCAGACCAAGGCCCTTTCCTCATTGCCAGCTTTATACCATAGCTCCTGGTTGTGTTACCACATGATGCCCCTAGATCCCTCACTATCAGCAATGTTTGCACCACCACAAATGTCTGCGGCCCTTTCTTCCCGAGAAAGGAATCCTGTCTTTTATAGCAGCCAGATCAGAATGGCCATGTCAGAAGCCAGCCACTGCTAATGATCTTCACGGCAAAAACAGTCATGTTTTAACATCAGGATAGCACTCTCTGTTTGTTGCCTGAGCTCTTGCCTCTTCCATGGAGCATCTGGTACCGGTCACTGCTAGAGACGGGATACCAGCCTAGGTAGATCTCTGGACTCACCCATTGCAGCAAATTCCCATGTGGTGATGAGAATCAGGTCCTGTGCTGGCAAATATGGGGCAGATCGTAAGGTGATATAAATTGGACCCACCCCACTGAAGTCCTTAACACTGCATCTACACCCCCAGCCCTTGTGGGAAAGTCCAGATCCATGTCTTGTGCTTTCTCTAGTTATATATGGACATTAAAGACACCCGGGTACTTTTTGTAAGTGCACAGGGTTGCCTCGTGTCCTTGGCCAGAAATTCCCCTCCATTGCTTGTGCTGGGCTGCTCGCTCCACCCCACAGAGGTCTGCATTTCAGAGACGCAGTACCATATATTTGCCCGGTTTGCAAATCTGCAGCTCCTCCAAAATGAAAGCTGCTAGTCATTAATACCATTTTCAATAGTTCTCAAATATTGCTGCACTTGCTAACTATGCCTGATGACAAGATACATCGAATAGGACTGAAGTCTAAGGTCAACCACTGAAAAAGTTAGCATTGGCTCCGGCCTCCCAAGGGGGTTGATGGGGACCGCAAAAGCAAGGTCTAACATTGTACCTGCTCTGTACAGCCTTTCCACACTGCATGCATTCCAGAGGTTCACAGCTCTACTCTGTCTTGATCCCGGACTTGCACCAAATGTCTTTGCACTCACATTGGACTCATTATTTCTCCGATTAAAGCTGTTTCAGTTGTGTTCTTTACAGGTAAGGTAGATCTACAGGTAAGTACACATGGAAATATTTATAGCTAAGTGATATGTGCAAGTGATTACACAGATTGATATTTATACATAAGGGATATTTACAGATAAGTACGCAAGGAAATATTGACAAGTGAGTACACAGGGAAATATTTACAAGAGATATTTACTGGTGATTATACAGTTTCATATTTATAGGTAAGGGACAATTACTGGTTTTGAAATTACACAAATATTTACAAACAAGAGTTATGTACAGGTAAGGTCCACAGGTTAGGTTTTAGATGTGGGATTTTAGGCAAGGACATGTGAGCACACATATAGTATTGTTCTCTACACGATAAATAAGCAGGAACTTGAAGCTGCAATGTTATACGGCAACAGGGCCAGAAGTAGTTAGTGTGGCATTTTTAAGGCTGTGGGTATATGGTGCAGAATCATTATAGCTGGTAAGGATGTGGCTGTAATTCAGTGTCAAATCTCCCATGTACCTCCTGAATAAATATCATATTACAATATGCAGTTTTGTCCTACATGGCACCAAATGTCTCGTTATAGCAATGCTGCGGCCTGCTCTTATTAATAATGATAATTAGGAGTTCCCGGTTTCAAACCATTTCAGTTCATTAAAAATATTTGCAAGGGTGGAAAACAAATGAGTTCACTGTGAAAGCGCGCACGCCAAAAAAGGGTTTGAAGAACATTTATGGGTCTGACAAACCCACACAGACTAAGTGGGAAAATGGGAATGCTTGACCATTGCTTTACTCCTGGTTAACACGGGAGTAATTCACTGGAGTTAGTTCAGTTTGAAATTGGAGTAGTAGAGTAGTGAGTAGGCATATATTACTGGGGGATTTTTTTTTTTTTGCGTGCATACGCTGACGGTTACAGCAGCTTTGTGATTTCGAGGAACAACATGAACTACTTTCAGAGTTTTGTGGCTCATTAAAGGAGGGAATGTTCTAATCAAAGGCACCGGGCAAATCCCTCCCCTTAAGAAAGTGCCAGGGTATCTTTAATAGTCAAGCATCACTAGAGAAGTTCCAAAGACGGCTGGACTTCTCCCAAATTTTAGAGGTGTTAGGGCTCAGGGGTAATGACGTCAGTGGAGCTAGGCTAAAGATCTGGCCCACTGGGTACATATTTATTAGCATAGTGCCTGATTCTCAGGCAGGAATGTGCTGAAGTAGATCAGACCAGGGCCCATTTCTCCTGGTAGCCTGTGTCTAACAGAGACACAGGCTCCAAGGGAGATGCAAAATCTTCTGTTGGTGAAAGAGACAGGCTTCCGAGCTTACATGGAGTTTTCTTCAGATCTAGGAAAGGTCCTTGGAGTGTCACAAGGTGGAACAGATTGTTTAGCATAAGATGTTAATATGGTGTAAGAGACTATTTAAGGTGGAGTGAGCAGCCAACACCTCTGCAGTCACAGAACAGAGGAGAGTTGGTAGGTTATAGATTGTTGTAATGAGCTGTAAATCCAGTGTTATTATTAAGACAATGAGTTTAGTGTTTAACAAAGTTGGGATTTTAAGCTCCCAGGCTCATCTTCTGAAGGTGTTGGGCAGGTTTCCTTTGAGGATGAGGTTGGAGAGGTCAGATATGGAGTGATCAGTCTGTGAAAAGTCTCCACCCAGGGGTGTAGGTCTTTTATCCTTTGTCTGTGTGAATTCATTAAGAGTGTGATGATTGTCTCATTTCACCCACAGAGTTGTTATTGGGGCATTTAGTGCACCGGATGAGGTGTACCACATGTTGTAATATGCATGCGTAGGACCCACAGATCCCCAAAGGTCTGTTGTGGGAGGTGTTGATTATCTTAACAGTGGCGATACGGCTGCTGGTTTTGCATCAGTTGTTATGGCAGTGCCTGGCGCTGCTTTAAGTTGATGAGTCCTCATGTGTGGGGAGCTTGCTTCTGATGAGCTTGCCGAGGTTGTGTGGTTGCTTGAAGATCAGAAGAGAGAGTTCAAGGAACTCCCCATAGGTATGAGTTGTAGTTGTTTAATGATACCCTGCTGTGGGATGGTAGGGAACAACTTGGGGGAGTGAGGTCGGAGGGCTTTTTTTTCTCTTCTATATTGGAGCAGGTTCCCTCGAGGCATCTGAGTGGCCTGTTCCATGATGCAATCTACTTGTCTGGTGGTGTGTCCAGGTTTGGTGAAGGCCATTTTAAGCATGTTAAGATGTATATCTCGGACTGTCTCCTCAGAGCACATTCTGTGGTATCGGAGCTAGAGCTGGATAGCAGAACTTTTGTCTCCACCTCACAAGTTTCTCAACCCTAAATATTCTGCAGGTGCTACAATGCACCCTGCAGTGTCCTAAGTAACCCCTTGACACAGGACTGGTGCCAGCTTTTTTGCCTCCTCAGGCAGTGCCAAGGACGGAAGAGGAACAGAGAGGGCCGCCGAAGACTGGGGTGGCCAAAGAACCTACCACCAAAATGCCACGGAAGACCGGGGTGGCCGAAGAACCTGCCGCCGAAATGCCGCCGAAGACCGGAGAACCTGCCGCCATGAACCGTCGCTGCTGAAATGCCGCCGAGGGACCCGAAATGCCGCCCCCCAAATCCTGGTGCCATAGGCGACCACCTAGGTCGCCTAGTGGTTGCGCCGGCCCTGCCTTAACAACCCTAGTTGTTATAGTCCCTCTATAAGATGTCCCGTAACACTGAGGGCTAGTCTTCACTGCAACAGTTTGCACGAGTTAGTACACGCGAGTCACACCACTCAAGCTGGAGTGAGAGTAACCGTGCTGCAAAGCAACACCAGAACTACACAGAGTAATGGGATCAGCAGAGCGGTTGGATTTAGAAGCTGATGAATTGTTGTCAGTTGAGTTGCTGCATTCCCACTGACTTACCAGCCCCGGCATCAGCAGAACTGGAGTTTCAGCCCACCCCCGTGAGGGGCCAGCTAGCAGGGAAGACAAGCCGTGAGAGCCTTTGACTTGTGGACGGCTCTGCAAGAGAACTGCACGCTAGGCCTGATTCTGATTTCACTGGTGTAAATTAGCAATAACTCCATTAAAGTCAAGTGGTCCAGATTCTCAGCTGGTGTAAAACAGCCTGGCTCCATTGGCTTCCATAGAGCTATTGATAAGAAACAAAGAAGGATCTGGCCCCACGAAAGCAGCGTGACACAGTGAGACCAGAATCGGGCTTACAGTTCTATGTGAATAGTTTATTCTTCTCTCCATTTGCCACATCTAGCTCTCCCTCATAGATTTCACCACGTGGCAGCACCTCACAAGGGACAAAGTTCACCCCCAGGAGGAAGAGGAGTGTGAGGCAGAGAAAACCACTGAGGATCCCTGCCTAATCCATCAGAACAAAATGTCGCTGATCTAGGAAAGAGATTAAACCACAAGTTATACAAATCAAGGCTCCTGTGGGGCGAGGGAGATAGCAAGGTGACAAGGCTTGTTCCGGAGTTGGGAGTATTTGGAGATAAGACCCTGGTGTTGGTAAATAACAATACCAGTTAGAATCTCATTCCAGATCAGCGTGAGTTCCCATTAGGATTGCTGGAGCAGGCAGCGCTTACTCTGTGCTTTTCACTTTGAATACTACGGGTGTTTGGAAAGGAGCAAACAAAGTTATAACCTTCACTGGAGAGCAAAACACAAACAAACACACAAATACACACCCAGAAGAGCAAGGACTGGAGGAAAGGAGCTAGACTGTCCAGCCGCAATCTGGAGCAGCGCATGGGTGGCTGTTGCCTATTCAAACATTTTGGGAGCAGCACAATTTGTCTCTTCGGGGTACAAGAATGGGAAAGAGTTGCTGATGCCTTGTGGGAAATTTAATCAAATATTTTGTGATGTTGGTATTGCCAGCACAGGCCAAAGCCTGGGGGATACAATTTTTGAAAGCACCGAAGTGAAGTAGAAGGCCAAGGCCCATTTTCAAAAGTGATTTGGGCACTTAGGGAACCCAAGTCTCCATGGGAGATTTACGCTCCTTTGGGCTACATTTTCACAGGTATTTAGGTCCCAGCAGTTTAGATGCCAAATTCCTACTGATTTCAACCCTCAAACTAAGCATTGTCCCAACTATGTCATCTGTGGGGCCAGATCCTGCCTACTAGATTGGGCCTCCCACAAAACACAGGCAGTGGTAGTGCCCCCATTCAAGCTGAATAGTTAGAGCACTGGGATTCAAACCCTCCCTCTGCGTGGCACAGAAACTGGGATTTAAGGAGGTCCCTCGATGAATCAGACAAAGGATATTTTATGCAGGTTTCATAGACTGATCAATTTTAAGGCCCAGAGGGAACATTATACCATCCAGTCTGACTTCCTGTATATCATAGGCCATTAACTTTCACCCAGATACCTCTGTATTGAGCCCATTAACTTGTGATTGGCTAAATCATCTCTGCCAGAAAGGCTCCCGTCTGGATTTGAAGACCTTCAGAGGTGGAGAACCCACCACTTTCCTTGGTAGTTTGTTCCAATGGTTAAACACCCTCCCTGTTAAAAATGTGTGCCTTATTTCTCATTTGAATTTCTCAGGCTTTAGCTACCATCCATGGCCACGGGCTTTTGTTCGGCCTTTCTCCACTAAATTAGAGAGCCCTTTAGTATCCAGTATTTTTTTCCCTGTGAAGGTACTTACACACTGCACCGCTCAATCTCTCTGATAAACTAAACAGATTGAGCTCTTTAAATCCCTCACTAAAGCATTTTCTCCAGCCTTTGAGTAATTTTTGTGCTCTTTTCTGCCCCCTCTTTTCCATCTGTGGTTTCAATGAGCTTTTGACAGTGAAACACACCACGGGATGAAAACTTTGCCGACTATTTCACAATCTATTTCATTTTCTTCTCCAAAGGCCTTCTTCCCTCCATCCCCCAACTCATCCCAGTTTGTTTCAAATGTCCCTTTAAGGCAAATAGGACCTCAGAGCAGGAGTGCTGTCAGGCTTTGTGACTAGCTCAGAGGAGTTTTTACTTTCAAGCCCCCAACTGTTCTAATGCTTTAGACATTGCAGCTCATTAAGAAAGAGAAACCCTCTACATTTACTGCCTCTATATATTTATAACCCTCTTGGCTTTCCGAAAGCCTCTGTCCAACTGGCATTATAACATCATAGACCCTTTATTTTTTTAAAGTGAGAGATAATAATTAAAGATTGGATTATGAGTTACCCCAGCACCACCAAAAAAAAAAAGCCACAATGTTATTTTATTACACATCACAGAAATTAATTAGGAACAAGTTAATCTCTAATATGGGACAATATTGCAGGGTCTCTGGCCTTAATATAATATTCCCACACACTGGCTGACAGTTTGTTTCTTTGAGAGACTCTCTGCAGCATTCCTGCAAAGAGGCCTTCACGAAACTGTACGTAATCAACACGGCTTCAATTGGCAAGAGTTGTCAGTCATTCAGGCAGACCGCTCGCAATTCACCTACCACGTGTCCCTTTTAGATGTGCAATTAAGTATTTAAAGAGTTCTAAAATGGCACAAGTAGTACCTCATTTGTAATGAAAGAGGTGCCGGGCATCAAGCTATTCAGTGCCTGGACTCAAGCAAGTTTTTTACTTTCATAACTCATGCAGCAAGGGCCTATGAACTTCCGAGCCAGCCCCAGCAAGCCCTGGTACAAATTAAACACTAGGCACAAGTGATTTTAAACCCATCATTTGTCCTATCAGCAAATTATCTAAAGCACTTCGATAGGATGGGGATGAACAGAGTATAAATCTTGGCATGGGAATCATAGGTCCCCAGATAGCTAAAGCCCAGTTTTGGTTGCATAGTTTGACTGCCCTCTACTTTATCAAAACTTAATTAACATGGATTTAAACTGTGCTCAAGCATGATGACTGAGATCCATGTAGATGGGGCCTCAATGCACTGTTGCTAACTCTCAGATTTTACCGCGAGTGTTGTGGGATTTGCTGGTTTTTTGAAGCTCCAGCTCCTGGAGTCTTGTGATTATGCAAGAATCTCAACTTTCATTTCATTACAGTCTAGTGGTCAGAGCACTAATCTAGAGCACGGGAGACTTGCATTCAAGCCTCTGATGCACCACCACCTTCCTGTGTGGGCAATTCACTTCGCCTCTCTGTGTCTCAGTTCCCCATCTGTAAAATGAGCACCGTGGCACCACCTTACTTCCCAGATTGTGTGAGGGTGAATACATTAAAGACTGTGAGGTGCTCAGGTACTACCGTGATGGGGGACAGAGAAGAACCGGAGATATCTAGATCTCAGGACTGCAGAGGAAAGTTTGAAAATGTGACTTGAGTGTGGACTATGGGCTCAGAAGTCAAATAAAAATAACCCAGCTTCTATTTTAGTTTTGAAAAATCTCATGATTTTTAAATCAATCTCAAGGGGGTTTGCCAACATCTGAGTGCTTAACTTTGTAACCTTAGCGTTCTTTTAACATAGTTCTGTTGGATGGAATAGCAGCATGGCTCACTCCCTTTAAGCCAGTTTAACTGCGTCCACACTAAGGGTTGTGTGCATTGGGTAGAAAATCACACTCCCAACCTCAACTGTTAAATCGGTACATGGTCTGTAGGTGGCCCAAACCTCACTGTTCAGTTGTGTTTCACATGCCTTGTCCTCCCCCCAGCAAGAAAGAAAGAAAGAACTGAAGCAGTACATTTTTTGGATGAGGCAAAGTATTTAGGTTAGTCAAGTCAGAGGAGGCTTGAGAGAAATCCAGGAGGATCTAACAAAGGTAAGTACAACTATTGGGCAATGAGATGGAAGATGTTATTCAGCATAGACTAGTGCAAGGTAATGCGCATTGGGAGGAACAATTAAACAACTCATGCACCCTGATGGTTTTTGAATTAATCATCGTCTCTCAGGAAAACATCCAGGCATAATTCTGGACAACTTGATGGAAGTGTCTGCTCCATGCATAGCAGCAATTAAGAAAAAGAACAAGTGATCTGAATGCATTAAAATGTGGACAGAGGATCTAAGAGAAAATACATAGTTCAGTTGTAGGGATCAACGGGGTGGGCTCATTTTGAATACTGCTATGTTCACCTGTGGAACACACTGCCACATGATGTAACTGAGGCCAAGGACCTGGTTCTTCAGCTCGCTTAGTACAGCACCCAAGAGGTAGGTCACACGGTATGTTCCCCTGGTACACAGGGCTGCTGGGCAGGGGTGGAGGGTAGATTCAGCTCATAGCATTGGTCAGAACAGAAACAGCATGCAGGGCAATTCCATCTGCCAGGAATCTGTGGCCAACACCAATGGCCAGTTCCCAGGGAGCCGCTCTGTCTGCAGGATTGACTCTAATCGCAGCCCCAGGCAGAGAGCAAGACCTTCTGCTGCTCGCACAGCTCTGTCTCTCTGTCTCTCTCTCTGTCTCTCTCGCTCTCCAAGTTGCCTTTACATCACAGCCTTGCATCACCCCAAATGAACAACAAGGTAGCATGTCTTCCGAAGAATCAAAACTCACTCGCACACCAAGAAGAAGAACTTGGAAGACCACGTGTAACAGTGACACCTGGTGACACCTGACATAACAATCCACAAAAATAACTGGGTACTTTACCTCCAAATGGAGGAATCCCAAGATAGAGTGGATATTTTTTTTTTTGTCCAAAGGCATGTCACTTCTTCCTTGATCTCAAAGTATATAAATACCACCTGTGGTATTAGGGGCTATGCCTTTAAGGGCTGAATTTTCCAGGCAACAAGTCTGGGTGGGGCACTGTGGCACTTTTATTCTTATTATGCACAGCCAGCTGGAACTAAATACAATACAGCAGAGCTCTTGTGAGCACCTTAAGCACTGTCTGATCACTGCATACTACTGACATTGACATTGGGACGATTCTCCTCCGCACCATGTAACTGCATTGAGTTCATTCATGTGTGCCCCGATTTACACACCAGTATGAACGAGAGGGGAATCGAGCCCTTTAACTCTGGAAATGTTGAGCAGCTAGGGAGGGAAACTTTGATTTTCAAAGTGAAGCATTTCCCAGGAAACTGGGTATAACAGATGGACCCCTCCATAGCAGCTATTCCATCACTCAAGTACATGTCCATTTCCATTCAGTTAAACCAGGCAGGAGTGGAAAATAGTAGTACGGTAGAATCCAATAAACAACCCAAGTTGTTTACAGCTTAGGAAGCCATTCTGTGTCCACTGGGCCTACAATGCGAAGCTACAGACCAGAGCCCCAGATGGTGTAAATCAGGGCATTCCACTGAAGCCAATGCAGGCAGGTGAATTTACACCATCTGGGGATTTCAGAGCTGTCTCTGCGAAGTGATCAATAACACAAGTCAGATTTACCAATATAGTCTAGATGCTGAAGCCCTAAGGCTACCAAAATATTGACTAGGTAACAAAACATCAGGGAGCTACAGCTTTATAAGTACAGCCTGCTCCTAATTTGTAGCCCTCCGTGGTGGAAGAATGCAATAATTAGTGCACTCTGATTCTGAATTTTACACTGCCTAATGAATGTGTGTGAGTTTATAATTGCCTCTATACCCCAGGTGGAGGCAGCATTGATTTAGCCTTAGACAAATACTATGGGTGCGATCCTCTTCTCAGTTATACTGGAATCAAACCAGAGTGACTCCACTGACTTCATTGGAGTTACACTGGATTATTGCCAGTTTAAGTGGGGGCAAAATGTGTGTTTGTTTGTTTCTACATCTCGTCCTGCATTTCTGGGCCTGATTCTCTTCTCATTGGGCCCATGTCGCTGCAGCTCTGCACTTTATGTCATTGTCTACTGCAGAACAAAATGACAACTTTTTGCACCCAGTTGGCAGTCACTTAGTTCAGGTGTACATGACTGCATAAGATGCAGGACAATTGTAGATTTGGCCCACTTATGCCAGTAAGTCTTTTGACTTTGGTTATTCCTGATCTACATCAGTGAGAGAAGAGAATCAAGCCCCTTATCTTCATGTCTACCTCTTCTGTCTTTCTGCTTGACTTTATTTGCTTTGAGATCTACTGATGAACAAAGAGCTATATAAGAGTTTGGTCTTATTAATTATTAGTATTGTTATTATTCCTGGCATCACATGTGCTTAGAAAGATGTCAGGCCAGATCCTCAGCTAGTGTAAGTCAGTTTAGCTCCACTCTGAAGCTACCAATTTATACCTGCTCCGGACCTGGCCAAAATTGAACTGGAGAATCTTCAACCATAGAATTTTACAATCATTATTATAAGAAAAAAGCATCTAGATACGAGGTATAAAACTGAGTTGAACGTTACTGATTTAATCTCTTACTGGTTTTGGATGGTAGTTACAGATTGTTTTAGATCCATTCTTTAAGAGAAAAGAAAATATAGATGGAACCCAGATATGCGGAGGTAGATGTTAAAACAAACATCACCACCACCACGAATTATTTGCCAAAGCTGAATGTTTGAAAACTGAGCTAAAGTCCCCAAACCATCTTTAAGGCGTTTTGTTCGACAAGTGGGTAGCTGGCTGGTCTCTCACTAGCCCTTTTACTTTGCTTGCTATGAGCAATCAGAGATCTCATCTGAAGACAAAGGCTCATACCCTCCCTGAGTAAATCAACACAGCTCCTTTGGAGTCAATGAGACACTGAAGTCAATGGAGCGATGCCAATTTACATCACCTCAGCAGCTGGCCCACCTGCTGCTTCTGCTAGTGCATAGGTGCTGGGCCTGTCACCGCTTTGCACCTTGTGTTGTCATTTACACCGCGGCAAAATGCGTGTAAAACGCTGCCACCGGGGTAAGCAACTGAAGGATTCTGATTTGACACCGGCTTTGCCCAGCCGCAAGGGAGGACACGCGCATTCTCCACCCAGGCTCCGCCCCTTTTCATCCCCTTGAGTGTCAGGCAGCAAGCATGCTGGAGATTTACCACCACTTAGTGTAAACATCTAGCACTTACTGGCCTTTGCGGTCAGCCTCTAGACATGCTGGAGCAGGACAGTTTTGCACGTGGGGGCTCACTGGTCAGAAGCTCCACTTTACTGGGTGATGCCGTCTCCTGGAGATGAAAGCATCTTTCTCGAATCACTCGCGGATGCAGGAGATGGCTGCTTTTAATTAGGGGCAGAGGTGGCCATTGGGAAGATTTGTATATATGCTAGATGGCTTTGTGTGTGTGTGTGTGTGTTACATATTTAATTAAAGAGGATCTAATGAATGCTTCAAAGAGCCCCAGAGTCAGAAAAACCACTGCAGAGACTCATGCAAATGAGACCGGGCTTATTGCTTGCCTAGGGTGCCCTGGCTGAGCCGCGCAGAGAAGCAGCCGTGAGAGACCATCAGCAGCCCAACTTCACAGATTCAGAGCTCGACGGGGGCCTTTCAACAAAGAGCTTTCCCGCCCCACATGGTAAGAGGCCTCGCCAGCCATGTCACTGTAGCAGAGCCAGGCAGTTTGGTTCCTTGGCTGGCACATTTGAAATGGGTGTACAAAACCTCCTCCCTCCCTGAAATCTCTGAGCCAGATGAAAACAGCCACATCTTCCCTGAGTATCTGGTCTGCGTGGCAAGGAGGAAGGATGATCCAGTGGTTATGTAGGTCAGTAGATCTGCCTTCAATGCCCTCTTCCTCCCAGTGGGAGTGCAGCACCTAATATCTTTTTGGATCTGGGCCTCATCTCACCATCTATAAAATGGGTCTGACAGCACCTCTCCGTGCGGCATGAGTGTTATGAGGATAAATGCATTACAGATTGTAAGACACTCCCTTACTGTCAAAAACAGACAGACGCCAGACGGCTATGCTACCTGGAGGGTAGACTGGTTACTTGGGTTTTTAGAAGGTTTAAAACTCCTGCTAGCCACATTTAATGCTTTTGAAGACTTAGTACCATTTCATATGGATATTGCTACAGCACCCAGAGACCACAAAGAGGATGGGGGGCCCAGATTTCTAGGTGTTCCCTTTATCTCCAGCACGTGGCCAGCTTGACTTTGGGATGAGGGACTGTCCCACCATTGTCCCTGCTTTTCCAGCCTTCATTGATGGCTGGATTCAGGACACCTGGGTTCCCTTCTTGACTTCCCTTCTGCTGGGCACAGCTGAAACCAGACCCGTCCCCCTCATGTCAAACCAGAGCAAAGAGAGATGAGGATTCAATGGGATTTCCATGCCTGGGGCATATTGATACCCCAGCAAGCTTACCCACAGAACAAGATCACGGCTGGCAGTAACACAAACTGCTCTCAAAGTCTTCATTCTACCATTGGCCTCTGCCGCGGCTGTCCTCAAAACAGCCGAATGTGCTGGCGGCTGAAGTGTGGCAGATGCTTGTCCATGAGGGAGACGATCAAGGCCCAGTGATTCGTTTCACACCTGAGAAGCCATTTGATGGGAACAAACTTCAGTTACTACCCAACCTGCATCCAGATCATGGGTGAAAGGCTCCGTGTCCCAGGCTTCTGGGGTATCCTGGGCAGGCACATTGGGGTTTGATAAAGATGAAAGCTGACTTTGGCAGAGCAAAATGCTTTGGCCCTGCAGCACGTGGACTGATTCCCGCTGTTAGCCGGAGAAGGGAGATTTGTCTATTTTGCTTTGATGATGTTGAAATATTATAATATACAGTCCAACACCTCTATTACAAACTAATTGGGGATTGAGGCGTTCCTACAATTGAACATCGCAAAATGACAGTAAGCTGGTGCATACATTGCAGTATGGTGCACGGCATCACTTTGTTCTTCTCCTTCAGACCATGCTAAAGCGATTTCTACTGCACTGAGGTATCAGAATGTTGAGGGATGTCAACATGATCCCCATCAACATCACTGTCCTTATGTGAATGTTTTTTCTATCTGGAAAAATTGTTTGTATAACTTGTTATTCATAAGACTAGAGTTTGTACAATCAAGGTTCTGATTATTATATTATAATTAATAATTGATACACAATTAGAAATTAAACAAAAAGATAAAGTCAAATCAAACTGATTTTCCGTTATCAAATGAGAAAGTCAAAACAATTCATTTTCCTGTTGAAAATGTCATCAAAATTGACACGTTCCCGCAAAGCATTTCAATTTCGACCCACTGCACTTTCCACCATTCTCAGTGGCTGCACATTTCAGGTCTGTCTACACTGCAAAGGGAATTGAGTCTGGGACCCTGTTACACACCACCATTCCAATCTGCGATGTAGACAGGACCTTAGTCATGCTGTCCAAGGTTTTCACCTGGTCCCAGGATACTGAAAAGTTCTTGTCAACACTGTGCATTGAAATTGTCTTGTCACTGGCAGAGGCTGCTTACAACAATTTGCCACACTTGGCAGGACGTCCATGTGCTGCCCTGTCCTACTACATGGGGTGAGCCCTGCCCACATTAATAGTTCCTTAAGATAGGGGCCAGGTTTGTACAAGGTGGGGCCCCAGAATCAGGGGCCGGAGCCCACATTGGGGATGTAAGGGGCAGAGCCTTCTATACTTGGGGGCCAGGGAAGGGGACTCCCCCAAGTAGGAGGCAAAATTGAAAATAAGGGCACAAGGGAAAGTCTGGTCCACGCAGACTGGATCAAACTGTCTCCAGCCCTGGAATGGGTGGGTGGGTGGGTAAGCGACTCCTCTCCTGCCCAGGTTCTGGTGTAAAGGTGTTTTGAGCCTGACTCCTTTAAAACAGCACCCATATTTCCCACCCACATCTCCAAGGGGATGCCCCATGCAGACA
Organism: Macrochelys suwanniensis; assembly: GCA_033296515.1. Lineage (NCBI taxonomy): Eukaryota > Metazoa > Chordata > Testudines > Chelydridae > Macrochelys > Macrochelys suwanniensis. Next base: position 13,691,438 of record CM065796.1, read on the forward strand.
GGAGTGACCTCCTATTGCTTCCTAACCCCTCCCTCCCCACCGCTGCCTCCTGGATCCGTTTGGGTGACAGAGCAGCAGGTACAGCAGTGTGCTCTTCCCTGGAAGGATCCCCTGGGGTGCCAGCAGCCCTGCCCAGCCCTGCATTGGGATTCTCTCCCCAAGAGCGCCGTGTGCTGGGATTCACAGAATGTGGTTCCATCTGTCTCCACGCCATGCCACGGCTGGGCTCTGGCCATGTATCCAAAGGAAACCCCTCTGGGTGTCAATCTGAAGGGCACCCTAGGGTGCAAGTGGGAGGGGGGAGTGAGGCTGGGGGAAAGGAGATACAATGCAATACATGGGTAGAACAAATGGGGGGATAATACAGGGAAACTGGAGTTTGGACATGGGGCAAGGATGGGTTCCAGGGCCTGGGGGGAGAGTAGGACAGAGGGGACAGATGGGGTGAGGCTCATACCCGAGTGGGGGACAAATGTGGTGGGGGGGACAAGGACGTGGAGGGCAGATGGAGGAGATAGGAAAAACAGGGAACAGGAAGCAGATCATAGGGGAGCATGACCTGGGGCAGATGGGGTGGGGGAAGACACAATGGGGCAGGACCTTGGGAGGTGGGAGGTCTAGGGAAGGGGGCAAACACTGGGAGTAGATGGAGTGGAGAAGAGGTCAGACCGTTGGGATCAGAGAAGGTGGGAGATAGATGTGGGGGGCAGGAACCCGGGTGGCAAATTGGATGAGATACAGGAAGGCTCTTTTCTGTGTGGTGCAGCTGACATGGGATGGTCAGAGGGCAAAAATGTGTCTGTGCTGGAAACCACTAGACTGAGGGAACATGCGGGTATGACAAAATGCTGATCGAAACTCTAAAAGGAAAATAAACAAAGATCAGAAAACTAAAGAAGCCACCTTGCTACGAGTCCCTAGCCAGAGCCTTCCCGCTCACAGACTCTCTCTGCAGCAAGATATGGAAAGCAGAGTCGAGCTGTACAATACAGAGCATCAGTGATCACAATCTGGAAAAAGAAAACGGGAGATATAAAACCCAGTGGAAACACAGAGATGAATGAATGATTGTTCTGCTAAGGTGGCAAAGAAGTGAGAGACAGAAAACTAAAGACAGTTTCTGCTCCCCTGTTCAAAGCAGCAGGGATGGTGGGATTGATTTCCTTATACTGTCCGTCACTCAGACTTTCCATGCAAATGGGAGCAAGTAAAACGCAGCCCAGAACTCAGGGAGAAAGGAAAGAGATGTCATCCTGCCAGCACAAAGCCCAGCACTGGGAGGTCAGCACGGTACCTGGGTCTGGCCGGCCTTTCCAGAACTGACTCAGCAATTCAGTACCTTGGGGCGTAGTGGCTGGGTGCAGAGCTCCTTGGACAAAGAGACACCCAGGGGCAAAGCAGGGAGAGAGAGAAAAGGGAAATTAAACACTATAAAGAAGAGATTTAACAGGGAACATAGGAGGAAAAGAAGAGGAACCCAGAGAAGCCCATGGGACCAGATCTGCAAGCTCCATGAATCCTGAGATTTTTCTAGGGCTGGAGTTTTCTTTCAATTTCATCTGGAGGCCCGAAAAACAATAAAGGATTATAAAGGAAATAGAGACAAGTGTTGTGTATGCTCTGGTTCTAAGGGTGAAAGCGGGGCTTTGAGGATCTGAGGGAGTTTGGCTGGCAGGGAACACATCAGAGAGAGGAGGGGCTTTAAGTGGGTCAAGAAGTTTGTCCAGGAGGGATTGGTGCAGAGGATTCCTGGTTGCATGGAGTTTTGTTTGGGCGGGGGGGGGGGTGGTCCTGCCAGCTGGGTTGGGGAAGTGGCAAAGTCTGCTAGTGTTCTGCTGAGCTTCTGCATCTCACAGCCACATTTGAGAATGTTCCTGTCCCACTACAATAAGAGTCGTCTTTTATCCCCACAAAGCTGTCAGATGGAGCCCGGAGGATGGACCCACAGCAAGTCCAAGACCACATACGGCAGAACAAATCCACTGACAATCCAACTGGAAGAGTGAAATTTGAACAAGCTGAAAACAGCAAAATTCCTATTGGACTTGGTAGCTCTGAGCCTCTTTGAATTCCCTCCACTCCATGTTCTCTCAAGCTGGTTGAGTCCAGACGATATTTGCCAAGTTTTTTTAATTTAACACACACAAAAATTACGCTGGTTTTGGTTCAAACCTAACTGGATGTTTGGTTTTCTTCTGGTTCAGTCCCTGAAGTGAAAAATCACTCTGCTCTAGCAAAATGCAGATTTTTTGGAGGCTTATCACTTGGTCAGATTTGAAAGGATTTTCACAGGGATGGTAAATGGCATATCCCTGGCATTAGAGCAGCCCCCACCCCTGCCAAATCTAAAGTCCCTGCTACAAACCATAGAGGCACTAGAGCTTCTCGACTACATGGTTGTAAGAATGTTTTTAACAAGGGCAAAAGATATATTTTCCCCTAACCATGCTCTCAATAAGAGCTGGGGCAGGTAGCCTGCATGGGAAATTTCAGCCCAAATAGTTGAAATTTAACAAATTACAAGCAACTAACAACAGGGTCTTGTAACTCGACATGTCAGGCGGCCTTAACTGTGAGTGTCACTATCAGCTCCATCTTTATGTACCTTATGCTCAGAAAAGATAAGTTAAAAGAACATTATTAAGTTGCAAAGTCAACCACTGCAAAGCTAGTAAATGCCAGAATTATGATTGCCTGTGCAATCTTAATCGGCTCCCTTGCGCATATGCATTATAATTAGAGATGGGCAAAATTATTTGTACACATTTATTGCTGAAAAATGCAGAGTGAGGTTGACCAAAACAACGGGTATATTTGGGTTAGTTTTGACCAATTGTTTTTGGTTGGAAAAAAAGAAAAAGTAATTCAGAAACGTCGGAACAGTTCTTTTCAACACTGCTGAGATGAAACATTTCAACTTTTCATTTCTGAAAGATGTTTTGTATCGGCATTTCATTCACTTTTATTTTCAAAACCATTTCAAAGTAATTTCAAAAGCTTGAATATGAAGCAAAACATTTTGTGTTGAACAAAACATTTCATTGGCCCTGAAACTAAATATTTTTAAGTTTTGCAGTTCTTCAAAAATATAGATTTGTTTGTTTGTTTGTTTTGGGCCAATCCCAACATTTTGTATTTTGTATTTTTGTTTTTTGTTTTGGCAATCAAACCAAAAAATCAGTTGTCCGTACAGATGTAATTATGATACAGTCTTTGATTACATTACTGGAGTATCTGAGCGCCTACCAATCATGCATTAATCAACGTGACTAATACCTGTCATGTATGGTTTGCTCTTTCTCTTTCTCTCATTCTCCCCCTAGGGGGAGAGTTGTATGTTGTGTGTGTGTGTGCAGTTGTGTGTTGTGTATGTGTGTGCAGTGGAGTGGTTTGTTTTGTTTTGGTAGGGTTTGCTTTGGGTTTTTTAATATGCACAGTAGTATGTTTGAGAAGGCAGGTCAGAGACAGAGACATTCACCTTGACCTTGGAGCGGGAGGTGAGGTTTGTGATGGCCGTTTCCTCCCGTGGGAGTTCATTGCACAGACTTGGAAAATGCCTTGCTCGGTTTGCGCACCACCAAAACCAAATAACGCTAACCCTGCTGTTGATTTACCCACTCTGAAGGTTTGCCGCCTCCTGTTGGCTTCCACCCTCTCTGATCTCCCCACAAGAGGCGGGTGAATGGCAGAGAATTCCCCTTCACACCACACACAGCCCAGCCATAAATTTCCCTTACATCCAGTAAAACACTGGCATCCAATTAAACCCATAATTCTATAAACCTGTCAGCAATCAAACACTTCTGAAAATCAAGAAAAACAAGTGCTTCAAATCAAATCAATACATGTGGGTAACATAGGATCTTTTGACACTGCATCTTTTGCTGCTGTGTCTGTTTTGTGCTTGAGATGGAAATAACAAATATTCCTTTTTCTTTATGTTTTTTTTTCTTTTAACCTAACCACAGCAAGCAGACTCCTGAATGCTGAAGACTGATCCATGATGACAGTGTAAGGGGAGGGGAGTAAGGAGAAGTTCAGCTCTATTGTAAAAATATACAGTTATAGCCTCTTAATTAGGCTGTGATGCCATCAGGTTTTGTTGCTAAGCAGAGTTTGACTGGGTCAGCGATTGTATGGGAGCCTTCCCCTCCCCCCACCCCCAACACACACACACACACACACACACAGGAAAACCCAGAGCATAGTAATAAACTATGTAATGATATACAACCACGGGCATCATTGTCCCCATTTAAAAATGGGGAAACTGAGGCACGAAAAAGGAAAGTGACTTACCCAAGGTCATGCAGCAGGTAGGGTTATTTGACTCCCAGTCAGGCGCCCTAGTCACTGGACAACTCTACTCCCTTGGCCCTCTTCCTTTTCAGCTGGTATTCAATTGATGCACCAGCCATGGGGGTGCCATTTTCAGGGCAGAACTAAAAAAAAAAGAGAGAGAGAGAGAGACCTTAATTTATTATCTGCAGTCCTTCAGCACCTGGAGGCCCCAGCCAAGATCAGGCCCGCCATTGTGCTAAGTGTACCTGTCCCCAAGAGCTGGCAATCTAAATAAACAGGACAGACAAATGGCAGGAGAGGAAGTGACTTGTCCCATATCAGGTCACCAGCAGAGCTGGGGTAGAAGCCAGATGCCTGATTCCCATTCCAGTGTTGGTCTCTCTGCTGCTGCATGGTTATGAAAGATTCATTGTCACTTTTCTTAAGAGTAATGGGGTTAACCCTGGCCAGATTTCTGCCACAGTGACTCTGTTTTGCTGACCTAAATCCCCCCCTCCCCACTGCCTGCCCTTGCAGTTGGATACAACATTCACTTCCTGTCCTAAACTGTTCAGAAGAGGTGGCACAGGTGGTTAAAACGGGAAATGTTTCACCTCAGGGGTGAACGCATGACGCTTGCGGGGTACCACTTCATTGAAATCAAAACTGTCCATGGAAACGTATCGATTTTGACAAAATTTGGTTTGGGGGAAAGAAATCCAACCAAAGTATTTTGATAGTGGAGAAGTTCAATCCCAACATTTTCAGAACAATCCATTTTGATGGACTGGAAGCTCATCTTTTCTTTTTTTTTTTCAAAAAATTTCATTTTGTGGGAATTTTCTAAATTTTAGTAGAACAAAAAGTGTTTGAAATCATGGAATTTCCCACTAAATGGAAATCCCATTTCCCACACAGGTCTTAAGGGTTCACTAAACCAGTAGCACTGTGGTTAATTAAATAAGTCACTTGTTTTGGACTCTAGAAACTGGGTTCTAGACTTACATCTGAGCTGCTAACCACAAGCCACTCTCTGTTTTCTCTTTCTATTTATAGTGTAAGCTCTTCACTAGGTATAGGTACAGCACCTAACACAATGAGGCCCAATCTCAGCTGTGTCTTACAGAGGCTACTTTAATACAAATAATATATAAATTGTTCCTTTGGTCTTGCGGCCAAGTGAAACCGTTTTTCTAAACCTGTCTCTCAGAACTGGGGGCAATGGGAGGGAATCTCATATACCCCCAGCTGGAGATGACCAGTTTGGGCTAGGCACTTTAGCGGAGGATAAGATGATAATAAGCACCCCCCCCCACACACACACACACACTGGTTGTAAAAACTTGCATTACAGACAATCTTAATAAAGAGGATCTACTTCAGCTGGTGCGTTTAATCCGCTTCAGACCCAGTGTTAGAGAGAGAGAGAGAGAGAAAAATATTCTGTCATTAAAACAGCCCTGTTTCCCTTCCTAGCTAATAGGATTACCCAAAAGTGTTTTAAATCGAAATCCCAAAGCCGGTTATTGGTTTTCAAATGAGACCGAGTCTTTCTTGTCTGTTTTGTTTTATTTTGTTTCTTAATCTTTGCACTGGGCATTGAGTCAAGCAAACAATTAAAACCCTCTTTCTGAGTTATAGAGGGCCCAACATCAGATACCAGTTCCACGGCCTGGCAGCTTTCTACTGGACAGCTCAGGCAAAAAAGTATCATTCTGTCACTTGCAGGCCCCAGAGTTCAAGCCACTGTTCGCAAGCGTTCCCTTAGGCACACAAATCCCATGGTGAGGAGGTGCCTGGTATAAAAACCCACACAGGCTTTTCTATTGCACTCATCACCATACGACCTAAGCACTTCACAAAGGCAAATGAATTTACCCTCATAGCACCCAGGTGAAACAGGGAAGCTGCATTATCCCCATTATTCAGACAGGGAATTGAGGCACCAAGACTGATTTATCCATGATCACCTGAGAAGCATGTGGGAAAGCTAGGATGAGACCCCTGAGGGGGAAAAGGAGGCAACCCTACATCTGTATATGGCCTGGGTGTGACTGATACTGGAATGCTGCATCCAGTTCTGGTGTTCACATTTTGCAGGGATGTTGAAAAATTGTAGATAGTGCAGAAAACCCACAAAAAATGTATTCAAGGGCTGGAGAAAATGCCATTCAGCAAAAGAGTTAAAGAGCTCAATCTGTCTAGCTTATCAAAAAGAAGATTGAGAGGGGACTTGATTACAGTGTGTAAGTACCATCATGGGGAGGAAATGCCAGGTACCAAAGGGCTATAGCAGAGAGAGGTGGAGCAAGAACTCGTGGCTGGGAGATGAAGCCAGACAAATTCAAATGAGAAATTAGGCACAATTTTGTAACAGTGCAGGTGATTAACCATTAGAACCAACTCCCAAGGGAAGTGGTGGATTCTACATCTCTTGAAGTCGTCACATGGAGCCTGGATGCCTTTCTGGAAGAGATGCTTTAGCCAATCACCAGTCTGTGGGCCCAGTGCAGAGGTAATGGTTGTTATTATTATCAGAGCACCTAGAAGCCCCAGTCATGCGTGAATTGTCATGGTTTGTGGTATACAGGAGATCAGACGGGGTGATAAAATGATCCCTTCTGGCCTTAATCCCTATGAATGTAAGGATCACCTGACTCCCAATCCAGTGCTTTAACCCTAAGGACATCTTTCCTAGGTACCTACTTGCAAGCTCAGACCTTGTCAATGCCCACCATATCCTGTTGAGTCGAATGCACTCCTGACCAGAGGTGGGCCCAAGCCATTACTTGCTGATGTGGCTCCCAACACCCCAAAGCTTGGGGAGGTGTTTTGATCCAGGTCCCTTGGAAAAAGAGAAGCCATTTGCAAAGCTCACCCACACACACACACACACACACACACACACACACGATTGAGGCAGTTTGGGCTGGGCTTTTTGCTTCAGGTTCAGTTCTAACCTGCCGTAGAAGCTGAGCTGCTCCAAGCCTCAGAATGACTTTCTCAGGAGCGCTTGTATCACGCTGTGGATTAGTGAGCACAAGCGAATGGCAAATAGGCAGTGGCAGAAGACACGGGCTTAGCACATAGGCTCACCATTCCTGGCACGGTTCTGCAAGGTGCTGAGCACTTCCCGAGAGTTTGCTCAGTGCCTTCAACTGCAGTCAGTGGGAATCTGAGAAGGAAGAGGCCCAGGCAAGATCCGGCCCTAAGGCAGAATGTAGCTCACCAATAACAGACACCAGAAGCAACGGTGCTGCTGTGTGCACACTGCCACTGCTGGAGACTTGCACTAATTTACAAGCTAGTGTAGATATTGCAAATCTGACCCAACCTCTACCCTATTCTCCCACCCTGTAAACCTCTGTAAGGCTAAGGAGTTTTCCATTCCCTACTTTATCTCTCTCATTGCAGCCTGCAGATGGATCTGATCTGCACTGGAGATAATGATAGAAAATTACAGTGTAATAAGATAATGGGATTTATTTATAGAATTTGCTTCCCCATCACGCCTACAAGATATATGTATACACACACATACACAGAGCTTTTTATATATACATATTATCATAAGTGCCTGGGTTTGTGGGGGTGAAATGCAACCTGAGAGAGCCAGCAATGGTCCTGAAATAGTGAGATATCACATGGAACAAGGCCGTGGCATTATATCACAAATAACAAATAATAATAAATATAATCACAGAAATGTAGGACTGGAAGGGACCGCAAGAGGTCATTGACTCCAGCCGTCTGTGTTGAGGCAGGACCAAGTAAACGTAGACCATCCCTGATATTTGTCCAACATGTTCTCATAAGCCTCCAGTGATGGGGATTTCACAGTCTCCCTAGGTAACCTGTTCCCTGATTAACTAGAAAGCTTTTCCGAATATCTAACCTAAATCTCCTTTGCTGTAAACTAAGCCAATTACTTCTTGTCCTGCCGCTAGTGGACATGGAGAACAATTGATCACCATCTTCTTTATAGCAACTCTTAACGTATTTGAAGACTATCAGGTCTTCTCTTCTCTAGACTAACCATGCCCAGTTCTTTTAACCTTTCCTCGTGTTTTCTAAATTTCGTAATAATAATATGCAATTAATAGCAATTAATATAAGCATATGTCCATGCTTCCTTTCATTCCTAAGGGTCCCAAAGCACTTTAAAAGCTTAAGTTGACATACAAACTGCCGCATATTTAGGGATTAGAACTGAAATGAAGCAACTGATTAACAGCCACATTGGACAGCAGCAGAGGGAATTTAGGGAGGTGGAATGTAACTAGTGTGTTGGCATGTGGTCAGGGCAGGAGGGCTAACATCCCAATTCTTATCAACGTTTTTCTCTTGAGGATTGTATTTTTGATTGAGCCAACGGTGTGTGCCTTGGTTGGTTTTTCAGTCATCGGAGGGTTTTCTGAAAACTAATTCAACTAAACTAGAAAGAACGAATGAAATAAATAACATAAAACCGAACTATACATAATTAACTACTGGGACAACCTACCGAGGGTCGTGGTGGGTTCTCCATCCCTTGCACTTGTTAAAACAAGGCTGGGTGTCTGTCTAGAAGAGATGCTGTAACTCAGACAGATGGTATGGGCTCCATCCAGAAAGTACTGGGTGAGGTTCTGTGCTTTAGAGGAAGTCAGACTGGTCATATCCTAATGGTCCCTTTTGGCCTTAACAGCTATGAATCTATGAAAGCGTATCTAAAGGCATGATGGAACAGTGGCAACATGACCTTGGGTTAGACCTCAAGGCAGTCAGATACCATGGTAAATGCATAGGAAGATAAAGTAAATATGTAATAAATAGCTAGTCTCTTTCCTCTGTCCATTTAAGATTCACATCTCCCAAGATGCCCATGAGACGGGAATCAACAATAACATCAAGAACAATACCCTAGCCATGCTCTCCCAGGGGCATTGCTATTGCTAGTGAGGTGGCCTAGCACGTGCCTGAGCAGCGTGGTGTGTGCTGGACACCTCCCCTGGGTGCTGGGGTGAGTCAGTCCATCCCCTGGGGCTGCAGAGCCACTCCACAGGGGCTGGCCCCATATTGGGGAGTGCTGGAGCACACACAGTGGGGATCCCTTGCCTGGCCCTCCCCAGCACTGCCCCGCTCATCATCAGAGAACCTCCCTGTGAAACTGGACTCGGCAGCTCTATGAGCTTCCCCAGGTCCAGCCCCTTCTCGCACAACAGAATCATAGCTCACTGCAGAGCCAGGGTACAGAGGCTGGACTGCCCCCCTTAAATATCCTCACCCCACTGGCACCCTCTGGAGCTTTCCTAAGTCCATGCATGAGTGAGCTGATGGAACGGGCACACTGCAGTGCGGGTAATCCCCTGCCCAGTGAAAGAGGCACACTGCAGTGTGGGTAATCCCCTGTCCAGTGGAACAAGCACACTGCAGCACAGGTGAGCCCCCTGCCCAGTGGAACGGGCACACTGCAGTGTGGGTGAGCCCCCTGCCCAGTGGAAGGGGCACACTGCGGTGCGGGTGAGCCCCCTGCCCAGTGGAAGGGGCACACTGCGGTGCGGGTGAGCCCCCTGCCCAGTGGAAGGGGCACACTGCGGTGCGGGTGAGCCCCCTGCCCAGTGGAAGGGGCACACTGCGGTGCGGGTGAGCCCCCTGCCCAGTGGAACGGGCACACTGCGGTGCGGGTGAGCCCCCTGCCCAGTGGAACGGGCACACTGCGGTGCGGGTGAACCCCCTGCCCAGTGGAACGGGCACACTGCGGTGTGGGTGAGCCCCCTGCCCCGTGGAACGGGCACACTGCAGTGTGGGTGGCTGGCAGTTCTGCTGCAATTAGACTCTGCACATTATTGTTATTCCTAATTTCTGTGGCACTTAAAATACAGAAATTAAAACTCAAAGCGAGAACAGAATCAATCTGTTAATCAAACACAAAGTGAAAAAACTCCAAATGCTCTGATAAGGAACAACCTGGCTTTGTGCCTTAATGAAGCCGGAGCTACTGGAACAGAACAGCGCGCTGATTAAAGTGGTAGCAATGCTGTTAAATCTATGTCTCCGTGAGATAGGGTAAGTTCCAGCTCTCCAGATCCTACAGCTCCCCTAATAATAACCAGTATACAACCGACTCTCCCAGCTATGAGTCACGTTATTCCAGGCCCAGTACAGCACCAAGAGCAGACAAGAAACACATTACACCTGGCAAGAGCACTTTAGACTGACTCTCTCTTACACCAATGTAATTCTGTGACTTCAGTGGTGTTACTCTGATGCACACTGCTGTAACTGAGAGCAGAATCGGAGCCAGCTATGTTGCATGGCTACATGGAGAAAACATGACCAAGATTGCCCGTTGCTGAAATTTGACTCATTTTGACAGTCGTTTGCAGGTGGGGCTGGGTTTTGCAAAAAATAAAAATAAAAAAAAAATCATGCACTCAACAGGCCAAGCTCTTTTGAAGATGCGGCTGCTTATTTTGGTGCCTAACTGGGGGCGGAGCTCTTATGAAAGTCTGGCCCCAATTGTAGGTTCCAAGCTCTTTTACAAAGGCTTGACATAGTCATTTACTAGGACATCGCATCTGGGGTTCACAATAACAGGGTTCTGTTCCCAGCTCTGCTACTGACACTCTCAGTGACCATGGATGAGTCACTGCACTGTTCCCTGCCTCAGTTTCCCCATGTGTAAAATGGGGTTAATGGCACTGCCCTACTTTCATAAAGCACTCTGAGCTCTCTGTTGCTGCAGGTGGGTCTTCTCAATCTATCATAGGGCCATCTTCACCATCATCAGATACTCTGTTCCCTGGCACTTCATTAAGATGTACTTGTACAGCACCTAACACAATGGTGTCAAGAGGCCACTCTAGCTATATGCAAACTAGGCAGCTGTCTTGGGTGGCAGATTTGGCCTGGCCATCCCTCCATCTTGACAGAGGGGTGGCCAGGCCAAATTTGAGTGGTATTGAAACTTTGTGCGCCTGGTTGTGACACCACTTGCTCAAAGTTTGTCCTGGCCACCCACCTGTCATGACGGAGGGCGGGCAGAACAAATCTGCCACCCTACGGCTAGGAGGAGAGGGGGCAGCACTGAAGTTTTGCCTAGGGCAGCAGATTGTCTTGAGCAGCCTCCGATGGGGTCCTGTGGGTGGGGTTCCTAGGTGCTATCACAATACAAATTTGCAAGAAGATGGATTTTTCATGGCAGAGTCCTAGCATAGTTTCTCGTGAATAATACATCTTGACACCTCAGAAAGGACGTGAGCAGGGACTCTGGGGACACCACACTAGCAGTCAGGACCCCTGTATTAAACACACCACCTCCAACCATGGGAAAGGAAACAAAGGCCTCTCTCCTGTCCTCTGAGCAGAGGTGCAATTATTCTCACACGCGTGCTTCTTCGCAGAGCGAGCTGTGCTCGGGGAGATCAAAGCCATCCTTGCTCACCTCTGATCAGGCAAGCAGAGCAAAGCTTCCTTTAAGGTGCAGAGAAATAAAGGGAGATCAAAAATAAAATAAAATCAAGTGGGGGCTTTGAGCTGGGGAAAGCTCCCCATGAAGGGGGAAGTCCTGGGCTGATTCCCCTTCAACAACACATCACCTATCACTTCCTTTCCTTCACCTGTGCAGCCAGATCTCCTGCTTCCATGTCTGCTGGGCAATGAGATACCTAATAGCTTCCCCTAGTGGAGGGTGATTGCAGCCCATGTGGCATATGGGCTGTTGGTGGTGGGCCCTTGTAGCGCAGTGTGCCCGTGAGACAGTAACAGCAACTGTAAACCCATGTTTACACTGCAGTGTGGAGGCTCAGGTGCAGGCCTGAAAACACTAAATGTATGTCTCCACAGCAAAAAAAAAGATTAATCCCACGGCACCGAGTCTCAGAGCCCAGGTCATGTGTCTTGGGCTTGTGGGGCTAAAAATCAGAGTGTAGACACTGAGCATGGGCTGGAACCCGAGCTCCGAGACCCTGGATTCCAGAGCCTAGCCTCCAGCCCATGCGCAAACGTCTACACGGCTATTTTTAGCCCCGTAGCCCAAGCCCTGCAAGCCTGAATCCGTTGACTTGGTCTCTCGTGGCTGCAAGGTGTTTGGTTCTGTTTTTTTGCTCTGTTGGCATAGCCTGAGTCCACTAGCTCAACTCCCACAGTCCCAGGTTTACAACACAGTGTAGACATAGCCTTAATCTACCTGGTAATTCAGCTCCATGTTTGTAAAACGAGGCTAATACTTAACAGGGGGTGAGGGAGAGAAGCAAAGCTATTAGTGAGTGGGAGGTGCTCCCATACCCCAATAATGAGCTGCACCTCCAGACAGAGAAGTCCCTTTGGTACCTCTGCAAAACTGCTGAAGTGAGATTGCTGGGAGCAGCGTCTGTTTATATACAACCTTCTTCATGCATTATTTTTCTTTCCATTCCCCCTCGCACGTGCTGCGACCATTCCACTTACAAGCAATAATGAATTAATTAAAGAATTGATAGGGTGTAAGCGCTTCTCTCCGATTTCTCTCCTTTGGTGAGGCTCGCATGGCCCGCGTATGCAGGGAAGGCGAGGTAGCTCTCCTGGCAAAGGCTCCTTCTCCCTTAGAATTTAGTTATGATCTATATTCAAATGACAGTTTAATGAGCTTTTTCCTATTTCCAGAAACCTTATCACATCATTAAAGCATAGAAATGAATAATACATCTAGCAGCTGGATTAAGCTGAACTCCAGACCTGATGCATCTTCAAAAGGAGGAGAGAAGAGAAGGGGGAGTAGGGGAAAGAAAAATTGGATGAAGGGGGTAACGGAGGATGGAGGGGAAAGGCTGGTACATTTGCTCTGGTTTCTAGCACGCTCTAGGTCTGATTCTCAGTTACGCTCGGGGCCATTTACACCTCTGAGGCAGCCTAAGGAGTTGACCCCACCAGGGAATAACCCCTGTGCCAGGGGCCTCCCACCCAGGCACAGTGTTGGTATAAGGACTCTATGCCTGCCCTGGATCCAGGCCCACGGAGGAAGGGGCATGTTGGGGGCAGGGACTAGGAGGGAGGGGTCATGGCTAGAATGCACTGCCCTCTGACTAGTCTGTGGTTCCCAGGGGATGATGGGAAGCAAAGCACATATTAGAGAAGCCCTGAAGTTCCAGGCTCCAGGGAGAACAAGGGCTAAAGACTTCTTGATCCCTCCCCAAGTGCAGGTATGCAGTAACTGAGAGTCAGACTCTCCGTCTGGAACTTCCACAGTGTGTCCCCGTTTCCCTCTAGTGGCTGGCCCACATGGAGGATAAAAGCCTTCTACTGCTGCTAGCTAATGGAGTTACCCCTTTAGCTCAAGTACTAGAGGTCTGTGCCTTGGCACTGAAATCCCATGCTGGGCCAGGGAGGACCGTAAATAGAGTGGTCAGGAATTTTCCATCAGAACGATTTTCCAGTGGAAAATGTACTTTCCCACAAAATTGAAATTCTCTTAGTTTGATGAGAATTTCGGAATTTCTATTGGGAAAATTGAAATGAAATATTCATTTTGGCCCAGCTTGACCTGAATTAGAATATTTGGGGTTTTGAACCAACCTGAAATATTTTGTTTCTAATCAATTCAACACAACATGAAATTGCATTTTCCTATCATGGTGCATTGCCTTGTGGGAGTTGCAGTTCTAGTCCCATTCTCTTCTATGGGCCAGGCACCAGGCACCCAGGTGAACTACATCTCCCTTAAGCCAATGTACTTGATTTCATGCTGACAGATGTGTGGTGCACCATGGGAGTCACATGCTTTAGTGCTCATTATGGGAAATGTAGTTTGGCCTGGGCGACTGATCCATTGAGAAGAATAGGGGGCATAAGGCTCTCAAACTACAACTCCTATAGGGCAATATAAGGAAATGCAGTTTAAGGCTGAAATAACTTGAAACAAAGTTTTAACAAACTAGAACAGAACATTTCAGCTTTGATCGAAAATGTTTTTGATAAAAAAAAAAAGTTTCGACATTTCCAAATTGAAATTTTGGGGAATTTCGGTTCTGCAGAAAATTTGGAAATTTCAACTTTTCGTCCCATTTTGTGACAAAACCAAATTTCCTGCAGGAAGGAAATTCCAGATTTTACTCAGCTCTAGTCATAAGACAAGCACTTGCACCAGTGCACAGCACAGCCTGATCTTCCTCTGTACCCTATTATCTTCATTAGCCACTTCTTTGTCCCTCCCCGCTGTCAGTGTAAGAACCCCCTGGCTCTGCAGCTCTCGCCACCTTCTACAGCCTCCCTGTTCTCTCTCCACCTCTTCAACTCGTCGCTTCATTTCAAACCACCGCTGGAGAGGGATATTTCCCTTCTTGGCATGTGCCTCTTCATTTCTCTCACTTTCTGGTCTGGCCTTTACTATTTATTGTTTGTATTCTCACAGCACCTAGGAGCTCTAATCATGGACCAGGACCCCACTGTGCTAGGCGCTGTACAAACACAGAACAAAAAGACACTCCCTGACACACACAGCTCACAACCTATGTGTAAGACAAGAGACAACAGATGGGGGAGCCCAAGTGAATAATGAGACAGTACTGGCCAGCCCGATGGGCAGCAGTCTCACCACACCAGCAGGCTAGACATAGCCATGATGCCTACAAAACACCTGGCAAAGGAAAGTTTTGAGGAGGGATGTGAAGGAGGATAATGAGGTAGCTTTGTGGATGTATCCAGTGGGTTCCTCCCAAACACGAGGGCCATGAAACTGGTGGGCAATGAAAGCTGGCAACATGGTCTGATGAGAAGCAAGAGTCAACAGCTCGGTAGCGAATGAGAGCTGGGTGGGGATTGACCATGAAGGGCCTTGAAAGTGAGGACAAGTGGCTCCCGTTGGGGGCGACAGAGAAGAGGGCACCAGTGGAGGGATTCAAAGAGAGGGGTGACATGGTCAAAGCGCCAGGCTAGGAAAATTATCTCTGCAGCAGCATTCAGAAGGGATACGAGTGGGGCAAGATTGCATTTGTGAAGGCCGGAGAGCAGGTGGTTGCACTGATTGAGACATGAGATGAGGAGAGCTTGGGGGAACATCATGTGCAAAACTTAAAGTTGCCTGTAGCTAAGTCTCTAAGGCATTTGGGGAAACAACTGATAGGTCAGACACTCATCAGAGCTAGGCGGGGCTGGGTTTGCGGGGGGGGGGGGTAGTGTACATAGCTCCCTGTTTTACATATACAGGCTAGTCACATTTTCAAGTCCGCCAAGCACTTTTCTCTCGCAAAACCAGAGATGCTGCCAAAATGAGCTCCTGCTATCAGGATTGTATCAGCTCACCCTGGTGCTCCCTGGACTTCAGCTGGAAGCTCCTCTCCTTACTTAACCCATTGGAAATGGACTGATTTTAAGTGTTCATGGGGGCACCAATCTGAGGAGTCCCTGTTGCTTAGCAATTCTATAGCACTTTCCAATCAGAGATCTCAAAGAGTTTTATGAAGGTAGGTGAGTATTAATATTCGTGCCTCAGTTTCTCCATTTGAAAATAAGGAGTTGGTGACCGATCTAGGAACAGAATCCAGTCATCCTGATTGTGGCTCATGCTCTGGTCCAGTTCCTTTTAAGCTGCTTGTATCATTATTCTACTTATGTTCCTCATTCAGAGTCTCTGTCCTGGCATGTGGGCCTCAGCAGGGTGAGAGATTTGCAGTCCCTGCAACCTGCCTTGATGGATAATAAAAGGCTGAATTTCTGCCTGGGATGATTCTCTAAATGGCATCAACACCAACCGTGAACAAGCTGCTCTCTGGACTGACTCCTGGGGAACAGCCACAGAAGAACGTGTTCGTTTTTGCTTGTTGTTTTTCCCCATTGTGGTGGGAGGCAGGGTAGGGAGCCTGACAAGAAAACCTAGCACAAACAGACAAGGCACTGAGAACATGCACTCTGCACTATCTCGGCGGCCAGCGTTCTCAGGTGCTTTCCACAGCTTGGCCCACTGCAGCACCTGCTAGCCAATTGACCATGCAGTCCAAGTGCTGAGATTGCAGCATCTTTAGGACAGGATGCCTCTTACTTTATATTTGTCAAGTGGCCTATACATTTCCAGTGCTCTAACAATACATACTAAGGGTAACAATCCCCTACTAAGGCGCCTCAACAGGAATTGAACCCCAAGCCCTGCAGCACTTGATCCAAAGTTCGTTGACGCTAATGGAAAACCTCCCAATAGGTTTTGGATCAGGTCCTAAAACCATTAGCTTCTACCACTAGAACTAAAGGAGTAATGCCATTAGCTATCAGTAGTAGTAGGCTCTTATACTCAATGTGAACCAACCAGTAAAGGGAGATATGACACATTTTGCAAGTGTGTTCCATTGGCGTATAATAAATCCTGCACGTGAGTACAAACTAGACAGACATTGTATTGCCTATGTTTATAGATAGATAGATAGATAGATAGATAGATAGATAGATAGATAGATAGATAGATAGATAGATAGATAATGCCCACACATAAAGTTCCATTAGCACTGAGAGATATGGAGCAAAAGCTGAAGTCAACGAGTTGATAAAAATAGATTATACTGAGCAAATCTGGGCCCCACGCTACAAGAAGGATGTGGATAAATTGGAAAGAGTCCAACGGAGGGCAACAAAAATGATTAGGGGGCTCGAGCACATGACTTATGAGGAGAGGCTGAGGGAACTGGGATTGTTTAGCCTGCAGAAGAGAAGAATGAGGGGGGATTTGATAGCTGCTTTCAACTACCTGAAAGGGGGTTCCAAAGAGGATGGATCTAGACTGTTCTCAGTGGTAGAAGATGACAGAACAAGGAGTAATGGTCTCAAGTTGCAGAGGGGGAGGTTTAGGTTGGATATTAGGAAAAACTTTTTCACTAGTAGGGTGGTGAAGCACTGGAATGGGTTACCTAGGGAGGTGGTGGAATCTCCTTCCTTAGAGGTTTTTAAGGTCAGGCTTGACAAAGCCCTGGCTGGGATGATCTAATTGGGTTTGGTCCTGCTTTGAGCAGGGGGTTGGACTAGATGACCTCCTGAGGTCCCTTCCAACCCTGAGATTCTATGATTCTATGATTCTATGAAATCCACGTGCCAACTGACTGGGTTAATAGGCATTAATACAACTAAACAAGTTATGGTATGTCTAGACCTAAAGATCTGAAATGCCCAACAGATATGAGAACTACCCCGTGAGAGCAGATGAGGAGGTTATGTCTGGACTTCAAACTGCAAGAGTATTTTCAATGTTGGGTGCAAGCTAAGAGTTTTGGCAGGTTCAGTACAGAGTGTGCACATTGTACCATTAATTCCCCGTTGGTAGGGTTCTCTTTGGGATTACCTCCGCCCCTGAGAGGCTCCAAAGCATCACATCCCAAGTCACTGAGGATCTGGACTGAGTGGATGTAACTGTTAATGAGCTGGTGACTTGGGGTACAATTAGCCAGCAACACTTGGAGGGACTGTGTAATGTTCTACACCATGCCAAAGAAAAGAGCCTTAAATGGAAGAGGAACAAAGGCCAGGTCAGGATGAATAAAGTTAGTTTAGCAGGTCACTCTGTATGCGCCTCCTTGAAAACTAACCGACTCATTAAACTTCATGTCTGTGAAAAGCAAGGGGACACAGTAGGTCAGAGCCTGAGTTCCTCACCTCCAGAGACCTCAGTTCAAATCATGGCTAGGTCCTCAGCCTACATCTTCATATATGTTTGTTTGTGTCACAAAAACACCCTATAATTCTGCCTGATTGGCAGCTGTTGGTGAAGGGGTACAGGGCTATAACAGCAAGGCTGTTTCAGGTCAGGTTTGAAGTGCATTAGAAGAGCTGGAAGGAGGGGGGATGCCAATGGAATAGTAGGGGGTGCTGTAGATCAGAATTGAGGTACATTAGCCGAACTATGTATGGGAAGATACCTTCTCGCCCAGTTGTTTTACTCAGTAATGGCCTTGCCCTGGGCATCTATACAGGGGTGGCCTGAGAAGGGTTAACTGTCAGGTCTGGTAGTCTGATTTCTCTCCAGATAATTTGTCGGGGGCGGGGGGGGGAGAAGGGGGGGTGTTTGTGTGGCCTGCAGTCTGCAGTGAACATTAAGGTCAGGCAATGTATGGGACCTGTAACAATCAGATACTTCTTCCCTTGTTCATGCACTCTAACCCCTACCCTGATGAGATCTTTTGAGATTTCCTCTATTATGTGCACTCAGTCCTGAAGCCTCTTCAATTTTATGTCCTATCAGCTTCTTTCCCCGACTATCCTCCTTCCTTACACACACGCAACACAGTAATAATTGTATCAAGTGACTGGAGCATAGATTGTCTCCAAACAACTAGGCCCGGTGAGTGAACTCCAGAAACAAGCCCTTTCCTTTCCTGGCCAGATTGCCCCTGACGTGCTGCTCCTCGATGTATCTGTGAATTCTGTGTATTAATTAAAGCAGCCAGGCACTGTTTCCCACCATCACCACCACTGGCCTGCAGTCTCTCCACTACTGCTGCTCATTCCTTCAGCACCCTGTCCCAGCCAGCACCTACTCTGTGTTTCACCGATGGATGGGAGAATGATGGGGAATTGTTAGCAGCGCCCGTGCTCATGGTCAAACACATGCAAGAACCATGTTGAGAGGGGACAGAACCTAAGACCACGGGCCTGACTCAAAGTCCTTTAAAGCCAGAGTCCCATTGAGAGACTTGGGATCAGGCCTCCAAACACAAGCTGCTACCACTTGAATGAGTCACTGACAGGTAGTTGTAGTCACTGGGGTCAGCTACTAGAGGGGGACATGTCCGAAGGCATTATCCAGTCAGTTACCACCGCATCTGAGCGCCTCAGTCTTTAATGTACTTACCCTCACAGCACCCCTGTGAGGTAGGGCAGCACTATTATCCCCATTGTACAGATGGGGAACTGAGGCACAGAAAGGCGAAGTGACTGACCTCGGATGTCTCTAGCAGAGCTGGGAATTGAACCTGTATCTCTGAATCTCAGGTTAGTTCCTTAGCTACTGTAACAGCCTCCCGCTAAACCAGCGTGTCATATTAACACAGCATAGATTGACTTCAAGAGTTCAACAAAACGCCAGCACCAGTCCTATGCCCCATTTTCCTCCCCATAGGCCACCATGGCACCTAGTTGGTATCTAGGCCTTGGGCTGGCCCTCTGCCTGGGGTGACTTTCACCCTAGGTGCAGATGTAGTCACAAAAGCCCTGCTGTAACAGGGACACTCATACGCTGGTGTGAAAGCAGTTCCCAGGGGTTGCAGTTGGATTATGGGTGGAGTGAAATACTGCTCAGCATGCGTAAGGGTGGGATAATCTGGCTCTTAATGATACTGTCCGATGTCAGCTGTTTTTGCAAGTTGAAAAGTCATGGGGCAGATTCATTCTTGGTGTAACTCCATTTTGTTTTAGTTACATCATGAATGAATGTGGTCCGGATGTATTTTTCTAATTGCTACAGCGGCCACTTCCACTAGAGTTTGATTTGAATACCTATGGATATTCTGTATAGGATCCCACCACAAATTCCCTCCCCCACCGCTGCTTAATTCAGACTAAAGCATCCTAATTTCAGCTCTAACAGACTTTATATGCTGTGAACTGGGCAAAGATGGGGAGAGATAACACACATTCATGATTTAGCCTTAGATGGAGTTTACCACCAGCTTTGGGCTGCATTCCCAAGCAACCCGACTCCAAGAAGACCCCGTCCCGGCGTGCCGGGGGCCGCTACCGGCCTCACACCGTCCACGGGCTGTGCCTCGATCAGAAGGACTTGGGCCCCCACCCCTTAACGGTTTCACGCCCTCTTGAAGTTATGCCATGTGGCTCTCTGTCTCCCTCTAGTGGCTGGACTACATAGAGGTTTCCAAGTCAGCTACATTTTTGACCTCAGCTCAGCAGATAGAGAGGCTCATTGTCTTAGAGCTCATTGTCTTACACACCAGTGAGTTATACTAGTACTCTCATCCTCTGTAAGGAAACAGTGAATATTTTTAACGAAATGTCATTACAATTTTTGCAATTTAATTCTGGGGCCATTTCGCAGCCAGGAAAAAAAGGGGGTGTTTTGTAAAATTGGAAAATGGTAGTTTCGCATTGGAACGTGCAAAATGTCACGGTTTTGTGTGACAATCTTCAATGGAACAACATTTAAACATTTTAAATTTGAAACGTGTGCCTGATTGGCTGAAAAGTAGGACCATTCTGGAGTGAAATAACAATCAGACTTTGCCCAATCCAGCCAGCCTTCCTGCAGTTTCACATGGGCATCGCTCCCTGGTCCTGCTCCGTATCCTTGTCTCTGGCCTGCTCCTGCTCCATTACTGTGTCCCACCTCAATATGTAATCTCCACTGAGATGTCAAAGCCTGTTTCCACATGACCTAACCCCGCCTGCTCTATGCCCTTCACCGCATCACTGTGGGGACATTTTCTGCTGTTTACCCATAATCCAGACCTCACCCAGGCACTTATGACTCACACCCCCCCCACCCCACCACACACACCCATCATCATTCAGCAGCATCTTCTTTCTAGGACCACTGGGAGGCAGTGTGGTTTAGTGGCTAGAGCAGCGGAGACTAAAACACAGGACACCTACATTTTATTCTAGGCGCTGTCACTAGCCTTGGAGAGATCGCAGAGTGCCTCAGTTTCCCCATATTTGAAATGGAGCTAATAGTACTTGCTGACTTAGTAAAGCACCTGGAGACTGTTGTATGAAAAGAACCAGGTGTTACTGCTGTATCTATCTATCAGTCCATCTAGATACACATCTGGCCCTCATCACCATGGTGTTGGAGAAACTTCTTTTTTATTCTTCTCCATGTGCTGCTGCCCTGAATGTACGAGCAGAGACTTGACCTTAGAGAACATCTAAAGGCCACTTTCATCAGAGAGATGATGGAGAGATTTTTTTAAAAAACCTAATCAATGGCATTTCCAGCCCTCTGCATCCTAGAGCGGAGAAATAGGATCTGAGCCAGTGTCCCCTGAAATGGCTTCCCCTCAGCTCCCTTGGGCTCTGGATGAGGCCCGGAACGATTCTTTCATTTCATTCCCATGTTGCTGACAGCAATCCGACATGTGTGAAGCACTGGGGTTTGATTTGGGGTTTTTTTCTGGTAAATACAGAGCGTCAGTCTTAGAAGGCAGCGAGCAAAGCTCAAAAGGATTTGTACATTATGGCTGGAGCAGATAAATGTCCGCAAGCTCAGTGGCTGTATTCAACACTTATCCCAATGTACTCACATTGCTTCAGGCAAGGAATCTGACTGGATATCTCCCCAGAACAGGCTGTGCCTTGACATTTCCAAGGCTTCCTAGTTGCACAATTACACACACACACACACACAAGCCCCTAGCCCTAACACCCCACTGCAGAACAGAAGTCCCAAGCCCTCCCCCCCAACTCAGTCTGGTAGGTGGAGAATGGGAGTGTGTGTGGGGGGGCTCCATGAGCCACCCTTTAACTGTAATATAGCTGCATGGGGCTCACGAGCCGAGGTTTGGCCACCCCACCCCTGATATATAGGTGTGACATTCTATACCTTGGGAGAGCGTCCTGTAACCCCCATATTCCTCATTTTTTATATAACCGTGATCTTACATAGAAAGCATGCCTTGTAAGGTATCAGGGGAAAGGTTATGATATAGGATATCATGGATATACGTTGACAGGGAACTACAAGGAAGCAAGGACAGTGGTCTCAGCACACCAGCAGCCTAGCTGTTGTCAAGTTTTTCGTAGGCATCGCAGCAAAGTTCTAAGGCAGGAAATGAAGGAGGATTATGAGGGAGCTTTGTGGACGTTGCTGGGGTAGAGTTGCCGACTTTCTACTCGCACCACCAAACACCTGTGCTCTGCCCCCTGCTTTGCCCCTCTTCTGAGGCCCCACCCCCCGCTCACTCCACACACACACCCCATCACTCGCTCTCCCCACCCTCACTCACTCATTTTCACCAGGTTGGCTCAGGGGGTTGGGGTGTGGGAGGGGGTGAGGTATCTGGCTGGGGGTACAGGCTCTGGGGTGGGGCCAGGGATGAGAGGCTTGGGGTACAGGATGCGTATGTTTGGGGTCCTGGAGTATGTTCCATCATCTCACCAGTAATCTCAGGGCCAAGGAATGTGGTTTCCTCTGTGAACATCTGCACTGGAGTTTTTCCCTGGCTTAATCCAGGCTGATGCACTAGATGTGACAGGGTGGGAGACAGCAACTCCATGGACGGGACCAAATCTTGGTGTGATAGGCTGGGCAATTTTGAGGTCGCATTTGGGTGATTTCAAAGACCTGTTCTGCTCAAAAATCCTTCCACTGATGGTAGTGTTCAGTCTGCAAGTTTTTCAAGAGTCTATAGCTGTCCGGTTAGTTTATGAAAGTTGAATATGGCTAGACCCCAGGTCAAGGCTTATCCTTAACCACTCCCTGCTGCAATCAGCTTGTCTCTGTTCTTCAGGGCCAGCTCCAGGCACCAGCAAAGGAAGCAGGTGCTTGGGGCGGCGCATCTGAAGGGGCGGCATTCTGGCCATTCCTGGGGCGGCACATTTCAAGGGCCGTTTTGTTTTGTTTTTTTTTTGCTTCGGCAGCTCTGGCAGCAGCTTTTTTTTTTCCTTTTGCTTCGGCGGCTTGGTGCGGCAAAGAAGCTAGAGCCGGCCCTGCTGGTCTTGTGGGACTTTGTGGGCAGAAGCAGTCTGCAGTCTGTCTTTTTCCCACTGACTCTGTTGTGAGAGGCAGCTAACCCTGGGAAACACTGGCCTCCTCCTCGTTGCTGCCCCTTCCTGTGACAAACTCTCTGCAGGTATGCCCACTGAGTACTGGCTGAGCCCAGAGGAGCTCATTAGCCTTCTCGTGTTTGGGAGGGTGTACCCCATCCCGTCAGACCCTGTGCAATCAATGGCAAAACTCCCACTGACTGCTGCGACCAGCATCTGTGAGTCTCTCTCCTCCTGGCTGCCCCTCTCTGGTCCATCCTTCTCATTCTCCCTTCCTGATTCTCATTCTCTTTCTTTCTGTGCCATCCTGAAGCAACCTAGAGGAAAGAATAGAGTCACCAGCCCATTATTGCCCCTGGCTGGGTCCTGGCCACTTTCCACTGCATCACTAAAGAGATTCCAAAGCTAGTGCAGCCAGCCTTGGTGCAGGCAATCCCAGTGGCATTGAGCCAGAGTAGCTACTCATACACCATCCCTTTCCTTGCAGCCAGCAGAGAGGGCATGGCCAGGCTTCCTTGAGGCCTGCCAGGTCCTGGCTGACACAACAGCCTTCCGGCTGCTCTCAGCCAGTAGAGAACAAGATTGTGAAAACAAAAAACAAACAAAAAAAGTGGTTTAAAGCAACCTCTGCAACATACACTGGTGTGGAGCTGAGCTCCAGTCCTTTCTTTTCCTAATGCAAGTGACTAGATACGAAAGAAAAGAAAGAAAGATCTTGCTTATTAAAATTAAAGCTCATTTAAAATGAAAAAAGAGAAAGAGAGCGAGATACCAAAACAAAATGTCTTTGGTTTAAGATAGGAAACATAATCTCCCCAAGGGGAAAATAAGCAATTAATACTGGAAAGACTTCAGAGCAGTGGTGTCGAGGTCTTTTTGCTAATACGGCTTCTGCCGAAGCATGATTACAACCTCAGAGGAGCGAGGATATGAACAATCAGAAGGATGCATCAGGCGTTTGCCGTGGCATGGCTTGTGGAGACATAACTTGGAGGCACTTTCTATCTACCCACCTACCCCCACCCCGCCTTTTCTACCAGGCAAACTCTATTCTAATTGCTATCTTAAATTAATTAGGATAGCGATCACATGGAATTCATTAATAAACAAGGAGCCCTTCCTAAGATCAAGAAAAAGAGAAAGAGCAGAGGCATTGTTGGAACAATAGCAGGCCTGGCAAACAATGTACCCTATGGCTGGCATGCATTGGCATTCCAGTCAAGGGCACTGTGGATGTGAAAGGAGCAAGATTCCCCTGTGCACTGTAGGGGTTGGGATTTTTTTATGAATAAATTGTGCTTGCCAAAATTGGCCGCTTTGTGTTTGTGGACATTGATTTATTTTTCTCTGATTCTTTTTGATTGTTATATTTTGGATGGTGCTTACTGATGTGAAAAAAGCCATCTAGTATTGCTGATAAATCTGGAGATAACTGCAGAGGTCAGGGAAGAAATAGGGGAAAGAGAAGAGAGGAGGAAAAAAGTTTCTCGCGGCTTCCCTCTCCCAGCACCATATTCCACCCCCAGGCTGGGGCAGGGGAAAATGAGTAGTGCAGATTGTGTAATTAGATGGATTTCCCCTCAGGGCATCAGGGGGATGACTTCACTGTATTTCCTCGTTATTTTTTCTCAGTCATTTTAATTTGTGTTCTCTTTGAGGCTTCCTTCCCCCCTTCTTCTCTCGTGGCCTGTGTGTTCAGCTGAGTAATGGATGACATTGCGAGAAAATGGGACTTTTCCTTGTCCAGCCCACTAAACACATCCAAGGTCAAACATGATGGGAGATGGTTTTCTCAAGGTGAGGTAGGGAGGGGAAAAAACCTATTTCTCTTATCACAGCTTTTCCATTTTTAATACTCTGCTGTATTCAAATCACGAGCCAAGTACAGAATCATTCTTTTTTTAAAAAAAATGATGATGGAAGAGTCACTCCCCTGGGGACCAGCCAAAAATAATTGCTTAGTAGCAGAGGTGGCCATTTAAGTAAAGGTTGAACAAAGTTGTATTGGGGAGAACTCCAGGGGATGTGCAAGACAGATAGGGTCTTCTGATGTAGAGACAGGGCTAAAAAAAGGGTGCAATGGGTTTGGATTGTAGCAAATCCTTATCAAGTAGTTTTGAGTTTTGCAAAACCAAAACTACAAGCATTCCCCACCAGACACTGGGACTAGAGCTGTTCAAATAACCGATTTTTCAGTTCACTGAGAGTTCTGAAAAAAATTAAAACAAATAACTGTTTTGGGACAATCCAAAATGATTGGGTTGTTGTTGTTTTTTTAATTGTCGGCAAACCAAAAAGTAAAAAACAACAACAATCATTTCAGGTTGAAAGAAATGTTTTGTTTGACTCCAACCAAAAGTGTAGTTTTGATGTCAAGCATTTTAAACTTTTTACAAAATAAAACGGAAAGAAACTTTGAAATTAAAAGTCATTTAGAACTGAAAAAAAATCAAACCCCTTCATTCTGAAAATGTTAAAACAAATCATTTCAAATTTGGAATTTTTTTTTTAACTCAAGCAACTCAATGAAATCAACACAAATTCATGATAATGATTGGTGTGTTGAATCTTGATTTTTTTTCACAGAAGAAGGTTTTGCCCAAAGTTTGCCCAGCTCCAATTGCAATGTCAAAGTGTTCCAATGTCTGGCAGGGGTTAGAAAGGTGTTAGGATAATGGTTTCAGAGCTGGGCCCATCAAGAGATGGTCAAACTCAAGATGATGGTTTTGGTTTTGCAACAATTTGTTGCTTGGTATTTTGTTTCTGGAAAGCTCAGTAAGGGGGCCTGATTCTTCTCTACAGCAGTGTCATGACATTAATGTCATGGATTTGCTGCTGACTTCCATCAGGTTAGTGAGAGGAGAATCAGGAAAAGGTTGGATCTATTTCCCATTATTATTGGAACCCATGGTTCTGGGAAGCTAGAAAAATGATCCCTGCTTCAGGACAAGTTTTACACCATTTTTCCCATTCTGGTGGGATGGCTATTGGTTATATTTTGCATTGCTTGGCATGGACTGGAGCATTTCACTTTTGGAGGGATGATATTGAGGCATCACGCTTTAACTAGGTCACAATGGATTGAGACTGGAATAAGATATAAAGCCATTTTAAGCATCGGTTAATTATACCAAAGAGTCAATGCTTTGGGTTTAGCTCCAAAGCTGGATTTAATCAAATAAATCTAGAAGATCTTCCAAAATTCAAATCCATTTGGAAAAAAAAAAAAACATGACAGAAAGGACCCAAAGAGGTGGCTTGTGATGGGAATACATTAAAAGGTACAGTAGCTGTACTGCAGGGATGAAGCCTGAAAAATTCTTCTCTGTGTTAAGAGAACACTATGGTGTTGATCTAGGATGCGACAGCAAGCCCTGCCGTCATATCTGAATGGGGCCTCGATAGTTAATGATCTGCCCATTGCAAATTCACTTTTAAACTTGGAGTGGAACAAATTTTGCACAACCAAGTATTATTATTATTAATTATTATCTCAAAGTTCCTGTCCTGCTTCATCACTGGGTCGTCATTCACTTCTGGCCAATAGCAGGTGTACTGTGTAATGTTCCAGCCACCTGCAAAAATGACTGTTTTTCATTCCCATCCCAGTGTGGCACTAAAGCCTTTTCCCCCACATACAGGGCAGGACTAGATATATCCTCCTGGGGGAGCCCAGGGGACAGCATTCGTAGGCAGATTGGCTAAATCTCTGTGTAATAAATGATGCACCTTTGTCTTGCTGGTCTCCAGTGCCTTGGGGATGATGGGGCTGGGGCCACAGCGCTGCCCTGTCTGAAACTCCCCTTTGGGGCATGCTCACCCAATCAGGGAGCACTGGCTGCAGGGCTGTGTGAAAGCACTAGCAGTGGGGTGCCATCTCTCTACCCCCATAATAGACCCAATCTGGAATAGCCATCATTGGGTCCTGGGTTCCCATGGAAACCCACATCCCTCCCCCTTCCCGTGCTCTTGAGAGAAATGGTGGTCCAATGATTAAGGGACTCACTTGGGACTCAGAAGACTGTGCTTCAACTCCTTCCTCTGCCATTAACTCCTTGGGCAACTCACCTTTAGGCCCAGTTTAAGTACCTTTGAGGATCTGGGTCTTTATCTGCCTGGGCCTCAGTGCCCCATCTGTGCAATGGGGATAAGAGCGGTGCCCTGCCTCACTGAGTTAACTACATTAAAGACTACGAGGTGCTCAGATAGCATAGTGATGGGGGCCAGTGAAGCGCATTATGTAGCGCTCTAAAGAGATGGGTGGGCAAGGCAGGTCCAAATGAAGAGCCTCTGGGAAGCTCCATGCCTCTTGCTGCCTCCAGCACAGGTCCCGTGGCAGTCACTCAGCAGTGGAGCGATTCTAACTTTGGCTGAAGCAATACCCTACCTGAGCCCTCCTCTGTCTTTTCAATTTTTTTTATTTCAGGCTTTAGCAAGCATTTAATGAGAAGAGGGTTCTGTGGCTAATTCTGACCGGAGCGGGATTGGAACTGTGATCCCTGCAGAGCAGAGAAAAAGCCTTTGATACACACCATGCTACCAGTGTCTTAAGCTCCTTTAACTTTCCTTTAGGAAGGGCCACTGCTCACAGGACTATTGAAAGGTGAGGCAGGCAGGCAGGCAGGCAGCACAGGGCCAGCGTTTGTGGTATACAGGGGTCTAGTTTGAAGATTTCAGCACTTTGTGAAAGGGGAGGCAGGGGTGTCATGCGGCAAGGGGGTAGATGGTGCCGAAAGAGCTGCTTTCTTCAAACACTCAACACGGCACCTTATTAGAATGAGGAAAACAGATGCTCCAGCCAACCCTGTGCTTCATGGTCGAGCTTCCCCTGCCCAGCTCTCCTGCCCGGCTGTCTTCTACAGATTTAAAGACACAGTGCCCAAATCCCATCTCCTTGGCTTCCGCCTCTTCCCCCCGCCTCCATGTAAACAAAAATATTTAACAAAGTGAATTGGTAGATCTTCTCACCAGCTTCACCATTTGTCCCAATCGTCTTCTGCCTTTGAGAAGTCTTTTTGTCCCATCCCTTTGCTTGCATTAGCCCCGATCTGGCTTGAATCGGTTTGGTTTACACATGTCTTTGCTACTCCAGATCCAGGCCTCACCACTGGGGCATACTCTGTGTCCATCTTAGCACTGAAGATGTAACTCCATGTGGCTGCCCAGGTACAGAGGCCGCACAGTGTAGGGAGCAAGGCTCTGGCAGGGGCTGCCCAGAGCTGCCCTGATTAAATTCATCTGAGTCCCAGTTTGGTTACAAGCCAGAAACTCAGCAGGGGTTGGACAAAAGGTTCGCTGAGGTTGGCAATAAGACTTGGGTTTCCTGGTCGAGAGGGAACCTGAGGGGCTGGATCAGGGAATGCATCTAGGAGCCCCTGTTCTAGAGTCCACCTCTCAGGACTTTCCAACACTCTGTTCTCTTAGCGGGTGGGGGGTCTAAAGCTCTTCTCATTCCCCATTCCCTGGGAGTGCATAGAAAACTCCTCAGGCCCCAATGCTTGGGGCCTGTCATAGAATCACAGAATATCAGGGTTGGAAGGGGACCTTAGGAGGTCATCTAGTCCAACCCCCTGCTCAAAGCAAGACCAATCCCCAATTTTTGCCCCAGATCCCTAAATGGCCCCCCTCAAGGACTGAACTCACAACTCTAGGTTTAGCAGGCCAATGCTCAAACCACTGAGCTATCTCTCCCCCCCGATCCATGAAAGCTGCTCCCAGCCCCTTTATCTCACGGCCTGGCAAATGAGGAGTATTCTCCTCCACCACCCCCAGAGCTAATAATTACAACGGGACAATAGCACGGTTAGCAATATAATGGCCCTTCCCTTATGCTTCAGTTTCTACTGTGCACCCCGCAGCGCAGCCAGCAGCATTTCCATAAATAGCCCATTGTGTTCCCTCCGATTGCCATTTCATTAGTTCTGCGGTAGTAATAAATAGGAAGCACCGTGTCTGCAAGTCAGGTTCTTTCAAGTGCTCTGCTGCCTTTTCTTTTGTCTGCTCTGCTAAGGAAGAGGTCCCCTCATTCCTGTTATGAAGGAGAAGGGCTACGGAAGGGTCAGCCACAGCTGTATCAGTACAGCTGGGCCGCGGTAAGCTTGTAAGTGTAGACATGGCCTAAAACGTAATCCAGCAACACAGAGTCTTTGTTCAAGACAATTTTTCTCACTCAGTTTCCAGCTTTTACCAACCAGCCTGGCCATGATGCATCACAGAGATCAAATCACTCAATACTTTTGTCTGCTAAGGGGTCTGTCTCAGAAGGCAGGAAGGCTTCCTGGGGTTTCAGACTCCTGTGTCTCTCTGGGGTCCAGGAGCCATGTTAATTCACTAGCTTTGGAATTCAGCATCAGGAGAACCGCTGCTGGTTTAGCTCAGAGGGCTTTGTTTACTCCTAATATGTAAATTGAGGCAAACCCACAGACCTGTTTATCACCTTTACCTGCCCTAAGCTATCTGCTCTGAAACATGTTCTAGTGACATCACACAAATGGAATTCATAACATCACATAGAACATTTACATCTGCATTTCACGATGATATTAATGATCAGGGTGTTATACACTTTCAACCGTTACTTTCCATGGCCCATTTTGCCCCAGTATCATTGCAGTGGTGTGCAGGGTGTGAAGACAGGAATGCCTAGGGTCACAGTTACTCAGACACTTTTGGAAATGTGACCCTGCGATGGGGTGCTTCACTCACCACTAGTCTGGCGCCTCCTCCTGCCCGTTCTAGACATTAGTTCATCACATCAATGCCCCTTCCCAGGGTTGCATGCCATTACTCCATCTCTCTCTCTCTCTCTCTCTCTCTGGACAGCAGCCCTTGTCTCACTCCAGGAACTGCAGTGTCCTCTTTGAGATTCAGCCCTCCAGCCAGGTCATTTAGCATTCCCTCTTTCCCAGGTATAGCCCTTCAAGCCTCTGTCACTACCACAGTGAAGCAGTCAGTCCTCCAGTTCACTGCCCCACTTCCCCAGTGGCAGAGAGGAACTCAACCCTGCCCTCTACTCCAGGTTCCAGGACCCTACAACACACAGCCCAGGTCTGCTCAGTCCCCAGCCTGGCTGCTTACTCCCCCCCCTCTCTGGGGTTTGCCAGCCTCTGCTCCCTCTTCCATAGAGCAACTGTGGCCTACTTCTCTCTATAGCCTCCAAACACACCTCCCTGCTCCCAGGGAGTGACTGCTCCCAGCTGAACCTGCTTGCAATCAATCCCTGCTCCCTGCCTCTTCCTCCAGGTGGAGTTAACAGACCTACCTGGCCACCTTAACCCTTCCAGTCCTGTGTGGGGTGGACATCCCATCACAGACCCCAAGTCTACAATAAGCGGCATTGATGCCTACAGGAAAGGGCTGTTGGAGCAGAAGCGCAGTGCTCTGAGCAAAGTTCAGGGACAATGCTGTTTTCCTGCAGCACTGTCTATCAGAGGATCTCAAGGCACTTTGCGCACAGGAATTAACTGATAGTACTCAGGAGCCTAGATTCTATTTCTGGCTCTGCCACTGACAGACCATGTGGCCTTCGCCGAGTCACTCCATCTGTCTGTGCATCCACTTCTGCCCTCCCCCGCCACCGACACACATTTTGTCTATTGGCACTCTAAGCTCTTTGCAGCAGGGACAGTCTCTTATAAAGTCTGTACAGCACTCAGCAGGCAGGGGGAATAATTGTGGTTTGGGCTGCCAGGTGCTACAGTATTAAAATGTATAGTAGCAATGACATAGCAAGGTAAAACCCCAGGATTCTGGACACCCGTTCCCCCTGCTGAATGTCGAAAGCATGTTCCTGGGTGCCACCACTGCTTTATCCTTTTAACAGGCCTATCAGTTCATCAGAGCACCTCTCTTTCTTTTTCCATCAGAGCGTCTCTCTTTCTGCCCTCTTTTTGTTCTGGGGCACATGCAGGAGGTTGTTATTCCAGGAGGTCGGTTCCTTTAATAGGGATTCCTTTAAGGTGGCTGCAGTGAAATGAACAGTGAAACAGGCCTAAACTTCAACCGGAGATGAGTTTCACATGATGAGAGGGATGGCTTTTTAACATATCAGAAGAGTTTGGGGTTTTTAAAAAATCTCTCTCTCTTGGAAAAGGAGTGAATTTATTATCAGGGAGTTCAGAAAGATCCAACCATCAAACCAGGGAGATGGCCTCATTTCCTGAAAATAAAAAACACAGGTGGGCTAATAAAAGCTATTAGCACCCCTTCCCTAATCTCAGCCTCCCTCGAGTTTTAGATAAAGAGGACATGAACCACAGCATCTGCAGTACACATTAATTTCCATTGACCATCTCCCATAATGCAGAGGGGTCACTCAGCAGCAGGGGCATTTATTTTATTTCATCTCTACATGGAACTTTTGAAAGGTTTCCCAGGAAGCTGTGTTTTACCAAGAGAGAAAAAAATAAAAGGATAAAAAGAAAAAATCAAGCCAGAGTTTAATTTAATGAGGGTGAAAAAATTAAGGATGAAAATAAAAGGACAATGCACATGGCTACTCTGAGGATACCTTAGTGGTTTTAAGATGAGGGCTTGATCCTGGGAGCTGCTGCTGAGCATTCTGGATTTGGTCCACAGCACACTTAAGCACCTGCCTAACTCTAAGCATATGAGTAGTCCCGATGATTTAGAGTTAAGCATGTACGTAAGTGCTTTGCTGGATCGGGGCCAGGGTGTTAAGCACCTTGCAGGATCAAGTGATAGCTGGTCCAAAATGTTTTGTCAAAACAGTTTTTCGATGAAAAATGCCATTTTTGGTTAAATGAAAATATTTAGAAAAAATGTCGATTTGACAATATTTTGTTAGAAAATAATGCAGTTACATTTTTTGATAATATTAACATGTCCCATTTTTTCATTTTGGGAATGGAATATTTTGATAGAACATAAGAATGGCCATAGTGGGTCAGACCAAAGGTCCATCTAGCCCAGTATTCTGTCTTCCGACAGCGGCCAACACCAGGTGCTTCAGAACGAATGAAGAGAACAGGTAATCATCAAGTGATCCATCCCCTGTCATCCACTCCCAGCTTTTGGCAACAGAGGCTAGGGACACTAATTTGAGCATGGGGTTGCATGGGGTTTAGCTGTACCCGGTGGAGTTAATTTCCATTTTTGATTTTTCATTTAAAAATAACTTTTCAAAATGAAATCCATTGTTTTTTATACAAAAAAAATTGTTAAACTTTTTAAAGGTCGAAATCGGAACAACATGTTTTGCTTTTATGGAGATTAAATGGTTTGATGATTTAGTTGAGGTTAGTCCTGCTTTGAGCACAGGGTTGGACTAGATGACCTCCTGAGGTCTCTTCCAACCCTAATCTTCTATGATTCAGATGATTTTTTTTCCTTAGGAATTTTGTTTCACAGGAAATTTCAATATGTTTTGTTCTCATTCTGTTTCAAAATGATTTTTTTTTTCAAAATCACAGAATTTCCCACAAAATGGAAAGTCTGGTACCCTTTCAGGTCTAGAAGCGCCACAGTAGCTTGGGTAAAGGGGAATGACAGGGGAGGAAAGAGCTCACGATAAAGTAGGGAGCCAGGTACTTGCTCTTTACAAGGGGAAAACATCCCCTTTTAGCCGCTTAATGCATCATGCTGTCATCCTGTAGCACTGTGACATTGTGGACAAAGTTTCATCCCATCCCAAGTCACAGTACAGCATCATCCCATGGCACCTTTGGGGATGATCTCATGCTGAAGCATTGCACTAGCCCTAGAATAATATGGGTGACATTTCAGTGGTCTTGCAAGACCCACTCATGGGGTGCCAGAACTGTCCCCTCCAAGCCAAGCTTGGTCAAGTAAAACTCAGTGGGGCGGCATACACTTGGAGGAACATTTCAAGCAGGAGGTGGAAAGGAGGAGGGGATTTAAGGTCAGATAAATGCAGCAGACAGAGTCTATGGAGAGTTACCTAGAGGGCAGTTTTGAATTACATTGCGAGACGGATAGGAAAAGAGTGAAGGTGACGGAGGATGGAGGAGGAGTGATGTGGCATCATTTCCCGGAGCGAGAGAGCAAAGCAATCTCTTAAAAAGATAAAAACAAGGCTTGAGAGTCTGTGGCAGGTCAGGTTGCGGTGTATTAAATGTGTGATGATTTTGTTTTCTCCCTGCAACACATTTCCTCCCTCTCTCCTCTTCTGCCCCCGTGCACTTTCCTGAAAAAATACCGCACTTTAAATTGCATAATACGTCATGTCACTGTGGCCAAGACACTGTCACGGGGTGTAAGTGATGGGGCTGACACAGCCAGATGGGCTGCTCCAGCTGCTGCATGTACAAGGACCAGTTGCTCCACAGCTTCCAGGTAGATTTTGCTTCCGAGGCTCCACCATCATCAATGAAGAAAAATAAAGGAGTGCAGATTGCATCACGCAGGCCATCACCATGATTGGCCGTCTCCGAGTGGCCGCTGAATGGGGTGTGGTGACTGTCCAGCTCTTAGCCATTCTAGGCGGCCCTTCAAGGACGATGTTGGGACACCTCAATGGGTCAGAGGTAGGGAGACTTGCATTCAGAGCTGGCTGGGAAATGTGCGTGTATGGGGGGGATCCATGGAAAATTTCAACAACAATTAAATTTGTTTGATTTTTGTGGAAGTTTCTCCCAAACTGAAAATTTTCTACCAAAAACCAGAACAATTTTTGGCCACAAACACCCGGAAACCTGAAGTTTTGACTTAAAACTGCTAAGAATTGAAATATTTTCAGTTTTCAACCAACATTTTTCAGTTTTCAGGTTTTCCAACCCTACCCCCCACCCCCAAAAAATCAAAGATTTTTGAGGAAAGCAGCAACTTTCTATGAAAATACTCGTTTAGTTGAAAACCCCAATTTTCCATCAGAAAAACGTTTGGCTGGAACATTGTTGTCCGCCTTCCTGGCACTGCTGCTGTCCCTGTTCTGGGGATAATGAGAGGAGTTTAATCCCATGACTATCAATCCAGCATGAAATTCAGTGTGCTCCTTCCATTGAGGGACATGGGAACTGTCCTGCTCCGAACAAGGAGAATATTAAATCAGAGCAAAATACATTTACCTTCATCCCACTTCTGTGAACCACGGGCAGCTGTTAATTTAACAGAGGAGCTCTTTGGGAGGAGAGACCCGTGCCAGGGCCACTGCTCCTGTATGCCAGACTGCAGCAGTAGAAAAAGCACAACTTTAAGGAAGCTCCCACAGGCCAGCAGCCATTGTGAAGGACCAAGGGGAACTTTCAATGAGCTCCTTAGTTTAAACCAAGGACCAGGGCCCCACCAAAAAATTCTGACCTAGCCACATCCTTCATCCCCACCAAATATCACCAGCCAGTGTTCTGGCAGGTTGCATCTATTGCAGTCCTGGGAGAGTGTCACCTTGTGAGTCTGAGCTGATGGGTAGACAAGCCACAACAGCAAGTGAGCATTTGTGGGGTCTCCTGGCATGACAGAACCTCCCGTCTTAGCAGGGCCCTTTCACCGTCTAAATACGACCCGCACTCTGCCTTTCTATAAGGCCTTTTCTCCAAAGGTGTCAAAGCACTCCCTAACATTAGTGAATTAAACCTGTGCTGTCCCTGTGCTGTGGTGAGTACCCTCGCTGCAGTACCTACCCCACACTCCTCACCATGGTGTGTTATCTCCATTGGCCAAAAGGCAGAACAAGGCACAGAGAGGCCTCAATTTTCAGAAATGCTGAGCATCCACAGGCTCATAGGGCTGGATTTTCAGAAGAAACCAGAGTCTAAAATGCTTTCTTACAAGGGACTCTGGCTCCTGATTGAGGTCCCTAAATGTGGGGGGGGAGGGGGTGACCTTCAGGAAATCTATCTGCACATGACTTACCCAGGGTGTCACAATGAGTCAGTGGCAGAGACACAAAAAGAACCCAGGCATCCGGGCTTGCCAACTCTAACCCTGCACCCCCCGCACCCCCGCCCACTCTCTAAGCCTAACTTGGAGAGAAATTTTATAAACACAGATGCTGTTAACTATTAAACAAACAAAAAGACCGAGCAAGGAAAAGCAAAAGCACTGGTTTCTGAGGCCGGTCTCAGGAATAAGGGAGATAAATCCTGAGTAAAACCTACATGGGGAGAAGAAGACAAATACAGAAATCAAGATGAAAAGAAGATGAATTTGGGCTAGAGAGAAATGGGGGAGCTCTAAGATATAGGAGGTTTCTTGGAGGCGAATGTACAATTGGGAGAAATGAGATAACTACCTAAGAGAGATAAATCATAAGGAGAGAACATCTGAAAATTATTGGGGGAAAAAGCCTTCCCTGTAAGTGAGACATCTGGAGGAAGACAAATCTGTTGTGACTAGCAAATCCAGATACCGTGACAAAGATAAAAGCCAGTGCAGAGAAGATGAATGCGCTGAATAACACTGACCGCTCCGGCTCTCCCGCAGGGGGCACATTTCCATTAATTTCCCTAAACGCTCCTGTCCTCTTCGCTTTAGGATCATCTCCTGCCTTTTCATCTCTCTGGTGCCTGAGATGTCCTGCCGACAGGTAAGTGCCCCGTCCCACCCCGCAACAGGTCGCGGCCCCATCCCCTCAGGACCGATGAGAGGAATGGGGAAATGGTGGGGGGGCACAACTATACTGGGGTCCCGAGGTCACACTGAGGCCTCTGTACTCTCTCTGTTCACCAGGGCTGGCTGCGGGGAGGGGATCGGCTAGATGCTGATGGGCACGAGGAATTCCACCAGATTCTATCCCTCCCTGCTTTCCTGCCTCCCTTGCCTCCTTGTTTTGTTCTCTCACACTCTGAGAAGCCCTGCCAGCTCCC
The DNA here is from genome assembly GCA_033296515.1 of Macrochelys suwanniensis. Taxonomy (NCBI): domain Eukaryota; kingdom Metazoa; phylum Chordata; order Testudines; family Chelydridae; genus Macrochelys; species Macrochelys suwanniensis. The sequence goes on from CM065796.1 coordinate 13,727,152, forward strand.
TGGATAGCTACTTGGTTGAGTGTCACCTCGCTCCCCGCTCTGGATCCAGCAAGGACTGATTTCTCTCTTTGCTTGCCCCATGTTTCCTGAGTGGCACGAGGTTGTTCGTCAGGAGCTGCCACTCATAGCCAAAGCCATCAAGACAAGTGAACCCCCAGAAAACAGGCACTGAGCACCCTCAACTCCTGCTGATTTCAGAGGGGACTGAGAGCACCCACAACGGGCACCTGGCAGGATTAGGCCCAGTGATCGTCTGCTTTTGTTTTTTCACTTTTTCTTGCTTCTCTCCCCCTCTCTGTTGATGGAAGGTGTTTTATCTACCTGCTCTCAGCTGGGGGGAAACCCCTGGCAAGGCCCACCCACTGCAACCACAATGGCCACCCTCTAGAGTGAAGCACGGGGCTGAAAGTGAGACGAGGTCAAGTACAAAAGGGCAAAGTAAAAATGCAGGGCAGGGGCCAAGCTGCGAGGCCCAGCAGATGAACGCCAGTGGGATGGCGCCAAGCGGAGGAACCCAGGCGTCATGCTGCTCTGGAAGATGTCAAGGGAGCGACAGCAGCCGCTGCCCCGTGGAACTCTGCCCAGACAAATGACTCGACAAGGGCAGAGGAAACAACCCCACAGCCGAGATAACCTCCCATCAAAGGTGCCGGAGTCTCAGCCCTGGCTTGCTCTCTCTATCCCCAGCACAAGTACAGCGCTGTCAGAGGCAGGGCAAACTTCCCTCCCCGCTGCACCATCCGACCAGTGCTAATCAGCTCCGACCTGGAGGCTCCACTCTAAGGGTGCAAGGGGAGTCAAGTCTGAGTGTCTCTGCTAAGGCGAACACGCATATGCTGTACATGGACCGAGATCACCCGCTCATTTTAGCTTCACACAGGCCATCAAACAGCAAGAACTTTCGCTCACTATTGACCCGGACCGGGTGACGAAAGACTCTCCCCCTCTCCTCCCACCCTTTCTTTCTCCCTTGTTAGGAGAGCTGTTCTAAAATATGCCGATGCTTTTTTGATGATGTTTTTAATGGGTTTTTTTCAAATTTTCCCATGAAAATGTTTCAATTCTTTTCCTGAAACAACAGATACCCCAAAACTTTTTAATTTCCCTGTTTTTCATGATAAAAACAGAGCATTTTTACCAAAATGAATTTATTGATCTTTCTCCTCCTTTTTTCCCTCCTTTTTGTTTTTCTTTCCCTGCCCCCTTGATCACCTCTTCCCCTCCTACCCAAGTCCCCCTTTCTCGCTCCTTTTCTTATTTTCTCCCATCTCTTCATTTTATTACCTTGATCTCTTTCCCTTCCCTCCACTTGGGCCCGATCTGCCTCACACTCACGTATTCATTCACACCCATGCAAAGTACACGTAAAATGTTACCTGCAGTAGCATTATGTATCCACTTTGAACAGGTGTAATGAACAACATGAGGTGCAGTGTACAGGGGAAGCACACCCATGAACTCCAGAATCTGCCTTATTGTCTATGGCAGTTACTGCACCAGGCACCTTTAGGACAGTGCTTGGCCAACATGCCTTGGCAATATGGAAGATCTGGAAATTAGCTTCACGGAAGATAGGGATGATCCATAGGGTTCCATCGCTCACTCGCTATGCAAGGAATGAGTGAGTAATCATTCCCCCAGCACTCCCATCAACTGGAGATAAATCCCAATGCCTCAGGGATTCTGTGGCATGTGTAATTTATAAAACCACATTCCGCACTTTGTATGGTTTAAGCTGCCAGCTCCGCTCCCGGAACAATCTCTTTGTGCTTCCCTGCCTATGTTTCTCTCAAACTCTTGCTCATCTGCTTCCTTCAGCTTGATCTCTACACCTGCTGCCCCTAACCAAGGGAAGTGGTAGAAGTCCCATTGTTAAACTGGGCAAAGCACTAGTAAATGAACAGTGGGGAGAGCAATCCTGCACTGACTAGGAGCTAGCAGGTCTTCCCGGTCCTCAAATTCCTAGAAGCTAGCTATCCCCTCTGCCCTTTTACTTTGAGCTCCATCCTAGCTTCTTAACTGGATGATAGCACAGATAAATAATAGCAACAATCCTGCACTAGGATCTCAGAGTGCTCTAAAGACACAGGCCTGGTCTACACCTGAAACTTAGGTCAACCTAGCTACGTTGCTCAGGGTTGTGAAAAATTTCACACCCTGTGCAATATAAATGGCCCTAACCCCTTGTGTAAGCGCAGCTAGGTCATCGGAGCTGCCAACTCTTGGAGAGGTGAATTAACTTAATCAACAGAAAAACCCCTTCCGTCAGTGTAGGAAACATCTACATGTGTTCTACACACTACAACAGCATAGATGTAGCATGGTAGCCGCTGTAGTGTAGACACACCCTTATATATACTACATGCAAAGAAATCTATCACCAGGCAATATTAAGGCAGTGCACGTCTCTTACAGATGGACAAAATGTAGGTATGAAAACTAGGGCTTGTTGACTATTTTCCATCACAACATTTTTTGGATGGAATATTAGGTTTTCAGCATAATGACAATTTTCTCAGAAAGTGTTTTTATTCTCAGAAATGTTCTGTTTTTCACTGGAAAACTGGAAACCCAACAACAAAACAGTAATTTGACCAAAAAAGGATTTGTCAATACAGCTTGGTGAAATTTTTTCACCCAAAACTTTTTTTGGGGGGGGGGAAGTGCAGATTCTGCAGCACCAAAACATTGTGTGACTTTTGTCAGTTTTGCCAAATTGTTCACTTTGAAAAAAATTACCCAAAAAAGTTTAAATGTTTCAATTCAAAGAAACTTTTTGTTTAAAGATTTTCTTTAATTTTATTTATTTCAAAAATCCAAAATGTTAAAAAATGCTTGAAAAATGAAACAACATGTTTTATTCAACACACACATTTTTTTTTTGACTTTTCAATTCACCAAAAATGTTGGGGTTTGGGCCAATCCAAAATGTTTTTTGTTTGTTTTTTTAATTTTCAAAACTGCCAGTGATTAAAAAAAATCAGTTATTTGCCCAGCTCTAGCCTTGAAACCCGTGATCAAAATCTTGCCTCAACAAAGCTCTTTAATAGGACAAACATGGTCTTTGAATTATATTTGGTGCATTAATGCCCACCAAACAGCTGATGCACACTCTGCCTTTGCTTTTATAAATGTACCCTGTGTCTACCTTTGCCCAGTGTTTACTGCTGTCCTGTCCATTCCCCTCTGTTCTGCTTTCTGATTTATGTATTTTGAAGTCCTGCTTGGGAGCTGATGTTATGACACATCCAGGCTTCAAAATAAACCTCTCTCTTGATACTCAGTTATTTTATTGGGTGCATCAAGCTTGAAAACAGCCTCATTCATCTTAAGAAATGTATTTTCCCATTTGCTGTATAAATACATATATGTTTCCTTGCATTATTCACCACGGCACGGTGGATAGATGAGCGGCGACAACCACATCACATTTTTATTTCCTAGTCTGTAATAGAAACAGCTCCAACGACCTTTGGGGCAGGTGGTGCCTTGGTCTGGAGGAATTTTTGCTAACAAAAGGAAGACTAGGGCTTCCTGCTTTGCCTCATTTTGAACCCAGTAATGTAACACAAGTGGGACCGAAGGTTCAGGTTGAACTCAAATGTTGTTGGGTTCTTGTTACGTGTAGTAAAAATTGTTTATATATATATATATAAGACAATGTAGAGGTGAGAAGGGGGAGGGGAATCCAGTGAAATAATAAGTTGAAAAATAGTACACAGAGAGAAAAATAAATACAGAGGAATATGAAAAAAGGAGAGGGAAGGAGGAGAGTGAAAATAAATGAGGGGGAAAATATATACAGCATACATTCCCAGGCAAAAGCCTAGGTTGAAATGGAGTTAAGATAGAGAGGGCAGATCAGCAATGTAAGGGTAAACAACATTGCGGGGAGGCTGTAATTATCCCCAAAACAAGCACTACAGACCTAGGAAATTCAGAGTTAAGGTTGAACTGAGGAGAAATACAAACAAATTAAGCTCTGGGAATGCACAGTTAAGGCACCCAGACAAATTTAACTCTGCCCCGGAGTGATGACAAATGCTAAAAAAAAAAAAAGAAGAAAAACCAGGTTAATCAAATCTGGGATTTCAAACCCTAAAATGCCTTAATGCCAATCATATGGTTATTGCATGGTGTCACTGCAGGGCACAGTTAAGGTTATTTGGATGCAAGGCTGATCATTCTATGCATATATTGGTCCCTCCAACTACCCCTCTCCAAGGCAAAGAACATATACATTCCTGCTTGCCTCTACTGGACCTACATCCCACGGCCTTGACTGATCACTTATCTGCTCACTTTTTTCCAGCCAGCTTCTAAAACAGTTGGGCTTTTCTAGGGCTGAAACAGCCTTCAACTGTCCCCAAGCTGGAGACATAAAGCCACCTTTTCTCACATTCACCCAGCTACACTGGACACAGCACACTCTTCCAGGAGTCTAAGCTTCCAACAGGACAGCCCCCTCTAGCATCAATTCTGAAAGAAGATCACTTTTTCCTCAGTAGCATTTACTTCTCCCATTCACATACGGACCACATCACCTCCTACCGAACTTCTAAGACCAGCAAAGCCACAGTCCTGAAGTGCCCTGAGCTTTCCTTACTATGCCTGTTATAGCCATATTTAACTTTCTATTCTGTTCCAGTTCTTATGCCACACTCATCACCACAGTACCTGTGCACCTTCCAGTTGCATTAAGCAATGTGACTAACGTGTATCTTGTGTTTGTTCTCTCATCTTCTCCCTAGGGGAAGAAATGAGTGCAGGGAAGTGCTTTGTTTTAGATTTATAAACCCACTTGGCTCTAAAGTTTTGTTAGAGAAGGCAGGTCAAAGAAATGCACTTGGTACTTGAAACAGAAGTTGGACATGTTTGTGATGGTCCTTAGTTCCTTCAGGGTGTTGGCCACAGTCTCAGACCCAGCCCCTAAGAAGTCTCCGTCCCCTGCACAAATAAGTGCCACCCTTATTATAGAAAGTCCCATTCTGACAGAGCTGTCTATCACCATATTCATCACGGAGCTTTATTTGATCTATTAGACCCCTGGGCCCAGGCATTACAGCACCCTGAAGATATGGACCGGGACCGTGGACTTGATACAATATTCTGTGGGAAGCCAGTGTAGGGAGCCAAGGGTGGGTGTGATGTGCTTGCAGTAGCCAGTGTTGCGGAGGAAATTCTCTGCAGTGTTCTGTCCCAGTAAGAGTTTCCTAAGCAATGACGGCTTCTGTGACAAAGTGGGAATTTACTGTAATATTTTTATGAATCCTGTGTGTACCATAGTTTCCCCTATATTTTGCATGGTTACCCAGTAGGAATAAAAGGACCGTTTGCTCTCATGGCAGGTTGGGAGAGATTGGTATGAATGTCGCCTAGTTGTCTGAGCCTCCATGGGTCATTAAAAAGGACTGGCCGAGGCTGACCCCATATCAATGGAAAATCGAAGACAATGGGAAAATCCATCACCAGGACATTAACACCTAGAAACAAATGACCTAGGAGGAGGAAGATTTCCCCACCTCTCAGCCGGGAAGCTGAGCAAAATCCCCAAGTTCAAGAACAAAGGACTGGGAAGATGTGAGGTTGGGGGGATGAGAATCAGCTGCTGGAAGGAGTCTGGACTCTCCCTGGGGCACTGACCAAGGAGGTCAGAACAGAGCTTGAACATGGATTCACTACAGCTTGGCAGGGCTCTGGGCTAACCAGAATGGTCTATGCTTTAACCTTCAGTTCTCTATGCTAACGTAAGGACGTCTTAGCTGTGTTCCAGGTGACTAACAAACCCAACGGTTTTGACAGTACTGTTTGAATAGCACTGCAAATACTTGGTGAGGTGCACTAATCCCCGAAGAATGCACAAGTTTCTAGCAGGGGTCTGTCTCAGTTGGACTCAGTACAGCGCTCACAGCGCAGAGCTCACAGAGGTTCAGTCTAAAGAGGCGGGGAGGCCCTGAAGGAAGAGACCTCTTGGGGAGTCTGGCACAGTGAAGGGGTTTCTCCAAGAGACTGTTCCAAAGCTGGGAGCTTAGCACCAATCCTGTGGATCCGTGACAGCTTCATGCACAGGTCTATTGCACAGCCAAGAGGTGATGAAGCCATGAATAACTGAGACCAGGTCATCATTGGCTGGGATGGGAGAGAGTCTTCTAGCCGACCAGAGATGGTAAGACAGCATTGCTCGCAGAATCCAGCTCTTTGAGGGTCTGATATCCATTCAAGTCTTTCCCTCATTAAAAAACAATGTGCAATTAAAGCATAAAAAAATCTTTTTTGGAAAATGTCCAAGATGACTCAACGCTTATTTTTGCTGCTTTAAATTACTGCTGCAGCTTTGCAACGGATAGCTCTTAATTGGACATCATTGTTAACTCTAATAATACATGATTCCAAATCAAGCCTGGAGTGTGTGTGTGCGTGTGTCTCTCTCTTCATTAACTTCTATCCAGCACCTCTCCAGAGCCTTGTGCAGAATCACACACCAGCTGAGATATTTGGGGGAAATTATAGGCATGAGACAGATGAGCTGTGTCAATATCTTGGGGGCATGGGGAGGGAGATCGCTGGTGGGCAATGCTCTCCACTAGCTGGGGGAGTGCAGGTCACTGTGATGTTAAACGTGGTCCTCTCCGTGGGTATCCCGCTCCCTTTTAAAAACTCCTAGGACCAGATCCAAACCTGGTTTGCAATGGCTTCATTGGAACTGCGCCCATTTCCACCCACTGAGGATCTGGCCCCTGAGCATTAGGCCAACAGTTGGAATATGTGTTCTTCTAAAGGGCAGAGAGCCAGATATTCACCTCCAAATTGCTCTAATCTGACAGGGGCAGGCATCTTTATTTGAAGGGCTCGGTTATTCCACCAATCACACCACCGTCCTAGCAAGAACGCCAAGAACAGTGGGCCTCAGACACTTGGGCTGAGCTTCCTCTGGAAGTAGGCGCCTCCCTGGTCAGCATACATAGCGTATAGGGATTGGGTAGGATCCCTTTCCACAGCTGGTGAGTCCTCTAGTGCAGCGGTTCTCCAACTTTAGCAATCTGAGGCTTTAACCTGCTGAGGATCTGGTCCCTTATATTGAATGAATCCTGGCACCGGGTAGAAAAAAATCTTTCCTCCTTGTATCTGTTTAGGGGGTTGTTTTATTGCATTAACAATCTTCTCCTACCAAAGCTTGCTGTGCTCTGATAGGCTGCTGGATTATTAATCACCTTCCCTAATATCTTAGTAACAGGATTGAAAAATCAAATTATAGCTTCTTAGAAACTTTATCTCACACTATATTAGGCTTGTACAGTCTGAGAGCCTCATTCACACCGAAAACACATTCAGGTCACATATTGTAGAGTATCTGCGGTTTGACAGGGCCTCTCCTATTTCTGTCGGTGTTTATCAACCATGTGGGACTGAGGAGGAGAAGGTACTGGGGAGCAGAGATTAGTGCTCACGATCCCATTTTCACTTTGCTTCTGCTTCTAGAACAACTGAAAGATGTGGAGCCAAATTTCAGCCTCTTTCAGGTACCCACAACTTCCGAGCTAATCGTGTGGGGTAGCAGGAGGCAGTTTGGACTAGTGAGGTGAGAGACTTATTCAAAAAACTGGCATGGAGCACAGCTGGTCCAGGACTGGAGGAGTGCACAACTGCCTCTAAGCAGGTAGAAGCGACAAAGGGTCCTGTGGCACCTTATAGACTAACATAGAGGTATTAGAGCATAAGCTTTCGTGGGTGAATACCCACTTCATCGGATCCAGACTAACACGGCTACCCCTCTGATATCTAAGCAGGTAGTATACCCACCCTACACCTTACAGAAGATACACACAATGGGCAAAGTCCAAACTTACCCCCTTCCTGGGTTGGGAGTTCCTTTATTCTTAACCTCAACAACAAAAAACAATCTCAGCCTGTGTTTTCTCCCAAGCTTGGCTGTTTCAAGAGTTACTTACTTCAGGTCATCCTCTATCCCTGCCCCTAGCTCCCGGCCTCTGAGATACTTAAACCCAGGTTGGAGCAAATAGGTCGCACGTGTTCTGGCTGCAAGGGTGAACCAGCAGAATAGCTCTGCATCTTTCTGTAGGGTGCCAGAAATCGGCATCAGGATGAGTCAGCAAAGCAACTCTGCATCTCCGTGCAGCCTCCTCAAACATTATAACCTGTTACAATCCCATTCTCTCCAGACAGACCAGCTTCCTTGTCCCTAGAAATACTGACGACCACCCAGAGATGTAGATTTAACAATACTGGGTGTGTGCAGTAGTAACTGAGAGGTAACAAGGGGTCAGGATGTAATCCAGGTTGCAGCAGATAAGAATCTGTAAAGCTTCTTATTATTATTATTTTTATTTTATTTTTATTTTAATGTTTTACTCTTTTGAAGATTTCAGAGGCCGAGGAAGAAGGAAAGGAAGCACAGGGACCTGGCGATAATGGGTGATGGACGTGATGCCGTAGCCTAACTGAGAATACCAAAGATTTTAAAGCATCGAGAAATCAAACTGACAAGCAGAAACACGGGCTCAGAATAAGAAAAGTCGGCTTCAGAGCTGCTGCGGGCCTGGAGAGCTTTTTCCTTTCACCTCACGATGGATTAGGTGGATGCTGGGGATAGATAATTCTGAATTCCCTCTGTAATATGTTCTGGCTTGTCATATCCCCAGGGAGGCCTGAGGCCAATGAGAGAAGCACCCTGCATGCCACTTGCAGACATGACGCTCCCAGAATGAGGGCGAGAGATGTAAAAGTGACACCCCGCTGTGGAGGTGAGAATCCAAATTCAGGGTTCCCTGCAGGAGGGGGTTGGGGATCAGGTTGTGAGTGGCCCCCCGTTGCCAGCAGGGGGGCAACGGGTTTAGAATTGTTCTGCTCTCTGGTTCTGCTGTGGGAGAAGGAGACAGGACTGGCCTATGAGTTGCAAGGATATGCAGGGCCCTGAGTCACTTACGTTCCAAGAGCACTGTGAGATCTCTCTTTCTCCTACTGTCAAGGTGAGGAGAGCTCAGGCCTAGGGGCATAAGCAAAGGAGGAAATGGCTTCTGATGAAAGACCTGGAAGTGTCCCCTATTTGTCCCAGGGGGGCCCCATCCCCAGGGGCCCATATTAGAGAGCGTGTTAGAAAGGATGCTGGAGAGGAAGTCATTGGGGCAGATAAACCAAGCGCTTGTGAGCCTGACAGAGAGGTGACAGTGAAACCCATGGGAACCACATCCAAGCAGATCCTAGGAAGGAGAGTGGCATTGGGAGCAGGGGGGGTCACAAGGTGACAGCCAGGTATGTACACACCAGATTTTAATCAAGTGAATAGCCCCACTGACATAAACAGGACTGCTCACATGCGTAAGAGCTTTGCAAGATGGAACCTCTGGGCGGAAACGTGGCCCAGCAATTAAAGCAGCGAAAGAGGAGTTAGGATTCCTGGGTTCGATTCCCGAGTGCAATGCTTACTTGCTGTGCCTCAGTTTTCCCATCTTCTAGAATGGGGCTAATACTCTTTGGAATGATGTGGATGGTAGTAAATTACTCGAGTGCCTTCAGAAGCCCAGATGAAGGGTGCTGTGTAAGAACAAAGGATTCAGACCGTTATTGTTACCATCCTCCTTCTCATCACACTAGCACCAGAAAGATCAAAGAGAGCAGAGCATCGGCATCAGAACGAGGCTCTGTTGTTCTTATCGATTTGCAAAGTGTTTTCCTGATGTTTTCCAAGTGCTATGCAGTCAACACACAAGACGGCCCTGCAAAACCTCCGGCAATTAGAGAAGGAAGAGAGAAAAAGAACAGGCTGGCTACCAGACTGAGAGGTAGTATAAGTGAGGAGTCTGCGTGGCAGAGGATACTTCTGAGCTGGGAAAGCCAGGTGGGCAGATGCTGCGCAAGGCATTGATGGCATGATATTATTAATATAATAGTTTATTTTAATACCTTCTATCCAGTGGCTTCTATGTGCTTTACGAACACTAAGGAATTCATCCTCACAATACCTTGATAGGTAGGTAAGTATGATCATCCCCACTTTATCGATGCGGGGGGTTAAGGCTCACATTTTTCAAAAGTGGCATCTGATTTTGCATGCCTCCATTAGTGCTCTTAACTTGAGATATGCAGGCCTGATTTTTCAGACCTGCTGAGCACCACAGCTCCCGGGGACCTCAACTGGAGTCATGGTTGCTTAGCACTTTTGAAGATCAAGACCAAGGGGTCTGAAGTTGGACACCTGGAAATTAACAAACCCAAATTCAGATACCACATTTCAAAGTGTAGTCTCCAGTGACTTGCCCCAAAGGTCACAGGTGAAGAAGGTTGAGGCAGAGCCAAGAATCACTCATCCATGTCTTCAGATGTCCTGCCCCATATCTTGGTCAAGAGACCGTCCTTTTTCAAAGAGCACAGCATCAAACACAGACCAGACAATGAGCCATGAACACAAACTGAAGTCTGTCCTCGCAAATGGAGCAGAGTGAATAATTCACTAGGGATAATTTGTCCAATGAATTTAGCCTCTATTTGCAAGTTTCATTTAGATTTTGAACATTTTCCCCTGTATGGTACGTTTCAAAATGAAAAGTCATTTGCAAAACAAAAAACCAAAACTTTTTTCTATTTTTTTCCTAAATACATTTTTGACAAAAATCGATACAATTTCACAAAAATGTTGGTTTAGTCAAAATGGTATTTTCTGATGGAAAACTGGTGATTAAATTTTTTTTGACCAGCTCTTATTTGGTCCTTTGTGTGGGGATTAGCTTTGGGGACAGAGAAAGATCTACTGCCTCAGAGCCTAGTTCTGTGAGCGACTTCAACTATTGATTTACTAGATGGCCCAGTCATGAACCAGGACCCCAGTGTGACAGGCGCTGTACAGCACAGAACAGAAAGATGGTCCCTGCCCCAGAGAACTTCTAATCTATGTATAAGGTGAGTGACAACAGGTGCATACAGCAAACTAACCCGGGGAGCATAAGGTGACCATGAGAAAGCTGATTGGTGGCAAAAACTTGCCACCTACAACTGTCGGGTGCTTAGGAGGTGAGTTTTAAGAGATTTGCAGGACAGTATGGAGGTTTTGCAGGTTTTTATGGGGCGTTCCTCAGCTGCCCCCCTTTTGCCCCTCTCCCAATTTCGTAGGTACAGTTTTTCAGGTGCAATTAATGTCTGGCACATGGCTCTTAGACACCTTGGGGATACTGGCTATGCCTGCAAATAACCACAGGTACCAAATTGGTACTACCAATGGGTGCCCCCCGCCCATTATACTTTCCAAGCTCAATTTTACATATTCTCTGTTGGTACAGAAATGGAGGCCAGCCCTTGAGAATCTGCCCTTTAAAGGCAGAGCAGAGATTTCATTGGGAAAAGAAAACCCTCCTCCCTAAAGTCATTCTCATTCCTGTGTGTGCAGCACTGGCTCTGATCAGATCTTCTCTCCCCAGCAATTCTGTTTTTTAATCCTTTCATACCTCCCACTTGCTCTGTATCACTCTCTGCTACGTCCGCTGAGCAGCTTTATGTTATCAAGAGCAGCTGAAGTAGCTCATTTGAAAGGCCAGGAGATGCACTGCATGTAGATCAGAGCGGAGGTTCTTTTGACAATCTCTGGGCCAAAGGAGACAGACAAGGCAGACTGTCTTGGCCTAGCCGTGGGCCTTTTCAAACAGAGAAATCTAGAGACTTTGATGGGAGTTCACTCCTCTGCCTCTAATGCTAGAGTCCAAACATCATTAGCTGTTTAGTGGATAGCCCAGCTCCCACTTTGCAGCATAGTCTGTGCTCAGCTGAAATAGGTAACAATAATAGGCTACCTGTGCATTTGACGTTACAGGTGCACAGGCCCCTGGGTGTCGTACGATCTATCTCTAAACACCATCATAATCATCAAAGGCCCCCATTTAAACATGAATTGCACCACGGTAAATAGCGAGCTCTCACACTGCACTTTGATCATCAGCTGGCAAGAGCAAACTGGACGATGCACAATTTTGCCAAAAAAGTGGAGTGCGACCCCTAGTGGGGCACGGAGGAACATGCGGGGGAAGGCGCGGGGAGTGGGGGGCGGGGCGGCAAGCAGCAATGCCAGCCCTGTGCAGGAGGGAGGGCTCGGGAGAGCAGCTCAGGCCAGGTCAGCACCACACGGGTGGGCAGCAGGGGGGCTCAGGCTAGCCCCGCGCAAGGACAGGCAGCTGGGGGGTTCAGGCCGGCCCCACGCAGGTGGCAGGGAGGGCTGGGGGGGGGCACACGTGGAGGAAGGGGGGGCCTCAGGCCAACCCCATGCAGTGTCCCATTTTCCCTTTGGGTCACCCTAGTGAGGGCAGAATCTGACCTATGGAGCAGAAATAACCCCCGAACTGGCCCCTCATGTGGGAGTGTTGCCACCTTAAAAAGTCATCATAGAGACCAAAAAAGTTGCAGGGAATAGTAACTGAAAGCAACGCTGGACTCTGCTGTGTACCGCGGGATGAAATCCACCCTGCAGCAGCGGGCCAGTGAAGGCTTATGCACCACTGAAGTCCCACTTATGGCCACAGAGCTGTCTGTGCAGTGCAGGACGCCGATCCCCATTGCTTTAAAACAAACAAACAACCAGCCAAGCCTTTATGTTGTATCCAGAAATGCAGCTGAGGCCTGGGATGGAATCATTCTCTTTGCTGTGCACGCAAACCCCTGGCTTCATCCTCTGACACGGCATGGGTGCGGGGAGGAAAGAAGCTCTCCAAAAAGGGATTTCAATCACTCAGTTCACTTCCTCCTCGCTTCCAAGTCTGACAAAAGACATAGGGGCTGTGTAGCCATTCTTTGCCGTCCCATCCCCTTAGTGTGTAAAGCCCCCTTCAAACACAGAGGCAGAGCCAAGCTCTCCTGGCTGATGTGCAATCCTATGAAAACAAGGATCCAAGGCCCTTCTAGGCATCTCTCTCTCTGCCCTCCGGGGTAATCAAAAATCCCAAAGCACCCACCACGGATGAGGAAGGAAAATACTCACAAAGGGAACGCTGATAAGCTAGACCTTTGCCAATTTGGCTGTGTTCAGTACAAGCAGCTCAGAGGTGGGGAGAGGCCCAAGCAAACAGCAGTGCGACCGAAGGAGCAGACCTAGCTGCCCAATCCATGGTCCCTGGGCTGGAACCCAGAGCTGAGGGTGGGCCTGAGGAAAGGGGTGCACAAGCCTGACGTAAGTGCCATTGAGGGGCTGCGGAATAGCCCAAGAGGGGGCAGAAGGATCCCTTGGGTGGGAGTAAACTGTGACCTGCTGAGTCATGAGGAGGCACTGTCGCTGGGCGCTCAGACCATTGGCCTGAGAGAGGAAAGAGCTGCTCTACCCCATCAAGCCATGAGAGGGTGCCCTTCTGGTGAGTCCACTCTCCCATGCTCCCCCGCCTGCCTCACCCCATTGGTCACCTCTCCATGAGGGGCCATGAACTCGAAGCTGCTCCCACTCATGTGGGTTTGCCACGGGTGTAACTCCATTGATTTCAGTGGAGCTAGTCCTGACTTTGGGCTTTGGTGGGCATCACAGCCAGGTTAGCAGGACGACACACCAGGCCCTATGGACCTGCTGCCTGCTGATCTTCTCTTTAAACCCATGGGGCCTGATTCTCCTCCAACTTGCACAGTGTAAATCAGCACTGAACTCCATTGAAATCGGGGAATCACAGCGCTGTGAATGAGTTCAGAACCCGTCTCTCTTACTGTTGGACCCTTCGGATTCAAAGACTTGGCTTGTCTTTTTCCTATCAGTTGGAAAAGAGACATAGACAAATAGAGCCAGGGGCAAGGCTCCTGGCTTCTACAGCTGCCTCCTTCGCTGCCTTGCTGTGTGGATTTGGGAAGCCAATCGGCAGCCTTCTGTCTTTTTTCATACACAGCCATAACGTAGGGTATAGTACGGAGACATGGGCCTGGGACACACAGTTCAATATGGGTCAAATCTAGATGCTGATTTTCAATAAGGCTTGGGGCACAGGGGAAGTTACAGAGTACGGGAAGAAAGCTAATAGTGTGCCAATATTTTAAAAGGGTAAACGGGACAAGCTGAGTAATTATCGGCCTGTCAGTCTGACATTGATCCTGGGCAAAATAATGGAACGGCTGATACAGGACTCTTTTAATAAAGAATTAATGGAGGCTAATATAATTAATGCCAATTAACATGGGTTTCTGGAAAATAGATCTTGTCAAAATAATTGATGTATAGTTGATGATGAGATTACAAGTTTGGTTGATAAAGGTAATTGTGATGTAATAGACATGTATATGAGGCATTTGACTTGGGACCACACAACATTTAGATTAAAAAAAACCTAGAACAATAAAAAAATCAACATGGCACCCATTAAATGGATTAAAAACTAGCTAACTGACAGGTCCCAGAATGTAATCGTAAATGGGAAATCATTGAGAAGGTGCGTTTCTAGTAGGATCCCACAGGGACTGGTTCTTGGCCCTATGCTATTGGACATTTTTATCAATGACCCGGAATTCAAAACAAAATCAATCAGTCTGTAGATGATAACGATTGGAGGAGTGGTAAATAATGAAGAGGACACGTCTCTGATACAGATCTGTATCGCTTGTAAGCTAGATGCAAGCAAACAATAGGCATTTGAATACGGCCAGGGTAAAGTTCTATACCTAGGAATAATGAATGTAGGCCATACTTACCGTGGTGACTCCGAAAAGTACTTGGGGACTATGGTAGATAATCAGCGCAACATGAGCTCCCATTGCTACTCTTGGATGCTGTGATAAATGAAAGGGGGGGGGGGGGGTGGAGCTCCCTTTTATGGACAGCCAGCCAGCCAGTTAGCTGTAAAATCCCTCTTGGTAGCTGTTCTCTGCTTGGTTTACCTGTAAAGGGTTAAAAAGTCCCCCAGGTAAAGAAAAGAAAGTGGGCACCTGACCAAAGAGCCAATGGGGAGGCTAGAACTTTTTAAAATTGAAAAAGAAATTTTCCTTTGTCTGTTGTTCTCCAGAGAAGGAGACACGGAGCAGCAGTGCTATAAGCAGGAATGCTGTGTAAGATTTGAATCGGGTATGAAAATTCATCTTCCATACCTAGAAGAAATCATTGGGACATGGAATGTTTAAATAGACGCGATCAGGTTTATTTCTTTATTTTAGTTTATGGTTCTCCTCTGTACTAACCCCCGGGTGCTTTTGTTTGCTTGTAACTTTTAAGCTGGATTCCACGAAAGCTATTCTTGGTACTTAATTTTTGGAATTGCTCTTTTAAAATCTAGCAAAAGCCTAAGTTCCAGATGTATTTTCTTCCTTTTTGTTTTTAATAAAATTTACCTTTTTAAAGAACAGCATTGGCGTTTTGGTGTTCTAAGAGGTTTGTGCACATGTTGTTTAATTAACTGGTGGCGACAGCTGATTTCCTTTGTTTTCTTTCTCGGCTCTTCCCCGGGGGGCGGGGGGAGGGCTTGAGGGTATCTCACAGGGAGGAATTCCCACGTGCTCCTTCCTGGGTCTAAGGGGGTTTTTTGCATTTGGGTGGTGGCAGCGTTTACCAAGCCAAGGTCAGAGAAAAGCTGTAACCTTGGGAGTTAATACAAGCCTGGCATGGCCAGTATTAATTTTTAAAATGCTTGCGGGCCCCCACCTTCTGCACTCGAAGTGCCAGAGTGGGGAATCAGCCTTGACAGATGCATAAATAGAGGGAAATCAAGTAGGAGTAGGGAGGGTAAATGACCTCTATATTTAGCATTGGTGTGACCACTACTGGAATCCTGCATCCAATTCAGGTGTCCTTGCATCAAGAAGGATGATGATATATTGGAGCAGGTTCAGAGAAAGGCCACAAAAAGGGTTAGAGGATTGTAAATTGTGCTTTAGAGTGATAGACCCAAGGAGCTCAGCATGTATTCCTAAACAAAGAGAAGGTTAAGGGGTGACATGATCATAGTCTATAAGTACCTACAGGGGGAAAAGAAATCTCATAACAGAAGGCTCTTCAATCTAGCAGACAAAGGGATACCAAGAATCAATGGCTG
Source organism: Macrochelys suwanniensis (assembly GCA_033296515.1). Classification (NCBI taxonomy): domain Eukaryota; kingdom Metazoa; phylum Chordata; order Testudines; family Chelydridae; genus Macrochelys; species Macrochelys suwanniensis. Next base: position 13,743,141 of record CM065796.1, read on the forward strand.
GAAGTAGACAAATTCAGGCTACAGATAAGGTGAACAGTTTTAACAGTAAGAGTAATTAACCACTGGAACAGTTTACCAGTGGTTATGGTGGATTCTCCATCGCTGGGAATTTTGAAATCGATATTGGATGCTTTTCTAAAAGCTCTGCTCTAGGGGATTAATTCAGTCCTATGGCCTGTGATATACAGGAGGTCAAACTAGATGATCATAGTTCCCTTCTGGCTTTATAATAGATTAATCTAGATCAGAACTCTTCCAAATCTTGGGACTGCCCCGATCCAGGGTTTTGGCTAGGGTGTGTGACATTACATTCCATATTCCTTATGAAAATATGCTTATGATATGAATATGACATGACTGAGATGTACTTTATGCAAGATGGGTCTTGTAAGATATCATTGGAAAGGTTATGATTTACTGAATGTGATTATCCAATTTGTATGCCTGTATCATTTCTGTACCTGAAGTTAGGAATATTGACTATGTATCTGTATTTCAACTATGCTACTTTGGGTGACACCCACTGCTTACACTTCAGATACAACAATGGAAATGCCAGAGAGGGTGAATGGCCCATCAGCGAGGACAATGGACTGTGAAAAGGCTTGGCCTTCCTGAGGACACTCCATACTGCCACTGCCTCATGGACAATGTGATACTACAGAGTCAGGTGGTCTTGTCACCTGATAGTAAATATTACCTGTGACCAGTCCTTCACAACCTACCCAGGGATTTTCCTGTGGTCACAAGATTAATCGCAGCTTCAGCTTGGAACAAGTACACTAATGAGTAATGACAGGTTTCAGTGTAGTAGCCGTGTTAGTCTGTGTCAGCAAAAAGAAAATAAGAAAGAAATACTTGTGGCACCTTAGAGACTAACAAATATATTTCAGCATAAGCTTTCATGGACTACAGTCCGCTTCGTCGGATGCATGGAATGAGTGTTCCATTCCATGCATCCGACGAAGCGGACTATAGTCCACGAAAGCTTATGCTGAAATATATTTGTTAGTCTCTAAGGTGCCACAAGTATTTCTTTCTTATTTTCTTTTTACTAATGAGTAAGACATTTACTCCTTTATATAGTTTGTCTTTGAACTGTCCCCTGCAGGTGATCAGGTGAAGCTTCAAAGGCTGAGTCCATGGGTGGGAGTTTTCAATCCCCTCCTCCCACGTACATGCTAGGAATTCCACTTCACATGTATTAACCCAAAGATCATTAGTGTCGGCTACTTTGTTCAGCATAGTCTTTTAACTCACACTACATCCCACAGATTGCATTCATTCTGTCTTTCTCCTAAAGAAGTTCCATATAATCCCACAATAATACATAAACATTTGCATTAATACAATGAACACCTAAATTACTTAATTCAGTAAGGTTTGTCCAGGAAATTGGCATAACTGTCACATGCACGAAGTAGCGCAAAGTATTAGTGGCAGGAGAGGTAAAGGTTAGCAAAGCTGGAAACTGGAGTGGGACCTGGGTACTGAGAGAGCTGCAGAAAGATTTATTTGGGAGATTGGGTGTCTGCTCCAACAATTTCCATTATGGATGTCCCTTCACTCTCCCAATGGCCTTTCTGAATCTTGGTCAGCTCTGCCCATCAGAGGATTCAGTCAAGGGCAGAAGGGCACCCGATTGCCTCTCCTTAAAACGCATTTGATGCCCGCTGGTCCGAGGAAGCTCAGAAGCTACCTCTCAGGTCTGACAGCTTGATGGATGGGTAATTTGCACCCTGGTATCCTATCCTGTCCTGGCTGTTAGATGCCATGCCAATCATAAATTTCAGCCTTCTCGGAGAGAAGATGAACAGCCACTTCTCTCCGGGAGGTGAAAACAAAACTGGAAAGAAAGAAGGGAAAAAAGTGAAAACAAAAACTCTTTCATAGAGAGAAAAGATTCCACATAGTGAGTTTCTCCTCATTAGCTTCCCCTGTTAAAGCCAGTATGCTGGGTTCAGAAGGCTCCTATCAGCCTGGGCTGGGTGGATGTTTAACATTTTGGCTTGGCCCTGCAAAGTCCCTGTGATGTCAGCTGAGAAGTGGTCCCTGACATTAATAACATAATAATCCTCTTTTGCTTAAGCAGGGTGAAACTCACCCCTTTGCAGAGGACCTAGCACAAGGCCTAGGCACAGTTCAGTCCCTGTGGCTGGCATAATGGCCCTGTGCCATCCATGTTGCAGCCCCAACATAGGGATGAGCTAGGGGCATATGGAGGGAGAGGGGTGTGGCAGGAGCAACCAAACTCTAGCTATTCTGGGCCATGGAGCAGCCCCTGTGGGAAGCTCCTGTGGGTTACACTAGCCCTTGGTGGACTGCTCTGATGTACATCCGGGGCCGGACAGGCTCCCAGCCATGCCCTCAATTTAGAAGGCATGCAGGTGGCTTAAACAGAGAGACACCACAGAACTCGGGGCCCCTCCATTGACGTGACTACAGATCACAGCCAGGCCCCGTGTCTCAAGTGAGAGACTTGAGCACCCAGGGATTAAACCAAGAGGATGCAGTGATGGTTCAGCCCCCTCCTCCTGCTAAAAGCCTCCTCCTCTCCTTGGTTTGGGTAGACAGAGCCCCCACATGCCCACTTCCCCTCCTCCTTGGCTGGCACAGCATGAGCATCCCCTCCAGTCTCAATCCACTTAAATGCCCATTCACACCAGATAACAGCAGCAGCTGGGGAGCAGATCGGATGTTTAATCTGCATAAGTGGAACCTGTGTACTTTGCTCTCACTCTCCCGTTGCCAAAAATGATACCCTAGAACTTGCTTCCTGTGTAGCTTTCCTGGCTCTTGCAATCTAATGTGCAGGCTTCAGTGCAGGGAATTTAATTCCGCTCCCATTCCTTTTAGATCAGTCTATGTCAGTGGGGTACTGTTGCAACAATTGACTTTATTACAGCTTATCCAACAGTTGGCAAGTTCTGAATGTTAAGGAGATCTGTTTTGTACTACAAAGATCAGCGCTCTACACTGAATTATATATGAAAATTTAAAGATTTTTTTTAAAAGACTCTGGTAATGTTTAAAAATCACGGTACAAATCCTTTTTAAAGAGCCCATATATTGCAGTTTGCCCGAGCTTTAATTATTGATCTGAGCGGCTTCGTTTCATCGAACCATTTCTGCATGTGCTAGAAGGAATCAAAGAAAGGTTTAGGCCGAAACACATCTACATTTAAAAATCCCTTAGGGACAGATTCTGGTCTCAGTTGTGCCGGTACAAATCAAAAGTAGCCTATGGAATCTCATTGCACAAGTGGTATCTATCCACCTATCTATTGTCCTTATCCAGCCCCCATCACCCATAGTATCCGAGCACCTCACAATCCTTAATGTGTTTGTCCTCACGCCGCCCCTGTGGGGTAGGGCAGTGCTATGATCCCCGTTTACAGACTGAGGCACAGGGAGGAATAATTACTTGCCGATGGTCACACACGAAGTCCGTAGCAGAGCCCAAGTTTTTCAAGTCCCAGGCTAGCACCCCATCCACCCTGTTCTGTGGATAACTAGCTACAATAGCAAAGATTAAATAATTACATTAATCCATCAAGCATTTTGAAAGCCCTCTTGCATCTAGGGCACAACCAACTTCTGAATAGTTTGGCTAGGAAGTATATTTTGTCCAGGGGGGGGAAGTGTTTCGGAGATGCTGACTGCAGGGGGTCTTACACCTGCTTTCTGAAGCATCTGGTACTGGCCAGTGTCAGAGACAATCTGCTGGAGTAGCTGGGCCATCGCTATGATCCAGGCAGGCAATGCCTGGGTTCCCAACTTCCTAACTTCTGCAGAATCTGGCCTTCAGTGACTGCAGTGTTAACACCGTGAAATTAAAGAAACAAAAATTTGACTCATGATTCTACCAAGAAACACAGAATCCCTGTTGGTCCAAAATAGCTCATGTTTTTTTGCCCTTCAGGTCATGCTGCAAAAAGCCCATCTGTTTGATAGGACTTCTGGGGAGAATCGAGGGCACGGGCAGAGTTTGCTGCCGGGTTTATCGGCTGGTGTGTTCATGTTTTTATTGCATTGGGCTGCTGGGTGGTATTTTAATTGACTGTAAATGTAGACAGAGAACCAAGAGATCATGGGGCTGGCGCAACAGCCATCACATGGCTCACAGAAAGAACTGAATTGGGGCCCCTCCGGAGCTAAAACTGTGAGTCTCTACAGCTTACGGTAAACAGCCAGCTTCACCAGCTAAGATCTGCAACAGACCATATCCTCCGTGAGTTGGACACAGACCAGGATGCATAACACACATTGGCCAGGGGTTATTCAGGCATGTTTTATATTCTTTTTAAGAAAGCAAGCAAGCAAGAAGTTTGCAGCGGTATTCCTCACTCAGTTGTTCTGTGCATCCCATGTATTTTATTATATACATTTAACAACCAATAGCACTATGTTACTCTGTACATATATTAATGGAATAATCATGCATGACTTCTAATGCTCTATGCTTCTCACCTGTTGAGCACTTGTCCATCCCACCCTGTGCTTTGGCCTGTAACCTCATGTATTGAGTCTGCCCCTGGCTCCTATGAACTCAAGGGAACAAAGAGGGCAGCTGGTTTTACCAGGCATTTATATAGAGCTTTTCATCTGTAAACCTTAAAAAGCAATTTACAAAAATGGTAAAAGCATCATTGTCCCCATTTTAAACATGACTCATCTAGATCATCTACCCTGACCTCTTGTATAACATAGATCACAGAATTTCCTCCAGTTCCTCCCGTATTGAGCCAAGCAACTTCTGCTTGAGTAAAGCATCTTCCACAAAGGCATCCAGGCTTGATCTGAAGACACCAAAAGAGGGAGAATCCACCGCTTCCCTTGGGAGTTTGTCCCAATAGCTGATCACCTTACTGATTAAAGTATGGGCCTTATTTCTAACTGGAATTTGCCTGGCTTTAACTTCTGACCATGGATTCTTGTCATGCCTTTCTCCACTACATAAAAGAGCCCTTGAGTGTCTGGTATTTTCTCTCCTGGATGCTACTGATACACCATCAGTGAGTCACCCCTCAGTCTCCTTGTTGGTAAGATAAGCAGACTGAGCTCCTTCCGTCTCTTGGTAAAGCATTTTTTCCAGCCCTCGAAGCATTCAACAGCCTTTTAAAATGAGGACCCCAGGACTGTATGCAATGTTCCAGTGTCAGTCCCACTAGTACTACATCCAGAGGTAAAATCGCCTCCCTGCTCCTCTCTTTATACATCCAAGAATTGCATTAGCCCTTTTTGCCGTAGCCTCATGCTAAAAGCAAACAGGTGGTGCACACAGAAAATCAGTGGGAGATCCAGGAGTGGAACCCAGTCTTCCTTGCGCTAACCTCTAGCTTACACTTCCCTATCAGAATGAGGAAAAGAACCCAGTTCCCTCCTCTCACCACAGATCACCCTGCCTCCCATGCACTGACTATTCCATCTTACATTAACTTAAATAAGAGCTACAATAAGTTGGCCCACAATCTTACGTAGCTGGAGGATGCACCACCTTTCACTGGGTGAGGCATGCCTCTGCCTCTCAGGATGTGGCATAATGAGTTTCTTTCTAGTCTCCCAGGGTAGAAATGTATTTATGGCACAAAGGGAGTTTTATACAGTATTTCTTAAATTCTGTCCGCTAATAATAGCCCTGGCTGACTCATTCGTGCTCTGACTATGCTGGTCTTGTGTTTGGATATAAATCGGGGACGGGGCTTTAGCTTCGTATCCCCATTTCTTCCCATTTGGAAACTGGTGAGGGAAATTTCATACAAATATTGGTGCCGAAGAGCCGGGGATAAAAATCCTCTGAGCCCAGTGTCTGACTAAGAGCAGGTCTACCCTTAAAATGACACTGTAGCGCTTCAGTGAAGCTTCTCCTACACTGACAGGAGAACTTCTCCCGTTGGTGTAGTTAACCCACCTTGCCAAGAGGCAGTAGCTATGTTAATGGGAGAAGCTCTCCCATTAACCTAACGCTGTCTACACCGGTGGATTTTTCACACCCCTGAGCGATAGATATATCAATGAAAATTTATAGTATACACCTGGCCTGAGATGCAATGGGGCCTCATTCACAATGGTGCAGTTCCACTGACTTCAGTGGACTTGTGTCTCATCTTCCACAAGCATAATGGGAAACAGAACCAGGTCCACTGTCTATAGAGTGATACTAGAGATGCCCACATTGTTTGGCTCCACATCTGTCTGGCCCACATTTCAGGGGTGTTTGGTCCGGTCCATTATCATAATGGGGTCAGATGCTAGATTATTATTTATATTCCATTAGCAGTCATGGCCCCACTGTGCTAGGTGCTGTACATACAAAGGCCTTGCTCCAAAGAGGTTATAATTGAAATAAACATGGCAGATAGGAGGGAAAACAGGTTTCTAGGAAGGGAAAGGATTTTGCCCCTGGTTTGCGGTAGCCATGGGACTAAAGCCCACGTTTCCTTACAGCCATGCTAGTGCCTTTCACGCTGGACCACACTGCCTCCCTTGGCATGGCTGATTGCGAATGTTCCCGATATTGGTGGTGTTCAGAGTTGCCATTTTGGTTCATCCCCATCTCTGACAGCCACTGGATCTCCAAATGGGAATATCCTCCAGACCAGAATTCAGCTCCAGCCCACCCCCGCCCCATAATAGGCCCCTTTCTCAGCATCCCCATGGAATGCTCTTCCTCTCTACCAGACTCCACTCTGATCCACAGACCCAACTGCCCCTCTTATCATCTGGGCTGGGGAGACTTCGATCTCTCCCTTGGACCACATCTCCCATCTGCATCGCTCTGGGCAATCTGTCCTCCCCACTCCCTTGAAGCAAGGGATTCCTCAGGGTGCCCTGGGCTAAACCACCAAGGTGGCCTTAGCCCAGCCATTCCATAGCTCCAGCATCTAGAGCTTTTATTGGGCAGTGCCAGGCTGCAGGGGGATTATTACTACCCCTCAATCCAGGAAGGAGGAGCAGAGATGAAATTCAGGTCTGCTAGAGAGAGGAAGAGTGCTGAAGAGGAGGGGGAAGTCTTCATGCCCCTTCCAAAGGAGTCCTGGGGGTTCTTTCCCCTCACCCACAGCCAGGGATCCCATAAATGAAACATTCTACCACCTTACAGCACTAGGCCAAATCCCACAATGTAGTTGTAGGGTGTGGGTCTATGACTGGGGACTACTGAAGGGCTGTTTTTATAATAAGGGAGGGGAGTTGTGGGGATTTCTCCTCTCCATCCCCTCTCCGCCCCCTCACCCCCAGGGTTGGAGAGAGAGAGGGGGACCCAGTCATCCAAAGTCTGAGTGAAGTGGCTTGAACTTTTTTAAATGTGGAAAACTTGACCTAATTTGAAAAAAATAAATTGGGATTTTTTGACTAAATGTCAACATGAATTTCCCCCCTTGTTTGTCAAACCACTTTTGGACTAGTGGGGATTTTTTTTTCATTTAATTTTTTTTCAAATTTTGAATTTCGAAACACTGAAAAAAAAAGGTGGAAAATGTTTGAAGAAGACGTTTGTGAAATGTTCTTTGCCATTTGTACGTTTAACCAGCTCTGCTTTGGGGCAATAGTTTCAACTCCAGAACTTGGCAATGTGGATAGCTGGGGAGGGCCGGAAAAAAATCAAGTCTCATCAAAAATATGCACAGCCACCTTTGTCTTATTTGTACCAGTGCACTGTGGGGGGAAAGTGCCCAACCCGTCCCATCCTGCCTCAGCTGCAGGTGCCAGGAGCAAAGGGTTGTGAATGTATTTCATGTGATGTGTTGCACTTTGCAATATTCTCCTGCATGGAAACCTCAGAGATACTAGGACTGGCTGACACAGATAAGAGGCCCCATCTACACTGGCAGAGAATCGTTTCAGAGGGTGGCAATCATTTTTCAGTCCTCACTGTCTGAACATGGTATCCCCACTATAGCCTGACCTGCCTGTACCTCATGAGTCAAGTTCAGCCCTGGTGCATCTGCAGTGCACTAGCAGGGAAGCTGGCTCTATGCATTAACCAGCTCCTCTGGCCTTCCCCAGCCCTGCTTCACTCCAGTACCCTTAGGCTCCCCAAGCAGCTAGGCCCATCTCCTTCCTCAGCTAGAGGGAGACTGCCTCCAGTTCCTGGCTTCACTGGCCTTTGTAGGGCCAGCTACGGTCTGATTGGGACATGGCCCAGCTGCGGCTACTTCCCCAGTCAGCCATCTCCAGCCACAGCTCTCTCCCAGGGCTGATTTCAACCCCTTGGGGGCAGGGTGGGTGACCACCCTGCTACAGGGGTTATTACAGTTCATTTTTACACTGACAAGTGACCTATATATTTTTGGCCTTAGCCAGCAAGGGAAGCTGATAAACTGCCTCTCTTTGTCCCATGGCATCATGAAGCCTTGAATAGTACAAATGCCCTAAAGACATTTTTTTTCAAACAAAACGGATGCATATTATTTTTTGTCCATGGGGGTCTGAATAGAATAGCTAACAGGTTCCACTGGGATGTGTCATGTTAATTCCACTCATGAAGAAGGTCTTTTAAAATGCCACTCATGCCCGAAGCACTGATGAGTTTTCAGGCTTCCTGATTTGTGGAATACAATGTGATATCCCACTGGAACCCATTAGATGGCCTATAGATAGATAGCTGGATGCACATACATAATATGCATATATGCCATTCAAAAGTTTAAAAGCATTACTAAGCAATTGCATACATTTTCCATTCCGAGAACAAGACTAATGGGGGGCTATTTGCAGCCCAGCACAGCAGATTAGCATGGCACAAAAAACGCTAAACTCTTTAGCACTAAGCGTGTGGGGGAATGATTGCGGTTTTCAGTTTCTTCTGATCTCGTACGGATGCATCATGCACACACACAAGCTTGTGTGTCTACACACACACCCTAGTACACCGCACGCGAATCCAGAGACACACCACGCTCTCACATGAATGCATGTGCACATACAGACTCACACATTTATGTCTCACAAACATATTGATACACACCATGCAGACACTTTCTCACAGGGATACACCTACCTGATCCGCATACATATTAACATACACCACCCAGGCACACACACAAACTTCCTCTGGCATGCATACAGACAAATAAACTCACCTATACTACAGTCAGACACATACTTCCCAACACATACACTCTATACACCTCATATGCTCAATGCTCCCACATAAAAACACTCACACACATCTACATCCCATATACACATGGACACACACACACATAGATCACTAATACACATGTATACATTCACAACAGATAAATTCACAGCCTGTGCACACTTTGATCATGCTGTCTCACGTGTTGTAAATGCTCTCACACAAAGATGCTCACACACATGTACAGGTGTGTAATGACATTCACCCTCGTTAGGCCCTCACACAGGCCTAAAACACCCTCCCCCCCCATACACAAATCTACAGAGTCACACACAAAACTCACCACACCTTTTCTCATACTGTCACCCGTATGGACAGTACACAACCATGACATACACACACATACTGTACACTCCCATCTCTCTCTCTTTCACACACAGGTTTAATCAGAAATGTACTGAATTTATTCTTCAGTCAATAGGTTGACTTTTTATGACATGACACAGAGCATGACCCAAAAGATTTACACCAAGAGTTCCACCCCATACCATCCTACCCACCTCATTCCTGCTCTCAGCTGCTTTATTTCCTCCTGTAAGGCCAGCCTTAGCTCAGTTGTGGACTATGTAATTCAATAGATTTGCAGATATGTCTTGGATCAATTTTAATTCTATTTAAAGGACAGTGAATAGAACCATCTCTGGGGTTTTCTGAGGCGGAATTTCGTATCCCATTTAATATGCACTGAATGGAGCAGCGAGGGAAGAATGCATTTCATTGCTGAGGAGACATAAAGGATGAGACACAGGAAGTGCTCTGAAAGCATCCTGCTTTTCTGTCAGACGCCCTCTGAGACCCTCACAGGCTGGATCCAGAAAGGTGATGGTGGGTGGGAGATGGTTCCACATTTTTCCTTGATTGGTTAGAAAGCATGAAATGACGTACGCTCCGCCATCATATCAAAAACAGCCTGCTTCTGCCATGCAAGCCAGCCACAAGCACATGCTGGACCAGTCCCCGAAGCCTGAGCCTCACATCACGGAGCTGGCCACACACAGCGAGACTCCCACCCATATCCACGGAGTTACTCCAGATTTACACCCGTGGGGGAGAGGCATTTGGCCTCAGAATATGGAATAAATCCAAATTTTTCAAATCTGGGTGCTTAAAGTCAGGCTCAGTCTGCAAAGATGCTGAGCGCCTGCTTCTTCCATGGATTTCAATAGGCACTGAGGGTGCTCATCACCCCCAGGAGAGCAGGCTCTGAAAGCACAGGAAACTGAGGGATAGAAACAAGATGCCCCGGGGCATCCAGGAAGCCTATGGCTGAACTGAAAATAGAACCCAGGTCTCCTGAGTTTATGGTCATCTTCTCCCCAAAGCTTCCTCCAGGGCCTATTGCCAAGTAGCCACTCTACCAAAAAGGAGGGAGCATTCTGGTGTCTGAAGACATGTGGGTTACAACAGGTTTCCACCTGCAATAGCCAAAAGGAGCAAGGAAAGCAGAGCAAGGTCTGAATCAAACCTTCAAAGGCTCCATCCAGTGGCTTTTGGCTCCTCCTCTTGAAGTGAGGAGCCAGGGATGATGTTAGTTACCTTAAACCCATTGAAAACCTCGAGCATAGGGGGCACGTGCCACCTTCAAGGATTCCATTAGGGTGCTCGAGTGACACCGAGGCTGGATTTGGCCCCTAGGTGCTATTTTAGATGGAGGTGAGTTCTTTCCTTGTTTATGACTGCTGACCCTGGTTCTTGGTGTGTAGCGAGGCTGGAGTGGCAGATTGCAAGGAGCTCGCCTCAAGCTGGAACAGCAGACATACTGTGCAAGATTTGTAACTGTAATATACCTGGCATTGCTCTGAAAAACTGCCGCTTGCAGAGACCCACAGGCCTAGCTCTCTACGGTGAATGTTGTACACTTAGCACACTCACGGAGCTGGGCAAACACGCACTTAAAGTGGATAAAGGAGATGTAGTCCGAAGTGATGGCCATGGAGATAAGAACATAAGAACGGCCATACTGGGTCAGACCAAAGGTCCATCTCGCCCAGTATCCTGTCTTCTGATGGTGGCCAGTGCCAGATGCTTCAGAGGGAATGAACAGAACAGGTGATCGTCAAGCGATCCATCCCGTGTTGCCCATTCCCAGTTTAGAGCACAGTCAGGAAATCTTGTCCCTCCTCATTCCTATGATAGAACCAGCGCTGGTGCAAGGCCAGACCTTGTTCCTTCCCTATTCAGGTGCCAGCTGGGACAGCTCTCAGTGTAGCATAAGTCGCTTTGGAAAGATTCGATTTTTGTCGGTAAACGTCGATTTCATCGTACGCACGCAACCAACGAAAAGAATATTTCCATCAATAATTGTCTCCATTTGCAGCTAGGCAAAGTAAGAAACTGAGAACTTGAGAACTGATGAGTGTTTAAGTGTATTTCTTTTGTGTGTATTTGGCCATGCGATGTTGACTCCTCCCTAATTTCTTGCCACTTTGAAAATTTAAATAAATCAAAATCTAAAAAACGGCCTAAAAACAGCCATTGCTATTATCCTATTATTGCTAATATTATTTTTAAAAAGTTAAATTCTGCCAAGCCTAACCCAATCGGGACCCCTTCTATAAGGGCAGCCATGGGCCACTCCAGGGGTTCTAATCCCAGCCCTGCTGCTATTCTTAACTATTGTCCTTTGTGCTGCAGTAGCCCCTAGAAGGCCCAGCTCTGTTGCACTAGATGCTTTCCAAACACATAACAAAGAGAAGGTCCCTGCCATGAAGAGTGAATTGAATCCCTATGTGACCTGCAAGTCACTTCACCTCCGTGGGCTTTCTTTCCCCTTCAAAATGGGGAGGGCACTACTTCGAGAGGCCCAACATCTACAGATGAAAAGAGCTAGAAAGGGGTTTTCAATTTGGTTGCTTGTCTAAAATGCTCCCTTAAGTGCAGGAAGAGAGGTGAGAGCACTAAAGATACAATTTTTATGCAACTTAATAAAAGGTAAAAGGATATCGCTATTGCAAAAAAAACACAACACCCAATCACCCTATAAAGGGGAATTTGATTTTGCTGCTCAGTGCTCCTATCGATCGTCAGATTGCATTTCGTGAGCAAAACGGAGGTTTTAGCTGAACAGAATCCCACTGTCTGAGCCAACTTGAAGACAACCTCACACGGGGCACATGTAACCTCTCCCCACCATGCAGAGGGTAAACTCTTGATTTCCTCCATTAATTTGCACATGCTGGGAGCAATGTTCCCTCTAATTTTTGACAGGCCGTGGGCGCAAAACAATTTCTTCTGTGCAAATTTTTGACAGGCCACGTGCGCAAAAAATGTCTTCTATACAAATTGCTGTGCTTCTGTGCAAATTTTTGTGCGCGCAGTGTTTCGCCGTGTGCGCGGGGTTTAGAATCTGTGTGTGCGCGCACATGCGCACAGCTTAGAGGGAACAGTGGCTGGGAGTGATTCTCTTGTGCAGTCAGCTACACTGCATCCTGCGTCCACTTTGCACTGGTGCCGCTGATGGCGTGAGATGCAGGGCAATGGCTCCTGCTCTCCCCAGGGCCCTGAGGGGGCCAGGAGGAGGTGGGACCATGGCCTTGTAATCCTCTCTGTACCAACCGTACCCTGGCTGGGTATGCACAGGGAGCGCAGTTCCACGCCTCCCAACATTGCAGGTGGCTAAAGCATGATGGGGAGGAGGCCCAGGGGAGAGGGGTCAGGTCACATGCTGCCCAGGAGGATTGGGTTCTGTCCCCAGAGGGTGGGAGACCCAGGAGGGGGGCAGCTGCAGAAAGAGCCCACCCTGCTCTCATCCCATGGCAGCTGCTCAGCTCCCCATTCCAGGAGTTGTAACCTGGAATGGGGAGCACGCAGGGTTGCAACACCACTCACCATCAGGGGGGCCGGGGCAAACTCCAGCAGTTCTGCAATGTTGAAACTAGGGGTTCTGGGGCTGCTGCCGCACCCCCTGGCTTGAAGTGGTTTCCATTATAAACAGGGTTTACAGTTTGGTTCAATGACTCTCCGCACCCCCACTGTACAAATTGTTCCAGCACCGCTGCTGCGATCCCATGCACCAGGGATGAGGTTGCAATGGTGAGAGTGGAGAACCAAGCCCAACACCCCTGGACCTGCTTCAACCAAGAAAGGGGTTTTGTGGGTCAAAGCAGGATTGTCCTGCAAAACCCAGGACTGTTGGCAGGTGTGTAGTGCCACCTAATGGGTGAGCCTATATGGACTTGGGCCTTCAAGGCACAGTCTATCTGGCCCCTGACAACTTGCATATATAAAGGCAGCCGCTCCTCACTTCTCTGAGCACAGAGGGCCCTGCCTCCTCATTCCGTGCCCCCAGCCTTTCAGCTGGTGGTGGCTTCTGTGGCGTGTGACTAGATGACTGGCTGAGGTGCCACAGGGCTAGACAAATCCAGAACCAGCAAGCACAGTCCAACACCCGGCTTATGTTGGGGCTGACAGACCCAGCTCAGGATCATGCAGACTGGGATATCTGTGGCTTGATGCACTCCCTCCTCATCTCACCACGAGCCCCCTTCCTAGCCCAGGGCCAGGATTGATCCTGGTTTAGGACCTGAGCCAAGGCCTAATGGGCTATCAGGGCCAGATCTCCAATGCACAGCATTGACTTACAGCAGCTGAGGATCCAGGTTTGTACCAAGGTCCATAAGAAGTGTCGCTTCAATTCAGCTCAATTCAAAGACATTTTATTGGCCTGGGAAGCTGAGTGGATATCTCTTGGGTGTCTGTCGGGGCAGGTACAATGCACCAAGGCTGGGTTTCACACTGCGTCTGGGGGCTCCCCAGTCCACACAACAAATCCATCATACATTGCAGGGGTGGGCTGAATGTTAACGTCCGTTGCCCAAAGCGTATGACCATCTGCAAAGGAGCACAGCACAGCACAGTCTGGGAAAGAATTGCTCCTAAACTCTGGGGTAATTAATGTATATCAAAGAGGAATTTAGCCAGTGTGGTTATTTCAGTAGCATACAGTGATCTCATCCAGTTTTTTGAAATTGCCTAAAAAGCACAATGGCAGCACATTTACTTTTCTATTATGCCTTTGAAATTAAGTTAGATGGCCCTAATAATAGCATCGCTTTTAAATAACGTCGTGTTTCAAGAACAAACTCTCCAATGTCGCCGGCCCGGCATATTTGTCTTGTGGTTAATTTCCACTCGCTGTTGTATTATTGGACGTTAACATGGTAGTTTTGTTTAATCTCTGGCTCCGTCGCCCATGGCTGACTCCAAACCGATCACTTGCCCTGCTGATGAAAGTTCTAATTCATCCTTGTTAGGGCAATTAGAAGGAAATTGGATAACTGTGCCACGTCTCACGAAAGGTCTGGGAGAGGGTGAATCCTTCCCCCTCTCCCCCCGTCCCCAGAGGTTAACCAGGGTTGGCTGACAGAGAAATAGACAGTTGCCTTGTAAGGAGGTAGGGACACATTAATTTAGACTCTGAGAAGTTCTGAAGTGGGTGCTGAAGGTTTTGTTCTCCTCTGTTTGATTTGATTCCTCTAATTGATTTCTATCATCTATCCACACAGCCTAGGTAGAAGATAGAAATCAATTACCATGTGCTGTTCTACTGCACAGGCTGCCGGAGCAGACAGAGCCTGTAAGCCCCGTGCTTCCCAACACTCTTCTTCCCACCCTAGATACCTGAGTGATGATTTCGAAGTTCAGCTTCTCTGAGGATTACAGAGCATCCTGCCTATGCCTGATTGCATTTGCCCAATGGGGAGAGGGCCGGCTCCCGCTCAGCTTCCTGATTCGATATTTTAGCCAATGTCTTTGCTTCATTAAAAATGGATATTACATACAAAAACAGCTACATTGAAAGATCCTTCAGGTTGCAAAGCCAAGTGCTCCGAAGCTAGGAGATGCCAGTACTAGATTTCAGAGGGGTAGCCACAACATTATGGCATCATCTATCTTCCCAATTTGGTGTTTGATAGGCTTTATCGCCTCCACTCGTCTTTCCCATCGTGTGGCACTCAGTGGCTTCAGTGTCAGAGAGGATGTTCCCAAATGTTGCTTCAAAATATGCCATCGATGAGTTGATGCAGAGAAAAATACATGGATGCTTTGAATTACATTAAAAAATTCAGCAGCCTCACTAGAAGCTGATGCTGCATCACTGACCACCAAGTTCAATGAATGAGAACTGAATGGGACAAAAAAAGCTCAAGTGTTTAACTCTCGGATTCGTGTCTGCACTCCTCTGTTCTTTCCTCTCATGTTGGCACCATTATAGTAGCCCTGACCTCTCATGTCAGCTATCGCAATTCCTGTATCTTCCAGCTTTTTAAGAAACACATTTGTCATACCAGCTCCTATAGTATCATCAATGTCAATAAATTCTAGAAAATGCTCTCTGACGGTCACCATTGCAAGGACATTTTCACTAGATTCTGTTGTTGTTACAAAACGCATCATTGAAGTCATTTGTTCCGTATGGCTGATGTCAGGTGTGCAGTCCAGAATAACAGAGTGATATCTTGCTGACTTCAGATCTGCCACAATCTTCTGTTTGACTTTTGCTGCCAGTAACTGTGTGATCTCATTTTGAATTGTTTTTCCAAGGTATGTTTTCCAAGTGTGTGTACATTTCTTGGGTGGTGACTCTTCTTAGATGCTCCTGGAGTACAGCATCAAACTCAGCCATCAGCTCCACAATTTTTAAAAAGTTTCAATTGTTTGGAACATACAGCTGATCTGAAGTGCCACGCAGTGCTAGGTTTTGGCTAGCAAGCATTCTCACAATGGCAATGAGCCTTTTCAGAACATTTTGCCAGTAAAGAGACTCTGATGCAATCTTTTCTTGATGCTGATCATCTATGGTGGCCATTAACCTTAGTCTCATCTCAAGCTCTTTCCACCTATGGAATGCTCTCTGGTGATTTGCTGCCTTCTCATGGCATGCCAGATTTCTAGCCAGATTTTTCCAGTCTTTTGTTCCTGTAGAACCCAATGTGGCTGGAACATTAGACTGGAAAAGTTTGCAACAAAAACAGTATGTAGCATTCTGGGTTTCTGAGTACATAAGCCATGGTCTCTTCACTTTGTCACCATTGGGGATTTCACGCCAGTAATGTGTTGGATGGAAACTT
The DNA here is from genome assembly GCA_033296515.1 of Macrochelys suwanniensis. Lineage (NCBI taxonomy): Eukaryota > Metazoa > Chordata > Testudines > Chelydridae > Macrochelys > Macrochelys suwanniensis. Next base: position 13,759,353 of record CM065796.1, read on the forward strand.
CTATTTTCATTGTCTTTGGGGGACATGAAGTTTTTCACTTGCCCATACACTACAAGGAAGTCCCTCAGGCTACTGCTCAAGTGGATCCACAGTCCTGGATCATCTAGACTTAAGGAACTAAACTCAGCAGCAGCTGTTTCTTGCGCCTCCACCACCCAGGTTACATCCATTTGAGATGGAGATATGGATGCTGCAGCAGCTGCCAGGTCACCTGCACTCTGACTAACTGGAAGATCAGGCCTTATATATGCTAAATTGAATTAAAACTGTCCACACTGGGGGGAGTGGGGTTCACTGATTGACTTAGATTGGTTTCTAAAGTTTAATCAGCTAACAAGCGGGGTGCAGACAAGCCCTAGCATGTTACTTTGTCAATTAAAGCATAGACGACTCTTTGGGGGGTGAAATTCAGTTATGAAATAAAAAGTTTTGATTTTGAAAAAAAACCCACCGTGTGACCAAGCCAACCAATCAAACCCAGCAATAGAAAAACAAAAACATCTCCAAACTCCAGAAAGTGCAAAGGCAAAAGGACAAATCAAATTGAAAAAGTGATCAATAAGATTTTTCATTGGGTTTTAAAAGTTCAAGAAAGTCAAAATGTTTTTTAGGAAAACATTCATTAGTGAAAAGAGCTGTTTTTCATTCAAGATATTTCAACCACGTCTAGTAAGAACACTGTAACAAACTGAAGATCCATGCAGCATACAGCCTGTCGCCTGATTTTCAGAAGCATGAGCCTCCTAAAATCCTGTTGGAGTCAATGAGAAATTAATGAGCTCAGCACCTTTGAGGATCAGACCATTTATAACATTTTCAACAAGGATCCGTAGAGTCATGATAGCAAGTGATTCTCTAGACAAAGTTGCAGGAGCATTTTCTTTCCAAGCCCTGGTATTCATACCCTTACAATTTTCTCAAATGAATTCTTTCCAGGCTGAATTTTCTCATGGTCAGTCTCCACACAAAGATGATTTATTCTGGAAACTTTCAGAAGAATCAAATGAATCATTTTCAAATTACGGGGCTGAGAATAAGTAATATGTTTCCGTGTTGTTGGTATTTTCCCTGTTACATTAAGCCGACCTGTTCTTTTTTTGTCTTCTCCCTCAACTCAAAGTCTGATGTGTTCCAAAAGTTCAAACTTGTCACGCAGTTAAATACCATCTTTGAGAGAAGGCACAGGTTTGTGACAAGAGTTTGGTTTCAAATGAGAGTCTTCCATAACCTTATTAGGTGTGTCAGTTCATTATTTGTAGTATAACCCATGCTAAGGGCCCACTAATTGTTCACTGGCTCTCCATCAACGTCCAGACATCCCCAGATGCCAAACTTGACTTACTCACCAGTCAGCTTCCCTACAATGTAGGCAGCCATCCTTCTCAGGGCTTCTTAGTTCAGACAAGTCGATCGTGAGCGGTGACATTAGGCAGCCTGGGAGCTGGGGAAGCCAGAATGTACCACAGGATCTATCTACATCCAGCAGCCTCAGTGAAAAATCCTCTTCATATTCATGACAGCCAAGTCCAGTCTCTTCCCTACTGTGAGAGGCACAGCAGTCCTGGTCCAGCCTCCCTCCTGCCTCTGAACCAGCCCTGCTCCTACTTTCTCTGGGTCCGGTTCTGAGCCTCTGGTCCATTTCCTGGCTCTGTCTCCTCCCTCGGCTCTGGCATTTAGACTCTGACTCGGGTTCTGACCTCCAATGCCGACTACTAGGCCAGACCACCTGAGACCCAGCCTCCTGACACTGGGTCACACTTGGGAAGGACCAACTTTCCCCTTTGGGCACAGTCAAAATCTTGGGAGAACATCAGATCTTGAGAGATTTCCTCCCATATGAGCTGAAAGTCTACAAGTGCTACCCATGGGATTTCAGCCCCGCCCAATCAAACTGTAACCATAATAAAGTAACACGGGTCAAAGTCATTGGTTGCAATAGTGTAAAACTGGAGTAATTCCACTGACTTCAAAGGGAGCAGGATCACTAATGAAGCTATTCTAGATTTACCCCATCAGAACTAAGGATGTGTCTACAGAGGGAAATTGACTGGATTAGCTATTGCAGAATAGCTATAGTGCTTTAAATTTACCCTGCCTGATTCCAGAACAATTTCCTCACTCCAAGAAACTGTAAGATCAGAAATTGGCCCAGCAAGCATACCCACTGAGGATTAACTATTAAAGGATCAAGGATCAAACAAAAGTTTATTGGTTGTGGATACAAGGCTTGGAGCATTAAACAAGGAGCTGCAAAGAGAAGCTAACTTGTTTGCTCCAAAATATTTAGTACAGTTATAAGCATTATGTTTCCAATCTCCATTTCTGCCCCGTATCAGAGATGAGGAGAGGTCACCTCATTTTATCTGAAGCCACCAAAGGGTAACAAAAAGCCTGAAAGCATAGACAGAAGGAAAAGCCGTATGGGTATTACAGCTAGAATCTGATTTGAAATGTATAGCAGAACCCCAAGCACACACAAAAACATGCGGGGGGAGGGGGAGACTGATTTAGTTGAAAGCAAGCTTCCCAATTCGCTCAGCCCAGCAGTCTGAAAGGACAGCAGATAAGAGGCAGTTAGCATCAGGAATGAGCTGGGAACTGGATTTGAAAAGAAAAGGAACATGGTTAAAGTTGAAAAGCTAAAAATGGCACTGCATGCTAGGGGGGAAAAAAACGTAAAACATCCAGCTCCCTAGAAACCGCTGTTTCATCCCTGGCTTCAGAAACTGACAGGGGAAAATACATTAAAATGATTGATAGGCTGATCAGACAGAAAGAGATTGCACCTGTGAGCAAGCCACTAGCAAGACACGCACTTAGGGTGCTAGGTTCATGAAGGCCATGGACCTATGCATGTTCTCCCCTGTGATCCTCCTGCTAGCTCCATTCTCTCTCTGAAATTAAAACTCTCCTCTTGCCATGATGCGTATACAAAACTCAACAATGGTTAGGCAGCCAATGTGCTGGACTGCTGCTCATCACACTGATCATGACTGTTGCACTGTTAATTTGCATTCTTCTGTCTCCTTGTATCCAGCTGTTGTCTCTAGTCTTGTACTTGGATTGTAAACTCTGTGGGATGGCATCTATCTTTCTGTTATATGTTTGCACAATGGGGATTGGAACCTTTTGGCTCTTAGGGATAAATTTACAAGGTATTTACTTAGCTACCTATATATGCAGACAGGTGCCTAGTAGGATTTACAAACGTGCCTATATGAGTTAGGTGCCTAACTCCATTGACTTTTGTTATATTTCATGGCATTCAAAGAGAGAGGTGAGATAAAGACATTTTGCTGGAAGGTTGCAATGTAACACTGCTTTATTTTTTAGAATTCAGAACGGTAACGCTAAGAACCCATAAACAGAGAGACAAAGCAGGCTGCTCCCTAAAAACAGAGGCATAATTCATCTCACCTGACTCTAGGCGGGCTGGCTGCAGACTGCCTCTGATCGCACACTTCCCTACAGACAGAACCCCCTGCCTGCAAGAAGGATGAGGAAATGCACTGAGAATTTAAAGTGATACATCACAAATTTAAAACAGTTTTCAGTGGACCACAACTTTCAATTCACTTTTCACTACAGCCGGTTGGAAAATTTCAAGAAAAATGAAACTTCAAGAAAAAATGGAAATTCAAATCCCTTCCCCTCCATTTTCTCACTAGCTCTGCTTTTCACAAACATCCATGCAAATGAGTTTTTGTTTGTGCAGACTTTATGGAAGGATTATTACTTGTGCAAATGCCCACATTCACTTGTGAAGAATGATACTCTCACTATTTGCCCTGTACACACTCACCCCTCTTTATAGCACTTCAGTCATCCAATCAGGGAGAGGAAATAGCACCGGATGACTTAGGCAATGAATCCTGATAATGAACACTAGTCAAAATGAATAGCTGATGAACAACACATGAGCTGAAACATGTTCACTGGAGGTGTTCATCAGATGACCATGAATGCAGACCAAGGGCGTGGTTCTTCAAAGCACTTAACCATATGCTGTTAAATAAGCCTTTTCTTTATTTCTACCCTCAAGCAGGTCTCTCTTGTGCAAACTGTGGGGAGTATGTGTGCTAACATGAGCTGGTGCCTGAGGAGCTGGTTTCACACCTGTGGGGGAAACAAACCACAGGAAAAGTCCGAGTGTCTGGTGGTTAAGAACTCAGGGAGGACGGATTTGGGGAGACTCAGGACTGGATGGGTGATCGGTGTTACCCTATACGGCTGGTGGAAGCCAGAGTCAGACTTTGTGCTTTTGGGCAGGCTACTGGAGTCAGGGCTCTGACCCAAAGCTGCACAGCACAAAGGACCCCATGGTGACATGGCAGGTGGTGGCAGAACCTCTTACTGGTCTGGGTGATCCTCAAAATATTACAAGGGGTCATTGCTGAACTGCTCTGGAGAAGCAGGAAATCACGGACTGCTGCTTCCCTCAGGGGCAAAATAACGTTTCCCTTTCTGGAGTAGGCAGGCTGGTCCCTTCCCCCAGCAACCAACCGGCTTTAATAACTTTGAAGCTGTCCCGGGGTTGTTCGCAGACAGACCCTTGATGCCAAAATGCTGGCCTTGCTCTTTCTACAGGCTAATTGAGCCAGCTACAGGACATTGAGTGTACACAGCTTCTGGGGCAGCAGAATTCCTCAGCCTTCCTGACCTGACATCTGTAGAGGACACAACAGCTCCCCCTAGCTTCATCTGTCACAGACGGCCCTCTTCACCCTGTGACCTGGGTGGCAGATGTTTCACCTCCTTAATTATTGAAGATTAAAACCTGTAACCCAGAGAACAGCATTTCCCACGCAATTAAAGCGGATCAAATAGCAGGAGCTGGGCCGTCCCAGGCAGGAGGGCTGCTGAGCCGGGATTAACCCTTGTCTGTGTTTTCCGCTAGGGTTTTGTTCCACAAGCTGAAATCACAATCCTTGCGGTTAAACGCTGTCATGCAACTCTGTTCCCTGGAAGCTTCAGGAAATAAGGTAGGGCTGGGCAACGTAGGGAAGAGGACAAAACAATTCTGCCTCCATCTCCCAGGCCCCTGAATGAGTTTCTTGTTGTCCCAGACTTTGCTAACCTCCCCTCCCTCTTACCTAGCTTCTTGTCCTTGCTGTACTTTATTATACATACACTGCATATTGTGCACCGGGCTGAGTGGGGTAGTGATCCCACAGCGCTGGGTATGGTATGAAAGTGGAATAGAATAAACTGGATGAGAAAGAAAGAAAGAAAGAAAGAAAGAAAGAAGCTTCCTCCATGAAAAGTTCTCCACAAAAACAACTCACCATTGCAAGCTCATTTTTCAGTAATTAGGGAGGATTAAATTGCACATTTAGTAGTGATGAAACTACCGACTACAAGCAAAGTAGAGATTAAGTCACATTCCCATCCAACAGTGCCAGTTCATTAGCCAATGTTAAATTGCCTCCCTTGAATCTCAGCCTGAAAACAGGCCGCTGTTCCTTTAAGTGGCTCTCGGTGAGGGTTCAGTGATTGTCTCCGTGGAAAGTGAGAGTTCCCCCTAGTGCAGAGTGATAAATCACGGATAATAATAGCTCTTTCCAAAATAATCCTCAGGCAGAAACAAAATCCAGCAGAGAAGGTGGTGCAGAGTCAAAATGGGGCACCTGGCTCTGTCGTTTAGTTAGCGCTATAAATACTCCAAGTGTTGCTTGTGTCACCGCTGTTGACATAATGTATTATTATTATTATTACTCAGCCATTAGGCCTCTAATGCCTGTATTTTTGTTTCTTTATTACCTGCCACCTCTTCATTCCAGAGCTGTCTTCCCTCTTGGAACCTCCAATATTCCACCTTGCTTGGCACAGCTGCTGCTAACACCCCTGGGCACCATCCTTCCTGCCAGGCGCCTTGGGGACAGGCACATGCAGACTCCGTGCAAGCCTGGAGGGGGACCATTGAGGGTGATATTGTCATGGGAGCAGAGAGAAACCTGAAATTATCACCCCTACCTTTCAAGTTTTGTTACTAAGATGCAACTCGGACCAGGTACAAGGAGGGGATCACTGCGAATCTGGGCTCAGACCCAAAGGAACCAGGGATCAATTTGTGGTTTTGCCCCAAATCCATGGAGAACCAGCATATGGCCCATCCAGCTTCGCTTTGAGCTTTTTGATGTTAGTATCAACTGGAAATTTAAAGGGGAGTTTCATGGGGCTTTTGAACACACCTGTCTGGAATACAGATGCTCCCATGAGCCCTTGTCAAGCAAGACTGCTGTAGCGATCACCTCCTTCCTTCCAAACAAGAATGAGTCACAGCATGTTCCACTGAATGGCCTAAGCAGCTGGAGTACAGAAAACACTCGGTCCAGAACTGAGGGAATAGCAGTGAGGGAAATGAACCAAGATAAGATCAATGAACCACCATCCAGAATTCCATGCCTCAAAGCTACGGTGTCTGGTGCTATATAAATGCTTTATGCTGACAAACAGATGGATCGATACCTGGACAGAAAAACAGGTAGATCTCAAAGTGAACCTAAATTTGAAACAACCTCCTTTGAAAGGTTCAAAAGAAGGGGGGGGAGGGATAGCTCAGTGGTTTGAGCATTGGCCTGCTAAACCCAGGGTTGTGAGTTCAATCCTTGAGGGGGCCATTTGGGGATCTGGGGCAAAAATTGGGGATTGGTCCTGCTTTGAGCAGGGGGTTGGACTAGATGACCTCCTAAGGTCCCTTCCAACCCTGATATTCTATGATTCATTATTAGATCTCAGAGCACTTTACAAAGGAGGCTGGTTATCCCTATTTTTCAGATTGGTAAACTGAGGCACAGAGCGGGGCTGCGACTTGCCCAAGGTCACCAAGCAGGGCAGAGGCAGAACACATCTCCAGAGTCCCACTACAGTGCTCTATCCACTCAGCGACACTGCCTCCCTTTGAACAAAGGGCCTCACTCCAGTGCCCTGAAACCCGTGCACTAGATTTACACCAGTGCAAAGTGAGGGTGAAAATGATACCAACTCAGAAACGTGATATCTTCCCCTCTCACTTTGTACTGATTTAAATAGCAACACAAAATGGAACATCAGACCCTGTACCTCCAACTAAAGCGGGTTGGGGTTTTGAACGAAAAAATTTGAAAAAAAGAATCAACGTTTTTCATCATTTTTGAACATTCGAATTCAAAACACTGAGGGAGGGGATCTCACTTTTTAAAACCTTTTTTGCCTTTTTTCAAAAAGAAAAGGGGAGAGAAAAAATCAGAGAGAAAAAATCCCTGAAAATTGGAAATGAACATTTGAAAAGGCAAACCGATATTTTCTTTTCATTGGAAAAAAATAGTTTAGGATTTTTTCGTCTTAAAAAAAATCATGAAAAATCTCAAACAAAGCCAACTGAAATTTTCACAGGATTTTTTAAATCAGCTTTACTCTGAACCTTTTGAGTAGAAATGTGCCTAGCTCAGAACCATGGCTCTTAAATTGCTTCTGAGCTGGGCCAGAACCAGAATCCTAACCCCAAATATTGCTAAAACTAATGGAAGATTCAGATCCTGATCTGGACCTTTTTGTTCAGGTCCAGCTCCATTTGTGAGGTTCATCCACCACCACCACTGATATTGCTGCCATAGGAAAATTCTCTGATAAATTAAAATTCTTCCTTGCAGGCACATTAACTTAAGAATGATTCATTCCTGGTGTGAGCTGCAGGGAGGGGAAAGGAAATTAGAGAACATCGACATGACTCGTGGCAGTTGAATAAAACAAGAAGAGCTTTGTGAATGAACATAGCATATTCACTCTGCTGTTAATCTTAAAGTCATATTATTTCCTGTCCAGGAATATTTGGACCACTGCCCGTTCATTCATGAAAATGTTCAAGACTCCCAAAGCTTGCATAAATTTTAGTATAAACAAATCATTATTCTTCCAAAATATTTGTAATTCAGAGTTCAGATTTTACTCTCCCTTGGATCGTTCATCTATTCTTTATTCTCCTATTTAAAAAAAAAAATAATCATCCAGTCAGCGGCCAAAAAAATTACCACGTCACTTAGGTGACCAATCAGGAAGCAGAAACAATGCCATGTAACTAACCCAGGGCTGGCTCCAGGCACCAGCAAAGGAAGCAGGTGCTTGGGGCGGCACATCCAAAGGGCTATTCCTTTGGATGTGCCTATTCCTTGGGGCGGCACATTCCGGCTATTCCTGTGATGGTACATTTCAAGGGCCATATTTTTGTGTGTGTGTGCTTCGGCGGCTTGGTACTTGGGGCGGCAAAAGAGCTAGAACTGGCCCTGAACTAACCAGTGCCGAAACAGAAACAATACCATGTGAGCTAGTTGATCCGTCACACAACGCAAACACAAAATCACAATTAGACAAAGTAAGCAATTTGGAAACTCCCCATAGGCTGAAATTTGGTGGCATCAACCATACAATGGATACTTTCAATAGACCAAATCCTCATGAAATTGGAAAGCAAGAAAGCAAGCAAGCAAGCAAGAATTCTACATGAAATGAGTAATTTGGCCCAAATTCTCTGCTGGAACAAACTGAAGTCAATGAAGCTACACCAGTGTACACCAGGAGAAAATTTGCCTTATTGTTATCATTATTTATTGTATTGCAGTGGGGTCTAGGAGCACCAGTGACAGATCAGGCCCCAGTTGTGCTAGGCACTGTACAAACAGAGAACAAAAAAGATGATAATTTCTGAACCATTCCTGGACTAGCAGCACTGCAAACAGCACCTCTGGAATCTTCACTATCAAGAATTTTGTGCCATTTTCTTGGGAGCAACAATTCTCAGGACCTTCCTTGTATTTAAAAATATACTTATGAGCAACTAAAAGGAGAATCATTTCTCCACGCTGCCCTCCACTATCCACTTTGGGGGGTGGGGCGGTGAGCTGGGGAGCATCGAGGACTTGGTGAGGGCAGAAAAGTGGCATTCTCTGCCTCTTGGAGTGTGTCAAAACATAAAATAAAAATACCAGCAATAAGAGCCATTATGTCCTTAAGGCTAAAATAACATTTTCATTAGAGTTTATCTCAGGCATCGAGAAGTTTTGTGATAGAAAATGATGAACTTGCACTAGCTGCAGAGCAAAGGCTATTTAATCAAAGCCTTTAAGCAGATCAGACCTAATCATGAGACATTTAAAAATAATATATCTATGAACAGCACATAAAAGCAAGTTTTGGGGCTGTCTTCATGGAATCAGAAATCTTGAAGAGGAGTCTTGTGGGTGTTTTCACTGCAAGGCAAACACGTCTTTTTTTTTTACCCTTGCAATGTGATTTATTCAGTGCAGCTGATATTAGAAAAGACTTAAGAACACAAGAACAGCCATACTGAGTCAGACCAATGGTCCATCTAGCCCAGGATCCTGTCTCCCGATAGTGGCCCATGCCTGATGCTTCAGAAGGAATGAACAGAACAGGGCCAGGGCCGGTGCAAGGAAGTTTCGCGCCCTAGGCGAAACTTCCTTGCACCACCCCTGCGCCCCCCCCAATGGTGCCCCCCTGCAATGCCCCCCCAGCTAGCTCCTCGCCTATGGGAGCTCAGCCTCCCCCCCGAATGCCGCCCCCCCACAGCCAGCTCCCCCGCCCACAGGCGCTCAGCCCCCCCCCACCACCCGTGACCCGCGGAAGCTGAGCGGGGAGCCCGGGGCAGGGGGGCGGCTCCCCGGGGCTGCCCCCCAGCTCCCCGCTAAGGCGCTGAGCGGGGAGGGACGGGGGAGGCTCGCTTCGGCTGCCCCTGGCTCCCCGCTCAGCGGCTGAGCGGGGAGCCGGGAGGCAGCCGCCCGCCGCCCCCCAAATCTTTGTTTCGTTTCTAACCCTTTTTTTTAATCCAAATTTACTAAAATGTTGAAACAAAAAGTGGTTTTGACATGGGAAAACAAAACTTCTGGTTGAAAACTGTCAAAGTGGGACAATTTCAAAAGATTTGTTTGAAAAAATGTTCAAGCCAGGAGATTCATTGACACTGACACTGCTTCACAAGCCGTTTCCATTTTGATGAAGCAGCCTTTTGGGGGGCAAAATTATCATTCCTCGAAAAATTCTTGACTTGCTCTAGTCCTCTGGACAGAGCTTCCGCATGGGAGTAAATGTTACCCCAATAAGTTTAGGGTTTCAATGCAGCTGAAGGCTGAGGCTGAGGACTAGAGGATTGCATTTCCAGCAAGTGCCCTTGAATTCCATTGAAATCAAAGACTATTTTCTAAGTTTCTTCCTCAAGCTAACTCTCTCTGAAGACACTGGGCCAACTGGCCAAATTCTGCGCTCTCACTGAGCCAAAACTTTCTGTAGTGCAGGCAGGAGTTAGCATGTGTAGCACTCTACACCTAACAGGGCCCTGGTTGAATTCCCCCTACTGCCATAGAAGAGAAAAGGTGGCCCGTTGGTTAGGCACTAGCTTGAGAGTTGGGAGTTCAAGTCCCTGGTCTTCCACTGACTCTATGCCAGCATACTGACCCACTCTGTAAAATGTGGATAGCAGTACTTGTGGGAGTATATTAAAGATTGTAAGGTGCTTGCATGCTCTTGCAAGGGGGCTGCAGAAATGCCAAAAATAGACGGAACCACAAACCCTCCCTGGGATTTTAGAACCTTTTCACAAATGGGGAAACTGAGTCCCTTAGAGGTGAAGTAACTACCTCACGGACATATAGTGAAGCTGTCGAGCTAGGCTAAACCACCTCCATCACCACAGTTGATGAAATAGTGCCCTGGCTGGGAATAGAAGCCAGAATTCCTGCTCCTAGGGCCCTGCTGTAACCTACATGAGGCCACGCACATATCCGCATACAGCCAGCCCCATCCTTTTTCCTCAGCCCTGTTTTCTGGGAGCTAGATTTTGAAGAGCCTCCTCCTGGCAAAGAATTCTGCTGACAGCAAAGGGAAGGAAGGATCAAACCAGCCAGGTGCTTGCCTCTTTTCTCCACTCACCTGCCTTTGCAATCTAGCGCTGAAGCCCTCCTTGCAAACAAAAGCTCAGCGCTATCAATGGCACAGCAGAGCAGGAGCTCTCTGAAATGCAAATGGCTCTTTGAGAGGATCCTGCTTCCAAAACAAGGATGCTGCTGACTCATGCATAGGAAAGGAAGAGAAAGGCTGCTATTGTGCCCTGCTCTCCTGTCTAGTACTTTCTTATCTCTCCTGGCTGGTGGAATCGAGCCAGGGATGTGCCTGGAGAACCTACAAAGCACCACAAGCTCAAAGTGTGGCTCCATGGGACACCCCTTTTCTGGCTTGTCTAGTGGAAGAAGCCCTATTTGTAGGGAAAGGGACCTGGCTTTGAATCCCAGCTGTGCTAACCGCTAGGTCAGTCTAGGACCCTGCAGCATACTGACCTCATGCCAACCTCTGCCACCTAAGACCCATGATACCTTGTGTTACTATAGCGCCTTTTATCGAGCAAAGTCCCCAAGGGGTCCATGTACACTAAACCCAATCCACACTGGGGAGACAGTGTGGTCTAGTGGCTTGAGCACTAAAGTGGGACTCGGGACAGGAGACCTAGATTCTATTCCCTGCTTTGCCACTGACCGGCTGGGTGACCTTGGTCAAGTCGTTTCACTGCTCTGTAAAAACAAGTTTCTAGCCCTAGCAGAGAAAAATTTGAAAATGTGACAGTCCCCACCCCACCCCGCAAAAAAAAAAACCCCAGTGGGAATTAGGAAGACATAGCTGCCTACTGCAGGAGGCTCCTGTATCTTCCTTTAAAGCACCTGCTTTATTATTATTATGGCAGGCCTAGAGACCCCAACTAAAATCAGGGAGCCACTGTGCTAGATGCTGTATACATCCATAGCAAAAACACTTCCTGCCACAAAGCACTCACCATCTACTTAGATAAGACAGACAAAGGATGGGAGGGGAGGCAATTTGCCTAAAGTCACACATAGCAGGTTAGTGACAGTTGCCTGATTCCAACTCCACTACCCTATCCTCTGGACCAGATGGCCTCTTGACTCATCCTGGCAACTATCAGAGACTGCACATTGGGCTAGATGGACTTCAGGTCTGATTCTCTTTGATTGTCCCTATTTTCCTGTGTTCCCAAACTCACCAGCTTTGGGGGTTTGTTGCATAGTCAAACTGCAGATCCCGTTCATCAACAGGTGTACGGATGGTTGAGAAAGTTTCATGCAAAGCAGAGACCACATTCTGGTTTTCCATCAAAACCACACAAAGTTCAGGACAAAAACAACAAGTGAAACTTGTCAGTTTCAGCGGTGTTTTGCTTTAAGGCGAAAGCTAAGGAAATGTCCAGACAAGCCCCATGAAGTGATTTCACGTGGATCTACCGAAAGAGGAAGACATAGAATGACGGTGGGCCCGATTTTCAAAAGGCCTCAGCACCCACCCAGCAGCTCCTCGTGGGAACAATGGAAAAGCCTCTCTGTATTGAGACAGTGACAGATGCTGTGTACTAAAATCTAGCCACTTCACTTCCAGCTAGCTTCCCAGACAAGAGCGAAACTCTCTCAGAAATCTGCTGTCTTCACAGCTCGTAACACCGAAGGTTTGTTTCCATGCAATGAGAAGCACAGCAGGGCCTTGCTCTTTATGATGTAGGACAAATGGGGATAGCTTCTGCAAAGCAGGCCCTTGCCCATTTGACTGTAGGATGGGCACAGAGGGGGTTGCATCTCAAAGAACCGCCGCTGCCCCGAAGGAGCGCTTCTTCTCTTGGCAAGGTACAAACAATCCTACCAAGGGGCTCGATGCTTGCAGACTTTACTCAGCTGATGTTCCCCTTGGCATCAAGGTGCACATTACATGGATGGGGTAAGCTAAGCCTGACTCACAGGACTGTATCCGCCAGTGGAATGACTGATCCCTGTGGAATTGCTGAACTAGGAGGGAAGAGCACTTTGTAACCAGTAAAAATCTCAGCCTCCCTAGGAATCGTCTCTTGTTAATTTACTACAGCAGAGCCCGATCCTGTAAACCTTTACCCCAGGGATTATCCTTGTGCTTGTCATTTAGCCACATTGAAGACAGTGGGGTCACTCCTACGAGTAAGGGTTTTGCAGGATCAGACCTTCACTGTAAAGCAGCCAGGGCTGCCTGAAACAAATCCTGACGGCACGGCAGAGTTCAGTGCAGTGGGCAACGGGCTGGTCCAGATTCAAACCTTGAGCAGATTGAGATACTGGGTGGATTTTCCAGCTGTGAGTTTTGACACTGGCCCTTTAAATCTCTTTCCCTGCCTTTATTTTTTGTCATGTTTTTGGCTCATCCTGTTAATTTCCCAGCTCCTCAGCCTTTCATCCTGGCTTGTGTTCATTATGATCAAGCCTGAATCTGGCCAGAAGATACAAGGAAGCAGATAGCTTCGGGGGCTTGTGCTATTTCCATTTAAAAGATGATCATGGCCTGGCCTGCTCCATAGATTTGCATAATTAAAGGAGTAGGATACTTGCCTGTGTTCTACACACAAAAAAAAAACCCGAGGAGAGACAGAGAAAGTGTGAGAGAGTAGAAATGGGTCATTGTATAGGGAGAGGAATGACACCCCACGCCTCGAAATTAGCAAAGAAATCTCCCTCCTTCTGCAGCAAATTATCTCTTCAACTTTGCTGCCCCTTCTCCAAGGCCACTTAATGGAACCAAGGTTCCCAATCTGCACTTAAATGGAATGCGTCCGGGAAGCAGATGTCCTTTCTTAAAGGACACAGAGGGTGTATTTTAGTCCACTGAAATATTCCTCTCGAGCTGGTCTGGGAGCAGCCTGGCCAGAGCTTGTAGTCCTGAGCTGTTGGTGTCACACCTAACTAGATCCTTCCCCAAACCTGAGTGTCATTCTCTACTTCTGTTCAATTGCTAGAGGGTTAATGGGCAAATTCAGAGCTGAGTGTAAGCAAATCTAGAAGGAGTCTTTAAAATGGGGTAATTTATACTTTGTTCTGGCATCTTAGCAGTGTTGCAAACTCTTGTGATTTTATCGTAAGTCTCATGATAGTTCTTCTTAAAGCTCCAGATCCTGGAGTCAAGTGATCGGGTGAGAATCTCAGTTGCCAGTGGGAAGAAAAAGTAAGTTTCTAACCCCCGTGGTTGCAAAGGAAAGCTTGAAACTGTGACCCACTTGCAACCGAAAGGTTCAGCAGCCAGAAGGCAAATGAAAAGAACAGAAGATGTATTCTGTTTAAAAAACACCTCATGATTTTATGGGGCTTGATTCATGACTTCTAAATGCTCGGGGTTAGCAATGCTACCTTACTATGCAAGTTATGTGAATATAGGCTCCCTTCCACATCATTCAGGAGTAAATAGGTCTAAGGGGTATCTAAGGGTATGTCTGCACAGCAGCTGGAAGGGTTATTCCCAGCATCGGTAGACAGATGTGCTAGCCCGCTCAAAATAGCAGTGTGTCCAGAGCAGCAGTGACAGCAGCTCAGGCTAGCCACTCCAGTACCTACCCAAGAGGTGGTGGGCTTGTATTCGGGCGACTAGCGTGCTAGCCTGAGCAGAGCAGAGCTAGCATGTGTCTGTCTACCCGCGCTGGGAAGCACCCTCTCAGCTGATGTGTAGCTGTAACTGAGCATGATGGGGCCTAATTGACACCCCCTTGCACACCACCTGGGCAGCAGGCCCAGAGAGCTGGGGAGAATTAGCGGGTCTGAGAGAGCGAGATAGACTCAGTGCAAGTGTGTGGGTGGGTGTTAGACGCTCTTAACCTTTACAAAAGCTCTCAATGCTTGGGAGTATGAATTAAGAAATGCCCACAGGGCGTGTTTCATACAGGGCATGAGAGTGCCTGCTCGCGAGTGATGGCTGGGTGACAGGATGCTTGAGCAAATCTGACTGACTCTGGCACCCACGCCATGGGCACAGCTCACACTCTTCTCCCAGAGGAGGGACCCCAGAATGCCTGGATTCATGCTGTCAAGAGAGCAATCCAGATTCCCACCCTGACCCAAGCTTAGCACGCCTTGTACATTATGTGGTTCGTACAATGTATATTTTAAATGACAAAAGCTAATAAATAACCATGTGCAACTACCACAATTTGCAGAGAGGTCTAACTCCAGGAGCATCATGGAAATTTAGATTGTTTCTATTAAATGTCTATAATAAATTATACAAATAATAATAATTACTGTGTGCTTTTGTAGGCCTTTTCCACCTGAGTCCCAACACACTCTACACCCAATAGCTCTCAACAACCTTGCATTATGATTCCTGTTTTACAGAGGAAGCAACTGGCAAGATTTAGGGACCAGTTTTGCAGACACCACCTGGGGAATCTGATTTATTTGTGGAGACTGTCAGCTGTCCACCCTCCTTATTTGGGCTGTCCACCTTCTCCATTTTACCTGAGATGCTGAAAATCAAATCTGGCAGGAAGTAAGAGACACTGAGCAGAGGTTGCAGGGGTTGCACATGCTCATGTAGCAGAGCACTGGTGACATTTCCCATGTTGTGTATATTTCAGCTTGGGAGCATTAGATTGTTATTGTATATGGCGGCAACCCTTGATTTCACTGTACATGCACATGCACACAAACTGACCAAAAATCTCCATTGATAATAATCAACGTTTACAGATAGACAAATGAAAACAAACACGGCTTGAGAACCTATTAGAGTTTGACTGAAGGATATTTACTTTGTGCATTATGACAGGTGATGTTGACAGTGTGTGTTTTAATAGTTATAGAGCTTTAACTTTTTGAATCTCAGTCTCCACTGTCATTAAAGAATTACTGTCTGACACCCTCCTCCCTAATGTGGCACAACTATGAACATTTAAATGGATAAAAGCTTTAAAAAGGCTTAAAAATAAACCTGGACATTATCTGTCAAAACTGTGAAACAAATTGAATTCTGTCAAGCTGACGTACATTTGATCACTGTAACTGAGTGACTTGCTCCTTTAAGGACCAGAGGCCGGGGCCTAACCAACCTTAGTTACACCGGAGCAGGGACCAGCGGATTCCCTATAATGACGAGCAAGAAGCAGAACAGTGGGGTTGAGAAAGAGTTGTAGGAAGTGCAGAAAAAGGAAAGCGCTGCACTTACTAGACAGGAGGTTGTGAAGGAAATACTTTAAGGTAAGGGCTGAGACGAATGCCAGCACAGTAATTATCTAATGTTCTTCGCTGTATTTTGGTTGTTTTGAGGAAATAAGTAAAGCCCTGCGAGACTGGTCTGGGTGGGGAGTCCTGAAGAGGGGGAGATTGATGGCAGAGGCCCTGTAAAGTGACCTCATGCCATGAGACGGTGCCACCCTATGACAATCGCACACATGTTCTTAGATCAGCTTTACAGGGAAGGGGCTGTCTGAGTGTCATACACTGGCAGGGTTGCCAAGTCTTGTGATTTTATCAGGAGTCTCAGAATATGTGGTGTCTTTTCTTAACGTCCCAACTAGTGGAGTCAGGTGCTTGCATGAGAATCTTAGCGCCCCCCTCCCTTTTTTTTGTCTTAAATTAAATAACTAACCTTATTCAGGTTAGAGAATTTAGGGAAGAGAATCTTGAAAATGTGAAGCAAGTGCACCCTAACGGCTCACACTCCAGAGGCAAATAAAAGTAACCAATAGGTATATTTATTTAAAATCTCATGACTTCTGAGCTAGTCTCATGAATTTTGGGAGGCCTCCCTCATGATGTTTGAATACTTAGGCTTGGCGATGTTGCACTTGTTCGAAGGTGACATATGTGTGTGTGGGTGAGAGAAAGTGTGACATTTAAAAAGTCCTATTCCCTTAATATGCTTTTAAAATCAACTATGGCACCCTAGAACTTGCAATTCTACTTGAATGCTCTGCACCTGCAGTAACTTCAGCCATGCGGCAAGCTTTGCCACCTGTGATAACCATATACAGGCTGCAGTGCCTGTGAGGTTTTGCCACCTGCAAGAACTGCATTAATGATGCACCCTCTGCACTTTATGCCTGTTGCATGCTCTGCCATCTGTAACTACCTGCACATGGAGTGCATGCACTGCCATTGCGATGAATGCATGTACACTGTACATAATGCCACCTGCAACAAGTGTCTGTTCACCTCATGCACTACCTCCCCGCAATAGCTGCCTGCACACTCTCCTGACTGTAGCAACTGCTTGCATGTGTAAGCAGAGTCAGGATGAGCTTCACCCTGACATCTGGTGGTGAGTTGTGGCAAGTTGTGGAAAAGAACTTCAGGGGCTGACCTCATTTACATAGGCGCACCCACAACACCTACCATGAGCCCATAGCAGCCCAAATGGTCACTTTGGATGCTGTAGGATCCCCAGTTTTTCTGTTACTGGGGCAGGAAGAATGAACTGTTATTATCCTGATTATGTGAATCAAGGACAGTGGCCTTTTGTTATGATGGAGGGACTCGCCATCAACCAAGCAGCACTTACTAGCCAAGAGATTGGGTTCCAAAACCCAGTGAATTGAGAGAGGCAGGGGACAAGTTTTTGTACATGGTGGCATTGGCCGTCTTCTGAGGGCTCTAGATGCCAATTGCACCTCCTACTCTCTCCACTGTGGAATATCAGAGCTAATTTTGATTCTATTAGGAGTCTGGTTACTGCTGCACTGGATTCACTTTGGGCCAAGGGTGCACCTGCACTGAGGCCCCTCTACTACAAGCTGAAATCACTGAGTGCTGTGTTATATAGGGGTGGGGGCTGAAGATATATTTCTGAGTGGCTGGTGGAGCAGCTGGCAGAGCGGAGCAGTTTGTGGGATGGCTGGCAGAGCAGACTGGAGCAGCTTGTGGTGCAGGCTGCAGTAGAACCGCACAGAGAGGTGGGGCAGTCAGCCTTGGACCATGTAAGGTGCCCTTTTACCTTCCCCGACCATTTCCACTTGCTGGGGGGGGCGTGGCCTCTGCAGATGAACTTTTGAACTCTGGGGCTGCACTGACCAGGGACAGAGACCTTTGGGTGCTGGACTTTGGGTGGCTTTTGGATTGCTGGACTCAAGAACCAAAGGGACAGGACACAGCCCAATTTGCTGGGGTGGGTCTTGTCACTCACGGTTTGGTTATGAATCCTGTTTTCCCAACATAATGCCGCATTGTTTCTCTTTGTCATTAAAAAGCTTTTGCTACACTCAGACTCTGTGCTTGCGAGAGGGGAAGTATTGCCTCTTAGAGGCGCCCCGGGGGGGGGGGGGGTTGATATATATTTGTCCCAGGTCACTGGGTGGGGGCTCGAACGGGGTTTGCATTGTGTTATTGGAACGGAACTCCTAGATACTGAACCCAGCCCTTGTTGCTGCCGACTCTGACGGGCAGAAGGGTTACACATGGGTGCTGCACAGGTGGGGGCCTGCAAAAGCAGCACTCAAGCTCACTGCACAGGCTGCCACAGGAAATAGCAACTGGGACACAGACTGAGCAAGCAGCTCCTGAAATTATTGCTTGCAAGCATCCTGCAGTAGCTGCTTCTTACAGCAACCTCAGAAGCAGTATATGAGTGACTGTCTGAATGCATGCTGCTTATTGCAATAAATGGCTGCATGGAGGCATTCTGATATTAGGAAGTAATTTAAAAAAATAATGGCTCTGGCCGAAGGGATCAGTTGGTATTTTTCTTTCGTTTCTTAACTCTGCTAAGGAACAAAGGAAACAATTAATTATTTACAGTTGCATAAAATGTGTCAGTGGGTTTTTTACTTTTAAAAAAAAACCTGTGTTCATCCTGCCAGTAATTTGTAGTAACCTGATAGTAATTTCTTGCAATTAAGCACAGTACTAATTCGTTCATTTCCTGAGTAATGTCTTTCCATTATATATAGGGGCTGCCTTTGTGTATAAATATCTTTATTCCTTGTTTGGATAATGAAAATTTGCTAAGTGGTTTTTTTAAAAATGTTTACTCATTTTAAGCCATTCTTAATAATCACGTGCAAATAAGGAGTAATTGCTTTACTTTGGTCTAGTAATTAGGAAGTACTAAGTCACTGTTATCTTTTAGCAAGCGGATGGTTTGTTTAAGCGTGAATCTGCCCTGCCTGTGCTAATTCACTTAGCCACCTACTCAGCCTCTGTGTAAACACATTGCAGGGTGACCAGATAGCAAGTATAAAAAATCGGGACAGGGGATGGGGGGTAATAGGTGCCTATATGAGAAAAATCCCCCCAAAATCGGGACTGTCCCTATAAAATCGAGACAGCTGGTCACCCTAACACATTGGGCTGGATTCTGATCTCCCGGAAACTGGTGTCAGTGTGGAAGTAATGGCACTGAAGCCTGATCAGCCTCCGATAGACACCAGGGTTACAGAGGCATGGGCCAGATCCTCAGCTGGTGCAAATCAGCGTAGTCTCACCAACCTCCAAGTATTCAAAAAGCATGAATCGAGGCCCCCAAAATTATGAGATCCGCTGCATAAAAATCATGATATTTCTTTAAAGTGATAAATTGGAGGGAGGGGGTAAATTTGTCATCTTTCTGAATGCTGCGGGTGCCCTGGTTGTGCTTTTTGTGTTTCCAAATGAGCACTGAAATCTCGCATAATCACATGACTCCAGGAGACGGAGATTGAAGAAAAAACATCAACTATCACCAGACACGGAATAAAATCTCCAGAGTGAGCAATACCATAGACATAACCCTGATGACTTACTTGGATACTTCTCTATCCCCCTGACTTCAGCGGAGCTTGTCTAATTGCTCCAAGTGGAGAATTGCACCCATTGACGTCAGGGAGGTTATTGCTGGATGTGACTGAATGGAGAATTGTGCCAAGTGGAGTTACTGTGATGTAGCATGTTTCCCCATGCTACAAATTGCTCCTTGGTTCAGGCCCAACGCTCCTCTCACCACCATTGTGATGGTCTCATCTCAGCTGCGATCTATTCCATTTATCATGTCATTCTTACATTGCGGCTGTAGGGCTTTAGCTGGGGTTTTCCCTGCTGAGTCACAATGTGATGCTGCTCTGGGTAACTTCCAGAAGGCGTGTGTATTTCTGTGCTGCTTTGTGGATTCTTGGCAGCGTTTCCTAGAAGATAACGGGTGGCTGATGTTCTTTTATCCCCAGGGGAGAGAGTTCTGTGTCTATGTATGAGCGACCACACTGGTTGGATCCACAAATGGGCATGTAGTGAGCTCCTGGCCCACATTTTTCCCAGACGACATGCAGGCTGGTGGACCTCATTTGGCTGCGGCTTACCAAGCTCTGGAAGAAGCGTGGCCTTGATTCCCATTGGAAGGAGGTGGTGGCGTGTGCATACTGGTGGTGTCCACCTCCGTGGCGCTATCAAATCCTGCTTCCCGTTTTCCCTTAATGGGGTGTGACTTACCTATTACCGCACTCTTCAGAGATGCAGAGGGAATGGCAAATAGGGCTGCTTTTTTCTGCTGCGTTGTATTCTGCTTTCACAGCCCAGTGCCAGCAAGCCTCTTCGTCCCATCCCAGCTGCTGGCAAGCCCCAGCACTCCACTCATGCATGTACGCAGCTCCAGGAGAGATCAGGGTTACCAGGACAGTCCGTACGTTTCACTTTAGGCTGCAGTTCTCATAGGTGCCATGAAAGGGGCTGAGTGCAAAGATCCGAGATCTGGTGACTGCAGCGTGCTATGCTGGCAGGCAACCTCAGCTGCCCCTTCAGGGGCATAAATCTGGTTTGTTGGCGGAGTCTGTCCCCACTCCCATGGCACAAAGATCTATAGCCTCTTTTGCAGGGGAAGAGGCAGCTGAGCATTTGCAGCGTGCAGCACAGGTACCGTATTTCACAGCTGGCTGGCTTGTAATGGGATTCTTTTATCCAAAGTTCCTTTCCTGGATCCAGCTCTGATTAGCAGATGCAAATCCTGCCCTGCATGCTGATGTATCTGTGCTGCACAGGTCATCCCGCTCTCCATCTGCCAGCCCAGAACAGCTGAGATGCTCCTGCTTTACAGCCCCAAAAGACTAGGGGTTGGGAGTGGGATATTCTCAGGGAGAGCGCCCAGCTCTGGCATTTGCTTCCTTCGCTGCCCTGAGTCCGCCTGAGGCTGTTGGCCTTCCAGACATGATGTATGGCTCTTTGGATCTCTAAGGGTATGTCTACACTGCAATTAGCCCAAGCCCCGTGCCTCACATGTCTAAGGGGCTGTTTAATTGTGGGGTAAATGTTCCGGCATGGGCTGCAGCCAGAGCTCCGGGACCTTCCCACCTCGTAGGGTCCTAGAACTCGAGCTCCAGCTTGAGCCCGAACATCTACACCACATTTAAACAGCCCCTTAGTGCAAGCCTTTGAGCCAAGTCAGCTGGCACAGGCCAGCCGCAGGTGTCTAATTGCAGCGTAGACAGACCCGGAGGCAGGGGTTCTCAAAGGTTATTGTCGAGTGAGCCAGCAATAGAGAGTTTTGCTGGTACCTCCCTGCCCATTCCCCCTCTCCCAGCCCCACCTCCCCTCTCATTCCTCATTGCCCAGCCCCTGGATTTGCCCCGGTACCATTGACCAAAGTCTCCTTCCCTATGCTTTGTGCAGCATGATCTGCACCTACTGCCTGCCTGGTTGTGCCACCCCAGATGCAACGGCTTGATTCCTGAGCAGTGCCTCCCCCATGATGTTCGGGGGGAGGTCCTTAGGGATGAGAAGGACAATGTAAATGTAAATTCTATATCATGGTAAATTTTTACTGGTGCGCTGATGTCCGATCCTGCCTCCCCAGGTGAAGAGCTGGGCCAGCATGGAGTTGTCAAGTTTGACTCTCTACGCAGCAGCTTCTGTAAGATCAGTGCCTTTGGGTTGTCTCCGCCGCCAGTGATCTGGACAGTGCAACTGCGGCTCCCAGGAGCAAAGAGTCAGGCCCCCATTGCCATATCCCCCTTGCTGCTGGGACAGGACTTGGCTGCATGGCTGTCTGGATTGGGGAACTCTGTGCCCAACCTCCATGTGCAGCTACATCCAGCTGACCTCAGGGTCACCGGAGAACATCAGCGCAGGGGCCTGCCAGGCACTCAGCATTTCCCTAAGGCTTGGATCAGGTCAATCAGATCTCAGAACTTATGGCTCCTCCACAGGAAATCAGAGCCGCCTAGTTATTTGGCACAATGGGCTAATGGGCTTTGAAGGGAATGGCTGCTCTTGGAACACAGTGAGCCTGGGACCAGATCCTCAGCTGGGGGGAACTGGTGTCGCTCTATTGAAGTCAATGGACCTAGACAGATTTCATTCATCCAGTGATAGATTCTAGCCCTGACGGGACCATTGTGATCATCTAGTTGGATCTTCTGTACAACATGGGCCATAGAATCATAACCAGTGACTCCTGGATCTAGCCCAGCCAGCTGTGAACTCAGTTTATACCAGCTGAACTTCTGACCCCTGAGTTCTTCTGGATCACCAGAGCTTTTCACCAGTGTGACTTCACTGGCATTCCTCCTGATTTGCATCGGTGTACTGCCAGCAGAACTAGGTCCCTTCGGTAGATATCCACGGATCTTTCCTCTGACTGGAATCCTGGAAACCTCCTGACTAGCCACTGTGGTGTTGTCAGCCATAGTAAGCAGACTTAGGCCATCTGAGACCCAAAATTGTGCTGAGTATTTCTGGGCTCATCTGGAGTGCACCACACTGATCCTTTGCCCCACAAGCTGTGGTGGGCTGATATTCATGGCACATGATATTTTCATGCACGTTTTCACATCCTGTGATGGGAGAAACTGGCTTGCAGTGCAGTGACACATTGATGCCAAGTCATCATTGGATTATTGATGTGCCTGGGGGGCCCCAACCAAGTCAAGGGCCCATTCTAGGGCCCAGCACAGTGAGACAGTCCCTACCGAATCAAAATGGGTAAGACAGACAGCAGGAGAAGGACAGTGCTGTTAAGCCCATTTTACAGGTTGGAAACTGAGGCAGAGATGGCAGGCCAGATTTTTAAAGGTCTTCAGGCACCTACCTCCCATTGAAGTCAGTGAGTCGCATCAGCTGATGACCCAGTATCACTTATTACATCACAAAGGCTAAGTTTGTCCATCTGGAAAGCACCACGAGCTGGGCGGAGTCTGTACTGCCCAGACCCCAGGAATGTAGAGTGATTGATTAGGGTACAGATAGGTTCAGAGCACAGTGAGTCTGAGTCTATCGAAGGCCAAACCCCTTCATTTCACAGCAACACTCAGGATTCAGGTTAGCACTCATTTTTAATCCTTGTAATCCACTTCCACTCTGCTTGGTGCTCTTCTGTCCCCCTCGAGCGGTGTGCGTGCCGCGTACAGGGGCTGGTAAGCCAGCTACAATTCGGGCTGACAGAGCTGGCTGTTTTAGCTCAGACAGCGGAAGCTCATGCTTTTAGGTCTAAAAGTCCCAGGTCTGATGCCCGCTGCCCATGGCCCAGTCAGGGCCAGGAGATCAGGGGCATTCTCCAGAACTGTTCTAGAGTTGCAGTGGAGGCAGGGCAGTGCAAAGTGAAGACCAGAGTGGAGTTCAACCCAAAACCCGGAGCTGGACCCCAGTGAAGTTCAGATTTGGGCTCACGTTTTGCTGCTTGGACCCATCTCAGTTCAAGGTTGGGCTGATTCCGATTCAATATCACAGCACATTGTAGTGTGCCAGCAGCAAGGCACAACACTCCCAGTGGTGGCTCAGCAGGGCTGGCTGGCACATGATGGGTGGAGCAGGTGCTGTGCCCAAACTCCTCTCTATCCACCTGCCCAACAGGTGGGCCAGGCCGATTTACCCCTGTGTGTAGCGCCCCAAGGTCTGGGTATGGGGCATGCAGGTGCTTGGGGGTTCCGGATACACAGCTGAGCTCTTTGTGCAAGTCTGTGTTGTCATAGTGGCTAGGAGCTCCAGGCACGGCCCAGGACCCCATTGTGCTAGGTGCACAAAGACATTCCCTGCCCCAGATATCTTACCATCTAGGAACTTGATTTACAGTAAAAATTGCAGGGAGGGGAGAGCTGGCCACTTTGGCTCAGTGTAGTTCTGAGCATTTGGGTTCAATTGTGACAAATCACAGGAGCGCAGGTCAGAACCCAGGAGGGTGCTCTCATGATGCCCAGCGAAGTGAGCCCAGTTGCTCTGACCAAGAGAAACGATTGCAAGCCATGGGATTACAGGGCACTGAGCCTCAGCCATGCTGCCACACTTGCAGGCCTTTCTGGATTGCTCTGGTTTGGAGGAGAAATACAAAATCCCCAGCCCCTGGCATCTGTCCCTGCATCCATCGTACACTGCACAGAGGAGTGAATGTGTAATGAAGACAGAGGCCGAAAGAGACAGATTCAGGACACCCCAATAAATCCCCCTAGGGATCAAATCCAAAGTGTCTGCTTTCAAGAGATAAACAGCTAGCTCTTCTCCTCTGAGGCATGGACATTGGCTGAACACCGTGTTAATCTCTGCATGGACCGGGGCCCATCACCACGACAAAAGTGTCAGGGAAAGAAAAAGAGAGACAAACAGATGGGGGAAGCGCCTTACCAGCAGCAATGATGGGACTGTAAATACTCTTAGCAGCTTGAGTGAAAAACAGCTCCAGCCAGCATGGGAAAGAAATGCTTCCTAACCACTATGAAATGTCTCCTTTAGCAAGCAACACTTTGCAGCAAGGGGTTGGGATGAGATGAAGAAAAGGGCTGGTCCTGCCAGGAGGCTCCTGGGGTGGGGAATGTTAACTCCTTTGGTCCTGTGCAAGGAGAGAGGGGTTCTTGGCTGGATCCCTGGAGTAATGAAAGCATGCAGCATGGGCTAGTTTGTTCCCTTAGGCCCAGCCCAGAGCAAAGGGTGGTATGCAAGATGCATGAGCAGCCCCAGAACTGCTATGCCTCATGGGTGACCCTCCGAGCCATATCATAGAATCATAGAATCATAGAATCTCAGGGTTGGAAGGGACCTCAGGAGGTCATCTAGTCCAACCCCCTGCTCAAAGCAGGACCAAACCCAATTAGATCATCCCAGCCAGGGCTTTGTCAAGCCTGACCTTAAAAACATCTAAGGAAGAAGATTCCACCACCTCCCTAGGTAACCCATTCCAGTGCTTCACCACCCTACTAGTGAAAAAGTTTTTCCTAATATCCAACCTAAACCTCCCCCTCTGCAACTTGAGACCATTACTCCTTGTTCTGTCATCTTCTACCACTGAGAACAGTCTAGATCCATCCTCTTTGGAACCCCCTTTCAGGTAGTTGAAAGCAGCTATCAAATCCCCCCTCATTCTTCTCTTCTGCAGGCTAAACAATCCCAGTTCCCTCAGCCTCTCCTCATAAGTCATGTGCTTGAGCCCCCTAATCATTTTTGTTGCCCTCTGTTGGACTCTTTCCAATTTATCCACATCCTTCTTGTAGCGTGGGGCCCAAAACTGGACACAGTACTCCAAATGAGGCCTCACCAGTGCCGAATAGAGGGGAATAATCACGTCCCTCGATCTGCTGGAAATGCCCCTACTTATACAGCCCAAAATGCCGTTAGCCTTCTTGGCAACAAGGGCACACTGTTGACTCATAGCTCCTGCTCTGCTTCCCCCTTGTTCCAGCAAATTACAACGCCCTGTGGCTCAGCTGAGCTGACCTGTCTATCAAGGGAGGTGGAGCCAAATGTCCACCCACTCCTCACCTTCCTGTTGCAGCAGACACCCAGTGGCTCCTTATTCCTGTGTGGCCAGGTCCAGCAGCCAGGTAGCCCAGGTGGGGGCAGGCGGTGTCTTACTCTCCCTTCTGCCTCTGCAGTTTCTCAGTCCAAAGGCCCTCCTGTCCCTTTGTGTTCATCTGTGGCTAATGCAATGCTGCAGCAGCCTTCATCTCAGGGTCTCCCGACCGCTCTGCAAATGCCATGACCCCATGCCTCCAAAGTGCTGAAGGCCCACAGCTCCATTCAAAGTCAACACGAGCTACCAGTGCTCAACACCTCTGGAAATCAAAGCCACGATTGTGCCCACAGGACACGTGCCCACCAAGAGGAGGCAGGGAGTGTAAAATGTCCCTGTACTCCCTTGCATGAGCTTCCCAGGTCACCGGCAGCAGCATGGATAGGAGAGCAGCCTCTCTCTTCTGCCAATCCACCTCCCATGGGAGGTGGGGTGAGTGGGTAGAAGCAGGGCTTAGTTGGGCCTTGAACCTGCCCTCCCCACAGCACTCTGGCCAGTGCAGCAGAGTCAGCGCCCTAAAGCAGCCTGTAGGGAGATGATGTAGGTGAGGGAGGCATTTATTTACTCCCGGTGTAGGCCAGCAGTGACATCACTAACTCCCAGGAATGAGAAGGAAGCAGGGTTGTGCCCCAGAGAGGTATGTCTGAGTTACAGGCATCCAGGATATTCCTGGCCAGTGCAGTGTACGCATCCCTCCCTTGACATGGCTGGGCCCAAAATCTGAATCCATCCCCAGACATAGGAACTTAGGAGTGGAAGGGAGTTCCTGGATCATGGAGTCCCGCCTCCCCCTGCCATCACAGGATCCTGTCTTTTACCACCAGTGTCATCAAGGGTTTCCAAGGCAGGAGAGCCTGCTGTCACTCTGAAAAGCACCAGTGACAACGTCTTCCTGGAGCTCCATGTTTGTCTCTCAACACCCGAACTCAGAGTGCTTTGTGCTTAACCACCGAGCCAGAGCTTCACTGTGCAATCCACGGTCATTCAGATGATAACTTTTACCCTCTGGCTTACTATGTGATACATCACAGGATAACAACCTGCTGGCTGTTGAACAATTGGAGAGGATGCAGAGAAGAGTCACAAGAACGACTCAAGGCTGGAAAAAATGCTGTAAGCTCAATGAGCTTAATGTGTTTAGCGTACCAAAATGAAGAAGCAGAGGTGACTTGGCTAAGTATCTTCATGAGGAGAAAATAATGGGTGCTACAGGGCTCTTTAAACTAGCAGAGAAAGACATGCCAAGAACTGATGGCTGGAAGTTAAAGTCAAACTAATTCAAATTAGAAATTGGGCCCCAGTTTTTAATAGTGAGAGTGACTACCCAACAGACTAAACCAACCAGGGAAATGGTGGATTCTTCATGTCTTGAAGTCTTCAGATCCAGACTGGAGGCCTTTTCTGCAAGATATGCTTGAATCAAACACACGTTAGTGGCCTCAATAGAGAGGTCACTGGGTGAAGTTCTATGGCCCGTGTTATTCAGGAGATCAGACAAGATGACCTAATTGTCCCTTCTGGTGCTAAAATCTATCAGAGTCCATACAAGACCTACTTGTATTGCTCCCATATACTTGTCCTATTGCTCATCCTGCTTCAGGAAATGCATGACCCATTCACTCCTCCAAGGAAGTAATGACTGCAAGGCACAAAATACGTGGTCAGTTCCTGCCAACATTTTTCCTCCAATAGCAAAATATAAATTCAATTTCAAGGCCAAATTAAAAATCCCGCCAAGCTTGCTTTCATTATACCAGCATGAAATAATGAGGGCTCTTATTTTAACAACCTCTGAGCTCCTGTCTGTCAGCTTTTGCTGGCAACTAAACCTTGTTCTACTTTTTTCTCCTCCCCAGAAGCCTGAAAAAATCTCAAATGTCACCTTTAATCTTATTTTCTCTTCCTAGGCTCTATTGTATTAGCACCTCTTTATTTGTGCTAGCATGTTTGACAGCGAGTTCAAGGTGCCGAGAATCAGCTCTCTATGCCAAGGTGGGGGGCGTGTGGAGTTGTTGTTTCCGAATTATGACTTACGGTTAAAATTATCTGCAAAATGTCATAATTACACAGGTGCTGTTTTCTGCTTCCTGGGGAAAACAAGGGGTGTGCTAAGTTACAGCTGCGGGTTCGCTGATTTTGGTTATGCTGGAACGTCAGTAAGCTCGAGAAAGAAATTCAGAATAGCAAGTGCCAAGGGCAGTGTTGAGGAAAGGAATAGGAAACCGCTACACAACACAGAATAATCCTAACAACACTTGTGTAGCACAGAGATGGGGGCTGCTAGCCTGTGTGTGGGGGTGTTCCATGAGGCTGTCCTCTCCGGCTGGAAACATCCCTATTTTCAGCCGGGAGCGTGGGAGTTACCCAGCTGCCCCATAAACAAGAAGGGGTATGTTCAGGACACGGGTGGTTATGCAGGGTTTTGTCTGTTCTTGGGATTCAGCCATCAGCAGCCAGCCACTGGTATAGCAGCTCGGATGTTTCCCCACAGGGAAACAAGGAAAGCTGCAGTTTACACCGTCTCAGCTCATTCCTGCTTGGAGCGTGAATTATGGCTCGCCTTGGGGTTTGCCCTGGTGCTGCGATGCTGGTTGCTGAATATAGAGAGGCTAATCTGGGCCGATCCAAAGTATACGTAGCACTTTTAAGAGAAAATCCGGGTTATTTCCCTGCACCCTGTCGCTTGTGGAAGTGGAGCTCTGGTAAGGATGTCAAAGGACCGCTCTGGAGAACAGGGGATGGTTGCAGCAGCAGAGTTTGGTGTGCCCAGACTCAGCCTCAGTGGGCTTATTTAAGATGGGTGTGTTTGGTTTTGGATAACTTTTATTAAACACCAGTTTTAAATCTGTCCCTGGTCTGGAAAAGGAGCATGAGGCAAGGCCTGAGAAGCCATCTATAGCTCTGAGAAGTTGTGCATGGATTGGGTAGCTTTTCTGTCTCAAATCCTTTCCAGGTGATTGGCATAGAAGTGCTGACAGTTCAGGTAGGAGGGCTCTCCTACCTCCCTAACTCAACTGTGCTGAAGGAACCAGCTAAGCTTCCAATTGACCTAATTAGACATAGAAAGAAAACCGTGCTACCCTGCGCACTCCAAAAGGCTGGTCTGCTGCATATGCGCGCACACGCACATTCTCATGCTTTAGGGTAAGTGAAAGCCTTTAACTTCACCCCATTGTTCCCATCAGTACCCAGGCTGGGCCGGGGAAGCTAATGATTCAACTAGTGGACCAAATTCAGTGATGAATCCTGGTCACGAGCCACCTGGGGCACATTGCGCATACGCTAAGTCTCTCCAGATATGACCCCGTAATGATCTGTGTGTTTATATACACACTCGCAACACATTAGTAGAGGCATCAGCCTTCTCTGCTTTGTTCAAATGCAGGGTCTTAGTTGGCTACAAGAAGCAGTTTCTAACCGGTAAGTTAAGGAAGCAGACCTTGCAGTTCACCCAGAGATAGAGCTGTTATACATAGGCTTGGAAGGTTTAGATTTGTATTGATGAATGTCATGAAATGCCAATTCCACCAGACAAACATATACCGACGAAAAAACATTTCCAGTAGTAATAACTGAAATGTACAGATAGACAAAGTAAGAAAAATGCTGCTTGAGAACTTAGTTTGATTTAAGGATATTTGCTTTGTATATTTTGACATCTGATGTTGACAATCCGTGTTTTAAGTTTATAAAGCTTTAACCTTGAATCACAATATTTACTGTCATGACATAATTGTCTGCCCTGCTCCATAATTTTCCACAACTGTTAAAAATTCATGTAATAGAAATGGGGATAAAAGCATAAAATAAACATTTATATTCTCCATTGAAATTCTAGAAAAAAATGAATTCTGCCATGCCTAGTTATAAGATACTATACAACTTTGTTTGGAACTAGCTGACATCAGCATGCTTATCAAGCAGATGTACATGGATATGGTTGTCTGTGATTGTGGCTCTCTTGCTTGCATTTAACAATTTGTTTGGCTAAAATGGACTGAACAGAACTGAGGATCTTAGATGGCTTTAATCTCTTCAGGTTAGAGACCACAGTGAGTGCTGCCTCGCCAAAGAAATTCATGTCATTTTTTTTTTCTAAACCGTGATTGGAATGTCTTATCATGAATGTGGAGATTTTTTTTTTCTGGCCCATTGTGAATGAGTGACCCAAATGTCAAGATTTGAACTCCAAAACTGGTAGGAAAGAATCATGACTTTGTGCTGGTGAATTCTGGTGAAAAGGTCAAATTTGGGGAATGAGGAAAATCTTTGAGCACAATAACTCTTAATGACTGAGCGTGTCAAATTTCAAGAGTCTAGCTCTGTGAGAACATGGAAATTAATTGTCTGCTAGTCAACCCAGTGAAAGAGTCTGTATTTTTTATGTGTATTTGATATAAAGCATCCTCATATCAGTTGAGAATGCAATTAAAAAGTAAATGACACAACCACAGGATGAAAGCCAAGATGAGCAAAGAAAGGAGGAGAAGGAGAATAAATGGCATTTTCAACTGTGGCCTGAAATAGAATGGAGGGGAGGAGGAGGAGAAGGAATGCAGGCGGTTCCTGGTGGCAGTGGCTGGAGAGGAGAAGGTTCTCACTAGCAGTGGTGTGACGGCATGAAGGGAAAGGGAAAAGGCAGAGCTCAATGAGACGGGAGGGCTGGAAGCAAAGAGGAGCAGAGGCCAGAATCCACAAAGGGATTGCCACTCAAAAGTTAGCTGCTGGAACGTTTAAGGTGCCTAACCACCCAGTGAAATCCACAAACCTGGAAGTAGGCACTCAGGCTCACCTATATAATGCACTGGGGGGAGAGCAGTGCCTAAGAACGGGATCCAGAAAGCCAGCATGCTAGGGGAGGAGCCACATAAGCTAGCCAGAAGCAGATGCTGAAGAGCAGGGTGTGTCCTAAGTCCTGCACCTCTCACTGAATGAGGTGCCTATCTCTACTTGGAATTCACAGCCAGGACCCATCTCCTGGAGAGGCGGCGCCGAAGCTGGGTCTTGCAAGAATAATGCCAGTGCACTTCTAATTCCACACAAATGGTAGTTAACATCCTCCCCCTGCATACGGCAGATCCTGGTTCAATTCCCCCCTCTGTGTGTTGAGGAAAAGTCATTTGAACAGGGGTTTCCTGCCTTCCAGGTGAGTGCCCTGACCACAAGATGGTAGAGTCATCCACATGCTTGCTGGACCCCAATGCATGTTTAATTATTTATGCACAGTGGAAAGGCTCCAACATGAGAGGTTGAGAGAGCCCCCATGTCTAGTGGTTAGGGTACTCACTTGATAGGTGGAAAGCCCGTGTTCAGCCTCCCTTCTTGACTTCAGGCAGAGGAGGGTCTGTGGAGAGTGAGGTCTGATCAGACATCACAGGTGAGCTAGACCAAGGAACACCTAGTTTCATGTGGTTTGAGGATCCCACTCGGGTATAGTGTTAACACGGGTGTGGGCCACCAGGACCAAGGCAGCAGTGTGCATGCCCAGAGGTACAAACAGCAGAAGTGTAGGTGCCAAGAGATTTTAGGCACCTCCAGAGTTAAGTGGTGGCAGAGTGGGGTTTTTGAGGATTTCAGTAACGCCTACATTTTGGACTTAAGTAACTAGAGTGAGAGTTAGGTGCCCGAGCAGTCGTGTGGGTCTGGGACAGAGACAGCAAGTCCATGAGAGAGGGGCTTATGTGATAGACACCACTGAAAAACAATAGGACACTTCAGGGCTCATCCTGCCGCTTATACCCAACAAAGTCCCTGAAGTCAGCAAGACTGCTCACATGTGTAAAAGGGCTGCAGGATCAGGGCCAAGGGCACAGCCCAGCACTTGATGAATGGTCCCTTTCCCTGGGTTAACAGTGACTGAGTGTCTCTACCACCGTTTCATTAACCTGCTTGTCAAATCTGGCACGGTGGAAGGGTGCTGGGAGTACATTTCTGGAAGGAGAATTACCCATTCAAAGAGATCCTCTTAGCTCAGTGACTCAGGGATTTCCCCTGTTAAACTTCACAGCGCCTCACTCTTATGAGACTAAAAAGCAGCAGTGACTAGTTGGTGCTGTTGTCAGAATCTACACAGCGATCTATAACGAGCTTGAGAGGTAAAGCGCATAGTCTGTAAAGTCCCCGTGTTCTACAGCCACCATTATCTAGCACAGGGGTTGGCAACCTTTCAGAAGTGGTGTGCCGAGTCTTCATTCATTCACTCTAATTTAAGGTTTCGCGTGCCAGTAATACATTTTAACCTTTTTAGAAGGTCTCTTTCTAGAAGTCTTTAATATATAACTAAACTATTGTTGTATGTAAAGTAAACAAGGGTTTTAAAATGTTTACAACATGGGGCGGAGGGATAGCTCAGTGGTTTGAGCATTGGCCTGCTAAACCCAGGGTTGTGAGTTCAATCCTTGAGGGGGGGCCATTTGGGGATCTGGGGCAAAAATTGGGGATTGGTCCTGCTTTGAGCAGGGGGTTGGCCTAGATGACTTTCTAAGGTCCCTTCCAACCCTGCTATTCTATGATTCTAAGAAGATTAACTTAAAATTAAAATGCAGAGACCCCTAGACCCATGGCAGCCAGGACCCAGGTAGTGTGAGTGCCACTGAAAATCAGTTTGTGTGCCACCTGTGCCATAGGTTGCCTACCCCGATCTAGCACAAACACCTGGGGAGCAGGGACTTGGACCTTTAAGCTCCAAAATCACAGCGCTCTTCTAAAGAAGAGCTCCCTTGGGCAGCAGCGGAAATGAGTCTCTTTGCTCCCAGAACAGCTCCTAAGCACCTCGGACAGAAACATTTAGTCCCCATTCGGAAAAACTACATTGACCGAGCCGTATCCCAGGTCATTGGCTTGATAAGTCCGGCTCCCGTGAACCAGTCTTAGAGACAGTGTGGCAGGGTGAGGTACTAGCTTTTATTGAACCAACAGCCACCTTATTGTGACCGATTGCCAGCCTTACCTGTGGGCTTGAGGGGCTCGATGTGACGGTGTGTGTGTGAGAGAGACGGACGGCTCCCATTTCGTGCTCCTGGCGCTGTGTCTGCCTGAGGCCTCCCCAGCGTTCCGAGGCGGAGCGTGCCGGAAGCGTGTGATGGAAGCGCCCCCTCGGCGGGCTCCCGCTGCCGACCCCCCCCCCACCCCCGGAACCGCTAACAGGGCGGCGCCGAGGGCCGGCCCGCGCCTCTCCGGGGCTGGCACCCGCGTGCCCGGCCAGCCAGGGGAGAGACGCGCAGGCGCCCGGCACCGCTGAGGCCGGGCCCCGACAGCTAAGCCAGGGCATCCCCTGCCAGGACTGCTGCCTACGGGCCCCAAGCCCGGGATGGGTTACGGTAGGAGACCGTCTGTTACGCTGCCATCGTATCTGAGCACCTCATGATTTTCAGTGTATTTACCCTTCAAACCCCCCTTTATGGCAGGGACCTGCTGGCATTACTACTAGGGAAACTGCGATGCAGAAAGACCGCATGGCTTGGCCAGGAGCTCGCTGTGGGACAGAAGTGGCTCGAACCCAGTTCTGCCAAGTCATAGGCGAGGGCGCTGGATGCTGGACCAGCCTTCCCCTCCATAGCAGTGGTGCTGTAACCAGAGGGGGCATTGCCCTCCCATTTTTTACCATGGCAGACCCCTTCCCCTTCCCCGCCTCTTCCTCCCTAGGCTCCCCGGTGTGGAGCCTGGCTGGGGAGCCTGGGCAGTTGTGGGACCCTCCACCTGCCTGTGGTGCGGGGTGAGCTGAGAGCAACCCCTGGCCTGTGTCTTCCCCGCCCCACCCCGGCTCCCAGCCCAGGACAGGTGAAGGGGCCGTGTCTTCACGCCAGCTCTCCCCGACCCAGCTCCGGTCGGGGGAGTGGAGTCTCAGAACCGCAGTCCATCCATGGTAAGAGTCACGTGGGCAGCTGTGGGGAGCCATGGACCCTCCACCTGTTCTGGGCAGCGGGCCCAGGGGGTGGGGATATGGCTGGGGGCTGCTGTTGGTGAGCCCCCCGCACCAGAAGCAGGCGGAGGGTCCACCACAGCTGCCCGCGTGGCTCTTTCCATGGCTGCGCTGCAGCTCCGAGGCCCCACCCCACACCTGGAACTGGGTTGGGGAGAGCCGTGTGGGCAGCTGTGGGGAGCCTGGGTCCCTCCACCTGCCCTGGGCGAGGAGTTGAGGGGTGGGGACATGGGCAGGGGGCTGCTTTCAGCCCTCACCCATCTCGGGTGCGGGAAGAGGGCATGTTCCGCTGCCCCGCTCTGGCTTGGCCAGGGGTGGGGCCTCCAGAGCAAAAAGGAGGGGTGTGGGCAGAGCCTCGGGGGCGGGGGTCCCCACCCACTACCACTTTTGGGAAGGCTTTGACATCCTTGCTCCATAGCCCATGTGCTGGACACACACCCAGCAAGGACTGCATGGGAGATACTGATGACTGGCAACCTTTGCACTAATGTCTGCCTGCCATGAAGGGGCATGCCATGGCAGAGTTGTGGCATGAGCTGATGGAGCAGGGCAGGTCTTCTCTGAGCAGAGGGCACCATACAATTGTACTTTCAGTTCAGCTGGGAGCTATTTCTAGTCCAGTGACGGAGGCTCAGGTTAAACTGTTTATACATGTCGATCTTCATTCTTTAAGGGTCATTTGGGTAAGAACACAGGCACCAGACGTAGTATTGTTTGTGTGGCAGAAGCTCCACTGGGATCAGGCCCTGTTGCACTAGGTGTTGTACAAACCCATGGTAAGCGACAGTCTCTTCCTCAAAGAGCTTACAATCAAAATAGACAAAGGGTGGAAGGGGAAACCAAGGAGAAGTGTTTGTGCTAGGTTCTGAGCCAGTCAGGACAGAGACAAGAACAGAACCCGCCACTCACAAGTTCCCATCTAGTGCCCTAGTCAAGATTTCACTCATTAGAGGGGTTGTGATAGCTTTCATTTCACCTAGTGAGTTTCACAATAGTTTTCACATTAAATAAGGATATTTTCCCCCCATTTCTATCAGAGCTAAGCAAAAAATGTGAGTATAGATGGATTTTGCAATGTTTTCCAAATATCTTTATGAATCAATTTTTTTAACCAATATATGTGCGCTATGTCAATCGGGTGTCCGGTGCTACTGACAGCCTGGCCAGCGGGTAGTTGGAAGACTGGCTAGAACAACACGTCTGATGTGTTGTGATCAGCGCTCTCTCTGTGAGGGCTGATAGACCGATCGATGACAGTGACAGTGACATATGCCCAGACCACTTCTGCCAATATACCCCAACATGGGAAAATGGGGCGTCTGAGAGTGGAGATAGGACTCAAAGAATTGCAGAAGGGCTGGTTGGAACATTTTTAAACAAAATTTCATTTAGTCTAATTTAGTCTAAATTTTCATTTAGTCTAAATATGTGGTTTTGTGGAGATATATCAGTTTCAATGAAGATTTCATTTGGAAGAATTTTGAGTAGAGTTGGTTGGGAATTTTTCAACACTGAAACCAAAACTGTTTGTGAAACAAGGTCAGTTTTGATGAATCTCCTGACTTAAGATGGGGAGGAGGAGGGAAGGCTTTGAAATTATTGAATCATTTCATTTGGACATTTTCAAAACAAAAAATTCCAGTTTTCTGATTCAAGAGAATTTTTCACTAGGAAAGATAAGGTCATTAGATTAAAAATGAAATTAAAGATCAAAATAAAAACAAAACCTTTCAAAATAAATGAAACAAAACACTTAGATTGACCCAAACCAAAAATATTATAATTTTGTTGTGGTTTACAAAAATTTTAGATAATTCAACTTTTTGTCCTGGTTTGGGATGGGAAAAATTTTCAAACTCTCAAAAATATTCCTAGGAGGGAAAAAACATTTCCCACCCAGCCTGATTTTTTTGAGGTCTTTGGTTCTCTGGCCACTTCTAACTAGACAGGAGAGAGACCCGAATTAAAAAGTTAAGTTTTTAATCCAGAAACAGCAGTTTTGACACACACACAGAACATGAAAAGTTTTTTTTTCTCCTGCTGATAATAGCTCACCTTAATTGATCAGTCTCTTAGAGTTGGTATGGCAAACCCCATCTTTTCATGTTCTCTGTGTGTGTATATATATATCTTCCTACTGTATGTTCCACTCTATGCATCTGATGAAGTGGGTTCTAGCCCACGAAAGCTTATGCCCAAATAAACTTGGGAAGGTTGAGAACCACTTAGGACCTTTCTCTCCCCTGAGGTTCTTGAACTGGCCCCCTCATTATAAAAGATGGGGGGCTGGCAGGGTGTTCCCTGTGAGCACCCCTTTCCTTTGAAACACACGCAGCCTGAATCTGTAGCCCTTCAGGGCATGCAGCAGATCTCCCTAGCCGCTGAAGAAGCAAATGCCACTGGGGTGATAGGCAGGGGCGGGGGAATTGAAGTTGGCCTCCCTGCTGCCTGGCTATTTCACGGTATGACATGAGAGGGGGGTGCAGGTTTTGAACTGCTGTCTCGAAGGCACCTAGAGGGCTCAAGCGGAGGGGTCTTAGTGTTTTAGAAATCAATACACATAAATAAAACTCAGCTGAAAGCCCAGGTTGTGCTTCATTTGAGGGCAAAAGCCACTTAGCAGCAGGGACTCGCACCAAATCCCCAGCTGGTTCCTTGAGCCAGGTGTCACAGGCTCACCACTACAAAGAAACTCTCCTGGACCTTAAGGACTCACTGCATTGCCTTGCAAACAAGTCCTATCCCCTATATGTGACCTGGACTCCCCAGCTAGGCTCCTGAGGTGTTCCTTAAGGGCTAGAGTCACCTTGATTGGGAACTTGTTAGTCCACAACTGACCAGGACAAAAACCTTCACATGTTTGAAGGGGCTTTTACGCATAGCATCAGCTCCGAGGAGCTGGGAGCCTGCAAGCTGCCAGCTAAGAAGGCCAAGTGCTGAGAACTGTTGTAAGCACCCTGTGAGGCACTGTGGGTGGCAGGCCGCAAGGGCAGCCGCTTGCTGATCACTGCTCCTTTTCCACCTGCTTCTCTCACGGGGTGAGCAATACGTCCCAGGCTGGCTCATCTGAAATGCTGCTTGAGGCAAATGCTGAACCAGGGGGCCCTGGGGCAAGGCTGCAGGGGCACTCCTCTCACTCCCAGAAATCATTATTCAAAACGCAGCAAATACTCTGAAATGCCATCTCTGAACCATCCGCGGGGCGTCCTCAGCCCACTGCAAGTGACACATAAACCATGTTTGCCAGTAGCTTCCTTTTCACAGCCCAGAATTTCCAGGGCAAACAAGCCCCAACAACGAGCACACAAGGGCCTTATCGCACACTGCGTAACTGCTGGACACTCTGGCCACGCCCCAAACCAAGTGCAGCGAATAACATTCACTCCTTGAGTTAGAGGTAAATGATCCTGTAGCGAGAAAGATGGAATGAAGGTGAGGTATTTCTTCCCACTATGATCTCAGGTCTGGGTTTTTTTTGTATTTTTATTTGTGTGTGTGTGTGTGTCTATATATATATATATATATATACAATATGATGAATCAGGGCTGGTAACTGGTAAAGTGAGTTTGGCTGGGAATACACTGGTTGGATTCCAAGGGAATGGAGGGTCTTTCACTCTCTCTCTCTCCAGACCCATACTGTGTGGAGGTGGCAAATTGAAACTCATCAGCCTAATTACATGATCATCATCCAAGCACTGGGAGGACACTTGCGGAGCAGAGCTGTTGTCCTCTGCAGGCAGGGAATGAAAAGGCCCAGTGGCTGCTGCTAAGAGACCATGCTCCAAAGGGAGCAGCAGCCTTGTTTTCCTCAAGTGTCTAGGGCGACCTAATGCCTCCTGGGCTCTGGCAGGCACGCACCACAGCAGCACACTGGGTGCATCTTTCAAGGAACGGATCTGTTTACGGGAGAAGTAATGAGATAATAGGGAGCCAGGGAGCTATTTAGACTCCTATGGAGAAGGAGTCTAATACCTGTAGTAAACTTTTTCTGTCTGCTGCGTTAGCATGTCATATCCCAGGTCAAGGGAGGGTCTAAGCATCACATGCAGGGTATGTCTGCACTTCAGTCACAGGTGTGATTCCAGCAAATAGATATACCTGACCTAGCTTTAATCTAGCCAGCTCGGGAGCAGCTATTCTGTGGCACCATGACCTTCTCAGCACGGGTTTGCCCTGGGGTTCCAGGCAGGCTTGTACAGCCAGCTCTGCAGGTCTCAATGCCACAGCTTCACTGGTCTGGTACCCATGCTAGCTAGGTTAAAGCTGGCCTGGGTATGCCCATTCCAGCTGCAGTCGCACCCCATGATTGCAGCCCAGATGTACCCTAAGGCCTGGGGGGAAGGTTGTACACAAGCTGCACCTCCTGCATCAAGCAACCAGTGAAAAGGGGTAAAATCGTGGTGAGAGTCTCCATTTACAGGGGACTCATGAACACTTCAGTTCTAATTGTCCCCTGCCTTGCCCCCCATGTCGTCAGTTATACCAGTTCAAACAGAGGGCAAAGTTAGTATCAAATGCTGCCAAACTGGAGTGAGACCATTTTACACCACCTAGGTGCTAGGCAGCATGAACTAAGGCCTTATCTACGCTCGATTTTTAGCCATTGGTGCAACCCTCCCATGGGTGCCCTTCGGCAAATCCCTCACTGTCTCTGTGTCTGCTTCCCCACCTATACAAGATGCTTCCCGGGGGGTGGTGACCATACATCAATGGATGCCTGGGAGGTGCTCGGGTAGGGCGCACATATGCCTAGGCCCAAGCTTTGCCCTCTTCCCTGAGTGAGGGGTAGCTGTCCCCCAGGAGCAGCAGAGTGATAGGGAGGCAGATGTGGACTTTCTCTATCTCCCCCTGCTCCGTGTGTGGGGAGGAAGCAAACTGCTACACCCAGTGGCCTCTGCATAACCCAGCTGTAGTGCTTTTCACTAGCTTTACAAAGGAGGGCAGTAGCTGTGCCCGCATTGTTCAGAGAGGGAAATGACTTGCCCAAGGTCATGCTGCAACAGGGCTCGGCATGACACCCAGAGTTCCCGAGCGCTAGCCTTGCATTCTATCCAGTAGGCCCCCCTGTCTGCCTAGTAAGCTAGCTCACCGTGCAGACCTGCCGCTGGGATTCATGCCACCAGCAACTCCAAGGCTCGACTCTGTGGCTCCTGATTAATGGAAACCCCCAACCCCAAAGTTAAAGCTCACCAGCAGCTTCCTTGTCAGTGGGTTGGCGACAAGCTCCTCGTAGCGTGGTGCACATATGGCGTCCCCAGTCTGCTGAGCACATTTTTAGGGCAAACTTCTCATCCCACTGCTCACTGGGCTCAAAATAGAAGCCTGAATTTGGGAGGCAAGGTACAGGACTTGGCTAGGGAAACTGCATTCAATTAAAAAGGAGAGGCTGCCAGGAATATTTTATTCGCTGCATATGCTGCCTGTGATCCTGTGTAATAAGAAGATTATTTTTTTTAGAGGGAGGAAAAAGTTGCACACTCTAAATTTTTTATGGCCATTTCAGAAAACCCAGACTGAAATTCCACAGCCTCCTGGCTGAAGGAGCCAGAGGTGGATTTGACCTCTCGGGCTTTGGATGGTAGCCGTAGCCAGTGTGGAAAAACCGGGGCATATTGCCTTGTGGAGGAAAGCTAGTGGATCTGGATGGAGGGGAAAGTTTGGGGTGCATGGCAATGCAAATTGCCAGCTTGTCCTATATCTTTCCTCTCCCTCTACTCTTTGTCAGAGGTGTTTCTGTTACTGACTGCTCCCATGCTGTTCCCAGACATGCCCCACAACCTCTTTCACTTACAGCAAGGTGCTTCCGGGAGGTGTCTTGGCAGCCAGCGGTTGAGCTAAGCACTATCCACACATGAAAAGACAGAAACAGAGATCCCTTTTTTCAGGGGACTGGGTTAGCATATATTCTATAGTCATGGAGGCTCAGGACAGCCATGCCAGTGTGTGATCACAGAACCCCCCACTATGATCCCAGTGCA
This sequence comes from Macrochelys suwanniensis, assembly GCA_033296515.1. Lineage (NCBI taxonomy): Eukaryota > Metazoa > Chordata > Testudines > Chelydridae > Macrochelys > Macrochelys suwanniensis. Next base: position 13,798,764 of record CM065796.1, read on the forward strand.
TGCTTAGATGTGGTATCTAAGCAGTCACTGACTCAGGTCTTCCCCTTTGGGTGCACAAAACATTCCCCATATGATCCGGTTTGAAGAACTCACTCATCCCATAGAACAAAACCATTACCAGCTTGGGGTCTTTGAACTGACTATTTCAGGCAGAGGCACTTTGACTGGATTCAGACAAAATCTGAAATCCCTGATGTTCTCTGCATTGAAGATAAATGTCATTTTCCAAGGCTGAACCTTTAAACCTTATCACAGCAACACAGGAACTGCCAGACTTGATCAGAGCCAAGGTCTATCCAGTCCAGTGTCCTCTCTCTGACAGTGGCCAGCGTCAGATGCTTCAGAGAGAGGTGCAAGAAACCTCCAGACCTCTAGCAGTTACAGAACAGTTTAAGCCCTGAATCATAAGGTTTAATCACTCTTCCAAATTGTATATTAGCATTGATTATGATAACTTTGGATCCTCTTATCCAAATAGATATCCAATCCCTCTTTGAATCTTGCTAAGTTTTTGGCATCAATTAAATCCTGTAGCAATGAGTTCCACTGTCAAATTATGGGTTTGTGACTTTACCACCACAGCCCTTGATAGATGACAATTCCACTGTTCAGTGGTTAAAGCATAAGGTAGGAGGCAGGACTCCTGGGTTCCATTCCATTCCTAACTCATTCACATACTCACTATGGGACCATGAATGAGTCATGTCCCTCCTTTCTGCCTCAGTTTCCCCACATGTGACATGGGGATAATGAGACTTACCTGGCACTGTAAAGTGCTTTGAGATCTACGGATGAAAGTCACAATGTGAGTGCTAAGAATCATGACTATTCCAGCTCCAGCAGAATCGTATAGTTCCTGGCCCACATTCATACAGATTTAAATTACACCTACCCCTGTGTCTTGATTGGGGAGGCCTCACCCTGAGAGAGTGAAGCTCGTGTTGCCCCCGGCCCTCAGGGCAGCTTTAGTTTGTGGCCAGGAGTATCCGTAGCAGCTGCCTCTGGCTGAGGTTGTGGATGAGTTCTTTGGCTTCCCTGGCCACTGCTCCTTTTCAGCCAGCAGCACCCACTTTTTTAATCATCCTGATTCCAGCGGGGTAGAGAATGAACAGTCCGTTTTGCAGAGGATTTTGAAATTTCTTTTTGTTACAATTTGGGGGGGGGGAACAAATTTGAGATATTCCACACCCCAAAAAAAAAATTCTGGAAAAAAAAAGTTTTAAGTCAATTGAAACATTTTGTTTTGACAAAAACTGAAACATTTTGATATATGCTATTATACAAAATGCAAAAACAAATTGAAACAAAGTCATTTTGAAAGGAAAAATCAAAACATTTCATTCCAAACATGTAATTTCTTTATTTCTGGTACATTTCCCCTCATTTTTTGCTTCTACATGAAATTTCAGGGAAGTTGACATGATTTTGCAAAGCATTTCAGCTTTGATGGAACTGGAGTCTCTGATGGTTCTGTCAAAAGTTTTCCCACCAGCTAGCCCTGGCCGCCTGTGGGTCCCCCGCATCAGATGAAATATTGGGCTGCCCTCTACCTCTGCAACCTCCATCGTGGAAGATTTCCTTGGTGCTTAATTTGTAATGAAAGAGGTGTCAGGGCTCAAGCAATTAGGTGCTCAATCAGTTTTTTAATTGATAACTGATACAGCAAGCCCAGAGGTGCTGGGGCTATGAATTGCCAAGCCTACAGGTACAAGGGCTCAGCCCTGGCAAGCCCTGGCACAAATTAAGCACTGTGTGGAAGCCATCTTTAACCTCAGACTGAATGTGACCCATTCTTGTGGTTGGACAGCAGGGATGTAGCAGGCATAGGTGTGAATGATCCCACCCATGGGGGAGAGGGATAGCTCAGTGGTTTGAGCATTGGCCTGCTAAACCCAGGGTTGTGAGTTCAATCCATGAGGGGGCCATTTGGGGCTTGGTCCTTGGTCCAGCTTTGAGCTGACCTCCTAAGGTCCCTTCCAACCCTGTGATTCTATGATAAGAGCAAGGTTATCCATGCCCATTGAAAATCAACCCGTCAGAATACCATCATGCATACTAGTGGGCCACTCGCTGATACTGTGTTACCACCAGCATTTCAAGTGCCATGCTCCCCCTTTCTCAACCGCATCAGAGCCAGCCTTAGCATTGTGAACAGAGCCAGGCTGTTCTTTCCTTGGGCCTTCAAAAAAAGGAGCTAAGGGAGAAGAAAGAAATGCTCTGAAAAAAGCCATTTGTCCCCTCAGCTTTATTCCAACTGCAAAGTCGGAGCAGCTTGTAGCGCCAGAGAACTTTTAATAGAAATCTTCGGAATGAAATGGGCTACAGCTGTTTGCCTTGATAAATATATTTTATGCTACATGCCTCAGCCGCCATCTGTTTGCTGATACGAGCATTTCTTCTCTGCAGCAGCTGAAGAGAAGTCATCAAAGGGAATAGCAGGAGAGGGGTTTAGTAGCAGGTACAGTGGAAGAGGTGAAGTGGCCCATGCCAATGGAATTATGCTGCCACCTTAATGTGGACAAAGCCTTTAAAAGAACAACAGGGAAAACCAGCAAGGGGGTTAGGAGTGGGTGGGAATCTGCACTTCTAATTTTATCCTTCTTTTTCACTGCATTCCCTTTTCTATTATAAGGGGAAACCTCGTCGTTCAATATTAATGGGTCAAGGGCAAGATTTTCAAAGGTATTTAGGCACTTAAAGATGCAGACAGGCAACATACTGGGGTTTTCAAATGTGCCTAACTCCCATTGAAACAAATAGGAGTTAGGTGCCTAGGTGCTTTCAAAAATCCAAGTAGGCGCCTATCTGCATCTTTAGGCACCTTTGAAAATCTGTTCCCAGGTCCTTTTTTTTAGCTTCTTCCATCTGTACTCCTGCAACTCTCCCGCTAAAGCCAAAGAACCTTAGGGTCCAATAATAATAATAGTAATAATAAAAAGCAAATTTCATCCATAAATCTCAAAGCGCTTTATAAAGGAGATTAACTAAATAGCATTATCCCTGCTTTACAGATGGGCAAACTGAGGCCCATGGAGGGGAATTCATACATTATAAATCTGGAAGGGACCATTGTGATCATCTAGTCTGACCACCTATATAACACAAGCGAGAGAACATCCTTGAGTTAATTCCTGTTTGAATGAGAGCACATCCAATCTTGATATAAAAACTGTCAGTGATGGAGAGTCTCTTGGTAAATTGTTTCACTTGTTAATTACCCTCATTATTAAAAATTGTGTCTTAATTAGTCTCCGTTTTCTAGCCATTGGATCTTTGCTATGCTTTTCTATGCATAGCATAGACTGAAGAGCCCTTCGTCAAATTTCTGTTCCCCATGTATGTACTTATACACTGTGACCACATAACCCCTAACCTACTCTTTGTTAAGCGAAATAGATGGAGCTCCTGGAGTCATTCACTATGTAATGTTTTCCATTCCTTTGATCATTCTCATGGCTCTTCTCTGAAGTGAATTGCCAAATCAGAAAAGTAGTTTTATGCTTGCTCTGCACATGTGCAAGGCACTAGGAGGGAATCAGGCCTATATATTATTATTTCAGTTGGCAGTAACTAGAGACAGTCAAACTATTCTTTTAAAATAATACTCAATGTGAATTTTGCTTGTGAGCCAGTACTGGTTTCAGTGGCTGGGCCCATTACGGGGATGCACTCAACCAACAATTACAGCCCCTACATTGTTGCTGTTCACTATGACTATTTGCTATTCACTAATGGGATTATGTCATTGGTCATCGACATTCACATGGTGTTATTTCTGTTCCCTAATTGGCTGAGGAAACGTAAACAGGAGAATAACAAATAGGGAACAATGCACTTTCTGGTGTTGATTTTGTGCTAAAAAAATCATTAAACTTGCAGAGGTTGTGATCACTTTAATGCCCAATGACTGTCCGAATATTCCCAATAAGGAATAATAAAACCTCATCATTCATAGATTCACAGATTTTAAGGTCAGATGAATCATTAGATCATCTAGACTGACCTCCAAATCAGAGCAAACCCACATTTGTATGCTTATTCACAAAAATATTTGTGAATTAAAGTTTCTTTTACTATTCAGCCAGCTTGGATGGACGGATGGATAAACAGAGGAGTGTGTATGGGGATGGATAGATAGATAATGTAAAATGCTTACAAGCCAGTTATCAACAGAAGCAAAATTTAATCTGAACCCCGCTAGACAGTTCACTTGTCACCAGTGCAAGAAGCAGTAGGTGGCAAGGAACAGCTGACACCTGAAAACATGAAGCAGCGGCTCCAACCCACAGCTGACACCGCCTTTAAATGCAGCAAATGCAATCGAGACTGCCACTCTCATGTGGGGCTCCACAGCCACAACAGACGCTGCACAACCATCAACTAAACATTCCCCATAGGCGCATATCCATCGTCTCTCGAGACTAACGGACGCCAACAACAACAATGACTCTGTGTAGATGCTAAACACCACTGGCCATCTGCTGCACTCGATCCGTGAGTCCAGTTCCCATCCATCTATGCTGTGCTGAACATATTGCTGGCTTTCAGCAGGTGATTACATTGTACAGGGATTCCACGGGGTCCCAGATAAAGCCAAGTGTCTCAGAATCTGGGGCAGCCTGGATAAACCCACTGATAGTGGGATTTGCATTTCTGTTTCCTGTGAGATCCTTGGTTTTGCCTCAGGGACTCATTTGTGGGGCAATCAGACCTTCACACCTCTGTCATCCATGCACCAAAACCCAATCGGGACCAAACCTCATGGTCAGGTGGTTCTCTGAGGCCTTAGAGAAGCCAGTAGGAAAATATTAACAGGACCAATGGACTCACACACACTGCATGTGAATCAGGCGCCGCACTGGGCAGTCTTACAGTAACTTGGGAGAGGTACAGCAGTGCATTCCACCCTACCTATTTGCAGTCCTGCACAGGAGCAAGACATGCTTCAGTGCTGAACACTCAGGTTACTCCTGGTTAGGGCTCCTTTGTGTATGAGCCACTCCCAAGGGAAATGGGGAACCTACAATCCTGCCCCCTCACACACACTGACCAGCAGAGCTGCCTAACAATGGAGGTGAGGACATGCTGCTCCTATGTATGGAGTTGGGGAGAGGCCTGTTCTCCCTAGGGACAGGACTGGCCCTCCCAGAGGGGCAAGTGCATAAATGAGACAGTATGGACTAGGGCATTGGCCTGGAACTCAGAAGACATGGGTTCAGTTCCCACCTGTGCTATTTATTTTGCTGGGTGACTTTTGGCAAACCACTTCATCCATGCCTCAGTTTCCCCATACGTAAAACAGGGATAATGACACTGACCTCCTTTGTAAAGCATGTTGAAGAAGAGATGAAAAGCACTAAATAGCATCTAGGTATTACTATTGTTAATGGGCACAATCCAGCCCTACATCCAACGAGGGGGCCTGGTTGCTAGCCCAAGATGCTCAGAGAGGCATCCAGAATCTCTGATGCCTGTCTGGACCCCTCTACCATCTTCCACCTTTACTCAGCAGGACAGTGGGAGGCTGGAGGCAGGGGGAGATTGGCTGAGAAAGCATCAGGGGGGCAGGAAGGACAGCAGCCCAATGCCTTCCAGCTGCTGCCTTAGATTTTGCTGATTTCAGCCATGGAATCTTTCTAAAAACAGAAAATAACAAACAGCAGCTTCCCAGAGTCTGTCTCCTTCCTCCCTGCTCCCCTAGCCCCAGGATACTAACATGCAATAGCCCAGCAGCTTCTCATCCCCTCTCTGAGGCCTGATTGTGTATGAAAAGGAGCCAGCCAGGGTCCTGCTAGGACTGGCTGCTCCTGGCCTCGGTTACAGTTAACCCTGAATGCACACATTCTCCTGGCGTAATAAGTCTATTTCAAAGCCCTCTTTGGAGTTAACACTGGGCCTGCTGCCTGGTTCTGCTAAATGCTGCTCCCGGCAGCACTCAGCCACAGCCTGCAGTGGAGAAAATAGCTCAGAAACAGCCTTGCCTATAGGTGGGGGTGGGGGGAGCGCAAAGAAATAGCCTTTAAGAAATGAGTGATAAAGGGCTGGTAATTGCCTTTCCGTGTGAGCCCACGGGGAGCAGGGTGGAATGAATTGCACCTGATTTCCTAGCTGTGTGCCAGGGCTGCAAAGGTCTGTGCCCCTGTTGCCTGGATTCTGATGGAAAGACAGAGGGCTGGCCAACAATTCAGAGCTGAATTTGCAGAGTTCTCCTCTGCGGCCATGCACATTGCCCACCAGAATCGCAGCTGTAACTGGACCATCAGACACCAGCCAAGCATCAGCTGGTGGGCTAATTTCCATGGGCTGTTTTCCCAAGTGTATTAAATGGCTCCTGCTTCCCCCCGCCCCACCCGTGCTGCTATTCCCACCCCGCTGCCGACTGTCAGCTCAGGCTGCTGGCGGGCGAGAGAAGAGAGTCACTGCACTGGAGAGAGCTGGGTGGGGAAGCTGCACTGTACAGGGCCACCTGCAGCCACCCTGAATTAGCTGGGGAAGGAAAGGGAAAGCTGTCAGGCCTCCCCTCCTGAGGCACATAGAAACTCAACTCCCAGGGAGCCATCAAAAGGCTGAAGAGCTGCTGAGCCACCCTGGGAACCTGGACTCATTCAAAACAAACCTGAAGTGTCTCTCATTCCTGATGCCAAAAAACAGGCAGCCCTGGGTACTGGACCACACTGTCACAGCGATCAAGTGGGCAGTCTATGTCCCCCCAAACCCCAAGAATGCATCTAAGGCAGGTCAACCCTCTGTTTCCCGGTGGGGCTCCCCCCACTGACCAGTCCTGCCCCTCCACCCCCACCCCCAGCTCTGCTAATGTACCTTGATCCAAACTTGCCGTACCTCCGCTATTCCAGTCCTGACCCTCCACCCCCCAGCACAGCACTGCTAATGCACCTTGATCCAAACTTGCTGTACCCCACTATTCCAGTCCTGGGTCTCCACCAATAAACCTGCATCCTAACCTGCAACCTACACCTACTATGACACTATTGGACTTCCCTTAGCCAGTGGCATGACAGGGAGGACTAGGGACCAGGCAGAGAACATGCTGTTCTCTGGCAAAAGAAAACAGATTGGAGAGTTTGTGATTACCCCCAGCAAACATACTCACCCTGACAGCAGTGCCACTGGGAATTTGAAAACCATTAAGGACATGAAAGTCAACACAAAGAGTCCCTTTGATTTCAATGGTCTTTGGATCAGGCCCTAAATTGAGACAGAGAAGCTGGTGTGTGATCCTTGCTCTGCATATGTGACATTCGCTTTACCCTCTCTCATTCTGTCTCTCCTTCATATTCTTTTGCCAAGAGGGCTTCACACTCAGAATTTCACAATTCCAATTCAATTCCTTTTTTCTATAGCATCTTTCATACAAAGGGTCTCAAAGCACTTTACAGGGAAATAAATAATGAGCAAACCCTTCACACAACCAGGCACCCAGACAGCTCAGAAAAACAACTTGAACCAGAGGGAAAGCACAGGAAACAGTTATTTAAATGCCCACAGCAACACCACCTTGGGCTGGAATCTAGCCTGTCTCATGAGCCAAGCAGCTTGTCCAGGCCTGGAAGAGCCCGCAGGAAACCCAGATACTGCAGAAAAAAGAGCCATTGTCCATTCAGTAAGTGTCAGTATCAAAGCAAAGCCTCAACTTGATGCTAGGAGGGCTCTCTGTTGGATGAGACATTGACCAGAGGGCTTAGTTGGTTTTGCCAGAGTAGAGATGTTACCCCCCACATCATCCATGACAGCTGGGAAGCATTTGGTTTTACTTTAGACCCCACTCCGGTCCTGGCCAAATGCCAACTCATCCTTTTGAAAACTCCTGGAATCATCTCCCACTGGGTTATCCTGAGCTCAGCTCTCTCCCAGCTGCACCTGCCATTTGGCGAAGGCGGGAGGCCATTGACGTGAGTTTCATTACATGGTGATGCAGGGCCAGTGTCAATCTGCAATGTACTGTAGCTCACCTTTGTGTTAAATGAGCTCTCATCCATGTGAGTTATTAATAGAATGCCCTTTTGCATTTGCCTTGTCCTTTACCATCTTCACTTTCAAGAGAACTCAGAGCCAGCAGCGTTCCCAGGCTGAGGACAGATCTGCTCAGCACTGTTGTTGTCTGGTGTTGCTGTCTGGCTTAGCTAAGTGATTGGAAAGGGAGATGGGTGCGGAGAAGGGGACAGAGAAAAAGATACAGGGAAGGCCCGAAGCAAAGACAGAGGGATGGCACCAAAGGACAAACTCCCCTTCCCTAAGGACACACCAGTGATCTCGGAGAAGGAACCAATATGCTACAGGAAAACCACTTCTGGGTTTTGCCGCTGCTGCAAAAAGAGTTGCACCGAACTCTTGAGCTTTCTTTAAGTTTTATCCCTTTTGTATCACCCTGATGACTTCAGTATGGATGGGTCACACTTGCCAGGAAATCAGGTCTTAGAAAAATCCCACAATGCTGCATTGATTCCAAGGGAAAGGATGGGAGGGCAATGATCCAGAGAGAAGGACTGTAGAATGCAAAACTTTGTCCCGGTTTGGGAAGTGCTTTGATGATCCAGGCCCTGATCCTCAGTTATGCTGAGGCCCCTTCACACAACTCTGGGAGTACAAAGGAGTCTTGGAGATAATGAAAGGAGGCCCGGAGATCACCCCCTGTGCAGGAGGCCCTGCTGGCTGGGGTAGATCTGGCTTTATGTCCCCATTCTATACTGGCCACGTCCCCATTCCCTGATGTGGGGGATATGTCATAGGGTGCGAATGGGAGGGAGGGATGCAGCTGGAATGCTCTGCAAAGCATACGTTAGGGTCGTCCTTAGGTTGCTCTAATTTATGCCAAGCAGGTCCAGGGCTGCCTGTCAGGAGTAAGGGCCCAGCAGCTAACCTAACCCCAGGCAATCTAACTGATAGACCAAGCTGTCTGGTTGGCTGAGGGGATTAGCAGACCTGCTCTTAAGATCAGCAGCAGCAACCATTCAATAAGTGCTCTAAGCATTTGCCCATGGCTGTGATAGTGTCTTTACTAGTTTGTCCTCAGCCCCAGCTCTGGACTGACCCCTGCTCCTTCCTTGTTTCACTGCAGGTAACCTGGTTTTGACCCTTGGCTCTGATCTGACTCTTCAGCTGTGACCTTTGGCTCTGACAGGTGGCTACTGACTCCTGCTCTGACCACTAGACCTCACTGCCTATGTTCCACTCCCTAATACTACCCCAAGGAAAGGGATGGGGGGGGGGAGACTAAGAATTGGCACGACTGGGCCTGAATATTAACTGCCTTGCACTGTGTGCCCTCATTTGTACCTGTGCAATGTGAGCAAACGTATACCCCAAATAAAAAACATAGTAAGAGAACCAAAAAAGTGCCACTGTGGCTAAACAACCAAGTAAAAGAAGCAGTGAGAGGCCAAAAGGCATCCTTTAAAAAGTGGAAGTTAAATCCTAGTGTGGAAAATAGAAAGGAGCATAAACTCTGGCAAGTGAAGTGTAAAAATATAATTAGGAAGGCCAAAAAAGAATTTGTAGAAACAGCTAGCCAAAGACTCAGAAAGTAATAGCAAACATTTTTTTAAGTGCATCAGAAGCAGGAAGCCTGCTAAACAACCAGTGGGGCTACTGGACGATCAAGATGCTAAAGGAGCACTCAAGGACGATAAGGCCGTTGCAGAGAAACTAAATGAATTATTTGCATCGGTCTTCACGGCTGAGGATGTGAGGGAGGTTCCCAAACCTGAGCCATTCTTTTTAGGTGACAAATCTGAGGAACTGTTCCAGATTGAGGTGTCATTAGAGGAGGTTTTGTAACAAATTGACAAACTAAACAGTAATAAATCACCAGGACCAGATGGTATTCACCAAAGGGTTCTGAAGGAATTCAAATGTGAAATTGCAGAATTGCTAACTGTAGTCTGTAACCTATCATTTAAATCAGCTTCTGTACCAAATGACTGGAGGATAGCTAATGTGACGCCAATTTTTAAAAGGGCTCCAGAGATGATCCTGGCAATTACAGGCCATGACTTCAGTACTGGGCAAACTGGTTGAAACTATAGTAAAGAACAAACTCGTCAGACACATAGATAAACATAATTTGTTGGGGAAGAGTCAACATGGTTTTTGTAAAGGGAAATCATGCCTCACCAATCTACTAGAATTCTTTGAGGAGATCAACAAGCATGTGGACAAGGGGGATCCAGTGGATGTAGTGTACTTAGATTTTCAGAAAGCCATTGACAAGGTCCCTCAGCAAAGGCTCTTAAGCAAAGTAAGATGTCCTGGGATAAGCAGTAAGGTCCTCTCATGGATTGGTAACTGGTTAAAAGATAGGAAACAAAGGTAGGAATAAATTGTCAGTTTTCAGAATGGAGAGAGATAAATAGTGGTGTCCCCCAGGGGTCTGTATTGGGACCAATCCTTTTCAATATATTCATAAATGATCTGGAAAAGGGGGTAAATAGTGAGGTGGCAAAATTTGCAGATGATACAAAATTGCTCAAGATAAAAGTTAAATCCCAGGCAGACCGTGAAGAGCTACAAAAGTATCTCACAAAACTGGGTGACTGGGCAACAAAGTGGCAGATGAAATTCAATGTTGACAAATGCAAAGTAATGCACATTGGAAAACATAATCCCAACTCTACATATAAAATGATGAGGTCTAAATTGGCTGTTACCACTCAAGAAAGAGATCTTGGAGTCATTGTGGATAGTTCTCTGAAAACATCCACTCAATGTGCAGCGGCAGTCAAAAAGGCAAAGAAGAATGTTGGGAATCATTAAGAAAGGGATCGATGATAAGACAGAAAATATCACATTGCCTCTATATAAATCCGTGGTACGCCCACATCTTGAATACTGCATGCAGATGTGGTCACCACATCTCAAAAAAGATACATTGGAATTGGAAAAGGTTCAGGAAAGGGCAACAAAAATGATTAGGGGTATGGAACAGCTGCATATGAGAAGAGACTAATAAGACTGGTACTTTTCAGCTTGGAAAAGAGACAACTAAGGGGGGATATGATAGAAGTCTATAAAATCATGACTGGTATGGAGAAAGTAAAGAAGGACGTGTTATTTACTCCTTCTCATAACACAAGAACTAGGGGTCACCAAATGAAATTAATAGGCAGCAGGTTTAAAACAAACAAAAGGAAGTATTTTTTTGACACAACACACAGTCAACCTGTGGAACTCCTTGTCAGAGGATGTTGTGAAGGCCAAGACTATAACAGGGTTCGAAAAAAAACAAGATAAGTTCCTGAAGGATAGGTTCATCAATGGCTATTAGCCAAGATGGACAGGGATGGTGTCCCTAGCCTCTGTTTGCCAGAAGCTGGGAATGGATGACAGGGGATGGATCACTCGATGATTACCTGTTCTGTTCATTCCCTCTGGGGCATCTGGCATTTGCCACTGTTTGAAGACAGGATACTGGACTAGATGGACCTTTGGTCTGATCCAATATGGCCGTTCTTATGTATCTGAGCACCTCACCATCTATTAATGTATTAATCCTCCCAGACCCCCGTGAGGCAGGGTAGTGGTGTTATCCCCATTTTACAGATGAGAACTTAAGCCAGATCCACAGAGGTATTTAGGCTCCCAACTTCCATTGAAATCAATGTCTGACCCATGTCTTCCAGGTCCTATGTTAGTGTCCTAACCACTAGCCCATCCTTCCTCTCTGAGTTAAGTGAGAGGCTATAGTGCCCGAGGTGCTGTCTTCCTGATGTGATTGAGAACCAAGGCCCCAACCACTTGCAGAGGTATACAGCTGCCTGATTGCCTGATATGGGGAGGGCACTCAGAAGCACAACACCACCTCCTTCCCCCGCTGCAGGGTGCTTCAGTGGACCCTGAGACCTTTAGACACTCCCTTAGCAAATACCTTCACGTCATCTCTCAGGAGGCCACAGAGCACCAGCACTCTGGAGCCCCAGCCGCTGCTTCTCAGCTCTCACTATGAGACTTAAGCTATTTCAGAGGCCAGAAATGTCCTTTCCAGTCAGCTCCTCAGTGGCAGAGAGTGTATCTTGCCTTAGAGTTTCATAGAGTTTAAGGGACCATTTGATCACCTAGTCTGACCTCCTGTATAGCACTGGCCAGGAAAAAAGGATCATCAGTCATGCAAAGGGTCACGGGCTATGGACCAGCCAATCATCTCAGAATTCTCTCTCTATTGCTATCTTTGTACCTATATATACTCATGAGTGATTCAAGAGCCTTTTCTTCTGGAGGTTGCAGAGTAGGTGCTTGTTGTGTCAGTGAGCACTCAGTCCCCTGACTGATTCCTTTCAGTAAAGCCAAGCATTGAATCATTGGTCTGTGATCCCATAAAATTAACATGCCCTCCTATAAATAACCCAGCTTTAATGGGCTGTCAGGCTGCAGGCATGGCTTTTGGAAAGGCTCGGCTGGTGTGAGCAAAAGTTTTAATGACTGTAATTGAAACTAGCTAAAACCCATTGGTGCTGTGCTTAACGTGACCAAGGCTAGGACAAAATCTATCATGCATAGGGAAAAATTTACACCTTGTGGGACAGATCAGACAGGATGAAGGTGGCACAACCTGCTGAGCATTGTCTGCAAGTTTAGCCCAATGGTTTCGTGCACTGGGCATGCTTGGTGTTGAGTTGGAGTGTGTTGTCATTTTAAAAGCATAGTGGGTCTGACACCGCAGGGAGAGCAGGTGGGTGTTCCTGATTTTTGTATGGTCCCAGATCCTAGCTCCCTTGTCTGAAGCCATGAGGGCCTCCTTGCAGAGTTGGGGTGCATTTGTAGAGCAGGCTGGGACAGGTGCTTGCTCACAGTCCCTAACTCCAGAATTTGGAGCCTAAGCAAAAATAGCCTGATTTACAAAGGTGCAGATTTCAAAGGGAGCAGCTGACTCCCTGAAAACTGGTCCAGTGAGTTAGGTGCCTAACTCGAGAGAGCCATGCTCAGAAACAGGGCCAGCCCACAACATTTTGGCACCTGAGGTGGGGAGCTCAAATGATGCCCCCATGCCTCCTCGCTTGGGCCAAAACTTTGAAAGGTCTCAATTCTGCCTTCTTCCTGTTCTACTCCTCTCATGGTACTGCTCTGCTACCTACCCCAATAAAGGAGAACTAACAACCTAAATGCCTTGTTCAAAAATTGTAAGTAACACTTAACTTTCAAACGCCTGAACAGCAAATGTAACTTTTCTTGTCTGCATAGTAAACACTGGCATTTTTATCTGTTTGAATAATCAACGTGGTGTTTTCCATGCCTTCTTGGTTGCAAAGATTTGAACTGCTTCCTGAAGGTCCACAGTCTGGGCCAGCTCATGCTGTATTGAGATGGTTGCAAGGCCGACCAGCCTCTCCTGTGTCATTGTGGAGCTTAGATGTGTTTTTATTAACTTCGGCTTGGAGAAGCTGCATTCTCCACTGGCAACTGTTACAGGAAGTGTTAGAAGTATGCGCAGAGCAACAAAAGCATTTGGAGAGAGGGTGGTCATCTTATTTGTGCACATATATTCCAGAACAGCCTTTGGAGTTGATCCTGCTGAAATGTATCTTGAAAGGGCTTTCAGCTCATCACCTAAATCACTCGCATCAATATTGCGCATGTCATCATGTGTTAACACTGTCTCTAGTGCCCTGCACTACTGGTGTGGGTCTTCTTCAGGTATAGTGAGGAGTTTGGAAATATCCTACAACATCCCAAATATACTGCTGTGTTTCTTGAGCTGCATAAAACATTCTTCAACTGACTGTATTGCACAATCTAGCACCTGGTTAAAGAATTCAACTTTGAATTGTTGTTTGGGGTCTCTTATGGGATTATCCCGTGCCTCGTAATCAAAATGCCTTCTTCTTCGGTGACTCTTGTATTCTTGAATGGGTGGGAAAATAGCTTCAGTGTGAAGTTCCTCTGCCAACTTCTGTGCACTCTTCAGAATGTTTTGAAATCCCTCATCTGACCGGTAACACTGTAAGTATGACTTTGCTTTGTCCAGTTGTTCCATTCCTCCAGATATCAAGGTCAACACCTTGGAATCTCTTGCGTACAACATTTATTTCAAACAGTATGTCATGCCACAGCACTATGGCATCATCTATCTTCACAATTTGGTGTTTGATAGGCTTTAGCGCCTCCACTCGATTTTCGCATCGTGTGGCACTCAGTGGTTTCAGTGTCAGAGAGGATGTTCCCAGATGTTGCTTCAAAATTTGCCATCAATGAGTTGATGCAGAGAAAAATACATAGATGCTTTGAATTACATTAAAAAATTCAGCAGCCTCACTAGAAGCTGATGCTGCATCACTGACCACCAAGTTCAATGAATGAGAACTGAATGGGACAAAAAAAGCTCAAGGGTTTAACTCTCAGATCCGTGTCTGCACTCCTCTGTTCTTTCCTTTCATGTTGGCACCATTATCATAGCCCTGACCTCTCATGTCAGCTATCGCAATTCCCATATCTTCCAGCTTTTTAAGAAGCACATTTGTCATACCAGCTCCTGTAGTATCATCAATGTCAATACATTTTAGAAAATGCTCTCTGACAGTCACCATTGCAGGAATAGTTTCACTAGGTTCTGTTGTTGTTACAAAATGCACCATTAAAGTCATTTGTTCCATATGGCTGATGTCAGGTGTGCAGTCCAGAATAACAGAGTGATATCTTGCTGACTTCAGATCTGCCACAATCTTCTGTTTGACTTTTGTTGCCAGTAACTGTAGGATCTCATTTTGAATTGTTTTTCCAAGGTAGTAGTGTGTGTACATTTCTTGGGTGGTGACTCTTCTTAGATGCTCCTGGAGTACAGCATCAAACTCAGCCATCAGCTCCACAATTTTTAAAAAGTTTCAATTGTTTGGAACATACAGCTGATCTGAAGTGCCACGCAGTGCTAGGTTTTGGCTAGCAAGCATTCTCACAATGGCAATGAGCCTTTTCAGAACATTTTGCCAGTAAAGAGACTCTGATGCAATCTTTTCTTGATGCTGATCATCTATGGTGGCCATTAACCTTAGTCTCATCTCAAGCTCTTTCCACCTATGGAATGCTCTCTGGTGATTTGCTGCCTTCTCATGGCATGCCAGATTTCTAGCCAGATTTTTCCAGTCTTTTGTTCCTGTAGAACCCAATGTGGCTGGAACATTAGAATCATAGAATCATAGAATCATAGACTGGAAGAGTTTGCAACAAAAACAGTACGCAGCATTCTGGGGTTTTGAGTACATAAGCCATGGCCTCTCACCTTTTCTCCTGACTGCCTGTTATGTCTCTTGTGCCCTCCTTCCTCCAGCACAGCACTCCACCATCTCTGTGCATCTAGAGCAGAGAGAATACATATGCACCAGCAGCAGACACAATTTTCTACACTCTGGGTCCTAGTGGCGCCTCCCCACAGTCTGGCACCTGAGGCGGCCGCCTCAGTTCGCCTCATGGTAAGGCCAGCCCTGCTCGGAAAAGTCCTGGCCCTGGCCCCAGATCAATGTCCCTGAACCTGCTTTGCCCATGCAGCCAGACCTGTTGACCTCCCTGGCATCACTTTCATCACTTTGTAGCTGTAGCCCAAGAATTTACCCAAGTGACCAGGTTCCTCTGCGCCGTGGGAGCTTTGCAGAGAAACGTGCAACTTGCCCCTGAGCGTTCTCACCCCCCTAATCCCCCGCCCCGCCTGCACCACCAGTACTTTGCCTCCTGGAGAATGGCCTGTAATTGTCCTGGGGAAAGATAACAAGGCCAGGTAGGATCACAGGCATGGTCTAATTGCACATAACAAAACACCGCCTTGACTCTCCTGAGACGAGAGGTGTTTTGTAGTAAATTAAGAGATGCCAAGCCTACCCAAGGACTGCTGGGTAACCGTGCTCTCTTGCCATGGGGAAGACTCCGATGTTGACAATTATACATGCAAGGAGCAGGACTTCCCTGTGCTTTGGCTTCTGTTCTGAGGGGCAGAAGAGAGGGTGTGCCGGCAGGGGATGGAGCTTTTTCCTCACAGGCCACAGCAATTTTCAGACACTCAAATGCTTGCCTTTCATCACAAAAAAAAAGACTGAACGCAATGCACAGGGGCTCCTAAGAGTCCAAATACAGTGTAATTATTACAGATTCTCACCCTCTGGGGAGCTTCATAACACTTGAGAAACATTAACCAATCAGGTGTCAAACCACTCCGGGGAGGCAAGTTAGATTATGCCGTTGTGCAGATGGGTAAACTGAGGCACCAAGAAGTGAAGGGAGTTACTTGTGGTTAAATAATGAGTCTGTGGCAGAGGATAGAACCCCGGAGTTCTGACTCCCATGCCTTCACTCTAACCACTAGTCTACACTGCTTCCTCATGAAAAGCAACCACAGGGGTAGGTGCAGGGGCAAGACCCTGCTTTGTCTATATTTCCAAACTCCATATACCCGTGCCTACCTTTTTTGTATTGCTTTGTCCCCTTGGAACTCATTGTCAACACCAGCAATGCTGAGTCAGCACTGCTGGCTTTTGGGGAGGGAGGGGGACAGTGACTGATCAGCCCCAGATGACAGTAGTCACAGTTTGCCTTTGCGGGCATTAAAACAATCCCTAAGCTGAAGGTAGCAGTCTGTGACCCTTAGGGAGGCAGAGCAATGTATCGACTGTGCATTCCCCTCGGAGCCAATAATCTTCCATGATCACACATAATGAATTCCAATAAGAACGGCGAAGGACTCCACTAAGAGCGGAGTTTGGTTTGGTTTATAAACAAGAAAGGAGATCCACAGCATTGCTTACTCTGAGCATTCACAAATCAGGTATCGGGCGGGAAAAAATCACAAGACTGGCACGAAATCATAAGACTTTTAAATACTATATTTTGTCTTATTTTTACCTGCCTTCTGGTTTCTGAGCCTTGAGGGGGCAGCCAGGTCAGGTTTTCAAGCTTTTCACCACCAACACCAGGGCTAGACATTTTCTTAGAATCTTACTTTGTGTTTAGTAATATATTCCCGTGACTCCAGGAGCCGGGGCTTTGAAATAAACGCTAGACATTGTGTGACTCATGATAAAATTACAGTGTTGAATCCGTGCCCAGATCCAAACAGTCTCACACTCTGCAGGCACTTCCAAGCCAAACCTGGATCAGGATCCAAACTGGGAAAATGGTTCCATTATAAAACCCAAACCTTTGATCCAACCACCCAGAAACTGGCTACCACTTGCCATGGAGGCCGTGCCACGAACAGGCAAATCCCACACATACTTCTGGAAGAAGCAACTTCCTCTGAAGCAGCTGGTACTGGCCACAGCTGAAGACAAGTTACTGGACTAGATGGCCCAGTGACTTGATCCAGTCTGGCAATTCTACGTTCCTAAGTTCTGCTCACAAATTGTCTTTAGTTTGTTCACTATCTGGAACGAATAGCTCACAGAACAGACTTCAGCCTCTGAGTCTGGACTAGCCACAATCCAGTTGAAAGCGAATGTTCATTCGATTAGTCGATACTTGGAATTCACCACTTGAACTGTATGATTCTCCACCACTGTTACAGGGTATTGCCTCTGTTTCCTGATTGGATGATTTTACAAACTGCTTCTCCCTTGGCCTTGATTAAACAAATCTCAGTTACGGGCTGGAAATTCACTCACTACTCACAAGAAGGATCCTCTTTATTTCCTCAGATGCTCCAACCTCCAGAACTCTCGAGAGCCTTCAAGATTGGGGGTGGGACTAGGGTAGGGTGACCAGACATCCCGATATTAGGGGTTTTGTCTTATATAGGATCCAATATTTCCCCCATCCCCGTCCCAATTTTTTACACTTGCTATCTGGTCACCCTATACTAGGGACTGATTCCAGGCACCTCTTTTTCCTTCCATATGTGACTCTTCTCCTTATGACCCACCAATGGGGATTGTAAGGGACAGTCTCTTTACTATATATGTGTACAGCACCTAGCGTAATGTGGCCCTGATCTTTGACTGGGGCCCCTAGTCACTATTACATACAGATAGTAAAGAATCATTATTGCTCTCAGTCATGCATGGGTGCATGCACACACATGTATGTACGTATGTGCTGCAGGCACTTCCATGCACACCCAAACTCTTCCTGGTTCTAGCCTGGAATAGAAGTACTGAAATACTACTAGGAAGCTGCTTTCACCATGTTTCCAACTAGTCCAAGCCAGGAAGTGCCAGAATTCTTCCATGAAATCCTGTTGGCAAGGTGAAATGTCCCAACCACTAAGGTTCAGAGTAACTGCTCTAGTAGACTTCTGAACAACTGCGTGGTGAGTCTCAGGGGGACTGGGAGTTCAGCTAAGTATCTAAGAGCTTGGAAGCGCTTCCCAACCTCTTGGGACTGCCAACCCTGAGCTAGAAATCTTGCCAGAACAGACTTCCTTATGGCATTTCTGGGGTCAGGCCAGAGGCAGCTGTAAATTGAAAATTAATGGAGGGGGAATCAATTAACCCAGCTGTATAGAAACTGGGTTCTGAGTTTTGTTGATGCTGAGTGACTGCTCCAATATGGTTCTTATCAATTTATCCAAGTCTTACTCTTATGCCCAGTTCTCCAGGACCCACATAATGTGTGGAGAAAAGACAGCCAGCTTCTTCCCCTTCAAAAAGCCATGATTAGAACTGGTCAGAAAATAGGTTTTTATGTGCTCATTCTCCTCTATGGGCCAGGCTCTCTGGCTAGACTACTTCTCCCAGAGTGCAACACTTTCACTCCTCTTGATAAAGCAGTACATCATAGGATTCCCTGAGCTTGGTGCATCATGGGAAATGTAATCTAGCTAAAAAGGAGAATGGGTGCATAAGGCAGCTGTATGATCACTGACTGACACAGCTGGCAGAAGTCTGTAGTACAGACATGCTCTAAGTCACGTTCACACTGGGCCTTTTATTCTCCTGCCTTGTGTCATCATGTCCACCTGAGTGTAAATTTCTGCCTGATCAGAATCCTCCATTCAGCATTTTAAATGTGAGTCTATAACTAGATCTAGATCCCAACAATTGTACTTTGGTCTTATTATTTACCAGTAATGCTTTTCTGAATCAGACCTCTTGAGATTCACCCATGGCTGGTAACTTAGCCAGAGTTACGGCCTCCGTGCAAACTAATGCAGTAAAAGAAAGAAAAGAGGGTAATTGCCTTGTAAAAATAGCATGGACATTTGCTTTCTTTTTCACTGGAACTCTTACATTCAAGGCTAACTTGCGTGCTGCAGAATCCTCGCCATGGTATTGGCAAGACTTTTGGGAGAGAGGACTTTTCTCTATTTTTCATACATAGCAATTCCTTGTTAACATAAGATTAAGCCTTGTGCCACAATCAAAAAGCAGTGCTTTCTCCAAGCCTAGATATTATCGCTCCCTTCACCATATTTACAAGGATTTTTAAAAATAATTTTAAAAAATCTTGTAATCTTGAGATAAATATAACAGTGTAGAATCTTCCCATTCTTCTCCAATCTGATTGCAGTGGTAGCCAAAGGAAGTGGGCTTAATTAAAGTGCCAATCAAGTAGAAATGAGATTTGTTGTTTTTATACAAATGTTCTTTTTCAACCATTTCAGACTCATTCATCTTCCAGCAGCAATACAGCCAGCAGTCCCTTCCTTGACTGCCAAATCCAGACCAGGATTTACGGAGACCCAGCGTGATGTAGAGCTGGGAAAATGTTTTTGTTGAAAATTGCAGATACGGCAACACTGAAAGATTTTGGAAATTCATGTTGGTTTTGTCTAATTGTTTCATAAGAAAAAGTAAACAAAAACATTCCCCCAAAATCTAAACATTTCATTTTGACAATTTTGAAACAAAACATTTTGATTTGTTTTTTGTTTGAAACGACTTTATTTCCAGATTCCTTTAGTGTTAGTTTAAAACATTCAGAAACATTTTAAAAGGGTCAAAATCACAATAAAATGGTTCGATTTTGTCAAAACAAAATGTTTCATTTAACCTGAAATGATCTTTTTCTACTTTTGAATTCACTGAAAATTTCAATTTTTTTCATTTTCAGTCTGACCCCAAACAGATTCTTTTCTATCTTTTCAAAATTGCCAACGAACCAAAAAAATCCATTCTTGGCCCAGCTTTAGTTAAGGGCTACTGAACTAGAGAGAACCACAGGGTCTGTCTCCATTCAGCACCTTAACGAGAATTCTTCTTTATATTCTGTCCAGGTGAGTCCTGACTCTTCTCTACCATGAGGCACAGTAAGGATTTTGCTTTTGTTGTTGTTTTTCAGTGATGGGTAAACCTCTAAAGGTTCAGAGATCTAATTCTGTTGCAATTAAAAGAATTGCAGATCCAACCACTGAGACATTTAAAATCTACATCTGAATTTGTACAAGAGGCAAATACATTTATTTCTAATTATGTATTAATTATGTAATAAATATTGCGGCGGTGCCCAAAAGCCCCAAAACAGGATCAGGCCCCTACTATGTTAGGTGCAGGACAGACACATCGGTAAACACAATTCCTGGACCCTTGAGTCACCGCTAATTCATAAGTCTAAGTTCAGATGCTTATCCATAACATAGCCAGATCTACCAGAACCTCCTGAGTCCACAAAACTGGAACTGGAAATCTTATAAGAACAGGCTCTCTTACAGCATTGCTTGTACTTTCTGCTCCCAGATAGATCGGGGATAACCCTGAGAAAAGCTGTTCTCTTAATATTTTGGCACTTATACTTCAAGTCACAGGCAGATCCAGGACATGCAATAAGTTGAGCTTGTGTGTGTGCGCGTACGTGTGCCAGGGAGTGTGGGCTGGAAGGCCCTGCCCTTTGTTGGATAGAACTATAACTTCTCAGTTGAGTGTCATAGGCCCCACATTGCTACAGTTAATGGAGATTACCTGGCAATTCAAGTGGCAGGGAAACAAGAGTCTTGTAAATCCTATCCCTGCAATTGCCTTGAGTGTCTGAGTGCAGAGCATAATGAGAACGGTACATTCCCTAGGAAAACACAGATTTATTGCAAAACCAGTGGCCAAATTCTGCTTGCTGAGCACAAACAGCAAATGACAGGTGCAATCGGATGCAAGACAGGTTTAAACCCACAGGAGTGTCTATGGACAAAGCTGCAGTGGCTTAACATTACACCTTAAGGGTTTATTGACATAGGGATGTTGCACCACTTGAACTAAAGGTGTGATTTTTAAGCTGATTTAGTTAAACTGGAGCAAAAGGCTTTATGGACATACTTATTTTGGTTTAAACCAGGCGTATTTTGGTTTAGCTAATGTCAATTAGGAACAGGTTTAAACTAACCAGAAGTAAGACATCCTTAAAACTGCAATAAGAGCAAGTGGGGTTGTGCATGTTTAACTAAAATGGTATAAAACCAGTTGAAGTTAAACCAGTGCAGCTTGTGGACAAGGCATAAGTATAACCAGTGCAAGTGTGCATGCAGACCATCTATGCAGGAGATTGTTCATTCCCCGCTCCCTGCGCTGGCTCATAATCTTGTGCCACCATGCATGAGTTTGACAGGGCCTATCTAAACACATTGAGTGAACCTCCCCGATTCCCTTACATACGTGCACCTATCTTCATGGACCTCTTATGGGCCCTACACCCCTATCCTGAGAACTTCTGCCCCGGTTACTCAACAACTCAGGACATCCTGACAATGTCTGAGATCACAGAACTTTGCTTCCTTTTATGTCAGGGGGGGCTAGTTTTGTGGGGAGAGGCACTAGACTGAGAGAAGAGAGATCTATGTTTATTTCCAAGCTCTGCCACAGGTTTTCGTGTGACCTTGGGCAAGTCACTTAATTTCCGTGCCTCAGCGGGGAAGGGGGGGTAATGATAATTCCTTTCACCCACTCTTTGTCTGTCTTATCTATTTAGATTGGAAGCTCATTGGGGCAGGGATTCTCTTTAAATATGTGGTTTTACAGTGCCCCCACACAATGGGGCCCTGGTCTCAGTTGCGGTCTGTAAGCATTATTATTTTTTATTATTTGCATAGCCATAGCAGCTAGGAGCCCTAGTCACAAACTGGATCTTTTTCACAAAGGCCAAATAGCGAAGGGGTTGAAGAGAGCTAGACTCATCGAGCAGCATATCATGGGATTCACAGGTGCTACTGATTTAGTGTTGTATCTCTTGAGATGAGCGTGTATGCGAAACTGTGGGAACTCCTCACCTAGAACCATCTTACATTTACACTAGAAATGTGTCCAGGACAGCGTGTTTAATACCTTTATTTTGCAGAGAAAAACTGCTGCAGGGAGTTAAATGATGACAATGGGGTGGGGCTATCCTCCAATAACATCCTGGAGCATTGATTCTGATAGTGATGCATAGGGAAGAGTGACACATGCTGACTACCACTTCTTGCCTACCTCCATTTTTATATCATGCGCATCACCAGCACCTTGAACTGTCCCTGGAGGCCACCCAGCCAAGAAATGGCCTGGTCCAATGTTGCTTCGTTTCTGAGACAAGCTCATAGCCAGGAGTGGGAAGCTAAGCGTTCTTGCCATGCTTGGATGAAACAAAATGTCATCAAAACTCTTTTATTGTATTTAACCCTGGAAGTCTCAAAGCATTTCTCTCATGGTGCCTGTGTTTCTAGGGGCTGCGTATCTCTCCCTGTATTGTTCCTAGACCTGCTGTAGGAGAGCTTATCAGGTGCCACAAGCAGAGATTTTTTGGCAGCTGTCCACGCAGTAGAGAGAGCTCAGTTGCACCCTGTTATCTGCTTTACTGGCCTTTGTCAGGGTGGTTTTCAAAGGGCGGATCTACTGGGATGTGCAGCAGGGAATTGGAGCATTCTGTGCAGGATGCTCTTCAGATCAGGAGCATTTTCAATGCAGACATCAAGCGGGGCAGAAGTTCTGAAAATGCAGCTCATGCGCTGGGTACCCAGGCTGCTGGGAGCTCTGTTTAGCCTCCAGGTTTTTCAAAAGGTGGTTATTGCCACATTTGCATATGGTACCAGCGACTGCTGTGCCTATCTGTTGGCAAACGTGCAAGTGTCCCTGCCTTGCTCTTGGACTCTCATATGCAGCAGAGAAGCCCAGCAGGGTCCCTCTGGTGACCGCTGGGCAATGCGAAGACCCCAGGAACATACAAGGCATTTTTTGCTCAGATGAGTATGGCCACTTTATCACATTAGTTATCTCCTGCCTGTTTGGAAGAGCTGCTGGAACAATGCGTTGGGAAAGGTGCCTACACCAGATTAGGCAACACTCATTGAACCAAAACGGATACATCAAAAATAGGCATTGTCAGCAGCACCCGGACATAGTCACCCAGGGGACACAGATAACTCTAGGTGTGCTGCCACCCTGCCCAGGCCTCCTGGCACCTCCGAGCACATTGCACCATTGAAAGTTGAGTGCCTGCCCCAAATTCCATGTGCTCATGGGTATGACACAGGCTCCTGCCGTGCATGTGTGGAGTTCTGTGTGCCCATATACAAAGCCCAGACTAGCCACTGCGCCAGCCAAACCTCCTTGCATTCGCTAGCAGGCTCGGATGTTCCAGCATATCCTCAGAACTCAGGGCACGCATTGGCCTGGGCCACCCCTTCAGTGGGTGCTGAGAGGCCATGCATCTCTATCCCTCCATCCCAGGGCTGTTCACACGCCCCTAGCACGTAGGGATCCTTTTAACGGGTCCTCAGAACTCAAAGCACCCTCCAGAACCTGGAAACATTCAGGATGCGCCCAGAGCTCCCTCGCGTATCTGGGGCCTCCCTGAGCATTCCCAGCACTGCTCTGAAACAGCTCTTAGCTGGGAAAAGCAAGCTGGGTGCTGCCATGCAAATGAGCCAGGCAGAGCATTTAACTGTCCTGTCCATCGAGAAACATCCCCGCACCCATGCTGAACCGGAGGCTCCATTGTGCGAGCTGCTCTCCTCTGCTCTCTCCCTGTCTGCCTCCCTGCATGCTGCTGGGGCTGCTTCTAGCTCATGGAAAGCCCTGATATCCAATTCACCGGGCTAGGGCATGACTCAACCTCCTGGAAATATCAGCAATCAAAATAGATTGTGTCCATCTACTGGCGAGAAAGAGGAAGGTCGGACAAAGTTGGAGGCATAGGTGCAGGACCTACACAGGGTACCAGCTACAAAACCAATACACTTCACAAGCCCAGACTGCACAGGATTCAGGAACAAATGGTGCACATTAAGGGAAAGTCCCTCCAGGTGAAATACAACTCCCATGTTACAAGCAAGGGAATACGGTCAAGACACAGAGCCAGCATCACCCTTCACGACTCAGTCAGGGCACCGGGAGGCCGGCAGCATTTGAAAGTCAATTGCAAGCTGGCTTCTGCCCTGTGGTCAGGTCAGGATTTGCTCCTAATGTTTTAGAAAGGACATCCTTTCATATAGGGCCAAATGTAGGATTGTTCCACATGTGCCCTACAAATGGGCTGTAGCATATGCTGCCAAAGAGGCAGTAATGCAGACAGTCTTGGCAGCACTCCATCTGCAGATGGTTCCTGCTCAGACCAGAAGGATGAAGGCAGGGCTATCACTAGGGTTGCAGTATATGCACATAGCTATGAGGACAAAGGGCCAGATTCGCAAACGTATTTAGATGGCTGAATGTACAGAAAGGTGCCTTCGGCACTTTTGAAAATCCCACCAGGCACCTATCTGCATCTCCAGGTGTCTAAATACCTTTGAAAATCTGACACACACACCCTGAGCCTTTAGCTGCTTGCCCCTGCCTTGGAATGGATCTCTAAGGTTCCACTGGAGAAGCTTCTCCATGGATTTTAGGAAGGTGGGTTGGCCTAGCAATGGAATAGGTCAGAGCCAGGCTTGGGAGCTGGTGGACTCTCGGCGAGGAACACACGTCTTTTACTTAGTGGGATTTTCCCCTCAGCTTTTCCTGCATGAGGATTTAGGGTGCAGTGGTTACATCCTCACTAGACAATAAACAGAAACAAGCCCAGCCCAGCTCTGGGCAGATCTCCCTTCTGCTGAGACTTAGCTCTTCTTGGGCTGTTCCCTATATTCCCTGAGAGCTGAATTTGGTTACTATGGCTAGTAGGGTGGCCTGGTGGATGGGGCCCAGATGAGGAGCTAGGTGACTTGGATCCTTATTCCTGCCTCTACCACTGGTCTGGTAGATGGCCTTGCACAAGTCACTTCCCTTCTTTGTTACTCAGTTTCCCCATCTATAAAATTAAGGAAATGCCACTGACCCACCTTCATAAAGTGCTTTGAGACCTTTGGATGACAAGCATTTATTTATTATTCAATACTCCACCCAGCCCAGTACGCTGTCCATACCCTATCACCACCCCATGCTGGCTGAGGTTCTTGTGATACGTTCCTGCCAGAATGCACCTCATAGATTGTACGTTTCACCTCAGCGCACCCAAAACACCAATCACTTTTAGTACTTCTATTATCTATGAATTTCATGTCATTCATTGATTGATTTTAAAACCCCACCGTTGTAACCTTTGATCACAGCAATGGGTGTTTATTTGAATGGAATTTGTTATTGTTTCCCACAAACTCTCAAGGAAACACAGATACATTTTTTTTCATACCATGAAAGTTTGTCAACTTTCAGGAGACTGCAAAGTGTCCCAGCTTCATTCCTCTTCTGAACATTACAGCAGTGGCTGGGCCCCACAGTGTCATATGCACAGGAAGAGACAGCTGCTGCTCTGGAGAACTTCATTCTAACTTAACAAGCATCATTATCCCCATTTGACAGATGGGGAGACTGAGGCACAGATTCTGAATGGTATTTAGGTTCCTCACTTCGAGCAGATCTGGGCCTAACTGATTTGCCCATGGTCACACAGGAAGCCTGTTGCAGAGAATTGAAGCCAGATCTCATGAGCCCCAGTTTAGTGCCTTAGCCACTAAAGAAGTGCCTGCCTCCTTTGAACACCATCACTTGGCCAACACGTTTTTAAATGGCGAGAAAAACATTTTACAAACCATAGCAGGGAAATGTGTGATTTCCCCCTTCCCCATTCCATGTGCTTAAAAATAGACAACAAAATCTACTTAGGCTCAAGCTGTCCTGCTGTTTATGCCCCATTTCCTGTCAATCTCACTCATATATATTTTTTAAGTTTGTCATGCTGCTTTAGCTTTTTAGCCACAGCATTTTACAGCATTCCGTTTCCTGCCCTCTCCAGTAAACAGGCTGACATTAGTCAGCTGCATCAAAAAAGCACCTGCTTTTGCTGTCTTCTGATCGTACGTGTCATTGTAGGATCAAAAAAAAAAAAGGCAGAATTCTCCCCTCTGGCCATCAGCAGCCAAGGAGACAGATTAGACACATGACCCAAAAGGGCATGAAAGGAGAAAGGAGGGCTTTGCCATCTGGTGCCCTGCGTAACCATTCCAGCTGTTTGAGAGCACTTGGAGGTGGAGGTGGACATTATAATGTGCCCATTGCTTGTCCAGGAGAATAACTAGGATGACATCTTGGTCTCATTGAAGTCAATGGCAAAACTCCAATTGACTTCATCTTGGCCCGGATTTAATGCAAAATCTCCCTGTTGCATTAATTGGTGAAATTGCACCATTAGGCTCCAGTCCTGCAAGGAGAATTGCACTGATGGAAGGCGATGGGACTCTGTGGGTGTGCAGGGCTCCCCACCATCACAGGTGTATCATTGCAAGTCAGCCCCTGCCCCACACCATCCCTGCCCTTCCCTCTACACAGCTCTGCAGTCCTGGGCCGCCCAGGGCCTCTCAGAGGTCCAGAGAGGCCTAGGCCACTTCCAGCTTTTGAGGCCCCAGCTGTAATAAAAATAAAAAATGACGACACATGAAAACAAAATAAGGCACCTAAAAAGAGAGACATAATTTGAATATTTTTTATTTAACAAATGCTTTTCTCGCCCTTTTCTGTGCAAATGCACTATTTATTGAGGAAAAATCTATCTTTCGTGCAATATCACAGTTGATATTAAGTTGATATTAAGCATGGCGAGTGCTTTTGACTCTCTTGCAATTCTCGAACACGTTACCATGATAAAAGTGGGTCATATTTGCTGAGAAGCTCAACTATGCCTTGAAAGTTTCTATTTGCACGATCACCACTACGTTGACTTGAACCAAAGAAAGCCAATCCCCGCTCAGAAAGAAAAAGGATGACATTCAGGATGCGCTCAAGAAGTTTTCCAGTTATTAGTTTCTGTAGAGAGTTCAGTCAAGAGTAAATTCTCAACTGAACTTTCAGCTGATGCTGCCCTACTGGCTGATTTCCATGCAACATAGTTTTCTTTGTGTGACGTTGAACTCTCATGTGATGGTATTCACTCTTTCAACTTCCTCCAACCTCTGTTGATGCTCCATCCTGATTGATCAGAGAGAAGTGATGCATTTGCAGCACTTTTGTTCAAAATGAAGCAGGGTTCACAATACAGAGATTGTTTTTTCGTACTCCAGCATAACCAGTCTCTTGTGCAGGTCTTACCATTTGGAAGAGTTTTTGTCAGCAGACGAGTAGGGAACGCATGATTATCAGCATCTCGTGGAATGTTACTTGGAATTTCAAAACAACTAATTTGAAGAAAAGATTGCATTCAGACAGCATTGCTGTTGTCAATAATTCCAATGTCAGTCACAGTCAAACCTGTAGTACTCATGAATTGCTCTTGCTGCGTAAGGTCTACATCTTCCTGTTGCTGTTGAGTTTCTTGATCGTACACAGGATCTTCTGCTGCATCTATTGGCACATCTCCTTCTTAACTACTGTCCTCATGTTCAGGTATTGGCATTGAAATATCACCTGTTGCAGTTGTGGAGTTTTCATTATCTGTAGCATTGTTTGTTGGGTAAGGTGTGTTTTCCAGTGGTTTGAGAAATGAAGTTATTGACTTTGAGCTCTTAGCTGCTGCTTCACTCAGTTGTTTTTGCCATCTCTTGCACCACTTTCAAATCTCCTCTTCATAGTGATCTATCTGGTCAATATGTAGCCTATCCACACTTGAAATATTCAATGGTCAATATGTAGCTTATCTACACTTGAAATCTTCTACTGTAAACATGTACACAAATGCTGAATGGTACACAAATGCTGAAAAGACTTAAAACGAAGGAATACTAATTAAGAACACAAAATGAAACAGTCAGACAGGTTATTATCCTTATCGCTGAATCAAAACTCAAGCATGCAAGGTATAATATAACAGGCTGAGCTGAAGACAAAGGGATAACATATATATAGTAAACACAGACACGGGTACAGGCAGAGGGATAATGTCCAAAAATTTCAAATGTGTGTCCTCACGAAACTCACTGTACAAGATTGACCTCACAAATTTTCACCTTGAATCTGGGCCTATAGACTATGAAAGCCTATGATGATGGCCAAGCTACCAAGCTAGGGCTCAACTAACCAACCAACCAATCACCTCTTTTCACTACCATATGAAGATAATAATGAGTAATTCTCACACATAAATAATTCCTTGGTCAACTAGATGTAAAACTATAAAGATACTAAAATGTAACAATTCTCTACCTTTCAACACGCATTTGATCCACCACCAGCCGCTAGTAGTGATCAGTTTATATAATCAGCTGATCTGAGCGGACACGTTCATCGTGGTCTAATCTTGTGCCATCAGAACCGATATATTTTTATTAATATTTATGAACATTTTTAACTCTTTAATATGACAAAATCTATATCAGTTAACAAAAAAATTATGTCTTTTATCAAATCACATCTCTTATTTGCTTAAATGTGCAGCTCTAAGCTGAGAGTGTGTTACATTTTGGTCCGACAGGGATGTGCATAAAAACAAGTTGTGAAACTTATCAAATGCCAAAAAATTAACAAGTGTCTAAATTTGAGGCCCCCTTTGAGCTTGAGGCCCAGGCCAAATCGCCCGCCTACCCCCCCCCCCCCCCCCGCCCCGATTGGCCTTGGGGCCACCACACTCTGTGCTGTTCCAATCCTGAGCCTCCAAAGACCTGACTGTCCACTCATGTTTGGGGGGAATGCAGTGCTAGCTGCAAACGTTCAGAGCCACTGCTCAGAATGGCCCCTAGCAGGTGTACAGCAAGGATGTAAGAGTCTGATAAACAAGTAAAGAGAGTCTTGCATTCCATGGTGTCCTGGGGCCCTGTAATTCTGATGCCCTTCTCTACATTGTTCTGCCAATGACCCGCCATCCTGCATCAGCTCTGCTAGCTCAATCTTTTGTGAGCAAAGAATTGGGCCAAAAGCAGCTTTAGAAATCTGGACCCACTGGAATTTGCTGATCAACCCTAGATAATTTCAGTCATGGGCCAAATTCCACTCTCATTTGTCCATGTAAATCTGGGGGAACTCCACCAAGTTGTGCTGCTTCACATCATCATAACTGAAAGCAAAATTTGTCTTTACGGCTCTACTTGGCTCCTCAGATTCCTTGTTTTTATGTGGTTTTGTTCCATTTTGTAAGAGCAATATGACTCCTGGCAGCTCATTTCCAGGTGATTATGGCTCATCTCAGCTGGTTAGAGTCACTCATCTTTTGGCTTTCTGCCTTCTACCAGTAACTAGCACCATTTAGAACCTCCTGGCTTCCACTTGCAAGAATTGTGTCCAAGTCATTCAGACATTTCACTCCATGTGGTTCAGCGCTGCTTGGGTTTTGTTTGACATTTCAAACCTGTGCAAATGTAATTCATCTCTACATCCCCTTTGCACTTTGCAGGGCCAGATGACACAGTGGTTAAAATGCCTACAGAAGTTTGTGTCCTGTCTTCACTAGGGCTCCCACCTCTCCCACCAGTGGATAGGGTGACCAGACAGCAAGTGTGAAAAATCGGGACGGGGGTGGGGGGTAATAGGAGCCTATATAAGAAAAAGACCCAAAAATCGGGACTGTCCCTATAAAATCGGGACATCTGGTCACCCTACCAGTGGAGGTGGTGAACTGATGGTCTCAAGATGTGGAATTTTACAAAAAAGAACCCAGTGCATGGCCTTTTTCTGGAATTTGATGTTTTCCTGGTTTGCGGATGAAAAAATGAAGGGGGAAAAAGTTTTCAGTTTGTCAAAAAAAGAAAATTTCCACACACAAAAATTGAAAAATGAAACCTTTTTAATTTTATTTTGAAATTTGTCACAGAAAATGCTATTTTTCAGGCAGTTCCAGTCAGTGTACTTATTCCTGTTTTACAGGTGGTGAACTGTACAGAAGAGACAGAGATGCAGGGAAGTTAAGTGATGTGCCTGTCATCTCCCAGCAGGCCTATGACAGAAACAGGAACAGAACCCCAAGACCTGATTACCCCATTAGCTGGTCTCACACAAACTCCAGTAGGAGTTGTATGCATACAATGGATTATTAGGTTCCACATCTCCTGATTCCTAACCCAGTGATTTGTGGCCTCTGCTGCACCTGACAACAGGCACAAAGGTAACAGTTCTGCTAGAAAATAATGTCATGCTTTTGGGAGGAGGAAGGTGGAGAATGTTGCAAATCATGAACTCAAGTGAAAAGAAAATCCCAAACTTCTACAGGGTGACTGCATGTCACAAGGAACCATGGTTACTGTGATGCCATCAGGGATATGCATATGGTGCCCGGCATTGGCACAGTCTCAGCAGGTCTGATAGTCACTGGGTTTAAGAAGAAAGCTGAGTTGTCCTTGTTAGATGATAACATACTGATGCCTGTTTTAGGCCAGGACTATACACAAATGCAGCTCTGTGCCAATTTCACTAAAAGTATGATTCTAAACTGATTTAGTTAAATTGGTGCCACTTAGTGTGTGGATAAATCAATAGTTCATAAATCAATTTAAACTGGCTTCTGTCAGCTTAGCTTGTAAACAGAGAGGTGCCAGCTAAATCAATGTCAGTGCGTCCCCAGAGAGATTTGCACCCGTTCCATTAAACGGGTGCAAATTTGCACATAGCCAGACCCTGTTGCCTGGCTGTTGGTGACTTTCTGCAGATATCAGTATAAACCCTAGGAGAACTCTGCCATTTCCCTTTGAAGTTCACCTTTAAGCACAAAGGCACAGCTGTAAGTAATTAGATTGCAAAGCCATAATTACTGTATAATGCTAATTTTATAATTACATTCAGTGCCCCCAAGTGCCCCCTTGCAGTTTCAAATGGATATAGAATTTTTCCTCACTTCCTGTCTTTAATCATTGTACAGTGTAGCTGTGTGCTGCCTAAAAGCTGCTGCATTCCACCCCAGAGTTGGCCACTGGTCAGTAGTAGGGGATGAGATCCCTGGACAGGGTTTCCTTTTCGTTACTATAGAAAAGGTGTTTAAGATCCCACCCCCTTTCTGGATAATAAATGCTATAGAAATATTAGATAATATTTGCAGGCTCATTATGAATCACTGGGGTCTGTGATGGGTTACAGTCCCCGTGTGAATCAGGAAAGGGGTTCAAACCCTTCAGTCAGGGCCGGCTCTGCTGTTTCTGCCGCCCCAAGCAGCGTGCCAAATTGCCGCCATGGATGGCTGAAGATAGGAGCTGCCGCTGAGGAGCTACCGCCGAATTGCCACCGCCGCGAAGAGCTGCCGCCGAATTGCTGCCGCCACGGGCAGTGTGTGCCGCCCTAACGGCACACGGACTGCCGCCCCTTCCAGATTGCCGCCCCAAGCAACTGCTTGGACCGCTGGTGCCTGGAGCTGGCCCTGCCTTCAGTGGGCAGAAAGGAGGGAACTAGCCATCAAAGACTGCCTGGCTGCACAGAAGGGCTGGCAGCTGTGGCTTGTTGGGCTGCTAGGGTTTGGAGCCCTGTCATCTAATTGAGGGAAGTCATGAAAAGGAAGCAGAGCACTGCAAGGCTGGGGGGTGAAGTCAGTAGCGGTGCCAGGGTTTTTGCCGCCCTAGGTGGCAGCGCTCCTCCACCGTAATCAGCAGCGCTTCTGCAGCAACTCCTCTGAAGCTGCGTTCTCAGCGGCGTTTCGGCAGCCACTTTTCTTGCCGCTGAATTGCCGCCGGGAAATGAGTCGCTGCCGAGGGCAGCGAAATGCCACCCCCCAAATCCGAGTGGAAGCGCTGGCCCTGGGTGAAGTGCTGATGTGTCCCTGGGAAAGGAGAGGAGTGGTTTTTTGTTTTCTTCCTAACCTAGTCTATCTAAGGGAGTGCTGGGGCAAGGCATTAGTTGCTTGGCTTGTAGCTTGAAGGCTGATACTGATGCTCCAGTATGACTTGTTTCTTTGTTTGCTTTGTCTCCCCTTGGCTAAAAGCAAGTGCCTGGTGTGGGTGCTGAGCATAGGTGTCTTTACTGGGCTTCATGTGACCCACAGGATGTTTGCCTCTTAAGAAGGCCATAATGGCTCTTTCCCCCAGCCCACATTCTCTTGATGCCTGGCTCAAAGGGGCTTTGATGCTCACCCCTGTGGGTGGCTGGTGGCCCAAATTGCTTCTGTGGATGAAAGGGATTTTTTTTCTGGGGGAGGGAGTGTGTGATCTCTACAATACAGTCCTCCCCGAAGCCTTTCCCCTGACTTCTCTGTGGGGATGGGGATCCTGAGTGTATGGGGAGGGAGTGAGGCTGTGAGACTAGGCATTCTAGCTGTGCTGTCACCTCTGTGCAGCTTCTCTAGCAGTTGTGAGTGGTCAGCCCTGAAAGCCCCTGCCCCTGGATTAGACAGGTGTGTGTTGCTCCTCTCTAGCTGCCTGGCATCTCCTCCATCAGCACCACCATTTGCAGTGCAGAAATGAGCAAAATGTTCCACCCTGAAAGCGAAACTGCTGCTGCATTTCTGCTTTGCAGTACCTCCCAGGGTGGAGGGAACCAACCTGGGGAAAGTTAAACTTCTCCTGCCTCATGTATGATTCCTGTGTGTCCTACATGTGGAATTGTATGGAAAACTTTGCTCGGAGCCCTTGCCCCTAACTGTGGGGAAGTTAAACCTGCCCAGCTGTAACCATCACAAATGCAGCTGAGGCAAATCATGTTTCTCTGCTTTGAACAGCAAAGCAGTGACCATCACCTCCACTGTAATGAAATCTCAGTAAAATGGCACCAAAAAATCTGCAAATTCTGAATAAACCCCGTGGAAAAATGTTTGCTCTGCAGAAAAGCCCAACATCCTCGGCCCCACAAAGCGTATAAATAGGTAGAATATTGCAGAGGAGGGAGCAGTCTTGCCTCTGTTAACCAGAGTGGATGGGAAGCACCACTTGATTGGTTAGCACAGAGGGATATGAGTCTGGAAGCTGCTTAGTTTCTCTGCACCTCTAGCAGGTGGGTGAGACCACAGCTCTCTAGGCCTGGTTTGCCTGCCTGCATTCATGCTCTGCAGTTGCTTTGCAACAATCCAGACAACACAAGAGCGAGGTGCCATTGGGCAGGTGCAATTGTACAAAAGCTTCTGGTTGCTCAAAGCAAGTGGCATCTGCCATCGTTACTGACCTGGCCACTGGGTGCACCGATGCCCTCTACTTGATAAAATTAAAGAGCAGCTTAAATGTATGTCATAAGCCCTATAGTGCTGAGGTAGTGGAGAATCTGTCAAGTGTGAGAGGCTGTGCTTTGGGAGTAGGAGGTTCTGAGCTCTATTCTCTTTGAGCTGAGGGTCCTGGTGCATATCCGTTATGTAAGGTAACTAATAGCTATAGATATGCTACTGTATTCCCTTAGCAAACCGTGGTGGTGATTCACTAGCGTCAACCAAACAATTATACTTTGTGGAGCATCTTTTATACAAACTGTCACACAGCTCCCTAGAGCTACATAATACAGTTCAAGTATGGATTGACTAACTTGCACCCTGCTAGTAAATATAACAAGGGGAAACAGGGCAATTGTTACCAGTGAATCAAATCTTTATGTGGAATGAGTCTGAAGCAGAGAACGTTACATTCGCTTAGCACCTCTTGTGCTGAAGGATTCCGATGCACAGAAATCACTCAGCCTGCAGCTGAAAGACAGCCGCACCTCTGGGGTGGAACACAACAGCTGGTTTAATGGTGCATAGCTACCATTTCTATCTGAATGGAATTTAGGTTACCTTTTGGTGAGCTAAATCCCCCCCAAATAGAATCCTATCTACTTCTGTGCCAGGACACACAGCAATTGCTGTAGCAGGTCAGAGGCCCATCAATACTGGAATCCTACCTCTGTCTGGCTAGCTGCAAAAAGCCTGAAGTGGACACTTCTGAAATAACCAATTTGTAGGGGAAGTTCTTTCCTAACCACTGACAATTACTGGCTGTCATGCCCTGAAGCATGAAGGTTTATATTCATTGCACCAGCTATGCTGGTTGAAACTATGTTCAAACCTGGTGCGAGCTAGCATGGTTAGGCACTGTACAGCTCAACTCAGCTCCCAAGGAAGCCAATGGGGAAAGACACCCATTGGCTTCTGTGAGAATTAGGTGGAGCTCTGAGTGCAGGTAAGACATTGTTTCCAAACCAGCTATGCTATAGCCACTCATTGAAGCCCAGAGGTAGCCCTGAATCTAAGCAAAACCCTTCAGCCGGGTTGCCTGGACCATGACGATAACTGTTCTTGAGTCGTACTGTATGATCCCCTGCCTGGACAGAGCCATCCATTTCCCCATGGCTGGCAGCTGCCCAGAGGCTGGGAGCTAAAGGATGGAATACTTTAGTGGGAGCAACAGGACTATAGAGTGAGAAAATGCAGATGAGCAAACAGTGCGATGTTCACCTGCAAGTCTTTCCAAAAGCCACTGGTGCAAGCTCTTCCCATGCACAAAAAAGTTAGAGGGACTGCAAGAAAGGAAAGCCACTTAGTTGTATTGTTGTTTCCTTTGCCTCCGGCTTTGCCTCTTAGCAGAAAGTGCCCAGTGCTGGAACCCAGAGGTGGGTAGGAAACCTTTCTAGAGGAAAGAACAAAAAAAAAAAATCTCATCTGCTCCATTGCAATTGGCACATGGAGAGTTGCCCATGTTTCTCGCAGCCTAAGTTCTACCTATGGAGCTCTCTCCCTGCACGAAATCCCACCCCCACTCCGCTGCTTTGCAAGCGCACAGAGTTTCCTGCTTCCATGCAACAGGAACAAAAATTATTAATCAACTTTGCTCCTGGAAAATCAGAAATGTTCTCCCGTGAAAAGACATGGAGCCCGGCTGCCTGGGCTTGTGTCGGATGAAAGCAGCACATTCTTGGGAGGGGGGAGAGGAAAGAATAACCCGTCTTTTTCATTTTTAACAAGTATTCCCTCTTTAATTTTTCCCTCCCCCAGTCCCCAGCCGGTGTAGCAAAGATTTGCTCTGTCAGTCAAGTCCCTGACTGCTGTGGGAGGAGCTCCTGTAGAGGAGGCTGTGTAGCTGGGATGCTGAGACTGAGGATGGAGCTGCAAGGAGCCAGACAAGCAGAGGCGGCTCAGAGCAACTCCATCGCAGCCGGCTGCTGAAACTGAAGAGAGGGCGAGAAAGGATCGCAGGCGCCCGAGAAGCTGCGGCCCCCAGATTCCTGCTCGCTCCCCGCCGGAGAACTCTAAGGAATGAAAGCTTTCCAGGCAGACCTGCTGCTCCTCTGCTTCTTGCTGCTCAGCCAAGGTAGGACCCGGCGGCTCCTGAGTTTCAAAGTAGGGTGTGCGGGCAGGTCGGGGATGGCGGCCAGGCAGAGGTGCTGGCTCTCCTGTTGGGGAGATCAAGCTCACCGGGTGAGCCCCTGGTGGCCAGGATCGTATCTGGGAAAAGGTCCTTCGCTGGCAAGTGCATTGTGGAGTTTTGCTCTCTCTCAAGGCAGCAGCCCTTAACAAATGGTTAACATGCAAATGAGTTCGTTCTGCTCCAGCTACGTTCATTCGCTCCTGTTTGTGTGTAAACGCTGCTCTGAACTCCTCTCCTCCGCTTCCCCGTTAGACCCCAATAAGGGGTTTGTTGGTTTTGCAAGGTTCTTTAGCCTTGCTTGGTGGTTTTTCTTGTTTCGGTTGGGGGAGAGCGCCTTGACCCGGGGGGGGGGGGGGGCTGCAATTGCAGCGTGTTTTTGTGGTGCCTCAGATGGGAGCGTGTGGGGCCCCGTGGTCCGGGTAGGGGGAATTCGGCGCTCCCCTTTGGCCGTGTGTCTCCAAAGCTGGAGAGAGCCCGGGCAGTCTAGAGGAATTCCCCACACAACTTTGATCTTGAGCAGCCAGTCCCAGGCGTCGGGGAGTGTGATTACAGAGCGGTGTTGCCGGGGCGAAGCTGTTGCCAGTCACCTGTGGAATACGGAGGGTTTTGCTTAAAGAATTGGAGCTGCTTGTGCCCTCTCGGAATGCCAGCGCCATGTGTCAGCTGGGGCACATGCCGGACAGGGTTAAAAGAAACCACCCCCGAGTCCATCTGTTGATTAAAGAAAGGGTGAAACTTTTGGGGGGGAGAGTGTAGCTTGTAACGGGTGGCGGTTTCTCCCCCTCCCCGACCCCAGCCAAACACAGGCTATTCGTGGTCAGCCTCTACAGCTGCCCACTTGTTGCTTTCTCTTCTGAGCTGTGGGCCAGAGGTATCGCTGGGTGCCCCCCAACACCCTGTTACCACTGGCGGTACTAAAGGGGAGAGCCATGGTTGCAATCGAAGGTGCTTCATTCTGCACAAAAGAAACCCACCGTGTCTGCCATGTCAATTTCAGGCAGAACAGATCTGAGCTCTCCTGGTACACTAGGGCAGTGGCAGGTTCAGGTATATGAGCAATTTGGCAGCCTGGCTTTTCTTGCAGTGTCTCTTCCCCGGCCCCCTGAGCCTCTCCACTCCCTGCAGGTCAAATGGCAGTTTGCTAGCAGGGCTGCAGAAGTTTGCCTTTCAGCTCCACAAGGGCCCCTGGCTTCTCCCTCCCCCACTTTCCAGGCATTGTTTTTAATTAGGACTTTTTAATGAGCCTTGCTGTTTGAAAGCTGCTGTGTAGATCTGCATCTTGGCTCTTTGCTGTGTGGTCTAGTTGATCTGCCTCTCTGCGGCCACCTGTTGGGAATGTGCCTCTGGTACCTTGCATATTCATGTTACGTGGCAACACAGCCAACGTCGCACACGGGCTGGTTCCTACTGTAAGAAGGATACATTCATTGCCATGTAGCTGTTGCTTGCAGTGCCTGAGAAATGTGACAGTCAGCAGCCGGGCTGCTAGCCCAAAGGTGCGTGTCTTGTTCTAGCCCCTCTCCAATCTGTGTGGCTGCTGAGGAAGGGCTAGCACAGATCCAGGAGCCAAAGTATATTTCCAGAACACATTGGTGCTTCCCCCACTTGGAGTTCCTCGTTCTGACTGCACGTCTGGGCTGGTAGTGTTTATGCACGCCTGGCCACAGTGCCCATTGTGGTGCCATTGATTTCAATAGCACATGCACCCATGGTCTTAAGAGTGCCACTCGGGCTGTTGGGCCCTATAGTTGGCATGTTGACTGATGCAGGTGGTGTGCACCCATTGGGCAGTAACCCCTGGTGCTGGAGGGAGCTCGTAGGCGAATCCCACTTGCCGTACTCACACAAGTAGACCCAGTGAAGTTAGTGAGCCAGACCTACCCATGGTATATGCAGCTGCCCCTCCAGAGAAGTCAGTGGAGTTGCATTCACTTACACTAAGAGTGAATTTGGCCCAAATGGATCTGTGTGAATAGCACAAACAGGACTCCTACTCCCTCGAGTCGGTAACAGGAGATTGGCAAGGATCACATAT
Source organism: Macrochelys suwanniensis (assembly GCA_033296515.1). Taxonomy (NCBI): domain Eukaryota; kingdom Metazoa; phylum Chordata; order Testudines; family Chelydridae; genus Macrochelys; species Macrochelys suwanniensis. The sequence goes on from CM065796.1 coordinate 13,836,263, forward strand.
GTATGATGCAAGAATCATGCATGGAACATTTAACTTAGGCATAGGCCGTACATGAGAACCTCAGATAACCGATTCTTCTCCAGGTAAGGTCATTTGATTTCAGCCCAAGGATTTGTCCTCAGTTGACCCCATGCATCTTTGTAGCAGGCTGGTTTGATGCTGTCCCGGGAAATGATGCTGAACAACATTGGGCTTTTGGGGATGACCATACAATGTGCTCTAACCAGTGACCATACTTACCATGGGTTTCACATCTTGGGGGTTGAGCGCATTGCCTTGGGCTGATGTGGATTCCCATTATGGCTTGGCTGACCAGAGATCAATTTGACCTCCCCGTTCCCTGCCTGTGCTAGGATTTCACGGTGCGAAGTGTGTGACTGCTTCCCTGTAGACCCTTTTAAATCCTCTTAGCAGAATAATTCTGAGACTCGCTCTACAAAGCCAGATCTCAAGCAGAGCTCCACATGTAAATGTCCAGTATCTAATCCACTGGGCCCCCACCCCACCCATCCTCTTTCTGCATTGAGAGGTATTACTGAATAATGAAGGAGGATGATCTCTCCTGTAACTGATTCCTATGCCTTTAAAGGGTCAGATACCTTCTCTTAAGGTATGGGGAGAACAAATCTCCTTCCCATGTTTTTATTCTCTGATTCCCCAGCAAATGGCCCCAAACTCCTGTCTTCTGGCTCTGAAAGTTGACAACTGGCAGTGTTTTGTGTGTAGAGTCTCTTTGGGTTGTTTTTTTGTGTGGTGGCTGGTTTGTTTTTGTTTTTCCTGGTGTTGCTGCTTTTCCTAAGTCATCAATACCATAGTGCCTAGTGGAAGCCAGGATAAAGTCACTATGAAATTTACCAGCTGCTAGGGGGAGATGTGTTTTGCCCTTTGGTGAGAAGAGAATTGATGCTGTCATCCACAAACATTAAACTCACTATCTTTTTTCTTGTATCATGTCCAGTTATTTTCCCCTTTACCCAAAAGAGCTGAGTTTGGATGAAACAAATAGCAACATGGAAGCCCCTTGCCATCTGTCAGCTCCAGAGCCATGGAACGGTCCAGTGAAAGTGCCCTCACAGCCAAATCCCAAACATGCTCTGCACTTGAGTGGAATTTCACATTGAGAGCCCGTGAATCTTATGTGTTAAATCCATCCAGGGTGGGTCCCAGGAATTGTGGCCCGGTGCAACAAAATATCAACAAACAGGTGGAGGTCTGCAACTTAGCTTTAAAACAAGGCTTGGGTTGGGTTGCATGGGCTCCCAGGGTCAGGCACCATGAAGTGGCTCAGTCATTGTGGAAGAGCATTTATAAATGCATGGGAACCAGCAGTGTGAGCCCTACGATCTCATTATGATCTAACCAACTTCCAAGGAGGGGCTACGGCAAATCACCCCCTCTCCCTGGAGACCAGTCTAGGCTCTGGCACGGGAATGCTCCTTAGCCACTGTTCCCATTATTGCCTTGGTTTCCACCCCTCTTGGCTTAGTGCCTCCTTTGACGTCATCCCTGTCCACCTGGAACAGATGTCTGCTTCTCTTCCATCTCTTGGGTGCCTCCTTAACCCATGCCCCTGTCAGGAAAGTGCAGAAGTGACCTGGCATAGGTGCCACTTGGTTGGAACTGTTGTGCCTGCGTCTTGCGTCTGTGTTACTGTAAACTCTGTGGGGCATGTTTTGGCCAGGTTCTGATCTCAGTTACCCTGTAAATCTAGAGTAACTAGCCAGATGCCAAGGAAGTGTCTATCTGGGTGTTGTCAGATCAGAAAATAGCACTTGCTCTCAAGGGTCTGAAATGCCCTATTTGCCTATGGATCTCTGGCTATCTGCTATTGGGACGGTAAACTCCAGGCTCTGTAGGAACTGTACAGAGCTTTTCCCCTCTGCCCTGATTTGAAGAGATTGCAGTCCTTGCAAAGGACTCTTTAAAATCAAACCAGGACCCTTTGCCACAGGTCATTTTATTATTTGCAGTGTGTGAACATTACCATGACTGGTCGTCAGACCACAGGTGACAAGGGCAATGCATTCATGAGGTTAAACTGAGAAGGGAAATCAAGCCAAATCCAGGTACAGGAAAGGGCTGGGAATACTCAGGTGAGGCACTTATCCAATCCTCTGCCTGTAATGCTATGAAGGAAGAGAACAGGGTCGATGGGTGACGGTGAACGGACCAGAAGCTTGCAGAATGGTGCTGATACAAAAGAAAGGTGAACCTCTGACAGGGTTGTATAAATTGATTTACATGTAGGGCTGGTGACTTAACCGTTGCTCTCTGTACATTGTCTGGGTAGGGGAGACATCTGGGGTGGTGCATGCAGCATGAACCTTGATGCCACAAACACACAAACTGTAGAGGATCCAGAGAAGGATCCAGAGAGGATCCAGACTTTGCTGAAAAGTTCCAAAAACACAAGTTCTGGACTCTATTCATAGTCTTCTTGCCCTGCAGGGAGTTGGGAGAGCCTTTATAGGGGGACTTGCTGGTATGTTCGGTGATATTCCCCTTGCAGGGCAGGGAATTTCCATGCTCCAGAGATGTTTATGACGAAGTAAAGAGAAATGAATGCATCAGGTCTTGAAGAAAGGTGTGACATCATAGGCTGTAGCCAATACCAAATGAGGAGGGGATTATTTTTCAGTCATTAACAGTGCAACAAGAAGTAACTGCTTACAATGACAGAGGATGGGAAATCCTGCTGAAAAGGTACTTGCCCTGGGAGCACAAGGCAAGATTACATTGGGGGAAACTAGAATCAACTCCATATTAGAGATGGAAGAGGGCTGCTGGGTCATCCAAGGGGCTAATGCAGCATCATTGCTCTCCTGCGCTTTGTCCGGTCCACTTCTACATGATTCTGATGATTGGGTTTGCACAAACAAATCGGTAGGTGGTAGAAATCCATCAGTAGGGCCTGCAGTGAGATTCACTAGAGGACCAAAGATACCTTTTTTAAGCTAGATCTCTACCACCAGCTGCATTCAGTCATAAAAAGAGGTCACTGGCCTTTCATTGAGACCCTCATTACTTTCACGGAGTGAGGGAATTCCAAGTTATCACTTGTGTCTTGAGGCGAATGCTGCATCTGTAACTGGTCTCCCTGTGCTAAGGTTATGTAGAGGTCCCAGGGCAGTGTACAGTGCAAAATACATCTTACGTGGTGCAGTACATTTCAGGCAGGTGTCATTACTTTTGTCTTGTGTTTTCCTGGATGCCCCACTGTTACTTTAAAGGGACATCAGTCAGGCAAAAAAATATAGATAGAAAATCCTGACCTGTGGTACTAATACCTTAGATCAGTAGCTCCCAATCTTTTCCCATATTGCAGCATAAAATATGTTCTAGATTTTTCTCTCCTCTGTAAAGGGGGGAGAAGTTTTGTTGGGACCCTGAAACCTGCCCACAACCCCCAGATGGAGAACCCATGTTGTACATTATTAAATTACAAATATTTTTTTAAATATCCATTACACCTTTCATCATTGATGGTGCCGGTTTCCTTGTTTGTTTCTACTTGCACAAATAGAAAACAGGTTAGTCAGTTTCACTTTTGTTTTATTGTCTCTTACTTTTGGCTTCTCATGCGCTTGCCTGATTCTGCAGTGTTTGAGTTGCAAAGAATGTAGGAGAACGGCTATGAGATCATCTCTATTGTATGTAGGCTTTACCAGACCTACACTGTTTCCAGTTTGATCCAACAGTGTCCATTTAAAGATGATCAGCAAAGTGACATTACCAACCCCTAAAGCAGAGCAGGGAGAGCTGTCTAAAGAGCTCCTAGTTCCATAGTTACATGAGGGATGGATCTGCCTCTTACTGTTCAGCATTAGTCAAAATTTAAAACATGCTTTCCATACCCGTTTAGCAGTTGATTGTGCACTTGCTGGCTCTCTTTAAATGTCATGTTATTAGTGGGAGGTAGACGATTCATATTGTTAGATTCAGCCACCAGCTCTAGGATAAGATTTCATCTTAATTTGTTCATTCTGCACCCTCATATAAGAAGAAGACTACATATAAGAAGAAGTAACCCCAAAGCCTGCTGTAGCTGTAGAATATTGTAGTACTTGCTTTTAAAAGTGCATTCACATAACTACCATTCATTAACACTAATGTGACCCAGTCAGGTCTTCAGCTGAGAATAATAGATGCCTCATTGTATGGAGTAACTGTGTTCAGTGGAGTATGCTTACACAATGGATAATTAACCTCTGTGTGCAAGGAAAACTTTGTGGGGTTGGGTCTATTACAGTAGTTTTCTATACAGTAAAGGGAAGATTCATCCCTTGCATCACTTCATTGAAGTTAGTGGAACTACACTAGAGATTGATTTGGCCTGATGCCTTAATGGCTAAAAATTCCACCTATTGTGTGGGGTGAATTCCATGGAATAACACTGTGTTCCTGTGTGAGGATATACAAATATCCTGCAGGAATGGAGTGTTCAGGGTCTGGAATTCATACAACAGGGCATGAGGGATCTTAATAACTACAGTCTAAAAATACAGAATAAAACATTCTTTCCTAACTGGTGGCCTTTCTCCCGGGTACTCTCAGGTGGGAGGGGATCAGAGCTTTGTGCCATGGAACCAAGATGATGATCTTTCTCTGAAGAAGGAAGTGAGCGTGAACTGGTGAAAAGTTGCGAGGCTCTTCTGTCCACCCCTGCTGTTCTGGGCACATACCCTTCCATTTTCGTCATTAACTCAACATTGCTTAACTCCTGAAAAGAGATCAGAAGTGAAGGGCCTGGATTCTTTCCATTTCTTTTTTTCCTCTCCAGTGGTATAAATGAGTATTCAGGCGGTATACTGCCAGGAGTCAGTAAATGTCAATATTGGATAAGTGTTTCCTTTATATCACTGCAATTTAGCATAAGCTGCTTGGAAACAAATGTCTCCCATAAGCATGCGATGTTTCCGTAAGTACACAGTCAACAGTACTATGAGGATTAAATAAATGTCAGCACTGCTTGTATACTCAGAAACAAGTTAAGACAGCTGAACTCGCATAATGGCCAGCCTGGGTATCGCAGTGGTGGGGTTACTTTGCTACTTGTGGTTTCCTGCAGCAAGAGGTCAGCTGGAAATAGCCATTTTGGGGGAGTGGGGGGAGCCACCCGGCTTTTCAGAAGGGTGCAACAGAAGGTGATGGGGACTCAGAATAGGGCTGGGAGGCTGGTCACTCACCAGACTGGCAGGCCGTAAGTCATTTCAGGAGGCGGCCAGAGAAAAGCAGCTGGATTTTGCTGTGAAAATGGCACTTTTCTCCTCCCCCCGCCCTGAATTGCCAAGTGGGTGAAACTCAAGGATTTGCCCTTTCCCCTGTGGGAGTGTTCTTGACATGCACATTCAGTTCTCCACCAGCAAGGACAAAGCTTTCACCCTGGTCACAAATATGCTGCCAAAATGCCGCCCCTTGGGATGTTCCTGTCCCCTGCTTAGTTGAGAGGGGCTAAGAGTTGGTGTGACCTGCACTGGCCTAACATATGGCCAGTGGGTGGCATCTCTTTGTAGGTGGTGCTACAAGCTGACCCACTCCAGCCTTATATTGCTAGCTGGGCCGTGGCTAGTGATTTCACCACAGGCTGGCTGGTGGGTTATAAATATAGTCTTCCAAGGAGGATGGGCTGAGGCCTATAGCATGGTCACTAACACAGCAGATGTCACCGGACCAAGCTATTGTTCGGATAGGAGGCCAGGTGAAAAGTGCATTGTGCTGTGAACACTGACGTACAAGGCTCACAGGGTGCTAGCCTGCACCAGGACTGCGGGTGAACTCAGGTGAGCAATTCCTGTTCTTTACCAGGTCCAAGTGAGTGAGGCTTGGGCAGCGCTTACTTCTGGATAACAGTGGGCAAGACAGGAGTGGCCTTTGGGCTTGTTGGGGGTTGGCTTTGCAGCCCCCTATTGTAAGGAGCTATTTCCTTACCTTAGGGGTTGGATTACATTCACTTCAGGAGGATGGCTGTGGGTGGTGGGGAGGTGAGGTGAGGCATAGGCGCCGACTCCGTGGGTGCTCCGGGGCTGGAGCACCCACCGGCAGCTCCCCGCCAACACCGGGGCCCGCGCCCAGCTCCCCGCCAGCCCCGGGACCCGCGCCTAGCTTACCGCAGCACCGGGCGATGTTGCAGGGCCCCGCCCCCGACTCCGGGCGACGTTGCATCGGCGTCGGGGGCGGGGCCCCGCGACGTCACCTGGCGTCAGGGGTGGGGCCATGCAACGTTACCCGGCGTTGGGGGCGGGGAGGTACAAAGATCTAAGCTGTCTTGTGAGAGTCTGATTCCTTTAGGCACATGGCTGTCCTGCTTTTGGGCTGCGGAGAAAGGGTAGTAGGGGATAAAATGAATTGGAGAGAGCATTTGAGCAGATACCTCTAAGGGGAGGCAATAAGGGAGGGAAAGGTGTGGAGTGAAGGACCAAAGGAAGGGTTGGTGTTCAGGAGATTCCAGGTTCTTCTAAGGATAACTCTAAGGAGGCAGCTGTGTTGCACCTAGGAAACTATAGTGCCAATTGAGAACAGAGCTGTATTGAGAGTGGGGGAGCAGGTGGCCTCCCTGTTGTGAAGTGATCTGGTACAAGGAGAGTGGGAGGGAAGAGGTCAGAGAGCCGATGTCCTTAGATGCAGGTGAACGGGATGGCTGAGAAGGTTCCGAACCATTGATGATTGCTCTGGGGCAGGAGCCAGCCACCCCTGCTGCTCTTATGAGTGGCCAGGTGGCATACATCTCGGAGGCTTCCTGTTTGCATTGAAAGCCCATCGGCTGCTGTCCTCTTATGTGGTGATTTGGCAGCTGCTGCTGATAGTGCCAGGCTGGGTCAATGGAGGAGCAGGGGAACTGAAGCGAGTCGAGAGCAGCCCAGAGGTCCTTGAAATCTAGCATCCCGATCCTTCAGAGGAAGGAGTGACACACGTGGGGCCTGTCCCCTTGGCCCTCCAGACTTATACCCCATAGTACAAACTCTGATAATCCTGTATTAACTTTAGTAGTTACAACCTTTTGTTAATGAACGTAAATCCTCCTGAAGCTTTGCCTAGGACACTAGAACTTATCTTTCAGCGCTGTAAATGAGGAGTCGCGCCACCAAATCCAGTTGTGACATGAAAGTGATCCACAGAGATCCGAATCAAGTTGTTTGCTGCTTTGTGTTGAACGTGTATTTGGTGGGCAGAGTCCAGTCTATAGATCCAAAAATCTGTCTCTCGATCCAGGCTCCCCAAAAGCAGCTGAGATGTAGGGCATTCCCCCGGCTTATCTCTGCTGTTGGGCAACATGAACGAGATGAGCCTGCCATTGTAAAGTGTACATACAAATAGATGCTGGAGGGGAGACTGTATCCTTGAGCTGGCTTCAGCTGCTTGAATAGAAGCGTCTCCGTACCAAGCAGGTGTGGGGCTAGGAGATCCCATATGTCTGTCCTTTGAGGAGGAGGTTCTAAAACCAGGCCAATAAATTAAGATGACATTTGACAGACACCCAGAGCCCAATCCCCTCTCCCAGGCTGCCTGTGCAGGAAGAACCCATCACAGCTCCTTGCTGCCCCTCACTTTGCATCTCTGTCAGTCACCTAGCAATGTCACGGGCCGCTGCATCTTGGTCAGTATGTGGCAGGCGGTGTGTCAGCCGTGAGCTGGAGAAAAATCACAGAACAAGGTGTGGGATTGGTCTTCACATCTTTGCATTCCCAAAGTTGCAAAACTGCTTCTCTCTCTCTCTCTAACTGGAAAGGAGCTGCCTGTAGTCTTGGCTTCACCTGCATCCTCCCAGCGGCACAGAAATAGCTACAGACAAAATCCACAGAAGTCAGATGAGAGAACCCTGTCGGGATAGCTAACCCACCTCTCCTCCTACCTCTGGGGTTGTTCCCCTGCAGTGCCAGTCTAGTGACTGTCGTTTCCAGTCCTAGCTGACTCCAGCAGCGTATCCTGATTGGGGTCCCATCAGTCACTGTCAGGGCATTTGCCGCCGATTCAAACAGTGAGCGATTCTGTCTGATTTATAATCTCACCTCGCTGAGCTAATGCATTTGCGATGCTAAGAAAAGAGCCTGTAGACTTTGGGAGGAGGGTTTAAAAATTAAAACCACAGACGGGCGTGTGTGGGGGTAAAAATACCCATGTATTTCGAATATTAAACCAGGTCACCTGGCAGAGGCTGAGAGCTGTAGCTCCTCCTCGCTTTTAAATTCAGCCTGGTGGTGGCAGCAGCAGCGCTTGCATGGAGGAGAGCCATCCTGCTGCTACAGGGCTCCTTAGGAGAGGCAGGAGCAGACTCACTGTGGTCCCTCTGGGCTCACAGCCAGCTTGCCGGGGTTCTGACTCTCCTGGAAGGCTGAGGATATAGCTGGAGTCTTGGGGGGGGGCCAGGAGGGGCGGGGAGATGTTGGTGCTTAACCCCATGTGCAGCTCTGTGCTGTAGAAAGAGGTGATCTTAGACAGGATATTGGGGAGGGGGGAATCTGAGCTCCCCCATGTTTATAAGAGAGCTGCTGCATGCTGGCAATTCATTTGTGAGTTGTATGCAGGGTACTTATGGCTAGATTCCCCTCTCTGAGTCAAGGCCAGCAAGGTCCAGTGCTGCTACCAATGGAGGGGTGGGGAGGGGCAGACTCCAGTGCAACCCCTACTGGCAGAGCAAAGGGGAAGCAAGACCTGGCTGGGTCAGGGAGCTGCCGCGCAGCAGATGAGTTGGGGCCTTGCTGAATAAGGAGCCAGGGAAGGTGGGGAAACACAGTCCATGCTGTTCCTAGACTACCAATTCCTGGTGACTAATGACGAATATGCCTGAGTCTCCTGGTGAAGGGGAGGGAGGTAGAGAGTGAGCAGCGTGTGTTGGAGGGGAGCAAAGTAACCTTCAGCAGCTCACAAAACAAGCTGGCATCACCGGCCAGCGGTGCCTGCTGGGTTGTTATTTTTCTTCCTCCTTCATGTGCTAATCCCAGAGTGTGATTTAACGCTTTTCTGCCCCGCTCCTGGCTGTGTCTTTAATAAGCTGGGAGCAGCCAGTCCAGTCCTTTCTCTTCCCGCCCCCCCCTCCACCCCTTTACATGTTGGAGAAACAGAACAAACAGATGCTAAAATTAGGCTCTGTTGTTCACAGCACTTTGTCCTCCTGATCACAAAGTCTGTCGCTGCCTGGGCGTGCTTCAGTCTGTGTGCAGGGAGAGTTTGGGGAATAATAAAGCTGTGGGTGTGTCTGAAACTAGCACATTAAATTTTGAGCTAAGATGCCCGCTTCCTTTTGGCAGAGCAGGTGCTTTTGGTGACTTTCTTGCGGGGGCAGAGGGTACACGCTTCCTTTTATATTTAATGTTTTTAATAGTGAAAAGCGCCAGACAGCCTTACAGGTGGAGTTCCTTGATCCACAACCGGGGAATTGGCTTCCCCTGACAGTGTGCCTCAGCCGGGACCTACGGGGAAATGCTCTCTACAATGGAGAAGGGAAACAGTCTCTATGGATCACTCTGTCCTTGGGCCCTTTTCCTGTAGACATGCATGTTGCTGACCCAGTGATGTCAAATGCTGATGGTGCATACAGTTAAACATGAGCATAAGTCTTTGCAGGATTGGGGCCTTAACCTCTTTGAAGAAATTACTCTCAAAGGGGGCTAATCAAGATGGTAGATACATACATGCACTCCCTTGTAGGTTCAAGTAGTGCGGAGTCCTGGTGCTCCTGCCTCAATGCACAGGGACAAATTTCAACCCAGCTGGTCATCATTGGTCGATCTATCATTCCTTGTGCTGCAAATACCGAATGTGAATCTCTAACAAGAATACATCAATGGCTGGGGCTGTGGCAGTAGATCCCTCGAAGGATGTATGTTCCTCTCCCTTTAGAGAGAGGTTGAGCTGTTATTGGCAGATCTGTGTCAGGGATGTAGATATTCTGCGTTCCTGGGAGGAAGCTTTCCCGGAGATCAGAAACATCCTTTCTGTCACTGCTCTGATAGTAAAAATGTCATGAGATGCCACAGTTCTGTGATGATTAACTCTAGGCTGGATGCGAGGTGGGGGCGGGTTGTGTTAACCTGCATGCTTTTTCCTCTTGTTTGAGCATCTATCTTCCATGCCAGAAATCGTGTCTGCAGATTCCTCTCTCTTTCTGGTCATGCTTAAAATGATAACATTGGTTTAAGATATACACTTATGATAAACTAGGAAACATGGCATCCTTTGAAATCTTCAAAGCCCTGTTCGATCAAATCGGTCAGCTAGAAAGGAAAATAGCTAGGCGTTCAGGTCTCGGTGTTTAAGACATACAGTTCTTCCTAAACACCTTCCCTTGTTAATTCACCATCTTCCACTATTTCAGCAGAAGGCTTGGACCGTAACAAGGTGGGAAGCACTTGCTATGTTTGCTCTGTCTCTTTGCCGTATCTCCGTACCATTTTTGACCTCCCGAATGCTCGTACTTTGGGTTCCCTGCCTCCATAATGGAATCAAACCAGGGGGAAAATCTCACCCAAACAAAATGGATTTGGAAAAGGGGAAAAAGCAAGATAAACTTATACTATGCATAGGAAAAATGAGTCTGCATACATCTACCAAATAGCTGGATGCCTTTGTTCTTGCCTTTGCAATGGAGATCACAGCAGCTTTTCAGCTGGGAAATGGATTTCCACAGGCGGCTTATTCATCCCTGTGGCTTGAGTTTTTCCAAGATCACTGGAAACTTCCCCAAATGGAAATAAGGCGAAATCCCATTGTACTGTGACCTTGGACAAGTCACTTGTGACCAGACCTGGTGGGGAAAATGAATTTCCTTCCAGGGGAAATTTCAACAGTTTGAAATGGACCAGAAATTAAGAAATATTTTGATGTGGAAACCCTACTGGAACCCTGTTTCATTCTGACTTGGCAATCTTCAAGTTTCTCTATTGTAGGGATTGTCATGTGTGCAATACAGAATTATATTGCAATTAACTGACTAATGTGCATTGTTGCCCTCTAGTGAATGGAATTGGAGCTGATCAACTGTGTGTCATACACTCTACTCTGCTCATGTAGATTCTCCTTCGTTCAAGAGATAAGATGAGCTCTATCCCTGCTGCTGCTGTGAACTTTTAAATAGCCATGGTCTGCAGTGGAGAGATGATCATAATGTTTATAGCAGGCCACAGATTTGTTACAATATAATAATTCTGCAGCTGTATCAATTGAATTCTGTACCTTTTCTAGAGTTCTGTAAATTATCTTGCCATTGATCCAATACCATAAGGCTTTATTCTTTAACAGTTTATTTCCTTCTGTTTGTATATGGTTTTCTTTCTTGCATGCATCGTAAGAGAGAGAAATCAGGCATCTATTTCTCCCGTTTGCTCTTCTCTAAAAGAACCCTTAATCCACTCATCAGTATTAGAAAATTCAAAAGATTAAAAAGGTGCCAGTGACATTCATCTGGCCCCAGTGCATTGAGCAGGTAGAGAAAGGTCCTGAGAGGCAATTGACTAGATTGATGGGCAGTAATGTGCTTAATAGTAATTTTTGTCCTGTGTTTTTAATAAAGTGATTGATGATGAATGTGGGCCGGAGTCCCCGTGTAGAGACCAAGAGATGCAGTTAAACACGGAGGCTTCTTAACTTAATGAGGCCATGCAATAAAAATGAGGCATAATGAGCAAAATATAATAGTATCATTATAGTTATGACTTCACTGCGTTGGTGGAAGGCTGAGCAGGCAGCAAGTGAGCATGCTGGGGAAAGAGCTCACCAGGAGGAGTGACATTGGTGCCCAAGGGGGATTTCTTTTAGGACACAGCTGGGAAGATTCCCTGGCGAAGCAAATCTGCAAGTACACTTTACCACTGAACGGCCCGGGAAAGGTGGCCCAGCAGGTAAGGCACTTGTCTGATGCTCTGGAGGCCTGGGCTGAATTCCCTGCTTTGCCTCAGATTTCCTGTATAACCTTAGCCCAGGGATGGACAAACTTTTTGGCCCGAGGGGCACATCTGGGAATAGAAATTGTATGGTGGGCCATGAATGCTAATAAAATTGGGGTTGGGGTTTAGAAGGGGGTGAGGGCTCTGGTTGGGGGTGCGGGCTCTGGGATGGGGCCAGAAATGAGGAGTTCAGGGTTCGGGAGGGGGCTCTGGGTGGGGGCAGGGGAGTAGGGTGTGGGAAGGGGTGCAGGCTCCAGCTGGGGGGTGCGGGCTCTGGGGTGGGGCTGGGGATGAGGGGTTTGGGGTTCAGGAGCGTGCTCTGGGCTGGGATCAAGGGGTTTGGAAGCTGGGAGGGGGATCAGGGGATTGGGGCATGGGGAGAGGCTCAGGGGTTCAGGCATGTACCTCAAGTGGCTCCTGGAAGCAGCAGCATGTTCCTCCTCCAACTCCTACACGGAGGCATGGCCAGGTGGCTCTGTACGCTGCCCCGTCCACAGGCACCGCCCCTGCAGCTCCCGTTGGAGCGGGACCATTGGAGCGCATAGGAGCCGGAGGAGGGCCATGTCACGACTTCTGGGAGCCACGTGGAGCGGCCCCCAACCCTGCTCCCCTGCTGGAGTGCCAGAGTGGGGCCATGCCGTGGCTCCCGGGAGCCGCATGGAGCAGCCCCCGACCATGCAGCCTGGCTGGAGCGCCGGAGCGGGGCATGTCCCAGATGCCGCTCCCCAGTGGGAGCTCGAGGGCTGGCTTAAAATGGCTGGTGGGGCAGATCCAGCCCGCGGGACGTAGTTTGCCCACCCCTGCCTTAGCCTCTTCGTGTTTCACTTCCCCGTCTGTACAATGGGTCCTTCCTCAGAGGTGCATGAGGAGGCATGTATTAAAGATTGTGAGGTGCTCAGATTTTGCAGTGAAGAGGGACCTTATCAGTACCTAAGAGAGATGGTATGCAGGGGAGATGTGTAAGGAGAATACATCTGCAGGGTGTATAAGGGGTCTCCCAAACATTCCTTTTCTTGGAGTAGGTCAGTGGTGGGATAGGAGACAAGTGGTGGTGGGTCACAATGGCTAAGAGATCCTCAGACTTAAGAACTTGTCAGGGGCTGAGGTGGATTAGTAGTTGCAGAACCGTTCTGTACCAGTATCTCTTAAATAGATTTAGTTAAACTTCGGTGGCTCCTAATCTAATAATGAAGGGAAGCAAAACAAGCACTCTGAGCGAGGCACGCCCCTCGCAGGAAGCACTCATTGAAAACAGATATTCACTTAAAATGAAAACAAATACAATAAATGATGGGTAGAGAATTTCACACACCCGGCAGTAGACACTGTGCCTCTCAGATGAGCTCCGCAGATGCGCAGGCCCAGCCATTCAAGTGCTCTGCGCCCATGGTTCTGGTCAGGTTGTCGATCCAGCCCAGCATTCAGCAGACGGAGCCCTTCGGAGGAGCTGGCCTCTTGCTTTTGGACCTAACTGGGAAGTGCCCGATTGTGGCTGCTGAGCTCTCGCAGAGATTTGGTCACAGATCTCTTGATCCGAGAGGGAGGCAAGTCTTCTCTCCAATGTAGAGGTGGGGAAGCTGAGGCAAGGGTGCCTCGAGGACTGGCGGGGAGTAGGTCGCAAAGCTGAGAAGAGAACCCTGGGGTCCTGACAAGAGCTGTCAGGCTGACAGAGAGCTAGAGCTCAGACCCCAGACCATGAATCTGGGTGCTGGTGACTTGAGCCTAGGCCTGCATGCTGTGGAGCCTCCTCCAACCTGAGTTGACACTGTTCCCTTGCACTGCTTCCATCCTCTCTTCTCCGGGCCGTGGGGTCCCTTGCCTGTCTGCAGAGATTAGGAGTGTGCGTGGGGGTGGGAGGGTGTGTGTCAAGTTGCCTGTTCCATTTCAGCGCTTTATGGGACCAGGTGCGTCTCCCCACACCGCTTGTGGTTTGGAGGGAGAAGCGGGGCATCGCTTGGTAGCTGCCCGCCCCATAGGCTCTCAGGAGGGTCCTAGCTCTAATGCATACTATTGTCTCCTTCCTAGATCCTGCTGTGCTGTGGGTCTGTATTAGGGTCGGGTGATTCCTTATTCCCCTCAGACACCCCCTTCTGGATTGAGGGGGGCAGTAACCCTTTCCAGCCACTGAGGACGAAGAGGAGGGTGCAGGGGGCCCGAACAACAGTGGATGGGGGGGACATTGTGAAGATCTTACAAACGTGATGGGGAGGAAGGCTGTTGGGAGACAAGGGCATCTCTTGAAGTCCAGACCCCAAACCTGCAGAAGCTGGCTAAATTAACCTCACTGGTTCAGAGGATCCCAACCCCATAAGGCTATTGCTGTGACCTCCGCCCCATCTCTCACCATTCACCCACCCCCAAAAGCAGCTTATGTGGCCTATGCAGAGTCATCCTGTACCCATCCCGACTATGTCAAGCTGTACTTCCCTGGGAGCTGTCAGTGCCAGGCTGTCAGATCCCCTCTCCCAGCAGCATCCTGCAGGAGATAACAGCCCCTTCAAGGCGGTTTGTAGCAGAAGCTCACTGCTGTGCGATCGGCATCCAATAAAGGTTACGCTGTCGATGCACTCAAACAAAAGCCCTTGGTACCGTCATCCTCGACTGGAAGCAATCTGATCCTAATCCCATTATGTAGAGCTCCCGTTTGTTTCTTCCTATGGGGGCATTTGTATACATTTGCATTTTACTGTCTGATCATATGCATAGAATTCAAATTGAAATTGGGGGCTTGAGTAGATTTGAATTTTTACGAGGTATGCCTTTTATTTATTTATTTCAAGCCTTTCCTGGCTGGCCCTGGAAAGGAGCACATGTATCTCACTGGTGAATGTGGGTTATTGGTCACCCAGGTGTCTGATACACTGTGGATTCGAGTCTGTTAGAGCCCCAGTTTGGGAGCCTGGGCTCTTTAGATCAGACTATAGCAGCTCATGCTATTAGGAGGTTACTGGTTCAATCCCCAGTATGTAGACCAAGATGGCGGCCCTCGTATGCTTTCTCCCTCTGCTGCGCATTGGAAACTTCAATGTGAGAGGAGCATGCTGGGGTCAGGTTGGGCTGTGGACAGATCTGGGAAGTTCCCTTCCTTCCCACTCCCTTGATAGAAGAAAAATTGTTTCACAAAGAATATTGAGATGAGCCTGGGCTGCAAAAGAAAACTAGATCCAAGTTTGGGCCTACAGATTCAGGTTTTCAATCTAGCCCATGATAGCGATGGAGTTGGCAGTGAAATTCTGACCCGGATCCATGTTTGGATTCTGAAAAACATGTTACTTGGTGCAAGGAAATGTTCAGACATGCTTAATTCACTATGCAAGGGATAATGTCAATTTAGCTGAAGTCAATTTATTACTGGCTTGAGCCACTTGAGTCTGAAATAACATTGTCCACTCATGAAATAGTCAAACCAGCTTCAGTTCAAATCTTTTGTTACTTTGGTGCAAGCTGATGTCCATATGGTATCTGCTCAGCCTCTATTACCTTGTTCCTCTTTCTACAGATGTATTATATGCCATGGCCAAGCTGGGGCCACGTGGCCATTATTTCCAATGGCTACCTTCCAATGATCCACTGGGAGGTCTTGAACCTAGGCCTTGATATTGCATACACCTTGGCTTCCATTTGCTTCAGTGGGAGTTCTGTGAGTGATTCCATGGCAGGGTAGGGCTCTGTATTTATGCCATTGTGGTACATCTCCTATTAACAGCTCAAGATAGGCATCTTGTTTTTCCCTCTACTGTTGGCCTTGAAAGAAGTTAAACTTCCATAGCCGATGTCCTGAAAATTGTATGTATTTAAACCTTGGGTTGAGAAGAGTGGCTGGAGACCAGGTCCTGTTGAGTGCTGGTTCCTGGAAGTCATCTCTTTTGTTATTGAGAGAGAGAATAATGCATCAAATCTCAGCTGCCTAATGCAGGAATCTGTGTGCACGCATGCGCCAAAGCATTGCACGCACTCGAGACGTGGCTAGCTTCCAGTCTTTCCATGCCAGTTTCCCCTGCCCTCCCCACTTTTGCTGTGTCTGAGTTTGTCACTGGTATAGTTGAAGAACAGCACAGAAATGAGGGCTTCCAAAGTGGCAGCAGGAGGTGGGGCAGACCTCATTGCCCCAGGAGAATGAGTTGCCATCGAATCAGTCCTGAATGCAGTTATTAGTTTTTTAAGAGTGTTGTAAGTTGATAAGGGAGCTGTTTTGCGTTAACAGCTAATGTAATGTTGCTCGGGCTTATTATATGCACTAGTTTATATTTCAGTGTAGTTAAAGGTGACGTAACTTTAATATTAAATTTAAAAACTGATTACTTGTTTTTTATCTATATGAAACCAAATTAATCTTGGCCTTTCTTGATCCCGTCTGTGTCTTTTTTCCTCTCCTTGTCAGAGACGCATGTGGTCTGTATTGCACTAACAATGAAAGGAGAAGGAAAAATGTTTGCATGGTGATAAATAACTGTTGCAGACGCTGCTTTTATTCCAAAGAAATTTCTACTCTGCAGGCTTAACAATGGCATCAGTGGGAGTTTGTTACTTTGTGTGAGATTCTCTGCCTCTGCTCCCAGAGCTGGGCTTTGTTGAATAATGTCCTCCTTTATCCTACCCAGAGAAATCGCGTTTTCTACTTCTGCTTTTCCCTCCGCTGTTAGTGTCAGAAGCTTTTCATAACACTCACCAGCCTCACGACACCCAACATGCTCTTGCATTAACAACCGCTTGCAGTACAAAATAGTTAGGTTGCACATGCTCGCTGCACATTTTGCACCACTCATCAACCTACATGTTCTTACGTTCTTTTCCGGGAAGGATGATTTCATGGTTAAGGCACTGGACTAGGCACTGGAAGATCTGAGGTCTAGCCACAGCGCTGTCCCTGATCTCTTGCACAACCTTGGTCAAGGCAGTTAGACTTGAGTTTTCAAAAGTGGCTAGAGATTTGGGGGGACTCAAATTTTGGGTGTCCACTTCAAGGCATCTTAAATAAACCAAATTTTCAGAGGGTGGCTGCTTAGCACTCTTGGTAATCAGGCCCCTTTATGGTGACTCAAGCGGGGCACTCGAAATCTGACCTGACACCGTAATCTCTAGGCCTTGCTGTTTTATCTGTACTATGAGGAGGATACTTTTCTCCCACCTCTAGTCTATCCTGTTGATGCCGATTGTTAATAGGGAGCACAGGCTGTCACTCGGTGTTTGCACCCAGCAGAATGGGTTCCCAGTCACAAATGGGTACTCAAGATAAAGAACGACCATCACAGGTGTGTGTGGGGGGGGGGGGGGGGGAGAGGGGACACCTGGCAGTCAATGCTGTGTTGTCATTGAGCTCTACATAGTTGTAATGAGATTTCTGCGCGCCACACAACCAGCATGTTGTCTGCACCTGACCAGCATGGCAAAGCTGCTGAGCATCACTGCGCCGTGCTCTTGAACAGCAAGCAAATGTCCGGGGGCTTACGCAGGTGAGTGGCTTCAGCTCAGCAACCCTCCTGGCTCATGCAGCTGCAGAGTGAGGCTTACTTACTGTAATTATGTCCGGACTGGGGAGGTGAACACAACAACCATCACTTCAGGGGCAGCGTGGGGATAGCTGTGCTTGTTTCTGCAGCAGCAGAGCTCTGTAAATGCTTCTGTGCCTGCATTCCTTTGTGGCTCAAACTGTTAATCTTTGCTGCACTCTACAGGGGTGTTGCTTGAGGTGAGGCTAAATTGCCTTTGCAGCGTGGTAAAGGGAGGTGTTCTCCTAAGCCAACACATGGGATGTTTCTCTTTTAGTATCAAAGAAAAACTTGAGAGCCCAGTAGATGGCAAAACCACACCCAGCATAGCTTGAAATGCAAACACTGGTCTTTAAGTGACTTCCTTCCTTTTATTCAGTTTTAAGAAGCTCAGTGAGCAGTGGCATGGCTTTAGCTGTTATTGGTCTAATACAGGGGCTGGCAAACCTTTTGGCCTGAGGGCCACATCAGGTTTCTGAAATTGTAAGGAGGGCTGGTTAGGGGAGGCTGTGCCTCCTCAAACAGCCAGGTGTGGCCCGGCCCCCGCCCCCTATCTGACCCCCCTGCTTCTCACCCCCTGACTGCTCCCCCAGGACTCCTGCCCCATCCATACCACCCCCCGCTCCCTGGCCCCTGACTGCCCCCGACTCACTGCCCCTGACTGCCCCCCCCCCCCCCCCCCCCCGCTGCCCCATCTCTTCCCTGTGCAGTGTTTGATGTTGGGAATGCAAATAGTCAAGCGTTCTGTGCTCACCCTCAAAAACCAAATGAAGACAGGCCTCTTTAGACACTGATGAGAGTGCAGGGCCATTAAAAAGTCACAAGTCTTGACACTGTGCAAGTGAACATCGAGCAGCAGCTGCATAAGCCCCATTTGTTTTACATTTTAGAGCTTAATGAGACAGAAATCACACGGCAATTGTCATATGTGAAAGCCGAGATGGCTAGTTTGCATCTAACTGAAGCATGAGCTATACACGGCACTGACACTAACTATCTGCAGAAGTTGAGACTGTGGTGCGACACCTACTCCCGACTTTGCTGCTGTATTGGGTAATTCTCGTACATCTGCAAACCACTGGGTCTAGTTGGGTACAAGTCAGTATCTATCTTAGGATCTGAAAAGGCCCCTATTGCCATAGTATCTGAGCATCTTGGTCTGTAATGTATTTATCCTCAACTCCCATGGAGGATAGGGCACTGCTATTATTTCCTTTTACAAATGGGGGAAACTGAGGCACAGAGACTGAGATTTGCCCATGCTCAAACAGGGACAGTCTCTACGCAAAAGAATAAATGGACACAAATCCGACGTCAAGAATTATAACATTCAAAAACCAGTCGGAGAGCACTTCAGCCTCCCCGGACACTCAGTTACAGACCTAAAAGTTGCAATTCTTCAACAAAAACTTCAAAAACAGACTTCGACGAGAAACTGCAGAACTGGAATTAATTTGCAAACTGGATACCATTAAATTAGGCTTGAATAAAGACTGGGAGTGGATGGGTCATTACACAAACTAAAACTATTTCCCCATGATAATTTTCCCCCCTACTGTTACTCACACCTTCTTGTCAACTGTTTGAAATGGGCCATCTTGATTATCACTACAAAAGTTTTTTTTCTTCCTCTTGCTGATAATAGCCCAACTTAATTGATTTGCTTCGTTACAGCTGGTATGGCAACCCCATCTTTTCATGTTCTCTGTGTGTGTGTATATATATATATCTTCCTACTGTATTTTCCACTCCATGCATCTGATGATGTGGGTTTTAGCCCACAAAAGCTTATGCCCAAATAAATTTTAGTCTCTAAAGTGTCACAAGTACTCCTCGTTCTTTGTGTCAGAGTAGGGACTTCAGCACAGCTCTCTACGTAGCACCCAATGCATTGGACCAGTCGGGATATAACAAGCTGTCTCTCCAGCGCACAGAACTTCTGTAAGCACCGTTCTCTGTTGAGTTCTGTGAATACCTCCCTTAGCAGTTTGTATTCTGGATTATATAAAAATACTCTTCCGAGAAGTCTGAAGTACTCATCTACTACAGCCCTATGCAGTCCAGAATACAACAAAGGTAATAGCAGTCCTTCTTTTTAAAACAAAAACAAACAAAAAGTGATTACTTTTAGCTGTAGTGGTACCTCTTCCCAGACTAGAAATCTTCACACAATAATCCTGTTTAACAAACAACTTGTTAACATCCCAGAATTTATCTTATAGAAAAAGTAAAGTAGCAGAAAGGATACCTATGTATTTTATACTGAGACATGGCAATCTTCCAATGGAAACAATCATAACTTTAAATATCTTCCTTTTTTCTTATTCATTATTTTAGTTCAAATCTTTACCAACTTCAAAATTATTTAAATAAAAGAGAGAGATGATCAAAGCACAGTATCTTGGGTAACTTGCCTCACCTTTGTGTCAGTTTTTGCCTTCAGCTAGCTAGCTAATATTTAGCACAAGTGGACAACTATAGTACAATGCGTTGTAGGTATCTGTAACCCACATCCAGTCAGTGTGGTGCTCTGTCCCACTATATAGGTGGCTGGGTCAGTTACAGGTTGATGAGTTGATGGCTCAGGCAGTAGCAGCTTGTGCACTAAGATTGAGGTCCCATGTTTGATTCCTGCTGTTAATGACCCACTGAGAGGGGTTGTGTTACGTGTTCACAGTTTCCTTTTCTAATATGGGCATGTCTCTTCCTAGCTGAGACCATAGATGGAGAGGGTTTCCCATTTGATTGCATCCTGCAAAGCAAGCTGGGAAGAGACTTAAGGTGTCATCTCATTAATGGGTAGCAGTGTAGATGAGGAATGGTGGAAATAAATAAAAGAATAACAGGGATCTAGCTAGATGGCCTAAGAATCTTTATTTATAATCATCCTGGGAGGATGTGAGTGGGGTCACCTTGACTGGACAGCTGGGAACGATGTAGGTGAGTCACATTTTACCGATAGCCAAAGGGCTTGAGGACTTGCTACAAGAAGGAAAACTCATAAAGTTAACTAAGCCCGGAGTGTGAAATAAAGTAAACATGACTGCATGTGAGCAAAGACATAGCACTCAATGCTGGAGTAAGTCAAATGAGTGCCCTTTTTTGTCATCACTGGGAACTGAACCAGGGACCTCCCAGAGCTAAAAGCATGTGTTGCTACCACTTGAGCTAAAAGCCAAACTATCAGCTTGCAGTTATAGTAGTCTCATCCTCCACCCAGGGAGGGGAACCATGTACTCATTGAGTGGGGTATCCTAAGCCTGAACAGTGATGTTCTCCAGTGTACCCCCAGTAGAGTGTCTAAAACACCCTGCGTCACATGACAAAATTCCCAGATCCTGGGCTACTACCATAAAAACATGTACATTGTAGCCTTGTTTCCCAAGATAATTCCCATCGCTGCACTCCTTTAAAACGAATGCTCAAAGCACTGGGAAACCCACTGCACGGAAGGGGGCGGGGTAAGCTGAGCTAGTATGTCTTTTCCTTACCTACCGCAGAGATCTAGTTTTGCTCCTAATCAGGGTTCCTGAACAGGCTGCCGTGAGGGGGTGTCCTGGTGCTATAAACCTGCAGTGGGGAAACAAGTGCTACTCACCCTAATGTGGAAATTCATGACTTCTGTGTGTTCTCATTCTCTAGGGAAACCACAGCAGTAAGGTCACCATATTTGCTCCTGTACAGATGGGTCTCTTCTCATCCTTGCAACTGTACTTCTCTTTTTTTTTCTCTGTAGGTAAGGGGGAGAGACTAATGACTTAATTAAGGGAATAGGAGAAAATCCTCCTTTGTCCTCATTGGTATTTAAAGGGTATTGCTGATTTGTAGCTTTCCTAAACAGATGTGCTGGTCTAGAGCCTAGTTTAGCCTAATGGAATCTCATCATTACATATGCGTCATATGGGGGAACCTATATTTGGGTCTTGGTGAATCTTTATTTCTATGGATCAGTTTCCCTATTCTTTGTAAAACAGAAACCTTTTAATATGCAACAGTCCTGTCTGTTACAGCTACTCCATTAACACCTTTCCTTTCTTCTAGCTGTATGTTTAACCATTCTTGCTAGCTGTGATAATCCAGCAGAGACATCGGCATTGTTCGCAGTGTGATATTGATGGAGCTGGCCTCCCTTTAATTTTCCATACGACAGTGGACCTTATGCAAGGATGTAATACAAATTGCAGCATTTATGCACAATAGTTCAGGCTATTCCCTAGCTGGATCAGTGGCTCCTTTTTAGGTCTGCAATTGCATAATCTTTCAGAAGTGGACAAAAAGGATTTGAGTGTAACTGGTGGTGGTAATTGTGTTCTCCCAGGCTGCCTCCAAAGACAGGTGTGTTCCTGTCAGCAACGGACAAACTAGCTTGAACAGAATAAAGAGGAGCCCAAATTCAAACCACTGTTTCTTAGGAGGTGACTCTCTCCTCTATATGTAATCCTTCCCACCAGAGGTTCTCAGCTGGGTTTCAACCTAATACTGTCCGACCCAAAACACCTAGAGAAGCAGTTCCACCAACTGCCAGCAGTAGTAGGCTTTCTTCCATACGGATTAGCCCTCAGAGGGGACACGAGGCACACATTTCACAAGTATGTTACACTTACGTGCATTTTAACCCTGGGGTGGTTATTAGCCCTGTCTTACGGGGGGGAGGGGAGATGGGGGGGAAGCAGAAACAGATTCATTGGCTCACCCACAACCAAACAGGCTCAGTGCAGAACTGGGAGCCTTGACTTGTAGTCCTTACTTTACCCACTAGACCACACTTCCCCCTCAAAACAATATGCATGATTCAGAGTGGCTCTACAAGGGCATGTGGGGCGATGATCCCCTCTCCTTCTGCCCCATGCTACATATCAGGGAACTCCTTGCTCCACCCTTTCTTTTTCCAAGACCAAGATAAGTGTAAGGTGCCTACAGCTCATTTTTACAGGGGGAAAGTGGGGTGCAGGGGCGAAGGGAGCCTGGGTGCACAATGCACAACACACAATGGATGCACCCAAGATGATGGCTTGCTGAAGAGGAGTGCCTGGCTTGTCAAGGTCCCTGGGGACCAGGAGCCTGTGATGATCTGCAGAGCATCTGATGCGAGACAGATCTTTTCATCTGCATCCTAGATCCTCAGTCTCGCTCGCTCACTCACTTTTCATTTTGCATGATTAAATATTAAAGCTTGAACACTTTCATTTGTCTGTTCTGTATTATCAGTCAAATTATCCTTCTGCAATCCTGTCAAATTGTGCCACTTGCTTCCCATGACACGGCAGCCTTCGGCCTATGCCCCCAACACAGCCCCATGTGAGTCCCATACTGTGCATCCTGCCCATGGTCCCACCTGGCTCTGCCACCAGCACAAGAGGGACTTGGCAAGTAATAAATGCTTTAATTTCCATCCCCTGCATCCTGCTCAGTGATCATATACCCTGCAGGCAACAGAATCTCTGGATCTTCATGAACAGGGGAAGGGGTTGCAGGCAGGTAGGAGATGGCTCCTTTCCCCAGTTGCATCTCATGGCTAATCCGAAGGGGGTATGGTGGGAATTGGATTGGCACCACATGTGCCTGCCAAGTGTAAGATCAGCCCTATTATTTGCAGTGCTGTCTTCATACACTGTTCCTTGTTGGCTTAAAGAAATTGCATGACCAGGTGCTGGCCTCAGCTATACAGTTTGCTGGCTTTGATCCCACAATCCTGACCTGGCCCAAATTATCTGTGACCTCCTGTGCTGACTGGGTTAGAGCAGTCACACGTCAGCTTGCAAGTCACATGGAACGTGCTGCATCGTGCAGCCAGAGATTGATAAAGTAAGCAGGAAAGGATGATCTGGTTCAGTCTGTTGCAGGACCCTGCCAGACTTGGAATAGCCTCCTATTTTCAAAGCAAAACACCTAAGGTGTGCCACATGGAATGTGCCTGGAGATTGAGGGTAGAATTTTCAGAAGCATTCCAGTCCTATTTTCAGAATGTCTTGGGACTTACTGGCTTTTGAAAATATTATCCTGAATCTTTCATTAGGCTTAATTTGACATTTGAGATCCCACTGGGGACAGCAGAACTTACTCCTTAGGTGTGTTTCGCTGGTGGGGCTGTGTGCAGAGTGTTCTCAAGCTAAAGGAGAGGGGGCACTCTATTAAAATATACCTTCCCCATGCATGTCCTGACCCAACATAATCTCAGTTTAGCCTTCAGGTCATGCTCCAATGGCATTATATTCCCCAAGCCCTCTTCCAAAGGTGATGGGATGGAATGATGATTACTATGATGATCATTGGGTCAGCTGAATTTTTTGCTGTAATCAACTTGCTACAATGTATTAGTGGGCTGTCCTCCACCAGAGGAAATTGGCATTGATTAGCTGTGTGTCATATGCTCTATGCTGTTAGTAGCTAATGGTGATTCTCATGCAGGGGGGACTTGTGCTTATGGAACGGCAGGATCTGAAATCTGTCACTATGAATTTCTGAATAGCCATGGTGTGCTGCATAGCAATTTTTGGGGAAATCAGTAGATGTGATATATCTTGATTTTTAGTAAGGCTTTTGACAGTCTCACATGACATTCTCATAAGCAGACTAGGGAAATGTGGTCTGGGTGAAATTACTAGAAGGTGGATGCACAGCTGGTTGAAAGACTGCTTAAAGAGTAGTAATCAATGGTTCGCTGTCAAACTGGGAGGGTGTATACAGTGGGGTCCCTCAGGGCTCAATTTTGGGTCCAGTACTATTCAATATTTTCATTAATTACTTGGATAATGGAGTGGAGAGTATGCTTATAAAATTTGTGGATGGCACCAAGCTGTGAGCGGTGGTAAGCACTTTGGAGAACAGGATTAGAATTCAAAATTGACAAATTAGAGAACTGGCCTGAAATCAACAAGATGAAATTCAATAAAGACATGCAAAGTATTATACTTAGGAAGGAAAAATCAAATGCACAACTACAAAATGGGTACTAGCTCACTATGTGTGGTAGTACTACTGAAAAGGATCTGGGAATTATATTGGATCACAAATTGAATGTGAGTCCACAATGTGATGCAGTTGTGAAAAAAGCTAATATTCTGGAGTGCATTAACAGGTGTGTTGCATGTAAGACATAAGAGGTAATTGTCATCCTCTGCTCGGCACTGGTGAGGCTGCAGCTAGAGTACTGTGTTCAGTTCTGGACGCCACACTTTAGGAAAGATGTGAATAAATTGGAGAGAGTCCAGAGGAGAGCAAGAAAAATGATAGGTTAGCAAACCTGTCCTATGAGTAAAGGTTAAAAAATCTGGCATGTTGAGTCTGGAGAGAAGAAGACTGAGAGGGGACCTGATAGTAGTCTTGAAATGTGTTAAGGGCTTTTAGAAAGAGGATTTGATCAATTGCTCTTCAAGGCCACTGAAGCTAGAACAAGAAACAATGGGTTTAATCTGTAGCAAGGGAGATTTAAGTTAGTAGGAAAAACTTTCTCACTGTAAGGGTAGTTAAGCTCTGGAATAGGCGTCCAAGGGAGGTTGTGGAATCCTCATCATTGGAGGATTTTAAGAACAGGTTGGACAAAAACCTGTCAGGGATGCTCTAGGTTTACTTGGTCCTGCCTCAGTGCAGAGGGCTGGACTTGATGACCTCTCGAGGTCTCTTCCAGCCTCACATTTCTATGATTTCTGTGCAGTCCTTACATGATCAGTGGATTGTGGGAACGTACCCAAATTGTATCATACATGCTTGGCACATTGAATAAAATACAGATATAGAGAGACTGTTTCTGGTCACCATTTAGATTTATTATCCCTTGGGTTCAGTATTGACCAGTCCTTCACGTCAGTCAATATTCCCTTCTCTGCTCAATAAATCATGCTGATCACCTCAATACAAGTCAGTAGCTCTTTAGAAGCACAGAGTCTGACTGTGACATCTTGGTTCGAGCTCCATCGCTTTTTTTAGTTAGAAATGCCTGTTTCCTGTGGTTTATCTGTGACTGTTAATGGGCCCCTTCCAAGGAAAGCCTGGGGGATTTCATGCCTTATCTGAAACCCAATCACTCCATCCAAAGGGGGAACTGGAGTCTGTTTGCTAAGTGAAAAGCCACACATAGCTGGCACTAGACCCATCTATGGTGCCTCACGCTGATGCCATGTGAGAACTCTTCTTTGCATACAACGCCCAGTGCCACCCCCTGCAGCGGTACACCATCTGTGTCACCTCCCTCTCCTACAATCTCACGCTGTAGCCATATAGAAACACTCACTATGGTACAGCAGCTGTAATGTCCCCCTAGAGCCACTGCTATCTGAGGTACATCCCAACCCAAGAGCCGCTGCCTGCAGTACAAACCACGCAGCTGGCAGACGGCAAGCTCTTTGGGATGGGAGTGTTGTGTGTGTGTGTGTTCTGCAATGTGCCCTGTGAAATCTGCACCTAACCAAACAGGCTAAGGACTCCAGAGGGTGGGAGTATGAGATCTGTGAGGCATCCTCCTAAGTTCCCCCTTCTGTGATCTTGCCTTCCCCTGCCCACAGCCTCTGGGGCACTATTGCTATCTTCCCCTCCCCATTCATAGTGCTGTACTAAGACTTCTTCATTGTTCCATCTGCCATCCAGTGCTGGTGAAGGGCTCCTGGTATCCTGAGCCTGGCTGCCACTCCACACTTCGCCCGTGGCCTCAGAAGCAGTGCAACAAAAATGACTACATGACCCCAGGAGAGGGGACTGAAGCCTAAGCCCACTCGAGATCTGCCGCCCTGGGGTTCCAAAGCTGAAGACCAAGGGCTTCAGCCCCAGACAGGGGGCCTATAACCTGAGCCCCACTGCCCAGGGCTAAAGCTCTGAGGCTTGGGCTTTGGCCCTGGGTGGTGGGGGCTCAGGCTTCGACCCTGGACCCCAGCAAGTCTAAGCCAGTCCTGGCGACCCCATTAAAATGGGGTTGCAACCCATTTTGAGGTCCCTACTCACAGTTTGAGAACCGCTGCTCTAGGCTAATGAGCTCACTCCTGCAATAGATTTTGTTCTCCCAAGCGAAGCACATTTTGGTCTGGTTGTACCTGGGTGGGAACTCAGTAGCTGGCATATTTCCCTCTGAATCAACACTGAACCACTTAGGGAGCTCTGCCCTAGGTGAAATTAGGGTGACCAGATGTCCCGATTTTATAGGGACAGTCCCGATTTTTGGGTCTTTTTCTTATATAGGCTCCTATTACCCCCCACCCCCGTCCCGATTTTTCACATTTGCTCTCTGGTCACCCTAGGTGAAATTGAAATTGAATGGCACTATCTGGTAGAGCAAAGGCGTTAATCAAATTTCACCTGGACCTACTATTTTCCTCCTTATCCTGTCATTGTTAACTCTGTGCTGTGAAACACCTGTCGCATTCTACCCACCCTTCTGCATTGGGTGGAGTGAACATTGTGCTCTCCTTTCCTATTGTGAGGCTTAGTCACTGTAGTTTATATCTGCAGTGCACTTTGAGTTGCTTAGGTGAAGGTTGGAGCTGCTCTAGAAATGCGCATTATTTACTATAGCAGACCTTGACCTGCAGCCTTGAAGAAACAATCATTCAGTCATAGTGAGTAAATACACCTTCATGTGAGATGTATTTATATACTGCATTGAACTGTCAGTCACGCATGGTCATCACTTGTGTGAGTCCTGTGGTTATGTGACTTCTCTGAGCATGGAACATAGAAAATGCTTGCCCACTTCGGCCCAGAGGTCCCTCTGTGCTTGTGGCCTGTCTCTGACAGTGGCTGGTACCAGGTGCTTTAGAGCAGGGGTTCTCAAACTGGGGGTCGGGACCCCTCAGGGGGTCATGAGGTTATTACATGCGGGGGTCAGCCTCCACCCCAAACCCTGCTTTGCCTCCCACATTTATAATGGTGTTCAATATATAAAAAAGTGTTTTTAATTTATGTGTGGGGGAGGGGTTGCACTCAGGGGCTTGCTTTGTGAAAGGGGTCACCAGTACAAAACTTTGAGAACCACTGCTTTAGAGGAACCCCAAAGTGGACAATTAGGAAATAACTCACCAATAGGAAAAGCTTCCAGACCATGTCTGGAAGAGGCTTATGCCCAGAAGCCTGGGGCTTGCATCCACGCCAATGCTAGTGCTGAAATATTTGGACTGTGTGAGTCCTCGCAAGACCTCCGGCTCGTCTTGGACAAATCAAAGCAGTTTAGAATTTAGATCAGGCAACGAGCTGTTGGGTTTTCCTTCCTGGTGACATGCAGAAGCCTTTTGGTGTTTCACCTAGCATTAAAGTTTGAAAAATACCCACAAGTAAGGGTGGGATTTGCAGAATCGCTCAGAACTGGCTTAACTCTGCTCCCTTTGACGTCGATTTGACATTAGTAGTCAGAGTTAGCCCAACACCGGGCCCTTTGGAAAATCCCGTCCGGAAAGGGGGAAAAGAGGGTAGCTCTGACTGAGCAGAGAGCTTGGCAATTGCTGTATTGCTTTAATACTCAGTGGACTGGAAGGAGTGTGTGATGTGTTGCTGCTGGAGGAGCCGAGGGCAGAGAGTGCTGGCCATCTTTCAATCTCCTGGCCTTGGCTATGTGCAATAAATCAGCCCGTTGACAGTATGTTTTGGGTTTAAAGGGAGGGGTATTTTTGCTTTGTGTTTCTTTCATCAGTATATAGGTTCAGATGGGAAACCATTCCATCTGAAGCATCCTCTCAAAAAAATGTTGCACAGCTCAACAGATTTCCCTGATAAATTCACATAACACTCTCTCGACAGCTTTTCTCTTTTCATCTGACAAATGAGGCTTCTTTTATGTTAAGGCATTTCTTATTGATTTATTTGCTTTCACGATTACTGTGTTCCAGGAGGTGGAGAACTCAGACTGCAAGGGCATCTTGTTTGTGGTTGATTTTTATGTTTGTAACTTTTGTCCTTTTTTCCCCATCACTGTCTCTTATTTAGTGACTGATATTTGTGAGAGGTCCTGGATGGACTAACATCTTCCTGTGCATGCACCGAACAGTCACAGGCTGGGCAGTGGCAGTGCAAAGATCTCCCTCCTCCACCCTGCTCCCGCTCCATCCTGTCTTCCTTCTAGCCAAGGGAGGATAATTCCATCTCTGTTCAATCTGGGCTTCTTTGCTGAGCCGGGGCTAGTTTTGATGGAGAGAATGTTGTATGATTGCAGACTTGTGGTAGAAGGCCAAATCTGTAGGATTTGTCTTACAGCATTCCTTAGCTGTCAATTCTTTGCACCGAACCTCTGGACTCCTGATTCTGTGTTTAGTGGTGGTAGGGCGTATCTATATACTCATCTGCTCTCACTTCATCAGGCCTGATAAAGCATCAGAAGCCAACCCCCGACCTCATATCTATAGTTGTCCACCTGAATTCCATTTCCAAAGCACCCTGTGGCTCAACAGTACTCTAGGAGTGCGATGTTTG
The DNA here is from genome assembly GCA_033296515.1 of Macrochelys suwanniensis. Taxonomy (NCBI): domain Eukaryota; kingdom Metazoa; phylum Chordata; order Testudines; family Chelydridae; genus Macrochelys; species Macrochelys suwanniensis. Next base: position 13,865,019 of record CM065796.1, read on the forward strand.
AGGTATGCTGTTTTGCAGTTCAATACCCAGAATGATCTTCCAGGAAGGAAAAACTGGTCTTGTGATTAAGGCACTGGACTGGGATTCAGGAGTTGAGGGCTCAGTTGCCAGCTCTGCCACAGACTCCCTGCTTGACCTTGGGCAAGTCACTTAGATCCTGATTTTTCTGAAGGGATGAGCAGCCACAACCCCAACTGATGCTGAATCTCTACAGATCCCATAGACATCTCGGTACATCAGGCCTTCAGATCTCTCTGTACATCTGTAAAATGGACATGATAATGCTCTTCTGCCCCGTGTGGGTATTGAGAGCAGACATTTCATTCGTGGTTGTGAGGGGATCGGGCACTACCCCTCTGTGACTTAGATGGACAGCTGCAGTCTGAGCACTAGGGACAAACAGGCTTTTGGGGGAGCACCTGCATTTGAAGGATGGCTGGGGTTCAGTACAGCACAAGGCTCCTTTGTAAGTGCTCTGAGATCTGCTGATGAAACGTGCCATATAAGCAGTTAATAAAATGACTCTGAGAACACCACTGTATTCCCCACCCAAGTAATGAGCCGGCTCCCGCTTCCTTATCTAGCAAGATCTGACATGATTATCGCCTGGCATTGCGCGGCATTGCAGATTGCAGAGAAGATGATGCCACATGAGTAACTACTCAGCAGCCAGGGCTTGGCTACAGAAAACAGACAGCCCAGTGGGCTTGATGCATGCGCGAAATGCACTTCCTATAGGCTTGAATCATAAAAGAATTAGATATTAATTGTCAATTAATCTCCAGCCTGGGAGATACACACGCGCCGTATGTATTACCACTTGCTCCAATCCATGCCAATGAAATAACATCCTGCAAATGAAATGTTATAATCAATTACCATGTTTCCTACGCCAAGGCTCTGAAACGTAGCTACCGATTGATTTGGGCAGAGTGGCAGCCGGAAGAAGGAAAGCAAACGAGGAAAGGAAGGAGAATGCAGGATGCTAGGTTTGAGGTGCCAGTTAACATCACTGGTAGCTGTATGATTTGAAAACATTACTCCAAAGGATTGATTTCAGCCCATAAAATCTGAGACACTTAGGACCAAGTTCATTTGGAGTACTGTGTCCAGTTTTGGGCCCCACACTACAAGAAGGATGTGGATAAATTGGAAAGAGTCCAACGGAGGGCAACAAAAATAATTAGGGGGCTGGAGCACATGACTTATGAGGAGAGGCTGAGGGAACTGGGATCGTTTAGCCTGCAGAAGAGAAGCGTGAGGGGGGATTTGATAGCTGCTTTCAACTACCTAAAAGGGGGTTCCAAAGAGGATGGATCTAGACTGTTCTCAGTGGTAGAAGATGACAGAACAAGGAGTAATGGTCTCAAGTTGCAGAGGGGGAGGTTTAGGTTGGATATTAGGAAAAACTTTTTCACTAGTAGGGTGGTGAAGCACTGGAATGGGTTCCCTAGGGAGGTGGTGGAATCTCCTTCCTTAGAGGTTTTTAAGGTCAGGCTTGACAAAGCCCTGGCTGGGATGATCTAGTTGGGGTTGGTGCTGCTTTGAGCAGGGGGTTGGACTAGATGACCTCCAGAGGTCCCTTCCAACCCTGAGATTCTATGATTCTATGATTCTTTTTAAATTGGAGGCCCAAGTCAACACACACAAACGTGTGTGCAGCTCCTATGAATAAGATTTTCACAAATGCAAATGGTAGCTAAATTCATTGTGGGAACGTTCTCTGGCCTGTGTTCAGGAGGCCAGACTAGATGATCACAATGGTCCCTTCTGGCCTTGGAATCAATGACCCTAAAAGAAGAAGGTCCCCCATTCAGTGGAGGCTTGAAGCAGTCGAATATGCTCTGAAGGTGCAACTTGCTATGCTGGGCAGATAGGCAGCCGATTGAGCCAGCACAGTGGGGAAGTGCTGAAAATGAAATTAGATGACTTCATGATGCTGTGAAGGGTGGGGCTGGAGGAGGAGGTTGGCCCTCACAAAGGGAATATGTTATCTCTGCCGCCACTAAAAGTCATTAGTATAACGATGGGATGCTCCTTCATGGCAAATCGTCTTCATGACGCCCTCCCCTGTGCACTGAATTTAGCCCTGTCGCTCGTGATTTTTTTTGTCTTCTTCCTCGTTTGAGTGAAGATCCCCTTTCGCTCCCCCCGGAACCATATGTCATTAAAATGCTTAGACCTGTGGAAAAGGGCCTGACAGACATGCAAGGAGACAGGAAGATGCGGACGAGCGGAGACTTTGTCAGATGGAATGATTTTGATGTTAGGAACGCTACTAACCCAAAAAGAAAGATACAGGGATGGGAAGGGGATGAATGGGTAGGTAGACGTGAACTGACAGAGGAATGGAGGCAGGCATCGCGAGTGAGGGGTGTCAGTGAAGGGCGGCACGAAGTCATTTCCAAAGGCAAATAAAGTGAAAGGCAGCAGAGTGAGAGGGCGGGACGTGGCTGATGCCTTGATGCTCTGGGCCGGGGCGGGACCCTCTCCATGGCCTTGGCATCTCTTGAAATTTGGGATGATTTTGCTCTGAAACCAGCAAGCAGTATTTCTCAGGCAACCTGGCATCTGTATTAGTGAGGAGTTTCTTAGGATATCTGAGCTCTTTCCCGCCTTAGTGCCCTCTCCCAGTGTGAAATAAATCTGTTAATGTTATCAAGCCCCCCCTCCCCTGTTCTGGGGCAGAGTGTATTAATTAAAAACCACTGGACAGCTGTAAGATCTCCAGAAAGGGCGGTTGGGGGAGGGAAGCAGCTTTCTCTTGGCTGTGTCAGAGGCAGCTGCTGAAATACTGCCACTGAATTCAGTGTGTCTCTCTCCTTACACATGCTCCCATTGTGACCCATGTCAGTCCCCCGATGTCTCTCCCCAGCACTGTAGGGATGAGAATTGCACTCACTGGCACCTCCTTGGCAAGCAGCCAAAGTGACTGACACATCTATAGGGAGGTAGAATGAACTGCCTCCCCCGGAGGCCGGGAAAGATGGTCTGGCAGCGCTGTGTGTGGTCAGGGTTCCCCACATAATACGGGTGACTTGGATGGCCAAGGAATCGCAGTTCCCTGCATTGTGTCGCCCCTTGGTGAAGTTTGCCGCTCAACAGTGAGTTAGTTAATGCTGCCCACGTTGGCGTCAGTGTACCAAGTGATCTCCTTGTGGTCTGGCTGCTCCAGGGTGCCCTGTGGCCTGGGGAGACAGCAACAGCAAATACAGCAATCTTGCAATCGCCTAGCAGCAGATTGGGGGGCGGGGGGGGGGGAGAATCTCTGTGCCACCAAATGTTCCCCTGTCCTGTGCGTCTCCATTGTCCACTGTGGGGCCTTGGAGGGACTCTCCGTCCAGGACAGGGTGAACCTCACCCAAATTGGATGCTGCTGCAAAGCTTCCAAAGCAACCTGTTTCCCGCCATGAGAAGGGATACCTCCAATGTGTCATGTCGTCTCGGAAAGGATGCATGGTGGTGTTCTTTGCCATATTTCAGACCAGCACCAGAGGTCTGAATGTGCCACTGCCTGCTTTGAGGATTGCAAGTCTCTTACCTGCAAATGACCATCTACAGAATTCCTCCTCGCTGACGGGAAGTAGGGTTCCCAGCCTTCCAGGATTGTCCTGGAGTCTCCAGAAATTAGATTAATCTTTGATTAAACATTGTGATGTGAGGAAACCTCCAGAAATATGTCCAACCAAAATTGGGAACCCTAATGAGGAGTCACCCTGAGGCAGACTGAACTCATCTGGGGAAGATGCAGGAGGCACCTGAAAGTGAGGGCCAGTCATAGACACACACAACACGGTGAGGAAGGTCTCTTGTGGGAGAGAAGAGACAGTACTTGGCTGTAATGAATATCAAGGAGATTTTGTTTGTTGAGACCATTGGGCCAAGACAGACCCCGTGGTTCTGTCTAGCACCCAGATTGCGGTCTGGTCAACACTAGAAAATTAAGTATCAGAGGGGTAGCTGTGTTAGTCTGGATCTGTAGAAGCGACAAAGGGTCCTGTGGCACCTTATAGACTAACAGAGGTATTGAAGCATAAGCTTTCGTGGGTGAATACCCACTTCTTCGGATGCAAGCAGAATACCCACTTCTTCTTGCATCCGAAGAAGTGGGTATTCACCCACAAAAGCTTATGCTTCAATACCTCTGGTAGTCTATAAGGTGCCACAGGACCCTTTGTCGCTACTAGAAAATTAGGTTGGTTTAACTACGTTGATCAGGGGTGTGAATAACTCACACCTCTAGGTAGTGTAGTTAAACCGACCTAAGTCCCTGTGTAGACAGCGCTAGATCAACAGAAGAATTTTTCTATCACCCTAGCTGCTGCCTCTTGAGGAGGTGGATTAACTCCACCGATGGGAAATCCCCTCCTGTTGGCATAGGTAGTGTCTACACTGAAGTGTTACAGCGGTGCAGCTTTGCCACTGTGGCATTTCAAGAGTAGTCAAGCCCTGAGTAGTGCAACCTGATCTATCTAATGTCTCCGCACAGGGTCTCCCTAAATGATGGCCTGGACTCTTCAGCCATGGAATGGACTGCTGACTGCAAAAGAGGGGAGAGTTGTTACATTGTGCCCGCTCCTTGCATATATAACCATCCTCCTCTTTTAGTTCTTTAAAGCAACACGCTCTTCTGAAAGTGATATTCCTTACCACAAGTCATTCCATGGATAGCATTTTGTTTGGAAAGTGGCCTGTATAGAACAAACTTTCCACTCAAAGTGCTAAGGAGAGTGTTCTTGGGGGAAGATGAGCTCAATTTGTCTAACACTGTAATTCACTGTTAGAAATCTCCCTCTTTTGTCACAGACAGTCGCTAGATACATCAGCCTTTGATCTCGGAGGCTGATCTTCTGTGTGTAAAGAAATTTCAGTAACACTTTAAATTATGTGTCTAAAATACACATTACCATCCCGTTGCATTTAGATTTAGGAAGACTGTCGAGCAGTAGATAAATACTAGATGAGATGCTTTTTAAAATAGTTTAGGTTCCTTTTAGTTGTATTCTCCCTTCTTTGTAAAACCCTCTTAAGAGCCTAGAAACCACATTTCTTTTCCTGCAATTTTTTTTTAAAAAACCTGCCTTGTAAACATGAATTAGTGGTTCCATGGTTGGCTAGCTTGACAGAATTTAAGATGTGGTAGATATATAACATACGTAGCCCCAAAGCCCCTATATAACATATTTAGCCCTAAAGCCACTATTTATCGCGAGGCTAGATCCCAGGACCTAGACTATGTTCCTGTTTCTGCCACTGATTTTCTAGGTTATGTTGGGCATGTCACTTAATCTTTGTGCCTTACTGTATCTCTATATAAAATATGGATAATGTTTTTCTCTAACAGTGGTAATGTGGAATTAAATATTTGTAAAGGCTTGGATATTCCTGGGTGAAATGAAAATATTGCTTAATTATATAAAATATTGTGTCTACAGGGTAGTATTTCTACTCAATAAAAGACTTTCTAATTATCAAGGCTGTTCACAGCCATTGCTAAACACGGGGGCCTATTTCTCCGGGCTGTAATTCCACTGAGTTCAGTGGAGTTACATTAGGAATGAATTTTGCCTGCCGCATTCGTCTACCAACTCAGTGCACTGATGGGACTTACCTTATGGCTTTTTAAAGGATTCATGACCAATGAATGCACCATCTTTGTGTCTTGTCTTTCTCAGAGACAGCAAAGGGAGTTTAAAGGGGTGTTCTCTGCTGTCTTCCTAGATATTACCTGATTAAGAAAATGCATAGAACATGACCCTATTAAACGCGCAGCAGAGGAGGTGGTCTTTGTTTGGACAACATGGAGACTTTTCAGTCTTGCACTCAGTGCCCATATACCCCAGTGGTGGTGCACAAGGAATCTGGGTTGATCTTATGCTCCAAATTTAAAACAAGGTTTAAGGTCAAGAGAAATATTTCTGTATCTTTTTTTGTAAATTGTGGCATAGTGGGCTGGAGTGCCAGCCTCCTGTCTAGTGGCTGGTCCATAAAGAGACTAGACTAGACCGTCCCTGAGTAATCATGCAAACAGTTACTGCTGGTTGGAGGCAGTATTGCTGAGCGGATAAGCAATATCCACGCTGGGAATCAGGGGACACGGGTTCTAGTCCCAAATTTTCCACTGACCTGCTGTTAAGCTCCTAACTGGTACTAGTTAATGGTGTTACCCTTTTGGCTCAAGCAGGAAAGGCCTGTGCTCTGGAACTGTAGTTACTGGGTTCAGTTCCTGCTGATGACCCATGATGGCAGCTCTACTGAAAAGCTGCTGCTTTCGATTTTTTTTTAAACACTCCCCTTCCATGTCTGCTACTCCACGTGCCACAACCCTGTGCTGATGTATGACTATCACAAAATGAAAACTGTCTCCAACATAATGGGTCGTCAGTTTCACTCCTGTTTAGTCTCCTCTCCTTTAGGCAAACCTGCTGAACACCAAGACTCTGTCGGCATCCCAAGTGAAAAGCAAATTAATTTTTTAAAATTTTTGCTGTATTAATCTACAGCCTTGTTAATAGCAGAATGTTCAGCCTTGCAGCATCTCTCTTAAAAATCTCATGATTGTGTTACGCATCAGATGGAAAAAAATGATCAATTTTGAGCCCAACCTACTTCTTAATAAGCAGTCAGGTTTAGCAGTGATGAACTGTAAAGCATGCAGATTGTATTGTATTACTGTGAAATCTTACATATGCTTTTGACAATCAAATGATGTTTCATTAATAGATTTGTTGCCTCATAGATCTATTTGCAGTGGTTATTGCATTTTGTTTACATTGATTAGTAAAACATCTGTGATGGTACTGAGGTTTAAGTACAATGTAATAGACGTAAAATCAATTGCACAGTGGTTTTTAATTAGTTTTAACCCATAGGTCACTGTACTGCTTTTGATAGGATGATGAGAATTGGAAATTGGTTGTGTTGAATGGGAGGTGGGGACCAGTTGTCCTGGACTTTAGTGACTGACCCCAATAATGTGCCTTCCTGAAGTCCCAACCATTGCATACATGGCATGCAACTTAAAAAGGGAGCCAGTAGGGAATCAGTTTTCCTTTGGCACAGGGCAAGGTGGGGGGAGCTGCAACATGATTTATCATGACTCTGCGGGTTGTTGGCAAACAGATCACTTTTTTAACATTGACTGTTTGTGTTGTGTGATTGTAAGTCACATAGACTTGATTCTGCACCCTGACTGGATGAGTGAAACTTGTTTAAAATGAGAGAACCATGAATAAGAGACACTATAGTTTGCACACAAAGACCTTTATTCACATGCCAGTGCAGCCATGCATGAAAATAGCCAGTCATTGAGTATTCATGCAAACAGTTATTCAATGCTATTTTCAAGGCGGGGTGGTCTAGTGGATAGTGCATAGGGCTGGGGATCTGGGTTTTATTCCCAGCCTTACCACTGACCTACTGTGACTTCCCATCTCTGTGCATCACTTTTCCCCTTCTGTGAAATGGGGAGTTCGTTGCTTGCTTTTCCTTGTAAAGTGCTGTGAGATTAATGGATGAAAAGTGCTATGGAAGAGTTAAATGCAGTACTTATCCAGTTATAATTGGTTCCTATCCATGTTACTTCTAAAACTGAAGTGATTAAGGGATGTAGATGGGATGTTAAAACAACTGGGATGGGCAGAAGATGAATTCATGTCTGTTCCATCAAACTGTTTTGGTCAAGGGGGAATTTTTTTTTTAAAAATCTGAACTTTGTTTCCACATTTTTGAACTGAAACATTTCAATTCAAAACAAAATTTTATTTAAAAGTTATCTTTAATGTTATCATTCAAAAATCAAAAACATTTTTAAATGATGGAATTGAAACAAAATATATATATATATATTTTTTGGTGTGTGGTCAAAATAACGTTTTGTTCAACCCCAAACCATTGTCCCCCTCCCTCCCCCCCCCACCAAAAATCTATAGCTTGGTTCTTGGATATTATCCTGACCCTGAATAAGTAACACATGATGTAGTATGTTAACATTTTATTGTAACTTTGCCTTAATAAAAAAATTGACACCCCCCCCCAAACCTGCTGTTTGCCCATTTGTGGTGATGACCATTGAATGAATTCCTGTGGCTGCATTTAAAATTTGTTGCAGACATAGGGATAGTACAGGTTTGAATGATGCTCCCTGTAGCGAGTATGGGGGGAAACCGTTGGAACTGGCAATATTTTAAGAATGGAGTGAACTTTTCTAAAGTGCAACCATTGTACGGTGTCAAGGCAGTGCCTAGCGACGCACGTTAGCTGAGGTCCCTGTGAGTCACCTTAATGAAATGCAGAACCTTTCACCCTTAGCCAAAGCTTTTGTAAATTGCAAGCGGAGATTAAAATGGTAGCAAAAGCCCAGGGCTCAATACCTGATCCTGCAAAACAGGACAAATTCTCTTCTGGTGAAGACAATGAGCCGGAATGTGTCGGGGCAAAGAGGCAAGTATAATGAATCAGACAGCAACTGCCTCTCCCAAATTAAATCCAGAGAGAGGAGTTTTCAAACAGCCGTCTTGCCCCAATTCTTTTTTTCCTCGTTAATAAACCGGTTGTCTTGTCCCAAAAGGCTCGCAAATTGCAGAGAGACCGGGAAGCAAGAAGGGGATCAAAAGGGGTTTGTCAGAGCAAAAATCACATGGCATGACAAAGAGCGAGAGATCGTACGGAAAATGAGACTGAGAAACAGTGAAGGTGTCAAAGCAAGTTTGTCACTAGCAGGACCAACTGAAAGCGAACGCATAATGGAGAACTCAGGCAGATCGGGTCTGTCAGGGAGATTTAATTTGTCTGAGAATTGAAAGCACTCACAGGCCTCTGATTGGAGTAGACAGCAGGGAGATGGGTGCCTGAGAATGCCAGAGTGACGCCCCCCAGGTAGGATACCGGGGGAGAGTGAAAGAATGAATCACTGGGGAAGAGCAGTAAGAGGGCTGGGGAGAAGTGGGGCCGTTTAAACAGCCTCTGAGCTAGTATCTGACATTAGGGTGAACAGATGTCCTGATTTTATAGGGACAGTCCCGATATTCAGGGCTTATATATATATATTGGTTTTTTTATAAAGGTGCCTATTACCCCGCACCCTGTCCCGATTTTTTCACACTTCGTCTGGTCACCCTATCTGCCATCCCTCTTCCGCATGCAATCTTCATGCTGCTAAATGAATGGTAGTTATGGATTAGCAGCTGTGGAGGCATGTGCTGAAGGGGAAATCCCAGCACAGTTGAAAGGAGTTTGATTCATGCACCAGGCTGCAAGAGGATGAGCTGTTCCGTCAGCAGGTGCCTTTAAACACTAGGGAGGTGAGTGCCCAAAGGTTGGCTCCCACCCTACCCAGCTCTGCATCAGCGGGCAGCATCTGAATTTGTCCTCACTAGTGGAAACACTAACCCTGTAAGAATGCTGACGAGCCACGGCCTCATTCCCACATGCAGACCCTGGCCGAGGGAGTGTTGCCTAGTGATTAAAGCATGCGACTGGAAATCAGGAGACCTGGGTTCTGTTCACAGCTCTGCCAGTGACTCTCTATCTGGCCTTGGGTACGTCTCATCCCTTGCTGGCAAATTGTGGGTAGTGATATCCCACCTCACAGGGATGAGGCGGCTTAATTCCTTTGTGTCGGCAAAGTGCTCTGAGAGCCTGTGAGGGGAGGAGCTGCTCCCTATAAGTGCATAGTTACTTATGTCGAGTAAGGGAGCTGTGCAGAGTCCTGGCCACTTGGGAGATGGCAGCCGGGTGGATTTTTGCCCCTCTCCCTCAAAAGAAGAAGGATGGCTCTTGGGTTAAGGGTGTGGACTGCATCTTGGGACATCTGAGCTCAATTCTTGCCTCTGGTACGAGTGTTGCCTGTGAGCTGAAGCAAGTCACTTAATCAGATGTGCAGAAATGGGGAAAATACCCCTTTCTTCCCCACCCTTGCTCTTGTGTATTGAGATTGGCGGTAGGGGCCATCTCTTAGGATGCACTGAAGCTGGCAGCTGGCATTTTCAGCTCAGGTAGATGTGCGTGTGCCAGTTTTGATCGAGGTACAGTATTAAGAATAGCAGTGTAACCTGGCTAGAGGGAGGGGCTAGCCACCTGAGGTTGTACCTTCAGGCAGGATTATACTTGGAGTGGCCCTTTCCTGCCACCTGGGCTGCTGTGGCTGCGCTGCTATTTTTAGCGCACTCGCTGGATCAACGCTAGCACGTGTACACCTACCTGAGCTGGGAGTTCCAGCTCCAGTGTCGACACACCCTTACCGTGTGTCTATATGCTGTCCGGCGCAACAGGGCCTTGATCTCTGTTGGGGCCTCTGGTCGCTACTGTAATACAAAGAATGAATCTTGTGTAGGATGAATCTGCATCTTCTGGAGGCAGTCAGGTTGCCTGAGTGTGGTTGGCATCTGTGACTGATTCACAGAGCTCTCATTCAGTTGAACGGTGTGTTTGGAGTAAAAAGAAGATCCCAAGTTGACTTTAAATGGACCATTGAAGCTTGTGATGGGTGATTCTCAAATGGGTTTGGAGTTGAGCTTCCATATGGGTGGGCGCCCAAAAACCTGGCTGCTTTTCTAAACCATTAGGTCTTGTCCAACCCTCTGGAGTCTACAAAACTGGGCATAATACTGTATTGGAACATGATTCCTCAGGAGATGTCTGGATGTACCAGAAGCCTAACATGAGAGCAGCCCCATTTGGTCACCTCTGGGTTGGTCTGTGCTGGAATGACCTAGGCTTCAGCAATGTTCAGTGCAGGTTGCCATCTAGAAGAAAGCAATGGAGTGGCTGTTATTTGCAGGACCGCTTTGCGTCATCTCTATTTGAACAGCTGCTAACTTGCCTCTGCATGAAACAAGGGCAGATGAGGGAGAACAAGCAAAGGGACTGCTTAGAATTTTCTCTTTCTTCCCAGCAAACCTGAGACCAAGAACGCTGTGGGGAACGGATGGAGGGGTGAAATTCAAAGGACTCTCTCTCTCTGGGGGGCCCAGTCCACCTCTGCTTGTGGGAGTTGGATGGATGGATGGAACAGGATCAGAAAGGAGGGGAGTGACAGATGCAGCCTGTGAGAGGCCGATTCAAGTCTTCCTCTGGAGTTGATCCAAGCTGGGAGAAGGAGAGAGGGATCCTGGCCAGTGGAATTCTTTTAGCTAGCAAGCAACAGGGGAGAAGTAACTCCCTGTTCTTCCCGACCCCTTTTAATGTGACCAATGGGATGCTGCTGCACTTCGCTGCCGACATGTTTATGAAAGCCAGGCTCTTCTCTCTGAAGAGCCTTTTGTGATTTGAAGATGGATTTTCCTTTTAAGAGGAGCTGAATGAACCATTCTCACCCAGCTCGGAGCAAAGAAACTGTGAAGAATTGCCAGCACTGCAGCAGACTTCATTGGGCGACTGTCATTCCTTCCGTCTTATGACTCGTCGTTAAGGCCACTGAGAGAGTTCCTTCCTGTTGAGCTATAGTACAGATGAAGCAAGGCTGGAATGTCAGCCCAGTAAGTCCTTTGTGATTTTATAACTCTAAAGAAGGGGGTGAGAAGGAAGACTCCCTTTTCCACAGGCCTGGCAATCCAAAATAAGCCATTTGTGTGATCAGTGCACATGGCTGTTAGAGTATGTTTTTGCTACCACAATCTCCCCAGCCCCGTGGACACGTGTGCATCTGTATCTGCTCACAGTGTAGCTGTGTCAGAACTTGTATGCTAAGCAAGGTTGAGCCTGGATAGCACTTGACTAGGAGACCCCACCCCCTTGACCTCCCCAGTGCTTTCCAAGAAGCAGTGAATAGAGCAGGGAGACTTTGGGCACTAAATGATTGTCCTGGTCTGATGTTAGTGGACACTGGGTTTCAGGAGGTGTTGTCTTTTACAAGTGACAGTCATGATCACATGCACTGATTAACAGTCTCACCTGATTAGAGGTGTCAGTGTGGCATCCTGGCCAAATGTACCTAATTGCATTCTAGCTCCCTAAAATTCCCCTGCAGTTTCAATGGTATTCTTCACTTCCAGTGCTGGGACTGTTTCTGTTGTATGTGTGTGCAGCATCTAGCACAGTGGGGGCCTAATCCACGAGTGGGGTCTTTAGGCATTACCACAATAAAAACAGAGATATGCAGTGTTGCTGTGAGCTGTTAAACAGCTGCCAAGTTCCACCTCAGAGGTGGCTGCATTTCTGTGATGGGTGACATCATTGGTGTATGTAAAAAGGGAAGGATGGATCTAGCCACTCATACCACAGAAGTGGGTGCCCTATTAATAACCCAAGAGGTTATTTTCCTCAAGTTCTGCAATTCAGTAAAGTGAGCTCTTGGCTCCTGCATGCCTCTAGTTTCTACCCTCCTGCAGTTTTCCACTTATAAACTGCGCTTCATCTCCCTCAATACTTCTTATCTATGGGGCTCCGGCTAAGTTAATGTAACTTTTTGAGACTTCTTAAAGATGCTTGGATTTTGGGATGAATATTTTATCCTATGTAAACTGAGTCACCTATCTCTACAGTCCTGAAGCCTTCAACTGTGGATTCCATTGAATAACATTGAGTTCCTGTGCAGGTAACACTCCCTTCCCATAGCATGGGTGGAATGTTAAAGCACTGAGGACTAGTTCCTAGGCAAGATTTGAGCAAGTTAGTACTCTCCCTACAGTGGAGTTCAAGGAAGATTCCAAATATCATGAATTTCCCAGATCCAAGTATGTGGTTGCAAATCCAGTACTGTAGTGCAGGCATGCAGATGATATGAGCCAAATTCTCTACTGGTGTAAATAGTCAAAGCTCCATTGACTTCAGTTTGCCCATTTACACTAGCAAAGAGTTTGGTCTACACTGCAGAGCCAAGTTTGATGTATACTTAGTTTTTTGGTTTTTTTTTTCCATCCTACTGCAGCAAAGGAGGGTTAAAAAACAGGGAGGGGGAAAGTTTCCTATCTGCTTTAAATTAAAATAAATCCAGAGCAGAGAAGGCCTTTTGTAAGGTCTGCTGAGTTAATGGATTCATAATGACTTTTAAACCTTCACTCGGGTAAGAAATACTGTTCATTTCATAATTGCATATAAATATACTCTCTCATAATCCAGGACAGCGTAGCAAAAGGAAATCTACTGGCTTAATTATAAATCTTTTTATTATCTACAGCCCTGCTGGAATAAAAAAAGCTCCATATTATTTTTATTTAAGAGGAAAAGGGGGTCTTGGTGTTAAACAAGTTATGAGGAATTAGACAAGAGACAAAACAATTTAAGGAACTCGGGTCTTGAGAAATAGGAACTTAGCTACCAGCATTTCATGAGCACATCTGTCCGTTTTGATCCTTGCACCTTTCCTGATTTTTGTTTGTGTGTTTGAACTAAGGCAGAAGATCAAAATGAAACTCACTCATCATCCTCTCAAAATCAGGAATTTTGCATGATTTTGACCTTTTGTGACCCAAGATTGTTGGACAGGTTTGCAAACCTAAGTAAAGGCTTATCTGAGGTTTGCGTTTGTAAGGAAACGTGTGTGTCTGTGTGTGTGTGTGGAGGGAGAGGGAGCTTTTGTTGCAAATGCTTTGTTCAGCCATTTGGGTGCCTCCAAGGCTCTGGGGTGAATTTTCCATCACTGACCATTTTTCAGTCGAGATTGGATGTTTTTCTAAAAGAAGCGCTCTAGGAATTATTCTGGGGAAGTTCTCTGGCCTGCTTTATACAGGAGGTCAGACTAGATGGTCTGTAAGGAGCAAAATGATCCCTTCAGGCTTTGGAATCTATGAAAACGTTGCCATTAATACCGGAAAGCTAATTAGAGGCATAGATGGGCAGGGAGAAAAATTGTGACCAAATGCACCATTCTGCATACATCTCTGGTAGCATGCCAGTGAGGAACAAAGAGGTGAGAATGAAGGAAACAAGATGTGTGCACTAGTGAAGAGAACAAGGGGCTAGGAGAGCAGGTTTCTTAACTTCTGTTCCTGCTTCTGCCACAGACTTGCCGTGTGACCGGGAGCAAATCCTTTTAACCACTCAGTACGTCCATGTCTGTATCAGTGTTTGTAAAGTGCTATGAGATCTTAGGTGTAAAGAATCATGGAAGTATGAAGTAATAGTATTCCTATAAGTGTGTTTCTTTCCTTAATCTTTCATTGATTATATGGGTAATACCTGCTCTTCTGTAATAACACCTAGCTCTTAGTTAGCTCTTTTCATCAATAGATCTGAGTACTTTACAAAGGCCCTGACTTAGATGATCTAGTTTTGAAAACTGCCCACCATGTCTTTGCTCTAGGAGGGCAAATTTGAGTGCAAAATGAGAGACAATCAGAGATAGAGTGATTGCCATTTAAAAAGTCAGTATCAGGACATGTATACTGGGATGATAAACATCTTAGAAATTCCTGAGATGGGTAATGTTTGCCAAGAGTTATGCTAGGTTATTCCCACTAGGTAGAACAGGATTCCTCTGTGATAACTGTGGGAGCAAGTGTTGACTTACCTCCTGTGTGCCCCCTGAATTGTGCCTTTGTGTATACCCACAAGCTCTCTTCTTATCCCAGCCCTTACCCACAAGTACCTCGCTAGCTGTTCTCTTCATACCACTACTCAATGGGGGCAGCATTAGACCCTCATTCTGCATGTGGAGCTCTTGCTAACATCAGCACGAGTTCTGTGCTAGAGGGAGGTTGATTATGGCCCATAGCAATGTGTAGGCCAATAGTCCTTAAGACAGCCCTTCAGCTGGTGATGTCATCAGCAGAATTGTGAGGTCAGAGGCTGGCTGTGCTTACAGAAGCGGTAAAACTGAAAGAGGTTGGAAACCAACTGTGCCAGCAGGCTGCACTAATACAGCTGTGCATGAGGAGATGCCAAGAGGATGAGACTGAAGGATTGGAATCCTATGCCCATAGAAACAGCCCATCCATCACGCTCTGGCTCCCCCTTTCCTAAGTGAGTGCATCACCCAATAGTTCTTTCCAAAAACAAAGAAACTAATTAAGCTCTTAAAGGTTGAGCAGCGCATTTGTGCCTGATGGAGATGAATGATGCTACCTTTTTGGTTCTGAGTGCGTGGCTTTATTCTTTTGTACAGTTTGCAATTAATGGCTCACTCCAAGCCCCAGGAATGCCAGACATCTCCCTCCTGCTGCCTCTTTTCACAAAACTGTGGGTCAGGATTGGATGTGACAAGTCTGGCGCCCACCTGGCTGATTAATGCTGTAGCCCGAGCTGCAGTCCCCATGGCATCCTCATAAATCCTCCATGATGGCCAGGAAGGCATGTTCCACCTGCAGGAGGGACACATAATGGTTGCAATTCATAAACCTTTTCATAGACTGTCACATGAGCAGGCCTCTCTTTATTGGCTGCTAATAGACTGTTGAATGTTGGACTTTCCCCATATAGCTGATATACAGAGATTCCTCTGCTTTCCAGGGATGTGCAGCACTTCATGCAAGATCAGTGGCCACCCATTCGGGGAAAAGTTGTAGAGATCACTGGCCCAATTAAAAAGGAAACCTTCAGTGATGGCAAAAAGATAGTTTGTTAGTCACCCTGGAGGATGAATTCCCTAGTTTATCTGGTACATAATACAGCAAAGTCAGTAGCGGTGCAAGCTATCCTCTTGAATGTGCCTTAATCCTGACCTGGAAGAACCCATGGCCCACTTAGTCCGTGGAGTCTCTGCTTCATCTGCCAGTCAGCAACCATTGTGATGTTGTGAAGTGGGCCACTGAGAAAACAGACATAAATACCTTCTTAAACTGGACAGTTTCCTTATACAGGCTGATTTCCTTGCAGCAAACAGCACCAATAAATCCAACATGTATTGTCTCCATGCCAACTGTGTATTGACACCCCGTCATTGGTCGCTTCCAATAATTGAACTTTCAGTTCTCTGGATCTAAAAGAGGGAGTCTCTATTGCCTGAACTAAAAGAGCTGGGAGGTAGAAATAGACTTGTATATCCCTTACATGGTCCAGCCACTCTAAAGGGAGACTGAGCTCCACCCTGGGTTAATATGGGTTGTACAAAGGGCTGGTCAGAGAAATTTCAGTAGAAACCTAATCTGTCAGGATATGTCGTTCTGGCAAAATCTTAGTGCTTTGCACAATCCTGCTGATTTTGCAGGATTATTTTGGAAGAAAACCGGGGGGCGTTCTGACAATGTCAAAACATACAATTGCAACACATTCAGAATTAACCATTTTGAATTTTCAATTTGAAATGACTTTTTGTTTAGAAATTTTAAAAAATTGAACACAATTTTAAAGAAGTCTGGCATCAGAATGTTTTGATTGACCTAAAACTAATTCTTTCGGGAATTTTCTTTTGTGAAGAATTTTGAAATGTTCAGTTTTTGCTTCAATTTGGGATGAAGCCAGATGTCAAAACCTCAAAACCCTTCACAAAACAGAAAATCTGTCCTTTGCACAGGTCTACTGGTTTCATGCCTGTCAAAGCCACATGTCCTAGATCTGCAACATCTTCCAGTGACCACAAGAGATCTTCTCAGAAGATTCATTTACTAGCTCTTGAGGGCATGCGCCATTAATCCTAGACATCTGGTCAGTGAATCTAGTCCTAGCTCAAACAGAATCTTCAATAGGCATCTGTGGAGAAGCCTTAGGGGTATGCATCCTAGATTACGAAGAGATAGAAAGGACTTTTTGAAGACGGCTGGCTGAACTGAGTTGATCATTCATCTTATTGAACTTATTGTAATGCTGCTTAGATTTACTTGTATTGTTAATGGTCTGTTAGGATGCCTAGAGCCTCAGATAGTCATCTTTTTAGCTATTATTTCAATTGAAATAAGTTAAAAATAGTTGAAACCAGAGAAAAAAATCATGAACATTTTAGTTTCCGTTTCATGTCCAGATTTTGTTTTCATCTTAAGTTTTCCAGCCAGCTCTCCTCAATAGGTTTCCTTTGGTTATGTGTTGACTATAAGACCCAAGTCCTCTCGTGCTTGTTAAGAGGGGACAAATTACAGTGCTGCTTGCCTAATGATGACTAATATATCACTTGTCAAGTTTAGGGCTGGGGGGAAGGGGTTTGGATAAGAAGAAGTGCATCTGCCTCACACCCAAGCTTTGTGAGCTTTGGAAAATCATCTCTTTCTTAGTTAACTCCCACTCGTCATTTCCACATCTCTGTAGTTCTGACTATGACTGTCCAAAGTACTGGCGGGTATTGGTGAAATGTACTGGGAAGAGACATGATATGGTTCTCTGTAGTTTGGTGTATTGCACCTGGGGTCAGTGATGCTGTCTTTGTAAGGAGCTTTGAGATCCACTGATGAAAAGTGTTCTATAAGAGCTTGACATTATTATTTTTGTTCTGGGTTTGTACAGTGTCTAATGGAATGGCGTCCTGGTCCATGACTAGAACTCCTAGGCATTACTTCAGTATAGATAATAAATTAGATTAGATTGCTAGATGGGGTCTCCCTAATGGCCTCTTACTGCTGGAATTAGGGATAATATAGCAAAGGCACAGGATAGGGGTGTGTGTAAGTGGAGCAATCAAGTGGCTGGCAAGCAGCTGAACACTAAGTTTGCAGTGGTGGGTGGGGTAACATCTCTGGAAGAGTCACAATGAGTTTCATTCATGAGCTTGCTAAGCTTTTCCCAGTTGCCACAGAAACACATCCAGAGTTTTGTAAGATCTGGAATAAAAACCAAACTCAAAATCTATCCAGAGAGCAAATTGGGTGGAGGTTCCAAATGATTAAATGGCCTGCAGGAGCTGGGATGGGGGGACAGAAGAGGGATGCCTTAAATAAACCGGGAAGTGGTGAGAATACACTAACTGATGCTGAAAGCAAGTGGAAGAAATTGACAAACTATTTCCTCCCCACTTGCCGCCCCCTAGGGTATTATAAGGCAGAGAGGGTGATGGAGGAGGGGCAGCCAGTGATCTACACGCCTTACGATGCAATTACAAACCTCTGTTTTGCCGCTTTTGTAAATGTCAGATGGTGTTACTTAAAGTGATGCTGAAATTCCAAAAAAATCCTTAATGGAGAAATTTGTTTTTTTTAGTGGTTGTGTAAAAAAATAAATAAATAAAAAGACTGAAATGTGTGAAGAGAAAAGGAAAGAAAAAACAACCCATGTTTCAGAGGCATCAGTTTTACAGCATGGAACTTTTGGATAAATGTAAGGAATGATTAGTGGGGGAGAAAAAAAGAAACTGAATAGATTTTTTTTTTCATATACAGAGGGAATGCACAGCATATTTTTATTTTAAAGACGGCTTTGCTGCTGCTGTTTGTGTTACAATAGCAACAAGAGGCCCCAAACAAAATCAGAGGCCCGTAGTACTAAATGCCATATACAGACTTCTAGAATATGCAGTCCCTGCCCCAAGAGGTGGGAGAGGAAATAGAGAGCAAATGACTTGCCCAAGGTCCTATAGCAGAGCTAAGAATGGAGCCCAGGTGACCGGACTCCTATTCCATTGCCATGTCCACTAGAAACTAGACCATGCTGCCTGATCTCTGCTGGTGTAGTATGGTAGTACTGCCCATGCTCCAACAGTTCAGAGTCTCATAATGTTTTGGAAGGATTCCGTGTTTAGGGTCTAATCCTGTAAGTGACTGAGTACCCTTAATACTCGCTGAGATTGGTGAGACTCCAGGGCACTAAGCACTAGAACTGGTTGCGAATCATCAAAAGTGCTGCTTCATTGAAACCAAAACTTCACAAAGTGGTATGTTTCTACAAATCTCCTGACTGGACAAATTTTTGGAAATAAAAGTTTCAAAATAGTTAGTGTCCAATTTTTGTGGTTCTTTTTTAAGTTGAAATGCCTTTCCCCCCCTAAATTTAGACTAAAAAAATTAAAAGCATAAAAGGTTGAAATAAAAACAGAACACTTTGCAGTTACCAAATGAATTGATTTTTTAAAGTTTCAGTTTGTGAACATTTTCAGGATTTTGACTTTTTGTCCCAATTTAGGATAGGAAAAGCTTTCAAAATCTCTAAAATTCTCATGGGACAGTTCTGCTCAGCACCTCACAGGATCAAACTTGTCCTCTGCCAACCTCAGTCACTGATGTCTTTTCCCTTCACTTACAAACTGGTGGTGGTGGGGTAGGGGAAGTTAATCTCATTTCATCATTAATAAAAATTGCAGCTGGGGAAGCTTAATTTATGTTGCAACTGTAGGAGACTGGTATATGCAGAAGCTGTCAATTCTGCCCAGCAATCAATCAATCAGAAATTAATAGGAAACATGATTTGTTCCTTTTCTTTCTTAATGATTACAAAAAGTGAGACTTGTAACGGATAAAGTTTTAAAGCGAGAACAGTTAGCGTCTGCTTTCTAACTTCTTTCTGCAAACACTAAATGGCTGAAAAGTCATTGTTTAAGAAATGTGTTGAAAGGTCAACATTTCCTAGTAAAATAATTAAAAGTGGAACCACTCTCAGCATAACACTACTCCCTCAAACTAGTCTTCCTCTAGTTGATCATCTAAAAGGCCAAATTTTCCACTTATACCATATCTGTTTGCCCAAAGGCAAAATAACTATTTAATATTCTGCATTATGATCCAGTAGTCTAGTCCCTACTGGCTTTAAAATCCAGGAACCTATACAATAGCTCACTATCTGCCTCTAGTGGTTGAACCCAGTGGCCCGTGCAGCCTAGTAATTATCCATTATGTGCAGAATTCCCCACTAGCTCATAGGGTGAAGGCTGCTGTTTTTTGGTGATGAAGGTGCAAGTCTCAATCCCTGCTAATAACTGTGGGGTCTGTATGCAAGATCTAGCTATCTATGGCCCAACTCACAGTATCGGAGTGCCTCACAAAAAATGTAAACTCCCCAAGCTTTTGGCTATAGACCACAGATATTTCAGTCCCATCCCTGCAGCATTTAATGTTTTGGACACTTGGGAGGATGGGAAGATAATTCACCCGGTGTGTTGAAAGCTCCTATTTTAATTGATTCCTTCTTGCAAGAACCTTGGAACTCAGTCTAAGCTAAATTGTCTATGGTTTTAGCTAGATCATCTCTTAGCCCTTTCTGTGGAGAAAGGGGTGGGATGGCAAGGGAAACAGCAGCACAGAAAGGAAAGGAAAAGCAGCCCAGTGTGATAAACTGCTTTTTGATTTATTTTTTTCCTTTCAAAAGAGGAGGGGAAACCCCCCCTCCAAACCCAAAGAATTAAATCTATAGCTATTAGAGAAACATTTCGACCCTGACATCTTTTTCTCCACTCACTCTCCCTGTCTGTATTCAGAAGCCTCCAAAGTGTCAGCATGTTTCCATGCAGGCACGATGTGCATAGCATCTAAACAACATAATGTCAGTGTGGTAGAGAAAATTCCAGCTGAGGGCCCTGCAGGTCAAAGCAAGCTAATGTATGATGCCCTCCATTGCACTATCAAGCATGAGTTGTGCTGATAAGACTCTGTATCTTCTGTCTATTAAATCTTGTCTACTGTATAAGCAACACACGCACAGATTTTTTTCCCCTTCTCCCCCTTGAATTGTCTTTTTAAAGCAGGCTTGTGGTAGGGAATCATTGGCTGCCAAGGATTTTTAACTCTTCATGTGACATTGTCATCTTGCATGTCAATTGTTATGCGATGCAGTCAAATATTAGGGGCTGTTCTGGTAGGGTGCTGAGCATTCCTCTCTCATGGAGACAAGAGCTGGAAGTTTCAAAAGAAGCTAGGGGAGTTAGGTGCCAGCTTCCCTTAAGTTCCTTTGACAGTCCGAGCCAAGGTGCTCAGCACTTTATAGTGTAGTGTGAGTAGCTAGTTGAAATGTCCTGCATCTGACTGATATTTGGGAGGGGGAGATATGTGAAAATTTTCATAATTTTGATCCAAAAAAGGGCAAGAAATGTCTAAGCATATAGTGCTGGATTAAGGCCAGGTAGTATCCCCTGCTATTCCAGTCCTGTCCCCCTGTTCTGCCAGTACCCCTCAATACTGACTCACAGCTCCCCACTATCCCAGTCCTCTCCACTGCTCTGACAATGCCTCTCAGTACTGAAATTCTCACTCCTCCCCCTGTGCTCTTCCAGTCTTGACCTTTCTGCAGTGTGTGCTGGACTTTTTCTGAGATGTTGAGAAATACTTGTATTAGTGTGAAGGTGCTTTTGTTTGTGTTCCAAATGGGCTTTGAACCAGATGGTAAAGGCTAGTACATTAACCCCGTGTGTGCCTGCTAGCTCAGTCCTGCCCTGAAAGAAGCAGCCCCTGTTCCTTTCAAAATCCTTTCAGTTCACTGCTAATTAGGCCCAACTCTGCAGGCTGCACTAGCCATGCCAGGTTATGAAAGTCACTCGGGTGGTTTCCATTAAGAAGCTGTTATTCCAGATACGGGGCTTTGGTGAAGTCCCTCACCCACGAGGCCTTTGCCAGTTGGTAATTTCAAAATAAACACACACATTCAAACAACATAATATGCATTATAAGCATTTCTGTTACTGTAGCCCCCAGAGGCCTCTACAATGACCAGGGCCACATTGCACTAGACGATGTAAATATGTAGAGAGCCATTGCACCAAAGAGCTCACTCTCTCAACAGACAAGACAAAGAGAAGGTGGGAGAGGAAGGGGAGGCACGGAGAGGAGGAGGCCCATGTCGGAAAGGTAATGCGACAGAACTAGGCATCAAGCCCAGGTCTCATGAGTTCCAGCAACGTCAAGTCGACTGGGCTGCATGGTCTCTCAATTTAATGTGTAATACTTCCTAGCTGAGAGTCAGTAAGTCAGTTAGCGCAGGGGGCCAGGAGTCCTGTTCTGTTCCTGGCTTTATGTGACTGCATAAGTCACTTGACAGGTACCCCAGTTTCCCCATCTGAAAAATGCTGATGATTACTCCTGCCCTGAGCAGACAGAGACTTAACTGATGCATGTAAAGAGTGCTTTGACATACTTAGACGTAAGTGGCAACATGAACAAAGCATTATTATACCTATTGATATAAAGATATTATTGGCCTGGATAAAGACCTCTTCCCCTAGCTAAATGTCTGTCCAGATCCCATCCAGAGCTATCCTCTGATGCCAGGAGAGCCCAGTGGGGACCGGCAGAGGGTCTCTCCGCCCTGCCATTGGAAGTATGATTGCACCTAGGGCAGGCAGCCCATTCCAAGCTCAGGCTGGAGTCTATGCCGCAGCGTCTTCCCAGCTGTTTTTAGACATGCTAGCTAGATTAAAGCTAGCGTGGGGCTGGCTACCTGAGCTACAGTCACACCTCTGATTGCAGCATAGACACACGCAGAGTCATAGGGCGTCATTTAGGACACGGACTCAGAGGGAGGAAGGAAAGGCGGGGGAAGGGGAAGATAACACTGCCAAGGGAAACCAAGGTGCAGTTGAAAGCGAAGGGTTGGAGCAGGCGGGCAGTGTGACAGAGAGCAAAAGGGAAAGCAATGGGCAAAGACAGCCAGATAGATGCCTTTAATCTTTCATGTTAACTGAGTTTCTGGCTGTGGATTTGGGATGTGGCTGGCACCTGTGCAGCCAAGCCGGCAGATGGAAAAAAAGGGCGATGGGAGATCATTGACTTTGCGAGAGGATAACATTCATGGGGTAGATGGGGGAGCCAGGAAATCAGCGACATCTGCTCTCAACTTCAATCTTCACACTGATCCCTGCTCGAATCTGACAATCCTCTCTTAATCCCTAAATCCCACCAATCTGCTGCAGTCAGGCACCCTAAAACTTCATATCCATATAATCTGCCTACCCGCCAAAGCTTCCCCCTAGCCTTGGCTAATGGGCTGGCTCACTCCAATCAGGACAGAGACTAGCAGATGCCCGGCACGATACAGCCCGAATGAGAGACTGCAGCCTTGCCCGCCAATGCGGATGCCTTTCCTCACCCATCTGATACAGACACATGTGTGCGTTAATCACACAAGCATCACACCCTGCAAGAAAGGACCAGTAGGGAGGAACTTTCAATTACTTGCCTGAATTGTGATCTGTTCAACTGGGTTGCAGGGTAATAGCTAATAAGTTTGTGAGCCCGGCCTTCCATTGGAGCATCCATATCCCCTAGCAGGGATGTTTACTGCTGCAAAGCAGGCACATGGGCAGAAGAAGGGGAAAGAAGTCTTGATGTAGTAAAGACTTGGCCGAGGGCGCAATGGCCTAGTAGATTGTGCACTAGACTGGGGCTTAGGAGAGCTGGGTTCTACTCCCGGCTCTGCTGCTGGGTGATAGGGGGTCAAATCACTTCACCTCCCTGCACGTCAGTTTTCTTATCCCTAAAATAGGGAGTGATGCTGAGACCTTGCTGGAAAGCTATATCTAGATGAAAGGCCATACCAAATTCACAGTCCATTTTGGTCAATTTCACAGTCATAGGATTTTTAAAATAATAAATTCAGTTATTTCAGCTATTTATATCTGACATTCCACAGTGTTGTAATTGTAGGGGTCCTGATCCAAAAAAGGAATTGGTGGGGTCGCAAGGTTATTGTAGGTGTTACGATACTACTGACGGCTGCGCTGCTTTCAGAGCTGGGCATCTGGAGAGCAGCGGCTGCTGGCCGGGATCCCAGCTCTGAAGGCAGAGCTGCTGCCAGCAGCAGCAGCAGTGCAGAAGTAAGGATGGCATGGTATAGTATTGCCATCCTTACTTCTATACTGCTGCCTGCAGAGCTGGGCCCTCAGTCAGCAGCCGCTGCTCTCGGGCTACCCAGCTCTGAAGGCAGTGCAGAAGTAAGGGTGGCAATACCGTGACCCCCTAAAATAACCTTGTGATCCCCCTGCAACTCCCTTTTGGGTCAGGACCCCCAATTTGAGAAATGCTGGTCTCCCCCCCCCCCCCGTTAAATATGTATAATAGAGGGTAAAAGCACACAAGAGACCAGATTTCACGGGGGGGGGGGCGGGGCAGATTTCATGATCTGTGACATGTTTTTCATGGCTGTGAATTTGGTAGGGCCCTATCTATATGATAGCCAGGTGCTCCCATCAGAGCAATAGTTCTCAGACCCTGGCCTGTAGAGCGCTGGCTTCTGGACCATGGAGTACTGACTGTTCACGTGGTGCTGTCTCCTAGCCTTGTTTTAAGCTGCTAAGTTGCACTGTAGGAAGCTAGCTATGCATGGGGTACTTTGTTAGTGCTACTTCAGCATAGGAGTCATGGCTGAGATTGCCCTGTTGGTGCTATGGTGCAGTAAGGGGAAGGGGCAGGAGGCAGGATGAGTAATGGGAAGAAGAGGTGGCATCCAAGGGCAAGAACAGTCAATGATTTTCCTGTGGACTAGTTCCTGATCTGTATGTATTGTATATTAAAAATGTGCATGTATATTGTGTGTTCATATATGATATGTACGCCTAGATGTCTGTATAACCCTGCCATCTGACCATAGGTAAACCAAAGTCAACCTTTGGCCAGTGCTTACTGCACAGAACTTGCTTATTTCACCGTTACTATGTCATCCATACCCTTCCCTCCCAGTTTTGTTTGTCTGGTCCTCCTGTTGTCTCTTGTAACTAATAATACATCTATTTTCATTGTGGTAGCACTAGAGTCCTAAGCCCCACTGCTGTAGGTGCTGCAGAAACATGTCACAGAGATGTCACCTGCTCCCAAGAGCTCATGCTGTGAACATGTGCTCTGATGTGTGATTGCAGACTCTTTGGAACTTAAATATCTGTACAGGACCAAGCGCAATGAGGCCCTGATCTGGATCCGGATCTTTGACTGGATCCTCTTGGTGCTCCTGTAGAGAGTGAGAGAGAGAGAGAGAGAGAGAGAGAGAGAGAGAGAGTGTGTGTGTGTGTGAAAGAGTGAGTGAGTGAGTGAGTGAATGGGCAAAAAGTTTTAAAGTGCCTACGGCCCAGAGCCTCAAAGGTGTTTAGATGCTAAAGTGACTTAGCATCCTCAGTCCCATTGAAAGTCCAGCATCTTTTGCTCTCAGAAATGCAGAATGCTCACTGGCTTTGTGGACTTAGGTAGTTGGAGATTAGTTTGTGCCAGGTGGCCTTGGCAGAAGCCCATCTAACACACTAGAGCCTGGCCCACACAGCTTCTCGTAAATGATTGGATTTTTTTCCCTTTCCTATAAAGAAGGCAAGAGATGTTTGCGAAAGGAAAAGCTCAATTAACAGTCTTTCTGTTAGATCCTGTCCCTTTGTAAAGGGTGCTAAAATTCCACACATCAGCCATTTAGCACCTTGTGGATATTTGAGGCACTACAGCACCAGTTTGACTGTTATTTGGAAGCACAGACTGTCCAGGCATGTTGTGTGTTTTCCAAGGGAACGTTTTCCCCAGGGCTGGATGACCTAAAATTAGCTTTACACTGCTATGCACTAGAACCAGCCATAGGCGAATCTTGGTAGGTTCAGTGTCTCCGTTCAGATATTTCCCCTAGATCTGAATAACTTCTGGGGCAGATAGGAATGTGTCTCTAGCCGTCTATAGGAATGAGAGTGACTGATTTCCCACATGGTTGAAATATTGTCCGTGGACATTTCCCTGGTGTTTGAGGTGGGCTGTGGTCCTGTATTAGACAAGAAACTCACTGAGGCACGATGGCTTGCTTCCTTGTAGGGTCTGATCCAAAGCCAATTGACTTAGTTGGGCTTTGTATCAGGCCCGCACGTTGCAACATGCAGGGCATTCTGAATTGGTCCATCAGACGGATCAGGAAAACGCTCTTGGCTCTATGTATCATTCACTGGGAGAGGGATCCGCCTTCTATTTGAGAACAACGCCAACAGGAATGCTTGTCAGACTTATTACAGCGGGTGGCATATTGCATTGAGAACAGCTGGGGAAAACACAGTCCTGGAGCTGACAGTCAGTAACTCAGGGCAGCCTGTGGCACAGGTGTTCTGCGGCTCTCTTGCCTGCCTTCCCTGGCAGATTGACATTGAGGAACTTGTTGCTAATTACTCTAATGCTGTTCCCCATCATAGCTCGGGCTGCCAAAGTAGACCCTCAACTGCAGATCTGTAAACTAGGCTTTTGCTTTCAGGGCCAGCCATGCCAACTTAGCAGGAGTGATTTAAATGATTGATCGAGGTGATGAACTGGGAGGTAGCTGCATTTGGTGGTATCTGTCCTTGGACCAATGATACAGTGATAACAAAGCTTGGTGCATCTAGAAAGATGTTCATCTGAGGATCTCAAAGCACTTCCCTGGGAGGCAGGGCAAGTCTTCCCTCCTCTCTCCCTGGAAAATGAGGCTCTGGGAGATTATTACACACTGAGATGTGAATGCCTCCCAGACCCTTGCATTGACTGTCTGGCCATGTTTTCTGATAGTCTTTCCTTCCAGCTCAGTGTGGCGTGAGAGTGGTGGTGACAGTCCATCCCACCTGGCTCATGGCCACCAGGAGCCAATAGGAACTGAAAATAACCATCCCGACACCGTGGTATTAATACATAAGGTGATATGGAAGCTGCCATAGATTGCCGTATATCACTTGACTTCCAGATACCATAACCCTTTTAGCATTAAAAAGGAAGGATGGTCCAGTGGTCTGACCTGGTACCTGGGTTTGACTCCCCACCCCAACCCCAGATGTGTGCTGTGACCTTGGGTGACTCCATCTCCTGGTCTCATTTTCCCATCTGCCAAATGGAGTGATAACTACTTCATAGGGGTGTTGTGAGGATAAGTACATTACTGTAACATCTGAACCCCTCAAAATCTGTAATGGGGCCATATAAGTACATTAGCTGTTACCTTCATCAACCTTCTCTCCTGTCAAAGGTGGTACTATGATAAGCCTCTGGGTGGGTCATTGCCAGGGGCTGAACTCAGGGCCCCTAGTTCTAGCCCACTGGCCTCTACCACTTGAGCTACAGGGCTCTCAGCCCAGTAGGTAGAGTGGAAACAGGTGACTGTCCTCTGTCAACTGGCTGCAGAATGGTACATAGTCACGTTTGGCCAGCGTTTACATTGCATGCATGGAGAGATATGCTGGAAACAGGGACTGCTCCAAAATCTTGCACTAGAATGCCTTAGGGTATGTCTACATTGCAATTAGATACCCATGCACCGGGCTCGGGCTAAGAGTAGCTGTTTAATTGCGGTGTAGACATTCGGGCTCAGGCTGGAGCCTGGGCTCTAGGACCCTGTGAGGTGGGAGGGTCCCTGGCACGGGCCAGCTGTGGGTTTTTAATTGCAGTGTAGACGTACCCTGGGGTGCCATGGGCTGAGCTGTGTGGCTCAGGCTGAACTTAGCTGAGTTAAATTGGGTGGATTTGGGAGGCGCTGGTTCTAAACAAGATGGTTTCAGCAATCTTTCCCGTTCTTTTATTTTTAATTCATTCTAGTCAGTCCTTTCCCCTCCCCCCCCCGCCCCCAACAGCCCAAATTACAGAGATCCCTGCAGCTCTAACGTAGATGAATTTGTTTAAATCTCCTTTTTTGTTTCAGTAACCGTAGACTGTTTTAAACAGGCACCCAGCGAGGGGGGACTCATTACTTATTAACGTAAAAAGTGGTAGATTTCAAAGCTGTCATAACACCAAAGTCATGTTCATTTTAGTTATTCTGCATAATTAATTATAAAGTGATAATTTGTACATCATGATATTTTCATTCCAACATGAAAGTGAGAAACTCTGAGTCGTAACAGCCTCAGGCAGGAGAGGGATGGAAAAAGCTTGCAGTAGCCTGTCTGCTGGGCAGAATCTAAGTCCAGCCTCAACCGAATTTACAGGCCGGATGCTATGCCTGTGCAGCTGGAGGGCAAACCCCAGTTTGCAGTCCCTCCTGACGCACGCCCTCGGGGTACCCTGGATCAGCAGTGTATGTGGCTCCTATTGAGGCCAGTGCAGGCAGCATCTCCGCCAGGTACGATAAAGGGAAGCCTCTGTCTGGCTAAGCTGTCAGGCTTCAGTAGCTGGAGAAGGTACCTCTGCCACGCTGGAGAAATGAAACCAAAAAGAGGGGCTTTTGTAAGAAATCTGGTCCCAGGAGCTCCTTCAGTCCAAAGAGCTGATCCTCTGCAGTCGCTTGCATAAACTCTGAGCTTTGCTGATCAGGTGACACTGTATGGGTCTGCACCCACCCCTGACTCAACTCCCACACTACTGTCCCAGCCTGCACTGAGCCCAGTTCCTATCCCAGGACAGAGTTCTCTGGGCTTTTTCCAGGGCCTGGTTAGGGATCTGGAGGGAATGCTGCTGCATGCATTGAGACAACACGGCCGGTAGCCAGACAGCAGTTACGTGGCATTTGGGACTATAACTCAGCATGTTTTGGCTCAGAAACACTGGCTTCTACCAGATAAGGCAAAGAAGAATCCCCACCTGTTACCAGCAGCCTCGTAGTGTTTGCTAGTCCTTTAGTTTCCAGAGACAGTATGGTCTAGTGGCTAGAGCACTGGACTGGAAGACAGGAGTTTTGATTCCCATCCCTGGTGCTGCATGACCTTGAGCAAGTCATTTCCCCTCTCTGTGCCTCAATTCACCCCATCTGTACAATAGGGATAATGATATTGACCTGCCTGATAAGGCACTTTGAGATCTACTGATGAAAAGCGCTAATTGAGAGCTAGGCTTTATTTCTTTATTTCTTTATTTTATTATTTGCTCGCTTGTGGTTGACAATTGCTAACCCCAGAGCAGGTCTGATTCCATCCAGAAGACAGCAATGGTGCATACACCCATAGATATTACATTATTACTCATGTCAGTCAAAATTGACTGTGATCCCACACCAAGTGACCAAGGTGCACAGAGCCCGGGCTAAACCTGAATCTCTTTCTGAAATGCCCAGAAGGTGGATAGGGTGTGAAACTCTTCTCTCCCCATCTCCTGTGAACTGACCCTCTGGTGCCCCATTCTCAGCGACCACCCCTGGTTAGTTATCATGATAGAACAGCATGTGCAATTATAACTAATAGCCTGTGGCAGTTATCATCACTGGGATCTGTTATCGCACAAGTCCCCACGGACTCTTCCTCATGCTGCAGTGACAAGTGGAGCGAAAGGAGAGGGTGATAATTAGGATGCGGGGAGGGGGCGGGGGGAGAAGCAGTGGATGCCTTACATATCCTTTTTAAACAGGGATGGTGAAAAATAGATGAGTGGTGGGGAAGGGAACCCTGGATCCAAGCAATTTGGCAGGGAATAGAAACTGAAATTTTATTGGCTTTTAGTTTATTGTTCCGAGTCCTTTTCTGTTATGAACAAATGAATAAAGTGACCATTTTGTTCTCTCCTCCTTCTGTCTACGGTACTTATCTGGCCCCAATGACTGTAATATCTGAGCATCTCTCAGTCTGTAATGTATTTGTCTTCAGCACTGTCCTGCCACACAAGGCTGTTGCATGAGACCCACTGTACAGGTGAGGAGCTAAGAGAGCAGCTATGTGTCTCACCCAAGGTCACACAGGAAGTCTGTAGCAGAGCATGGCCTTGAGCCCAGGTCTCCCAAGTACTAGGGTGCTACACTAATCACTGAATCATTTTGCACGAGGCTTTTGCGTGCAGGGTGCTAAGGACTACATGGGACTGAGGCATTTGAGGATGGACTAGACCAG
Source organism: Macrochelys suwanniensis (assembly GCA_033296515.1). Lineage (NCBI taxonomy): Eukaryota > Metazoa > Chordata > Testudines > Chelydridae > Macrochelys > Macrochelys suwanniensis. The sequence goes on from CM065796.1 coordinate 13,894,462, forward strand.
TAGTGGGTTCCTAAATGGTGGCGACCCACCATTTTTTCTTTTTCTGCTACCCACCATTACATAGATGCATCCTTTGCCCTGGCACCGTAAACCTTATCTGGCCTGGTGTGGATGGGAGGCCCAGTTTGGGAGGGAAAGGGGGGTTGGAGAGCGAGCCTCCCCATATACCCCACAGAGGTGGCTCTTGTCCCATGGGGCTGGGCCCTGCTTCCCACTCTGGGCATTCCAACCTCGTGCACAGTGTCCCACTGCCACCCAGGTTTGGCCCAGCCACCCCTCTGTCATACTGAGGGGCAGCCAGGCCGAATTGCTGTAAGTGGTGCTGTGATCTAGTGTGTGGGGTTGCAGCGCCTCTCAGATTTGGCCTAGCCACTCTTCCATCATGACAGTCTCTAAGTGGCTTTTGCACAAGGCTTTTGCATTAGTTTTTGCATTAGCATGTGGGACAAACCGCAGTGATGTTGTGCCCCATGCGCCAGGTCGCAATTCCCTAGGGTGACCAGACAGCAAATGTGAAAAATCGGGACGGGGTGGGGGTAATAGGAGCCTATATAAGAAAAAGACCCAAAGATCGGGACGGTCCCTATAAAATCGGGACATCTGGTCACCCTACAATGCCAAGAGCAGGCAGCCAGGGCTAGCTTTTGGGGAGATTGGGGGGCTGGGCTCGGTCCTTTCCTCTGCACCAGACAGGAAGAGTTTGCCTAAAGCCCTGTAATCCACTTAGAAACTTCCCTCAATTCACTGGTTGCTTGGGATCCACTGTGTGGGACACACTGACTAGACAAACTTCTGTCAAACATGGCAGCTCTCTGGCTATCTAGGTTTTAATGAGGGCATCCCTCACCCTGGTATCTCTGGCCTTGTTTTGCTTAGGAAAATTGGTGTAATGATATCAGTGTAGCTACAGCAGTGCAAACCTCCAAATAGAGCCAGTCAGAAAGCAGAATTTCTATTTGGGAAATCCTGACATTTTGAAATTTGCTTTTGTTCAGAATCAAAACAGAAAGTCAAAATGTCAAAATTCACCACATAAATTTCTGAAAAAAATCAGTTCAGAAACATTGATGTGTTTTGTTTTGATAATGTCCAAACATTATAATATAAAATGTTTTAATATTACACAGAATGAACTTAATATTATAATATGCAAGTTGTAAAGAAATGTTTTAACCTTATCAAAATGAAATGAGAGAGCTAAAATGAATTATTTTGACTTCTCCGGGTAGAAATTTCATTTCTGAAAAATGTTTCGATTTCACAATTTCTGCATTTTCTGATGGGAAATCTGTTGTATCAAAAACATTTCTCTGCCACCTAATGTAGGCTCACTGCATTGGTGCACCAGTGCTGCCTAATCTGGTAACGTACCAAAGGGCTTGGCCACTGTGGAAGAGCATCCAGAATAGCACAGACAATGCCAATTAGCTTTAGTTAACTGACACAGTCTATTAACTGAAGTTACAACAAAACAACAAATGCTAGTGTAGACAACTGGGCAAGCTGGGTTTTGCATTAATTGAGCTTCTTACCTGACTTTGGGCAATTTCAGATCCTTGGTCTCCATTTGGCCATTGTTTCCATTTCCTCGGTTCTCCTCAGGATGCTCTGGCTTTAGCATTCTCACCGTTGCCTTTCAGCTCAACTTATGCACATAAATAATAGCACTGGAAGGGACCTCCTGCCCCCTGTTATCATAGGCAACCCCATCATGGAATCCCATTCATAAACTTGTCAGGCTCCATCTTAAAACTACTTAGAGTAGGGCAAGAAACTTTTTGGGAGGCTGTTTCAGAACCGCACTCCACTGATGGGTGGAAATCTTCTGATTTCCAGCCTAAATTTATTCATGGCTGGTTCATACCCATTTGTTCTTGTGTCAGTATTGTCCTTGAGCTTCAATAGCTCTTCTCTGTTCTTGATGCTTACCCCCGGATGTACTTAGAAAACCATCAGATCCCCTCTCAGTCTTTGTTTTGGTAGGCAAAGCCAGCCCAACGCTTTCAGTCTCCTCCCCTCAGAGGGGGGCGGGTCAGATATTTATGAAGTGTGTGTCTCTAGGGTGTGTTCCCCTCCTTTTCCCTGGTGACTCCGCTCCCTCCCCTGTGTCCAAGTCGGAACAGTTCTTATTCTGGAGAAACGGCAGTTTTAACGCATCATCCTTGCCATTTACACTGATGGCTGGAGAGGCCCCTGAGGCAATTTAATGCGTGGGGAATTTTAATACCAGGGTGACCAGCAGATGAATGGGCTATTTCTCTCAGGATGGAATTAAAAATCTCCATTAGGTCTTTTTAATTAGATCATGTCACTATATCCTTCCGTTCCTGTTTTCATGTGGACTCTGCCTGGAGCTGGTGGATTATTTTGTTTCTCTTGCTTTTGTTCTATGGAAAGTAAAAGAAGATGGCTCTGCACCTTTCCTATCAAAGCCCAGACCTACAAAAGGACTTTGGCCACTGACTCCCCCTGCACTTCCTGCCCACTAGCAATCTTGTGTAGAATTAGGTGTGTGCCCTTGCAGTTCTGGCAGAAATTGGCTCAGGCACCCGACTCCAGGAAAGGTTTCACAGGTAGGCACCTAACTCCATGAATATGGCTGGGCTTAGGACACGCGCCTCTCCTTGACATCTGCTATTAGCCAGCTCCCTGCCTCATGTGCTGGCTTTAAGGGATCCTGTTCTTAGCTGCCTCTCTCTCCCCATGCATTGAATAGGGATTGTGGAATCCACTGGGAGGTGAGGTGCCTAAAAGGTACGCATTGCAACACCCAAGTGCCTCTGTGGATTTGAGTCTCTGTTACAGATCTTCTCTTCCACAGGGGAAGATGTAGTTTCTTTCCCACCCCATCAGTGTCTCCCCAGGAAGGATGAGGTGGTGGGGAGGGATAGATGGTTTTGAGGGATAAGGTAGACTGATGGTTTAAATGGGGTAACAGCCTCTTGAGTTTCAAATTCAAATGAATCCAAAAGCTCAAATTAAAAGTCTCCATCTAGGTATGTCTGGGGTCCCCATCGCTGTAGTAATAGGGTGCCTCACAAATTTACTTTCATGGCACTTCAGGTGAAGTAGGACTAAAGCCTTGGCCTCCACTCCCACCCATTTTTTTTGATGAGCAGAAAATAAGGTGCAGGGATATTCAAGTGACTTGCACAGGATCACAAAGCAAATCCATGGCAAAGCTGGGAATTGAATTGAGCTCTTCTGCACTCCATTTCATACCTTAACCACAAGCCAATTCTTCCTCCCGGAGAGTGAGTCCACCTGGAGTCATAACCATAGCTCAAGCCCCAGCTTCTCCACAAGGCATAAGAAATTTTGACCATTGATTTGACCAAAGGTTTGAGTTGGTAACAAAACTGTATACCAGGGGAATTTCACAGGCGTTTGTACCAAAGCTCTGTGCAAGAACTCTGGCCAGGGAACAGCATCCTGACATCTGCAAAATTGTTCTGCTCTTTGTCTGCTGCTTTTTGAGGAAAAAACCTATCTAAAGATAGTTTTAATTAAGATACATTGTAGCTCAAAGATATCTCATCATGGAACAGGGATTATAAATTCTAATTCTATAGTATGAGAATATATTCATGTAATGTTTAAGAAAAATTTTTATGAATGAGTTCCAATAGTTCATGGATTAGGGACTTAATTTTATGGGGTTCCAGGGGCTTCTGTATAGATTATTTAGGTTAATCTTTCTATCTACCCAATGGGACTCTGCTCACTTTGGAAGATACCATCAGAGATGCTTAGTTTTGCCGTTCTCAAACTGTGGATTTGAGTCTCCAGAGATAACATGCTTGTTAACAGCAAAAATGTTTTTAAATAAATAATATATAGAGGTGAGAAATAGTTAAATAAAGCAATTTAAATGTCTGTCTGGTGATGTTCTCCTCCTAATACAGCATGGCAAGAAAGTCCTTCAAATATTAATGATTAACCTGTTGAACTGGAGATTGTTCACCTCCCAATGACTTCATAAATATCTGCTTCAATTACCTTTGGTAAATGAAATAACCAAACAATCATTCATTTTCTGATATAGCTGTAAAACTAATCTGAAAAGTTTTCAAAATAAATCACTTTAAAAATGTATAGTGTGTACCTTCTACAAATGAAACCTACATCTATTTCTGAGTTGTGAAGAATATGTATTAAGGTTATAACAACAAGAATGCACTTTTATGGCGAAATCCATGATTAAATCGAGTCTTCCGGACTAGTGATTTAAATCATGATTTAAATCAAATCCATCCTGACTGCAACTCCCATGAGACACTGAGGTGGCATATCCAAACTATTTCACATTTTTGACCAAAATCTTTTTGGTTTTCGAGTGATCGCTTTTTTGACACACAATTGATTTTTTTTTCCAGAAAACAGACTCTGTTTGCAACAACAACAAAAAACCTTAGTCAAAACCCCAATTTTCTATCAAAAACGAATTTCAATGGAAAATTTTCGATCCATCCTACTGAGGACCTGCCTTGACTCCTCAATCAGCCACCCAACCTCCAATCTGAGGTAAGCGCTAGTTGTCCCCTCTTCCCCAAGCCCTCTCCAGAGAGAGGGAGACCTTGCACACTTTAAGTGGAGAGAAATCAATAGCTGACCACAATGCCTGTGTCCTTCCAGCTAAGAAGAATAAAAACAGCTCTGTCCATAATAACTGCCGGTATTGCTTCGAGTGGCCTTCTGCTGTCAGAGTTCTGAAGACATCTCTGCTCAATGATGGACTTGGGAGCTCATAGCCACTCTGCTGATCACATTGTCCTTGTCACAGACAAGAAGAGTTTATGGGTAGCCATCAATTAAAACTGGGTGTAGGGGCACCACGAGAGTGGGAGATGTGTCAGCACAGCAGGGTGTGTTTGTGCGGAAATTCCTTTGCTTCTGTGCGAGGCCTGGCCACAACTTGCTTCAAAGATGTGTGCATTCAACAGTCGCTAATAAGCAGCAGGCCGGGGCAGTGTCACGTTCACTGCTGTGCTGGCATCCCGCATCGAGCCCTAGGAGAGGCAGCAGCAGTTGTAGCCTGGGGTGCTCTTGGTCAGGGTGACGCACACACCGAGAGCATTTTGAAAGTCTACAGGACATTTTGCAACAGTCAACTGAATATCGCAGGCTGCTGAGTATGTGATTCAGAGTCTCAGCTTCCAGATGTGTCCTGTGCTCTCACTTCAGAAGAAGAGGTGTTTTACTGAACATGATCCAGTCAGGGCTCTGTGCCTGAGGCTAGGCTCTGGCAGGGAGAGGGGGTTTGTGCATAATGACTTTCTTAAGGTATCGCCCCAGCTGGATGCTGGCAATGCAGACAGAGTGATAAGGAGACGGTGGCGTCCCTACTTGTCACGTGTATTTGGGATTGGCTGCTGGTTTGCTCTTGCTACTGTTTTTATGGCCTGGGGGGGTCAGCTCCTCTGCTGGCCTAGCTTCAATGGATGTCAGCTGAGGATCTGGCCCTGTGTGTTTTTTATGATGAAATAGCCTGGGATTAGAGATCTCTGTTTACATCTAAATAAATCAGAGTGGCACACACCGTACAACATCACACTTTCTCAGGCGACCTCATCTCAACAGCACCTGCTTATGCTGTCCCAAACCCGCTGTGCTTTGAGCCCATGACCCTGAAGCTTGGCGATGAGTTACATAGGCTGATCCACCCTGGCATTATTTTGAGCGCTATAATAAATGACTGTTAACATGACGTCTGGAAGCTGCTGTTTGCATGTCAGGCTATTGAGAGTGATGGATTGCTTTTCATGTTTTTTACTTCGGAGGGACAAAATTATGAGACTCTGATAATGATTATCAGCTGCCCGCAGGGGCACGAAGCAACATCAGGCTCTGGGCTCTTAGGCCTTATAGGCTTGGAACAAAATAAACGACACCAAAGGGGGGAGGGATAGCTCAGTGGTTTGAGCATTGGCCTACTAAACCCAGGGTTGTGAGTTCAATCCTTAAGGGGGCCATTTAGGGATCTGGGGCAGAAATCTGTCAGGGAACAGTACTTGGTCCTGCTGGTGAAGGCAGGGGACTGGACTCGATGACCTTTCAAGGTCCTTCCAGCTCTATGAGATTAGCATATTTCAATTAATTTAATTTATATTTAAAGGGTTGCATGGGCAGCTTAGAGCACTCCCCCCCGCCCCACTTGCTGCTGCCTATCTCTGCTGAGTGTTCCACACAGGACCATGTATAAATGAAGCCTGCTCTAAATTTCCCCGGGAATATTCAGGTGGAGTCTTCCTGGGAAGTTAGCATGATTCTCTCCCTGCCCTGCTTAGTGTAAAAGCCAGTTGAACTCAGCGACAACTTGGTGTGAAGAAAGGTCAGCATCTGGCTTTGGTGTAATGCTTAAATTTGTTGCATGCATAACCTAGGCTGAGAACTCCCTTTGCTCCCTTCCTCCCGCCAGAAACGTGACTCTCCTTACTGTGATCCCTGAAATATTTGCAAAGCAAACAGCCCAGCTTTGGATGCCCCACTTCCTGGTTTTAGGGAGCCTGTGCCAAATATGCTCCCTTGTACCTTGCCGGTGACCCATGCTCTATCTGTGCAGCTGAGTGTGTGTGTGTGTGTGTGTTTGTTAATATCCTCTACTGAGCACAAAAGATCACCTAGTTCAGAAATGGACGAATTATCCCCTGAGGTGCAAAGGGGAGCCTTTGTATCCCTCTTGGCCATGCTCTTGGCTCCCTTCATTCCTCTCTATCTCTCTCCTTCCTTGCACAACATTTTCTTTTCACTGCAAGGGCCAGCTTGTCAAGTGCTCAGCACCTACAACTGGGGCCAGATTTTCAAGGGAGATCAGCACCCAGCGGGCTAAACTCTTCAGAAAATCTGGTCCAAATAGGGCCATATGAGGCTGCTGTGGTTCATCCTGCCAAAGACCGGAAGGAAGCAAATGATATAACACAAACGGGACAGCACCAAGGACCACATTAGTGCTGCGGGAAAAGTTGGAGGCTCTCTTTCTTAAATCAGTCGGGAACCAATGCCTCAGCATAGTGTACTGTCTTTGGTACCTGACCCCTTGTATGTGTTGAAGACTCAATGGCAGCTGAGTAATTGTAGGGATGTTAAATCCAGATATTTGGGCCAAATTCCGTCTCTAACATAAATTCCTTCTGCATTGTAGCTGGGCAGTTCCTGACTCCTCGTTCTAAACTGTTATGCCATGTTGCTGCTGTGCTGTTAAACATGTGCTGGGTTCAACCACATTTCTCTGGCAAAGCATTATTCATTCTGTCCCTCACCCACCTTCGTTGTGTGTGGCGAGAGTTAACTAGCTAGCAATTGTAAAGCTTTATAACCATCATCAGCCAGGATGGCACTTACTGAAGCCCTTGTGCCAATTATTTTGTTGTAACTGAAAGTCTAGCATGGTTATTTCTCGATGGCTGCTTATGCATGTAATAAATACCTTTATTGTGGAAGGGAAGATTACTTCCTTTTTTATGTATTAGATGTTTAGAAACATATGTAAAAATGGTAAAATTAGAGAGGAAACTTCTGGGATTCTTTTTGATGTTGATTCACAAACTACAGGCCAGGCATAGAAAAGTCAAACCTTTTCCACTACGTGGTAATAATAAATAGGAAGCAAGTGTCTAGAGATGTTCAGCATGTTATTGTGCACCTTAAAATACATATGTCTTGAAGTCTGCCAGGCGTTTTGTTCTACAAAGCATATGGTTTAGCAGATAAAATGATTTCTGACCTGGAGACCTGAACTGACAACTCTGAAGACAAACAAAAACCAGGATGGCTCCATCTGTCAGGCCCATTTCATCTTCATGCTGCTTACTGACATTTACACACTTTCATTGGGAGATTGACTCAGTGCTCTTGCCTCCCCCATACCACTGTGAGCCATTGCACTCAGCCAGGTGTGGTTTGATGGCTGGCTAGGGCTCCCTGTTTGTAAAGGAGGCAGTGTTTCCTAGTTGATAGAGCACTGCACTGGGACTGAGGAGACCCTGTTCCCAGGTCTGCTGTTGGCCTTCTGGGTGACCTCACACAAGTTGCTTCTCTCTGTGCCTCATTTTCCAATCTGTGAAATGAGGATAATGCACTTTGATAAATTTTATCTATGAGCTAAGTGTTAAGACTGTTAGCACTTCACCACTTCCGCTCCCTTCTCTCTTGTTAATAGCCATTGGCTGGGAGCTTGGTCAGTGCCTGCATAAAGCATCCTCTACTCCCTTTAGAGGCCAGTATGTGGGTTCATGCTTCTCATGTGATATTAAAAAGCTTGATCTTTGTCTAAGGGTCCAAGCAAGTCATGTCTCCTAGAGACCATCTTCTAACCAGGGCAATTAACACTAGATGTCTGCTTTGATTCTATGTCAAGTCATGGCATTTTGTTTCCTTTAAATTTCCCACCCTGTCCAGTTTCAAACTGCAGGCAGTAGTCCTATTCACTTCTCAATCTAAACTGTTGCTCTGTGCTCTTTAAATATCTTTTAATATTCCTCCCACCCCAGAGGTGGCTTCATTCCAGTGCTGGGTGCTGATTCCTCTTAATTGAATTTTGGGCACGGTCTTACCCTTAGCTGTGGGCCTCGGCATCTCCTTAGACTCCCTGCTGAGTGTTGGCACACTCTGGAACAAGTGATGGCTTCTGGTCTTTGGCTGGCTAGGAACCTAATCCTCTTTCTCTCAGGGAAGGGCCCTGCTACTTGGATCCATACTTTAGTCAGCTTCTGACCAGGTTACTGCAATTCCCCCTGCCTGGGGCTGAAGGCAGCTGTTCCATGGAGCATACAGCAGCCTGTTTACTGAGCAATGAAGACATCACATCAGTGCTCCATAATCTTCAGTGGCTTCCTGCATTGAATTCCAAGTCCTAGTGTTAGTCTACAAAGTTTATAGGATCCTGATCTAACTCCTACTGAAGTCAGTAAACTCACATTGACTTCTATGGGCATTGCACTTCAATGCTTTAGGAACAGGTTATTGCGGAGACTGCTTATCCATCTGCAACCACCAAGACAGCTATGGTCCGCAGACAAACCCACCAACAGGCTGGTGTGACCCATCCATGCCACCCCCTGTCCCAGGAGCTCTCCCCGGGAAGGAGGACGATGAGGGGGAAAGGCTGGGAGGTGGGGAGACAGAGATGGGGTGGGAGAAGCCCTTCTCATCTGGATAGAATTATGCTGCCTCTGTTGCAAGGCTGTCGTCATCCCACCATAGAAACACTGAGCCTAAAGTAGATGGGGGAGATGCTATAGAAACATACCTAGAGCCCTGTGACATTCTTTCTATTTTTTAATACATTATTTTTTTGTTTTGCAGGAATTTTGTGTTTTGTTTTATCCACCCTGCCCCCCTCAACCCCTGTGTCTGTTCCCCCCCCCCGCAAGTCTCTTGGCCCTCAGAGCCCTAGACACATCCCACCTCTGCCAGAGGGCCAGCACCCCACCTCAAAATCCAGTGCCCACCCTCACTCCTCTCCCATGGGGACCAGCCCAGGCCCCCTCACTACCCTCCCTTCCATGGGAGGTGGGAGGACCGCAGTGCCGGGGCCCTCTTCCCAGGCGAGTTCAGGGAGGCCGAGTTTCCTCCACCCTCCAGCCTCCCACTGCCATAGGCCCCTCGTGAGGCCCGGGCTTGTGGTGCATGCGTCTGTCCTGCACTCTTTGTGTTGCTGCCAAACCCTTCCGCCGACCCCTGCCCAGCCCCACCCCCCCAGCACGCCCACTCTGTGCATATACCTTGCGTGCACATGACCACATAGCACCTGCCATTGACTGGCATGCTCTGTACGGCACAAATGGTCCCATGTGCTCCGTTGGCTACTGAATCTCCCAAGTCTGATGGGAAAAGCTTTGCGTTATAATGATTTGTTTCCATTTTATTTCATGTTACTCTGCATTTCCGAGAAAGACGGGGCTCTAAATCTAAGCTCCTGTTGTTTACAGTTCATCCATAACACCAGTGAGCTCCCAGCCACCCACTGGAACATCAGCCTCCGGCCTGTGTTACCAAAGCTATCTCTGACTCATTACAGCTGATGGTTGTTTTCCCGCAAACCCCCTAGAATAAACCTGTTTTCCCCTCTCCTGGGATTGCAGTCTGGTAGGGCAGTTCCAGCAGTACAAGGCTTTGCATGATGAGATTTTCCTTGTCGCTCTCTGGAATAAATTCCATCTTCCTCTCCCTCCTCCCCAGATGTTCAGCACTCTTTATCCTTTCAATATCCACCAATCTCTCCGTGTGTGTGGAGGGAGTGTGATATGTTCCATGGTGGAGTAGATGATGGTTTAAAAGGGGGAATTATTTTCCTTCCCCCCACAGCAAACACACGCACACACACACATTTTTTTATTTATAAGCTGAGACTAAACAGCCAGCAGCATCTGAGAACAGCAGCTCCGCTAAGAAGTTTTAAGCAAATGTTATTAGATATGACCTCTTATTTATGAAAGACTTTGTGACCGAAAGTCTGTTACCCTGTTAATGTCTCAGCAAAAGACCTATTTTTTCAGCCATGTTATCCCCACCAGCAATCAGTCTGATTAGACATTAGGATGATGCAGTAAATATATGAAAGCTCAATTTAACCAACAGCACAGAAGCAAATAATAACAAGTTGGGGCCTTTGGCCATAAAAATGCAGACATTTACCTTGAATGTTGACTTAAACCATTTCAATTTTGTACCAAATGAGGCTTGAAATGTATCAGCCAACGAACAGTGGCCAACCGATAAAAATCGCCTTAAATATTTTATCTTCCTCCTAGTAGCATTCTGCAAAAGGTAAAGCTCTCCTCTGCTATCAGGGAGCATCATAAATAGTGCAGTGCCCTAACATAGCACTGTCTATCCCAAGATCTCAACATACTCTATGAACGTTCACTATGCTGAGTGCCGAAGACCTAAACTTATTTGTTCTGCAAGATTATCTTGCGCAGACAGCCATTTTACAGGCAGGTACACAGGGACATTGCAACCTGTCCAAGGTAATGTGACAAGCCAGCAGAAGAGCAGCAAGCCAGTGAAAGCAAGTGGAACCCAGGTAGGGTGACCAGACAGCAAGTGTGAAAAATCGGGACGGGGGTGGGGTGGGGGGGTAATAGGAGCCTATATAAGAAAAAGACCCAAAAATCGGGACTGTCCCTATAAAATCGGGACATCTGGTCACCCTAAACCCAGGAGTCCTGAGTCCAAGGCCCTACTTTAACAATTAGATAATGTTTCCTCCCATTAAATCCCACCACAATAGTGGTGACCCAGTACTAGCAATGGGACTTACAGTGAAAAGAAAGGAGACTGGTTGGTTCTTTTTTACAAGTATTCCTGCCATTGCTTATGAAAATTTCATATAGCACTTTGTATTCAAGGATTAGAAAGCGTTTCATAACACTCTTGGATTAAGCTTCGTGGCACCGCTGTGAGGTTATGTATTAAACCCACTGTACACCTGATGAAACTCAAGCACAAAGAGGTGGGGTCATCTGTTCAGTGTCATGCAGGAAGTATGTAGGGATTAGAATCCAGGCTTCCTGGTTTGTAGTCTCATGTGCTAATCAGAAGAGACACAGCAGGATGGATTGAAGATCGATTTCCTTCATATAGCCATTGCGGACAGTCTACATTTGATTCTCAGAACTAAAAGATGGAGGAAACATTTCCAATTATATTATTATAATTTATAATTTATGTAATTTTACTATTAATGATGGGGGTAAACCCATAGAAAGTTGGCTTTCCAGGGCATAGGTCTGCACTTCGTCATGGTAATAAGTCCCTAATTATTTTTCTGCAGCCCAAGGGCAACAGACGCTTGTGCATGGCTCCCATAGCAGCTAATCATGCATGCATTCGAGAGGAGAATTCTGGCCACACAGAAGCCATAAATTCAAGCAAAGCTTGCTGTGAGCGGCACTTTAGGAGAACAGTAAGTGTCCAGAAATATAACAATAACTGAGTTTTATTAAGAGATTAAATCCTTTTGTGGCGGTTGCACCGTACCAGCTGTCCCAAAATGCATGTGTCGGTGGCCACTTTTCTAATATTCTCCAGGGTTATCTTGTGGAGTCGTTCTGAAGAGGCCCTGGTTGACTTTGGGTAGGAAGCTAGCCCACTGAGATAAGTACAGAGAAATAGCACTTCTCTGTGATGTGGCAGTGACTGATTTAGATGGAGAACAGCCAAGAATCCTGGCTGATAGAGGCTATGTTTGTTAATTCCCTTTCTTGTCTCTGGGGAAAGAGTTTCCTGGTGAGATTTCCAGCACCGCTTGCTTGCATATCTTTTTTAGGTAGTTAGGCAGCTTCCATTATTGTAATGTCTGAGCACCTCTCAATCTTCAATGTAATTATATTCTCAATACTGCTGTGAGGTAGGGTAGTGCTATTATACTCATTATACAGATTGGGAAACTGAGGCACAGCAGCTAAGCATGTCTTCTTCCCTAGGTAAAAAGGTGTATTCTTATCTCATACTAGCTAACTTATGGTAAAATCCTATTGAAGACAAGGCATTTTGTAGTTCTTACACGTAAAAGTAGGTGAGGAAAGGACTATGCAAGAGCTTAAGATTCACCTTGACCTGCTCACTCTTGTTAAAACTACAACTGCCTTGTTTTCATGAGGGTTTTACCTTGTTAACTAAGCAGAGGTAAGAACATACCTTGTTTCCTGGTGGTGACCAGGCCTAACTGACTCATGAAAGGTCATACAGGGAGTCTGTGGCAGAGCAGGGAATTGAACCCAGGTCCCAGGCTAGCGCCCAAGTCACTGTACCCATCTTTCCTTTATAAAAGCTCCAAAGGCAACCTTTGCTGTGGCATCCTGACCCTCAACCTTCCAATCCCAGCCAGAAGAATGGACAGTCCGAGGCATGAATAACATTGGGGTGTGTGAAAGCTGAATGAACTTGTTAAAACCTTCAAAGCTTTTTGAGTTCAAGAGGTGGGGGGCATGCCACACCACCCAAACTTAGTTTGCTTATCGCTGGGGGTAAGTGATATCGATGAGCTATGTTTTCACCACTGAAGCAAGCATAGAGGCTGTTGGTGGCTCAACCAATCTCAGTCTTGCCATTTATAACTTCAAAAGACTCCAAAGTATTAAGCTCCCTGTAAATCCCGTTGACTAGGCGCTTCAGATGCAGGAGGACACTAAAGAATCTGCCTGCCGCAAATGAAGTCTGTTAAACCTTTCTGTTTTCACTTAGACCGCAGGGGGTAATAAACTGCTGGTGCTATTCAGTTCTAGAAAGTCAACCAACCAATTGTTGAGCAAAGAGGTGGGATGCAGCAATGGAGAGGTGGTGGGGGAAGAGCCAAACAAAGCTGAGAAATCTTCATCTCTCTTTGCTTTGCTGAGATTCCTAATTCATTAGCAGCCCCGGTTATTCAATTCCTCTGCTTTAATCTCTAATTAAACACAGCCACAGACACTGTATCTGTGCTGAGATGAATGTAAGTGGCCTCGTCTTAATAAATGTGTAACTATGATCCCCACATTGTTAACCGAAAAAATGTGGAGTCTAAAGTTCTTAGGGAATGGTAATTGCAAAAGGGACTTTGTTTTCCCTTTAAATGCACAGTAGATGACTGTAAGGCTTCCAGATTTTTTTATAATAATTCCTTAAATCAAAAGCATATTTATAGAAAGGGAGCAGGGGGCTCTATGGGACACTTTAGTCTGCTTGGGGATAATTACTCTGGCTAGAGAATAGAGCTCCGTGGAACTTTCATTACCAAACATGAAACCACGTGCCAGGCTTTCATTCCCAATTCACAGCACAGCCCGGCTTCCTCCACAGGATTTGCTACTGTGCACGGAAGTTTTTTGAGCAAGGCAAGTTTGAGCAGTTTGAAAGCAAACTGAAACAATTTGTAGTGTTCCCCTGGAGACCACGTGATGCACAAACGTTTTGATGGAGTTTTGTTTCATTTTTTGGTCTCATTCAAATCAGAGTAGATCTTGTCCGTGGTCTTGTCATAACTAAAACAGTTGTAAATGCTAAAACCTGTGTTAATTGATAATCAATTAACAAGGGTAATAATAAAACCACCTCCGGGTAGGTGGGGCTCGTCAGCCTTGGAAGGCAGCCCACCTAGGAGAAGGAAAACTCTGATTTAAAACCTCTGCTGCCTTGTGGCAATACCCACTCATGGGAAAGGCTAAGGGAGTCAACCCTGAAACCAAATCCGGTGTCGGAGTCCCGATGGCGGTCTGACATTGTCCTCAACGTCATTCCGGCAACTCCTGCAACGTCACTGGTGCCAAGTTGTATCGACATTGTCTTTCCCTTGGATCCATCAGTTGCGTGGAGAGGGGGGTTCTGCTGCATGGGCAACAGCTGTTCCTCCATATCACCCTGCCCTGGCTTGCGCCCTGGAGAGGACACTCCAGCTTCGCTTCACAGCGTTGACACAACACGGGAAGCAACAGTTTACATTCCCCATGGGCGCATATCCATCGTCTCTCGAGACTAATGGACGCCAATAACAATAAAACCAAAATTGCTAATCAAGATGAGACTTTACAGCCTGACAGCTAGCTGTTTTGCATACCTGTGGGAATAGCCCTGGGGTAGGGTTTATTTTTCTTATCTTGCATTGGGAACTCGTCACTAGGGCAGATTCAGATTGAAGTCCCTGCTGTGATTCGTGTCCCAGGTGGGTACTCTAACCACTGGGCTTTTGGTCTGTTCTAGGGTCTCTCTTTTTATTTCTGCTTTTGACCAGAAGTTACATCCCAAGAAGCCTTTCCAATGAATTTTTTGTTGGGACATTTCCACAAAAAGTCCTAGTTGTGACAAACTGGTATTTTCTGATGAAAAAGGTTTCATTGAAAATTTCCTGACCACTTTACTTTTTCCCCTAAGTGTTTGCACTTGTGAGCATGCCTAATATATATGGGGGGAAATAAGTGATACATGCATGTGCAGTGGTCATTATGCACAAATTAGAGTTGCATACATACAAAGCAATGAATGCATGGAAACACCCCAATTGGGTGCACTGGTGTTGCACACCCTGATAACTCAAGTTTGCATGGAAGAGTGTGTGCCCTTTTGCACATTTGGACCCTTGTGTTCAGTAATGATCACCCAGAACTGGAAGTCTCGGGTCTGAATACTGCCCCCAGAATCTGGATGTCAAGCTAAATCAGAATTTCTAAATTAGAGGCTCTGTCTATAATAGGCTAATCTGGAACTCCAAATCCCAGCCCCTGTGAAATTTGAGAGGGCAAAAGGTTTAAAGGCTGGACCTGATGCCTGGTCTAAAATCCACATCCCAGGCTTGCATCTAGTTTGCAGTAAAGACGAGAGAGAGCTTTTTAAAAGAGTGGCGCTGCCCCTTCACCACAAGTCCCAAATCCTTTGCTGTATAGCTCTACCTTCTAGTAGCTGTGAAATAATTACCCACCCATTTCCCCTCCCCTCCATTAATTTTCATTGGCATGCTCCAGCCTGGAGCAGAAGCTGCGGTGCCGAATTCCCCAGAGCAAGGCTCTGTTCTCCTCTCCTACCCCATCCTCACCTTGTGTTTCGTTGTGGGGTGGCGGCGGGTGTTGCAATTTCAGGATTAGTGGGTGGACTTTTAAGAGTCCCGGTCTAGACTCAGGCAGGAGTTCCATTCTGGAAGACAGAGAGGATCTTCCTTCCCTCTCCATTCCCCAAGGACTCTGATTTGACTGCTACCCTGACAATACAGCAGATTGATGGGGTACCCCAATAGCTCGGGCCTTTTCCATAAATTCCCCGTGCTCTTAGATGCTAACACAATGCACAGCTCTGCTCAGAAGGTTCACTGAGCCCTGTGTGTGGCATTTAGACCCTCAGCCATGCTAATGCAGACTGCATCTGGTATTGCTCCATCACTATTTGTCCCGCTAGCATCCCCAGGTGTTCTCTGCACATCCTGCATTGACAGAGGGGCTGTCCCTGAACTGGCTTCACAGCTCAAGGCTCTAGGTATCTTGGATTCGAGTCAGGTCTTTGAGAGAGCTGGATAAGCTAACAGGCCATATACCCAATGGGAGCTGTACGCTCCGGCATAGATAGGGCATGTGAAGGGAAGCAGGTATATATCCCATAGCAGGGGAGATGTATGCAGTACTGCCTAGCCCCTAGCAGCCACTGGCATACTGTATACTCTCCTCTATGCAATGGAATTGAAGCGCTTCCTAAATTTCATAGCAGAGGGCCCAGGAGCAGAAAGGAGGCTATAATCCTGTACACATACAAGCCAATTCTGGCTATTATCTCCACTTCTGGGCATATTTTGTACAGGAATTTCTTCACCACTAAGATGCAGATGCCTCTGGGGTGGAACACATCACTTGTTTTCGTGATCCTTCAGGGTGACAGGTGCTGTATATGAAGCAATTATAAGGTATAACACATCTTTGGCAACCTGGACATTTCCCTTTTGTCACTGTGCTGCCCACCATAGTTACTTGGAACTTCACGGCAACAGCAGACAGTTCTGTTTTGCCTGCAAAAAACTGTCATCACCTCTACCCAGCAAGAGTCCCTTGGTGGCACTAACAGAACTGACATACAAATCCAGTGGCACCCTTCATGGGTAGAGCTGATATCCTGGATACATGCTCTACTCCTACCCTCTAAAAGGAAGGATAGTCATGTGGTCAGGGAGCTAGCCTGGATACCCCAGTTCAATTTCCTGCTCCACTCCAGATTTCCTGTATGCTCTTGGGCAAGTCACCTTTGTGCCTCAGTTTCCCATCTGGACTATAGGAATAACAGCACTGCTGTACCTCACAGGAGTGGTTTCTAGGTACATACTCAGTAACGAGGGACCTATAAGTACCTAGGTAGAGCACCTGCAAGCTGGGCTTAGTCCTTGCTGAGCCCAAGGGGACAGTACCTGAATACTCCCATCTGTTCCCACAGCACCTGTGGCATGGAGCACCTAACAGATAAGCCATTCCTCTTGTCGACAAGCGAATTAAAAAAGGGTTTTTTTGAAACAGACAAACGAGCAGCGGCGGCTTTCAAAAGCAGCCCCCCTTCGCCATCAGTGCAGGCAAGGCGTCCCTTTTTTTCAAGGGAATGTGAAGATCGCTCCTTTGTCAGCTTTCCCTCTTGCAATAAGAAGGGGAATTTGAAAAGAATATTTAATTGCATTTGGGATGCATATGCAGAATGTGTGAGGGCAAAACTCTTTTTCCATCATACGCGGGTGCCTTGTGTCCCATATTCTGCTCCTTGAGGCGCATCCTTTGTGTTGTTTCCCTCCCTTCTCCTTCCTCTTCTTTTCCTCCTTTCTTTCTCCCAGGACTCTCTAGAATAATTAGTTACTTGCATCTATGGTTGGGATTTTGCTCCCCCCCGCAACCAAAGTATCCTTTAAATAAGCGTCATGCATTCTGTCTGCCAAAGCACTCTGCAGTGGCTCCATCCCCCTGAAGATACACAATCAATACTTTGCCTGAACCCATTGATACACTTGCCCATCACTTAAATATCATTACAGGAAAGATTTCAGCAAGATCAGTGCACATTATGCTTTAAAGTTTGACTTTAAAAGACTGCCCAGGCTTTGCTGAAAGGCATTAGTAATGGGATTCTCTATCTCTGAGTTTAATTTATTCTGAAGAGAATAGGGCCATTATCTTAAATCTCCCCCCACCCTCCCAAACAGGGGGAAGGAAAAACAAAACAGGCCTCAGAAGTCCAGCACTTATAAAGAAATCAACATTTAATTACTTTTTTTAACCCTTTGGAGAAGGAAAGGGTAGTTTGGCTTTGTATTCATGTCCCCTGCTAATATGGTGGCAACGCTGCTATTGGTGACGTTTGCCATTCTTCCTCCCCCCATTCATCTCCACGAATGACTCCTCGCAGCAACGAGCGTGGCTAAGGTGTGATGAATTGGTGGGCTGTGTGCAGGCCAGCTCACTGGTGCCTGCCTAACTACACATGCACACCCATGGCAACTGTGACAGAGGTGGGGCCCTGCTAAAATACAGGCTTCAGACTCTGCTCTGTGCTGGGAGCCCACCTCCTGGACACAGCATGCCTCCCACAAAAGGTCTTGCAAGTGGGGGCAGCACAGGACTGTTGCATGTTACCCTATGCTGTGCCTGCTTAGGGGGGATTCTGCCCTGGCTCTGTGTGGCACTGTTAATGGTGCCTACACGGTGCAGAGCTGAGTGCAGGGGTCAGAGCTGTGGGGTCAGGATCTGCCTTCATGTGTTTCCTTCTGGCTCATTTTGATATGAAACTATTAATTTCCTATAGGCCTCTTGCCACTAGTGGATGGCAGCACTACACATGCACGCAAATTGGGTCAGACCATATGATCCCTTATGGCCTTAAACCCTGTGCATAAGAACCAGTGCATTCTCTTTGAGCTGGTATCCCATCTTTCCTAGAGAGGCTGTGTCAACAGCAGCCATTCCCGAGGCCCCCTGCTCCAAATCTGCAGTGTCCTGGGATAAAATTTTGTCCCGGCTACCCGTAAATTGGTATTCCTTAGGGTTGTGGGTTCACATAACATTCAGCTCACAGTATGGTGGGATTGCAAGAAACATGGGAGTCTGCAAGATATTTTCTAAAAATGCATGGCCATTGTGCCCCTCCCACCGTGGTCTACCTCAGCCCTGCTGGCAGAATTACTGTCCTACTGCCCCCTAGCAACTGGATGCCTGGCTCCTTAGCTTTCTGGTGCCCTGCAGACTATACGGGCTGGCTGGACCTCTGAGCATTACAATACTGGGTGATTGTCAGTGACATGCTGATTTTTGTTCCCACTCAAAACTTCAGCTGGGCTGATAGAAGCCCCTCTTGAAGGGACTCAGTCAAGGTCCCGCACTGAGTCCATAGCATTTCTGCAGGTAGAATCTGGTTTCCATGCACCCTTCCAGGCCTTTGACTGCTGGGCCTGTGACTTCCCCTGCTGGCCAATAGCATTATGAGTACAATGCACGACTGGTTGTCAATAATTTCCAAGGGCTTTGATAATGTCATTCTGGCTACTCCTACTAGATTCCTCATATGTACATAAAAATAAGCTTTCCTATCTAGATACCCTGCTATGCAGTGGTAGCTGCAGGCTAAGATGTTTGACGGGGCACCATCATCTTTCCTACATGCCCATGGGTTCTTTAATGCTTCCCTCAATTAGGGGTGACCCTGCTCCATTGAATTCCAGGGAAGTTTGCCACTGGCTTTCAACAGGACTTCCTGTTAGACAGCTCAATATACAATGCAGTCCATCCTTGGATGAATCCTGCTTTGCAGAGCTCCCTAGTGGGTTAATCCTAAAATCAGGATTAAGGTAAACTTTTTTTTAAATTATGTTGACACTTTACATGCCTATGAAAGGAGTTCAGATGCTACAGCACTGTGTGGCCGTATAAAATCTTAAGATATAAATCCTCACCCCCAGAGCTTCTGAGTTCCTCACAACCATTAATGGATTTAACAACAAATTGATGGGAAACTGAGGCACAGAGAGACTATATGGCTTGCCCAAGATAACACTGGGAGGCAACAGTACATTAACTGAACCAAAATCTCCTGCATTTTAGTCTAGGGTCCTCCCGTTTTACCTGAATTGCATTTTTCCCCTGTGAGTTGGGGCAACCTCCCCCCCATGCCCTGTAACCCCAGAGCTGCCAGAGCCAGAACTATCATCTGAGCACAGGATCAATTTTCAGCAGAGGTCCAATAAGTGTCTCTTGATGGGGATTAAATGGGTTTTTTCTGGCGCATGTGCTGCAGCTGGAACTAGCGATGGCTCCAAAGAACACCAAGATCTGCACAAATTATCCACTTTCGGAAAAGAACATGCACTGCAAATGTCTTTTTGATATGGCATCGAGCAATGCAGGAGGATGGTATGAGACACAGGCTGCCTTTTGGCCCCATTTCTATTGTTTATAAGCAGGAGGGTTCCATCATTACCACCCCATCATTCCTTAAATGCGTCTGATTTAATTACAGTTAGAGCTGTGCTAATAAATCCAAATTGACCTATCAAGAAAACTCAGACTTCCAGGTGAGAAAGGGGTGCTTGCAATATCCTTCCAGTTATGAAAACTGCATGCACTTGAAAACCTCACTTCTAGTGAATACTGAGATCCACTGTGGTGGCAGGGTTTATTGGTACCTAGGCCTGCCCTGCACATAACTGATTCTAGTGACCTAGCGGACCATATACTTAATGAATGTCCAATGCACATGAAAGCAAGGAGGCTTGTTATGGAATGGAGCTGGGCATGATGCTGGTGCTGAGCAGGTTGCCACTGCTGCTCTCTCAAATGCTCCTGCCATTCCAGTGCTGGGACTCCCCAGATAGGGTGACCAGATGTTCTGATTTTATAGGGACAGTCCTGATATTCAGAGCTTTCTCTTATATAGGCGCCTATTACTCCCCCACCCCCTTCCCAATTTTTCACACTTGCCGTCTGGTTACCCTATCCCTAGAGCCGGCCACTCATTCCCAGTTCTTCGGGGGCTTTCTGACAGTGGGGAGCAGCATCCAATTGGAACAAGACTAAGTGTCCTGCTCTCATTACCTGTGCCTCTCAACTACAGCTCTGGATCAATATTCTCAGGGGACTTGAATGATCCTTTTCACTGGTTTCCGAAGCTGCTCATGGGTTTGCACCCAGCTCCTCTCAGAAACCTCCACAATCCAAAGCAGAGCTCAGGTTAGGTTAGAAACATAAGTCACCGAGTTCTGCGTGGTTTTGACCCAAACTGTCACTTGCCCCAGAACTGAGTGAAATTCAGGCCAAGTTTGTTAAAAGGCTCATAAATGTGACCTGGCTTTGGGCTTGTACCAGAATCAAGCTGAGTTTTGCCTGGTTTCGGGTTTCTTTAGACAATTTTACAGTTTTAATCCCAAGATTGATTCAAACCATGATCTCCTTAAGTGACACAGAACAATAGCCCCATAGCAACCCTTGGAACCTATGTATGGCTGTTATGATTTCACTGTCTACTAGTCCACATGACAGTCAGGTCTAGGGCTCTGTCACATAATCCCTTTGCCTCAGTTTCCTTCCCCTTCTGTAAAACACAGTTAATGATATATACCTACCTCTTTGGAGTTCTGAATGCTAATTATATTTCCAAAGCACTCTACAAGTATTAATTAAAGCAATATATAAATGTCCAGTATTATTATCCACAAGACGCATTGATTTGGCAGATTCTGGTCATATTGCCTTGATTTTTTTTTCTCCAAACCTTTCAGTCCATTAAAAAATGTGTTGCTATTTATACCAATCCAAGTAGTTGCGTAAACAAATCAGAAGAACCAAGATCAACATGAATAATCAATGCCAAGTCAAATGGGGCCAGTTGCATGGCAGCTGAGGGCTGCATTTATGATTCTCATGTGATCCACTAAAGATTCAGACTTGTTACAAACAATGACAATGTTGAGTGTCAATGACTAACTGACTAACTGTAATGATTTTTGGCCTCAGAAACACATAATAGCTAACCGGATGCATGCGGCATGGGGAATTGAACTTTCAATGTCCAGCTGTTGTACAAAGGCTTTGGCCTTTTGCTCTAGCTGCTTAGCACTAAAGGGAGCTAATATACAAGTTAAATAGACTGTACCTTCCTTCAGCCAAAGAGTAGAGTTGCACATGTATACAACCCAGCATGTTGCAATATGAAGCATAGTTAAATAGGTAAGTAGCTCCCCATCAAAATCAAATTTGGCAGCATAGGTGAATAAACAATTTAGGAATTGGTGTTAATTGTCAGGACAGTTCTTGGTGAAGATGTACTTCTCCCTATTATGAAATGCAGTAGAGAGTAGGGCTGGTCGAATATTTTCTATCAAAACTTTTTTTTTTGAAGGAACATTGGGTTTTTGATTAAATTGAAATTTTAATGGAAAGCAGCTGCTTTCCACAAAAATTTTAAAATTTTCATTGAAGACCTGAAAATAAAAATTTGCAATTTTTCCTGGAAAGTCAAAATATTTTCCAGTGAAAATTTCAAAGGAAATGAAATTATTTTAATTTGTCTAAATTTTCCATAGAAAAGAGTGCTGTTCTTGCAACTAGTAATGATCATGTGTTCACACTACTATAAGTAGTAACTTATAGCAACACCACCACCAAATTACAACCTACTGCAGATCCTCAAGGAATCAATTCTGAAGCACTTAGAGGAGCGGAAAGTGACAGACAGGAACAGACAGCATGGATTCACCAAGGGCAAGTCATGCCTGACTAACCTAATTGCCTTCTATGGCAAGATAACTGGCTCTATGGATGAGGGGAAAGCAGTGGACGTGTTATTCCTCAACTTCAGTAAAGCTTTTGAAATGGTCTCCCACAGTATTCTTGCCAGCAAGTTAAAGAAGTATGGGCTGGATGAATGGACTATAAGGTGGATAGAAAGCTGGCTAGATTGTCGGGCTCAACGGGTAGTGATCAATGGCTCCATGTCTAGTTGGCAGCTGGTATCAAGTGGAGTGCCCTAAGGGTTGGTCCTGGGGCCGTTTTTGTTCAATATCTTCATTAATGATCTGGAGGATGGCATGGATTGCACCCTCAGTAAGTTTGCAGATTACACTAAACTGGAAGGAGTGGTAGATATGCTGGAGGGTAGGGATAGGATACAGAGGGACCTAGACAAATTAGAGGATTGTGCCAAAAGAAATCTGATGAGGTTCAACAAGGACAAGTGCTGGTTTATCCCTCCCCTGCCCTCCCGCAACTAAAATAAATGTTGAGGGCCATTATTGCGAAATGATGTCCGGTCTGAATATTATGGGCACTGCCTGTAAAACACCCCTGAGCAGCAATGCGGGTTTATGGGGAAGTGTTTTCTGTTTGCCTCCTACCCCCTTCAAAGCCACACAAGGGGTTCTTTCTTCTGGGCCTGTGAGCTGCTTCTCCAGATACCTCTGAATCACTTGCAGCCCTCTGAGAATCACAGGCGTTGCAGATGGCAGACGCCCACAGGATGACCATCATCTGCTACACCCCCTCCTGCCACAAGCAGGCTGCTCCCTATCTCCCCAAGTCCACTTTACTTTCTGTTTATTTTAAATTCTCTGTGTGTATGATATTCCTGGACTCTGACTGCACCCCTCTGTTCACCCACAGAACAGGGACAGTAGTGGGTAGCAGCGGAACAAACTTCCCCCACACTGTCCCAATACACACTGTAGCCTGGAAGGTCCACCCATGGTGGTAAGAATTCAGCTCCATGGTATGTGCAGTCCTGGGTGACTGCTGAGGGTATTCCAGCAGGAGCCAGTTCATGCCAATCGTGCCCCCAAATGCAAACATCTCACCACCGAGACCCATCAAAGTCGTTTCACATGGGCCTGTCAGAAGAGAATCATACTCAGATTGAAACTACTGACTTAGAGGGGATGGCCTGGGCGGTTATCCTGTGGCATCCAGTCTAGTGTTAAATAAAGCAAGCATAACTCATCATGTCCCCTGGGCAACTATCCCATTGTCTGAGGCCTTCTCTGTGCTGGAAAGTTTGACCAGTTATACCACTGTGGTTATACCGGTGTGAGCCCTTGGATTGACACTTATTCTGGTGTAAGAATGACTTTTTTCAGTTTCTTAACCCCCTGCATAAGTGACATAAACTAAGCTGAGGAAAGCCACCTTTTATACTGGAATGAGTGGGCCATATGGGGGTCATCCCAGTCTAATGATACTGGGTGAAATTCACACCTTTGGTTGTACTGAGGAAAGAACCCACCCCTTTCCCATGTAGACAAGGCCTTAGAGATCTCTCGTTCCTGCTGATCGGCTGAAATCTCCCTTTCTTCAATTCCGTCCCATTATCCATAGAACACCTTGTGCTCTGAGACCAAGTGGGGCTCTATATAGACATCTGCAAAGCACCCATGCGTAACTGAGCCAGTTCCAGTGTCACCCCACTTCCCAGCCCTGCTGCAGTGTATACACATGGCAATACTTGCCATCCCTTCTGCACGGTAGGGAGGAACATGGTGTAGTGGTTAGAGCTGGAGTCAGGCTTCCTGGATTCCATTCCCAGCTCTACCCTTTGCCATCAGCTTTCAGTGTTTAGCTTTGAATGCGGTTCTTGACCTTCTCTGCTGGTAGCAGTGTTATTTTATTATTTGTATTATCATAGTGCATAGGAACCAGTTGTGTGTCATTTTCCCTATGTGTAGATGGTGGAGCTGTTTCTTTCCAGGATTCACGCGGCATTGTGAAGCCAGATGGAACTGATGTTTCTGAAGCGCTTAGAGGTTCTCGGCAGACAGATGCTATAGAAAAACAGATATTGTCATCAGCTGATGAGTAAATGTGAATGCTGAAGGTCTGCCATTGCCAACGTCCCTCCCACCGCCATGTTTTTTTAATTCAGCTGTGATTTTAAAGTTGACCTGTTCAGGGTCTCTGATCTTCAGAAGTCTGCGCCGCCGCTGAGTCAGACTAGATTATAGCAGTGAGTGTATACCAGTGAATAGAATATCTCTCTGAGAATATATGCTTTCATTGTCCCAGTCACATTTTGGTATTTGCCATAAGCCATGTGCTTTTATGAAAAACCATTTGCAAGATAAGTAAAGGAAAATGTAATCCCTGAGTGGAATGAAGGGTGCTTTGAAATGGATGGGGGATAATCCTTTTGTTGTCTGTTACAAATGCACTTTATTTCTGCATTATCTGAGCATGAGAATGCACTGTTCGCTCAGCCAACAAATCCAGCACAGTATCCTCTCCTCAAAGCATTCAGCCCGAGTGGCAGGCAGTGTTAGAGCCTCTGAACTCCCCATTGGTCAGTGGTTCACAAAGGGCACTCTTTGATTATCAAAATCCCACTGGTGTTGTTATTCCAGTGCCCGCAGTGCATGCTGTGTCGTGTGAGACCTGCTGGAAAGGCACAGATTGAGGTTGTTCAAAGCAGTCTAAGGAATTTAGACACCAACCTTCTATTGATTTTTATGGAAAGAAGTGTGGGTAAATCCCCTAGGCTGCTTTGAAAATCACCACCACAAACCCTGCCCCAAGGAGCTTACAGTCAGAACTGGGCAAACTAGTTAGTAGTGGACCATTTTATCCCTCACATTTAGCACTTTTGGGTTTCTGTTGTTGGCAAACTGTGTATGGACAGACCAATGATCTATCCAAGGAAACTTATGTTAGAGCTCCAGATACACACGCTCAACTTTTGCAGTTCGTTGACCTCTCCATGAGGCATGTGACCAGCAGTCACCTATGATTCACAAAGCCTCTGATCTGCTGTTTTTGCCGTGTAACCCACCGTAAAAGCACAGATATCAAAGTCAGGGCATTCAGCACCGAAACCACAGGCCTCTGCCACTTGAGCTATGTAAGTGGCAGGCTGTTACAGTTGTTGGAGCCAGAAATGATCATATTCACTAAGCCAGTTTATGGAAAAATAAGGGCTAGGGGTCATTCTATGCACCATTTAGGAATTGGAGATTTAGCATTGCCCAGTGTGAGAAGGGAAATAGTGGTTGCTGCCAACAAATGCAAAGCTCCCTAGTTATTGCAAATATTGATATATAGGACTTGTAGGATGGATTCCTCTTGCTCTTGAGCAGCAAACCTGATTTCAGTATCATATTGTGGGATGCTGTCGGTTACTGCAACATAAATATTACCAGCTGCTGCTCATACCTTCAGCCAGCTCTTCCAGATTTAATTTGTCTGCTTCCACTCCTCTCTCCACGTAATGCCAATGGAAGGGTACAGATCTCGCATTTCTGGAGACAAACGAGGAACATCTCACTGCTCCCATGTAGAACATTGCACAGCTGGCTGCCTCATTGGCTACTGGAGGGAGGATACTGGGCTTGGTTGACTGATGGTCTGAGGCAATATGGCAACTTCTGTAATGCCCTCTCCCCAAAGATTGAGTTGTCCTGGTTAAATTACCAAGGAGGATTAGAGTTCCAGGGAACAAATGGGAAAAGGAATTTTTATTCACATAGAGTCCAGTGCTGCCAGCACTACTCATGTTGGGTAACAATAAGAGCTAGCTCTTTTTTCATCAGGAGATCTTAAAGTGCTTTAAAGGAGCTGAGAAAGAGTGCGAGATCACCCAACAACAGAGTGAGACCTTGGGCCACCTGAGTCTCAGTCCAGTGTCCATATCAACTAGGCCATGCTGCCTCCTAAAAAACAAGCATTTACACACAAGCGATAGCTTCCTCTGTAGGCAGTGCCACTCATGCCAATGGCACTGCTTTAGGATTTGAACGTAAGCAAGGCTGGCAGAATCAGGGTCCTTAGAAATTAATATGAATGAATAGCAAAAATAAAATAACATGAGAATTCCATGTATATTGGTTTGACTTTTAAAATCAGTTGTCTTCACTAAATCCCATCATCTCCATTTATCCGGTTCTTCATTGATAGGCAGGGAAACTGGAGGGAAATAAAATGTCTGTTTCTGACATGGCATAAAAAGTTCCATGTCTAGTATGATGCTGCACTATCTTGCGAGGAGATTGTCACATGCGATGTATAGACACAGGAGCTGCACTAAGCTGGTGATAAGCCAGTTGTTTCCCCACTTTTCCCATCTGGAACACAAAGGAAATCCAAGTTTTCAGCCTTTTGGAGGCTCATGCTGTTCTAATCTAAAACTAATCCTTTTAAACAAGCACACTGTCCACCCGTGGTATATCAGCAAGGGCTTATTACCTGGCCTCACTTCACTGGAGATTGCACCTTGCTGCAATTAATCTGGGTGTTTAGGTTGCTTCTCTTAGGCCACGCTGCATTCAGTAGCAATTGAAGCAAAGTGTCCACCGATAAGAGCTAATAACCACGAAGGGAAAACATGTGACGTTCCCATGCATATCAAATGTATTCATTAGCATCAAGGCTATTATGCAGAATACCAAAATGACCTTGCAATCATTAGAAGCTTGAAATGTTATGACTTAAGTTGAGAGGGACTCGCATTCCAATGGAAAACCTAATTAGAGTTACCTCTGCTAATTGCTATGTATCGCTGAGGTGTATAAAGTAAATGCATGATTGATACCGGATAGCATCAAGATTAACCCTTGCCTTCATTTTAAAAAAGAATTGAAATTTACTAGGATAATGGGTGGTGGGAATTTACTTACCTCAGTGGGATTTTATTTTAATGCATCTGTTTGTGTGCACCTGATTCTAAAAAATATTTTCTGTGTCCATAAGGTTCTCCAGTGTCCTTCATGTACATTAGACAATGAAGGCAAATTAGCAGAGTATTAAAGTCCATTGACTGGCTAAAAACAGCTGTGATAGGATGGAGCAAAACACCAAAACAGTGGCAATTACCAGAATTACCAAAGGGCTAATTCACGCACAAGTATAGTTTGGAATGAGGCTCTAGTCATAGATGCCGACTCTGTGGGTGCTCCGGGGCTGGAGCACCCACGGGGAAAAAGCCAGCCCCGCACCCATGACTGGAGCACTTATCTTCACCCCGGACGCCGGGCGACGTTGCAGGGCCCCGCCCCCGGCGCCGGCCGATATTGCGGGGCCCCGCCCCTGGCGCCAGGCGACGTTGCGGGGCCCCGCCCCTGACGCCGGCCGACGTTGTGGGGCCCCGCTCCCGACACACCCACCGGAGCCGACGGAAGTCGGCTCCTATGGCTCTAGTTACTGATTTGGCATCAAATTGTCCACTTGCCCTTATCCCCAATGATCAATTGTCTCGCAAAAACTTAAATAAGAGCAAAATGTCAGGATCCAGGAATATTTGGCCATTGGCCATGGAATCTCTCAAGATGTCCAGTATCCGATCTCTGATGCCAAAAGGGCATTCAAAGCTAAGGATCCTGATAAACTTCCTGTATGAATCAGCAGAGAACAAGTTTGATGGGGTGCTGGGTATTTGTTTTGTTGGCAGCTATGCTGACAGGAGGTAACGGAGCCGCTCTTTTGTGTGTGTGGATAATTGATAACTGGTTTTACACAGAACAATTTTGTCTTCATCTCACCTTGCAAGTGAACAATGTTCTAAATATAACACCAGGCAGAGGCTAGAGATGGAGAAAAAGAGAGAGAACAGACATGATGGGAAGGTAGCTAGATGCATGACCGGGCTACTAGAAAGGTGTATGTAATAGGGAGGCATAGTGCCCAGTATGTACTGAATATTCAAGTAAAGGTAAGGCAATTACAAACAAGTAAAAGCAAAAGCAAGAATTAATACAATCCAAGACAATAGCTCCCTATCAGAAGCAACACACACTGAGGATATAAATATGGCAAGCAGTGATTTATAAATGCTTTTACTCTTCTACTTGTTGCACCCTCCCCTTCCCAACTGTTTTGTCTATTGCAATAACCAGGGATGGGGAAAATTGAATTGCTAATAATTAAAATTAAATCTTTGTTCTATGCTGTCTCAAGCCCTAGGAAGTCATTATCAGAGCTGGGTGCTGATATTTTGATATTTCAGATTACATTTTTCTGATATCTGGAGAGAAGTTACAAAGCAAGGAAGGACGGCAAGCCCAGTGATTTTTATAATGGTTCTTTCTAATATGCAGTATCGTGGGAATCATCTTAGATGTTTCCACAGTGGCTTCTGTGTGCTTCAAACACGTGCACTGTTAAATGTGGAAACTAGATGCTGAATTAATGAAGGTAGCTTCAAAGGACCCTCCCTCCTTCCTTAAGCCGGAGATCTGACGGCAATCTCCAAGTGGGTGACATGCTTTTGAAAATTATGCAGAGCAAACAATAAACCTCATTTAATAAAGTCAGCAAAAGCAGCTCAAAAATCCAATAAGGAGGAGCTAGAGGCAGAAGATGATAAAGGCAGAAATGGACATACAGGCTTGCCAGCTTTGGGATTTTTAATAGTTTCCAAGGGAGGCAAGGTGAGGAAATGTGTGTGGACCACATGAGGAGCTGGGAGTAGAATCCAGTTCTCATGATTTCCAACCACAATGCTATGATTGCACTCCCTGTCCCTTAGGGACCTGTCTGAGCACCCCAAGTCCTGTGCGGATGTCCATGATGATGCTTCTTCACACCCACAGAGTCATAGTGAGGCCAAAAGAGAGCACCAGATCTTCCAGGCTGATCTGCATATCACAGGCCACTAACTCCACCCTCTTACCCCTGTATTGAGCCCAATAACCGGCATTAGACTGAAGTATTAAAGCCCTCAGGACATGCCACAGGCAGAGAACAATGCAAATGGCCGGGAAATGGTTAGGTGAGATATGTCCAGCTGATCCTAGCAAGTGACCAGCAGCCACAACTTCAGAGTGCTGCTTCTACAGGTATTCTTAGAGCACTGGCGCAAGCACTGTTAGCCCAAGTCTGTTGACTCAGGCTTACTCTTGCTCGCTTCAAAATGCTGCATAAACACCCCCCCAAAGCCCTACAGATCACATCCAGTGCCCAATATGGTGCTGGTGCCTAGATGCTCTGGTTTCCGGCACTCCTTTGTCCAATAGTACATAGGTAGCTCCACCAGCAAAGGCAGACTGCGTGGGGTTCTTTTTGGAATCTATCAATGTCTTCCTAAACCTGGTGTAACTATGGTGCTACCTCTCACCCCTCTTCCCTTCCAGTCAAACAGCACAAACCTTTCAGAGCTACTCATGCCCTGGCCTTGTCCTGGCTGCCCTGTGAGCTGAATGCTGTGCCTCTGTAGTGTTTCCATCTGCCTTGGCTTGAAGATGTAGCAATGATGACCCCAGCTCAGAGCAGCTCTAGACCACTCCATCCTCCCAAATGAACCCCCACCCCTCTTTTAAATTACCCCTCTTTTTTAACACTGTCATTTTAAATGTCGAGGTGGCTTGTTCCTACTCCTGGCCTGTTCCTAAAACGAGGACAAATTGGTTCCTCCATCTGATATTTGCTTGAGATTGCCATTTGGGTTCATTTTAAACTAATTTTATTCCTCACGTCACCGCAATTTATGCAGCAAATGCAATTATTGGAGATGAACGCCTGCCACAGCTGAAGGCTAAAAGTGCCACTTCCTTGGATGCACAGGGAACGGAGAGCAGGGGAATAGAGAGGGGGAGATGAAGAAAAAAAAGAATTATTTGAAAAATAATCTGTCGCTACAAGACTTCTCTGAGCTGATGCACACACCTTCATAAAAAAGTAATTTAATTTTCCCAGTGCAGCGCAAAAGGGAGATCTAATTACCCACTTTTAAATTGCTTTCTTAATTTCTCAAAAAGTGCCTTTTTGTTTATGCCTTTTCCTGAGCCCCGCTTGCGGGCTGCAATAGAATCCACCTCCATACGCAGGTCAGCAACGAAGCCACTTAGGAACATGCTCCCTTTTGATACAAGGTGTCGAAGCCCCTAATTTGCTGCGTGGCTCTTTTGTCCATTATAATGGCACTACCTCGCCGAGCGAGGCTGAGAGCGTAACCGTGGGCTGAGTACGCTCTCCACTTGATCGCAGGGAAGGCAGAGCCGTGTTGATACATGAAGAAGCAACCCTGAACTCGAATCAAACTCACACAGAATATTTGATGAGGTTCGGAAGAGTTTGTTTACCTCCCTGCTTTATTTTTCCTCCTTTGCTGCATTTTTAGGCTTCATTCAGGATAAATTGGCTCTTTTCAAGACAGGCCCTGAAACTGACAAAGAACAGTAAGCCTCCATAATGGAACCGGTGTAGGGTCTGTCTACATAGCAGTTTGGAGGTGCGATTTCACCATGTGTAGACATACCCAAGTTAGCCTGGATCTAGCTAGATCACTAAAAATAGCAATGAAGTCGGGGCAGCACTGAGTAGTCCTCCTGAACACTAGCACAGCTGGGACCCTCGGTACACACTCCTGCAGCTGTGGCTTCACTACTGCTTTTAGCAAACTGGGTAGATTAAAGTCTACACATGCTGCAACCACACCTCCTTACTGTGTCAACAGACCCTCAGAATCTCAAAGAGAGATTCAATGGCATAACAAGGCCCCATAGGACTATGGTGCAAAAATAGGTTAGGGGCCCCCTTCCCAATTCCAAAATTTAAAATTTTGCTTAGTCCCAACATCCCGATTCCCCATCTACCCCAACATCCTACATTCCCTCCACAGCACCCACAGTGCACCCCCGCCCCCAGCATTTCCTACTCACCCCAGCCCCTCACCCTGGCAACCTCAATACTCCCTGCTCACCTGATGGTCCTCCAACTACTTGCCCCCCAGCCTGGGGACATTCCTAGCCACTCACTGAACTCCCCCTCCCTCCCCCCCCCCCCCCACTCAGCGCTCTGTTCCTGGCCCAAACTAGGGCAGCTTCTCCCAATCCTGGCTGCCCAGTGCCTTCGCCCGATCCTATTGCCCGCCCTGAACTCACACAGCACAGGCCAAATCTGAGTGATCATTGGCGCTGTGAATCCATATGCCAAGTTGCAGTGCTACTCACTCAAGTTTGACCTGGCCATGCCCCCATCTTGACAGAGGGGTAGCTAGGCCAAACTTGAGTGGCATAGCAACCCCCACGTGCCCGGTCGCAGTGTCACCCCTCACTCATATTTGGCCCATGTTTCTGATGGAGGGGCCAAATTGGAAAGGCGTTGCGAGCCTGGGCACCATGTGAAGTGCTGGAGCACTACACCGTCTGGTTGGGCCCTGTAACCTCATAAGCCCTGGCACGACTGCACCGTTTGCGCGATTGTAGCCACACCATTAAGATGCATAGAGTCGCAAAAGGAATTTGCCTTTGGGCAAAGTTTCTGGGGTATTTGCATTACACCCGAACTTGTTCTCTCACCCCTGGGACTAAAAGCAAATAGACCTGCATAAGGTTTTGGGGAAAGCTAGCAGCCAAAGCTGCATCAAGGACACATGCCCGAGTCTTCTGGTTTTGAGCATATTCCATTGTGCCTCCTTCCCTGCCTCATATATTCTTAAATGTGCTTTCCCAAAATTCAGCTAACAAGACAGGCTTGTCTTCTGGACTTAAAATGATGTACCCGCGCACTCTCTCTAATATTTATAGAATAAATGCTAAGCTGTACTTCAGCAATTATCATGAGTTTCTGAAAATCAGATTTCAAACGTTGGAGATGACATGACACCCTCAATTATTTAGTGGTAACTGTTTTCGAGCTGCCGGGTGCAATTTGTCAGTGTGAGACATGCAGAGGAATCCTAACTAGCTCAGCATTGTCGTCCATACCTTTGTTTTCCCGATGTGTCCTCTTCTATATTTAGAATCCCCAGCATTGCGTCCTGTCTTAGCTCCGAGTGCACCCCTACCCTTTCCTCCACCCTACCTGAGGATATGACTAGCAAATGGGTTTTGTGCAGAAAGCAATGAGGACTCTTGTTGCTGGTCTTCTTCTCTACCTTGGTTGTGTTTAGTATGAGTTGTGTTCCCATAGTGCCTGGCGCCCAAACAAAGACAGGGTCCCTGTTTCCCTGCTGATAATATAACTAGGCAAAAGCCCATGCTGTCCTATGGACGTAATTTGTAAAATGTAAAAAAACAAATAAATGGCTGAGAATTTAAAAATTGGAAGGTAACAGATGGCCAATCCCAGTGATGAGTGAAACTGTTAATAGTCTGAACAAAAAGCTCTCTACCATGCTTGTAGCTGTTTCTGTCATGTCACGCTGACTCACCAGACGTTCTAGGCTTCCAAGTGATAAACTTGGACTAAGTAATCCACCATCTGTTCAGTCTCCCTCCTACAAACAATTAAATCGGTGTACACAAATTAGCTGTAGAGTAAAGGTGGTGATTGGTTGAGTGACCTTTGATGTCACAATGTTCTAGGACTCTTGATATGGCATGAATAGAATCATGGAGTGCAAGGCCAGAAGCGACCACCGGATCAATGAGTGTGACCTCCTGTATATCACAGGCCACCAACACCACCCAGCCTCCGAGCACTAACCCAGCAACTGTAAGTTAGGCCAAAGTAATACAGCCCACAAATGCCTTATTATAGCTGTGCACCACATGGTGTAATTTGTAAAGTCAAAATGGCAGAGAAGTTAAAAACTGGATGGTAACAGATGGCAAATCCCAGTGACAATTTAGCCTGGTAACACTCTGAACAAAAAGATCTCTCAACCATGCTTGTAGCTGTTTCCATTGTGACCCACTGACTCAGCAGGATCTGAGTGACAGTGCTGACATCTTATTATGGAGACTAGAGGCTCAGAGACATGAAGCAACTTGCCTGAGGCCACTCAGCAAGTCAGTGGTAGAGCTGGGACAAGCGCCCATGTCTCTTGGCTCCCAGCATGATGCCCTAGCCACTTGTCTCCATAGTTCATCTGTGGAGTCCTAACCAGTGGGTAGGGAAGAATGGTTAGCCTCACCCCACCCTCCTTCCACCATGTTAAATTCACTCTGTCATCATGGTTTTTGCCTCTGGGCCAACGAGCCCACACTTGCCTCTGAAAGAAGTGGGGATTTTCCATCCCAAAGAAGGTAAGTGGCTAAGTAGAAAAAAAGCCTCTGTTCTTGCTCCCATCTGTGTGCTCCCTGTTATCTACTGTTTAAAGAATCGTTTAGAGGCTCCATTGATTAGTAGTATTGTAGCAGTGTCTATGGATCTGACCCGTAGACTAGAACACCACTGTGGTAGGTGCTGTACAAAGACCTAATAAAAAGACGGTCCCTGGACTCCCTTGCCCAGGATGTCTTTATTTTCCTCTCACTCCTCTGCAGAATACTGCAGCATAACACTCGTGTGAGACACAGTTGAAGTTCATGGTGGCCAAACTTTGTGTCAATAATCAGACCTTGCATGTTGTGAGGTGCGATCACCTCCTGTGTGAAACCTTCCCGACTCAGGGCCCGTTGCTCACCACACACAGTAAAGGGGTTTAAGTCTTCTCCAGTTAATCAGCTGCAATCCCATACTGTTCCTGCCAGCACAGGTCGTAGCTAGCTAATCTGGGAGCTGGAAAGGTGCAGCCAACTACAGGGTATGTGTCCAGAAGCCTCAAAAAAGAATCCCCTTTAGATGCATCATAAGAGTCCTGTAACTTCTCTAGCAAGAGCGGAGCTACAATGGTGAGTGCTGTTGGCCAGGTGAGTCAGATGCCACTCAAACCAAGTGAATCAGTACAAAGGATCTGATCGCTTCTATTCAGTGTCCTCACCAATTTTGGCTGTGCCAGGGGCAATATCCTTCTCTCAGATCCACGCCCTGGATTCTGTAGTCGCAGGGCAGAACCCTACTGTATATTCAGTTCTCGTTCTCTCACAGCTGTCAATGGGATAGTTGAGCACAGACTAAGTGTAGAACACAAAACGTAACAGCCACAGGACTGAAGGGTGGGAGAGGACTTCTGGCTATTACAAAGACGTCATCCTAATCTTGATGCAGGTGGATAGAAGTTTGCATTCGGGAGGAACTACGTTTCACTTGCAGCGATGTACACAGTGCTGAACTGTATTCGGTGTGCATTTTCCAGCCCTCGTACTAACCCGAGGAACTTCTCCAGCAGTGCCTTTAATGCTCCAAATATATTCCTGTTACAGACCATACTCAGCAGCACAGTAAATGGCTCAGTCCTGCTTATTGTCTCACACACGGGTTTTACACCAGTGACCTCAATGGGAGATGTTCCTGATTTGCAGTGGTGTAAGAGGCAGATTGGCTCCTGGCATCACCAATTCAAGCCTAATACGCACAAGCCAAGGACTAACCCGATTCTAAGTACGTGGGACCGAGCTGTCATCTGATTATGAAGCTTGGCTGCAAAGCCCGGCTGTTCAATAATGCTCTAATTAACTACTGCAAACTTCAGAGGACCCAGCTAACTGTAATTGAGAGATCAACAGAGGCTGCAATGGAGTTAGATGTGCATACTAATTACTGAATTATCTAACACCTGCTCTTGAGAGCCACACGGAAATATAAATACGTTTTGCACCATAAGGAACCCGAGTCAGTCTTGTACAAGTGAGAGCCGTTTGGAGGGGGAGCAAGTGGTACGACCGAGATGTTTGCTCCCTTTTTAGCCCCTATAACCTTTCAGAAGTTGATGTAAGGACTCATCTGATGAACTCGTATCCTTTATTTTGACCCATGGCAACCAGGCTGAGCCTGCAAGAAACCAATTAAGAAGCATTCCACACATTAAATCGGTTGCTCCCGTGGTAGTGATGACAATGACGTACTTTGGCAGCCTGCAGTGTATTCTTTCAGCCTTGTAAGTTCCATGTCAATGTCCAAATGACACTCGATTTGTTGCCTGCTCTGAGGCCTTTCGGAGAAAAACGTTAGGATTCATTTTGCAGCTGCTACAGGGACGAGCATGGGTGCTAAATGTAGGAGAAAGCAGGGGAAAAGATTATCTAGGCCCATAGTCAAATAATTTGTGGTAGGCAGAGGGAAAAAGGGTGAGCTTTTTGTATTCCCAATGTGTCTCCTTTACACTGATTTGAGTTGCAATTACCCATCATCAGTGAAATCAGCCGTCATCATCAGCCCTTGGAGGTCAGCCATTTTTTTGTGAAGCAGTTTTCTCATTGGACTAAGAAAAATAAAACCACCTTTTCAAAACTTTCCCCAAGCTGGAAGTAGAAAGTGTAGTGTGGCGGCATTCAACCCGAGCCAGACCTGTTGGTGGCCATTTCTTTGTTCTCCTTCCTACAGATTAAGCCACATACCGTGGAAGGTACTTAAGCGCTGGCATTTTTCTTATTGTTTTAAGTACTGTACTTGCTTAAGTGCCACAGAAATTGATAGCTGTTTTGAGGATCTCAAGTGGGTTATGTTTTTAGGGAGATAGTTCTGTTTAACAGCACCTAATTGGGATGTGACCTTTGACTGTTGGGAAATTCTCTCTTCCTTGTGATATGCAGGAATTGGAGGGCTCTTCTTCTTGAAATGATGGTTTTAAATAGCATCTAAACTATTTCCTTGCCCTCTGCCCACCCAGGCTATCGGAGGGAGCTTAGTGGACTGATTGCAGTGCTGCCACTGATCTACTGGCTAGTCCATCTCAAGACATCTATGTCCAGACTGTGGAGTCTTTACTCACCCTTACTAATCCCTGGCAACCAAGGGGCGTACATGCAAGAGTAATTGCAGGCTGATAGGAGTAAAGGCTTCACATTGTGGCCTTTAACTTTCCGGCCTCGGTTTCCCTGCCCAATCACATAAACTGGGGATAATGATACTTCCCAACCTACCTGCCTTGCAGGGGTTTTGGGGTAAGGGAGTCAGGTTTAACTCCAGTGTTTTGAAGGTGGAAATTTCTGAACAAATTATCGCTGGTATTTCCATTGTGAGGCCCTTATTTATATGCTCGTCTCACCCTTTCTGTGAGTAGCTTTATGAAAGGGGGGGTTAAGCCAATGTCCATTCTCCCAGTATCCCTTTCCTCTCATAGCTACCAGTTGCTGAACTGATCTAATTTCCCTTCAGGGCCTGTCCCCACCTGAACTACTCACTCTGACTCGCTGTCGAGATGGAGACTCCCTCTGCCTAGTAGCCGTGATGCCAGCCTCTGTTGCCCACTAGTGATGTTTTCAGAGAAGTCCCTGGGTGCTTTCTCTGACACTGCCCATTGCGTTTGGGTGGAGCTTCCTGCAAAGGGCTGCAAACCTACTTCCTCATCCACCTTCACATCCCTCTTTAAAACTCTGCTTTGCCATTGCGTCCGCAGCAAACTTGACAGTGATGAGGCTGCTGGTATGCTGAGGGCTCTGCCTGTCATTCTGACCAATATTTTCTCACTGGACTCCCTATCAGTCTGTTGTCTCCATCTCTTGTCAGCTCTTTGGGGCTGGGACCACTTGTTTGCTCTGTGTTTGTAAAGCACCAAGCAGTAAGTCCATGGCTGGGGCTCCTAGGTGCTACCACAATACAGAGAATCAATAATAATACATCAGCGGGTGTCCCCCATTGCTGATTTTCCCATTGAACTCTAACATACTTTCTTTGTATCTTCTCCTTGTCTGAGCTTTTGTCTCACCTACCCCCATCCTTATGTAGTTGACTTCCCGCCTACGAGAATCTAAGGCAGTATCTCGTACTCATTTTAGCAAGGTAGTGGGAGTCCTGGGGTCTAGTTTAGGCTCTGCCACTAAGTCCATGTGGGCCTGATTCAGCAACGTGCTTAAGCCTATTGCTGGATCAGCATCCATGAGACCTTGGGGAAATCCTTCCCCCGCTTTGTGACTCAGTTTCCCTATTTGCAGACTGGGGATCGCAATCCCCATTTTTGCTAAGCCCTTTGAAATGCTTGGATGAAAAGCATTGCCGAAGAGCAGAGTGTTACTGTTGCCTTAGATGTCTTCAAAGCTCCTGAATGCATCTGATTAAACAAACCTCTGTGTCTGCTCTCCCCTTTCTGCCAGGTTTCCAAAACTTCATGCTTCGCTTTTCTTTGCAGCCCATGCTGTGCCTGCTTTTTGTCACTTATGTGTGTACGTTTGATCCTGCTCATCTTCAGTCTTCCTCCTCTAGGGACCTAAACTTTTTTGACTAGGTTAATATAAATATTCCAGTTTGCAAATATAAATGGGGCAACCCGATCTGCGCTCTGACTCCCTGATTTGCAGAAAAACCTCAGAATGGCCCCTTCTCTCACAGGGCTTGCACCCCCTGAATTCTCTTGGACACTGAATGAGACCCAACAGTACAAGTCAGCCCAAAGAATTTTTTGCGTCCATTGCAGGCTAAAACTACACACAATCTCCAGGTTCCACCCAAAAATAATAAATGAGCACTGCCCAGAACTTATTTCTTCAATAGGATTGTAGAATGCAGGCAGCAAATGCCAAGCCCAGATGCATTTGGGGTTTTGTTATGAACCTTTCCCAGATCAGCCACACATCAGAACCATGTACCCTAACTAGAGGGCCCAGCTCCTGAAGAAGTGGCTGTTGGTTCTGACACCACTGGACACCTTCTCCTAATCCAGAATGCTTTGGTCTCTAGCACTACTGCTGATTGCAACTGCTATGATGTCCCCTGGGAGCACAGCTCACAGAGGTTCAAGTCTCTACATCCACCCTGGGGACAGAGCTAAAGAACACTGTTGACGCTGGCCCCAGTGGGATGAAAAAAGCCTAGGTGTGTTAGATTCTGCTATGCTTTTGCCCCATCCACAAAACCTGTCCAAACCCTGATAGAACCTGTGTTTAGATGGTGGTCCAGATCCAAAAAGTCATTTAGATGCGTACCTCCCTAAATACCTTTGAGGGTCTGAGCCAGTGTGTCTTCATTTTGTTTAGGGTGGACTCAGCCTAAGCAGCCACTGCGATTTAAGTGGCTTTTCCTACCTCATTCCCTCTCCCCCCCGCGCCCAATGCTGACTTCCCATAATTAGGGCCAGAGTATTCCGGTTCCAGGTTATCCCCAGCGTTCCACCTCAAGAGAAGTAATGAACTGGATTATTTCAGGAAATGTTGTACTGAGCACTGTGTAGCCCACTCATTTGCTATAAAACACATTTTGTCATGAAATTATAGGTGTGGTTTTGAATTTTACACAGTACGGGCCTCTCTTCCTGGCAGACTCCTGTATTTACAAGAAGAATAATAATACTTACCATGAGACATTCATCTGTATATCTTAAAGCACTTTACAAAAGAGCATTCTTATCTCTGTTTTACCAATTGGGAAGTAGAGGCACGGTAGCTTGCCCAAAGCCCAATGGCAGAGTTGGGCTTAGAATTCCAGTTTTGTAGCTGTGAGGCCAGTGCTGCCTTGCCCATTGGGCCATGCTGCCTACTTTGTGCAGAATATTTTCAGTCTGAATCTTGAAGACCGTGCACGATGTACTCACAAGGCCCCATTCCCACCTCCGATATGCATGTTCCACTCCTGGTGCCTTTGGTCAAAGCTGCACACATGGATCTGAGGGCAGCTTTGGGCCCATGGCATTTAAAATGTTTGTTTTTTTAAATCTCTCTCTCTTTCTCCTTACATTGGCGACAAGGCTAGGATTATAAACCCCTTGTAATGTTAAACTTTCCATATGCCAGCCTGAGCCTATTGCTTACTTTGAAAACCCTTTGGAACGCCAGTTGCCAAGCAACCATCAGCTGTTTTTTCTAAGATTCTTACTGTCTCCAGTATGTTGGTGCCCAATGCAATTGTTACATTCTTATAGATTACCTTTTCACACTGCAGAGGGCTTTGCTAAGGCCAGGCAACTCTTTCTATTTTGTCACTATCTCTACCTTACTTTGCTACTATGTCTCCTCAAAATCCACTGTCCAGTTAATTAGCTCACTGGTTTAGGCTTCTGGGAACTTCATGGATTTTCTTATTAGTCCACCCAGTACCTGAACCAATATATTGAATGGAAATGATTATTTTTGCATATGAACATCTGTGCACTTTACGTCCTCACAGCCACGCCACCCCCTCCATTTTGTAGTCAGACGAGCTGGTCAAAAAATGTTTTGTTTTTTCCACAATGTTGAGTTTTCAGCAAAAATTCAAATGCCAAAAATTTTGCCTGAAAGATTTCAATTTGGGAATATTGCTTTGGTGTCTCATGGGAGATACATCTCCCATGATGCACCACTGTCTCCACTCTTGGAGAGGAGATGTAGTGCATCATGGGAGATGTAGTCCAGCCAGGGAGCCCAGTCCATACAGGACAATGGGGACAAAAGAGAAGTGAACTACAGTTTCCATGAGGAACCAAGACATAGTTCTGTAATCAAACTATTTTAGGTTTTGGTGGCTTGGTTTTTTGATGAAAAATTAATTTTCTGCAGAAAAGAGATTCTTTTTTGCAAAAAAAAATAAAATAAAATAAAAAAATCTATCCAAAAAAGAGTTTTCATAGAAAATGTTTGACCAGCCCTAGTAACCTGACCTTTAGCACTCATTCTCTAATGGCAAAGTGATGGACAGGCAGTGGCAATGGAAAGGCACATGCTCTACCCTACACTCCAAAGGTGACACAGTAACATTGAAGCTATGGATATTATATAGTAGCTTCTTGGCTCTGTACACTATTGATGAGACCTGGCTCTTTGAAGTTCTTGCTGTCACATAAATGGGGAATCTTTTTACCGGTTCTTCTCCAGCACAGCACTCACCCACTGATCCAAACTACTGAACGTATCCCTGATGCCCTTTCATAGAAATCCCCTGGCAGCGCATGAGGAATTTTGAAGGGCCAGGACTGGGAATCCTTTGCCTTTCCGTAGCTTCTCACTGACTCACTGCATAGTTATTGGTTCATGTGTGCCTGTGCCTTTGTTTGCCTACAAGTGTGAGTTAGAGCAGTGTGTCCCAACCACAGGCATCCATACCAATGCTGTCTGCTATTCCAAGCACTCCCCTTTTCCATTAATAATAATCCCATGCTCTTAAATAGTACGTGTCCCCAGTAGAGCTCAAAGCTCTTTACCAAGAAGATCAGGATGGTTATCCCCATTTTATGGATGGGGAAACTGGGGCACGGGGCAGGGCATTGATTTGCCAAGTTCACCTAGAGGAAGAGCTATGGATAGAACCTAGCTGTCCATAGTCCCATTTTAGTGTGCTAACCACTAGGACAAACAAGGAGCCTCTATAGTAGGCACTGGTGCTCAAGTCCTGTTGACCTTCCATTCAATGGTATTCTCTCAAACATAT
The DNA here is from genome assembly GCA_033296515.1 of Macrochelys suwanniensis. Classification (NCBI taxonomy): domain Eukaryota; kingdom Metazoa; phylum Chordata; order Testudines; family Chelydridae; genus Macrochelys; species Macrochelys suwanniensis. Next base: position 13,934,952 of record CM065796.1, read on the forward strand.
CAGAGACCAGGCTGCTCCAAACCTTAGTCTCACAGCTGCATACCAGCCTGGGGGAGCTCAGAGCAATGCAAGGTCACTGATGGGTTAGAGCTCACCCATTGGTTGGGAGGTGCAAGCTAGCACAATCCTGGGAGTGTAACCTGATTCTGCTCCTGAGATCCACATTTAAACCAAGGTCATTCCATTGACCTCGGTGCAGTTACTTCAGTTTTACACCAACAGAAGCAAGATCAAAATCAGGCCCTGGCTGCAATTGCCTGTAAAGTTCAGGGCACAGCTGGGCTCCCTAATGGCAGCAGATTGGTGAGCTATCATACATGGTCTGCAGAACGCGAGTGGACCAAGGAGAAATTAATAGCCCATCCAACTTTGCCTTCTAACCTGCCCGTTAACAGAATCCCTTTGTACACTGATATGTCTGGTTTATTCTGCTTGTTGCCAGCCGATTCCATTTGGGTTAATGAAAGAAATATCCCTCCTATTAGGTACATTACAGCGATAAAGCGCCTGGGGAGAGGGAAGCCGCCTGCTTGTCAGTTGCCCGCGTATTGGCTGTCAGTCGCGCCATCAAGTCTTGCTGCTTATTTGCTATTTTATTTTCAGCTGTGATTGACATCTGGAAGGCTCTGACATTCTCGGCACAAACATACAGCCTGTTATTATGCTTGCATTAACATTTTAATAAACACACAGTGCAGCATTGAAAAAGTAATGACATGTCATCACATCGCTGCCTCATCAAGGAAAACTTTACTATGTAATTGCACTGTGATTTACCCAGGTACAATGCACGTCTCTAGACCAATGGTTTCTTTCTCTCTTGAAAAGTTTACACTTCCTCTTAAAGATGCACAAGATCCTTTCCCCATGGGGCTTTCTCGGGCTGAAATAAACTTGGCAATGTAATTTAGCTTTCCATAAATATGCTTGGATATTGGAGTGAAGTACGTTTTGCATAATCGTTATTTAATGCTCAGTGTAAATATGCTGTGCATTATATTGGCTAAGCTATCAAGCAACGTTTCTGATTACTAGAAAAAATAGGATATTGTTAAGTCGGGTTTCTGCTTTAACAGAAGGGCCCTTTTGCACTTATATTGATATCAGTGCTTTTCATAATGACATCTAATTTTACAATAAAGAGAGCTGAGCTGAAGCGCCTCACTGCAGTCTCTAAAATATTGGCTATTTCCTCGCTTGTAAAGGACTCTTCAGATGTGGCACTGAAAGAGGTAGTATACAGCAGAATACAAATAATTCCAGGTGGGTTTTTTTTCCTTCAGAGCCAAGTATGGAGGGGGGAAATCTCACTGATCATCAGTCAATAGGCCTTGCAAGACAGGTCTTGAAAGACTTGCATGAGAGGTAGAAAATATATATATATATATATATAATGGTAAGGATGGATACAAGTGGTCAATTAAATGATTGCTTTAATATTACCAATGCTGGTCTCTCAGGTTATTAAAGATGCCAGCCAAGTATGCCGCATCCCTGGCTGGCTCACCTAGAGAGTAAGAACCTGCTACTGCTACCAACTAATGGAATTATTGCTTTAGCTTATGTGGTATGTGCCCACGGTTTGGAATTGTGGGGTACAGATTCTGTCCCCACTAGTGGGCATTGATGAGAGGAGGTGTTTAATGTTGGTGGGTTTTGCTAGCATGCATAGAGTTGAATGGAACACCAAATCCAGAATGGAAAAGTTTTTATCCCATTAGAACTGGCTGAATGTTGCAAAAAACAACTTGTGAACATTTGTCACCAGTGAACATTTGTCACCAGTAAATATAGTATCTGCATGGCTGTGATATTTAGAGTTCGTCTGACATCTGCCTGGTCAGGGAATAGGTGGTGGAAATGTGCACGAATCACACAAAGCATCCCAGTGTGGGGTGTGAGGGATCATTCATCATTTGTAAAGTCAGACCCCAAAGCATATCATTCAGTAGTAATAAATTTCCTCTTTGAAAATGTCAGACGTCCAATCTGGGAGCAGAAAGACCTACTATATGACTTTAGGTGACCAGTCGCATGCCACAAAGAGCTGAAAGGAAGGGTTTGTCTACACGCTTACAGGCTGAAAATTGTTCCATCCAAACCAGTGCTCGAGTCCTGCCAGAACACTCCAGGATGCTGTGGGGAGCTGGAACAGCATCCTGTGGCATTTCCGGTACTTGCGCTCAGGCACTTCTGCAGCATAGTGCTCACCCATTGATCCAGACTATTTAATGTATCCTTGTAAATGGGAAAATGTTCAGCGCTGGTTTTCACATGACTCACAACAGCTCTATTTCCCAGGGCTTGTCAGCAGGGACTTGAAGCATAAAGCCTGCACCCTCCATTTCCATGAGCTGGGTGTCCTCTTTCTTCTGTAAAGGCAGAGCATACAGTAGAGATGGACCAGGCCAGTGTTAAGGGCCATCGCTTCTCATCTTCCATTTACTGCCTTTCAACAGGATTTTGTTCTTCAAAGAGGCAAGCTTCTGCCAAATTCCCCAGGATATATCCTCTCCCCCTCCTTACAGAATGGCTTGGTGCAAAAGAGTTGCATGGGGAATGATGGGAAATCTTCCCAGCCCCTCCCCGCAGCCCAGTGTTGGTCCATGATAGTGGAAGTGTTAACATGCTAGTCTGCCATGCTCCATGGGTTGAAATGGCTGGTGAATCCACTGTCCCCATCCTCTGTCCAGCCCCACAAGCCTAGCTGCAGAGAAATGCTGGCAGCCCCCACAGAGCTGGGGTTGTGGGCTGTCTGCATGAGACTCCCGCTCCTGCATTGCAGAATCACACCAGTTCCAGTGCCTTTTGTCCCAGTCCAAGCACATCCATTCACTTTCCCTGTCCCAGCTGGCCAGCTCCCTTTGTACAAAGCCCTGCGCTTGCTTGCCATGCTGGGGTCATTCCGCAGATTTATCACGGGATCAGCATTGGCGGGATTAAGCAGCCCCATGTGTGCTACTGCTATGAGTGAGGGGAGATGAATGCTGCTGACCTTGTTCAGATGGTGACTTCAATAATAAGAAGCATTAAAGATGGACAGGGTGGCATGTATATCCAAGTGTGTTTAATGGTTTGATAATGCGATGTTAGTGTATATTAATCCTCTAAGGAGATTGGTATTAGCTCAGCTTTAACACTAGACTGGACAAATATATTAACAGGATGTACTCTGGCTCGTACACAGAACATCTGTATCCAACATCTGTATTATTATGATTATAGGCGTGTGCCCTATATACAGAAATTAGATCTGGTATTCTACCTTTAGAGCAACTGGGATAGGTTAATTCCCCCAGACACGCAGCAATGACTAAGAGAAGGACTCCAGGGCCAATCCTGCATGAGGCTGAGCTCAAGAGAGTTGATGAGGGGGAGAGCACTGTCAGGGAGGCCAACCAGCGCCCTGTGTCAGACCCTCTATTGTAATTGCCATTTGGGACAAAGCTGATCTGGCTCTGTCACCGAAAAAGTTCATTAGTGCTGAGTGGGGAAATAAAGGCGCGGTAATTATGACGCATAGATTTTTTCCAATGTCTCATTTAACCTTCTGCTTTCTCTTCTTTCACGGAGGACAACTTTCTGGGCTTTAGCTCTTTACGTCCATCGGAGAAAGAGAGAACAAACTCCATCTGCCTTGGTTTAAGAGCCGTGAGTGAAAACATCTCCATGCCAGGGTGCTTTGCTGCAAAGCTCCCATGCCTCCTTCTAGAAATGATGTGATGTGTCCTACCTGGAAACATAGAGTTTTAGGCTGCATTTTAGCAAGGCCTCAGTCCTGTAACTGGCTCCATGCACAATACCCCTGCACCTGGGTACAAACTTCAAATGGCATATAGCTACTTGCAGAATCGGAGCCTGCAGTGTCTGCACATACCTGCTAATCCTGGAGTTTAACAGCCCTTGACATCATTTATCCCACCCCAGCCATTACTGGGTCACAGCGGGTACAAGATTCCCCTTTGTCTTTTCAGCGCCTCATCCTTCTTTTGCAGGGAATTTACATTTAAATATGGGTTTCTGTGAAAGCTTTATAGAGTCACAACACTGGACAGAAATAAATGGTTTAAAATTCATTTGTCATGCTCTTTCATCCTCTTTCGATTTTTTTTTCATTTTTCTTACAAAAGAAACTTTTTGGGCTTTTTTAAAACACATTTTTCAGTAATAAAAGAGCGAGCAGTTCTCCCCTCTTGGAGAAATAGTAACGCACCTAGATTAGCAACAGAATGTATAAGGGAGATTTCGTTTTTTGCAGGGAAGTGAGTGGTGGAGGGGAAGTAGCTATCTTGTAGAATAAAAAAGCCCGCATGGTGGGTTCACGCCTCTTGGATTCTGTTCCTGACTCTGCCACTATCTCTTTCTGATCTTGAACAGTTCACTGCCCTGCTCTATGTCTGTTTCTTTAAACAAAGAAGTTTATTGATACTCACCTGCCTTGGTAAAGCTCTTAGAGGGTGTGGGTCGGATGCCAACAGGAATCTGGTATATATCTGTGAAAGCTGCGGAAAGCAGCCATTTCAGGTGGGTGTGTCGGGTGAAGGGAGGTAGTTCTGCCTTGTTTCACACATCCCCCCAAATGTTCAGCCCGTCCTTTTTGGTTTGCAAAGTTGTGCTGAAGTGCTCTCAAGTGCAGGCTCTTTCATGAGACTCCTCATCAGGTCAGAATGATCGTCATGGTATCAATGCCTCTTCTACATCCGGTCCCGGGCGAGGGACGCAGAATCACAGAGACTCGTGAATACACACAACTCCCCAAAAGGCCCCTGATTTGGTCTCAGTTTGGGGTGAAGACTCAAGGACAGGGTTTCATTGCACCCTAGTGTGCTCACTCAGGTTTAACTTCAGTCTTTTCACATCAGTTTATCTGAGGTCTTTTTTTTTTTTACGGTGCACACATTCCTGTGCTTGCTTGGTACCTCTGGACTGTCTCTTGTTCTAAACATCTGCAGCAGCTTCCTATTTAGTGCACTAGTTCTACTCTTTTTGGCCTTTTGCTAATGGTTTTTTTTCCTCCCTCTTTGTGGACCAAAATGTCCTTGTTGGCCATGGTAACCTCTCCCTTTTATTTATCCTCACACCTTGTAATCTTGACTAGTACCAGCTTAATCAACCCTTTGGTGATCCTCTGAATCCTGCCTATGTGAGACACACAAGAATTAAAGCAGACAGATGTTTAAAGGCTTTACCCTGCCTCTGCAGTTGATGCACGGTGAGCAGTTCCTGTTGCAGCAAGGAGTCAGTGTTTGATGGACAGAGCAATCTCTTCTAGCTTGAGCTGGGAATAGGTTCCCTAGCAAACCATCTCAAAAGAGCTCAGATAGCCTATGTTCTTGTTAAGTCATCTCATGTTGCATGCATCCTGCAGGACAAATATTGTCCTCATGGTTTCTGCTCCTTACCTGCCACTGATGTTCTTTGTGACCTTGGGCACATCACTTCACCTCTCCTCATTGCCTCTTCTGCCATGGGGATCTACATGATATTTTTAATTCAACTTGATGGTTGTATTTCAAGCATTGGTATGGCAGAGCAGAGACTCCCGTGCATCCCCAAGGGAACAATCGGGACTTTTCAGGGCCATCTGGTATTGCAGAAGATGTCTGTATTCCAGATATACCTAGTACACCAGACAGTGTGACCCTTCAAGGATACACCTCACACATCACATGGCACGGCAGGCACCCATCTGCTATGCACACTGAACCTGGGGCAAAGAGAGGCTGGAGGAGCCCATCTGCTCGTTTTACCTGCTCTGTTGGATGGGATGGAAGGTGTGTCTCTCCCAGAGGTACTGGGTGACAGGTAAATTTTATCTGAAGAGCTGAGCTGTTGAACAGAAGACATGGCTTATTCCACTTTAGTATCCATTTTGCAGGATCAGACCCAGAGCATCACGTTTGCAAAGTCCCTCCGCTAAATTCAACGAGCGCTACCCACACTAACGGGGTGGCTCTGTCACCTTCTAGTAGCTGCACCATGGATGGAGATTTATGAGTTTGCTACTGGCTGTGAGCTAATGGACCTGGTCTTCTAACGCCAGTAGTAGAAACACATGAGCTGTAGAGGTTCTAGGTTCAATCACCACGGGTAACCCAGCTAAGGGTGTTTGTTGCAAGCGGACGTCTGTGTAGGATTGGAATGCCTGAAGATCCGGATCAGCTTCCCAGCCTAGAGAGAGCATGCAGCCTACAGTACAGCTGTTCATCTGTTTGTAGTGTTATACGGCAGCTACGCTACCACACCTGCTTCTTTCAATAAAGCACTAGCAACTCACTGTTAGACCCAGATGACACAGGTTCAGTGCCTGCAGACAGCCCCAGCAGAGACATGATTACCATTGTCATGTGAATCTCCTTCCACCTGTCACTGGGGCAACCGTCAATTTAATTTCAGTATCACCTCCTATCCCTTCCCTGTGTACCATGGCCTCCTAGCCCTCCCCCTCTTTATAGTGGCCTGCAATGTAGGGAGCAGAGTGCCCCACGAAAATTGCATTCCACCGCATCCCAGGCGCTTCATTAATAACCACATTACATTATGATGTTTTCCCTTTGTATCATTCTATAGATCATTTTTATTATGTAGATACAAACCCTCTGATATTGTAATTGTGAAGTACACATTATGAAGACAAATGCATTAGGTTTAATGAGAATGGATTGCCAATAAAGGCTGAAATACAGGAAAGCATTTCTTAGCGTTAACCCTCATAGAAAGTGCTGTCAGACTGAGCGCTCGGCAGAAAAGACTCTTGGACATAAATAGTATATTTCTGGTCTGTTGTTGATAAAGCCTTTGGTAACATCTTAATCATCTGATAAAAGGAAAAGAGTCACATCTAATATCTTGCTGTGAATTGCACGCCAGTCCTAAGAAAGAAACAAGGACAGAGGAGGAGTATAGTATGCATTGGATAGTACAGCACTTAACATTCCTGCTGGTGTGTGGAGCAGGAATGTTCTTGTGATGGAACTTAGTGTTATCCCGTTAGATGGTGCTCCCCCTCTGTCACCTGATGGGATTTTGCCTTTCCAGGACTGTGCTCACTTCATAGATGCCAGAGTTTAGACAGCTACCTGGCTTTCTGTAGATGAAGTTCAACGCTGTTTCCTTGTAGAGAAGCATCTCTACAAAGAACTTTAAGAGCACCCTGCAAGCCATTAATGTATCCTCTGCAGCCCTGGGAGGAAGGCAACTATTATTCCACCCACTTTGCACATGAAAAATTGAAGCACAGAAGGGGTTCAAGTGAGGCGACATAAATCCCTAGATTTTAAGGCCAAAAGGGACCACTATGGTCATCTGGTCTGTCTGCTGCTTAACAGAGACCAGAGACCTCACCCACTCGATCCTGGGAATAGGACCCCAGGATGTTAACAGCCAGTCGTTGGCTCAACACTCCCTCTCATTCTTCAACCGTTGGATTTGCTAAGGTTCCTAGTTAAGGGTGTTCTTTCTGAAGACAGAGAAGACATGCACACACACACATCTCTGGGACAATCAGTGTTAACCTGTAACTGGCAAAGCTAAGCCAGGTTGGAATACCAGCCAAGGGATTCTTTGGTGAGCTAACAGATGGAGGGAGCCCTCTCCACACCTGATGTGAGAGCAGATTTCATCCGCTCAGTTTTGTTTTCCACCTGGCATAGACTCTGGGAAATGTGTCTTGATTTCCATCCCACTTTTCCCCATAGACTGTTGACATCTTTGTTTCTTGTGACTTCGAATGCCTCCTTGCTATGTCTGCTAACACCTGGTGCAGGGACACATGCATTCCCTTCCTGTCTGTTGCAAACAGCTTCACATCTCATACTGTGTTGTATGGTGGGAAGCAAGATAGAGGCAAGAATCACAGGTCAGCCACCAAGCTCTGATGCATGTAATGAGGATGAGCCATGAAAGAAAGGAAGGATGGTTCTCTGATTTGGATACTAACTTTGGACCTAAGGTTAAACCAAAAGAGTCAGGAGATCTGTTTCTATCCTTGGCTTTGCTACAGATTGACTGTGTGATTGTGGGCAACTCACCTTGCCACTCTGTGCCTCAGTTTCCCTTTCTATTAAATGGGGATAATACTTCCCTACCTCACAGGAGTGTTGAAGAGCTTAAATCATTGAGGCAGCCATTGGAAGGAAGGGACTTTAAACATGGAAAAGTATTTTATTATTTATTATTGAAACTTTGATTCCTGTCCCTTCCAGAAGCTAGGAAAACATTGATTTAAATGGGTGCAGGGACCTGTCTTTTTGTTTTGTTTGTACAGTGCTTAACACAATGAAGTCCTCGTCCAAGACTAGGGCTCGTCGGCATTTCCACAATTCAGCAAATAAAATAATAATAATTAATAAAGGTTTTATTACACTTTTTTCAGACTTCAAAAATAAAAACATTGACTTGAATGTGGCAATCAGGTAATGATGTATTTTCTGTACTCAAAGAACCACCCTGTTCTCTCAGAATGAGAAACTTTCCGTTAAGGGAAAGAACAAAGCTATGTCTTCATGTGTACGTGTGAGCAAGAGAGAGCAGTGAGTGTGTCTCTTCCATAACATGCTCCATTAGTTCTGCCTTTCAGTGTTGTAGCTACCCTTACAGGGACTCCTTAGACATTTAACTGGTAGCATCCTGTGCTGTGGTGCTGAAGGTTCTAGGTTGAAACTCTGCTAATGACCCATAGGGGCTTGTTACTATGGCAGGCTCAGTTTAGGGCCTGTGATGGTGCTGATTGAAAAATGGTTGGGAGGAGCAGGAACTGATTAAACTTCTGCAAGTTCTGATTCACCTTTTCCCCCCATCCCTTTCTTTCTTTCTAACATTTTAGCACACTGGGAAAGAGAAAACCGTTTTCCACACACCAATAATTACATAAAAAATTGCTCACTTAAATATTGTATCAGGAGCTTTTGAATAAGAAGAAAAATATATAGCGAGTGACATTAATTTAGCTTACCTTCCTGCAACCTTCGGGAAAGAAACCCATCTGAAATTGGCTTGTTCAGTAAACATCCCTCCACAATCTGTTTGTTTGATCTATCAGCCAAGTCACCTGGAAAGTTGAATGTCTTGTTTGGCCTGCTCTTGACTTTTTATTCTTTTCTCTCTTTCCACCTTTTTTATTTAAGGGCTGTGTTATATGAATATCCTTGGCTTAATTTGCATTGCATTAAAGTAAAACATTTTAAATTTCTTCACAGCAGAAGTAAATCTGACAGACTTTATGAAGCCATTATACCTGTAGGTATTTTACTCTTTTAAAATACATTCTTGTCAAGCTATCTTAATTATATTATTATATGTACTTTTGAACTCCGTATCCACTCATTAGTGATATATTCTCCTTTTGACAGTGCAGTTCTAAAAAGCTACAATTTATCTCAAAGTTGTGTGGTTTAACAAAGATGTATCTATTGTGGATTCAGGGGAAATGTATTCATTTATTGTTTTGGAATGCTTATTCATTGATAAAGCTTTCTGGCTGTAATTTTCTAGCCAGGTGATTATTAGGCAGGATGCTTACATGCACTGAAAGCAGGCATTCTTCTTCCAGTGATTGCTCATGTGTATTCCACAGTAGGTGTGCGTGCTCGCCATGTGCACTGGTGCTGGAAAGTTTTTCCCTTAGCAGTACCCGTAGGGAGAGCGCTCCCCCCCGCGCCCCTGGGCTGACGCCACTCTGGTGCCCTATAAGGGGCGCCATGCGCTCCGCCCTGGCCCCTACGGAGTGACTCCCGACTTACACCTCGGCTCGTCACGGAGTGACACGCCTACCCTCAGTTCCTTCTTGCCACCAGTGAAGGTACATCAGAACTTTGCAGCTCCAGCTTCGCTGCAGCTCATCCCTAGCATTTCTATCTAGTACCTGTAGTTAGCCAGTTTCTCACGTTAGTTCAGTTAGTTAGAGTGCCCGGGCCGCGCATGCCTCGAGCCCAGGGTTTTAAGTAGTGAGACACTTGTAGGCGGTCTATGCCCTGAAGTGATCCGCACACAGACTGTTTGTGCTGTTTGGGTGAAACCCACATCAGCGACCGCTGCAAAATCTGCAGATCCTTCAGGCCCTAGATGAAGAACGAGCAAGATATTCGTCTCCGGGCTATGGAGTTGGTGCTGACCCCGACCCCGGTGCACCGCTCCCAGTCGGCCCTGGGCACCATGACATCGGCACGCAGTGACCCCCCCGGCGCTCTCGTCCAACTCACTGAGATGTAGGCTTCTAAGAACAAGATCTTCAAGAGGGCTTATCACTCAGTTAGGCACCACAATAATTGGCCCAATTTTCAAAAAAGCTAACCATGTTGGGTTGTGAGCTCTTTTGAAAATCTGGCCATAGTGATTTTTTTTAAATGGGACTTTGAATCCTCATTTAGGTGCTTTTGAAAAATTTCCCCAGCACCTTGTTTGCTGCTCTGATTTAGGTGTAGGATATTGGTAGAAGGGACATGGTGTGTGGGCCATTGGAGTAGTTTAACTCTGATTGCTTGGTTAGTGGAATAGTTTTGGTGCACAGGGTGGTGCAGTGCACTGGGACATTGGAAATGAGATTCCTACTCCTGGCTCTGCTGTTGACTCAGTGTGGGGTAATGAGCAAATTGTGTCAGGCCGCATTTTCAGAAGTGACTCCCAACTTTGGATGCCCAGCCTGAGAAACCTTGGACTTTATCTGCAGAGGGGAGTTGTGGGTTCTCAGCACCTCTGGGAACCTGCCTCTCTGTGCCTACATCTGGACAACAAGAAATGGAGGCGCACAAAATTAGAGGCCACTTTTGAAAATGTACATCTTCCCCTCTCTGTGCCTTAGTTTCCCCATCTATAAAATGGTGATGATGGTACTGAGCCACCTTTAATGAAGAACAATATGTGGACGAAGGGCTGGTCTGCTCACAATTGCCCCATTTTCACTACAGGTGTCAGGTTGCACCAAGTTGGTGAAATCGGTGCCACTTTGGGTGTGGCCACTTGACATCGGTTTAAACCTGACTCACATTTGGTTTACATTCACCAGTGCAAGGCAGGTTTATGATAATATAAGAGGGTCCAAGTGTAAAGTTGCACTGGCTAAATTGGCATATCTCTCTGTGTAGGCCAGGCCTATGTATTAATAATTCAAGTGGGGGCATCTAGATAGTCAGAGCCTATCTGGTATAAGTGGGTGCAGTTCTATTGACTCTGGTAGAGCTGCTCCAGTTTAGACCAGTTAAGGATCCAGTCCATGGTTTTCCTTCCCTGTTTAGTGCTGAAGATCTGCAACTTCTGTGCTGTCACTTCAGGTTGGGATGTGGCTGGGAAATCCAGGCCCAAGATGCCTGACTCTCCAGGAAACAATGACACATGCAGATGTAGTTGTTTCCTTTGCTTTGTTTAGAAGGAGAACTATCACTGGCAAATTGATGCAGCAGGTTGTAAATGATGTATGAAATGAAAAATCCCTTGGTGCAGTGAGAGGCTCTACAGTGCACTGGGAAGTCTCTCTTCTGGACTCTAACAATACAGCCTGGAAAGCTCAGAGGTCAGAAACCTTCGACCCCCAAAGATGAAAATTACCATCATCTCATTTTTTCCTTTATTACTTCCCTAGGGTTCCCCCTTAACCTGCTCCCCATCCCTCCTCAACTCAAGCTGACACATTTGGATCAAAGAAACATTTCATACACAGTCAATGGTTCCAAATAAAAACCCCATGATCAAGGATTCCATCAAAGCCTAAGATCTTTTTCCCATTGTTTTTAGGACACCCATACCACTTTTGTGCTTATAACACCTTGCCCTGCGATCGTTTCCTAACTCCCAAGCTAAGCATTTATATTTGGATTGGAAACCTTCATGGACTCCTCTGCAGTAGGAAGGGTGGTTGAGGTACTTGTTCCTGAGTTGGAATGAAGCAATGTTTTGGCCCAATTCCAACTCAGAATGCAATTACATTCTATCTCCATGCATTTCCAATGGGAAAAAATAATCTTCCTTGCTTCTTGTCTTCAGCTGTTTTGGTGTTTCTGTACACTCTTAAACTGCTGCTGAGTTTTTCCCCAGAGCTGACTCCATGTCACTGGCTGGTGAAATGATTTTTACATGTCTCTTATGTATCAGAGCTTTGAGATTGCTGGGTAGAAAGAGCTAGGGGAGTGAAAATGGGAAAGATGAAAGGAATCTTCTAAGTACAAATGCCTTATTCTGAATATCAGTTCTGGGCCTGCAAGTTCATCATAATGAAATGCACGCTGTATATTCTTTCAGATGAGAACACACAAACACTGAGTAAATGACTCCCCTGTCAATTGCTGAGGCCTGGGATCTATCATCGTCCCCATTTTACAGAAGGGGAGACTAATGTACAGAGGGGTTAAGGTGACTTGCCCCAGGTCACGGAGGAAGCGTGTGACAGAGGCAGGAGCAAAGTCCAGATCTCTTTGTTGTGACACCCCTAGAAAAGGGATTGAACCTGTGACCTCCAGAGCTAAATCTACTACCATCATCAGAAACTTCTGTCCGTGGTCTAACCACTAGAGTGGTAAAACAGGCCCAGTGAGTTGGTATGGGTTACACACGCCTTCCCCCCCAAGTCAGGAAAGCTTGACCTGTACAGCCAGCCTGGGTTATGCCTTGACTGCCAACTGTACCATTGCCATGAGATCAGCCTTCCTTCCGTAACCACCAGAAGTTACTCCCCTGACGTGTTGGAGAACGACTTTTTTCCCTGCACAGCATCACCCCCACACAAGTAGGCGGTGATGCTGTGGACTGGAGCAAAGCTAAAGTTTTCACTAGAAGCATCAGTAACTGGCAATGCCTGGGGTTCAGCAATGTGCAGAGAGAAAACAACTTGCATGTTCCACACTTCTTGGTGAAGCCCTGATTATTATGGGCTTGGGTCACCCATAGCCTGAGAGCCTGCTTAGTCTTCAAATGCATTTTAGCAGATGAGTCTTTGATCTTGGCCAATGAGATAATTATCCAAGCTCTCGGAACTTGTAGTCTGCCCTCGACGTTCCATCACTCTTTGTCTGTTGTGTCACTTGTTCTATATTCAGCATGATGCTTGGGAGCTTGCTCCCAGCTCTTCCTTTCTACATGCGTGCTTGGGGTAACACCCTCTCCCTGGTGATGGCTCAACTTTGGTGCATGGGGTGAAATCCAGGTCCCGTTGAAGCCAACAGCAAAACTCCCATTGACTTTGATAGACAAGGGTTTCACCTGTTGTTTTTCCTGTGCTTTATTGTACACCAGGGGACACTGGAGCCACTCTTTGCTATTATCGGAGAGCAACATGGGGAGGGTTAAAGGAAGAGAATGAGGTGGGTGGGGGAGAATTTGGGGAGCAGAATCAAACTAAGTGTGCTGTGAGTTGCATGTATTGAAATGTAGAGTTCTACACAGGTTTGGGAGATCATGGCAGGCTAATCTCTGGCTATGCAAATGGCTTTTGTCACCCAGCCCTATGAGCTGTAGTAACCACCATTCACTGCCAGTGTAGAAGCCATAGGCGGCACAGACTGTAACAACATGCAGTGAGCCGAATTAGACCTCCAAGGTGGTGGAGTTCAGTAGGCCACAATACTTGTTTATCTATGGTCCCCTTTCCACCCGTGACAGCACTGCCTTGGTCTGACTTCTGCCCTTGCGTTCCAGGACTTCAGTCAGCAAGCATTAGCCATCTCTCTAGATAGCAAAAATGGAAAGGGCTTGAATATTCCTTTGCCAGGATTCAAAGCCTTTGGAGACTGTCTAAAATGTGAGCTGAAACCCAGACATGGCTTAACAACCCTGGAGAAATCCATCTATTTCGGGAGGCGAGTGGAAGGCAGACACTATTGGTTATCTGTCAGTGTGCGTGAGCCGGTAAATGAGAGGTCATCAATGCCATAAGAGATGTCAGGTTTTATTTCCAGTAAGACACCGTGGAGCTGGGGAAATCACTCATTAATGCTTTATTGATATTCATTTTACTATTGACGAGATCTGGGAGCATCCATGGCCATGTTAATGGGGCCTGGCTTAAAATAGCTTCCCATGTGTGTAGGTTCACAGTGTCAGCAGCTCTCCATAGTCCTGATGGTTCACATCTGACCTTAAGGATCTTCATGGTGTGGAGTTAAGCCAGGTTGTTACCTCATCCAGCCTGAAAATGGTGACCACTCCTGAAAGAAAACTGCTGAGTGACTCGCTCCAGGAATGGTGCAATCCCTCTCTCTGTGCTCCATCACTCTGACTGGCTTCCTACCCATCTAAACCTGCTTTCCTGGGCTCTGGACTTTCCATAGGCGCTCTCAATTGTGCCATAGACATAGAGCCAAAATCCATGTGTCTGAGTCTGTGTCACTCTCCCCTTTTCCCCTCCCCTCTTGGTATGTCTCACTAGTCACACCCTGTTGGGAACGTGTAACTGTACGTGATTTAGTTCTAAGCTCATTGAAACAAAGTTATGGCATTACGCAGATGTTTGGGTCCTCTCCTTTCCTGTCTGCATACCCCCCAGCCCCTCAGCTCTTCTCCTTTGATCTTCTAATCTTGGCATCATCCCTGCCCCTCTCTGAGATTCTGCCTTGATGATGGTATCAGGAGCTCTTTCATTTTTGCTCGGCTTCCTTATCTAGAAATCCTCCCCTCTGCTGAGCCACTGAATCTCCATCTCTCAAAACCTTACCTGCTAGTCTCCTTCCTGGGAAAGCTGGTGCATCCTGCAGACATCGGGAGTGCAGATGTTGGGAGTTGTCACATTGCCCCAAAGAAGGTGTGATGCCCTCTGCTGGCTGGCGCTGGAGAAACAGTGGCATGGTTTCCCTCCGTCCCCCTATGGAGAGTCTGGTGCTGACAGTGTTGATGGTCCCTGCTAGATGCAGTGAGGGGTGGAGGGTTCCTTGCTTTGATCTTTCACCCTAGTTCCCCTTGGGATGCATAAGCTATTCAGAGACTCCCAGCCAGGCCATTAACGTCTGCAGCTTCAGCGGCTAATTTTCTAGTCAGCAGCGTCACTGTGTGCCGTACGGCTGCGAGTGCCTGGAGCAGTCACCAAAGGGAAAGCCAGTGCCTTGCATCTTAGCAGTGCATCGCCGGAGGAAGGCTGCAATCCGCTCCTATAAATAACTCAGTAATTGAGATGGTTTAGGAGATACAATACCTCCTGGTATCGTGTTTAATAAAGCTCTGCATCTCAGCTGTCATCAGGCAGCCCAATTTCCTGTCTGCAGTTCAGTGGGGAGGCAGTCTATCCCTGAAATGCATGCAGTGCACCATAC
The DNA here is from genome assembly GCA_033296515.1 of Macrochelys suwanniensis. Lineage (NCBI taxonomy): Eukaryota > Metazoa > Chordata > Testudines > Chelydridae > Macrochelys > Macrochelys suwanniensis. The sequence goes on from CM065796.1 coordinate 13,950,182, forward strand.
CCATCTAGCAGGCCCACCCGTGCATAACGTCCCTGCCTTTGCTTTTCTTCCCCTGATTATGTTGATCTCATTTGAGGTCAGAGCCAAGAGATCAAATGACCTAGGAAGCAGGGCGGAGCTGATAGAGTCACTGAACAGCAGAACCCTAGAACCCCAATTGCAGCTGCTAAAATGGATCCCTCTTGTGATGAGATTGAAAGTGCCTCTGTTAGCAATTTGCAGTAGTGTTGTAGCCATGTCGGTCCCAGGATATTAGAGAGACAAGGTAGGGGAGGTAATGTCTTTTATTAGACCAACTTCTGTAGGTGAAAGAGACAAGTTTTTGAGCTCCACAGAGCTCTCAGACCTTTCCCAGACCTGAAGAAGAGCTCTGTGTAAGCTCAAAAACTTGTCTGCGGAGGTTGGTCCAATACAAGATTTTACCTCACCCGTGTCTCGTCGGTAACAGCATATAACTGTTTAAACCAAGCCACCCTGTCACACCTGACTTGTCATCCCCTACCACCTGTCCTTGTAGCACTAGTGGTGGGGGGAGAGAGTATCACTCCCCTCCCTCCACAAGGCTAGCGGTGGGGAAACACCTTTGGATTCCTCTGAGTTACCCTTGTATACATCGCTGCTCTAGCAGAAATGGCTGTGGACCACTTCTCGGAGGGTGGAGGGGCTGGGGGTGCTGTCTAATCTGCCTTGAGTCCTGTACGTGGGCTGGATGTGTTTGCAGTGTCTGTTGCTGGTAAGTGGAGCTTTGCCTGCATGCCAGCATTTGCCCATGGGCTGGATCCAACGCCCACAGAAATCAATGGAAAGACTCCCATTGGGATCAGGCTCTGCACATGCAGTCTAGATCGGCGTCTTTGAAAACTATACGGCCTCCGGTGCCTTGCCCTGAGGCTCAGTCCACTTCCAAGTACTAAGCTTTCTGTCTGCTGTGATTGCCCCATCGCTGTAGCATGTGAGTGTTCCACAGTCGTTAATGAATTCATCTGCAGCACCTTTGTGAGAGAAGGCAACAGCGCTGTCCCCATTTTACATGAAGCATCGAAAGATTGAGATGGCTGCCTCCCAGCCCAGTGCCTTAATCACAAGGCTGTGACACTGAGACTCTTTCCCTCAGAGCATCTTGTGTCACACAGCTGCCATTTTTCCATCCAAAGACTAGGCAGGATTCCCTTTTGAGCGTATGACAATCTCCTTACACTTCCCGTAGGAGTTTCTGTAAAGAATTAAGTGCAGTGACTCTCTAGTGATGAGGCAAGGATTCTGCCCTTGGCAAATCGGAGTGGGGTGGCAGGGTGGGAATAGGGGACAAGATCAATGAGGAGTCATTTGAACATTGCTTTCAATGTGTCCATTACATCCACTGGTTACAGCAGGGGACCGAAAGTCAGGACTCCTAGTGTCTTTTCTTGGCCCTGCTACTGCCTTGAGCAAGTCTTGGGGAACATCTGGCACAGAGAAGTCCCATCTGTAACATGAAGGGAACCACACCTACCTAGGAGAGGTTTTGTGAGAGTCAGTTCATTAGGTGATCAACCTCAGATGGTCAGTGGGGGTATGTTTACACTGCAGTCAAACACCTGTGGTTGGCCTGTATTGTCTGATTTGGACTTGGGCTGTGGGGCTATAAAATTTCAGGGGAGATATCAGGGCTCTGAGACCCCATGACAGGGGCAGTTCACAGAGCTTGGGCTCCAGCCCGAGCCTGGATGTCCACCCTTGCAATTTTATAGCCCCCAAACCTGCTAGCCTGAGTCAGCTGACACTGCGGGTGTTTTATTGCAGTGTAGATGTATCCTAGCCCTGGGCAAATTACTTAACCTTCCTGTCTCTGCTTTCCTGACTGTTAAAGAGGTATGGCAGCATTCCCCTATCTCTCAGAGGTGTAGAGGAGGGGGATTAATTAATGTGTATAGGTGCTGTACTGTACAGATGAAAAGTGCTGCAGTCAGCATTTTAGCACTGTTGCTCCCAGAGCTAAAGCCCTGCAGAAGGCCATAGAAAAATAATGTGGAATATAAAATTATCCACTATTTTCTTTTCGAATCTCAAAAGAAGGTTCAGTTTTGGCTTGATTAGAGTTTTAGGTGAAGATTCCTATTTAGTGCAAACCAGCCACCCCAAGCTCCTGCATCCAGGAAGTGATCCAAGACCCACTGAAATCAATTGAAAAGCTTCCGTTCATTTCAATGGGATTTGGTGGGTCGGGCATTTGGAATCAAGCCTCTGCCTTTCTGTTCTTGCTGATCCCAGCCTGCCAGGAAGCGATGGGAGAAGGGTGCCTGGCTCAAACCATAGGAAAGCGGCCATTATTATCGTCAGTGAAAAGCGTCCCTTCTCATTAAAGCTGAAAATTATGGGCCTCGGATAACTCTGTTAGATGGTGGTTCATGGAATCCAATAAACCCCCAGTTTGTTTTTAACGCCAACTTGCCTATATGCCAAAATACATATTTTGCAAATTGCTTAATTTACATTTGAAAAGATCAAACCTTATTTCTCCTGAAAGCCGAGAGCTGAGGTAGGAGCAGAGACGCATACGGAGCAGTTTAAGCCTCCTTTTTGCCATTGTGCAAGATACATAATTTGATCAGAAATGATAGCAGTTGAAATTTTTTTAAAAAAAAAACTAACAACAGCACCAGGGATGCTGTTAGTTTGCATTGCCAAGGGGTTTCTACAAACTCTAAAGCAGTGCTTGCTAAGTCTCTCCTAAGAATAACACCCCTAATTAGATAGTGTCTTCATTTACAATGCAGGCCTTTTGGGGTGAACCTGGAATTATCTGTGCCCCGGAAATTCTCATCAATTTAGCTAAAGTTCAGTTCCCCTTTCGTAGAAACTTTGTAGAATCCCCCTGAAAAGGCTGAATGTAAAAGCCCCTTTCCAAAGAGAGCGATAGATGCCCATTGGCAGGGATTCCTGAGCAGAGTCTGACAATTACCCAAGGCCACTTGGAGTCATTTCTAAATTCAAGTGGGAGAGAGCTTTCTTTTCACAAAATGAGAGTGGTTAACTGTGACATACCAAAGTACAATCCAGACTAATGAGCAGCTGCGTTACCCCTACCCTGTAACCTTGGGTGCCTTTCAATGCTTTGCTGAAGTAGCTCCCACCTGGACCATGTACAAACAGCTTCCCAGCATGTAAGCCCTAACCTGAGTGTCTGGGTGTAATTGCAGCCTGCCAGACACACTTGGGTTACATTCTGGCTGTCACTAGCCCTGGTTACACTGCAGCGTGACCCCAACACACTTCCAGTCTTAGATTTTTCCCTACAAATATATGTACTTCACGGTCCAGCCCTCTCCTGGACAATACAAATTACATTAAGTCCGTTATGTCTTTAAAATAATAATATGCATATAACGTGTCACCCCAAGTGAAGTTTCCCAGACTCTTCAATTTATATACACTGGATTAGATAAAACAATAAAACAAGTTTATTAACTACAAAGAAAGATTTTAAGTGAGTACAAGTAATGAGCCATAAAAGTCAGAAATGGTTATAAGAAAAATAAATATAAGACATTTACTAATATCTAGCTTAACAAACAAACTATATCAGATTCGAGTAAAGTTTCTCACCACATGCTTTCAGCAATCTTCCTAGCGAAACTATGTATGTCAGGACCCCTCCCCCAGAATCCAGTGAAGGCTTCCTTTGTTGTTTCAGGTGCAGTGAAGGCGATAGGTAGGGAGCAGGAGGGGGTGTATTGGGGTGTTTGTCCCTCCTTTTTATAGCTTCAGTCCCCTTCTTGAAAAACATGTCCAGTTGGGCACCAGAAGACACACAATCTGTGTGGAAGAATATTCCCTGCTGCTTTTTCCTGTCTGAGCTTTCTTAGTTTCCCTTACCACTTAATGACTCTGTTTATTGCTTCAGTGCAAATTAAGCAGAGCACACATTCCTTTGTTTAGCACAGACCTGTTTGCCAACTTCTGTGTGGTCAAGGCTGTAGGTTTTAGAATGTATTAAGAACACTATACAGGGGTATTTTATAACTTCACATACAATGTTGCTACACATATTTTACCAGGACAATAATGAACAGCCAATTATGAGTTTTCAAATAATACCTCACAGGCATACTTTGTACAAAAACGATTACAATAATGCATAGGATGTGGACATGGGTACATTCTGTCACATTAACAGACTGTTTTAGTGCAGGTAGTAAATTTCCATGTGAAATCAGCAAAGGCTGGTTACCAAAGACAGGGTAGAGTTGCAGATTTGGATCCACATCCAAAAACTATGAGCATGTTGGGATCCAGGATTTTGATTCTGAGCTGAATACACAGAAGAGTTTCAGTGAAGTTCAAATCTGAAACCAAACATGTATAATGCTCTACAATGTGCAGATCTAGGGGTGTAATTCAGACCCTGGAACAGGAAACAACCCACCCTGTTAGTAGCTGCTTATTGTGCTAAGCAAGGGTTAAGTGACTCACTGAGGCAGGTAGTTCATTACCTCACCTGGATATAAGGTAGGGTAAGTGTGTCTCTGGGAAGAGGATCAAGGGTATGTGCTAAGCAGGGTTGAGGGAGGAGCCCTAGGAGCAGCCACATCAAGGGAGATGGTTTTAATGAAACTTTGTGATCTTATTTTTGTTTGTTAACAAAGCTAAACCCTCAGAAGGGGTGAGTTTGGAGTCTACATGGTTTAGGGGCTCTGTAGACCAGATTGGGAAAGGCCCAGCTCTAGAAGTTAAGGGTGCACATTTGATATTTAGGAAGCTAAAATTACGTTCTTAGCCTATTCTTCACACACACACACACACCCTGAACTGAGTGAGAAAAAACCAAAGGATTCTTCTCTTTGGGGAAGGAACGACATCTTTAGTGCAGTTTAGGTTATGCAGAGATGTCAAATATGGTGGCTGCCATGTAGAAGTTCATCCAATAGATGATTGGAGAGAGAGAGAAATTTCCCAAGGCAATGAATTACTCAGAGCTGGTGGCTTTCTATCAGTCTACCTAGGTATCTGCATGAGAGAGAGAGAAGGTGGGTGAGGTAATGTCTTTTATCATGGCTCTCATCCTTCCATGGTAGCACATCACAATGTCCCTCTGTGGTAGGGTAGTCTTACCATCCCTGGGAAAGTAGAGAGACTAGCTAATTTAGCCAGATGGAGTCTGGAAGAGCCAAAAATTGAACCTGGGTCTCCTGAGCCCAGTTCCTTTACCACCAAGCCATTCTTTCTCACAGATGCACTTGGTATAGCCCCGCTGCGTATAAATGCATCAGTTTGCACCTCCCCACCCAGGAGGATGTACTCATTTACAGCCCTAGTCCTCCTCACATCTGTAATCTGCATATACCCCTGTCTTCCATGTGTACCCACGCCCAGGGAATTGCTCCGTCAGCCCCAACCTCTCTATCCCTCTTGAAAAATAAAGACATATGGCTCCCACTTGAGGAGAGTAGATTGTTTTCAATTGCTATTCATCTATTATTTCAGAAAGTAAAATGAATAAAACTTATGCAGGTCACAGACATTAAAGAGCCTTTTTATATCAGTTTGGGAGAGCTTGTCAGCTTTGATTTATTAAGTAAAGTTCCCAGACTGGCTACTAGTATGTGTTGTCAGTCTCTTGATAATGGATAGACCTCACAGCTGAGTGCTCTGTGATTAGACTTCTCAACTAGTTATTTTTAAATAAAGGCTACTCTTATTTGGTTTGCTCATTTCCCCCTCTTAGCCTATTTCATTTGTTTTCCCTTGCCCTCCCTCCCCATTGTTTACATTTATTTTTCATGGCAGCAGTGAGTAAATGGAAGGCATCTCTAAGAAATTTTCTCAGAGCCTGCTCCCAACTTAGCTTGATTGATTAAATGTCACGGGGGACAAAAACGGATAAGAAGGAACGATCTAAACTGCTTTCCTGAGAGACCCATTCCACTGCTCCTCACGGTACCACTCTATTGCTATGGTTGTGTCAGCACTTTCATTATCAGACTTCATTTCCTTGGGGTTTATGGATGGAAATTGCCAACTGATAAAAAAAAAAAATCTCCTCCAGGCTGAAAGTGGGTAAATGGGGCTACTTCTTCCAACATTGGCACCTTACCTTGTGTGACTGCAGAATATGCATTCTGAAGGTTGCAAAGAGTTAACTATGTTCATGAATCACACACATGCACCATTTGTGACTGTGTGTGCGAGATGAGCAATTTGTGCATGCACAGACACTTTTGCAAACAGTCACACTTCCTGCAAGCTCAGCCTTGCCCTTTTTGTGCCATCCCATAGGCACATGTGGCATTCTCAGTGTAGACACCTATTATCAGCTCAGCCTCTGGTGCTTCTCTGGTAGGGTTTTCTTGTGCTGCAGGTCTGGGAATATGGGTTCACCCCCTTAATGTTTGTGTGGCCTAGGATTAGTCACTTAGGCCTGGGCTCTCAAAAAGAGCTCCCATTGGAGATGCAGCTAGGTCAACAGACAAATTCTCCTGTTGGCCTAGCTACTCCTACTTGGTGTGGGGTGTGTGTGTGTGTGTGATTTATTAGAGTGAAGGAGAAAGCCCTTCTGTCGCTGTAGGAAGTGTCTACACGGCAGCACTACAACAGTGTAGCTGCAGCACTTGTAGTGTAGGCATACCTCAACAAGGGAGTTCACACAGGAGTTTAATGCAGTTTAAGTAATGCACTTCAGATTCACATCTTTAATTTCTATTAAGATTCCTCAAGTCTGGTCTACACTACAGACCTATATTGGTATAACTATCCCTCAGGGATGTGAAAAATCCAAACCCTTGAGCGATGCAGTTATATTGCTCTAACCCCATATGTAGACAGCATTAGGTGGTGGGAAAGCATCTCCTGTCAACATAGCTACCACCTTTCGGGGAGATGGATTAACCATGCAAATGGGAGAGTGCTCTCCCATCTGCTTAGAGCATCTTCATTAAAGTGCTACAGCGGCACAGCTGCATCACTGCAGCATTTTAAGTATAGATGTGCCCTGAGTGTTCCTACAGAGACTAGCTCAGTTTCTTCGTCTGTAAAATGGGGATAATGATGCTTCCCAACTGCTCGGGGGCTCTTTGGAGAGACATTCATTAGTGTATGCCAAGTGCCCAGATTCTGCTGAGGGGGGGGCTATAGAATCCCTTGTGTGAATAGTTTCAACTGAGTTCCTACTAGGAGTAAAGCTCTATTAACTTCAGTGGAGTCGGACTGAGAGGCTCTGGTCTTGGTACCCCATGTCTCAACCTGAGAAAAAACGGATTCCACATTTTGTAAGTTACATGAATGCACCAAAAGGGGAAAAAAATCCAATTGTACCAATTTCATAAGCCTCTTTGCTCTAGCACGACTCCAAAAATCACTTTGATGTAAAGGCTAAAATCTGACAAGCCAATAGACCTTAAAGAAGGATTTCTCTTTTTTTTTCTCCCTCCTCTTTTACTTTCACATTGGAACAAACTTGAAAGAAGAGAACATTTGTTAAAAAAGAAGAAGCAGCAATTCATTCGGCCAGGCGCTTTCTGCCACCCCTTGGCTGTTATTTCAGAACATTGTGGTTTGAATAGAATTTTTTTTTGCTTTTTCAACTCCTGTCACCCATTGCCTTCTCCTGCTCCATCCTGCAGCAAAGTCAGCTGCCTGGGTGTGTAATAACAAAGCATGTTGACAAGAGAACGAATATGCTGTCTATTATAGGGCCTAGTAGGAAGAGTAGCTGGGATAGGCTGGAGAAGTGGAAGGAGGGTTGGTTAGTGGCCTAAGTGCTGGACAAGTAGCTGAGGAGATCTGGCTTCAGTTATCAGCTCTACCACCATTTTTCTGTGTGATGTCAGGCAAAGCACTGATGAGCATGTTTCTGTTCTCCTGATCAGACCTCTTGGCTTCGGGGGGCTATTTATGGGACTAGTCACTCATCCGCATGATTAAGGGATATGCAATCTAGCACTTTTTCTCTCTGGGCAAGATTTTCATAGAATCATAGAATATTAGGGTTGGAAGAGACCCCAGGAGGTCATCTAGTCCAATCCTCTGCTCAAAGCAGGACCAACACCAACTAAATGTGGATAATTCCCGGCCTCCTGGTGCTACTCGAAGGATAAATTCCTTACCGCTTTCGAAGCATTCACCACTGGGCATAGTGGAATTTTTAAAATAAAGAGAAAGAAAAAGCTATTCCCTCATACAAATAGAATATCTCTGATAAACAGCAGAGACAGGCCCTGACCAAGCCCCTAGAGCCAAACTCTCCCAAACTTTGAGAAAGTTTGGATCCAAACTTTCTGGATTGGGCTCACTTTGGCAATTAGCAAATGGGGCCAGGTCAGTTCTGAAATGTAAGTAACAGGCGAATGGGTTGTGCTTTATACGTTTTCAAATACTGTCGCATAAGAACATCAAGCACATTGACTTTATGGTTCTGAGTCAGGTCTGGGTTGTAAATTTGGAGTGGCTTCACTGAAGTCAGAGGAGTGGCTCCAGAACATGGCTCCGTTCTCTCCTGTGGCTCTTTGCAGCATGTGATATTAAAACACTGTGTGATTTAATTATTAACCAGTCTATGTTATTAACCAATCAGGATGCTTTTACTGTGTTATTAGCCAATTAAGCTATCAACTTGCACTAAGTTATTAACTTATTTGTTGTGAGAATAATATATAAATATAGAAAAACTAAATATTGCCCATCAGACTGTGTAAATTTGACTATATAGTACTATAGTAAATAAAATAATAAATTTACACTACTCTGGCTCTTTTAGGTAATGTTGATCACTAATTTGGCTCCTGAACCACTGAGGTGTGAGTATCACTGCTTTATAGATACCAAAAAACACACTTTATAAATATGTATGTATATTTAATGAATTTGGTAATGGGGAAAAGCCCTAGACTGGCAGCCCTGATGTTTAGCCACAGCATAGACTGCAACCCTCAATGTCTATCCCCACATCGCCCCCTGCTGGGAGGGTGATGACAGATCCAAATCATCCCAGACAGGAAGGTTTCCCGCATTGGTTGTCCTTGGGGGGAGTTGTTCTCTCAGCAGCGCACTGCACTAATGTCTTTGGCACCAGGGTACACTTCCAGCAAATGGCTTTTGCGATTCATTAAGTGGCTCAGTGTTGCGTCGGCGTTTCACCATCCCCAAATGGCACTTGTTGCTGCGCCATATACTCATGCGGTGCAGACATTCTCTCTAATAACACATGCATTAATTATAACAGTGCATGTTCTACACGTTTAAATGATACGCCTGCAATACACAGTCGCTCAGTACACAGAACTCCAGAGTGACACCAGTGACTTACTGGGGCCCATTTGGTTAACCCCCGTAGACTTCCATGACACAAACACAAGGACACTTGTAGACACATAAAAATGAGATACTCATAACACTAATGGGAGAAACTGACAAATGCCCAGAAGCACATCGTTGGTAGACGTGAATTAAAGGAAGTACTGGATTTAGAGGTTTGGAGTCTGGTTGTGACTTGTGGTGTTTAGATGTTGCTTGGAATTATTAGAACTGGGAGCACTGGCTGTTGGGAGTCTGAAAGGACAGGAAACAGGAAGGAGGGAGGGAGGAGTTGAGAGTCTGGGAGAGCTACAGAGGGTGCAGCAGCAGCTTGGTGAAGAGGTTTCCACTTAAAAATAAAGACCTGTTGAAGTTGTTAGTACCTTGCTTGACTGATGCAACATTTTGGCGACGAGGATGGATCTGCTGCCTCTGAACCCACCTGCACCCTTTCTGCAAAGCCCAGGTGAGCCTCCAATTGCTTTTACTGTCTGGATCCATATGTTTGAGACTTATCTGCTTGCAATCAGTGCTACAGAGATTTCTGAAGTAAGAAAGCGTGCGCTGCTAATCCACTGCCTTGGAGCAGAAGGGCAGCGTGTATTTTACACTTTTCCCCTTGCAGATGATAAATATGAGACTGCACTCACTGCATTAAAGATTTTTTTTGTGAGGGTGCAGCAGCAGCTTGGTGAAGAGGTTTCCACTTTAAAAATAAAGACCTGTTGAAGTTGTTAGTACCTTGCTCGAATGATACAACACGACTGCTCATCTTGTGCAGATTGGCCTTTCTCCATTGACTTCAAAGGAGCTGCAAGGTCAGATCTGTGTGACTTAGCAGAGCTCCATTAACATCAGTGCAGTTCTGACTTATACCTGTGACGGGTCTGGTTTATCTATCATACAGCAAGGTGGTGGTGGGGTTAGTAGGGCATTGGAATGGGACTCAGGATAGAAGATTTAAGTAGATCTGGTCAGAAAATGGATTTCCCATCCATTGGAAAAAAATTGAGATTTAAAAAAACCCTCCCAAATCGGAACAAAAAGCCAACATTTTGAAATGTTTCACAAAACCACATTCTGTGCACAGTAGCAACGCAGTCAGCTCCCATCCTGCCCCTACCAGGCCTCAATCTTGACCTAAGTGGGCATTTGCGAATGGAAGAAGGTTTCCTTTCATTCCTTGATGCCTTTGTTGAGGTTGGCAAACAGGATGCCAATTCTCTCCATCTTACCCAGCTTGGGTACTTCATAGGTTCCTGTGAACGCGGCATCCACTGAGGCGCTTGTTTTTATGTGGAAACCCTTTTGGCTGGGAGTTGGACTGAGGCCACCAAAAATCTTTCATAGGGGCCAGTGCACAGCCATCAGAAGGCTAACAGCATCTGGTCATTACTGATCCAGAATGGATTTGACCCTAGAGGTAAAAGGGTCTTCATCCTATGACAATCACCTGAGTGATCAAGCCCTCCTTCTGATTAAAGGGGTCTATACTGTCCAATTAATGTATGTGGTAATTAGCTGGCTCATTCTCTAAACAAAGTAATTTGGGTTGCCCAGCCAACCCCTGAGTGCTGCTAACAGAATATGCCCCTATAGCAGGGGCGAGTGATACATCTATCGATTTATAGGCTGATAATCACAATTACCTAATGACGTTTTGCTCACTTTCTGAATGTTGGAAATCATTTTTCCCACCTCAACATTCCTCCCTTTTCTGCATGGAGATTTTGGAGGTTGTGGTGGGAGGAGCTGGATTTCTCACACCAAAGACAGTGAGTGCTGAGAGATGGGCTAGAAATTATTAAACCAAAGCTACTGCTATGCCTCATGTTTCCTTTTCTCCGGACAACTTATGTTGCTTCATTGATGCACCAGATGGGGTTTAATCAGGCCTACTGCAGTACTGAAGGGATCTTCTTAAGAAACATCCAATTCCGAATGAGAGATAATGTAGGGTTTATTTCCTGCTGATAACAATACTTTGCCCTTCTATAGCTCCTTTTCTCCATGGATCTCAGAGCCCTTTACTAACATTCAGTTAATTAACCCTTACCATGCCTTGGTGTTATAGGTAAGTGCTAGACTAACCACTTGTACACAAATAAAAATTTTATTAAGATAATGTTAACAATAAAAATAACGGTACAGAGTTTAAGCATAGAAGTTTCTGGTTATCAGGGGATAAGGTACATTCATTGCAACCCTACCCTGAAAGTTTCCATCTGTGACTCTCCTGGCTTCCACTTCACCTGCCCACACACAGTGTCTGTCCCAGCTCTCCCGATCTTTTAACCAAACTCCCTTCCCACAAAACTCACCCGGGAGCTTGCACAGATTCCTCCAAGTTTGCAGAAAATTACTTGTACAGATACCCAGAAAAGTGTTCTTGCCTCCCAGTTCTGCAGTGCCAGATTTCTCAATGATTGTTTTCCCCAGAGAATAGTGGGGCCTAAGTTCCGCCCACCCCCCCCCCCCCCCTCAGTCTTTTCCTATAACTAAAAATCAGGAAGCTAGAAAATCCTCTTTGAAGTAACACTGTGTGAAGAGGATTTATCCTTGTCCACTTAAATATTCATGACAGCTTGCATTTCTGTTCAAAAAGACACTTGTTTATTTAGATAAGATTTAATTTATTCATAATTTACCTAAATTTGCAGGAGCGTGCATGTACATTTTAGCTTATAAGCAGCAGAATACATAAAACATTATTGAAGCATGCAAATTACACAAATACTGCATTTGAAACTGCCTGCTTGTTTTAGGGAGATAACTAATTTCTTACCCTGAGTAGAGAGACAAGTACAATTGCAGAGGATTGTTGCTTGGGATTCGCTGATTCAGAATTATGGTTCCCATAATGGAAGAGGCACATCTTTTTAACGGGGTCACCATGGAACCCAGTTTCTTAGTGCGCGAGCCATCGTTATTCGGAAGTCCTTTGCTGGCAATATTTGCAGCGCTGACTCACAATCCTCTTCTAAGGGCTTGATTTTGTTTTACTGAAGTCAGTGAGAGTTTTACCACTGGTTTTGCTTGGATCTGGACTGGTTCCATACTGGAGCTCCTGGAACAGTCCTCTCTCCTCTATGTGATCAATTAGACAATGCATACTCACATCTCATGGCATAGCAACATCCATTCTGATGCATCACAGAATCTTTCACACTGCTTAATCTTGGCATTTATGGAAGAGATGTGATCTAAAAAACAGAGCAGGGACAGAGTCAGGGCTCCTGGGTTCTGTTCCTTCCACTGATAAGGACCTGCGAGAGATCTAATGGTGTATATTGTACCTAGGTATAGAAAGGGCTCCAGAATTTCAAACCCCGGAAGTAATAATGGTTGCGAGGGTTAATCAAATCTCATGCTTAGTACATTAGAAAAGACTTTCCTGGCCCAGACCCTCATACCTGCAGCATTGCACATCTGGCCAGCTGCCTTATGGGCTTTTTAATCTTTCTCTGAAGCCTCTGTGTTGGCCACTGGTTGGCGAAGGACTAGATGAAGCAGGGGTCTGATCGTGAATGTCCGCTCCTCTGCAGGCTGATTCTGATCTCCCTTATACCAGTGCAATTCCATTGATTTGAATGAAGTTACTTTGTATGTCGTGCTCCATACTGGCTGAGCACCCTCGCCCTGATCTACCCCCAGGCAAGTCATCAGGGATGCATGCTTTAAGTTAAGCATGTGCTTAAGTGCTGTTGTTGAATTGGGCCCAAGTACTCAGCACCTTGCAGGACTGAGCCCTTTTACACCCGCACAGGGGATTTCAGAATCAGGCCTTGTTTTCTGACTTCTTAGCCCTTCCAGAAGGGTGGGCATTGCTGGCATATTTCAAAAGTAGCTGAGGACTCCCAGGACGTGATGCAGCCCTCACGCTGCTGTATATTGGGAGTGACTCCGCTGAAATAAGTGGAGTCCTCCCAGCATAGGGGAGAGGAGAATCAGGCTTCCCACGTTTTCCTTCCCCCTCTCAAGTGTTTGCCTTGCAGCCCTCTCCTGGGTTTGTCAGTGGCATTGACGCCGTAGCTCTGCTCACAGAGCCATAGATAAACAACCAGACGGTATTTATAGACACCATCTTGCAACTTTGCATGATCTCTCCTCTCGGGGTGGCTTGGCACTGTTCAGAACAATGACAACTGAAAAATATAACAGTCCCCGAGTTGCTGTCACCTCCCGCTGTCAGCCCTGCTCTCCGCCATGCCAGGATGACAAAGAAATAAAGCAGGAAAGGGAAGGAAACCCTCTGTTTCGCACACAGCAGCGTGCTGGCTGGATGCACTTAGTGGCAGAGAAGAGCAAGAGAGAGGCAGGGATCAGAATGGGGATGGATCAGAGGAGGGGAATTTGGGTTGCCTGAGGGCCTTCAAACTTTATAATGTCAAACTGGCTCAGTTTCTCTTTATTTATGGATGGCATAGCCCCCTCCCTCCCCTTATTGAAGTGTGTATTCTCCCTCCCCCCACACCTTGACAGCTGATAAGACGGAAAATTCACTGCCTGCAAAAATCCCATTTACCACTCACTCCCAGATAATAATTCTCAGAATTAAATAGAGCTAAGGGGATGGATTCTCCAAGGGGATCTGGGCTCAGGTAGGGAGTTGGGAGCCCAGATTCTTCTACTTTCTGGGATAAACCACTCCACTGGCCCTCTATGATGGGGCATAGTGTGGTCTGGACAAAGGCTAAGGGAGGCATGGCTTGCAGAACACAGCAGCCCTCGTGGTACCTTGTTCAGGCAAATTACCTTATGCACAGCTCCTTGCAGCAGTTATCCCTAAGGGATGAAATATGCAATAGGACTAGTCTTGGCCAGAATACAGTAACTTTTGCACTGTTAGGAATCTTTTTTTAGGGCAGTAGGAGATTGCTTGCCTGTTATCTGGTTCAAGTTAGAATTTGTCTGTATATAATATATATTTATATAGCCTGTATGCATCTAAGAGGGGAGGGATAGCTCTGTGGTTTGAGCATTGGCCTACTAAACCCAGGGTTGTGAGCTCAATCCTTGAGAGGGCCATTTAGGGATCTGGGGTGAAAATCTGTCAGGGGACAGTACTTGGTCCTGCTAGTGAAGGCAGGGGACTGGATTCGATGACCTTTCAAGGTTGTTCTAGGAGATTGGCATATTGCCATTTATTTTATTTATATAAAGCATGTATTAAATATGCACACCTAGACTGTTCCTGCATGCATAAAATAGTGTGCATCTCTTTGTATCCAGGTCTGGTTTATAGGTAGGGTTGGTAGCACCGCTTATTATTAAGGTTTTCTGATACTTCCCACCATAAACCCTGTTTTCAGCTGCTTATACCTTTGCCAGATTTTAACTGTCAGGGCTGGAATTTTCAATGCCAGGCTCAATTATTTTGGAATATTTCAGTCAAAATGGCGTGTCTCTTTCTGAGAACAAGGCTAGGGAACTACCTGTTGTTCTGTCCACGTTCAAAATCAACAGATGCAAAAATATTAAATAAAATGAAAGATGTTACCTCACTCACCTTGTCTCTCTCAAAATTCTGGAGACTTTTTCTTTGAAAAGTTCTAGTGCCCCTTGGTTTGGTGCAGGGGCTTGACATTTTGGCAGGGGGTAGTTTTTGTGCCAGGGATGGGCCTTTTGCCATTCTTGTGAAAGTCTGCTCAAATTTGGCCAGGTTGTAAGCTTCTAAAAATGATGGTTCACACATGCTCAGTTGAGAAATCTTAGGTTTTAGCAGCCAAATTCTCCAAAAGCTTTCTCTGCATTGGGCGTGTTTCAATATAGGGTTGAAGCAGAATGTTCCCAGCGTTGCAGCTCTGGGATGCTGTGGAGCCGTGTTGGGTATGGGTCTGGCCAGAAGAACTGAGAGCAGGGATGGAGGGGACTGGGAATTGGGGTGGGGTGAAGGTTGAAGCTGGGACAGGGAGTTGGAAGTGGAGCCCCGGGTGGACAAGGAAACTGAGTGTGGGAACTGGAGGTGGAAATGCGACTGGCTGGAAGATAATACTAGGACTCAGGAGGGAAATGGAAGTGGGGAGTGGAAGCCTACAGGTGTGGGGGAGACTGAGATTGGATGAGGAGCTGGGGGTTGGAGACTGGGACTGGCTGGGCACAGAGACAGGGAGCTGGAGCCAGGGTCATTACTATGAGGTTGGACAAGGAGCCCAGGCAAGGAGACTGGGACTGGAAGCCAGTGGGGATAGGGACTATGGGTGGAAGCGTTGACTGGAGGACTTTATTCTTGTTGTATGTGTGAACAGTGCTTAGCACAGTTGGGCTGTGATCTCAAATGGGGATACAGTCATACAAATGATAAATAGTAATGACAGATGACTATAGAACTATAATACCAATAATGTTACACAGTTATGTATATGCCCACACACAATAATAGATGTGCTTGTAATAACAAGCTAGCTTCATCTTTAATTGTAGTCAGTATCTATCTATCTATCTATCTATCTATCTATCTATCTATCTATCTATCCTCCAATTTTAATATATAAAATTTGAGAGTTTCTAAATGGTTGTCTCAAAGTATTTTACTTGAAAATAGAATTTCTAATTGTGTTTTTGAACAATAGGAGAGGCACAGATGCCAGCAGGGATCGTACACACACAAATATATAAAATATAAAGATGTGTATGCTTATATAGGATCACTGAATTCAGTCTGCTTTATTTATAGATATATTTGGAAGGAACAGACAGTTAATCAGATGTGTGTGTTTGTTTTTAAGATTTTCCCCCCACCTATGAATGTGTTAGAGAAAATATTGAACTGGGCCATTCCGGCTCCCATGGAGTTGGCACAATTTATTTTCCATTTGTCAGATGCGATATTGGGGCAGCAGTTGTTTTTGATGATTTATTAGGAATTTTCTAAATGGGGCACTCTGTCATTGGAGTTACTTCAGTTCTGTGTCTCAATAGATTTTTCTTTCTACAAGTTCCTGCTGTGAATCCAAAAAGGTGAGGTTGGGTGTGTGTGTGTGTGTGTGTGTGTGTGTGTGTGTGTGTGTGTGTGTGTGTGTGTGTGTGTGTGTGTGTGTGTGTGTGTGTGTGTGTGTGTGTGTGTGTGTGTGTGTGTGTGTGTGTGTAACCTAGAAACTAAAAACAAAAAATGAAGAAGATGAAATAGATGTATTTTAAAAATGATGACAGGATCAGCTCTTTAAATTGCTTCTGTGGATTAATTTAAAGCATGTTAGTGGGGACTTCTATTTAATTAACCATCTTTCTCCTTCATTCCAGTTATTGGAGTCATTGTCTCTTATTGGTTTTCACCCTCATGATTGTCCATATGGTTATTTTTATTATTACCATCTGTATAGAGAAATAGTAGGAGGCAGTTGGGGGAAGGAGGTAGTGTGAGAGGGTGTGCGGGAATATCGACATAAACAATTGGAATTCTGCATTACACAAAACAATTTTGAGTGATCAGCTTTAGTGTTTGGTGTTTATGTCAATCATTGGTTGTGGAATGAGTGTGTGTCTCTATGTGTGTGTGTGCACATGCCAGTGCATGCTTTGCAACAACAAAATGCTTGCCTCAGCTAAGTGGTTAGTAGTGACCTAGGATAACATTCATCCATGTGAGTGAAATGGCGTAAAGGCCTTTTGCTGGTTCTCTGCACAGAGGTGTATTTCACCCCTAGTTACTAATGATGGGTGACATGAGTCTGACAAGTCTCAGACTTATCCCCAGATGACACATATACACCTTGCAGAACTCACCATCGCAAATTGTAACCAACTGGTCCCTCGTTAGAAAAATCAGCAGACAGGACTAAAGACAAAAAGTCTGAGCTTTACTCTCTCTCTTTCTCTCAAACATGGCTATTATAATTATTGGTTATTTCTATTGCTGTAGCATCTTAGAGCTCCAGTCATGAACCACTATCCCACTGTGTTAGGTGCTGCACAAACATAGAGCAAAAAGATGATTCCAAAGAGCTTCCAATCTAAGTTATATATAATCTGTGTGTGTCCATGTGTGTGTTACATCTCTACTTCCAGTCTTCCAGAAATCAAGACTTTAAAGAGCAGGAAATTCACCATCTCTTTCAAATGTTCTGCCCTTCCTGTGGTGCGTGCCCAAGACTAGGAGTTGGGGCCTTCTACGTTGACACTTAAGTCCATGTGTGGCCTTGGGGAAAGTAATTAACCTCCCTGCCTGGTTCCCCAGCTGTAAAATAGGGATGTTAACACTTATTCTATATAACGGGGCCATGAAGATGAATTAGCATGAGGAGAACTACAGCACTGATTCAGCAAGGAGTTCACCTGGAGTTCAGGGTGGTCCATGCCTGGCAGGTCAAACCCTGTATGAGCTGAGTAGGGCTATTATTATAGTAGGATAGTAGAAAACACACATTCTGGTTTAGCACCACGGAGAGCTCCTTGGAGAACCTGTTTCATAACACTTCTGCAGCGCCTGCCATCTGAGCAGCACAAAGCACTTGCTAGGGCTATTAGAAGACAAAGGGAAAATAGGGAAAATATGTTGTGACTCTTTCCCTCCCCACCCCACCCCCTCACTTCTTCTCCCCCTGCCTGTAGATATTCAGAAGTTAAGGAATTTCAGTCAGCTCTTTACCTGACTGAAAAACGGGGTGGGAGTGGGGGCCATTTCTCACACTCAAAAAAAGTTCCTGATTATTTTTTTGAATTGCAGAATTTGAAATTTGATTGAAATGTCAACCAAACCCCCTCCAACCAGCCCTTCTAACAATGAGCACAAGTGCACCAGCTGGCTTAGAATAGAGTGGTGAAGGCACAAGCGTGGGACTTAGGGGACCTGAGTTCTGGTTCCAGCTCTACTACTGATCACCTGGTGTGACCTAGGGCTAGTCACCTCTCTCTGCCACAGTTTCACCATCTTTAAAATGTGAGTGGAGAAGAAACGCTTTTGTGGCTGGTTGATATGAAAGAAAAGGTGGGGAAAGTACCTTGGTTTAGAGCAGGCCTGCACAACTCGTAAAGCGGCGAGGGCCATATTACTCCAAAGAAAACAGCCGAGGGCCGAAACTAGGGTGACCAGATGCGAGGAAAGTTGCTGAGCAAAAAAAAAATGCCAACAATGCTCTACCCCCCTCCCCCACCGCAGGCCGTATGTTGTGCAGGCCTGGTTTAGAGGGTAGGGCACCAGACTAAGACCCAGGACACCTGGACTCTAGTTGATACTTTGCTGTGTATCTTTGGCAAGTCACTTCCTTTCTGTGACTCTTTTTTCCCTCTCATCCGTCACTTCTTTTCATAGATTCATCAATTTTAAAGTAACACAGGGCCATTCTGATCATTAAGTCTGACCTACGGGGCAGAGAGCTTCACCCAATAGTTTCTGCATCAAGCACATAACTTCGGTTTGAGCTATAGCATCTCTTGACTGTTTACATAGCAAGTTCTCCCTGGGCAGGGACTCTCTCTCATTATGTGTTTGTCCAGCGCCTAGCACAAGGGCCCCCTGATTTCAGTTAGGGCCTGTAAGGTGTTACTGCAAAACTGATCAAACAGGGCGCTCCGGAGAGGTGTGGAATGTTGGAAGCCATCACGGCAGAGAGGGATGAAAAGTGACAAGGGTGAGGGGCAGGGTACAGGAGGTAGACTCTGCCAAATCCTGGGTTCACTGGCTAAAAGCCCCAAACTGGGGTGAAGAGCAGCTGCACCGTTGGGCTGCATCTTACCCATCAGTTGTGGGGAAGATTCCAGTCCTTCCTACATCAGTCGAGGTCTGTTTACTTCAGCATTGCACGGTGGGGAGCTCTAAGCTGAGTTCTGTGTCTTGGGGAATACACCTCCCATTGGCCCAGGCAGCACATTCAGAGCTGCATTTCTATAGAATACAGCTGCCCCCTCTGATGTGCACTCATCACGCTGATTGCAAAAACACAGGTCCCCAGAGCAAGTGCTCGTGGAGGGGAAAGGGAAGGTACTGAGCCTCGCAAGTAGTTTCTTGCCACTGTTTTGAAGGGAAGGGTGCGGTGTGACAAATTGTTCCTGTTTGAAATCATCAGAACAGAGCATCCAGGAGACTTGATAAGAGCCCTTTTGAATGATCCTATTATCAGAATAACAGCAGTGGGAAGAGACTGTACCTGGCTGCACACAGAAACATTAATTTGATTTAAAGGTGGTGTGGTGGCTTTAAACTCTGAATTTCCAGGCTTTGCTTGGTTTAATTTAGACTCTTAACAGAGCTTGTTCAGGGTATTGCAGTTGAGGCCACTCGAACAAATCCCTGTTAAAAGTGATGCTGCTCCATCCACCAGCTACAAAACACACACAAAGAAATACACTGAAGGCCTTAATAATAAAACACACAGTAAAGGAACGCAGCCTATTGAAAGCACGAACTTCCAGAGCACTGAGAGGAGAATAGAGAGTTGACCTGATAAAAGAATTGATCCATTGCATGAAGGCTCTCTCTTGTAGCAAACAGGAAAAGCCTTCAGCAATGGAGACCTGCTGACAGGGTTAGGAGGAGTCTGAGCCACAAAGCTCAGATCCAGACTTTCCCCAAAGTCCATTTGATTCAGCCCTTTACTAAAGAAAAGCCTTTGGATACAGATCCAATAGCCAGCAAAATCTGCCAAACCATTGTGAATGGACATGGGGTGACCTTAGCTTACTTTTCCCTACAGTATTTTTAATTATTATTTTCATGCATATTCCAGCCAGGAATAAAACCAGGAGATGCCAAAACACACCGAGAACCATTCCGGTTGCACCAGTTCCTCAAGTGGGGGAAATCCATAAAACAATGCCAGTTTACACCAGTTGATGATCTGGGCCCACAGAATTAATGGATTGATCAGAAATCCAACACGAGAGTCTAGTCACAAGCCAAATTTTGCAGCCTCCAAGGAGCTGGGAGGGAGGATGGGCTGGTGGCTAGAGAAGTGGCTTGTAATTCAGTAGAGCTGGTTCAGTTCTCAGCTCAGTCACAGATTTTTCTTGGGCAGAGTATGTGTGCCTCGTAATGCTGTACTGCAGAGTGGAATATGGAGGCAGAAGCAATGTGCACTCTGCAGTCGTTTTTTCCCCCTTCTGCCTTGGGGCTTCCTGTAATATTTCAGGGGAGATGTTTGATATAAGTAGGATCCCATTCTGGGTTAACCCTTTAATAGCTCTCGCCTCCTCCATAGATCCGTCCTGGTACATAAGCCATAGGGGCCGGTTCAATCCCAACCCTTCACTTCAGGGGCTGGAGTTGAGGATCTAGTTTGGAGGACTTAGTCTGCCTGCAGGGAGCTCCATGGTGGCTGTGTGTTGGCATAAAGCACTGTAGGCAGTGTAGGAAATAATAATTCCAAGGGCTCTCAAACGTCAGCTTCTGCACTTAGTTAGCTTGGCGTCCAGGCAGCTGGTGGACAATGAATGCGGCTGGCAGCATGTGTCTGGTTACCACCCCCCATTGCTACCTTGGGTCGAAACTGCCTTAGACTATCACCCAGCCACTTGTAGAATCCCAGGCTGCCTGCAGAGAAGTCCCTCAGCTTAATTGTAAATGTGCTGCTCTTGTCGTCCAATTTTCCAGGGCCCGTCACTTAGAAATGCTAATGCTTTTTATTGTAGCACGCACTGGATAATGGCATTTCTCAACATCTGGTTTCATTTAAAATTTCTTAGCTGCCTTTTACGCACACCGCTCGATAATGATCCTGTTCCAGACTTACCAAGCAGGAGGATGGGAAGTGGCAGTCCAGAGCCAAAACAAAACAACAACAAAAGATTATTAATGAATATTTGCAGCTGCTGGTGGGACTTGGTGACCGTCTGCCAGCACCGTGACAGGCTTCATCTTGTAAAATGTACCTGTGATAAATATCAACTAGGAGTGATTAGCAAGAGGTTGTTAATTCATGAACGGGCTTTGCACACAAGCCACAGAGTAATTTGATTTCCAGGGGCTGCAAAATGCATTATTTCTTCTCCTCTCCCCTCCTCCCCCCGAAAGAAAAACTGGAAGCCTGAGCTAATAAAACAGCAACTGTTGCAGCTACTCACCTCTTTTACGACCAAAGGCTGTTCAGCCTAGAAAGAAAAAGAACTTAATGAAGTACTTGATGGAATTTTTCCAATTTATGAAGGACATGGTGAAAGCTGATGTGTCCCTCCTGGATTCTTACTGGGAGAGTGTGGGGATCTGGGAATTTTGGAGGGTAATAGACTTTATGCAGCATTAATAATAATAGTAAAAATATAAAATATAAAGCTTTACTACCGTACAGAGGTTGAGAAGAAGTGAGGAAGGCTCTGGATTTGGGACTCAGTTTATTGCTCTGCTACTGACTCCCTGTGAGACCCTGGGCAAATCACTTAAACTCTTGTGTATCAGTTCCGCTATGTGCAAAGTAGGCTAATAAATCTTCCTTTCTATGGTACTCAGCCGAGACCTATTACTTTGGTATCTGGGCACCTAACAGTATTTTAGTGTATTTGTCCTCCCAATGCCCTGTGAGATTGTGTGGTGCTTGTAGCTCCATGCGACAGGTGGGGAACAGATACAGAGAGGTGAAGTGACTTGCCCTCGCAGGGAATCTATGGCAGAGAAGTATCCTAACCACTAGACAATCCTTTCTATTTTCTGTTCCTGTTTAAACTGTAAGCTGTCTGGGGAAGGAACTGTTTCTATATGGTTGTCTAGCCCACAAGTGAGTGTGTTACAGGTCCCTTTATGCCCTGTGCAACAGACCTGGATTCTTTAGTTCATGCTGTAGAAGTTAAGTTTTCTAGCTCTAGATCTCCCTGGTTCAGTTCCTGCAGTGTCAGCCAAGAGGGTGGCGGCTTTCATATTTGCATAATGCCCAGTATAACCGGAGTGGGGTGGTGGTGGTTGTGCTTTTGTCATAGTATTTAAGTGTTCTGTGAGCCTGCGTTGGGCATGTTTATACCCCAGTGCCCTTTCTAGTGCTCCCACCAGTGCTAACAATGGTTGGAAAGTTGTTTAGGGGGTAGAAGTCCTAGGGTTAAACAAAGCCTTTTATGGTTAAAGAGAATACTGGCAGTTACACTAGATAGGCCAAACGGTGCATTTCAGGTGGAGATAAACCTTCATGCTTTAACCATCTGCTACCTGATGGAGGATCAGGTAGCAGTATCCCTGATAGGCAGGTTATTCCATGATTGTTCAGTTCAGGGTTCTTTGCATCTTTCTTTGAAACATTGGGTACTGGTTTCCCAGAGACTGGATACTGGTCTCGGTGGATCACTGGTCCAATCCAGTCAGACAGTCCTCCCATTCTTATTATATTTAGGGTTTTCTTTCTTCTCCCCATTTAAATGAAGCACAAGAAATTTGGCTCACAAAGGGGAAATATGTCTTTTGTGTTTCCCTCTCCAAAGCTCTGTCTCGACACATGAGGAGCAGGAGCAGAAACAATGCTTGTGGAGTAGGTTCTGACAGTTTGATGCCGAGGGGAAACCTGTGCTTCCATTTCCAGCCCTGTCGCCCACGGGTGAAGCAAGCTGAGCAGAGGAGTTCATGAGGATCAGCATGGAAAAGGAAAACAATTTGATCAAGGGGCCCTGGAGCCAGGCACACAGAGGGTTGGACTGGTGGGTTTTTTCAGCTTTAATCAATGTCAAGTTGATTTTATTTTTAGAGAAGTGCAGATATTAAACAAAAAACATTACCTGCAGGTATTCCCGGAGGAGGCCCCCACCTGCTAGTCACTGCTGCACATCCTGGCCAAATCTTTCCCAAAGCTAATTGCACAAAGGGTGGATGATGTGGAGTCATATAACATGGGACAAGCATTTTACCTCCTTGTATTAACACGCGAGGCAGGAGGGTGTTTTCTTTTAATTTCAAAGCAAATGTCTTCCTTTTTAAAAAAATAATTTCTTGCCGAGACTGGCTTTGTCGCCAGCTAAATATATCCTGGGATACTGCCCCCATACTCTTTGTCCAGGCTGGGAGCCCTAGCAGGGGAGCAGCCTGGTGTTCAGACTCCATGGTCTGTTCAATCCTTAACCCTGTCTGATGAGATTACCAGCAACAATGCCAATTGGTATCAGCTGTGATGCTACATAGGCAGTGCCAGACTGGCTCAGACTCAAGATCCATGTAGTCCAGTACTGATAGTGGACAGCGTCAGATGCTGCAAAGAAAGGTGCAAGAAACCCCTCCTTTAGCAGAGGTGAGATAATCTGAGCCGCCACCCATGAAGGTCTCTTCTTGATCCTCAATAGAGATCAATTTAAGGCCCAAAATCTGAGGTTTTATCTTCCTTCCAAACTTTTTTATTTTTAGCATCCACTGTTCTGATTCCAGATTTTCTCATAATCCATGCAACTGTCCAGTTCCTCTTGGAATATCCCTAAACTCTTGGCCATAGAGACATGTGGTGGGGCTAGATTACATGGTATTTTGGGGAGGTAGACACTTGTTCCCGTAGGAACTGGATTGAGACACCACCAAATGAATGTCCCATTGGCCTTCAGACAAGTTTTCTGCACCTCCATGCAGGAGATAGGTCCTGTGAGTAACTCCTTTCTCTGGAAAATGTTGCTGAAACTGTCTGGAGACGGCATTTGGACGGGGTCCTGTTGGACTTCATAACCCCGGAAAGGATGGACTGACTGGTGAAATGCATAAGGGACTAAAAATATTGTTCCAGGTTGTTCCAATGTATTGGCATCATTTATCCCAAGGAACATTAGAGCACAAGAGTTTGTGATGGGGTGTACAGAGAGCCCAAATAGCCCATTCTGTGGTACCTGGTGAGCAGGCAGATAATTAAGGATTAGACCCAGCTGGGGTGAGCCAGACTGTGTGGTTCCTATAAAGGAAGGACTGCAGGATCCTAAAGCAGGCCTGGGAGAAGAAACTCCAGGGAAGAAGCCCTGAGGGTCAGGTGCTCAAAAGGCACCAGGTCTCCAGGAAGCAAGCCCTGGGAGGCCACTCTCCGTAATGGAGTGAGGAAGAACTTCAGAGCCTGGTAAAGGGGTGAAGGACTTGCAGAGGATTAGGCTGGGCAGGGTTGGGAGAGTTTGTTCTTTTGAGTTGCACGTTGTTGCCCCGGAAGGGCTGGGGCTCTTAGTATGATCTGGCCAGAAAGCCACATCACAACCAAGACCACCAGAGGACAAGGGTGAGGCAGAGGGGCTGCAGTGGTGGGTCTCCTCATGAGGAGATGCTCTGCGATGGTAAGTCTATGCCACAGTGTTGGCTAATCTAGAGGCTATCATTGTGGTATCTAGAGACCTACGTACAAGAAATGTAAGCTTCAGCATAGTCCTGGTAGGAACATATATTCTGTCCTCAGTGGGGTTGTTGTCTGTAAATTGTCTCTTTCATTTGGGAGATATCTGACGAGGGCCCTGGCTGGAACATCACCCCTTTGACTGAGGAAAGGTCTGTGGTAACATAGATCTCTGAAGGAGGGAAAACATGTGCTCACTCTCTGCAGTGATCTCCGCAGGGATGTGAATCTGAGGGGACAGGCTCTTTTCTCGTGGCCTGGAGAGTTACACACATGGATCTCGGTGCACCTGGGCAATGTCACCAAGTCTGATAGTGCTGTGTATTAGCTATGGGAGGGTAGGGCTTTGAGACCAAGCTATTCTATCGCAATCGGAGCGTGTGCTACTTGAGTTACTCGAGGAGATTGGTGACGTTTCTTTTAATCGGGATTGATACAACCCTGTTTAATTGGGAGACAGCCTGGAAACACCATCTATCAATTCAGTCAATGAAAAATTAGAGGAAATGGCATCCTCCCACAGGCTGGCAGGCTCCCAGACTCCTTCTCTGCACACCTCATTATCCTGTTACACTGCTGAATATGGATAGTGTTTGTTCTTAATGACGGCTAAGTGATATTAACTTTCTGCAATGTTATTTGATTATCGTCTTTCCAAATATTCTCTTTGTCTCCCTCTCCTGTAGTAGCAACAAAACACATTTCCATTCTCTGCCATGAGGTCACTGAGACAAATTGGTGATACCAAGACAAGGGGCATCAGCAACAAGAATCTTCTCCTCCTCACATAGTACTCTAGCTACTCTCTTCCCAACAGTGAGATAGATTGGGTTAGGGCCAGTGGATCCCATTAATCCACTGGCCATTTTACCATTGACTTCAATGGGATCAGGACTTGGTGCTCAGGCTGACCAGGATGAATGAAGAGGTCGTGGTAAAGATAGCATGGCAGAAGAGGGTGGTGGGAAAGAGATCCTTAGGAAAGCCAAGGAAGCAATGTAGGATTAGCAGGTAGACCTTAGTGCCACCTTGGACGGACAAAGATGGCAGGTGCTAGCATGACAGCTCAACCCCTGATGATGTGGGGATAAGGGGAAGAAGAAGATTGACCAGTCTCATGAGGGTATCCCATTGCCTAAGATCTGGGTAAGACAAACACCTGGAAAATGTAGTAAAGGGAACAATACTGCATTTGCTGGAGGAGGGCTAGCTCTACTGTACAAACAGAACAGGGTGGCCATGCTGGGCAGCAAAAAGGCCAGCAACAGTTTTGGTTGTAGGTCGTGGGGCTGATAGGTGATGGCTATTTGCAATCTGGTCTGAGGCAGCCCAACAACCTTAAAGCAGTCCTTAATGGGGATGGAGAATTAGTCTTCACCATCTGTTACCTATGGGCCAAATCCATCAGTCCTTCCTCAGGTCCAGCGACTTCAGAGAGAGTTTTAACAAGAGTCACATTCAAATAAGAACATTGAGATTTAACCATGTGCTTCTGTGATTGATTCTCCTGCTCTTTCTTAAAACTCTCAAAGGCTTTCTGAGCCTGTCTGGTCATAGCTTTACCAGAGCTTTACCTTACTTATTGTTTGTTAGCATAGGCTCATTAAAAATTATTACTCGTATAGAAAAAAAATCAATAAATTTATATTGCACTTTCACCTATTTATATCAATAAGCCTCTGCCTTGCATTTCTGCTGTGCTCCATCTCCAGCTATAGATTTCAAAACACTTTTAAAAGGGATGTTAGTACCATGGTGGACTATTCAAAAAGTGACCAGTGATTTTTGGGTGCCCAACATGAGATTAATTATAGGTGCCAGATTTTCACAGCATTTGATTGTTTAACACTTTCAGGACACTTTAAAATGTCCCAAGTTGGGAGCCCAGTATTAAAGCCCCCTAAATAACTAGTCCCTTTTGAAAATCTAGGCCCAGTATGATCCCAGTTGAATCGATGGGAGAAAACAAGACAGAGAGTTTAAATCTGAGGCAAAGAGGATTTACCCAAATCAGTAGCAGAACTGGGAATAGAATATAATCTCTTTCCTTCAATTACCCAATCCACTAGCCTGGCCTGTTGCTCTGCTTTGGATCCTTATATGCTATTCCTGGACAGATCCCTTTTCCATGCAACATATTTCCACTATTCTTCCCCCCACCCCACACACCTCGTAGCTAACTGGCTCATTTTCTTCGTCAGCGACTTCCAGTCCTTGCTGTTACTATTATCCTCACATGCTGAACTTTGTCAAATGCTCCCTGCCCGTCTGAGATACTCATGCCAATTGCATCACACTTGTCTACCAAGCTAGTAATCTCTCCAAAGAATTCTAACAAGTTAATAAGGATTGATCTCCCTTCCCTGAGATTATATGGACTGTCCTTAATCAACCTAGACACTTTCAAGCCTTTTCTTCCCCTTAAAAATTGGCTTCCAAATAAATACTCTTCTCACAGCTGACTCACCTGCTGCGTCTGCACATCCCACATATGTATCAAGACCTTGATTTGGTAAGGCATCCCTATAACTCCAGTGAGACTTAAGACCATAGAATATCAGGGTTGGAAGGGACCTTAGGAAGTCATCTAGTCCAACCCCCTGCTCAAAGCAGGACCAATCCCCAATTTTTGCCCCAGATCCCTAAATGGCCCCCTCAAGGATTGAACTCATAACCATGGGTTTAGCAGGCCAATGCTCAAACCACTGAGCTATCCCTCCCCCAACTAAGTTGAATCCTGAATCAAGATGGACCCTGAGCCAGGGCTTAAGTTTTGAAAAGCAGGTTTGTGCCCCTGTTTCCCAAAGCATCCTCTAATTTTGAGTGCTTCTGTGTTTGGGGCCCCAGCTAGGGTTGCCAACCCTCCAGGATTGTCCTGGAGTCTCCAGGAATTAAAGATTAATCTTTAATTAAAGATTATGTCACGTGATGAAACAGCCATGAATACGTCCAACCAAAATTGGCAACCCTAGCCCCAGCTGGAGACACCTAGTGCCTGATTTTTCAGAGATGAAGTCAATGAGAGCAGTAGGTGCACAGCTCTGCTGAAAATCAAGCAAAAAGAATTTCCGCATGAGCACCGAAATACCAGGGCACCCCAAATTAGTGGACATTTATGAAAACTTAGTGTTTGGTGACTTTGCCAAACCACACAGATCTCTTTAGCCTGTGAAACCAGGATGGGCAGTCCACACCAGCCAGCTTCTTTGTGAGATGTCTGGTGCCTCCTGCATGTTTCTCCCAGTCCACCCATCCTCATCCCTCAGTGTTCTCTCCCCATTTTAAGGGGCCTCTCTGAGACTGAACAAAGTCTCCTGCCTTGTCACTATTACCCTGGGTACTTTAAGTTCCATGTGTGCAGGTTGTCGCCTGGACCCTAATGCTTTGTGTCACTTTTAAGTTCCTCTAAGCTTTTATTGACCATTTCTCATTTATCTGCACACTCCTTAATTCCTCATTTGTTTTCCCTGGATATCTGAGCCCTGACTTATGGCAAATCCTCATCCTCCTCATTTGCAAAGACAGATGCAAAAGTAAATGTTGTTAGTAGTGTCAGTTTCAGCTCCTTATCCTCCTCTGCCTCCAATTTCCCTCTGTCGTTCTTATTTGGCTAACTCACTGTATCCACTTATCTGCTGTGTATATATGATGGACTTTTTCTTTACTGTTAGTTTAAATGCTGTGTGATTCTTCCTTGCTAGCCTTCTTTCTTTGCTCCTTTAATTATATACCACCGTGTTTACCTTCTCCCCCTCTTCTAATACAACCCGCTCTCCCATTAAGCAAATATGTTTTCTTTATATGTGCTTTTGATTAGAGATGAAGAAGAACCAAAATCCCAGATCTGAAACCCTCTGAACCTTGGGCTGTTTGAAAGATGGATATTAATTTTGTGTTGTGGGTCCACATATCTGCTTTGGATGCCAGCCGCTGACTGCGGGAGATATATATGCCAAGCAAAAAAAATAATAATAATGCGTCCCTGCCATGATATTGGCCTGCTGGCTGACCTTGGGCAAGTCCCATCACCTCTCTCTGTGCCTCAGTTTCTCCATCTCCTTACAGAAGGGGTGAATTGACAATATTTATAAAGGGCTATATAGATGTAAAGTATTATTGAGTTCAATCATTGGCAGAGATGGAAGCAGAGCTCCAGAGACCTCCAGTTTATAACCCTGTTCCATTCATCTAGACCCTTTGTCCTAAAAGTGTGCAGAAAAGCTGTGAGAGAGGCTGTGCCTATAATATTTCTGACAGGGAAATGAGCAGGAAATATCCAAAGTCTTCCAAGACAGCTTGTTCCTCAAAATCCACAGACTCAGTAGATGCAGATAGTATGAATAGCTGTCCCCACTTTGGAGTTAATATCTGAACCAGATGAAACCTCATGAATCTTTGCGGTCTAATCATCACAACTGGAAAAACCTGGGTTATGTATTGATTTACCTGTAAATGCCGTGCAGTAGTGTTCATTGGACAGCAATCACCCGGTGGAAACCTATTGTATTGTGGTGTGCAGCAATGCTAAATGTTGCCACTGCTTTGTGACTGTGCTTTTCCGCAAGAAGTAGTCGTTTGTCATTTTAAGATCAACGTGATAGTGTGTTTTTTGAATTGTAATGAAAAATCTTCATTGGTGTTTGTTGTTTACCTGCGTTCTCATTTTTTAACAAGTAGCTCTAGTGATAATTACCAATTTTTTTGTATTTATTGACGGGGAAAAACCAGGATCCTTCATAAATATCCAACTGGGCAATTATCGCCGTACTGTATGTGCTGTTTTCTATAAATGTTGAAATTCAATAATTACCACTAGAGTCAACCATGACATTTCGAAAGCAGATACATAACAAATGGGGATGCCATGGAGTCATTAGCATTCAGATATCAAAACGGCACTCTCCATTCTCCTTCACATGAATCTGTCTCTCTCTTTTACAAGAAACGTTGTAGTTGCCAATTAAAATACCTCTTTTCCCCCCTTTTCCAGATGAATTTTAGTGCCCATGAAAGAAACTGGATTGGCAGCCACAGGGCTGATGTCCTTGATATTCAAAACAGTATGTGAAAATTTTAGCTCCTCCTAAGCCATCCAGCCAATGGTCCTCGAGAGGCCATTTCAAATGGTCAGAGGGCAGGTCAATCTCCATGGCGCAACGAGACTTTAATTCCAGTTCAGCCAATGAGACTTCCTTGTCATAGAAAGCTGTACAGATATTGCCAGATGAACCCTCAGGTGACTATCAGGATGAGGCATGGCCCACCAGGATTCGGTTACAGGATGCATTTGGAGTTTGCTCCCCTGTGTCCATTTGCCATTAGTGTCTGTTCTTAACTCCTTGGCAGGTTGCTCTCTACAGTGACGCCATCTCTCTCTTTTCTCCCAGGGTTGGGCTCAGTTTTTCCTTGTCACTTTGTGATGAGATGTCTTTATGGTTCCTGATAATATGGGGACACATCTTTCTCAGACTCCCTCCTACTTGGGACAATGGAGCAGAAAGATCTCCCTGTCTCAGTCTCTCCTCTGTCACACTAAGAGCACAGTCACTCCTCTCTGGGTGCAGATGGCTTAATGTCAATTTCTACCTCTAGTTTGGGGTTACAGCTTCTGTATTTGGAGAGGGTCTGTCTGCCTTGGTTTTGCACATGTCAGAGTGATGCGGTACCTGCTGGGGCAGATGTTCTGTGCGCAGAACTGTAACAGTCCAGCTTGTAGCTGGCTGTGGTTTGTTCTTTCCAGTGAATTGTCCAGTGGGTTTTTGGTGCTGTTCTAGTATTTGGATCATATTTCAGTTTTGGTTGTTTGCTCCACTGACTCATTCAATCCTGCTCTTCCAACCCTGATATTCTATGATTCTATGAGTGGGGGACTGTCACCCTGGCCCTGCAACCTTGGGCGCCTTGCAATGCCTTGCTGCTGTAGCTCCCATCTGGGCTGCTCACAAACAGCCTGCCAGCATGCAAGTCACACACAGTGTGTGTGTGTGTGTGTCTGACTGCAGTCTGCCAGCACAGTCCAGTCATGCTCTGGCTTCCACCAGCCTTGGTTACCACATGCAGGGTGACCCCAACATACTCCCAGTCCCGGATTCCCTCCTTTCCCCCCCCTGAAAATGTGTATTCTGTATTGCACTGCCCAGCCCCTTCCTGGACAGCTCAGATAACAAGGTCTGTTGCCCCTATAAAGGAACAATATACAACAATTTGGCACCTTAAAGGGAGTTACCCACACAGTTCACAATTCTGGATTAATTTTAATTAAAGAACAAAAAAGTGTATTTAATTATGAAGAGAGAGATGTTAAGTGAGTGCAATATCAAGGCATTAAAGTCAGAAAATGGTTACAAGAAAAATAAAGATAAAATGCTTCCTAGTACTAAAACTTTACATACTAGGTTTGGCTCAATTCTTACTACATGTTTCCCACAGTATTATTGACCAGTCTTCAGGTCAGAATCCATCCTGAGGTCAATAAACTGGATTTTTTTGTCTTGTTAAATTCAGGAGAGATGGATAGAGAGAGCTAATCTGGTGTGTTTTTTCATCTCATTTTTATAGTTCAGACACACTTTGAAATGCTTCTTCCTGAGAGTGATCCCTTGATAAAGTTCTTTCCAGCTGAGAGCAAGGAGACATGGAGCCTGGGAGGAGGGAGGTTCGCTAAGTCATTTGCTAAAATTCAGATGTGTTTGTTCCTGCCCTTTTCCTTGCCAAAGAATGGCCACTTGAAAGGCGATGGCCATCAGCTTTGATGACACCTGGCCAGGTGTCAGCTTCTTTTGTCTTTGAAAAACAGGTTTACCGACTGCCCAGACCTGTCTGGTAAATGCACTTCAGTCATGATTTCAGTGTATGTTCATAACTTTACATTTAATATTGGTACATACATTTCACCATAATATTATTGACTAGTGGGTTATTAGTGTTCAAATGATACCTCACGGGGCATATTTTGTACAAAGGTTATTACAATAGTGTGTAGGGTGTGAATACAAGGATGCAATCAGTCACAATCTCACAGAGAGAAGAATCTATTTAAGGTACTTTTGTGGCCCCTGAGCATCTTGCACATTCTTAATCCATTTATCTTCCCATTTTACAGATGGGAAACTGAGGCACGGGGAGACTAAGTGACTTACCACAGTCATACAGGAAGCCCGTGGCAGACCAAGGAACTGAGCACAGATTTTGTGAACAGAATCTGTTTCAAGGATTGAATTAGAAAGCTGGTATTTCAGCTCCAAAACCTCTAGCACTTGAGTTAAATAGGAGTTCAGTTAGTTAACTCTAGTCTAGTGATAGGTCTCATGTCCACCTTGTGGCTAGCCAGTAGAGGGGAATATCATTCACTTCTTTCCTGGTTTCTCTCTGGGACCAAAATCTTCAGCAAGACACATTCAAGCAAGGCAGGTGTAAGGTTGACACGTATGCATTAAGGTGAATGGGAATTAAACTCATGCATACTTCAAGGGGAGATGAGGCCCTTGTGTTGACTACATTATCATTCATACTAACAAAATAACTTTAAACACTAGCATATTCTTTTGAAAACAGAGTTTTGCCTTTCAGTAAGAGAAAGGAAATAGAACCCACATCCCATTATGTTTCCAAGCGCCTGTCAAGAAATGCTTAAGGATGACACCTGCTTAAATGCATCCAACTGTAGGAATATATTCAGACTTACCATCCATGTGCTGCTCCCCTAACTAAGGGATGAGAAACTCAGTTCAAGTGAAATAACAGCCAACCTGAATCTTTTCCTCTAACACGTGCACCAAATAAAAACTTTGTTCTTTTGTTTTGGTCTGTAAAAGTTGGTGACGTTGTTGTGTGTGCATTCCCTTCTACCGCTTCCTCACTCAGCCGCACTTTGGTTTTAGGCAGGGTTGCAATCACACAAGAGTTTGATGATATTATCTCATGGTGTTTCCAGTCCTGCCCAAGCCCAAGACTCTGCCACTATGGCTCAGGAAAAGTCTCTTAAGCACATGTTTACGTTTAAGCACATGTTTAGGTCTGTTTACCCTAATTGTGAGCTCAGCTGTAAAAATTATGTGAAAGTTCATAAAAAGTCACAATACCCAATAATAACAAATGGCGATGGGAAAAGGTACGAAAGGGAGAAAGACTGAATAAGGTCTGGTCTACCCTAGGAGTTTCAGTAGGTGTGAAAAATCCACATCCCCGAGAGACCCAGCTATACCGACCCAACCCCCAATGTAGACTAACACTAAGTCAGGAGAAGAGTTCTCCCCTCAACATAGCTAGCGCCTCTCAGGGAGGTGGAGTACCTACACTGACCGGAGAACCTCTCCAGTTGGCATAGTTAGCATCTTCACTGAGAGCTACAACAGCACTGCTGCACTGGTGCAGTTTAGACAAGCCCTTAGACTAAACAGAAAGGCCACCTGATATAACTCAAGGACAGTGTTGAAATCGTACTTGGTAAAAAATAGAAGATGTGGAACCAGAAATTAATGAACCAAAATTGTTGTGTTGGAAACTAGGTCTAATCGGTGGACAAAATAATGAGGGGATGGACTAGTCCACCCACAATTCCCTGTTTTGGGTCCTTAAAGTAAGAGACTGAGGGTGAGATATGAAAGAACAGATGGAGAGAAAGAAGAATGGAGAGGAAGAACAGCTGGAGGCTACTGGAGTGAACTTCACAAGGTTGCCACCCCCATCATCTCCTGGGACCTTGGACCATATTTGTCCTGATCCTGAGGGATGTCCTGACCAGACTGGGACAGAGAGAGGGGCCCATGTGACATTGCCACCCCTATCAGCTGCAACCACTACCTGGGCTGAAATGCTATTGGACTTTAACAACAACAGCAGCAACAGCTCCAGCCCATCTCAGCTCACTTCTCTTTCCCCGCAAAAGGACAGATATTAGCATCTGTCATAAACATACAGCTAAGGGTAGCATAAAATCCTGCGCTACTGCCACTAGCCCCACTGTTTGGGACATTCAAAATTAGCCAGGGCAAAGTACTGTAGGGAGCAATCCTGCCCTGGCTGGGGCTGGGCTGGGGAATGGACTTGGGGACTGAGTAGATCTTTTCCATTTAATTTCTATGATTGATTCCTGTGCATGGGAATTGGGACACATCGGCAGGGCATTGTGTGGGGGAAACTGGCAGTGCACTGCCCAAGTTGTACCTGTGTGGTGATAAATAGAGGACTTTGGTCTCTAGGGGTGCCTGTGAATGTCAGACCTTTTACCCGCAATGAATTTCACCTAGGGGAAAATAATACTAAAATATGCTGCACAGTGGAAGATGCAGAGTTGCTTTATCAGGCTGCTGAATCTAATGCTTTCAGTCTTTTACAATCAAATCCTCTGGTTTGCATGGAAATCACTCCTGTACCCTTCACGCTGGTTGCTGTCTCTGCCGAGAGAAGATGCACACAGCTCCCATAACAAATCGAGCTCATTTGTTTGGCAAAAGTGGATGTTTTCACTTGGGGGCTTCAGGATAACATCCTTGGCAAGAGCGGCTTTCTCAGCTCAGGAAGGCAGAGCCAGTTTTTATCAGGCAACATCTTTTTTTTCCCTGTAAAGTCCCTGTGGCTAAACTTATGTATCTGAAACAGACTGTTGAAAATGTCTGTATTAGAGCCCAGGTCAGATCCTCGGCTGATGTAAAGCAGGATAGCTCCACTGACATCAATGGAGCAGTGCTGAGGATTTCCCCACCCCTTCCAAAGTCTATAGTACCTTCCCAAAATGAACAGTAGGCTAAAAATGCCTCCATCAAGGAATCACTTATGGTAATACTTGGCTCTTATCCAAGTGCCTTTCTTCCCAAGATCTCAGAGCACTTCACAAAGGAGGGTCAGTATCACCCCCATCTTATAGATGCGGAGACTGAGGCACAGGGAGGTTAAGTGACTCATCTGAGTTCACTTGGCAAAGGCTTGCCCTCAGATTTGGGGGGGTCCCAGTCTATTGCCCCCCATCCCCTGGGCCACAGTGCCTTGATCGTTGGGTACTCAGGCCTGTCCCAACTCTTGAGGAGCGTGGGGTAGCCTATAAAAGGCAGTAGATGAGGTTTGTCTAACAGGATGATTATTTGTGTCCTTGTCTATTTGTGTGTAAGTGCACGTGCATGTGTGCACATGCACGCTACATATCTCTCAAGGTGCATGAGCAGCCAAAATGAAGATGTCTTGCTGTCCTCTCTCATCCGCGGTGGCACATCCAAGATCCCAGTGATACATAGAGTGCTGTTCCCCCACCCGTCCCCTTTGATTAATTTGGTGTCTATCATCCAGAGCCTGTGAATTGTCTTCTTATTGCTGTTCTTCCCCTGACGCAGCTGTTCATTTTCTCAGCTTCTACGACTCCTCCTTTCCCAGGAGCTGCCTTTCTGTTATGAAGCCCTGTTCCATGTTGGCTGGCCAGATGCCGTAGTGCTCTGTCCTGTCTGTTACGAGACAGGAAGGCGTTGTTCATTCTCAACTCCAAATACCATTTACAAAGCTTTTACAAATGCTTCGGACTGCAATCTACCGGCCAAATAGCTGGCAAAAATGCTGCAGCTCCGAGACACTTCAAAACCAGAGATATCAGAGGGGCTGCTCGGGCTTTGGGCTTACACAGAGTATGTTCAGCTTTAACACTGAAGGGGAATAAAGGCTCAGCGACAGCAAAGTCCACTGGAAAGGTTTCCTGTGTGTGCAGTAAGATAATGTATGGTAATGAGAGCAGCGCTCAGCTGCTGTAAGTTACAGCATTGTAACAAGAACTTATCGCTGCTTTCGGCTGCTGCTGCACATTCCAAGGATTCAGTCTTGCCAGAGTGGCGTGAATAGGAGATTTATTTTGTATTGTTAGACTGTCAAGCCACTGCAGAGCAACAACTTTCAAATGATAACTTCCCCAGCTTCCCGAAGTTGTGAATTATATGCTTCTAGTCCCTGGCAAACGAATGGTGCTGACAGCTGCTATGCAGAAATCTTCCTTCCACTCCATTTCTCTGCCAGCCTGGTATGGTCAGTGACTCAGTGTTAGCTCACTCCCACCAAATCTAATAGGGCTATTATTAAGAGTGACAGGACTCTATTTCTAGAGACAGAACACACCAAAGCATCTGAGCGTACAGCGAAGGAAGGGAGACACTCATGCTCCTAGCCCCTGACAAGACACAGGAGATGAGCATTATGACTCCTGCCAGCCACGCTGGGTAAATTGGAGTTGATTGAATTCATTCGTGAGGTGCTGGAATGAGAACAGCGGTAGAATGGAAGGAGCAAATTTGATGGCAACCTGGTAGGAAAAGAGCTCCTTTCTAATAGCTCTGAATCCATTTCTCTAGTTCCCTTAATTACTGAGCGATGCCAAAAAGTCAGAGATGGGAATTTAGGGATCAGGGCCTTAAACCTCTGGATCTGGACATCCTCAAGCTTTGAGAAACTTAAGAGCCAGAGCTGAACTTTGAAGCTGGGGCACATAACCCTATTAGCTCTCATCCTGTCCACCTCTTGGGGACCACTGCTGGAGTTTCCAACATACTACTACCAGAATGGATTCATCACACGCTATCTTCTGCAGGGCTTTGGCCAATTTAGTTGACAGTGTGTCCAGCGATGGGGCTTACCTTTCTAGGTTAATAACTCTCAGTTTTAGGAATTTTTTTTCCTAGTATTTAGTCTTAACTTTTTTCCTTTGCTCCTTTTCATTCGTTTACTCTGCAGAACCCCTCTCCAGCTAGCAGCTCGCCTCCAACCACCTAATTCCTAGGCTAAATCATTGAGAAGAGTCATAGTGACAACCACACTCAAACAACGTGTGACACCTGCCAACATCTTGGATACTTCACAATTAGGCTCCAGCCCAGGGCACAGTCCAGAGACAAACCTAGTAACACTAAGAGATGTGGCAATGGATGGAGATCAAATCTCGGTGCTCATACTACTCAACTCCTCTGCAGCCTTTGACACAGTCAGCTGTGAGGTTTTGTTGATCCACTGCCGTATCATTTCTGGAGTAAACAATGCAGCTCAGTAATGACTCCAATCATTCATCTTCAGCAGGACCCAGAAAGGACCTGCTTATTTTTTCCTAATCTCTGTCACCCGTGGAAACCTACTGGACTCTGTCCCATCCTCTGTGCTCTTCAATGTGTCCATGAGGTTGCTTGGAGAAGTGGGGTGATGACACAGCTATGCTGTCAACAACAGGCTGATGATGACACCCAGCTGCATATCTCCTGCTCCACAGATGCCATTACAAGGAGGTCACAATGCTAGCTTCTGGGTGAAGAGCACCTAGTACAAGCAGAGCCTGTGCAAGAGCAAAACACGGACGGAAGCTATAGACTCTTAGTGCTTTTCAACTGTCCTCCTTGGAAGGAGCCTGCAGTCTTCAGCAGCACAGTGCTGAAAGGTACAAAGTGAAGATGTTCTATAGCAAGCCAGATAGCGCAGCCTTCATACCTTAGCCATGTGGTCATAGAGGTGGCTCAGCTAAGATCAGAGTCATACTTGGATCTGGACTAAAATGGAAACGTGTGATATTTTTATTTATATTTTTTTTAACAGAAATAGCTCTACTGGTTCAACCCCTAGTATGGACCCAGTTATAAAGGTGTCTCACCTTCTAATATGGGAATAGCAGCGAAACCAGTATGTCACCTTTATACCAGAGTAACTAGAAGGGGTGGTACCTTTATACCAGAGTAACTAGAAGTGGTGGGACTATTTAGAAAAGCTGGACGAACACAAGTCCATGGGGCCGGATGCACTGCATCCGAGGGTGCTAAAGGAGTTGGCCGATGTGATTGCAGAGCCATTGGCCATTATCTTTGACAAATCATGGCAATCGGGGGAGGTCCCGGATGACTGGAAAAAAGCTAATGTAGTGCCCATCTTTAAAAAAGGGAAGGAGGAAGATCCGGGGAACTACAGGCCAGTCAGTCTCACCTCAGTCCCTGGAAAAATCATGGAACAGGTCCTCAAGGAATCCATTCTGAACCACTTAAAGGAGGGGAAAGTGATCAGGAACAGTCAGCATGGATTCACCAAGGGCAAGTCATGCCTGACTAACCTAATTGCCTTCTATGATGAGATAACTGGCTCTGTGGATGAGGGGAAAGCAGTGGATGTGCTATTTCTTGACTT
Source organism: Macrochelys suwanniensis (assembly GCA_033296515.1). NCBI lineage: Eukaryota > Metazoa > Chordata > Testudines > Chelydridae > Macrochelys > Macrochelys suwanniensis. Next base: position 13,987,774 of record CM065796.1, read on the forward strand.
TAGCAAAGCTTTTGATACAGTCTCCCACAGTTTTCTTGCCAGCAAGTTAAGGAAGTATGGGCTGGATGAATGAACGGTAAGGTGGATAGAAAACTGGCTGGATGGTCGTGCTCAACGGGTAGTGATCAATGGCTCCATGTCTAGTTGGCAGCCGGTATCAAGTGGAGTGCCCCAAGGGTCGGTGCTGGGGCCGGTTTTGTTCAATATCTTCATCAACGATCTGGAGGATGGTGTGGACTGCACCCTTAGCAAGTTTGCAGATGACACTAAACTGGGAGGAGTGGTTGATACGCTGGAGGGTAGGGACAGGATACAGAGGGCCCTAGACAAATTAGAGGATTGGGCCAAAAGAAATCTGATGAGGTTCAACAAGGACAAGTGCAGAGTCCTGCACTTAGGACGGAAGAATGCCATGCACTGCTACAGACTAGGGACCGAATGGCTGGGCAGCAGTTCTGCAGAAAAGGACCTAGGGGTTACGGTGGACGAAAAGCTGAATATGAGTCAACAGTGTGCCCTTGTTGCCAAGAAGGCTAACGGCATTTTGGGCTGTATAAGTAGGGGCATTTCCAGCAGATTGAGGGACGTGATTATTCCCCTCTATTCGGCACTGGTGAGGCCTCATTTGGAGTACTGTGTCCAGTTTTGGGCCCCACGCTACAAGAAGGATGTGGATAAATTGGAAAGAGTCCAACGGAGGGCAACAAAAATGATTAGGGGGCTGGAGCACATGACTTATGAGGAGAGGCTGAGGGAACTGGGATTGTTTAGCCTGCAGAAGAGAAGAATGAGGGGGGATTTAATAGCTGCTTTCAACTACCTGAAAGGGGGTTCCAAAGAGGATGGATCTAGACTGTTCTCAGTGGTGGAAGATGACAGAACAAGGAGTAATGGTCTCAAGTTGCAGAGGGGGAGGTTTAGGTTGGATATTAGGAAAAACTTTTTCACTAGTAGGGTGATGAAGCACTGGAATGGGTTACCTAGGGAGGTGGTGGAATCTCCTTCCTTAGAGGTTTTTAAGGTCAGGCTTGACAAAGCCCTGGCTGGGATGATCTAATTGGGTTTGGTCCTGCTTTGAGCAGGGGGTTGGACTAGATGACCTCCTGAGGTCCCTTCCAACCCTGAGATTCTATGATTCTATGATTCTCTTTAATTATACTGGTATGGTTAAAGCAGTGCAATATTTGTGCATAGAAAAGCTCTTAGGGTAGTGATGCGGGGGAAAAGATTCTTGGGTCCTATTTGTGTCATACAAGCACAAAGGCTTATTATGGTAGGGTTGCTCATGAAAGCTGAGTTGCTTACAGTTTTTTTCCTTCCTTAGAATAATATTAGTATTGAAGCATTTGTTTTGATGGGAAGCAAACCACAAAGTGTATGGCATATGCAAAAAGGCATAAGGACTAAAAGGCTGATTAAATTCTGGACCTGCTGATCTTGGCGGTTTCCTTTGAAAGTTATTTAAACATTTGGTTTTGCTGGGTGTTTTATTTATTTATTTATTTATTTATTTATTCAATAACCTGCCAGCTTACAAAATGCAGAACTTTTGCAATGCCTCTTATCTTCTGCCGAACCACTGAGATGGCAAAATATATTCTCTGTCTCAACAATTCAGTTTATATTTGCATGAGGAAATTGGAAAGCAAGTTGTTTTTCTTCGTTTGCATGACAATACCTCGACTGCAATACAATTCACTGTTTAATTTGCGATAGTTAGTGGGTGAGAAGAATGGGCCATGCAGTTTGGCTCAGTTTTGTTGCTGATGTCGTTGTTATAGTTAAAATTGATTTACAAGTAAAGGCAAAGAAACCTAAAATACCTGTGTTCAGCAGATTGTCAGCCTGTGGAATAAGGTGCCCAAGGTCACAGAGTGCAGACAAATCGAGTGAAGAGTCCAGGGAGGGCGTTGCTGAGTAAAAACTACAGGACTGAGGCTTTAACAATCCTAACATCTCAGAGCAGCAGCTGGCCTAGTAGATTAACCACAAGACTGGGAATCAGGATCTTCAGTATGATAGCACCAGACCCTCCGCTGGTGTGATTTGCGGCAGTTCCATTGGCTTTGGTGGAGCTGATCTCAATGACACCAATTGAGGATCTGGTGTGGTGTCTTAAGATTGGTCTGCATGCAGATTTTGTACGTGAATAGCTGTTTTAATGGTGTGATATTTTTAACCAAAATAGTTATATTGATGCAACCCCAAATATGGATGCAGTTATACTCCGATGGAGTGCTTTATACCAGTATAGCTTGGGGAATACTTCTACTGGTATAAAGCACCTTTATACTGATGTAACTGTGCCCACACCGGGGATGGGGGTTTGGAAGGATTCTACAGATGTAACTTTGCCAGTCTAGTTGAAGCAGTACAGCTTTTGTGTATAGACAAGCCCTTAGCTCCACCAGTGGCTCAGTGGATGACACTGCTCAGGTCGCTAATGTCCTGATCCTGCAGTGTGCTAGTGCCCCCTGCAGGGTGCTGAGTGCTGGTTCTATCGCGACAAAGGTATGGACAGTTCTGATGTTGACAATGATATTATCAATGGGCATTGAGGATACTCAGTGACCCGTAACCTCTGTGCCTCAGTGTCCCCCATCTCTCAGTTAGGGATCATGCTAAGTGACATACTTTGCAGGGATGTTGTGAGGATTAAGTGCTGCAGATGCAAATTGCTGTATAATTGCTAAGTGTTATCTGCAATTGTTCAGGGTAACATAGTGTTCTAAGGCAAACCAGTCATGCTTCAGGCTGCACAAGGAAAGCATGTGGACGGCTGGAGGGAAATTTATTCCCATACTTTTGCATTTTATAATTGACCAAGGACATTAGAAGGTTTAATGCTGGCTATTGTTCTCAGCAGACTACCCAGGTCATAGGATGAGTGCCATGCTCCTGAACATTAGGGAAAGAGAGGTACTTTCCAGAACAGAGATCATGCCCTGTGTGTATTTCTCTTTATTAAAGACCCACTGTAAAGTACTGTAAAAGGGATGCTAATAATTTCAGCCAAGTACAAAGGGAGTAAATCCCTATAAAAGTATTGTGTACAATACAATGGAAAAAAAGAATTGCAATCAGATAGGAATCTGCTTTCTTGATTGTTTCATGGTACAGAATAGGACTTGGGGAAGTCAGCTCCAGTTTGTGGTCCCATTCAGCAAAGCACTTAAGCACATGCTTAAATTCAAACAAATGTTTAATAGGTGCTTTGTTGGAATGGCCCTTAGTGCATGGGAAAACATAGATTCATAGATTCTAGATTCATAGATTCTAGGGCTGGAAGGGACCTCGAGAGGTCATCGAGTCCAGCCCCCTGCCCTCATGGCAGGACCAAATACTGTCTAGACCATCCCTGATAGACATTTATCTAACCTACTCTTAAATATCTCCAGCGATGGAGATTCCACAACCTCCCTGGGCGGTTTATTCCAGTGTTTAACCACCCTGACAGTTAGGAACTTTTTCCTAATGTCCAACCTAAACCTCCCTTGCTGCAGTTTAAGCCCATTGCTTCTTGTTCTATCCTTAGAGGCTAAGATGAACAAGTTTTCTCCCTCCTCCTTATGACACCCTTTTAGATACCTGAAGACCGCTATCATGTCCCCTCTCAGTCTTCTCTTTTCCAAACTAAACAAACCCAATTCCTTCAGCCTTCCTTCATAGATCATGTTCTCTAGACCCTTAATCATTCTTGTTGCTCTTCTCTGGACCCTCTCCAATTTCTCCACATCTTTCTTGAAATGCAGTGCCCAGAACTGGACACAATACTCCAGTTGAGCCCTAACCAGCGCAGAGTAGAGCGAAAGAATGACTTCTCGTGTCTTGCTCACCACACACCTGTTAATGCAGCCCAGAATCAAGTTTGCTTTTTTTGTAACAGCATCACACTGTTGACTCATATTTAGCTTGTGGTCCACTATAACCCCTAGATCCCTTTCTGCCGTACTCCTTCCTAGACAGTCTCCTCCCATTCTGTATGTGTGAAACTGATTGTTCCTACCTAAGTGGAGCACTTTGCATTCATCCTTATTAAACTTCATCCTGTTTACCTCTGACCATTTCTCCAATTTGTCCAGATCATTTTGAATTATGACCCTATCCTCCAAAGCAGTTGCAATCCCTCCCAGTTTGGTATCATCTGCAAACTTAATAAGCGTACTTTCTATGCCAATATCCAAGGAGGTAAAGTTTGATGTAAGGTAAATTCTATATTTATTTGTCAATGCTTTGCTTAATTTAGCAGTGTAATTAACTAGTGGTTTAAATATTTTTTATCCTTCAAACAACTTTGACACTCTTCTGTCTTTTTTCGTGCATTTCAATCGGAGTTGAATTTCTTGCACCCTATTCTACATCACTAGAGTAGTTTTTTTTCTGGGAACTATTGATAAGAAATGGCATCTTCCACTGAGATACAAAGTCACAGTAATGGAGCTGGTGAAGCCATGACAAGTGTTTCAAACAACAGTTTCATTCATTTTCAAAGGCACCCATTGACTTCAATGGGTGCAGAGATAGGCCAATGCAAAATGCTTTTGAATATTCCACCCTTAATTTTTAAAATATTAATCTATTAACTAAGAAAGATTGTATGACTAATCCCTGCACTTTTCCTTTAGCACAAGGAAATATTAACCGTAGCTTGCAATCATCAGACTGAATAAAGGAGTAAATAAGGCCAGAAAGATTAAAAGGTCGAAGGAAAACATTTAACAGTGAAAATCAATTTCGCTCCACAAACATGGGCCAAGGTTGGAAAACATATGGAGCTTCAGTCTCTAGCAAACGTGTGTCATTGAAGACAAGCTAGAGGAAGTGTGAATTATCTTTTCTCTCAAGTGTGAATATGCTTCCCTGATAAGTGATTATCTTTTCCCTCCTATGTTTAAATACAGCTGTTGCTATGGATTAAAAAATATTGTTTTTTCGGGTGATGCTTATCACAACAAAGATAAAGGAGAAAATGCACAAAGCAAAATATTTTCGTGGACAGTTCACAAAACTTATTTGTCACACATAAGCCACAGTTTCTGAATGTGTCACTGCTAATGTCTATCTACGCTGCAGTCAGAGATGTGACTGCAGTAAGTGTAAACATACCTGACTTAGCTTTGATCTAGATAGTGTGAATGACAATAGCAGTGAAGCCGCCACAGCTCTGGCTAGCTGCTTGTGTGTACGTACTCAGCGTCCAAGGCGGGGTTGTACAACCTGGGCTGCTGCAGCTTCCCTGCTCTTATTATTTTGATCTAACTCATTCAGGTTAGCTCGGATGCATCTACACATGCAGCAGTCATGCCTCTGATTGCAGTGTAGATTGACCATTAGTTTGCAATATGAACACCAGATCGGATCTAACAAACCTTGTGCTGAACTCTCTTCCACGCCACAGCTTGGCTCAGCACAGGTGAGCAAGGGGCTATCAGGCCCCCTGTCCCTACACTGCCAAACCCTAGTGTAAGTTACTGCAGCTGCGGGGCTGCCTTAACTTAACCCATTGGCATAAGGTCTATAAGTGACCTGGAAAATTGGCCCACCCCCTATTCCTGCTACCCTCACACACCATATGCAAAAGTTAGGGGGAAGCTAGTGCAAGTTTGCTTGTACAGCACCTTGTACAGTGGGGTCCTTGTCCATGACTGGGGCTCTTTGGTCCTACGGCAACACAAATTATAATAATAACTCGTAATACTAGTAATTAATAAGGATAGCTCCACTCCACAAGCGGAGTTCTCTGGTAGCCACAGTGAGCATCTGGCCACTTTGCACCACCTAAATGGCACAAAATGACCAAAGTGGACCAGAGAATCCAGCCCCTTCTCCATAACTATCTTGGCTCTTAGCCCTGTGAGATGCTGAGCTAATTAACAAATATTGTTTGGATGTGGGGGTGGGGATTCTTTGCTTTTTCCTTCATGACATGTTTTTGTTCTGGTTAGATATTTTTGTTTGAGTGGGAGAAGGGGTTAATTAATGATGGAGCTAATGATGGCACAGGTTAACAATCTATTTTATTCCTTGACTCTGTTAAAAATTGTGGGCCAGATACCTAACTTATGCAAATTAACTTCAGTGGAGCGATCCCATTTAGACCAGCTGAGGCTCTGAATACTAAAAACAAAAGATGGCTTCTTAATGACCATACATATAGTAGATCTGGGGTTCTCAGTGTTGGGGTTGTGACTCCCAGGGACGTAATGAATGATTGTCAGCGTGTCATGGCCACCTTGCTCTTGCCATGTTGTTAAATGGAATAGGGTCCAGGCTGAATGGGGAAGGGATTCAGGGAAGCCTGTTATATTAATTTAGAAGAAATAAGTACGCCAAAGGTGTTAACATAACCCAGTCACTGCCCAGCATTAAACAGTGTTAAACAAGGTCTGGGGTTTGGTATACAGAGACCTCAGCCTGCTTAGTCCCATGGTGAACGCACCATTAAAAAATCCTCTAACCTTTTATTAAAGATACAAAAAGAAAGAAAATCAGTTAAAGCCTTTAAAAAGTAAAGTATTAAGCAAGGCTTTTATTTTAGCAACACTTCTTGTTCCCTTTCCCTTTTGCTGGAGAGAGATTTTAGAAGGAGACCCCCCCCTCCCCCCCCGCAGTTTGGCAGTCTCTTAGATGGTATCAGACTGCCCTTTGGGGGAAAGGAGAAGTGAGTTGAGATGGGCTGGAGTTGCTGTTGTTGCTGCTGCTGTTAACGTCCAGTCCTGTTTCATCTCGGGGCATTTGGGATTCAGCTGGAGCTGATAGGGGTGAACTGGATGTGATAGGGGTGAACTGGATGTGAACTGAATCCCTCTCACTGGCCCGGTCTGCTCAGGACAGCCCTCAAGATTAGGATGAAGAAGGTCTGGGGTCCCAGGCAAAGATGGGAGAAGCAGCCTTGATGGTGAAGTTCGCCATCTCTCCGTTCTTCTTTCTCTCCATCTGTTCTTTCATATTCCCCCCCCCCCCCCGCCCAGAAGTCTGTTTCTTTAAGGACCCACAAAGGGAATAGTAGGTGGAATAGCCCATTCCCTTATTATTTTGTCTGCCAATACTGCCTAATATCTGACATACCAGTTTTGGTTCATTAATTTCCAGTTCCATATCATCTCTTTTTTCCAAACATGATTTAACACGGTCTTTGAGTTATATCAGGAGGCCCTTTTGTTCCGACTAATTCCATTTTTCTGTCTCCCTTTCATACCTTTTCCCATCAACATTTGTTATAGGTTATTGTGACGTTTTATGAACTTTTGCATACTCTGTACAGTTGCGCTCACAATTAGAGTAGATTTGTAGTCCCAATTATTACAGCAGGCCCTGCTGTAGAAAATTGGAAAGGGCCAAGAACCACTTCCTTGGAAATATCTGTGTCCTAGCAGGGAGCATTCCCCATGTATGACATCTAGGGAATCCTGACTCTGCAAAGAATTCATGAGCTAGCTTTGTTGTTTGCAACTGTATTCAGTATTAGAAAATGCCAGTCTATGGAATATCCATGAAGACTCCAGTTCCAACTAGTCCCCAAGTCACTGTTACGTCTGGCTGATGCTGATTACATACACTTGCTATTGAACAAATCTATTCAACCAAATCAAGACAGACCAGGTTTGAAGCCCTGGGAAGTTCAGGATTTTAAAGGGCTTTGACAAGGGAGAACTGAACTGACCAGTATCTGACCAACTCTAATATCTAGGTGTACCTTGGTTGTTCACTATGGGACAGATTCTCAGCTGGTGTGTATCAGTATCTATTGACTTCAGTGGAGCTATTCCAGCTGAGAATCTGGCTCTTCAGATATTCCTGTCTCTGTAGCAAGGCAGTGTTGGCGAAGGGGTGAGGCATTGGAGTGGGACGCAGGACTGAAAACTTAGGCAGAGTTGAAAACAGATTTTCCATCTTGTCAAACACTTCACGCATTTAAGAAAAAAGTCCTCTCAAATCGCAATTAAAAGCCAAAATTTGTAAAGCAAAATTCTGAAAAAAGTTCATTTAGGGTCAGTTGAAAGAAACATTTGGTTTCTGTTTCAACACTTTGTATGTGTATATATATATATATATTCTGAAATGAAAAGTCATTTCAAAATGAAAATGACTTTTCATTCTGAAAATGTCGGAAAAGGACATATTAATGTTTTCAAAATGTTTTTCAATTACATTTTGTCTAAATTTATATGACTTAATGAATATTTTGGTTTAGTGAACTGTATTTTCTGACAGAAAACTTTCAATGAATTATTTTTGACCAATTCAAGATTATATGACTGGGTTGCCTGGAATACTGGAAGACTGACTCAGTGATCCCGAAGGTCCTCTTCACTCCCAAGTCGCAAAGACCTAGCTTCTATTCCTGGCTCTGTGTTTGGACAATGCCTATCTAGCACAATAGTCCTGAGCTGAGTGTCTTGTACAGTAATGCAAATAATAATAAGCAAGAGACCTGATATATCTTCCTGTAGATGCACTTGCATTTTTAGTAACCACTTCTAGCATGCAAGCTTCAGTGAGAAATAATTACATATAATAGAAAGGGTGGGTTCCAAATGAAGATGGACGGTCCTTATACACAGCATGTTCCTAATGAACAGAAATGCCAATCCAAAATTGTAGATAAACAGGATTAGATCCTCTGAGGTGTATTATATTACTGTGCCTTTCATTGGGTTATCTGGAGATAATGTGCCATTGCTGGAGGCAGTATGATGGACTAGATGGACCATTGGGAAGATCAGCACAGAAAATCTTATGCTTATTAGAAAGATGAGTGTAATTAAGGGATTTTAATCAGAAAGGGGAGATTCCACATTGTCTCCCGGTTTCTGCTCGTTAGACAATGCATGGGAATATTAGCTGTGGGTTGTAATGAGAGAATCCTTCATTGCTGTCATCATTCCCAGCCTGTGAGAGTGGAATAATCTCTCCTAGAGCAAGCATGTGATTTGGAACCGTTTCCTGCAGGGGCTGGTGGGCTGGCAGGGTGGGCCCCGAGCATCCCAGTTGTTGTTCCGGCCTGCATTGTGCCTAAGACAAACATCTGTCAGGGATGGTCTAGGTTCACTTGGTTCTGGCTCAGTGCAGGGGTTGAACTGGATGACTTCTCAAGGTCCCTTCCAGCTTGACATTTCTGTGATTCCATGGCCAGCTGGAGGGATGCAGGTCTGGGTCGCTCCCTTCCCACTCTACCTTGTATTGGCCTAGCTCTGTTAGTTGGCATGGAGCGAGGGGGCCAAAGTGCTGTCTTCACCCCACCTGCTATCCAGCCTGGAGCACGAATCATGTTCTATTGTCAAGTGTAGCAGCTGAGCTGAGTATCAGTGTCCCTGGCTAGTCACAGGATCTGACCATTGGAACTTTTGCCAGGTGCTTTATAAGTTACCGATGAACCTAATAACAAAATATACTGATCCTCATTTTTCAGTGCCCATTAAAGCCGCTGTTAAAGGTGTTTAAAAGAGTCTTCCCCTTGTATCCCACCTCATTCTTTTTTCTATAAAACGTGTGCATGAAAATCACCACATGACACCAAATCAATATTCTGTGCTACTGATGTCCCACGAGGGTGTTTTTTAAGATCATATCTCACAAACAGCACTCGGAGAGCTCTTATAGGGGAAAGAGAGCGCTACTTTCTGTTTATAGCCATTTACCTTCCACTGTAATGTATTTAGGAGGAAAATTGCCACTTACACTTACAAAGCAAATTGGCTTATGCTCAGTAATAGGCTTCGCAACTCTCGCTTCTGTTTGGGAAAGGTCATCTTGAAGACTTTTGCACTCTGCAGAACTTGGATGATCTTGACAGCTAGGAGAGAAATCATATTGTCCTGAACTGTAATTTTCTCCATGTATTAAGACCTCAGAAATCCCATGCTTCAGTCTTACTGGGTTATCTGTCATTATTGCTGCCAGCAGTTGGGCTGGAATATAAAATTTGCTCATTGGGCCTCCTTACTAAAATAGCAGTCTCTGGACACATACACACGAAAACCCCATAACCCCTGTATCATCCGGGAAAGGTGGGCTTATTTTTCTCCCTCCAGCTTGTATACCTTTGCAGATGGATCAGCCTGCCATGTGCTGCTGCAAAGGACCCCATGTTCCATTATAATGTTATTAGCCATCGCCGTAGCAACAAATATAGATGTTATGTTTGCAATAGTAACTATCACAGGTCCCTGAGGGGTCCTTACCCTTGAGTGTATTCAGTTGATAGCCAAAACAAAGTGAACATAAAACACACAGGTTAGAAAAGAGTCAATGGGCTGCCTTCCTCCATCCAGGCTGCAGAAGGGCAGCTGGTGGCAAATTACCAGCCCAGTCTGGGTAATTACATTAGTGGTTTCTCCTAGATGAATGTCACCCACTTATATGTACCATGTAACAGCCTGCAGCATCAGCTGGTGCAAACTGCTGTTGTGGGGAAGCTGGAGAAACAATTGTGTTAATGTCTTAATAAAATAATAATTAATAATATAACCATTTATTGATAAGGGTGAACCAGGATGGTCTAGGCCAGAGGACTGGATTCTCCATGAGAGAGAGAGAGAGCACAGTGTATGTGTCTCTGCAACATGACACATCTGAGCAGAAAATGGCAAACAACAGAGTCTGGTGTTTAAAAATCCCATGGAAACTGAAATCATAAGCTACACACGCCACAGACTTGATAGAAAAAATATTTCAAAGCCTTTGTGTCCGTGTGTGGTGATCAAGTGTTAACACACTGGCATATTTGGTAATGTGGCTCTGTAGCTAGTATGATGTTCTGGGATGCAGTACTAGATTCTGTTCCTGCCTCCGACTCATTTTGTGATGTTGGGCAAGTCACATTGCTCAGTGCCTCAGTTTCCGCACCTGTTTGATAGAGATAATACCCACATCACACCAACGTGCTTTGAGATCCGTGCATGAAAAGTGCTATCTAAGGTGCAAAGGAAAGATCAGCGTGAACCAGACTCCCTGATCTAAACAGCCCCAAATGTTGGGATCCATCTCTTGTGCCACCTACTATTTTCAAAATACGTGCAAAGCGTGAAATTTGCCTCTGTTTAGAGGGCCAACATCCTAAAAACTCACCACTGTCATGGAGCCTGCAAAGCAAAACAGGTGGCAACGGCTAGGCAGCTGGTGCTGTTTCATACAGCAGTCGATCGAAGCACATGACGGACATTTTAGTGCACAGTAGCTCAGTCTACGTGACCGGTTGTGTGCACCGGGCTAGAGCATTGTAGATTTACATCCCAGCTGGCCGTGCACTAACTCTCCGTATAGACAAGTGCTGTGACCACTACATATTACACTTCTATCATCATCTTGCTGTTGCCTCTTGCTCTCATCCCAGCTATTTGCTGTATGCACCTGCTCTCCCTCCTCATATACTTAAACCGTGCGCTCTTTGAGGCAGGGGCTTTCTTTGCCATATACCTGTCTACAACCCATAGCACAACGGGGGCCTCAGTCCATGATTGGGTCTCTAGTTACTATCTTCCTGGCCACTCCAGCGTAACACAGGAGCTGGCAAATCCTTTGTTAATTACATTAACCCCAAACTGCAGCTGCCAGCAGCTCTGTCATTCTCCGTGTGCTGAAGGAATCTTCATTGACCGCTGCCCGCCGCATCTCTAAACCTCGACATAGTCTGAATAGTTCAGCACGTGACTGAGGGCTGAATAAACTCGAGCGCTCTGTGGCTGCTCCCTGAAAAGCCCCCAAGGATGCCCTTGTTGGTGGGCCAGAGACAGCCAGTTTCACGCCAAAGATTTGCTAATGGATCTGGCTGAAAAAGATGCATGGAGCTCATTATTCTGGAGGTAAAACTTGAAGGTCAAAATGCCACACAATGATGTTTTCAGGCTTAGAGAAGAGGGAATAAAATACAATTAAAAAGCCCTGGATATTTTGAGATTCCTGGCACAGCAGATTGGAGGCCAAACTTTTCAGGAGCTACAAAAGGAATAACATTTCTGATATTCCACTGCAGTTGAATCTTAATCAAGGCTGAGCCGTTTCCCTGGCAGACCTTCCATAGCTGCACTGTACTTCTTGCACAAATATCCTAATGAGATTTGGTTTGGTTTGGTTTCAATTACGGATTCCTTTTCACCTGAGGAGCCCTGTTGTGACCGCGTGTTTTCGCTATGAAAACAACTCTCCTCCCGCTACTCCCCTGCGGCTGAAATAAGAAACACAAGCTAATGTGGAACAAGAGGAAAAAATAAAGAGAGTAAGTGGTCAAGAAAATGAGAACAAAGGGTGAATGAGGACTTTTCAGTTCCCAGAGCGGAGGCTGCTGGGCCTAGGGGCTGGAGGGGATGGCTATTCACGGGGTCTAGAAAGGGGAGGTGGGGCATTCTGTGCAGAGCTGTTTAGAAAATGGGCATTTTCCACAGCATTTTAAAAAAAGATATTTTCCTTTAAGCTTTCCATGGAAAATTTTGAGTTTTTGGTGAAAAATCTAACTACAAAACATTTCAGCCTTAACCCCAAATAATTAATATCTAAAATGTTGCCATGATGCTCACATAGGGAGTGTGTGGAATTTCCATCACTGAAGGCTTTAAAAACAGGTTAGAAAAACACCTGTCAAGAATGGTCTAGTTCAACGGTTCTCAACTGTGGGTCAGGATCTCAAAGTGGGTTGCGACCCCATTTTAATGGGGTCACCAGGGCCAACATTAAACTTGCTGGGACCTGGGGCTGAAGCTAAAGCCCGAGGTCTACCCACACCCGGGGCAGCAGGGCTCGGGCTGAGGCTCCCTCTCCCCCCACCCAAGGTGGTGGAGCTTGGTCTTGGCGCCCTCCCCCCGGGTCATCTAGTAACTTTGTTGTCAGAAGGGGGTCGTAGTGCAATGAAGTTTGAGAACCCCTGGTCTAGTTATTCCTTAGTCCTGCTCTTAGTGCAGGAGACTGGACTAGATGACTTACGGGGGTCCCTTCTAGTCCTACCCTGCTATGATTCATGGGCGTTGTAGTTTGAGAGCATAATGCCTGCATTCCCCTCTAGAAGTGGGGTTCCTGATCAGGCTATATCTCTGATGACGAGCCATGGTCTCCCTCCTTGGTGAGGTGGCACACTGTTCTGGTTGCAGCATGGATTTGAAAAAACCCAACAAACCAAACCTCCACAACCCCGATTTACAGGGTGAGATTCCAAGATTTGCTTCCAAGGGGTGCCGCGCTCACAGGCTATTTTCTGCACTATGAGCTAGGGGTGTCATTCCTCTGCTCATGTACACTTACGCTAGCTCTCATTGAGTATAAATAGCAATGTAGCCACGCTTGCATGGCATGGCTGAGCTGTGCTGAGTATGTACCCACCGGTTTCAGGTGAGTTTGTACTTCTGCTGGTGCTACCCATACCACTGCGGCTACATGGCTAATTATATTCACACTGGCTTGATGAGAGCTAGTGCAGTGTGTGTATACGAGCAGTGGAGTCACACCCCTAGCCTGTAGTGTAGATGTAGCCCCAGACACAGCCAGGGGAATGGGGAGAAAGGTGGCTTTAAGCCAGTGCTGTACCCTCTCGGTTATGATGTGGTCAAGGGCTGAAATGGCCCTGGGGGTAACAAAGGCAGCCCAGGAGATACTGCAGCATGTCACACCTACATTATGGCCTGTGGAAGGCAGTCTGTGCCAAGTTTATGCAGTCCTTGTGCTGGAGGAATTCCCTTCCAGCCAGATTTACAGAAAACAGGCCCATAGCATAGATTCAAATCCCTGACTGTTATGTTCAGCTGATCTGACCTCCTGCAGAACACAGGCAGAGAATGTCGGCCAGCAACTCCTGGCTTTTCTTGGTCTTTCTCTCATGCTAGTGAACCTCACAAGGACACCCACAGCAACGCTCCACTCGCTACCCCCACTGACACTCCCTTCCAGCCCCATCACTACCCCACGGGGGGAATTCACCCCTTTTCAGAGGGGCAGTACAGGGCCAGCGCACCACTTAAGCCTGCAGAAGAGGGGCTTAAGTGGTGTTGCCTGTACTTTGTGCAGTGCAGGGTATTTACCTCCCACCACTGCACACTCCCATTACACAGTCGTTGCTTTCACTCTGGCAGTTTCTAATGTGAAAATGAAGTCTCAGACTGTACAATGAGATATGCAAACTGTGAGCTTTCCTGGTCACGTCTCTACAACAGGAGTATTCCTATGGTGCTGACTGAACTCCAAAGGCCTCTCACAGCATGCACTGGGCTCTATGCACTAGTCTCTATGGGCAGTCTCTTCCTTGGCTGTTCCACAGCCTTGCTCAGGAACCGAGAGGGGAGATCTCCAGCCTCAGTTCCCATACAGAATGGTTTTCATTGCTCTGATTACTTAATAAATACAGACAAACTGTTAGGCTTATGTTAAAGGTCTGCATTTAGTTTATTCACTAGGAAATTCTGGGTTAAGGCCAGAACTATTACTTAATAGGAAGAAGTGCTGCAGATCAGGACTGAGTGACATTCACAGAGCGGGGGGTTGGGAGGGAAGCAGGGTAGCAGGTTATTGCAGATAAAGAATGGAGTGACTAAGCAAGCACATAACATACACTTGGTAGGTGGTCAGACGACATCTCCTACAATGCACCATGGTCTCCCCACTTGATGAGGCAAGGTGGTACACAAGGCCGGTTGCAGCATGGATTGGGAAAACCCAACAAACCAAACCTCCACTACGTAGGTTCATAGAGTGAGGTTCCGAAAGGTGCACTCACAGATTACATCTTCACTGTGAGCTAGCGGTATGGTTCCCCTGCTCATGTACATATATGTACGCTTGCTCTCATTGACCTAGCATGAGTATAATTATCAGTGTATGTGCAGTAGCATTGGTAGCGGCAGGTAGGGTGCATGGCTGCATGGGGCCAGGACTGGACTAGCAGGGGCATTGGCAGCGCTGGTGAGGTGGCGTGGACAGACTGCAACAGCAGGGGTTATTATAGGCCAGGACTGAGGGGTACATTCAGAGGACTGTGACTGGAATAGCAGGGGTCCGGCCCTGGGGTGCACTGGTGGAGAGTTGCAGAGGGATTTTGCCTAGCCACTTCTCTGCAGCACTGGCATATCATTTTCGGTTCTCCGAGTAATATATGGGAATGTCAAATTTCTGCCAAAGTTTTAAAGGAAAAACTCCTCCTACCCTCCACCAGCTATTGATTCTGATGGGTATGCGGAGGGAGATAATGAATTTGATTAAATGCCTTTACACTCAACACCTGTGTTTATAAATATGTATCTACGTACAGAGGAATTGTCTCAAGCTGGTCAAAACACAATTATTTCATTTTCCTCCCTGTTCCGAACTGTTGTTGTTTCAGAATAAATTGCTGCCACTGCTACTGATTTACAAGAGCATGAGAGACTGAATGAAACAGGCTCAGTGAAGTGATTTTTGAATTTCCACTACAATTACTCTTCTCTTCAACCATATGATTCTCTTTCCCTCAGATGCATCAACCAGGCCCTGGGTGCACTCTTGCTACCTGCAATGTATTATTGCATCTATCTCAGCTGCATCAGCACCTTCCTCTTGCAGTATAGCCTGGCCGGGGCTGGACATAGAGGAAAAAGTGAACTCTAAGAGGTTAATAAAATCGCAGTACATTAAAAGAAGGATCCCCCCATGTGCTCCCAGCAGGAGTGTGCACTGAGATCCCCTTGCACTAGTACAGAGGTGTAATGAGACCCAGTGCTCTGTGGCCTAGTGGTTAGAGCAGGAGTTGAGGACTCCCGCCCCCCATCCGATTTCTACTCAGTTTTGCTGCAGGGTATGTGCCCTTGGGCAAGCCTCTTCCCCTTTCTGATCCTCACTTTGCCCATCTGTAAAATGTCGCTAATACCTACCTACCTCATAGAATTATAGCAATATTGGGCTGAAAGGGAGCTCGAGCGGTCATAGAGTCCAGCCCCCTGCACTGAGGCAGGACCAAGTCAACCTAGACCAGCCCAGACAGGTGTTTGTTCAACCTGCTCTTAAAAACCTCCAGTGATGAGAATTCTACAGCCTCCCTTGGAAGCCTCTTCCGGAGTTTAACTACCCTTAACTTAACCCTAACCCTAACCTTTCCTAAAGTATGGCATCCAGAATAGACAAAATACTCCAGCTGAGGCCTCACCTGTGCAATAAAGAAAGGGACAACTGCCTCTCTGTGTCTTACATATGACACCCCAGAATGATATTAACCATTTTTGCAACTGCATCATGTTCTTGACTCAGATTCAATTTGTGATCCACTATAACCCGCAGATCGTTTTCAGCAGTACGACCACCTAGCCAGTTATTCCCCATTTTACAGTTGTACATTTGATTTTTCTTTCCTAAGTGAAATAATTTTATAGAATCATAGAATATCAGGGTTGGAAGGGACCTCAGGAGGTCATCTAGTCCAACCCCCTGCTCAAAGCTGGACCAATGCCCACTAAATCATCCCAACCAGGGCTTTGTCATGCCTGGCCTTAAAAACCTCTAAGGATGGAGATTCCACCACCTCCCTAGGTAACCCATTCCAGTGCTTCACCACCCTCCTAGTGAAATAGTTTTCCCTAATATCCAACCTAGACCTTCCCCACTGCAACTTGAGACCAGTGCTCCTCATTCTGTCATCTGCCACTACTGAGAACAGCCTAGCTCCATCCTCTTTGGAACCCCCTTTCAGGAAGTTGAAGGCTGCTATCAAATCTCCCCTCACTCTTCTCTTCTGTAGACTAAATAAGCCCAGTTCCCTCAGCCTCTCCTCGTAAGTCATGTGCCCCAACCCCCTCATCATTTTTGTTGCCCTCCGCTGGACTCTTTCCAATTTGTCCACATCCCTTCTGTAGTGGGGGGCCCAAAACTGGACACAGTACTCCAAATGTGGCTTCACCAGTGCTGAATAGAGGGGAATAATCACTTCCCTCAATCTGCTGGCAATGCTCCTACTAATGCAGCCCAAAATGCCATTAGCCTTCTTGGCAACAAGGGCACACTGTTGATTCATATCTAGCTCCTTGTCCACTGTAATCCCCAGGTCCTTTTCTGCAGAACTGCCGCTTAGCCAGTTGGTCCCCAGCCTGCACTTGTCTTTATTGAATTTCATCTTGTTGAATTCAGACCAGTTCTCCAGTTTATCAAGGTCTTTTTGAATTCAAATCCTCCGAAGTGCTTGCAACCCCTTCCAGCTTGGTGTCATCTGCAGGTTTTATCACTGTACTCTCCACTCCATTATCCAAGTCATTTATGAAAATATCGAATAGTGTGAGAGCCAGGACTGGCCCCTGCCAGGCCCCACTAGATACGCCCTTAATGCTGCATGGCAGGCTTGTCATCCGGGCTCAAGAGTACTGGGAGCCTCCCATGGGACCCAGACTGCGTTCCAGTCAAACAGGCAAATCTGCGTTGGGCTTTGTTGCTAAGGCTTTCTGTGGTCTGAACGTTGGCTTTGTGGTTAAGGTGCAGCATTATGACTCCGGAGCTCTGAGTTTGCTGCCTGTGTGACCTTCTGCAGCTGGTTTTATCTCAGTTCTCCCTCAGTAAAATGGGGAGGATACTCCTTCCCTACCTCACAAGGGTGTTGGGATGATAAACTCATGAATGGTTATAAGATGTTCAGATACTAGAGCAGTTGGGGGCCATATATCTATGTGGACAGATTGGCAGGAAGAATGCAAGTACCCAGACTGTTTCCTGACTGAGTTGGCTGCTGAAGGAGAAATATACAGTCTGGAACCTCAAGTCTTTGACCCAATGATCATTTATTCCTGTTCTTCTAATAATGCCACTGGGTAGCCTGGCAGACAGATGCTAGACAGCGAGTCCACCCTTCTAGCACCCCATGAGTTTGGATGGCCTTAGTGTTTCAGGGCTGGCATTTATTTTTCACCATATGTAAGATACATGTTCATGATTCCAAAGTGATCAACAAAAGCCAGCCTCGGGTTATGCAGCACTAATGCAAAACCAGCACAGCGACGCGTCTGTCTAAATAGTATAATAAATGACAACATCTTGGCTAATGTAATTTATTATTGGCAGTGTGAATAGAAAAATAATAAAACAATATAATGGTTCTGCAAGAAAAACGAGGTGGCTTTTTTATTATTATGCATACTTTTGAGCTTGTTTACGGAGCGGGAATGAGGTTGGCTTTTCCAGCAGAATTGTTGATGCCAGAGTCTCAACTTTCTGTGTTGAGAAATGTATTCCCTGCTCCCCTAAGTTCATCTGCGTGGGGAATTAGGCTTCCCCAGTTTCATTAGTCTTAATGGGCTTGCATGTGTCTAGGAGGCATAGTATATGAGAGGGCTGGATTGTTACCTGCATGTGCACAGCTCAGCATGGTTGGCAATCTCTGCTAATGGGAGACCTGGCACAGTGGGTGATGCAGGTTAGAAGAGGGTTTAATGGCATTGCAGTGTCGGGGTCCAGGACTGGAATAGCAGGTGGTACTGCAGGGCAGGATTGAGGGGCGTCGGTGGAGTTTGAGAGGGGAGGGGACAGGACTGGAAAAGCAGGGTATGTTTTAAGTATCGGTGGAGTTGGGTGGGAGGGCCACTGACCGGACTAGGGGATTGTGGTAGCTCAAGGACTGCATTAATAACACACCGCTTTTATAAAGCACTTTTTATCAGTAAATCTCAAAGCACTTTACCAAGGAGGTCAGTGTCACTGTCCACATTTTGCAGATTGGGAAACTGAGGCACAAAGCAGCAATGTGACTTGCTCATGGTCACGCAGCAGGCCAGTGGTAGAGCCAGGAATAGAGCCCCAGTCCAGTGCCCTATCCACGGGGCCAAACTGTCTATTGTGCACGTTAGCAGAGTGATGCTTGGGAGGCTGGGAAAGGCCCTGTCCACTCCACACCCCCGATTCTCTTTTCATACCAGTTAACACCATTGACTTCAGTGGCGCTCCCCCTGACTTGCACTGAGATCAGAAACTGAACCATCACATGTCTCAGTATGCTACCTGCTGTCGCTCTTTTTCACGTTCCCCACATTTTATGTGCTCAGTTTCCTGCCTACAACATGACCACATTTGGCAGATCCACTGCCGGACAATGCCCATTCTCTCTGTACCTTGCATCATCCCAGCTGCAGTGAAGACAGGTTGGATTTTCCGTTATCGGGACAGGTTCCAATTTTGGGGTTATCTTTCTTGTAATTCTCATGCTTGCATTTTAATATTTCTTAGGAGATTGGCAACCTTGGAGAAGAGGTGGTAAGGTGTAGCTCAGCATGATACAGAGGAAACCCTTACATTCAAATGAGGATGTAAAAGGATTGTTAGATAGCAGAGCCGCCTTGTATTCTATGGAAAAGCCTGTACCCACACAAGGGGTGCTGGTTGGTGCTGAGAGGAAACCCAGGCTATGTGAGTCTCTCTCTCTCTCTCTCTCTCTCTCTCTCACACACACACACACACACATAAATACACACCACACAGCTGCTATGGTTAGAGGTCATCACATAAGCACTAGCAATGGACAGTTTCTGCTAAGTTTCCATTCATTTACTGGAGATAGTGTGACCCAGTGCTTAGCACCCTATACTGGGACTTGGGAGACTTAGGGTTATATTCCTAGGTCTGCCACTAGCCTGACTGGGGATTTGGGGTAAAGCACTTCACTGTCATGTGCCTCAGTTTCCCCACATGTAAAATGGGGATAATGATGCTTTGTAAAAGTGCTTTGAGATCTACTGTTAAAAAGTGCTATGAAAGAGCTGGGTGATAGTATTTAAAGGCACAACACAGAAAAACACATAGCAATTACATAGTTAAATACAACCCATAAATAAGCATTATGCTTGGTTCACAAATGGGGGCACAGAGACGTTAAGTGACTCACCTATTGAAATACACATTGCTGCTTTGTGGGCAAACATTCTGTCAAACCCATGTATTGCATTTAAATACAGTAACTTACAGTATTTCCCCACTGTATAGCATATTAGCAGGCATAATTCCTATTCCCTGCCACTAGCGTAAAATGGGCTTCCAAATAGTCAGATTTTCTTTTCTGGCAAGCATCAGATCTAAGTGGGTAATAAAACACACCTTGAAAATGTTCTCTATCCTATTATTAGCCACTTTCATATTGTACTTGCAAAAAAAAAAAAAAAAGAGGCCCAATATAAAGCAGTACCACATTGTCAATTCATCCCGTGCAGACACTAGCAAGGAGAGCCTTTTCAATAAAACACACTCCATTGTTTGTTGATTGGTTCCATTAATCAGGCATTCATTCCCTCAGCTGCATATTTCCATGAGCTTGTGCTGCTGCTGTTCTTTTAAACTCCACTTCCCTGCCCTGTCTCCTTTTGTATTAATCTCTGAAACTTTGAAAAATGCAACACAGGCAAAGCTTCATCTGGAACGAGAGGTGACAATTCTGCAAAGGTACCAGCTTTCCTTTTATAGAGAACAAAAGCTCCCTGGAATAGCAGTTGTTATTTACTCATCTCTCATCAGCAAATTTGACCTAATTTTGTTCTCTCTAGCCTCTGTTTCAAACACCTGGCTGTAGCATAGCCAACCGATCCAGCCCATTGATTGCAGCTAGTTTGACTGGTGGTGGGGAGCAGAATCATAATCAAATTGCAGCTCAGCAGACACAGATGGGCAGACAAGTCTTGTAACGGTATGAGCTGGTGTGAGGCCATTGCAGCCTTTGTTTGGATGGGATCAGACCTGCTGAAATATAGGATTGTATCATTTTCTAGTGAAGAGAGACCCACAAGAAGACTGTGAACCTTATTACAACTATTACAGCTAAGGGATATAGGCATCTAAATAACTAGACTGGGACTACTCATTTTACTCCTGGGGGAATATTGCCATGCGCAAAATTTATATCTCCCAGAGATTTCTTTGCTTCCCCGCAGAAAAATGACTCTCTAATGGGGAAGTCACAAGAGTGGTCATGTGAATCTCCCCAGCAGTATGTTTTGTGTGCCCAGGGCAGCCATCGGAGAGGTAAATCACTATGGAGCAGGAGGAGGGACTGGGGAAGACCCAGCTGGTGGCTTCTACCCTGCTCTGGACTCAGCTGCTAGTCCCGGCTGGGTTGGGGAGGACAGGATTTCCTCTTCCCCTGCACGGCATCCGAGGCTGTGTCAGACCCACCCCCAGATTTCTCCCCTGGCTGTAGGAAGCTTTGCAAGCCCCCTACGTCCCCCCGCCACACACACGCTTCGTGAACCCACCACTTCTCAGCTGCAGGGGGAGGGATCACTGTATAGGGAGCTACTCCCCCATGCACCCAACCCCTGTGCATCCAGACCCCCTCATATCCAGACTCTCACACCAAGCCTCACCCCTCCCTGCATGCAGAACCCCCCCCCCCACCAACGAGCCTCACTACCCCAGCATCTGGACACCGCCCCCCCCCTCACTGATCCCCCACACACCCAGATGCCCCTGTCGAGCTCTATTCCCCCTACACCCAGACTGCCCCCCCTCTGATGAGCCCCAACCACCTGGACTCTCCTGCAGAATTCCATTACCATTGCACCCAGAACCCTCTAACAAGCCCCTGTGCATCCAGATCTTCTCTTTCCCGCCCCCTGCACCCAGATCCCTACTGAGCCACCCGCACCCAGATTGCCCCACACAGAACACTCTCAACTCACGCCTGGATCCCCACACACTAAGCCTTTTCGCACTTGGATCCTGCCTTGCTGAGCCTGCCTGCCCACATCTGGTGCCCCTGGCATAGAGGGGCAGGGCTCTGGGGTGTTTCTGGGGCAGGCCCAGTCCTTGCACTTTGTCAGGGTTGCGTGCAGCCTCATCATTGAGTCCGTGTCCCGGGAGGAGCTGCACAGTGATCTCCCACCTCTGTGCAGCCAGTGGCCTGTGCTCTCCTATGCCATGCTGGAGCCTCACATTTATTTGACAAATAAAATTTGCAGAATTTTAAAATAGTGTGCATAGAATTTTAATTTTTTTGGTGCAGAATGCCCTTAGGAGTATCATTTAGTGATAGTTCTTAGGAAACCCCACATTTAGGTTTGTCTAGTGTGGGATGCACTGGCTAGTGCCTGTGTATACATTGGAAAGTGTAATGTGCTGGCATAGTGCCTGTGATCAAATCACCAGCTAGCAGGTGGCCCCAGTGGCTATAACAGCCTGTGACTTATACTTAAAACAAGTTACCCTTTAGCTCAGGTGATAATGGCATGTGCTTTTGGTGCTAAATTCGGTCCCAGATGATGACTGAAGAGTCTGCATGTATGTGGCCATAGGCTTTCATAGGTGTTTGGCTTGCTTATGTGGGAGTGAGGTGTAAGCAGCAGTTCTACACCTAAGAATGGTTCTTAGTCAGAAAGATAGCCTCGGCTTTTAAAAGGAATTGCACCACTGCTAATAATGAGCATTCCTCTGTGGTCTAACCCGTGTGCATTCAAATAAACAGATCTAGACACTGTGCAATTGTCTCATCTGTTGACTGATAATGACGTTTACCTCTGCTGAATGAAATATTGTAACAGCTCAAGTGTTTGTGACAGTGCTGCCATCTAATGGCTGGAGGACAACAGAAATCATCAGGCCTGATAGATCTGATAACTCAGGTAGAATGGGTACATTTTTCAAAGCGCCTACGTAACTTAGGGACTTGGGCTCCTAAGTCAGAGACTTTTGCTTTAGCTCAAGAGGTGGGGCCGTTTGCTTTGACATCAGAAGCACGCGTGTTCTCTCCCATGCTGCCTGTATGAATGCAGCCATGGATTTGTTACAGCTTTCCATTTAGAATAACCTACAGCCCTCTCAGGCTGGCGAGAAGGCAGCAATGAAAAAAGATACACTATGAGAAATTTTGGGCACCTAAATTAATTTTTCAAAGAAGCCAAGCAAAGCTGGTGATTTATTCACTGTCACTCCGATTCCGGTATATGTTCCACATCAGGTAAGTGAGACAGAAAAGACAGCTCAGCGAACATTAAGCATAAAGAAACCCTGTCAGGTTTCCCCACCAAGAGCAGGTTTTTATTTCGAGCAACAAAAGTAATTAATTGCACTGAGTTAAAAAGCCTGAGCTTATTTCCTGCACTATGTCTCTCGCATTTATTAGTGATCTTTCCTATCTGTTGTCCTCACATGCTCCCACATGAGCGTTCACTCGCACTCCACCTGGTCCGCTATAATCTGTCCGCTCGTCTTCACTTTGCATCTGTATTTTGTTGAGGGGCATTGCAGGATGGGTGGTCCATAGGTTACTAAGTCTAAGAGCATCTCCACCAGCCAAGCCTGGCAGGGCACATGATGGAGACATCTCATTGTCAGCTCAGGATGGCACCGTTAGCTTCATGTGTCTATCCAATGTGTGCCAAAGCACAGGGACAGACCCAGTGGGGCCGTAGAAGGGACTTCCTAATAATGATGTCAGTTGTCCTGACATAGCCAGGCAAAGGCATGAAAAGCCCCTGTTCCTGTCTACACCACATAGGGTTTTTGCTCTCCCTTTTCTAACAGCCAACCCTGGGCCTTTGTGTCTTAAAGGGTCTATTGTGGAACTGGGAGCAAAACAAGTATTCATGGAATAAAACCTATAGCACAAACCCATGGAGTAGCAGCATTGCAAGGTTCATATGCTCCTCAGCCCTGTACTAAAGAGATTGTCTCTAGACTAGTGAAAGGGTCTCAATACTCTACCCAACAGAGAACATCCGTCTGAAGGGAGCTCAGTACTTTGAGGTGAATCTGATACATGCATGTTCACGTGCTAGGGTGGAACTTAAAACAAGGCTGTTTGGATCCTTGGGATCTGGACCCCCACCTCTGAGGAGACTCCAATGAGTAACAGTGAATTGATGAGTCCCAGAGAGAGTGCCATGGCACACAGCTGATTGCTGCTGACAGATGAACTAGGAAGGAGAAAATGATCCTTGTGTACCAACTCTACCCTTAAACGCTCAGGTTATATGGCACTGTGACCTAAAGAAGAAAGTGGCTGGGAGACACGTGAATCCCTTCCATGGCTTTTGTGGCACGCTCCACCCGCTGTGCAGTGGTGGGAGGTTTTTCTCTTTTTGTGGCAGTGGCAGGCAAAGCTTTGTGGATCTGTAGATTTTTAAGACCAGAAAGGACCACCATTACGATCTTCTAGGCTGACGCTCTGCACAACACAGGCCATAGTACAATATACCTCTGTGCTTCCATTTACCAACAACAACCTTCACTCCTGAGTAAGAATGGACAGATCAGTCTGACTAAAGTGAGAACTTCCTGCAGTGTCCACAAACCTTAGCCCAGATCTCAAAATGAGCCTGCATGGAACTGGCGGGAGTGGAGGGCAGACATTCTGTTCCACTGTCCTGCTTTTCAGCATTCTGGCTCAGGCTGGAGGTAGGGTCGCTGAAATAGACAAGGTAGGTGGCTGTTGTGGGACTCACTGCCACAGCAAGAACAAAGCTCAGACATTCTGATCACGAAGACCATGTTAGACTGATAGGACTCAGGAGAGTTGTCAGCCTCATTTTCCAGAGTATAGAATTTCAAGCGAGTGTCCAACCTTTGGAGTGCTCAATTGAACTGCACCTGAAAATACTTTTTGAGTTTCATGCATTAGCATGGCCTGCTCTTCTCTTTATTGCATTGAAATCTCACTGCCTATATTAGCTGATTGCTAACTAGTCATTGTGTAGAGCCTTTCAATGCTAGGTGCCTGGTTCAACTATGAGCCAGTCACTCAGAGCCACTGAGCTTGTTGGTGGCCCACATGTGGGTTGATTATCACAGCCCATTGGATACGTCTGCACTTTGTGATTGGCACTGGTTGGTCCCCTTGCTGGCAGCCCCACAAAGGAATCTGAAGACTGATTTGATCACAGAGTATCGAGCTCTTTCCACTGGTCTAGAGGCAATCTTTTGAGCACAGGGCTGAGGAGCATAGGAAACTTGCAAGGCTGCTACCCAGCATGTCATGTGCATAAACAGAGGACAACAGATGCCTTGAGAATCAGGCTCTTTGTCTCTAAGGCCATCAATCTTGCACCAACACTACATTCTCTTTAAAGAGAGCCTACATATTTCTAGGAAAGATCTGCTATCTAGCATGGTGTTTGCTCCCCAAAGGGGAGCAGAGGGAATTCCATTTTACATGCCTCTTTGAAACTGGTTTTCTGCTTAAGGGGTACATGAGCATGTCTGCTAGGGAACCGCTCCTCTAAAGATTTGGATGTTCCTTAATAGAATAACTGACAGTGGAAGGCACCTCTTTCTTTAGGTGTTTAGGAAACTAACAAAGGTGATAAATTAGGAGGAAATGAGAGCTGGTAACGGTGAGGCCCTGCTACCCTCTCATTAGTGGTGAGTCAGTGAGCAGGTCCTGAGCATAAATATGACATGATAGGAAAGAACTGAGAAACCTACAAATCCATACTGAGATCTGCAGTTGGTGCAGAAAGGAGACAGACCATGATTGTGCTCTCAAATCGGCAGTGACTCCTTTAAAGTCAGATCAGCATCAGGGCTCTACTAATGTTTAAAAAAAGAACAGAAAGGAGTGAAAAGCAGCAGAAGCAAAAGTATCAATCTTGTTTCCAATATAATTATGATATGTGCATAGATTTCAGTTGTAGGTGTTTAAACCCAGAGGCTGAGATAAGTGAGTCTGACCTTGCTGGAAGCTTAATTTCACTTTAACCTTGTTAGATCAGCAAAGGTTGCAATAATGGCCCCAACAGCATGGGATGGCTTCAGTAAGGGTATCCTCTATTTCAAAGGACGTTAAAACACTTCAAAAACCATATTCATGCAAATCTGTATGTATATCTGCAAAATGAGGTGCAGCCACCTCTGGGGTGGATGTCAATAGCTATCTGGTACACAAAATACCCTCCAACAGTAGGGAGATTTTAATCATGACCATTGGGTTAAACCCCTAGAGCTATGAAAAAGTCCTAGGATGGTTACTACTCAGACACAGCGGATAGGACTTCTGGTTTTAAAGGTCCCCTGGTTTGATCAAGCAACCATATGATAATCTCAGGGTGCCCCAGGTTTATTCAGCCCCGAAGGTGTCTCCCATTGACTTTGCTGGGCTTTTGATCCTGCCCTAATATTGTACTGGAAACTTTAGTGTCTAGGTGCTGGGTAAAGTAAATGAGTAGGTTAATGTGTAGATTAGCTTAATGCAAGTCACCAGGAACTGATCAGACAGGTTGTTTGCTTGCTATTGGTATTTTCTAATATGGATATGAAGGGCCATCCAAAGCACTTTCTTTCCTCCCCCCCACCCCCCTTATCCTTTCCATGAAGGCAATATGCTGCCTACCTGGAAGCTAGTTTGCATTCCTGGCACATTTCACTAGCTAAACAGGGTCATGCAAGGTCAGCGCTTGGCTGGGAGATCAGTGAAAACCTAAGGTGCAGTAGAATAGTGCTGGTGATTCAGCAGAAAGTGCCCCACATTCACAATACCTGCAGGTAGCGGTGACGTAAAAACAATGGCCTAGCTGCTTGTGGTTATTTAAAGATCCCATTGCACAAGATTAGAAGCAGTAGCCATAGCATTCTGCTTATAACTGCAGTGTCTTTCCCTAAATTGCTCTTGCAATTTCAGATGGTTGTGCTATTCTTCAGTTCTAGTCCTAAATTCTTGTGCGTTGTTGCTATGCGCTGTTGAAGAGCTGCTGTGCTCTACGCCAGAGGCCAGTGCATTGCAGTTGGGGTAAAATGATTCCTGTAGATAGTTTACAATGCACTTCGGGACACTTCTAGATGAAAAGAAGCTGTATAAATGCAAGCCGTTATCTTGGCATTTAGATACCAAGATGAAAAGTCCCTTAGAAATACCCAATAGATATAGATACTCACTGCTATTGAAAAGCTTCCACCAGATGCTCTGCTTAATTGTCAAAATTATTTGAAAAGCAAGTTCTTGAAAACCTTCTTTCCGCCTCTCCAATCTCTCTTGAATGACAGCACAGCCTAGAATCAGGTTATGCCTTTATAGCAGAATACTATATATATATATATATCACCCACTTTAATGAAAACTTGCCATTCTGTATCAAGAGAAAATCTGCTAGGAAGAGAACTCAGTTGTAAAAATATATATCTGTCCTTGGTTCTTATTTAATCTGAGCAAACAAGGACTGGGTCTCTGTGCCCTCCCTCTCTCTAGACATGTTGGAGATGGAACTTTCCATTTGCACAGTTCTCCTAGCAGAGAGAGGATGCATTGAGCAATTTGTGGTTAGGATTTTCCAAGCTGCCTGGTGGGATTTAGCCACACAGCTCCTGTGTTACCAGCCACACGTGTTCATATGTAGGAGTCAGGCCCCCTAAAATCATGAGAGTGGCTTAAAAATAATATTTGTTTTTTAAAGTAATACATGTGTTGTATGAACACATGGGTGTAGAGCTGGGGTCTGTGGGATTTGAGGGAGCTATCACCACCAGGAGCCCCAGCAGAGTTGCCATGAAGAAGAATTGAGAGGCTAAGCCCTGCAGGAAGTTCCGCCCTAAGGGGCATGAGTGACAGCCGTCCATGATTCCCTGATTGGTTGGCTCTCCCCATATAAACCCGGAGGGCAGTTTTGGGAGTTGTCTGAGCAATGCAGACTCCTGGTGTGCTTCTGCATTATACCCTGCTTGCCATGCCGTGATCCAAGATTCCTGGCTCTCGACCTAGGCTCAGCTCCTGACTCCAATCCTGGTTTACTGTCTCTGGCTTAAGATCATTGCTCACCACAGTGAAAGACTCTGGCCTGGTCCAACCCTGAATCTAGCCTCACACTCCCAGTTTGGTAACAGACTCTGACTTTGCAGTGTTGACCTAGCCTGGCCCCAGATTGATTTCTGATCTTCGGGTTACTTCATGCCCACAGGCCACCCAGCCCTGACTGAAGTTCTGTTTTGTCTGCTGGTTTAGGGTGCACTCAGGTCACATTTCTAAGTTTTTCTTTGCAACAATGAGGACTAGATTTACTTTTTTTCCCCAGTGAAAGCTGAGAATCTCTTATCACCTGACACCAGCAGCTATGGCTTCAAGAAAAACACCAAATATCACGTGAATTGCAATAAAATCATGACAGTTTGTGTCACTGCGATTCTGATTGAAATTAATGGGAACTGTGTGGCTAAGTCCCCTAATCACGTTTACACCTCTCAGCCTCAGTTTATATTCCTGATGGATGGCTTCCCATGTTGCCATGGTTTCAAGACAATTCGATGTTTCCATAGTTGATTTTTGTGTGAAAGGATCCCAAAGTGCTTTTCAAATTTTACTATGTGATGGAGCAAACTGGAGGTCTGGTGAATGGGCTGCCCACCACCAAATTCAGCCACCTTTGAGGCACAGCAACAATACTCAACGGCACAGGCAGAAAGTGAAAAAGAATTCAGTGGCCAACTGGTAATGAAAAAAGAATGCTGGGAGGTAGAATGTAATTAATCAGTTTGGAGTTAGATGCAGCCCTCAAACTTAATACCTTGACTCTTTCAAACAGGGTATTACAGTTGAGTATAAAGACCAAAAGATCTTGGATAACCCTAGTGGTTTTGCATTTCATCTGAAACATGGCACATCTGCCAGTACAGCACCCCATCAATGCACTGGGACCTTGGAGTCAGAACAGACCCCTAATGAAGCACTATTTCCTACAGCACCTAGTCATTCTGTGCAGGTCTGCCATTCTAACACTGATCAGTGTAGCATGCAAGCTCCAAGATGATTGCAGCCTGAGGTCCCATGGCTGCATATTAACATCCAGAAGCACATTCTAAATATGTGCACATTTTAAAATCTGCCTTTTAAAAAATGGCACCTTTTTTGCAGGTAACAAATTGGTCACAGGTGGCAAATTGCAGGTATGTTCACCACTGTTAGCAGAAATTTAAGATGTCAGGTTGTGCAGAGCTGTCTGTAATGAACCAGCTAAGCAGTTACCTGCAAGGAACATGATGCACAATGTTTTTTAATTATCACTGAGCATGTTTCTTAAAGGCGTCTTTAATTGCAGCTTTCAGAAAAGTACAACTAGTCAGATTCCCCCATAACGATGAGTCGTGCATATGGCTCTCTGAGCTAGTTCCACTCCATGACACCAAGTTGTCACATCATGATTTGAAGGAAACAGTAGGTACTAGCCTTAAAAGCCTTGGAGATTTAGAACAATAATGTTACGCTCTTCCATAGGTATCTTTCCCCAAGGATCTCAAAGCTCTTTGCAGCCAGACTGTCAAGAGACAAAAAGGAAGCCAAGAACAGAGGCTGAGAATGGGAGTAAAAAGAGATTAGGTCTGTGAGGCAAACCTTGGGGTCCCAGAGAGGGTAATTTTGAGCTGGATTTTGAAATGAATGGGGAGCCAGTGGTGCTGTTGGAGGATATTGGGTCAACGTGATCACATGTATATGACTAAATAGGCAACAGCACTTTGGAATGTATTTTCCTAGTGTCCCTTTCACACGACAGCATGGCACCATAGCTGAATGCTATTAACAGTCTGTTAAACACCTCTTATTCTCCAAGCACCCATGTGTTCTACTCGCTTCAAAACATTTCCATTATCGAAAGCAAAGGTGTTGGTAACAAGTCCAGATCTCTATTCTCTACAGTCACTCTGTGTGTGTGTGCGCGCGCGCACACATGCGTGCATGAATGTATATAGTTTATTGATAAAGTTAGTAGAGCCAGAAGAAAATTTTCCATCGAAGTCTCTTAGCCCCAACATTCCCCCCCCCTTCCTTCACCCTCTCCTGACCTAGGAAAATGGCTTTTTTTTGGTCAAAATAGAAATGTCCCTGGCAAATGTCTATTTTTTATGAAACTTGTGGGGAGGGAGTATTGTTGAAAAGAGAAAGAAAACTCTGAGTTTTGGCCGAAATTTTGTAGTTTTCAGTTGCCAAAAACCAAACATTCTTTGGTGTTCAGGTTTCTGGTTTTTTGACAAAACTCCAACAATGTTTGAAGAAAAATGCCTACGTAATACCTTTTTTTTGTCTTTGCTGAATATTTTCATGGAAACAAAAAAGATTTCCTGACCAGCTCTCAATCCTAGCTTCTTTCTCTGTTCACATATTATCCACTGTTATTATGATGCACGGTGGTAGTGCCCTGTGGTCCTGATCAGGTTTTGGGCACCATCAAGTTAGGCACTTTATAAACATAATCAAAGAGATAGCCACTGTCTCAAAGACCGTACAATCCAAAACTCCAACAAATAGCTTTAGTCTAATTCACTTTGCGTATGGCTTTGACTCTTGACTCCTCTTCATTCGTGGTGTCTGATTGGTCACCTAGATTACATGGTATTGCTTCTGCTCATTGCATGGATGACAAATGATGCAAATGTCTGAAGAGCAAATAGTGAATACTTAAACGCACACGCAAATGACCTTGTTCACTAGTGAGAAGATAACCAGGCAAAAGACTACAGAACCTTTCACTCCTAGGCAGTTAATTTCCAATCTGGCTCTAGACACAGGTGACTAGATAGTTCAGGAAATGGGATCCAGAGTAAAGCTGGGTGAAGTGTTTGATCAAAACGTTTTGCTGGTGAAAAATGCAGATATGGAGGTTGCCTGAAACATTTAACTAATTCCTGCCAATTTTGCCAATTTGTTTCAGTAAAAAAAAAAATCCCAAAAAAATCAAAATATTTTGTTTGATCCAGGTTTTTGTTTTTACTTTTTGAGTCACCAAAAAATTCAAAAGATGATGATTGTGGGTTGACTGAAAAAAGGCTGGGCTTTTTTTTGGAGCGGGAGGTGAGTGGCGGGGGGAGGGGGGGAGAATTGCCAGCAAACTGGAAAGTCAGTTATTTGCACAGCTCTAGGACAGTCTTTCATTCGAGGGCATTGCTTCAATCCAGCCCATGCCAGGGCTATTGGATCACTCATGCAGGACTGGGGAGTGGGACACAGCTTTTCACCTACCTCTCCGTTCTCTCAGCAAACATCTCACTCATCTCACTTTAAAAACACAAGCCCACCGCCTCTCCCAGCCACTGCAGAAATCCCTCCTATCGCTCAATCCTCCCGCAGCCTATTGGGAGTAATGAGCCCAGTCAGAAGGGGTATGTTTGAAAATGTCCCGTTTCCCTAATGTTGGTATGGAGCGAGAGCTATTTGCTGCACCACGAAATCTCATAATCTGATTTTAATGGCTAGTCAGAAAACTCTGAGCACTTGAGTGATGTCACATTCGCTGACTGAGAGCCTGGGTGAAGTTATTTGTTTGGTTTGGGGGTTTTTTTGAAAAAGGAAATTGAGATTAACACGCATGGCTTCACCGTTGAACAAAAAATCTCAAGTGGGTTTTTCTTCTCCCCCGCCCCCGCCCACCTTCCATTTACGTAGGAGCGAGCTCACTAATTCTGCAAAGCTGTCATCACCGCAGCAGCTTTGGCAGGTCCATATTATAGCACCAGAGCTGTCAGGAGCCGCTGATGCGCTGTCTATTGTGGTCTCCCACTCTTTGCAGCTATCCAGGGAGGCTGCAAGATGGAGAATGTGAGCAAGAGAGTGGAAGAAAGTGTGAGGAGAGGGAGAGTGAAAGATACAAAGTGGGGGTGGAGGGAGAGAGGGGCTGAACGGGAGGAGGAAGGTCTGATCCAGTTCATGGTGCTGTGTGTGTCCAAATTTCTTTGCAGCTTCTGAGCATCTGGCATCCCCACCCTGCTCCATATAAAGGCTCCTCTCCCTGTGTGAGCTTCAATCCATCCTGGGGTTTGGTTTTGTTGGTAGCTCACATAATAATAGGACATAAATCTCAGGCTCCTCAGCTTTCTCCCCAAGCCTGGCTTTTCTTAGGGTTCCCTGCAGGACCTTCCTCTCCCACCCCTTTAGTTCCCAGTGACTAGAGGATATAACCCACCTCCCTGCCAGCCTGGTGAATATAGCAAGCTACACCTGGGACAGTGAGTCAACAGTATTTACTCAGCACCTTTGTGCCAACTTTTGACTCCTGTTAGCACAGTGGGTCAGTTGAAGATCTCCAATATCCCTGTGCTGGGTGGTAGATCCTGCCATCTTGTGACAGCCTTCAAAGTTGGGGAGCCCGTTCTTATTCTTCACATGAGCTGATGCCAGGCTGAATCTGCAGACAGACAAAAGAAGTTAAGAGCCATAGAAGGGCTAAACATGGAGGCCTGGGCTACTCAAGGAAATGAGGTCAGTAAAACTATGTTGCTATGGGGAGTGAAAAATCCACATCCCTGAGTGACGCAGTTAAACCAACCTAACCCCTGGTGTAGAGAGCCCTAGGTCAGGGGAGGGATAGCTCAGTGGTTTGAGCATTGGCCTGCTAAACCCTGGGTTGTGAGTTCAATCCTTGAGGGGGCCATTTAGGGATCTGGGGCAAAAATTGGGGATTAGTCCTGCTTTGAGCAGCGGGTTGGACTAGATGACCTCCTAAGGTCCCTTCCAACCCTGGTATTCTATGACAGGAGAGCTCTTCTGCTGACCTACCTATTGTCTCTCGGGGAGGAGGGTTACCTATGCTGATGGGAGAACCTTCATTGAAGTGCTACAGCTGCGCCGCCACAGCGTTTTAAGCGTAGACAAGCCCTGATTCTCTTCCACTCACTCCCACTGTCTCTGTGGTAAAGGAAAACCTCAGGACAGTGTGGCTGCCTCCTGGTTCTGTGCAGTAGCGCAGCCAGGTCCGGAACGCAGGGGGAGCGGCGCTATAAAAGGCGCCTCACCCGGCGGGTCTTCGGCGGCTCACTCCGGGTCTTCGGTGGTACCCGCTGCCGAAATGCTGCCGAAGACCCAGAGCGCCGCCGGGTGAGTGCAAGAAGCGGCGCTTAAAAAGAAGCGGCGTCTTTTTTTAGTGCTGCTAAAAAAAGGCGCCGCTTCTGCTCAACTGCTCCCCCTGCTCCCCCCTGGCTACGCTACTGGTTCTGTGGTGTGGAAGGGGCTGGAGGGGTTGTGGGAGCAGTGCAGTGAAGTGAGCAGGACATCTGCCACTGTCTGGATTCATAGGATTGACCCGGCTGCAAAGGGACCACAGCTGTTAGCAAAGTTCACAGGATTTAGTTATTGCAATGGAGTGAGTATATTGAGTTGTGCAGAAAGTTTCCCTTCCCCCAACCTCGCCTACATCCTTGGTAGAGAGCCTTGGTATTAAAGCTTTGTGTTGGAGTTAAGCGTTTGATCCGCTGGAAGCTGCCCCTTTCATCCCAATTGAGTGGTAACTCTGAAGCCTAATGATGGACTTTGGAAGTTAACATTAGTTGTTTCACTACTGATCATTTTAGAATATACAGGGATTGTGGGTGAGGCTTTAATATTATTAAGAAAAATCTGACCCCTGCAGAGCATAGAGAGGAGAGAAAGATGTAAGAAGAGGGAATGCGATTAGGATAGACAGTGAGAAAGGCCAGCTATTGACATATTTCTGCTGCTTCAGTGGCACATTGTTCATAATAACAGAGATGAAATAATAATATTGCAGTAGTGTCTAGAGGCAAGGGCCTCGTTGCACTAGGTGCTGTACAAACACAACAAAGAGCCAGTCTCTGTTCCAAAGAGTGTAAGAGTTTAGACACCAGTGCGATACAGCCAACAAACAGAGGGCGCAAAGGAGACCATGCTGGTCAGCATGAGAATCTCAGCACATCAGCTGCCTATTATTATGAATCATGTTTGGTAAGATAGTCCCTGGGGGCCAGCCAGGGCTGGGGCCACATTGTGCTGGGCCCAAACAGAGCAGTAGATGGTCCCTGCCGTGGAGAATTTATAATCTAAATAGACACATGGTGGGGGAAGTGGTCTAGCACACCACAGAGTGACTCAGGAGGATGGCAGCAGGGGGGCGTGGTACTTAGGTGGGGATAAGGGATACACTATAATGGAAAGTAAAGGGAATGGAGTGAGGGGGGGCCGGGCAGGTGGAATGGGGCAAGAGGGGCAGGTGTGGAGTGAAGCTGAGGTGAAGAGACTGTGTGGGAGGGGCAGCGTTGGAGCAAACGGCATCAGCACAGGGCAGAGAAAACCCCATCAAAACTGTAGAAAGTTCTGAATGTGCAAAGCAGCTTTGGCTGCTTCTGCTGTAATACCTAAGGGGGCTGATGAAGCAATGGATTCTGGGAAGGCAGATGCAGAGAAAGGAGTCGCCATTAGTCCAACAGTAGTTCTTCAAACTTCTCGCCCCTTTGCACTGATACCATTACCGTCTTTTTAATCAGGCTAGCTAGAAATTGCACAGGATCTGGACAGGTGGGACAATACTCCTCCCCCAAGGCAAACTGAGAAGAACAGCTTTAATTGGGGGTGATGACACATCCAACCGATAGCCCAAGGCTTTCCTCATGTCTCTCTTTACCCTCTTGCTGGTCTGCAGAAGCGCAAGGCAATTAAACCCTGTTAGGTGGGAGTTATTTTTAACACTGCGTCCAAAATCCACCGTGTTGTTCTGCTTCTTTCCGCTGCCTAACTCAGCATTCCTGCCCTTTTGCCTTCATTAGCGTGAGGCAGTAACGAAAATTACAGTATTACCCTCTCAAGGCAGTTGTATGGAAAGCTTTGTTAAAAAGCAGAAGAAGTAAATAACAGTGACCCAGCAATTATCCGAGCATTGTTTATACCAGTGCTAAATGCTGAAGCCACAAACCTGTTAAGCTGTAGCAATATGGAAACCTATTATAAGGAAGATTAAAAGCAACTAGCCAACATAAGCCTTTTTTTCTTTAAGCTGACACACAAGATTGTCTGTTCTTCCTTTCTAAAGTTCACCTTGCTCTCTACTCCATTGTGTTTTGTATTTAGTTGAAA
Organism: Macrochelys suwanniensis; assembly: GCA_033296515.1. Taxonomy (NCBI): domain Eukaryota; kingdom Metazoa; phylum Chordata; order Testudines; family Chelydridae; genus Macrochelys; species Macrochelys suwanniensis. The sequence continues at coordinate 14,022,455 of CM065796.1, forward strand.
CAGACGGCAATACTTTGGACTGAGGCTAACCTGTGAAACTGACTGCTGCAGGGCCTTATGCAAATAAGTCATTTAGCCAGATAAGGATATGTATTTTGTGTTTTTGTGGCGTCTTTCATCCAGTGATCTCAAATCACTATACAAACATTGACATGGAGGGAGTTGCTCCCGTTTTGCACCCATTCCTCTGAAATCTGAATCAGACCCAGAGCACTAGGGCCAACATTGTCAACAGCCTGATTTTCAAAAGCCTCCAATTTTGGGTGCCTCAATTTTATAGAGCCCAAAATAAGACACAATAATGGCCTGATCTTTAGAGAGGCTGAGCTCCTGTATCTCACAGTGATCTGAAGCTTTGGGTGATGGCCAGCTCTGAAAATCAGACCCATGATGTCTCAAGTGGGGCTAACAAAAAAAAGAGACCAAGAAATGTTTGGCTTTGTCCTTTCTGTGTCTGTTTTCCTAGATGTAAAACAGGGATCAGGGGCTTAATTCTCTAGTGCAATATTCCAGTTTGATACCTAGGTAACTCAGCTGATTGCATTGAAATGACATCACTGTAAAACTGGAGTAAAACAGTGGTGAATTTGGTACTGGGAGTTGATAGGAATATAGGATGGATGAGTTAATGTCTGTAAAGTACTGTGTAAGTGATGAGCATTGTTATTAGCCTACATGTTCCCTTCACCCATCAAGGGTGGAGACCCAGCTGCACTCAAGACTACAGCTGGTTGGGAACTTTTCGATTAAACTGTTTTCTGGTAGAGCGCAAGAGAGACTCCAGATTAGACAATATCACAGTGCTTAGGTCACTCGCCTGCAATGTGGGAGAGATAGGTTGAAGTCACTGCACTGACTAATTTGGAGCAATAGGGTGACCAGACAGCAAGTGTGAACAATCGGGACAGGGGGTGGGGGGTAATAGGAGCCTGTATAAGAAAAAGACCCCAAAATCGGGACTGTCCCTATAAAATCGGGACATCTGGTCACCCTATGGAGCAAGGAGTTGTGCTTGGCTCTCCCACATCCCAAGAGAGTGTTCTAGGCTCTCAGATAGTCTGAGGTGGTCTTTCTGTTTGCGTATTTTTTTAAAGGCTTCAGTTTTGTTCTGATGTAGAATGGAAACAAAAGTCCAAACCTCCAAATTTGTCATGACACAGAATTCTTGCTTTCTGGCCAGCCCTACTCTCAAGACCTGTGTTGATTATTGTAACATATGGTCACAACAGGCCGAAACCGAGGTGAAAATAAGTTTACTCTCCAGCCAGCATTACAAAGCAACCAGTTACATGAACAAATTCAAGGTGACACTGAGGCTGGATGAATTCCCAGCGGGGCTGTTGGACAGTTGGCTTCTGGTGACCTGAGAATGAGGCACAGTGAAGATTGACTAAAGATAAGGACTTTGTAGGTTGCATCTATTTTTTATGTTTTGCCATGGGGGGAAGGGGGGTGGTTATTGGAAAATAAGTAGAAATTGTATTTACTCTGACTTGAATACCTTTTTAATGATTAAATGCATGAATAATTTCACCAGTAATTAGAGTCTCTGAAATATCAGTGAGCATATGCACAGCCCCACCTCTCTTCGCCCCAAGAAAAGGTAAAGGCAAGAGGCATTTCAGATGAGATGACGGAACTGGGAACAGAGACAAACAGGCCCCGTTCTCCTCCTGATGCTCAGAATGTCAACTGGAAATGGAGCATTGTTGCTTAATGGCAATTTCTGATCTCAAGGCCTAAGGTGTAGAGCCGAGGCCATGCACTGTCTGGAAGAGAATAACATCTCTCTTAGACAAATGTCTAAATAGGCAGCTGTGATGCATCGGGCGAGCATGCCCGATGCTTCTTGGGGTCACATGCTGTGCCTCTCAGTCAGCCAAACACCCCTTGGCTAGCCCTGTCTGACCTCCAGAACGGCTGCAGCAAAGGCTCAAAGGTTGCAGAAGAATCATAGTATCCTGCCGTGGTTGTTAATAGGATTAGTTGATATAAAAGTACATGGGTGAACAGTGAACACCATGGGGCTGCTTTAACATGAGAATGTGTTTGAGCAGTACATACCCAAGGCCTTAGATCAAAATTACAATAAAATAAGGACACAAACTGCATGAGGCCAGAGGACCAGTAAGCAGTAGCTTGTCTCCGTCAATGTCCAGTACCAGCCTCTCCAGAGGGAGGTGCACAAAACCATGGACAGGTGTTTCTTCCTAACCCCTATTAATTAGAGAACAATTTATGGTCCTGAAACAGGAAGATTTGTGTTATCGAATTTATGTGGCACGTAAGGGATCCCAAAACCCTTTACAAATACGATCCTTGTTTCTGTCTCTCCTCTGTGCATGAATGCACATGCTCACACACAAACATATATTTTCAAAAGCATCTAAGGCCCAGTTTCAAAAGTAACTCAGGCACTTAGGACCAGATTCTCAAAAGGATTTAAACCCAGATCCTCAAAAGGTATTTAGGCATCTAAGTCCTGTTGAGTTTACTGGGAGTTAGGTGCCTAAATACCTCCGAGCTGGGCCTTGGGTGCCTAAGTCACTTAGGGATTTTTGAAAATTTTCCCCTAAATCACTTTTGAAAATGGGGCTTAGGGTCCTTAGACAGTTTTAAAAAATTACCCATAATAGACTTGGTTGCTCTGGGACAGGCATGCTTCATGTTGCCATGATGCCATCCCTTAATGGTCCCCCTGTGACAGTAAGGAAGGTGATGAAGGCTGAGCACTTTCAATACTTTACATATTCATTGTACTGCACTAACAGTTATTCAGTCTTCACAATACCCTTGAAAATATAGTGAAACCTGTACAGAATGTCACCGTAATTAGGCAAAATCTTATCTTAAGAGACTGCTTCCCAGTGACCCCAAGCTGAGACGATTGTGCTCCATCTCTTTCAAAAGCTCACCACCCTTAAGCAACCAATTTTTGTCAGGCCCTTGAGTGACCAGCTGAGACCGGTTTCATTCTGCCAGCTCTGTTTTATGTGTTGGGAATAGAGGCAGAGTTTATGGCACTTGTCCAAGTGCACACTACAAATCTGTGCTGGGATCTGTAGAATTACAGAGCCACGTGTAAAACCAAGTATCTTGAGTCCACACATCCCTCCTCTAACCACTATACCATACTCCACCTTCCAGACTTGGGAAGAGAACCCAGCAGTCCCGACTCCCACTCCCCAGGTCTGAGTACTGGACCGCCCTCAATAGCTTTCACACACACCGTTTGTATCCCACAACTATATTTTAGCAGATATAATCCCCTGATCCAGTCTCTCTTTGATGTTTGAGGAGACTGTAGCTGCCTGCATGACTGTCTTGCTGGCAGCAGGTTGAATGGTGCTAGAAGTCTTGCCAATCCATCAAGAGCAAAAATCTTGAGAGACGTTTGTCCCGATGTCTCCGGCACATGGACTGACACTCCTTTAATAGACAGCCAATTGGGGGCTTGTTCTCACCTGATCTTTGGATGGCCAACATGACGTTGTTCTTGTGACACAAAGGACATCTTCGGTCCTTTCTGTGGGCTTTATTTATGTCCTTCCCTGCATCTCCTGCTTTATCACCTGATGCTTGCTCATCCCCGGCACTTTCCTTTTGGCAGCTCGGTATGTTCTAATCTGATCAAGCCTGTTTCATCCTGAGGAGAGAGCAAAAGAGATGCTCAGATCACCTGCTGCTCGCCTTAGAAACTATCTGGGTGTGGTGATGAATGAAAACAGGCCCTGAGAGTTGAGTCTCAATGGGGATAAAAGAAGCCAGTGATTATGTTTTTTACTTTCTTCTCCAAAGCCCTTTTCCTTTTCAAATTGAAATAAAATGTTTTTCACGCTCCGCACTGGGATTGTGCGCTCGGTCACACTGGTAGGAACATGGGTAACAATACTGGCTTCACTTGAACTAGGGCCTGAATTGCTCTGTAATTTACAGTGGGGTAGATTTGATCTCACTAGAGTTAGGGCCAGATTTTAATCTCACTGATAGCTATGTGCGTAAATCCTCCATTGACTTTAGTGGGGTTCTGTATAAGTGTAACTGAAATGAAAATCCCTCTCCTGTCCCATCCCTCACCTATTAGCCTAGTCCTTTGGAGTCCCTGGGTTAATATACTCCTAGTCTCATCAATCTATAAAGGAACTTGACCAGCATTCCCTCAGGACAATGTAAATCAATACGGCGTTCTTTTTCCCCTCAATACAGCTATTTTAGGACAATAGAAATCTGAATGTTAGCTGGAGCTGCCAGTCCTTGGCATGTCATAACGTCCTGGATAATGGCCGCACCATGTCCTGTAAGAGCGAGCGTTACCTCAAAGATGCTCGTAAGGGGGGTGGGGGGGCTTGGACTAGGGCAGCGGTTCTCAAAGTGGGGGTCGGGATCCTGTTTTAATGAGGTTGCCAGGGCTGGCGTTAGACTTGCTAGGGCCCGGGGCCGAAGCTGAAGCCTGAGATCTTCAGTCCTGGGCAGCTGGGCTCAGGTTACAGGCCCACCTTGGGCTTCAGCTTTGGCCGGCTCACCACCCCCGGGGAGGTGAGGCTCAGGCTTTGCCCCTCCCCCTCACCCCCCCCCCCGCGCTTGGGAGGGCTCAGGCTTTGGTACCCCTTCCTGGGGTCACATACTAATTTTTGTTGTCAGAAGGGGGTCACGGTGCAATGAAGTTTGAGAACCTGGACTATGGGTCACTCTCGTCCTGCGTGCATGTGCTGTAAAGCCACTGGGCTGAAGGTTATAACAGAGGCTGCCTGCCTCCTGTACCCCACAGCTGAGTTTTGTGGAGTTAGGGGTCCTGTGAGCACACCTAACAGATCGGACCCTGCAGGTGACTGAGGTGGAGGAGCGTCTATCTTCCCCCAGTTCATGGATTGCTCAGGGGTTCAGGCAGGAGCTGGACGTCTCAAGGGAGGCAGCCCAAGTCGCAAGTTCAAAGTGCTGTTTGCACAATTATTTTTTAGAGTGCTAGCGCGAGCCTCGCAAGTGTGAGTCTGTGGCCCTGTGCTGGGAGGCTCACCACCACAGACGGTGCAGATATAACTTCTGTGCCCAAGTTCCCTGCCTGTCCAGTGCGGGTAACAGCCCTGCCCTGCCCCACGCCTGGGGGCCGGGAAGTTAAATACATTCCAGATTGTGAGGCGATCAGATGCTATAGCAATGGGATAAGTGCCTGAGATAGGCAGGCTGCGTCTCAGCAGGGAGCCTGGGAGCCCAGGACACAGGCTCATGGTTAAGGAAAACATGGGGAGCCTGGAGTGCCAGGGACAAACTCCTGACATCCCTGATGGCATTTCTATGCTGGGACCTGCCGTTGTTATTCTCTGCTGCACCTAGCACATGTGCATGTGGCTTGAAGGGGAAAGAAAGTGCTGGAATTTCACCAAGACTCCAGCCCTGGTACATTCTGAGACTTAGATCAATTTGAACCCCAAATTAGAGATGGGCCCAAGCTACAAAGTTTGGATCCAGACTTTAGTTCCCCAGAAGATTGGGGGTGATGCTTGATTTAACCCTTCTACCTAGTTAAGATCTTGTGATGAGTCCAGACCTGCCCCTTGGGGTTGTACAACTTAGGGGGTTCATTTGGGTTCACCTCTATTTAAATTCAAAGTTCATCAGTAGCTGCCTGCTATTGACTTGCTGTGTTACCTTGGGACCATTATTTACCTTCTCTGTGCCTCAGTTTCCCCTTCAGCCCTCTGTCTTGTCTGTTTAGACGATAGGCACTATATGTTTGTACAGCACCTAGCACAATAGGGTCCTGATCTCGGCCAAAGTCTCTAGACACTCCCGTAATACGCAATAATAATAATGCATAACTTATACACAATAACATCATAAAGGTCCTGACGAGCTCCTTTGGCCCCAAGCTGCTGCATCACGCCCACGCTCTACTTGAAAGCCTCGGCTGAAGTGAGCATCCACACTTTCCAGAGCCTATCCAGGCCACACTGCCCCTCTGGACCATTCCTCCGTAGACGCAGCCAACCCCTCTTTGCAACTCAGCCCCCTGACAGCCAGGGCTGAGGAGCGAGTGCTGTTCTCTAGACTTCCTGCCTGTCTCACACTGCTAAAAGCAGGTACATCCGGGAGGCTGGTGATTCTGACACCTTCTGGCACCTCTTACCCTTCCTTGCCTTCAGCAGAGCGTGATTACCATGGCAGGCTGCAATCCACTCTGCCTTCAGGAGCCTCTCCAAACAAAAAGCTGCTAAACTCTGGGCCAATGGGAAGAGATGCTGAGTGATGTGGCGTGAATCCTGGGCACCCTGGGGAGCCCACCAGGCTTTTGTTACTTCTAAGTCTCTGCAATGATTTACACTGGCTGTGTGCGGATTCCAGCTTCTCAGCTGTCCAGCTGGCTGGGGCATGGGGAGGGTCATCACAGATTCTCTTGGGAGCAACACAAAGCCAGATGTGCCAAAGGGCATCAGGAAATTCCTGCCTTCCCTCTAACCCCTCATTGGTATCATCTGAACTAAGAGGCAGCTGTGTCCTGGAACTCACTGGTCTCATGCTGTTGGGTGTACATTACTAGGATGCTATTTATTATCAGGGAGATTTACAGACCCTGACTTACTGGAGGCAGGGGAAGGGATAAGGAGGGGACAACCCCATCTGTGCCGGTTCAGGGATGGGAGAACCAGCAAAGGGCATTGGAGCATTGCTCAGGCTATGTGGGTTCAGAGACAGGGAGGGGCCAGAGAGCGAGAGACAGGGTGTTTCTGTTCCTAGTGTGGGAGCACAAGGAGAACGGGTTCCCAGGAGCAGCCCACACAAAGGAAAGACCCAACAGAGTCCCTCTGCTCCTTCCTAGCACCCGCAGGGATTGCATGTCACCCCACAGTGGGGTAAGGGGGAGAGGCAGCTGTATAGCTAGGGAGCCTGGCCCACTGAGATGCCCAGCCAGACCATCAAAAGAGACGCGCCGTGTGTGAGAGACTGGCGCCATCTTGGCTGATGCCTCTGGGACCTCCAGAACTAGAAACAATGTACATCTAGGAACAAAGCACATAGTCCATGCATACAGGCTGGGGGACTCTTTCCTGGGAAGCAGTGACTCGGTAAAAGATTTGGGGGTTGTGGTGGATAATACGCTGAACGTGAGCTCCCAGTGTGACGCTGTGGCCAAAAGAGCTAAGGCAATGCTGGGAGGCTTAAACAGCGGAATCTTCAAGAGAAGTAGAGAGGTTATTTTACCTGTTTGGGCACTGGTTCGACTGCTGCTAGCATCCTGTTTCCAGTTCTGGCGCCCACGATTACAGAAGAACGTTGATAAATTAGCGAGGGTTTGAGAAAGATTAAAGGATTGGAAAATATGCCTAGTGGTGATAGACTCAGGGAGCTCACTCTATTTGGCTTAACAAAGAGAAGGTGAGGGGCTGACTTGATCACAGTCCATAAGTATCTACATTGGGCACGAATACTTAATAATGGGCTCTGGAATTTAGCAGAGGAAGGTCTAACACGATCCAATGGCTGGAAGTTGAAGCTAGACCAGTTCAAACTGGAAATAGGGCACACATTTTTAATGGTGAAAGTAAATAACCATGGAACAATTTACCAAGGGTCGTGGTGGATTCTCTCTCACTGACCATTTACAAATCCAGATTGGATGTTTTTAGAAAAGCTCTGCTCTAGGAATTACTTGGGGAACACTGTCTGGCCTGTGTTACACAGGAGGCCAGACAAGATGATCACAATGATCCCTTTTGGCCTTGGAACCTATGAGTTCAAGAGTCCTGTAGCTAGGGAGCTGTAGCAGATTAATACTCCAGAGGGGTATGCATAATACACACACTGAACAATGTGTTACGTGTGCCATCCCCTCCAGATAAAATAGCATCCCATGCGAACAGACAGCACAAGGCGAAGGCACCCCTATTGTCCTGCTTACATTTTTTTAAAAGGGCTTTAGTGGTGGCTAGGCCCCGTGCTGCTGCAGTGACCACCATCTTGGCCAGCCCACCAGGGCCTGAAGTGGGGACCTCCAGAGCTAAAAGTCATGAGCTGCTACAGCTTGAGCTAAAGAACCTGCCCTTGTTCGCTGGGGCTGTAATAGAGTCACATCCTCTATGGAGCAGGGACCTGTAACACACACGCTCACCAGTGGGTCACAGTGGCCCTCAGTATGCTGGGGAGCTCCAGGAGGGATTATCCTATTGGGACAGGTTGTCACTTGTCAAAGGGGATTGAAACACAAGGGAAGTCTGCAGTCCTGCTCTCTCTCTGCATTGGCTGTTCTGTGGAATCCTCCAGTCTCCATGACACCTTTCCCCAGTCGCCAAATCCATTGTAAAACATGAGGACTGGGCTTGGGGACTTAATTCTGTCCAGCGATCCAGGGTCTATGTATACTGCATAAATCTTACATAGTCCTTGCGATGTCAGTGCTGCATAGACCTTGTGCCAGCCCCCTCTGCGCAGGGGTGAATTTCACCCACTGAGATCTACATACAAAACAAAATCAGTCTTTGCTGTCTAATGTAACTTTCCTCCAAAGGTCAGTGCCGTGCCGCAAATGAAACCAAAAGGTTCTTTCTCTAAGCTAGGAGAGGGGAAAGGGCCCTGACCTGTCCATAGTTGGTATAGTCAGTGCCCTGCTGCTATCATAAAAGCCACAATGGGTGCCACTGTCTGTATTTTGAGTTAATAATACAGCAGAAATTAGTACAGGCAGCAGGGAGGGCATGGCAATGTACTTTTGTTTGTTTTTTAAAGATCCCATTTTTCACCACTTTCACATGGATTAATAACCAAGTGGAGACCTTGAAAGGTTAAAAGCTTGCATCCTGGTTCATATATATATATATATACACACACACACACTGTTTAAAAAATATCCAGTTCATTCAAGTCACAGATTTTTCTGCAGCTAAAGCAGTTTCCTGGAAAAAAGCTGTCACGCAGCCTCCTAGTTATGTAAATGTGATAGTTATTTCTGACATTGGTAAATAATAGTTCTGTATGAACCAACACTGTTTTCTTACCTTATCATGCTAAGTCTCGAGCCATGATATAGATGTTTGCAGCTGATTAGCGTTTTTTGGACTGTGGCAAGCAATTTGTACGGTGCATTTCAATCTTATTTTCTGCACACAGAGGGGGGGAAAGTGATTAGCGCTCTTTGGGAAAAAATGTCTAGTAAATTGCCGTTCTGATCAAGGTAAATCAAGCCATCAGGTATAATGATCTGGTGTCATCTGCGAGCCAATCATGCCTGGAGCTATTCTGTGTTCATAGGAAAATTGTGTTTTCTTTTTCTTCTTCCATGGAAATGCCTCTCTTCCCCACCGCATACCATCCTAACCCAAGAAAAACAATGCTTAGGTCCTTTCATCAGGAGATCTCAAAGCCGGTTAGGTTAATTAAGCCCCGCAACACTCCTGGCACAGAAGCTTAATTATACCCATGCTGTGCTTCGATCAAATGAAGGTACAGAAGAGAAGTGACTTTCCCCAGGTTTGCACATGAAGTCAGTGGCAGAGCGGGGGCATAGAATTTAGGAGTCCTGGTGCATAGGCCTTTGCTTTAATCTCTAGACCATATTGCCTAGCTACAGAGGTCAGGTTGAGTTTTCTACACAGAGAGTAACACATCCACATCCCCTCTAGGTGGCTCTTACTTCATATTAAGGAAAGTAACAAATGCAGAAAGAACAAATATAAAGTCACCCTGAGCAAGAGAAGGTAGAGCATCTCTCACGTTGTAATGCCAGCCCAGATGCTTAAAGGTATTTAGGCACCTAACTCTAATTGAAATCAATGAGAAGTCAATCATCCTCTATCCTGAATCCCCTTCCCAGCAGGCATTTAAAGGTTCCCTACATAGAAAACTGAGTCATACAACAGTTTAGGGCTTCTGAGGGTAGGATTATAGCTACAGTTACTGGATTCTGCAATGTTTGGGGAAAAGTGGTGGGGCCGATTGTTAAATATGGGTGCTTTGTATTAGGACATTTGGATCACATAGCTGGATGATCGCCTTCACACACAGGAATGTAAAAACAGACATTAGGCACCTCAGTGCTGACTGGAGCACAGGAATGACTATGGCCCTGAACCTGCAACTGAATATGCTCCCAATTGCAGGGGCGTGGTCCCATGGTTGGGCTGGATCCAACCATGCCCAGATTTTGAGTTCAGTTAACTTCAGCAGTGAATGGCCTGGTCTCATCATTACAAAACGAAGGATTTGGACAATTAAAGGACCTACTATTTTTGCAACTTTGCCAAGCCATGAAATTCACTCCCATCCCTCTGCCTCCTGATTTCCTCCATCCCTTCTTTTGTTGTCAAGAGAAAGCTTCCTTTGAACTCACAGTCAACCACTCAAACGGCAGCAAAGCCATGCTGTTCTGAAATCTCTGCCCTTCTGAGCACCAAGTTCCCCCCGCCCATCCGCCTTTTGCAATCATCTCCAGTCCGAGTGCTCATTTCCATCAGAACTTTAAACATTGTTCCTTTTTATGTAGTGCAGCTTTTAATTTTCCTCCCTAACAGAAGCGATTGTTTATGTTGTAAATGCCACATTAGTTGCCGTGAAATGGAGATGGAATTGATTTTCATTTCACAGATTTCACAGCTTGCCCCAGAACTTTCTGCTTGATTGCCGATGCTCAGAAATGCACGGGGCTCTGAATGGTTCAGAAATGATCTGTGTAACTTGGCATATAAAAATGTGAGATTCCTAGCTGAACCAGTTTGAAGATGGACCCCTGTGTCTTGGTTAGATGTTATCTGCCAAGCATTGGAAATAGCTCATGTTTTGTGCTTTGGCAACTTGCTCACCTTTGGGAACCAATAGTTCAGCTCCAGGTCATCACCTGAGCTTTCCTGGCTCATTTTTCCATTAGCAGGAAGGTCAAGGGGTGAATGAGTTTGTTGGCCTTTATTCTGGGCAGCAGGTCCTGAGTCAATTCTGTCCCTTCTGCTGCACTTTGAGATTCTGTTTCTACCCTGCTACTTCATCCTGCAGTGGAATAAGCCAAAGCACCGTCAGCTCCTGGCTGAATCCAATCAAGCGACATCACACGTCTCTGACTCAGTGACCTTTGCCAAGCTGGCGCCATCGTGAGCTTGGTTGAATGGCAGGAGCAAACGATCGGGAGGAGGATGAGCAGCGCGGATGGTTTTAACCAGATTGGGTGTTTTGCCAAGATACAGTAGGTGCCAGAGAGGAGCAGTAACAGTGAAACCCATTAAATCAATTTTAAAAACCCCCATGAAACCTGGCACATGCCTCAGACTGCTTCTGTGGGGAAGGCAAAGGACGAGGAGTCAGGCAATGTGGGTTCTTGTCTTTGCTTTCCCATGTGTCCATTGATAAGGCACTTCCCCCTCTGTGCTTGTTTCTCCAAGGTTATCATTCACACCAGGGCAGAGAATTACCAAACCAGCCTGGTAGCCTTTCTCATGCCCTTTGTACCAGTGTAAATGGCAGGCAAGGTGCAAGGTGGTGGGGAATTGAGCCCTGCATGGCTTGTGAGTATTGCTTGGCCTTAACTGGATCTCTCTTTTGTAACCTTACTGGCATGGGGTTATTCCTAGGTCACCCACCCATGTCACGTGTTCTAAAGCCTGCGATCTAGCGTGGCTAAGCTAAACTCTTACAGGCCTCAGCCTGTACGCCTTTCATTACAGCCATGCTTTACTTAAATACCTAATCCACATTCATCACCACTAAATCCTTGTCAATTTTATACTTAGCCATTTGTTTGGGCTGGGAGCATTGGTGAAGCACTGTGTGCATCCTCTGGGAATGACTCAGGTTCAGAGCTGTCCTGATGGGCTGCCAGAGCTTCCAACGTGGTGCCGGTAGGACAGTTTACTTTTTTCTCTGTTTTCAGTGCATGTAGTGTTCATGGAAGACACTGGACAGAGGCCTAGAAATTAAAGTCCCCTAATCCACTGAGCGCACAAGCTCTCTCTGCTTTGGTTCAGTCTGCCCAGGGACACAAACCTGGGTTTCCCACATCCTGGGTGAGTGCCCTAACCACTGGCCTGCTCTGGAATAGGTCTTGCTCTTTTTTTTTCTGTGAAAACTTGCCAAACGTTCTCAGGTTCATTCTGATGAAAAACAAAAACAAATTTTGAAAGCTCAGAATTGTTCATGAAATGTAATTCTTATTTTCTGACCAGCCCTGCTACAGACCTCGCAGGAGCAAGACTGCCTGCAGGTGATGGAGCAAGTGCAGTGTGACCTCCTTCCCTCGAGGGACTACATGGAGGCCACTGAAAAGACATCACACATTTTGGTTAAGACTAATCTTGGCTGGAAACCAGTCCAGAAACTAGGAGCGCAAATGTCTCCTTCATGCCCATTTATTTTAATCTCCTGAGCTACCTCTGTCAGGAAGATTGGAAGGATTAGGATATGTAAGGGCAACTATCCATGACCGCATTCGCTAACTGTGAACAGAATCCAACTCAGCTTTGAGTTGATTGGAGCCCCCTTTCATTTGCTTCCTGTCAATGCTCACATTGACATATTGCACATCAGCAGTGTTTGCCTGGCTGTCTGGAAGGGTCTTTCTTGGGATTGGAAGTCATCCACTTGGGGAGCAGAAACATGCAGTTCTTGAGACTTGTAAGGATATGTTTACCTGCAGTAGATTAGTCAGACATTAGGTGTGTCTGTTTGCTATATAGAGTTCCAGGCAGAGTACTGTCCCTGGTAAACATAGCAGACAAAACCGGAACTCAAGCTGTGCGAAAGCTTGTTTGTTTGTGTCTGTTGTTGTAGCTGTTTCCTTTTATGAATTACTCCTGTTTAAACCCTGAGAATTCCCAGAGTTCCAGGACAACGTGGAAGAACTTCCCTACTACCTTCCCAATGAATTCTAAGAAGCCTGAGAATAATCTATTGTTCTCTTTGCAAGATACATTTCAGGAGCAGACTTCCCCATTTCCAGGGTGTGTGTGTGTGTGTGTGTGTGAGAAAGAGAGAGAGAAAGGGACTCAGAGGAGAATTGCAAGTAAGTGACATAAAGACAAGTTGTTTGAAATCAGGAGAAAGATGCACTTTGACAAGGATAGATGGAATGACGTTGTTGTGCCAGGTTGAGGGGAGCCCTGGATGCAGCTAGCATGGCAATTCTCCTGGGTTTTTCGGTTGGAAGCAAAAAAACTCCCAAAAAACCTAGCAGCTTCATCAAGACTCAGACTCCCTTTGCATCCAAAAGTGGGTATTGATTTTCCACCCGTGACTGCTGTAAATGAGAATTTCTCTGTCGAAGCCAAGGCCTGTGCTAGTTGTATTTCTTATCTCTTTAAATATGATTACCTGCTCTTCATGGTTTCATGGTTAAAATCATAATGAACTTTGCCAGCCAAGTCAGTCCATCATCTCGAGCTTGTTTGTGTGAGTGATCAAATGAATTCTCTCACTGGTTACTCACGGCTCTATCCTCAGGCTACAGCTTTATTGACTTACCACTAATTTTCTTGTCAGGATAATTCTTCCAATCAAGATTTAAAACAAACTGGGAGGTTACTAAAGTGCTGGAGATTAAAGTCCTAATGCATTTTGATTTGATTAAAATACTTCTTACCTTTGGGCTTAGGTGTTTTTTTGTTGAATTCTGAGGGGTGGGAAGGATAGATTTTTATTTCAGTGCAAAAGTTCTCTTAAAGGGAGCAGGTTGTTTGTTTAGAGAAATCCCTTCTCCCATGTCAACATCTGCTGTTCTGTATTTGCTCACAGGGTGGGGAAGAAATAGATTATTCCCACTGCATCAACCCACAGGCTGCCGCTGGCTGCAATTTTCTTCAATTTCTTGCCGTGAAAACCAAGCCTGTTCATTTTGTAAGTGGTGCTTTTGTGCGTGACCTATATTTTGAAAACTGATGGGGTCACCACCTCCCTGTTCCCAACCTGTTGAACCGAAGAGCATCTGAGATCTGCGCTGACTTGTATTTATTTGGGAGATTATTTAAAAGACATGGTTGATATTAGTAATAAGAAGGCCGTGCTTTCCTCCCCTCCTCCTTTGGAAATGAAACCATAGCCTCTAGCTCCACCTGAACAAGAAAGAACCTTCCCTGGTATCTCTTTCCTCCGAAGCAGATTTAGAAAGCACATCATCATTCTCCCTTCATCACCTGCTGGTCTCTTTTTTCCATCACTGATTGCTGTTAGGCCACCTGAGGATGTCCTAGTTAGCCAGGTAGGGACCATGCTCTTGCATCTGTGGTGCACACACTTACCTAGTATCCGTGCCGGCCTTCTTTAATGACAGCTCTCATTCTCATTTGATCTGAGATTGGATTCACTGCTGGCAGTCAAGTAAGGATACAGCTTCACCCATTTCAACACAGCATTCTGTCTTTATAGGGTTTTTTCCCCCCCAACACAAGTTTTTTCCTTCTTTTAATCTCACTTTCTATTAAAAGTCTTCCCAGAGCTAATGCAATAAATTTAGATCCAAAGCCAGATGCATAGCAAAACTTTTGGCAGAGAATACTCTATGAGAAGACATTGCAAATGAAATATGCTTTCCCTTGGGGATTATTCTACAGTTTAATTTAATTTGATATTTCGAATTAAATTAATTCAAATGGTTATGCAGTTTCCAGGGAAAACAGACTTCATTTATGATGTTCTGCCACCAAATTGTTTTGCTCCTATCATATATCTTATATTGTTAAGCAGCAATGATAAATAGTGACAGAGTAGGGCTGTTCATGTCTCTTGTTTTACAGCTTCTGCCCTACATAGGACACGTAAAATCCCTTGTGCTGAGACTTCTGTGTAGGGCTGGTCAAAAATATTCCCTCAAAACTTTTTTCCAGTGGAAAATTGGGTATATGACAAAACAAAATTATTTGCGGAAAGTGTCTGCTTTCCTTGAAATATTTTTCTTTTTTTCCTAAAAACCAAAAAATTCAGTTTATGAATGAAAAATTAGGAGGTTTTGGCAGGTTTTTTAGGAGGGATTTTCAGATTTTGACAGGTTGGGATAGTGAAAATTTTGGAGTTTTCCATTTTTCAAGAAAAACTAAAAATTTTCCCTAGTGGCAGACACATTTGCTACCCAGCTCTAAGTCTGTACACATCTGGAATTTAGATGGCTCTCCTGGATTTAGAGCGACTCCCCTTTGTTTCCTGTGTGTATGGGGGCCAGTGCTGTTGAATTCACCTCTGGAAAGACACATCCCCATGGATGTTCAAGCTGGTGACCATTTCTGATGGCGGTGATGGGTGAAATCTTGGTTTTATTAAGGACAGTGGGAGCTTGACAGTTGATTTCAGAAGGGCCAGGATTTCACCCCATGTCTGAACAGCAAAGATGGCTGAATTTAGGCACCTGCCTGCCTCCAGTTAGATACTGAATCATTATGAATTTGGACCAGCTGGAAGTTCAGGGATTTTCATGGCATGTCATGGCCTTCCCTGACAAAACCCAAAGTTTCCAAGTTAGAATAGCACTTCCCCACCTGGGAAAACAGCCCTTTGGTTTTGGTGAAAAAATAAAGGTTGAAAAGAGAGCAAAAAATAATCACTGTTTTAAAAGCAAACCCTCAGGATTTTGACAATTCTCTTAGGTGTGAAAAAGTTTCATGACAGTGCTCTGGCATAGGGAAGTGCCATTCAACAGAACTGAGGCACAGAGCAAGCAACTTGCCTAAAGTCACACCCACGGAATTGATAAGTGGTCATTGAACCCAGGTCTTTTGAGTCCTAGGCTACATCTCTAAACATTAGCCTATTCTTCCTCTCTTCATTATCCTTTTTGGGGCTGCCTGTTGCAGCATGCCTCACCTTTAGTGAGCTAGTGGTTTTCTAACACACCAAGTGTAGATGGTCATAAAACAAATGCTTCTAAAAATCCATTTGGATTCCCATTGAAGTTTGCTATCTGTTAACATGGTTCTTCTCCACCAGCTCTTACTATCCATAGTCATTGGGTAACTTACACCAAACTCTGAAGTACATTAAGACAGGATAATTCAGGAGAGTGTTTGTATCCGGAAATATATGTAAGCACATTTTTATCTGCTGGCCTGTAGAAAAGTCATTACTCTCGACAGGGAAAAGATATATTAGTAATATCACAGAGGCTTTGGAAGAGTACATAAAACTGGTTTCATTTTCCAGTCAGCTGAGATCGATTATTTCCTAGGCAAGAGGTTTAGATATTTGTATGCAGCAAAATAAATAAATACATTGATATTTGACTTCTGTTTTCTTTCAGTTGTGAAGGACTTTGAGGGATGAATTCTCTCTCACATACCTCTCAGACAGTAGATGAGAGAAATATAAATAGAATCTAAAGCGAATGGAGTTGGGGCTTCACTAAGGCATACAGATTCAGACAGGGATGAATATGATGGACAAGCAGGCTCAGTCCTAGTACAAAGAAAGCATCGTCATCTTTCCAGCTACTATTATTATTTATTATTTGTGTAACTGGAGCACCTAGGAAGCCCCGTCAGGGATCAGGGCCCTAGCATGCCAGGTGTTGTACAGATGTGTGTCTAGAATTGGCTGAGGATTGTTCAAAGAAACATTTTTTCATTGGAAAATGCCTGTTCGTCAAACCCAAATTGTGTCTGTTTCAATGAAAACGGTGTTGGGAAAGTTTCTCAGAGGCAGGATGGCATTTCTGGTTGAAACCTGAGATAGGCAGACCATCCTCCCCTTGGCTGGAATAGTTAATAACCCTGTAGGTAGGTGACTCACTTAGGATATGTGAGACCGAGGTTCAAACTCCTGCTCTATCTGATTTGGAGCAGGGACTTCGGCCTGGGTCTTCCACCTCCATGGTAACTGCCCCAGCCACCAGGCAATATAATCGTCCTGTTAAGGTATTCTGTAAGCAGGCCTACCAGATCAGGCCCCAAAGCCAAGAAAGGTGGGTGAGCGCCTAGTTTGTGAATCACACAGGAACATAGGTGGTTTTTAGGTGCTGGGCAATATCAGAACCAAGGTGGCTGTGCACAGCACCCAGACACTGAAATGTAGGTGCCTGGGGACTTTAGGCACCTGCCTAGAGGGTTTTGTGGCAACTGAGTGGGGGTTCTGTGAATGCCAGTGCTGTCTAAATGGTGGGCTTAGGTGGCTACCTCCGCATTGTGAATCCCGCCCGAAATAACTTGCCCAAAAGTCATCCACCCGGTCAGTGGCCATGCTCCCAGGCAAGGGCTCTATCCACTAGACCATGCTGCCTCTCAATGCAATTCAATCAGTGCATACACCTCACACACTAAGCAGGACCAAAGTGTCCTCTGATTTATTTCCGCTGTGTTTCGTTCTGCCCAGGCAGACTTCACTTCTAGCCATCCAGAATCTCACTCACTAGATAGTCGGGAAATCTCTCCAAATTCTGACCAAGCTCCTGGAAACAGGGTTGAGTCTCAGGTTCCTGGTTTCCCTGGCCACTGTCATGTCTGACTGTGGGTGCCAAGCCTTGGGATGGTGTGTTGTGGTGGGGTTTGGTTTGTTTGTCTGCTTTTTCGTGATAGCAATTTCCCCTTCAGTCCTTCTCAAGACGCAAGGAGGGCAGTCAGAAAATCTTAATCTTGCAGCTTCAGTGCTGTGGTTTTGATTGTGTACTCCCAGACCCAGTGGTTCCAATGCAAAAACCTCGGTAAGGCTAAAGTGGCTCTCTGGACATTATCAAGGAAACCAGCATGGGCCTGTGAATTAGTGTCAATTTAATGGAGTCTGGAATCTCCCCAAGCTCCTGATGCTTTGACACCTCTCATCGCTGATGTTTCAGACCCAGCTACCAAAACTGCCTTCCAACACAGCCACGTCCTCTTTACTTGGCCGTAGTGATTTACCAGGAATTACACCCCTTTTCCCATTGAAGCTTCTCCCTTGCTTGTGATGGGCATGACAGTATGGCTAGGAGTCGAGGCACAGCCCCGCCGGCACACTGGCATGTGCGGAGAGGAAGGGGGAGGCGTTTTGGGAAAGAGCTCTCGCTTAGGGGGTTTTTCCTGCAAACCCTTTCTGGCCCCTCACCCACTCAGTGGTCCCTCACCCACTCAGCACTGGCAGCCTTTGCAGGGCCAGGCCTCTGAAAAGTAATTGCTTTAAGTGGTCCCTCTAATGTCCCACTAACTCTGTGAACAGATGTGTCCATCGCCAGCCGCCAGAGAAATGCACTTGAAATTAAAAAAAAAATTCACAAGCCCACAGTGATGGGCCTCTCCGAGCTAGCCTTGTCCCTGGTACTGGTTTGTTCACACTGTCCCCTATAGCTTCTCCTACAGTAGTGGCCCCGGTCCTTTATAGCATTTAATGCTCTATGGTACACCTTTGCTAAAGGAGCTTTTTGCCTATTAGCAAAGCTTGTTGTGTTTAAACAGAGATGGACTGAACTGGATTGTTTTCTTTATTTAATTGTCTGCATTCCAGTAGCACCTAGGAACTCCAGCTGAAATTGTAGCCCTGTTGTGCAAAGTGCTGTACATACACCTAGCACGAGACAGACCTTGCTCTAAAGAGCTGACATTAGAAATGGACAAGAGAAAGGAATCTGTCTATGCCACAATCAGAGATATGGTTGCAGCTTGGGGAGACATAATACCTGTGCTAACTTTAATTTACCTAGCACAGCTGAAAAATAGCCGTGGTGGCACGGGTTCAGTGCGGGCTAGGAATTCAAGTATGTGTCCAGGGTCCCAGGCAGGCTTGTGCAGCCTCGGCTAAAGTCCATGGTGCTGCAGCATCACTGATATTTTTGGCTGCACTAGCTAGAGGCTAGTCGCAACTTGCAGCTATCCAGCCCCCTGATTCTATCCAGCCCCCAAATGCATCAGCCCCTGCTTTACAAAATGGCATCCTCCACGTGGCATCACCTCGCATACAGTGTGTGTGAGGTCACGCTTCATGGAGGTCGCCATTTGGCTTCTGTACGTGGCCCTCAGGGGTACCACACATCAATTCATGCAGCCCCCGTCACTGAAAAGGTTGGACCAAAGCTAGTGGGAGAATGGCTACGGCTACCTGAGCTGCTGTCACACCTCCAGCTGCAGCGTAGACAGCCCCTACGTATGGGAGAAATACCGTTATCTCCATTGACCATTTCAATAATGTTACAACATTATAATATTAAATGCATTTAATATTTCCTATTTTCATAATACTAAATTATAACACCCCTCAAATGATAGAGAAAATGCAACAATGGAGTCAAAACAAAATATTCCATTTCCATTTTCAATTGTTTCAAAACTTTTCCATCCAGACTGACTTGTTCCCACAAAACATTTCAATTTCCACAAAGCAGCATTTTCTGGCAGAAAACTGAACTATCAGGTTTTTTTCAACCGGACCCAATTATTCCTGATCTAAGACAACAGGGAGACAAGGAGCAATGGTCTGACATGAAGAAAGTAAAGAGTTAGATTAGGCACTGGTGGGGAGGGTGGTTTAGATGGAGCCAGTGACATTGGGAGATTGACATGTGCTCCCAAGAGGAAGCAGTATTGCTGAGACAGGGTTTTAGAGGAGATGGCAGTGGGACGTGGGGGAGTGGTTACTCCTTTAGGGTGCAGCAGTCACACACTAGAAGGTCTTTGGGGCACGAGTCCTGCAGGTTAGGGTCTACTCATTCTGGGATCTGTAGTAATTGTTGCTTCTTGCGCAGGTCTTGGTAAATACTCCTAGTAAATCCCCAAGTAAATGCCATGTATCCTGCTGTGTGGTCTAGAGAGCAGAGATAAGCGTGTGCTATATTTGCTCTCTATGGAAATGATGCTTATGTTGGAACTTCCCAATGACATATGACAACTGCCACGTAATTATATGCTCCACAGTTACCTTTGAAGTGCAAAAAACCCCCCACCCCAGTCTTTCATTCTCTTTGTGCCCCTGGAATTGAGAGTTGTTGCGGCAGAACCCCAAAACATAGATTTCTATCAGTTTCTATCCATGCTAGGGAGAGGCAAACCCACCCAGATGAACCTTTGTGCCCAAAACATTTCCATTTTCCCAGCACACACTTTCACCCCCTGATTCCTGCTCAGAAGGGCACAGTAACAGGGACCTGCTCAGTCTGCCTCCAGGCCCATCCTCTGCCTCAGTTTCCCCGCATGCAGGTTGGTTCTCTCAACCTTCCAGCACAGTTTGGTTACTAAGGCGACTTGGCCCTCCGACAAAGTTGCAAAAGTCCATCCCTTTAGGGTATCAGAGTTGAGACAAAATGAAGAACTGGGCTTGGTCCTTCCTTGCCGAGGCTGTCTTCTCTTTCAGGGCTCTTCAACCTGTCCTCTGGACTCAGCTCAGTCTCTGCATTCTCCCCTCATTCACAGGGGTCATTGCATCACCTCACTAGGAGGCAATATAGGAGGAACCCACACCTGCCTCTTCTATGAGTTCCCAGGGCTGTGCTAAACAACTGTGCTTGCCTGTAGTCTTAAGTGCCCTGTCTCTCCTATTCCAGACCTCTGGGATGTCCTCCCACTCTTCTATAGAGCATTGACTCCTAGGGCTGCTCCCCTGGAGTCCTTCTCTGTTAGACTTTCCCTACTCCAGAATTCCTCCCCCTATAAGGCACCTTCCAGGCTGTTCTTATCCCCTCCCCAAGCAGACCTGCTTTAGTCAGATGACCCTTGTAACATGACTTCAGCACTCATCTCCACCTGCGGTGGTGGGAAGAGTCTGGTGAGAAGAGTCTGCTGAGCCCCAGTCCTTTGAAGGGCCAGCTGACCCTGTGACAGACACCCTGGGACATGTCTGTTGACATTCAAAGCAGGGCAGGAGATTCAACTGCACGTCATCCATTTAAATGATTCCCCTGCTTTGGAAGCCCCAGCCATTGTTTCTAGACCAGCTGGCTGTCGAAATCTTTCAAGGCCAATTTCATTAAACCGAGGAACTTCAGAAAGTTCCTAGAAGGTTTGGATTCTCCTCAAAACTTTTGAAGACTGATCCATAATGTAGAGGCTAGACCTGTAGAAGTCCCCCAATGTGTCCCAGAGTCTTCCTACGGCATATCATAGAATCATAGAGTATCAGGGTTGGAAGGGACCTTAGGAGGTCATCTAGTCCAACCCCCTGCTCAAAGCAGGACCAATCCCCAATTTTTGCCCCAGATCCCTAAATGGCCCCCTCAAGGATTGAACTCACAACCCTGGGTTTAGCAGGCCAATGCTCAAACCACTGAGCTATCCCTGCCCCCCATATGAGTGTTGAGTCCTTTCAAAGTTACAGCCATGCGGTTTATATATATCTGATGTGAGTTACCTCATTGAGCATGATGTTATTGATTGTACTAATGGCAGTGAGTTCTTTAAGCAACCAGATGATCTTTTTAGAGCATTATGAGTCTCTCAAAAGGATCTTCTTGGATAAATATCCAAATATTTAGATACTTTTCCAAATGTATCTCTAGCTCTTTGTTCTGGGAAGCAAAGGCATATCCAAATCCTCTTCCTCTGAAGCTTCTTCCGTAGCAGCATCCCAGCCATGCCCTTGCTTCTGGAATACTAGAGCAGATAGGGATGCAATAAAAAAAAACCCTCACACTGTCAGGATTTCTTGCAACATTTCCAGGGTCTCCTGGTTTCATCCTGTCTGGAAATACTATATAGACAGACTTTTCTGGGTCTCTTTGGTGGTTTCTGTGGCTGGAAGCATGCAGATATTGTCACTGGCTTGGGCTGAACCTTGGGACCTTGAGCACCAAGACTGCAGGTTTGTACCCCTTGAGCTAAAAGTTAAGTTCTTGAACTGAGTCAGTAGCAGGCTGTTAGAGAGTATGGGAGCAGCCACTAGAGGGTGACATAATCACAGCCCCTAAGCTAATGTTGTTATTTATTATTTCTATTGTGGTAAGGAGCCCCAGCCATGGACCAGACCCCATTGTGCTAGGCGCTGTACAGACAACACTAAAAGGTGGCCCCCACCCCAAGGAGTTTACAATCTAAGTATATGTATTGCCCTTCTGTTTGGGGCCCCAGCCAGGACATCCAGAGGCAGTGTGAACAATTTTAAAGTAAAACAAACAACAGACAAACTTTTCCTAATTTCGTAAGAGTTCAGATTTGGGTTACGATTCAAGCTGCTTTCTGTTTTCTCCAACCCAATTCCCCCAGCCCTGCTGTCCATTGAATATTAGTGAGCATTTCTTTCATGGCCAAAGCAGCTGTGAACCCCTTTTTTTCATTGTGAGGTGGTCCAGTTCCATTCCTTCTCCCTCAATCCCCCCCCACACACACACACACTATTCTGACAAGTTTTACAAGACTACCTGCCTTGCTTCAGAATAAGCTGTTTGCCTCCGAGGTTAATGACCTCTGAAGACTCAGAGAGAGCATTTACCCTTGAGTATTTTTAAGTGAGAGTAAAGCCAATGGCGAAGACACTCAGATACTACGGTGATGAGGGCAGTATAAGAACCTAAATAGAATAGAAAGGAGCAGACTCCCCTGACCCTGACAGCAGTAGCTATTCTTGCTTAGTTATGTCAGTGGAACAAAAGCCCTGTAGCTATGGAAGCTGTTTAAAAATTGCCTCAAAAGCCCTTTGGGGGTGAGGCTACAGCCCTTCAGACAGTTTAGGAATTGTTGATGGACTAACCTTTCGGGACTGAGTCCTGCCTGTCGCCAAGGTGAGGGAGCAATTATTGTTTAAAGAACCCATGGGGACTGGCTCTGCTGGTGACCCAGAAACCGTTTAGTTTTTATTGCTTTTCATAACTTCCCAAGGCTAAAACTGTCTCCTGTAAAGAAAAGCTGGGCAGTTATTGGGGAAGCAAGCAAATAAGCACACAATGGCACAATTTTAATGTACCCAGGGCTTTAACAGCCCAGAACTTAGACAGCATCTTACTCCGGCCCGTGGTAAACAGCACTGGGCCTCTCACTTCTTGTTTTGTGGGAGTTCTTTTCTTTCCTTCACAAGCCTCATACAGATTCATTAAGTGGTCACGCTTAAATGTTGCCGTGAAACACCATTCCTGACGTGTTGCTATAACAAGGACTAGAAGCCACAACTAAGATTAGGGCCCCAGCGTGGTCAGGCAGAGAGTACGACAGGGAGCATGGTCCAGTGATTAGGGCGCTAGCCTGGGACTTGGCTTCAATTCCCCACTCTGCCACTGACGTCTTGTGTGACCATGGCCAAGTCACTTATTTCATCGGTGGTGGTGGTGATGGTGGTGGTGCCATCTGAGCAGTCAGGCTGACATGGCGGGAGTTCAAGGGGTGTAGTTCTAGCTTCAATCAGAGCGTCGATATTCCCTGGACAATGGAGAGAATTCCCATTCTGATTTATCCCCATTGAGGGCATTAATAACGTTTTTTACTCCCCCCGGTGGGTGGACCTTTCAGGCCCTATTCTGCGACCCGATCTCAAGCTAGCAAAGCTGCGAAGAGGTTTAGCCACTGAGCTGAATTGAAGACTGGTCATTCGAAAGCTTTTACAGCAGCTCTGTCACTGTGCCAGGAGTTTTCCACTGGGTGTTTGACCCGAAAGTGGCAGGTTATCTAGTTCTGCGTAATGCAAGTTTCTCCTTTTCCCAAATCTCCTCTGCAAAAGGGAGCCATGCTGCCTGTCATCCCAGTGAGACGAGGCAATGGAGGTGATCAATACAGCCCTGAGTATGTAACCAGAAGGCTGAGTTCTGCTCTGCCGTGTTGTGAAATTGGAGGTGTCCAGTTTTATAAACCTGTAAGAACCAAGATTTGCTCATGGTTCAGGCCCTTGGCACCAACCATGTTGTGTGAATATCGACTCCTGCCTGCAGTGCTTTGATTCACTAATTAATTAAGGTTCATGCAGCACAGTGAAAATGTAAAATGCTAGCTGAGTGCTAGGTGCCATTATTTTCAACTCCTCTTCTGTCTCTAAAGCGCAGTCACAGCAGACATTGCGGAAACTCCAGCTGGCACCTGGCACCAAGATGTAGGACACCATTCATTCTTCTGTTTCCACAGCTGATCTCATTTCACAGGCTGATCCTGCTGATCTTCACCAGGAGATGCCATTAATAGCCAGAATAAGATCCACCGAGAAGCTGCATGTTAAGGGATTAAGGCTGGTTTTATGGTTAAGGCCCTTGCCTGGGCTCTGCTAGACTGTGGTTTGATTCTTAGCTCTGGGCAGTATGTGTAGGGGGCAAACCCGCAGAGAAAAGCACTCACATCCCAGCAGTGGCTACACTCTGTTGGAATAAATTACGTACAGTAATAGTCTGCTTGGATGAAGCATTTGGTAAGGCTCCAGGGGAGTCTGACAGGGACGGCCCGTGGACTTTAAGCAAGTTGTGAAATGGTACAGCAGTGTCATCAGGGCAATAATCACTCGCAGATGGGAAGAGCAATGTCAGGGACTGAGTGTAGTGTTTTTTAAGAGGCACTGGATTGACAGCACTACAGAATGCAGCCCCTGTTCTAGTCACAGGGCATGTACAGCACTGGTGGGATCAGAACCCAGCACCACCCAACGCTGCCCTGGAAATGTGTGATCAGCTCTAGGGCTGAGAGCTGAGGCCATGCTATGGTCAATCCTCCCTTCTTTTGCTGAGGCTGCCAACAAGCAGGACAATGGCGGTGGCTCTTCTTAGAACAAGCTGGCGGCCACCAGCTCTTCCCACCAAACAGCCATCAGGCCACCATGGGCCACACTACAATGAATGGCCTAGTTTGCAGAGACCACTCCATGCACAGATGAAATGCAGCCACCTCTGGGATGGGGCAAGACAGCAGACACAACCTCTACTGTATCTCAGGATGGGAAGTGAATACATCCAGTTAAAACTGCAGTGAGGAACTTAAAAAGGGTAGAAAGGACACCAGTGTTAGCATTCTAACCCAGAGAAAAACTGCCTTGGGGTCTTTAATAACGAGAAATGGACAGAGCCTTGGTTTTATGGCTCACCTTTCTGGACTGAATGGTTCTGTGCAGACATAGGCCTCGATCTGTAAATTGCTGTAACTCAATTGATTTCAGTTCAGCTAAACTCATTGGCACCAGCAGGGGATCTGTCCCAGAATGTATTATGAAGCCTACCATCCTGAAGACGTTTTGCTGTATCAGGGTTTGGATACTGAAAGAAACCTGTTGTTGCCAGTTCCCCTTCAAAAAGAGAAGGTGACTTGTGCTATTAATGATATAAAGCTCAGTCAGTCTATCCCAGTATAACTCCCACTGCCTGGAGAATGCGTTGAGTTCATTAGTGCCGACTGTGTTCGAGTCTACATGACCTAGTTCACTTCCTGAAGAATCGAGTATCATCCCATTAATTTCTTAATTGTCTGGCGTTATTGAGAAGGTGCCTCCTTTAGGAATGGCTCAAGGTCACCCCTGGCTAGATGGCAGTTGAGGCACTCAGCATGCATCTCACTAAATGACTGCTGCTTCTTTTTCATTCATATTTATAAAACCATATTTTACACTGTTGCTCCGATTCCGCCCCATCTGCATTTCCCTGCATTAATCAATTGTACAACTTCCCTCTGTCGCCTTCATTCCCCGCTTAAAAATGAATGTGGAGAGAAAACATAATTAGATTCCACTTTGGTTAAATAATACCCTGAAAAATAGAGCAATGACTTAAAATATAAGGGGAGAGCGAAAACCACACAGTTTGAACTAATGAACAAATTACCTCAGGTCAAGTTGGATTTTAAATCAAGAGTATGGGTGGTTGTTGGTTTGGTTCTTTTTTTTTTTTTTTTTTTTTGCTCCCCCCTCATCCCCTTTCCAGTGAATCATGAGAAATCTAGAGTTCAGCTGGATGGATGATTAGATTCTTTTCCATCCGCACTGAAAAATGAAATATTTCTATAATATTAAATCCGTCAAATTGATCAAAGTGCAGTGTCAAAAAACATTGTAAGTGCTTCTTCTCATCCAATCCCCTTGGTGCTTACAAATCTGAGACCTTTTTATGTCCCTCTCCAGAAATGGCTGGAGATTTCATCTGCTAAGTGAAGCTGCATGTGAAATAAGTCTCACATTCTCAGCCCAATTCCCCAACTAGCATCCCAAAGCTTGTGTTGCAGTCTGGTTCAATAGGTAACCTTTGCTTAGGAGAAGGATGGGACTTGGTGTTAGAAATGTAGGTGTGAGTATGTTTATGCAACCAACACTAGCACAGTGCCTCTCTTTGTCTCCCCCCAATGACTATATCATATACAGAATAGATTTGGTCAAAAAATCTATACATTTTCCATGGAAAAAATGTTGGCTTTCGTTTTTTCCTCTCCTTTTTTTGTCCTCCTCATTTTCCTTCCTAACCCTGACCTGTTTTTCTTTCACAACTGCAAAACGAGGAATAACTGGCTAGGTGATAGTATTGCCGAAAAGGAGCTGGGGGCTATAGCAGATCACAAATTAAATATTTGAGGTCTGGAAGGAATTTTCCCCCAGGTCATATCAGCAGAGATCCTGAGTGGGACATTGGTCACTTGCTGGTTTGAACTAGTGTAAATGGTGGATTCTCTGTAACTTGAAGACTTTACATCAAGATTTGAGAACTTCAGTAACTCAGCCAGAGGTTATGGGTCTATTACATGGGTGGGTGCGGTTCTGTGGCCTGCAATGTACAGGAGGTCAGACAAGATGATCATGATGGTTGGCCTTAAAGTCTATGAATCAACAATGTGATGGAGTTTTTAAAAAGGCCAATGTAATTCTGGGGTGTGATATGTAAGATACAGGAGGTAATTGGTCTCCTCTACTTGGCACTGGTGCGGCTTTAGCTGCAGTACTGTGTCCCGTTCTGGGAACCACACTTTAGGAAATGTGTGAATAAACTGGAGAGAGTCCAGAAGCGAGCAACACAACTGATAAAAGATTTAGAAAACCTGACCTATGAGGAAAGGGTAAAAAAATTGGGCATGTTTAATCTTGAGAAAAGAAGACTGAGGAGGGACTTGATAACTGTCTACATATACGTTAAGTGCTGTTACAAAGAAGACTGAGATCAATTGTTCTCCATGTTCACTGAAGGTAAGACAAAAAATAATGGGTTTAGTCTGCTTCAAGGGAAATTTAGGTTAGATATTAGGGAAAACTTTCTAACTATACAGTAGTTAAACTCTGGAATAGACTTCCAAGGGAGGTTGTAGAATCCCCGTCATTGGAAGTTTTTAAGGACAGGTTAAACAAACACCTGTCAGGGATGGTCTAAGTTTACTTGTTCTGCCTCAGTGCAGGGAGCTGGACTTGATTTCTTGAGGCCCCATCCAGCCCTGCATTTGCATGACTCTATGTATGTAGTGTTTATTCGCTGTTTATTATTAATAACGATGTGCTAGAGCAAATTAACAATAAAAATATACTAGCTGCAGAGTTCAGCTCAGGATCTGAACTTTCCCGAAGTTTAAGGGGAAAGGGTTAGTTTGGTCTCATTTCTCTCCTGAACACAGTGCTTTGTAGGCACAAGGCTGAATCGAGAGACCCATATTCTCTTACTGAATCACTTTGTGCCTCGGTTTCCCCTTTTGTAAAATCTTTGTAGAGATTTTGTCTGTGGATGATTCTTACTTAAGAGCTCAAAATGATTTACATTAAGTAGCTAACACTCACAAGACCTATATGAGAGAGGTAAACATTCTCTTAATTACACAATGGGGAAGCAGGGGGAGAGAGATGAGTCACTTGTCAGCAAGTCAGTGACAGAGTCACCAAGAGAACCCAGGAATCCTGGTTCCCTGGCTTGTGCCGTACCCAGTAGACCATTTGGCCCCTCTGTGGTTAAACTGGAGGAAGGTCTACAAAAGTATATCAAAAATAGGCTGTACTGAGGACAGAGGGAAGGAAAGCAGCAAAGAAACGGGTTACTACAACTTTACTGCTTACCAAATTAGAAACAATTTAAGGATTTAAGGATTAAGTACCATTAATTACTGCCCAACAAATGCTGAACTACAATGGAGCACTTGTGGAAATAGAGAGGACTTCTGCCTGAATACTAAATGGCTTCATTAATGCTCGGTGCAATTTCACTGAGTGATAAATTAATTCACCCGACGCACGAAGAATTACTGAATGGAATGCTGGGCAAATGTCTCGACGACAGAAAGCCACTTTGCCGGGCAGGCCGGATGAGCACCAGATGTTGTATGAACAATGCGCACAGGAGGATAGGCGAGGGGGGAGCAGATCTTTATTTTAAAAAAATAATAAAATAAGGCAGTTGGATTTAGAGGAGCCTGTAAAGTATAGGAGGAAAAATGCTAGAAGCTTCTCTGCCTGAGCTGGAAGGTGGAGGTTACAGATATGTGGGGATTGTTCATCTTCCTCTGCAGCATGGGGCACGATTCACCTGCTGGGATCTTCTCGGCACATCAGCTAACCAGTTCCCTGCCATTGCAGAGGTCTCAGGCATTGGGGGCACACACAAGAGTTCAGTCTCCTGAGGACTGAAGTGCTTTGGTCTAATGAAAGCTGC
The DNA here is from genome assembly GCA_033296515.1 of Macrochelys suwanniensis. NCBI lineage: Eukaryota > Metazoa > Chordata > Testudines > Chelydridae > Macrochelys > Macrochelys suwanniensis. The sequence goes on from CM065796.1 coordinate 14,050,806, forward strand.
GTGCCGAGGTAACTGGGTGAAACGTATTGGCCTGTGCTATGCACTAGATGGTCGGATCATCCCTTCTGGCCTTAAACACTATGAAAATATGTGGGGGGCAGATTATCCCCCATGTGCTACTGGGAGGTTCTGACACCTTCCCCAGAAGCATGTGGTGCTTGGCCATTGTCACATGCAGGATACTAGCCTAGATGGACCTCGGATGTGATCTGCCAATTCCTAGGTACACACTACCTTTATAACAAGAGCCCTTAGCTCTTCCAGGTCCTGATCCAAAGCCTACTGAAGTCTGCAAGAGGCTTTCCATTCACTGCAGTAGGTTTTGGATTCAGGCCCCTGTAGCACTTTGCATCTGTAAGTCTCACTGGCCTTTGGAAAGGAAATCTCACCCTCCCTCCCCTGCCATGGGGACAGGGATCCTCAGCAGGTGCCCTGTGTGCCAGTGGCTCTCACTGGAATGGCAGTCCCCTTGTTGATTGTCTAGGCACAGAGAGTCAGGGGGCCTGGAGACTGAAATCTTCTCACGGCCTTCTGGGCGGGAGCCTTCCAGAGCACAGAGTAGGAGCAAAGGCAGGAGGCAGCTTGCCCATGGGAGAATCCACTACTCGTGATGTCTCTGTTGTGCAGGAAGAAAGGAGATTCCATTCTCCCAGGCTCAGTCTCACACCAGTGTCAGGATGGCCGAGTCATCTCAGATCCATGGCTTTGTCCCCTGCTGTCCTACGTGTGCTGGTCTTCATATGGAGGCACTGGTCCAAATGCCTCTCAATTTCCCTGCACAGCTCGCCTTGTTTTTCATTCTTTGTCTCCCATAATCACCTAAATTCTGGTTTCTATAGCCCTTCCCTTCTCAGCAGGTGGGGTCTATTGTTCTTGTTGGCTCCACCCACTGCCCCAGGATTTAAATTGCTCAGCACCTTTCACCAGTACCAAAACCATTTAAATCAATGAATCTAAAGGGCTGTGATCTTGGGGCAGTGGGGTGGGTCTGGTTTGGAAATCTGGGAGTGAAATGTCCCAGAGTGGAGCTACTGTGATTGGAAGCCCCCTAGGAATTGCAGCAGGGGATTGCCTTGCCATCATAAAAAACGCCTTCATATGAAGGATCAGATGCTGTCTCTCAATTGATATGGATGCTGTTGCAGTTCTCAAGCTTTCCCATTTGCATGGAAGTGGATTCTGTCAGCGAACGGACACCTACTCTGTGTCAGCTCTCATTCTGCCTTGGAAGCAATTTCCCCAGGAAGGAGAGGCAGGGAAGGGTTATCTGCCCACAGCTCTTAGTTCTAAGGGTTCAGTTTCTCTGAATAACTTTTGAGTTACACATCCCTCTCTTCTGGCATCTGAGAGCACTTGTAATCTCCCTGAGTGGAGTCTCTGCAGTTCCCTTTAGTACGTATTACCTGGAGTTCAGCTTGATTTTGTCTGTCCCATGAGACTTTTTAGCCTTCAGTTTCTTTGCAGCATTATTGATCTCTTACCCAGCTATGGGCCCAGTGCCTATATTAAGTGTGAACAAAGAGTCAGCCACGACAGGTCTGAGATATTAGGGCAGGTACATTTAGTGACTCATTGAGGTGCTCTTGTCATCTTTCTCTTTATCTCTTCTCTGCACTGTCATTTGTCTGCCTCCTCTGGCCTTTATTGTGCTAGTGAAATTTACTTTTACTGTATTGCTTTGGCCATTCTTTGCTGCACATTGCATTGGCATTTTCCCCACAAGATCAAAGGTTCTGCGTGCTCAGGTCTGCTGAATTTACATTGCTACGTCGTCCAACGCAGAGAAGTGGTCAGGAACCATACTGGCAGTCAGATGCTGTGCCCATGTTACAAAGGGCGTACTTAGCAGTGTGTCACCCCAGTACAAGTTCAGTCAGTGGATGGAGCCCTTGGCAGGGAGTGAGGAGACCTGTAATCTGTTGCTGGTGCTGCCCCTGACTTCTGATGGTGTTCAACTCACAATATCTCTCTCTTTTGTTTCCATCCCTCCTTTGTCTGTCTTGTCTAATTAGATATAGCCTCTTTGGGGTAGGGGCTGTCTCTTGCCATGTGTTTGCATAGAATAATAGGCCCCTGAACTTGGCTGGGACTTCTAGATGCTCCTGGGATTTGAATAATAATAATAATCTGCATTGGCCCAAGAACAATAGACCTCTAGATTGACCATTAAAGAACCAAAGAAGAACAATAAAAATGAGCTTAATACTAGACATGTACAAAACCCAGACCAAGGTTTTGAGTGACCTAGTGAAACCAACTGAGGCGCTGGTACTAAAGCTGTTTTGCTGTCCATATTAGGAGCCATTCCATACAACTGTTATCTAGTTATAGACCCATCAAAACACAGGGTTTTCATGGGGAAAATTCCTCTTCTCCCTTGAGCACTTGTGAAAAGTTCTTAAGGGCCTTTGGAGCATTTAACAACCCATTGCCCCATGTTAGCTCTAGATATAGCCTAGATAGGATGGTACACCACTCCGAAAGGTGAGACATGGAGTGTAACATCTTAGTGAAATTCTGAGAATAGGCTTCCTACCCAGCCCGGAAACAGGAATCCTGGAGAGTAAGGGCCAGTTTTCCAGCTGGCGCAATACCAGTGTAGGTCTCGTGACTTCCGTGGAGCTATACCAGCTGAGGATCTGGCACCTAGGTTGTTTTCAAAGGGGTTGGGAGCAGCGGAATAAAAACACCATAAACTAATTGTTGTTCTCTCTGCTGTGCAGCATTTCCTGGTTTCAGTGAAGCACAGCCTATGTTAGGGAACACCTAGACATGTAAAGAGTGCACGAGATCTCCTGATGTTGTTTTCTGAAGGTGCCAGGAATGAACCCAGGTATTACACTATATATTTTTGAGCACCATCGACTGGCACCTTATCTATGAACTATTTACATAGAGAGCCCTCCTGTAATACTTAGGCTCTAGCATCATACAAGTAATAAAGATATAAGAGAAAGTTTTCCCATTGCGCTTTCTTTGAGGATACTTTGAAGCTGCCCATTTTTCTGTTGTCCTCTTTTTAGGCTTAGTCTGCAATTCATTCGGCCTTCGTGGTTAGGCAGGTGGCCCAGAGAGCCTCAGTGTAAGGGGCTGCCTGCATGCCAGTCAGCCCCTGCATTAGTCAGTACCAGCTCTCCATGCCATCTTGGTAAACAGCTGTTTACTGGTTTATTTATCCCCTTTGCAATCACAGGGGAGGATAATCTCAGTGGCATGCCACATCTCGTTTACAACAAGCTCCGGAAAAAGTTAGAAATGCAATTTACAGGGTGGCGGGGAGACGTGGACTCATGCATGTTGGGAAGAGAAAGAGGAGTCAGGGAAAGTCATAAAATATTCAGTGACACTATGTCAAGACACAGATAGGGGTAAAACAGTAATTAAAGTAAACAGCACATCAAAAGCTTGGCTAAAACCATTATTTAAATTGAAAGTAAATGTAGAAGCCGCTCATGTAGCCTTGTATAAATGTGTTTCCAAGATCCTTTTAAGAATATTAATGATGATGGAAGCAGAATGGCTGAATAGCAATGATTTAGTCTTTATGGCGTGTGACAGTTTGGGAGGGGACTGAACCCTCGCTCGGCTGTTGGCATGCAGAAGCTGACAGGGAGAATGGATCTTGCCAGAGGATAAAGCCTTCTTTGGAGGAGAATTAGAGAGGCTGGGATCTTGGAGTGAGCAAGGGTAGATGAACAAGTCTGTTCTCCTGCCAGGTGTCTGCGTGGGTTCAGGTTAGCCCATATGAGAATTAATCACTGGGACTCTGGGCACATAGAACTCATTGCAGGCTATGGCTCCTGTAGTTCTCTTCACCATTTGGGTGGTCTCTGGCTGGGTTTTGAACAAGGGACTTTAGAAGCACTAGGTTTCCATCCCAGAAACTGTGGACCAAACCTCATAGCAAACTTTCCCAGTGGCTCTGAAATTCCCTCAGCTTTCCTGCCCTATGTCGAGTCTCAAAGCGACTACATGAGAAGCTCTTCCCAGTCCTTGGGAAGCATTTCAAATTGTGGGTGTGTCTCATCACTGAACCCAGAGTCCATCTCAGGTTCATACACAGCTGCTTTTGACCTTCCTACCATAGTGTCTCAACTCTTAGATAGCTACCCTGCCTTTGTTCTTTGAAAAATCTGCCTGATAACATGTGCCTGTTTGAGAATTAGTCATAAAAATCAGAGATGAAACAGCTGATTTAGTCCATTTTCCACAACCAGTACCAGATTGTCTTCTGCAGGCTATTCTCAAGGGTTTTGCCCAATTGAATTTCAAATGATTCAAGTGTTGGAGTTTCAGCTGGCTCAACAGTCTAATGCATTTCACCACCAGGACAGCTTTCCTGTTAGTCAGCGTACTGTATAATTTTATATCATCCTGTTGCTGGTAGTTATACCCACTTGTCCCTGTATATCTCCCATGTAACACACGTTTATCTGCTCACTAGTACCTGGAGTGTAGTGGGCAGTCCTTTCCAGGACTGGTTCATCTGGGCCAGGATCTAGGCAGGCAGCACTTATTCTGGGAACTAGAGTCATGGGATGCTAATGGGTGTCAGACTAGTGGCCTCCCCTTTGTCCTGCTCCTTTTCCATCACAGGCAGCAACACAGCACCCTTTACATCTCTGTATCACTTTCCGCTGCATGCAGCTGGAAGAACAGCATGGTCTGAGCACAGCACCAGGCTCCAGCAACTCTCGAGATTTATCTTGAGTCTGGCACTGATTCTCTTTGGAATGTGGAGCAAATCTCTTAGCCACTCTCTGCCTCAGTTTCCCCAGTCTGAAAAATGGGAGTAACGATATTTTCCTCAGAGGGGGGAGGACAAATTATCCTTGGTCCTAATAATACTCTGATTTATAATGGACTTCCCCAAGCAAGCACAACCTAATAAAAACAACCCTCAGCATGTAGATGCATAGAAGAGAAATAAGAGAGTAGAAATGAGAAGACTGAAAAAGCTCTGTGGATGTTACTAATCCCCTTTTGCACTCTGATATGTATGCAAGATATATATATACACACACACACATATTATCAGTCTGGGAGTGCTAGCTGTGGGGCACTGGGGATAGGGTATAGTGTGAGGGACTGAGAATGGGAATATCTAAATGAAATACACCCACCCACTGCCCCTCCTGGGATGTACATTTTCAAGCGGGACATGTGATTCAGAGTACCTCCGTTTTGGTGTGTTCCTCTTGGGCTTTCTTAAATAGAGCCTGGTTTTCAAAGGGTGGGCACTTTCTGTGCATCAGGCCTCTTCTATTATGATTAATAACAACACCTAGCTCTTACATAGCACATTTTATCTATAGATCTCAAAGCGCTTTATAAAGGATACTATTCTGCAGTATTGCTTTCACCATTTTATGTATGGGGAAACCGAGGCACAAACTTTCCCAAGGTCACCCAGCAGGCCTGTGGCAGAGCCAGGAATGGAACCCAACTTACCAGCATCCAGGCCAGTGATCTGTCCCATAGGCAACACTGCCTTGAGTTAGGCATCTACAAAGTGAGACACCAGAACTCTACCTGAGGGTATGTCTACACTGCAATAAAAACCTGTGGCACCAAGTCTCCACTGACTGGGGCTTATAGGACTAAAAATAGCAGTGTAGACATTCTGGCTCGGGCTGGAGCCCAGGCTCTGGGACACTCCCCCCTCATAGGGTTTCAAAGCCCAGGCTCCAGCCTGAGACTGAACGTCCACACTGCCGTTTTATAGCCCTGCATCCCAAGCCCCATGAGCCCAAGCCAACTGATCTGGACTAGCCACAGCTATGCCATGGGGTTATTATTGCAATATAGATATATCCTTTGGGTTTATAAGGCTGCCCATCACCACAGTATCTGAATGCTTTCCATGTAAACTCGATAGCAATAGCAAAGTCCCTAGTGGACTGCATGGAGTCTCTGGCTCTCCTCCCTTCTGAAACTAAGGCTGAGATTCCTCTGGGAATGGCAGACATCCCATCTCAGCTCTGTTTCCCAGCAACCACATACACAAGCTGCAGGAAGGAAGGCACTCACCTTCCCTGACTCTGTGCTGTTCATCTGCGGTACCCTTTAACTCATGCATTTTCATGTCATGCCATCTTCAGGTGGTTGCACCTTTGAGCCACGCATGCTCACTCTCTCGCCAGCTCAGCACCCTCTAGGCCCCATGTTAGATTCACCAGGGAGCTGGCCAGGTTCTTTTGGGGTAATGAAGAAGACCTTTATTTGCAGCCCTGCGAGAAAGAGCTGTTCTTATTACGGCTGCACTGAATGACTCTCCTTATCAGCTCCTCCTTCCAAAGGAACGTGTTCATAGGCCGGAGCAGAAGCACAGCCTCCTGCAGTCCCAAGCCACTCTCTCACACTGGATGGATGTCCTCACCATTTCCAAGTACAAAATATTCTTGTCACTTCTGGGCAAGTTGCAGACCAGGCAGCAGGACAGGGATTTGTCTCTGTCAGAGGGTTAATGCCAGCAATCAAATCCAGAGCCAGCATGGCAGGGCCCGGGCTGCTCCTTCAGATCAGTTGCATCACCAAGCAGCACAAACAACACAGCTTTACTGGTGGCAAACAGAGTCGCGCGGGCACTCTCCATTCTCCACATCTCTTTGTCCTTCCCGTGCAGGCACCATGGACTGTCACACGTTCCACCTCCCCGCCTCCTCAGCTATCTGTCAAATGCGACAGCCATGAACTTGTTATTTACATAAACAGTCCCTTCTGCAAATGAGCGTTAATTACTCCCCCATGTAAAGGTGGATAAGCACTCATTGATTGATTGATTCCCTCCAGACCATCACTTGCAAGCATACAATTAGCCATTCATCAGGATCGTGGTGGGATGTGTGGCCTTCTGGGGAGGTTAGTCCTTTCTCCAAAGAACAAGTGTTAAAATTACGATTAGCTTAGGAAGATCAAATATTTCCCAGCAAGCTATGCAGTAAAATAGTGCATGGTATTATTTTATTCCTGGCCATGCCAGGGTTCCAAATATCACTGTGTTATACAGTAATTAGCTGGGATCGGTTTGCACGGTATTCTGAAGTATCACTGTTGTACGCGCCCTGAAAGATGCATCACATGGTTGGGAAGCCGCACAGCTGTTCACTCTTATTCCGTCTGCTGCTCTTTGTCTTTTACTCAGTTGGCAGAAGCTGGAGGACTTGGGTTCTATCCCCCCTGCTGCTGTGAAATGTTGTGTGTCTGTGGTGTGCAGAATAATGATGTAAATGTTAAGTGGCCATGAGTTTGTTACACTTTGGTATAGGATGATACAACTCTAGCTTCAACTAAATTCTCCGGGTGCACAGTAACCAAACAACTTTCCTCTTCTAATGACTCCAGGCACCTCTTGCTTATAGGACCATAGGAGCTCACATGAACTGCAATTTAGACCATGCACATCCCATGAGAACTATCTAGGGCTTGTTGAAAATTTTCCATCAAAACTCTTTTTCAATGGAAAGTTGGATTTTTGACAAAATCACCATTTTTTTTTGCGTTAAGTGTCTGCTTTCTGCAGACAATTTCTACTTTTCATTTTTTTAAAATCATTCTAGGTTTTATTTTGAGCAAAACCCAAAAAAATTTCAGTGTGAACCCCAAAATGTTCAGTTTTATTTTTTGATGAAAAATAAATAGTAAAAAAAAAATTCGGTTGAAAACAAAAACTCTAGCCCTAGCCAATCCTTTTGTGGCTAGAATAAATGCAACACCATGCAAAGCATGGGTTCTAGAAACGATCACAGGTTAAGGAAGGACAGGATTATCCTATTTCTTCCTTGCATCATGTTGATCGGAGAACCTTCATTGGCATTCCCAGCATGTGTGTTGATTTGAGCCAGACACTTAAGTGTTCGTTTACTGCTGAAGTTTTGCATTTAGAACTCTTAAAGAGTTTCTATCTTTGGCTGTCTGGAAAGCACTGAAAGGGGAAAAAACAATCGAGGGCAGCTCATAACTTAGACAGGAAAACTGATTTGACATTATTATGCCTTCGTTTATTGGCAGCCCACAATAAGATGTAAAGAAATGTCAAAAAATCCCATGTGCATGTTGGTTCGGTTCAGGAAAAATTGCTGTTTGCCTCTGCCCTGAGGCAACGAGTCACTCCATTAATGCACAAGGCACTAAAATGACCCCTTTGTTTTTCTTATGATCATTTCTGATAGCGCACTCTGCCAGAGATATCATATCTTTGATCTCTCAGCACTGATGTTAAGTCTCTCTTGAGTTCAATAGCATTTCCTTGAGATTAATACTTCATGGCATTCTCAGCACCAAGCTGTCCTAACCCATACATCACAAGATGCCATGCCTAGCGCTAGCCTCCTGCCTCAATGACTTCATGCTGGCGCAATAAATAACCCTCTGCCGGCTCCATTCTTCCTTGTTTGTTGTGTACAAATAGTTTAACAAGGAACATAGAAACTCCCCATAAGAAAAGAGAAAGGGAAGTTTCTTCAGTGGTGCAACAATGAACAGACAGCTGTGGAAAGCGATGGTTAGAACCATCTTACATTCCCAGGCTTGCTTCTGTCTTTAAGCACGGAGAATATTTAACCGCTGATAGAAAATTGCCAAGCTTAATCCCCCCACCCCGCCTTTTCAAGCAGGAGAGGTGAAGTCACACAGTGGTTTCTCCAAGATGCCTTATAGGGAGTGACAAACCGATGTACCTCTAGGGTGCCCATCTGCCAACTAACTCATTTCATATCTCATCCATTAGGTGAATGAGTTATGAAAATCACTTTCCGCTTTGGCTTTTAGTTTGGCTCGCGTTTCTTTGTTTATTTTCCAAAGGGCTCCCAATCAGCTGTTTCCTTAGTAAGATTGGCTGGGCTTAGAAACACCTTCCTTGTTATTTAGGAGGGTGGGTTAGGCATACCTTGTTTTGGCAGGTTGGAGTCTCTGTCAAACCACTGTGCTGCATCCATGTAAAAAGAGTAAATGACTGCATACTGAGCATCTCCTTAAAAGGAATTCTGGCTGCCATGGTGCACAGATGCACATCTCTCTCTTCCCTCCCAGCTATCTGGCTGGAGGATAGAACACTGGGATAAATTAGAGGTAAACCTTCAATGCAGTCTCTGGGAAAATTAAAGGTGCAGTGCCAGATCTCTTTAACTCCCTGCAGTTTTACCTCCAACTATGCCAAGCTCACAGCGTGATCTTGTTGGATTTCCTAAACTAATGAGGTTTGTGACTTGGATGGGAGACCTCCAAGAAAAGAAAAAAAACAAAACAAAACAGAGTGTGGCAGGAAGTGAAATGGAAACTGAAGGTTTGAGCCAAAGTCTCATTGGAATCAGTGGGAGCCTCTCCATGGATTTCAATAAACTTCAGATCCAGCCCTAGATCAGTGCTGCTTCGAAACCCTCTGTGTTTATATTAACCCAGTGTACTATTGGATGGTGCCTTTAAAGTCCTAGGAAAATTCCAAATCATGTAAATTCGGTGCTACCTAATTTTCCTCTTTTAATTTCAGATATTTGAATGAAGTAAATAGAACTGGGTGAATAACTGATTTTTTTGGTTCAGTGGCAAACCAAACAAATGATTTTGGGGGGAGGGATAGCTCAGTGGTTTGAGCGGTGGCCTGCTAAACCCAGGGTTGTGAGCTCAATCCATGAGGGGGCCATTTAGGGATCTGGGGCAAAAATTGGGGATTGGTCCTGCTTTGAGCAGCGGGTTGGACTAGATGACCTCCTACGTTCCCTCCCAACCCTGATATTCTATGATTCTGTGATTTTGAGTCAAAGTGAAATTTAAAAAAAATGGGTTTGGGTCAAACATTATTTTATTGTTGGCTGTTTTCTACCCTTTAAAACACATTCAATCCAGTTAAAGTTAGAAACCAAAGACAGTTTTGAAGCAAAATGTCGAAACAAAAGGTCGTTTTGAATATTGAAACAAAAGGTCACTTTGCATATCGAAACAAAAGGTTGTTTCGAAACAAAATGTCGAAACAAAATGTTTCAACTTTGAAAAAAATTCCCATTTTCTGAAGCTGAAACTATTTACTGCATTTGTCAATAGTTTTGGTCGACCCTAAACTGCATTATTTCGTGAATAAACAATTCATCTGAAAAACAATGCCCAGCCGTAAATGTATGTGCCAAGGAGGAAGAAGGATTAGTTACAGAGAGGAGAAGAGGCATAGTCAAACACGATGGAATTTAAGGGATTGTTTAGCCAGAACAACAGAGAAACTTACCAATGGCAATATCTTTTAGCGTGGGAAAAAGTTTCCCAGGAGAAGCAGTGGAAGCCCTTTTTTTTGAGATATTTGAAACTAAGCTCTAGAAAATACAGCACAGGAAACATTCCAGTGTGGTCTGTGTCAGGGTGGAGGTGATGGCATTCAGGTTCATTATTCTTTTTTTACTCTAATTTGGATGAATCCCTGATTCTTCACTTCCTGGTCTAAACTCTGGTGTGGTACTATTGAGTGCTATGTGACACCAGAGAGGTGACTGTTTCAATAGTGGGGAAGTGACCCATGCATAGCTAGGAAAGCACCGTAGGGTCTGGTTCTTCTGGATGAAAGGCGCTCTACAAATGCAAAGGGAATATCACTGTGAAAGAAATCTCCCCCCATTAACTCACACCCACACAAACTCCCAGTGTGTCTGGTGAGGGGGAAATGACCCTGAAGGGCTTATCAGAGTATTGTGTTAATGGATTTGCCTCGGAGTGTAGCTTGTGTGATGCAGCATTACACCACATCCAATGTGTCACCCTGTATAACACAACGCATGGAGGGACTGAACTGCAGAATGTCCTTGTTTTCCAGTCTGATGGGTTTAGACAGATATTCGTCCTGGGAGTGGGAAGTTTGTCATTTCTGCAGGATATGGAGGAACTGGGGAGAGAATCCCCCAACTCCTTCACTACTTATTTCACTGTGATAATTGAAAGAGGAAGGGATGAAATTCCCAGTGCTAGGGCCTTTTCAAATGAACCTAGGCTAGTGTCTGGGCAATGTTCTGTGAAGAACAAGCCTGCTTTGGCAGGCAGACTGAGTAGATGACCTAATAAGGCCTTCCCCATCCCTGATTGAAGCCCCTTTGGCAGTTAATGCCCAGGTGTGCACGGGGGTGGACACAGAGAGCCCTCCTTTGTTGCTACACCTGCATGGGGAGCGACTGGCGTTCAGCTGGCTGTTCAGGGAAGCATTGTGTTGGGAGAGCAGGTAGTAGTGCTGTCAGCCGGGAGAAGAAGAACATCTAGGCTGTGGGACCGTGGCCCTGCGGATGAGAGGTCTGTAACGGGGTGAAAGGGGGGTGACATGGGAGGGGATGGGGCCCCAGTGAACATGATGTAGCAAGGCTTCAAATTTCTTTTGGCAGGTCTGTATATGCCACTGTGTTGAGCACTGGCTACATCTCTTCTGAGCTGCTTCACATCCCATTTGTTGCTCTCTTAGATCCCAGAAGTCATTAGGTCTTACCAGACCTAATGCTTCCAGGCACCCCTTCTGGGAGAGTGCACGTCCTCCTCCATTTCCTCCCTAGGACATCATCACTTCATAGGAGGGATAGGTGTGCCCACAGTGAGTCAAATTCTCTTTCTAGCTACACTAGGGCAGCCCCTGGTGCAGTCGGGTGGGGCTGAGCTGTTGTAACGAGAGCAAGGATTCAGCTCACGCCACCCACCTGCCAGACATGGACCTTTCCACTGACAGATCAATCGCGCCTGACAGAGCTACCACAGTGCGAACAGCCGCCGGCAAGGCGGTGTGCTGTGTTCATATCATTGGTGTGTCATTGGTGCTGAAGTGAGAGCAGGCCCTGTTGTGCTAGACACTTAAGTGTTCGTTTGGTGCTGTACAAACACATCATGAGAAACAGTCCCTGCCCCAAATCGCTCACACTCCAAGGGGACATGTACATTGAAGCTGGGGGGTGTAATTTTCAGCTTGAGGAGACATGCGCATGCGAACCCTGGTGGCGCAGGTGGAAGGAGGGGCTAGCTGTCCCGAGTGGCACCCTTGCACCCAGAGTACTCACTCTGGCACTTATCCCTCTCACCGCCAGCGCACCTATGGCTACACTTGGATTTTTAGGGCACTGGCTTGGTCAAAGTTAGCACACGTATGTCTAACTGAGCCAGAAATTACACCTCCAGCTCCAGTGTAGACATACCTTAAATGGACATGACAGACAATGAAAAGCCTGTTTTACCTATTTAGTTGGTGGTGAAGTGAGATTAGGTGATATATCCAATATCCCACAGTAAATGCTGTAAATTGAACCCATATCTGTTGTATCCAGGCCAGTGCCTTAAGCGCAAACATGTTCTCCCTCTTGTAAACCTTGCTGTAATGAGAACACAATACTCATAGGGAGAACTGGTTTGGAAGCTCCAGTAGAACATGCACGTAACCGACTGGGAGACTGGTAATGAGAGGGGACGATGCAATTAGAGAAGAGCTCCGGGTTTTTGTTTTGTTTTTTGATTTATTTCCACTCACTGGCCTCTGGGGAAAAGGGTTTCAATTTTTAAAGTTCTGTCACAACAGGTTAGAGTATTAGCAATCATGGTTCACTGCCATCTGTATTTGTTCCATTTGTGGCATTTATGATGGTTATCCACATTAATTATTTCGCTGCTAAAGTCCCTTCTAATTTCAGAACACTGTTATTTCTAAGAAAGATGGATATTAAATATGCCACACATCAGCGTGGGGTGGCATTACACCATGCTATTAAGTTCTGATGCGGAGGCTTGGCAAAAAATAACTTTGCTATTTGTAATCACCGTGAAGTGTTTTAGTGTTGTGGCTCAGAATAAGAAATAAAGCTGATGACAGGAACTGATTTCTTATTAGGACGCCGTTCAGGAGTTTACATAAATCAGAACGTAACCCTTGGCTGGCTGGCTTCCCTTGGTGTCTCTGGGATTGGGGCAGGGCAATGGATGAGTGTAGCGTGGTGATGAGTCAAGGGTTCAGGAGGAGGTCCCAGCCCACCCTCAAAGCCTTGGGATGCAGAGAAGAGGGGCCTTTGGTCCAAGGTTTGGATAAAATGGGACTTCGCTCCAAAGCAGCCCTGGCTTTGGTTTTGCAAAGCCTGACCAATGAGGCCTGTGATGACACCACAAGTACATGTGACATTACCATAGTATCTGAGCAGCTCCCAAAGCTCTTGGGGCAAAAGGCAGGTTGTTCCCCTCCTTCTACAGGTTGGGTCCTGAGACACAGAGAAACCAAGTGACTTGGCCACAATCAGATAGGGAGTCAGTGGTAGAGGTAGGAATTGAACTCAAGCCTCAGGAGAACACTGATCATCCTTCCTCTGTTTGATTTCTGCACCACCAAAGCTTTGAGGCCTTGGCTCCACCAGAGCCTGCTCTGAAGCCTGCTGTGTGAGCAGCACGCCATGGGTTCCCTGTGCCTTCAAGTTCAGAGGTGGCTAGAGAATCATTGCCACAGGAGCTCCCACAGCTCCCAGGAACTGTCCCACTGAGTCACTTGCCACATCTCCTTTAAACTGCTCCATTGCCCTTCGCTCTCTTGGGGAAGGGCTCTGTGATGCTGGGTATTAAGAATGCTGCGCCCTCTTAAAAGAACAGGGAGAGGAAGGACTGCAGGATTTTACTCCTCATTGAAAATACAGTTACAGGAAGGGGACTTTCCTTACCCACTCTGAGCAGTGAGCCCTTGCCGGCTCTCCTCCGGGACAGCCGCAGGAGACGGCTCTCTGTCGGGCATGTGCAGTGTCTCTCTCTCCTTCACACGGTATCTGTCATCAGTCTCTCGCTGGTGTGGTGCAGGGAGGAACAGGAGCTCAGTGTACTATGGGCTTGATCCTGCTGGGCTGGAAAGCTCTTTCTCTACCCCCTCTCTGTGCCAGCTGCGAGATCCCTGTCTGTCTCTCTGATGGACGGTGTGTCTCTCCCCCCCCTTACTGACTGGCAGAGCAGCTGGTCTTTCCCTGCATTTCCTTCCTGTGCAGCTGCGATTCCTCTTGCCTGTCACCATTAAGAGCCTTTCCATCTCCATTCGGAGCCATTTGTCCTTTCCAGGTGACGCTGGCTGGTCATTCACTGTCAGCCGGCCCCCCTGAGCCACTGGCAGGAATCCACTTTGCTGCTGGAAATGTCAGCCAGGGGCCAGGGGCCAGCTGCACAGGCCTGGGCTCAGCCACAGGGGCCCCCCAAGTGCTGCCATCTTGGAACCTGTCGCCCATACCCAGAAGCTGGGAATGGGTGGCAGGAGATGGATCTCTTGACTCTCCTGCAGCATGTGCAGCCAGCCACATACACTTGCACTCACATCACCTTTCACACCAAATCTGTGCCAGCACCCCAGTGCCACGCCGCCGCAGTGAGATCCCATAGCCTATCCCGCACCCACAGCCAGAATTGCTAGCCAGTTCACACCCATGCTCCCGCCTGCACCCAGATTCCAGTCCTTGCACCCACAGCCGCACTGCGCCTTCAGCTTGGCTTAATTACTAATTAACAGACTCGTTACAGCTTTCCACTTAAAACAAATGCCTTGCAATTTGTTCCTTGATTCAGGAGCTCCATTTGCATTACCATCTGCCAGATCTCGGGCACCAGCTCCCAACATCAAAAACTGCCCGAGTGACGGCTGACAGTGGCCCCCGCCCCTCCCGGTGGGAGCGTGAGGTATGCACACAGCAGAGAATGACAGGGTAGGAGCTTCTTCTCCATGAATATTCACAGCCATTTCAGCTCTCCAAGTGCCACCGTCACTCTCGATCTATCTTACACGTCCCAGCAAAGCGTAGCACTCTCTCGCTCTACTAGGAACTGTTGTGGGAAGCTCAGCCTCATGCTGATGACAGACGAGGGAGCCCAGTCCAAGTGCTGTCCCTCGTCCCACCTCTTGCTCCCCCAGATGTCATCACATAGATTGCTTCCATCCTGGAGACACGGCTTCCTTGGCACTCCTTATGCGTATGCTGCATTCCCACCAGCCACAGCCCTTCTCTACTCTCCATTCGGCACGGGAGGAAGCTCGGTGGCTAATCAGATTACCCTGATTGCAGTTGAAGGTTTGTGATGTGGCCGCATTAAGGGACCAGGATAAGGAAAGCAACAGCATTTCCCATGCCATTAGCACAGCCATCTCCAGGACGCCTGGCGGCGCGGCAGCACCAGCATCTGAGACATCCAGGTTGGGATTTTCTTTTTCTGACACTGTAGAAAATGGATTTTCCATCCCGCAAGAATTTTTGAGACGTCAAAACAAAAATTCCCAACCCAAATCAGGACAGAAAGTGAAAATCTCAGAAATGTTCATGAACCTCAAAAACCTGAGAAAGTTTCAGATTGGGTCAATCAAAAGGTTTTGTTTTGATCATTTCAAAAGGTTTTCTTTTGATTTCAACCTTTTTAAAATGGGTTGTTTTTTACATTTTTATTATAAATTACATTTTGAAAGGCAAAGCTGTTTCAATCTAACCCCCCCCCCCACCCCACTTGCCATTTCAAAAATTGTGAAACAGGGCATTTCAAGAAGCGGTTAACTGTTCTTTTCCAAAAACATGTTGAAACAAGAGTTTTGCCCAAACCAACCCTTGCCCGCAGACAGGTTTGGTTTTGGTGAATTGGCATTTTCTGATGAAAAATGTTTTGTAAAAAAATTCCTGAACAGCTCTCCCATTGGGCTTTCTTACTCTGCCAAGAATTAATGGGGGCTGCTTGCAGAGGAAGGTGACCCTCCGTAGGAGTACGGCGGGCAGAATATAGCTCAGAATAATTGGAACCAAAATCCAGGAACTCTGAATTCTGCAGCAGGTTCAACATCTGTATCTGAAGTATCAGAGGGGCAGCCGTGTTAGTCTGGATCTGTAGAAGCGACAAAGGGTCCTGTGGCACCTTATAGACTAACAGACGTGTTGGAACATAAGCTTTCGTGGGTGAATGCATCCGATGAAGTGGGTATTCACCCACGAAAGCTTATGCTCCAATACCTCTGTTAGTCTATAAGGTGCCACAGGACCCTTTGTTGCATCTGTATCTGAGTTTTCCAGCTGAGGACCCCAAAGCTTCACTCTGGGATAAGAGCTGGCAAACCAACACCCAACCCAGAAGGGTGGAACCTGGGCCAGTCAATCCTGGGCTTCTGTGGAGATACAATATTGGCATATGGGATGTGATCCAGACACCTGTCCACTAGGAACTGTAAAGGGATTGACCGAATAACTCCCAGAGAACATGGGCCAGCCCTGAGACAGCAATGGGGCTCAGTCCCTGGGCTAGCTTCAAAGCTGGGATGGAGCTACAGGTGTTCTGTCTCAAGTAGACTGAGCTCCAAACCTGGCCTGCCTAAGCTCGTTGGCATCTGCTGGGGAACAACATCCAGGTTCCGAACTGCAAACCCACCAATTGTCTCCATCACTTTTTTAATGTTGCCTCTTTAGGTAGGACCTACAATATCTTGAGATTTGTTGCTGCAGAAGCAGCCAGTGGAAGGCACTTAGAGGTAGCGTTTTGATTAAGGTACTAGACTGGGGCTCAGCAGATGTGAGTGTTCTTTATGCCTTTTCCAGAAACTCCCCGTGTGACCTAGGGCCTGATTTCCAGAGATACTGAGATACCTGCCTCTCCCACTGAGGCCTCTAGTTACAATACAAATAACACAGAAAATGCTATTTAATAATGAGCCCTTTCATCTGCTATCTCAGAAAACTTCATCAGCTCTAGCATGCCTTAGGGAGATGAGTAGTAATATGCTAATGTTACAGACGGGGTGGGGGGCATATTCCTGATGTAACTGCAGTGGACCAAAAAGGAATTTGGCTCTGGGAAAATGAGGCACGGAATGGTTAAGTGACTCACCCAAGGGCATCCGGCTGCTCAGTAGCAGAGCCAGGAAAAGGACTGAGAAGTCCTGACTTGCTGCTACGGGGGTCTGATCCAACAGGTGCTGAGCACCATCATTCCCTGTTGCCTTCAATGGAAGTGGAGGGTGCTCAGCAGTTGGCAGGCTCAGGCCCCTTAGGGGAACATCTCTGACTCAGAGGCAGCATGTGAGCTGTGCTCTGCTCCATGTAGCAGTCACATAGTGTGAGTCATATTCAGTGTGCGGCGATACATCAAGGTGCAGCAGTTATTCACTATTAATTCCATGCTAATCAATTATTAAAAGGGTATTTATTGAGCTTTAACAACTCTGCAGTTGAAGAAAAACCTGGCCGTGACAGGGGTTGCACGTCAGTAATTAGGTTCTTAATAATCAATTGGTATTTGTTTGACTTAGAATAAATTTCTTATTAAATCTGAATCAAATCTTTACTCGAGACACTTAATTATAAGAGGGTTATTTTCCCCCCTCCCTCGCTTGGTGCATTGGGAGTTCAGGGCTCATGCCAGGAGTGAAGCATTCCAATGCCCAGGACACAGAAGGGGGGGTCTCCTCCTTACTAAATCTGCAAGGTGATGGTTATTCATGGGGAGCACCACTTACAGAGCTATTTCCCCAAGCTCCCATATGCACTCATGTTAACTGGAGCTTTGAGGACTCATTCTCATTTCATTAGGAGAGCTGGCATTCTATGGAGAGTAACTTTATTGATAGTGGACTATCCCTGAGACCTCCATCTCAGTCCTTTCTGTTCAGAAGCAGGTACTGTCACTTAGGTACCTGCTTCTCCGAGTCAGGGGGAGAATCACCAGCATTCCCTCTGTTGGAAGTATTCCTTAGAAACTTTTTAAACCCAGATTTAGTTGCTCTGTAGCCCCCGAGATTCATGGAGCAGGTATATGCTGAACAACTGTGCTACCAGTGCCAATATGGCTGTCCTCTTTCACCTGACAGGAATGTCTCTAAAGAGACAAGGCTGCTTCAGTATCCATGGCCCTTGTGATCAGTGTCTTCTCTGCTGTGCCTGACGGTCTGGGGGCCAATTAGTGTCTGTGATGATGAGGATGTATTATGGAGATGCTCATGCCTGGATTCGGGTCTACTACCTCTGTTCAGATGCGTCACTGAATTGCCATAGCGACTGATACAGGTTGGGTTTATTCCAGGGACCCAGAGATAAAGGGCTCCATATCCTGTTCCCAAGGTCTCTGGGCTGTTCAATTGCTCCAGGGTCATCTTTGTCCTTTAAAATGTTGATTTTTAAAATATATTGCAGAGTGATAGATTTAATCGTAGTTTAATTACTTCCCTGTTTATACATTTTTTAAAAAAGCGAAATAAAAATCCCAACGGGGCACTCTTTTTAGCACGCGCGCACACGCACACACACACACACACACACACACACACGACAACAAACGATCTCCACTGTTAGCAAATCATTATTCTGATATTATTTATTTCAGACTTTGTGATACTCTCCAATGCTTGACTTCACATGCTCATTTAGTTCCTTTCAGACGCGATGCAGCACTGCAATTTGCCAGGGAGAAAATGTAATAAACATTAGCGAGGAGAAAAAAAAAATATATATATATATATATATATTTTATTTCTGGCTGAGTGTCTAGCGTCTGTTTTATGGCTCATAGCTGCAGGCTACTGCCGTGCAATCTGGGGCAATGGATCAGGAGGTTAAAGTGACGATTCTGCAGACAAAGGCCAAAAACATTAGTAGCAATTTTTTATAAACAAAACAACCCATTATCAGCCTGGATTGATGACAAGAATCCTGAGATGAAAGCTCTTAAACCACATGCCCAATTATATCCTTTAGCATCACTTGTCTGGGGACTCCAGAGACAGAGGTCCCCAGATCTCTCATTTCAGGAAGACTTGTCAAACATGTTGTAGTTAGTCTTCAAACTGCATCTTGGATCGCTTAGTGCAACCAAACATCATTCCCGGGGAGCAAGCTGTGGTCACAATTCTCTTCTGCACTGATGTGAATCTCGAGTGACTCCACTGGAGTCATTGAGCTTGATTCTCCTCCGTCCTGCTCCTTCTGTCATCATTCATACTTGCACCAAGCAGGGAGGAAAGTAGATTGAAGAATGGGGGAGTTATCTCTGCACCAGCCCCGGAGGAAAGGGGAACTCTCCACACTCTCTCTTCCTCCCCGTTACTCCAAACCCCAGTGCAAAGCTGATGTAAACTGGTACCACCAGTATAAGCGAGTGGACAGGTCTGATTTGGTAGCATTTTACATTCATTGCTCAAGGTTGTAAATGCCAACACACAGTGCAGGGAATCCCCAGGGAGTTACACTGGTGTATGACTAGAGGAGAGAAGAATGAGGGCTTGTCCACACTGCAAAATTAAGTTGACTTTATCTAATTCGACCTCGAGCCTCCAAATTAATTAAGTTGATTGTGCGTAGGCACACTATGCTCATTGTCTCGATGGAGGGTGTCCTCGCTAGCAGGGCCTGCATTGATGCATAAAGCAGTGCATTGTGGGTAGCTATCCCAAAGTGCAACTTGCCGCGGTGTGTTTTGGGAAGTTTGTGCAGTGCCTCATG
Organism: Macrochelys suwanniensis; assembly: GCA_033296515.1. Lineage (NCBI taxonomy): Eukaryota > Metazoa > Chordata > Testudines > Chelydridae > Macrochelys > Macrochelys suwanniensis. The sequence goes on from CM065796.1 coordinate 14,070,227, forward strand.
GGACCAAAACATTATCGCAAGGGAGAATGGGAACGTTGCGTCAGCATCCTATGATGCACTGTGCTCAACGGCAAACAACCCAGTGGTTTTCACGCCTTAAAATGGCTGCGTGTACGCCATAACCCAAGAAGCATGGAGCCTGCTCGGTTGTCCACTCTTGCTGTGAACATCTCAAACACCCGGTTGCTGCTGGCAGTCACAGAGCAGCTGCACTCCGAGTGCTGTTTCGGGTCCCGTGAAGCAAGCACTGGCTGGTGGGACCGCATCATTTTGCAGGTATGGGATGACGAGCGGTGGCTGCAGAACTTTCGAATGCGGAAGGCCACCTTCCAGGAACTTTGTGCAGAGCTTTCCCCTGCCCTGCTGTTCAGCAGCACAAAAACGAGAGCTGCTCTGGCAGTGGAGAAGTGAGTGGCGATCGCTATTTGGAAGCTTGCAACATTGGACAGTTACCAGTCAGTGGGGAATCAGTTTGGAGTAGGTAAATTAACCGTGGGAGCTGCTGTGCTCCAAGTGTGCAGGGCCATTAATCGACTTCTGCTACGAAGGCTAGTGAGTCTGGGAAATGTGCAGGACATAGTGGATGGTTTTGCTGTGATGGCGTTTCCTAATTGCGGTGGGGCGATAGATGGCACACATATCCCCATCTTGGCACCAGACCACCTTGCCAAAGAGTACACAAACCGAAAGGGATACTTTTCAATGTTGCTGCAAGTGTTGGTGGATCACAGGGGGCGTTTCACTGACATCTGTGTAGGATGGTCAGTAAAGGTTCATAACGTGCCATTCTTTAGGAACTCGGGTCTTTTCAGAAAGCTGCAATCTGGGACTTTCTTTCCAGACCACAAAATGTACATTGATGACATTGAGGTGCCTATCCTGGGGAACCCAGGCTACCCCTTGCTCCCATGGCTCATGAAGCCACACACTGGCCGTCTGGATAGCAGTAAGGAATGGTTCAACTGTAGGCTCAGCAAGTGCAGAATGGTGCTTGAATGTGCCTTTGGTCCTTTGAAAGGGCACTGGAGAAGTTTACTAACAATGTTGGAGCTTAGTGAAGAGACCAGCCCCATGGTTATAGCAGCCTGCTGTGTGCTCCATAATATCTGTGAAAAAGGGGGGGAAATTTTCCGCAGGGGTGGGCAGTTGAGACAGATCACATGGCAGCCATTTTTGAGCAGTCAGACACCGGGGCAATAAGAAGAGCACAGCAAGGGGTGCTGCGTATCCGTGAGGCTTTGAAAAGACGTAACGAGTCACAGTAATGTGAGCTGCTTGTCTGCATTGTGCTTTCCCAAACCTTCACCTGCCTTGTATCACTATCCCTGTAAAGCCAACCCCCCACCCAAGCCCACTGCTTCTACTCAATAAAGAACATTTATTTCTCAAATCCGTTTACTTTATTTAACAAACATAAATAAAGAGGGAGAACAGCACAAAAAGGTAACCTTGTGGAAAAGGGGTTGTAAAGTTGGAACGGGAGAAACATTTTCAGATGTGTAACATAATACCGCATTCCAGACCTTCAAAGGACTGTGAATGGGTGCCTTCTGTTCCTGTACCCTCCCCCTGAGTTAAGTGAAAGGGATAATGGACTTTTCGCCCACGCCTCAAGGAACGCTGAGGGGAGGGTGATTCTGCGCCAGGCGATGCTGGCTGGCTGGCCACCGGGGTCTGCAGAGGGACTCTACCCTCCTGCTTCTGTTCCTGCAGTTCAACCAGATGCCTCAACATGTCTGCTTTGTCCCTCGTACTCCGAAGCATCTCATCCTGCGCCCCACGCTCTTGCTCATTGGAAGCTTTCCTGCTCTCCATGTCCATGTCTAACTTCTCGGACAGTGAAATCCTCCATTCTCTCAGCTCTGTGTCAGCTGTCCCGGAGGCGTTCATTATCTCGGTGAACATGTCCTCCTGTTTCTCTTTCTCCTCCTTCTAATCAGCGAACGTCTGCTTTCAGGTGTTGATGACGCGCCAAAGGACACATTTCCAGCTGTCAGTCATGGGAAAAAATAAAGGAGCTATTGTACGTGAAGAAAATGTTTCATAGCAAGGCCGTTTTCATAAAAAGAACCTGTTATTACACTAGGTGTAAGCCATAACATAACCAGAATCCATAACTGTTGACTGAGCCAGTTTGCTGCTCCAGCTATGGTGAGTAGCCGCCTCCCCCCAGTCATGGTGACCACATTTTTAATGACGTTTATGGCAGGCTCCTGTGGGGAGCAGAGGTAGCTAGTCGAACAATGGCCCTTCCCCATAGCACCATGTTTACGAACGGGGCGGTGGGGGGAGGAACGTTTTCACTCCCAAATTGAAGAATCTCTCATGTGGGAGTCCCTTATCAGCCACTTTAAACTACCCACTTCGCTACCGGAGACACTCTGGCTGTGAAAAGGAGCCTTAACTGTACCCAATATAATTCACTCCCACTTAGAGGCCACAGCAGTGTCAGGGGACCATAGCATAGGAGAGAAGTATCCTCCTTTGGTGTGATGGGGGGAGTGGCTCAAAAAGGGGAGGATACAATGAGAATGACAGACCAGGGAGCAACCTTTTAACGGACCCACAGGGAGCGAGGTGGGTGGCAGGAAGGTTGAAGATAAGGGCAACGCAATAGTCAAGGCAAGAGATGATGAGGAGGGCCTAGATTTTCTGCAAGGATGAAACTTGCCCCTCTGCAGAGGGCCATCACAAGGTCTGTGTGAAACCACATCCAAGAATGGGTTGTCATCAGTGGGGCTTGAACCCTGGGTCTCTGGATCTAAAAAAACACACGCTGCTACTGCTTGAGCTAAAGACACAGTCTCTAGCCCGGGGTGGGCACACTTTGCGGCCTGAGGGCCACATCAGGTTTCCAAAATTGTATGGAGGGCCGGTTAGGGGAGGCAGTGCCTCCCCAAACAGCCAGGTGTGGCCCACCCCCTATCTGACCCCCCTTGCTTCTTGCTCCCTGACAGCCCTCCCGGGACTCCTGCCCCATCCAACCCCACCCCCGTTCCCTGTCCCATGACGGGCCTCCCAGGATCCCTGCCCCATTCACCCCCCTTCTCCCTGTCCCCTGACCACCCTGGGAACCCCTGCACCTGACTGCCCCCGCCGCCCCACCCAACCCCCCTCTCCTTCCTGACTGCCCGCCCCGGGACTCCTGCCCCCGTTCAACCCCCCTGTTCCCCGCCCTCTGACCACCCCACCCCCTATCCACACCCCCGCCCCCTGACCACCACCCCAAACACCCCTGTCCTCTATACAACCCGCCTGCTCCCTGCCCCCTTACCGCGCTGCCTGGCGCACTGGTGGCTGGCGGCGCTACAGCCGTGCAGCCCAGAGCACCAGGACAGGCAGCCGTGCCGCCCGGCTGGAGCCCGCCACGCCACCGCGCAGCACAGAGCACCGGGTCAGGCAGCCGTGCCGCCCGGCTGGAGCCCGCCACGCCACCGCGCAGCACAGAGCACTGGGTCAGGCAGCCGTGCCGTCCGGCTGGAGCCCGCCACGCCACCGCGCAGCACAGAGCACCGGGTCAGGCCACAGCTCTGCAGCTGCGCTGCCCGGCAGGAGCTTGCAGCACGGCCGCCCAGAGCTTTGCGCCGGCGGCACAGTGAGCTGAGGCTGCGGGGAAGGGGGACCAGCAGGGGAGGGGCCGGGAGCTAGCCTCCCCGGCCAGGAGCTCAAGGGCCAGGCAGGAGGGTCCCGCAGGCCAGATGTGACCCGCGGGCCGTAGTTTGACCACCTCTGCTTTAGTCCCTCAGCAGCAATAGCAGGCTCATCCACCGCTATACATGGTCTGGCCACAAGAGGGAGACAGAGAGCCTCACTGTGTTAGCATGAGTTACGGCCATACCACTTCGGCTCTCAGAATAGGCTGTAAGTGGGATTTAAGTGTGCTGGACTTGCTGGGTGAGGTGGGAGGAAATTCATCCTATTGATCCATTCCTGCTCTCCCATGCTTGCATGCTGTTCTGCTGCTTTCTTGCCATCAACCCCCTTCCCTTTCCTCTTTCTATTCACATGTGAATAGTGAGGTTTCTTTTCCCTTTTTAACCTTCTGAAACACAAAGTGAAAAGCTGCCACAGAGAGAAACAGAGGGATGGCTTGTGTCCCACGCCATCCTCAGCGCAAGCTCAGAGCTAGCGTGACACTTTTTGTGGCGTGTCAGGGGAGCCATGTCGCTTTATGAAACACCTGTAATCCGATGACAGGAGGCTTTGCAGTGTCCCCACACAGCAAGGTGCCTTCCCTGAAGCTTTGCAGCCACCAGCTGCTAAATTCTACTCCGACAGTGTGAGAACAAAAGGAGCGAGGTGATCTCTGTCGAGTCTCCGCGCTGGTCTCTGCGAGCAGGGTTGTTGGGCCTGACTGCGCATGAGATGCACCGGCAATTAGGATCTCAAAAGTGCTGAGACATTGTGACAGGGCATTCACCCCACACTCACTCCAAAGGGGTTAACATAGGCCCCAAAGGGGGCCAATTAACCCGGCAGGCCACAGCTGAGAGGTATCAGGTGGCTTAAGTAATCCCCTGATGGAATGAGGGAAGCCAGGTGAGGAGGAATAAGCTGGACAGGGTTATAAAGGCAGGTAGCTAGAGCAGCTGGGAAGTAGGCTGCAGCCATTCCTGGGAGAGGGGAGGTGTGTCTGGAGGCAAGTGGTCTGCAGTTACTCCCTGGGAGGAAGGAGTTTGGTCTGGCAAACCCAGAGAGTTTGGGGGAGCCAGAAAGGTAGGAGAAGGCTCCGGGAAAGGCAGTGATGACCAGGAGGGAGCAGATCTTGGCTGCTGGCTATAGGGTCCCTGAGCCAGAACCCGGAGTAGAGGGCAGGCCTGGGTTCCCTTGCCAGCCACTGAGGGAGTGGCACCATGGAGCAGTGAATGGGGAGACTGCCTGAGACAGCTGGTGTGGAGAGAGACTTTGATAGCCCACAAGGGGGTAACACTCATAGTGACCTGGCCGGGCCAAGTCATAAAGAAGAAGCTGCCACTTATGGAGTGGGAGAGGGTGAGAGGGGATGATGAGCGGAGAGCCTGCCAGAGGAGAGCACAGCACCTGGAAGGAGCTAATCTCCAGAGCGACCAGGAGGAGGTGCCCTAATGGTGAGTGAGCCCTGTGATAGCCATCTATATGGACAATGAGAACATCCAGTTGCATTAGCACCATTTGGCATTTGAATTCTGACCAACTTGCTCCACCCTTTAGGTCGCTGCTGAATGTGCCCTATCTTTAGCATCATCATCTTCTTCATCGTCATTCTATTGAGTTGTGTATCAGTTCCTACGATACCCTCATCACCAGGGGGTCTGAGCACCTCCCAGTAGTGCGTTAAGTGATGTAATTAACATCTAATCACGTGGTTTGTTCTTCCGCTCCTCCTCGTAGTATGGTTTTTATTACATACAGATTGATGTAGCATCTAAACATCAAAACCCGGTTGGGCTCCACTGTGCTAGATGCTGCACAGATACGTGATAAATGACCCTCCCTACCCCAGAGAGCTTGTCGTCTATGGACTTGATCCAAAGGGCATTGAAATCTGTGAAAGAACTTCCATTGACTTAACTGGACTTTGGATTGGGCCCTGAAAGGCAAGACAACGGGTGGATGAGACAAATAAAGCAGGCTGGGGTGGGAAGCAGGGGAGGCAAGGTGACAAATCTAGTAGGATGTGCAATCAATCTAGCATTATCCATGTTTCTGGTTCTTCCTTGGGCCTGATTCTGCTCCCCCACTGCTGTCAGTTAGGAGGGAATGACCAGTGCCCTGCCCAGTCATGTACACCTCTCTGGGCCTGTGTAAATGACGACATGAGCCGGGAGGTGAGGAGAATCAGGCCCAGCGGGTGTAATTGGTGTAAGGAGGCCAGTCAGGTCCAGTTTCTGTTGTACTAGGAAAAGGCTTGAACAAACCGACTTGAACAAACAAACACTCAGAGGGAGAGAGAGACTGTGGTTGTGTCCGGCTGTTAAGTGTGGCCTCCATAGGAACACTCCTTATGCTGAAAAGCCAATGGACCACAGCCAACAGTGAGTCTAGGAGAGGCTCCAGGGACCAGAAGTTGAAGAAAATTACACTTTCTTCCAGTTCCCCTCAATGTGTCCCCAAATTTGCCCCAACTTGACACCATCTGGACTGTCTTTGATGGACTGGCACTCACACGCACTAATGTGTAATTGAAGGCTTGTTGACCCCCAGTTTTTCCATCCTTTTAACTAAATCAGTCTAAACACTGACTTAATTCCATCAGGGCAATCTCTTCTCCTCCCCCACCCCCACCAGTGTGGACACCTATGTTGATTTCAAAGTGTGAATATAGGTTTAGTGTGCCATGGTAAACTTGCTGTCTGTAGACAAATCCTTACCCCCGTTGCTTGCACGTGACCTTTGAGTTTGGACCAAGGAATTGACATGTAACAGGATCCAAGACTGTAGAAGTCACACACCAATGGGCCAGAAGGAAAGACTGTAGTAAAAAATGCATCTAGGGCCTTGTGTATGTGGGAAAGTTTTGCCAGTTATACTGATATGGTTCTGTGGGCTTCTGCAGTCTGCTCGGAAGCACATGTTGCCATAGCTTCACTGCTCTGGGACCCGAGCTAGCTAGACTTAAGCTAGCTTGTGTATATTTACTGGAGCTGCAATCACACCCCATGACTGCAATATAGACAAAGCTCTAAATTCCCGTACACATCGGTAGCCCCGGGTTAAAATAGATCTAAGACTACTAGGGAGTCTAACCCCGTCTAACACGCTACCTCTGAGTTTGGCCCATTGACTCAGAATGATGGCAGCCTTCAGGCAGATACTGACTTCCATCAATATGGGTCCTTCCCACCACGAAAGAAGTCCCTCGTCTCCTCCCCACGCGGCTTCTCCTGAAGTACGCAAGAAAATCAGGAGGTTGGTGTTTTTCGACATGACATCTTGATATTTTGGGTTTATGCAGATAGATGGATGGATTGCTTTTGACATGCCTCACCGAGAAATTCATCATGAAAGGGAGTTTTTAAAAAACCAAATCATGCAATTCATTTATTGTCAAAAGGACCATGATATTGAAAAATTAGCCTTGATGTTGAGAAATGATTGAAATGCATTGAGATAATTTAACTATAGCTACCTTGTTCAAACAGTTCTTTTATGCCCAATGCAATATGACTTTTTTTTTTTTGCAAAGAGACACTGTCACACATGGCGACGTTTTCAAAGGCTATTTCGGGATGAATGTGGCTTTTGTGGATTATCTTTCAAATGAAATGAACCTGGAGTCCTCTCCTTTGTGTTTCATCTGAAGTTTGTGGGCGAGGGTTGTAGAGCAAAGCTTAAAGGGACCAAACAGAGAAGTCCTCACGCTACACTGCAGTAGAGGAGATACTGACAGGCTCTCACACTCCTTGCTCAGTTGTGGCCTGGCACTTTGTAGGGGTGGGAAAAGGCACGATTCGCCTCCCACTCACCCCCATATAACTCATGCGTAAGTGTCACAGAGTAGCTGGGCCGGATCCTTGGTGTAAACCTATACAGTTCCAGCAAAGTCAGTGGAGTTACTTTGATTTACACCAGCGGATCTGGCCCAAACTGGCTTCCACTGGGACAAAAGAGATGTGAGAGGAGACTCACAGCCAGTTAGCTCGGGGGCCTGGGCATGGGGAATCATGAATCCTCCGCTCTGCCAACATACTTGCCATGTGTCCTTGGCAATCATGCCACCTTGCCATGCCTCTGTTTCCTCATGCTGCATGGGGCAGAAGGATAAGTTACTATTGGCAAAGACCTTTGGAAATGCCAAGCATTAAAAATTTAAATGTGGAGTATGCTAATTAAGGCGTAGATTTTCAAAGCACCCTAATCAAATTAGGCACTGAACTTCCATGAATTCCAGTAGGATTTGGGAAGCTTACTCCCTTAGGCTGCTTTGAAAATCCTAGCCTAAATCTTCTGCCTTCAGGACCCTAGCCAATCAATCAGTTCTCCTTCTGGGCAGTTATCCCCCAAATTCATGCTCACCAACCTTTATTTTTTTACCTGTTTTTTAGGAAGGGCTAATAAATTCCTCTCACCCTCTCTACCTTGAACTTCAACCCTGTAAGCCCCCAGGGTTTTGGCACAAGCAGAGCTGGGAGAAAAATGGATTTTTTCAGTTCACTGGAAATTTTAAAAAAGTTGGGGGGAAAGCTTGTTTTAGGTCAGACCAAAAATATTGGAAATTTTCAGCAAATTGAAATGTTGGAGGGAAATGATTGTGGGTCGAAGGAAACGGTTTGTTTCTGCAAAATCAAAATGTTTCGTTTCAGTCTGGGCTTTTGAAACCAGTTTTGAATGTTTTTAAAGATAAAGGAAATTTTGAAACAATGTCGGAATGAAATGTTTTGAAAACTTGCCGTTCCCTCCCCCACCCCCACCCCCGCCCCCAAAATGAACAATGTGGCAAAACCTCAGGGCAAGGGAAGCACAGGCTGGAGCAATTTCAGTCTGGCCTAGGAAAAGGAGCGGGTTTCCACCAGTGAAAGGCACCCTCTAGACTAGGACCACTTCTTGCACACACAACTCATAGCACTGCTATGCCAGCTGTTGACACGCCCACCTCTGCTCTATTCAGCCAGTCATATGTGACCTGATTTGCATATCGGTGTGATATCATTTGCAAGACGTATGCATGTTCGGTGAACTGAACTTGTATCTAAAGAAAGAACCCTCCCAGCTCCTGGGCTATTTGAAAACACTTGTCCTGCCAGTGGCTTCCATTGTGTGTGTATATATATATATATATCTGCATGGGAGGCATCAAAAGGCACATGGCACTTCAGGCTACTATTGATCAGCCAATTTTGTGGGCTGGGGAGGAAGATCCACAGTAATGGTAAGAAAGGAGAAGAATGGGGAGAAAAGAAAGGGTAGGAAAAAATAGCCCCTTCCTCTTCCACCTATCTCCTGTTTTGACACCATAATGGAGCTCAGAGAGATTATATGACTTTTTGAATAGAGTCTTACCAGGCCTAGAAGAGGGATTTGCCTCTCCTGAGAGCCTTGTCTTTGGGATATGTGTCAGAAGGATTCTTAAATCTTCAAAAAACCTCGTCTTGCTGCGAGGAGGAGAGTGCGGCAGCCGTAAGGAGCTGTAAAAAACCTGCTGATAGACAGATGGAATGGTGTAATTATACGCAGGAAGGGGAGAGGGGAGCATTCTCTGAAATTATTACTGTGGGCAGACAATTAGAGGCTTTTCCAGAAGATTACCCTTCTCCCTCCCATCTGCGCTCCATTTAGGAGTTTTTACGCTCACGATGCTATTTCCTTTCTCAGCTGGGCCATTTGCCATTTTGCCCAAATTATTATTGTGTTTGACTTTGCATTTGTTCAGACTTTACCTGCATTTCCCCCCCCAACACACACGTGTCCCCTCCACCTCTTTCTTTCCAACAAACCCTCTAACATGTCTGTCAGATTTTACATCTGCCTGGCGGGTTTTTTTACACCCCTTGTCCCCGCTCCCATCCCTGTCCTCTCTCTGCCTGGACTGGACATAATCTAATACGAAGCAAGTGGAAGGAGATAAATTTAATTGGTAGCTCTGCTCTCTGCCTGTGGGAGTGGCAGGAAAGCCGGAGTCTGAGGCGATGCTCTCAGGGAAGCCAGCTTGGCCAAGCTTTTTCTGGGTTTCATTTTTCTCACCAGAGAGAGTGAGACAAATGAGGTTGCAGACTTTACCTGAATCCAGACGATGTGAGAGCAGAAACTCTGCCAGTTACCCAGGGCGGGAAAGGCTGGAGGGAGGATTCTGCCTGTGCTGAGCCTGTGTTTGGAATAACGAGTGATTTTCTCCGGGCAAGAGAGGAGCTGTGATTTACTTGTCCTGACTGGAGCCCTCGGTGAAGGGTTTTATGGGGATGGAGAGAGCTGTTCTTCAGCTCCAGGGTCCACCAGTGCCCCAGCGAGCCAAAGGCATGTGTGTTTGCAAGCACGGTCTGTCCCTCATGCACGCCGAGTGGAACGGTGTCTTCCCCTCACCATCACTCCCTCGGACAGACTGTCCCACCCACACTGGTGCACATACAAGTCTCGCTGGTAGTAGGGCTGCAGTCACACCTTTGGAAAGACAGCTGCATTGAGCACACCGCTCCCCCGGCACACCCGCGGAGTTGCCAGCCTGTCACAAACAGCCATGTGACCTATATTAAGCACATACACAAATGCTTATAGAGCCATGTGGGCAACACTGTTGCCTAGTGGGGAGAGCCTAGCATGGGACTGAAGTGCCACTATTCTGCTGGGCAACCATGGAAAGTCACGTCCCTTCTCCGTGCCTCAGTTTCCCCATCTGTAGAATGGGGCAATGATACTGACCTCCTTTGTAAAACACTAGGTGTTTCTATTAACACTGAGCATCCCATGCACAAATTGAAGTCATTCCTGGGTTCTCTTAACCCTTTTGCTTTTTTCCCTAGGCAGCACGGCCTTTTCTGTTCCCCTGTCATGTATTTTTATATTGACACAATGCCCAGTCCCCCAGCCAGGTGACATGAACAGGATGGGCCCACTGGAGAGGAGCAATCCACTCAGAAAACCCTCCTGTATAAACAGTTAAACAGCCAAGGGAGGCCGCACAGGTTTTGTTTTGAAGACTTTCTTTGCCTGACGTGAACCCAGGAAAGATTGCTGTTCAGCTGAGACTTTTTTTCACCTCAGACAAGTCTCCACCACCAGGTATGGATTTCCATTCCCCTGCTTCCCACCACAGCTGATACCACCCTCGACTGCTTTGTTCCGTGTTTGTTACATAAACCTGCCTGGCTACAACACATGGGCTAAAAATAAAGGAGGAGGTGGACGCTGTCGGCGCCTGTCTGGGGAAATGTACCCTCCCTGGACTGATCCAGGCTTTGGCCTGGGGATTGCTAGGACTGTCTGGTCTCCTGAAGGCACTTCAGAAATGTATGTAGGTGACAGCCTATCTGGAAATGGTGGGCGGAGCTTATCAGAAGGAAAGGCCTGCCCCTTCAAGTGAGGGCAGGGCTACAGAAACCAGACTACAGCTGAGAAGAGGGGAGAAAAAATGAACAGTCAGGAGTGGGGGGTGACAGGGTCCAAACACAAGGAGAGAGAAGGGGACACCAACCAGAGAGCCCTGGACAATCCCCAGTGCTGGACTGACATCCCGGAAGTCCTCTGTGTAGCCAATAAAGCATGGTCAGTGGTGGTGCAAGGCTCCACCACAGGCTTTGGGCTTGCCCTACAAAGGCTATCTTTGGGTGGAGAGCAGAAGTCACCTCCCATTCCCCTTGTTGATCATTAGTCTCTCATGTACGTCTGATGAGGGGGACTCTGACTTTTACCAGTTGTGATGGCGGTTTCTGTGGCATGGACAGCACTCCACTAGGAACTGGATAGAGACCCACCGGGTGCATTTCACATATGCTGCTGATCAGCCGTGAGTTGAGGGGGAGGAGGAAGGGCAGCCCTGTGGTGAAGGCTCTGCCTTGTGATTCAGAAGAATTAACAGGGAAGTTAATTCTATAGCCTGTGCTATGCAGGAGGTCAGACCAGATGATCACCATAGTCCCATCTGGCCTTGGAATCTATCAGGGTTCTTGTCTTAGCCACAGAATTCTTCTATTACTTTGGGCAAGTCACTTGATTTCTTTGGGCCTCAGTTTCTCCATCTGTAAAACAGAGGTAGTAATACATTCCTACCGCACAGCAGTGTTACAATGATTGATGCATTCATATATGTCAGATATTATAGGCACTTAGATAAGTATGGGCTGCTGAATTGGAACCAGTGACCAATGAAAGACTCCTTAGTCATCTCTTAAAATGATCACAGTGGTGTCTTCTGACTTGATAATCTATGAATCTGTTAATCTAAGACATCCTTTGCCCCTTTCTCTTGTATCTATCTCTGGCTTTCAGGAAAACTCTTACGCTCATGCATATCCTACATAAAAAAGTTCTTTTGATATATGAGCCCAGTATTCTTCTTCTTCTTCTTCTTCACAACCCTGTCAAGTTCCTTTGCTTCACAGCTACCCAAGCCTAAGAGGCAATCCAAACTCTGAGGGCTCGTTTCTGTCCATAAAAATATATACATGGGGGGATGTATAAATAAAATACAAATTCAGTAAATTGCATGGTTTAAGTTGACATCAAAATATGCTGGCAGCAAAGTTCTAGAATGCAGGAGCAATAAATAATCTAGGGGGGGGGGAATTTATGAAGATCTTTTGATGAAGTCGCCTATAGGTACAGTCTGTTTACAGGGTAAGGGTGACCTTTTACCTTTCACCACAGGCTTCGCCGAGCATGTATATTTTTATCAGCAGATTCCTCGTCTGAAAGTCAGAGCCAGCAACTCTCCTGAATATTTCATGGGGAAAAAAGCCCCAAATAGGATGTTTAAATTGCAGTTCTACTCTGAAAAGTGGCACTATAAAAATGGCATCCCAGGGCTTCCTATGAGCCTCTCAGCATCTCCACAGCTAATAGTATCAGTTTAAAAAACACTGTTGTTTTCTTTCTAACCACTTGCTCTGCCGACTCAGCATGGGATCTGACAGTCAAGCTGGGTCCTCCCTGGCTTGTTTGCCATCATCACTTATAAAGATACTGCAGGCCAGAATCTTCCCTAGATGGCACCTGAGCATCCCCATTGCCCTCAGCTCCTGCCCTCATGACACTATTGGGTGACCCCACTGAAGACCATGTGGTTGTAGGCATGTTGCTTAGGGCAGGTTTTGCCCTGGCAATTAAATTTACTCACACATTAGCTATACTTTTAAGATTTGAGCTGGGATTAAGGGTTCCAACCCACATCCTGTATCAGGAGTGGGGAGCTTTCCTCTCTCTCCATATGAAAATTAGCATGCACAGATAATTGCATGCCCCTTTGTTTTTTTACATCGCCAGGCTGTTCCTACATGTGCATTTCCTCATTTGTGCCGTTCCAGGAATGACAGAGAACAAAAAGGCAGCCCTGGGGACAGCCCATACAATGGACAGGGCCCTGAACTGCCTGAAGACTCCAGTAGTTCTGTCCAGTTGTGTAGCTGTGGGGGCCACAGAGGTCTGTAATACCCTGGGAGGATACTCCTTCACCCCCACCCCCAATTCTGATTCCTAACCAGGGCTTTGGAGAAGCCAGAGAAGAGACTGCGGGTCCATCCCAGGAGTTGCCCTGAGCCCAGTGTACGCTGCTGATGGGACAGGCCTTGGAGAGTTTAGTCACTGTGATGTGGATGCACAGACAGGGCAGAGCGGACCAGTGAGGCCTTGTCTACACTAGATAAGGTTTGCTGGGGTAGCTATACCAGCATCCCCTCCTAGTATAGATTATACTGGTAACCCAAGCAAAATAAGCATTTGTATGCTGGTTTAACTGCATCTGCACTAGGGCTTTTACTGGTATAGAAATGTCACCAGAAAAAGCACACCCCTAACCAACGTTGCTGTGTCAGCAAACATGGCTAGTGTAGCCCTCACTAAAGTCTCATCAGCTCGGAACTTTGCTTTTGTGACTCAGTGCTTTGACACAGGGCCTGACTGCGTAACCCTGGGACTCGGCCAACTGTGGGCACCTCTGCCAGGGGTCTGCATGCCAATCCTTTCTTCCCCCACTCTCTGCAACAGAGGCTGGCCTGGGAGCTACCGAACCTGCGTGGGATGCTGGGCCTTCCACCAGAGCAGGGCAGCTGCTTGCGTTGCTTGTGCACAAGGCCAGCCTGAGACCCAAATGCCCTGGGAGCACCTCTGACGTACAGGACATTCCCCTCACGTTCCAAGTCACCCTATCAATGCAAAACTATTCTGGCTCTACACTGCAGCTGGGAGACACCCCGAATGTGGCACGGTGACTGGGTCATGGCCTTCCCCTTCCTTACAGGCGGACAGAAGGCAGAACAATGCAGAGAAGGATTTAGTAAGCCCATCTCCTGCCTCCCCTGCTTTCCCTGTCTCTCTAACTAGCTTTCTAAGGTGCTACTTGCCATTTTCAGTTAAAAGCAAGTGTCTTTCTGTATTTATTCATTTTACCTGTCATGGGGGGTATGTCTTCCAAGCGCAGTGGTGTGAAATCTGACTACCAGATTATGCCTTTGGTGCTTAACTGTCAGTCCCAAGATATCCTGTGCACAGGCCTGGGTGATTGCAAAAATGACAGGCAGATAGGTAGATAGTTGCACTGATTCATAGCTCAGCTAGCTAGAAGCAATGGACGCTTCCAACAGAGTCACTGCCTCGCAAGCCATCTCTTCCAGTCTTGATGCTGAGTCTTGATGGAATGATTAGACGTATTTACATCACTTTGAGGCCATGACAAACATACACTGATAGATCTGACTGTGGAGATGACATTTCTAGAATCACAGCGCTATCATGGACTCCGCCGGCTTTCAGCGCCTGCAAAGAAATACACGTCCCCTTTTTCTGAAATAGAAGGAGCTTAAAACAGAAGGAGAGCTGAGACCTGAATGTTATTTCAGGACAGGCTCATTTTGGCATGATTTGGTCTGGCAACATCCAGTTTTCTTTCAAATCCAAGATGTACAGAGGGAACGTAGGCGGCGTTATTTATTTATTTATACATTATGTTATAAATGGATGTCTGGAGTCCACTGCCATTTTCCAAGAAAGAGAGAATGTCTCGCACATATGTTGCGCGCGCGCACACACACACACACACTCTCTCTCTCTCTCTCTCTCTCTCTCTCTCTCTCTCTCTGAGGAGAGGCTGAGGGAACTGGGATTGTTTAGCCTGCAGAAGAGAAGAATGAGGGGGGATTTGATAGCTGCTTTCAACTACCTGAAAGGGGGTTCCAAAGAGGATGGCTCTAGACTGTTCTCAGTGGTAGAAGATGACAGAACAAGGAGTAATGGTCTCAAGTTGCAGAGGGGGAGATTTAGGTTGGATATTAGGAAAAACTTTTTCACTAGTAGGGTGGTGAAGCACTGGAATGGGTTACCTAGGGAGGTGGTGGAATCTCCTTCCTTAGAGGTTTTTAAGGTCACGCTTGACAAAGCCCTGCCAGGGATGATTTAGTTGGGTTTGGTCCTGCTTTGAGCAGGGGGTTGGACTACACACACGCACACACACACACACACACACACACACACACACCGCCTTGAGCAGTAGGCCATGCAGATAGACTCAGAAGCTGTCAAATGAAACAAACAACTTTGCTATCCCTTAGTCTTTCGTGCTTTCTTTCTTTCTTGGGGCCAGGAGCATTTTAGGTAGTACTGTATTCAATTTCTTCAACAGAAATTTCCTCCTGCTGTCACCTATGACATTTCAGAGACTTTTGCTCCAGATGGAAAAGCCAACTGCAGCTCCAGTAAATAATCCTGTTGTTTATGTCCCCATTGTGGAAGACAGTCTTCCTCTCCCCACTCTCCGCTTGCCCCATCCCACCTCTCTTCTGGTTTTTGTTTATTTCAGGGGCAGAGAACAATTTATCTCTGCAATTTAATTAGGGTCAGATGCAAGAGAAGTGCTACTGGCTACTGCGTGACAGTTTATAACCAGTCAAGGGCATGCTCCCAGCACCAATCTCTCCTGCTAGGAAAGTCAGAATTTTTTCCCCTGTTTATGTTTTGTTTGTTGTTATTTTCCTTTGCTGGTCAGTAAATGTTGTATTGACATTTAGCATCCCAAGGGGTAAGAAAATCCCTACAACATTTCTAGTGCGGGTTGGTTCAATACATGAGGCTGTATTTCTTTATTTATATTTTCTCTTTCCCCCACCAATCTTTTCCCTACATTACCACAGAGGCTTGTCTGCCAGTCAGACACATATTAGCAATCAATACCCTGTATGTTATGGTGCATGCATGATCATGTTAGAAATGGGAAAAGGGAGGATTTATTGAAAGCGGCCACGTGAAAAGGAAAGGGGGAAAAACTGCGTGATTGCAACATGAGTGTGGGAGAAGTTTGACAAGACAGCCTCAGGGCATGGGAATGGGGGCAGAGAAGGATATAAAATTATCCCTTCTTGTGTACCTAATTTACAACACTGACAATATGATGCCGTTAGGGCACATCCATCTTAAAGTTTTTTAAAAAATCATTATGAGCCTTTCAGCATTGACTAGCCCGGGGAGACGAGAGTTATTCTTAAGAAAGTAATGTATCTTCTTTACCTTGGCATCACCATAAATACAATTATTTATCTCTCCAATTTAAATGCACTGTACCTTTAGTACACAGTAAATCCTTTGCTTCCTTTCCTGTACTTATTTATTTATTTACTGTTGAATGTGTGGCCGAAACTGAATAGCTTGGTCTGTATAAAAGTGACAAAATCCAACCCCTTCTCCTTCCCCTCTCCCCATGCACAGAACTCAGAAGCAGTAGGATTGCTAGATTATAAGGCCCGAAAGCACTGTTGTGATCAGCTTGGGTAGGATGGGTTTGTTAATTTCAACTGAAGTCATGTTGGGACAAGAAGGCTGAATTGCAAAAGGTAGCTGGTTCTTTACCAAGATTAGGATCCAAGGAGGTTGACTATAGAATTTCAGGTTTGGATATAAATGTTTCCTGGAGTATTTGGGGTTCTTTGATTTGGGACCGACTTCTCATTGCACCAAATTGGGCACTAGTTACAAAGACACTGCTTAAAGATAAACAAACTGTTGTAGGAAAACATCTGGGAACCTGACTCTAATAAACAGGACAGATCTGTCCAACCCATAGGTTGTATGTGATGCAAAGAAAATCCATGTTTAATTAAGGACCACAATGCTCTCTGTGAGGGGGTGTACCTAGCCTTTGTGGCTACCTGCTGGAGGCCCTGCGGTCCTACTATACCCCGCCCCAGGAAAAGAGCAGTGAAGGTGGGTCCTCCAGGCCTGCCTAGAGAGGCCTCCCAAAAGCAGCCAATCAGAGCTCAGCAGGTTCAGATAAAAGGAGCTGCTGGGCCTTAGCTGCTCAGTTCCTGGCTGTGACTAGTGGGGTGCTATTTAGTCCAGTCCAATCCAATCCAATGTAATGTGGTGCTTTTCTCTGGCTACAGGAACTAGAGGGACAACCAGAGTTTGGTCCTGTCTGCATTTGCTTAAGCTGGGAGAGAGGGGATCTGAGAACTTTAATCCTGAGCTAAGGGAAGCAGCAGGAATGAATCATAGTGAGCAGTATGTGGCTGCTGTTTATGGGCTTCCTGCAGTGGAACCGGAGTAGGAGGCGGGCCTGGGCTCCCCCACCAGCCACTGAGAAGGGGACAAGGCTCATTTGGAAGCCTGAGAAAAGAGCTAAATTTAAAGGACCCGGAGGTGGGGCAGAAGACCCTGGTAAGGGCAGATGGTTTTGTTGAACTCTGCCACCCCCAAAGTAATTAATTGTGACTGTGTGACCCGGCTGGAGGGCAGAGCCACTGAAGACCCACCAAGTGAGGTTGGCAACCTACAGGGAGCCCCAAGAGTGAGAATGGGACTGCGGTACTGCACCCAGCTGCTAGGAGGCGCTCAAGAGGTGAGTGCCCCCCCCCCCCCCCATCACACTCTCCAATAAAGGCTTTTTCAAATGCTGGGATTTGGGCGTCAGCAGGGTGTCTGCTCCTGTATGCCTTTCTTTTGCTGTTAGCAAATTTCTATTGCTGAGCAACCAGCTTGAGAGACAGAGTGGGGTAGTGGCCTGGGTGTCGGGAAGCTGGGTTCTCATCCTGGCTCAGCTACTGATCTGCTGTGTGAACTTGAGCAAATCTGTTTCTCATCCCATGCTTTGCCTTGACTTGTCTGTCTAGTTTGGGGCAGGGGCCATCTCTAACCATGTATACATGCAGCACCCAGTGCAATGGGATCTTGATCTCAGTCGGGAGTCTCTAGGTGTTGTTCTAAAATAAACGGTATTTGCTGGACTTGCTCTGCTCCCAGCCTAGGCAGTTAGGGATAGATAGCGAAGAATGAGAGCAAAAACTTTGCTTGCTGAATGGAGTATAGACCCCAGCACACCGCGGTGTGACCAGGGCCGGCTCTGGCTCTTTTGCTGCCCCAGGTAAAAAAAAAAACGTCCAGAGCGCGGCCGAAGCAAAAAAAAAAAAAAAAAAAAAAAAAGGAGCAGAATTTGACGCCCTAAGATTGGCCTGAATGCCGCCCCTTACAATTTGCTGCCCCAAGCATGTGCTTCCTAGGCTGGTGCCTAGAGCCGGCCCTGGGTGTGACCGTGGCTTAGCTGTCCAAATGTTTGTCTGAAAAATATTGTCTAAGCAGCTTTGAAGGGGGAAGGTTTTATCCTCCGTTCTCCATCAGGGTTTCCTCTCTGGTTTGACACGATTCCAAACTAAAGTACTTTCTTTGGAGTGGGACTGGCCACTTGCCCAGTGGGTCTCCTGTGACCATCCCTTGATTTGACCATGTAATTACAATGCATCTGGAACTCTGTTTAACACCACCATAGACACACAAAGACGCCAGTGATTTCCTCCCTGGGCTTAAGAGGATGAACATTTGACGCAAATCATTAGGGCTCAATTACCAGTTTGGATGAAGTAATAACCAGATCTTTGCCTGGAACTTGAGTTGGGCCTAGACCATTTTTTAACCCATAGCATTTTCACGTATTGCAAGTACATTAATTAATCTTCATAGCATGTAAATATTACTCTCCCCATTATGTAAACACCACACTTGAGACAGAGAGAGAGGTGTAGTCACTTGTGCCTGGTCATACAGAGAGGAGACTCCCCTGGCCATGAATTCAGCAGGTTGACGGTGTGTTGTTTGTTTTAAACCTGCTGCCTATTAATTTCATTTGGTGACCCCTGGTTCATGTGTTATGTGGAGGGGTAAATAGCACTTCTTTATTGACTTCCTCCACCCAACTGATGATTTTATAGATCGTATAGATTTTATAGATCATATCCCCCCTTAGTCTTTACCAACCTGAACAGCCGCAGTCTTTTTAATCTCTCCTCAGATGGAAGCTGTTCCATACCCCTAATCATTGTTTTACCTTTCTCTGTACTTTTTTCAATTTTAATATATCTTTTGAGATGGGGTGACCAAAACTGCAGGCAGTATTCTAGGTGTGGGTGTACCATGGATTTATATAGTGGCTTATGATATTTTCTGTCTTATTATCTATTCCTTTCCTAATGGACTGCCAATCCACATTGAGCAGATATTTTCAGAGAACTATCTATGATGATTCCAAGATCTTTCTTGGGTGGCAACACCCATCACTCTGTATGTATAGTTGGGATTATGTTTTCCAATGTGCATTATTTTGCATTTATCAACATTGAATTTCATCTGCCATTTGTTGCCCAGTCACCCAGTTTTGCAAAAGCCCTTTGTAACTCTTCAAAGTCAGCTATGGAATTAACTATCTTGAGTAATTTTGTATTGTCTGCAAACTTCGCCACCTCACTATTTACCCCTTTTTCCAGATCATTTATGACTATGTTGAGCAGCACTGGTCCCAGTACAGACATTGGGGAACCCTGCTATTTACCTTTTTCCATTGTAAGAACTGGCCATTTATTCTTACCCTTTGTTTCCTATCTTTTAACCAGATACTGATCCATGAGAGGGCCTTCCTTCTTATCCCATGACCACTTACTTTACTTACGAGCCTTTGTTAAAGGCTTTCTGAACGTCCAAGTACACTATGTCAACTGGATCATCTTTGTCAACATGTTTGTTGACCCCCTCAAAGAATTCTAATAGATTGGGGAGGCATGATTTCCTTTACAAAATCTCCCTCACATCCTCTGCAGTAAAGACCAATGCAAAGAATTCATTCGGCTTCCCCACAATGGCCTTTTCTTCCTTGAATACTCCTTTAGCACTTTGATTGTCCAGTGGCCCCACTGATTGTTTGGCAGGTTTCTGTCTTCTGATGCACTGAAAAAAAAATTGCTGCTAGTTTTTGTGTCTTTTGGTAGTTGCTCTTCAAATTCTTTTTTGGCCTGCCTAATTATACTTTGACTCTTGACTTGCCAGAATTCATGCTTCCTTCTATTTTCCTCAGTAGCTTTTGACTTTCAATATTTAAAAGATGTCGTTTTGACTCTAACCGCCTCTTTTTTACTCTGCTTAGTCATGGTGGCATTTTTTTGGTCCTCTTGCTGTTAATTTTTTTTATTTGCGATATATGTATCGTTTGAACCCTTATTGTGGTGATTTTTTTAAAGTTTCCATTCCGCTTGCAGGCATTTCACTGTCATGGCTGTTGCTTTTAATTTCTGTTTAACTACCGTGTCCATTGACCATCATTGTTCCACCAAGTTCCATGATGCCGATTATACCAGTATCCTCATTTAATACCAGGCACTCATGTTCACCCTTTTTAGTATTTAGACTTCTAGCCTTTGTAAACAGGCACTAATAAATTTGTAAATATTTCGTTGTTTGCCTTCATGTGTTGTCATTTAACGAGACTTTTTTTTGTTTGATTGTTTCTCTTCAGTTCCTACCTGTATTTTATCAATGTCAATCCTCCCCTCTTTACTAGGATATAGAGTATCCCCTTTAGTAAATCCTCCCCTAAGGGATGTGTCTATCTGAACCATGTGCTCTTCCATACCTGTTGGATTTCCCCCAGCCCTTAGTTTAAAAACTCTCTACAATGTTTTTAATTTTACATGCCAGAAATCTGGTTCCGGTTTGGTTTAGGTGGAGTCCATCGTTCCTGTACAGGCTCCTCCTTTCTCAAAATGGTCCCCGCTTCCTAATAAACCTAAATCCCTCCTCCCAACACCATTGTCTTATCTATACATTGAGAGCCTGCAGTGCTGCCTGCCTAACTGGGCCTGTGCATGGAACTGGAAGTGCTCAGAGAATGCCACCATGGAGTTCCTAGACTTTTAATCCCATTTCTAGCTGCCTAAATTTGGCCTCCAGGACCTCACTCCTACCTTTCCCTATGTCATTGGTACCTACATGTACCACAACCACCAGCTTCTCCCCAGCACTGTACATAAGTCTGTCTAGATGTCTCGAGAGGTCCTCAGCATTTGCACCTGGCAGGCAGTTCACCACGTGGGTCTCTCGGTCATCAAAAACCCAACTATCTATATTTTTAATCATTGAATCCCCCATTACTATTGCCTATCTCTTCCTCATCAGTCCTCTCCCCCGGAGGGGTTTCATCTGTGCGAGAAGATACCATGATATCATCTGGAAGGAGGGTCCCAACTATGTGATCATTTCCCTCCACTCCAGCTTGATGTTCTCCTTCCCTGAGACTTGCGTCCTCCTCAGCAGCACAGAGGCTGTCAGACTGGGGGTGGGACTCTCTACAGGGTCCCAGAAACTCTCATCTGTGCACCCCCCCTGTGTCCCTTAGCGCCTCCAGTTCAGCCCCTCTGGTCTCAATGTTTGTTAGGTGTATCTGGCTCTCATGCTTCCTCTCTAAACTCCCGTTTGCTGCTTCTGTTCAATAGCTCCTCAGGTCGCTTATGAGCAGGCTTTTTAACCCCCTGTTCTACCTGAGTTAGACCTGGCCCCTTGTCAAGGGATACTAAAGGGGTTAGGAATCAAAGGATGACAGGCTGGAGTCTCATTAGGAAGCTCTCAGCTTTGCCTAGCAGGCTGCTAGGATCACCACATGACCTCCAAACAAACCACACTATAAAGTTCAGGCCATAATAATACATTCAATGGCCACCGGTAAGAGATTGGCATATTCCAACAATTACTATACATTGGCATCAGAGATGATCACTGTTTTCCCCTATCCCTACACTGGGAGTTATTCTTCTGTCCATTTAAGACCTAAGGCATTTCAATGGAGCCTGCCATCTTGGTATCTGGTAAACTGTGCAGTAATAGCCGCTTTCTAATGCTGCTATTTCACAAGGGTGTTGCGGAGCCTACTTAACGGTTTCAAAGTGCTTTGCAATCCTGGGATGAAAGATGTTACAGGCCAGCAATGGCTTTTTGACATTCGAGTCTCCCACCCTTTGCCAGACTGATAAGTTGTATAATTGCATTGTCAAAGATCCTTCACCCCCAAACAACACATCTCGTTCCTTTCTCTCCCACTTTCCAAGAGGAGATGCCTAGTTCAGCCTCTCACTCTCTCCCGTAGTGTCCCAGCCTCCACTCCCTGACATCCATGAGCCCCGTCTCTCTGAAATGTGGAATGACAGGATTGGTGACTTCCCCATGCTCCAGGTGATCCGTGACTTTTTATCATTTGTGTATTAATTGCTGCTCGAGATGGCAGCTGATGGCGCGTGCTGCCTGATCGGGGAAGCCCTCATGTTGATGTGCTGGCAATGGATGGGTCTGGTCTGCCGTTAGCACTTTTCTCTTTCTTGATGTCTGCAATCAAAAGGATTGTTGGATCACTTGGGCTGACAGAGGACAGGAATAGAACACAGGGACCAAAAAAAGGGCCTCACAAACATTGCGTCCAATCTGCCTTTCTCTCTCCTTGGTGCTTCCTGGTTTTTAGATATTATCAGCTTTCCCCCTTTGCTTTCTCTACTGGATTTAAAAAAATCCTGCAAGTCAATTTATTTCCCTGCCCAGGCAAAATCATAAAGATTTTAATGGTGACATTGTCTAGGAGGGGATTGCAATCAACCCCTCTTTAGTGTAGGGCTGTGCATTAGTGTGACTATTATTAGCATCCTTCCTCTTGCAAGAGGGCAGCTGGTCTAGTCACCAGGTTGGGACTTGGGGAAACACAGGTTCAAAAAAATGCTGTGAAACAGAATTCCTGCTGTGTGAGCAGAGCAGAGTCTAGAAGCCACCTGTGTGCTAGATGCTGTGCAGGCACATAGTAAGGGAGCACGGTGTAGGGGATAGCGTGCCAGCCTGCGACTCAGGCACCATTTTCAGTTCTCTGATCTGCCACAGTCTCCTTGTGCCTCAGTTCCCCATCGGTGAAACAGGAATAATGGCACTGTTGTACCTGACAGACTGTGCATGAGGACAAGTCCATTAACAAGTGAGAGGTGGACAGATGAGATGGTAATGGGAGCCAGAAAAGTACCACAGAAAAATATTATGGTAGCAGCTAGGGGCCCCCCCGGCAAGATGGGAGTGCCAAGGAGATTTAGGCCCCATTGAAAGTCAATGGGAGTTGGGTGCCTAATTCCCTTAATCCGCTTTGAAAACCCCACCCACAAATGTTAGGCCATTGTTCTGTGTTAACTGGAGGGGCTTTTCTTAAAAACTGCATTATTACATTATTACACCAGAACAAAATTTCTACTGAAAAGTCTTGGTTCAGATTTTTTAGTACAAATTTTGTACAAATTTGGAAGTTTTGAACCGATTCAGACTGAATATTTTTTCATTTTATCTCGACTTAAAATGTTCCTCTTCACTTTCAAAAAGCCTCAAAGACAATTGTAAGTAGAAATGAAACAACATTTTGTTTCAAATTAACATTTTGACCTAAAAAGTTTTGTTTGGGTGTTTTTTAACTGGAAAACAGAAACAAAATGTCATTTTGAACTGCAATGAAACAAAAATTGTTCATGGCATGTGGGAATTCTATGATGCATGTGGAGGCTGAAGTGGGGGGGAGGTTGTGGTGCATGATGGGAGATGTAGTCCTGCTAGGAACCTGGACCATTTTAAAACAAAATTTAGAGATTATTAAAAAAAATTCACATTTCGAAATTTCAGCCTCCCCCCAAAAAAGGCATGGAAATTTTCCATAACATTTTCCCTTTTTTTAAAAAAAATATGACCAGTTCTGCTTGTCTGACTTTGAGCATTGTTTTGAATGAATGTGTGATGTTGTTCTCTAGTGGCTGACCCACAGAATGTATATGAAACATAGCTACCATTAGTGGTAAGGGAATCCTCTCTTACTACATGTGGCAGAGGCCTGGGGTTTGGGAGCTAAAGAACTAGGTTCCCAGCCCTTGTTCCATATAGTGAGTGACCCCATATAGTGAGTGACTTATCTGTAGTACATGACTGTGTCACACACTGTGTATCTAATTCCCCTCTCTTATTTTCCCCTATGTCATATCATCATTGCGTTCCCCCGTCCCCCCCGCCAACCAGACCTCCATCCCCTTTCCTGGCTGCTCACAGAATTTGGTCAGATTTCTCCCAGTTACAAGAGATCATAGAATCATAGAATATCAGGGTTGGAAGGGACCTTAGCAGGTCATCTAGTCCAACCCCCTGCTCAAAGCAGGACCAATCCCCAATTTTTGCTCCAGATCCCTAAATGGCCCCCTCAAGGATTGAACTCACAACCCTGGGTTTAGCAGGCCAATGCTCAAACCACTGAGCTATCCCTCCCCCCCTGTGAGATTCCTCACAGATCCTGGCAGATGGCTCACCAACATCAGCATCTGGGAGACAGAAAACTCCTTTAGTCACTTTTTTTCCAAGTGAAAACATTTTGACATGAACTTTCTTACATAATGTGGGTTAGTTACCAAAATCCACACGTTTTCCTTAGTCATCTTCATTCACTACTCTTTTAAATTATTTAGCAGCCTTGCAAATCTCCTTATGATAGACAAAGCCAGAGAGAGAGAGAGAGACTACCAAGTGTTCATTTTTCATATAATATATTCCAATCCTGTTAGGTGGTACTGGTGGAGGTAATATTTCTGGCATTCATTTAATAAAAATGACATTGATGAATGTTTAATTATACAAATTACATTCTTATTAAATCCCCTGGAATCGGTGCCTTAAAAAGTTTTAGCTATGGGCTGCTCTTGCTAAATACATATTTTTTTGGAGAAAATCTTTAATGCTAGCTACTGCAAAACCTTTTTCCGGGAAACCTTGAAAAGCATTAAAAATCCCCTAGTTTAAGTCAATTACTGAGATACGTTAATCTTAATGGGATGTTTAAACCCCTATCCTTGCATATGTTTACTTTTTTCTCCTCTCTCTCTCTAACTGTCAAACTGGCTTCAGCTCCAGATGGGCAGGAGAGACAACTTCTCCTGGAATTAATTGTGCAGAAGGGTAAAGAATAGATGGGAAGTGTGGCAGGTTGAAAATTTTCCATCAAAATTGTTTTTCAATGGAAAAATTAAGGGTTTGACTAAAGCAATTTTTTCATAGAACAAGGTCTGCTTTCTATTGGAATTTCTTTGTGGGGTGGGGTGTCAAAAATTGAATGCCTGAGGAAATCAAAATGTTTCAATTCTGAAATGCGGCCACATTGCCTCATGGGAGTCATAGTTTGACTGCCTCATGGTCCCATTCTCCTGTACCGGCCGGACTCCACAGCTGGACTACATCTCCCATCATGTCCATGCCCAAGCAGCTACTATGTTTGCTTGGCCTTCCCTCCTCAAGAAGGGAGACCATTATGCATCATGGAAGATGTAGTCTGACTACGGAACTGGGCCTCTAGACACCTGATCTGCAGTTCCCAGGAGGCACCTTGACAGCCTTTGAAAATCAAAATACTTCACTGTTTGCTTTTTAATGAAAACTGAATTTTCTGTAGGGGGAAAAAAAAATTCCAACCAGCACTAATGGGGAAAGGAGAATGATGTGATCATATAAGCATATTGTGTTTTATTATTATCTTCATATTATAAGCTTAATATTTAGCACTCAGCTGGTGCATATGGGTGAGTACCAGTATCCCAGTTTACAGCAGAGGGAGCAGTCATAGAAATGGTAGGATGACTGGTCTTGTGATAAAGGCATTGGTCTAGCACTCAAGAGACCTTAGTTCAGTTCCAGTGTTTACTTGGGAGGGTCTAAACCATTCAATATACCTGTTTGCTTCACATTTCCTGTGTGCCTTTGGCCAGGTCACCGTGCCTGAGCTCCCCATCTGTGAAATAGGGAAAATAGCCCTTCCATTCTCCCACTATGTGTCTGTTTAATTGCAAGCTCTTTGGTCCAGGGACAGCCGTCTTACTGTGTGTTTGTACAGCACCAAGTATAATGGACTCTGATCTCGGTGCTGTGCTACCCCAAGGTCACACAGCCAGTCAGGACTGGATCCTAGGGCAGCTGGCTCATGTGCAATTGTTGTGTCCACCGGACCACAACACCTCCCCTGGTGCAGGCCTAATAATGTGTTGTGCTCTGCTGTGCATGTCCGTGACAAAGCCGGGCACCCTTCAGGGTCTGTAGGCTCTCACCCAAGCCAGCTTGGCTTTCCCCGTGTCTGGGGCGAGAGCTGTCTTTGCAATACCAAGTACGGAATACGTCTGATAAGGCTGAATTCCTGAGTCATTGCTGCAGCCTGTTCCCGCAAGTGGAAGGCACAAACTCTCTTTAGAGGTGCATCTGTGGCTCTAAAACTTGATTTTTGCAGCAAAACCCTTCTGCTTTTCCATGCTCACATCAGCTGCCAAACTACTCACAGTACTGTAACCTCCTTTCCTTACCTATATTTTCTTCCATTAAAAGTAGAAAATCTCTCAGTCTTTATATCATACAGCAAAGTCCCATCAATTACAGCATTTACTACCACTATCTGAGGTACCCATATGGTCCTGGTTACCATACTATCTGAGCGCCTCCGTCTCTAATGTATTTGGCCTCACAACACCCCTGTGAGTCCTGGTATCCCCATTGTAGAGAGAGGGAACCGAGCACACAGAAGCTAAGTGACTTGCTCAAGGTCACAGAGGGAAGTCGTGGACAGGCAGAAAATGGAACGTTGGTCTTCAGGTAGCACCTGAATCATCCATCCTCTCTGTAGCAGGTAGCACAATGGAAAAATGATGACAATACTCAGCTATTATCTGGCGCCTTTCATCCATAAGTCATAAAGCACTTTACCAAGGAGAATAAATATTGTGATCCCCATTTCACAGATGGGGAAACTGAGCCACAGAGAGGAGAATGCACAGCAGTTTAGAGTCAGAGCACTGAATAAAACCAGGCCTCCGGTATCTGATTCCAGTGCCCTGTCTATCTGTTTTACTAACACCTCTATCTCTGCAGGACCCGAAGTCTCGCTGAATTTTCTCTGTAGGACCTAAATTCTTCCCATTCCCTCCTCTGACTTGCTATGCTAAGTGGGATCCAAGGACATGGTTGGGCCATTGATTATCTACATCATTTTCAGCTTCTCTTCTGTTTTGGACCAGACCATGTAGCCTCTGCCTCCTTCCCTCATATTAAGTCCTGCTCCCTTTCATGCCAAGGCCTGCTTACACAAGTACATTGCCTAGTTTTAATTGTACAGCACAGAATGAGCTAGAAGATATTAATCGGGCCCCGGATGCTCAGGGAATAAATGTAATAAATAGACTATTAAGTTAAGCAAGTTTTCAGCATCAGCAGTGAAAGCGCCCATCTATCTTGTGTGGCTTTCTGCATGCTTCATTACCACATGTAACCACACTGGAAAAAATATGCTTTATCCTTTATAATTAGATGATAAGTTCTCTAAGATATACGTTAGCGCTGCCAGGCGCCTGACACTCCTCAGCGGCTCAGCGGCTCCACTTTCTAGTAGCTTCTGATGAAATTTATTATAGAGCTTCATATTAGGCTAAGTTAACATCATTTGATCATCTTACTTGGCAGGGGTATGTATGTCTTGAATTTAGGGACTGTAAGGAGAGTGAGCCATGCCAATGTGCTTGGGTGAAATCTTACTTCCAAAGGTACATTCTGATGGGTGATTCTGTGCTGTTGTTATTGGTATTGCAGCAGCAATCCAGATCAGGGCTCCGTTATGCTGGGAACTGGGAACAGATGCATAGAAGGAGATACTCCATGCCCCCAGTCTAAATAGATAAGACAGGCAAAGGGTCTGAGGGGAAACAGACTAAGAGGGATGTAACAGCTTGCCTAAGAGTCCATGGTAGAGTTGGGTACAGAATTCAGGTCTCCTAGGCCACTGTCCTGTGCTCTCCCTACCAGACCACATTGTCTCCCTACTACTACTGACTTCACAATTTTTTCTGGAGGTTCTCTAGCCCCTCCCCACCCTGCCCCTATCTCCCATATCGTCATCAATCTTTACCATGGGTTCCTAAACCCAGCACAGGATCAGAGAAATTAGAGATGGGAAAGAGAGAAATTCTCCTAGATCAAAGGGACTAAATTGCTCAGGTGGGCAGCATTGGGTGTTGTGTGGTATTTATAGAGCAAACATATGCAAGCCCTTGAGCGGGACAAGATTCTGCAATGAGAGGGAGAAGAGGAAACGAGTGACAGAAGGGAGATAACTGGTTCTTCTTGGCTCTGTTGACAGGAGTGCAGTCTGGGTGTTCTCACTGATGAATGTGTTTTTGCTATAACTACAGTCTGGGATTGCCTTGCTTAATACAGATAACAGCAGCAATTAATAATTAAAAAAACAACCATGACCTCTTCAGAGCGAGAGGAGAACCCAGAACATTATTCAACACAGGCAGAATGTCATGGAAGGCAAGAAATACTTTCCTCTGATGTGAACTCCAAGAGCCAAAGCCGGCTAGATCAGACAACCGTCCTGACATTACCTCCCCGCTGAAGCCAGTCTGGGTTGTGGCCCTGTCAAATGCGGCATGTTCTGTCCTGGTGTCAAGCTGGTCTGCAGTGGCTCAAGAGCAGGAGTACCAACCTCAGGGCAGATTAAGAACCAGAGCACAAACCCTAAATTGGTTGTGAGATCTATGCTTAGATTGCACACACCAGTTATCAAGTGTAAACTCCTCAGGCACTATAACAGCCTAAATATGGAGTCACAGAGAGTCCCCTTCGGTACACCAATCTTGTCTTGCCACCCAGGTGAGCCTACCTTTGTGATAGATGGTCCCTTATACAAAGAATCAGAGTAATATTCGGGTTACTTGCAGTCCCAAAGGACCAGTCACTTACCCCAGGACAATTGCATCTTAGATCTGACACCAAAGACAATGTTTACAGCCAGTCCTATAATAAACTATCTACAGATTTATTATTAGGAAAAGGAGGGTTAAAGCAGGTAAACAGTACATACACGTAAGTTTCAATCTTAAATTTCCAAAGTAATAGAAGCCTCTATGATAAGCAAACTCTGTACGTCCTTTAGTGTTATCCCAGGCTAAGCAGCTGGGAATCCCTTTCTTATGCTTAGAAGCATTGCCACAGAGTCCAAGCAGCACACAGAACCAGTTCCTTCATGTTAGAGGTTTTTATTCCCTTCCCCTGCATGTGCTCTGAGCTGCAAACTCAACTGATGGGAGGAATTCACTTGCATGGCTCATCGTCATGGGGAGGGAGAAAGAGCAGAGCACCAATGTCTTTTGTCCTCTTTAATGTTCCACAATAATCCATCTGGTGTCAGTGGACCTTCCTTGTTGGCCATACTTTACACTAGGTAATATTTGTCTTCTGTCTGGCGATTTACACAGTTACAGAGGGCTCACAATAAAGGTGCTTAAGTATCCCCTTACAATATTGGATACAGATGTTATAAGTGAGATTAATGCATGGAGCAGTTCACAAGCATTCAGTAAAGTCTATGCACAGTCTTATACCTATTTTAATAATACTAACACACGGGCGAGCCGGACTGACTTTAGCTATATATTTTGTCAGTGTTCAGTTGAGACATGGGGACTTTGGCATGAGCTGGCATCTGGTCTGCCAGCATCACACCTGGCCCAAGCACTCAGATCAGGGTACAGTTGTTTGAAAAATGCTGCACGTTTTCAGAAAAAAAAATTAAAACAAAAAAGTTGTCAGTTGAATTTTTTTTTCTCCAAATTTGTCAAGTTACTGACAAAAAGAAAACCCACTTTTTCTGAAGACTGGAAAATGTTCATTTTTCAGGGACCATTTCTTCCCTTCTTGTTTTTTTAATGGAAAATTTAGACCATAAAATCTTCCAGAGGCTCAATCAGAGACAAAGACAAGTGAAGTGACTTAGCCAAGTGTATAGATCGAGACAGTGGCTGAGACAGGAATAGGACTCAGGAGTTCCGAAGAGACCCATCTGAAAACTTGTTTGCCTTCAGGGTTTGTCGCTAATGCAAAAGGTGCAAAGGACACAGATTGAAAGCACACTAAATGTTTGCCTGAATCTCATTATAAAGTTACCCCCACACACACACACTAAGGTTTTACACAGCTGTAGGCCTGTCATCCTCCTCCCCGTTCTACTCAACAGGTTTTATATCCTCATCGTAATGGCTTCCTATTTCTGGAAGGACAAGAAAAGCAGGAAAAACTTTATGATCAAGTTAGAGCAGGAGACTCCATCACCAGCCAAGACTATTATTATAAAGTATTCTGGAAGTTAACGCAATAAAAAAGATAGTAATGAGAGAAACCGTTTCTTCCTTTGTTTATAGCTTCTTTAAGTGTATAAATAACCATGGCGGTGATTAATGAGCATGCTTGGAGAGAGGAAGATTTGCAAGCAACAGCCTGAATTACTACCTTATTGCATGTGCTTCTCCGGCGTGATGTTTATTGTGCTGCTCAATACAATTTAATACAGGAGGGCTAAAGTTATGAGGTCCTATTTATTCCACCCAACATTGTCCCCTCTGCCAGCTCAGCCTATGGGATAGACAGCACGTTCAGAATGAATTCTGGAAATATATTAAAAAGCAATTGTAAATGCCATGCCTTTATTGTCCTATTCTCATTCTTCACAGCGCACCTTCCGAATTAGCATAATATCTACAGGCTCTCGGGGAGTTATCAAAACATGATCAGTCTGTATCTAACTTTCAGAGCTGACAGATTTGTAAGTTACAAAATGCCAAAGGTCCTTGTGACTTTTCCCCCCACCTTCCATGCAACTTGTCTGTATCGTCAATGGTGCCTTTCAGCTAAAATCACCCTGTCATAAGCCACACAATCAGTGGTGGCAGCCCAAAAGTTGCTGACGCAGCATGCGTTTCTTTCATTAAGCCACTTCCTTTGCTCTTCCCACTGCATATGCTTTATTAGAATTTGATTATGTGCGTTGAGTATTTTAACTATCATATTCTGGTTTATAGACTGCTATAAACCTCTCAGTGGAAAGGAAGAGAACTCAGAGAAAGAGAGAGCGAGCGAGCAATTTCTTATGTGATTCTGAATTTTTCTTTGACTTAGAGCCTGTTACAGTGTCTATTGAAGTCAAGAGAGAATATCACTGGACTTGTCCCTTAATGTCTGATATCTCTTCCTGCCCCTAATTGTGCAATTATGATTGATTTCTCTAGGAGCCAGCTGGTGGACACATCTCTTTAGGGGTTGGTCAGATCTTTGATTTGTCCTCAGATTAGTAACACAGGACATAGTAGCCAGAGCATTCTATTAGTGTGTATGCATGTGTGAGAGAGACGGACACAGAGCGTATGTGTGTAATTGTAAACCTAGCCTGACAATTGTAGGCTCTGCATGTGTTAACATATGCGTAGTGATTTCTGATAGCATCACCATCACCACCACCATGAAGGGATCATATGAATTCAAGTTGGAAAAGACGCATTGAATCATTTTGGGGGGATCCATGAGGGTACTTCTGTGTCCAAACCCCAGGCTTGCGTTTAAATGCCTAAGTTCCCCAGGCATCCCAAACCAGGCAGAAAAGTCAAAATCTCCAAAATTTTCCTGATCTAAAAGTTTGAAAAAATATTCATATTGGGTCAATGGAAAAGTCTCGTTTCGATCATTTCGAAATGTTTTAATTAGTTTTCAACCATTTTTTATTTTTTTAAAACTTTTTTTAGTCTAAATTTACTTAAATTTCAAAACAAAAGTTCATTTTGACGCAAAAAACTGAAACGTGCCAGTTCAAGAATGTCAGCATTGGCACATTTTTTGAGCGATTCATCGAAACTGACCCTGTTTTGACAGTAGTATCAGTTGTGACAAATTTGTGGGGGTTTTTTTTACAGCAATAAAATGTTTTTTTGAAAAGTTCACTACCAGCTCAGCCCTAGAGTCCCACCCGAATAAGGGGTAGCATGTAGCTGTGCTATCCCAGTAATGGGACAGGAACCAGAGGATGGCTGAGAATCACAGTCCGGTTCCTGTTCCATGGGGTGGATTCCATCCCAGCCCTTTTGCTGTCACAAATTGCTTCCCTCTTTCCATTGGCTCCAGGCTGTGGGGAAGGGGATAAAGTCCAGGCTGCCCACTCCCCACCTACCTGTGTGGGAGCAATCATCCTCCACACACAAGCTCCAGTGATGTGAGTAACCTAGACAGGGGAGTAAGGGGGCGGGTGCTCCTTCCACTCCACGATCCCCCCGCATAAGCATACATCAAGTCCACAACTGAACATGTAATACAAAGCATTTTTAAAATGCTGCGTCAGATACTCAACTGATGAAAATTGGCGTAGCTCCAGTGAAACTGGTGGAGCGTAGCCAGTTTACACCAGGTGAACATCTCGCCCAAATATCTCACTCTTCGTATGAATACCCTGTTGTTCAACAATATATTTATATGCGGCAAGTATAAGGTACCATTCAACCAGGTAGTACTTTCTGTTGACAGGTGTGCCTTTAATTGTGTACTGTCTTTTCAGATTTGTTCTAAGTACATTATAATTCCCTCCTGCAAACCTCGCTTAGGATTTTGACCCACACACAACACACACAGTTCATTTTCTTGAAATAAAACACACACAAAGAGACTATTTGAAGGCTTCATAGCCCGTCTTGATCTAGAAACTGTTTGTCAAGTATCTTAATACAGGACAATTTGTATACCCTGAAAACACATTTACACTGTAAATTGTTTATAGAAAAACCAGCAGAAGGAAATGGGCTTTACTGCCATTGAATTCATTAGCAGCAAACTACCTGATTGCTTTTATTCCCTTCAACTTTCTGTTCTCTGTTTCATTTGCTTGGCTGCTGGTGTCATGTGTTGGGTTGATTCTGCCCTCAGTTACATTAGTGTAAATCGGGCACTGTTCCATTGGAAGCAAGCAGAATTACATCAATGTGCATGAATTCAAGAATCCAGCCCCGTTGCTGCCTTTTTATACCCCATGTGCTGTTTTCGTTTGAATTGGAATGTGGGGGAGGGGGGAGATAAAAGGAGACGATATTGACAAATTAAATTATCTTGTTTATCTCCTCTGAGTCTGCTCCAAATGTTCATAGAAAAACCATTATCCTCTGCTTGTCTATGCACCCCAGTATCCACCTCAAGGTTGTGAGTCATGTTTGCTCTGAAACGTGTATCCGAGGGCTGTCAATCATGCCTTTTGTTGAGAGAACCAGAACTTCAAGGAGTCACTTGGCTGCTATTTACCAGATGCAGAAAAAAAACTCCCTGAAAACAGCTTTTCTTGGCGTGCCTCTCACATGAAATGCCATCTATCCCCCCTTTATTCACCCATTGAAAGGCTGTGCTGTAAAATACAATGAAACGTGATACTGGAACAGACTGTTGTGTACCTCGAGTGTTAATGCTGCCCATTGAGGCATAACAAAGCCAGCGGAGGGCGTAACACTAGGCAGCATGAAGTACGTACTTCACTCCTTGGTCGCCAGAAAATGTGGACTTTGAAAAGCTTTTTTCGGGATGGCCAAAGTGTATCCTCTGGGCTGTGTGCAGTTGTCTTTCTCTGTAGGGTAACAATATGCCCAGCCGTGGAATGGTTGGGTGTTAGGAAGGATGGGCCAATGGCTAAGGGGCTAGTCTAGAACTCAGGAAATCTAGGTTCAAGTCACAGCTGTACTGCAGACCCCTTGTGTGATCTTGGGTAAGTCACTTAACCGGTCTGTGCCTTAGTTCTTCACCCAGTCCACAGAGCTGGCTTTGGCATACAGGATGAAGGAGGATATACAATCCAGAAGGTGAGGCAACTCCATGCTATGAATCTGGGCCTAAGTAGTCCATAACATGGAGGTGAAATCTGTGGTGTTCCATGTTCACCACAGAGTTCACCTCTAGACCTGTATGTCCCCCATCACTTAATAGCTAATGTTCCCTCTGTACCTGAGTGAATCAGGGTGGTGAATCAAACACCAGGCCTTGTGTTGCCTGTGAGCCAGACCTGTGTCTGAAGGCCGAGGCAACCTGCATGAGCCTGTGGATGTGGCTCCCAGCCAATGTGGACTGATTTCCATGATTGATAGCTGCACTGTGAATGGAGCATGTCACACCGTTGTTTGTGCCTCACTCAGTGATATTGGCAAAGTTTTGTGGCTCTGAAGCTTGTCTCGTTGAGCGCTGAGAGACCCTTTAGTTTCGCACAGCCACTCAGTCTCTTTATCACTGCCATGAAAAGGCCTAAGAAAGGGCTCCAAAGAAATTAATTAGGCCAAAGTTGTGTCGGCCATTGCTGGGGTGCAAATCAACACTGAAACTACAGCCAGTTCTGAAAGCAGAGCAGCAAAATGGTGGCTCTCTAGCAAAGGCTGTGTGCTGTGCCGAGCTGAATGGCCCCAAACAACTTGGATATTAATGGGAAACGTAACAAAGAAACTAAACTGTGATTTGATTTCACTGCAGGCTGGCTTTGGAATTCCCGCAGTATTCCCCAGTAACCGTCTCATGCACACATATATATAAAATGGCATTTGCATAGAGGCTGTGAGCTGAAATCCCAGATTCCCTGCCCCACTTGTCATCACTAGGCACTTTCCATGTAGGGCTCAGTGCCGAGAGGAGTTGTTAAAGGCACATGTGTTCCAGCCCTTTCTGTTACCCATTGCTGCACATGATCTTCCATTTAATCCTGACCCCTTCCACAGGATACTTATGTATGTAGTGTAGTTGTAGTTATGGCCATGTTGGTCCCAGAATATTAGAGAGACTAGGTGGGTGAGGTAATGTCTTTTATTGGACCAACTTCTGTTGGTGAGAGAGACAAGCTTTTGAGCCACGTATAACGTGCTAACTACTTATGCTAAACAATCAGTTCCACCTTGTATTTTGCTGGGATGCTGGGTGTACCTTTCCCAGCCCTGAAGAAGAGCTCTGTGTAGCTTGAAAGCTTGTCTCTCTCACCAACAGAAGTTGGTCCAATAAAAGATATCACTTCCCCCACCTTGTCTCTCTCAAATACTTAGACATTATGGTCACAGGTTAGTCATTGTAAAACCTCATATTTCAGGACTGTCCTTGTTGAGTTTGAGAAGTTTTGAGCACGTTTGAGGGGTCAGAAGACCTGAACTCTAGTCTCAGTTCTACCACTGACTGCTTGTAAGGCACATTGGGGGCTGAATTCTCCAGAAGAATCTGGCTATAAGCACTGTGATGGGAACAAGTGGGTGCTGAGCACTGTTGAAAATCCAGAGGCTGAATTATCTTGAAAACTGGGCCCCAACTGTGAGTACTGAGCTCCTGAAAATCTTGCCTCACATCTCTCTGTGCTTAGTTGAGATCTGAGGTGAAAGTGAACATCACTATGTAACTGGAATGTGTTTATTATGCCTTGCAACCTATTCCAGAAATGAATAGCTTTTTTTAACCCTAAATTTCTAATTCTTTTCATATATATTTACATGCTATATACTGGTAAACTATATATTGTATCTCACATTAGGACTTACCTGTGGCGTTATCCACCAACTCTTGGGTGTAAGGATCCCATTATGGCTCGTGATACGTGACCTTCAAAGTTCAACAAGCATTTGTTTGTATAAGCACCTAAATGTTCAGATGCTAATTCCAACTGGGTTGGGAAGAGATAAGGGTTCCTTCTTCCAGCAGAGCTTGAAATGATATTTTGGGAATTCTAGTCCCACAAAAGTGGAAAAGTTTATTTCAGGATTTGGTTTGAGTTTGGGGTCTATTCTTATTCTTGTCAGAACTGGTTAGTCCAGTCTTGAATGATCTCTCAGATCCCATCTTCGTTTCCCTTCTTAGCATGCAGACACACACACACGTCTCCAGCCGTCTCTGTTTGGGAAGGGATTCTGTCCTTCTTTAAATGTCTCTTTCATGCTGAACAGTGAGATTTCCCCATGTGAAACACTCATCACTTACCCCTCTCCATTGAGGTAATGTTTTCTCTCTGTCATAAACAGACATGTTCTTTTTGATCATTCTATGATGTACATCTTTCATCACACCTGGTATTCTTTATTTATATGCATAGCACAGGTAAGCAATTTTAAGAGAAAATCGATGGCTTTGAGTCTGAGTGAGGCTTTCATCTCCAAGAGCTATAGAACAAAGTATCTGGAAAGTCAATCAATCACTCTCTCTTTCCCCATATACATTTATCTTTCATTCTCTCCTCTTCCAAGGCTTTGGGTTCCAGTTTTGTAGTGTAAATGAATAAAATATACATTTTTGGTTCCAAAAAGTTTTATTGTATAGAAGTTGAAAGGATATAGGCCAGGAGAGAGATGGTTCTATGTCACATGGAACTATACATGCAGCAAGGGAACTAGCCTAGCACAAATCAGAGAGGAAGAGAGAGCCATCATAAACCTGTGTCTAAAGGCAAACGAGTGGTGTCATCAACAAACCAGAACCTCAGAGCTTGATTCCCCACTGCCTCCTACCTTGCATGGTCCTTTTCCCCCATGCAAAGTGGGTGTGAAATGCAGCCATTCTGGTCTGCTGCTGTTTTACATTCATTTTGCACAGCTGAAGATGGGTGTGCCAGGTGCAGGCCGGTGTGGAAATCCAGCCCTTAATTTCTGTATTTTCGAGTGTAGCAATTGGTTCTAATCGGCCATGGGTGAGGTGCCTGAAAATTCTACTCCTGTGTGTGTATGGGCACACTCTCTGGCAGATTGCTCAAGGAACATAGCTACATAAGGTGGTGTGGATCTGGGGGAAGAGAGCGGAGCCCTGAGTGAAGCTATACAAATCTCCCTTTGGGGTACCATTGAAGTCAAAGGTCTCTCTCTCTCTCTCTCTCATACACACACACACACAGAATCTGAGCTTGTTTACTGCACCTTTCCTTGTTGTGCTGCACATGTTACTAGTCCCTTTTCAATACATGTGGGATCTGGGCGGAATCTGTGATGAATTCGGT
The DNA here is from genome assembly GCA_033296515.1 of Macrochelys suwanniensis. NCBI lineage: Eukaryota > Metazoa > Chordata > Testudines > Chelydridae > Macrochelys > Macrochelys suwanniensis. The sequence continues at coordinate 14,106,981 of CM065796.1, forward strand.
AGCTGTCCTTTACCGGGCATGCTTAGATTTTTCCCAAGTCAATTGTATGTTCTAGTTATGACAGGTGACATCCTGGCCCCATGGGAGGCAACAGGAAAACTTCAATGGGGCTAGGATTTCACCCAAGATCTTTATGTGCCATATTAAGGATATGGTCCAACTCCCAGTGGAAAGGATCCCACTGACTTTGCTGTGAGTTGAAGCAGACCCTAACTGAGCTGAGTCCTCTGTCCCTTAGAGGCTCAGTTCTGAGCTGTGCTCCTGGCTAACTAATCACAGAGGTGTAAATGGACAGGCTGCACATTTTGATGATCCAAGCCTCATGCCTCAGTAGATGAGTCGTTAGATACTCCGGGCCTGATTCTTTTCTTTCTCATGCTGGTGTAAATGAGGAGAAAGTCCACTGAAATCAATGGTTCCAATTTTGATCTCCCTCCACTTTTACACCAGTGTAACTCCATTGACTCGCTCCTGATTTGCACAGATGTTGGAGGAGAATCAGGCCCATTGATGCGATTTGAGCTTTGCAGGCAGCACTGCTCGGCTTGTCAACCAGGCTGTGTTCTTTGCCAGGGCTGCTGCCTCCTTCCCACTTCACATATCGTGCTCCAAGCTTCTTATGCCCTTAACAATTCATGGCGCATCAGCTCCCCCCTTGGGCTGTGTGACCGGGTTGCTGGGATTTCACACATTCTGCAGGCCCACTTGTATAGATGTCTGTGCCGCGTAGAGCATGTTACTGAATGCGGACGTGACAGAGAGAGGCCCTTTCCTCTCGGAACTGGGTTAAAAGTCTCATTTTGTCACTTACCTGTTGCAGAGTCACAGAATTGAAGCCCCTTCCCTGGCAACGTGGAGCTTTGGGTTTAGTTGTCTTCTATATACCAGCACAGCCAAACATTTCCCTTCTCTTTGGGCGGAGCCAGACATATTCCAGACATCCAGTTTATGGGGGCAGCCTTAGGCAAAGCAGGTACACATCTAACGCTTTACATCTACATTGCCTAGGGCTCTCCATCTAAGGGGTCCTTAACAGAACAGACTGTTGGGGTCACTCAGACAACACACTGCTCTCAACATGCTTCTTCTCTGGAGGCGGAAATTCTGCCTTTCCTGCAAAACAGTGCCCCCCCACCCCCCGTTTTCCTGTTCAGCCGGCCCTTTCGGATCTTTGGTGCACCCCGTCATCTTTTTGCACAATCTGCAGCACCTCTTTGGAAGCACTGATGCAGCTGATGTCAAGAGTTCTGGGGTGTGTTTGATAACGAAAGGCACCAGCTACAGATGGCTGAGCAGAAATGGGGGTGTGGCCTTTTGAGGGATGGAATTACCGGGATGGGGGTGCTGTTTTGTTTTAAAAAGAGCATGGCACCAAATTCCACCTACACTCGTGGAGTAAGTTGAAGGATTGAGCAGAGAAGGACACTGTATGTGCCTTTATGTATCTACACAGTCAGACATTATGGGTCTGATCCAGACCCCACTGAGGTCAATCGGAGTCTTTCCATTGACTTCAGTGGGCTTTGGAGCAGACCCTGCTATCCTGTGTAAGGACACACTATCCAGATTGCTATGCTTAACACAGTGTGTAGTGCAAAATTCTCTCTCTCTCACCCACACCTTTAGCAGAGGATGGGAGAGGTTGTGAAGTGAGCTTCATTCTCTGTCAATGCGAATGCCTCAAAAATCAGCAAACCAAACAAAATGTAAATGCCTGTTAGGAAGGTGCATTGCTTGGTAATTAAAGTTAACTGGGAGGAGGGGGAGAAAGAGGCTGGTAAAGTGTGAGGGATCAATAGGTTAAGTACTGGATGTCACTCAATCAGATACTCAGCACAGTATTCCATATCCACCCTGATCAGGGAAGAAGGCGAGTCTGCCAGGAAGAGGGGTGTGTGTGCGTGTGTGTGTGTGTGTAGATGGGGGAAGGGAGGGAGTTTGCCAGGTTGGGGTGCCAGACTGGGGCCGATAGATCAGTTAATTGTACCCCTTGCTTGCTAAATTATGCAACTCAGTCATCAAATTATGCCAAGGGTTTGTTATTAAAGTGTGATGATCGAGTATGGAAAACATACTGAGCAAGGGACTGGGCTAGGATTATGTGAATTTCTTTTCTTTCTTTGCTTTTCTCTCTCCTCTCTTGGAGGTGCCCTCCAAGGAAACACCGCCTTCTCCCCAATGGGTGTGCATTCTCTCTGGGTAAGGCAGGGTAGACCAGATCAGCACAGGGAGGGCATGCACCAGTGGGGAAAAGTCTGGCCTTCTCTCAATGGGGGATGCTGGCCATAGCTTGATTTGAACCTGAAACCAGTTTTATATTGCAAAAGTTGTGTTCCCTCACACATTTACTTGCATACACACAATTTTCCATGCATACTCACACATGCACCATACACACATACAGAAACACACACACATCTGACGCCTGCTGTTGAAGGCAGTACCAGCCCTCCCAGCCACAGGAGGAGTAGAGACCCATCAGCAGTTTCAATCTTGAGGCATGATCATTTTCAACATATCACTTACCTCCCTGCGAAAACAAAGTTGGGGAAGGCGCAAGCGCTGCCTGACTCAGCCATCATTGAGCGGAATTACTAGAACCAGCCGAGTTCAATAAAAGAAAAAAAAAGGGGGAGAGAGTTGAACTGTTCAGTGAGTCAAAGTTTGCACGAAAACAAGTGAAACGTTTGCCAGAAGGAGCGCGGGTCTTTGGTGAAGTGCAGCCTTTAGCACCGTGGCAAGACTGAATTCAGACACTTGCGAGTGTCCCAGTTTTGGATGCAGGAGCCCATACTATTTTTACAGCTAAAAGCGAGTGAAAGCAAAAAACCCCAAACAAACCCCAAATCCAAACAACTAGCCTTGTCTTGACACTAGGAAAAATGATCCCGATGGTAGGGACTAATCCTCTTTCTTTCCTTCTGACTCTTACAAAACTCTTATTGCCCCGCCAAATCTTTCCAGCTCCACAGAGCGAGCTGAATGCCACATCTTCACCTGTCTATTGTTTCGTTGTTCTACCTTTTCTTTCTTTTTTTCTAGCTGGTAAAAGCTTTCTAGGTATTTTGGCTTCTGCCTTTTCTTCATTCCACTTGCCCAGCAGATTGGAGCGTTAGCTGGAAATTAACATGGGAGCTAACTAATGTAAAATGTGTGAGAGAACCATTGTACCGGCTGGCCTGCCAGCTGTCTGGGCTCAGGCAAACAAAGGCCCAGGAGGGAAAGATTGCAAGAATCATTCAAGAAAGCAAGATGGTACGCTCTGAGACTGAAGGCCAGGGGCCATACATAGGGTTGACACTTCTGAAGTACAAAATACTGGAACATCCAGGAAGCTCCTGGGCCCATAAAACAATCACCTCTTTCCAGGAATTGGGGCTTGAAGTGAAACAGCAAGTATCACAAGACTCATGATAAAATGGCAGGAGTTGGCAGTATTGCATGTAGGGTGGTAAATGGGTATGAGTCTAAGTTACCAAGTCCATCAGGGATCATGCATCTCGAAGCCTGGTCTACAGGATGCTTAGGAGCCAATAAGTTATGACCTGCTATTCAGTGACTCACTAACTTGCCGAACTAGAAGCTGAAGTCCAACAGGGTGCCAGTCCTGGGATCTGTTTGGCGGCCCTCTGGGGGTCCTGATTGGTTCCCTGCTGGTACTTAAACCAAGCACAGAAACAGGAAGATGTCCATATAGCTGGGTTTCCTCTGCTTAGGACTGCTTTCTCTGTGCTACCTGTTCCTACTGCCTGACTGATCTCCTGATAACCTGACCCTGCCTGGCTCCTGACCCCCAGACTCTTGGTTGCCCTCTGGCCTGTCTCAGACTCTGGTCTCCTGGCCCAGCCTAGCTCCTGAGTTATGCCCATGTCCAGTCGTGACAAAGCCTAAGGACGTGGAAATACATGTTGAAGGTGGGGGAGTTGGAAGAAAGTGATTGTTAGCTGAGTTCAGGGGATGGGCAGTGAGAAAACAAACAAACCTTTTCCTGCTCAATTACACCTCAGGGTGAAATTCCTTCCTATGCAGAGTGCTGGCACTTACATTTAAAGTAGTGCCTAGTCCTTGTGCTGTGCCTCTGGGAAAGGGTGACTTTCACCCCCAGTGAATAATAATCTACGATCAGGGGAGGCAGAGCTCCTGATTCAGGTCATCAGCTTATTGTGGGAAGGATTTTATCCCCAATGTGCAGTATTGCCCAGTTGTCTGGGGGCACTATGAAGGGAACGGGTTCATCTCTCTCTCTGAAGCATCGGGCACTGGAGAAGGATAGAGGACTTGATGGACCATTGGTTTTATCTAGTACGTCCTGTGACCAGATGTATCCCAATAGATAACAGGTCCACAATGGACCACGGTGTAGTCCTGTCTTAAAGAATAAAGCACACGTTTATTTTTCTACTCCTGTTTCCTATATAATCCACTTCTCTCCATTCCTCCCTTTCTGGAAGTGGAGGGAAGACCACGTAAGAAATAAAAGTTGGTGAAATACCCTGAAAGAAGGGGCCTGAGACAGAACTTTCTGCTGCGTTCAGCTTCAAAGCCAAGTGCTGAGCCTTTAAGATATTCATTTTTAGTAATTCACTTGCAGCTGCATTAGTTAGGGGCTTCACATTGTTCTATCCACTCATCACGATTAGACTTATTATTATTACTGAAAACAGAGATGGTTGAGAGATATTAATTCTTTATGAACCTTCCGTCACAATTAATGTCGGCTCTGCGCTTTCCCATCTATTGAGTTATAAGCTAATCATTCTGTATGTGTGTTTCAAGCCCTTAGTCAAGTACAAATAATTTGAACTAATTAGCTTATTTTTTTAAAAAAAGAAAGGGAATGAAAACAAATGGCACATGAATGAATTGTGGGATTTTGTATGGAATTAATATCTCTCTAATACACATGGATTTGGTAAATTCATTATGCACCCATAATCAGACCTGATGAATTACCTAGCTAATTCAGGAGTAATTAGGCATGAACTACCGACACTCATTTTTAAAGTGCAACCAAAGCAGGAGGATTTATCCTAAAGACTCAATTATGGTCTCCAAGGCTCTAGGAAGCACTATTGTATGTCTTGTGAAATTGGCCACTGTGAAACCAAGCTCTGGATGACTTTAATAAGAGCCTCTGTGATTTGTGACTGTTATTAGATCCTAAATGAATTCCATTTCCAGTCTCCAAACGTGGTCCAGCGTGGCTGACCATTGCTGTGTTGGACAACGGCATAATAGAACGGTTGGTTTTGGAAACCTACTCACATCGATGAACTGCTCATGTGAGGCTCCTGTGGAGGTACTCACATAAGTGCTCACCCTCGTAAGTGTTCCTTTAGCTTAGTCATCCCTTTTTGAATAGACATAGCTCAATCAATAGCATTAAAATTATCTTTGGGTTTTATACAGCTGCTCATCACTGTAATATCTGAATGCCTTCCATGCAAAATCGATCTGGATCCTTCCTGCTCTGTCAGACGTCACTTTGGGCACAAACATGGCTTTGCCATCCCTGAGTATTGTGCTGTTTTCCAGAATGGCTCTCTTGGTGTGTTTCTGTCATTTCATTGCTTTATGAGGCTAGGTTACTGGCCTATTGCTGAACCCCCAACCTGAGCAGCTAGTGGACTGCTTTTCTGGGCTCTACCCTTTTGACAGTCAGGAGTGAAAGGTCCCGCTGGCATAGCTCATTTATAGCCTTATTAATTACAATAAACTTAATGTAACGAAGTTTTAAATCAGAAAAGTCACAAGATTCAAACATTCAGGGTTTAGTTGTCCAGTTCTTATGTCCCCCCTGGTGCAGGGAGCCAGTATGCAGCTTATGCACCAATTAAGTCCCATGGATGTATTTCACCCATCGGTAAATAGTAATAAACACATGTAACTCACTGGAATCATGCATGTGCTCACCTCTGTGAATCAAGGTTGCGCAACTGAGCACAGGAGGATGCAATATTTTGTATTTCCGTGTCCAATATTGTATGCGCATAGAAACCCTCTTATAGAGACATCGCTGGATTGCAGTGACAAACACAGGTCGCAGAAGAAGCTCATTCTAGACATGATTGCGATTCTGGTGTTGCCAGGCGATAATTCCATTTGGGGCTTTCATTCTGCTTCACTATGAGCCAAATCCAAACCCAGGGCCTGGTCTCAAATTGCTGGGCATGGGCAGATTTACAAGTTAGTGGGGAACAGCTGAAGGGGTAGAGCCTTTATGTGCTCCCCCAATACCCTCACCACGCACACACAGCAGGGAAAGGACAGGAGGATATGTGGTAGCAGAGCCTCCGGCCCACCCATGCTCCCTCCCACGTTCCACATGCTGTGGATGGAGTTTCCATAAGACCTGATCCAAAGCCCATTGAGAGTCTCTCCATCAACTTCAAGGGACTTTGCATCAGTGCCCACAAAGCAGGAGGGACCAGATTTTTGCCCCTGTAAATGGATTGGGGGGTGGGGGCTCTAGGATCTGATTTTTAGGGCTGCTGATAATTCACAGCTCCTGGTGAAGTCAGTGGGATTAGCCAGACTGCCACACCTCTGACAATTAGGTGTCATGTTAGTGCACAGATACATTTGAGACCTGAGGTAAACAAGAGTCTGTATATTGTGTGTGTAACAATCTGATCTTCCCTTAAGTCAGGGCAAACAATGGGGTAGGGAATAGAACAAAAGTGCAAAGTACTTGCTCTTCAATCTTAGGCCCCAACCCGGCACCTTTGCCTGCATGGATTCATTCAGCAGCGGGATCGGGGTCTCAAGTACACATCTCTAGGCTCTTGAAATGCTGTGTATACATCTAAAGTACTGTGTTTATCTAACATACAGTACTGCCTCTGCAGTCCACTCACCAACAAAGAGTAAACAGTAGCAATTACTTAATACTTGGTGGTGATGGAGTATTGAAAATTAGCACGAGTTAAAGCACTAATAGGAAATACAGCACGCTGCATGCCTGTAGAATTTTATGTAGCAGAATGCAAGGTAAATGAAATTACAGTTTAAAGAAAGGCAGACAATTAAATTATCTTGTAGGCACGGTACCAACATTTGGAATAACTGCCTAATCGATATACTGCTACAAAATACAACAACGCAACACATCTGTAAGGTTGTGGGGAAACGGACAAAGTGAGTTGCTGAGTAGGACATTTAAGCAGCAATCTCTGGAAGGATGTTATTAACATTCAAATGATATTTGTTGCTGTAGAGATGAGTCAAGCCTCAGTGGTTTTGGATTCAAGGCCTGTAAGAACAGGGAACATTTTACAATCTCCCACTTTCCTTTGCTCATTTTTGACTTTCAAACTGAAATCACTCTTTGCTTTTGCCCTTTACATTGTGTTTATACGAGAGGAATAAAATAAGGCAAATAGGTAAACCCCCGCCTTAGTAGTGCAAATGGAAATAACATCACGGAGGAAGCTACCACCTACCAATATCCATATAAAATATACAGTCAAACAGACTCTATATTGGAAATGTGCCTGCAGCAATTCATACCCAACCCAGCAGGGCAAAACAACATGAGAGCATGCAGCAAACCCTCCCCAGCCTAGCAAAAATGCATATAAAAACTAGTGTGGCGGGGATCTCCAAACACGGTTCAGAAAAGCTTTCAAAAATTCAGGAGCTTTTCCAGATTATCTGAAGCTCTGGAATTCCCTTCCATTCCTGTGTGGTCTTCTATGCTGACAACCAAATAGCTTTCCATTTGGTGTTCTCTTTTTGTGGACAGGCCTTACCGCCCCTGGTATCTTCCAAAGACAGATGGGGGGATCCACATTTTTCAGTGTCATATCGCCACCTGCTCCCCTGCCCACAGGACCCCAAAATGTCAACCCATGAATCCTGTAAGAAAATACTTAGCCGCTGACTGGGGGACTATCACCCTTAAAAATGTAGGGCCACATTCTCTGCCAGAGTAAAGTGTCACAGCTCCCATGAAGTCTGTTTTACATCAGCACGACTTCCTCCACATCTCTTTTGGAACTTCTTGCTTAGCCAGCACTGCATAGACCAGATCCCCAGCTGGTGGAAATCGACATAGCTCTGTTGACTTCAAGTCTACATCAAGTTACATCTCCTGAGGATCTGGCCCTGCATAGCTAACTGAGATTTGTGACAAGTGATAAGCTGCTGTATCCCAGTATATGAGATGCCCTCTTTTGGTTCCACACCAATGCCAATCTTCTAAGGGAAAACATCTTCTTTGCACACCAGTGTAGTCCACTGATTTAATTCCATTCGGTATGTCAAATCGCGTTATCTGTTCACACTGAAGGAAGAGCTAGGTTTTATTTAATGTTATTAAGACACGTATTTGTCATTTGAAAAGAAATCACAATCCTGTTTTCCGGGAAAGCAGTGTCTTTGTGTATGTGTGTCCAGGTGACTGTGTGTGTTTGGGGCTAGATTTTTATATTTTTAAAGTCTGTTTTTCATATAAACTCCCAAGTTCTATGGGACTTTACTTGGGGAGATCCCCTCTTCTAGAAGGCAGGGGACCAGACCCTGGGATACAGCCCAGGTGAAGGTGGGGTGTAAAGGTTGGTTTACACTAGTGTGGCTATGGGCTGTCTGGGTGCTGGGCTGTCACTCCTGGAGCTGGGGATCAGCCTGGCAATAAGGGAGCCCGGCCCTCTTTCCCCAGAAAGAGCAGAGCAGCTGCTACCCCAGCTCTAAGCTACCTGAGGATTCTGCTACATGGGAGGAGTTCTTCTGTGGCTGGAGTTGCTGGGTTTAAGGCTATTCAGTGCCAGCAGAGCATCCTGATGCCATGTGCATGCACTGGAGAATCAGGCATGTAGTAGGATGAGTGGAACTGGAGAAAAAGAGTCAGGATTGAGGAAGGATCTAGTTTGCTGTGTCACCGGGGACTCTGAAATGCCAGCTGAGCTCAGGCTGCTGGCACCTCTACCTCTAAAGCCTCTGCATGCAACACTGGCCTCTCAGCATGCTTAATAAATATCTCATTCCTACAACTCTGCCTGCCTACTGCATCACTCACTGCTAATGAGTTAGCGTGTGCAGAGTCCTGCCTGGCAGCACCTTGTGAGAAGGCACAGGCTGTGGCAGTTTATCCAGAGCTCCTGCATTCAGGGCCATAGGCTAAATGCCCACAAGCGCGGTGCAGCGGGGATCCTAGGAGTCAGAGATTTTCCCAGCCAATGCAGGACGACGGTGCTTGTACATTTCCTAGGGTCGTTAATAAGGAGTGATGGGGTGAAGTTAAAAGCTGGTGGCTGGGCGGCAATGCTTCCCTCGGGTGAGATCTGTTACGTTATGGGATGGTTTCCCAAGGGAATGGAAGTCCCACTGTCAGGGAGACAAGGTATCTAAACCCAAACAGAATGAAGCACTAGGCACTATATTGGGCCTGGTTCACCTCTCGTTCTTACTAGCTGTGCTCCAAGGCTTCAGTGGAGTTGCCCCTGACTTACACCAGTGTCAGAGGAGAATGACCTGCCAGAGGACTGTATGGAAGAATCCTGCAGCGACCTTGGGCAGAAGCAGATGACTGAGATAGGATTTTCCCATCTCTAGTTTCTGTGAAACAATTTTAATGGCATCCCAGGGAGAGGATTACGAGTTGAGCTGGGGAACAATTAGCAATGTCCTTCTTTTATTAAAGTTCTCATTTTCATGTAAATGTCCTTTGCTTGGTGACTCATAGAAGCTCTTTAGAAGTCCTCACGGCCCCAACCATCTGATGCACTTTTCTAGGGCTGCTGTGGATTTTCAGCAGATTCTCTCTGAGATCTCTTTGCTTTGGAAACAAGCTCTCCTGCCCTTGGCAGAGCTCAGAGAAAGAGGGCACATGTGTCTTGTGATTCTGTTGTATTCTTAAAGGATGGAATCAGGGTTTGTTTCTTTCTAATTCATGGCCTTCTCTCTTATGATGAGTCACAACTGGTGAGTTCATTGCGCTCCTTGATGTGGTAGTGACCGAGAGGGGATGGTTGTGGAAGAATTGCTTTAAGCCAGCCAACATTCTGGGTTTCCAAATCTCATTTTAAAGAAAATTACTTCTGCTCTTTAGCACCAACCGCCTGCCCTTTTGCTGTCTTTCCTGTTGGAATGATCAGGGAATGTATAGACATCAAAAACATTGATTGCGCAGTGAGGCATGATGCATTCACCACTCTATTGCTGCATGACACATGCCAGGGTGCCTCCAGTTCTGCCAACCATCCCAGGCATGTATGGGCAGAAAGCACCTGCAGTGCCACTGAGCATTCCTGGTTAGTTATGGTAGAATGCCTTTGGCTTGGGGGTTGAATGTTCCTGGGACTATCTATTCGCTTCCCTCTCATGGTGAAGCTAAGGGTTAGCTAGTGTTCGGGAGCCAAGGGGCTATTTGAAAAGGGAAAAGGTGGGTGGACCCCAAGAGGCTAAAACCCACTGAATCCCTAGCCTAAGCCATGAATGTCAAGATTTACTTACCTCCCTAGCATTTTCCACTTCCATTATTGCTGCTCTGGAGTGAGACCCGTCTCAGTGACAATGACATGTCCTATCACTGTGAATTAAATCTGCTGTGTACTAAAGTGGGAGTGATGGGGATGAATTAAATTTGTATTCACAGGCATGTCAGAGGTGCTTTCTTGGGAGCTCAATGGTTATTCTGCACCGGCTGAGAACACAGACCATAGTAACTAATAGAAAGAAAGGCCCCTGGCCTGACCCCATCTTGCCTGCTTAGCTTTATTATACTGAACTGAAAGCATTATCCACTTTATAGTCTGTTAGGTTTTCTTCAAGCACAATTAACTAGATCTAGGCAAAGTGCGTAGAAAGAAGAAGATGACTTTTGTTTTGGGATTTGGGGCTGACTGCTCTCTAGACAGAGCAAAATCCTATCTCAGAGCTGGGGATGGGCACGGTAGGGCTCGAGAAACAATCATGACAATGCATGGCTAGCGGTGTTCCGGGGCACTTATTGCTACTCCGTTAAAGAGTAAAGTACACCCCAACTAGAACTCGCTGCTGATTGCCACCTAGGCATTAGCCTGGCTGAAACCCCTGCTGGCTGATTGTGCCCCTTAGAGGCCATAATTTTCCAGCAGGGGTGGTAGCAACATCTCCGCCTCCTTTGAGCTCACATTCAAAAAGGTTGGTTTGTTTTCTAAGCAGTGTTATTCTGCGTCATGGCTAGCACAAAATTCTTGACTCAGTGAACTGCTCAAAGTTGTTGTCATACTTTGTCTTCCGAGGATCTCAAAGCATGAGGAATTGAGCAACATCCCAGCACTCCCGTGGAGCTAGTAGGAGTTATTATCCCAGCTGTAGAAGTGGGTGGCAACTTACGTGATGAAATGAGCCACCGAGAGCCGCCTACTCAGGATTGTCTCACGACTTAGGAAAGCCAGGTCCAGTTCCTGGCATTGCCACAGACAGGCTCAGGGACTTGTTATGTGTATTGTGGTAGCCCCTCAAGGCCCTAGCCCAGTCTCAGGCCCCCACTGTGCTGAGCAACGTATGCACCTATAACAAGGCTAGTCCCTGCCCTAAAGAACTTACACACTAACTGGAGACCTTGGCCGGGTTGCTAATCTCTCTGCTTCCGCTCCCATCTGTAAAATGAGGGTAAGGACTTCCCTAGCTGTCAGACTACTGTGAGGGTAAAATCACAGACAATAGCCTGTAAATGAAGTCGTCCCTGATGTAACTCTAATGACTTCATGCCAAGGATGAATTTGGCTTGGGGAGGTGAAGTGAATTGCCCAATTCACCCATAAATCCCATGCAAGGCCAAGAATAGTCTCCCCACTAATAGAGCTCCTATGCGATCACCGTCAAGGCCATCACTCCTCCTAAGCAAATGCCTCAGAAGAGGCATAGCCTGTTGCCATCCAGTCTTCAACTTTGTCACAGAAGAAGGCAAACCCGCAAACCAGCAAGCACACTCCCTAATACAGAAAGCATGCCTTAGCAGAAGAGGCCTTTGTCATCCATCACATACAAATTATTGCTTTGCTCTGTTACTCCTGGAAAAATAGCACAGAAAAGTGCAGAGTGGTTTTTTTTGTTGTTGGAATTTTTCTTCCATGTTTCAACTGGAAATGTCCTTTCAAAGCAAAAGTGACATTTTCCAGTGAGGAATGAAATTAAATGCACTAGGAAGATAGGGACATGTTCTCTGTTATCAGACTGTTTCAGTAACATTAGGTAGCTTAATAGAAGATGTAAGTGGGACTCTGCCAGATCTGAACACCCCAGAGCCTTTAGTGACAAGAGGTCAGATTACATCAAATCACAGTCCTTTCCAAACTGAATTGCCAGGCTTATTGGAACAACCTCTGCCATAGATTTGTGACTCCTCACCCACTGCAAGAACAATAGTTAAGCAAGTTAAAAATATACCATTAATAAAGACTATAGATCTGTGCATGCAGAAAAGAGTTCCACCACTGTGTAGCAGTCTTCTCCCATGAGACCTGTGTAATCCACACTCATTCAGTGTGGCACTCTCCTCCTGGTGGCTGGCACACATACAGAGGTTCATGAGCTTGCCATATCCTTGTTGAAGGGAAGACAGTCTCCTAGCTCAAGCAGCAGTCCCTGCTGACCTATCTACCTCTGACCCTAGTGTGTGATGGGGCACTGGGAGTTTATAATGGATAATCCATGGGTTGCGGCACGGGGTGTGGCAAAGATCACATACAGTGCTGTTACTTTGAGTGCAAAGAAAATTTCTTTACTTGTGCATTCCTCCCACCCATTGCTTCGAAGATTCACCTCTTCAGTGGTTAGCTTAGCATAGGGGTCTTGGTTTACAGCAAGAGCTGGTCGAAACTGGGAATTTCCATTCTGCTGGAAATTTCTTGGTGTCCCGAACTGGAACAAAAAGTCAACGTTTTCTGCAAAATAAAAACGTCTAAAAAATTTCATTTGGGGAATATTAAAATGACCTTATCACTATGTTTCGTTTCAACTAATGCCATATTGTATTATTAAAATGTAAATGAAGCATTTTGATCTTATCGAAACCAAACATTCTGACAATATTTTGTTGACAGTATTGACAAAACTGATACATTTCAGCGAAACATTTTGATTTCACTGACTCAGCGTTTTTGACAGTTTGCTGTATCAGGACATTTTCAACCAGCACTATTTACAGCACAATATGGTGGTAAAGCACGGCAGAGTGTTTGAAATGTCCATTCTCTAAAGCCAGGTCCACTCTTCAAATTATTGACAGTATAGCTATACCAGCAAAACCTTCCTAAATGCAGTTTTATCAATATACCAGTGCTTTTGCCAGTACAGTTTATTCTGGTTTGGCTGGGGAAATAAGCTATACATGCAAAAAGTACTTTAATGCCAGTATAATGAGTCTACGCTAGGCAAGTTTTGCCAGCATGTCTGTGTCACAAAAAAATCACCCTCCTAACCATGTAGCTATGCCAGCAATTTGAGGATTGGCCTGCTAAACCCAGGGTTGTGAGTTCAATCCTTGAGGGGGCCATTTAGGGATCTGGGGCAAAAATTGGGGATTGGTCCTGCTTTGAGCAGGGGGTTGGACTAGATGACCTCCTATGGTCCCTTCCAACCCTGATATTCTATGATTCTATGAAAACCCTCCTAGACCTGACCTAATGCTTACTTAACATGCAAGGATTACAATGGAATTGCATGTGTGTCTATATTACACATTCAGGTTTTCGAAGTTGCAGATAGAAGTTAAGCATCTAGCTTCCATTGGAAGCCAAAGAGTGTCAGGGTGTGTCAGGGTATGCCTGCACTTTGAGCTACAGGTGTAAATTCCAGCTCAAGGAGACATTTCCGCACTATCTCTGATTGAGAGAGTGCGTAGCCGTGGCAGGGGTTCTCACTTTCCTGGCTACACTTCTATTTTTAGCATGCTAAATCGATCAGAGCTAGTGCAGGTGTGTCTCCTTGAGCTGGAATTTACCCTCCGGCACCAAGTGTAGACATACCCTTAGGCACTGCCATTTGTGCCTTTGAAAACCTTGCCCCGACAGCTGGCCAAATAGTGAAAGCACATAACCATTAAAATATATGTGAAGAAATGGGCTGATTTTGCTGACCCCTGTCTTTGAAGTCAAATAATTCATTATTTGTAAGTCTACAAGCCAGCACTATGTTCTCATGAAAATATCCATGAATCCCATAAGTTTTATGAATTTTAACATGATTATTTGTTTCGTAATTCATACCAGGAAGTACATGATTAATTATTGGCTATTGATTATTCTTCTGTTTAAAAAAAGTTCCACTCATCCAATGAAGAAGCATAAACAATACCGTGAGACTTAGGACCAATTGCCCAGCACAAATATGGCATGTGAATAACCTCTGAAACAAATCGGGAAACAATCCAGTCACTGGAAATAATTCACCTAAATTGCTCAGTGAATAGTTAACACTTTTTTGGAACCTTTGGCTTGGTTCTTTAATAGAAGAAAGGGCTAAATTCATCACAAATTACATGTGAAATGAATAATTAATCCCTATTACATGTGCCTATACACACCCACCCACTTTCAGCCATCCATCCAAGGGAAGGGCATTCAGTTTAAATATAGTCAGTTTTACTTTAAAAATTAGAACTTTTCCAATAAACTAGATCCTTGCAAATGAATTCACTTCTAGAAGATCAGCGTCCATACTCTACTTTTGTTTGTCTCTATATTATCTGTAGAGAGATTATTAATGCCATGTAACACTCAGCTAATAGGTCAAATGTGAGACCTTATTACAAATCTAGGGTAAATTGCCTCTTCAGTAGCATACGGCACGACCTTCAATTCCTGCTAGACTAGAAGGAATTCACACTTCACCCTTCAGAATGCCCTAATTACTGTATACACATACACATGCATTAGAACTCCCATACGAGAAAAGGCCAGGCTCCATTTCCTGCCTTGCATTGTCTATTTTACTGTGCAATGCTTCTACTACAGAGAAGGATATTTCAACCTGATCCCCATGCATAACCTTTAGACCTGACCTCTAATGCATTAGGATTCATCACCCACAGCATTTTTTTCCCTTAGCAAGTACAGTGCTGGTCTAATTTACTTAAACAATAGTTTGCCAGTCCCCTGAAATCAATGGAAGCTGAAGGGGCAGAGCAACTTGCAGCGCTGGGTCCTAAATTATTTGATTCCATGATATCATGTGGTGCTGAGTTCCACAGACCACCTACAGTACAGCTTTGATGCACCAAGTACCAATTATCCCCAAAGTCCCTGTTAAACACATGTTATCTATGTACCCTGGGTAGCACTGGTGCTGCTGCACCTCCTTAGCCATGCAGGAACAGGAACTCAACTCTGTAGAGTCCCTGTGTCTGAAAGGCTGAACCTTTTAGTAGCTCCAACGGAGCAAAGCTGTAGGGAGCAAAATAGGTCTGACCTGCTTTCCTCAAGGTCAGACAACTCATCGGGGCTAATAAGAACACTTACTAATATGCATGAGTCCTGCTCAGCCAACCAGCCTTGGAGAATTTGGCTGTGCCCCTGTAATTGAGGAAATCCTGATTACTGAACACCCAATTTCAAGTTTTTTCTAATTAAATATGAATGACAGTTGGGTTAGTTGCTTGGCCAAGAAACTCGATCATCGAGATAAATGTCAAGACTCTGACTCTTTAGGCCTGGAGCTGATAGGAGTGGCTGGTTCTCAGCACCTCTGTTAGCGCAGTTCACGAGGACATCTTGTAGCCTGTACAATGGCTTCTGAAGAAAACGCTTCTCTCAAGCGAGTAAAGCCTTCAGTAGTAGCGGTTATCAAGGATTTGATCAAATGCTGATTCCAGTCAATGGAAAGCCCGCCATTGACTTCAGTAGGTTCTGGATCAGGTCACTAATTCAGTGTTGCCACATATTGCGTAGTAGTTTAGAACTCGGCCATCATTCAGTGGATCAAAGTCTGTGGTTGGTTACCTGCCACAACCCACATCATAGTCAACAGAGGGCACTGTTGAGTTGCTATTATTTCAGCACGAGGCGGTGGAATTTTAAAGGACCAGGGCTGTAATGATAACAACAATTTACATTTCAGACATCCCCTTTCGCCTCAAATAATCCCAGAGTACTTTACAAACAACATATAGGGATCATACTTCTTCCGCCAGCTGCTGCTTAACGCTGCCCAACAACTCTGCACAGCGGTTTGAGGGGAGGGAGAGAAGGAGCCTGTGTCCAGTTGAATCTGTAGATGGAATTCATGGAGGCAGAATAGAAATGAGTAAAGCTGGTTGGGGGCAAATGTATTTTTTTTTTAAATTGTGTTGTTTTTTTAAGCCTGATTTTTAAAAAAAATTGAAAATTTGAAAGTTCATCATTTTTGCTTCTAAATCAAAAGCATCTCAGCCAGATCTCACAAGAGCTGGTTTAACTTCCCCTCCACCCCGACACACACAGTAATCATTTAATGTGACTGTTTTTTTATAATATATAACATTTTGATGATTTTTTTTTAAAATTGACAAATGGTGGCAATCAGCTAGCATCTAGCCAGGACACTGAGGTCAACACCCCAACTATTGCAAAAAGGGTCATAATCTTTAATGATCAGGTAGGATCAAGACTTCGTCAACTTGAAAGACATCACAGAAAGCCCAGCTCCCTGGCTGGTTGCTGGTTTCGAGGATATGTCTGCACTTGGAACTAGGGGTGTGATTCCCAGCTCTAATAGACATACTCAGGCTAGCTGTCATTGGGCTGGCCTGCTAAAATAGTAGAGTAGCCATGGCAACATGGGCAGTGGTGGGTGGCAACACAGGCTGGCTGCCCCAAATGAGCACCCACAGCGTCCAGGTGAGTTTGTACTTGGGGCCACTAGCCCATGCCACTGCTCTCCACTGCTCATGCTACCCCAGCTACACTATTTTTACTGTGCTAGCTTAATGAGCGCTTGCACGAGTATGTCTGCTTGAGCTGGGAATCACACCCCCAGCTCCAAGGGTGACCATTACTTTTATTTATACTTTAGAGGCCCCAACTAAGAGCAGGACCCCTTTCTGCTAGGCCCCTGCGCCGAACATAGTCATTATTGCTGGCTGATAGGGGTGTCTTCTCTGTATCTTCTCTATATTTCATTTTGGCTAACTCTCTGGTTCAGCTACACCAGTGCTGACAACATTGGAAGCACTGGTGTGGACACGTCTTGTTCCGGCACCTGTTTTCTACACTATGTTGATTAGAAGTTCATGCGGGCTGGTGTTGACTTTCAAACACAGTCTAAACCTGGTGCTCTGACTATTCACAGTCATTCCCAGTGTTCAGGGACACATGGCCATATGAACAGAAATATTTCCACTTTGGTATTTCTCTTAATTTCAATGAAAGTGTGAGAAGACTCTCATTGACTTCAATGGGGCCGGGATTTCACCCTTAGCATCATGTGTCGACAAGGACAAGCTGAGTTTCAAAACATGCTAGCTGGTCAGAGTTGAACCTAAGGTCCTCTCCAGGGTTAACCATGAGGAGATAACACAATTGCAAACCCAGCTTCTCCTTGTCCTTACAAAGGGCAAACTCACGATTAATGTCATGTTGGCTAATACGTCTTTTAACATGATGCTTTTCCTCAGTATAAATGAGGCCTTTGATGAATTGTACAGCAAAAGGTAGTTTGTGCAAAGTCAGTTTCTATTTTAAAAATCATTTCAATTTTATGAAGTTAACTTCACTGGGTAAAAGTCTATGTTATGTGTCAGACGAGATTATAATATTCCTTTCAAATGTTAAAATCTTTGAATTTATGACATTATGATTAGTAACATAGGTAAGAAATACTGTTTTAAAAAGATTTTTATCATGGCCCTTTAACAAAAAGTTCCATCAAAGATCTTAATCTAAAACTATCCCATCGTCTTCTATATTGAGATCAATTCATTAATAATTGATAAGTGCTGATTATTATTGATTGATTGGTGAGAAGCAGCACATGAACCGAGTCCAGGCCACTGGTTGCATTAATCAACTTCTTTAAAAGAAGAATTGGAACAGTCTGACTTCATGAATAAAAGGCCATTTGAACAAACCGACTGGCTGAAAAATTCCTGCATTTATTTTACATGGCATTGTGAAGGCAATAAGACCATGTAGTGTATCATCTAAAGGCATAGAAAGGTAGAGGATTAATTGTCTTATCATTATGAATTCATTTCATATCATGGTTGTAGCACTGATCACAATGAATTTATTTAGTATTCATGTGGATGTCACATCATGTTCCTGCCATAGATGTTTTACTGTAATTTAACATAAGTTAATGGACATCTGTATCAAACCATTTGCAATTAAAGAAGTGGTCTTTCAATTCCATGGGTCAGATTTGAATGGATGACCATGAAAAGTAAGTAAGCTATTCTACTAAATAGCTAGCCAGAGAGGTCAAACCCCGAAATGAGTTTAGCTTCTTCCTTGTGTCTATTTTGCAAGAATACTCGTGACTGGAAAATAAGTTTGTAATTGACTGATCTAGACAGATGAGTCGTGGAAGTGGGTGATGGATGTGTGTAATATATTTGAACAGAATCAATGCTGGTGAGAATACTAATTACACAGACCACTTCAGTTGACACATCTATTGCTAAAATACACCTTGGATTAGTAGATCAAATCTCCAGTTTCTAAGCCCCTGATATATTCAAAATATTGCCCTGGATTCATACTTCTTAGTGCCCACTGTAGCACTGCAGGATCGGAAGTTGCAGAGTTGGACATTGGAGATGAGCTGAGATCCGTTTTTAAGGCCCTAATTCACCAAAACACTTAAATATGTGTTTAAGTTTAAGCACATGAGTGGTCTCTGATATTAATGGAACTAATAAAATGTGTAACATTAAGCATGTATATAAGTGCTTTGCTGAATAGTGGTGGATTTATGCACTGAAAGTTAAGCACATGCTTAAGGCCTTTCCTGAATTGGGGCCTAGCAGATTAACATATTTGGATGCATTTTAAAAAGTAAAGTTTTCAGTGTGTTTTGTCAAGCAAACGTCTTTTTTTAAGCCACACATTTCAATGATGGAGAGACAAACCTAAGGATTATCACCTAAGTCATTAGCAGCAGCAGAAGACAGGTTGTCAATGCACCTTATAAAGTGAGCTTCTGAGTAGTAACCATTTGGTACTGAAGTAACACCGTACTGGAGCTCTGTCTGCAGCATCTAAACTGCAGGTCCTAAGCCTCCCATTCAATTATCAGTGAAGTGTCACTCTTGATGGGCTACTGGGTTGTAGCATCCACTCCAGGCTTGAAAAGTGTCAAAATAAATCAAACGAGGTCAATGAAACCATCTCCTTGAACTGCTCTGAGTCTAGAAGGGGGGTGACTGAGATCCATCGAATGGATAAATGGGAAACTCCATGTCTCACTGCTCCTGCACTTTCCATGACCTTGATCGTACTTCAGACAAAATTGTGTTTTTGTTGCTTTGTTACAAGACCAAAATTAAGTGCTGGTGGCTCTTCACCTTGAGGAGTGCTGCAAAGGAGTCTTCTCCCTGTACATTTTCTCAATAATTAGATTAATGATACACTCTGGGTGTGCTTTAATGTATTAAGGCCATTTTAGTTCACTGTAATTCATTGCTGTAGCAGATAATGTCCTCAGAGACGTGTGTGTGTGTGTGTGTGTGTGTGTGTGTGTGTGTGTGTGTGTGTGTGTGTGTGTGTGTGTGTGTGTGTGTGTGTGTGTGTGTGTGTGTGTGTGTGTGTGTGTTTGAACTAAGCAGTTATATAGTTTCTGTCCTTATCTGGTTGTAGTAGCTAAGATCGCTAAAGTTCTGGCTAAAAGATGCAGAGTTTCTAGGAGTGTCTCCTACAGGAGTTCACCCTATAGGACAAAACTTGGTTGAGCTGCAGCTTGGTGATCATGCACCAAAGTCTCATGGGGCAGTACAATGAGATTGTGGCAAAACATCATTGGGTTGCAACAGTGTTCCAAAGAAACACCATCACCTTGCTGTCCATCCAGTCAAAATGCAGTATCCCAGTGCTATGATGTTGCATTAGCACATTATATTTCTTCATGACACTTCAGTGAAAGGTGTAGGTGTGGCCTGTTGAAAACGGGGTGCTCCCACAAAATTTCAGATGGGTTGAACTTGCAGTTCTATGTTGCCTGCTGTACAGTATGAATACACATGGTCTGGGTTCAAGATGAAATTGCTGATGCGATTTACATAGATCTGGGTGTAATTGCCAGAGTGGGCATTTGGCCAGGAAATAAGAATTAATTCTCTTAATGTTGTGAAAAATGCCATGAGAGCTTTAAAGACCAGGGGTGGTCAGTACTTAGATGTAATGAGTCACCTAAAACACAGCATGTCTAACATCACAGTCCTTTATCAGCCTGGTGGGGAGAGGTGGTCGGAAAATGTATTTTTGTGTCCTGTGAAAATTGTCCCAAATTGGAGACAGCTTTTTTTAACCTGAAGTTTCAAAAATGTTCATGAAAAAAGTTTCAAGTTGATAAATTCTAAACATTTTGTTTTGATTTCAACTGGTTAAAAATATAAAATAAATTTCAAAATGAAAAGTCAAAAAAATTGAAATGTTCTGCTCCGAAAATGTTGAAACGAGAGTTTCATGTTAACATTTTCAAAACATTTTTTCCAATTTGGTCAAAATCAATACAAGTTGATATTTTTTTTTCAGTGTCTTCAAAATGGCATTTTCCAACTAAAAACAGATGAACATTTTTTGGCCGGTCTATTGCTGCAAAATCAGTTCAACACTGAATAGAGAGCAAAAGTGCCCCCTACTGGCTCATCAGCACCACTCTCTGCTGCACCTTGCATTTTCATTTGTGGTCTCCTGCCTTCTGCGGAGAGATCGTTTCGTTTTTCTACTTTTAATAAGTGGCAGTTTCTACAGTATGGGGCAGAGATTTTCAAACGCAGTGCAGGGGATTTAACTACTCAGCTGCCATTCAAATTGATGAGAGTTATGTGGCTAAATCCTCTGTGCAGCTTTGAAAAGCTAAACCTCTATCCTTATCCAATTTTGAACATAACCAGTACATGTAGAGCTAAGTACTGGATATCTGAGTTCCTAGAAAGGTGGCGCATATGGGGAGTATAGTTCAATTTGAGATTTGCAAATTGCCATTTTTTACTACAAATACAGAAGTTCGGTAACTGGCACCAGATGTAACCCAGGCTTCAGCACAGGTCTGTTCTGCATAGACAATGACAACGTGGGATCTAGGCAGTGTCCAGAAATGAATCAACAGCTGAGTACCCATGACAACTTTTGTGGTTTTTTCAATCATTCTTTTTTCTTTCCTTCCTTGCCATGTGAAAGAACCACACAAACAACAGGGGAAACTGACAGTACCCCAATCCTGTTCCCATTGGAGTCAGTGGTAAAAGTTCCATTAGAGCAGGATCAGGTGCTGATTGACTATATGGCAGGTGTGATGGGTCTTCAAGGGAAAAGATCCAGTTAGTCATTCTCTGCACCTGGACTGGGGGAGTATCTAACTGCCTCCTGGATAGAGGAGACAGAGCTAAGCCATAGAATAGACTGAGGGAACTCAGCTGAGGAGAAACTGTGGAGGAGACAAGTATCTTTGATGGAGTTGAGTCCTGAGCTGGGGCCTACAAGGGGAAAGGGATTGAAGTCAAGCCCAGAAGGGGCAAAGGATCTTTAGTTTAGAGCTGAATGCGGAAAGGGAACTGGACCGTTGTATGACTCGGCTGGAGGGTTGAGCCACAGAAGACCCCAGTGAGGGAGTCCAGGGAAGAGATGAGCTGGGCGTAGTCCCCCCCCCCCCTGTTTGTTTGTTATTAAACTTTGGAGCCCCAGAGTTGCTAGCTCCCGGAAGCATGTGGTCTCACTTCCACTAGCCTCGCCCTCCCTTGCCCCTCTCCTTCCTGCCTATTCTTTTTCCTGGTTATTTATTGCCTCTGTTTCAGCCTGAGATTCTAATCTCTTTGGGGCAGGTTTGTTCAGTGCTGAGCACGACATGGAGCCATGCCTGGCTGGCTTCTTTGAGCGCTACAATACAAGTAAATAATAACAATGCAGCTTGGATTGGACACCGCCGCCTATCAACCTCAGGCAGCTGCGCTGCGTTGCTGATCCCTGTTAAATAGCCGCTGTGTACCACCCTTCAAGAGGTGGCTATGTTTTAGCAGAGAGCAGGGGAAGAAGTCCCTTGCACATGTCTTGCAAAGTACTTTGGAATGAGAGGCTCCAAATGTAAAAGAGTATTATAATGATTGCCCACCTATGTCAGACACGTCCTTTCCATCTGAAATGGGCTGTACAGGTTGGCAAGAATGGAAGCTGACCTTCCCAGGGGATAATTACCATTATGGATACTGATGGCATCCAGTCTCCTGCCGCCTCTCGGCTCTGTGTAGGTGCTGCCTGCCTATGCCACCACCTCTGCCCCTCAGACATGCCACACAGTTTGCAGACACTCCACGCCCATCTCCACCTAAAGGGCCAGGTGCTGCCTGCGGCTCCTTGCTCTTATGCCTTTTCCTATTTAGCACCATGGTATGAAAAAGCCACAGAAATTGGATCCCATTCAGAGGCAGCCACTGAGCGGGGATTTTCCCCCCCTTCCCTTGAAATGAAGTTTCTTACACTGCTCATTAGATGATAAGTGACTATAGAAAAACCTTTGAGCGAAGGTAATTCCTAGTGTGAAGAAGTGGGTTGCTGCACATTTATGAATGCAAACGAGGCTGGGTGTCCTGTGGGGATGCTTTGTCAGCCTTTTTATCTCTGAAACCAAAGTTCAAACCGACTTCCTGAGTCAAGAACCATAAAATTATTCCGCTTAAAGAATTCTCAAATGCCATCTGTGGAGTGGGAGACCTTCATTTATCAGCCTCTGAACTGGTCTGTGCACGGGCACATGGAAATGAAAGGAGCCCTCATTATCAGGGTCCTATTCAGCTTAGTGCCACTTTCTTATAATTGACAGAATACATTACGCTCCCAGGGGGAAATCCTGGCGACTCCAATGGAAAGCCATAATAATAGTGACCCGGTGCATCTCCATAGCCTGTTTCATCTCCAGATCTGAAAGAGGTTTACAGACAATTAAGTGAGAATCACAAAGATCCCTGTGATCCTCCATTGTCTTCACTGCAAGGTGAACACCAGTTATAACGAGTGTTGCCCCTAACTCAGTTCTCATCCACACACACAGCCCCTTCACTCAAACAAGTTGGTGCTTTAACTCAAGTCAGCTGACCCATCCGGGGGGATGGATTAAATCTCGAGTGTGCACAATTCATCAGCTGCTCACATGCTCACTCTGTAATGTGGACACAGGCTAGTGGCACTCGAGGGCTGCTAGTCCTCCCATGCCTTCCCACAATTCCCCGCCCCCATGGGCCCAGGGAGGACAGACAAGTTCTCCCACAATTCACTGGCAAATAATTTTTAAAGCAGCTCAGCTTCTTGCAGCACTAAAGACTGTGGGATGTGCCCACCGCAAGCGAGTACAGCACCAGTGGGGGGACAGCCACTCCAGTGTTATTTTGCAGCATAGCTGTGCTTACTCAGGCGGGGCTAACTCAAGTGGAGTAGTTCAGGTTAACACCACAGTGAAGACAGACTCCCCTGAGTCTAGAGACACTCCTGGCTTGTTTTTCAAAAGGGGATGACAATCAGCCGAGAAGCGACTCCCCCACACTCACAGGGTGAATGAGTAGCAAACCCAAGAGGAGAGCCAAGGTTCCTAGGCAGCTGTTCTAACACCAAACCATGCCACGTTCCTTGAGTAGCTTGAGTCAGAGGAATAAAGTGAGTCACACAAAGTCACACAGGAACGGGGAAGTTCACAGGCACAAGGTCTAAGCACTGCTTGAGTCCCACCTAAGCCTCAAAGTAGGGCTGAGGTAGGACACGGATGGTGCATGGCCTTTCTGCGCAGGGGTGAGTTTCACTGGAAGGGAGCCGCTGATCCAGGTATATCCACTCAGCTACCATGGTGCAGAGTAGGAATAATACAACAACAGAGAGTAGAACCCCAGGGCCCTGACTGCCTGTCCTGTGCCTCGGCCCCATCTATGCGCCCTCTGATAGGATGAACCAATCTTGCATCTGGAGGGTGCCCCTTTGCAAATGCATGTTCCTTTTGTAGTGCCACAAATAAGCAAGTAAGCCTGTTGTGGTTGTCACATGGGTGACAGGCTACTCTCCTCTATACCCACTTTACAGAAGGGTAAATTGAGGCACGGTTATGTTAATTGACATGCCTGAGGTCATATGGCGGGTCCTTGGCAGAGCTGGGATTAGAAGCCAGTTCTGTTGGCTTTCATCCTCTTGCAATATCCACCTTGTTTCAGTGGCATTGGAACAATTTGTATAGTGGGGGTGCTGAGAGCCATTGATCAAAACAGTAAACCCCATATATGATGGAAACCACTTCAAGCCCAAGGGGTGCTGCCATTCCCTAAGTACCCCTGCCTTGTTTCCCATTCCAGCATTGCAGACCAAGACAAATGGACTCCAAGGGTGATAAATCATCTGCTAGATACTTGCCGTTCCAAGTCTGCAGTATTAGGCATCCTCCTGACCTTATAGAACAATCATAAACATTGCCTCGGGATGTTCCAACTCCCATCACTTTGAAGCAAGATCTTTCTGATGGCCTTCCAGGAGTCTGATACAAGAAGACTGCTCTTGGCGTGGGTGAGAGAGAGAGAGAGATGGCTGCTATTTTATACTCAGGAAGAGATAGCCAGCTGTCTGGTGGCTACTGATACTTCATGCAAGAGCCGGACTGCTGCACATATTTGGGCTGGCAGCATCACCCGCCCATATGCAAGGCAGCTGGCGGAAGTGTATTGGAAGGCACCTACAATGTGGAGGCAGCTTGTGCTGTATTTACTGTGTGTCTGTGGGTGAGGGCGCCATGCACTCCTCGCATTCACACCTCGTTTAAGCTGTATTGGTGCGCCAAAGGAGATCACTGCTTGCTGCAGGCAAGCGGCAGTGGCTCTCCTTTCATCCTGGAGAGTGCTCTGATCTTGGCAGCGCTCCTCGCTAAGTGGGGTGGGGAGTGGTCAATGTTTGGATGGGAGACCCACAGGGCTGCAGGAATTGGGGAGGGGAGATTCAGGAAGGGGAATGCCCTTCTCTCTGATTCCATTCTGAATCCAGTTCCCCAGTGTGGTGTTGCAGGGAGGGGAGGGGCGCGAAATGTGTATGGGCTGATCTTTAGCGGCGCTGATTGCCCACTTGCAGCTCCCACTAAATCCAGTAGTCAGTAATTGAGGTGCAGCCAACACTGTGATAGGTGTAGTGTAAGAACTGGAATAGACTAGAATAGGGGTGTCATTAACCAGTTGATGACCACTTACAATGAAATTTACACGAAAGGCTGAGTTCATAATGTTTCAGGCTCTGTCAGAACAAGAAGCACTGGGAAACCCCTTGGGAAACCCTGATCTTTCATAGCTTCATAGAGTTTAAGGCCAAAGGGACCTTTAAATCATCCTCTGACCTCCTGTCAATTTCACCCAAATTGCCCTATATTGAGACCAATGACTTTAGATAAACTGAGACATTTCAATCCTCTGGAGATTGAACTATTGTGTGTCACAGGCAGAGAATAGGAGTGACTTTCCTGATTTCCAGCCCACAAAATTAGGATGCTGTATGGAGTTTGAGTCAAAGGCCATTGAAGTCAATGGGGGTCTTCCTTATGGCTTCAGTGGAGCTTTGAATCTTTATTTCTCCGACTCAGACTTCTGAAATGTTTGAGGTTTCCCCCAACTAAAGGTGGCCCATTTCTGCTGACACAGGGGCAGATCTTTAGAAACACTTCAGCAGAAAGGTCAAAACATGGATAAACACACCAAAGACAAGCACACGGAAGGGAACATTCAGCAACGACAGGGGAAAGGAAGAGAGAGAAATACAATTTGTACAATTGCCAACGTATCTGTCCCAGTAACTCCTCACACAGGAAAGATAACATCGCATTGTTAATGCCTTGCTTGTTACGAGTCACTCCGTGCCAAATATTGTGACTGTTCTGGAGAATTTAATTTAATTGCACAATGAATTAATAATCTGTTTCATACAGTTTTGGGTTGTTGTTTTTTTAATTTAAAAAGACATTTTACCCT
Source organism: Macrochelys suwanniensis (assembly GCA_033296515.1). NCBI lineage: Eukaryota > Metazoa > Chordata > Testudines > Chelydridae > Macrochelys > Macrochelys suwanniensis. The sequence goes on from CM065796.1 coordinate 14,133,076, forward strand.
CATCCCTTTGCTGCAGTTGTAGCCACGAGTTGCTGTAGATTTGGAGTTAGCATGGCTGGAGACCTCTGAATATGGAACCACTGTGCATGTCTCTACCTGTGAGGATGGGTGGCTTGATTGTTGACCCATGTAACAGTAAGGTCATTTTTTCCCCATGAAGTTCAAGGCATGAAGTCAATGGAAAGTCTACTATTGATTTCAGTAGGCTTTGAATCAGGCCTTAATATGACAAAAATCTCCAAGAGGGGCAGAGAGAACAGAATGATGCAGCTACAGCCCATCCTGCATCTGGATACCCAACTCTGTACCCACCGTGGGAGGAGGCCTGGGCTGGAATGTGCATGTGTGGCAGAAGGCCAGTGTGGGGAGGAAGAGTTAGGGAGATACCTGGGCAGGGCAAGTTCTGTCCACTGCAGTGTATGGATTTGTCTCTCCCTGAGCATGAGGAACTGTGGGTGAAAGGGCAGCTCAATCTCCATTTCCTTTCAGTCTTTGCTCTCTCTGTTCAGAATGCCCACTAGGGTGCCAGGTCGCAGTGGTGGACTGGGCCTTTTGGACTTTTGCCTATTGAGGAGGAAGCTGTGAGCTCTACTCATTTCATAGAAACTACCCCGAAGCTTTGGGAGGAGAGTGACATTTGGTCACTACTGACCTGGCCCAGGTTTAACTAGAGTTATTCGAAATGTTGATGTCTAACCGGTTTTCCATCACATAATGCCATTTCGACAAAACCCTTTTTTAAAAAAAATTACCATTAAAAAAAATTGGCCAAAAGTCGGGTTTGGGCCTTTAGGAATGGAAAACTTTGATTTTTTTCGTTTCAAGATGACATTTCATTTCAAAGTGTACTTTATTTAAAAATTTAAAAAATTACAATCGTCAAAATGTAAATGAAATGTTTCAAATTTATCACAACAAAATGTGTCAGTTGACCAGAAATAAACAAAAAAAACCCCAATCTTTGTTTTGCAAAATTTTGCCTTATCATCCCAATTTGGGGTGATTTTTTTCTGTAAATCTCAATATTTTTCACAGGAATGGAAAAATCTGTTTTCCAACCAGCTCTAGCTTTGAAGTGAGAGGTGGAAGTCTCCCCTTGACCAGTCTCCTAAGCCAAAGCCATACTGTGCCCTCTACTGCTCTGAAAGTGGTAGGACTTCTTTATTGTACAAAATAATTAACAGGAATCGAATATGATCGCTACAAGCATTGGCCAATTGAGAGTACAGAAACAGCAACTGGGAAATGCCATTAATTTATTAAAAACCAATCAAATTATATCTTCTCGCTATCCCCTTGAATGAGTCTGACTGCGCCTTGTTCCATCCATGTGACCCTTTGAGTTAAGAGTTTGGGATCCTGATAGCGAAGGAAATGGTTACCATGACCAAAGCTTGTCTCTTCCCTATCCTCTCCTGCGTGGCTCCCCATCTGCACCAATTCAAGGAAAGCCCAGTGTTGGAATGTGGTGGAGCTCAGGGCTCTGTAATAAGTGGCATTGCCTTGGTCTTTTGGTTTTCCAGCCATCACTCTTGAAGCTACGCATTCCAGCCATCTCCCTATTCACACACACTGCCTGACTATAGGCAAGGGTCCCCTACTTTAGATCTTAAACAAAGGTAACTATGGCAGAACCCAAAGGAAGAAGAATTAAAACCTCACTTAATCAAAAGGAACATTACAGCTGGACAGCACAGATCTCAGAGTGAGAAACTCCCAACTTTCCCACTTTGTGAGGGGAGAAAGAGAGAGAGCTAAAAACACATTAGAGTTTTAATTAAAAAGCACATTTTGCCTTTGTTTGCAGCTCCTTTCCAGAACCTTTCATTAGATTTCACCCTCAAATGTTTATTATCAAAGATTTACAAATTCCACTGATTTGGCACATGGAATCACTTGAAAAGTCTCTGTGATGGGTTCGGTCACAGAGACCCCCTTGGGACTGTCACCCGATGTGCTGAATTTACCTCTGAGCTCGTTTTCGCTGCCAGTTTGGGCCTCCAGAACCCTGCCTTGTTGAGCCGGACTCGCTAGCCTGTTGCAACACAGACCCAGGGTCTGAACCATGCCCTCAAAGCTGCACTTTAGCCAAAAACTGCTCAGCAGGTCACCTATCTCCAGCACCCAGACTCCCAGCTTCCAATGGGATGCAATCCCCAAATAAATCCGTTTTACTCTGTATAAATCTTATACAGGGTAAACTCATAAATTGTCCGCCCTCTATAACACGGATAGAGAGATATGTACAGCTGTTTGCTCCCCCCAGGTATTAATCACTTACTCTGGGTTAATTAATAAACAAAATTGATTTTATTAAGTATAAAAAGTAGAATTTAAGTGATTTCAAGTAATAACAGAAAGAACAAAGTAAGTTACCAAGCAAAATAAAAGTCTAAGTCTAATACATTAAGAAACTGAATACAGATAAATCTCACCCTTAGAGATGTTCCAATAAGCTTCTTTCACAGACTAGACTCCTTCCTAGTCTGGGCCCAATCCTTTCCCCGGTACAGTTCTTGTTAGTTCCAGCTCAGGTGGTAACTAGGGAATTTCTCCATGACTGGCCACCCCCTTTGTTCTCTTCCACCCCCTTTTATAGCTTTGGCACAAGGCAGGAATCCTTTGTCTCTCTTTGTGTTCCCACTCCTCCTTCTAAATGGAAAAGCACCAGGTTAAAGATGGATTTCAGTGTCATGTGACATGTTCACATGTCCTGTGAGCCCCCCTCCATTCTTTCAGGACTGGCCCGCAAGTATGCAGTGGAGACTTTCAGGTAAACAGAGCCATTTACAGTCAATTGTCCTAGTCAATGGGAGCTATCAAGATTCTAAACCACCATTAATGGCCAACACTTTGCATAATTACAACAGCACCTCAGAGTTAACTTCATATTTCTGGTTTCAGATACAAGAATGATACATTCATACAAATAGGATGAACACACTCAGTAGATTATAAGCTTCATAATGATACCTTACAAGAGACCTTTTGCATGAAGCATATTCCAGTTACATTATAGTCACACTCATTAGCATATTTCCATAAAACATATGGAGTGCAACGTCACAGTCTCCACTTCAGCAGCTGTTTGTTTGATTGTTTTCCAGTGTGCCAAGCAACCTCCATTTGGCCAAGAGAGAAATGGAAAGGGAAAGTGGTGGGGTGGTAACGGTAATTGGTTTCTGAGCTTACAATGTGGACAGCCTTGTATGTGGATAGACCAAATCCACCTCTGGTAGATTATGATCTATTTCAGTTTGAGCCCGCCCCTCTTGTTCTAGAGACTCCATGCATCTGAAGAAGTGAGTTTTTTACCCATGAAAGCTTATGCCCAAATAAATCTTAGTCTTTAAGGTGCCACCGGACTCCTCATTGTTTTTGTGGAACAGACTAACACAGCTACCCCTCTGATACTCTTCACTACCTATCTATTCTATAATTATCATCACTGTAGTACCTAAACATGGACTTAAACTGTTGTCCAGTGTTGCTGTGCACTGTTATAAAGCCTCTGTGTTCCACCCCAGAGGTGTCTGTATTTCCACAATTGATGGAGTGAGCCATGTGAATATTGTGGTTGTGAATATTTTGCACAGCTCTAGCTGTAGCATTACCTGATCGCTAGAACAGAGGCTTGGAAGTCTCAATCCTGAGTTGTGTGCCTGGCTGGGAGAAGCAGTGTTATCTAATAGTTAGAGCAGAGGGACAGCAGTCACGATGCCTAACTTCTATTCCACAGTCCCAGGCAAGCAGTGTTGTTTAATAATTAAAATAGGGGATAAGGAGCCAGGATGTCTGAGTTCTATTCCTAAATATGGCAGGCTGTATTGTGTGATAATTAGCAGAGGGCTGTGAGTCGGGACAGCTAGGTTCTATTCCTGAATTTGTCAGGCAGTTCTGCCTAATAGTGAGAACTGAAAGACACCTAGTGTTTGTGTGACCTTGGGCTAGTTACTTAACCTCTCTGGGTATTTCCACATTGCAAAAAAAAAAAACAACCCACATCAGCGAGTCTCAGAGCCCAGGTCAACTGACTCGGGCTTCTGGGGCTCGCACTACAGGACTACGACTAGAAGTGTAGACATTCCCACTCGGGCTGGAGCCGGGCTCTGACACCAACCCGCCTCTCCCTCTGTGCTTCCCTTCCTCTGCCTGCAATCCTCGGCTCTCAGAGATGATGGGGAGGTAAATTCATTCTTCTCTGTGAAGTGTTTTGCAGACGGTGGTACTGTAAAAGTGCAAAGTATTATTATGAAACCCTGCTGAGCACAGAATGGAGTGCGCCTCCTTTATCTCATTATTGTAGAAGAGAGCGAAGCCTGCTTTGTTCTGTCACTGTGTCCTCACTCTAGACGCGAGCATGACCGCTGGGGTCAGCACAGCGGCTGCCTTAGTTTCCCTTATTATGACAGTACTCCATCCCTGTTCCCTTAAATAAACTCACCACCATAGCGCCTCATCGCCAAGCAAGGCAGCCTCAGCTCCTGTGCTGGGTCCCAGTGACAGCTGCTATAAACATGTTAGTGAAGCCAACTGCTGGACCTGACAAGATGTGTTAATTAGGATGTGCTGTACCACGATATGACACATCTAAAGCACAGCAGAATTGGCAACATCAGTCACAGCGCAGGGAGAGGGGCACACATGACATTTTTAATTAAAGAGAAACGTGTTTTGACAGTGAGGTGTCGGTGCCAGCATCTCTGCTCCACTCTCTTGAATGGTTCAAGGTCTATTTCTGATGTCCCCAAGATGGTCTAAATGGGCTTTTGCTGCCTGGGAGAAAATCCAGACGTGAGGTTTCTGCCTTTTGTCTCCCCTGAAGAATGGACAAAGACAGGATGCTGCCTTCTGGGAGAAACCTATCTTCACCTTCTGGCCTTCAGCATTTCACTGTCAAGGTCAAGGGCCTCTCGCGCTGAAAGATGTTCATCCAGCCTGCCCCAAGGTTGCAGGCTCGGGATGCCTGACCCAAAGTCATTCACTGCTGGTCAGGATTCTTTCTTCATCCCCTTCTGCATCACTGCTACAGTTAGGGATGTCTCCTAGGCTAGGGATACTCCAGCCATGCAAGGACCTTGAGTAGTATGTTACGTACCAGACATGCTTAATCATGCACTGGTGGGCTGACTTGTGTGGATGGGATGGAGATCAGCAAGGGGCCAGGTCCTCACTGGTGTAAATCAGTATAGCTCCATGGACTTCAATGGAGCTGCACCAGTTTGCACCAACTGAAGATCTAGCCCCCATATACATCCAGCCCTAGCCCAAATGTTAATACTGCATTGAGACAGGAAGTATGGTCTAGTGGTTAGACCAGGTGATGTTGTAATCAGCACTGCTAAGTTCTGTTCTCAGCTTTGTCACTGATGCACTCTATGACCTTGGGCAAGTCATTCCACTCCCCTGTACCTCAGTTTCCCCCTCTATAAAATGGGGATAATGATAGAGTCCCACCTCCAGAGTGACATACTTATTGTCTGTAAAGTGCTTGGTGATCCCTAGATGAAAGATGCTGCGTCAGAACAGGGCACCTTCACTGAACTGCAAGCTGGAATCTGGATGCTTGCGCAGTGAGTATAGAGAGTCTGTCTAAGTTGTGGCACCTGTTTGTTTATTTGTTCCATTCTTTCCAGTTTTCCTATTTGCTAACACTGCCTGTGGGCTCCCTGCAATCCGGAAAACCCATGATTCATCAAGGCAGTCTTGCATTGAGTGCTATGCCAGCTGTCGTCTGCTGTAGCGTAAGCTACATTAAATGTAAGGACTTCTAGAAAGTATGGACGTGATCCTACGACATGCCAAGCACCCAGGACTCTCTCTGAAGTTAGTGTGAGTTGAGGGCCCTTGGCAAAGAGGTGCTCTGCACCTCACAGAACTGGGTCCTAGGACTGGAAACCTTCGGGGGGATCTAGTCGCCTCTGGCAATAAAGTTCCATTGCATCAACTTGCACACCGTGGTGAGAATAGTTGTGGTGCTGTATGCTGGGGGCATGGGCATATTATGAGTGAGCTGATCAGAAGGCAGGATGCAATTTCAGAGAGCAACAGCAGAGCGGCATTGCAGGCTGGCACGAGAATCTGAAATTCACAGACCACTCTTATTAATTTTAGTCTGGGACAAGAGACACCCACTATGGAAGGAAAGAGACATTGGCTTGAACTAAAGGATGTCCCCTTGCTGTGCATGAAAAGTTCATAGCAACCTGCCAGCAAGGTAAACCTTTCTGGAATGAATGCAGTGGTCGCAGATGGTGATGAATTGAGAGCTGTAGCGTATAGCACTTCTCACCATTAAGTGGGTTTTAATCCTCAGAGCACCCCCAGGAGGTAGGGCAGTGCTATCATTCCCATGCGGAATGGAAGCATAGAGACACTAAGTGTCAAGGTAACAGGAAATCTGTGACAGGGGAGGGAACTGAACATGGATTTGCCAAATGCCAGATCTGTGCTCTAACCACTGGACCACCCTTCCTCTCTGTTGATCTACCTTGCCCTCTCTCCTCAGTGCAGTCTTCCCATCTCTTCCCCCACTCCCTCCATCACATGGCTCAGCTGTGCCTAGCCAGAGGTGCAAAATGGGACTTTCTGCTGTGACCGCCCTGTCCGACTCTGAGACTGCCAGTTGTATGGCCTTGGTTTTGTGCCATTGACACCTATCCTCTGGGAATCGGGCTGAGACCCACCAGCTCATTTCAGGCAGACCACTAGGTTGCTGCCAATGACTTTCAACCACTGCCAGCGTGGGCTGGGTTTAATCCAGCAAGGTAGAATTCACGTGTCTCCATTCCCATTTCCTGAGCCAGCCACCTAGCAGCTTATTAATGAGGAACAGGAGGCACTGACACTCTGCTGTGTTCTATCAAGCCCGTATTTTTCAGTATTGATTATATAAGAAATGGCCTGTACCTGGAACAATGATTGTCTAAAATACAGCCCTCACTATGCATGGCACAGAATGCTGTGGGGTTTGCTGAGGACAGACGTTCACCTCCAAAACCCAGAGCTGTTCTTCTGACAGGCCGAGGCCAAACCTGAACATTAAGGCTGTGAATCTACTGACGAGGTGGCACTACCTCCTTTTCCGTGCATGGTCCCTGATTTCAGTGGAAAGAATCCCTCCCTTCCCTGCCACACCCCTCTACATGACAAACTCTATGCCGTGCAAACGAGGGAAGCTCACAGTCACATTGCCTGGCATCTCCAAATTTTGGGGTGCTGAGGATCCTTCCGAGGGTACTCTGGTGCCTTAGTTAATCTTCTTGAGTTCATAGACTGGTTTCAGCCTTTTCACTGTATATTTCCAAGTAAAGCAGCTGATTATCAGCTACTGCTGGGGTGTGCTGTAGCAAGTGTTCACCCTAATGATCCAGGCTACCCAGACCATTGGTCCATCTAGCTTGGAATCCTGCCGTCAGGTGTAGCCAGTGTCCGATGTTTCAAGGCAACATGGAAGCTCTCTATTAGAGTAGCCCTTTTGTAAGTTTGTCCAGCAGGGCAAACTCTTTTCCTGCAGTGGTGCGAGGAGAGACAGTGTGATCACCGTTCGATGCAACCTTGTTGCCTTGCATCGAAATGGTCATCCTCCTCTGTGACAGCCCAATGCTGCTGCATCAAAATGTCATCCAGTTACATGCCAACAGCATCATGCTGCATTGAAACAGCAGTGTGCTGCATCAGATAACATTCATTGCAATGCAAGGCATTTGGAAGAGCCCAGAACAGATTTAGGGAGCTGTGGACATCTTGCAAGCAATTTTTATGGGATGGAGACCTGCTCTGGTAAAGGTGGGATGATCCCAAACAGTGGGAGGGTTAGTGAATCTCACACACACACACACACACGCACACAGCCAGTTGTGCAGTGCCGTGTGTGTGTGAGAGAGCGCCTCTAACCTTTTCAGGCAATCAGCTGGTACTCTGAAGCGTGAGGTTCAATTACCCTTATAGTCTTCTGACTAAATTCTGATCTCAGCTACATCAGTGCTACTCCATTGACTTGAGCAGAATTGCAGCCGTGGAACTCAGGGGAAGAATTTGTCCCTTCGTCTGTAGAGTTCTGAAATATGATTAATGGTCATAATTTCCCCCAACCCGTTTTATAATCCAGACACAGTATTTGTCTCCATGACTTCCTGCTGCAATACTTCTATAAATCAATAGGAGATTTATTTACCGATACCCGATATACTAGACTACAGGGGCTCAGCAAGAGACATGAATGTAATAGGATGCAGGTTGTTGATCTGTGCCTGTAACCGCCATTGTTCTACAAGGAGTTCTGTGTGTACAGCAAGTGGAAATAATACCCCTCCTTTATGGCTTTTATAAATGTATACATATGTATTTTTTCCCATGGAAGAGTAGCTTCCTCCATCTACCAGTTACATTATTACTCCTTCAGATTCCGAGGGCATGTTTCCCAAGCAAATGACACATATTTACGTTTCTGTGAAAGATTTGGGGATTGTTCCTCTTGAAAGGGAAAGAAAGCGAGAAGGAAAGGGCAAAATTTTCAGGAGGCACTAGTGAGTCTGCGCAAGAGCGGTGGAAGCTCCCGGAAAGTGGGGGGGCCACCAGTGCCCAAACAGTGTGCTAGGAGCTGTACATACACATCATAAAAGATAATCCCAGCTCTAAAGAGTTAATCATTTAAACAGACAAGACAGATAGTGGGAGGAAAAAGCAGTGCCACTGCCCCATTTTACAGATAGGGAACTGACGCACAGAGAGAGACGAAGTGACTTGTCCAAGATCACACAGGAAGGCAGCGGTAGAAGCAGGAAATGAAGCCAGCTATTTTAAGTTTTGTCCCATACCTTAACCACAAGAATAATCTTCCTCTGGGTCCAGAGTGGAAAATTTAGATCCTGATCCAAACCTGGAGTCCAGTGATCAGAGACACGCTGTTTTGGATTCAGCCCTTTATATGTGTAAGCAAGCGAATTCTCCTCTCAGTTAACTCCATACAACTCCATTGACTTTGGTAAGATTTCCTGGGTTTACGTGAGGGGGAAAATTATGCCTGGGATCTGTAATGTGCTTCAGATTCCAGACCAGAGTTTTGGAAAAACTAAGGAAGAGGAGCCCCATAGAAAATCCACTGAACCCAATACATGGAAGCATAGGAGTTTAGGAATGTAGTCAGTGCTGTGTGGATACCCATGCAATACAGGCATGATCAGTGAAGATCATAGTGCAACATGCTTTCAGATCTCAGTGACTTGATTTAAAGTGTAGCCAGGGACATCGGTGGGCACAGCTGTGAAATTCAGAAGTAGGTCTGGGTTTGCATCCTCCTTAGAGATCCTGGATTTTGGTCCAAGTCCATGGCTAGTTAAACGTATGCACCACCCGGTCCCTAATGCTGCCCAAACTGGCTTCTCCTTTCTGCTATCCATAACAATAACAAAGGGAAGTAAAAGCCTGGATGCTGATTCCAGCTTGAGTCTGCACCTTCATTGCTAACAGTTAGACCTTCAGTGCAATGCGCAGAGTTAAGCAGGCAGTGCCACTCTGTGAACAGACTACTTATTTCTGCTGTGCTAGTGCTCACTCGTCTCTCATGAGTATCAAAAAAATTCAATACGCTGTCAAATATCAGCATTTCCACCAGCCGATGTGGCCGTGTGGTGGTGACGATAGTGAATTTGTCTCAAGGGAGGGTAAAACCATCTCGTGGCTGTGTGATGGAAGCTGGTTCAGTGTCAGCCCAGATTGGGAATGAACAGTTCCCATCTCACAGCTCTCTGGTGTCATAGGGGTTTGCCGGTATTAGCCCTGGGACCAGAAGAAAGTTGTCTATGGGATGAATCTATCAGTGCAAAGAGCAGCTATTGCCATGGTTATATAAATAACATGCACATGGGGAGGTGGGACTAGAGTCCTGCACATGCAGTTCCAAATGGTTGCTCATCCTGCCACTATTTCATGGATAAACAGTCTCCAGGGCTCCCTGTCCTTGCCCCCCAAAAGTCCGGAGACCTCCCTGTTAGCCCCCTCCTGGCACTAGTCAAGATGGCCAGCACAAGCCCAAGTTAACCAATGGGCACCAGGTGCACTTGCACTGGGCCCCCATCTCTGGGGACCCCCATGACCGGGAAAAACAACAAAAAAACCCAACCAATTTGCACTGTGCAGGTTGCAATGTCACTCGCTCCAAGGTGTTGGGGGCTTCAGTGAGTGGGATGGGAAGGAAGTCGGGGCTGCTGGAAGGTGTGGAAGGGCTGTCAGCATAAATGGAAGGTGGAAGATTGCTGGGGTATATATGGGGTGGGAGGAGCATTCAGGGATCTGTGGGGGGGTGGGGTATGTGTGGAGTGGAGTGAGAGGGCATTTGGGGATCTGTGAGTGGGGCAGGTGCTTTGCTATCTAGTTTATGGAAGGCCCCAAATTCTCTAATCTGGGCCAGGTGGAGAAAGCAGGATTGGGGGGGGGGGTCTCTGTGGCAGTGGGAACTTTTGCTGAGCCTTCGTCCACATCTGGGCAGAACGCCTCTGGGTGGGTCCATTTGTGGCACCTTAGACTCCTTGGGGCACTGGGTGCTGTTTGGGGCTCTTTGCTCCATGTCCCCCCTCTAGAGCCCTCATTTGAGTCCACTGATCCGCACCCCATCTCCTTTTTTCATTCTTGTTCCCTAAGTCTGGGTTCTGTGGCCCCTCCCTTCTCTGAAGGGGCGAGGCCTTTTGTTCTGTTGAGCTCCACCTACCAATCCAGGATTTAGATAGGCCGGTCCCTTTTTGCAGCACTGAACTCATGCTGGGACATGCCATCTTTTGCTTTTACGCGGGCTTATGAAAATGTTGTTTTGAAACAAATGCCCAGGTTTTGCTGCCGGTGACACACAGGCTGTTTCTTCTCTCTCTCCCAGTGAGTTCAGCTCCCATGTAACTCCATGTGCAAAGCAACTCCTGGTTTACCCCACTTTCCACCAGGCCCAGATGTTTTCATGCCAGCTAAATTGCACACCATGCTGAAAATGTACTGTCTTCTCTACTCGTCTGGCCCCCACCCCAACTGATTAATCGACCGTCTTCTATTAAACAAAAGAGGAGGATAGTACATCGCTCTTTCACTGGAAAAGGGAAAAAAAATACATTAGACCCCTATGATTTGATTTGGGAAGAAAATGTGGAGGTGGTGGAGAGAAAGTATTTCTCAGTGTAATGAAAACACAAATGAACAAGATAATTATCTTCATAAGGGTTTGGATCCATGACAGTGCATCTCATAAAGCCCATTAGAGTTTGAATTTTATGCAAAACATTAAAAGAAATCTAAAAATATAAGGCAATATAGTCAAAGCAAAGGGGATTATTATTGAAGGAGGGGTGAGTGTTATACTGAAAGCAATAAAACCCTGGAGACCCAAGAAAACAATGTTCTAGTAAAACGATAATAAATGACTGTGGTTTAATCACTTGGTAAATAACTAGGATATTTCTGTAGGTTTAATAGTATCTCTATAAAAATTTTTAAAAAAAACAACACCTAGCACATCAGGGGTTCAGCTGGGATGAGTCTTGTAGAGACAGAATCGCAAAATAGTGTCATTTTGGCAATTTACTCTTTTAAATAATAGTATATTATTTTCTACATGGATTCACATTTTCAACCTCTCCTGTGCTTTTAAGATATCGCTTACCATTAGCTGTTCCCCCGCACATACTCACTTTTCCCACTTAGCACATTCTTGAGTCTTTGAACACACAAAATGATATTCCGGGCAATCTTTGCCACTGCATCAAAAAGCAAACACTTAGCGAAACTCCTGGGGGGTCTCGATTTTAATAATGATTTTTTTCATGTGCTTGGATCCCAAAAGTGAGAGTTTAGAAAGATTGTTTAGAAAAAACAAACACATTTTGTGTGACCGTCTCGTCACCTATTTAATAACGCAAATCAAAAGGGTGGATGTTGTCTTTAAAACTAGAGGACAGTCCAGTAAAGTGCATGTTAAGATAAAGTGTCTTAATTTAATAAACAGTCCTTCATTCTGAATTGATCTTGTGCAACTGAATGCAGCACAGATCTGGATTTAATTTTAAGGAGGCGGTGTAAGAGTTTGTGGGAGAGACCAAACAGAGAACTCTGGAGACTGAACTGATATGTTACAGTGTAGTAGCCGTGTTAGTCTGTGTCAGCAAAAAGAAAATAAGAAAGAAATACTTGTGGCACCTTAGAGACTAACAAATTTATTTCAGCATAAGCTTTCCCCACTCCAAGTATGGTGTAGCCTAATGCAGAGTGTGTCCTGTCCCCCTCTTGTGGCAGTGTCAGTAGAAGATAGTAGCCTACTACTGCTGCCAGCTAAGCTCCAGTGGCAGAGGTTTATGCTAAGGTTCCTGCGTTCAAACACTGCTGATGACCTATGCAGATGGGTCCTCACACAAGGTTCCCCTACACCAGCCTTTGCTAACATGTAGTAAGTAGCAGCAATCTTCTGCTAACGCTGCAGGATGCTTCCTGAGGACCATGTGCTGCAGGTGTGGAGTGGGTAGGTCATGGGGTGATGGCGCCATAATTCACAAGGAAGCAGACAAATTAATACTGAACCACATGCACTTGCCCTCTGTGCACTGAAAGCCCTTCCCCATGGGGAGAGGCTGGCTGCAGAGTCAGTGGCCTGCTGGACCCATCCTGTCACAGGGCCAGGAGGAAAATCAGGGACATGGGGAATCTGTATGTTGGTCCTCAGGCACATCTCCTCCTGAGAGTCCTGGCTTTCATCGACTGAACCCCCTTCTAGTTCAGCTCCTCCCTTCCCCCCTACTGAATAATTTCCAGTGCAAAGTTGTGGGATTTCCTATCCCCTTTGTGGGGACAATCCACAGAAGACATGTTCTGGGTCAGCTGTTACAGTAGATTGCGACAGGATCACTGCACCAGCCAAGGAGAAGGATGGAGCTATAGGGATGCTGGGAGAGAGGGGGAGTTCCTCTCTGCTTTACATAGAGCCTTTCCCCTCTGATTTGGCCTCTCATTTACTTTCCATCCCTGGCGCTGCTGCTTGACCTTTCCCACTTCCAATCTGGGGGGCAAGTTAACCGTGCATGGTCACTTCCCCTTCCTGGTGCTCGTGCACTCCTCCAATGCTCCTGTAAAGAGTCAGCTGGATCGCTCATGGGTACCTCCCCCCCACTGCTCTACCCAGACGTCTGAGCTAGAGCAGCCAGCTGGAGGCAGCAGCCTGGGAGCTGGATGCAGAGGGGAGGCTGTGTAGCCAGACAGCTGGGATGGGAAGGTTGAGTATTGGGCAGAGACGCATCTGGTTATTGACAGGAGGCAACAGAAGCTGCGGCAGAAAGATACGGAGAAGCGGGGTAGTGTGGAGAGGTTACAGTGAGACACAGTTACCCTTATGCTTTGAAATGGGCTACCCCTAGGGGCTGGTTCACTTGATCTATAACCATTACAATAATTGTGCCTGGGGTATTTGCACCGTTTGGTTTCCAGCAGCCATCGTAAATGAAGCCTTATTTATCCCCCAAATCTGGGAATGTTTCTGGGGCCCACCAGTGCTAGAGCCAGCAGAGCTGAGTGCCTGGAGCAGCTACAGAGCATATCTCCCAGCTTGTGGTGCACGGAGCACCCTACCAGACCTCTGGCGAGGGCGGGTGCACCATGGCACTTGCAGCCACAGCCTGCAGTGGGGTGGGTTACACTCTTTTGCTTGGGTCTCCAGCTCCAGAGAGGACTTTGCACTGGATGGTGTCCCTTCCCTCCTCCAAGATCGACATTCCTGGCCTAGATTACTTGACAACATCCCTTTCAGAGTCCCTGCAATATTTCATCACTGTAATGAAAGTTCCGATCAAAAGCTCCCCCTCTGCCCCCTACCCCGCTATATTCGCTAAACAACACTGTTAATGCAATACGTATATGATGGGGCGTAGTGAGAGGAAACCGTAAAGCCATGTTCCTCCAGAAAACCAACCATGCATTTTACTCCCGCTTACTCATTTAACATCTCATGTGAATAGGCTCCTTTGTTGTGTTTTTAATTCCTTCTGTCAGACAATGAAAATATCCTTTCAACGCTTGCACACAACTTCCATTAGCAATAATGGGGAATCCAGTAGGGGAGCTCTTGGAAAGGAGAACAGACGTCAATAAATCAACTAGAAAGTCAGCCCCCGCCCCCTCAAATTCCTGTTATACTGTATGAAGAATTATTATTTAGTGTTAATCAGTGAGTCATTTGCCTGCCCCCACATCGTCCCAGGCTGCGTGACTTTGTAAGAGCTCAGAAGCTAAATCGAGTTGGGGATTATTCGTACTGGGAGGAGAGAGAGCCGAGGAAAGCCCTGGTAGTGTAGGAAGTGGGGTTGGTTCAGTCAGTGGCACTGTTCCCACTAAGGCCCCAATTCAGCAACATACTTAAGCTCCCACCCAACTTTAAGGCCCAAGGCGGGGCCTACCCATTAAGCAGGTGCTTAAATACTTTGCTGAGCTAGGACCAGAGTGAGCACTACACTAGCTATAGTAGTTGTATGGGTGCTGTGCTGCTGGAGGTGCTGCCATTTGGATGCAGTGTCTCTTTGGGATGCCGCAGACCTGAGTACTTGTGCTTGCTAAGGATCCTATGGAATTTTCCACAAGACTAGTGGTGGAGTCCCCAGAATCCTGACCTAATTACATGCTGCTTTGCGAAATTCCTTCAGCATTTTCAGTTTGCATACAGGAAGCGTTCTCACATCACATACGTTTAGTGTAGCGTTGCTGAGTGCTATTAAACAGCTCTTGCTTTCTGCCCCAGAGGTGGCTACGTTTTAGTGGTGAGCAAAGTGCTCCAGGTCAGTTTTTGCATAGGATGCTTTCCCTACGCTGCCATATAAATGGGCTGCAGAAATGTTATGGGAGAGCAACTGAGGTCCAAAATAGTGAAGTGATGCTGCACTAATAGGGTGAATGCCTTTGGAGATGTATAGATAACCACAGAGACTGTGGTCCTGATACAACTCATTCAGAACCCAGATATTACAAGAGAGAGCTGGGAAGTGGGGGCAGGGAGGGGAATCCTTTTCCTCCTCATTTTTATGCCTCTTCTCTTCCTCGGCGTGCAAATCCAATATTTTGCTCTCCCTTGGGCCCTCCGGTTGTTTGACTTCTTTATAGTTCTTCTTGATGTTTAGGGAGTATTTTGTCCCTCTACCCATCTGATATCCTGTCACAGTGCTTTGAGAGCGTAGGGCTAGGGGAAACAGTGTAGTCTAGTGGACTGAGCACAGGATTTGCTCTCAGGCGATATGGGTTAAATTCCTGCCTCTGCCAAATGGTATGACCTTGAGCAAGTTGTTAATCTCCTGGTAGCTCAGTTTATGCATCTGCAAAATGAGGCTAATGATACTGCCCTCCTCTGTAAAGTGCTCCGAGATCACTGGATGAAAAACACTATGGGAGAGCTAAGTATTGGTATGTGTACCAGAGATGGGCTGAGAGGCAGTATTTACAGTGGATGTAGGCTAGAGTTTGGGCTCAGGGCTAGGCACCAGGTTCGATGGCTCAGAAATCTCACGAGCTGCTCAGGCATGGCCGTCAGCCCTCCTGGTGGAAATCTTGTGAGCCGGACTGTTCGTATGAGGTTTGGGCTGCCTCTGAAGCAGAAGAGGAAAATAAGCCTTGTTTGTGTTTTGATCTGACCTGGAATCTGGAATCTCCCGACAAGAGATTTCTATCCAGACATACTGACCCATGGAATCTAAGGGGAGGTCGAACTGAGTCAAAGATCTGGCTTTGACTCATGGTAAATATAGCTCTGTCTACGCTACAAGCGAGGGGGGCGGTTCCCCAGATCGTGCGCCCACGCTCGCTCTCATTGAGCATTGATGTTTATTTTTGAGCATTTTTATCTATTTAAATTTTCACAGTTGTGGGAAATTATGGCGGGGGGATTAGAAAATGGAAGTCAGGATTAGAAGATTTTCCCTTTGTAATAGCGCACGGGCTATTTTCAGCCTTCAAGAGAACAATTAAGCTGGTCAGAAGACTCCAGACTGGCTGCACCCTGGAACAACAGGAGTTCTTATTTACCATGAAAAACCAGGCGGTTCTGAAGAAGATAAGAAGATGTTAACTAACTTAAATACCCTACACACTCAAAGCACCCAGCCGAGATTTACGTTAGTTATGATGCTGAAATAATTGTACAGTAATAAGTATGTAGTAGGGGATTTATACTTAAAACTCAAAATATGGATCACGTACTTAGGGGGAAATCTCACGAGCTCAGAGCATTCATTTCTCCATCCACGGGAGCAAATGTGGCCAGGATCCATGCTCTGAGCGTGGTATTGATAAGGAAGTTACGAGTTGTAGGAATGTGCACATTTGACACCAAGAAAGTTTAATGGAGGCATCTACAACCTCATTGTTCCACATTTGAGTGGCAGGGCGATGACAGAAGAGAAGTTGGTCATGTAGGTTTCGGGGGAGATGTGGAGTTCGGCTCTGCTGTGTGCGGTTCAAGCGGTGGCGGCAATTGCCTCACTGCAATCATCACACTCTCGCCTTCTTTCCTTCTAAAATGAGTTTTGCTTCATGTCTGGCAAGTCATTCAATGCAGGCCTCATTATTCACACTGCAGAGTCCAGCGTGGGGCACTTCTACTCCAGCTCCTCTTCACTGGCTGCTCTGGGCTCTTTGTGTCAGTCTCCCCACCTGTAACTGCAGCTAGGGCAGCTGCTGCCCCTGGCATCCCAGTCACCAGCTCTCCCCTGAAAGTGGTCCAGAGCCTGGCACTGGCTACCAACTGCTATAGGTCGGTGCCCAGGACTGGTGGGATGCCGGCAGGGGCCACCTGTCATAGAATCTCAGGGTTGGAAGGGACCTTAGGAGGTCATCTAGTCCAACCCCCTGCTCAAAGCAGGACCAATCCCCAATTTTTGCCCCAGATCCCTAAATGGCCCCCTCAAGGATTGAACTCACAACCCTGGGTTTAGCAGGCCAGTGGTCAAACCACTGAGCTATCCCTCCCCCCATGTCCCTCATGTACTTCAGCTCAGCCAACTGCTGCCAGATGTGCCGTTTCATCTGCCAGGCCTCCAGCACAGGCTCCACATCTGGACCCCCAGCACTGCCTGGCAGCCCTGCACCACTGCCTCCAGGTCGAGGGGCACCTCGGAGAATGCTGGGGCCCTGGCCACTGCCATGCGGGCACCAGACAGGACCAAGAGTGATGTCTTGAGGGGATATGGGCAGAAACCCCCTACATCCTCCCTGCAGTGTCCTAGCCCCAGTGTCTCCCTGTTCCTAAAATTACCCATGGTATGAACCACAGCGGGAGCAATTTCCATTATTAGCAGTGAAAATATTTTTTCATCGGTTGGTGGCGTAGAGTAAAATCGATGTTTACTGACATTTACCGACTAAAATCAATTCCTTCCAAGCCTGATTGTGGACTCCGTCCTGCTGCCACTGAAGATAGTGGCTACTGCCATTAACGTTCGTGGGGCAAGATCAACTCCTGTATGCCCTATGCAAGAGTCTCATGCAGCAAAGTACAAATGATTGAGTAGTCGACGTGGTTAGGGCACTTGCCTACCACTTCCGAGAGTGGGGTTCAAGGCCTTATTCTACCACTAGTGGACTAATCACCTGGCCTCTCAGTGTCTTCATTTTGAGTAGAGCTGGTTGGGAATTTTTTGACAAAACATTTGTTCAAGGGAAAAATGTCCATTTGTCCAAACTGAACCTGTTCACGAACCAAGGTCTGTCCGGACAAATCTCCCGATTCGAAAAAATGTTGGGAAAAATAGAAGTTTTGAAATGGTCTATGTGTCCCATTTCAAAATTTTCTAAATTACTTTTTGTTTCCAAATTTCACGTAATTTACCCTTACAAAGGTTTTAAAAGCTAAAATCGAAACAATTCAAAATGAAACGTTCATAGAATCAGAGAATCTCAGGGTTGGAAGGGACCTCAGGAGGTCATCTAGTCCAACCCCTTGCTCAAAGCAGGACCAACCCCAACTAAATCATCCACGTTATGGTTGACTCAAACTGAAGTTTTATTCAGTTGGCCGGTTCCTCAACATTTTTGAGATTCCAACTTTTCATCTCCATTCTGGAAGGGAAAATTTTTTGAAATCTTGAAAATTCTCATGGGACGGGAGAACCATTTTCTGCCCAGCCCTAGCTGCAAGGTGTTCAGACACCACAGTTATATATATATATATATATATAGGTACCTAAGATAGCTAGTATGACCTTTATCCACACCTCTCTTCTATAGTGTTGACAGCTCATGTGATTTTAGTTTGAGCTTTGCAATAGTTGGTGATTTCCTTAAAGCCCCAGGTCCTGAAGCTAAGTGATTAACTGAGCTTTCATTTCTTTTAAAAAGTAAGTTTTGAGCCCTTGTGATTCCAGAGAAAAGCTTGAAAACATGTTCCCTAAAAGCTCAAAATCCAGAACCCCAAATAAAAAGAGCCCCCACATTTACTATTAAAAAATGCCTCATAATTTTTAAGCCAGTCTCGTGATTTTTAGAAGCAGGGCAAACTCATGGTTTTTTAACACCGGGGCTTGGCAGTGCTTCATCTTTCTCCTCATAGCTGAAAAGAATTGGGTGCTGCAAATCTTCTAAACCACCTTAAAATTTACTTCCCGGCCTAGCCCAATGAACCTGAAACACTCCATATCCAAGTGTCACATGTAGGGCTGTTGTACTCATCATTTTCTGCCTCTCCCCTAGGAATAGAGCCCCAGCCCTTTCTCCCTCCCCCCCCCCCCCCCTGTCAGGGATCTGTCTCCAATGGAAAGATAAGCTCTGTTTACTACCTGGAAATTATTCTGCAAAAAGGAACACTGTCGTAAATCAAGAGCCGAAAAGCAATTCCTAAAACGAAATTAAAGCCCTGAACACATTCCTTTAAAAAGTAATCTGAAATAAATAAGTGGTATATTTTACAGGCCAGGATAATGGAAGAAAGCCTATATATGTAATATGTATTTCCTCAATATGATCCGACTGTTTTACATTTTAATAAGTGCATATTTTTGAAGGGAATAATATAACTCCTGTGATGTGGTGGGGCTTATTTGACCAGATAATGTATGGCAACTTGTCAAGAGTACATTGGGAGGGGGGGGGATGTTTGTGGTTTGTTTGTTTTGCTTGTTTCTTTGCAGAGTTCTTCCATTTAATGGGAGATGATTGCAAACAACTATCCGCTGAAATAAATGGGGGAGAAATTGAGGTTATCTGGCACGGAACGGCAAAAGAAAATCTAAAATAACAAGAGGGGAGTAATGGACAGCAAAGTATTTTGGAGATAATTGCACATCAATTGGATGATTGTGAAGTGTGTAGAAAAAATTAAGAGGGCTGATTGTCTGTCTGATGAGTGCTCTGTCCTCATGTTTGGATGATCAAAGCACTCAGCCAAATTCAGCAGACTTCCTTCGGTCATACAACACCCGCTGGACTCAGTGGGGCTTGCTGGAATGAGCACTGAGGAGAGATTGCGAGGGCCTTTGTCTGTGTAAAATAATCCCCATCAGTTCAGCACTGCTAGTGTAGACAATAGGCATGTCTGCAGTAGAGCTGGAAGGGGTACTTTTTTGTTTGAGTAGACATACCCACGCCAGCTCTGATCGCGCTAGTCCGCTCACAATAGCAATGTAGCTGCAGCGGCAGGAGGGACTAGCTGTCCCTGAAGCCCTAGGTATGTACTCAGGGCTACTCAGTCAAAGCTAATGCAGGTATGTCTATCTGAGCTAGAAATAACACTGTAGACATACCTTAGGAAAGCTGGGAAATCCAGGGCTGGGTTCTGCCACCGCACTGAGTAGTACACTGCTCTGCGAGTAGTTTCGTTGAATACTGTAAAGCTCCATTAAAATCAGCGTTACTCAGGGTGAGTAAGCATGACCAAAACAGACAGTAAGAAACAGAGCTAGCTGATGAATAAACAAGCTAATTCCTGAGTAGTGTCCTGATCAAAAGCAGCAAGCTGGGTTCGCCATGAATCATGGCATCACATTATTCCTTGTTCAGGAGTATTTGGATAACCAAAGGATATCCATTGCATTGCCCATGATTCCCAAAGAAATCATGAATGTAACACCAATGAGCCAGCCAAAAATTAATCCCAGGAACTGAGTTATTTGCTCTTTGTTATCGCCTGTTTGAAATGTTTCAGTTATCCAGTCAGGGAGCAACAATGATACCATGTGACTTAGCTGACCACAGCCCCGAACAGCTGATAGTTTGAAAATTCTTCATCTAAACTATTTGGCAAGTACTAGGGATAGAAAACACATTAGAAAATCAGGTGCAGGCTGCAAACTGAAAATTCATAATTAATGTTATGTGCTATGAATGGTCTGAACAACTTTGGGAAGAAATAAAAAAGAAATTAATTATTCAGATCGCTTTTCATCTGTTTTCCAAAGGCGCGTGAATAGGGGATGAGCTGGGGTCCCTACATGAGCCTAACGCTCGTAAATAGTTCTGAAAGTGCCAATTTTACAGTTCATGTGACTTTGCTCTTCGAGAGTGACCAAAGAAAGAAAAATGAATGTACTAAAATGAATAGGACTGTGCACACTGAAAGAGTTAGACACAGAGGGCCAGATTTTGAGCTGCTGTAGAGATATAGCTCTGAGAATGAAATCATTTTAGATCTTTTAGGGCACAGTCTTTAATTATTGTATGCCTCTGAAGTGATTGGCACCTTAGAAAAAACAGTAATAGATAGATAAGCATTCAATCCATACCTCTGCCTCTACGCCCATCACTGTGATATTTCAGTGCCTCAAAACATATAGTGTGTTTATCCTCACAACACTCCTGAGAGGTAGGAAAAGGCTTTTATCTGTGTTACAGAGAGACTAAGTGACCTAGCTACTGTCACACAGGGGTCTATTGAAAAGCAGTGGATTGAACCCATGTCGCTCAAATCCCTGGCATGTGCCCTATTCACTAGACCATCCTGTCTCTCTGTAGCTAGGCTGTCTCACAGCAGCCTGAAATGCTGAATGTTGTCTGAACTTCTTCACTCTATCTCAGACATGGTCAGATACCATCTGGGCAGTAGCACGTTAAAGTGCTCTCCTCTCTCCATTACACCCCTCCCTGCTTTGTGCACCAGCCCTGAGCTAGACAGTTGGAGCTTCCATACTGGCGCAGAACTTGGCCTGACTGCCGACCAGAGGCACAACTGCAGATGGAATTTCAGTGTATACAATCTAGACTTTTCCCCATGGAAATCCCTCAAACTCCTTTCACAAAGCCATTTTGCTGTAAGCAGTAACGGTCAGTCGGTGCCTCCTGGCCCCACGTTTAAACCCGTGATTTACGGGGAGAAGCGGTGTATCCTCTTCCCAAGCGATCCAATCCCCCTTTTGTAACCATTCCAAATTAAAACAAAACAACAACAAACTCCCATCTGGGCACACAGAACTTGTTTGCTTGTCTCTTGGCGTCTTGAAATAGCTGAATTATGATGAATCCCGTGAAGAAAGAGGCTTTATAGTGGAAAATACCAACGGGCCTTTATCTGTAGCTGCGTGCCATCATAGCACCAACACAGTGCTGTAATTGCCGGGCATCATGAAGGGATGCAGTAATTAACAAAGCTGTTGAGACAGTGGAATGGTGCTTGCACCTGCTTGCAATGACACATCCAGCAAATGTGCTGGCTCCTTCCTGTTATCAGGCAGAGGTGCAAACGGCTGTTCTGAGACCAAAGCTGCAGCAGGCACCGCTGGCTTTAATGAGCTCGCTTGCGTGTTGATAGCCAGGGTATGCATGGGAGGAGCTGAGGATGTGGCGCAAAAGGGGTGCAGGTTTAGGGTTGAAGCTACCCAGGGCTCACAAAGTGCTTTGCTAGCCCATATCTTGCTCCGGATGGACCTGCCCTGTAAGGTCCTGGTCTAAGCAGACATTTTGGAATACCGAGTTGCCCTGTTTATTATCAGAGGGGTAGCCGTGTTAGTCTGGATCTGTAGAAGCGACAAAGGGTTATCTGCCTCTGGACATTTCCACTGCTTGCATCCGAAGAAGTGGGTATTCACCCACGAAAGCTTATGCTTCAGTACCTCTGTTAGTCTATAAGGTGCCACAGGACCCTTTGTCGCTTCCTGTTTATTATGTATATTCTTCTTATTATTGGGGTGGTGTATAGACTCCCCAGTCATGACCAGGACCCCATGTGCCCGGTGCTGTATAAAACCCCGACAAAAAGATGGTCCCTGTCTCAAACGTCTGTCCTCCCACACCACTCCCATGCCCCATCTCCTCCTCTCAGACTGCATATCTCTGCAGTATGACTGCTTACAATTCATTTTAGCAGATCATGTGCTGCACAAGACTTCTTGCCTTTTTTCTCCTACCAGGGTGTGGGGTGTCTGAGGCTCCTACCCTGACAATGGGCACAGTTGCTTTAGTTACCCGCTGGTGACTGCACTGAATTGTTCCGTTGGCGTTAGCGACTCTGTAGATCTGCTTGTCAATTGATAGCATTCTCAATGATAGGCATCTCTGGGCGGGTCACTCTGCTCACTTCTCTCATTTAGTCCAGCCTTTCCTGTTCTGCTTACAAGTGTGGTTGAGTTACCATTATCCTGTACTCGATCGAAACCTAGGTACTTAAACTTCTCTACCTTTGGCTAGTGAGGCAAGTTGAGGTCTTGGCTACAAGACCAATGATGTTTTAGCTAAGCCATCTGATTTTTAGTTATGCTGATTGTTCATGGCATTTCTTCATCTCTCTACATTTTCTTTCACTTGCCTCATGAGCTTATGCAACAAAAGGCAGGCACCAGGATGTCACTCTCTGGATGTCTTCTGAACGTGTATGAACAACCGACATGAACAAAAAGCTATTGGTATACTAATAAATAATAACAATAATTGCATAGGCTGACATTAATGAATACTTTTTAGATGCTGAGGTTCCTTATCAAAGTGATGCCCAATGAGCTAGCCCCAGGACACCCCAGTAAAGGTAGGAGGAGCTGTTGCCAGACTTCACTCCACCTGCAATCTTGGCTACCTCACACTAACAAGTGCTCTTGTCTGTAAGGCTCTTGGCTACGCCTGTCCTGAAGAAGAAAACTGAGCTTGATGGCTTGAGAATGCATTGTATTTATTAAGTGAAACAGACCATTTTCATTAATGTCAGTCAACATTATTAAAGCCCCTGAGTTGTCTCCCGAAGATGAAGTGCCCAGTGCAGAATGTGTGTTTAGCACAGTACGTTCTCCTTTAGCTTGTACTGGGACTCCCAAATCCCACCCATCAGCCCTGGACTCATGAAAGCTCTTTTTTTTTTTCTGCCCATAATCCCTCAGCTGGTGAGTTTCATTTGGACAGTGCTTCTCTCTCCCATGTTCAGTCTGGTTACAGGGACCCAGGTGGATTGAGATATGGGGGACGAGGGAGCTTCATAGCTCACATTCCCTGTACCTGAAAATTACTTTTCCTGCTGGCTTCCAAATGAACGACATTAAATGTGATGCATTAAACCTCAGAAATATGGAAATACCTAGGGAGGATTTAAGACTCTTTCAGACCGTACTAGATTAATCTAATAGATATGAGTAGTATTGGGTATGGGCCAGGGAGAGCTGCGGAGAGATGGCTGGGACGAGGGTGAAATGAGGAAAGTCACATGGGGCCAGGGTTAGAGGGGAAGCTGTATGGGGCTATGGGAAAAGTAGAAGAGCAGGACTGGATCTAACACAATACAAATCAGGGCTCATGCCATATCCAGCTGTACATTGGTAATGATCACAGTAGGTATGTGCGGTGACATTAGCCATTGCTGGAAGAGGACTGTCCGTTTGTAACGATTCCTGGCAAAATCGGGCCAAAATCTTGGTTGGTCCTGAGACACTACCATGCTAGTAGACCTAGAGAATAGGACTGTCTTTCATGAGACCTTTTCTGCAGGTTATGCTCGGGGTGTCCTTGGATATGTCATTTCCCCTGTCTGTACCTCATTCTCCCCATCTATAGAATGGGGATAATAACGATTTTTTAAACACCCATTGAGATCTGTGAATAAAAAACACTATGGGAACTCCAAGTATTATTATGTAGTTCCTCCCCTCTGAGAGGGCTTTACCAGAATGAATGAACCAAACTGTGATGTAGGGATGCAGCATTATTCCCATTTTACCAGTGGGGAAACTGAGGCACGGAGCGAGACCGTGACTAGCCCAAGGTCACATGAGTCAATAGTAGAGCTAGGAATAGAACTGAGGTGCCCTGAGTCCATACCTTGAAGTTAGTCACAAAACTCGGATCAGTCTTTCTTGGATTTGTAGCCATTGCTTGTCTGACCCAGTTACTTCAATGTTATGCAGTTTATCACTAATGATAGCATGTCAGTATCTCCCTGTAGCACTTTTTTTTTCATTGTCTAATATTAAAGATGGCAAAAATGAACCAAGAGCATTTCAGTTTGGATGAAATGTACAAATTGCTGTCAGATTTTGTGCCATTTATTTAGCACATTTCATTAGTCATTTTTGATGAATCACTCAGTGCTTCGTAAGCATCATGAACTAATTTTACAACAGTCTTTTCTTTTTGTATACTTTTCCACTGCTGAAATGCAGCCATTTCTGGGGCAGAACACGTCAGTAGCATAACGGCGTACTGCGATTCTACACACCCATGTAGGCCAGATTAATATATTTAGTTAAAACTGTTAGAAAATTTAATTAACTACAGTTTAGCAAAGACACTACATTTAAGATGCCTATTTTTATAAAAGTGTCATGGGATCTCCAGTGACCAATATTGGTCCAGCCCTTGCTTTAAAATTTCCTCCAAAAGCAAGTCCCTTCAGAAACACAGCACCCTCTGGCTAGCACCTGAGTTCATCCCTCCCTAGGAGGGAAGAGTAGAATTTAGTGAATCCAGTACCATTTCCAGCCATCCAAAATGGAACACCATTGGACTCGTCTTGGCTGGTGAAATCTGACCAAGCCCAAACACATACCTGTTAAGCAAAGCAGAAGGAAGCCTCTCCTTCTCACCAGGCAGAGCATCCCCTTCCTCATTCCCACCTTGGCTAGAGATTGGCCATACGTGGATCCAGATTTTCCCTTAACATCCAGGTTGCTCCAATCTGGGATTTTGCTTCAGCTCCATCCCTGATTTTACTGTGCAGTTTTACCTCCTTTAAAGCCTCTCCCAATCAGTCTATTTCCCGTCTCCCTGCTGAGAGAGAGCAGTTTGGCTCCCCTCCCTCGTCCCTGCGCTGCCCTTTCATGTGGTTCGGCATTAATTGAATATTATATTTTAATGCTGGGCCTGGCATCTCATTGTAAAATAGGGAGGATTACATTAAATACAAAAAAAGAGCCTGGAGAAGACGGGAAACATAACATTTTATGGTCTGATACTGACAATTAGAGACAGACTCAGGCGTGTTTTGGAGCAAAGGCCCCTGAATCACTGCAACACGCTCTGTGTCTTTCTCTTTTTAAAGGGGCTGCTTCATTTTCAAGGTGTCTCAGGAGGGATCTCCCTCATTTAGCCACATTCTTCCCCTCCGCATCCCTTCATTTCCCCCACCGGGGCATCAGCATTAGTCCCTCACCTGGCACGAGGCCACCGGAGGGATCCCAGGGAGTGGGGCAGGTGGCTGCACAGGGCACACACCTGACTGGAAGGGAGAGCTGCTTCTGTGCAAACGGCTGGGCCCGGTGCAGCGGGGGCTGCTGGGAGGTTGGCAGAAGCAGGCAAGTGGCAGCAGATGCGGGCTGTCAAACAGAGCAGATGCCTCATTAGCCACTCCGCCGCACAGCAACAACACAGCTCTGGGGAGGGGAGCGGCCTACAGCCCCAGCTTAGACTCATTTGCAAAATGAAGTTGTTGAGTGCTCAGGCTCACTTTCTTTGTCTCTCTCTGTCAGCCTTGTTTCTTTGTCTCTCTCTGTCAGCCTTGCTTTTTCTTTCCCTCTGTCAGCTGGCCTGTCTCACTCTTTCGAATCTGTCTTTCTCCCCCCACCCCACGCCCCCGTCTGTCTGTCTTTCCCACTGTCTCATTTTCTTTCTTTCTGACTTTCTCTGTCTAGCTGTCTGATTTTCTTTCCCTCTGTCTTTCTGTCTCATTTTCTTTCCTCTTTCCTTCCAACTCTTGCTGTTAGCTGTCATTTTTTTTCCCCTCCGTCTATTTCACTTGCTTTCTTTCCCTTTCTGTCTGTCTGTGTCTCTGCACCCAGCTCACAAAAGGAAAATGATCAGGGTGCTGGGGCACATGACTTACGAGGAGAGGCTGAGGGAACTGGGGTTATTTAGTCTGCAGAAGACAAGAGTGAGGTGGGATTTGATAGCAGCCTTCAACTACCTGAAGGGGGGTTCCAAAGAGGCTGGAGCTAGGCTGTTCTCAGTGGTGGCAGATGACAGAACAAGAAGCAATCGTCTCAGGTTGCAGTGAGGGAGGTTTAGGTTGGATATTAGGAAACACTATTTCACTAGGAGGGTGGTGAAGCACTGGAATGGGTTACCTAGGGAGGTGGTGGAATCTCCGTCCTTAGAGGTTTTTAAGGCCCGGCTTGACAAAGCCCTGGCTGGGATGATCTAGTTGGGGTTGGTCCTGCTTTGAGCAGGGGGCTGGACTAGATGACCTTCTGAGGTCTCTTCCAACCCTAATCTTCTATGATTCTATGAACACTGACAATCCCTGTGTAACATTTGCAGTGCAATCCAGACATCAGGCCTCTCACAACCAACCCATCCTGAGTGAGGCAAGCCAGCCTTCTCCTTAAGGGTACGTCTTCACTACCCGCCGGATCGGCGGGTAGTGATCAATCTATGGGGGATCGATTTATCGCATCTCATCTAGACACGATAAATCGATCCCCGAACGCGCTCCCCGTCGACTCCGGAACTCCACCGCCGTGAGAGGCGCAAGCGGAGTCGACGGGGGAGTGGCAGCGGTCGACTCGCCGCCGTCCTCACGGCCAGGTAAGTCGACCTACAATACACCGACATCAGCTACGCTAACTGCCAGTAATGATGACCCTGTCATACAAAGACAAGCCATGGGAGGCGGACGTGGCTCCTTTCTATGGGCACGGTGCAGAGCCCCCGGCTTTGTGCTCACTCTAGCCCTGACTCTGAATGGGGCAGGCGGAGAGCGGTGTGGAGGGAACTGAATGGGGCAGGCGGAGAACGGTGTGGAGGGAACTGCAATGGCGAGGCCCATTTTGTTTCAATGCAACCAACTTTATAGTGAAAAAGTGCCTTCCCCGACCCCATCCCAAGGCAGAACCATCCTCAGCCTCCTCATGACGGGAGGGTCCGTCCCATGCTGCTGTAGGGGCGGCTCCGCAAGGGGAAGAGTCCCTAGAGCACAGGCAGGGGGCGCTGTGACTGTGGCCCTGATACGACAAGGCGAGCGTGGCCAGCCTAGGGGAAAGAGTGGGCTGCATGGGAATACGCCTGCAGGGGAGCTCTGAGTGGGACAGAGGGGAAGGAGGTTGAATGGGGCGGGAGGTGGTGAGCTGGCCTGAGGTGAATGCGGGGAGCCAGACTGGGGAAGGGGTGGATGGGAGCTGAGGGAAGAGGGGGTTGTAGGGTCAAAGGGTAGTATCTAGGCTCGTAGTGGAAAGGAGACATGTTGGCAGGCAGATGAAAGCAGCCTCCCTTCCCGCACACCCCATGTGTGCAAGCTGATGTGCCCTGAGCAGTCGGGGAATTAGGCACCGCTAGGGCCCTCCCCGAAAACCTCTCCAGGGCTGCACCGCAGCCTCTGGAGCAAGGCGGCTCGGCATGAACCGTGTGAGCTGTGACCTTACTAGATACTTGCATGGCAGCCATCACTCATCGGCTTAAACAAACTCTAATAGCAGGTGATTCAATTAACTGCGAGTAGGAGTCAATAGTGCAGCTGGGTCCGCACACTGCTTTCCCCATTACTTAACTCCTCAGTCTTCCTGCAGACTTAGGCTCTGATCATGTTGTCCATCTCCATTGTAAGTACTTATCATTCTCTTTTTATAGACCTACTTTACTTGTCAAACCTTATGAAATATACAAAGATCCGCAAAGCTGACAGCTCCCTCCTGAGACCATTTCCCCCCCAGAATTACCTGTCTCCTGAGCCTTGCTAATGAAACCCCTTCAAAAGTACTTGTGATGCTACTCCCGTTTCCTTGGGTGTGCTTGTGTTTTACGAAAAGACCTCATCATTCCAGATTTGTCTTGCGTGAGCTATCACAGGATTAGCGGTCTGGAAATCTTCTCTGAGTTTTCTTTGAGAAGCTAGTCCCCTGGGAGTGTCGCTTTAGTAAGTGGTTTTTCTGTTCTAGCCCAAGGAATTGGATCCTCATCCAGTAGCCAAATTGAATTCACTTGGGCAAGGTTAAAAGCCATTTGATACAGTTTTAGATTAGGCGAAGGCAGCCATGTATATCTCAGATTCTGTGCTAACAGCTACAATGCTACAAGCTAGGGTCCAGTGTAGTAGTGCTTATTGACTGCTCCCCTGTGAATCCAGTGTCATAAATGGATGTTACTAAACAAGGGAACAGAAACTAAATCTCTCCCTTGTGAAGGGCAGGGATGATGTCCCTAGCCTCTGTTGCCAGAAGCTGTGAATGGGCGACAGGGGACAGATTACTTGATGATTACCTGTTCTGTTCATTCCCTCTAAAGCACCTGGCATTGACCACTGTCGGAAGACAGGATACTGGGCTAGATGGACCTTTGGTCTGACCCAGTATGGCTGTTCTTATGTTCTTATGCAATGGAAGGGAGACAGAACGGTGGACAAAAAAAATGGCTTTATGGTTAGTAAGAGGTCGATGTGGTTGTAGAGATGGTCACTGGGGGCTGCGATCACTTTGGACACTTGTTGGGAGCTTATCTGAATTCTCCGGGATATGCAAAATTGGGAGCGACCCATATTAAAAAAACAATACAGGATTCCACGGTAATTGTTCCAAACACCACAGCGTTACTATAGTGATACTTCTGTGTTTGGAGTCTCCATTGTAGAATACTGAAAATCTTGGGCTGCAGCCTCAACTACCATAAATTGGTGTAGATCTGTTCACTTCAGTGAGGCTATGCCAATTTATGTCAGATGAGGGTCTAGCTTCTTATTTTAATATAAGGGCAAATCTATCTATTTATCTTTCTATCAAAGGGCCACCATGTAAATGAGAATAAGGTCTTTAGACTTTAATATTTGCTTTGCCGGTGTCTCCTCTTGAGATTTTATCACAAGTCTCTCAATATTTGGTGATTTTCTCCAAGCCCCAGCTCCCGGGAATCATGTGATCAGGCAAGAATCTCAGCTTTCATTTAAAAAAAAGTGTCTAGCCCCATGTTTGTGGAGAAATGCCAGAAAACATGAGCCTTAAATCATGATTTTTGAATGTTTGGGGTTGGTAATGACTGTACAAAGCACAGGGCAATGGTGAGTCATGACCCCAGTCTTTTGTGATGGTCTCCAAGCCAGTCCAAGACAAGGCTAAAACAGGATGCCTGGGGATCTGCAGGAATGTCTGAGAGAAAAAGATGAGCACCAGGACTCTCTTAGAAATGAAGGGGATAGAACCAAACTGAGAATGCTTGAACTGAATCTTTGCAGCAGAAGAAGAGCTCTCTTCAGAGGCAGGAAATAGCATGGTGGTGGAGGGATACTAGAGAGACAGCTGAAGCGGTTTGGAGGCTCTAGAAATATTGTCAAGTGTCAATCCCCTCTCCATGGGGGCCCTATCAGATTGTCAAGGCTTTTCAGAGCAGCTTTGCGAGCCAGTCGCTGGGAGTACGTCTGCGTTGCAGTTGGAGGTGTGATTGCAGCTTGCATAGGCAGTCCCACACTAGCGTTCATCTCGCCGGTGCAGCTAAAAATAGCAGCAGAGCCGCGGTGTCACGAACCCCGGCGTTGGCCAGGAATGTGCGCAAGTACTCAGGATCCCAGGCAGACTTGTACAGCCTGCACAGGAGCCTGCACGGCTGCGTCTTCACTGCTGTTGGTACCGGAGCTAGCTAGATTAAAGCCAGTGCGAGCATGCCTGCCTGAGTTGCAGTCACACCTCCTGGACAAGGTAGTGCCTGACAGGTGCAACGTGTCACCCCAGAGAGGGTACGGGATGCCGTCACGACTGAAAACTAGGCAATCCCCAAGTGGCTATGGGCTGCCTCAAGGGCTGAAGTGGGATTTGAGCAGTGTCTAGGGCTTGGGCTAGCCCTCTGCCCAGGGGGGAATGCTACTCCTTCTCAATACAATGTAAGTACCTCCTCCCCAGCTTTACCCCTCCTCCTACCTGCCTCTGCTTTCACTCCCTCTTCCACACCCTTTGCACATGCAAACTGCATAACTAACTTCTCCCTCCATGTCCTGTCTCCAGGCTTTCCTCAATGGTGCCCCTGTGCCGGGAATTTGTGCTCTATTTGTGCCGGGGCTTGCCTTGTTGTGAAAATCGGGCCTACACATTTACTCTAATTATGAGCCCACCAGTAAAAAGTATGTGTAAGTTCATAAGATGTCACAGTAACATGCAATAGCAAATGTTGATGGGAAAAGGAGCCAGAGGAACAGAATTAGTCTAAACAAAAAGGCCTGCTGATATAACTCAAAGACTGTGTTAAAATCATGATTGGTAAAAAACAGAAGATGTGGAACTGGAAATTAATAAACCAGAACTGGCATATCAAATATTAGGCCTAGTTGGTGGACAAAATAATGAGGGAATGGGCCATTCCGCCCACCACTTCCTTTTGGGCACTTAAACAAGAGACTTTGGAGGGAAAATATGGAAGAACAGATGGAGGCTACTGGAGGGAGCTTCACCTTCATGGCTGCCACGCCCACCCTCTTGTGGGACCCCAGACCTTCATCATCTTAATCCTGAAAGATGTCCTGACCAGACTGGTCCAGAGAGAGAATCCCAGATGGCATCGCCCCATCAGCTCCAGCTGAGATAAAACAGGATCCGATTTTAACAACAACAACTTCTCTGGCTTATCTCAACTTGTTTCTTCTCTTTTACCCCAATAGACAGCTAATACCATCTTCAATACCCTCTAAAAGTCGGTCAAACACGGGAGTTTTCCCCTCTAAATCTCTCTCCAGGGAAAGGGAACAAAAAGTGCCGTTAAAATAAAAGCCATACTTAATACTTCACATTTCAAAGGTTTTAACTGGTTTTCCTTCTTTTCTGTATCTTTTGTAAAAGGTTAAGAGAATTTTTAACGGTGGGTTTTACTAAGCATGCAGACGTCTTTGTATACCAAACCCTGAGCCTTGTTGAACACTGTTTAATATTAGACCGTGACTTAGGTATGTTAACACCTTTAGCCCATATATTCCATCTCAATTAACACAACACGACTCAATCCGGGCATGTCTTCTGTCAGTGGTGTGCAAAGCGGGACCTCATATGTATGGTGCGCGTGAGGTCACACTGCACAGAGGACACTGTTTTGTTCTAGGGACGACATTATAATTATTGCTTGAGCCCCGGCACTTCTTTCTTTACAAATTAAGCACTGCTCTTTCCCTTCCTTTTTCCTGCACCCTACTTCCTCCAAGTCCTCTCCTGTGAGGCCTTCATACCCTACTCTTCCTCTCCATGAGTTGTTAATTCACTAGTGGGTAGTGGTATGGTGGGGTGGGTGAGGGAGGGAGGCAGGCCAGGAGCTGGGGCAGGGAAGGATGGTCTACTGGTTAGGGAGTGCACCTCTCAATTTCAATTTCCTGTTCTGTCACTGCTCCATCAGTGACCTTGGGAAAGTCTCTTTGTACCAGAATCTGCCTAAGATAAATAGAGCAGCAACTTTTATTCCTTTGCACCCGCCATTCCTCACGGATCGATCGTCTCATTAGAATGTAAATTGGACAGGATGAAAAATGGAAATTCTTTTCCAGGAAAATTTTCTAACAAAATGAAAAATTCCATTTGATTCGAACTGAAATGAAAAATTTTCCTTGTGAATCGTCCCTTCAGAACATTTCGACCAAGACGAACATTTTTTCCATGAAAATCTAGTTTGAAAGGCCAATTTTGTTGCAAAAAAACTTTTCGATGAAAATGTTTCCACCCAGCTCTAAATGTAAATTGTTCAGGGCAGGGGCTGTGTCTCTGTCAGTGTCTCTCCTATTGTAGCAGTTATATAAATATTAAATGGCAGTGATATTACTATTCAGGAGACCTGCCAGCAATTGGGTCTTATACAATCCTTAAAGTGGTCTGTAAAAAGCATATGGTGGGTGGGGGAGTGTATCATAATCCCAGCCGAAATACATTTTCATGCACTTGGTAAGACAGTGCTTAGAATTTTGCTGGGTCTGTGACCTCCTCCTCACAGCTCCATCCACTCTAAGCGGTGTTCCAATACTGCCAATTGTAAGCGCATAGGAGTATAGCCCCACACCAATATATGTGCAACTAAGTACCAGTCTCAGAGTTAAGCATAATGCCCATCCCTCTGGTATCTAGCCCTGAAGGGATAATATAGCCCAGTATGAGGATGAGAACATTATATCATCTTACTGGGGAACAAACAAAGGGCAAACTCCGCCCACCACCTGGCCCTTCCCTGGTGCCAAGAAAGTGTTTGTTAACATTGAGTGGGGCCCTCATTTCTGCACCGATTGAATTTGGACTCTCAAAAGTCCATTCTCACTGTTCTTTTGGATTCATCACTTTTGAGGGCTCCATTCCCATGACAATTTGAGTGACAAGCCTCCCACCTTGGAACTCTTGACTCGGAATAACTCCGCACATCCGCGTTCAAGGGGACTGTGTCATCCGCGACCTTTCAAAAAGACTGTGGGGGCTTAATTAAAAACTAAACATGGGCACTTAATTCAGATGAGACAGTCAGCTCCCCTGCACTGACGGGAGCTCAGGCTTGTCAGCTCGCTGGTGCTTCCGCAGTTTCCATGCTGCTGTGAAGGTATCTGCAGCTGAGACATAGGCCTTGGACCAGTGCAAGCTGAGACCCCTGTGATAATGCTACAGGCAGGGGAGAGCCGGTTAGGGTGACAGCTACACTGCTGTAAGGGCAGAGAGCAATCAATCAATGAGGCTTCATTAAAACAAGCGTTGAAGACAGCTGCTTGACAGAGCAGGTCTGTGGAGGTGACAGGGACCTGACTTCAACAGCTAATACCTCGGGGAGAGAGAAATCTGCATTTGCTAATCAAGCTGCTTTGGTCAGAAGTCGCCTGCTGCCAAGTCAGTGTGGACATTCATGAGTTCTGAAGCAGACAATTAAATAGTTATCACTGCCTCCCGCCGCTTGAGATTTAGTGGCAATATAGACAAGAACTCCTGCCTCCCCTTCTCCCCCCAGCCGGGATGCATCCATGGAAATTGGTGGGACAGAGGAGATGATCACGCAAATCCGAAGAACCATGAAGTCGAAAGGGGACATGGGAGGGGGTTGTTCGAAGGTGACACAGAGAATGTGGAATGTTAACTTAGTAAAAGCTTGTGAGTCCCAGTGAAGATGCAAGATGGGAATCGAAAATCAAGCCTACGTGTGTTTGTGCATTTGTGTGATCTCTAGCTTGATGCACATGCATGTCTATGCATTGGGAGGATGGACTTCAGGTTCATGCAGGAGGTTTTATTGTATTTCTAAGTATCCGTGTAGGTGCACAGTTTATACACATGTGTGTGTACTGCTTACACGCTGGGCTTGTATATGTGCATATGTTTATTGTGTGTGTGCAAGCGTGGCATTTATTGGTTGTGTTTATGCCTATGTGTGCATACCTGTATGGTGTGGGCCTTTGTACATCTAGAGCCTGGGAGGGGGGGTGACTGTGACTAGCAGGGAGATGCTTCTGCCTTCTGAAAGAGGGTGAGCAGTTCCCAGCACCCTCGTCCCATGATCCTGCGATGTCCATCCATCCACAAACCTCAGCTGCGGAATAGCCCACTAGCAAATGTCCCCGTGTATCCCACATCCCAGGCACCCAACGGAGAAATTCACCCCGTGCAGATGCCCAGACCAAGGCCTAGGTGCCAATTAAGTCCCACTCTAGGCCTTGTACTGACCTTTTGCATGGGAGTGGGTCATGCCCACTATCTTTTAAATACTTCCATCAGTTTGCAGTGGTGATGCTTCCCTTCAGGCTGGCTGTGGAGTCAGAGGGAAAGAGATTGCTGCTCTCGTTTCTGAGCAGTGCCTTCCCAGGCATCGCCACAGGTCAGTCCCTGTTTACACCAGGGCTGTCTAGCTACAGCACTAGCCTTCCAGCAGGTTAGTGCTTTGTCAGCGCTTTGGACTCATCTTCCCTGACCTTGGCTTCGAATTCTAGCATTTACGTCCATTTGTCATACTTGCAGCCCAAGCCAGAGGCCAAGGAATTTCTCTAGCTCCTGCCACCTGGTAGAGGAGAGACAGATCAATATTCAAATCGTTCCTCCTATCCAGATTGGCTGGGCACACTGAGAGCAGATAGAGGGAGATGTCTCCATGCTCCCTGGACAGCGATGGGGGTGGGGAAGGGGTGTTGGCCTCTCTGAGCACTGCCTGCAACAGAGCCGTGCTTTGCAGAGCCTGATCCTTGCTCTAGAAAAGAGGCGGGTGATGCTCCTTGTGCTGCGGAGCTTTTGTTTGCAAACACCAAAGCCTAGAGGGGAGCGGGCAAAAGTCACTGCACCAAGTGCCAAGAAGCAGCTAAATTTAGTCTGTCAGGGAAGGAGAGCAGGGGTGCTAAAAAAAAGCCTTGTGAAAGAATCTTCATCCTTAGAGAGAGAGAGAGTGTAGAAGTAGGGTGAGGGAGGAGAGACAGAAAAGGAGGGCTAGAGGCGGAGGATGCAGGAGAGTGAGAACAAGAAAGACAGGAAGGGAGGGGAAGAGAATGGTGAGGCAGAGAGGAAGCGAGTGAGAGACAATTGCATTTTGTCTTTGAAGGGGATAAGGCTTTTGTGCAGCAAAGCTCCCTGCTCACAGCTGGCTTTGTTCTCCGTCAGCATTTCCGAGACAGACAATCTCTGGCTTCTCCCAGCCAGTGGGTGAAGAGGCCGGCATGTAACCCAAGCCCAGCGTGGCCCTTCCTTTATGAGTTTCTGCCCTGTGACACAGAGCCCCTGGCTGCATCGAGGCACCTGGGCAGCACTGTGGGGAGGGGAACCAATGGCACAAGCCAGCTGGGCTGGAACCATCTGTCGCTGACAAGGACGTCGGGAAGGGAGGAAATTGGGAAGGGCTCGTGAGAAGTGTCCTCAGACGCGGGGGGACCCAGAGTTGGCAAACTTGATCTATAGTTAATTAGGGCTGGCAGTGCTCGGGGAGCTGTCGATGGCAAGGCAATGTGTTAATTCCCTGCGAAGGCTGGGAGAGGGGGAATGGCAGCTCCATACAATGGGAGGTTTATACCAGATTCCCTCGGGCTGGAGCAGCGGTGGTGGGGGGAGGGACAATGCACAGGAGCTTTGGAGTCAGGGCGCAGGATAGAGAGAGACACTCTTGAGTGGCCCATCTGGAGCCTGCCGGGTTGGGTAGCAGGTGCTGTGAGAGCTATTCCCCCACTGGTCTGGTCAGGCCATCAGTACCAGGGACAGCGCCCATTGCAGTTGCTGGGACTCGGCTCCATTTCCCATCATATACGTTTTTGTGGCAATCGATCACTGCAACTGTTGGCATGGAGAAGTAGCACTGGGGAAGAGTTTTGTGTGTTCTTCGCTTCTTGTTTTGCGGGTTATTAGCTAGAAACAAGTGGGAGGAGCCAGCGTCATCTGACAGCCAGCTCTCCATGGACCAGCAGTGGGGCACAGAGCACAAGCTGAGAATGGCTAGATGAGAGCGTTTGGCTCTCAGGAACCAGCCGTGGGAGAGATCTACAGAGCTCATTGCAGCCTTTCCTGTGGCATGGAATTATTTGACTTCAGTGAGCTGTTATTTCCTGTTCCGAAAGGCGTGATGCAGTGGTGAAGTCCAACTTTGTGCCATGGCAAATGTTATAGGCCAGATCCCAAGTGGCTGAAAATCAGCCTCACTGTACGGAACTCAATGTGGCAATGCTCATCTATGCCAGCTGAGGATTTGGCCCTGTATCTTTAATGGTGACCCCTGTACGAGGTCATTTGGCACATCCAAATGCTCATCAGCTAGGGAAGCCCCCGGAAGCTGCCTGCCAGGAAATATGTGTTGCCTTCCTCCTGCCTTATAATGGCAAGCAGTGGTCCGACCCACTTCCAGGGGTTACCAAAAGAAGCAGACTGGTTCTTCTGCTAGCGCTGTAGGAGCTGTATCCAGACTGGAGTGCTCCCCAAAGGGACATATCCAAGCCAAAAAACCAATCTGATCCTTTTGAGGTTGTGAGCACCACAGTAATAACAGCTGACTGGAGTCAGGCTGTGAACATGGTCCCATCACAGTCTGCTGCCGTCTCAGAGCGATGAACCCCCTCCCCTCACACACACACGCTTCCTCTCTCTCTCTCTCAGGAGATCCCAGCTGCTCTTAACACTCCATCTGCAGCCTTCAAACAATTGCTGTGAAAAAATATTGAGTTCTGGTGCAAAAAAAGTCAGCGGTCCTGGCATCTCATAAATCTCAATTTATTCGTCCCTTTCTTTTTATACAAGCGAGATGGACGGAAAATCCTCTTTGGAAGCAAACGAGGCCTGGTCTCTGCTGAACGCGGCAGGTTAGCCCTGCTGCATTGTTCAAGGAGACTTAGAAAAATGACCCCAAGCCCTGCTTCCCGTCTTGGCTGTAATTGTGATTGGAGGTGTAGGGCAGGCTTTTTCCAATTGTCCTTTGACTTGCATCTCCAGCAACAGGCTCCTTTGA
This sequence comes from Macrochelys suwanniensis, assembly GCA_033296515.1. Lineage (NCBI taxonomy): Eukaryota > Metazoa > Chordata > Testudines > Chelydridae > Macrochelys > Macrochelys suwanniensis. The sequence goes on from CM065796.1 coordinate 14,169,805, forward strand.
CGAGGTATCTGGCAGTATTCAGAAATGGCGTGGGGCGAATCCCATTGTTCTAGAGAATGGGAGGACAGGACCCTGATGTCCAGTGTCATTGTGTTGACTAGGGTCATGTTGTGTCAAGGTGGGCACTGGCCAAGGTCTCAGGAGAGGTGTGTTCAGTTCCTGGGTTTGCCACAGACTCCCTGCCTGACCATAGAGAAGCTGCTTCATCTCTGTCTCATTTTCCCATCGGTAAATTACTTCTTTTCTGTTAGGTGGTGAGTTCTTTGAAGCAGGGACTGCCTCTCCCTGAGTGCGTGCAATGCCTAGTGCAGTGGGGCCACTAGGGGCTAGACTCCTGCAAATCATCACCATGAAATAACGTTGTGCCTCTGACAGGCTCCCTGCTGAAAGCAAACAGGTCCTGCTTCCTTCTTAAAGAGCCAGCAGCAGCCTCCTACTGAATGAGACCAGCATCAGGAATCAAGCCAAGTTTCCCACATTAAAGGGGCTGGTCTCACGTGCTGCAGAAAACAACCTTTTGGCTCTTAAACAAATTCCCCTCCAAACATTCCCTCAACAAGCCTGTAGAAAACACCAGACCTACCCCAGCCAGCCAGCCAGCCCCATGGAGAAAGACAAACTCTGCTGCCTTCTCCATGCTTAGAGCATTTGTGCCATGGACCCAGTGTAGCGACACTGTGCAGGGGTTGAGGGTAGGGGCTGGAGCAGCTGATCATGGGAAGGAAAAGTAAGGAGAAGGGGTAAAGTCACCAGCGGAGTTTCAGTGGGGAGAGCAAGGAGAGGATGGCGTGGGTTACAAGGGACATGTGGGGTGGCCTGGTTAAAAGGGTGCAGGAAAGGGACAGTCCAGAGCTGAGTAGCAAAGCCCATCTGAATACTGATGTTGCTATAGAATGCCAGGGTGGTTGTGTAGTGGGGGACGGGCTCAGGTAGAAATGTCTGCTGCTCTGGGGGTGGACACAGGAATCTCACCCTTTGAACAGGAAGTCAAGACATCTGCAAATCAAAAGCCAGATCTTCTGGTCATGTCCAATGGGATGCCTCCCACACCAGCTGAGATAACGCTTCAAGCGTCTTTGAAGTGCCTTCTAGCCCTGATACCCCTCCACATCCCAGAGAACTTGGCACCAACCCTTCCAGCTACAGCATAGCAATGCACAAAGCGTCTGCAAACTCATGCATATTCAGCAGCTGCCTGGAACCAAGTGTGACTGGAAACTTCCTGACAATCTCTGCTGCGGTGAAATCAAAACAAAAACTTTGGTGGGAAGATGCGTCCTCGTTCCCTGGCACAAGTACCGCAGACTTCTCTTCTGCCACATTAAAGCCATATTCCAGCTAACAGAAATGGCAGTAAAATGGTAGCCGCTCCAGTATTCATTGCGGTGGGGCCTATGGGCATCGTAGTAGTTAAGAGCCTGTCAGTTTCCATTCAGGTTAGGGATCTATTTCAGGAGTGGGTGGGTGAGGTTCTGTGGCCTGCAATGTGCAGGGGTCAGACTTGATGATCATGATGGTCCCTTCTGACCTTAAAGTCTGTGAGTCTTGTAGCAGCCTCTGTGCTAGGGAGTACGGTGGCTCAGAGGATTGGGCCTTCAGAGTCTAGGTCACCCATTCAGACCCTGCCCAGGGAAGTAACGGAAAGCATCTGATGGTTGTTTGGTGGCCAGTGATGGAGGCTTCAGCCCAGGTTCTTCTTGGGCCATTGGTCACATCAACAGACAGATCACTCTGGTGAACAGTCCCAATAGAGATGCTATGGATGGAAGGGGCCATAGATGGATGGACCTCTAGAGGGCACATGTTCAGTGTGGGGGAAGTTTCATTGCCACCCTATGGCTGGCATTAAATTCCCCGTCAGTGAGTATGGGCACACACTCAGCACTGGGGATATGAGCTGGGCGAGATATGAAGACCTAGGTAGGCAGCTGTAGGAAGAGGGCAACCTTACCAAGCTCTCAAGCCAACAGACGGAGAGGTGCTGATAGGTAGAGCCCTGTGAACTTCTTTTTAATTTTTATAATTTTTCATTTTATTTGGGGGGAATTTTTGCATCGTTTCATTTTATCCACACCAGGGGGAGGGGGTTGCATCCCACCCCTGAGGGATAGGAGGCCCTGTGTTTGCAGAGCAAGCCCACCCTGCACTCACCCACAGTGCTGGCTCCATCATCGTGATGGGGGGACAGCCAGGCCAAATCTGAGGGAGTGCTTTAGAGGGGTGGATGTCACTGCAGGGAGTGTTGAGGGAATCAGAAAGGGGTGAAGACACAGAATGCTGCCACCCAGCTACGAGCACCTCTGAGCACCTGCTTGCTGCAGGCCTGATCCAGAGCCCATTGAAATTATTCCCATGGATGTCGGTGGGATTTGGCTCAGGCCCTGCATGGCTGTTATTAGACCTGAAGAGCAGCTCCTGTGGTGATGGGGGCTGAGGATTGAACCAGGGTACTCCAGAGCAGAAAGCCTCTGGTTCTACAGCGTGTGACTGTACCAAACTTACATGCACCATGGATGGGGGACATGTAGCATATACTAGGGTCCATTTCCTGCTTTTCTCTAGAGCTCTGTCTGCCCGCCTGGCACTGAGGGGACATGGGCATGCACAGGTCCTGACATGCCAAGCGTATGAAGGAGCCCTATGCGTTCCCCTCATTCCTACCCCTCCCGGGAAAGGCCTTTACTCGCCTCCTGCATTATTCATGCGTTTTGCCTCCGTGGCCTAGCCCAGTGGGCCGTCTTCTCAATTCACACAGTCCCTACATGAGCAAGGCACCTTCCTGCTGCTACTGCCTCGCAATTTGCTTTCCCTAGATCCCCCTCTGTCCCTTTTCCAGTCTGACGTTCTCAGCCCTGGGCTGTAAAACGCTGGGTGATTGATAGCCACGTCTGGATCCCGAAAGCTGCTTTTTAAATATGTATTTAGAATAAAATGCCCCCCTGTTCCCTTCCCTGCTGCACACCACCTCGTGACCTGCAGAAAGCCGCCTGCAGAGAAATGCCCATCTCAGATCAGTCCTGTTTGTCATACATGTTGGACTGTGCCAGGGAGTCAGGTTACCAGACCGCTCTCTTCCATCGCTGTTAGAACCCACACTGAAGATGAGGACTACTTGGGTTTTAACCACATCCCCAGGCCGTGCTAAACCTTTCCGCATGACCAAGGCTTTTAGCCGCATAACTCTGTCTAAGAGACTTACACGGCCCACCTCCCTCACCCTGCCATCTGAGCATCTCGCAATCTTCAATTTATTTATTCACATAACTAGACCTGGTTGGAAATGTTTTGACGACACTTTTTTTGGTAGGAAAATGCCAATTCATCAAAACAGAAACTTTTGGTGGGAAAAAGTCACATACTTTTCGACTTGAAAATAATTTAAGCTGATGATATTAAAAATAAAGAATAGCAAATTTTTAAATGGCTGAAATGGAAAGAAAACATTTTCAAATGAGGCAGTGACATGTTTTGATTGACCCGAACCAATTTTTTTTTCAGACTTTCCAGTTCGTGAAAGTTTTTGAGGTTTTCATTTTTTGTCCTGGTTACGCTTCCGAGTAAACACGGCACTGAGAGGGGTGGAATAATTCATAGCCATGGTGTGTCTGCACTGCAGACTTGGAAAGACAGCTGGCATTCAGAAGGGTTTTGTCATAAACATAAGAGCTAGCGAGTATTAAGAAAATTGTGTCTGTGTTGTGGGGTGAGGGGTTAATGGAAGTTCTATTTCTGTATAAGTTGATGGGCCCATTCGAGTAATACCATAATAGAGGAAACCTGATTGATACACAGGCTCAGTGGACATTAACAATTCTGCACTGTGCATTTAATCTAGCGGTTTTCCCCTTGTTTGCAAGTGTCTCGTTTCTTAATCAGTAAGCACTCTGCAAACGTGTGCTGTAAACCAAGAAAGTAAAGCCGGTTACATCCAAGCTCGTCTGTCAGCAGGCTTCTTAATGCAAATGTTAACATGAGCCTGACATTACCAGGGGTTTGCACAATGTCACTGGCTGAGGCGGGGGAGATTAGTGGAAGTCACCCATGCCCTGTAGTTTGGGAAACATTACATGGACAATGGGGAGGGGGATGTAAATTCATTGCATTACATCGTCGTTTATTTGCACATCCATAAATGCTATTGTTCATGCATGAGTACCATAGTGCTGCTTGCGCTGCCATGCAGAAGACCCAAGGTTGATTGCTGGCCTCTCAGGGTATGGCTACGCTGCAAAAAACAAAACCAAACGAAAAAACCAACCCCACAATACCGAGTCTCAGAGCCCTGGTCAATTGACTTGGGCTCACAGAGCTCGGGCTGCTGGGCTAAAAACAGCAGTGTAGATGTTCCCACTCGGGCTGGAGCCCTGGCTCTGAAACCCGGTGAGGGAGGGAGGGTCTTGGTGCCTAGCTACAGCCCAAATGGGACAGTCTACACTGCTATTTTAGCCCTGGACCCTAAGCCCCGCAAGCCTGAATCAATCGACCTGGGCAGTGTTGACCTACCGTGGGTCCCCAGGACTGGGTGGGGTAGGGAAGCTGTGCCCCTGACTCCAGGGCACTGGGGAGGGATTGGCATTGTGTTGCTTTGCGGCTCTGATACCATAGTGTTAAGTGTGGGTAGGTTTTTATACTGTGCCCATCTCTGGGGGATCTGGGCACCAATCTGAGATTGGTTAGAAATATTAATATTTAACACTCCAAGTGCACTTCTCATCCATGGATCTCAAAGGAGCACTTGATGTAGGCAGGTGGGAATCGTGGTCTCCATTGCATAGATGAGGAGACTGACCTCCAGTGAGGGAATGTGACTTATCCAGAGTGAGCAGCAGAAATGGAAAGAGAACCCAGGTCTCCTCATTCCGAGTCCCTTCCCATCCTCTTAACCATGCAGCTTCCTTGAGGAGGCAGAGTCCCATCCAGCCTTCATTGCCGGCAGGAAGGTGCCTGTGGGGGCCCAACGCTGGATGGGGGTCAGGAAAGCTGGCAGATGTGTTGGGGAGAGAAGGGAGTCCTCTGCCCTGACACCTCCTGATGGGACGTTTCAGACTCACTCTTGGGCTGAGGGAGAGTGGGCCTTGAACTCCAATGACTCATCTGAACTCAGGCACCAGTGGGATCCTTGCTGCAATGTTCAGCTTGCTGTCACCTATCTGCTGAGTCGATGCAGCCTCTGCTGTGAAATCCCTGTGCTAAAATTCCAGCTAATAACTGCTGCGTTTTCTTGATAGGTGGGTCCATTTAGCTCCAGCCAGCTTGTGGCGGCGGTGAGAATGTATCTGGGCATTGATGCAGGGTCTGCTGAGGTTTTAGGGACTCAGTCCATTCGCATTCTCCTCTGACACAGAGGAGTGGCGAACACGTTGCACTGTGTACATTATGCCTAGCATTGCAAATCCTGTTGTGTTGCAAATGGGATTCAATGAGTCCATGGGAGTAAGCACATTGGTTTGTGTTGCGAACAACTTGCATTACACTGCACACGTATTGCACTGGGAACACACTGTGAGACTTGTGAATTTGGTGCATTGTAATTTGATGCATTGTAAACTAGCTGCATTGTGTTACCGTTGTGACTGATCCTACAGATCCTGAGGCCGAATTAGTTATTAATTGTGCATGGGGAACAGAATTAGTCTCTACAGCGGGACAGTCAAAGACTGCAACATACAAGCCATGTAATCTGTTTAGTTCCACTAACCTAAGGGCCAGATGCTCAGTGGGTGTAAATCTGTGTAGCTCCTCTGAAGTCAAAGGAGCTCCATCCATTTGCACCCGCTATGGATCTGGGCCTGAATGTATTCAGGAAAACCCTGGTCACATTACCGCCAGACTAGACTGAGGAGAGCTCTTGCTGTTGGTGCAAAACTGTAATAAAGGAGCACGTTCCCGGAGTCAGTGTTTGCATGCTTGGCTGGCTGTGTGTGCTGCACTTAAGTGTTGGCACATTCTCGTGACATCCCTGGTTTTTCTCCGGAGGCATGCGGGGGTTTGTCAGCCTCGCAGGCTGTTGTGATGTTCCTGCATCCCACGGCTGGACTGAAAGCAACTGGAGTGGAAAGCAGAAAGGCTCTGCGAGCTCCTGATAACAGAACTAAATAAAGGCAATTTTCGAGTCACCAGTTCACAATGGCTGAATAAGGCAGGTGGTGACTGATGAGTCAGGAAATTACCTAGTGAGCTGGTGGGGAGACGCTGTGATGAGAATCCCTGGACACAATGGGGAACCTGTACAGATGACGGCTCCAAGCCCGGCCTGCTCCAGCTTCTCAGCCTTTGTCCCTGCAAAAAAGATCTTTTGCAAATTGTTCCCTAGCATTTTTGAGTCCTTCATGCACAGCTTACCTGGGACTATTGCATGGACGGAAATCATGGACCAAATTCTCTTTGGGGGTAAAATGGGCCCAACTCCATTGACTTCTATGGATTTTTGCCATTTACACCAGCCGAGAATTTATCCTTGCAAATGAGACACCAAAGAAAAGATGTTGTAAATCCCTAAGTGCCATTGTTAGATGGTCTGTGCATTGTTCTTTTTACCTGTGTGTGTGTGTGATTTGCCTAGAATTTGTGTTCTTCGTTTGCTACACATGGATTAGACACACCATGTAATAGCAGAGAGGTGCATTTGGGGTCATTCTCTGGGGGTCCTTAAGCCTCTAACTGCCTGAAGCTGGGACTGGATGACAGGGGGACGGATCATTCAATAATCGTCCTGTTCTGTTCATTCCCTCTGAAGTTTCTGACACCAGCCATTGTCGGGAGACAGGATCTTCGGCTAGATGGACCATTGATCTGACCCAGTGTGGCCATTCTTATGTTCATTTTCAACATTGCACAACGGGAAGCCATAATACGTGCAGCCCAAAAGACACGTGTTGGGAAGTCGGGGGCACTCAGTGAGGTCAGGTTCAGCTTTTCTTGCTCCATGGGTCTCAATCATCTAGCTGCAGATACACAACCCCAGCGCCATTGTCAATGAAATGAGAGTGTCTCTCTGTAGCTGTGAGGGCACATTCCTACCTTAAGCTGGAGTGAGCTCTCGCTAACCAAATGTCTTTCCTTCCCAAGTAGCCTCTTTTCATTGCTGTCTCCCTGGGAATGGACGGAGGAGTCTGTGATGGTAAATTGTCACAGCCTTTGTCCCCTTTAGCATGGGCACCCAGAATTGCAATAGCAGAGGGCTCTGCTGATCATGAACTGAGGTGCTTTGGCTGGGCTGAACTGGGGGCTGGGGAGTGAGGTGCCTTGGCCGAGCTCTGTGCGGGAAGCCAGGGCTGGAATTGCAGGGCGTGTCGCAGGCACTGAGTGAGGTGCATTGGCTGAGCTGTGGTGGAGTGAACTCAGGACTGCAATAGCAAGGGGTCCAGCAAGTCGGGATTGAGGGGCTGGGTTGTGAAGGACCCTGGCTGAAAGATGAGGTGCTTTGGCAGAACTGTGGGGCTTGCACAGGAATTACCGTGATGCCTAACTCTAGCCAATACTAATATTCCTTCCTTGGTGCTGCTGTCCATCCCAGAAGGGAAAACGCTTGTCTGAGTCCTGCTCTGAGTGACACAGCTGTTCTTCCCGTCAGAGTCAGGGGCGTTGTCTGTCCCACACTCACATATCCTAGTGTCCTTTGACTAGCCGGATGTGCCATGCTCAGGCTGCCATGTAACTCCTCGGATGTCTGCTGCCAGTGCACTGAGGACTGAAGCCAGGTAGCCTCTTTCTCTGTCCTCCTCACCACCGCTGGAGCAGCACTGGGCAGAGACCGTCCATTGGCAACGCCTCCCCCCCCGCCGTGCCTGATCTCAGGCCTCAGCTGCTTGGAGCCAGGACACTGGTGACTTGTGAGTAATTATCCCCTCCAGTACTTTCCCAGCAAGGCAGAAATGGCAGCAAATCACATCCCAAAGCGCCGGCGCTGACCTTCATTTCCGAAAGTTACAGTCACAGTCAGTTTAGCCTTAATCCAGCCCTACATTTACCCACGATTGTATCATTCCCTCGTCCTGCAAAGTTTATTATGTGCTCCTAATGAGGGACAATTACAGGCAATTAAGGCAAGACAGTAAAAAGAGTGTGTGTGTGTGTATGTGGTATTGTGCATGCACATGGTACTCTGTGTGTATGATGAGAGACTATGGTACTCTGTGTGTGTGTGTGTGAGTGTCTGTGGGTGGGTGGGTGGGTGGGTGGGTGTGCACATGAGCACGGTACTTTGTGTGGCTGTGGGTATATCCATATCTGTGTGTGTGTGTGTATGGTACTCCGGGTTTGTGGAGAGTCGTGTGTGTGTTTAGTACCCTCTGTGTGTGTGTGTGTGTTACTTTGTGTGGGTGTATGCAGAGCGGTGTGTATGTGTGAGTGGTACACTATGTTTGTGGAGAGCTGTGTGTGTGTGTGAGTGGACCTCTAGGTTTGTGGAGAGTCCTGGGTGTATGTGCGTGCGTGTTTGTGATGTTGGGGCTGTGGAGGGTCGCGTTGGGGGCAGGAGGTAGTTGGCGTGTTTGTATGTGACTAGTACTCTGTGTACGAAATTGTGTATGCATGTGGTACTTTGTGTGTTGGGGGGTAGTCTGTGTGATTGTGTGTGTGGGTATGGAAGGGTACTTTGTGGGGGGAGAAGAGGGCTGTTCTGTGATGTATGTGTGTGTGGGGTGTATTATGGGGAAACAAATTCTCGCTGCCAACATGCCAGATAGGATGTACAACAGTGCGTGTAACACAAGCTGAGTCAAAGATCTTCTCTGCACGTTCCCAGAGAGAGGGCTGCACATCAGAGGTGATAACACCCAATGCTGGTTTCTAAGCAGCAAGATGGATTTGGATAACCCGATCCTTAGGGAAAAAGTGCTGCAAATCCTCTCCGTCTGCTCCAGCCCATGACAGCCAGCACTGGAGCCACGACCACCTGGCTTTTGCCTTTGCCTTCAGTATTCAGGGCCCACATGGGGAAGCCCCCTTTAGCCCTTCCAGGGGGCTGCTGCTGGCCCCATGCACCTTTCTTCTGATCAGCTTAGTGCATTTCTAACTGACGCACTGTGAGCTCATCTGTAGCCCCTTGTCTAATGCCCCTTGATTGCAAGAGCTGTAATCACCTTCAGTTTTAGCTGCTTTCCTGCTTAGGAGGTGTTAATGATTTAGCAAGTGGTAACTTATTGGGGTCCCCCGGAGGTCAGCCATTTACAGTTCATTAAGTCTGTGTGTTCCCTTTTTGCAGCCTAGTGGAGCTCTCTCATCGCCCGTTTTTCCCTGAAATGTCATCTTTGCCCTATGTGGTTCTACATCTCTTTGTAAGATGTTCCCTAAGGTGCCGTGCTTGGCTGTGCTTTAAAGGGAGGTGTGCTTACATGGAACCATGGAAAGGAAAAAAACCCTAATGAGTGAAATTTCCTAATGATGAGAGCTACCCTGGTGTGAATAATCTGTGCATGGGAAGAGATGGAAGATCTGTTCAGCTTCTTGCCACTAACACATCTAAACTCTTAAGAGGTGATGTAAACGACAGCACAAAGGAAGCCCTTGGCAGGGCCCAGCAACAAGATTCAGTGGTTCTAAAAAACCCAAGAGTTATGTTACATATTCTGTATATACAGCTATCGAGCATTCCTGTAACACAACCCACCTTGCCCCCCAACGGAGTAATTGATTCCTCACCCCATCATTTGAGTCATTTAAAACTAGACTGAGAAAGGTGCTCAAAAATATATGCTGTAGGGATCCATCTTGCACTGGCCTTGGGCCCCTGGGTAGACATTCATAGCCTCATAGGCCTTCTCCATCTCTAATTTGTATGGTTCCATGAAGGTAATGACCAAGGCATCCAAAAATGTAAAATGTATCGCCGGCAACAGGAAAGATGGATGCACTATTTAGTTCTCATAAACAGCTGGGACCTGAGGTTGGGCAGACTCATTGTTCCTCAGGTGGCCAACATTGCTTGGGTTTTAAATAATCTCCTCCACGATCTCCCGGTTTACGAGCTTAGCATAGACACCAGCTGGTTTTTGAGCATGCTGTGGGCTTTCCCTCTACTGCAGCCCCCTCCCTTCCTATGCAAGTAAAGCAGCTGAGCTGAACTGTGTATGGCTGATGGAACAGCCAATGGGGCACATAAAGTGGCCCATGTGTGGTGCTCAGGGGGTTTATTTGGGGCTTGTTTGCTGGCCGGCTCACCTGGGTTCACAGTTTATCTAGTCCAAGCTCAGCCCAGGTTGCAGAAAGTTTGCTGCAAATCTGGACTTCTTGCAGAACCTTGGGCTTTTACTGAAGGTCTCCTGTACAGATGCTGACTACAGTCAACCCTGCTTAGCTTGTAAGAGCTGGTAAGAGTTTAGCCCCATGAGCCATGGCTGCATCAAGGGACCCTGCTGGCACCATCCATTTCCAAAGGCAGTAGAGGAGGAAGGAGCATTCCTATTCCATGTACAATTCCATCCCAGCATTAGAGGGGCACTATTCTCCTAATGGAAGTTGTTCATGATGAACTTGCTATAAGATGGGGTCCCAAAATGGTTGAAAACCCATACTCAAAGAGTAATTACTAATGGTTCACTGTCAAACTGGGTGGTCATATGTAGTGGGATACCGCAAGGGTCAGTCCTGAGTCCCATACAATCCGATATTTTCATTAATGACTTGGCTAATGGAGTAGAGAGTATGCTTATAAAATTTGCAGATGACACCAAACTGGGAGAGGTTGCAAGCACTTTGGAGGACAGGATTAGAATGACCTTGAAAAATTGGAGAATTTTTATGAAATCAACAAGATGAAATTCAGTGCAGATAAGTGCAAAGCACTACACTTAGGAAGGAAAAATCAAATGTACAAATACAAATTGGGGAATAACTGGGGAGGTGGTAATACTGTGGAAAAGTATCTCAGAGTTACAGTGCATCAATAATTGAACATGAACCAAAAATGTGGTGCAGTGGCAAAAAAGACAAATATAATTCTGATGTGTATTAAGACGAGTGTCGTATATAAGACACGGGAGGTGATTGTTCCACTCTACTCGGCACCGGTGAGGCCTCAGCTGGAGTATTGGTTCCAGTTCTGGGTGCCACACGTTAGGGAAGATGTGGATAAATTGAAGAGTGTCCAGAGGAGAGCAACAAAACTGATAAAAGGTTTAAAAAACCTGACCTAGGAGGAAAGGTTAAAAAAACTTGGGCGTGTTTAGTCTTGAGAAAAGTAGACTGAGGGGCAAACCTGATAAGTCTTCAAATACGTTAAGGGCTGTCCGTAAGAGTATGATGATCAGTTGCTCTTCATGTCCACTGAAGGTAGGAGAAGACATATCTGGCTTAGTTTGCAGCAAGGGAGATTTCGGTTAGATATTAAGAAGAACTTTCTAACTATAAGGATAGTTAAGCACTGGAATAGGTTACTTAGGGAGGTTGTGGAATCACTGTCACTGGAGATTTTTAAGGACACGGTGGGCAAACTCCTGTCATGGCTGGTCTAGGTTTACTTGGTCCTGCCTCAGTGCAGGGGGCTGGACTAGATGACCTCTCAAGTTCCTTCCTGCCCTGAATTTCAATGGTTCTGTGTCCTGCAGTGGGCAAGTGAAAGCCTCAAGCCTATGGTCTTCCTCCAGACTGGTTCTGCTGACAAAGCCCTCTGTTCCTCCCATTCACTTTCCATCTTGCAGTACGAAGGGGAGGAAAGATAGATGGCTATAAGAACTGTGTTCAAACTATTTTATTTGTTATAATCATGCCTAATCTAAATTTGCAGGGACTGTATTACCCAGCCTAATCAGTCACATATATTGTACTGTGCTTTCAATTTAGTGAACAGAAAAAGCCATTCAGAAGGCAGAAATATGTTAAATTAACATCTCCTAGACTATGCCCCCTTCAGCTAGATAAAGCAGCGCCAATACTTTTGATTCAGGGGCTTGTGCTGGCTGCTCCCATTGGTGCTATGTTCCCCAGCCCTGCGTGCTGTGAAGTCAGCGATGGAGGGAGGACCACAGGTGAATAACTAACAGGTTTGTGACTGTAAAGGAGTAGCATTGAGGTCTGATTCTGTCCCCACTACAGGCAGCATAAAGGGGCTGTAAATGTGGCAGAACGTTCCCTGCACCCAGGGTAATGTCTCTTGCATCAAGGGGTTTCCCTCCCTAATGGAGGGCTGCTGGAGCAGCCCATTCCACCCATGGGTGCAGGCCCTAGCACAGGGCTGACTTGGGCTGTTGGGCAGTTCTGGCACATTTGGGCTGTCGAGCTTTGCGAAGGGAATGTTAAATACACTGACTTGGGCTGTCGAGCATTGCGAAGGGAATGTTAAATACACTGCAGCTATGCTGGGCTCCAGAGCGGTCCCTGAGGGGCATGCACAGCACACATAACTTGGAGCAGTCCCTGGGATTGGTGTAAATTGCTCCAGGGACAAGGAGCAGAATTCAGAAGCTGCCCTCCCCCAGCATGGGCTGCAATTCCTGTGAGACATAATACACCCTAAGCTCTGGTGTTTAGAACAGGGCTCTGGAAATCAGGACACCGGGGTTCTAGTCTTCTGCCACTGAGGCCATGACTATAGGGATAGCTCAGTGGTTTGAGCATTGGTCTGCTAAAACCCAGGGTTGTGAGTTCAATCCTTGAAGGGGCCATTTATGGAACGGGGGCAAAAATTGGGGATTGGTCCTGCTTTGAGCAGGGGGTTGGACTAGATGACCTCCTAAGGTCCCTTCCAACCCTGATATTCTATGACTATGCTGTAGGTGCTACTGCTGCAGTTGTTCCGCCATAGAGCTGTAGGGTAGATGCTTCCCACTGCAAGGAAAGAGGGTTTTCCATTGACATTGTTAATCTACCTTCCTGAGTGGCTGTAGCTAGGTTGATGGCAGAAGAATTCTTCCATTGATCTACACCAGGGGTGAAGTCAGCCTCGTTACGATGTGGCGCCCAGGGGTGTGAATTTTTCACACCGTAGCTATGCTCACCTGTCTGGAGACCAGGCCTGATGCACTTGGTGACCCTGAGCAAGTCATATCCCTATGGCTCGCTTTTCCTCCTCTGTGCAACAGTGCTGATGGAACCAAGCTGTCCTGACTCCCAATTCAGCATCCTGCCTTCTAGGCCATGCTGCCTCTCCATACACTCCTACAGGCAATAGCGAAGAGAAGCCCACTGTGCCACAGGGCGCTGAGGAGAGGGATTGAAGAATCCTGTGTGCACTTGAAGTGACGGAGTTTAGAGAGGAGAAATGCTATTAGGCAAATTGGAATCAGGCCAGGCTTTATGGGACCACATTTATTTGCCAAAAATACACCTCCCTGATTTTTTTTCAGCCTATAAAAGCTGAAAACCAGATGCCCAACTTCTATAATGTTCCATCAGTAGGTTTCAAAGAGGCAGAAGGCATTTAATGATTATATCACCATTTACATTAATATAGTGCCTTTACTACAGAAAGACTTCCAAGCGCTTCCCAGACATTACCCGACTGATTAGGCTGATGCAGCTGTCTGTCTACTTTATTTATTGAGATATTTATCCATTTCTGTTTGAGGACTCAATTCATGGCCAAGGAGCAGGCAGCTCCGAGCTGGAACGCAACAGCTGTTTGACGCGGCACAGTAATGCCACACGGCAGCTAAGGGGAGGCGAGGAATAACAATCCTTTGTACGTTGATATCATTTCAAAGCGTTTTACAAGCACTCCGAATGGAATGTATAGGCTCTTTTGAGAGGAGATGAAGAGTGTTGCACCTATTTTCCAGAGAGGCGTGGGGAAGTGAGGTTACTTGCCCACTGATGTAGAAAGAGTCAGTGGCAAATAGAGGAGGAAAGCTCACGTCTCAGAGGTAGCATGCTAATAATTGTAGTAGAGCCAGGGTAGCCGCAGCAGCAGTGAGTGGCATTACAGGCTAGCCGCCCCACACACCCATCCATGGCGCCTGGGCGGATTTGTACTCAGGACAGCCAGCTATAGCAGCTACGCTATTATTTCTAGTATGCTCGCTCGAGGAGCGCTAACACAGATATGTCTCCTCAAGCTGGGAATCACCCCCCCCAGCTCCAAGGGTAAATGTAGCCTTAGATACTCTCGTGATAGGTGGCAGTGTAAACCCCCTAGGGAATGGCTATGCTGCGATCACAGGGCATGACTGCAGCATGTGTGGAGATACCCCAGCTAGCGTCAATCTAGCTCGCTCAGGTACCAGAGCAGTGAAGTTGCAGCAGCACAGACTTCGGCATGGGCTAGCTGCCTGAGTAATAACCGAGGGCTCTGGGCAGGCTTGAACAGCCCACACTGAAGCCTGTGCTACCGGGGCTTCCCTGCCATGGACCCAAGCTAGCTAGATTAAAGCTAGCTCGGGTGTGTCTACACAAACTGCAGTCACACCCTGTGACAGCAATGTAGACAGACCCTAAGTTTACATGGACTGAGAGCTTTGTGGTCTGTTCTTAGATCCTCCACTGTCTTAACCACGGCACAGCACTGCTCTATGCCTCAGCAATCCTGAGTGGGGATGAGGATACTTACCTGTCTTTATAAGTGCTTTGAGATCAGTGGATGAAAGGCTGCTATAGTAGCATTGTTATTATTCCTCCTGTGAACAGTGCCATGAGATTTTTGATGGCCACAGTGGGTCAAGACCTCGATTTCCGTCTCCTCAAATAGACAGGAATGGGACAAAAGTCTTTTTACTGCAAAGGATGGGAGTTCTCGTTACACTGCCCTGTCTCAGAAATAAAGCAGAGAGAGCCTCAGAGAGGTCCACAAATGCCTTTCAAAGAAAAGGCGAGAGCTCTTCCCTCTATTCTGTGTGAGCAGCATCTCCATGTAAGATTATAACAATATTTAACATTCCCTTCACAATGATATCCACGAGATCCTAGCATTAGGCGCGCCCCCTGTTTTCTGTGCATGGAGTCCCGCTTTGACCTCTGTGCTGTTGTGTGCTTGTTTTTCCTTTCCTTTCCTTTCCTTTCCACATTTGCTCGTGAAAATGTCTCTGTGACGGAAGCAGCAGCTCCTTTTCCCGAAGGGCCTACAGGGCCAGCCAGCAGCTTTCACATGCTACATTTAACGAACGCATTCAGATCCCTGGAAATCCCTATTTACACATCATAAACAGGAGGATATAAAACACGGAAGGAAATAATACATTATTGATTAAAACAATGGCGTGCAACGTCCTTTGAAAGGCATATAGCGCCTGCCGGTCGATCAGCATTCCCAGCGCATCTTCCTTTGCTTCTTGGAAATGCAATGGAAGCCCCTCGCTTTCTGTAAGAGTTTTACAGACCAACATGAGAAAGAAGAAAGGAGGGTTCTAGTTACCTGGTGCAGGATGGGTTATGTGGTGGCATTACTCCATCTCCTAAAGCATCTCTGTTAGTACCGTCCCAATGGAGGAACCAATGGTCCAATCTGTTCTGTTTGGGTTTTTTTCCATTCAGCAACCAAAGACTTTGGGGAAAATATCTCCCACAAATGGGAATGAGGCACTCAATTCCCATTGACTTTCCGTGTGGATCAGGCCCCTAACTGTCCTTTGTGGTTTTGGATATCTAACCCTTTTTGTTCTCTCAACACTCAACCAGCAACCTGCCTCTCTGACCCCTAGTTCAGATGCCTCAGAAAGAACAAAGGTAAATTGTCAGTGAGAGAGAGCACAGTGTGTGTGTCCCCTCTGCAGCAGTCTGCACTGAACTGAACAAAAATAACTGTCTGTCTCTGCAGACAGAAGAGTCCTTAGTGATTTAAAGGTGTAGCATGCAGAAAATAAAGCCATACCAGGTACATGGGTAAATACATCATATAATCCAAAGAATGGAAAATCCTGTGTTTATTTTGTTAAAAGTGATTTGATATGTATATTTTTAAACCAAGGATTGACTAGTTAATTTTAAACTAGAGCATTTGGGGTACCAGCTCAGCACAATACAAAAGTCGACCCCAAAATGACAAATAAATACATTCTAAAAGTGAACAGAGAGGCTTGCATTAACCCTCCAGGACAACAGCTCAGAAACTCTGGTTTTCCCTTTCAGCATCCCCAACTCCCAGTGCAGCGTGTGAGATTCAGTCCATTGTGCTGTTTGAGAGGTGAGTGATGGGCTGAGAAAACACAGAAAGGTGAGGTCCTGCACTCAGGTCCAGGCAGGTACTGGGAGGAGAGATTTATTTTAAACTGAGTCATAAAGCTATAGAAAGTATATGCTAGTTTCCTGAAATGTTATATAGAGGAAGCAGTGAAGTTCAATGGTTAGCAGTAAGTGCAGTTTAAGAACTTTGGAATAGAATAGAATGCTCCAAAACTTGGAATCTATTCCCTGCTGTGTGATCTTAGCCAACTCAATTCTTCTCAGTTCCTCCATCTATAAAATGATGATAACGATACTGACCCTTCTCTGCAGTGTGCTTTGTGGTCTACCTCAGAACTAAGTATTATTGACCGCCTAGTTTCAGTGGAACAGTTAGCAGCAGTTTTCAGTAACTATGGTCTCAATCCTTCGCACCTTATTCAGTTCTTTCAGTCTTTACATGGACAAGAACACCGGCCCCCCACCCCACCCCACCCCCCACCCCACACCACCCCTGACGATGTGCAGAAGAGTTAACAAGGGGCTTGCCCACTGGGATTGCATGGGGGAAGGGAACTCTCACTGGGAGCTCTCTCTTCTCTCCCATGGAAGGTCCTACATCCTTATTCCTGGAAGAACCAATGCCCAGGTCCTGTTGAGTGGTGAGAAAAATCCTAGCCTCTCCTGTGCTTGGAAGAGGCTGGGGGTAGCAAAATATTGATGTGTAGGCTTGGCAGGATTTGATTTCAATCGATACATGTCGGCAAACGTCAATTTCTGCTGACCTACTGAAATTGACAAAAGAAATATCCATCCCATCCCTAACAGTCGGGGCATAGTGCAGCCTCGTTCCTCCCCGCCCACCAACCCCCTAGACCTTGTGCTTGCAGGGATCGGGTGTGGCACCCTTTGCAGCCCCACAGCCAGGGATTCATATTCCTTCTTTCATCCCTGGCCGGGAGTCTTTGCTCGGCCCAGACAGAACCACAGCCTTCCCTGCAACTTGTGCCCAGGTGTCTTGGGCCCCTCGGGCCCCACTGTCAGCACCGCCCTCACCCCAACCCTAACTCCTCCCCTGTTAATTATTACATTGGTTAAAAATGAGGAGGGAATTTAAAATAAAAATAAATATTAATCATCAAAATGGCAAAAAAAATTAAAATTAAATTCTGCCAAGCCGACGTATATGCAGGGCATTCATCTGGCCTTCCCCCAGGCTTCCCCATTGTGTGCAGAGAAGGAATGGGCAAACCAGTTCTAAACAATACACATCATCCTGTGGCCCAAGTTTTGCTTATTTTTAGATGCGAAGACACACAGGAATGCCCAGATCAGTTCCTTTTTGGAGAGTTTCCACCACTTAGTCAATTCTGGGGCTCTAGGCAGAACTAGACATGCTGAAATGCAGCTAGGGAAACTCATCCCGGGATGCTTGTTGCTGATTCAAGAGTTCCAGATGGCCCAGAGGAACTCCCGAAGGCTGAACCCCAAACCCGGCCGAGATACGCTCTCTGCTAGTTCTGAAGTACCCCTGATTTGCCCCAAATCCTCTCGCCTGCTTGTAAAGTTGTATCATTCTAGCAGAATCTGTTTGGGAATAGTCACAGCTCTCACACAGGAGTTCATTTTTGTTGGTGTTCTTTTGAAGATAGCTCAGGGAAAGGTCTTAAGTCAGGCTTCCTGTGTCTTATAGATAAGATATGTCTTATAGATAACATCATTATCCCTTCGATGCCCGCTGACTATGTTCTTAATCCAAGCACTCTGCACTGGGTTAGTGTGACGGCCGCTAAAACAAACTCTTGAACCAAATCTGTAAGAGAGTGGTTTTTGCTTGTACAATATGCTCCTTTTCTTTTGTTTGAAGGTTATTGCAGCTAGGAGATTTGCAGAACAGGGTGCCCGGGGTTTCCACAGCCCCATGAATTCTGGGAAACTTATTTTTTTTAAAAATTAGATGCAGAACAAAATCTCTGAAATGGTTTCAGCTCACACCCTTTCATTGCCAGTGTGGACAGGGCATAAATTATTCTCCCGCCCTGCAATGGTGGTAAAAACGCCAGATTTTCCATGCAGACAGAACATGCATGCCCAGCCTATGTGCAAGACCAGTGACGAGGCAAGAGATGGTGATGGCTGAATATGACACTGTGGCACCAGCTACTCAGCACTGACTTCTGCTGCAGTGACTCCTCTGCAAATTCCATGATGCTTGTGGCGGCGGGGTAACTCTTTCCATGAATGAGGAGTGGCTGGTGACCCTCCAGCATTGACCTACTTGGCACCTTGTGGTGGTGGTGGTGGGTGTTTGCAGGAGGTCAGCCAAGGGACATTCATGCTGACCGGCTGCTTTAGTGCAGAGAAAGGACTAGTTGGTTTGCTACCACTGGTGTAGCCTCCACGGGGTGGTATTTTTAAGAATGTGTCCGGGTGCCAGGACCCGGGGTTGACATCCTTTGATATTTATGTGCGTAGGCAGTGGGTGACAATGTTCTTTGGGGAAGGGATAGCTCAGTGGTTTGAGCATTGGCCTGCTAAACCCAGGGTTGTGAGTTCAATCCTTGAGGGGGCCATTTAGGGATCTGGGGCAAAAATTGGGGATTGGTCCTGCTTTGAGCAGGGGGTTGGACTAGATGACCTCCTAAGGTCCCTTCTAACCCTGAGATTCTATGAAGCTGAGTGAAACTGAATAGCGACTGTGCTATTAATCCCCAGGCAGGATGTGCTTGGAGAGTGACCCACACTCACCCCATCGCAGCAGCTGCTTTCCTGCTGGCCCGGGCCTGGCTCCTCACTCTGGCCCGTTGGCTCTTGCTCCTTGCAGGTTCCGGAGGAGCCCGCCACAGCATCCCTTGATGCACACCTTTGCTCCTGCCCCCTGTGTTGCCCCGCCCTGCTTCCTTTCTGGCCCTTGTGCCACCGGACGAGGAACTTCGCCCGCCCAGCTGGGCATGCGCGTGGGGTGGCACAGCCGACACTGGAGAAAAGATGGTGAGCTGGTAGATTGCGAGGGGAGGAGGCTGAGCCTCCAGTAGCTCTAGCGCCACCTATGTTTACATGATAAAATCAAAATAAATAGGGACCATGTTGGGTGGTATAGTAGCGGTGGATGGATGGATTGTAAGGCCCCATAATAACTAGCTTAGCCAATGCAGTCCTTTAGACAAGCTCTACAACTGATGGCTCTCAGCGACTTATGGGAGACTCCTAGAACCATAAGGTGACCACCATATCTCAAACGTCACGGAGAACGGAGTAGAGTTCACACCTCAGCCATGTAGGGCACGATGAGCTCCGAACGAGGGCCCTAAGCATGTCTGAGCACTTCCTTGCATGATACATAGCGGTCCAGGTGGGGCATCTGGATTTTTAAATGGGATGGATAATTTCATGAATATTAATAGGTTTTCATGTCAGTCTAAGGTCAATCAAGCTACAGGCTTCAGGGCATAAGTGGCTTTCCCACAGCAGTCAGGACCCCCGACCCTTTCATGAGTACCACAATTGTGTACTAAAGGCACTTTATGGAGAAGTCCCGACTTCCTCTGAAGTTGTTGGCAACTGCTGGAGACAGGATTCAAGAGCAGACAGACCAATGGTTTGATTCATCAGCCCAACACTGCTCCTTCCCCTGATTCATTTTACCGTGTATCCATATGGTGTTTCCATACCCTTCCTCCTTGTCTCCCTTCAGCAGGGATGGTGGGTGTTTCCATCCAGGGCAGAGACACCAGCCATATGGCGTGCGAGAGGTTGAAGGTGTCTCAGCTGTCAAAGCGTGAGGGAAACTTTTCCAAGTCAGGTCCCTTGAACTGGCACACGTGGAAAGTTCTTTCCTCAAGCCAACTCCGACCTCTGACTTCAGATCTGAGCTGTTTGTTCATTCGTGTGAACTCGGCAGTGAAAAATATTAAAGTTCCCTGTTCCTGTGGCTTTCTCCTCTAGGTATTTAATATTAGTTTACAGATGAAATGTGCAGTGGAGAAAAAGATGCTAATCCCACAGTTACTGCACTCTGCTCCAGCAGCTGAAAAATGTATTACCTCCTGTCCTGGATTGGACAGAGGTGAGAGCTTCAGGACCTCGGCGTCTTTGGGTAAACTGGGCATCATGATGGGGGCAAGCCATGGAGGGACTTGCCTGAGTGACAGGTCCAACCAGGGTTGTTCACACAGCCTCCCTGGTCTGCTACAGAAGAGAGGTGCTTCTTTATAGCTAAGCCTTGGGCTGAGAGAAGTCAGCAGCAGCCGTTCAGCCTCGGAAAAATACCTTCCGTGATACTGAATTACAATTGGAGCGGAGTCATCTCACTTGTGTCCTGTGTGTGAGTGGCGGGGGCAGCTGTTCTCTTTGTGCCTGAGTCTCTTAGCAGATCGGGGCCACAGGCACCCCCACTGTCCCTGTGCATACCTGTTGGGGGCTCTGTGCTGAGGTGGCGGCTGTTTGCTTTGATGCCACGTGCATATGTGAATATCAGGGTGAGTAACAGCTGTGTCCTCTGGGGACCACTGCTCCCTTCAGCAGGCCTTTGAGCTCAGCGGAGAGGGGCTGGAAGTGTCACTGCATGGACCATCCCATGCACACGCACATACACTAACTTTCTCTCTCACACACACACATATGTTATGTGCCACACTCAGAGACATATGCACACACCAATACACAGCCGTGCACACATACACACACTCACAGACACACACCGGTGCGGGCCGCCCTCTCACACAGGCGCACACACACCCTCCAACATGCAGATGTACACAAACACACACTTGCCCTGTGCATACTCACACACACATATGCACACTCACTCAGGCATGCACGCACTCACACTCATATAAAGACAGTGACTGCTCCAGTTAGTGCCTATACAACAGGAGAGGTTGCTTGAGCAGAATTGTCCTCTTTCCCTCCAGATTTTCCCTCCAGTGAAGACAGGGCCAGTCCATAGAGGTGGGGAACAGGCCCAACAAGTTAGCTGGGTTTCCCCTCTTTCATCCCTCACCCCACATACCTGTTGACTAGGGGCTTGCTCCAGAGCCCATTAAAGTCAGCACAAAGATTTCCCCTACTTCAGTGGCCTGCTTTGCCTTCCCTTTGCAACGGGAATACAGATCTGCCATTCTGCATCTGTGCATCCATCCATCTGGCCCTGTATCCTGGCTAACATCTGGATCCAGGACATGTGCTGCCAGTCACAGACAGTCCATGCACTGACCGGCAAAGTGTTACACCCTAGGGGGAAAAAACAACACCCACTCAGGCCCCTTTATTTCTCCTGCATCAGGCTCCATAGCCGCAGCAGTGCTCCATAGCACAATAGCCAGATATGTGAAACTGCCCAGCTCTAATGTAGTTCAGCCTGTCACTGAGCAGCACTGCCTGCCAGGTGGGATTTCACTGCTTGCTAAGGAAGTAGCAGCACCACACAGACACGTTCATTCCCGCAGCAAGGGCAGGGACTGGCACTTCCTAGAAATGGCCACTTTGCTTTTTATCTCCAAGCCATGGCCAGCTGGTTGGGGTCACCCTTGGGGACCTCTGCCCAGCTTCTGGTCCCACAGCACAATCATTGAGTTCCCCTGTGCCCCGCCTGTAATGCTTGTCTCAGTTCCCCCGTTGCCTGCTTCCTTCCCAGGCCTATTTCCACACCCTTTTCCAGGCTCTCCACCCACCATCCCAGGTCACCAGCCCATCTCCTGGTCTTGATGTGAGTCCCTAAAAACCATGCCACCCGCTGTGCCCACAAGAACGGAGCCTAGAATTTAAAACCACCCCCTACTAAATCATCCCCATTGCTGGTTTCCCCCACTGCATCGTGCTACTCCCGCCCCCAAACTCCCTCCCAGAGCCTTATGCAGGTGGGGGGACGGGACTTGGACCCGTTCTGGGCACCACCAAAAATTATACAAACCACCACCCCTGTGCACAGTCAATCTGTGGAACTCATTGGGAGCTGCGGAGTCAGCGCTCGGGGCAGGGGCAGTGTGCGGAGACACCCCCACCCACCAGGGGCCACAGGGAGTGGCATGGAGTGAGGGCGGGCAGGAAGCCGGGGATGTCGTAAAGGCCAAAAGTATAACTGGGTTAAAAAAAGAATTAGATAAGTTCACAGAGGATAAGTCCATCAATGGCTATTAGTCAAGATGGTCAGGGACACAACCCCATGCTCTGGTTATCCCTGAATCTCTGACTGCCAGATGCTGGGAGTGGATGAAGGGATGGATCACTCAATAACTGCCCTGTTCTGTTCATTCCCTCTGAAGCATCTGGCAACAGCCACTGTCGGAAGACAGGATACTGGGCTAGATGGACCGTTGATCTGACCCAGTATGGCCGTTGTTATGTTCTTATTCTCCAAGTAGAGCCCTCACCTTCGGAGCATGCAATGGCCTCACAAAGTGTTTCCTTCAGGTGGTGTATGTGTGTGTTTTCCACCTCGCTCTCTTAAAAGGACTTAGGCTTGATTTTGAAGAACCCATTACCCTGAGATTTCATGCCAAAAAAAAAAAAATTGCTGAGCAAAGAAATGTTTGTCAAAGGTGTGAAGAATATTTGTGCTTTTCCTGGCGCATTTAGGTCAATCAGACACAAACCCGGCAGTCTCTCCAATTAAGCTCTGGCGATTTGGAGTGCGTGAATGTGATAATGAAGCCGAGAAGGTTGGAGCCACCCAGCTTGCTATTTTGAGAATACAGGCGCCTTAGGCTGTCCCGCTGAAACGGAGCCATTGAAAGTAATGGCCTGGACAATCTCACTCCATTACTTTTAATGGGATTGAGACTGTGTGTGCTCAGTAGCAGCACACTGACACCGGGAGAAGCAGGGGAGCTATTGTCACATATCATTCACATTACAGCCAACACTGGGAAAATGGCCCCCTGGCAATGGAAGCCAAAGTACCTGCAATAAGTTACACGGGCTGGCAGCAGATGTGAGGAGCGGCTGCAAGGAAAAGGCACATAAAGGCACCAGCTCCGAGCTGGGAGTTTAACTTAGTCAAGGCCCGTAACGTGCTGAGGCAGTGCAGTCTATAAAAGAGACATCCACGGCTCCCCACTCCCCCTGTGTGTCAAATGCCTCGGTCTGCGCTGCAGCCATCAAGGAGGGTGATGATCAATGCTTCAACCTCTGAGCTCCCAGCCCTTATGCTGATTTTGAGTTTTGCAGGCTGCTTTTGTATCTGTCTTCCCCACTCTGATCGCTTCGGTGCGGTGTGATAGACTGATGCTGTGGTATTAGCCTCCTTTCAGCCCAAAATGTTTTGCAACCATCACGCCAGACCCTTAGCTGGTGTCAATCCACATAGCTCCAATGGGATCTGTCTCTTTGTGTCTACGGGACTCGCTTTGCCCTGCTACTGAAATGCAGCCACCTCTGGGGTGCGATGTGGCAGCTGCTTATCAGCAGTGCTGCACTGCTGCTTAGGAGAGGAAGTGAACAGGAGTCCTGTCTCCAGCTGAAATTGCAGGGACACTGCAGGAAGGCTGGATGTAATTACCCCAACAGAAGTTTAGTTAAGACAATGGAACTAACACCCCAGTCTCTGTGAAAAGCACCATGGGCTGACAGCCAGGTCATAACCCCAGTCTCATGTCTGAACCAGTGGACAGCATTTGGGCATCCCTCTGGGACTGGTAGCTAGAGAGACTTCCTAGTTCCGCACCTCTCCCTGCAGCACTCGAATTTTCCTTGGAGGTCTCCTCGCCAAGTCCGGACCCAGCCAATCACTGCTTAGCATGTGAGTGCTGACACCCTCAGCCTGAGGCAGCATGAACCTCTGAAATCACAGCATTCTCAAATGGAGTGTGAGAGGCACCCCCTGTCCAGCCGCCCTGCCCCACTTCCCCAGCCAGCGTGAAGAGTTTCTCTGCTAGGTTGCTTTGCGAAACGGAACCTCTGCACCACTAGCAGTTTGTCCATCACTCATCTCCACTCACCAACCAGACGTACTGTTAGTGAACAGCAGGAGGCTGACATATAGGGTTTGACTAATGAGACGGGCTTTTGAGGCCAAAGGTGGCGAGCGTCATTAAGAACATTGTAGAGAAGGAGAAAATGAGGCACAGCAACTTGTCCAAAATTATTCAGCAAGCCCAGCGAGGCCTAGAACAGAGGTCTAAGCCCCAGTGCTGTACCCTAACTCCCCCGGGAGAACCCTTCAGCTGGGCTTTGATCTGGCTCTATGCTATCGACTTTGATGGGAGCAGAAGCAGGCCTGCTATTGGACCATAGCAGAGTGGGCAGTGCACAGTTGGGATAACATTGTGCTTGCTTGTGTCCTAGCTAGGGCTGACCAAATAAGTTTTGAAAGAATGAGAACTAACCCAAACCTCCATCCATCCCTTGCGCTGAACCCTTCTGATGTCTGGAAAAGAGTTTGTGCTTGTGAGGTCTGAAGGCACGAGTGACAAAGAGGCAAATAGTCAAAGGTTTTTAGGCACCGAACTTCCATTGAAAGCAGTGGGAGTTAGGCACCTAAATACTGTGGAGAAGCTGAGCCAAAGCTCCTGCAGAATGGCTGCTCTTGGGAAATTGTAGGTCCGTCTGGAAGCTGACAACCCAGCGCTCCCAGGGGAAACGCTGGAATACGTATGGGCCTAAGCTAATTCTGCAGAGAAGTTCTCTTAAGCACACTGGACCTGATTCCCAGAGCAGCTCCCATCAACTTCATCTGGCATTGTGGATGCTCAGTACCTTTGCAAACCAAGCATGGGGTCTTCTGAGCTCTTATCCGAACTGAAGCAGCAAAGTCTATCACCAACTGTGAATCTCTTCCTGTACAGTAGCAGAATAACTATAGCCTGATCACCTTAATGATAGTGTCATTTCCTTTGGCTGGATGGGGTCTTCCACTGTTGAGTGTTTGGGGAACCCATGCTATGCAGCTCAACAATCAACATCCAGCAGTGTGGACCTTAAATGTTCACCGACCATTCTCTTTCCCGTTCCATCACTGCCCAACATCGGAGTGACCCTCCCTGCTGGTACACTGTAATGCTTCAGTACCGCAATCAAAGCAGCATTTCTGCAGGAAAGGGATGGAGCTGGAATGAGCAGAAAATCCCTTCGTTCGTGCAGCTTTCGCCCCTTACGTGTAATCAGCGCCTTATTCATTCCCAGTGAGTGGGGCTGTGCTTTCCGGCTGCCCTTTCCAATTTATTTCTACAGTTTGAGTGAATTTTAGTGGAAGCCAAAGAGCAAGAGCATGGACTGCAGCCACTGAGCCGAAAACGTGCATCCTCCTTCCCCACCCCAGATCTGCTAGTGCCTCCTTCTATGCCCCCAACACAGCTGAGCCACTCTGTGGGAGCCATGCTTCTCGAAAGCTGTGCCACACCAACACAGCTCTGGGTGCACCTCTGTTCTTCAGCACCGCCTGCTCTTCAGTCCGATGTCCCCAACACAGCTCGGCAGATGCACTTCAATCCTGATCCACCACACCCACTGCTTCTCCAGTCATTGGTCTCGCCCGATCAAAGATAGCCACTCTTGCTAAACCGTGCCATGATTCTGTGATACTTTAAGGGGGTCATGGGTAACTACATTTACACCATCAAACTTATTTTGATCCCAGGCCTGAAAGTTTAAAGGCTAGTAAATGTACCCAGTGCACCGCCCTCAGCTTCACCCCAGCTATCCTTTCATCAGGCCATCCTACAACCAAAGTCCTATCTAAAAACCTCCAGACTCCAAGTCTCATGAAATCTGAGAGAAAAACAAGCGATATCCCAGCGCCTTCCTCCGATTTTTCCTAGCACGCACACTCTCTCTGTGTGTGTCTCTTTTATCTCTCCAAGAGAAAGCCGACTTAGGGAGTTTTGTGAAATTGCTGAGAGTTGGGAAGGGGTAAAAAAATCTTAGAAAAAAACTAAATAGAAGATGAAGATTGAAAAAAAAGACCTCGGATGAACAAGAATTGCAGACATGCTGTGAGGTAACCGGCAAATACAATTTAATTATAAGATACAGAGTAGTAATGTCATTTGCGAGGCTGGAGCATGATTTCTCCGTAATAGAAGGACCACAGGGTTCCCTGCCTCAGACTGCTGTGCTGTGTCATCTTCAAATGATAGACTGAATGCACTTCAATGCTTTCTCTGTTTTGGGACGGGCTTAAAGGGCCCATGGCAATTGGGTTTGAAGGATTCAGGACAGCTGGGTTAGAAGGACTCGGAGCAATTGAGTTTGAAGGCTCCAGGACATCTGGGCTTGAAGAGACCAGTAACCAGGGCAGTTCTCCAAGGCAGTCAAGCAAAGAGCATATTTCACGGTCCTTTCCCAGGTTTTCAGTGAAGGATCTGGGACTCTGGAGCTGGACTCTCCTCACTTTGGTCTGAATCTGCTGACTTTCAGGCATGCTGCAAAGTCTCTCTATGACGCAGGCTTTTCCTAGGGGCCAGTGGTGGCCTAGGTGGGCAGAGGTTTTAGGCTAGTGCTCTGGGAGGAGCATAATGGGGACATGTTTCCTGTCTTTGTACAGGTGCCTAGAGCTGCATTTGAGCACGTTTTCCTATCCACCGAAATAAATAAATAAATGACTCTGCAATCCCTGGGTATTAGACTGTCTCTCTGGGGGGTCTAGATAATACAGTGCTGTTTGCATTACTGATGGCACAAATTCATAAACAATGTTCCTATCTCAGTCTCCTATTATGAGAATACGATATTCAAACTGACACTGGTGACAGGAGGAAATGAGAACCCCACGCCACTCCCTGATTTTACACCTGGATTCAAACCAAATATTTGTTTGTTTCCAAAACAGTTTCCCTTCCTTTCTGATTTTTTGCACTGGGTTTTCTTGAGCCAGTTTTCATCTGTTCCACAAAAGAAAAGAGAGGAAAGTTGGCTTTAAATAATTTCTTCCTTCCATCCCTGGGCGTAGAAGGGACCTATTCAAACACTATCAGAGCAGACCCCTGGAAAATCCTCCCCAGAGTTGAGGGCCTGTTCTGCTGCCATTGTGGTCATTAAAGAGCCAGCACACTTCACAAGAATAGGAAGGTTATCCTTGACATCCTGGCCAATCCCCAGTTTGGGCCATTCCATTTTAACCCGCCCCCCCTGCAGAACTTTCCCCCAGCAGTCCCAATTGGATACAGGTTTGCTCTTTCATGTGGCGTCATCCTAAGCTGCTGCAGAGTGTTGCTGCCTGTTGTTAAACAGCTGTCACGTTCCGCACCAGAGGTGGCTGCATTTCAAGTGGCGGGTGAGGTTTTCCCAGTGCACAGAACTTGATGATAGGGGTTTTTCCATTGACTGTGACAGGAACATTGCTTATGAAGTGTTTTGGGGATCCTTCAGGTTGGAGGGCTCTAGAGAAATGCATACTGCTGTTCTAATAGGCTCAGTGTGTTTGACATACACCCTGTTTTGTAGCCCTCTCCAGTGGGATGACACCAGTTTCCTGGCACACACACACCCTTTCCTTGGTGACATATTGAGTGGAAGCTCTTGGTCCTCCATGTCAGAAGCCGAGGCAGGGAGGGGAGCAGCCAGGGAGACATCAGTGCTGCTGCAGCCCTTGTCAGGCTATTTCCCAAGCAACCAGGAGTTCAGGGCTGAGATGCCAAGCAGATGAGGAGGCAGGAGACAGACAGCTCGGAGCATGTGAGACTCCGGACACGCACGAGGAATGCCCGCGGGAGGCAGAGCAGATGGACGGAGCAAAAAGACACCGAGTGAGCTGTCTGCGCAGCCTGGCCTGTCCTTGTTCTTTCTGCCTTGGAGTCGAAAAGGTTCTTGGGGTGGACACAGCCCCTGTTGGCTGGCAAAGCACCGCCACTGGAGTGTGAAGGAGACAGATGTGACTATCACCTGGCCTTCCTCTGCTGACCCAGTCTGTGCTGACACAGGCTCTTCTTTAAAGAGACAGTGAACTCTCAGCAACCTGCATCCTCTCCAGCAGGGTGTGGATGGTACCTACAGGGAGGGGGACTGCAAGGTGTCTGGGGTGGTCCCTGCAAAGTGCCAGGGAGGGGCAGGTGGAGTGGAAGGAAAGGTTTCATATTGCCTTGAATTGCTCTTGATCATGGACTGGAAGAGTCAAGAGGACACTGAAGAAGGAAAAGAGCCACCAGTCCATCTAACCACAGTGGCCAGTGCTTAACGCTTCAGCATTTTATCCTGGGCTTGGGAATCTGAGGCCTTCTCCTGTCCTCCATGCGGTGAGCCAATGCCTTGAAGCACGAGGCTTGATTTGGGGGCCGACTGTAGAAACAGATACAGATAAACAAATCCACAGGGAATTCTTTAAATGCAGGCCAAACCATCTGTTCATGTAGAAAGGCGTAGCTTCATGGAAGTCAATGGAACTACAACTCGTGGCTCTTGATGAAGATCTGGGCCTGTGTTTGAAGCAGGAAGATCATGAGGAACTTTAGAGGATCCTAGCTAAGCTAGATGAATGGGCAACACAGTGGCAGATGAGATTCAGCGTTGAAAAATGCCTGTGAAAATAACGCCGCTTGGGAGGAATAATTTGGACTATTCCTCCACGTTGCTAGGTTGTAACTGAGTTTAAACCACTCAGGAAAAAGACAGAAGCATCACCGGGCACAATTCAGTGAAAAACTCCGCTCAGTGTAGTCCAAAAGCAAACAAACAAAAATGTTAGGATGAATAAATGGGATAGAAAATAATACCATTGTGACCTCATGCCATTATGGAAATCAGTGGCATGCCATCAACTTGAGCGCTGATTCCAGTGCTGAGAAAGCACCTGGGAAAAGATACAGCCGAAATAGAAGGGGTCCAGGGAGAGGTGATGAAAACGATTCAAGAAGTGGAGAGGCTGCCGCATGCAGAGAGATTGCCGAAGGGTGGGGGAGCGGCCCTCTCTGCCCTTTACACTGGGTAGAAGGGCCCGAATGGCACAAAGGAGCCTTACAAGCACCAGTTCCGGCCAGGCCGGATTTCCCCAGTGCAGGCATTGCAGAGAGACAGCTATAGGGCTGTCCTTCGAGGACTTCCTCATAAGCCTGGCTTAGGGGGCATGCCAGAGGTGGGAGGGGCACGTCTGGGGCAGAGCCACAGTACGCAGAGCCCAGGGAAGCTGCCATGGTTTAGACGTACACCTCCCCCCCCTCCCCGAGGCCAGCCAAGGGTATGTCTACACCTCAAATTAAGGTGTAGCATGGGTGCGCAGACCCACATGAGCTTAATCATGGTAGCATGGCTAAAATAGCAGTGAAGATGCAGCAGCACAGACCCCGACATGGGCCAGAAACGAGAGCACATACAAAAGGCCCCAATGGACTTGTATGGGAACGGCTATTACCCGCTCTAGCAGGGATAGCAGGGGCAGCTTCGATCCCTGGCTCTGGTACCTGGCAGTTGACTCTGATGATGACCCTCGGCTTTGTTCCCCGACCGGGACGCCTGCTCTGCCACCAGACCTGCCACCTGCTCTACTAGGCCAGACTGCCTACATCCTGGCCCATAACAGCAGCCACCGAGGAAGGTGGAGTGAAAGCCCCCAGATATCAGGGGTGTAAGGACTACTCCGTCCAGAGTCGGGGCTGAAGACCAGGTTTAAGGGCAATGAACTACAGTGTTGTGGGACTCACTGTTGCCCCAGGACCGAGTGTGGCCTGGCTGGAGGGCCGAGTCATGAGAAGATATCAGCCATCACAGAGCCGGAGCGGTTGTCAGCAGGGAGTGCCAGAGGAGAAGCGTCTGTCACACCCAGCCATGAGGGGGCATGTCAGTCAGTGAGTCATTGTTCTACAGGCCTCCTCAGCCCCCGAGCGGCCCAGGATTGGGAGGGCACAAAATCTACCCATGGACCGATCCCAAATCTTCCATTCTTTATTGTCAGCAGTATTGGGACTGGATCAGCCTGGGGATGCAGGGAATTGCACAGGCACTGAAATCTGAGATGGGACCAAATCAAAATGCCAGGTCCACACACTCCTGAAGTTACGGGAAGTTTGGATCTTGATTCAGGCCCCTCTGAGGTGTCCCTTCCTTAGAAATGCCCCTTCAGAATACGAAGTTCAGCTGTGCCATTCAAGGGTGAAACTCCTCGCCCCTGTGCAGAAGGCTACTCCAAGGACTTTGCTTAAGTAGGACTTTTAAGGGGCACATAGGCCTCTGCCCAGGGGTAGATTTCTCCCCTGAAGATCCGCTGTATACATCAACTCTTATTAACATGAACAGGACTTCCACATCCATGGACAGCTGAAGAATAATCCCTCCCCCCAGCAGCATTTTAGGACACAGGGCAATCAGCTGGCAAGAACCTTTGCGCCGTCTGTTTACCTCCAGCTATGGATTCTTTAAAGTCAGATTGTGGTCCCATAGGGACACACTCGACTAATCCTCTGCTTTTAAGATTTTATTTGTGCAATAAATGGCTGACAAGATGGTTTGCAAGTGCATAATACAATAAATAGGTTTATAAATGCAACCTTTCTGCAGTGCACTATAGAGTAAAATACAGTATCACTAAAGCATTTAACGCCTGTCACCGCCTCATTCATATTTCAAATTGTAATGTGCCCATTTTCGCATCTGGGAGGCTTTTAAAAAAAAAATACATTTTTATAAATTAAGCAGGAACAGATTTAATAATACTAACATGAACGTGGCTTCTTTTCATCTCCAAGGATCTCCAATCGCTTTGCAGACTTAGTAAAGCAACATACAAATAATACATGGAAGGATCCATTCACCTGCTGTTGAAATGGAGCAGCTGTTTAAGAGCTACACGGCAACATTGCCGAGTGTTAAGGGCAGGACATGAAGAATCCTGTAGCGGGTTCACAGAAAGTACAGGGAGGACGTGGGGAGGAAGAATGTAATTAACTACTTTGGAATTCGGCCAGGTCCACCGGGCTAATTCCTCAGAAAAAAGTGCAGTGGGATATTTATTTAACTCCATACAAGCAAAAAGCAAAGTTCAATGAAATTGAAATGCAGCCAATTTAATACTGATATAAGGAAATAAATAATAAGGACTAATAAAGAATTAAAGGAGGGCAATATAATTAATGCCAATGAACATGGGTTTATGGAGAATAAATCCTGCCAAACTAGCTTCATATAGTCTTTATGAGATTACAAGTTTGGTTAATAAAAGTAATAGTGTTGCTGTACTATACTTAGACTTCTGCAAGGTGTTTGACTTGGCACCACATGCCTTTTTGATTAAAAAACGAGAATGATACAAATTCAATGTGGCACATATTACATGTATTAAAGGCTGGCTAACTGACATCTCAATGTAAATATAAACAGGGAATTATCATTGTGTGGATGTATTTCTAGTGGCATCCTGCAGGGATGACTTCTTGGCCCTATGCTATTTAACACCTTTATCAATTACCTGGAAAAAAACAAAATCATCAACCGCAATTAAAAAAATGGCTTTTCAGTAACATTGTGCCCCCAGAAGAAAGGAAGAACATAATCCAGTGACTCATCAGCACCACTTCTTCTAAGACCTTCATGTCCTTTGGCATTTCTCCCATCCAAGTACTGACTGGGTCTAACCCTGCTTTGCATCTGAGATCACAAAGCAAGATTGTATGGAGGCCTATACAAGATTGTATGGAGGCCTAATCTTACGATTAGACCCAGCCATCATATTACAGGGTCACACCTACTGGCACTAGGACCTCACTACCACAGAGGTCGCGGTCCCGCTCTCCCAATGAATGGAAGATGAAGCCCATGAATGAAACTCATGCATACAACACGGTAATGGAAAACCATTGACAGAGAATAAATTACCATCTCTGCAGAGCGAAAACGTGAGAAAATGAAAACGTGATATTTATTTTAATACCATGTATTTTAAAATTTAATTTAAGAGACCAGCTGTTTCAGCTTCTCTTATAAGACCTTAATTGGTATATAATAGCATAGTTAATTAAATACAAATCAATAGTTTAAAACAACTAATTGATATTTAATATGTATGGGAAAAAATAACTTAGTTGTAATATAATTAACTCAATATTAAATAAGCAATGGAATTGCAATTATGCCTTTACACTGATTATAAACTTTATTGTTCTTTAATAAACTTGCAATTAGGCAGGATGAGCTGGAAAAATTATTAAACAGGTATTATTGGGCTATTAAACATTTATTATCATTCCTGGTGGGATACAGCTACACAATAGTACATAGCATGATCATGCTAATAAACCTTTACTACTCCTTTGCTCTGGCCTTTAGTATGCTGGTTGATCAGAAACCTTGCTCCCTGCATGACTTATGGGTATTGTAATTGCCTTGAAAGCAGGTAATTAAATTGCAAATGAAAGTGAGAAAAAAATCTGATGAGGAAAAGCAGGAGGCTTCTGTAATTTGGCACAGCAAAGCGACAGATCCTCTTCTAAATCACACGTGTCATCTCTTGCCTCTTGCGTTATTACCTGTAGATTCCAACTTCAGTAAACACCATATATTTTTCCCACCTGAACTCCCCTTCTGGTTTTCAGTTAGTAACTTATTCGTCGTTTCCTATCCCTAAAGCTGCTGCGTGGCAATGTTGGGGCCATTACAAAGATGGACATCCCCACTCCAGAGGCAGCTGCATTTTGGTGCTCGTTCAAATGATCTTTATTATTGCATAAGTGAGGAGTGAGTGTTAGAGTTGTGGCCACGTTCTAATTTCCACTCGAGCAACCCCCTCCATGCCAGCCCTTGATCTGACCTATTCTGTTCTTTGTCTCCATTTTTATAAGAAGGTCTGTGATGAATTGGCATAGTTGCTTTTGAGTTAATCAAAATGTGGAAAAAATCGACACGCCTCACCATATATTCCAAAATGAACTATTTTGTTTCAAGCAACTCAAATGACCAAGGTGGGAAACATCAGACGTGACTTGTTTTATAGTTCTCACTGGGGGAGAAAAATTAAGCCACATGGGAAGAAAATGTGGATTGTTGGATAATTTCAAAGTTTTGGGATATGGACACAGGTGGGCTCCGACCTTTTTCCAGTGGGATTGTTGCAGCCCCTGATGCCGGAGGATTTCAAACGTTGGATGTGTACTGCCCTTAGCCACTAGGAGTGTGTCTACGCTGCATTGTAAACTGGCTTGTGGACACAGTGCTTCCAAGCCCGAACTTGAGCATCTACTGCAGTTATCATAGAGTCATAGGATCTCAGGGTTGGAAGGGACCTCAGGAGGTCATCTAGTCCAACCCCCTGCTCAAAGCAGGACCAACCCCAACTGAATCATCCAGTTTCCGGACTTGGGTCTCACAGCCATGCTAATGCTTCCAAACTGCACCACACAGACCTTCTAACTCAGGTTTGGGGCTTGACCTGCATCCACACTGCAAAATGACAGGGCTTGGACCCGAGTCACAGTGGGACTTGGCGCTGACCCACCCCCAGCAGGGTACCAGGTCCTGAATGCTTGCTGACCTGAGTCAGACAGATTTGTGTGTGGACAGAAGTGGGGCTTGGGCTCAAACCTGAGTCAGAGCCCGGGCTTGGTGTGCAGTGTAGACATACCCTGAAGGGCGTGAAGCGGCAAGCCATCTTTAGGCAGCTGAGAGCTTAGAGGTCGCACAGAGCCACCTCAAAGCACTTAATCTTTAAAGGTGCTCTTAAGTATTTAAAGGTGCCGTTAGCTATAAAAGCTGTATCAAGGTCTCACAAATTTGCAGCATAAATTATTATATTGCTGTGCTCCTTTCATCTTAGGATCTCAAACAGCATAATAAGCATTCATTATCACAACCCCACTATGAGGCAAGCTGGAGATGGAGCCCAAACTGGAACAATCCGATCCAAACTCTGGACAAGTTCTAGTCCAGACCTAAACCTCACAGGTTGAAAGCATCCACCAGCCTCCCAGGTTGGAAGCATCCACCTCTTTTGAAGTTCACCTAGTGCTAGTGAAAACATAGTCAACCACAGCAAATGTGAGGGGGAGGGGTGTTTGCAGAAAAGAAATATGCAATTGCACTTCAGACTCAGTAACAGAAAAACACTGATTTGTTTGACTCCACAGTGGAACTGACTGCTTTGCGTGATTAACCTAATTCTGTTACTTTAATTACACTTTGATAGCATGGTGTTCATTGCAGGCTCGATAGGGATCAATAGTATTTTGTTTTCCTATCAATAAAGGCTTAAATGCATCTTGTTTACTTCTACGGGTTTTATATATTTAAACAGCGTTAGATCTTTTAGATAATTCCAACAGATAAATAGCTCTCTTTGTGTGTGTGTGTGTGTGTGTGCGCGTGTGTGTGTGTGTGTGCGCTGAGCTATCCTCCATCTGAAGTCACCAGACACTAGGGGTAGCCAATAGAAGTTAGCGGAAGACATCTATTATTCCACTAATAACCACCCCGTCTATTTTTTATTTACATTGGAATAGCCCAAATGTTTATATTTGCTGAATGCAAAGATAGCAATGACCAGTCTGGCCTTGGTCTTGTGGTTTGAGCCTGGGGCTGGGAGACAGGAGTGCCAGCTTCTCAGCCTCGCTGTGCTGCTGATTTACTGTGAAGCCGATCCTGCTCTCAACTGCCAGGAAAGACCCCAATTCAGGAAACCATCCAAGCATGTGCCTAACTCTAAGCATTGATTTCAATGGGACTGTTTGCATGCTTAAAGATGGGCAGTTGGTTAAATACCTTCCTGGAATGGGGCCTAAGGTAGCGAGAAGTGAAGATTCTCAGCCTCAGGATGAAGTCCTATGTCACCTTGGACAGATTGCTTCTGGGCCTGATCCAAAGTCCACTGAAGTCAATGGGAGTCTTTCTGTTGGTTTCATTGCGCTCTGGTCCAGATCATCAACGTATTTAGATGCTGAACTCCTGATCAAATCACTTGCAATTAGGCACCTCAGTACCTCTGAGAATCTGTGACTTGGTTTCCCCCCTTTTCATCTGAGGACACTAGTACCTGCCCACCCAGGGCACTGTGAAGGCCAATCAATTAGTGCCCGGGAATATTGGATGGATGGTGCTGCATAAGTGCTGCGTATCACTACGTACCACATGGAAGTGAGAAAGGTATTCCCACTGTGCCCCTCGTGGGCTGACTCTGTGATCCTTACCCAGGCTGCACAAGTCCAGTGGGCTTATGCACATAAGGAAGTGCCGCTCAGCAAGAGCAAGGGTTGCCTGTAAAAGGGGGATAATATCACTTCCCAGCCTCGGGGGGGATGTGAGCATAGTGCATTAAAGATTGTGAGGTGCTCCAATACTACAGAAGTGGGGGGTCTCATGAGTACCGTAGATAGATTGCTGTGTAAAGCTCCCAGCACCTTAAACCATTGCACTTTGCTGTCTTCCCCTTTCTCATACCTACACCGCTTTGTGACATCAGAAGTGCTCTTCTGGTGACAAATGGGAGCTGTCTGAAGGGACCATAGGGGCACTAAGTAAACATCAAAGGGGCTTTGATCTGCATGGCTCTGTAGAATGGGGGAGCCCCCAAAGACAAGCCACATCTGGGACATGGTACCTTCATTTTCTCCACCGTGGCACAGGAGAATTTCTTTGACGAACGAGGGCTTTTTGCTGTGCGGCGAGATAGACACGCGGGGAGAAGCGCGCGCACACACACACAAGGCACTTCTGGAAAATCCATGCTCAGATCTGCTTTTTACTGATAGTCAGTAACCCCCTGTAAGAAATTGAGGGATCAAAGCAACAGGCTGCCTGGGGCCTTGGCATTGTGCCGCTGTGAGGGCCAGCTGTTTGTTTCGAAAGGGCAAGAAGCCTCGAGTCAGGTTTATCTCTCCTTCAAGGCCCCACGTTGCATTTAATCACACGGTCTGCGGAGCGAAAGGGATTAAGAGGCCGAGTCCTCGTCACTGCTGCACGTTATGGAAGGCCAGAGACGCGCGGTACGTTGCCCCCAGCGCAGAAGCAGCATGAGAGGCAAACAGCCGAGAGATGGGCTGCAGAGGGAATGGCTTTCCCATTGGGGATGGGACGCTCAGACCCTTCTCTGGAGAAACTATTCAATCTGCTTTCCCTGGCCACTCCCTTCTTGCACGGGAGACCTCCGCCTCGACGACCCCTTTGCATTGCCCTGACGGCGGGGTCGGCGGGCGACACCCCCTTTGCCCCGTCCCGCCCACCGTGGGCACCTTTGGCTCTCTCCTGGCTGGCCTGCCCACTAACGTGCTTGTTGCTCTTTCACTTTTAGAACTGGGTCTCCCGAGAAGAGGATGCTGCCTGGTGCTGGGGTTCATGTACAAGGAGAAGTATCGGAGAATGACTGAAGGTAAGCGGCTGCCCCACATGCCACCGGGGCTCTCCCCACAACCCCTCACTCCTTGCAACGCCCACCTCTGCCAACTTTCTCTGACAGCTTCTACTTCTCCCCACCTCTCCCCCATTATTATCCCCTCCTCTCCCTTTATTCCCCTTTCCCCCACCCCTTCTTCTATCAACCCTTCCCCAAGCAAGTCTCTAGACGAGGGATACAAATGCTTGCTACTGTGCGTGTTGCTATGAATACAGGGGAAATCCTTGTCCCCTCCTCAGTGACAGCAAAGATTCCTGACAGCAGCAGAACCAGAGCTCCTGTATGACCCAATACAGGAGGGCGGAGGGAGGACCAGTAGAGGAGTAGGTCTCCCACTCCACAGATCCACTGGTTGTGCTCTCCGCTCCATGGAGAGGACGTGCAGATGCCACATGGGCTGGTGGCATTCTGAGACTGCAAAAGCAGCCACCAGATGCTTTGCTGCCGTTCCACATAGAGCTTGTGAATAACGGATTTTTCAGTCCCCTGGCAATTCCAAAACATCAGGGGAGGGGGAAAGCATTTCAGATGGAACCGAAAACGATTTTTAAATTTTTTTGTGGCAAAACAAAAAGTCAAACACGATATTTTTTTTCAGGTCTAGTGAAACATTTCATTTCAATGCTGACCATTTTTCATTCCCTTTCAAAATAAAATTAAAGACAAAAGAAAAAAAAATTGGAAAAGAAAAATTAAAACGTTTCATTTGAAATATGTCGAAACAAAATGTTTGGAGAATCTGCATTCTTCATTGAAATTTTTTTCTTGCCCAGTTCTAGTTGCACTGCCAAATGTGGGGAATTACTCATGGACGCGCTTGCTTCGGCCAGATCCCAGAGATCTGGCTACACACTGGCATCAGGATTCTTTACATTGTGGCTCCTGAAATCCAAACTGTGACAATCTTTAGCCCTTACTGAGGCTTACACGTGTTTTGAGTCCATCAAGGACCTGATCCAGTGCTGGCAATGACAAAGCTTCTACTGATTTCAGTGGCTTAAGATTTGTTTTCTGATGTGGCAATCCAGTCTAGTAGTGAGATTAGGACAGCATGAGAGGGGTAATATGGGTTCTAGTCCCAACTCAACCACTTACTCACTGTAACCTTGGACATGTCACTTTACCTCTCTATGCCTCAATTTTCTATCTGTAAAATGGGACACTTTCCCTTGCAAAGAGCTGCTGTAGTGATTAATCAGTGTGTGTAAAAGGTACTTCTCTTGTGGAAAAGACAATAAGTGTGCTTAGTATTTATTTTATTCATACAGGTGAAAGCCTTTCCCATTCCCAGAAGGGTCCTGTCCATAAGATGGCTGCTCTTCTGGGTAGCATAAGGACTTCTGACTCAGGAGAGCTGGGTTCAAAAGACCTTGGGCAAATCATTTAGGACGCAATTTTCAAAAATGCTAAATCCCATTTTCAAAAGCAACAGACTAAGTTTAATTGAAAGTCAATGAAATTTAGGATCCTAAGGCCCAGATCCTCAAAGGTATATAAATGCCTAACTCCCATGGAAATCATTGGGGAGCTAGGCACCAAACCTGCTCTGGTGCTTTAGAAAATCCCACCCATCTGCATCTGTAGGCATCTAAATGCCTTTGTAAATCTGTGCCTCAGTTCCCCATCTTTTAAATTGAGGCTAATATTGCCTCCCAGTGAGGATGGCTTCTGCAAGAACCCAGAGAGAAGTGTTGTTATATATTCCATCCATCTCCAAAGTGCTGTACTAGCAATGGTTAATCCATCCAAAACTGATGAATAATTATGAGTCAAAATAATTAAATAACAAAAAATATTTACACTCAGAAGAGGGAACATCCCAATTTCTGGCAGCTTCCGCACTTGAGTTGTTTGTGAAGCAAACCCCAGGACAGGGGCAGCTGCACTACTGTGATTTATGCCAGGTCAGAGAAGCAGCAGAGAGGGATTAAGGTTCCTAACGCAGCACTAAACAGAAGATCCGTGTCAAGTGCCCAGCAAGGAGAGTTTAGCCATAGCAGGATTACTGCTGGGGAAGGGATGGAACGGGTTGGGTTGAACAAGAACTGACCCAAATCCTCAACCTGCTAACTCGCGTGAAAATGACAAATGCCTTGTCTTCACTAGGATTTACCTCGTGTTAGTTACCATGTGTTAGCTAACACCCTTTTCCCTAGTGAAGATGCACCCTAAGGGCATACTCTATGGGAGGAATGGTGGCAGAATTCAGAGCTTAGTTTGTCTGATTTCTGCAATATTTTCATGCCACTTGGCCCTTCCTACTAATGTCTGGAACCAGAATCAGCAGTGTAGAAACAGTCTGAGTGGTATTTGAGGTACAGCGGGTTTGTGGGAGCACTCGGGAATCTCCTGGGAGAACCTGATCCTGCAGGATCAACGTTCCTCTGGATAAGCATCCCACCGCCAGAGAATTCCAATTATGTTTCTCCCTAAGCAGCTAGCTAATTTCATCCTCAGTGTGGTTCTATGTTAGACTAAGAAAAGAGAAATGTGAAAGAACAAAAATAAAGTCTTTGTGAGGGGGAGAGAGCAAGCACAGTGTGTTTGTCTCATTCTGCACAAGAAAATAGCTACCAATGTTTGCAGACAATAGGCTTCTTAAATTTAAAGTTGCAGTAAAATAAAAACAAAGTCATAGGCTTTCCATAGCTACATACTCCACCATTGATCTATTTGTACTGAAAATGGTCCTGGATGAAAATTCCAGATCCAAACACCCCTAAACCTTGGTAAGTTCCAGATCCAAACTTTGCAGCTGGTGCTCATCTCTAATCTGAACCAAAGTGGACTTCTGAGATCTGCTCAT
This sequence comes from Macrochelys suwanniensis, assembly GCA_033296515.1. Taxonomy (NCBI): domain Eukaryota; kingdom Metazoa; phylum Chordata; order Testudines; family Chelydridae; genus Macrochelys; species Macrochelys suwanniensis. The sequence goes on from CM065796.1 coordinate 14,208,876, forward strand.
CCTTACTAGAGCAGCTAAGAACCCTTGGTACTTACTTCACTGGTCTCCGATTCTGATAGCTTGACCAAGACTCTTTGGACCAAATACACTACAGGGATACATAGAGTGATGCTTTCCCTTTTGAATTTTGCCAAATAAAAGGTCTTCCTCTTTATTGCATTAGAACGCTAATGAATAGCCCTATCAATAATTATTGGGTGTCCGAAGGAATTAAAAACAGATGCAGACAATGGAGCAATCTGCAAACTATGCATTATGGGGTCTCCATCATCGTGGAAATGGGTAATTACATCCATCACTAGAACCATGCTGGCTCCTGACGATAATGCTTTTAAAGTGCAGCTGTAGTCAGAAAAATGTAGCCTTGCCTACACACAACAGTTGTATCACTGTAACTATGCTCATAGGGGTACAATGCCCCCTAGTGTGCTCACAGTTATAAAAGTGCTTATATTAGTGTAGCTAGTCCTGTGCAGGATGGGTATAAGTGCTACTGGCATAGATACTTTTATACTGGAATAACTGTGTCTACACTAGGGGTTGTACTGAAATAACTATATCAGTCAAAAATTACAACTCTGATATAGTTATAGAATATCAGCGTTGGAAGGGACCTTAGGAAGTCATCTAGTCCAACCCCCTGCTCAAAGCAGGACCAATCCCCAATTTTTGGCCCATAATCCTAAATGGCCCCCTTAAGGATTGAACTCACAACCCTGGGTTTAGCAGGTCAATGCTCAAACCACTGAGCTATCCCTCCCCCACCTGCAGATTTCATACCAGTATGAAATCTGCAGGTAGATCAGGTCTTACTTTTTCTCCCGCTACGTCAGCTCTAGAATGAGTATTCTATGGACTTGTCTAGACTAGAGTATCAATAGTGTTATAGCACATGTTAATTGATTGTCAGTTAACACATGTTAATTAACATGATTGTAAATATGAATGTGGATGCTTCTGAGATGTTTGCTCCCATCTGACACTCTAGACTGTCCATGAACACACATTTGTGGAGCGTCTACATTAGCATTTCCAATTGTGTTAGTTAGCATGTGTTAACTGGCAATCAGTTAACACGTTACAAAAGCTCAAGTCTAGACAAAGCCTTGCTGCAACCCAACGTCTGACATTACAGAACCAAGTTTCAGTGCTCCTAACACCGGTGGTGATGCACGAGGAAGAATCAAATCCAGCTATATGGGCTCTGATGCACAGGGCAGAAGAGAATCCAGCTCTCTGCCTCCGGCTATGTCAGCCCTGCAAAGCTTATGGCAGTAAAAGCCTGGTTGAGTTGGATACAACTCAAAGGCACATGGGGAGCGCAAGAAGGTGCCATTCTTACACAGTCACTTTCTGATCGTCCCCACACTCTGATTAATGATCAGATGTTCTTTGTGCCTGGATCACTAGGTGGCGCGTGGCTCTGAGTTGTAGTGGGGAATTAAGCTGGTGACGGTTGTAGTCAGAGGGAGAGTAGTGACGGCCTTGCAATAAAGAAGCGTTAGAGTTAATCCTCTACCATCTGTCTTCATTCTGCTAATAACCCACTCAGTCAAACACTGCAGACTGTTTGTTAACATTCAGAAACAGATACATAATCAAGAGGAATGTGCCATTTAGTCATTAAGGGCCAGATCCTTTCTCCGGCAGAACTCCCTGTTGGCTTCAGTGGAGGTTCTGCCCAAGCACGGACTGGGGCAGCATTTTCAATTGTGAGCACATAAAGCCAGGCACCTAAGCCATTGTATGGCATCCAACTGAATGCCCTGGGGCTCAGAGGTTCTGTGCTCTTGCAGCTTGTATTGACTTCAGGCCACTTACTTAGGAGCCATTATATGGACATAGATGGCTGATGTTAGGCCCCTAAGTTTCACAATTTTGGCTTAGGTAATAAGCTCCAGATCTGCCCTAAAATTAGAAAAACTGAATCCTCTCCCTCGGTTCAGTCCAACCCTCCTCCAAAGCCAAAGGTCTACAGTAAATCCCCAGTTCCAGTAATGAGGGCTCTCTTCAACCCAGTGACTGGTACGTGAACCCCCTCCTTGGTTATGCCAGCAACTCATCCCCAGATCAGCCTGGCATCATTCCTAACTGGCTCCCACCTGCCCCCTCCCTGTACTTTACTTCCATTCACTCCTCGCCGGCCAAAAGCAGAAATACAGGAGCCTTTTCCGCTCCCACTCTCTTCTCCTGCCTTTGTCGTCTTGCCAGATCTATACCGAGTCATTGGCGGTCATCGCTGCAGCAATCATGGCATTTTTTGGCTGCCATTCATAAAGTGACTAGCGGGAGCTATTAAGCACTAGGAAGTGTCAACCTACTCCTCCGCCACCTGTTCCGGCAAGCTGATGGCTGCTAGACGGTGCCTGTGACTGCTTCCCATTTGCAGGAGGATGCATATGCCATGCTCGCTCTCCCGGCTTTCCTTTCTCATGCTCTGCTCAAACCTTCTGCAGAGGGAGGCCTGTATGCTCCCTTCCATGGCAGGGAGGGGAACACAGCTGCAGAAAGGCAGGCCAGGGCCCTGTGGAGGGCAACAGCAGCTGTATGGAACCCTCCCCATGCTGTGAAGCTGTCGGCACACCCTCGGCAGAACGCTCTGTGCAGCTGATAAGCCTGGTGGTAAAAGGAGACGTGGCCGGGGAGAGAGGCTGCTGGTAAGTCAAGGAAGAGCTGGTCAGTGCAGCATTTTCTCCCGCCCATGCAGATTGATTTCCATGAAACAAAGGTGCACACAGTAGGATGAAATACTGCTGCTCAGAGAAGCGTGAACTCCTTCTCCATGCCTTGCTAACCCCATCTCTTGTCAAGGCAAAACCTAACCATTTTGCCAAGGGTCACGCAGCAAGTCAGGGGCAGAACCAGACTAGAATCCAGGTCTCTGGACCCCATGCCAAGGCTTTGCCATGTTTCTCTACAGTTCCCTATGAATCAGTGACTTCTAGTTAGAATATCCACTAGCACATCACTGGTGATCCCAGAGCAGAGATATTTACATTAGGTGCACAGGTCTCCGGCAGCTTTCTTCCCCCTACATGATAGCCATGTAGAACTTGGTTTAAATAGCATCTTCCACACTTAAGGTATCTGAGTGCACTATACAGAGCACTGAGTTAAACAGTGGCATTGCAACCAGAGGCAGCCATTATGTGCTGACCAGTAGTTCCCATGTAGCAATTGTGACGGGGCAAGGCCAGATGGCTATAGGAAAGTGGTGGGAGATATTAGCCCCAGGCTAAACAAATCCCTAGTACCAGGATAAGTAAATGGCAGCCGCTCCAGGTCAATCAAGACACCTGGGGCCAATTCAGAACTTTCCAGAAGGCAGGGAGGATGCTAGGTTGATTGAGACACCTGCAGCCAATCAGGGGCTGTCTGAAGCTAGTTAAAAGCCTCCCAGTGAGTCAGTGAGGTGTGTATGTCAGGAGTTGTGAGAGGAAAGTTGTGCTGTTAGAGACATTGAGCAGTATACACCATATCAGGCACAAGGAAGGAGGCCCTGAGGTAAGGGTGAAGTGGAGTTTGAGGAAGTGGGGGGCTGCTGTGGGGAAGTATCCCAGGGAATTGTACGTGTCCTGTTTTTAAAAGGTCAGCTACCATAGCTGATACTATTAGGGTCCCTGGGCTGGAGCCTGGAGTAGAGGGTGGGCCCGGGCTCTCCCCTCCCCCTTACCCCTTGATTAATCATGACTGGGCGAGAACAGAGACCGTGCAAGGGAGGATAGCTTCCCCTTATCTCCGTTGCTGGCTTATGATGACAATGGCTCAGTAGACTGTGACCCTGGTCTCTAGAGAGAAAAGGGTTACGTGGAGGGTCACAGTGAGCCTCTGAGGCTAGTGAAATCCACCAGGAAATGCAGGACCCACGGAGACAAGGACAGAGCTTTGTCACACAATGTACACTGCACCCTGTTTTACTGAGAGAATGAGATCTTGCTGGCAAACATGTAAAGCAGGCTCTCATACTGAGGGTGTCATTGCCTACCAGAAGGGATTATTACTAAAGACCACTCAGATATCATGGGGCTACCGGTCAGATCTACAAGTGGGTAACCAATGATGGGAAAAATCTCCAAAGATTGTGGCGTGTCAAGCACCCAAAAGGTTTAGCTCATTATCTGAAGTCAATACAACACTCCTTTTGCCAAGATGGGGTACACACCCAACCCATGACACCTGGCTCATGAGATCTGGAGTTCTTTCAGCAGGCCCCATGAAGTACAGAGCTAGAGATCCCACATTAGCATTTGCAGTTGGTTCCAGTTGGCCAGCTAGGTTTAGGAATGGAGCAACTGATTTACTGGGGTACAGATTTCTGGGGTGATTGGTCCCCCAAGAGAAACCAATAGAGAAACTGGCAGAAACCTGTTGAAGGTTTGTAATGGCATCTATTGGCATTTCTACCAGAATGAAAATAAAAACCAATTGGGAAAAGCAGTTAGCAGAATGCAGAGTATGTGATTTTTGACATGGAAAAAGGGGCAACTTCAGGCTACAGTTTTGGGTGAAGCTTCAGTGAGGAGGGGCCCCAGTGAGTGCCCCCCCCCAGCTGAATGCACATTGATGTTCCAGTGTAATGCTTTGAGAGGTGAATGTTTTTAAAGACATGTCAATCTCTTGCCCTCTGTTCGCTGAGGACAATGAAGAGAGTGGTGGGGAGCAATCTGATGTTGGCACGTGTGTCTTTTCAATCTGTCTCCAATGTTTTCTGGGAGCTTCTGTAAGGGGTTCAGATAACTAGGATAGGGAGTGCCATGGAAATAAACAAATTAAATGCCTCCTGGAGCCCTTTCTGGAGATAACCTCACTTCGTGGCATTTCAGTGCCTGGATGATGTGCCGTGAGAAGACCACACTTTATCATTTCCAACATTCCTACTGGAAGCTCCCAACCATGGCAAAAGAAGGCCCGTGAAAGAAAAAAAAAGAGACAAATCCTTAAACATTTGGGTTCCTGGGGAGGTGCAAGGTAGTGCTATACATGAGGTAAATTTCCACCCCTGCTAACTCAGGAGAATAGCTAGAAATTGGGACCCCCCACATACAAATTCATTTTGTGGTGGCACATATTCATCTTTATAGAATATCTACCTACAGTGGGAAAGCATCATAGAATTGATGATAATACTTCAGTCCTGATAATACTTCAGTCCTGAACTTCAGTTCAGATAATACTGATAATACTCAGTCCTGCCATGAGTGCAAGGGACTGGACTAGAAGACCTCTTGAGGTCCCTTCCAGTCCTACGATTCTATGATTCTAATTTTGGCTTTCTCTAGTCAGAGTGAGTGCGGGGCTCAAATAGCAGATGTGATTTCAGGGCAGGGTTGAGGTATGCTGGCAGAACTGAGGGAGGACATGGGACGGGAATAGCAAAGGGGCTGTAGATTAGGACTGAGGTGCATTCACACCATTGCATGCTGGTCCAGAATTGGAATAGCAGAAGGGATGGCAGATCAGGAATGAGGTACAGTGGGCAGAGCTGAGTGAACGCCCAGGACTTAGAATAGCAGTGGGGATTGTAGGTCAGGACTGAGGTGCGCTGACAGACGGCGGGATTGGAATAGCAGGGGATAGGACTGCTCAGAATGAAAGGAACATTGGCCAAGCTGCTCAGGATAGAAATAACAAGACTTCTTCAGTTCAAGATGGACATGCATAGACACGGATGTGCAAGCGCCTGGGAATAGCAGAGCTGTTACAGATGAGAACAGAGATTGCCTGGCAGAACCGTGCAGCTGCCCCCGCTGCTCCTGTTTCTGGCTGGTGTTATCAGCTCCACACTTTCATGAGCACCAAATCCACACAATGTGTCTAGGTTTGCTATTTTTTAAGTGCATCATTCTGAACTCCTGCGTGTCTCCGGCTTACAGATAAGATTCAGATCCACAGCGGAAAGAAAAAGAAGGAAAAAGACCGAATCGTGCACACAGATGAAAGCTGTTTTTATGGTTTATAATTATCTCATACCAGTCGTCAGAATAATTATAACTTCTGCATATTAATAATTGAACTGGAATCTCAGCCTGTACCATAGATCACAGAACGGAAAGAAAGCTCATAATGCACCTTGGTCTAAACTGAACAATTGGTAAAATAGTAAAACGTAATTATTCCCCCTCCCTGATGCTGGAATTAGTGAGATATTAGTGCAATTAGTTGATGCTTCCATTTGAGGCGTCCATCATTTTGTTTCTAATTTAGAATAAATATAAAAGCCCACTTGTGCTGCTGAGGAGATTATCTGTCCTGCATAAGAGTAGCTAATATGGTGGCTGCCATCAAAGAGAGATACAACTTACTCGTTTTCATTTGTTTCCCTGTTCATCTGGTATCTTTTTCTCTGTGTACTTTTTTTTTTAATTAAAAACTTGTAAAGGAAGTAAATGCACAAGAGAGATCAAAGTGAATGGGAGCTTTATAGATTCAGAGTTTATCATAAGCCAAAGTAACCTGAAGCCAAGGTTGCTCAACTGCACAAAGCAATAAAAGGAAAACGCTATTCAGAGATCATTTAAAGGGCCAAGTGGCTTGTCAATGAAAGGTTGCTCTATTGGACTGGTGCTTAATAGCTTCTCAAACAGAATCTGCAGCTCTTGCAGGAATGAAGGTTGCAGATAGCTTTGCAGCTCCACTCTGTGCAGGGAGAGGGATGTTTGTACCCGTTGAAGCTGGGACGCTCCACTGTCAAGGACAGGAAGGAGAGGTAAGATCAAGTGACAAGATTCTGATCCAGACTCCAGCAGAGCAAAGTCCAAAGGGGGTTGGCTCCAAAGGCATTTGGTTTGGCCCATTGTAAAAAGGGAACCTGGAAAATGTGGATCTACGTTTGGGTTCTGAGGGCACTCTGATCCAGGCTGTGGCTCAGCCCATCGGCGGCTGGCTGGATTGATTGTTACAACTCAGACTTGCCCTATGCAATAATTACAATAAGTGTTTCCCGGTGTTTGATTCCATCCCATTCTGCTTCCCTTGATACTGCCATGTACCCCCGACTGCCGGCAGGAGCCTTTCTGCAGCTGTGTTCCCCTCCCCGCCACAGAATCATAGAATCTCAGGGTTGGAAGGGACCTCAGGAGGTCATCTAGTCCAACCCCCTGCTCAAAGCAGGACCAACCCCAACTAGATCATCCTAGCCAGGGCTTTGTCAAGCCTGACCTTAAAAACCTCTAAGGAAGGAGATTCCACCACCTCCCTAGGTAACCCATTCCAGTGCTTCACCACCCTACTAGTGAAAAAGTTTTTCCTAATATCCAACCTAAACCTCCCCCTCTGCAACTTGAGACCATTACTCCTTGTTCTGTCATCTTCTACCACTGAGAACAGTCTAGATCCATTCTCTTTGGAACCCCCTTTTAGGTAGTTGAAAGCAGCTATCAAATCCCCCCTCACTCTTCTCTTCTGCAGGCTAAACAATCCCAGTTCCCTCAGCCTCTCCTCATAAGTCATGTGCTCCAGCCCCCTAATCATTTTTGTTGCCCTCCGTTGGACTCTTTCCAATTTATCCACATCCTTCTTGTAGTGTGGGGCCCAAAACTGGACACAGTACTCCAAATGAGGCCTCACCAGTGCCGAATAGAGGGGAATAATGACGTCCCTCGATCTGCTGGAAATGCCCCCACTTATACAGCCCAAAATGCCGTTAGCCTTCTTGGCAACAAGGGCACACTGTTGACTCATATTCAGCTTTTTGTCCACCGTAACCCCTAGGTCCTTTTCTGCAGAACTGCTGCCCAGCCATTCGGTCCCTAGTCTGTAGCAGTGCATGGGATTCTTCCGTCCTAAGTGCAGGACTCTGCACTTGTCCTTGTTGAACCTCATCAGATTTCTTTTGGCCCAATCCTCTAATTTGTCTAGGTCCCTCTGTATCCTATCCCTACCCTCCAGTGTATCAACCACTCCTCCCAATTTAGTGTCATCTGCAAACTTGCTAAGGGTGCAGTCCACACCATCCTCCAGATCGTTGATGAAGATATTGAACAAAACCGGCCCCAGCACCGACCCTTGGGGCACTCCACTTGATACCGGCTGCCAACTAGACATGGAGCCATTGATCACTACCCGTTGAGCACGACTATCCAGGCCTCCCTCTGCAGAAGGTTTGAGCAGAGCATGAGAAAGGAAAGCCGGGAAAGCGAGCATGGCATACGCATCCTCCTGCAAATGGGAAGCAGAGACGGGCACCATCTAGCAGCCATTGGCTTGCCGGAACAGGTGGCGGAGGAGTAGCACTTCCTAGTGCTTAATAGCTCCCGCTAGTCACTTTATGAATGGCAGCCAAAAAATGCCATGATTGCTGCAGCGACGACCGCTAATGACTCGGTACAGATCTGGCAAGACGACAAAGGCAGGAGAAAAGAGTGGGAGCGGAAAAGGCGCCTGCAGCCAGAAGGACAGTCAAGTTGTGTTCTGTAAGTTAAGGCATAAGTCGCCCCATGGGGAAGTGAGTGGTTGGGGAGGCGGATGATGTTGGGGAATTCTCAGCATGGTACAATCAGTGTTCCTTTGTGAGGGCTAGAAGGTCCCTTCTGTGGCTTGGCCAGTCTGTCTCTGGTCTCACAGATCTCAGTCACGTCCTGTCCGGCTGCCCCATGACACTGGGATTCTGAGGAGTCAGGAAAGGAACTCGCACTATTGGAGAGAGTAGCTGGTTCATCCGGAAGGAGCTGGCTGCTGCTACACACCAACCCACATGCTCCTCTGATTAGGTCACAAAGCAACTGGATCCACCCCAGGGGAAGGGGCCGACACTAGCTCACTGCAGCCCAGGGGGACACAAACCCTTCAGTGTTCAGCGGATGAGCCTCTCACAGGGAGACATCCTGCTCTGATAACTGCTCTGGGACCCTCCCCTCCACCCAATGGGCCACAATTTATACAGGCCACCAGCACCAGCGCTGGAAGGCAGCTACTCACCTCAGGGAATTACATGGCCTCATAGGGAGCATTGGTCTGAACAGGAGCCTTCTGAGCAGAATTCCATCCTGAAGAGAGGCAGTCTGGGTGGGAGTCCCAGCCCAAACCTTGTGGGGGGGCATCCCCCAAACAGTCAAACCCACAGCCTCTGCAATTCGAAACCCCTCTAAGGGTCGGGCTGCTAGCCGCTAGGCGTGTGCTCCTAGGCCCCTCAGTTCAGTCCAGCCATTGGGCACAACAGAGAAGAGTTGCCATTCATCACTAGAAACCTGCCTGTTGAAGGAACCAGAGCTTTCGTGCATTCTCCGCATGAAGCGCTACCAGGATCCTCTGTGCTTGACCTGCTTTTAGATCTAATGGAACCTACCGTGCCTGACAAAGAAGGGGCCCCATGGGAGTTGGTCTGGTCTCATACCTGAGCAGGTTAGTCACTCAGAACATTCTTCATCTGTTTGTGAAGGAGCAGGACCCACGGCGCTCCGTCTGCTGCCGGGGGATTGGATTCCCCGCAAAAGCAATGGGAACCCGAGCACGCAATCTGCTTGGAGCCATATTGTTCATGATCCCTTCATTAGCTGATCTCCAAAGCCAGCAGCAGGGCACAGTGCGAGCTTTATCTATGAACCTCGCAACTATCAGGCATAAAAGCTCTGCGTTCTCTGCAGCTTGGCAGCTGTGTGATGGGAGAGCTCGCTTTACCCCAAGCATTGTCGCTTTCATCTTGCTGAGAAGACACCATTGCAAGTGATTAGGAAAGGCATCTCCTGTATAAACTGTGCTGAGCCTTTTGGTCTTTATTCGACAAAGGCATTTGCAAGAGGAGAAGAAGCAGCAAGCGCCAGAGAAGTTGCTTAAGATGCACCCTCATCAGTGGGGGCCTCTCTGAAACATCTCTGATGTGTCCCTTGCATGTTAGGCAAACGAGGCAGTGATGGAAGTTAAACCTGGGAACAAACAAACAAGCCTGTGTTTTGTCAAGTGGCAGGCAGACATTTTCCCTGTCAGGCCAGCTGGAAAGCTGGGTAAAAAGCAGGCACCTCACTGGAAAAACAGATGCTGCTTAAACCAATTACACACACAACTTACCCATGTGCACTTGCAATATATGTGCTGATGTGGGAGAGAATGCATGTGTGCACCACTGCCATCCACTGGATAGAATTGGAACTGTTCCCTTTTGTTTCATAGTGCCTATAATGTTATTAGCAAGGTAGGTAAAGCAGTAGGGACCTGTGCTTTTTGGAGCAGAAGGATCTGAATTTTATCCCTGGTGCTCCTGAAGGGTGGTCATGGTGTGTAATATAGGGACACCTGTGAAGTCGTAGGGAGGCTATAGAATTGTCACAATATTTATGAATTGTATACATTGATTTGAGTTTAGGTTCCTCCAAAAATACAGAAAAACATAGTGAATTATCTCTCAAATAATGTAATAGAATTTGATCATTTCCCCATAATCTTAGATCCACAGGTATAAAATAACCTGTGATCATGTAGTGATCAAGGCTGCAGGTAACATTTTTAAAAGTGACTTAGGAAGCTACGTACTATTTACTGTAATGGGACTTCGGCTTCTAAATCATTTAGGGCCAGATTTTTAAAGTGGGATTTTTCCAAAGTGTTTAAGAATGGGACTTCCTTCATACCTGTCTGCATCTTGAGGTGCCTAAATGTCTTTTAAAATCTAGCCCCTAATCAATGGGGGGAGGGATAGCTCAGTGGTTTGAGCATTAGCCTGCTAAACCCAGGGTTGTGAGTTCAATCCTTGAGGGGGCCATTTAGGGATCTGGGACAAAAATTGGGGATTGGTCCTGCTTTGAGCAGGGGGTTGGACTAGATGACCTCCTGAGGTCCCTTCTAACCATGTTATTCTATGATTCTATGAATGCTGAAAATGGGAGTTAGTGTCCTGTGTCACTTAGGTTATTTTGAAAACTTTACCCTGTATCATAATGCATACAAAAAGGAGGCAGAGTTAAGGTTATGTGTTCCACCTTAACATTGACACTTCCTGACTTTTGTGTGTTTAACTGTCCTTAATCTTGTATTCTTGTATCTTTGGGCATTTAATTTCTTAGTTTAAAAAAATGTATGGGAAAGGGAAAAGAAAAGTGTGAGCCCTTTGTCAGAATAGCTACTCTTGACACTGTAGGTTTATCACCAATACCCTGCTCCCAACCTATCTTCAGAATTATCCCCAAGAGCACATGTTTATGGATTTCTTCTCTCCCTGAAGAGAGCTGTTGCGATGGCCCTTAGCATCCTTTTGACAAGTGGGGGGATTCTACTTTCCCTCCTGTGTTTTTATGGGTACCAGGACAAAACATTTGCCAGCGGCTAATATATCATAAGCAATGCAGGTAATTTCATTGACATAGTCTCTGCTAGACCAGAACCCGGACATGCCGGTCTGTTCATACCATTAAGCCAGCTTCAAATGATGCCATAAATCCTCTAGCAAGTCCTCCGAGCATCAGTGATAGGACATTACTGTGCTCAAGCTCCCACTTCAGCTTCTTAATTTACCTTGAAGGCATTGCTCCCAAGAAGGGAACTCCAGACTCTGGCTCATAAAGCTTATATATGTGTGTGTGAGTGGGTGCATGTACCCTGTGAGACATTGGGAAAGGACACGCCAATTTCTCCAGTGTTTTGCAGGCTCCAGTGGGGCCCAGAAATTGCATTGCAATGGAGATTTCCACAGGGTACTACAGCACCTGCAAATCTTCCCACCACAGCAAAAGAACTTCTAGCTTATGTCTGCCTGCATCTTGTGTATATTCACTATGGCCCATATCCTCCTCTGGTGTAAATCGGTGTCATTGAAGTCAATGGGTGTATGTATGTTCTCTCATACACACATGTAGAGACACACAGAGCAGATGGGATTGAAGTCACTGGAGCAATACCAGCTTGAGAGTTGTGTTCAGAGACTCCCCCTTTCTAGTGATAAACAGCAGGTGGATCATGGGCCAACTTAAGCAAATCTACCTTGCAGTTGTGGCCAGAAACTTACAGCAGAATTCACACATATACACTAATAGAGATGGGGTCAGCCAAAGCTGGAGGAATGGCAGCATTGTTCATTCCTCCTCCTCGTCTGGCCAAAACTATTCATGTCAAATTCAAGAAGAGCTTTGGATTGACCAAAACCACATTTGCCATCAAATAAAATATTTGTCCAAAAACTGCCCAGCTCTAATTATGAGGATAAAATCCATATATCTGGAGGTGCTCCGAGATTAGGTTGGAGAAGGCCACATGAGCACTTAGCTGGCAAGGGGACAGGTGTGTAAGAACTATAAATGATAGGGAGCTGGTACGTGTGGAGATAGACAGAGTGAACTTCACCCCTGTTCAGAGGATCAACACAGGGCTTGTGCAGTAGTTAAGTCCTGTGCATACAGGTGAATTTAACCCACAGAGAGTAGCATTTAACTATAGTGTAGCAATCCTGCCTCTAATGCCCTATATGTGGGGGTGCTTCTATGTACAGTATTTGATCGTGTGGGTATATAATAATTCTATAAATATATTAATGGATCTAATCCTGAAGCATATCGAGATTCATAACTTGTGATGACTTTTTCCCTTTGCAAAGACCTGGGTTTTATATAGATTGGGGGAGGAGGAGGGAAATGAAATATTCCATGACTAATAATTCTCATCAATATTCATAAAGGATGAGCTGCGTGGCGCATGAGCCTCTAGCTTAAAAAAAAAAAAGAAAAGGAAGGAATTGATATTTTTAGAAGCAAGTGCTAAATGAAATATTTAGGGTGAACTGGAAAGAAACATCCCCGGACTTCCTCACCTTCAGTTCAGACCAGGACGTGCAGAGGAACTTTGAAAGAGCCACAGCAGAGTTTGAAATTCTACTTGGAAGCAGAGAGGGGATTTTAGTTAGGGACAGGGTGGCGTGGTAGAACTGGGAGTGCTTTGCTGGAGGGGTTGGGCAGACCATTGTTGTTGTTAATTGTATTATAGTTCTGCCTAGTTTCCCCAACCCCCATTGTGCTGCTGGACAGTGTCCAAACACACAAAGAATTTACCATCTGAACAGCTAAGATAGGGAATGCAAACCAGAGGCAGAGTGATTTGTCCCAGGTCACCAGCAGAGCCAGGATTAGAACTGGGATAGCATAATTCCCAGCTTAGTTTCTTAGAGTCACTGGGTAACTACACCTGGGCCTATAAAGAGCCACTGCTGGGCAGCTGAAGGAGGAATTGATTGAGACAGGCTGAGCCAGGGGAGGGAAAGCCACATTGATGTAGAGCTAATTCCTGTGGTGTTTTCCCCTCAAGCAAGGGGGTTAAGAGCTTAGAGAGACAGCCCTGGGGCTGCTGTTCCAGAGAGGGAGTTGAACTGACCAGAAGTGATAGCCTGCCAGAAGAGCTGGAACCTGAAAGTAAGGAGTGAGTGAAGACTTTCTTTTTGTTAAGAAAGTGACTGGGCCTGGCAGCTGAGGAGAAGCCCAGCCCATGACATTTACCCTCTAGCCTATGCTGCCTCTCCCACTACCCTCTTTCCACAGAACTGTTTTTGATCCATTAATCTCCTCGGCAACTAGAACCCCATTTTGCCAAGGGTGATTCAAAAGCTGTAGCTCTGTAAAATGCCATACACGTTGCTGGATCCCCATTTGGCTCTTCCACATCATTAATCCGTGTCACAGCTAGTTAGGCAAGACTAGAGCCTGTTAGTTGTTGGCTGGGAGATCGAGGAAAGCCCAGATACTGGTATTTTAACATGAGATGCTTGTCCATCAGATTCAGCACTGAGCTAATGCCCCAGTATGATACATGTCTTAGAGCTGGTCAAATAAGAATCCCAAATAATGAAAGACTAATCAAATTCTGTCAATTATCAGATAACTTATCTGCCAATAACTGTTTCCACTTTTTGTTCAGATAGTCCAATAGCATGACTCAAATAAGGTACCCCCAATTCCTTTCCCCATTGGTCAGTGACTGTTCTTGACAAACATTTGGTTCCATTTTTTGACCCGCTCTAGCAGTCACCTTCCACCTGTGTAAACTCCCAGTATAATGTCCCTGGAGATGCTATTCTGGCAGGGTTGGGACCGTGGCTTGTGTTGCGATGCAGGAGATTCTGTGGCTTGCAGATGACCTGCACGTTGTTGCTGCGAAATGTTGTGCTAGGCATTGTGGAAATATCACCTGCCTTCCGAAGTTGGGTGAAGCCATGTAAGCCCTAGGAAACTAGCTGATTCCCAGATGCTATCTGATAGCTTGGAATAGAGGTGGTCCACTGTGGGGGAGTGCTGTACCAGATGGGGCGGGTTGGTGGCCATGGAAGACTGGGCAGTACAGAGCTATGTGGGAGGAACATACCCCACCCTGCCTCAAGCCTCCTCCGTCTCCCTTGCCTACTGTCTTGATGCGACCAAATTCTCCTCCCTTTGGGTTCCCAACCTGCCTCACAGCCAGGGCACGTTACAAGGCCAGGCTGGGTGAATAGGGCATGGAGGCAGTGGGCGGGGGAAGGATGGACATGCAGGACTGGCGATTGCGTGAGGAGTGTGAGGCTCTGTACCTACTCTGAGCTAAGGGAGGGACAAAGACATTCTGGTGCTAAGCAGTGTGGCTAGGGAGTTGAGGGGACTGGGGAGTATGGAAGGAGCGAGGATGTGGTTCTAAGAGATGATTGTGTGGTTGGTGTTTGATTGGGTACAGGAGATTATGAGCTCTCCCACATTCTGACCTTGGGCAGGAGAAGCACAATGAGAGGAAAGTCCAGATTTCAGAGGGATGTCAGCACCTACCATTGGGGCCAGATTTCCTGACCTCTTAAAATATTGAGCCCTTAGTTTACCCGTACCTCTGTTTCCCATCTGTAAAATGGGGATAGTGACATTTCCCTAACACTCAGGGTGCGAAGAGGATAATGTCACTCATGTCTGAGGTGCCCAGACAGTATGGCCATGGCAGCTAGGTACATATGTACGTAGGCTAGAGGCAGCTCAGTAGCCTGAAGTAGTCGAGACAAATGGGCTCCTTAGCATTAAAGCTGCTGTATTGAGGTTCTGAGTGTCCCAGGTGACAGTGTTTCTGGTGGCAAAGGGGATGCCCGGGGAAAGATGTTCCCATTTTGTTGTCGTGAGCATTTCGCTTCAAAGGAGTCTGAGGCAATAAGGCATCAGTAATTTGGCCGCTTTACACGAGCTCTGGTGCAGCCGCTCCTGGAGCGGTGTGCACAGCGCGGGTCCCCACAGTGTAGGGAGGATGTAGCAAAGCCAGAGAGAATACTAACAATGGCAACAGCAGTGACACGAGGATTAGAGGGTAAGTCATACGAGGAGAGACTGAGAGAGGGGAATGTATACAGTCTGGAGAAGGCTCACGGGGAGACACGCTCCAAGTCTATAAATACCTGCAGCAATAGAAACGAAGGGAAGGAATTATTCACGGTCTCAGAAGAAGGGAGGGCAAGGAATGATAGCCTGCAGTGAAGGAAGACATTTAGGTGAGCGTAGTGGGAGAGAGGTGGGAGTTTGGAAGAGCCAAAGCTACTAGGCCATGGCATGAGTTCCCTATGGAGCTGATACCCCCGGCTCGGTGACACAACAGGGCTGGCGGTGCGGAGACTCCGGAGCTGATGTTCGTGAACAGCCCTGCACGGTGCAGTGGGTCAGGCTGTGACCCAGTTGGTCTGCACTGGCCCAGTCTATCTGCAGTGGCATCCTATTAAATCCATCAAAGGACGTGGCTTTCAGATATGTAATTACCCCGTGATTCGTTTGGAGAGAGACAGCATTGCCAACCACAGAAATCAAGAGTCTGCCCCCAAAAAGCCTGGGATTGGCCCCAAAACCATGAGTTTTTCCTTAAGAATTATAGGGTGGTTTGGGTTTTTTGACCTCCTGCGTCCCCCCACAGCATGTGTGTGGCAATTAGTGTCGCCAGCTCTCCAGTTGTAGCCCTCATTGCTGGACCTCTCCTGCAAAGCCAGATTACACAGGCTTGTGTAACATGCTTCCTGTTGGCCCAGAGTGCCCAGCTTCTCCCTAAACCCCAAATTTCTAATTAATTCTGCCTCCCAACCCGCCCACATATGCCCATTCCCCAGCCCAGCAATTCATTATGCACCCCCAGTGCTCACATTAACTCCCCCCAAGCCTCAATTCACTAGTTATGCCACCTCTGCAGCTCCAGGGGTTTTTCATACCTCACTTCCCCTTCCCAGGCCAGATGTGGCAGGGAGAGGTCAGGAGCAACCTGCCCTGTTGCTTACAGGAGGGAAGCAGGTGAGAAGGGAGAGAAGGGAGAGAAGCTGCCCTAAGGTGCTAGGCTTTTTCTGCCCCTAGACTCAGACTATTAGCATTGGAAGAGACCTCAGGAGGACATCTAGTCCAACCCTCTGCTCAAAGCAGGACCAACACCAACTAAATCATCCCAGCCAAGGCTTTGTCAAGCCTGGCTTTAAAAACCTCTAAGGAAGGAGATTCCACCACCTCCCTAGGGAACCCATTCCCGTGCTTTACCACCCTACTAGTAAAATAGTGTTTCCTAATATCCAACCTAGACCTCCCCCACTGCAACTTGAGACCAGTGCTCCTTGTTCTGTCATCTGCTGCCACTGAGAACAGCCTAGCTCCATCCTCTTTGGAACCCCCCTTCAGATAGTTGAAGGCTGCTATCAAATCCCCCCTCATTCTTCTCTCCTGCAGACTAAATTACCCCAGTTCCCTCAGCCTCGCCTTGTAAGTCATGTGCTCCAGCCCCCTAATCATTTTCGTTGCCCTCCGCTGGACTCTCTCCAATTTTGTAGTGGGGGGACCAAAACTGGATGCAATACTCCAGATGTGGCCTCACCAGTGCTGAATAGAGGGGAATAATCACTTCCCTTGATCTGCTGGCAGTGCTCCTACTAATGCAGCCCGATATGCCGTTAGCCCTCTTAGCAACAAGGGCACACTGCTAACTCATATCCAGTTACTCTGTCCACCTCTCCTCAAGTGAGAATGGTGTTGGCTGCTCCCTTTCTTATCCCCCTGAAGTGGGGAAATCAGCATCAAGACTTAGTTTCATTGCCTGGTTCTGTCCCTCCCAGCTGGTCCCAGCATGCCTTTCATATGAAACAGACCTCAGAAGGCTCAATAAAACAGATGGGGTGGAATTTGGGTTTATGACTTAACAACTAGTTCCCCTTGGATGGAAATATTCGCTTCCAGTAGGTGACAATGCTTTGAGCTCATAGCCTTAGGCTCTGGAGCTTATTGCTAGTCCTTTCTCTAATGAATAATACAGAGACAGGAATATCTCTGTGCATACATCTTCCATTCCTACCGGGTAATTTAATGTTATCTTTGGGCATCCTGCTCCTGAGATGAAGAGATCACTTCAAACCTGCAGCCCCCAAGCATAGTCATTGGTTTCAAATGCCATTAAGTTTCATTATAACAAATAAACACTGCAATGACATTTATAAGTTACCGAAGAGCCCAGAAACACAAATATGAAGCAGATAAAGTGCATTTGATCAAAATAATTACTGCAGGCAATATCGAGCTTAGTCTGAGCTGGCAGCCGGGTGCCGAGTAATTTATAGGATTGCATAAGGCAAAAGTAGTGCACATTGCTTTTTTAAAATTATGATAATGATTGTGTCTTTCCTCAGAGGCCAAAATAGGTTAGGTTAGCACCTTGCTGAAGGCAGCAAACCTTTGCTGAAGCCAAAAGCAGTGGCACTGCCATCTGAAAATGCTACTAATAACTAGTGATGGGTCAAAACTAGGAATTCATAGCCCCACTCCCTTCTGCTTTCCGAGGAGGACTTGGTTCCTTGCATCATAGAATCATAGAATATTAGGGATGGAAGAGACCTCAGGAGGTCGTCTAGTCCAATCTGCTACTCAAAGCAGGACAAGCCCCAACCAAATCATCCCAGCCAGGGCTTTGTCGAGCAGGACCTTAAAAACCTCTAAGGATGGAGATGCCACCACCTCCCCAGGTAACCCATTCCAGTGCTTCACCACCCTCCTAGTGAAATAGTGTTTCCTAATATCCAACCTAGACCTCCCCCACTGCAACTTGAGACCATTCCTTCTGTTCTGTCATCTGCCACCACTGAACAGCCGAGCTCCATCCACTTTGGAACCTCCCTTCAGGTAGTTGAAGGCTGCTAACAAATCCCCCCCTCACTCTTCTGCAGACTAAATAACCCCAGTTTCCTCAGCCTCTCCTCGTAAGTCATGTGCTCCAGCCCCCTACTCATTTTCGTTGTCCTCCGCTGGACTCTCTCCAATTTGTCTACATCCCCTCTGTAGTGGGGGGACCAAAACTGGACACAGTACTCCAGGTGTGGCCTCACCAGTGCCGAATAGAGGGGAATAATCTCTTCCCTCAATCTGCTGGCAATGCTCCTACTAATACAACCCAATATGCCATTGGCCTTCTTGGCAACGAGGGCACACTGCTGATTCATATCCAGCTTCTCATCCACTGTAATCCCCAGGTCCTTTTCTGCAGAACTGCTACTTAGCCAGTTGTGTCCAGCCTGTAGCGGTGCATGGGATTCTTCCTTCCTAAGTGCAGGACTCTGTACTTGTCCATGTTCAACCTCATCAGATTTATTTTGGCCCAGTCCTTCAATTTGTCTAGGTCACTCTGGACCCTATCCCTACCCTCCAGCGTATCTACCCCTTCTCTCCATTTTAGCGTCATCTGCGAACTTGCTGAGGGTGCAATCCATCCCATCATCCAGATCATTAATAAAGATGTTGACCAAAACCGGCCCCAGGACCGACCCCTGGAGCACTCCGCTTGATACCGGCTGCCAATTAGATATCAAGCCATTGATCACTACCTGTTGAGCCCGACAATCTAGCCAGCTTTCTATCCACCTTATAGTCCATTCATCCAATCCCTACTTCTTTAACTTGCTGGCAAGAATACTGTGGGAGACCATATCAAAAGCTTTGCTAAAGTCAAAATATATCACATCCACCACTTTCCCCATCTCCCCAGAGTCCGCTATCTCATCATAGAAGGCAATCAGGTTGGTCAGGCATGACTTGCCCTTGGTGAATCCATGTTGATTATTCCTGATCACCCTCCTCTCCTCCAAGTGCTTCAAAATGGATTCCTTGAGGACCTGCTCCATGATTTTGCTGGGGACTGAAGTGAGGCTGACTGGTCTGTAGTTCCCCGGGTTCTCTTTCTTCCCTCTTTTAAATATGGGCACTATATTTGCCTTTTTCCAGTAATCTGGGACCTCCCCCAATCGCTACAAATTTTCAAAGATCATGGCCAATGGTTCTGCAATCACATCAGCCAATGCCCTCAGCACCCTTGGATGCATTAGACCTGGACCTTGTGCATGTCCAGCTTTTCTAAATAGTCCTTAACCTGTTCTTTCACCACTGAGGGCTGCTCACTTCCTCCCCATACTGTGTTGGCCAGTGTAGCAGTCTGGGAGCTGACCTTGTCTGTGAAGACTGAGACGAAAAAAGCATTGAATACTTCAGCTTTATCCACATCATCTGTCACTGTGTTGCCTCCCCTGTTCAGTAAGGGTCTCACACTTTCCCTGACCAGGTTCTTGTTGCTAACATCTGAGCCTTTCCCAGTAGTTCTCGTCCCAGAAGGGGCCTATATTCGGATTCAGCTATGGCTGAAATGTCCCACAAATGCCCAGTGTTTTTCTGGAGTTTTTTTGTTCCCAGCTGTCAGAGACCATTAGGCCTTGAGAAGGTTTCAGGATGGTGGAAATGATTTGAGGCTGAAATCTCACAAGAATTTGATGCATTTGCTTCTGCAACCCACTCCTGACCTAACCTCCGACCCAAACTCTGATCGGAACCCCCGGATCCTCGGCCCAGGAGATAATTCCCAGGGGGAATTGGAAACAAGTGGGAAAAGATGAATTGCAATGGTTTCCCATAAATAGATTTATTTTGTGTAATTTTCTCAGTTATGTAAATTCTCATGAATTTCCCCCTAAGCTCTGGGGGTCAAAGAGGAAACCTGTCCATCAGGTTTATGGGGGAGACCCCATCTACCCAACAACACCCCATTCCTCATGGGAAGGAAGGCCTGGCACCCTGTGCAGGCATTTATCCAGACCCAGTAGGGGTTCAGTAGCAATTATATTTAGTTACACATGCCCCTCTTTACCTGCCCTTTAACCCAGCAGGCTAGAATCCACTAATCTCCTCCTGAGTTGGGGTTTCACACAACCAGACCACTGAGTCTGCAGCGAGGACCACTGAAAAGAAACCAGCAAAAATTCTATGGTTAAATCGATTTAAATCCCAATCTGGGATGGACTTCTCTTTTACAGAGTAGTTGGCATGTGCTCTGAGAAACATTTGCACTACGGTGCTGTTGCAGAACAGCTGCAGTAGTGCCTGTAGTATAGACATAGCCTCAGGAAGGGATCCTGTCTTCTGGAAGTGCAATCCCTTCCCTACTGTTCAGGCCACTGGCTGAATGCCCCATTTTACTCCTCTGAGACGAGGGAGGCGCACTGGACTGGAGCTCCGAAGACCTGGGCCAGACTCCTGGTGTGGCCTTAAGCCAGTCCTTTCATGTGTCATAGGTTCCATGGTCAGAAGGGACCAATGTGATCATCTAGTCTGACCTCCCGTATGGCACAGGCCAGAGAGCTACCCAATAATAATTCCTAGAGTGCCACTTTTGGAAAAACCTCCAATCTGGATTTTAAAAGCATCTTGTCCTTTGGGTCCAAATGGAGCTGTTACCTCTATCTCTGAGTCCGGGTATAAGGATAATGCCCATTAATGACTGAGAGGTGTGTGTGTGGGGAGGGGGGGTGAGAGCAACATAGGGACATACTGTTTGAACCATAAACTTTAGTGATGCTCAGAGAGGATCCCTGAACTTCACTCTGGGCAGTTCAGAGCTGGAGTTGACATGTGCTGTGATTTCAGCATCCTTAGACAAGCCAGCCCCTGCTGCTTTTCCCCAGGCAAAACCTGCTTTGATGTTAAGCGCAAGTGAAGGCAGAATCAGGCCTGCTGACTTACTTCAGAGAGCTCACTCTTGAGTGACACTGGTATGGTAGGGGAAGAGGAGAGCCAGGCCCCGCTCCTCACCTTGCAACTTCTAGCATTACCCACGATTGGTACATTAAGCGTGGATGCTCAGCAATCTTTCTCTAGTGCAGCCATCTGTAACTCTTGTCAGGGAAATTGTTGGTCTCTTGCTTGAACAGTAAGTGAGCACAGACAGCTGTCCTGGAGGTACAGACCCAGCAGGCAGAAGGGACAGTTCTGCCGCACACATCTCTCCCTGTATAGGTGCCGTGCCAGTATCTGCTCAACCAAAGAAAAGCCACACATCACAGCATCATCCCCATCCCGTCTGCTGCACAGGGATGGCTTCAGTGGTTTTGTGCATTTGCGAAGGTCCAGGCAGGGAAGCTGGAAAGTGAGACCAAGGTGAGACATGGCTCAGCCTCTGGAGAGAGGCTCCAGGGGCAAAGCGCTCACCGTATAAAGCGGGGCGGGGGAGCAAAATCCACTTATCTCGCTCAGACCCAGCAGACTTGGTCTGTTTCTCATGGCAGAGGCTTGTCTGCTGGAGCTGAAAACAGGGTTTGGAACCACAGCGTGAAGGAGGAAGCGAAACAGTTGAGCTTTTCTTGCTTACAAGCTGGGATATAAAGGCAGGGGTTCTGCTTCTCTCCTCAAGGATTTGGGGCCATACTCTCCACTTGCGTAACTCCATTGATGGACTTTGCACTGTGCTTGCCTGCTACTTATTTGTATTTCAGTTGCCCCTAGAGGCCCCAACTGAGATCAGAGCTCCGTTATGCTGGGTGCTGCATACGGAGCGAGTAAGAGACAATCTCTGTCCCAAAGAGCTTGTATGCCAAGAAGCCAAAACAAATATAGCTATCACTAAATATAGACAAGAAACGGGAAATCACTTCCCCATGGAGATACAGGAGACATGGGAACTGACCTCTAATCTCCTGAGTCCTACTCTAATATTCTAGGCCGTTCCCATTCTTTACCACTAATTGGGCTTTGGATAATGCTATCTTGTTGATTCACCTTAGGTGCTACTCACCCAAACTGCTCTTCTACATCGCTGTTTTTCCAGTGCTTGATGCGTTATGGTGAGAAGGGGTGCGCGCAGGAGTTTTAACTTGACCACTTTGGAGGAGCGGGGGGCACCAGTGGGGGATGCAGAACTCCTCCTGCTCCTGGGCTCTGGTGGAGAGAGCGAGAGCGCTCCTTCAGCCCCAGGGCTGTGCTGGGGAGGGCGGAGCTCGCAGCTCTGGGGCTGGAGACGTTCGCTCCCCCCACTGCAGCGCTGAGGCAGGAGGAGTTCTGCACCCCTCACTGGGGCCCAGGGCCTGGAGGAGTTCTGTGTCCCCTGCTGATTACCCCTGCTTGCCCACCCCCCTTGTGCATGCCTCTAGTGGTGACTTAATTTTAGGGTTAAAAATGCATTATTCCAAAGAACAGCCTAGTATGAAGCCCTACATTTTTTTAAAAAATCACCTATTTACAATTCCCACTTGGAAAAAACAAAAAATAATAAATAGCAATTTGCTAATTTTCACATCGCTTAACCTTCAAACCTGATAATTGTCTGACATACACACACACACACACACACACACACACACACACACACACTCTTGTAGCACCCTACTCCTACTCAGCCTACTCCTCAGCGTGGTTAAGCAGCAGTGCACTGCAATGGCTTCTCTGATAGTAAAATTCCATTGCCTTTATGCTGTGGTGTAACTAATCCCTTTAATCCCCCGGTTGCATCCGATGAAGTGGGTTCTAACCCACGAAAGCTTATGCTGAAATAAATTTGTTAGTCTCTAAGGTGCCACAAGTATTTATTTCTTTCTTATTTTCTTTCTGCTGACACAGACTAACACGGCTACTACACTGTAATCCCTTTAAGGTTCCACTGGAAACATGCTTGACACTTTTGCGAACGATGGCCTCTCAAAATGTAAATACATCAGCCAGGTTAGATGTTGGATCCTCCTGCGTCAGACACGTAGGTGCCTACCTCTTGAGCTAAGAGAGAATCACCGTTAGCTGTTAGCAGGATAGGACTTATGATCTACATTTCAGTAACTTCTCATTCCATCCTGCAGAGGGCACTGGTGCCGTGATGGTCTTGTGGCCTTAGAGTGAGTTAAGACACTGGAGCAAGATTCAAGAGTCTTAGGAGACCTGGGTTCTCTTTCAGCTCTGCCACAGACTTCCAACAAGACACTTAGTCTCTCTGTGCCTCAGTTCCTCACCTGTAAAATGAGGATAAGAGCCCTGGCCTCCCTCTCAGAAGCACCATGCAGATGCATTCAGGTGAGAGGCTCAGATACTATGGTGGTGTTGGGGGTGCATAATGTCCAAAATCTGGAACTTGTCATCTTCAGCCTTGTCTTTTACCTAGCACTTCCTGCTCTTCCATAGATGGAGTCCTTCAAGTATGATGCCATGCCAGAGTGGCTACACCAGCCTGACTCCTCGGGAACACATCCTTTGCTAGCAGTTTGAGTGCCACGTCCCCTCCACGCTCGGGCCCTCAGAACTGGCTGTTGGCCAAGATGTTCAGGGGTTGCCATCTGCCTCTTGAGAAAAGAATGGACGGCACTGTTCCCTCTAAGCTGTGCGCGTGTGCGCGCGCACACAGATCCTAAACCCCATGCACGTGACGAAACACCGTGCACACAACAATTTGCACAGAAGACATTTTTTTGCGCACATGGCCTTTCAAAAATTAGAGGGAACATTGATGGATGGTTAGGGCTAGGTGCTCCAAAAACCATAGGAAATGTTCCCTGCGGAAAACTGATGACATATCTACAGGCAGCCATGTTTTAGAGGAAATATCAGGAACTTTTCCCACCCACCCATCCATACAGACAGATCAACTTTTGGTCTGACCCAGTATGGCCGTTCTTATGACAGCAGCCAGATGGATTTGGGGCAGCCTATACTATTGACAAACTCTCCATCTTAAAGTCAAGGTCTCTGAGAGTTATAGGACTAACGTCTCTTAGGTGAGCACTGCTGCTCAAGGGACTAGGAATGGGCTAAAGATTCTAGAGAGCATCCTTTCAAATGCAGTCCCAGTTGTTGAACACCTATGTGCAATGAGTTAGGAAAGGGTCTCAACCCAATTTCTAGCGGACCGATCTGCATGACCCTCAGTTGGGCCTTTGTTTCAGGCTCAGCAGAGGCATTGAATGGCGTCTGAAGAAAGAGTTACTCAGAAAAGTCACCCAAAGAGGTGGGCGCTCCAGGTCAGGATGGAGGCATATTGGCTGGGGAGTCCTAGGAGACTGTTCTCTGGGAAGCTTACATCACGGCTGTTTTTATCTTGTGAAAGTCACACATGCCCATTTCACCAGTGCTTTAAAAAAAAAAAAAAAAAAAAAGCCTCTGGCTATTCTCTTGTGGGGGAGAATAGGGGTTGGCATATGGATGTTTCCACTTCCAGATGTCTATGAATGTCCTTGAGCTGAGAAGGCCTTGCCCAGAGCTTCCAGGTACTGACCCATAAGCCAGAAACTCTTAAGATCAGGAAAGTGTCTGTAGCGGAAATGCCGAAGACCAGCTTAACTGGAGTTACAGAAACAGCATCTGTTCTAACCCTAAGCTCCCAAGTGAGCCCTACAGCCTGGGCATTGTGGCATCCTGCCAGAATGGCTGCATGTTCACAGACTAGCCAACGGTAATGTATTAGTCTGGGAGCGGTTCCTTATGAGCGCTGATGGCAAAATATTTTTTTACAGTCATTGTCAATTTCCAGCTGGAGATAGGGCTGTTGACTGAATCGATGTGAGAAAATCTCTTCCCTTGTGCTAATGAGACAGAAGCATCTCCTCTTTCAGGTAAGGGATGCTGATCAGCATGATGCGCAGGATTTATATTGCCTTTGAAGTCACCCTGGGTACCTGCAGCACCATTGCTTTTCATTATCAGCACAACAGGTGTGACCCATGTTCTCCAGGCAACCTTGGAAGAAGGATCATAGCCTGCTAGGCATGCAGAGCTCAGAGATGCTTGTCTCTCCCTGGAAAAATATCCTCTCACTGCCTTCCTGCAATGACCAGGGAGGCTTGATAGGGTTACCGCAGTTTGTGAGCTCATCCCGGTGGTGCATCATCCTTGAAAGCCCGCATTAGCCATGATCCCTAGCTTAGGGAAGAGTCAAAGTGAAAGCTGGTCACGGCAGATGCAGCCCCTTCCCTGCTCCCCATCTCAGCTCACTGTATATCTCCCACTCCTACAACATCTGTATTATAGGAGCACCTAGAGGACCACCAGGTGAGATCAGGGCCCATTGCACATGCACAGATATTGTCCCAAGGAGCTTGAAGTCTAAATAGCCAAGACAGATCAAAAGAAGAAGTGTTATCCCCATCCCCATTTTAGAAATGGGAAAGTGAGAGACAGAGGTTAAGCAAATTTCACAAGGGAGCCATGAATTCAGAGTCCCAGTCCACCACAAAACTACCCTTCCTGTCCTCCGGCCTGACTCCTAGCTTTACTACAACAGACAGCCTTTTCCTCCAATTAAAACTGTAGCGCATTCGGGGCATCATACAGACAACACAGCTGTGGGACAGCAAAGCTATGGAAAGACCATGACCAGCAAGCCCTAACTGTAGGGCTGGGGTACTGGCTCAGTGCTGACTCTGAAAGCAGACTGTCACCAAATGCATATAAAAGAAGTATAGGCTTGGATAACAAGGCACAATGGTTTTTCAGCCCCACCCCCTCTGAATTTTGAATAGTTTTGTTTTCTTTTAGTCCAGTCCCTAAGGTCACTTTAACGTTGCTTTTGGGGGACTTTTATTTTTCCTCCTGTGCAGTACATTAGCTTGTTTTCTAGCAGAGCAGATACAAGGGGAAGAGGCATTTAATTTCACAAGAGGTAATTCTCCAGGCCTCTGCTGCAAAGATGCTGGCAATAAATATCCCATGGTAAGTGTACTCCTACACCTTTCCCAATTGGTAGCTAATAACAGAGCGGATGATGACATTTAAGCCCTTTCTGCATGGCTGATCAATCTACTCACAGTGACTTTGAAAGCAGTGCAGGGATTCCATGCAGGTATCAAAGCAAGTGGAAGACTCAATAGTTCAGATCTCTTGCCTGTGAATAATAGACAAAAATATTTCTAAAAGGTCTAATACCTTATTCAAAATTTCCCTCTCTCATCTTTGAAGCAACTTAACAGACACAGTGGGATACTGATGTTGCTTCTGTAAGCACTGCTATGCAAATAGCTACCATCTTTCTGGGGTGATCATAACAGCTCTTTCAAGCTAAGTAAGGCTTGGCTGAGTCGATGCTTGGGAGAGAGACCGAGGAGCTGTGTAAAGTGGGGCCCTTGTCTGAGTCCATACCAAAGCTAGGGGGTGCTTTCTGTAGAATTAAATATCAGCTTAATTTTGGTACCCAGAAAGATAACAGCGCAAACAAGCACCTAGAAGAAAATAAGGTGATAAGTAACAGTCAACATGGATCTGTCAAGAACAAATGATGTCAAACCAACCTAATATCCTTCTTTGACAGGGTAACACGCCTGGTGGATAGAGGGAAGCAGTACATGTGATCTATCTTGACTTGATTAAGGCTTTTGATCTTGTCTCACATGACCTTCTCCTAAACAAACTAGAGAAATGTAGCGTAGACGAACCTACTATAAGGTGGCTGCACAACTGGGTGGAAAAGCATACTCAGTGTTATCAGTGGCTCACAATCAAGCTGGAAGGGCATACCGAGTGGCCCTGCAGGGATCTGCCCTGGGTTTGGTGCTATTCAATGTCTTCATCAATGATTTGGATAATGGCATAGAGAGTACACTAATAGAGTTTGTGGACACTACCAAGCTGGGAAGGGTTGCAAGCGCTTTGGAGGACAGGATTAGAGTTCAAAATGATCTGGACAAACTGGAAAAATGGTCTGAAATATAGGATGAAATTCAATAAGGACAAATGCAAAGTACTCCACTTAGGAAGGAACAAACAATTGCACAAATACAAAATGAGAAATGATTGCCAAGGAAAGAGTACTGCAGAAAGGGATCTTCATCCTCTTCATCAGCTGGGCCACTCAGTAGCCCCATTCAAGCTCCTTGCTCTTCAGCTACCAGCTTCCCCTCTCACCTGTGACTCACCTGCTCTTGCCAGAAAGTTAGCATTCTTGCTTCTCTTGTCATAAGGTGTTAGAAACCTTTTCTTCCCAGTATTTATAGTGTTAATCCTTGCTTTATAAGGTTTTCCTAGGCTACTGACCTCCCCCTCTGTTCCTACGGTGCACCATGCCTTGGATATCGGAGATAACCATGCATAGTGATGGCTGCTGCAACTTACAATGTAGTGCACAATCAAAGTTGCATTTGGTGGTACCTGGTTACTGTGCGAGGTAATTGAACGACAGAGACAAGCAGAAGGATAATGAGAGAGGGAGTGTGCTATTGCCATCCACCCAGCTATTACCTGCTCTGCTCTCTCCCTGTTTGCACCATACTTTTCTGACCATTCCATGGAGTGTTGTAAATAATGTAGCATTTTTGTCTGCTTTTCTTTTCTGAGTCATCTGAAAAGTTGAGCAGGTATATGTTTTAAAGTGCAACAGACCTTTTTTGAGGAGCTTATTGTCCTTGGCGCGAAGAAAAGGGCTGATTTGATTGACTTTAGAGAATGAGCCCATTCATGTATCAGGTCTATAAAAGAAGCCACACCTGGAAACCCAGCCGTGAGTTCCTTCTCTCCCCAGTCCTATTGCTGGAGGAGAGATGAGTCCAGTAGTGAACTTTCCTCCCCTGGTCCATCTGATGGGATCTGATCCTGGGAGGTGCAGAGCGGCTGGAACTCAGTGGGAGTCAAGGGTGCTTAGCCTCTGCCAGAGGAGAAAGGAGATCGAGTTCAGATAGCACCATGGCCTCATGCAGCTGCTTGTGTTTCTCCTGGGTCTTGCATCTAGGTCCCCCCTTTTCAGTTGGCTCATTCGGATAAGGCTGATGTCCCCCAGGTCACTGCTTTTGCCTGCCATGCAGTTTGCTCAGAGCACACAGTGCAGTCCATCCTTGCACCTGCTGGAGTGGCCCCCAGACAAAGCATCAATGGGCAGCTCCCACCCATTTACTTCAGTTGGGGGATTTCTACCATCTCATTCCCTCACGTAGGGCCAGACTCTGCTGCCTGTCCCCCAGCTCAGACTCTGCAGGCAGGGCCTGTGTCCTTGCAGTGGCATGTGCTGCCTTCTGGAGCCCATGCAGTCCCTTCCCAATGGCATCCCCATCCTCTAGTTGGGGTACAGCTGGCAGCAGAGGTAGGGATGGGATTTCCTGCCAGCCCTCCTGGAGGAAGAATGGAGAGGCCAGTTCTTCCTTTCATCTCTTGATCAGGTCTCGGGAGAAGGGCCGTCCTTCACAGCACTGCTGCTGATCTCTGCAGCTGAGGCTTCCCAGCCATTCAGCAGCTCCATTTGCATGTCAGGGTGTCAAAAGCTTTAGGGTAGGACAGTGACCCGCAACGCCCACTCGCCCTTTAATTGTGTTTCTAAACAGCCGTGTTTAAACAGGAGAGCCGTCGTCCTGCCCCCTTACCTCCACCTCCACTCCTACTCCCACCGGAGAACTGCTGCTTTTCAAATCACAATGAAAATCCAGTGCTCCGCTCCCATCAAAGGAACCTTATTGTCTCAGTTTCTAATGAAAAATTGTTTCTCTCTGTAAGTCGCTTGCTCCTTATTACAACCCCTCCTCCTCTTGAGTAATGAAAATTTAACTATCTGCTATTGCTGGCTGTTCTCTCCCTGTCTCTGACTGAAGCTAGGCAAGCTCCCCCTAGTGCATCAGATTCAGTCAGTTCCCTTCCTCTTTCTCTTTGCTCAGTTGTCTGAACGCAGGGTGACTGGTTTTTAGTCTGTCCAAATTTTTCAACTAAGATTTCATGCATGCAGATATTAATCCTCAGAGGAAGGAGGGTCCAGTGGTTAAGGCCCTCACCTAAATTACAGGCAACCTGGGGTCAAACATCTGTCATGGAGTGACTGGGTAAGTCTCTCTGTGTCTCAGTTTCTAGCTTAAAAAAATGGGGCTGATGGCCTTACCTCACTGGGATGTTGGGTGGCTAAATGCCCAGAAACCTTGTGAGGTGCTCAGATGCCCTGGTCACGGGCTGTATAAGTAGCTAAGATGGATAGGATTCCCACGTGCTGTGTTCACTAGCCTGAATTTTCTAAACAGACTCATCGTTTTGGGGCCTTCAACCCCTAGTCATTGCAGAGTGCCTGTACATACACAGCCTGGCGGAAGACTGCATTCTCCTCTCATTCAAGTAGGACCTGTCTCCCTCCCAGAGCATTCCCTTCCTCCAGCCAGCTGTAAGTGCAGGGGCAGCCCTGGAGGCCCCCAGGGAAGGGAAACAGGTGGTCTAATCCCACAGGCTCCTGGGGGTGGGGCCCTCTTTTTATCGCTCCTACTTCTGGTGAGAAATGAGACCGGCTTCCCCAGCCAAGCTTGTCCCTTAACACCACTGCCATTCACCTTTCATGGCCGCTCCTTTGTTCATGATTATATCCGTGCCTAGAAGCTCCCCTGCCCCCAAGATCAGAGCCCTGTTGTACTAGACACTGGGTCAGTACATGGCAAGAGATGGTCACCATCCCAAAAAGTGGGAGGAAGAAGGGAGGTGAAGGGACTTGCTGAAGGTCCCACAACAGGTCAATAGCAAAACTGGGGCTAGAACCCAGGTCAGAGGCCAGCACTCTTGGACCTCATGCTCCATCTTCCCCCTCCCTTTTTACTGCCTCTTCTCCTCCCACGATGGCTGCCACACCACTTCCACCTGGGCCTGAATCCAGTTTAGTTTTATCACAAGGCAAAGACCAGCTGTGCGCTCATAATTCATTTTCCATGCGCATCTGCACGAATCAAGTCTGTCTCTCGCAAGTGTTTGTGAAAAGCTAGTGCAAAAGGGAGCAGGGAAAATGGAGAACCAGAATTCGGGTTGCCATTCGCTGACATGTTCATGAATAATTGTTCCCTCAATTCACCCAACTTGAAAAAGTTTTAGTTCTTCTACTAAAAGGATTGAACCATTTTTTTCACAAGGCAACTCTGATCCATTTTGAACTGCATCCCAGGAAATAGAAAGAATTTAATGGTGTACTTGCTCTTGTTAGTAGAAGAGTTTATTCTTCCATTTGTTTCAGGCATTTGGGATTTCAACAGTAGTAGAAAGTTCTGCTGATTTTGGTTTTATAGGGACTACTTTCCTTAAGAAGGTGGAAGAACACCAACAGAGGAAGCAGTTCTTAGAATGGCATGACTGTATAAATAGCTCTGCTGAGAAGTGTGCAAAGCCTTACAAACAGGATAAGATGAAACTCTTAGATCAAGAGCCTCTCCAACTCTCTGACACCAAAACGCTTCCTGCAATAGCAAATTGACCCATTCCTGACAACTGCACTCATCAAAAGGGCAGCTTGTGAGTGCAGATACCACGTGAGTGCCATGTTGGAAACTTGCCAAGCAGCAGAGTTAGCGTTGCATTTGCATGTTGATTTGCATATTTTTTAATCATAAACAAACGCACAAAATCCTAATATCGGTTTCTGCTTGCGTCTTTCCTGCTAGATGAATAGAAACGGATGGTGGTTCAAATTGTCTCTGGGATCGGGTTGACTCCCAACTGTGCCAGCCAAATTTAAGCTTTTGTTTGTTTATTTAAAAGTTTCCCAGCCCTTTGGGTTGTGAAGGAAACACTTCTGAATGTGGAACTGGAGCAGAACTGCTTATCAGTTTCCTGCCATTGCAGGGGCATTGGCAGTTTAGTCTCCTCCTGTCCTCTGCCTGTGGCTCACAACTGTTTAATCTCCTAGGGACTGAAATACTGTAGTCTAACTAAAGTCTTGGGGCTCAGTATAGGGGTATCTGAGTGAAATTGAAATGGCCAGTGATATACAGGAGGTCACACTAGAAGATCTAATGCTTTCTTGTGACAAACTCTAGGACATTATGAAAGTGCCTTTCCAGGCTATAATGGTAGAAGTACCCACATCCCATCTGCAATATAGCTTCCGTGGTTGCTTCCCTGGGTGCAGAGAAACACTCTTGGAACCCCTGAATAAGGAAGCTGAATGCTTTAGAAGGGACAATGTGATCTGCAAGACTGATTGTCGCTCCTGAAAGACCTGGGACTGGATCCTCAGCAGATGTAAATCAGGGTATCTCCCTTGTCGTCAATAGAGGTATCCCCTATAGAAAGGGCATAAGTGTCTTAATTGAGTGCAGAAGAGCGACCCTGATTTCCACCAGTTGAGATCTGGCCCCCAAACAGAGGGGACTCTGTCCATTTTAAGAAGCTGTGTCAATGTAAGTAGTTTTGAAAGAATTAAAGTTGAAATTTGAATTTTACATTGAACTAGTGTTTAATATGCCACTGATTTTTAAATGGCAACTGCCCTTTGGGCCTTTTGACAATCTCCCTCTATAGCCCTGGGCTGGAAAAAGTGTTTGGGTTTTTAGGGCTTGTCTACATGTTGTGGTCTAACTGCCCTGTGTAGGTCCTGCTGGTGCATGCTAAAGGTCCCTAAATAACATTAGGACCATGTGCACAGCATTTTATACCTACTTGCACCATTGTAAATGGTGACAATCCAAAGCACAGGGTAGCACTGAACTTGGACCTATAGAGTGCTTGGTCCTCCATTTCCTAGAGAGGATTAGTGTGTGTTGTAGGAGGGACTTGACAAAAACAGGGACTTCCAACTATGAGGCCACTTTCTAGCTGCCTTCAGAAGCACCTGGCATCGGTCTGTTCTCTCTTTGCTCCCAGAACAGTGTCTACACTAGCTTCTGCAGTTGCTACTACTGGTGCAAAGTGTAGCCCAGGCCTATGAGTCTGCACACAGCCAGCCTGAAGCAATAGCCCAGAGAGGTGTGAGCTGCCCCATTTGTTTCAGTGGGGGAGGGCGATAACTCTGGAGCCCAGTGATGGCAGTATAAATGGCAATACTGTTAAAACTTCTTCCACTGCTGATGGCTTAAACAGAAACATTCTGCTAAACTGAGGTCCTGGAGATTGGGGACAGTAGGAGCACGTCTCTTCCTTGCACACTTATCACACACTGTCTGATTCTGGAGTTCACTAGCCATGAAAATAATCCGCCTTATCCCCAAATTGCACTAAGTGGGAAAACGCATCTCATGTGAGGACTCTGCAGGCCACACTTGTTCAGTGGCTGTACTGAAGGCAACCTTGGCTTAGGCTCCATCCACTGAAGGTCTCGGAATTAGGAAATTCATTTACAGCACACTTGTCACCTTGACCTTGTTACAAGACAGTTAAAAGCTGGCCCTATAACCCAGAGAGAACCCTCCACTGACCCCTACACTTTAGCCTGCTTAGAGAGGTACAGTTAAATCCTATCTACCCTCCACCCTTCATCCATGTTGTAACTGAATCCCTGAGTTGATGATATTTGTAGTGTAGATGGGACCTTGGACAAAAATTGGTTTCATGTAACCGTTATCTGCATCAAACAGACAGAAGGAGGGAAAAGACAGAAGCCATATGCTGAATTTTCTCTCTAATTTTCCATGGACGTCAGCCACCCTCTGAAACAAATCAAGAAACAAAGAAAAAAAAATGCTTCATTTCTGATAGCAATTACCAAATGAAGTCTCTGCTTAATGGACATTTTCAGAGGGCATGAACACCACTTTGTGTTTCTGCCTTCTCATTACAACTCCGGCAGCTCCCAGCTGACAACCTGATAATTCTTGCCGATAAAACAATCTTTTTTGGTTATTGCCACGCTCCAGCCTATCCCCGGTCGACCGAGTTGCCTGGAGAATTGTTGAGATTAAGGAGCAAGCCATGAAATCGCAGTTAGCAGTGGGGAAAGAAGAGAAAATTGCAAAATGATCACTTCCCTCCTCCCTCCTTTACCCCTTCTTTTCCCCCTTTGGTGCCAACAGCGCTTTTTCCATTCTGACTCAAAAACCCAGGGACTAAGAGGGAGGGGAACAAAACCCAGAGCTGATTACAATTTCCTATGAAATCAAATTTGTAAAGCTTAAATCAGAATAAAAAGTGTTACTAGCAGGATTCAAGGCCAATCTGATTGTTAATGAGACTCCTCGGAGACTGAACTGGAATCTCATCAGGTCAGGGAAATGTGATATTGTTGTGCAACAAATCTTCCGCTTCCTATGAGGGGAGGCTCAGAACTAGTCAGAGGTGTGTTTCCAAGGCCCCAAATCTCATCCCTGTGCTCTAAGGTATGCTTGGATTAAAGATCAGCCAAGTCTCTCTGTCCCTTAGACTCTGTCTCTTGTAAAGGAGACTAACTACCTCATGAACTCCTAGGGAAAAACCTCATCTGATGATTTGGCCTTCAGCAGCCTCATTAGAAAGTGAGACCATAAGGAGCCTCTGGCTACCTGTGCAGACATCATGGTCAGCAGCCCAAATACATGCCGTGGAGCATCCAGGTTAGAACCAAGACCTTTGCCTTTAAAAACACAGGGCTTCTGCAGCATAAGCAGAATAAGAGTCTCCATTAGGCATGCAGGTACCAAGGTGATACATGCCCTAGAAATACCTTGGAAAAGATAAAAGCGGCAAAGAGTCCTGTGGCACCTTATAGACTGACAGACATATTGGAGCAGAGGCTTTCGTGGGTGAATACCCACTTCTTCAGAGGGATGTAGTGGAAATTTCTAAATTAGTTTAGAATTGAGCTAAATTGATTTAAATCAATTAAAACCTGCTTTATAAGTGTCCACAAAGAGGTTTACCCTGGTTTAACTAAATCAATTAAAAAAAAAATCTTGCTACCCTGGTGCACACAAGGCTTCTAATTAGGATTTGTGTGTGCTTTGCCCTATGGCCTCCGGTCCATAGAAGGTAGTGTTGTATATTTCCTCTAGTCGTGGTCCATACAACTTCCAAGTAGACATGCAGTCCACTCCATAACCTGGTCTCCCTTGTTTCCAATCAGTCTTTCTTCAGGTTATCCAGGCAACTTCAGTCCATCCTGAACACCAGCATTAGCAAAAAATCATAGAATCATAGGACTGGAAGGAATCCGAGAGGTCATCTAGTCCAGTTCCCTGCACTCAAGGCAGGACTAAGTATTATCTAGACCATCCATGACAGGTGTTTGTCCAACCTGCTCTTAAAAATCTCCAATGATGGAGATTCCACAACCTCCCTAGGCAATTTATTCCAGTGCTTAACCACCCTGACAGTTGGGAAGTTTTTCCTAATGTCCAATCTAAACCTTCCTTGCTGCCATTTAAGCCCATTGCTTCTTGTCCTATCCTCAGAGGTTAAGAAACAGTTTTTCTCCCTCCTCTTTGTAACAACCTTTTACATACTTGAAAAAGTATGTTATTCTTATATAAGTTGTTATTCCTGATCATTTTTAATGGGGTAGTGCTGAAGGACCCCACATGGGAGCTAGGGCCCCTCTTGCTGTACAAAGAAATAACACAAAAGACAAATTTCACAATAGAGGAGACAGACCAGAATCTCCCATCGATTCCCATGGTGCAGGTTCAGGTCCCAGGTGAATAAACAGACAACCAAGAGGAGTGGGGAATGGCAGGCCAAGGTAACAGCAGAGACAGCTGGATTGGAATAAACTGGCAGTTACTAGTCAATGAATGCCAGCTAGTAACGATTTGTAGGTATTGTGGCAAAGGTAGGTCTGCTGGAGGGATTGACAGATGAGGGGGGAAGTGCTCTAAACTAAAACTGACACTAAAGGAGCTGTGTGCTGAACATCACCAGTCTCTGCTGCTTCCTATCTATTTAGATTTCTGAAATGACAAGTGGCACCTGTCTGGACACTCGGCACCTCTGACAAATATTTTAAAATACATTGACTCGATATATCACCCCTAATCTATTGCCTGCCGAGAGCTGTAAACTGCTCAGAGCACAGACCTTGCATTTACATGTCTGTAAAGCACCTGGCCAACTTTCTTCACTATAGAAAGAATCATAATGGTAGGCAAAGTTGATCCTCAAGCATATAGAGTTCACAAGAATATGGTCCAGCCATCAGATGTGAGTCCATAATTGTGCTGCTACATCCATAGAGGGGCCTGATTCTCCCTGGTCTTCTACCTTGTACGGTCATTTACAGGCTGCTTTCTGATCTGGTAGCAATTTATACCCACACTGAACACATTTTGCACTGGCGCAAACAATTTCACACAGTGCAGACTGTACATGTGTACCATTTGGGAATGCAACCGAGACCTCTTCCCATTCTAGTCTATTGTATTCTATTCTATATAGGTTATTAGTTAGTAGTAGTGGTATTACCATAGCGCCTAGGAGTCCCAGTCATGGACCATGAACCCCCTTGTGCTAGGTGCCATACAAATAAAGAATAAAAAGATGGTCTCTGCCCCAAAGAGCTAACAATCCAAATATAAGCCGGAAGATGGATAGAGACTGACAGAGGAACACAAGTAAACAAAGAGAGAATATTGGTCACCATGACAGGGAGTGGACTAGCACAGCAGCAGCCTAACCAGTGTCAGGTCTTTTGGAGGCATCACAGCAAAAGAGAGGTGGGAGGAGGAATTTGGAAAAGGATGATGAGGTAGCTCTGCAAATGTTTACGGGGGTGGTGGGGCTCCACCCAGGTGTGAGGGGCAGCATGAGAGGAAGCTCCAAGGATCTGTTTGAAAATGTAACATGGGTGATGAAGGCTGGCATCATGGGCCAATCAGAGGTGAGCGTCAATAGCTTGGTAGCGAATGAGAGCTGATGGGTCTGGGGGATTGCCAGTGAAGGGCCTTGAAAGTGAAGCTGAGCAGTTTGTTTGATGTGACAGGGAGGAGGGACCCAGTGGAGGGATGACACGGTCAAAGCGGCAGTCCAGGTGAGTGATCTTTGCAGCAGCATTCTGAGTGGGATAAGATTGCATCTAACAAAGCCAGAGAGCAGGATGTTGCAGTGATCAAGAGGTGAGATGAGAACCTGGATGGGAGTTTTAGCTGTGTTCTTGGAGACCTTCCAGAAGTGCAGTAACCAACATCTGTCACGTCTGGTTTGTTCGATCATCATTGATTTCACTGGAACTTGCTGGCCTGCGTTTCAGAGATGCACTTGCATCTCCTGTGAAAGTCAGTGGGAGGTGCAAGTGTCCAGAATGTTTGAAAATCATGCTGAAAGCTTTTATCTTCTTTGTAGACCTCCCCTCCAGTGCGGAAGGATACATAAACACACTAACCACCACACCACACACCCTGTCAGTATGGGGTCCCAAATACAGAGTCCATTCAGGTCTACTTTGTCAGAACTTGTTTTTATTTTCACTTTTCTAATATATGTTTTTTCTTGCTTGTGTGTGGAAGCGAGACGTGGTCTGATCCAAAACACCAAATGGGTGTTCTAATCTGGACCTGCGTTTATCACCAAAGGACCCTCTGTAGAACCAAGCCATGCAGCGTTGTTACCATAATAATCTTCTGGAAATGTCTAATACTAAAATGGGTTTTGCTGAAAGGGCTCAATGTTATATTGATGGCCCTGATTCAGCAAAGCACTTAAGAAGTGTGTGCTCAGCTTTATGCACATGCTTAAGTCCCATTAAAATCACACACATGGGACACAATGGTGAGTGTGTTGGTTACTGTCTCTTCTGTGCCCATTCCACAGAGGATACGAGTCTGCTACAGCCCCAGTTATAGCGCTTTAACTCAAACTATAGCGACTTGTGCTATTAGCTCTGGAGCTCCCCCATTCAACATGGTGGCTGTCACATGTGCTAAAGTGCTCTGCTAAATAGGGAGAGGATTGTTCACAAATTTAAATGTGAGCACTTGCTTAACTGCTTTGTTGAATGGGGACCATTATTTCTGTCTGATTTCCGGTGGTTGCAAAGACTCCAGCAGATGCTGATAGGTTCCAATCTGAAGCCAGCGGAAAAGAGAGGATCATTGCTTAAACAATGATGGTAAATTAGGGCTCTCGGTAGCTTTATTCCATAATAGGTTCTCAATTGTGCATCCTGAATTAGAGAAGTGGGAGCCGGTATCCGCGGCAAAGATGACCAGGGTCCTCTAATATTAGGTATCAAGGTAGCTGCCTCTGATAATTGAGCAGTTTTTGCATTTATCTCTGGATACAAATGGATGCTGTCTAGTTGTTAATGAGGCACTTATAGTCTCCCTCATGCATGTTATCCCAGCAGTCCCAGTGCCTGTCAGGCTGAGCAGGGAGAATGTGTGCCGTTTTCTCTGCCCCCTGGTGATGCCATAGAGTGGGGTGAGGCCTCATTAGGCTGCTGAAATCTTAGCAGATGCCAACAGAGCATGTTCAGAGGAAACATTTCAATTGCTTTTAACTTTGGGATTTGTAATTATTCTCTCTGTCTCTCTCTGTTCCCTTCCCCCCCCCCCACGTCCCCGCCACACACACACTTTACCTGTGGGATTGTGCCTCCAGGGAGGCTAGTGACATGTGGCATGCTGGGTGGCTTATTTTCATTCAGCCATTTGAGCAAAAATAAAGTTGGACTCATTTCTGAAGCTGAAAAAAATGTGTTCGTCTGGGGTCCCCACCCTAACTCAATTTTTTTCTCTCCTTTAACGCAAAAAGAGCTGAAGGGATTTTTTCCTCCAACTTTCAGCAATTAAAAAATGCCCTCCATTGTCTGCTGAAGGCTAAGCATGAATTGTTCACGCCCATTGGAAGCAGTTTGGTGATGGATCCAAGCAAGTGGAAAGGGGTTATTCTAATGGATGCAGCAACAGAACAAGGACAGTTTTTGCCGTTGTGAAAGCTCTTGGATTCTTAAGGCGATGGTGCTAATTCATAGATTCCAAAGCCAGAAGGGACCGTTGTGACCATCTAGTCTGATCTCCTGCAGAGCGCAGGCCGGAGATCTGCCCCCAAATGATTATATGAATAGTGAAATGCCAGTTGCTGAATCAATGGGAGAAGAGCACAGTAAAAAGCAGTGGGCCCCAGATTTTTTTTTTAAACTGCCCATTAATTTCAGGTGCCCAGCTGAGTCAGCTTGGACAGCACTCCCAGTCACAGACCCCATTGAAGTGTGGGTGCCCAGCAGCTCAAAACATCAGACCCAAGATGTCTCAAGGTAGAAACTCAGAATTAACAGGCACGTCTTAAAACACAGAGCTAAACGCATTGAGCTGTGGCCAACCCCCTCTCCCCCCCCCCCCCCCCCATCTTTCAGAGTATGTACCCTGAGCTGGCAGTCAATGGCATTTTCAGCAGGAGCTCTGAGTGCTTCAGTAGGTCTGAACACCTTTTTTCCTGGGTACCAAATCCAGACAAACACGCCACGTGGGCCAAACTGTTTCAGCACTGGATGAAATTCTTCTCTGTGCAGGGGCCAGCACGAAGCCTAGGTGCCGTTAAATGCTTAATGGAAAGCTAAAATGAAAATCAAGGGGTGCATAGGCCGTGTGGGAGGTAGTGTGTCTTTGGGCTAGGGATTTAGGGGTCAGAGTTTCTAGAAGCAGCTAATGGGGTGAGACAGAAGCAGCTGGTGAAGAGGCTGGAGAATGGGCGTCATAGCTGGGGTTCATCAAATGGAATTACCTGAGGAACTCTTTACTGCTGGATTTGCCAGCTCTGTTGAAAGTGAACAGGATGTGTGCAAACACTGAATAAAACAGACCAGGCAGAAACACCATGTCATGAATTTCTTTCCCAGTCAGGAGCCAATCCATGCTGACCCCTACCTGGGATTGTAAGTGGTTTGTGCATAATCACAGCAATAAGGGTCGCAGAATTTAGCCCTGGGTTGCTAATGAAGGGGATACATGATGTTGCATCCCAAGCCTCTGAATTGCATTTTAAACACAATACATCCTTGCAGGCTTTCGGGTGCTGCCTGTGACCTTCTTGCTGTTTCTTGTCTCTTTCTCCAGGCCAAGCATCTTCCTTTACGCAGCAGCCTCAAGATCAGGTGGTGATAGCCGGCCAGCCCGTGACTCTGCTGTGTGCAATCCCCGAGTACAATGGCATCGTGCTGTGGATTAAAGACGGACTCGCCCTAGGAGTAGGCCGGGATCTCTCAAGTAAGCCTTCTGAGATTCCTCTGTTCTCTTCCACTCAGCAGATGAGCTGTCAGCAGCGGGCAGGTCTGCAAGGCCGACAGAGACCGATGCAAGGGTGAAATGTGCACTCTTTAAAGAAGGGGTAACAATTTCAAAGACTCCTAAGTGGCATTTTCAAAAGAGACTTAGGCACTTAAGCCCCGATGCACAGAGGTGTTTAGCCACTTAACTCCCATTTAAGAATCCTTTTGAGGAACTGGGCCTGAGAGCCTAAGGTATGGCTGCACCGTAATGAGACACCTACAGAAGGCCCATGCCAGCTGACTTGGGCTAAGGGGTTGTTTAATTGTGGTGTAGATGTTCAGGTTGCAGCCTGAGCTCTGGGACCCTCCCACCTTGCAGGGTCCTAGAGCCTGGACTCCAGCCCGAGCCCTGAGCCCATCAGCTGGCACAGGGCAGCCGTGGGTGTCTAATTGCATTGTAGATATACCCTAAGTCTCACTGAAAATCGATGGAACTTGGGCTCCTCTGTGCCTAAATCCCTTTTGAAAATTGGACTCTGGCTCCTAAGTCACTTAGGCACTTTTGAAAATGTTACCCAAGATCTTTACTTTGCCGCTTGGTTACCCACAGGCTGGAATTATTTAATCACACACAAGGCACATGGCAGCTGAAAGGTTATTGCAGACGGACAGGACTCCTAAATAGAGCTGGTCGAGAAATCGATTTTATTCCCCATGAACAACGTTGCTGAAAATGAACAATGTTCATTTCTAGTGACCCATTTCATGGAATTTGGGGGGGTTGCATCGAACATTCTCAAACTGGAAAAAACAAGTTCAGCAACCCCCACCCAAAATGTCAACGCACATGCTACTTTTCAGAGGAAAATCGTTTATCGTTTTGGCACACATGTTTTCCACCAGTTCTACTCCTGAGTTCTACCCCACCTGTCACCTGGTAAATGAGCCTCTGAGCAAAGCACTGAATCAAGGGTGGGGGCCACCAAGGAACTTTTAGGTGCCTAGAAAATCACAGGAACAACACTGCAATCCACAAAGCCGACTTACACACCTAGGCTCCCTGTACAATGAATGGGAAGATATAGGTGCCAAGATCCACAAAAGACGACAGGGAGCCACTTAAACTGGCCAGCAGGGTATGCTGACGAGAGAGGCATGTGCTAAGCCCTGCCCCCCTGTTGGAGTTCCGTGCCTAAATCCAGCTGCTGGGAGGCACCTAGCTCTGCTTGTGAACCACAAATGGGAACCCAATGCCGGACGTCAGGGCGCTTACGCTGTTTCTTGAGGGGATGAGTTAAGCACCTGCCGTGCCCCACACACAGTCTCCAGAGAAGGCGATGGTGCCGCTAAAGGTAAGGTGGCCACCATGACCTCTTCCCCTGCCCTCCCACCCCCGGATTTTAAATCGGACCCAATCTGGTAGGTAGCCTATAAGCACACCTACTGGATCAGACCCAGCGTGGAATTTAGGCTGCCCAACGCCTGCCTTCCTCCACTTCATGAATCACTCTGTGGCATAGGAAGGAGATAAGTGTCTGGAGGCCTAGCAGGAGGCAGTAGTGTGCATGCCTAGAGAAAGAAACATGGTTAGATATTTGGTTGCATGGGTGTGTTCTCCCTGTGTGCTGTCCCAGCTCTGCATAGACATTTGGCACAGGAGACCTTGAGCAAACCGTCCAATGACCACAAGCTCCGTTAAGGTATGAAGGCACCCAGCCAGTTTCATTGTCGACGAAGCAGGTAATAGCACCTGGCAGACTCTACAAGGATACTAAGACATATATGCCCGTGACAATGGACGCAGCTCAGTCAGTGACTTTCCACAGTCCCCTAGACTGGCCAAAGATATTCCCTCTGAGATACATATTTATACCCTGTTACGTACTATTATCCTGACCTTATCTTGTAGGAGGGGGTCAGTGCATTTCTGTTATCCCTGGCGAATGTTTTGTACCATCCTTGATATCAGGATGTGTTTGCGTGAGTACTCTGTACTTCGCACTTCTTAGGAATGTGTATTTCTGCAATATCAGCCCTGTTCTTGCCAGATTCTGTGAGTAGGTCCTGCCTCAGAGCAGGCCTCTGATACAAGGGCTCGTGTCTCAGGCTCTCTTCTTACTACAGGTGCCAAGAGAATTTTTACCCTGAAAACGCAGGTGCTGAGTGAGTTTAGGTGACTACCGGGTTCAGCAGGAGTTTTGTTGACCGCAGTGGAGCCAAAACTGAGATTTTGGCACCTAAACTCAAGACTTAGGTGCCTAAGTACCTTTGTAGATCTGAGCCCATGTGCTTAACTTTAAGCATGGGCTTAAATCCCAGTGACAGCTAGAAATAATGTGTGAGCTTAAAGTTAAGCATGTGCTTAAATGCTCTACTAACTTTGGACCTACCAAATAGATAGTGCTGACAACTATTGTCTCCATCCATCCTGCCCCCCAAGTAAACTCATCTGTCTGGGGCATGGAAAGGAAACAATATGTCTGAAGTGCAGGTGCAAACCACTGCATCTTTACAAGCTGCTCCTGAAGAAAAATGAATGTTTATCCAGGTGTTGCCTGTGGCACATAGTGTTTGGGAAATATATATGCAAATGTTGCAAAACTGGCTGTCATTCATGATATCCGCATGGCAATTTCAGATACTGCTTATTTAAATGCCTTGTGTTTTTCCATCAGTGTGGTTTGCAAACACTGACCCATGTGATAATACTGAAAACTTTTCACACCAGAGAACATCATAAACAAAAGCAGCCAGTGATTTCACGCGTCTCCATTTTTTCATGACAAATCTGAAATCCGTAGGGCCTGATTTACAGAAGGGCTGAGCACCAGCAGTTCCCATTGAGCTTCATGGAAGCTGAAGGTGCTCAGCGCCTGTGAAAATGAGACCCCGGAGTGCACAGAAGCAGTGGCCGCTTCTGATAGTGGACGAGGTGGGAAGCGAACCCACATTATCATTTTCGGTGACTTTAG
Organism: Macrochelys suwanniensis; assembly: GCA_033296515.1. NCBI lineage: Eukaryota > Metazoa > Chordata > Testudines > Chelydridae > Macrochelys > Macrochelys suwanniensis. The sequence goes on from CM065796.1 coordinate 14,250,827, forward strand.
ACTAAGGTCTAACGCATGCTCCCTTCTTTCCTTAGTAGCTGCTCTTTTCTCAGACTTGCCTGCGTGTGCAATCCCTTCTTTAAAGCCATTTCAAAGCTTAATGCAGTACATTTCTACGTACATTAGAGAGTTGAACTTTCCCTGCAAGACATTGCACGGTGAACTGGTAACAACTCCACTGAAGCTCCCGGCTCGTGCGAACAACTTGGACAATTAGCAGATCTGGGTCTGCTTTAGCAAGAGAAATTGCCAGCTCGCATGATACCAGCTCAGCTAGTCACCTAATTAGCAAACTACAAACAAACCCATCATTTGTATTTCTTACAGTTCAGGAGAGCAAATCCTGCTGTTGAGAGCTTGCAAAACAACGAAAACACAAGAGAGTGCCAAGATGCCTGCACTACATGGTGCATTAATCATCATCAGCTAGGGAAGACCTGGGCAATAGAACCTTTCACTCCAGCATAGCTCAGGCTACCAGCAAAATGAAGTTGGTGATGGTTATAACTCTCAGTTCCTTACTAGGCCCTGATCCAGCAAGCTCGTTAAGCACATGCTCCACTTTAAGCTCACTGAAAATAATGGAACTGCTCGTGCTTCAAGTTAAACAGGTGCATCATGTGTATTGGATCAGGGCCCTCGTGCTTGGTGCTTTTAGCACCTTCAGTCTGAGCGCTTTGGAGACGTTAATGAACTAGATCACACAGCGGGGCCGTGGCAGAGCCAGGAACACTGGGATTAGTGGAGCTGCTCGCCTTGGAAGCCTTTCGCAGCATGATATTTCTAACCAATGCAAATATCAGGGCAACGACAGCAAGAGGCAGAGATCATGGGAAAGGACTGCCCATTACAAACGCGGCAGGCCCCAGGTCTGATTCGTTCCCATGTTTGGTTTCCTTTCAGGTTTCAATGACCCGATAAGCACAAATTTGCTTCACTTTTCTGCTGAGACCTTCCTTCTCAGAAACACATTAAGTGTAACTCCTGATAAACTGCCAGTGTGGTCCTGTAAACAGTCACACTAGCAACACCACTCAGATGTTGCTCAAATCTGACCCCCTTTGTAGGGTGTTCATTTTTATTCCTTCGCTTGAACTCCTTCCTGAACTCTTAAGCGTGTCCCTGCAGCACCTGCTCTCCCCTCATCTAGCTCTTCTCCATCTTAAAGGAATTCTCAGTCTCCTACAATGAGACCCACATGATCTGGCTACCATGATGAGTCAGCAGAATGGCTCTGCACCCAGGGCCAGCTCCAGGCACCAGGCCACTCCTGTCTGCACCTCTGTTAAGGTGCCTAGAACCTGATAGCTGGTCGCAGGCCCTCTGCTGGGAGAAGTCTGGGAATCCTGATTTACATTACAAACTCTTCATTCTGTAGCTATTACTGCCTGGCTACAGCCTTACTTGTATTTTGCATTCTGCAGGCTATCCGCGCTATTTGGTTGTGGGGGACCATTTGTCGGGAGAACATCACCTGAAAATCCTGAGGGCAGATCTCCAAGATGATGCCGTTTACGAGTGCCAGGCCATTCAGGCGGCCATCCGATCCAGACCAGCCCGGCTGACTGTTCTTGGTAAGTCCTGTCTCCCCACTGGCATGGGCACACGGGGGAGGTTCTTTTGTTTTCTTCCTTGGGATTGCGCTGAGTGGCTTTTTCAAAATATATTTCTTTGGTAAAACAGCTGGTTCAGAAAGGAACACGTGGTCCGAGCTATCTGTGCAGCGTATTGATCTGAAGAGGAAATGTATAAGGAGCCCATGAGCCATACACAACAGAAGTAATCTTAGGATAAATCACACCTAGAGAGCTAGAACCCTGGTACTTCAGCGCTGCAAATATGGATGCCAATTCAGCAAAGCACTAAGCACACATATAACGTTAAGCACATGAGCAGTCTGTGACTTCATTGGGACTGTGGCAGCGCGAGGTCCCATCCTGTCTTCTGCTCTGTCTATACAGACTATTCAGTTGTTGAACTACCGAAGTGTTTGTTTACATTGTTCTTCCCACCACCTTTACTGATCCATACACCACATCTGCCCCTCCTCAGCCTTCTGTCCAGGAGAGGAAAGGGAAGAGATCTCCCCACCCAGAGATCCTTCTTGGTTCTGAGTGCTGGCTCAGCTGTTTGATCCCTGTGACAGAGTGCTGGGAACCATCACCTGCTTAAAGTTACAGACATCATGCTTACCTGCTTGGCTGGATTGGGCCATAAGACTCTACCATTTCAAGAGAGAGATTTCTCAAGGCTGGTGGTACTGGTAGGTTCTTTACCCTCAGGCCATTCACAAGAGGTCAGGGGCTCTCTCTCTTTCTCTCCCCCTAATGCACAGCCCACTGCTGAAGGGAATATGCATTGTGGGACTGTAACAAAAGGACTTTCTGTACTGGTTCACTGACACTGTGCCAATATACTGTGCTGGTGAGGGGCTTGTGTTGCTCTGGGAAGGGGAATAATAAGGAAGCTGGTAAAAGTGGAGGGTATTACTGGCAGTTCACAATATTAAGTGTGGATGTGTGTCGGGGGGAGGTTTGCTAGTAAAACTTTCTAGTGCAGACCAGGCCCTAGTGAAGCTGCTGAGGAAACGTAAGTATTTTGCCTGAAAATTTTCAAAAGAAATTTTTTGCTTTACCAAAAAAACCCAGAATTTTTCTGATTTTTTTTTCCCAATGAAAAACCAAAACATTCCCAATTTTTTGATTAACGTTTTCAGTTTTCAAAAAGCAAATGCTTTGGGAATTTGGGTGGAATTCCTATGGACAGTTTCCTTTAGCTTTGTGGAAAAAAAGATAATTTCTTTTCTTTTTTTTGTTTAAACCACTTTGATGGAAATTTTTTGATCAGCTCTAATTATTAGTGAGCAAAAAACCCACTTCATTAATAGTGTTTGAAAGTTTGCATCAATGGAGTATATCTACCAGAGAAAATTAGTTCTAATTTATAGATTATAATTTCCAAAGAATAATTCTTTGAACTCAAAAAGCCTCGAAAGCATGAAAGAAATCTGGAAATGAACAGGAAAGTAACACAGTCCTATTATTCATGCCCTATATGCCTTCTTCATTTACTATCACCCCATGCTAGCTACTTCTCCGCATCCTCCCTAATCTGTGTCTCCTTCTTGTGTTGTATAATAATAATATGTTACAGAAGACATACAAAAGAAATAATGTTATTTAATTAGAACTAAAGATTCCAAAATGAATTTAGTCCCAGGGTGCCTAAGTATACGTCAAAACTGAGAGCTATTGCAACGTGTTGATTTGAGCAGTAAGATGTTTTTATGGATCAAAGGGAAATCGTTATTATCTGTGGGGTTATGGAATGTGTTGGATAGATGTTTATGTGAATATACATGGTACTTGCTAATTGGTACATTTACCTAGGCTGTTCAGCCGCTCACATTTGTAATATCTTTTTTCTTTTAAGGACATTAAAGTTATAGCACATTGGAATATGTGATTTGCAAACCCCTGGCAATGTGTTCCTCTTAACTTTACGTGTATTTATGCCGGTGGTCAGGGGAAATTTAAGGTTGACTAGGGAGGTGTATGTGGTAAATCTGATGAATCATTAGCGGTCCATGGACAACAGTTCGAGTACCTTTGGATTAGGACACCCTGTCCATCTGTCTGTCATCACCAGGAATGAAGATGAAGCTAGCCACAGGCTACATTTAGTGACTCTGGCCAGCCCTCAGTAGGGAAACTCAGTGGGTGTGTAATGAGCAGGAGCCCTGTGTATTGAGAGAGAGGTCTGCTGCCTAACAATCAGTTGATAACATTTGGTGCATTGAGCTACAGGTACAATATACTGTACATTAGGGAAGCAAAGGGCATATTTATACAGGAAAATGGAGAGAAATTTCAGGTAGTTACCAGGGTGTAATGCTACCAGCTGTGTAGATATTTCTGTTTAATTCAAATCTTGTTCATGCGGACTCAACTGGCCTGCTTTATTTCTGAGTTAAGTGAGCTCCACAGGCATCTCCATGATGAGATGGGTAAAGTTATAGAGGCAATATGATATTTTTTCTTATCTATCCCTTTCTTACATCCACATAAGCGCTGTCCACACTGGCACTACGTCAGCGGGAGACGCTCTTCCACCGACATAGCTTCCGCCTCTCGCAGAGGTGAATTATGCCGACGGGAGAGCGCTCTGAGACTTGCCCTGAGTCACTGGCTCTGCTGCTGTGAGTGTAGGTCAGGGAGTCGAGTCTTGTTCTGAAAAACAGCATGATCTTGGCTAAGTCACTAAGGACGGAGATTTCAAATTGGGTGCCGTTACCAGGCAGGCAAAAGCATCATCTCTGACAATCCGATCCCTTACTTCAGTATCTAAATATGGACTATTGCACCAAATTTTAATTTGAGAATCTTGGCCATAACTTCTTTGAGACACATTCAGTGGGGTTGCACAATGACTGTAAGTCAGAGCAAAATCTGAGGAGTCCAAACATACCCCTCTGTAAAACATGTGTAATAATACCTGTCTGTGTTTGTGTGTGCTTTGGGATCCTTATGCGGCAGACACTATGGAAATGCCAAGTATCACAACGGGCAGTGAAGACTGTTGATTTGACTGGTGAAGTGGAGGCAGGATGGAGCACAGTGAATCACTTCTGCTAGCTCTTTCCTGGTCACTGTGTTACCCAACTTAACATCTAGCCTGTAGAGGGCCCCACAAGGGCCAAAGGAGACCAAACTAAAGTAGCATCCTACGCTCGGAGGAGACTGGATTGTGGGGAGAGCCCGAGGCTGCATGGGAACAGGAGCAGTAGACTGGAGGCAGCAACTTGGGCACTGGCTGCAGAGAGAAGGCTGGGCCCTTACAGCTATAGGACTGAAAGCCAGGAAGGGAAGCAGCCTATTGTGCTTTCTAGCAGGAGACCAACAGTATCAGCGGCAGGAATTTAAAGGGCAGCAGCTGCAGGAACTCATGGGGTGCTGTTACCATATTCCTTGTACTGTGGTGCCCTTAGGGGTTGGAAACTGCTGCTTTGATCATTTTTTGGTAGAGCTAGTTGGAAAATATTCTTTATTTTTCCACAGAAAAATTCCAATGAAAAGGGGAAAAAAGCATTCAGGTTTTTTTGCTTTTGTTTTTTCAGTTAAATGGAAACCATTTTTTCCATTTTTGTCGTCCGTCCGTCCCCGTCCCCGTCCCCCCCCCCACCCCCGCGCGCGCACTTCCTTCTCTTTTCCCCATTCTTTTTTTACACTTAATTTTTTGTTTGCTTTTTTTCCCATCAAAGAACTGGAAAATTTCTACCAACATGAATTTTTTCCATGACAATTGAAAAGCCATTTTTTGGTTGAAAAATATTCAGATGGAAATTTTTTTGGTGAGCTCTAGTTATTTATAACTGAAAGAGATTGTGGCTTGGGGTATTTGCACCTTTTAATTTCTGGCTGTTGTTTATAAAGGAATCCTCTCTTATACTCAGAGTCTGCAAGTGTGGCTGGCGACCCACCAAGGGCAAGAGCCACAAGTCCTCAGTGCTTGGAGCATCTACAGCACATGCCTCCAGCCTATGGTACACAAAACACCCTGACAGACATGTAGCGGGGATGGGAATACCACTGACATCCTAGTGTTGCAGTATGTTTACTTGCAGTATATTATTCAGCCACTAGATGTCTCTGTGTGCTATATTGCATTGCAGACAGGGTATGGTCTCTGGTAAACAAAGGAAGCACAGCTGGGACTTGAGCTGTGTGGAAGCCTGTTTGTTGGTGTCTATTATTTTCAGTTTTGTTTAATAAATGCCTTTGATTTAAGAAGATCTGTGATTCCATATGCAGTAACACAGAGGTTACAGTTCCTACAGTACATGAGACCAGAGAAGCAAATTTGGTGCTATTTCTTTAGTAGATCCCTCCTACGTTCCCAAACCCTTGACACATTTCAGCGCAGGTAGATCCTCGTTTGGGATTGGTTGTGCCTCCCCTGTACCTCCCAAATTGCAACATCACATGCCAAAATATACAAAGTAAATATCCTTAAATCAAACTCCAATAAGCTCGCAAGCAGCATTTTTCTTACTATGCCTGTCTGTACATTCCTGTTATTATCAATGGAAATCTTTTGTGGTTGGTTTGTGTGTGTACAGTGAAGTCAACATTTGCTGACATCGATTTCACTGTACACACACAAACCAACCACAGAATTATTTCCATTGATGATAATAGAAATGTACAAATAAGCGCAGTAAGAAAAACGCTGCTTGAGAGCTTATTGGAGTTTGATTTAAGGATATTTACTTTGTATGTTTTGGCATGTGATGTTACAATTTGTTTTAATCGTTATTAAGGTTTAACTTGTTTAATCTCTGCATCTTCTACAGTCATCAAAAATTGTCTGACCCTCCTCATTGACTGGCCTTCCCCCTTCCCCACATTTTCACCCAGTTTTGAGAATTTAAACCGATAAAGGTAGGGAAAAAAAGCTTAAAAATAAACATCAATATCTGTCAAAATTATAAAACAAAACAAAACTTGACTTCTGCCGAGCCTTTTCCTTTTCCCCCACTGCTGACCCAGCAGATCCACTCCACCAGCTTCCAGGCCTGTATTTCCCTTCAGACTTCTTTCTTATTGATCCAAGAGGTACATAAGTGTAATGAGTTTATAAAACACAGACGCTGGAGCCTTTCAAGTGTATTAATAGCAAGCAGGCAATCTCTAAAAGTTGGAAGAAAGTTACCCTGAGGTTTATAGGAGGTGGTTGCCTTGGAAGTTTTATTACTGTTTATCTGGCTGCGGAGTCCATGATGCACTCCATGAGATTTATTGCTCAGGCTTGCCCAAGGAAAGAACCATTAACACAGTCACATTAAAGCAACAGGGTCCGGGTGGAGCTCCGCAGGTGGAGCGTTGAGAGTGAGGACGGCAGTGCTGGAGAACTAATTGTCTTTCTCTCTGCTGGTGGTGATGATACGGACCCGGGCACCATGTGGGGACTGGTAATGAGACCAAGCCATTCCCTTCAGTGGCAGTGATTTCTCTTTATTTACAGGCGCGCTTGCTGCATGTATAGAGGGAGGCAATGCTATTGCAGCTATTTTTTAGGCTTACAATCCAATAAAACTCTGTACTATAAAACTATACCGCTGTACAAATAACCGGCAGCTCTGTGTCCACAAACTGTATACAGCTCTGTACAAAGACAAAGGACTTGGGGCCGGCTCTAAAGCTCTTCTAAATAGTTTCACTGTACTATGGTGACCCTTCCTTGCAGCAGGCTTGCCTCTGAATCCTCATCAGCCTGGGTTTTATACAGCTGTATCTCCTCCTAGAGAACTATTCCATTCTGCCAAGGGAGGTGGGTTTTCACACACTGCCTGCAGTGTGTGAAACCTGCAGTTTCACAACCTGCAGTTTCACAACCTGCAGTACTGAAAGGAAAGGAGCTTCAAATTCCTTCCTAACTGGGAGTGTGGCGTTGCTGCATCCCACCTGGAAGTGAACCTGATAGATCTGCAGTTGTTCCAAATGCAGAGTAGCAGGCCAGATCCTCAGCTGCTAGAAATCAGCATAGCTCCATTGAGCTAATTTACACCAGTTGAGGGCCTGGCTCATTATGTTGTAGTCGACTGTGCCTGTAGCGGTGCCCTCCATGGGATAGAATCCAAGCTGCTCAAACTGTGTGTCATAGGCCCTATACTGGTGACAGCTAATGGAGATTCACCTTTGACTCAAGGCCTCTTAGGCCAGTCAGACTCCACCATGTGTCCTCAATCCCCCTTTGATTAGCCCATGCAAATAAGGTGAGGATTTTCCCTAAAGTTGTGTGGCCTTGTTCTGTGCTGTGTGAGGTACTGTGTGCCCCTTGCTCGTAGACTGGATTACCCTACACAAGTCAATGGAAATCAATACAGTCCTTAAAAGGGAAGGAAGGGAATAGACTTTTCCAAGATGTCTTGTGCCCACGCTCCTGGGATCTCTCTGGCTTCATGTCAGGGGGCTGGGCCGGTCTAAAATTTTCTTTGGCTTCCATTAACCCTGAGCTGAGTTCTGAGGTTCAAACAAAGCCCAGTGTGATGCTCAGCCCAAGCCTCCTATTTCACCTGGTCTTGTGCTGAGACTGCAGGTTCTATGCAGCCAGGAGGCAGAACCATAAATCCTCCCCAGACTTGCGTAGGAGACGGGGAAACTGTTTGTTTGTCAGAGCCCCATCTGGGCTTTGAGTCTGTACTGACTCGGGCGTGGATCACACAGTGCGGGGTTTCCTTGCAAACCCTTACGTTTGCCTCTAAGTGCCAGTCAGTTGGGGATGGGGTTTGCAATAATTGTCATCTGTTTATCGGCTCTGCCATCGCCTGGCTTTTCTAAACTGCAGTCTCCCTCCATCTTCTGCTTCGTGAGCCATTCTGCCCTCGGAAAGTACTCCTGCTCTTGCCCCCCACCCCTCATAGCTCAGCCTTGTATTTCCTCCTCGCACGAGTCTGTGCTGTCTAATTCTACACTTAGAGGCTTTAACGTTATGCGCGGTTGCTACCAGGAAACCCCCAAGTGCTTTCTAACTCATTTTTTAACTGCTGTCACTCATGTCTGACAACAGCTTTACGGGTCTGGTGCCTCCTACTTTCCCAGCTCCGCTGAAGAGCTTACACCGTATTTTAATTAAATATTTAAGGTTTTGTCACGATGTTTTCAAATCTACACTGTTAAATGTAGTGGAACAGATCATTCCATAAGCCTTGGAAGTCCAAACACTCAAACAGATGAGTCTGTTAGTATCACTTACCGCCGATTGCTTCTGGGATAAGAGTTTTGCTCCCAGAGAGTGAAAAGGAAAATTTTCCCTACTACTCCCACTGATGCAGCCATTCAAATACCTCTCAGCCCCGTGTGCACCATATACCTGTGTTAATGATGGATGCCTAGCACAGGATTTCCGCAGCCTTATCTGGAACAATAGGGAACACTTTTACAGCACATTTCACCCCATTGGCTCCCAATGGCTTTTCCCAAACAAACAGGAGTCATGTTGCTGACGATGGGGGGATGCTGGGCTTCCTGGGGGCATCACCTAGTGGTTAGGTCTCTGGGCCGCCACTTTCCCCCATCTCTGGTGTGTCTTGCCAGCAAGCACTCCGCCACCATGACGGCCCAACTCGTGGTAGGCAGTGACTTGGCCCTCTGGCCGGGTCACCAGTTTAGTTTGTCCCCTTCCAGAGTAACCGAGTCCAAGGAAATATAGGCAGCAGGTTTAAAACCAACAAAAGGAAGTATTTTTTCACCCAACGCACAGTCAACCTGTGGAACTCGTTGCCAGAGGATGTTGTGAAGGTCAAGACTATAACAGGGTTCAACAAAGAACTCGATAAATTCATGGAGGATAGGTCCATCAATGGCTATTAGCCAGGATGGGCAGGGATGGTGTCTCTAGCCTCTGTTTGCCAGAAGCTGGAAATGGGCAACAGGGGATTACCTGTTCTGTTCATTCCCTCTGTTCATTGGCCACTGTTGGAAGACAGGATACTGGGCTAGATGAACCTTTGGTCTGACCCAGTATGGCCATTCTTATATAAAATCGCATGTCCTCACAACAGGGAGGGCCTTTAGTACACCTCTTGGTCCCTGTAGGTGGCTCACACTGGCCCCGGGTCTTCCAGCATCTCTGCCCTCTTACTGAGATTTATGCCTCCTCTGTAACAACAGTGGTTGGTAGGGGAGCCAGGGCCCTTGCATTCCACCAGTCTCCAACCCAATGCCCCATGAGAGGCAACGATGTTAAGTTCTTCAAAGCTGCCTGCCTGGGGCACTTCCTATCATCCATCTCCCCCAAAATATCCAAGGCCAACATAAGAGAGAAAAGAATCATAGACTATCAGGGTTGGAAGGGACCTTAGGAGGTCATCTAGTCCAACCCCTTCCTCAAAGCAGGACCAATCCCCAATTTTTTTTGCCCCAGATCCCTAAATGTCCCCCTCAAGGATTGAACTCACAACCCTAGGTTTAGCAGGCTAATGCTCAAACCACTGAGCTATCCTTTCCACCCCCACCCCAGCCTCGCTGGGCTTAGCTGCTGGCCCCTTCCAGGCAGCAAAGGCTTCTGCAGCATCCTTGTTCCGAAGCTCTCAGGGTAAGTCTGTCCTCCCGTCTATGCCCTTCTGAATTGGCTGGCTCCCTTTTAAGCTGTGCCCAACGCAGACTCTGCAGGTGCAGGGGGAGTCACCTGGGCCCAGAACTGCCCCTTAATCCCTTCAGTTGCAGTGTGGGCTTCATGCATCCTATCACGCTGAGGCAGCCACCTCTGAAGGGGGCGCGGAGGGGCGGGATGGGGACACAGCAGCCGTTTAACAGTGCACATTACACAACACATAGTTTAGGACAGGAAGTCAAGTCTCTCATATCCAGCGGAAGCCACATGGTGGAATGTATGATAGTAGGACATAACAACCCTAATAGGACCCTGGCCAGGACAATAATCTAGCAAGAGATGCCTCAAGATCCTTCATGAGTACTAATGGTCAGGACTTTGGTTTTAGCTCTCATCTGAAGCTAGCCACCTCCCGCTCACCAGTCCTCCTAGACCTGTGCTGGATTATTGGGTCTGTATTAATGGCCTAGAAGAGTGCCTCCTGCTGAGACACAAATCCATGCCCTGGGCTCTGGTACCTTTACGAACATGAGACATTTATTCAAACAGGGATCCGGCAGCCTCTTTTGTTTTCCTTCTGCTTTTGGAATATCCATGAGCGGGTTGTTGTTCGTGCCAGTAAACTGTGACCCTGCAGACATTCAGGGACAGTATCCCCGGTTGGATCATCTCGGGGGGTTGAATTCGGAACCCATGGATCTGAAAGCACAGGCCGGTTACAGGCAGAGCCAAGGGATCAGCTCTTAGCGGAAAGTTGGAAGCAGCAAACTCATTAACACCAGTATGTTATCCACCCATTAGACAGGGACGGAGCCCCGCACTGAGTTAATGTGGGTTCCGCCATGCAAGTGTAAGTTCCTAGGGGAGTGAATGGTGGAGGGAAATTCTCTGTTTTGCATTATTTCAAAAGCACCGTGGGATTTTTTTACTTTCCCCTGCAGCCTGGGGCATGCATTGCATGCTGGTATCATCTGGGCACGTCTCACCTAATCAATTTGGTTCTAGCTCTCATCTGAAGGTAGCCACTTCCACCTGACCAGTTTTCCTAGAATCCTGCTGGATCATTGCAGGGGCTCAGGATGTCATGGCATCTTGGTCTCTCCTAGTCACTGGCTGTGGCTTACAGTTTAGTCCCCTGAGGCCTGAAATGCTTCAGTCTAACTAGAGTCCTTGGGGTCAAGATAGAGGTACCTGGGTGCAATTTAACAGCCTGTTCCATACAAGAGGTCAGGCCAGCTGATCAAATGGGCCGAAAACCGGATCCAGCCCAGAAGATTGCATTGAGAGCACATGGTGCTTATTCTGGGCCTTGTGGTGGCTCCTGTGTGCAGCTGGCGCATGTCTAAGGGCTGGGGGTGAATTTCCCTGGTGCAGGAGCAGCCCAGGGCAGCTGTAGATGGTGTGAGCCCTGCCCTAGGGGGCATGCTAGGACAGGGTGGGCCCGTAGGCATGGCACTACAGGGAGTTCTGAGCTGAACCACGGCCTATCGGCAGCCTTCTGGACCCTGTCCTATACGACAGCTGCTGTAATGTATGCCGGTGGCCACACCCCACCCTGCAGCAGTGCACAGGTGGCGTAAAATGATTTTAGCTCCCCCCTCCTCCTGCCCTGTGCTTCCTCAGAGTCTCAGCTTGCGCACGTGACAGTGATGGTGCTCTCCTTTCCCCCGCTCCTCTCTTTAAGCCTCAGTGGCCCATGCCCTACATCTGATACAGACTGGAACAGACACCGGCGGGGAGGGAGGGGGGCAGGTTAAACAAAATGAGGGCAAAAGGCTGCTTGATTCGCTGCTCATAAAACATCCCTGTAGGCTGCATGTACAAATCTGTATGTTCGGTAAGAGGACAGAGCAAAGCAGACTTCTGCAAGCCACTGGAGGGCTATTTGCTACCTGGCACATCTTTAATGTAAGAGCTTCCTAATTCATGATCTATTTAACTAAGATAGAGTATTAATTAAATAAAGTAAGAGCCTGATTAGGACCCGGAGAAATTTAAAAATAAAATCAGACAGCAATCGGGCAAAATTGCAAAGCAAACACTTTGGCTGTAACCACTGGAGAGTTCCCTCCGGTCTTCCATCAAAGCACAAAGCAGGGAGGGCAAATACAAGAGATTATATAGCCAACAGATGTGTGTTGTTAAAATATGCATCTGCCAGCCGTGCGATTTAAGGAGCCAGAGGGCTAGCTTGTAGATCCTGCTGCACTCAGGGGACCATGAATGAATTCCAGTCCCTGCCAGCCCAACTGGGATTTGCAGACACATTAATTAGTGTTGAGTTTCCAGATCTCGCATGCAGCCGAGCGAGGAGAAACTTTGAACAGAGCAGTTGCTGCCCCAGGAGGGAGAGTGGAAGAGGCAAACCTCAGTTTGCTCCACTGATCTGGCAAAGGAGTTGTGAAGCGTTCGCCCATGCTAGCCAGGGGCGTACCCCAAGCCTGTGGCAAGAGGGCGGAGGAATCCAGGCCAGGCAAGCCATGTTTCCAAACAAGTGACTAGACGGCGGAGCGCCCTGATGTATAAACCACACACAGAGCTGAGACTAGAAATGAACCCTGTCCCTCCAGATCCCATCACACCAGCCTTGGCTATTTCGCTGAATGGAAACTCCCCTCGTGAATGATAGTAGTAGGTCCCTTGCCCTCTGGAAGGTGCCATCACACACACACAGACACATACACACACACACCCTCTAGGGTGGGGCCAGGCAAACAAACCACGTGTTTCACAGGGCTGTCAGGAAATGACTGGGTATTCCTCTGCTGCTGCAGGGTGGGAAGTGCCCTCTTTCTTGGATGAATCACTCAATAATTTCTTAAGAACACGTCCTGCCCTGTGGGTGGCACCCTACAAGGAGCCCTGATGCCAAAGGGAAAGGGTGGGCATCCCAGACATTCCCTGAGGAAGCTGAAACAGCCAGAAGGTGCTGGTACCCTGCATCCCAAACTGACCCCATGCCCTGCCTCTGCCATTGGCTGCTGGCCTAGTGGACAAGCTGGGATCTTACCCATGTCGTAGCCCTGGTTTGTTTAGATCCCTACTTCATTCCCTGGCCCTCCATTGCCAGTGTGGGTACCTCCGGAGAGCATCAGGTAGGGAGAATGCTGCCTCACTCTAGGCATTCCCAGGAACGAAAGCTTTGCTAGCTGGCCCCCAGGTAGGAGTCAGCTGGAGACCGGCTGCTGAAAGATGTGTGTTTGTGGGCCTTGTGAATGACCTCTGGCCACTGGGAAGTGGGACTGTAAGAAGCACACTCCAGCTTCGTCTCTCCCTCTGCTCCAGCCACCATGCAAGCTGTGCCAAATCCTGCCCACTCCATGCTGGAGAAAGAAGGTGGCAGGTTGGCCCGTAGAAGTAGCTGAACATGGGATATCTGCCCTAGAGCCTATTACTGTCTTGTTTACATCCTGTCCCAGTGGGGTGGGGGGCAGCAGGTTGTGAGGACTAGGGAGACCTGGGAAGTCCTGTATTTGCAGAAGGCAACAGGGGCGGACACAGGAGCTAGGTGGGTGTGAGGCTCATTTTGAGAGAGGGTTAAGGAAGAGGAGAGCCAGAACTGGATCCCTCTGCCAGCCAGTAGTGCAGGAGCTCAGCATCTGGTGCCCATCGGCCCATGCTCAGCTGCAGTACTATAACTAATGAGAGCCCCGTGTACTGAGTAAGGTCTAAGGCTTATCCCCTTGGTCTCCAGCTGCCAATTCCCCTTGATCAGTGATCCGACAGTGACCAGGAGGCAAGGAGTAAAATCAGTCTCTTCAGTAGCTCGGATAGCACATGTGAGATCCACATGAGCACCAAAGGATCTGCACTGTCAGGGATGGAAGGACCTGCCATTCCCCTGCCTCCCACTCCATGGACCGCTTGCAGGGATCCCAGCGCTGGGACTTGGTGCCTCCAGTTCTGCCTTGTAACTAATGCTCAGCAGGAGACAGCCCTGTTTGCAATGTTATTTCTGCAGCCTGGAACAGGGAGAGGTTTCCTCTGGGTGAGATGTTGCTAAGGGACTTGGCTAAGACCGTGGAGTGGGGGCTGAAGAGGTCTGATAAGGAGGGGAAAGAGTCAGTTTCAGAAATGTACTCTTAATAATTGATATACAATTAATTTTTACATTCAGCTTTTCTCATCCATTCCCCTGCCTCCCACTCCATGGTCTCCTCTAATATTAACTCTGTCTTCTCGCAAGTCCCACTAGAAATAAAGCTTTCCTAAATCAACATGAATTATTTAATGCGACAGATTAAGTCAATTCAAACACAGAGCCGCTGTCTTTTAATATGACATCTAACCAGAAGCAGGCGAAGAAAGCGAGGGCTGCCTGGGTGGTCAAGTGGTTTCACGTTAAACTGTGTCATTTGAATGTAGCTTTTTAATCGAAGCCTTAACAGTGTACCATGCACGAAGTATGCTGTTACTAAGCATTATTAGATCGATCATAACCATATATGGTGACGTTAGACTTCTGCCTTTTTACTTCTTAATACATCCGCTTCCTATCTAGTCAACCGAATGTAAAACTAGAGTGGATCGGAAAATGGAATTTCCATCCCATGGCAAAGTCAGATGTTTCAACATTTGTTTTTGTCCCGAATTGGGACAAAAAGTCAAACTATCAAATATTCTAACAGAATGAAAAAGTCAGAAAAAATTCCATTTGGAGATGTCCAAATGAACATTTTTGACTGAAATGAAACCTTTTGAATGAAAATTGTGACTGAAAAATTCCAGTGTACTTGGAAATAGCAATTCAAAGCAAACATTTTCATTTTGATTTTCAAAATCAAAACTTTGCATTGAAATTGACATTTTTTCCACACAAAAATGTCAGTTTTGACAAGCCACATTTTCCAGTGGGACAATTCTTCAGTGGAAAAACGTCAAGCAGGTTTACTCAGCATGAAACTAAAATATCAAGCAACATAAAGGCCAAACCCAAATAACTTCACTATTTGATGCCCCGTCAACAGTGAAGTAGCAGTGAGACAATACTGGTCAGCATGTTCAAAGCGCTGGAGAATACACTGTAGGGAATAACTCTCCATTGGCAGGGGATTACCTGTAGCAATGGGTGTTCTCCATTCCTTACATCTATGGACAGTAGCTTCGCTTTCTGCGCTGCACAGTTCACTCTGAACAAGGGCATCTCGCAGCCAGCGCGTTCATTTCTGTGCTTCAAAGGCCTGTTCCCTGAGAAGAGGATGAGAAGGGAAGCCAGCACATGCCCATGCTCTGCTTTCCTTCTTTCAGAAGAGAGAGATGAAATTGATTTACTTATATCCCTATTAAGCGCATCTTAGCCGGCCACATGGTACAAGCATGAAGTGCCGTATTTCATTTATCCAGTGGCCCTGTTCCCTGCCAAATTCATTACTGTGCAATAACACTTTACACAACCAGTGTGCAGTAAGTAAACCGGAAAGAAGGAATGTAAAGGAGTAAGGAATAAATGACAAAGACAGGCCATTTTCCAGCTCTGCTCTGGCTTAGGTCCCTTTTTCTTTAATATTAAAAATCCCCCCTTTATTCTCAGGGCTGCTCCTAGCACCATTTTACTTATTGCACATGCAGTTCCAGAGCTGAGGCGACAGCGACGAGCATGGCGTGTCCAATTGCCACGAGAATGCAAAAAGCACTTACTTGGAGAACCCCAGAGGGGCTTTTCCAGCATGAGATAGGGAAATCTGGAGCCTTTGCAGATACAGACCAGCCTACGGGTTGCTTGCTACCTCCCCGTGATGGGAGATAAGGATTGTCCTAGTCTGACAGAGAGTGAAACAGCCACAGTTAATCTGCCGTGTTGTGACTCAAAACTAAAAAAATGGCTCCCAAGATCTTTATTGAGGATATTAAAAAATAATAAATTCCCTGGAAGGATGTCAGGGTGGTATCTAACATGCACCAACCCTGCTGATCAGATGGAGGATATCTTGAAAGCAGTGGTGCTGAAAAGTTTATAGGTGCCAAGCTGCTGGAGTCCTGGACCTCAGATTCACTGTTGCTGACTCTTGTGATTTAATTGCAAGTCTTGTGTTGTTTGGTGCTTTTCTTAAAGCTCCAGCCCCTGGAGTCATGTGATGACATGAGACTCTCAGCTCAGTTATAAGCAGAATAAAGAGCCTTTCTGATTCTCATTTAAATAGTACCTTAGGACACAGTGGGAGCAGCAGCTCATATCTCATTAACCTCTTCAGTGCTTACTATTCATCCATCCACCCAGATGGCAGGCATCTAGCTCCCGCGCACCCCTTGGCATCACTCGAAGAGGGGCTGCAGGGCAATTCTTCCTAGTGGTGATGGATGTGGTAGCTCGGCAACTAACTCGTGTCACCCTGTGAGCCAAGTGTGGGAGCAATCCATGTGGCTGCCGCTGGGGCACAGATCCTGAGCGATCTGCAAGTGATGGTGGGGGGCTCGCTTACCTCTTACCCACTTTGCTCTGGGGGGGCTGGCAAATCTTTAATGAGGTTGTGGGGGGGTTAAATGCCCATGACCGACGCTGACATTTTAGAACGCCTGGGCCCGGCTACGCTGAATAGCTAGAGAGGAGGGTGATTGAAGGCTCAGATGGGGGAGCATTTGCAAACAATAATAAGGGCTCCAGCACTTCCAAATTCATACAGCTTTAGCAAGAGAGAATCATTTACCATCGTGCACAGAAAAGCAAGAAGGAAGGCAGCCGGGGCTTCTAGCTGTCTGCGGAAATCCCCAAATCCCTTCTGTCTTGCTCACTCAATAACCGCCTGCATGCGCACACAGGACGAGCCTTCCCTTTGCACTGTGGACTACAGCATAACACGTCCGGGCATCCCGGAGATTTGTGGAGGCCTCAGCCAGGGATCAGCCACTGTTAAGAACTTGGTGGGTTGTTAGTGACCTGACAGAAGTATTGACTCCCTCTACCCTTGTCAGGTGACAGAGAAGAATGAAGCCCTTGAAGTGTGACATCACCTGAGCGACAGCCCCCGCTTTCCTATTGATCCTGCCTAAGGAAAAATGAAACGAAGGCGCAAAAGGGGCAGGAGCAGCTGTGGAAAAAAGAAAAGTCAAGGGGAAGGGAGGGGACTAGGAGGGGCCGTCGCTCGGGCTTTTCTCCTTGGAAACCTCTTTGCAGAGGCCTCCTGCTCCTGATCTCAGCCCTTGGCTCCATAGCCCGGGGCCTCCCGTTCAGCGCCGCCCTGGCCTGTAACCTGCTTGCTGGTCCAGTCCACGGGCCCCACATACACACACAGCACCTCAGTCATCGCCTGCTGATCTGGTCCCGCTGCCCACTCCTCCAGCCACAGCTCTGCCGTGGTCCCCCTTGCTATTCGAACCTATTAAAAACGCGACGACAGTATTCCCCTATCATTGCCGCCATCCCCTTGACATCACTGGGACTAACTCCCTGAAGCAAAGGACTCATACACCGATGTTTTTGCAGGGTCTGTATTTTATCTGAATCCTTCCCTTGCCATCCAACATTGCTTAGGGCACAAACAAGGCTTCACCACCCCTGTGTATCGTGGTCCATTCTTCGTACATCCTCTATGTTGTTAAGTCCCTTACCTTTCCCGTCTCTGAGCAGTGTTCTTTCAGTCACTCCGTTTCTCCATCTGCCCCCTGGCACCCCTGCCACGGCACGCCAGCCTGACTTCATTCTGAACACACGTGCCAGATACTCCCATTCTCTTTTCTGGATAACTTTAGAGTGTTTGCTTTCGAAGGCACTCGGCTGTCTCTCTGCATCTAGGGCGGGTTTCCAGCTTTCACGTCCATAAATTAAGGTGGAAATAATATTTGCAATGAAGATTCGTAGTTTGGTCTATAATTTGTTGAGTTTCAACAACCACATGTTTAAGCTGATGAATGAAGTTGCCAGATTAGGGCATTATTTCCTTCTGGGTATCCCCGTTGGCTTGCACACTGCTGCCAGGGTTATGTGAATTGGATCACCTCTTGTAGTCCTTTCCCTTCTCACGTAATGCCTGACTTGGGAGTTGCTGGGGTTCTCATTAGGTTTGTTTTTTCATACCTAATTATTAACCCCGCCCTTCTTGTAATGCTGGACAGTCTTCCAGTCTTTGCATGATGGTTCAGCTGTCACTTAGAAGAGCTCTGGGGTCAGCAAAAGCTAGATCTAATAGTGTGCTGCTGTTGTGAGCCATGCAATGCCTGTGTTGTTTCCATCTGTGCTTTTTCTCATCATGCAGTCAATGGTAATGCCAAGCAGGAGAGGAGAGACAATGCATCCTTGTTTGAGGCCAGTGTCTGTGTCAAACCATTCACTCAAGTCTGCATTATACAAAGCACAAATCTCAAGACAGTCCCAGCCTCTGGGAGCTTATGGTTTGGACAGTAGGCCTGGAGGGCCAAGATCTCCTGCTCCTAACTCCCTACTGCTCTGCCCCATGTGCAAAGGGAGTGCAGAGTGCGTGTGAAACATGACCATTCTGATCTGGGAGCAGTTTGCACTTGTGTTGCACAGGTGTAAATGACAACTCAAGATGCAAGGCAGTGGAAGATCAGTGTGTGTGTGTGTGTGTGTGTGTGTGTGTGTGTGTGTGTGTGTGTGTGTGTGTCCAGATGTCCCGATTTTATAGGGACAGTCCCGATTTTTGGGTCTTTTTCTTATATAGGCTCCTATTACCCCCCAGCCTCTGTCCCGATTTTTCCCATTTGCTGTCTGGTCACCCGTGTGTGTGTGCGTGCGCGCACAAGTACACACATTAAAACTTGCTTTCTAATGCCTAAAGCCAAGTCTATATTAGAAACTTTTACCCATATAGTAATGTCACTTAGGAATGTGATTTTTTTTTGTTGCATCTTTTTATACCAGCCAAAACCTTACTAAAGATCCAGTTACATCGATAGAAATTATTTCACTCAGGGAAGGTATACCAGCAAAAGCACTCTTGCCCATACAAGCTGCATCTACACTAGAAGACTTTGCTGATATAGCTGTACTGACTAATCTTTTCTAGTGCAGGCCTGACCCTAGTTATGAAATAATGATTTCTATTACAGTAGCACCTAGAAATCTATCTACACAGCCTGCGGCAGTGAGCCTGGATCGATAGGCTGAAAATAGCTGGGTAGTGGTTCGAAGTTGCAGATTGGGCTGGAGGGAGGGCTCTGAAGCCCACCCCTCCCGAGAGGGGGGCCCCTTCAGAATCTGAGCTCCAGCCTCACCTTCACAGAGCAGTCTGCACAACTGTTTTCAGAGCGCTAGCGGGAGCCCCACAATCCAAAATCTATCGACCCAGGTTGGGAGGCTCACAGTCATGGGCAGTGTCGACGTACCTAGAGGGCCCAAGTGAGATGAAGAGCCCCTGCCATTAAGATCTTACAGTCTACATAGGCCAGACAAACGCAGGGTGGGAGAGGAAACAAGGGGTGGGGGGGGAATGATTCACCTAGCAGGTGACCAGCAGAGCAAGGAATAGAATCATGGTCTCCCAAGCCAGTGCTGTCTCCACTGGGATACGCTGCCTCCCTATAAGCAGGTTTAGAGTCTAACTTGGCCCTCCAGTCTGCAAAAAGTGAGGGGGGTAGAGCTGAGCAGGAAACGTGTGGCCCATCCCGGGGATATTTTTGAGAGCTTGAAATTATTTTCTCCTCTTGACTTGGGACAAAAAGTTGAAACCTCGAACATATTTGAGAACTGAAAAACCCAGATGTTCCGTTTCGATTATTTTGAACCATTTCATTTTGATTTCAGCCTTCGAGACTCATAGACGTCGAGGCCAGACAGGACTGTCTAATCTGGCCTCCTGCACATTTCAGGCCACAGGAGACAGGACCTCCCCCACCCACTCCTGCAAGAGACCTTTTTCTCCGTTTAAAATAAAAAAAAAACAGTCTAATTAGCTTGAATTTCAAAATGAAAAGTCATTTTGAGCTGGAAAGCTGGAATGTTTCATTTAGAAAATCAGACTTCCTTAACACACTCAACTCTGACCTCCGCAGAGAGAGAGAGACAAGTGATTCATGGAAAATTATGGATTTAAAAGCTGCGATGAATCTCCATTACAGCATGAAATGAGAAAGGCAAACGCAGCTAAATGGAAGACCTCCCCTGGGCAACAGGAGGCTGCAACTCACCAGAGTCTGGGGGGAAAAAAAGGAAAAGGATTGTCTTGTTTAACTAAATATTGCCGCAGTTAGCAGGCGCAGGCAGGGTATGCTGATCATTTTAACAGCAACGCAGATTAAAGGGGCAGGTTCCATTACCATCAGGTGGGGCAGCAAGTCCCACCGCTCTGCCAGAGCTCTTAGATTTCCAACACCCCCCTCAGGTGAGCGAAGGGAAATAGAACATGGTTAGTTAGAAGTTTTTGAACTGCTGTGATCTTCCTGGGCCATGTACCAGGGTCTGCCCATCCCCGGCAGCTGGAGCTTTGAGGCTGAGGTATCCTGAGCTGTTTGTCTGGGACTTGCCTTCAGTGCAGGTCCCGTGGTAATGCACCGTGGTTGTTACCTGGGATCAGAAGCATTGGCTGGCATAGTATGGGCTTGCTGATAGGTGGAGCCATGCCTGGAGCTGCATGGCACTCATCTGGTTTAGTTCACAAACCTTTCTACCAGCTTTACTATGCTCAGGGGGGTGGTTCTGAAGAGGGCGTTTGGGCCACGCAGTGAGGAGAGGCCTCGTTTAGTCTGCCCGCTACCATGGAATAAGGAGTGGGATCTCCAAACCCTTCCAATTCCCACACCACTTAGCAGCAGTGGCATTCGTATTAGAGCAGCGCCTAGAGATCCCAGCTGAGATTTGCCCGTTGTGCTCGGTGCTGTACAGACCCATGATAAGAGGCACTCCCTCCAGCCTCGGGGCAGGAAGTGACTTACCAGAGGCCAGACATAGAACCCAGGTGTCCTGAGTCCCACCGAGTGCCCTACTCACCTCCCTCATCTCTGACTGCTCTTCAGCTCAGTGCAGCATCACCCCTGGCAATGACTGTAGGACGTTTAAGCAGATGCATATGCTTGTGTGATGTGCTCCTGGACCATACTGCCTGTGAGTTGCAAGGGCAAGATAACACAGTGCCATTGACAAGCCTCTTTGTGCTGCCCTGCTGTTGGGCCTTATCAGCCTTCATGCTTTCGGGCGAGGGGGTTGTTTGTTCTTCTGGGCTCATTCATTCTTTGACCCAAATGGGGAGAGTGTCACAGACTCGGATGTCGGAAGGTCAGAAGGGATCATTGCGATCATCTAGCCTGAGCTGTTATCCCCATTTCACAGCGGGGGATCTGGGGCGACTTGAAATGTGTGGTGGGGCTGGGCATTGAATCCAGCTGCATAGGGCCTGTTCCGCAACCAAAAGCTCATCTTTCCACTGCCACTTGATTTCATTTGCAGGTGTCGCTTTTGTGATGCAGACACCTGTTCAGTAGGCATTGGCCTGAGCCGCTCTCCACCCATCTAACTCATTTCACCCAGGCTGCTGCCCAGGCATCCTAGGGTAAGAGCACCGTCTAGTGGCTACCAGCCAACCCTGGATTTGGTGGAGTGACTCAGGTGAAAGGTGCCAGCCCCCTGACTCATCCACTCACCTTCTGCTGCGTGATTGTCCTTCTACTGCTTGTGCCGCCCACGTTCCGGTTTGGTGGCTGGGAAGGTGCAGCCTTCAGTGAGGTTAATTCCTTTCGCAGCTAGTCAATGCAGCCGGCTCCCCAGCGGTGGCTGGAGAGCCTGTCGATATTTTTCAGGCTACTATTGAGCTGTACGCTGGAAGGGGAAGCGGTGCCCCAAGCAAAACCCTCATGCTTGGCACCTTGTGGCCCGCTGTTTGGGCCGCAAGGGTAGAAATGCCTCCCCGCTGAGATGACGCGCCGGTGTCGAGAGCAGCTGCCAGCAAAGCCTTTGCTGGCAAAAGCCACCTGCCTGGAGAGGTAACAAGGAAAATCAGACTTACCGGTTCAACTGTGAAAGGAAGTGTAGCCATGTACTCTGCATGCTGTCAGCATCCCCTGCCCGTTTCCTTGCAGGAGAGGAAGGAAGGTCTAGTGGTTAGTACTCCGGCTTGGAAGAGTTGGGTTTGATTCCCTGCTCTTCCCCAGGCTTCGTGGGTGACTTTGGATAAGTCACTTGGTTTGTGTGTGTGGAATAACAGCACTTTCCTACCTCCCAGAATTATTATAAGACACTCTGGTACGGTATATAGATATTTCCTGCACCTATCAGCTCAGTTTGCCTTTAGGAAACTCTGCCTGGAGTTCTGAAGGTGAGCAAAGAGTAGCATTCAAATCGGCAGCAGCAGGAGAAATTGCAGAGGGAAAATAAAGTATTTTATGCTATCACATTTATTTGCTTAGAAAAAAAGAAAAGACCAAATCCCACCTCCTTAATTTGGTTCAGTGACTAAATACCGGATACCAGCTGCCCTGCTTGCATTTTATTCCAACTGGTAGATTTTAAAGATGCAGAAGGTATTTAATGATAATGATAATGATTTACATTTATATAGCGCCTTTTATCCACCAGGATCACAAAGTGCTTTGTGTATCTATAGATACAAATACACTGTATAGCACCCACGGCAGCCACCTCTCGAGCCAGACAGCAAGATGTTCCAGAGTACATCATAACTGCATTTATAAAGTACCCTTTCCTCCTCACCGCCGGGGCACTTTGGGGGCTGTACAGTAATTTTGTCATCAAATCAGACGGTAAAAACACTTTAAAAACAACAATGTCATAAAGATAACTGCACGGTGGTAAAACGACACACAATGCGGGGTGGGGGGAGGGAATTGAAAGGAGGACGGTATTAAAGATAAGGGGGAGTGTCACTACAGAAAAACAACATTGGAGGATGGAAGTCCTTTAGCTCGTGTTGTTTAGGAGTAGGGAGGGAATGGAGCCAGATAGCAGACGAGACCGCTCCCCAGCCTAGGGCCCACTATAACAAAGCCAACCTCAAGGTCAATGGGGTCCCTAAAAGGCATGTAGGGTCAGAGCCCAAGTGCCCCCTTGGGATGAAGCCCATGAAGGAGGTCTCCATGCCCTGGTAGTTAGCCTGGGAGTCAGAAACTTGTTTCTTCCCCCCGCCCCAGTGAGAATTGAATGGAGCTGGAGAGTGGATGAAGGGCAGGATAGCAAAAGCTGCAGAAGAGAAGGTTCTCATGCCAGTGAGTCAGTGGACAGATGGTGTGGAGAGATTCAGGTGATGAAGGGAGCTCCAGCTGTATGGACTCCATAGAGACTCCAGTTTGAGCTGCAGCTTGACTGAATTGGGAACCAGCACTGGTGTCTGAGGAAGGGGCACAATGTGATACGTATGAGGAGGGCAGCCCCTGCGCATGCTAAAGGACCTCTGCTCAAGTCCTCCATCCCCTAGCAATGCAGGATCATTCCCTATAGTAGGTTAAAAATGTGTCTACTTTCCTCCACACTCCTGTCTGCCGCAAAGTCTTTCCCACTCACAGTGGCCATGGAAAGGTCCTGAGGACTCTTTAAAGTGTCCCACTCTTCTGCAGTTCCTAGAGGCCCCCTCCACCTGCACTGGAGGACCCATGAGATACATGCTGGGGTCTCACACAAGGCCCCATGTTTTATTCTAAATCAAGTGTCCAAGTAGTGTGACAGAATGATGTTTCATGCTGAGCCCTGAATGGGCTGGTGTCTTTTTTTCCACCGGGATGTGCTAGGCTGGAGAAGAGAAGCGAGGAAGGAAGAGAGAAGGAAATTGAGTCCTCACAAAAGGCACTTAGAGATATTCATTCAAAATTCATAGGCACAAAATTGCAGTCTGCATGGATTTGTTTCCTTTCGGAAATTACAGGAAACTACAGTCACCGAGAACTGTTATTCAAAGAGCCACTTTAGATGATTAGACTTGCGGGAGGCTGTACTTACACATGCAGACCCAATATAACCAGACTCGTTCTGAAACGGAGGTGAGGCCCTGAAAAGAGAGAGACGGAGAAGCGTCAGTGAGTGAAATGAGTTGGCAGGATGGCTCAGACTGAAGAGGCAAAGGGGTTGAGGCCAGCACCATTCTTGCAGTCACAGCTGGGTTTCTTCTATTCACTCCCCTCCAGCTGTAAGGCTGACAGGCCTGGGTGGAAGGGCACAGACAGCAGAGGGGGCGATGTAGTTCAGTACCATATGGAGGAGAAGCGTTCTCTGGGAAGGCAGACCCCGTGCCTTTGTTTCTCCTTTTTCACGCTCTCAGGAGCGCTCAGCCACCCAAAATCTCCTCACGTGTAGGAGGATCTTAGAGGAATCCGTGGACACACAAACCAACACACACACTTGTCCCCCTTCACACAAATACACTTATTTCCCCCTAACACACACAACCTCAACTTCCTACACACACACACGCTCATGTACCCCTCACTCCATCACACACGGGCCAGAACCATGCACTGAAACAAACTGCCATTATCATCATGCAGTCCATGGAGTATTGCACATCCTCACACCAATTATGTCAGAAAGAAAGAAAGAAAGAAAGAAAGAAAGAGATTTATTCTTCCTGCCTTCCTGAATTTGTAAAAAGCAAGAGCAAATGAGGAAATGTTTTTCAGAGTGCTGGCCTAGGAGTTAGCAGTGAGACACTTGGGGTGGGATCCATGGAGGGGCTTAGGTGTTGCAATACTGCGTGTCATGGTTCTTACATTGTAGGCCCCTAAAAAAAGCCCAAGAACAACTCTGTGATCCACAAAGCTTGCGCTAAGCCCCGTGGCAGTGGCTGAGTGCAGCGCTCAAGAAGTGCCAGAACACGAGAACCGGAAGTAGCCATTCCAGCTCCCTTGGCATCCCAGCACAACTCAACTGTTGCTTCTAGGTTCCTACGCGATAAATGGGGAGAGACAGGCATCTTGGACTGGGATCCACCCAGCCAGGGAACTAGGCAGGGAGCTGCCTAAGCTAGCTAATGGCAGATGCCAACCAGAGGCAGGTGTGCTAAACCCTGAACGTGTCACAGAGATAGCACCCAAGTCCAGGCTGCAGGGAAGGGCAGAAGGGATGTGAGCAGAGATCTACCACCGCTCAAGGGATCACCCTAACCACTAGGCTACAGGTTGTTCTAATTAGTGCTCTGGTCCAATATCTGAGTATTCCATTGTTTAATTAAAGTGGAACAGCTTCAGTAGGGGAGGTCGAGGGCACCCTCCATCAGACTATTGCATAGCCCAGTGGTTAGAGGAGGCAGCAGAAGCCTTTTAATTCCCTTTTTCCCTCTCAGGAGAGCCCAGGCGAGCACCCTAACCACTAAACGTCATGAGTGAGGTTCCCCTTATTCCCACCAGCTGTTTTGTGTGGACTCACATGAGGGACCGATCCAGTAGGTAGCCTCTGAGCATGCCTGCCGGATCGTTCCCCCCACGACTTAGGTAGCTGAATGCCTATCTTTCCTGGCTTGTGACTCGCACTGGGGCTTAGGCAGGAGATGGGCATGCAGGTGCCTGAAGGGAGGCAGCAGTGCGCATGCCTAGAGGCAGAAACACAGGCACCCAGGGAACTGTTACTGCAAAAACTTCGCTGCTGAGTGAGTTTCGGGGCCTCTGCAGGGTTTGTCAGCAGCCAAGAGGGAGTTTTGTGGATTGCAGTGGTGCCCAAAACCAGGATTTAGGTGCCTAAGTACCTTCATGGTTCTTATTCTTGCAAACTGCCAGAGCTACTGAAGAAGGGAAATCTTAGCATACAAATAGACTGTGCAACACATGCAGAGAGAGAGAGAGAGACATCCCAGCATCTAATCCAAAGAATTTTCTAATTTGTTTTTGAAATATTTACATAGACTATGTTGCATTGCACAGGACAGGAGTGCAAGGCACCAGCCAATCCAGTAGCAGCTCTGCCTCTCTTCTGTCCCCCTCACACCAGCATCCCCAGCCCAAACAGATCCATTTTCCGTCCCCTGAAGTCTCATTATCCTGGGGATTGACCCTCTGTTTTACTCTCGTCCGCTTTGGGCTTGGTGCTTTATTCTGACTGAATCTGTTCATGTTTTTATTTTTTAACGGGAAACTCTTAGAAGCAAAAAAGGAACAAATAAAGACGTGAGCCCCCACTTCAGCCGGCTTCCAAAAACCTGTTGTGCATTCACAAGTCGATCAAGGTGTTTGCAAATGTTTGTACACAAGCAGGCTTCCCATATGCGGGCATGTGGGGCGAGCATGGGCAGCTGAGAACACGCTGCTTGGCAGAGATTCTACAGGCACTGTTGCTGCAACCAGGGCCCCAGATCAAAGCTCTGTTGGCCTCTGTTGACATTTGCACCTGGTTATCAATACTACAAATGCCCCCTTTATCTTTAACAGGCCACAAAACACACCCCAAAATACAAACTCCCACCTCCAACTTTGAGGAAGGCTGGACCTGAATTTAATATCCCACCCCTGTCTTTGTAAATGGTCTGTGATAAGGCATCAAACCCAAGGGCACTATGTGGAGCTGCAGAGCTCTTCTGCTGACTCTACCTGGTAACTGGAACAGATAGGTCTCATCACTGCCACTTAGGGAAAGGAAAAAAGGCCAAGTGGCTGGGATTTACATGGGGCACTTAGGTACCTAGCTGCCACTTCAAGGGCTTAAGTCCAATATTTAGTTGCCACTGGTATTCACACTGCCCTTGCTCACTGCCACCTGACCCTGTGGGTGGCTGAAATCCCTAGGCACCTACATTTTAATCCTTCCACTGGTAAAGTCCCCAAGGTACCTACATTTTAGCACTCAGCTGCCTAAGTCCTGACACTGGCTGCCCAGCAGCTCAGCATTGAACTCACACCCAAGCCCTAAAGGGATTCACCTACTAGGCATTCCCTTGCCTGTCTTGCCTTTGGGGCCGGCTCTAGTAGGTGTGCTCTGAGCATGTCTAAACTAGCACCTGAAGAAGAGATCATGCTGCCCCCTTGTGACCTCCAGCCCAGTGGCTGGTGCACTGATGCGGGCTGTGGGAAATACAGGTGCAAATCCTCACTTTGACTTATATGGTGAAGAAATTTGATTTTGGGTCTCTCACCTCCTAGCTGGGGCACTTCCCTATGGGGTATTCTGGGTCAGAGCTCTCTGAATCTCTCCTGTTGGAGCTTCTTCTACTGTGTGCAAATAATTAAATGGGGCGGGGGGGACAGAGAAGGATTCTATAGCCCAGGGGTCACAAGACTCACTTGGGAGGTGGAGACCCACTCAGGCAGGTAATTATTCATACTGAATGGAACAGCTGGGGCATTCTGGAGCTGGCTCCGGGATAACCCAGCAATTGGGGAAGTCACCTGGGAGGAGGGAGACCCAGCTACAAATGCATCCTGCACAGTAGGCAGAGTGTGGATTTAAACCTGGTCTTCCCACATCCTGGGTGAGTGCTTTAACCATTGGGAACCACTGCTTGCTTTGTCTTGAGAAAGTGCTGTCTTGGCACCTAAGTCTAGGAGAAGGTTCATAGCTCTGATTCCTGAGTGGAAGAAGACATCTCCCTCCAGCCTGGAGTTAGGTGTCTAACCTATGAAGGGGAATGGGGTGCTTAGGACATACCTCTGTCTGTGGCATTTTCTCCTGACTAGCTTAGGTGGCTCCCAGCTCACCATGCAAGAGCTTGGCCATCTCATGTTAGCAGGGACAGCCCTGCCTTAAGGTTTTCTGCAAAGAAAAATTGCATCACTTTTAGAAACCCAATTCATTAAATCAGTGGAACCCCATCATATGGACACAAGTAAATTGCCTCATCAATGTACTCAGTTTAGTTGTAGCTGTGTCAATCCCAGGATGTTAGAGAGATCAAGTGGGAGAGGTAACAGCTCTTACTGGAGAGAATGGTCCCTTAGAAAATGTGCTAACTGCTTTCTGCTAAACAATCTGTTCCACCTTGCATTTAGCTGGGATGCTCCGAGGACCTTTCCCCAACCTGAAGAAGAACTTGGCGTGACTCTAAAGCTTGTCTCTCTCCAACAGAAGTCGGTCCAAAACCAGATATTATAGCACCCGCTTTGTCTCTCTCATATCCACGGAGCATGAGTCAGAAAGGAATCGACTGCCCAGCACAACGGAGCTCAGAGCTCATTTGGGGCCTGTAGGTGCTGCTTTAGAATAAATCTGAAAAAATAAGGCAAAGTCCCAATTTTCTACTCGCTATACTTGTTGGCATTGAAATAAGGATACTTGGGCCAAGTGCTACAGCGCACAGCATTTCTCTAATTGCTTTGGGCACAGATTTTGCTGCCTATTTTTTTAATTGTTTTGTTTTTGTGCTCATTAGTATCTTGCAAAACTTTACAAGTTCTGAAGTCCCAAGTCCACTGCTGGGAAGCTGTGGGCAAATCCAGAGTAGATCTGAGAATAGCTTAAGTGCCAAATTCTCATCTGTTACATTGGAAAAAGCTGCTTATCTGCTTACGAGAATAGAGGCCACTGTTCCTTATCCACGCTGAAATCTTATCTAAACAGGTTCAGGTGGCAAGGCTGTAAGAGAGAATTAATTAAGGAAGAGACAGGTGAAATGCTGACATTATTATTACTTAAATGTCCTGAACCTTTTATATATATTTTTTAATGCCGGTGACACATAACAAGAGGGAAATCAGCTTTCCCAGATTATCTTCAACATGCACACACAAACCTGAGTCTTTTCATCTCGCCAAAATAAATCTTGTTTAACTGGTTCCATTGGCAAGACAGAGAAATAATTAAGGTAAAGATGGTTGAAATGTTGATGTTATTACTGTAATTCAACAGCCTGTTTAGTTTCTCTGCCGATGAAATGCAACCGGGGGGAAATCAGTTTTAAAGATTACCTCCCAGAGATGCAAATTGGGAAACGGAAACCATGTAGTCAGGAAGAAATAGTCTCAAAATAGGAAACATTTCAAAGTCAGCGACAGTCTCTTAGGGGCTTTTAAGACCACAATTTACCTTTTGACTGCATTCTATTTTCTCTAAAATCCTTTATTTCCCTCTTATTTATTGACTGGAGAGACAGCACAAAAACGAGAAAGTGATTCTCCAGCCTCTGGTTGTAAAAATCCATAGAAGAAAATTATCCTCAAGAGGATTTTATTTTTCTCCCCTGGTTTTTAGCACTCTGGATGAACCAGGGTTTAATTGAATCACTTTACCTTGGAGGGGCCTTGAACTGGAGGGTGTTAAAGATGGCACCATCTAAGTGATAGAGGCCCTTATCAGAGCAGGGGGAGCTGCAGTGATGATGCACTGGGAGTTGCTTCACCTTGAGAAAGTGCATTTAAACCCAGGCCACAACTGAAGTGAATTTGTGCAGTTAAACCTATCTATCCAGTTACAATGACACACGCTTCTCTGTGAAGACTGCCCCCTGGACCTCTGAGTTAAAAAGCCATGTCTTCATTGCTTGAGCTGAAAGACTCTGGCCCTCTAGCTTGGAGGCCGCAGCAGACTTCTAAGCTTCTATATATGGTCTCACCACCAGGGGGAGACAAAAAGTTGTATTATGTGAGGGTGGTACATGTCTGTCTGTATATGTTCTTATATAGGAGCTCATCGCCATAGTAACTGAACCTCTCCATTGCACGAGAAACGTTTATGCCACAACAAGAGGAAAGACGAGTGTACTTTAGGAGGACCCTTCCCAGCAGGATCATCCGAGGCAGGGCTTCGCTGCCACTGCAAACGATCCTGCCTCCATGCCTTGAAATACTGCGGCTTAGTCCCCATCACAAGACTCATTGTCACTCAAGGCTAGGTCATACTTGGATAGGAAACCTCCATGGTGCTGCAGAGAGCAATGGGGTTGTGTCAGTAGAGCGCCCTCTTCCCTGCGTTGGCAGTAGCCATGTATCAATGGGTGCTATGTAATAAAGTTGAGGTCCCTGACCCCTTCTGGTCTCCAAAGACCACATGGAACTTCCCGAAACAGTCCTGGTGTTAAACCCATGCCCTGGCCAAAGTCCAGGACAAGTAATTGCCTTCATCTGGTAAAACTGCCCCATGTAGCTTCTTCACTTCTTGTTCCTACACCGTTGTCTGGTATTGCCCTGTGCTGATGAACTGCTGCTTTGTTTCCCCCCAGAGGTAGCTGCGATGGTAGGTGAAATGATCCTGTTGTACAGTTTTCAAAGCAGTTATCGTATTATTTTGCTGCTGGTCACCCTCTCCTCCTCTGTGCTTTACCATACAGCCCCCTTTCCCCAGTGAACTCATGGGCATTTCCATTCCTGACCGCCCTTGCACCTGTGCATGCTTTAGCCATCACTGGAGCTGAGGCCATGCCATACCACACAGCGGACCACAATGAAGACAGCTAGGGTTTGCAGCAGCCCTGGCGGCATGACTCCTTGCCTTCTCTCTAATAGAGCATTCAAGCCCAGCTCCCTTATACGCCCACTTTCCCTGCGCTCATTCATTCTACTCTGCTTTGTACCCTCTCCACCCATCTCCTGAACCACCCTCTACAGACGTTCCCTATAACCTGCACCAACTAGTGGGATTTGCCTGACTAGACGGTAACCAGCTAAGAAGTGTCTGTGACACCCATGTGAACATCATGGGCACTGTCTGCAGAGAAGTAATGCGGGCGCAATAAGAGAAAGTGGAAGTTTAGATTAAATAAGAATGGGGGTGTATCCAGCTGAAAGTAGGGTGCTCTATGGACTTGGTGGGGGAGGTCCCCTAGAAATCGGAGAGGGAAAAGAGCTTTTAGGTCATTTAGTCCATCCTCCAGCTGGTACATGATTATCCCATCATGTCTATATCCTGGTGTTTTGTCCCATTTTAAATATTCTAAGGGATCGGGACTGCACCCCTTCCCTGGAGAGACAACTCCTCAACCTGATCCATCTCAAAGGCAGCCAGTTTTCCCAGATGCTCATTTTAAATTCTCCCCTTATTTAATTTCAGCCCATTCCTCATCTAGTCTGACCCCCTATTTCACACTAAAGAATCCCTCTGCTTTGGTGCTGCCACCCTTCAGCTGTCTGCAGGCTGTTATCCTGTGCTCCCAAACCTCCCCTTAGCCAGGCTATCTGTATTTAGCTCTTTTTCATCTTTCCTCATCAGTCAATTCCTGCAGCCCCCTGATAATATTTTCTTGCTCTTGTCTGAACTCTCCTGCGTTTGTCAATATCTTGCTGGTTAGTTTCAGAGACAGTGTTTAAAAAAAAATCTGTGTAGAGCAATAGGCCGGCTGACCTGCCCTGTCCAGCTGAGATGTCAGGTTTGTGTGAGCAGTGAAAATTGAGCCATATGTCCAAACTCCTCCTCCTCCTTAACACTTCAGGCCATATTCTGGCCTCCTCCTCCTTAACACTTCAGGCCATATTCTGGCCTCATATTGCCATCCCCAGAAGCTTCATGCACAGCAGAAGGTCCCTTGGACAGGATGCTCAGTGATTCTCCAGCTTCTCCCCAAAACCCCACCATGCCCTCCTCCACCCAGCCCCCTGAGCATGGTCTGAGTTCCTGCTCTCCTCCACACAGCCCTTATTCTGTGTGTGTTGGGAGGGACTCCCTTGTGCCCTTCTGCCTACGGCTTGGTATAAACCTGAGGGTGGTGAAGCACTGGAATGGGTTACCTAGGGAGGTAGAATCTCCTTCCTTAGAGGTTTTTAAGGCCCGGCTTGACAAAGCCCTGGCTGGGATGATTTAGTTGGGGTTGGTCCTGCTTTGAGCAGGGGGTTGGACTAGATGACCTCCTGAGGTCTCTTCCAACGCTAATCTCCTATGATTCTATGAGCCAAAGCCCATTAAAGTCTGGAGGAGTCTTTCCATTGTCTCCAGGGCCTTCGGATCAGGCCTTGAGCGCAAGTGAAACCTGAAAACCCAGTGATAGTAACTCGGACTTGCCCGAGTGGCATTGGCAGACCTGAGCTGTAGCCCTGCACAGACATCCCCTTAATGAGACACATCACGGCCCCAGTACACAATCTAGCCCACTCATGACAATGGCAGTAAAAGACTATTAGAAGAACTATGGGAATATTTAACTAAAAACAATTTCTAGACGAGATTGGTTATAATTACTAATTACATCTGATTATAATTATCTCTCTTTGCAATCCCATACCTGACACACAGAATAGCTCCGGTTCCTCCTAACAATTAACAGCAAAAGTCTTTTATGATACACTGGGTGATTAGATTGCAATTGCAGCCTCTGTGGAAAATTCTGATTTATTAAAGAAGGGCTGATATTTACAGAAGAAAGTTGTGATCAAATTAAGCAAAAAATAACTAGAGTAAATTAAGAATAGCATTTCCCCCATCTCTTTCTCCTTCTTTTCTTGCCTCTGGGCTTATTCCGAATACTTTCTGCTAGTTGCCTTGGTTTACTGGAGAAGACCTATGGACGTGATGGTTTGATTCACCTCTGTTTAGCTAGACTAATCAACATTCACCTTTCACTCCCGGTCAGCTCCCTCATTGGCTTTCCTCAGCTAACTCACTACCTGTTAAGGTCCAGAGCCACAAAGCTATAGGGCAATATCCACCATGCACACCCTTATTCTGTCCTGAGCCTTCATAAACCCCATCATTCTGTTGATCCTCCGCTTTAATTAGCCTCTCAAAGGCTCGGGCTGCTATTCATCCCTGTGCAAAGGGCAAGCTCAAGGTTTATGCATAGGGCTCGTGTTCGCACTCTGCACAGGAGTGAATTTCTCTCAATAACAACGACAATCACAGCAGTTTAGGATAAGTTAGAAGGGCAATCAATCCTAATGCATCAGGGTATAAACTGAACACCCGTGCAGGGCTAGGAAGAAATTTCCCACTCCGGAGCTAGAATTAACATGATGAGGTGCAATGTGGAGGTTTTACACTAGTTTTCACACCCACAGCAACTTCCACTCCTTGGTGCCCAAAGAAAATCACCTCCCAAGGAGAGAAAGGGCATTTAGCAAAATGAAAATAAGAAAGAAAAACTTGTAGCACCTTAGAGACTAACAAATTTATTTCAGCATAAGCTTTCGTGGGTTGTTACCTAGGAGGTATTGTCTAGTGATTAGAGCATGCAGGCAGTGCGATCTGGGGTTTATTGGTGGCTCTACAAGCAGATCACTATATGGTGTGTCAACTAGAGAATCATGTACAGTAGTTTGATGTACAGTCTTAAGGTTTGTTTTGCTGAAGCCCACACAACCCTTTCTAGCATTAATAAGCAACCCTACAATAACAAACCGGTATGACCA
This sequence comes from Macrochelys suwanniensis, assembly GCA_033296515.1. Classification (NCBI taxonomy): domain Eukaryota; kingdom Metazoa; phylum Chordata; order Testudines; family Chelydridae; genus Macrochelys; species Macrochelys suwanniensis. The sequence continues at coordinate 14,284,025 of CM065796.1, forward strand.
GCCTAACCTTCCTGAACTACTGCATTTAGTACCTAGAGTGCATGGACAGCAAACTCACAAAACAGATTTCACTACCAAATGACTGATCAAGTCCTTATGGTGTCCAGGGACTAGTCCCCTAGGATTAGAGTAATTGGCCACTAGGTGTCACCAATGCTTTAGGAAGATAGAACTGATAATGGCATTTGTCTGGCTGTCTCACACATTATTTTTGCCAAGACATTTTTGAGGCGGCGGGCGGGGGGGGGGTGCTTTTTGACTGAAATGAAAATTTTTGCAGAAAATGTTTGCTTTGGTCAAAATTTTATGATTTTTTTTCTTTTTGATGAACAACTGGAAACTTTTGAAAACTTTTCAGTTGTAGGGGTTTGATTTTTTTTACCTTCTGTCTCTTCTTTTTTCCCCTTTCCTTCCCCTTTTCCAGTGAAGAAAAAAAAGGGGGGTATAGAAATGGATGGGGAGAGAGGAATAAATAAAACCCTCCAAATGTGCAGTTTTTGTTTAATCAAAAGCAGAAAAATTCCATAAAAATGTTTGAACAAAATGATCTCTCATCTGGAAACAGTGGGTGACATCCTGGCCCCTGTAAAGTCAATGGCAAAACTCCACATTGACTTCAAAGGGGCCAGGATTACCTCCATTCTAAATATGGGCAAATCAGAGTGGAGCCTATGCAAAGAACCAGCTAGGTGGTTAAATAATGACCCATACCAAACACCAGACTGAAATGCTCTTTGAAATGAATCCCTGCTATGGGTGGGAACCTCTTGGAAAGAACACATTTACAGTGGCATCAAAAGGGTTAATGCAGCAGCTAGGTGACCTGGTCACTTATTTATCCCAATGCACCATTTGCTGTGCCCCACATCCCAGTTTCTTTCTTAGCTGGCAGACTTCTGGCAAGACCAATTAAAGAGGCAGTTCTCCAAGAGGACTGCAAATCATGGTTAACAGCTTTCCCTTTCTCAAAAAATCACCTGTCAGCCTTTCACAATCACACCAGAGTGCCCCCGTCACTTCCAGAGCAAAGGTGTCTCCCCACCCACCTCAAAATTGTAGTAATTTTCCCATTTTTGTTGCCAGAAATAGCCAAATCCCCATGACAGCCAGACTGTCTGAAGCAGAGAAACCTCCAGCTGTCTGTCTTGCTTTCAATCCTTCTTGCCTTTTGCGTTTTTTATTCCACACTTTTCCTCACAGATATTTTCTTTCCTGATTTATTCTCCTCTGCTTTTTTTTTTTTCCTTTACAGGTTTTTTCCCCTCTTCTCTTTTCCCCAGCTGAATCTACCTGTCTGTCTGCGCCACACATACCCCTCTGTCTGATGCCATAGGAGCTCGCCTATCTATCTATCTATCTATCTATCTATCTATCTATCTATCTATCTATCTATCTATCCCTGCTCCCTTATGCAAGGAGTTTTGCCTAACTAATGTGAAATAACTTAAAAGACGAGGGTCCAAAATCCCAAAGCCAAAAGGAAGTTAACCATCTTTCAAAGGGATGGCTTATCCTGTGTAGCAGTTGTTGAAGGCAGTTGGTAATTTCAGAACCAGCTCCTGGCATGTGCAGAGCCGGCCCTAGGAGAAGAATGGATCAGATCTGGAAAAGGGACATGTTGGAGTTGATAGTGAGTAATAGTAGAAATATGTTGCACTTACGTAGAACCAAGTTGTGCCATCTTTACTCACATTACTCACTTACCCCTCAAATAGTCTCATTGAAATCAGTGGCAAATTGTCACTATTTTCGGGTTTGACCTTTTTCATTGATCTCAAGTATCAGAGGGGTAGCTGTGTTAGCCTGGATCTGTAGAAGCGACAAAGAGTCCTGTGGCACCTTATAGACTAACAGACGTATTGGAGCATAAGCTTTTGTGGATGAATACCCACTTCGTCGGATGCATGCATCCGACGAAGTGGGTATTCACCCACGAAAGCTTATGCTCCAATACGTCTGTTAGTCTATAAGGTGCCACAGGACTCTTTGTCGCTTTTTCATTGATGTTTTCTATAGAAATCATTCTCCAAATTTTTCATTGATCAAAAACACAGTTTTCAATCTGTAAATGTGAATTTTGGCGACTGAAAACTATTTCAATCTGAATTTCTAAAACAATTCTGATCATTTTGAAAACAAACAGAAAATTGGTGGGAAACGGGGCCGTTTCAAAGCCTGCGCTACAGAAACAACTTGGAATATTTTCATGAAACCAGTTTCGCATGTTTCAGCCAGCTCTCGCATGAGCACGTTGCAGGTGGCACGTATTAAAGAGTTAAGTGAGCTGGAGTAAATAAGCACAAGTGGGAGACAGCATGATCCTTTTGCCATTGTAACAAGTCACATGTTTTCATCATGCAGTCCTGTTCCTTCTGCCACTGCCCTGACCCCTCAGCATTGCTCAACATCCTGCTCCCAGTTAGGGTCCCCAGCAGGTCTTCATGGCACATTGTCAGCCTTAATTGCTTTCTGCATTGCTTTATAAGGTGTATCATTCAGCAAAGCAGGGTGAGTGGAGAACAGAAGGGCAGAGAAATCAGTGCATTAATCCTGGTCTCTTTACAATACACACAGTGCCTGGCACTCCAACAGAGTTCATTGGTGCGGCTTGGCAGCCAGAATGGAGGAAATGCTGAGTACCTGATAGTTGTGTTGGGCCCTTTCCATTCAGGAGCTGAGCTGACGGAGGAGAGGAATAGTTCTGAGCCCAGTATTGACTTATATGGAGGTGGCGGCTCACAATCAAGGGGGTTCTGCTCCATTCTGAGCAGATAGATCTCTCTGAAGCCTTCCTGAGAGATGCTGATATGGCCCTGAGAGCTCCATCAGCAATAACGAATCATGACGCTGAAGCTACTGAAAGAGCCATTTACACTAAAGGAATGAATCCCGGGGCCTTTTCAGTTTCCTGTGTGAATAATTTTGTTAATTTGGCTTCTTTGTCACACATCATGTTTTTGGGGCTTTTGCAGGTTCAGGGGGTCTGTTTAAAGTGTGTGTGTGAGAGAGAGAGAGAGAGAGAGAGAGAGAGTCAGTGGGGAAAAAAGTAAAAGGCTAGAAGACTTTTTCTAGGAATTTTCTTCCCTGGAAGAAATTGGCAGAGGCATGATTTTTCGCGGTTAGCTGTTTGACTCACTGAGTTGTGCTTCTCCCCTTACTAGATCTACAGCTGCATTAACAAAGCTGCGGCTCAGGCACTAGGCTCAGAATAACGTGTTTATTGTGAATCATCCAGTGTCAGAGACGCTGGTGAGGGGACAAAGGTGAGCTAGTATAATGAATCCATGGCTGCATACCTACAGTACGTCTCGCCGCTATTCTGCAGTGTGACTGCATGGGCATGCCATGTATAAGTAGAGAAAGAGCTCCGGGGAGAGCAGGGTAAACTCTCCATGGTGAATAACTCTCTGTGTTTTTCTACGTGCAGACAATCCAGGAACAGACTCTGGTGTTTGACACAGAATTGTGCATTCATGGAATTCTCCCACGCAATCTGTGCACGTATTTCAGCCTAGGGTTCATAGATGCCTAGATTCATAGATTCTAGGGCTGGAAGGGACCTCGAGAGGTCATCGAGTCCAGCCCCCTGCCCTCATGGCAGGACCAAATACTGTCTAGACCATCCCTGATAGACATTTATCTAACCTACTCTTAAATATCTCCAGAGATGGAGATTCCACAACCTCCCTGGGCAGTTTATTCCAGTGTTTAACCACAGTGACAGTTAGGAACTTTTGCCTAATGTCCCACCTAAATCTCCCTTGCTGCAGTTTAAGCCCATTGCTTCTTGTTCTATCCTCAGAGGCTAAGATGAACAAGATTTCTCCCTCCTCCTTATGACACCCTTTTAGATACCTGAAGACCGCTATCATGTCCCCTCTCAGTCTTCTCTTTTCAAAACTAAACAAACCTAGAGTGATAGTTCATTCACAAACTATCCACCTAGAGTGAAATTCACCTCTGTGCCAGGCTGACACAACACGTATGTTTCTTAAGACTTAAATTGCTCCTATGCCCTTTGCCCAGGGGTGAACGTCACCCAGCGGGAGACCCAAGTCACATGTTGTTGTTCCTGGTCCCTGACTGGATGACTGAGACTTGTATAAACAAGAGGAGGGAAACACAAGGGATTCCAAGATGGCCTATGCATATCCACTATGAACCTTTCTGCAAACACACTTTGTTCTGGCTTGCCAGCTTCCAACTCAGAGCAGTTTAGAGCGGCAGCTTCTGAGATACAGCAATAATGAGCACAGTGGAGAGGCATATAAACAGTGGGACTGGCAACCCCAAGTGTTCAAAAAATCATGTGATCGTCTTGTCTGGCCTCCTGTAGAATGCAGGCCAAATAACGGCTTTAAGGTTCTTGTTATTTTTCTACTGATGTTGGAGCTTTTTGTGGCCACTTTCTCAAGCGTTTCTCCCTAGCCATGAGGGCCAGAAACTTCCTTTGTATTTTCAATGGAAGCTGAGATGGTCACGGAGCCACTAAATTCAGGCTCAGGGGCTTTAAGAAAAGCAACACTTGTTATTGCTAAAAGCTGCCTCTCTTTGATCTGTTCGCCTGCGTGTCTGAGCATTTATAGCACACTCCGCTGTGTAGTATCTCAGCCTGTCCACCTGCTGGAAGCTGAGCTAACCTGGCTTGAGCTGCATGTTTCCTCTGCCTAAGCCAGTCTAAACCCTCTGTAATGCAGCTTCTACTGGCTCAGCAAGGGGAGCTGAGACAAGCTCAGTGTAGCCCCTGCTAGCCAGCCAGTGGAAAGCAACCTCCGCGCCGCTCCAGCAGGGAGATGCAGTGTTTTGGCTTCCCTGGTAATGCTGCTTCCTAGAGACCAGGAGACCCCCAGCTGCAGGATGTGCCCTGCAGAGTGATGGGGCCCTGGATGGGAGCCGATGTGCTCTAGTCTGCTGTAGTCTCTGTGCCTTAGGGGCAGACACATGCTGCTGATCAGGGCGGTCCTGCTGTGTCTAGGATGAATTGCTCCAACGCTGGAGTGATGTAATAACCTAGATCGATGGCTGGTAGCCTGACAACCACAGGTGAGATTGGGCTTCCCTGGCCATGCCTGATACAATCCACTCCTCAGAAAGGAACAGGCTGGATACCCCAGTGACCTTAAGAGCTAAGCAAAAGGCACAGGTGACCCTGGCACCAACCCACCCCTGGGGCTTTGGAAAGCAGAACCCAGCTCGGAGGGGCTGATCAGACAGATTGCTGCGGTTTGACCACAGCCCAACATCAGGCATTCGGCTGCTGCTATAGAGCCAGAACGCCAGCCTCTGTGAGTTCCTGGCCACCCGTCACAAGGGCTAGCTGCAGCACAATGCCTTGTGCTAGCAAAAAACCGAGAGTCAACAATGTTGTGTTGAGCTCTCATGCAGCTGTAATTCAACCCTCCCCTCCCCAGCCCCTTTCCATCCATCACCCTTCCCCACCCACCCACCTCCCAGTCCGCAGGAGCTTAATGAAAAAGCAGCAGCTGTTCCTTTGATTTCAATTTACTCCAGACTTTAATGCAAATGGTATTTTACATCCAGCTGTGCTGAGACAAATGCTATCGAACACATGCACAGCTGCATTCGGGGTTAGGAAACAGCCCTGGGGTGGAATATCGCCCAAGTCCCTCCAGCTTCTCCAGGATACTGAAGGAGTTTCAGCAATAAACAGCTGAGTTTAGGTGAAATCGGGTTACTGCGCTGCTCTGAAGTCCTAGGCGTGGCTCACAGCCAGGCTCTGAATGTATGCACATTCTAGCTGTCCTAATCCTGAGCTCCTCCTTGCTTGAAAATAAAAAGATCAAAGTATCCGGGAATTGGAGCATCATCTACAAATATCTGAAGGGTGTAAACAGTAAGAGGGAAGAGGAATCTTGGAGGAGGGATGGCTAGGAGTAATAGTAGGAGACTGAGCAAAGGGAAATTGGGAAATATTTCATAATGGGGAGATCTTTCATGGGTGCAGTGTCAAGGGTGTGGGATTGAAAGTCAGGACTCCTAGATTCTGTTCTCAGCTCTGCTACTGACATTCACTGGGTGACCTTGGGTGAGTCACTCCATCTCTCTGAGATTACGCTTTCCCCGCTGGTAAAATAGGGATAATGCTATGATCACCTTTCTAAACCACTTGGAGGTTCCCAGGTGGAAATTGCTCTAGCAAAAATTGCTGTCAGGCTGTGGGACAGTCTCCTAAGGGAAGCAGTGGAGGCCCCATTTCTTGACTCATTTAAAACTAGATCAGACCAAGTCATGGTGAATACTACTGCAAACAGTCCTGCCCTGGTCTGGGTGGTGGGAAAGAGATGGACAAGAAGCAGTTTGTTGCATCTCTAAGGCCCACGATCTGTTTCTACAACATAATTTTTAGAGCTGCTTGACATTTTTAAAATTTTGCAATTTCAGCAGAAAGGAATAATTGTTGAAAAAAATCAACAATTAGCAATAAATAATTCATCTGGCAGATTTAGCTTCATTTTTCCCTGTAGCATAGCCGTGAGCCAACTGCAATCGTCTTGACCTTATTTCTTATTTGAATGGATCAAAAAACCCAACATTTTTGGCATTCTTTATTCTATGAGTGGGGTTGCAAATATTCAGAAGTGGAGCTATGCTGTTTCATTTATGACTGGTTGGACAAGACAATGGTGTTTTTCTCATTGCATCACTGGATTGGCTCCAGCATTTTTGCCAGGAATCCTTCCATTCCCACGAAGGCTTGAATGCCCAAGTGTACCAATTGGATTAATATTGTTTAAGAAGGTGCTCAGATCTGAGGGAGATGAGCCCAGCATTGCAAGTGCAACCCACACTACCACTGTGTCTCTGTCCCCCTCTAGTGGTTTGACTGAGCATAGAGGTTGTCTCTGTCCCCCTCTAGTGGTTTGACTGGGCATAGAGGTTTACAGATTTGGCATCTCTATTGTTTGGGCTAAAGGAGCACATCTGTTTGTTCAGAGAAGGTAACCAACTCATCAACCTCTACACAAGATCTAGCCTCTAAAGCGGGATAAAGATGTGCTCTGTCTTAGCCTTGGTTACATAATGGACACTTAGATCAGAAAGGATCTCATTTCGCATAGGCCACTGAATGGTCATCAAAAGTAAATTACTTCCCACCAGCTTGGGTCAGGTTTCAGTTGGCAGCCTAGAGGTGGAACGTTCTATAGTCCATCACCAGACCTCTGAACCATGGATTCTCAAACTGGGGGGCATGGGGTATAAGGTCCCAAATGGGTTTCACTGGGTTCTGACCATCGTCCCTTCTGTATGGATAGATATGAGAGCAGTCCAGAACCTTTGTTCTGTCACATAGGGTCAGGCTCTGGCACTGGTTGAGAACTTCTCATCCAAACCATCTAGACCACCCCCTAATCTTCTTGCCCGACCTTTGCTGCAATCAATACACTATGGAAAGATCCTGCTCTTAGGGACGCAATTTCTCCAGCGAGGCCATGCCTCCAATGTGCATTCAAGAGCACTGTTCCTTTCTCATGTCACACTTGCCACTCATATTCGGCAGATGCCATTTCATCTTCCTTACCATGAAAATAATGGCGGGGGAGCGGTGAAGGAAATCATAATTTACTGGAAAAATATCCCAAAATTCCCAGCGGGGTAAGGAGTAGCAGGAAGAATCATAAAGTTGAACATCCCATCAGAAATCATAGCCTCTCTGACATGCAGCCTCATTAGTAATGCTGATCCCCTGACACACAGCTGTAATTTACAGGCATCATTAGCCCACGCTGGAGACGGAGGCAGAGAGAGTTCTGCGCCTCCTGCGTGCCGTACGGCTCGCTAAGAATAAAAATAATTAGCCAGAGCAGTTCGGCAATGACTGGCAGACTGAGCTTCACGTTGAAATGCTATCTTATCCTCCCAAGTCTTTGAGATAGAAAGAGAAAGAGAAAAACTTTCCGGAGAGGCAGGCTGAGAACTAGTGTGACTCTGAGACCAAGTCTACACTACAAACTTCGGTTGACCTAAATTATGTCAGAATACAGCTGCCCAAGTTAGTATATCATTTGGGCATGTGCATACTTGGTTGCTTGTGTCGGTGCTGCGCATACTCACCGGGAGTGCTTGGGTCCATGCAAAGTGCGGTGCACCATGGGTACGTATCCCAGTGTGCCATGAACCACCACCATCCAACACAATGCCTTTTGGGAAATGTTCATGATGTGTTCTGAGTTAGAAAGGATTTGCTCAGAGATTTAGGGGTCATGTTCCTAGAATGCAGCTTTCTCCAGCCCAAAATGCCATCCATAGCCCATAATTTTTGCACCTTTTTTTTCAAAAATCTCACAAACCCATGCAGCACTTGTTGCTGTCCTCCATCTGAGGATACCCTGGCAGAGGAAGGGACCCCAGTTATTAGGAAGAGACAGGTAATCGTAATGGGGGATTTGACTATTAGAAATATAGAGAGTTGGGTTTGTTATGACCAGGAGACCCTCATAGTGAATTACCTGGAAGGAGCAAAGGTTGCAGATCTCTTGAGACATCTAGACAGATGTATGTGCAGTGCTGGGAAGGAGCTGGTGGTTGTGGTACAAGTAGGAACAAAGGACACAGGGAAAGGTAGAAGAGAGATCCTGGAAGCTAAATTTAAGCTACTAAGTAAGGGATTAAAGTCCAGGACCTCCATGGTAGCATTCTCTGAAATGTTTCTAGTTCCACACTCCAGGCAGTTTGAAACTAGACAGGAAGAATTTGGAGCCTCAATGTGTGGATGAGATGATGGTGTAGGGAGGAGAGGTTAGGATTATTAGTGGGGAAGTGGGGAACCTTTTGGGAAAGGAGGAGCCTCTACAGGAAGGATGGGCTTCACCTACACCAAACCAGAACCAGATTGCTGCTGTAAAATTAAGGAGGTAGTAGAGGCGTTTTTAAACTAAGATGTGGGGGAAAGCCAACAGGTTCAGAGGAGCACACAATTCAGATAGACACATCCCTTAGGGGAAGATTTATTAAGGGGAATACTCTATATCCTAGTAAAGAGGAGAGGATAGAAGTTGATATAGTACAGGTAGGAACTGAAGAGAAACAGTCAAGAAAAAGAAATCCTATTCAGTTATATCACATGAAGGCAGACAACTAAATATTAACAAATTTTATAAGTGCTTGTGTACAAATACAAGAAGTCTAAATACTAAGATGGATGAATCTAGTGCCTGGTATTAAATCAGGATATTGATATAATAGGCATCACAGAAGCTTTCTGGAACAGTGATACTCAATGGAAACCAGTAATGCCAGGGTACAAAACATATAGGGTTGACAGAGCAGGTTGCACTAGTAGGGGAATGGCACTAGATGTGAAAGAAAGCATAGAATCAAATATAGTAAAAATCTTAGATAAATCAAACAATGCCAGAGAATCTCGATGGATAGAAATCCCATGCTTGAATAATAAGAGTACAGCAGTAGGAATATACTGTCGACCACCTGACCAGGATGGTGACAGTGATTGTGAAATGCTCAGGAAGATTAGAGAGGCTGCAAAAATAGAAAACTCAATAATAGCGGGGGGATTCAACTATCCCCATATTGACTGGGATCACATCACTTCCGGATGGGATGCAGAGATAAAATTTCTAGACACCAATGACTACTTCTAGGAACAGCTGGTCCTGGAACCCACAAGGGGAGAGGCAATTCTTGACTGAGTAATAAGTGGCACACAGGATCTAGTCCAAGAAGTGCATATAGCTGAACTGCTCAGTAATAGTGACCATAAGTAATTACATTTAACATCATGTAGGGGGGAAGATACCAAAGAAAACCATCACAGTCAGTAGCATTTAACTTCAAAAAGGGGAACTACACAAAAATGAGGAGGCTAGCTAAATAGAAATTAAAAGGAACAGCCATGAAAGTGAAATGCCTACAATTGCATGGAAACTTTTTTTTAAAACGCCATAATAAAAGTTCAAATTATATGTATGCCAAAATAAAAAATGATCCCATGGCTAAACAACAGAGTAAAAGAAGTGGTTAGAGGCAAAAAGCCATCCTTTAAAAACTGGAAATCAAATCCTACTGAGGAAAATAGAAAGGAGCATAAACTCTGGCAAGTTAAGTGTAAAGGTATAATTAGACAGGGATAAGAAGGAAGCTCCTCTCATGGACTGATAACTGGTTAAAAGATAGGAAACAAAGGGTAGGAATAAATGGTCAGTTTTCACAGTGGAGAAAAGTAAGTAGCAGGGTCCCCCAGGGATCTGCAGGCTGTTTAACATATTCATAAATGATCTGGAAAAAGGGATAAACAGCGAGATGGCAATGTTTGCAGATAATAAGTTACTCAAGAAAGTTAAGTCCAAAGTGACTGCGAAGAGTTACAAAGGGATAGGGTGACCAGACAGCAAGTGTGAAAAATCGGGATGGGGGTGGGGGGTAATAGGAGCCTATATAAGAAAAAGACCCAAAAATCGGGACTGTCCCTATAAAATCAGGACATCTGGTCACCTTACAAAGGGATCTCACAAAGCTGGGTGATAGGGCAACAAAACAGCAGATGAAATTCAATGTTGATGAATGCAAAGTAATGCACTTTGGAAAACATAATCCCAAAAATACATACAAAATGATGGGGTCTATATTAGCTGTTACCACTAAAGAAAGAGATCTTGAAATCATAGTGGATAGTTTTCTGGAAACATCTGGTCAATGTGCAGCAGCAGTCAAAAAAAGCTAACAGAATATTAGTAACCATTAGGAAAGAGATAGATAATGAGACAGAAAGTGTCATCATGCCACTATATAAAGCCATGGTACACCCACCCCTTGAATACTACGTGCAGTTCTGATCAGCCCCTTGCAAAAAAGCTATATTAGAATTGGAAAAAGTACAGAGAAGGGCAACAAAAATGATGAAGGGTATGGAACAGCTTGCATCTGTAGAAAGACTGGGACTGTTGAGCTTAGTAAAGAGATGACTAAGGGGACATATGTTAGACATCTATACAATCATGAATGTTGTGGAGAAAGTGAATAGGGAAGTACTTTATTTAGGAAGGAAAAAAATCAAATTCACAACTAAAAAAAGGGGAACTAGCTGGCTAGGCGGTAGTACTGCTGGGAAGGATCTGGAGGTTATAGGGGATCATAAATTGAATCTGAGTCAACAATATGATGCCGTTGGGATGTATTAACAGGAGTGTCATATGTAAGACACAGGAGGTAATTGTTCTGCTCTACTTGGCGCTCGTGTGACCCCAGCTGGAATAGTGTGTCCAGTCCTGGGCACCATATTTTAGGGGAAATGTGGACAAATTGGAGAATGTCCAGATTAGTGAGACAAAACTGATAAAAGGTTTAGAAAACCTGATTTATGAGGAAAGATTACAAAACTGGGCATCTTTAGTCTTGAGAAAAGACACAGTAGGGACCTGATAGTCTTCAATATATTAAGGGCTGTTACAAAGAGAATGGTGATCAACTGTTCTCCATGACCGCTGAAGGTAGAACAAGACATAATGGGCGTAATCTGTGGCAAGGGAGATTTAGATTAGATATTACGAAAAGCTTTCTAACTGTAATGGTAGTTAAGCAGTAGAATTGGCTTCCAAGGGTGGTTGTGGAATCCCCATCACTGGAGGTTTTTAAGAACAGGTTGGGCAAACACCTGTCAGGGATGGTCTAGGTTTACTTGGTCCTGCCTCAACGCAGAGTGGTGGACTTGATGACCTCTCAAGGTCCCTTCCAGCTGTACATTTCTATGATTCTATGGGCTGCTTTCTGTACATTTATAAATATAACTCTGTTTTGATGAAGATATGAATTGTACAGTACTTGCTGTACATTTATAAAGATGAACATGTGTTTTCCTGACCCTACCAGTTCTGGAGTGATGTATATATTTATAAGTACTGTTTGCTTTGAGTGCCTCTGTGCATTCTGCAATCTGTGTAGCGAAGTAATAAAGATCATTTTATTTTCAAAATATAGAAATGTACAGAATAGGAAAAAACAGTGCAGAGAAACAATGTGCAAAAACAACAGGCAACACAATAAAAACTTTTAACACAGATTAATGGAACAGAACTTTAAAATTGGAAAGGCAGCAAACATTTCTGTCCATTTCCATGCACAATGTAAACCCTTGTGACTACCCATACACCAGCCGTGGCACTCACAGGTCAGTGTATGTGAAGCTGTGGTTTTCCTTACTGTCTCCTGGCATGGATTGCTAGGAATAAGGATGGAGCCCGTGATACAATGTGATATGTAGGGTGGCATAGGGAACTGCTACCATGGAGTTCTTTAAGAACTGCAATGGGTGGGGAGTCTGGGATTTTTATACCTGAAGGTCAACCAGGGTCTGCAGGATTTGGGTCTGCTGCCTGAGAAGACCCATTACATCCTGGTGCATCTCCCTCTCCTCCTCCTGCTGGCACTCCTGGGCCTTTCTCCTGTCTGCTCTTTCCTTCTCCAGGCCCTCTGCCATGCTAGCCTTCTAGGCCCTTTGTTCATGGTTTGATGCAGCACTGGCTTGCAGGATCTCACTGACATGCTCCTCTCCTTCTCCCCTTTCCCCATTCCCCCCATCTCTCTCCTCATTAAGACAAACAGTTTTTCAGCAGGAAACCCTGCAAGGCTGCAGAGAGAGTCACTTAGCCCATGACCAGCAGGGCTTGCAAAGACAACCCCACCCACACACCCGCTTTACCCCAACCCCCATACCCCCAGCTCTGCAGTCAGAGATGCCACAGGCCAATGCCCACTTCATTCACTTCAGTGTTCTTCCTCCCTTTCGCTTCCCCTTTATTTTTGAGGCTTGACTCGGGCTGGGCACGACCAAGCGGAGCGATTAAAACCTCAGGAGGCAGGATGGGGACTTTGATCAATACTGTTGGTAATGCCGGTAGCATCGTTTGTACAGTCTCATCCTGCCTGGGAAATCCCTCTTCTCATCATGCGAGAGTTATTGCAGTGTAATCTGGGGCCCTGGCCGCCCTCACCATGAGCCAATAAAAGGATAGCGTCTGCCATGCGACTGCTGGGACAATTTCTGCCTCTGTCTGTGGAAGGGGAGGGGGGCAGGGCTAGGAGGGGAACTGCACCTCTGCCGAATGAGAAGGCTCTTTATACAGCAAGGGAAATGCTGAGGTGGCTTCTGCCATGCCTTCTCAGAGCAAAACTGCGGTTAAACAGACTCAGGGACCCTACATGTGCGGAGGAAATAAAGGGAGAGGAAAATGCCTGGCAAAGATTTCAGAGAGAGTGTTTCAAACAAACACATGCTCTGAGCCCCCGGCAGGCTTTCATGTGCCCATGTGCCGTGCTAAGCCCCCCTGATGTTTCACGCTCCAAACCCACAACCTGCCCTGCCCTCCCTGTACCGCTCGGAGGCCTCCCTCCCATAACTCCTCTCAGAGTCCCACGAGTCCCATCAGCCAAACTCTCCAGGAGTGGCCCCTGGTTGTCAGTGTCTTCAGTTTGGGGTGCCCATCGCGAGGCACACAGGCCTGGGTTTCAACGGCACCGAGCACCTGCGGCTTCCATGAGCCCAGCTGGATCGCAGGCGCCTCTGAACACCAGGCTTGAGGTGCTTCGAATTGGGCTTCCAAAACCAGAGGCCTGGGTGGGGAATTCAAAGGAATCCTGAGGCTCTGGCTGGCATCCGTCACCGAGAACAAACCACGCCTCGTTCACCACTTTCCTGGCAGAACAAATGGACCCCGGAGAGTCCCCAGGCAACACCCACAGCGGTTCAGTGCCGTGTTCCGCCTGTCACAAGCTCCCTGAGCCTCTCAGCATTGTGAGCGTGTCACCTCCAGGCTGTAAGGACTCGGGCAAGGGCTGGGGATCGAGTATTCGTCTTTATTTCTCTGCTCATGTTTTAATGCCTCAGGGAGCCAGTGATGGGCCAAATTAATTGAGAGCTGCTTTCCTCCGGCACTTTCTGTTTCTGAATGGTTGGAATAGGGTGAAAAGATCAGCTCTGGCCTTACTCTGGCCCTCAAAATGACTTCCCGGGGAAACGAAAAGCCAATAAACCATAAACACAAATAGCATCATATTCAAGCTTGTTCTGGTTCCTGTGAGACCTGAATGCCCAGACCTTGGAGGGTCACTCCTACGTGGCCCTGAGCTGGAGAGGAGCTGGAGATCAAATCCCTAGCACTTTGGAATATCCCACTCCCACAATTTGCAGGTGCTGTGGTAGGGAGGGTATTTTGTTTTACTGTTGTTTTGGGGGGCACTGTTTGTGAAAGCTGGTACCATAGAACGAGCAGCGATATCACAGGGTCAGCCAATCCCTATGTTCTAGCAGGGTGATGGCATTTTGGGAGGTGTTGCTTTGGGGCACAGAAAGGATTCAGAGATACAGTACTGGAGCCAGTAAAAAAAAGAATTTTTTTTATAAAAAATTTCAATTTTCCACAGAAATTTGAATACTGAAAAAATTTCGGGTGAAAACAGAATAAATTTGATTCTGAAATGCCTCGCAATGCCTTATGGGAATTGTAGTTCGAGCTTCTGTTCTTCTCAACTGGCCATGCTTCCTGGTCAGACTACATCTCCCATGATGCACCGTGGTCTCCCTTCTTGCAGAGGAAAGGTACTGCTTCATGGGAGTCCTTAGCCTTGCGATTTCCAAATCCAAATATTTTGGTTCTCGGGTGTCTGGGTTTTTGATGAAAAATCCAAATCCACAAAAAACAAACAAGTTTCGTTTATCTAAAAATTGTGTTTGGTCAAAACCTCAATTTTCTGTCAAAAAGCAGGTTCAACTGAACATTTTTGACCAGCCCTAGGCAGTACTTTGGTGAGCGAAAGTTTTGGAGAGAAGATGCAAACCACAGTTGGTTGGCATCTAACCTTCTGTGGGTGGCCAGATGGGCAAAGCCTGTAGAACACCCATGTATATTCAAACCACTCAAAGTGTAATTGCAGCCAATAGAAATGTCATCTCCTTAGGCTGGCAGAGGACTCCCGTGGCTAATGAATTATAGATCCCGCTGCAGCGAGACTAGGAGCACCTTTAGCATCTTGATATTTTACTATTAACAGTTGTTGAGCTGTAAACCACTTGTAAAGAAAGCACCTTTCAGAATCTATTTATCAGAGGTTGATAGGAAACCACAACATGCTATTTTCTCCCGTGAGTGTCAGGGTCTGTCTGGCAGCGATGTGCTGAGAGGAGATTGTGTGCTGCTGAGCATCTGCAATTAGCGCAACCATTCTCTTTCCTAGTTTGCTTTATCTCACTTGTTCACTTTATCACTCGCGCTCTGCCCCTCTTCCCATCTCTCTCACTCTCTCTCTCTGTCTCTGCCACCTTTTTTCCACCCCCCCACCCCCGTTCCTCTTCTTATTTAGTTATTATGTATTGTTATTATCATAGCTCCTGGGAGCCCTTGTCGTAGACCAGGGCTTCATTGTGCTAGGCCCTGTACAAACACGCATCTTCGCTGCGGTGAGTTGACTGCTGCCGTTCCCCCATTGACTCCACCTGCACCTCTTGCGGCGGTGGAGTCCAGGAATAGACAGGAGAGTGCTCGGGAGTCGATTTATCGCATCTAGACTAGACGCGATAAATCGACCCCCGCTGGATCGATCGCTGCCCACCGATCCAGCGGGTAGTATAGACATACCCAGGGTAATTTAGATCGATCCCTTAGATCGTAACTTAGATCGATTGCCACCCCGCCCGTAATGTAGACCAGGCCTTAAGTCATGGCTAAAGGTTGGGTTCAGGTACAACTGCTGTTAAATAATGCTGAGCTGTTCCCATGCCATGAGATTTTGATTGAACATGGTGGAAATTTCACAAGATCAGCTGGTCCCATGGGATTTCCACCATCTTGGGAAGTATCTGAACTAGATCCATAAAATGGTTCTTTCCATTTGTCTATCCAACCTAAGCCAAAACCAAAGAGGCAGGTTTGGTTCCGGAGAGTTGAGTAAGACTTTGAAAAGGTTTGTAACTCTGGGAAGTCTGTGACTCCGGGATTCCAGTCCCTAAAATCTAGGAGGATTTGAATCTGAGGTTCCATTTGCGGCCCATCATTAGAATAAAATCACGTTTCTCTTGTTTTGACTTAAAACGGGACTCTATGCATGGCACTTAAAATGTTGCATTTTTTTCTTATTTTTTGTAGCATATTATGAAAAGCGTTCACCCAGGGGTGATACGGAGATTTTGTCTTTTATAATTTTTCTGTGCGAGTTCATTTGTGATCTTAGGGATTGTCTGGTTTCACCCACATAGTTGTTATTGCGGCATTTAGCACATTGCATGAGCTGCACCGCAAGCTGTGATAGGCATGTGTAGGATGGGGGGTCCTGGTCTGTGGGGAGCTGCTTCTTCTGATGAGCTTGGTGAGTTTGGGGTTTTATTTGAAGGCCAGAAGAGGAGGTTTGGGAAAGATTTCTTTCAGGATATGGTCCCCATCAAGTATGAGTTATAATTTTTAATGATACCCCATATGGGTTCCAGTGTGAGGTAGTAGGTGATAATTAGGGGTGTGCGGCTGGAGGGTTATTTTTCTGTATTGAAGCAGGTTTTCACGGGGTATTTGGGTAGCCCAATCCATGGTGTGATCTCCTTCTCTGGTGTAGTGTCCTTGTTTGTGGAAGAAAGTTTTAAATGTGTTAAAGTGTGTATCCTGGAGTTTCTTCTTAGAGCATATTCTGTGGTATCTGAGTGCCTGGCTGTAGATAACAGATTTCTTAGTGTGCTTGGGTTGGTTACTGGATCTGTGAAGGTAAGTGTGGTGATCCGTGGGTTTCTCTCTGTAGGGGTCCATTGCTGAAGCTGATTGTGGTGTTCAGGAAGTTGATGCTAGTGTGGGAGTGTTCCAGAGAGAGTTTGGTGGATGGATGGTGGTTGTTGAAGCTGGGGTGGAAATTTATGGGGGAGTTTAAGTCATCTGGCTGGAGAATGAAAATATCATTGATGTATCTCAAGTATCGATGCTGTCATTGTGAGGCATGTTGGTGTATAGGAAGGTGACAAACATGGTGGCAAGGATGATGGTCTGAGGGAGGCTGTTCAAGTTGCAGAGTTTCTGGAGGAAGTTGGTTGTGTCCTGGAGGAAGCTGGCCCTTTGTCCAGCGCCAGCCCAAACACACCAAGAAATCTGCTGTCTACAGTCAGGCACTCAGATACCACAGAATATGCTCCGAAGAGAAAGTATGGGATATACAACCGATGCAAAACCTGCAGACATCTCTCCACTGCTATGATGATCAGTACCCCCCACAACACACCTTTCAAGTTGCCTTGGTCCTACACATGCCTATCACAGCATGTGGTGTACCTCATCCAGTGCATTAAATGCTCCAATGACAACTATATGGGTGAAACCAGACACTCACAAATGAACTCACACAGAAAACTCATAAAGACAAAAACCCATAGGCTAACACTTTTCACAAAACGATCACTCAATATCTGACCTCTCAGTCCTCATCCTCAAAGGACACCTGCACAGCACCTTCCAAAGATGAGTGTGGGAGCTTAAATTCATAACGTGGCTAGACACTAAAAATTATGGTCTTAATAAAGACACTGGACTTATGGTTTATTACAACAATCAGTAACCCACTGACCCCCTTTTTGTCCTACGACTGCAGTATTGTTAATGAGCCACTTCACCTTGAATGGTCCCTTAGGATATGTGTTAACTACTTATGCTAAACAATCTGTTCCACCTTGTATTTAGCTGTGATACCCTAATATCTTTTCCAGACCAGAAGAAGAGCTCTGTGTCACTCAGAAGCTTGCCTCTTTCACCAACAGAAGTTGGTCCAACAAAAGATATTACCTCACCCAACTCGTCTCTCTCATATCCTGGGACCAACATAGCTATAACTGCACTGTGAACAACATTTTCAATTTCACCAATACATACAGCATTTGTTGCCTTGGATTCGTGAGCAGTGATAAAGACATATATCAAGCTGGAACCTACATCTCCCTACCCAAACCAACACATGGGCACCTGAACCCAGCGCAACGCAATACAATTGATTTTTTCAGAGCATCCTTCATACATAGGGTTTTTTCTGAGACACTCAATCAAACACTAAAGCGAAAAAGAACATTTTCAGATAGGATGGGAAGAAGGGAGGTGATTTATGGTTGGTTCATCAGTGATTTAAGCCCATGTTAGATGTGTAAAAATGTCACTTGCATCATGAGTAAGACTGGAAAAATAACTATTGACATTCAGTCCATAGGCCCCTAGCTGAGATTCGCCAAAGGCTTATAACTAATGAGCTGCAAACAGGAGCATCGGCCATGTCTAGATGGATGAACAGATGGCCAGGTAGACAGAAGCTGTAGGACGACAGATTTGAAGTGTCTATATCCAGTTTCCAGCAGCTGTAAACTAGCAATGAACCCCAACCAAACCCCCTGGTCCAAACGCCCCAGAACTGCACAGCTGTCTTGAGCTGAATCCAAATATTGTGGCACAAGCCCATCTCTTCTGCAGGCATCTGGGGCTCACTGATGCCAGGTACTGAACTTTCCCAGCTACTGCTAAGTGACCCGAAAGCACTCTGAAGTTATTGAAAGTCCAGGGCACTCAGCACTTCACTGGGCAGAGGCCCTATTGAGTGCAGCTGCATAAATCAATGGGATTCAGGCCAATACTATTGCGATTGCTCTGGCCATAGAGTGAGGCCAAGCTGAAAAGTTCAGATTGGAACTTTCCCAGAGTTTGGTGAGTCTTTTGACTGGCCCATTGCATAGATCAAAAGTTAGCAAGGGATGCTAGGGTTGCAGGCCAGGCCCATCCCTGGATAAAGAACCTTAAGGCTTTACCACCACACAGAAAACAACCTCCTCGAGAGATGGGAATCTATCTAGCCTCTGCTGGGCTGGTGCCCCCATGAGTCCATGTGGGGCACTGCCGGAACCACAGTAGGAGAAGACTTGACCGCCAAATCTTGTCACTTCCTTTCACTCTAGTTGCCCTTGAGCAGGAGGAACTGGGGAAGGCAGGAGAAACTCAGGGTATGGGTCATAGAATCATAGAATATCAGAGTTGGAAGGGACCTCAGGAGGTCATCTTGTCCAAACCCCCTGCTCAAAGCAGGCTCAATCCCCAACTTAATCATCCCAGACCGGGCTTTGTCTAGGAGAGATGATTCAGCACATAATCTTTTATAAGGAATAAATGTGAGAAAACCGGGTTTTCTTTATGGACCAAGAGCCCACATTCTTGGAATGAGCACTGGCCTGGTGAATCATCCCCCAGCCTGGTTTTAACACTGCCTAGTCTGTTCCCATGGCCCTCCACCTCTTCCGTGTCCCTACAGCCAGGGACAGACTTTCTGACTTTTTTCCAGGGTGCAGCTGAGAGAAAAGAGCAATAATAACTAGCCACTCCAGTGGGGTGAGGGTGATTTAGAGGAGAGCATGCGGTGCTTGTGCTTGTTTTTCAGATAAAGGTTTGGCCTTTAAGAAAGAGAGAGGAGAGAAAAAGAAAAGCATCCTTTCACCTTTAAAAAAAATCAATCCTTCCAGACTCGGAATAGGAGAAACTTATCTTGGAACCGAGGTCTAGGCTTGACACAGTGTGCCTGTGATTTCTCAATCTCCGAAAGTGACAGAGTACCCAATATCCATCAGTGCACGCCGGGGCTCTCCTTCTTCTCATCTCAGGCCAGATCAGCTGGCTCAAACTGACTAGCAGCAATCCCAGGGAGGGGGAGCTGGGCGCTGTTGGGAGAGAGAGCGCCATCGAACACAGGGCTGTGTTAATGCATCAGCACAGGTTGCACGGAAGGGAAGGAGCTGGGACAATAACAGTGAATCTGCTGAATTAGAGCCACACGGTCCCCTTGTGCTCTGCGAAATGAAGCAGCAGGAACCCTGCAGAATGAGGTCAGAGGACGCATAGAGGCCCAGTATGCCTAACACTGCATAGCCAGCAGTTGCCCTTTTACCCTGCCAGTGCTTCTTCCTCAGGGTTTGGAGGTTGTGGCCAGGGAGGGTGGGGCAGAGCTAGGCAGCTCCACTCGACATGTCCCAGTGCTTGGAAAACAGCTGGTTAGTCAGCGCTGCATGTTGCAGCGTGAACTTCCATCATGCCTTTTCCTCCATCTTTCCTGGAGGTACGGTGGAAAGCCTTTCCCTAGCGATTGCTGAAGGGCCACGTGTTCCATCCTCACGAGGGTGTCCGCAGAAGAGTCTTTCCAACTGACTTTAAATGAACTGTGGCCAGGATTACGGTGAAGTTCATTTCCAGCCAGCAGATCTCGGTCCCCTTGCAGGAGGAACTGGGGTATCATGGGAAGCCCCATCAGGAACACAGGAGTCACTGAACCAGAATCTGTCCAGGTCCCCTGTCTCTCTACGGGGTGCTGTGTGTGTGTATGTATGTAAATAGTTACTACATAAGGTGCTAGTAAATGGCGCGCAAGCATATATAGCTTAGTTCCTGGGTTAGATCAGACTCACGTCTAGCCATCCTTCGTAGTTAGGTGGCCTCCGTTACTGTAGTATCTGGGCACCTCCAGTGCAGCTCCAATCTACAGCTCGCCAAGCCCTTTACAAAGAAGCGTCACTGTCATCACCATCCTTTTACAGATGGGGAAACTGAGGCATCGAGCTTGACTGAGTTGGACACAATCACTCAGCGCAACAATATAAGAATCGGTCCTGGAACTTAATTCTAGCTGACTCTACTAAGCCCTCCCTATCCACTCAACCGCACTGCCACCTCTGCCCCGTTCCTGCGGACAGAAGTGTGTGATGTGCTTTGCATTAAAGCAACCAGAGCCTGAGACAGGCTGCAGCCTACCACAGACTGATCTGTCCCTTCAGTGCAAACTGGAGAATGACCATTGGTCTATAAAGCCAAGCCGCACAGCGGTGACATCAGCTCCACCCACAATGCATGGAAATGTTCTTGCATGTGTGCATTTATTTCCAATTTTATTTAGTTCTGTGAATGCCCAAGCTCATTAGTTGCATCCCGGCAAGCAGCAAATGAGACCTTGAAGCAACAATATGTGAGCAGGAAGGGATGGGCTAAGTGGCACTGATGGGGCTCTTTGTCCTTCGAGTCGCATTAGAATATGCAGAAGCTCTCCCAACCTGCCAGCAAGAGCGGAGATCTAAAAGTGACTCCCAGGAGCAGCAGCCTGTTGGAGTGAGGGCTGGAAAGCAGGATTCATTTGAGATCTTGCTTTTTGTTCCGGTGAAAAAGAAAAAACCCTTTTTCTTTTCTTCTTTTTATTTTTAAAACAGTTTGAAAATGTTTGACATATGGAAAAAATAATGAATTCCAGTTTTCTTTTCCTTTTGCATTCTCTGATCTGTCAGGCTGCAACCAGGAGCCCTGCGTACCGAGAGGGGCTGTCACTCTATTTTATAGAGATATCGCTGTTATCACACATTGCTCCCCCCTGCTCCAGGATAAGGCTGAGAGTGGGTGGCTCCAGGTGTTGATGGTGGCTACAGGGGCCTTTTTCCCTACTTGGTCATTGGTTCAAGTCCAGCCATATGCAGCCTAGCAGGGCCCAAGCTATATGTCAGCTTTCAAGCCCATAGCGTTCCTGGTAGCAGAAAAGACAGGCTTTCTGATGAATGCAGAAGGGATGCTTTACTGAGACAGCTGAACACACACAGTCTGTAATGACTGATAGCTGCCAGACTGCCTAATGCACCGTGTTGTCTTCTATCAGCATCACACCAGAGGGCTCCCTTGAAACCAGGCCTGTCCTGGAAAGTCAGGGGACAGACTGCTGCCTGGGAGACCAGCTCAGGATCTGAATTTACAGTTTGATCCTAGCTAGCTCCATGATGTGCCAGTACCACAGCCCCAGATCTGCTCTCTCTGTCAATTCTAAGCGAGTCCCACTTCCCTGGCTCAGGAGCACAGCAGTTTTTGGAGGTAGTATCTCAGTAATCAGAGCAGTGCAGCTTCGGGGACACGTGGTCTTGCAGTCAAGGCACTGGATAGGGCTTCAGGAGATTTCTGTTCAATTCCCAGCTCTACCACAAACTCCCTGTGTGACCTTGGGCTATCACTTAGTTGCTCTGTGCCTCAGTTTCTCCTCTGTAAAATGGGGCTATTATTGCGACTACATTCATTAACGCTTGTGGGGTGCTCAGTGGCTATAGGGATGGGACTATATACGTACATAGATGGACAGAGCCCACAGCTTTTTCTTGTTTACTCTCTCTCCATCCCTGCCAGATCTGGTTAGTTTTCTTCTGACCTTCCTGACAGCCAGAACTGGAGCGTTCAGTTACAGTCACTGAGAGTCAGACAATGACCTCTCTCATTAATAGCTGCCAGTACCCTGAAGTTTAAAGAGACCCAGTCTGAGGGCATCTCAGACACAAACAAAACAGAATGCACAAAGCCTCATGCTGCAGGGAGCGTTTAACAGACTCAGGGCTTCTGCAGAAGGTTCTCAGAAGACCTAAGACAGGGGTTGGGGTAACTTTTTTCTGATCCACCTGAAAGAGATCAGCTCAGGGCTTGACTGAGCTAATACCTGGCAGCTCCAGACATTTTCTGGGGTTAAGCTTCTTGCTCTTTTGTTTGCAGAGATAATATTCCAAATAAGAAATCATTAGCTAGCTATCAGCTTGTGTACCCATCTATCTATCTATTGGGAATACTAGACATTTTTTTCCCAAAACCTTTTTTCAACAATAACTGGCTTTTCGATGAAATGGAAATGTTAAAAAAAACAAACAAACAAACAAACAAACAAAATCCCCTTGTCAAAAAAAAATTGGTGGCTTTATTCCAGTTTTTTTATTAAAACCAAAAAACGTGAAGCCATTTTTGAGAAAGATGAAAAATGTAGGGTTTTTTAAAAAATGTATGTAGGGAAAAAAATCACTACCCACCCAGCTCCTCTCCCTCTCTCTCTCACTGGCTAGATAGATGGATCGATCGAGATTTTCATATCGGGTTCTAAATTGATCTAGACGGCGCTGTCCCTCTTCTGACAGGCAGGTAGGAAAGAATTCCCTTTCCAACAGCATCTCTGCAAGCCCCATTCTGAGTGCTGTGCGGTGTTTCTTTACTCCCTCTAGTGATGGAAGTGAGACATCACTCTTACTGACCCACCTACACACACTCACCCTCACAGGCACAGTGGAAATAGGGCCAAGAAAGAGATGCCCTATGTAAACTGTCAGTGCTATTTTTCTTTGCTCTCTCCTCGTTCCTTTTGGTTTATTTTTTAGCATTTCCCCCAGGCTGTGCTGTTTGCTCACGTCTGTTTCTTCTCCCTTCTCCAGTCGACAGCAGCCGCGCGGCTTTCCGAGGGCATCTGCAGCTGCCCTGCACTTCTCAGCCACCCTCAAGCCCTGTTCCTTCAGGGGAGGTTGCAGAACTTAGCAGATGTTGCCATGGCGCATCCAGCAACAACAACTCTTCATGCGGCGGCGAATCCGATGGGTCTGGCAAGGGGAATGCCCTGTGATGGTAGGGGGCGGGTGTTAGGTCCAATCCTGCTGCCCTTATTGAGTCAAAACACACATTGACATTGACTAATGAGGTCCATGGACTGCACCACTTATCAGCAAGAGACCCGAGTGGCAGGCCAACTTGTTCAGCTGTTGTTCTTGTGTAGGTTGCAAGGATCATGCCGTTCCTGTGCAGTTACACATCAGTTAAGTGAGCCCCATGCACTTCCTATGTAAATAGGAAGTGCTTCCATACTACTTTTGTCCTACAAAATAACCTATTGTCCTTTTAGTTCTTTACCACCTTGCTCAGTGTGTAAAACTCAGAGCTTCCAACAACCAACACTGCATAGTGCAAACTCACCCAGTCCTTGGCATTAAGAAACAGGGCAAAGGCGATATAGCTGGTCTAATTCATTGGGCAGTCCAGGTTTCATTTACATAATGTGGCATTGCAGTGGGATCTGATACAAAGGCCAGGACCGGTTTGCTGCATGGGGGAGCTCGGAGAGGAATAATATATTGGTTTAGTCTTCATGTGCTACGTTTTATAATCATCTTGCAAATGAACGACCTGCAAGGCAGCTGTCACAGCGAGCTCCCACCACGCAGTAGTGGGGCTGACACGCGTTTGGGAAGGGCCGGGAGGGATTAGCAGTGCAAAGACGGGGGCTGTACAGAGTTAAGCGGTGCCAATACTTGCCTGGAAACCCCAGTGACCCACGGAGATGTGCAGTGCCCAGGGTGGGCTGGCATTTGTCACCATCCGTATTACATGTGGGGGAGGGGCACAGGAGGCTATTTAAATTCGTCTTTTGATTTCTGACACGCTCCGCTGCAGAGCAATGGTTCACCAAGAGGGGAGGCAGGTGAAAATCAGCCTGTTAGTTTACAAACTGTTTCTTGCTGGCCTTTGGTTCTACTGGAACCAGGCATTGCAATGATGTAAGCAATGTGTGCTGCTGCCCTCTGCTGGAGGGAATAGAAACTACACAGCTGTGGGTCTTAAGCCTTGCACTGCTAACTGCCTTTCTCCTCTGTCTGAAGCAGCCGGAGCCTGTGCTTGTGAGGAGGGCACACCTCCCAACATTTCAAGTGGCTTAAGCAGGCTGGGTCCTGCACCCATAGGCTAGGAGGCCTGGGGGGATGCAGAGCAAGCCTCACTGACCTGCCGGGCTGGCTGGGCTCTGCTCAGGCAGTCAGGTCAAATTTGAGTGAGTGGTGTTGCAACCCTGCGTGCCAGAGGCCAGGTTGCAATGCCCGGAGTGGGGAGCCGAGCCAGCCCCATAGGACAGGAGTCGCTTCAAGTAGGACAGGGTGTTGTGTGGGTCAAAGGGGACAGTCCCATTTAACCTGGGACTGTTTGTGGGGAGGTCTGGAAAGGGGGCTGCCTTTCTGTTTTCTGTGAGCCATTCTGATATGGGGGTGCAATGGGTCTCTTCAATCTGAGCTCAGAAGGGTTAACTTCGATATGTGCATGGGATCACTTGACCTTAAAGGAACTGTCTTGTAAGCACCTGCAGAAGATTTGCTGCTTCTTACTGTCTATGCAGACGCAGAGCCAGACCCTGGAGCGGACCCGTCCAATGAGCAAAATTCCCCAAACAGCACTGAACCTGCCATGTGACTGTGGGGGATGTTATTGGCTTTAGCAGTGGTCTGGAAATCAGGACTCCTGGGGCAACTGACTCCCTGTGTGGCCTGCCTGGAGCGATACACCCACCCTCATTGTTGTCCTGGATTCCTGCTGCTGGGGAGAGGGTGGGGGAGCATGGGAGGGACTGTCTGTTTATTGAGATACTCAGACAGACTGTTCTGTAGAAGTGCAACCTATTGTTAGCCTCCGCTGAGAATTCAGGGTTGCCAACTCTCACAGTTTTCCTGTGACTCCTGGAATATTTCATGCTGTTCATAAAGCTCTTGACCCTGGCGTCATTCAGGTACATCAGAATCTCAGCTTTTGTTACACAGAAAAGTGAGCTTCTTCTATCCCTCGGGCTTCTTGAGAAATGCTGGAAACCACGAACCCTAAAGGTGCAGAACCCAGATGTCAAAAAGAGTTCCCAGTGCAGTATTTTTACATTCTCGTCATTTTGGGTGTCCTGACTCTTGAGTTTTGAACACTGGGCGTTAACCAGTGCTGTGAGTTCCAAACCAGACCTTCATAATCTATAGGGGTCAGCTGCTCTCCCGGATGGAGTCAAAGGGAGCTGTCTCCTGTCCGAGCTGACAGCAGACATGCTGATCCTGTCCCTGGCCGGTACCTGCTTGCATTCCCCTGTCCCTATTTTGTGCCATGTGGATGAGTCACCTGACCTCAGGAGCTAGAATTCCTTTAGGTCGCACACAGCCATAACCTGCATGCTGTGGTTGTGGTTTCCAGAGATGGCTCAACATGAGCATCCCCTCCTCCTCTTTTAATGCACTTGCCTAGCCCCTCATTATGCTAATGGGAGGAACAGCTGTTAGCTTCAAAGCGAAGTCAGACCTGTACAATTGCTAGGCAGTGAATAGGATGTGCCAGCCCCATGCTGTGCGTATGTGTGCGTGGATCACAGGGAAAAGGTACAGTAGCTAATTAATTCTTTGTTCCGTTAAAGTTGTCATTAACACGGAGCTTATTGTTGAATTCACCCCAACAGTCATGTTTACACTTGATCCCAAGCAGAGAACAAGTGGCTGCTTCCTTCCAAGCTATGCGGCACCTTCCGGCGGAGGGGAGGAGGAGACAGTATAGCCTGCGGTTTAAAATCCCAGCTTTTCAAAAGTAATTTGATGTCAGGCAAGCCTGGTCCCAAAATGCACCGGGATGCACATGCGGTAGATTAGATTGGTTCATACTGGAGAATGCTGCTTGCAGGGACGGTATTGCAAAGACTTCAACACAGCAAGCGATTGTATGCAGATCAGGGGGGCATGTGAAAACAATCACCCAGAGCAAGTGTACTAGGATGCCTTCATAAACTTGACTTGTCTTCAGGAGACAAACATGCTTCGTCGACAAGCCCACAGTGCGCTGCATGAATACACAAGCACATCCGCGGGGCCAGAGCAGAGCTCCCACATCCTGATTCTGCCTAGCAATACTTGAGATACTCAAGGCGAGAGGGTGGAGCTGGCAAGATTAATTCAAAATTCACCCCTTTTTAGTTAGCACTATGGGGTTTCTTGCACTTTCTCTGAAGCATCCGGGACTGACCCGTCCTTGGAGACAGGATACTTGATTAGATGGACCTCGAGTCTGATCCAGCCTGGCAGTTCCAAAGGAGCAAATGGTAATTCTTGCACAAGCCGTGCCATCAAAATCAATCAGAAAGGAGCTATACCACAGGGGCAATGTTATTATTGATTATCTGTATTGTGATAGCACAACCTGGACCGGTTGTGGTCCAGGACCCCACTGTGCTAGGCGCTGTACAAACACACAACACAAAGATGGTCCCTGCCCGCAAAGAGCTGACAATCGAAGCAGGGTATCAAACCTGGCCTTAGGTTAGCACATAGTTTTCAGACCCATCCTGATGCATGTGTTGCTCATAAGGTTTTAGGAAGAGTTTAGCTGGGTAATTTTCAGCGTATGGGCTGTACAAGGACTTTGACCTGGACTGTTGGCTTTTCCATGCTCCTGGTGCGTGGTGGGCACCTAATTCACAAGTTTCTGCCCCCAGACTATGTGTAAACAGGAGACTTGCAGCTGGCTCACTTCCCCGGGCACATTTTTGGCCAGAGAATTGTCTGTGCTAAAGAGCAGAGAACCATCAGGATTTGTGGATGTTTCCATGTGTAGCCAGAGACTAATTGTGTTCTCGGGGAGGCTGTGTGTTGTCTAGTGGGACCTTCGTGCCTCGGTTTCCCCTCCTACTTTTTGCTTGTCTCGTCTATTTAGATAGCAAGCTCTATGGGACAGGGGCTTTTTTACTTGGTATCTGGGGCTCTGATCTCAATTGAGGACTCTAGGTGCTGTTGTCATTGTGCTAATAATAATAATAATAATTCCCACAAATTTCAAATACTCTGACCTCGTAAGTCTCAGAGCACTCAACATCCCACACCTCTTCAGAACCACCCCCCCCCCCCCCCCAATGAATCTGTGCCCTGGGAGCGTATCTTCAGCCCTTTCCATGCCAATAGGGCCTCCAGAGATGCTTGTTCAAAGTCTCACTTCATCTGGTTAGATATATATATTTACTCCTTGAAATCCAGAGAGGCTGATATATTTGTACATTTCCACTCCAGCAGCCATGCAGCCTCTTCCCATTAGCGAGCATCTGGGATGATTCCGTTAATACTTTTTTCAAAAGAAAAGGCATGTTACACAAATTGATAAATAATGCGATGCAAAAAAAAAAAAAGCAATCAGAATTAATTAGAGGGAGGTGGTTGTTTTTCTCTCTCCACTTTCAGGAGCTGGCTTCTCCCAAGGGAACTCTGCTATTCAGAGAAATATTGATAATAATTAAGGACATCTCTGATTGCAGCAGCGACTTGCTAGTTAGTGGCCAAGAATGTTCAGGGACATCCTTTTTATGTCTTGTTGAAAGGATGGCTTCCCTAGCAGCCCTGTGTCCTAGCACTGGGCTGGGTGTAACAGGATATGGGGGGAGCTGAGCCAGCCCTGAGTACAGGATGAGCAGCACCTGGGTTGAATCAGGGGCTCCCAGGCAGCAGCAGGAAGCTGGGGGCTGAGACAGTGAAGCTGTAGGAGAATGGGGTCTCCTGCACTGGTCCCTGAGGAAGAAACAGTCTGTCAGGTAGGAGGGATTCTGTCTAACTAAAGCTGGAGTGGAAGGTTATGTTTGTGTTTGCCTGAGAGCTTTGTTAATTTAATAAAAAGCCAGCCCCAAGAAGGACTGTGGTTGAAAGAGGGATTGCGGAGTTTAGTGAAGGGGAAAACAGACCCAGGGCACAGCAAAAGCACCCCTGGCCACTAGCAGATGCTTGGGTGGCGGCCAGCCCTGTTACAAGTGGGATACTAATGCAGTCCTGATCTGGCAAACATCTATGGGTCTGAGTAACTGTACACACCTATGTCAGTAGTGTAGCCGGGGGTGGAGCAGGGGGAGCGGCCACTCCCCCACTGAGCAGAAGCGGCTCCTTTTTTGTGCTCCAAGGCCTTTTGCTCCTATGCTGCAGCCAGAGCAGAGCATTTTTTTTTGCTCCCGGCGCCTTTTTTGCTCCCGACGCTTTTTGCTCCCAGCGCCTCTTTTTAGCTCCGCTCCCCCTGTGCTCTAAACCTGGCTACGCCACTGACGTATGTAGCCCCATTGTTAACTCATGTGTAAGAGTTTGCAGGGCTAGGGTCCAGGCAGGAAGACCTCTCACTAATCCGTTAATTTATGATGGTGCCAAAGGCATGGTCCCTGCACAACAAGCATTTCCTTTTTAGTCATTTCTTCAGATGTGTCTTAAAATGTGCCTCTCCAGAGCTCGCTCTTTCTTCTCCCTGGCTCCGCAGACCATGGAGGTCCTTGGCTGCTTTC
This sequence comes from Macrochelys suwanniensis, assembly GCA_033296515.1. NCBI lineage: Eukaryota > Metazoa > Chordata > Testudines > Chelydridae > Macrochelys > Macrochelys suwanniensis. The sequence continues at coordinate 14,312,903 of CM065796.1, forward strand.
ACAAGTTGCCCCCGTCCCTTTCGGTCAAGGGCATATTGTTCCCCTTGGTGGCAATTCACACTGACAGTCTGTCTACACTGCAGGTAAGGGGTGTGACTGCAGCTTTAATAGACATACCCGAGCTAGCCTCAGAGCTAACTTGAGTAACAATACCCACCTTGTCTCTCTGCACAAATATACCAAAGAAGAGGGATGATACTGAGCAAGAACTAAAGGCTCTTAGGATGTTCTATTCAGGATATGTGATTGCAGCATGTGTAGATATATTTGAATTAGCGTTGCTACGGCTAGATCAGTGCTAGCTTGAGAATCAGTGCAGTGGTGCAGGCTAAGCTCCGGAGTACAGTACAGCGCCACCCAGGGCTGGGCCCTTTACACTCCGGAAGCCCTATGGTTTGCATGTATGTTGTGCGTGTGCTTCTGTGTCTGCAGGAGCATGTATGTATGTGCAGGAGTATGTCTGTGCATGTACTTGTGTTTGTGCACATATGTACCCAGGCTTGTGTATTTGTGCATACGTATGTCAGTAGGTGCATGTGTAAACGGAAACACCCACATTTGTGTAGATGCAGAGTATCCCAGCTCAGCCAGCAGGTCACAGAGTCATCCTGTGATAAGCCCTTTTCATTTTTGTTTTTTAACTTTTTCAGACCCTTAATAGTTAATTCCATTCCCCTGGCTGCCCAAAAACCAACCCCTTCCTACTTTTATCTCCGAGTTCATCACAAAAGGCTCTTCCACCCTCTCCATGATTAAAAATTAGGAGACCAAATTCTATAGTGGTGTCTTATAATAATAACCAAATCTTGGGAGTGCAATGGCTGAATAATGGATCACGGCTCTGTCTTAAAGGCTTCTCGCTCTCTTTTCTGTGCCGGAGTTTGAATGGCAAAGTAATGAGTCCTTCCTCATTTCATAAAAGTTACAGCTGTTGAGAGCCGGGGCTGATTTCTATTCATCAGGTCTGCCCCTCCCCAACCAGATCTCCTGGTTAATGAGCCGGGAGCCAATCAATAATTCATGGCTACATGAATAACCGGGGGATGATAACCGCTTATTTGGGAAGATGTAATCAGGACCCATTCTCTCTCTCTCTCTCTCTCTCTCTCTCTTTCACTGTGCTTCTTATCTCCTTATCAGCTCCCTGTGACTCACTGCTAATCCAATAGACTGAAGCAGGAGCAGAACAATAGGTTAGAAAACAAGGTACTTACAGTGTGTGGGAGAAAAGCAGTTCCATGCTTAGGTGTGTTTCCCCCCCAACCCCCCATGACCTAGGTCAGGGGTCTCAAACTCAAATGACCACGAGGGCCACATGAGGACTAGTGCATTGGCCTGAGGGCCGCATCACTGACACCCCCCCTTCGCTGTCCAGAAAGAGCTGGGTGACCCAGCTGGAAAGGGGAGACCTGGAGAAGAGTGCAGGGGAGAGCCCGGTCTGAGAAGCAGCCTGGGAGAAGGCCGAGAAGGAGAAAGGGGAGAGGAGCAGACAGGCTACTGCCCGGGTGAGTTGGAACAAGAGCCTGACCAGAGGCAGGCACCCTGCTGAGCAGCACCCTGTCTGAACCCCCGGGTGAGGAGAGTGCCAGCCTAGACAGTGGGGTTGTTGGGGGGCACAGGAGCCTGGGGCTAGGCATGGGGACAAACCATAGCGGCTGAGGGGTGCCGGTGAGGGAGGTGCGGCTGGCTGAGCTCGGCTGGGCTGAAGGTCCCGTTGTTTTGAGTATTCTATTGTCCTTTGGTAAAGGACTTTGTGGCCCCGGAAGAGACCGGACTCTCTAAAGTTATCCGGCTGGAGGGCCAGGACACTCCTATGCCTGGAATTGGCTGAAGAACCGGGTGTGTGTGAGGGGGGGAAACTCAGGCAAAAGCTGCTGCAGTGCTGCAGCCAGACAGGAGGGGCGTGTTGGCGGGAGCAACTTGGCCGCAGTAACCAATTCAGAGGTGTTGGGGAGCCTGCTTCCCCCCACATCTCCGGACCTTAGCCCAGTGGTAGAGAAGCCAGCAAAGACTGCCGAGTACCTTCTTCTCAGCCCAAACGTACAGGAACCCCGGGCGCCAGAGCAGAAACTGGTGCCAACTAGCTCCCAGAATGGGTCATAGCTGCCCCTCCCCCAGCACAGTGAGCTCCCCTGTGTAATTGAGCAGCTTCCCTGCAGCAGCATCTGCTCCCCAAGGCGTGGAAGTGGGGGTGGCATTCACCGTCCAGTGGAGAAGGAATCTTATGTCGCACCTTCCCTCCAGTCATCTGCCTGGGTGAGGCGCTGACTCCCTTTCCTGTCTGTCTATTGATGGATCAGCCATCGCCGGGGCATCTGAGCACCTTTCCGTCTTGTTCTAAATACATCTTCTCCTTGGGCCCAGGGAACAGCACAACCCTCCCCACCCCCACCACGCACATGCTTCCATCCTCAGCTCGAGCTCTGCCTGTCGTAAGGGACTTCGAGACAAAGCCAAGCGCCATCTGAAATGTGGTGGGGTCCATTTGCAATGAGAGGGCATTCAGCACTCTTTGTGGCATGAGCCGCCTTTCTGATAAGCCCTGCTAGATGTTGGTTTGGAGCTGGGCAAAGGTGCTGGATTAGCAGCCGTGGAGAGCAAAGACCTCTAGTTATCTCCCCAGAGCAGGTCCAGGATTCGGCACACCTGGTCGATGCACCCAATACCTGAGCTGAGAGCCGCGAAACGCCACCCCACCACCACACACGCGAGAGAGAGGGCAGATCAGAGTCGATGGCCCGTTCAGTTCTTGGCCTCTGGGCTGAAATCTCCAATTAGTGCCAATGTCCTGGTGGTATTGGGAGATGCAGAGCGGGGCTGAGCCCCATGACACTCGTGTCACTGCGGCCAGCAGATGGGAACAACCTCCAGCCTGCCTCTGCCCAGTTTCCCTCACGCCACGTCTCTGCTCAGAAAGGGTTCCCAGCTCCAGAAATGGACAAATCCCTGCTGTGTGTGATACAGCGCTAGGCCGGGGCCCGTAATGAGAGGCGCCCCTCGTAGCAGGCTGTCAGGCAATGACAGCTTGATTGATGGGGATTTCAAAGGAAGGCTGAGATCTGAAACGTCTCCTCGACACCCACAGCAAAATCTTTCTTCAGAGGGAGATGCTTGAAAAAACCCCCTTCAAACGAATGCCAAATGAAGGTGTCTTCTTCCGGCTGCGTGGGACCTGGCAACCCTGCGCATAACGAGAGGCAGAGAAGAGGCGACGGTAACTTTGTCACATTAAAGCAGCAGAGAAACCATAAATACAGTGCCACTCCCCTTCCCCATGACTGGACTCTGCTCAGGGCTGCCTGCATCCAATTCCCCTCCTCCAATTCATTTGCCAGCGTGATGTACATTTTGTTTTGACTAGTCCAGCCACGCTGTGTGACCTACAGCTGCTCACACTACAAACCCCACTCTCCTAGCAACTCTCTGCACGTAGGGAAATGTCTTTAGGATGGCGCGGGACCCGCCTCAGCCCTGACACAAATGGGTGTGCCCCTCGTTGATGTCTATGGGAATCGCGCCCGCTCACGCCACTGTCAGATCGGGACCATGACGTCTGGGGATCTGCGTGGAGGTTATCTGGCAACCTGCTGGCTGACGAGGAGCCAGCGCAAATCACTTTATACACCCCTCCCACCCCAGTGCAGCATGTTAATTTGCAGAGAGGAAGGATGCCCCAGGAATTAGGGCAGCAGCCTAGAACTTGGCAAGCTGCGTTCAAATTCCTGCTCTGGTGCAAACTTCCTGTTTGACGTTAGTCAAGTCACTTAGTCACTCTGTGCCTCAGTTTCCCATCTGTAACACAGGGATAACAGCACTTCCCTGTCTCACAGGGGCATGTGAGGAGACTGTGAGGTACTTAGGTACTAGGCCTTCGGGTGCTTTAGATAGACTGGTTACAGCAAGAAGTATGTTCTATATCCAAACCTCATATTCCACCCTTTGGGGTGTTTGAAATCTGAATGTAGAGATGAATTTTCCAGACCCCTGTCCATCACTCTAATGGGCTGAACCAAAACACCAGTTCTGAACACTCATCACACACTTTGCAGTGCTTAAAATCCACACCCAGATCAGCCCCTGGCTACTAGATACCATGGTGCTGAGTGAAGTATAATTCATTTTCTTAATTTCTTATAGATCTTAATTTTGTGCCATGAGAAAAGTTACTCTGGGTACTTGGCACTGGGGGGTAGGGGGACACAGTCTTAGACAGCTGGTATAAACTCCTGTGGACCTGATCCTCAGTGGGTGTAAATTGGTGTAGTTCCATTGACTTCAACAAAGTAACATTGATTCATATCAACTGAGGATTTTGTCCCTGCTCACAGACAGAAATGTTGGGCCAGATGAATTTCTGGTGTGTCTCCACTGACTGCAGTGAATTTGAAGTTAGGGATAAATTTGGCCCATAGTCTGATTATAAGAAGTCATTTCTCCTTGTCAGTGCGTAAAATGGACTGAAATTGTGTCTGCTCGCTGCTCTTGTCTGTTCTATTAGACCGAGCACCTTGCATTGCTGCGCTCGTATCGCTCTTGAATGGAGTACGCTAGATTGCATGACAGTTCTCTCCCTGGGGCCCTCATAAAATGAGCGGTGTGTGTCTCACTAGGTGAGTGCAGTCAGCAACATTATAAATAAAGAAATGGGGGAAACATGTTGGTGTTGGTTCCAGCATTTCGAGCCATTTCAGGCGCGGTTCTTAATAAAGGTTTCAACACAGAGCCTCTCTTCTCCGCCGAATCCCCTCACGACCGTTTAAACGCCTGCAAGTACCCCAGACCCACTGTGATCTAGCAAACCAATCTCAGGTGCAAATAGCCATCTCTTCCCTTCCCTGAGATCACACAGCTGTTATGTTATTCTACATTTCAAGTGGATGAACTGCCGTAAACCTTTAACAGTTAACATATTAACCATTTCCAAGCACAAGCATCCCTCTCTGTCTGGCTGTGGAGACCTCAAGCTTCCAGGATCGAACTCTCTGAGACGTTAAAATATTTGTTTATATAAAAACCAGACACCGTTACTGCATACACTCATCAAGCCCCAGATCCTCACAGCATCAGGTGCTCTGCAAACCCCTCCCTCCCTCCCCACTTCCTGCAGGATGGGCATTAATCAGTCTTTTAAAGATAAGTTAAGGGGGAAGAGACTCCACGTTTGCCAGGACAGTGCTGGGTTTTCAGTGGCCAGTACTTCGGGTTTCACATCTTGTTCTTTCTAGGTCACGCTTCTAAACTGCCCTTCGTGTGTTTAGAAGTCACCTGAGCGTGGTATGTCTAGTTCTGGAAGTGGTATGTCTTTGTTTTCTGTGTGCTGCCCTTTCAGTTTCTAAGAACTCTTCCTGCATGCAGAGGTTAGCAGCCATTTTGTTCTCAGAGTTATTGCAGCCTGTTACAGAGGGGATGCACACACTGTGCTCTCTCTCCTTTCTAGTTAGGCTGAAAGTGCATGTGCTGCTCTTTTGTTTTTCAGCATAAGGTCATGGACTTATCCAAGCAACCTCATAGACCTTTGTCATTCTTTCTTGTTTAATCTCTGTCTCCCTCCTTTCTGTGTTGCCTTCATCCCAGCCTCTTTCCTTCTGGCCCCTGTTTTGTATGAGAGCCTTCTCCTCTGCTTGCTCACACTTTCCTGCATCTCCATGCAATCAATTCTTCATCTCATTTCAGATCTCCCCTGAAAACTTATCCCTTTTCTCCTTTATCTATGCCTCTTAAATATCAGTCTGCCGGTGCTGACTCTGGGACGCAGCTAATATGCAAGCAACAAAAGAAAATCAAGTTGTATGGTACTAAGATTGGGCTGTATTCTGCCATCAGCCACAGCCTGATTGAAGCTGACTGCCTTGGGGTTCCATGAGTGTACCAGAGCAAAGTTTAGCCCATGGTTGGTTGCCATTTTCACCACATGTGCCCTGCTAAGTACCACTGCAGGCACAGACTTTGCAAGCAAAGGGTAGCTTGGCTGAAGCTTAGAAACTGCATTATTTCTCGTCTGATTTCTTTACAGTTCCTCCAGACGACCCAGTAATTACTGGGGGCCCGGTCATTAGCCTGAGAGCTGGGGATCCCCTGAACCTGACCTGCCATGCCGACAACGCCAAACCAGCAGCCTCCATCATCTGGATGCGGAATGGAGAAGTGATCAACGGAGCCACCTACTCCAAGGTCAGCCGGGCTGGAGTTTGGGATGGTGCCAGGGATGCGGAACTGCTCTTTCGCTTGCCTCGCAGAGGTGTCCTTCACTCAGTACTGTCCGGAGTGGAACTGGGGCTCTTATGCATCAGAGGTGGTGTCAGTTGGCATAACCCCATTGACCCAGTGGTGCTGTGTTGACTTACACCAGCGGATGATCTGGCCCCAAGTTTCTCGGTGCTGCTCCCTCAGCTTCTATACCCCTCGCTGCTGGGAGAGCAGAGAGCAGTGGGGAGCCAGAAGCGCAAATTCAGGGGGGACTCAAAGCTTCTCCTAGCCCTTCAGTGAATGATTTATGCCAACTTAGGCTGACTTAGACTTACCCACTTATTAACGTGCGACCTTACATGTCCTCTCTGAACATGGCCCACTGGAGTGAACACAACTTCCCTGCCAAGGGGCCGGCGGGGAGGAGTGGGGCAAGAAAAGCAACTGCCGGAAGGGTGTAAGAAGCTGTGAGTTGCAGTTGAGGGCAGACTCATTGGCTACCTCCAGCCCAGAGAGCTCCATGCTCTGCCTCTCAGCAGTGCTGAGCCTGTCATCCATTCGATGTTCTCCTCACCACGTATCTAAAAGCACAGTGGCCCAATACCCAAAGGTATACAGGCACCTAACTCCCATTGATTTCAGCCTGAGTTGTCCTTAGGGAAATGCAAATGCGCCAGGGGAAGGTTGCCACCTAACAGAAACACAACCGCACTCCGGTGCAGCCCTGAGGCCAAAACTGGCCACAGCAGTGGCAGGCTCTGGGTCCAAACTGGCTAGAACAGATCGCTCTCTCAGCGATGCTAAGAAGCTGGTTGGCAGGGCAATTTGGAGGAAGTGAGTCTCTCGGGAGGGAAGGGGATTGTCTCTCCCGTGGCCTGACTAGCACATCAAATTGAACAAGTTCAGCAGCAACCTTTGACAAGCAGAGAACAAAAGGTTCCTCTCTTAGCAGTTTCCATCCCAATTATGCTGGTGACACTGTGAGCCATGGCTGAACTGCTGACTTGGAATTATTGTAGGCTTGGACTGACAAGAAGCGAAGCAGAGAGAGGGTGGTTCCAGGGGGCTGAATGCAGCTCTAGGAGCCCAGAGGTGTGGGGTTCTACTTTCAGCTCTGTCCTTTGTGTGACTGGGTAGTTTGTGGCACCTAGCCCCAGGTTCCTGATCTCTAAAACGGGGTGACCATAAATACCTACAGCGCTGTGGGGGTATACTAATAGTTAAAATGACTTGAAGGTGTAGGAAAGTGCTGAGTGTTATAAACGTGATCGTGCAACTTGGTTCTGAAACATGGCTCATGTGTTTGAACAGCTTTTACTGCACTAATATAGAATCATGGGGTCAGAAGGGCCCGCGAGGGTTATCCAGTCTAACCTCCTGCCAAGATGCAGGATTTGTTGTCTAACCCAACCAAGGCAGTGGCCTGTGGCAACTTCGCTAGTAATCCGGTCACATGTTTTTTTTTTGTCAGAAGACTGAAGCAAAGTTCCCAGCTCACCTTCTCCATTGAGCAGCGGACCCACACCCCCCTCTATCTTTCTCTTTTTGTCTGACACATTTGTACAACCCCATCCTGTTGTCTCTCACATTCTTTGGCAGTTCTTTGCCTTGGCTTTCCTGATTTTTTTCTCCCCATGTTCTTGCGCTATTCCCACGAACGCTTCTTTGGTGACATGCCCCTCCTTCCATTTCCTGCACGTATCCCTTTTGGGTTTAGATAGCCGAAACGCTCCTTGGGCAGCCGCATTGGCCTCCTGTGGCTCTTATATTTCCTCTGTGTTGGACAGGTGGTAAGGTACAGAGCCAAACTCATCTCTGGTGCAATTCAGGAGTGGCCTCAGGGATCACAGTGCTGCCTGTACCTATAGTATCTCTTCTTCCAAGACCAAATTATTTTCCTATTTATTTTTACTATTTCACTTCATTGTGGAGCTCCAGTAGTGACTCCACAGTTAAGCCTACAAGACCATTCTTTTTCCATTATAAGCCTGTTTTTAAATCCTTCTAGCTCCCCGTACAAAGCTGATTTCCAGCTGAATTTGCTCATGCATGTTCTCTAGGAGAAAGCTCTGGCATGCAAGTGGTGTGATTGTGGGGAAGGACAAGGCTGGGGTTTGGGGCCCTGTCCATTGATTTCAGTGGGGTCTGACCTGAAGTCATGATGCTCTTGATCAGTAAAAGGAGCCATCAGGTTCACGTCCACGCTCAGAACCTGCCACCATTTCAACTGCATGGCTGAAGGCTTGATTCTGAGCTCTGCCATTGGCCACCAGCGGGGATGCAATAGGGCTAGCTGTAACTGGGGATAACTCTTGTCCCAACTACACTCTCCCCTCAGTCTCGTAATAGTTTGCTAGGCTTTCAGACTGGGCTTTGTGAAATACAGTTTGGAAAGAGTTTCTTTCCGTCACTCCTGCCTGGTTTGATCTAGAAGAGCTCTACTTTTTCAATAACCTGCTCGTTCTGGGTGGATTTAAATTCCTGGTATAGTCTGGTTGCATCAGATGACCATCCAGGAATGACTAGTTGACGAAATCCCCAAGGTGTAGTTGTCGGGTTTTTTGCGGCGGCCAGAGCTTTAAGGCAGGAAGCTTGGTAGATAGCACGGATGCTTCGGACATACAGAAGCTGCAGGTTGATTGTCAACGCCGCTCCTATAGCCTTCTTCCATCTTGATGAGGGGAGTAGATAGACACGCATGCCTTTTTGGTTGGTTGGGGCAAGTCCAAGGTGAAAAAATAAGTATAGGTACAGTTCTAAATGAAAAGTCAACACGTTTTATTTCAAAATGGTTGCAATGAACTCTCATGACTTTTCCTCCGGCGGGGGGGGGAGAATAATTTTGTTTTTGGCCAAAACAATTTGCCAAATTCAGCCTGAATTTGCAGACTGTTTCGGTACCTCGAGAAATGCATTTTTTCAGTGCGTTTACTATTTGCGGAAAACATTTCACCCAGAGTTAGTGCTACTGCGACATCGCCCGACAGCGCGGCTAGAGCAGGGAGCCGTTCCAGAATTGGAGCTGTCGCTGCTGTCCTTCCCGGGAAACAGCTGGGATGTCGCACATGCCACAGCATCTGGGGTCCCCCGAGAAGCTGGCTCCGCTGCTTCCTTCTCTCCATCACCATCCTAGTCACCATCTTGCCTGAAGTGATGGCTCCCAGACCAGTACAAGACACTGGCTCTCGCAACAGGTAATGAGGAGCCAAAGGCAGAGAGTGCTATGACCCGTTAAATTCCATCACAAAGGGTGGTGTCAGCAGCAAGGCGTTGCCTGGGCTATGGGGGGATGAACTCCCTTGGGTCCTGGAGCCCAGATGTCCTGCAGAGCTACTCAGCAGAGGCCAGGAGAAACCAGAGCAGGGGACTGACTCCACTGGAGTCTCAGCAGGGATAGTGAGGACAGGCACCAGAGGGCCCGTTCTGGAGTGAGCGCTGGGGCCCGGCCTGTCAGAATGGTAGTGGTGGACCTCGCCCTGACACAAGCAGAGAGTCTCAGACGAGCAGGAAGGTAGCAATGTCAGGCGATGCTGGCGGGGTTCACAGCCTGCCATGCCAGCTGAGGTAGCGGGGATGCTACAGAGATCTAGATGAGGTGGGGAGAGGCGTCCAATGCTGGTGGTGAATGCAGGGCTTAGATGCCACAAGGAGATGCCCCATGTAAACCTGAGAGAGATGGAGAGAATTGTGTGTGTGCGGGGCAGGGGGGCGGGGGCGGTAATTTCTGTGAGAAACCAACCAGAGCCTAAATGACCAGCCCTGGAGGGGGAGGAGAGAGATGTACCTGCTTGGAAGGGCGCTGGGAGGGCAGGGTTTACAGGTGTGTGACAGACAGGGGCTGTTTGGAAGCTCTTGGGCAGCTCCAGGGAATGTTGGCCGGATGGAAAACAAAATTGTGAGACCCGCGAACCATCATCCGATTGCAGCCCCTGCGGAGATCCGTCTCCCCTGTGCCTGGCTGCCTCCATCCCTGTCTGTGGCTCTTCTCCCCCAACCCTCCCGATGAGCCCCTAAGGCCGTCTGGCGGCTACTGGAGAAGGCAGCATCTGATTTGCATAGGGATTATGACCTTTCTGTCCCTAGCTACCGTCTGATTTGCCTGCAGTGTCACAGAAGGATTCCTGCTTTATTGCACCCCAATCCTGAGACATTTCATTTCCCCTGCCGGCAGCAGTCTCCGGCAAGGAGCAAACAGGCTGTTGAGCACCACAGCTGTGAAGGGGTAACCTGCCAGCAGCGTGTGCATCTTAGCAAGGACAAATCCATGATCCCCATAGCCCCCTTCACACACCCTGCTCGTCCAGCCCTCGTGATAATATGACTCCCCTGATTAGCCTCATTCTCCCTCTTGCTACGTGCCACAGGGACTGAGCGAAAAACAAGATCAAACCCATAGCTGCCCCTTCCTGCCCCCGCTTCCCAGGATGCCACGCGGCAGCTGGCGCTAATTAAAACCTGAAAGAACTGACCTCTCTCTGCACCAATTTGGGTGAAATTAATTAAAATCTAGGCCATTAACATGTAATCGTTTGTAACTAATTGCAATCGCTCGAAATCTTCTTCTCCGCCGTGGGCTGGGTCAGTCCCGGCGCTGGGGAAGAGAGAGTTAAGCTGTCTCCATTTCAGACCCACCAATTGCCGTGGCAGGGAAGGAATATCAGCCCTTTTTCAAATATATCTGTTTGTGTTTGTATTAATTCCAAAGCCCAAGTGCTCACGCTGCATACGAAATGTGGCCCCATCTCAAATGAGACGCCGAGACTTCCAGTGCATCTTAAGCAGCTGGCATGGAAGGTCTTAGAGGAAGAGGGCTGTAATACTGGGGATGCATCACGCAAGGGACTTTCTATGCCAGATGGGGCCAAGTGGTGCCTACAGCCCTGTGGCAATGTCACCAGCTCTCATGGTTTTCTTACAAGTCTCGCGATATTTTGTGTTCTTCTTAAAGCTCCAGCTCCTGGAGTCAGGTTTCTAGCATTCCTGGTTGCAAAGGCTTGAAGCCATGATGTAAGTGTATCCTTAAGGGTCAGACTCCAGAAGGCAAATAAAAGAACTGAACATGTATTATTATTTTTTAAACCTCCTGATTTTTACGTCAATCTCACGATTTTCCGGAGGCCTGTCGCGTGATTTTTGAACATTTGGGTTGGCGATGCTGCTGGAGGGCCAGAAATCAGATCCGCCCAGCCGGAGATTTCCACTCGCTACACCAAGTTCCTTTCGCAAAGACCTTCCTCCCTGCCCACGAACAGGCAGATCCAAAGGTGGGGCCCGTGTGTGACATGGGATAACCGCAGCATTGGAGTGGAGTGTCCTCAGCTTCCTCACTAGCACCTCTGATGGCCTCACCTGCTTCTTGGGGGTGATCAAGATGAGGGTTCTGCATTATCACGCCTTATACGGTGCCACAGGAGGGCAAGGGGAAAGGAAAGCCGCAGGTGCACCTTGTGCCAGGGCGGGGCGTAGCGCTAGATACACGGCTTGATCCTCCGTTGCCCTGCCGCTTGGGTCACCATTTGCACTGGTGCAAAGTAGGCGTGTAACACTAGCAAATCAGAGTGGTTCCGATTTACACCCAGTGGCGTGGCACGGGAGTGCCACCGCCGCTGGTGGCGTCAGCCCTTTCCGACCACATCGTGCAAGGCAGCTCGTTAATGGCTTTTTAATATTCTCTCTCATAGCATGCATTACCTGTCTGATTAGCCTACATTACAGGTTCAGAACGAAAGCAACCTCAGTAGTAATAATTAATTAATGCACGCATTAGTTCTCTGGGTGGCTAGTGAGGTGATGTGATTTCCCCCCGCAGAAATTCAGAGATGGATTCACAAAGGGCTGATTCTCCAAAGGCTACAGAGTGAGCCCCAGGGAGACCCAAAAATAGAACCCAGGAGTCCTCGGGCCTGATTCTGACTTGAATGATGTAATGCCTGGGATGGGTTTGGCCACTGGCGCTCAGCCCTCTGCTCCAAGCCCTAGATCACACTGCTTCCTTCTTTCCTTTGCTCTAAGCAAACTTCACTGGAGGCAGAATTGCAGTTTGCATACTGCAATGCATTGCAGCAATTGGTGACTTTGTGCTGCTTCTCTAGGCATCTTATGGGCCCTTGTAGTCTTCAGGGCCTGATCCCGCACTGCCCGGCAGCTCATTTCCTGTTGTGCAAAGTGGGCGTGAAATGCTACTGGATTGGCATGGCAGCGTTTCACACTTGCTTGGCACAGGAGGGTAAGGTGACACAAGGAGCAAGAAGCAGGCCACCGGCTGTGAAACCCCTGATGGCTGCAAGGTCTGTTCAGTTGACAATACAAATGTCTCCCTGCCTGGGATGGCGAGTGGGATGAATCTCTCCAGAGCTGTCCTCCTCGGGTGCAAGGCACTGCACGGTTTCAAAGGCGCCTATTGGAGTTAAGCACCCAACTCCCATTGAAACTCATTGGCATTTGTGCAGCTAACCCACATCAGCTCCTTTGCAAACCGCATAGACATTGCTGTCATTTAGATTGTAAGTTCTTTGTGCAAGGGCATTGTCTGCACAGTGCCTACCACTATCATGACCTGGCTTCATGCTTGTTGGTCCCTAAGCTCTAACATAATAAACACAGCTAAGAGTAAAGAATGGATTGCCCCTTTCAAGAGTAACCGAGTTTCATCCCTGCTTCTCCCCCTGCAGACGCTTCTCCGGGATGGCAAGAGGGAGAGCATCGTGAGCACCCTTTTTATCGGCCCCTCCGACATCGAGAATGGGCAGAACATCGTCTGCCGGGCCACCAACAAAGCCATTCCCAGCGGGAAGGAGACGTCCGTCACCATCGACATACAGCGTGAGTGTTTGTCCAGCCAGCCCAGCCATGTGTGTTTCTAATGCTGCGCTGCCCTGGGGATTCCCTGGTTTCTGAATGACTGAGTTTGGCTAGAGTGGGGCCCTAAGTGCAAAGTTCTGAACCAGATCAGGCTGGAGTCAAACCCCAAACTATCTCGGTATTTGCAGTCATACGAGTAGCCAGTGGTGATCAGTTCAGGGCGCAGACCTGACCCAGCACTCAGAAGTCTGGACATCTCCCTGGAACTGTTCCAGTCTCTTGAACATCCTTGGAGCTGCAAAACTAATCTGAATGTTCCATGTAGACAGGCTATCTCCTGAGAGCGGGGATCTCAGGCCAGATCCCACCAGAAGGGCTGTTCTCAGGGTCTCCTGCGATTTCCACAGAACCAGCAACCACACAAGCAGTGAGAAAATAAACCAAATAATGCTGGGGGGATGGGAGAGTACCTTTCCTTGCTGAGATTCAGCTTGGGAGCAAAGATTCTGATTCTACACAAACTGCTCAGCCTGTCTCTAGCTGTGGGAGTACCTAGGTCTCCATGTGTATGCCCTCCATAGTCTATGTTCATAGTGTCGCCAGCAACCATGCCAATTATGACGGTGGTTTTGTTGGCCGGGCACCTGTCTGAGGCCACCAAACTATTCCATGTAGGGCACAGGTGATACGAGCAGGTTCATTCACCAGTGATACAACATGATCTGGATTTGAACCCATGACTTAGAGGCTGAGGGCTCTGTACCTGGGTTTAAAGAGGCCTCAAAGAAGCATCAGGTCCATCATTGCTCATAGTTTAAAGGGTTAGAAAACTGGCCTTACAATGACAGACTCTAGGAGCTCAACTTATTTAGCTTAACAAAGAGAAGGTGAAGGGGTGACTTGATCACAGTCTGTAAGTACCTACATGGGGAACAAATATTAAATCATGGGCTCTTCAGGCTAGCAGAAGAAGGTCTAACAAGATCCAATGGCTGGAAGTTGAAGCTAGACAAATTCAGACTGGAAATAAGGTGTAAATATTCAGGAGTGAGAGTGATCAACCATTGGGACAGTTTACCAAGAGTCATGGTAGATTCTTCATCACGGACAAATTTTACATCCAGATTGGAGGGTTTTCTAAAAGCTCTGCTCTAGGACTTATTTGGGGGCAGTTCTCTGGCCTGTGTTAGACAGGTGGTCAGACAGATGATCACAGTGGTACCTTCTGGCCTCAGAATCTATTAATCTTAGAGGAAATTTCATTACTTTGTTAGAAAATTTCAAGGCTGGGACAGCTTCTTTAAATACATTTAATACCCATCCCCATGATGGAGTGACCTAGCCCACAACACAGAACTTCTGTAGCCATGTCTGTGATCCCCCACCTACAGCTTTTTAAAGGCTTGTAAAAATACCCGTCTCATTCAGTCCCAGGCTAATGTGGCTAGTTTAAAACTCCAACAGGCACATGCAGAGAACAAGACTGGCCAAACTTTATAAAGATCCCCTAAGTGTAGATTTCAGTCTGGGAGAATGCAGCTCTCTGAGATGCACCCACCCTAACTCCCTTTCAATATCTGCTGCTGTCAGGCTCAGGCTGGCCCCTCCCCCAGCCCCGCTTCATCTGCACATACAATTCTTGCAGCTGCATTTGCCAACAATTTGCAATTGCAGGGTGTTAAATATTAGGCTGCCAGCTGCTTTCCAGAGTCCAATTAAAACTAGCTGAGCAAAGTCGAGTGCAGCAGAAAATTCTCCATTTAAGACTCCCGGCTTTTCTGCTGGGAGATTAACAGGTTCTTGGGTCGCTCTGTAGTATGTCCTGACAGAATCGGTGAGAGCAGATGAGATAATGGCACGGGTTATTTCACAGATAGCAATCGGCTACAACAGTCGCGCACACACACACACACACACACACACCCCACAATAACAACAGAAAGCCAGAGACATCATTAGACTGCGCTGTATAGAACGGGGCAGGCAACGTGATCTGAATCCCTGAGCATGGTGGAATCCATTTCAAAAGGGAGAGACCCAATAAAGAAGACCAATTTCGACTCCAAACCATTAAATACACCATGCTGTGAAAGTAATAATAATAATATCCCATCCAGCCATTAAAAGAATGTTGCTTTTAATGGGCTCTAATGAGGATATCAATTTCACCGCGCTGGATGGAAGATGGAGGGGTATAATAACAGCAAGACAGATTAATCAGCCTGCGCTGGGGTGAATTTCACCCCTGAAGACAGAGCGTACTTCAGCCTGTCTGCATCCCTTCAGCATACACAGCCCAGTTCCCCACTGCCTTACACTCTGAGAGATGGATTTTCCACTTGGCTACATTCACTTTCCACTGAACTTAAATTGGCTGGAGATTCCCCCTGGGGAATTGTCCCTATGTAGGTATTAAGCTGCCTCCTACACCAGCTCCTTTACTGGGGTAAGAGGAGGAGGGGGCATGCCAGTAGACAAAGTGGGGGCTAGATGGGAGGGGACATAGGGGAGCCAAACTCGACTGTGCTTGGGCCTCGACTGGCTCCCTTATGGAGCTGACATCAGCAGTGGAATTTAGAGTAGTCGTCCTGCTGCTCTAATGTCTGCCAGGACCAAGCGGCCAGGGACCAAGGAACGACAGCTGGCTGCTTGCAGCCACCACTGGCCACTCAGATGTAACGGGGCCTCTGTCATCATTTAAGTCCATCTAGCTATCAAGCTACACTCTCACCAGCTCTCCCTTTTCATTCTGTCTACCTAGTTAGCCATGCACCCGGGTACTTTGTCCTTGTGATACCTGTGCAAGGCAGATGTGAAATGCTGCCCAGTTAGAAGGGGAGTGTTGTATACCACTGCTCGGCACTGGTGTCAATGGCTTTGCATGGTGCATGGCAGTGCAGAAGCAAGCCCTAGGAGTTAAAGTGGGCGGATACATAGTGCATAAGGCTCTGGAAGGGATCTCTGCAATGGGGCGGGGGTGTCCAATCCCCCTGTGCAGAGCTAGGACTTGGATGGTGCCTGGGCTTTGTGTTCCCTGGTCAGTTTCATCCGCCGTGCATGGAGGTGCGTGCTGCAGCTGGTGCGCTAGTGACCGCTATCGCTAAAGTAGCATGAATGTTTCCATTTTAACCCCTGGTTTTCAATCCTCCACAATGTTCCAAACCTTTCATCTCCCAGGCTGAAGCTTTCCAGGTCCCGTCTCCGCCTGCATTTTTTTTTCCCCTGGCAGTTTGAGCAAAAAAATGCATGACCCTTGTTGAACGAGAGGACAGACGGAAACAGTCCGAGTCCCCATTATAGAAACGAAAAAAATGCTTGGATCTCTTCATTTGAACAATTCCAGCCTCAAAGTGTCCGGGGTCTGAGAATTGAAATGTGGCTCCAAAATAGCCCACATGGAAGAAAAGTGTTGCTGGGGAAATTGGGTTTGATTTGAGTGAGTTTACGAGCGTTTGGAAATCAAATGTCACATACAGGCGGTACCGTGGGCCTGATTCGCAATTACAGCAAGGCTCTTTTACACCCACCCCACCAGTCTAAAGGAGCCTTAACGTGGGGGAAATGTCCACCTTCCTTACTGAGCCTTTGGACTGCCACAGCAGTGTAAAGGGTTCCTAGTGCGACTGAGAAGCAGTCCGTAGTCTGTAGCCCAGTCTATGGCCCAACGAGCTAGGCAGCAGCAGCATCTGAGCTCCATCCTGCAGGGTGCTGAGTACTCTGCCCTGAAGCACCTGAGTAATCGCCTGGATTTTGCTGAGTACGGGGTCTGTGCGCTCTATCCCTGGAAGAACTGAGCCTTTGCTGTCTAATATAATGGGCATTGACCTGTGCCGCTGAAAACGTTGTGCACCCGCCGCAGAAAGTTTTCAGCGCCCTGACAAGCAGAAGTCCTTGCGTTCACTGTGCACCTTGCATGAGATTCTGTTTCCCTGGGGCAAGGAAGGGCTACGGTGTCTTGATGCACCCTCCCAAGTCTGGGCTGCTCTGAGGGCTGGAGGGCCCCATGGCATAACCTACAACCGCTCTGGGAGCCTATCTGCATTGCCCCGACCTGCCCAGACTGCCCTGGCAGTACTGCCCAGAATCCACACAATGTGCTGCAGACCTGCCCACAACACATTCTCCCATCCCTAGCCCTTTCCCCAGCATGTCCCCTCCATGTGGGCTTGCAAGGGGTTCCTCCAGTCGAAGGGCAATCTGATGGTGGTCCTCCACAGTGCCTGCACTGGAGGAATCCTCCCCTGGCCAGTTATGGGGCTTTTAGGGCCCCTTTATGCTACTCCAGCATGATAGGGTCCCAGAGGGGAGGATCTCCCCGGACTATCCCGGGGTGGCTAGAGAAATAAACCCAGTTTATAGAACTGTTTTAACCTAGACACTTCCATTAAGAAAACTACATTAAGAGAATATCACAGTTGCAGAATATCAGGGCTAAGCACTTAAAAGTCAGAAGATGCCAACATTAGCTGTTGCTTGCACCACCACCACCACCCTGACTCTGCTGCTTTGGGTGTATGCCATTACGTTACTGTCTGTTCACACGGCCCCATCGGCTTCTCAGATAGTACCACATAATATCAGTGGAGCTGGCTGGAAATTTCCCGATGGAATGCTTTTCCTTTGGATTTCTCAAAAGTGAAACATTTTGCAGTAATGTCAATTTTGACAATGTTTTGGTTGTGGGGGAAGAGGGAAATGGAGCATTTTGATTTCCTGTTTAAAAATGACTTTTCATGTCAATTGTATTGTACAGAATCATAGAAATGTAGGACTGGAAGGGACGTCGACGGGTGTGAGGCAGAACCAAGTATTATCCAGACCGTCTCTGACAGGTGTTTGTCTAACCTGCTCTTAAAAAGCCCCAATGATGGAGATTCCACAACCTTCCTAGGCAATTTATTCCAATGCTTAGCTGCCCTGACATGTAGGAAGTTTTTCCTAATGTCCAACCTAAATCTCCCTTGGTGCAATTTAAGCCCATTTAACCATCTCAGTGGTTAAGGAGAACAATTAATCACCCTCCTCTTTATAGCAGTCTTTTAGGTATTTGAAGACTATTACCATGTCCCGCCCCCCCCCCCCCCCAACCCCCTCAGTGTTCTCTTCACCAGACTAAACAAATCCAATTTTCTTTCCTTGTAGGTCATGTTTTCTAGACCTTTAATCTTTTTTGTTGGTCTCCTCAGGACTTTCTCGAATTGGTCCACATATTTCCCAAAGTGTGGTGCCCAGAACTGGACACAGTACTCCAGTTGAGGCCTTATCGGTGCTAAGTACAGTGAAAGAATTACTTCTCGTGTCTTGCTTACAACACTTCTAATATATCCCAGAATGATATTTCCTTTTTTTGCAATGGTATTACATTGTTAACTCATATTTGATCTGTGATCCACTATGACCCCCAGATCCCTTTCTGCAGTACTCCTTCCTAGGCAGTCATTTCCCATTTTGTATTTGTGTAATTGATTGTTCCTTCCTAAGTTTAGTACTCTGCATTTGTCCTTATTGAATTTCATCCTATTTACTTCAAACCATTTCTCCAAAGTTTGTCAAGATCATTTCAAATTCTAATCCTGTCCTCCTAAGCACTTGCAGCCCTTTCCATCTTAGTATCATCTGCAAACTTTACTCTCTAAGTATGCTCTATGGCATTATCCAAATCATCGATGAAGACATTGAATAGCACCAAACCCAGGACAGATCCCTGCAGGGCCACACTCAGTATGCCCTTTCAGCTTGATTGTGAGCCACTGATAACTACACTCTGAGTACTCTTTTCCAACCAGTTGTGCACCCACCTTATAGTAGGTTCGTCTAGGCTATATTTCTCTAGTTTGCTTATGAGAAGGTCATGTGAGACAGTATCAAAAGCCTTAATCAAGTCAAGATAGATCACATGTACTGCTTCCCTCTATCCACCAGGCTTGTTACCCTGTCAAAGAAGGATATTACGTTGGTTTGACATGGTTTGTTCTTGACAGATCCATGCTGACTGTTACTTACCTTATTTTCTTCTAGGTGCTTACAAATTGATCGATTGATCATTTCCTCCATTATCTTTCCAGGTACCAAAGCTAAGCTGACTGGTCTATAATTCCCTGGATTGTCCTTATTCCCCTTTTTATAGATAGGTCCTATATTTGCCCTTTTATGAGTCCTCTGGGCTCTCCTGTCCTCCATGAGTTCTCAAAGATAATCACTCATGGCTCAGAAATCTTTTCAGCCAGTTGTTCAAGTATTCTAGGACGTATTTCATCAGGCTCTACTGACCTGAAGACATCTAACTTGTCTACGAAATTCTTAACTTGTTCTTTTCCTATTTTAGCCTAAGATCCTACCCCATTCACATCGATGTTCACTGTGTTAGTCATCCATTCACTGCTAACTTTTTCTGGTGAAAACTGAAACAAAAAAGACATTTAACACTTTGACCATTGCTGTGTTTTCTGTTATTGTCTTTTTCTCCTCATTGAACAATGGGCCTACCCTGTCCTTATTTTTTCCTCTTGCTTGTCAGGTATTTGTAAAATGTTTTCTTGTTACTCTTTGTGTCCCTAGTTAGTTTAATGTCATTATTTGCCTTTGCGTTTCTAATTTTGTCCCTATCTGCTTGTGTTCATTTTTTTATATATTCATCTTTCATAATTTGTTGAGTTTCCACTTTTTGTATGACTCTCTCTTGAGTTTCAGGTCATTGAAGATCTCCTGATTAAGCCAGGCTGATCTCTTACCATACTTCATCTCTTTCCTGTACATTGGGATAGTTTGCTGTTGTGCTCTTAATAATGTCTCTGTAAAAAAAATGCCGACTCGCCTGAATTCTTTTTTCCCTTAGACTTGCTTCCCAGGGGATCTTACCTACCAATTCTGAGTTTTCTAAAGTCTGCCTTCTTGAAGTCTGTTGTCTTTATTCAGCTGTTTTCTGTCCTACCATTCAGCAGTGTGTCCTCATTGCCAAGAAGGCCAATGGCATATTGGGCTGTATTAGTAGGAGCATTACCAGCAGATCGATGGAAGTGATTATTCCCCTCTATTCGGCACTGGTGAGGCCACACCTGGAGTATTGCATTCAGTTTTGGTCCCCCAACTACTGAAGGGATGTGGACAAATTGGAGAGAGTCCAGCGGAGGGCAACTAAATGATTAGGGGTCTGGGGCACATGACTTACGAGGAGAGGCTGAGGAAACTGGGCTTGTTTAGTCTGCAGAAGAGAAGAGTGAGGGGGGATTTGATAGCAGCCTTCAACTACTTGAAGGGAGGTTCCAAAGAGAATGGAGCTAGGCTGTTCTCAGTGGTGGCAGATGACAGAACAAGAAGCAACGGTCTCAAATTACAGTCTGGGAAGTCTAGGTTGGATAACAGGAAACACTATTTCCCTAGGAGGATGGTGAGGCACTGGAATGGGTTCCCTAGGGAGGTGGTGGAATCTCCATCCGTAGAGGTTTTTAAGACCTGGCTTGACAAAGCCTTGGCTGGGATGATTTAGTTGGTGTTGGTCCTGCTCTGAGCAGGGGATTGGACTAGATGACCTCCTGAGGTCTCTTCCAACCCTAATATTCTATGATTCTTGCATTAGTGTACAGACATCTTTGATGGACATTAGATTTCCCTTCTATAGTTCCTCCTAGCTCCTTTGTCACTGCTGTGATTGTCCATGTTCCCCCAGATTCCGACCCTTCACCCAGGTCTCCATGTTTTGGACTTACCTTCTAGCTTGTGTCTCCTGCCCTTGTTGAACCTAGTTTAAAGCCGGCCTCACTAAGTTAGCATCTGTATCCAAAGATACTTTTCCACTTCCTTGTTAGGTGGTCCCCATCAGTCCTTCTCGCAGCAGTATCCTATGCATGAGAAAGCCAAAGCCCTCCTGGTGCCACCATCCACACAGCCAAGTATATAAAATTGTTTTTTAAAAAGACAAAACTTGGAACAATGCCGTTTGATTGCCATGAAATGATTTTTTTTCCCTTGACATTTTGTTGCATGGCAAATTTTGTATTTGTTTCGTTTTCATTCCAGTTTCAGAACAGAAAAAAATTCAAAATCTTGGAATTTCCCACAACGTGGAAAATCCAGAGTCCACCCAGCTTTAAATATCTGTCTGTTGTTCACTACACTTGCATGTATGGAGGAGACCAAGGAGAAAGCAGAATATAGCCAGGTCATGGTAGCTGGAGAAGACAGAAGGCAGAAAGACTGGGGCCACTGGCGCTTGTCTTACTCTTAAAGGGGCTAGTTTAGGCACCCAAGAAGAGGTCTGCATAGATCTGCCTCCTTATTTGCATAACAGGCAGGGCTAATTCAGTAGAAGCCACTAGTCATCGGTTGGCGGATGGCTACTCCCATAGGAATTGCTTTAAAAACAGGCATTTTCAGAGCATTAAAATCTAAACACTCCATGGGTGGAGGTGCTGAGAACCTGGCTACCCCCCGCCTGGGCAGTGGGGGGAAGGTTGGTGCTGCTCCCAGTGCTGGAACATTCCCCAGTGACCCTGCAAAAGCCTGTGTGGGAACCCCATGGGGTTGGGGTGAGAATGGGCAGCAGCCTCCCTCCTTTCCCCCAAACATGCCAGGCCCCATCAGCATTAATGCCCTGGCTTTTCCCTCCGCCTGGTAGAATCCCCCCACCAGCACTACCACCTGTGGGTAGAGAGCAATTCCCTGTCATCACAGCTGCAGGAAGAGCCGTGTTCTCATGGTGGAGCTAGAGATAGCAGGGAGTCAGCGTGGGGGCTCAGAGCCTGCTTGCTGATGGCCCAGGCTACCTGCTGCATGCTCCCTACACAGCGGATTTGGCCAATACATCCACAGAGCTGCAGATCCACAGCCCTACAGTCCCCTGGCCCATCCCTACTCCTAACTGCTCAATGCATGCTGTGGCCATCTCCACCACACACAGCACTTTGAAACTCCTGGCCTCCCTCCTCATAGACAGAGTCGTACCAATTCCACTGAAATCCAGGCCTTGCATGGCCCCTATGTCACCCAGAGCATTTGGCCTGGAGTCTGCGTAGTCCTGTTATCACTGCACATGCTATGCCGAATGTTAGCTGTGACATAGCTGCACAGTAGTTACTGTCCCGGGTTGAAAGACATTTCCTTTAACCATAAGCACTCCAAGGAACGAGTCCATCACATGAACCAACAGCCCAAGAAATCACTTGATAGCAAATCAACTTCTTTTTTTCCCCCACTTAAAAGAGCATCAAAAAATACCATAACAAGACTGCTCACCCCATCCAGCGATTTCAGGGGGGACCCCTAGTCTATCTGATGGGAGAGAAAGTTTTCTTTAAATACAACACATCTGGATCCAGGAGCTGCCATCTAAATAAAAGAGCTGAGTCATAACCCCCCCGCCCCTTCCAAAAAACCAACCTAAAACCCCACCAGGGTTTGTAATGGAAACGCTAAGTGACTCCAGCTGGAACATCTGTTCAATACGATTTCCGTTCCACCAGCCACATCAAAGCCAGACTCCTGTGAGTTATGCGCTGAACATCACAAGTGGGATTAAAATCATGTTGAATAGTTTGATATGCCATAAACTATTTATACTGCCGGAGCCCGGTGGCTGTATTGAAATTCACGTCCTGCGTGCCAGGATGGAGCCGGGCTGGCTCGCTGCTTCGCCAGACCCGTTCGTGGAAGCTCAGCGCCTCTGCGCACCATGTGATTGCTCATTCCAATGCCTTTTTAAATGGGCCTAGAGGATTGTGCTTTTCTTTAAGTGAGATGGAGGTAAAGGAATGAGAATTCAGGGGAAGTCAGTGACAGCAAGATCGGGGGCGTGGGATTCGAACTGATGTAACGACAGCCCCTGGTACCATACTATCTAAGGATTTCAGACCATATTTAGACTCACGTGCCTGGGAGGCAGGGCAGGGCTGGGCTGTGGGAACTGACGCACAGAGAGACTAAGTGACTTGGCCAAGATCACAGACGTTAAAGCAAAGAATTGAACTTAGATCTCCTGAGTCCCACGCTAGCACTGGGGCCACCAGACCATCCTTCCTCTCGAGGCGAGAGAGGGTGGAGATGAGAATTGGTCTTGGGGTGAGCAGAGGCTCAAGGTGGCTGTGAGGGTGGAGAGGATTAAGGTAGCTAAGAGCCACCTTTCATGCAGGGATCTGTAAGCATTTCGTGGACATTCGTGCAAGAGCCCTCCCAGCACCTTTGCCTCGTAACTGTTCTCAGTTCACTGCATCTCTATCCGGCCTGCTGCTTTCCACACGTAAGCCGTAGCATTGCTTTAGCCAAGTGTTAGCCTATACCCCTCACCAGGCCAGCTGGCCTGGGTTTAAAGCACCACCAAACTCAGGTGAGAGGGTTCTGTGTGCGGACAGGAGGGAGGTTAGGGACAACGCCCGGGTAAGAGCCCTTGCCAACTCTGCAGTGAAACATACCCCAAGTCACTGAAGCCAATGAGGTACTCAGGGGCTCAAAGATAGGCATTTGCCTTGCTGAATCGGGGCCCAGGCCAGTAGTCTTGATCCTGTTCATACCAAATAATGTTTGGCAAATGAGACTATGTAATATGTGTGTGTATGTGGGCATGCATGTATACGCTCCTCCCAGTTGGCTGCCGGCTGGGGCAAGTCAATTCAATCATTGGCATTAATTACAAGCCGCCAGGAAGGAATTATAATTGTAACCGAGTGGCATTACATTACAATGAGTTATCATTTATGTAAATGTCTTTAAAAAATATTTGCAGGTGTCTCCCTTTGTTATGGGGAATCTCTGGAACATTACCGGAGCATTAGAAAGCACAATCCCATTTGTGACAGGAAAGATCAAAGACTTTTTAATTCATTTTCTCCTTCTTCTTTTTATCTACATTTTTAAAGTGCAGAAGGGAGCCCTGCTCCTTTTAATACAAAGAGGCTCCTCTATAAATCCTAAACACAGCTACTAAACCATCAAACAATGGGGAAGCTACTAAAGAGAAGTGTGATTCATACTTAACAAAGGAAGGTGATTAGCTGTTGTTGTATAACAATGGGGAAGTGTCAGGACACCTGCAAATGAATTAGGGGCGCGCTATATATCTCTGGGCTGTTGTGTTAGCACATCTCATTTATATTCCCAACTGCGCTGCCTTTATTGTCATTTGAATTGCACATTTTAAAATGAGATTAGGGTAAATTGAAAATACCTGTAATTTCCCGTCATAATTTCCCATCAAGAAGGCAGGTGGCCGCGCTCACAACAAAGCAGGGAGCTGGCAGTGTTAATTCTGCCCACCTAATGAGGTGGGAGCCTGGTGAAGGAGAAGGTAGCTCAGCATCCTGCTTTGCTGTCCAGATATTTATTCTTCTGTCTTACTCTCTTCTGTCCCTCTGAGACGGCCACCTCTCTGCGTGACCTCCCCGCTGCTGTGAATCCTGCCAAGCTCTCTCACAGGGGCTAACTCTGCCGCTCCCTTGTTTTGCTCCTCAGTGAGCTCAGCCCAGTGGGGTCCTGCAGAAAGGATGTCTGCCTACCGAGGTGAGCTCTGCACAGCTCTGACGCGCTTGATGTGCCCTAAGGAACCACCTGAGAGGGCCTGGAGCAGCATCTGGCCTGCTTTGGACCCATGAAGGCACCAAGGACCAGCAATGCCTGTTTTTGCAGGAGAGCTTTCTTCCTCGCCAGCCTCTTCTCTGGCCTTCAGCCCACTGTGGGTGCCCTAGCCTCCCCGGCAGCTCTTGTCACCGGAAAGTGCCATCAGATGGGGCTCAGTGGCTTAGGTGAAATGGATTGTTCTCGTAATGCCGCCCTCCTGGCTGGGTCATTGGCAGCAGGAATTGGACCTGGGATCTATGTTTCTAAGAGCGTAAACCTCTATTGTCTGAGCTAGTAGCTCATTGCCTGCTAGGTGTGACCCAGCTGCCAGTAGGAGACAGAGCATCACCCCAAGAGGAGCATGGAGAGTGCATGGTAGCCAGGAATCTCTGATGTTCTATAGCCTGGGGTCATATTAAGATGATCCAAATGGTCCCTTCTAGCATCATAATCTATGAATCCCCATGGGGGGGGGTGGTCCTCCCAGCTCAGGGACAAGACAAGACAGTGCGGTCGGGTGAGGATGAAACATGTTCATTCTGTACCTGTGTGTGGGTAGATGGAGGTGTGACATACCAAGGTACAATCTAGACTAATGAGCAACTGCATCACCCCTGTCCTGCAACCTTGGGTTCCTTTCAATGCCTGGCTGAAGTAGCTCCCATCTGGACTGCTCACAAACAGCCTGTCAGCATGCAAGCCACACCCTGAGTGTCTGGGTGTAACTGCAGCCTGCCAGCCACACGTGGGTTACACTCTGGCTATCACCAGCCTTGGTTACACTTCAGGGTGACCCCAACACACCCCCAGTCCCAGATTTCCCCCCAGCATTGTATGTCCTGTGCTGCCCAGCCCTCTCCTGGACAGTAGAAAATATTTTAAGTTCATTATTCCTTTACGGGAACAATAAGCCAGCTCATTAATTCGAATAGTTATTCAGACACTTCAATTTACACACACTGAATTAGATAAAACAGTCAAACAAGTTTATTAACTACAAAGAGAGAAGTTTTAAATGAATACAAGTAATGAGGCATACCAGTCAGAAATGGTTACAAGAAAAATAAAGATAAGACGTTTACTAATACCTAGCTTAACAAACTGTATCAGATTCAAGCAAAGTTTCTCACCACATGCTTTCAGCAGTCTTTCTGGCCAAACCCCGTAGGCCAGAACCTCTCCCCCATAGTCCAACACTTGCTACCTTTTTCTCTTTAAGTGCAGTGAATGCGATAGGCAGAGAGAAAGGGGTGGCTTGGGGTGCCGGTCCCCCCACTGAGAAGCATTACCAGCTGAGAGCAAGGCAACAGGCAGTTTGTGTGGACAGGAACTCCATGCTGTTTCTTTGCTAAGAGGTAAATGTTTTGCCCCGGCCCCTTTCCTGCCAAAGAAGAGTCAACTAGCAAGTAATGATCTATTAGCCTTGTTTACACTTGGCTGAGGCATCAGCTTGCCCCCTGACTCTGAGGAACTGGTTTGGCCACTCCCCAGACTTCTCTGGAAAACATACTTTTAGTCGTGATCTCAGTTTATGTTTATAATTTCACACCCAACGCTGCTACGTGCATTTTGCCATGACATTACAGATCAGCAAATTATGAGTTTTTAAATGATACCTCAGAAGGCATACTTTGGACAAACATTATTACAATAGCGTCTTTTAGGGCATGAACACAGGGGAATAGTCTATCATAGGAGGACATCATTCTTCAAGGCTGTTAACCTTTCCACCACCATGAAGTTCACTGAAAAAGCTAAATTTAAAGAGAGCGGCTAGGGAAGGCAGCTTGTTGGATCCTTAAAGATGTCTCATTCTTCGTCTCCACATTTCTGATGGGAACACCAAGCTGGGGAGCATCTGTCTTGCGTTATCTGACATCACAAGAAAGCTTCCGTGGTGGAATACAGGGCCTGGATATCCATCTCACCACCATCTGTTCTGTGCTGTGTGGTTCTGAAACTCATCCCATTTTTAGGTGCCACCCTGGTGAATAATGGAGCCACGAATGCTGGTGTAACTCACCGGTGGGTGTGTGTTACAGTCCTTCTCTGTGCCAATCCACTGACAATACCAGTCTGTTACAGCCCCGGCTGTAGAGCCTTGGCTCGTTAGCTCAAGCTGCAGCAGCTCATGCTTATAGCTCTGGAAGTCAACATTCAACCCCCAGTGTGTCGGCCAGGAGGGCAGCCGTCACACTGAATGAGATTGGTCTGAAGGCTGAGACCATGGCTGAGAGAGACCGCAGCTGGGATTCTCAAAGCTGCCTAGGGGATTTCAGCACCCAATTCCCATTCATTTTAATAGGATCTTGGCATCCAAATCCCACAGGCAGCTTTGATAATCCCAGCTGAGGTCTCTCTCAGCCATGCCTTCAGACCAAAGTGGCCTCCCCTTGGGCAGCATCACTGATATTTCCCCACATGAGCACAGGTGCAATCCTAGAGCTCCTGCACTGGTCTCCAGTAGGGCAGTGGGAGAAACCCCTGCTTTTAGCAGTAGGTCCTATAGGAAAACAAGCTGCTAGTAGAGGATGAGGAATCTGTACAGATGGTGGTAGTGCTCAGCTAACTTCCCCTCTGTGATAGTTGGCCTGCAGAGGGCTGATTTCTAACCCCAGTGGAGGCTCCAAAGCATACAAAAGAACTGACTCCCCGGCCATGCCTATCCCAGCACCAGATCTATCCCAGAAGGATGCCCCACTGCGGACCTGCCTCTTTCCAAAGGCAGCTGTGCCCTCCTAGGGCCAATTGAACCTCACCCTTACTGAGCTCTGAGTCATGAGCTCCTTTTGTATCTCTGGGTGAAGCTTTTGTACTTAGATCACAGTGTAAGGAAGCCATGTTCTATAAACAAAGTCACTACACAAACCTTGGAGCAGGGCCCAGATCCCTGCTGCTTCAGCCGTAGGCCTCCACCACATGAACTAAAGGAAAGCCTAGAACTAGGAGTAGATCCCTCATCCTCTCTATGGCCCAGACACCAGCAGGCAACGTCACAGACACACAGAGAAAGCTAGGACATCACATTGGGAAATGCCTTGGCTTCCTAGAAGACTTGTGATAAAGCCAAGCTCTAGAGAGCTTTTGCTAAGCAACATAAGACATGTTAAAGTGGATCAGACCCAAGGTCCCTGTAATCCAATGTCCTGTCTCGTACAGTGGCCAGATGCTTCAGTAGAAGATGTGGGATCATCTTCCCCCATCCTGGTCTCGGTTCGTTAGAGATTGGCTTAAACACTGAAGCTTGGGGTTTAATAACCCTGTCATTAATGATGATAAGTCTGGATAGTCTTCATAGCCATATATATGTCCAACCCTTTCTTCTCTTTTCTTCACCTCTCTTCTAAATTTCTTTGGGCAGTATTTTAGATGCTTATCATATAAAAGGCAAAATACAGAGAGTATCAGTCTAAAGAAAGGTCTGTGACACCAGTTAGGACTTGGCAGGGATGATTAGGCTGATGAAAGAGAGTAAATGCCACTTTCAAGGTAATAGATGCACAAAAAATCATCATTACAGAGTGCAGTGTGAGAGAGGAACATTTCCAAGCAAGACAGTTTATTCCCTTAAATGGGAGTCACAAACCTCCCTTTATTTTTTGATGTGAAATGTCATGTCTGAGCTTGTATGTGCATTAAATCATGATAGATTCAAGAACTCTCAGCCAGCATGGGAATATTATCAAGTCCCATTCAGCGTAAGAATGTGATGGGCACGGCTGGCTTGGAAAGTGCTTCTGGATCCTTTGGGAGGAAAGGCACTAAAGAAATGCAAAGCCATGTCACTGTTAGAGGAGGCCCATCTAACTAATAGGATGGTTGTTCTAGTCTAATCTAAATAGATTCTTATCCCATGCTCATCACTGCAACATCTGAGGCCCAGATCCTCAAAGATATTTAGGTGCCTAACTCCCATGGAAATCAGTGGGGGTTAGGCACCTAAATACCTTTGCATACCTGGGCCTGAGTGCCTTCCAGTAGTGAAATAAGGGACGTGCCCACATGTGTCTCACATGTTTGTCTTCTCATCCTCTCCCAAGGGGGAGAAGCGTGTGCAGGGGAGTGCTTTGTTTTGGAGGGGGCGGATATATAGCTGTTGCTGTAAGCTGAGGTTAGAGAATTGCAGGTCAAAGAAAAGCGCTTTGCCCTTGGCATGGAAGGTGGGAAGGTTTATAATGGGCCTTAGTTTCTGAGTGAGTTCATTCCAAAAGTCATGGGCCAACCCCCAAGCGCTCTCGGTCTCACAGAGCTTTACCTTTCTTCTGTCAACAAAGGCTTGACATTCCCTCCTGTCCAACAGTGAAGGCCCTAATGATAGAGGGGGCTCAGGTCAGTAGTGGTCATTTTCTGTTGTTACTTTCTGTCCGCTCTTGGGTGACTTGATCGCCGCCACCCCGTTGCCAGTGAGCAAGCGTCTAGATTACAAGATCACCATCCCCACTGGCACTCACTGGTACTTCTGCCGGCCTTGACACAGAGAGGCTGAGAGCTGAATGGGCCTTGGAAACAGAATTCCCCTAGAGCTAATTCTCCCAGGTCAAGGGTGGGGCACATGAGTGAGAGCTGGCCAGCTGCTGAAGTGTGCAGGGCACATGTAGGGGATAAACAGAGGCCTTCAGTCTCGAGGGGTCTAATCCTGGGAATGGTGGTGGCAGCAGGGTGGTCCCAGGGAGCCCCAGGCCTCCTGGATTCTGTGCCCACCTCTGTGGGTACTTGCACAAGTCTCGTTTCCGATACTCTGGCTGAGTTTCCCTGTGTGTAAAATGGGGATGACAACGCCTGCCTCCCAGCAGGATCCTGAAGTGCTCTGAACTTATGGGCTGTAAAAGTCCTGAGCCATTCGCATTAGAAATGAAAGCCAGCTAGCGAGTCCCCCTGCTGGACCCGTAGCTGGTTTTTGGTACAGTGCCTAAGTTATTAACATGAACGATGTGAGAGCGTCGGATCTTGCCCGAGGCCATTAAACAGACCGCTGAAAGTCTCCCTTGGAAAAGTCCCCATCCACGTGGCTTAGATGGACCCCGCTGAAACCCCAGGGCCTGATTTTCAGAGGTCCAAGTAAAACCGATGGGAGCAGCAGTTGCTCAACACCTGTAAATCAGCCATCCGCCCCCGAGGCCTTGGATAGAGCGGAGTGCCGGAGAACAGGAGCAGGTGGTCCGTGGGGTGTGGCGGTGGGCAAACATGTAAGCAGCAGATCAGCATGTGGACTCTGGGGTGTCTGAAATGCAACATGGCTGCTTGTTGCCTTGGTTCAGTTATTGCAAGAGGACACTGGTGCAGAGCACAAATAAGGGTTTGATGTCTGCAATAACATCTCCTCCAGGTGGCCCCCGAAAGCACAGAGGTGGGAATGGGGAGAGGGTCAGGAGGGCACCGTGCATAAAGCACAGCTCGGCAGCTCCAGAAGAGCAACACATTCTCAGCACACGTTGCACAAGTCTGGCTTGCTGCCTTGTGGGTGGGTGTGTATGTTTCCTTGTGTGTGTGTGTCTATGCACAGTGTAGCCTAGGAGTGAATATTGTGTGGCTGTGTTAGGGTGCGGCACATGTCTTTGTGTGGGCCCCTGTGTATACAGGCACATGTTGTTTGCCTGTGTATGAGAGCGAGAGGTGCGTATACTAATTTTTGTGCGTGTCTGGGTGAGCTGTGATGTGTGCATATCTGTGTGTGTGTGGCTGTGCGTGATGTGTGTGTGCATTAGGATAATCACTGCACTGGGTCATTTTGCACTTGATGGTTCTAGTTTCGTCTCTGTCTTTCAGATCTTTATCTTGAGTTGTCTCCAGCTGGGATGATCCCTGAATTATTAGCCGCCGAAGCCAGGTGTCAGCCCCATCTGCTAATGCCTCTACCCTAGTGTTTGCCCAGATAACAGCCAGGGCCAAAAACCTGGGAGGAGAAAGGGAGAGGAAAGAGAGAAAGAGAAAAATGTTAGGCCTGAACTGGACTTTCACTGGCTGGGGAATCCAGTGAGCATCATGCCTCACCTCCCAGGGAGAGTGCAAATGGTGATGAGCTATTGAGTGATCCGTGAGTGCCGCAGATAGATAGATTGGTGATGTAGTCTGAGTACCTGTATGTAAGAGGCCTAACTGTTTGGGGTTCTTTTGCTAATGCCTCCTTGCAGAGAAGAGAGAAATGGAGGAAACATTTGGGGGTGATACTGCCAAGAGCTGACCTGTTTTGTTAGGATCCCTGAGTTACATCCTCTGCAGCCAGAATGAGGAGGAGAAGGCCAGTCACAGACAAGCAGCTGCTGAAGGGTGTGTGCCCAAAGCCAGGGCCACGGTGTGATCCAGTGGCTAAGCTGGGGACTGCCGCGACCTGGGTTCTGTTTGCCGTTCTGCTGTGTGAACTTGGATGAGTTATTCCTGCTCTGTTCTGTTTCCTTTCTCTGCCTCGTCTATTTAGACTTAAGTATTTTAGGACAAGAACTGTCTTGAACAGTGTATTTGTACAGCTCCTTGCACAATGGGGCCTGAGCTCCTGCTGCTATACAAATAATACTGCAATATAAATAACACATGAGGCCCTGGGGAGGGCAGAACTAACCCCAGTGCTGCAAATGCCCCCTGCGCAGCCTTTCACACCATCCTCGCTGAACTCAGCAGATGCCCCAGTGTTTGCTGGCACTTGCTCCATCCGAAGCATCCTCTTCAGCCCATCGCTGAGCTGATCACCGGAACAGCAGGCTCTGCCCCATAGTCCTTCTGTGTCTCGGAGCAAAGAAAGAACCCCCATGAGCTACACTGTGAGTGGAAGGGCCCTGCACAGATTTGGGGGAGAGACCCTGAGACTCATGCAGCAACTAAGTAGCAGAGTTGGGAACAGAGCCCGTGAGCCCCAACTCCCCAATCTGTGCTGTGTCCCAAAGAGCACATCGCTTCACCAAGTGCTCTGGGGACTCTGGACTTCTGGCCGGAAAGGGTTAAATCAATCACTTGGGTCACATACCTGCCAGTTAGCGTTCACCCACTGCAGCAGACGGCATGGCCGGAGCTGAGTGACGCGCGTTGTGCGGCTGTGAAATACACGTATCCATGTGACAGCTGATGGGTTGTCGATGTCTCCTTGCAGACCCGCCTCTCGTCAACTTGTCCGTGGAGCCCCAGCCAGTGCTTGAGGACAACACGGTGAAGTTTCACTGCTCTGCCAAGGCTAACCCAGTGGCAACCCAGTACAGGTAAGACTGCCCGCAAGGAGCCGGCCTTTGTTCACTATCGGGTAGGTTTAACACTGCCCCCTACTGGAGTTGCGCTCATGTTAGTGTGCTCTTCTGGCTGGCCGTATGGAGCTGTTTCCCGTAGCTTGCCCGAGCGCAGCCAGTGGTTTTGGAGCTGTGGTGTATTGCTGTGTTTATTACCATGGGTGGCTACAGACTGGCACCTGCTCTTGCGGATTGGATAAGCTGGGCTTTGCCCTCCCTGCACTGACCATGCGATGTATGAGCTGGGTATAGAGCTAGCACCGCTCTCTCCTGGAATGGACCGGACCTGCATACCCATCCCCTCTCCTGGCTCAGCAGGGCTGCTGCAGCCAGAGAGGCTGTCTGGTGCTCCAGCCACAATCTCTCCCATTGATAGTGTATGTTAATGGACTCCATCTCTGCATCAGCCTTGGTCAGAGATTCGCTAGCACTTTAGAGGGGATTAGAGCCCTGGCAGCAGGGTAGCGTAACCATATGTTTGGGGACATAACTATCAAAACATACACTGAATGAACAGTCTGTTATGGGAGAATTTGGGGTTTGTTTGTTTTGTACGTAGTCTTTTCAGAAGATACAACTTCATTAGCATCTCTGGGCTTCTATTGCACTCTTGGTACCCAGGGCAGAGGCTGTTTAATCAGAACAGTATAAGGCCAAATGCAGGATCATTGATGGCCACATAGCGTAGAGCAGTGGTTCTCAACCAGGGGTACGTGTACCCTGGGGGTACGCAGAGGTCTTCTAGGGGGTGTATCAGCTCATTTAGATATTTGCCTACTTTTACAACGGGCTACATAAAAAGCACTAGCAAAGACAGTACAGACTAAAATTTCATACAGCCAATGACTTGTTTATATTGCTGTATATACTATACACTGAAATGTAAGTACAATATTTATATTCCAATCGATTTATTTTATAATGATATGGTAAAAATGTGAAAGTAAGCAGTTTTTCAGTACTAGTGTGCTGTGACACTTTTGTATTTTTATGTCTGATTTTTAAGCAAGTAGTTTTTAAGTTTGGTAAAACTTAGGGATACACAAGACAAATCAGTCTCCTGAAAGGGGTATGGTTGTCTGGAAAGGTTGAGAGCCACTGGCGTAGAGTAGAGTGGTCGAACTGGGGGTCAAGAACGGGGACAGGGGTTCACTCAAGACTGGGGATGGGCAGGAAATGTTTTTCCTCTCCTGAAAGAATTTTTGAGATTTCAACATTTTTTCGCAACCCCAAAAGTCAAAAATCTCAAGTATTTTCCCAACAAACTGGGAAAAAATGGCATCAGGTCAATCGAAACCTTTCATTTTGATCATTTCAGTTTCAACGTGTTTCATTTTTATTTTCACTTTTTAAAAACTTTGTAAAATTTAAATGTACTAACATTTAGAATTGGAAAATCATTTCAACTCAAACAACCAAAAATGTCAAAACGAAACATTTGGACAATTTCCAAACTTTTCTTTTGCAAAAAAAATTTGTTTCAGGGGATTCGTCAGCTCTGGCCCTGTTTCATGACCAGTTTTAGAAAAATTGGCATTTTTTGGTGAAAAAAAAGTTTCATCAAAAATTTTCCAACCAGCAAACTCACAACCTCCCTGCTCTAAATATGGGGAGGATCTTGGCCAGATCCAGCTAGATGGAGAAAGGTTCAGAGTCTGGGAGGCCAGAAAAAGTTGCTAATACCTGGACAAGAGGATAGAGAGGAGGACTGCACAATCTGCTCCCAGTGGTAACTCGTTTTGGCATCGTGACTCAAGCAAGGGTTAGGGTTAGAGCCTGGGACAGTACCATCCATTATTTTTTTTCCAGTCTGATCCCTGTGTCAAACATTTTGAGATCCTCAAAAGGTGCTGTAGATACGTTCGGCCTATGTACCTGGGGCAGGGCCCTGCGCACTCTGCCTGCGGCGCCATATTGTTATTCTGCAGAGGGCTACATGTGATGGGGAGGAAGGCCAGGCTGGTGGAGCTAGTCTCTTTGTTAGCACAGGTGCTTTGATGAAGGCCCAGTGCAGGCAGAAGCACTCCACGCAGGGAGAGGGCGGTTCATCAGAGTGAAACTGAAGGGGATCTGAAGGCTTTGGTTCGAGCCAGGCACACTGGGCCTGATTCCACTTTGCACTGCTGTAACTCCATGGACATCTGTGGAAGTCACTCTGGGTTTACACTGCTGTGAAGCAGAGCTGAAGCAGCCCACTGTGAGCAGGGGCTGGTCGAGTTTTTCCTACTCTCAGCTCTGCCAAGGCATCTCACTCTCAGCCTGCACGAGCTGCCAACCCATCCCCAAGCCTGTCAACTGCGGTGAATAGGGTCTCAGAACTCTCAGCCTCACATCTGTCTTGTGGCAGAGAGTTCCGCCAGCTCATCATGCAAAATAATATTTTATTTCATTGGTTTTAAATTTGCTGCCTTTGTCCACTAGAAGAGTGGAGAGCCCCATTGCTCACATATGTACACTGGCTCTGTTATTATAATACCTAGCTCTTACATGGTGCTTTTCATGGGTAGATCACAAAGCATGTTGTAATCTTTAAAGTATATACTCACAACACCCTGGTGAGATAGCACAGTGCTATTATCCCCATTTTACAGATGAGACAGTCCAAGGTCAAATAGGAAATCTGGGGAAGAGCAGGGATTGAACTGAGGGTCTAGGCTACTGCCCCAGCCTCCTGCTTTAGGTGTGCTATTTATTTGTAGTACAGCAGGACTGGGTCCGGGGCCGGGGTCCACAATTCAAGAAAGATGTTGATAAATTGGAGCCGGTTTAGTGAAGGCCCACGGGAATGATTAAAGGATTACAAAACCTGCCTACAGAGATAGACCCCAAGAGCTCAATCCATTTAGTTTACCAGAGAGAAGGTTAAGGGATGATTTGTTCACAGTTCGTAAGTACCTACGTGGAGAACAGAAGTCTGAGTCTAGCAGACAACGGTCGAACAAGAGCCAATCGCTGAAAGTTGAAGCTGGACAAATTCAGCGTGGAAATAAGGCAGAGATTTTTAACAATGAGGGGAATTAACCATTGAAACAATTTACCAAGGATCATGGTGGATTCTTCGTCTCTGGCCATTTTAAAATCAAGACTGGATGTTTTTCTAAAAGATCTGCTCTAATTCAAACAAAATATTCATTCTGGAAGTCCTAGTGCCTCTCTTATACAGGAGGGCAGGCTATATGATCACAGTTTTCCTTAATAATCTGTGAATCACTCTGACTGAGAGAAGTGCTCCATTCTGCTAGGAACGCCTCAGATACACAGTGAAACATCTCTGCCCCAAAGAGTTTACAGTGTCAGTAGACAAAGGGTGGGAACGGAAGCACAGGCACACAGAGAGGAAGTGACAAAGTCACACAGCAGGACCAGAAACAAAACCCAGGTCTCCCGACCACCACTCCAGTGCCCTACCTATAGATCAGTGGTTCCCAACCTGTGCTCTGCGGACATAATCTGGGGATTATGCCTAAGAGGTCCGTGAATGACTTAGACTGAAAACTGACTGTACAGAATTCAACTATGTATACAGACAATAGATTTCCAAAGGGGTTCGCAAATGAAGAAAGATTGAGAACCACTGCACCAGACAACATCACTTCTCTTGTTGGCCCTCCTTCAGCATTGCAGTGGCTTTCATATTCACAGCTGTAATCAGCTGCTCATCACTTGGTGTTACACACATGCACGATCATTGATACTTTTACAGCAAAACCAGTTCATATTAACTGAGCAGCACCTCCGGGGACAGGTTATCATGACCTGCCTCCTGTTAGACTGTTACAGCTTAATTAGCACAATCGAGTGTGCTGGTAGCAGCCATTCCTGCTGGCTGGAAATCTTGCCATCAGCGCAATAAAGCAATAATTGCATTCCTAGTTACAAAGAAGAGTTATTAATTTGAGAAGTCAATTAATGTCAAAGATACAAATAGCTCTGTTTTCATATGTATGGTTTAAAAAAAAAGATTAAGAAGCACATGCCAAGCTGGGAAAATAGCTTTGGTGAACTTTCCCAGGAGACGTTACACCGTGATGGATTCACTCGCGCTGTCAAAGGGAAAACAACCCACCCTGGCTGAGTGACAAGACATTGGCCGTAGCCTGACACGACCCCAGAGCTCAAGACTGCTTGAACTAGCCTTTTCCTCAGCTTCAGCTTAGTGCAGCTAAGGAGGGGCTGCTGAAATGGCTTTAAGACACCTTTGCATCTCAGTGGCCCTGGGGCACTCGGTGCTGGGCTAGATTCCACTCACTCGTGTTAGAGCAGTCTGAGGGCTGCTCTAATTTGCATTGTCTCCCAATGCCCCAGCCTCTGGTATCACCAGCATGTAAGGGATGCCCAGTCATGCCCCCTTTCCTCTGGTCAGGCCCACTGCACTGGCCACAGCATGGGGTGTATGGCATAGCAGCTTCATTCCATTAAGGATTTCCCTACAATGGGGACTCCCCCGGGGCAGGGGCTCATACAGGTTTTAGGACAGCTTTGCTCCCTTGTAACAGCACAAAGAGCTGTCCCTCTGTTCTTTAATCACCATGCTGGGTCTAAATATCACACTCCTCTGCCCCGTTCCTGCCTCCTTCCAGTCATCCTCCCTGCAGCTGTAGAACTGCTTTCCTAGCTCCACCGCTTTCCCTTTCCTTCTCCCTAGTTGCCTGAGTGTCACCATCCACAGCTCTATAAAGCTCCCTCTCACTCACTCCAAAGCATTTTATGATCCATTGCATGCTGGACTTCCCATAAAAATTAATTGCTCATTTGATGAGTTATATTTTTGCACAGATAATTGTTTTGCTGTTGTTTTGTTTTTCAAAGAAAAGGAGCCTGAAAAATGTGAGCACTTTGTTTGAGTTTCTTAAGCTCCCTTAATGGATCAACATCACTCGACACTTTTTTCTCACCACAATAACAAGCGAAGGGGATTTTGCCATTGTTCGAGGGTTTCCTTTCATCTAACAGCTGTGATTGATTTAGGACCTTTCAGTTTCATGCCGAAGAATCCCAAAGCGCTTGACAGACTATGCAAAAGGGTCAGTTCTCCCACCACTGAAATGCAGCCGTCTCTGGAGTGGATCACAGCAGCTGTCAGGACAGGACACAGCTGTTTAGGAGAGGATATGAAGAAGAAGAAGAAGAAGATGACAACGACGACAAAGAAGAAGAAGAAGAACCCAATAATACATCCATTTGAAACCGTAGGGAGAAGCAGACAGGCAAGAGGTGCGTTCCAAAACTGGAATATGACCGGGGCTTTGGGGTTGATGCCATTATGGGATCGTTAATGATGGTAAGCAACCAGGACTTCGACTTTATATCTCATCCAAACCTCAATGGCCAGGATTTTCAAAAGCGCTTGCATATTTTGGGTGTCCAACCTGAGGCTGCTTAAAGGGGCCTAAATTTTCAGAAAGTGCCAAGCACTGAGTCATTTTAAGGTGCCTCAGGCTGTACAACCAAAATCCCCAGTCACGTGGCACGTCCCACGCCGCAGCCCCAACACCATGGCGACATCTGGCCCTGGCTCCAGTTCGCAGCAGTGGGTGAAAACATCCCTTTGCACAGTTCTAGACGTCATCTGCAGGCTTTCAAAATGGGGATGAGTCACATGACCATCAGCCAAGCACAGGGATAAACAATGTGGTGGCTCTCCAGGGCTCTGAATAAGAGGCGAGAGAGTCACATTTTCTTATTACAGAAATCAGCAGACTTTATCCGAGCAGTTCACGCACTCAGAGCTGTGAGCCTGGAAAGTACAAACCAGCCAGCTTTCTGAACCTTGCCTCTGCCCTTGAAGGGAAGCCATATTAAGGAGTGGAACGTGTGTAAAGTCTTGGATGCAGACAGAGCCCATGGAGACATCAGAAAACAGCT
Organism: Macrochelys suwanniensis; assembly: GCA_033296515.1. Lineage (NCBI taxonomy): Eukaryota > Metazoa > Chordata > Testudines > Chelydridae > Macrochelys > Macrochelys suwanniensis. The sequence continues at coordinate 14,350,510 of CM065796.1, forward strand.
GAATATGAAATCAGCGCTGGGGTGAAATCCCAGAGTCCCCGGGGCCATGTGGTCTGTGTAATTCAATCCCCCCAAGAAAGAATAGACCTGGGCAACAGAGGAGGTGCAAGACTCCTTAGGTGTCATGCAAGACCAGAGACAACGAGCATCCTGTTCTTTGAAATAAACTAGGATCAGATGGAAGAAGAGCTATTTTTTTCTCTCCAGGGAACTGAGCTGCTCTGATTTATGTTATGGGGCTTCTCTCATCCTCTGATAGAAATATCAGGTCTTGGTCTCCGGCCAACATTTCTTTTTTATACCTTCCAATATGTTTGTCGGTAAACAACTTTAGAGGGAAATGTCTGAACAATTCAAATGCCTTTTTCTGGGCAGGGATCCGCCGCAGACTCAGCACTGTCGTCTTTGCCATGAATAACCTGCGCAAGCTGCCGCCTCTCTTGGCTTCAGACCGGGACTCTATTGCAAAGCCAGTGTCTGCATTCTCTAACCTTGCAACGCGCTGTGCATGTGACATGGAGCCTCTCCCTGCACACATACCTCCACTAACAAACATTGGCACACGCTTGTGAGCAAGCCCCTGCCACATGCCTACTCGTGCACCCCTTTACTTGCGCGTGCGCGCACACACACGCACACACACGCACAGGAAAGGACACATATGCATCCTCACACATGCTCCTGTTGTTGCATACACACATCCTTCCAATCACAGGCATTCTATAGTACTATCTGCATTGGAGTTGCCAGTTTTGGTTGGACATGTTCCTGGAGCTTTCATCACATGACATATTCTTTAATTAAAGACTAACCTTTAATTCCGGGAGACTCCAGGACAATCCTGGACAGTTGCCAGCCCTATTCTGCATACACACATGGGCTGTTGCATGCACCCTCATGGGGACACGCGGGCACATGCATTGGTAACGTGCTTGTAAAGAGGGTGTTGTTTCTCCCTCCAGAAGCTAGTCCGAATAGAAGATAACAGCCTACTACTGCTGCCTGTTGACAGAGTTGCTGCTTTAGCTCAAGTTATGGAGGTCTGTGTCACAGTGTTGAGAGGTGTAGGTTTGGACCCACATGGAGGGTTAACATCACATCTATGTCCTGTGGGTTACAGAAAGTGCTCTGAAATCTGCTCAGACACGTGTATTGGCAGGGCAGAGCTTGGCTTCAAGTGTGGACACATTGGGTGAGTGTCCTTTAGAGATGAGGATGATGGGAACCAGGGCATTGCCAAGTTCTGTCATTGTCTCCCCATGTGGTGTGAGATAGAATCCTCCCACTGGGCCGCAGGGAGGCCGGTCTGTGCCCGCTACTGCATTTTCAGCCTCGCTATCCCAGCCCTCTTCGTTAAGTGCTTTGAGGTCCTCAGATGAAAGGCATCCATGAAGTGGGTATACTGTTAATAATAAACCAGTAAAATTGCCTCCTGCCTTGTACAAGGCAGCAGCACTGTTCAGTTATTTTGAAGGCCGGTGAGTAGAGCTGTGCAGGACCCGGAGTTTCCGTTTCATCAGAAATGTCATGATTGCAAAAAAAATCTGTTCCAAAATGAAACAAAAACAAAAAATTCTGATGTTTCCCATGAAACAAAATTCCAGGGGAAAAGCCTTTTCAGGTCGCTGGAAACATTTTGTGTGGATAAAATCAAACCCTTTCTTCCTATTTCGATTTTTAAATCTTGTACATTATTTTCTCTGAGGTGAAAGGTTGTGAGGTGCTCAGGCCCTGCGGGAACGGGGAGCAGGTAAGAACTGAAGCTGGATACGTTCGACTGGAGATCAGAGCCCCACTGTGCTAGGCGCTCCACAATTAACACAGCACAAGGCAGTCTCTAGCCTGGAGATCTTATAAGCTAATGGGACCAGAAGCCTTATCCCTGAACATGCTCAGGGGCCTGCCTAGGGCCAGCGCTCCCTGTGGCTGGCAGCCTCCAGAGCACGTCCTGTGCTTGTACTCCGCACGCAGTGATGTAGTGCAGCGGCATGAGCCCAGAAAACGAGGCCAAATTGAACCAATCTGGGCCTTTCAACCCATTTAGTTTGAGCAACGCAAACGGGCCTGAGTGTTTAATAGCTTCATGCATCTTACTTGGCGTCGTGGTGCTCTGACGAGGAGGGACTCTCTGGAAGGTGCTGGCTCCGTGCAGAATGGCCATTGCAGCTTTATGGAAAGCCCTGCTCAGCTAACAGAGACACAGCTGACGAGCGGGAAAGGTTGGCTCTCTGTTCCTGAAGCTGGAGAAGTGGAACAAAAGCTCTTTCCCCCACCCCAAACCTTGCACGCCAGGGAGAGAAGCCAGGCTCCTCAAGGAATGAGATCAACTCAACGCAAGGGGCCGGATTCTGCAAAGCTTGGCTGGGCGCAGTAGGCAGGGCGCGGCCGCTGCCCGTCAGCACCAGTGGGCGTGGAAGCTACAGGTGTTAAGCCACAAGCCCCATTGGCCCCTCCTCCTTTACTCACATGAGAGCAGGATGACAAGAGAACGGGAAGTGGAAGTGGCCTTGGTTACCTGGTCTCTAGGGACCCTGCTGGTCAGCGTGTGCTCTGGGCCAGATGCAGGGAGAACATGAGACCATTGTGCTTGAGTGCTAGAGGTCCCCAGGTCCATCCCTGGAGGTAAGCGTCATACACAGGGCATGTCTACACTGCAGCTGGGAGTGGGCTTCCCGGATCGAGGAGATAAAATAGCAGTGGACCTCGGAGTCGCAGAGATGGCGGCTTGGGCTAGCCACCCCGGGACAAACCTGCCCAGCCCCCCGGGGACGGATCCGGGTGGCCACACCGCTATTTTCAGCATGCCAGCTCGAGCAGCGCTAGCACCTGGGTGTCTGCTTGGGCTGGGCAGTGGATGTACCCTTCAGGGAGCGTCTCCATTGCCGTTGGAAGGTGTGATTGCTGCACACGGAGACGCCCCCGAGTTAGTGTTGATCTAGTTAAATCAAAGCTAGCTGGAGTCACAAAGCTGCTCAGGCAGGTAGCCAGCGGCCTGGGTGGGCTCCACTGAGGAGGCTAGCCGAGATCAAAGCTGGCTGCAATCCCCCCTCCCAACTGCAGTGTAGACAGACCCCCAATGTGCTACACCGGCACTGGAGAGGCGGGTCTGTCTTGTTCCCCAGGGCGAGGCTCCCAGAGAGGCTGTGGGCACTACGGCTAGTCAGGTCTCTGCAGGCTGCCCTTTTGCTCCCCTCATTGAGCAGAGTTCGAATCCCAGCTCCTTATCCTTGGGAGTTGGACAGTGCCTGTGGGTGCTACTTCAGAGGCTTCGTTCTGAATGGTTCTTCTATTGTCATTAATTCTCTTTGAGGTGGGGGGAGGGGGTTCTAATTGAGTCTTATGGTCCCAAGAAATTGTGACATACCTCCCAACTCCCCCCCTATACACATTGCCCCCCATTTTACTGTTGCCCCACCCCCCTGGTGACCCTTCAGTGTCCTGCATTGCTAGTAGAGCGCCCTTCTTTCAGACTGAGGACGAGACAGGACCCATGAATACCGTGCTGGCGCCAGCCAATGCAAGATCACCCCTCTGCCGGCTTCATTTAGAGTAGAATCCAGCTCCCATTGAAATCCATGGGAGTCTTTCCACTAACCCTATGGGCTGCATTGCTTTGGTAGTGTGGGGCCTTGCCATCCCATTTGTCTCCAGCATTGGCTTCCGTGGCTCCCTTATAAGCTGACGTGTTGGAGGATAAAGTCCCAGGAGGAAGCCGTGTGGAAGGGAGGGTGTTGAGCGATCCGCTGCTGGGCCTGGGATCAAATGCTGAGAAGCCATGGGAGGAGCGGCATGGAGAAGCCATGGGAAACGGCTACTCCAGCGAGTCCAGGCAGGAAGCATATGAGTGCATAAATTACATAAGTGATCATCCTCCAGTACCCTCCCCACCGGCTCCATTCCCTCCATGAACAATTCTGGGATTGGGGGCTGGAGGAGAATTTGGAATTTAGCTAGTTTATTTTGCTCCAAGCAAACGAGAAGAGAGAGAGTAATTAGCTGCCATCGTTGTTCCACCACCTGTGATAGTGGGTAAAATTAATGGGAAACAACAGAAGTCAGAGCTACGTGAACTGACTCTCAACCAAGCCTCCTCTTTGCTCTCTTCAGATCTTTCTGTTTACCAATCTTCTCTTGGCTTTTGATGTCAGTTGTATGTCTGTGGGGTGTTTTTTTGCTGTTATTATTTATCACTCACAGTAAGAAAGAGAAGCTTTAAAGTGGCAGAATAAAATGGGCAGGTTTAATATTGCAAGAGGCAGAGCCTTTTGGCTTGTTAGGATTTTTATTATTTTTGTGAAGGGATGGGGAGTTGGTACCAACAGGCCAATAATAAATATCTCGCTCTCCTGCACTGATATAGTGTTTCCCATCCCCAAGGCTACCCGAGACCTTTAAAAACGACATTCGCTCTTTATCCATTGGGGGACCAGTAACACCCCTGCTCCCATCAACTTCAGCCGGAGTTGTGGGTGAATAGCATCTCTGAAAATGAGGCACTGAACGGAGAGAGATTTCACCTATTGCTGAAAGGCAGCTGTCTCTCCAGTGGATACAGCAGTTGCCCCAAAGCACATTGCAACTCTAGGTAACAGTTTAGGACAGGAAGTGATGAAGAAGATCCAGTTGAAACCGCAGTAGGGATTTAGGTCAGCAGAATGACATAACCAAAACTGGAAGGACCCAGAAAGTGTGATGGGTTCTTTAATGGCCACATGGGGACAGAACATGATCCCAGTAATAGTACGAAAATTCTCCTTCTTCCGCCTGCAGCAACCTATGAGGCATTGGTTCATTATTGACTCACCGGGATGAATGTTCCTAGTGATGCATCAGCACCACTCCCTGCAGTACCTAGAATCTTTGATGGTCTCCTCCAGCCTGGCTTAGTTTGTCCTATCAAAGCCCAAGCCATGTGACTACAGGCCATGTGTGTCTACTAGGGCATGGTCTACTAGGGTCTCAAGCTCCTGCAGAATACAACTCCACAGGACCGTCGGTGGGGTGAGGTAAGAGGGGATCCTCGCCGGGTTGGAACCCAGCTTCCTGAGCTGGCAAAGAAGGGACTTTCCTTTTGCATAGTCCCATCAGGGGAGACACCAGGGCTGCTCCCGTAAAATGCAGCAGCTGCGGTTCATCTTTGACAAGAAAACCCCTCTGATGGATCTCACCGGACCCAGATGGCACCTGATTGGATGACCAGAGTAAATGCTAGAGCTGTAGAGGAGTGAACCAAAGGCTCATAGCCCTCCTGTGATGGCTCCCCTCAGCCCTCACTTTCACAAAATGCCACCCCACATTGTATGTCCATGATTCATTGTACTTCCCAGCTGGCAGCAGGAGGGGGTGGGGGGCGAGGGGCTCCATTTGTTTGTTTGCTACATTCTGCACAGGGCCTTCTTCTAAGACACTGTCTAGAAAACACTGTTTTATCTCTGAACCAACAGAATGGTTGGCTCATCGAATATTAATAAAAACTCAACGGCTTCTTAAGAGGTTTCCTTTACAGTCAGTGGGGCTGACAGGAGATGATTTCCCTGCCCCCTCCTTTTCCAATTTGCTGAGAGGAAAACAAAAAAAGGCACAATTGGCAGCTGTTAGCAAAAGGAACAGGCGTGGTGCCGCCTTTCTCCTATGCACATCACCCAGGCTAGGATGCAGGACTGGCGGTCACTCCCCAGCTGCCTCTGAAGGAACATGTCTGGGGCAAACAATCCAAAAGCAAAGGGCTGGCACATTAGACATCTCTGTATCGGGGAAGCTCTCACTGAACAGTGCCTACCACTGAGGTGGGTTGGGATGGGTGCCTCTAGAGAACCTGCTAGGGAGAAGCACCACAAGGCAAGTTACTCGTGAAACATTCTCTATGCTGCCTGCCATTTGCAACCAAGTTTGCAGGAAGCAAAAAGAGGAGAGAACTGGGAGAAATTGGGATGTGGATCTAAGCCCCTGGCCAAATAACCTCCTGTCTCCCTAAAATTCTCCCACCATTTTAATTAGCTACAGTTGTTTAGCCCACACTAATACAGGCTGTTTCTTTGTTCCCCTATAGTGGTGAGGCTACGTATGGAGGTTTTTGAGTCTATCACAGTCTCTAAGTCACTGTTCCTTCAGCTCAAGCCAGGGATCCTGGATTCAGTCCTTGTAGACTGCCCAGCCAGGGGCATTGCTAAACCACTGGAGAGTTTGATATTGATTTAATGCTTCCCTTGCTGCACTGTTGTTCGTTTAAAAAAAGTTGCTTGGATCTGGACTATGGTTCCTTATCAGAATTTCTCCTCCTTTCCTGTATCCATTAGTTCATCCATTTGTCTAGCTGTTGTACAGTTGTTTATGCGAGATGGGCTGGACACATTATAACCCAAATTTTCAAAAAATTGACTCATTTTGGGTGCCTCCATTCCTGGGTGAGTTTTGCCTGATTTTCACCATTGCTAAGACCCAGCAACCTCAGATGAAGTCAGTGGCACTCTGGAAATCCGGCCTTTGGACCCAAGTTTTCAAAAGTGGCCTCTGATTTGGGGTATCTCAAATTTTAGATGCCCATGTCAAGATGCCCTGAGCCTGATTTTCAGAAGTGCAGAATATTCAGCTCTCCCCTTGACTTCAATGGAAATGCAGGTGCTCAGCACCTCCGAAAGCCAGATCCAAGGGATGTCAAGTCAGGCACTCAATATTAGAGCCCAACTTTGGAACTGTGTCTATTTTCTTATTGTCGGATTGCTTATGAGTTCTGGCCTGGGTGTGCTGCCTTGTTATGGTACTAGAGAGACAAGGTGCGGAAGTAATATCTTTTATTGGACCAACTTCTGTTAGTGATAGAGACAAACTTCGAGCTTACACAGAGCTCTTCTTCAGGTTATGGTTATTGTAGAGTCGTTCATGAGCACTGAATCTTTGTTGTAAAATCATAGCTAAAGCCTGAACTGCGAGCATTTTGGCTGGTGGTGTTGGTGGGGGGGAAAAACTAGACTGGGAGAAAAACCGCACAAAGAATTTAGGAGCTTTGCACAAAGATATAAAGTAAAAACATACATTGGTTGGGTTTTGACATAAGTGATTGCACTGACTACCATATAAAACGTGCTCCTGCTGCTGAGTTTTGATTCCACATTTTTTTTTTGCGGATCCAGAGGAAAGCTCAAACTCCAAAGCTTTGCCTTTTTTCTCCCTTAAACTTTTTGCAGTTATTTTTGGAACTTGGTGGGAAAGAACACCTCAGCCAAAGGGGTTGACTCTTCTGTATGTCGCTTATCTTTCTTCCCCCCAAGCAATTCACAAAATAAAAGCAAACATTTGTGTTGCTCCAGATCCCCTAATTGCTGGGACCATTACTTAATGGGCACACTTTTGTTTTGTTTTCCCCAGCACGCTGTGCTAATTAAGAGGGACCTGCTATATTAGGCTCTTATTAAATAACAATCACATCTATATTAATGTTTAAAAGGGGCTGTCAAGGGTTTGGAACATGGAGCAAAGCAAACTGAGACAACAGGGAGAGGTGTGAACTACACACGCACCCCCATTTGTATAAGTAGTGTGTTAACTTCAAAGCTGGTTGTATCTTTGTAACTGCTAACGCGTTTGAGCGTGGAGCCGAAATGCAAACTCCCAGCTTGAGACATTAAAATGTAATCACCAGAACAGCTGGCTTTGCAGATCAGGGCATCTGCATGAAACACAAAGAGAAAATACGCAAACCTAGTCCGGGCCACGTGGAAATGCAGGGGAAGGCAGCACCCGGCTGTGGCTGGACCCACTGGGTGTGGGTTTCTTTGTTGGTTTTGAAGAGGGCGAGACAGACATCTCTGCACTCTGACGGCACCAGGGCCCTGTGTACGTACGTGCATTGCTAGCCCCAGCCTGAGTCTGTGCTGCTGAATCTTCGCTGCTCTTTTAAAAGGTAGCTCAAGTCTCCCTGCCCGCACCGCAGTCACACCTCCGATTGCACTGTAGACGTACCCAGAGACACAGAGCTGAGCGCATCCCAGCAGAACATGAAGGCACGACGCCATCACGCCAGGACACCCAAATACAGCGCGCCAGCTGCCCCCCGGGTACTGAGACCCTGGCACCAGCAAGGCAGAGGGGGCACTCCCAGCCAGTGGGGGTGCCTAAAACCCACCCTGCGTGAGACAGAGCGAGCGACAGACTTCTCAAGAGAGAGGCTGCAGGTTTGCCTTCCTCTACAGCTCATGAAAATATAGAGTTTGCCCTGCGGTTCCCAACTTGGCCAGCAGGGTGTGCCCACCCCCTACCCGCACCCGCACCCCAGGGCCAGCTAGTTAGGGAGGCCCAGACCATTAATTCCTTAGCCACTGCTCCAGACCAGAACCCTGTCGTGGGTTAGGAAATGCCATGGTGTGGGCATTGCTCAGAGGAGAGAGCGGCTGTCGGGGGGTTATTTTTATTTACAGCCTCTTTCCACAGCTCTCATAAAGTGCTTTAGAAAGGGAGGTCATCGCTAGCCCCATTTTACAGATGGGGAAACAGAGGCACGGAGACTTGCCCAAGATCACCCAGCAGCAGAGTGGGATACAACCAAGGTCTCCCAAGTGACAGGCCAGCATTTCATCCACTAGGCCACACTGCCTCCCTGCTGCACTGGTGACTTACCTCATTTAGAGAGCCCTTTACATTGCCAGAGCAGTGACTAGGGGCACTCGGGTAAATGAGAATCAAGCCCATTATATCGAGAAGTAAAGCCTGGGCAGGGAAGCAGTAGCTTTGGGGCATCCTGGCGGACAAGCTCTGTCTGTCTGCCTCCCATCCTCTTTTATGGATGTTTGCTAGTGTCTGCGCTGGGCACCAGAGGTTGCAGAGACGTTTGCTTTGCGCTTCCTGCGAGGTGGGTAGAACAATGTATTTCTCTGAGTGGCCATGTACGGAGGGGATTGGTGCCGGGTGCGTGGCGGCACAATGGGACCCCCAGTGCTGTGGCCCAGCAGCACCCAGAAACACGTCTGCTGGGTTTTCCTGGAACAACACCTGGCAGAAACTCAAGTCCCTCCTTCTCCCCAGCAATCTGATAGGGGAGCTCTCAGTCAGCAGGGTGGTATTCAGCCCGTCTTGTGCCTTTCCTGAGAGGCAGCAAGCCCCCAGACCCAGACCCCAATGTAAGCTCGGAACAGCTCCCCTGATTTTCCAGCTTACATCAGTGTACCAGAGCTCAGACCCGGCCCCTATGAGCCGCATCCTTGCTGCCTCCCCAGTTCCCCCAGAATAGCCACGGTCCCGTCTGGTTCCACCTCCTCTGAAGGCTGAGTCTATCTTCCGTATGGTGCTCCCGCCTGCATGGCTATGTCACCTCTCCTGCTACATCTCTGGCCAGCCACAGCCAGCAGCTAGCACAGAAGGGGCCCTCAGGCGTTTCGCGGCAGCCACAGAAGAAATCGAATGTATTGACACAGGCCAATGCAGCTAACGTGGGAGTTGAAATAAATGCAAAACAGTCTGAGGTCTCCAGTTACAGGCATGGCCATGTTTCCATGGCTGTCTTGCTATTTCCCAGCGCAGGTTTCTTTGTAGCGTCATCCAAGGCAACTGGACCTCTGCTCTGAAGTGGAAATGAAAGCCGGGGAACTAAAAAACGAAGCGGAACTGAATTCATCAGATCTCCTTTGTGATGCGTCGGCCCCATCTGCCAGTTCCCTAGGACGGAGAGCGGAGCGTGGGTGGGTGGCAGAAGCGAGGTTGAGACAAGCTATAAAAAAACCAAAAGAAGCGAGTCTCTTTGCCACTGGGAAATGAAGCCAGGCTGCTGCAGGGAATCTGCCGGCCCGGCTGGCTCCAGCTACAGTCCAGGAGGATGGCGTTTGAAGAGCGGTGCCGCTCTCTGTGCTTTGGAGATGAGAGGTGTCAGGGATTTGTCTCCTCCTTACCCAGCTTGTCAGGGTAATGGGAACAAGCACGCAGGAGACATTCAGATGCGGTTCAAACTAATTAGGACAGAGTGTACAAGAGAGCGAATCTGGTTCCTGGGAAGAGACTGAAAAAGGGAAAGTGCTTTCTTCTTGTGATCACCGTTTCCTGCTGCAAAAATGATTAATGGTGCAAAATGAACCTGCTGTCAAACGAACCAACAACATGATGGAGTCCCTCCCACAGGCGGGAAACAACAGAGTACACTGGACACAGCCAGCGAGCCAAGCTACATCCTGAGTCCTTGCTAAAGCCAGTATGTGTCAGTGCATGGAGAGCGTTCAGAGTCCAAGGGGCAAAGGGGGCTTTCAAGGGGCTACCATGCCAATGCCCATCTGCCCATGCCCCATCACATCTGTGATCTCCTGTCTGGTGAGTCACCAGTTCAGATTTTCAAAGGAACCTCGGGAAGGCGCCTGGCTCCCAGTGAAATCCAACGGGAGCTGGGAGCCTACCTTCCCCAGATGAAAATGCCAGCCCAACTCTGGCCCAGCTCCCTTTATCCCGAAAGGGGGATTAGAAGAGAGCAATCCTCACGAGTAGGCTGCCAGGTTAAATTTGTTCATGGGCAAAATCCTCCCCCATACAAAGGAGCAGCACAAGGCCTAGGCTCCATCTAAGTCCTGCTCTGAGTGCTGCATGGGCTTTGTGCTGCCAGAGGTCACCCCAATATTTGTGCAGCGCTTTGAGATCCCCAGGTGGGAGAGGAAACAGGCTGCCACGGATTAATAACGAAGGGCTATTGATTAACAAGCCGCCTCAGCCCCCATCTCTTGTGTGGCTCCTGGTGCTCAGGAGAATATGAAGGAAGTCGAGGGTCTCTCCTGTAAAGAAGCCACATAATCAGGTCCACTGGGCCACGGCTGATCAACCCAAAGAAAGAAATTCACTTATAGCAGCTGCCCAGCTTTGGCCTGACTCTCCTTGCGGTTGCACGGCTTCGAACCAGGAGTCACTCCACGGGTGGCAATGGAGTTTCACCGGTAGGCTGATAAGACTCAGCTTTCGGGTGGTGTGTGGCATGTCCAGATAGATTTCCCGGTTTGTCCAAGATCCTCTCCTGGGGTGGAGCCTCAGTTTCCCTTTCACTCACTATAAACTAGTCCAAACAAACTTTCCTTAAAGAAACACCTTAACCTGAGGACTTCCTTTGTTGGCAATGGAAGTCAACATAAATAAATCTTACTTTTAGAAATAGTCTAAGTCCCTAGATTGCGCTTCTTGCTCTTCTCTCCACAGAAGCAGTCCCAAGCCCCTTGCCTTCCAGGCCCACTTCTTCTCCTCTGTCCAAGCAGAGGGTTACCAATCTCTTCTTCTGAGTTGTCTCTCAAGTGGCTACTCCCACCCTGGAAGGATACTGTCTCAGAGTGTCCTCAATCCCCTGCTCCAGCCCTTGGAGCTACCTTTTCATTACAGGTCTCTTCCTACTCTTGAGGTCCTTCCTTCCTTCCTTGCAGGCTGGCGAAGCCCCTTTTGACTGCTCAGATAGCCTCCTTTCAGGGATCAGGTACTCCACCCCAGCTGCTCCTGGGCTGAAAATCCTGAAAGGTTGGACCTCCGAACGGGCCGAAATCAGGAACCTCACGAGATTTCCACCCAGCGTTCTGAAACAAAGGAGTTCGGATTCAGCAGCTGAACTTTCCTAGGCTTAACAGAACCCCGCTTCCAAAGGTTTCCGGAGCATGTCCGTCAATGCTTTGTTCTCCATCCAAACAATGGCTGTAAATGATGCCTTTGTGGCCACTGAACAGAAAACTTCTACCGTTCCTTTGAAGCTCCCTTAGAAATAGGAGAGATCTGAGAAGATGTGACGTGGCCAATTTCACTTTTAAAAAGGGTGATGGGGTGGCACTTTCCTTCCTCTTCTCAGGCCCTTCAGTCCCCGTCTCCTTTGGGCAAGAGACACATCACATGGTCGGGGGGGCCCTCGGCTATCCTCAGTAGGTGGTTGAAGGGGAGAGCTCTTGACCGTCTTTGTGGTTTTCCTTTCTGTAGGAAGGGGACAATGGGGGTCCTAAAGCCTAATTTGGCAGCCTTTAATCTAAATTATTCCAGGCTGCACTTGCCACTTCCTTCATGTGCTTCCAAAGGATGATGGACTGATTTCACAGAAGGAAAAGCCTTAAGCAAATCTTGTCACACAAGAAAATTGATTTTTCAAAACTGACTTTTACAAGATTACTGGGGTTTTTTCCTCATCTTTCTTCTATCTCGCTCCCTCACAGTCTCACGAGGCGTCCTTAGATCTACGGAATTAGAGATGCTGTGGCTAAATTGAAAATGTGAAAGCAAAAGCATCCACCATTGATTCCCTCCGCTCCTCTTGCCTGCCTGTCTCTGCGTGATGCAGCCCTGTACCTTTGTACTTGTGGAGTATCATGCTTAGCTCCTTCAGCTCTTCTGCTGGCACATCCAAGCCAGGGCCAGGAGCCATCCCCCAATTCCCGAGTAGTCTGAGCTCCAGCGTTCTGCACACACTTCCATTGATGGCAATAGGAGAAGCAGTGAGATGCAGTGGCTAGCATGCTAGGTGGACACCCACAACACCTGGGTTCTATTCTTAGCTTGACCACTGACCTGCTGCATCACTTTGGGCAAATCCACCCTTCATCCATCTTGTCTGTTTACATTCTTGTTCTTCAGGGCAGGGTCTGTCTCTTCCCTTGTGCCTCTCCAGCACCCAACTTAACGGCTGGGGTCTCTAGGCACTACCATTAGAGTAATAATAAATAGCACTTTCAAAAATAACACCAAGGCTGTCTATGCCACTGGAACGAGAATGTGCTCAACAGAAGGGTACAATATCTGCATTGTTAATAGCCCGTTCTCTCCCACCCTGCTTGCCGTGAGTTTGTGGAGATGTGCAGGCCAAGACCATGTGAAATAGCAGACTCATATGGAGCCCGTGTAACTGTTGTTCAGGATGAGCAGTGATCAGTCCCATTACGCTCAATGGAATTACTCCCATGAGTAAGTGTTGCTCAGCCTGAGTAAGTTTCAGAATGAGGTCAAACATCATTTGCCTTGGGGTGGTCTTCTCCATGAGCTGCTCGGTACCTGTGGAAGTTCCCACTGTAAGACAAAGCCGTAACATCACGACATTTGCATCAAGATGACCGAACACGGCACGGTCACCATGCCATGCAAAGCCACCACATCATGACGCAGAGATCACCAGGTTGCTTTGGAACGTTACCCCGCAGCGTCCTGAAGGCATTTGGGAGGCAGGGCCCTGCCTAGCAAACCTACATGTAGGAACAGCCCCTCGAAATCAGGTCCACACTGTAATCCTCAAGACAGGCGGTAAAGTCCATGACTTACCCCATGACTGCTTTCATACCTCCCCCTGTCCACATCCATTGCATTTCCACTGCACTACCCAGGTGTAGCTATTGCCTACATGGACATGCCAGGGTGAAGTCTCTGAACCTAGGCAATGGTGGCATAGCAGTGACCCATGTGCTCTGATGCTCTAGGTCAGAGAGGAAGTACCAGGGAAGGAAAGAAGTAGGGACTGATGCCGAGCAAAGTGGGAAGGAGGCAAGTCACCATTGATTCTACATGGAAGGTGCCCAGATACCACCATGACGGGCTGCTGCGTAAAATCCTACAATAAATAGAATTCTCACTCGCTCATTCATTCCCTGTTGTTTGCCATTTCTGAATGGTTTCCTCCTTCGCTTGCTTCTGAGACATCTCAGCGTGTTTTGTAAAGAAGAGCGAACGAGGTTGCACTGAAATCGTTTCAGACAACTTAAAATATGCTAAGCTTTTTGTTACTGCAATATAAATAATGAATCCCCTTACAGCTGCCGAGCTGAAATTAGACATTAATTTGGCATGGCTTCAGCGCCCGTCTTTGTTGTGCAAGGGGGATGGGGGAGCTTCCTGGGGTGCGTGGAGGAAGGAGGGGGAGATGGAGATGTCTGAGGATGGGCGTGGGCAAGGAGGGGGTATTATTGGAGACTCTCTCCCAGAATCCAGCTAGTTGCAAAACACCCACCCCAGCACTGGAGAAGGTACAGGGGAGCTGTGAGTTGGCCTGGGGGGGTTCAGTTTTTATTGGTAAATGTCAACGTTAGCAGCCATGCAAAATATTTCCATCAATGAAGATGGAAATGCACAGATAGCAAAGTAAGAAAAACGCTGCTTGAGAACTTTAGAGTTTGATTGAAGTTTGTTTGTTGACAATTTGTGTTTTAGCAGCTAGCAAGCTTTAACTTTGAATCTCCTCATCTACTGTCATTTAATAATTATTGTCTTAACCCCCCATTGTTTGAGGTTATGTCCTGTCTACACGTCCATGCAGGGAGGGGTTCTGCTGTCACTGCAGTAGATCCACCTCCCTAGGCGGTAGCTAGTTCGACACAAGAATTCTTCCATTGACCTATACAGGGACTTAGGTCAGCTTAACTACTTGCTGAGGGGGGTGGATTTTTCACTCCCCCGAGCAGCGTAGCTGGGCCGGTCTAATTTTCTAGTGTAGACCAGCCCTCTCACACACAAATAATTTCCTGCAATGCTGAACACTTAAATTGATAAAGCAAAAAAACCCTTAAAAATAAACATCAGTTTTGTCCCTTCTGCACAGCCACGCCCCAGCCCACCCCTTTAAAATGCACCCTCCAGGCGGGAGGTAACGTAATGTAAGCTGAATGAATGCCGACAAACCTGCGGACCGCTGCAAAGCTGCACAGAGCGGGGGTGAGCGAGTGCTCTGATCTGGATTCGGATCTTAGGGACACGAGGGGCAGCCTGGAGTAACTCCATTGGGTTGGCGTGCCCCTGTTACTAGGTGGAACATGAGCTTTGACCATTTTCTCTCTGCAGGTGACTGTGTGTTGGCCAGAGGCAGAAGGCCGAGTTCAGTTTGCCATATGCACGCTGTTGACTTGTGTCTGTCGCTCTCTGCTTGGGCAAATATCACACAGACGCGCTGTAACTGGTTTGTCTGTTGGGGTCAGCCTGGAAACGCTTTATAAATAATGAATCCGGGGGTGGGGGAGCAGGAAAAAGCCTTGAGCAGCAGATGGCCCCGCGGTTTGCAAACAGCCAGGGCATCGCTGCACCATCTGGGCTTTAAAGGGGGGCAGGAGTGGAGTCAGGGGGGTAGCTTCCCTTAGGGATGTTTGACAAAGAAGGAAGAACGTTCTGGGCCAGATGCTCAGCTAGTGTAAACAACGTAACTCCACTCCATCAGCGTACAGCAGATGAGGCTTTGGCTGATGCTTGAAACGTCAGTGAGCCAGATTCTGAGCTCAGACGAACTCGACCGCCTTCCACCCTCGTTGGTACCCAGGCAAGCTCCCAGAGAACTCATGGGCGACCAGGAAAACAAGCCACAAACGCAAGGTTTTGGCCTTGGATTACAAGGGCATCTGGGCACGGGCCCCACATTCGTCAATAAAGCACCGGGCTCCCCTACAGGAATGAGACATACGGCAGCATCTGCCGAATAGCACCCCAGATATTGACAGCTTCCGGGTGATAGCAACAGTTAGCCGGGAACCAATCCCTTCCCATTGACTTCAATGGGTTTCAGATATGGGCAACGTCCTTTGGAAGACAGGCCCCAGCTGCAGGCGGGTTTGCGAGGCTGCAGCTGCAGAAGGAAGCGCTGCAACGTGACTTCCCTGGCTGCAGCCCCTCAACTCTGCCAGTGGGGCGGCAGCCCAGCCAACCTGCCTGCACACAGGGACCAAACAGGCGGGAAGGGGCTGCAGGCTTGGAGGAGTGGCTTTGGGCAAGGCGGGAGCAGGGAAGGGGCTGCAGCCTGGATGCTGGAGCTGTACAGAACCTCTCTGTGCTCTCTTCCCACAGGCAGGTTTGCAGGGCTGCAGCCAGGGAAGGCATGTCCGAGCACCTCCTTCCCCAGCGGCAGCCTAACAAACCTGCCTGCCGCTTACTGGCAACTGCTGGAGAAAGGCAAATTTTTGCTGGCAGCCTGAGGGGTTGCTAAGAAGCAGAACCTACTGTCGTATTTAAATGTCCCAGGTCTGATTATTTTATCCAAATTGCTTCACTTGTCCCTGCTAAGGACGAAGGCTAACCATGTCATCTGAGAAGCAGGATCTCTAACTGGATCCAAATTAATTCACGAGATCCATGTTCGATTTCAAGATCTCCTTAGGCTGGTGCGGGCCAGACGTAACACAGAGGTAAAGCCCTCCATCCCCGGAGGCGGGAGGAGATTGTTCTGCAGCAATCTGTGGCATTTCAGGCTTGCGGTGTCAGACTGAGCATGTTCAGCATAGAAAGCCCCAGCCGAAAGTTCTCAGAGCTCCTAGAAGAAGCACTTGCTCAAAGCCTGTGACAACGGAGAGAGACTAGTTCCAACTAGATTCCGTGGGATGAGCCCTGGAGATCCACGAACCCAGGCGATGACAAATGAAAGTGACAAGCGAGAGACCCACGTGTGTTCTGAGGAGCCAGGGGAGATGTGAGGAATCTACAGCCAAGAGCGCCACCAAACCCACTGCCATGGGGAACGTTTGAAAGGTACAAGCTTCCAGCATGCTGCTCCTGGGGGATCTAAGCCTCAGTCAGTAGTAGAAGGCTCTGGAGAAGCTGGGCTAAGACAGCAAGGAAGCTCTTGTTATACCCTTTCCATGGTTGTTGGAGCTACATCTTGGTTGGATCGGTAGCGATGGAAATTAGTGATTGTGGGATGGCTGCTTGGCAGCCTATGGGAAATGAGATGGGCAGCCCTGGTCCTGAGTCTAGTGTAAAAGAGTCCCCATAACTTAAAAACATACCCCAGTGACTGGCACTAATAATCCCTTGTTGGCAGTTCCAGTAGAGAGGACATGAGATGAATGGTCCGAGGATGTGGATCTCCTCACCTTGAGGATCCCCGACGGTTTGGAGTTGAGGCACATTCATAGGGAGGTGTGTAGAGGAATCTCGTGATGCCGCTACATGTGTTGTGCCCATTCTGTGGCTAGACAGAGAGCCGCAGTGTCCAGGGCTGTCAGTCCCTTATGGCTCACACGTGCCAGGTGTGTGTGCAAAGGGATGGGTTAGTTTCCGCTTCATTCGCACTGTTACTTGGTAGTTCGTAGTCTATCCGGAAACCTTGGCTCAGGAAGCCTCTCCCTAGCCCCTCCACTGCCTCGTGTTCCAAGGAGGCGTTCCCATGCATACTGGGTGTTTGCACATCAGCACAGAGGCCCAGACTAGGCAGGATCCCCATGGCAACATCCTGTGGAATGTATAAGCCAACAGGATTCTGTAGACATTAAAGCGCATTATATAGAGAGTCTCCATAGGATGGTTCAAAAAGTCTTATGCAGAAATTTTGGCCAAGACTTTCAAAGCCAGAAGACTAAAGTTAGGCCCCTAACTCCATATTTAGGCTCCTAAATAAGTGGCCTAATTTGGCCTTTGATCGGAGCTATTGTGTGCTCAGCCCTTTTAAAATCTGGTTCTTTATTTAGGGTCTAACTAAGGATTTAGGAGCCTTTCTTTAGGTTCCTGTTTTTGGAAATGTTGGCCCTTTTCAGTTTCTCTTGGAGTCTATATATAGGTGACAGTGTAGCACTCAGAAGTGTGGAAGATGTATGGAAGCTGGAGCATTTTCATGTGAATGTGAATGTTTTGGTTAACTACAGGCTGGAATGCCAGGGTTATTCTCCTGCATCCCGTCTCTTTCAAGATTTGAGCTGTGCAGAAGAGATGAAAGGGGATACAGCTCTGGAGAGCAGTGTGTGGTCCCAGTAGGGTTTAGTGTGCTCTGGAAGATGCTCCAGCATTGGTGCTTTTGCAAGCTGTGTTTGGGGGAGGTGGATTCTTAATGTAATCAGACTCCAGTTTGAAAACAGCCCTTGGCCTTGGAGTGTAAGATAGATCGATAGTAAACACCTGATAGATATCAAAAGTGTGTCTGCAAAAAGAGAGATGTCAAAATGTTAAGTGCAAGTTTAAAAATTCCTGAAAATTTTTCAATGAAGACAGCCATCAGTGAACTCACATTTATCTGGCCTTATATTGCCTGACGAGGTCTGGGGACGCTATTGTGTGGAGATAAATTCATAACTACAGCCCATGAGTTGTGAGCCCTGCTCTCCCCACCCCTCCACTCCCCCCACCCCACCCCAAGTTGCTACCTACTCAACAAACAGAATGACCTCTTGGATTACCCATAAATCTCTGCTCTTGGCATCATCTTAAAAGAAGATTCCCAAATAATTAGTGACCAGTATTCACCACTGGGCAGAGGGCTGTGTAATACAATTGCATATGCTGAGATTCATAACTTGAATAACTTGATGTAGGCATGATTATACTCTGAATAATTACTGTTCGTGAAGGGCTTGACTGATGTTCTGCCAAAGATGAAGCTATGTCTCACCTAAGGGGGACTAGCCAAAGTCCAGGCAAAACAGATAGAAGCCAAAATAGAGGCTTAAGGGGCTCAGCAACTATACTATTGAATGTAGACAGCAGCCCCTTCTATAGCTGGGAGCTAGAGAGCCAGAGAGAACCACAGGGTCTGTGTTAGTCAGTCAAACTCAATAAGATAAGTAAAATAAAACCTCGGTATTCTTCATTTCCAAGTCTGTTCATACTTCACTGTAAGGATCAATTGATAAATACTTTATAAAGTGTTAATAAATGATTAATAGATGCTGTAATAAATTGTTAATCTGTTGTGATAGATTGTTGGAGAGTCCAACAGGTCTCTTATTTAGTTTGCTTGGCTTGTAACTGTGTCTGACACTTTCTAGTGATGTCCTTATGATCGTCTATAACAGATTGTTTATGGGTTGTAACATCTATTACTCATTTATTAACCCTTTATAAAGAATTTATGTATGCACCATTAATATTAAATGTGACCCCCAAGTTCTGTCTCTTCTCTACCATATAAATGTCAATTTCCTAGCTCAAAAAGTATTGCAGCCAACATGGGGGAAAACGTTATTTGACCTTGTCTTAACAGATAAAGAGGAACTGATCACAGAACTAAAAATTAATGGTAGCTTAGCTTACAAGTGATCATGATTACACTGTGCAAGCAGAATAAAGTGCAGACCAGTAAAATAGATATCTATATCTAATGCTTGGTGCTTCAGTAGGTCCAATTTCACAAAGCTGAAAACAACTATGAGCCAAATCAGCTGAGAGGAAGAATTTAACAGAAAAATGTGTGTGATCATTGCGACACCTTATTAGATGCTCAAAATGGTACAATAAAGGAAGACGACTGTCCTGGTTGAAAAACCTGTTTCAGATGGGAAAACTGTATAAAAATAGCTATAAAAATAATATATAACAAATGGAAGAAAGGTGAAGTTGATAGTAATGAATATAAATCAGAAGCTAGGAATTGTAGAAAATTGATATGGGAAGCAAAGGACACAAGGAGAAATTTATGGCCAACAGAGTTCAGGACAATGAAGAGTTTTTAAAAATATATTAGTAACAAAAATAATCTTGACATTGGTATTGGTCCATTACTAGATGGAAATAGAATTATCAATAATAATGCTGAAAAGGTGACAGTGTTCAATAAATATTTCTGTTCTG
Organism: Macrochelys suwanniensis; assembly: GCA_033296515.1. Lineage (NCBI taxonomy): Eukaryota > Metazoa > Chordata > Testudines > Chelydridae > Macrochelys > Macrochelys suwanniensis. The sequence goes on from CM065796.1 coordinate 14,369,956, forward strand.
TATTTGGGGGGAAAACAGATGATATAGTCTTTGATGATGATGATAACACTCTTTCCATTCCGCTAGTATCTCTGGAGGATGTTAAACAGAAGCTAATAAAGTCAGACAAAGTCCAAATAACTTGCCTCCAAGAGTTTTTAAAGAGCTGGCTGAGGAGCCCACTGGACTATTAATGTTCATTTTCAGTAAGTCTTGGAGTACTGTGGAAATTCCAGAAAACCGGAAGAAAGCAAATTCTGTGCCAATTTTTAAAAAGGATTTTAAAACTGGATGACCTGGATAATTAAAGGCTGTCAGCCTGACATCAATCCTGGGCAAGATAATGATGCTGCTGATATGGGATTTGATTAATTAAGAATTAAAGGAGGGTAATGTAATTAATGCAAATTGACATGCTTTGTGGAAAATAGATCCTGTCAAACTAGCTAGATATATTTTTGAAGAGATTACAAGGTTGGTGGATAAAGGTAATGGTGTTGACATAATATACTTAGACGTCTGTAAGGCATTGGTCTTGTTACTACATGCCATTTTGAGTAAAAAAAAGCTAGAACAATGTAAAATGAATGTGGCACATATGAAATTGATTAAAAACTGGCTAACTGATAGGTCTCAAAATGTAATTGTAAGCAGGAAATTGTCATTGTGTGGGTGTGTTTCCAGTGGGGTCCCACAGGGATTGGTTCTTGGCCCTACGCTATTTAACATAAAATAATCAGTGATAAAGTTTGCAAATAACACAAAAATTGGAGCAGTGGTAAATAATGAAGGGGACAGGTCACTGATTCAGAGTGATTTGGATTGCTTGGTAAACTGGGTGCAAGCAAACAATATGTGTTTTAATGCAGCTAAATGTAAATGTATACATCTGGGAACAAAGAATGTAGGCCATACAGTGGCTCTGAAAAGAGAATTGGGGGTCATGGTGGATAATCAGCTGAACATGAGCTCCCAGTGTGACACTGTGGCAAAAAGAACTAATGCGATTGTGGGTTGCATAAACGGGGCGTATGAATAGAGAGGTTATTTTGGTTCTGTATTTGGCACTGGTATGACCAGTGCTGGAATATTGTGTCCAGTTCTGGTGTCCACAATTCAAGAAGGATGTTGATACATTGGAGAGGGTTCAGAGAAGAGCCACAGAATAATTAATGATTAGAAAATCTGCCTTATAGAGATGGACTGAAAGAGCTCAGTCTATTTAGCTCAACAAAGAGAAGGCTAAGGGGTGACTTGATTACATCTATAAGTATATACATAGGGAACAAATATATAATTATGGGCTCTTCAATGTATCAGAGAAAGGTCAAACACGATCCAATCGCTAAAAGTTAAAGCTAGACAAATTTAGACTGGAAATAACGGTGAGAATAATTAACCATTGTAATAATTTACTGAGAGTCACGGTGGATTATCCATCTCTGACAATTTTCAAGTCAAGATTGGCTGTTTTTCTAAAAGCTCTGCTCTAGGAATTATGATGAGGCAGTTCTCTGGCCTGTGTTACACAGGAGGTCAGACTAGATGATCACAATGTTCCCTTCTGGCCTTGGAATCTATGCATCTGTGGAGCTGGTATTGACCACTGTTGGAGGCAGGATACTGGGCAGCATGAACCATGGGACTGATCCACTAGGTCAATTCTTATCTTCATGGAAATGGAGGAGAGAAGCAGCTGAAGCTGCTACGGCTAATTCTTCTATCAGAAGGAACCTGAGAACATCCCATCTGCTTTAATTCCCCTTAGGAGTCTTGAGTCAGATACTCAGCACAGGGAAGTTCCCTTAACTACACACTAAGCACAAGAATAAGCAGGTTAGATGAATTAGTGGACTTACATGCCAGTCACAATAAATCTGACTAAACAAATTCAGTTAAGGGTGGGGGCAGGGGAACCTAACTGAGGAGTAATCCTGTTATACGATTTTAAAACACATGCACCATGTGATGAAGTTGGATTACGCAAGAAGTTTAAAGAAAATAAAAGAAACCTATTAGAGAAGTCTATTGTATGGCATGTTAAGGTGACAGGATGTAGGCAGGAAGAATGAAATCCCATCTCAGGGCCTACTTCTGTGGACTGTGCGGTGAAAAGGCCTGCAACATAGTTGTCTCTGGTTGAAATTCACCCCTGGCCAGGGTGACAGCACAGAGCTGGTGGTAAGAGGTGCAGTCTATGGAGTGGGGTGAATGTCAAGCACAGAGATGATTTGAAGGCAGCCCTGTGCTCAGAGACAGACCAGGGATCTCACGGGCCCTTTGCATTTTGTGTTAGGTGCACAGTTTGGAGCAAACGCAGCATGACTCATGGTGTGTCTCTGAAATCACGTGATAATTACAGCTCGCAGCTTTTTGCTCTGAAACCAAGTGGAAAACACAGGTGTTTGGACTGTTTCATCCTGATTTTGTGGCCAAATGGAACCTGAAACTTAGAGGTCATGAACCTCATCCACCGTGTTTCTCATCAGTTTGGTAAGGAAAGGAGGAAGGGTGTCCTTGTGTCTAATGCTCAGGTGGTTTAGGTTCTATTCAAAGCTCTGCATTGTGTAAGTCACTTCCCCGCTTTCTGCCTCAATTTCCCCATCTGTATAATGGGGGTAATACTGGTGCAACTCACAAGGGTGCTGTGACACACATCTAGCTAATAGATCTTCAGCTGGAGGTCATATGCAAAGAAATTAAACACCCACAATGGATTCTGCCTAGAACACCAGGGCTAATGCCCCAACTCCTGTGAAAAAACAGTGTGAGGTCTCTAATTCCTAGCAGTGATTAGGACCTTACACCTCCTTAGGTAAAACTGACCACCTTGCAACTTGCTGGAATGTCGGCATAGGGGGCAGCAACCAGCACCAGTTGCTGTAGTGGAGATGTCCTGGGAACTATCGCATCTGACTGGAGACCTTGCTTAGCTTGTGAGATGGGGCCAGCCCACAATTCACAGTGGCAGGGATGCAGCTCGCATAGCTCTGTAGTTGGCTGTGTTTCATCCAAAAAAATCAAAGATGTAATTTTGTCAACAATGGTCTTTTTCATTGTCACTGAAATTTGTCACAGGGAAAAAATAATTTCCCAACCACATCTAGTAAATGACTCCTACACCAGCTGCCCTCCATCCTCCCACACCCCGCACATGTGCTGATGGCGGAGCAGAGTGCATTTGTTCTCTGTCAGTACTCAACTAGCATACAGGCTCTTGGGGACTTGAGCCAGCAGGTGTAAATTAGAGCTGCCCCAACGCTGCTCCGAATTACGCTGGGACAGTTGGAGAATACAGCTTGCCGAAACTCAGAATTTCCGGGTTGCAGGAATTCTCTAAATTTCCCACAAACTGGAAATTCTGTCAAATGTTTGACTTGGAAACACTGACTCATGAAATATGCTTCCCTGAAACTAGTAGGGATAGCTCAGTGGTTTGAGCATTGGCCTGCTAAACCCAGGGTTGTGAGTTCAATCCTTGAGGGGGCCATTTAGGGATCTGGGGCAAAAATTGGGGATTGGTCCTGCTTTGAGCAGCGGGTTGGACTAGATGACCGCCTAAGGTCCCTTCCAACCCTGATATTCTATGATTCTATGATGCCCCAGTGCCACGGACCGTCGACGCCCATGGTCCTTAGCAGCCTGTCTGGTGAGCTGGCAAGAAACTCGGCAGGTTTCCATTAGAACCAGCCTGTGGTTAATTGAAAGTTCATCCAACCTGGTATGTTTTCACAAAATGCTTCGGGTTCAAGCAATCAGCATCTTCGAACAAAACCATGTTTCATCAGAAAATTCCCAGCCAGCTCTACTTGAGAATCTGGAGTCCCCCACTGTCTCCCGCTCCCCTCAAGCGCTGAGAGGGTGTTGTGGAAATGAGTCCGGGCCTGTATATTTAATGCATTTGCCCCTTTAAGCCTTGCCGGCTGATGAGCAATCAGAGCTATGCGATCTCTCTGGGACTCATAGGAGGAGGAATTATCAAGTTTAGATTGCACGGGAAATCAAGATCGAGGGCTCTTCTGTACAGCAAGGAGTAGTTATTATCATCATCAAAGCCGGAGCATGTTTAAAAACAATCGAGCACTGGAGGGAACCGGCATGCTGCGCAGCAGCCCATCAAACCCCAAACGTGTCTGCAGCTCTCGCATCTCCTGAAATTTAGGGGAAATTGCTGTTTTTCTTTGTTTTCATGGCAAGGAACTTGGAAAGGGAAAGATTGACAGGGCTGACTCCGGCCAGCTGCTAGGCAAACTTCCTCGCACACAGCAGGGCTCCCCTTCACAAGTCTGCGTGGAGTCTCGAGTCCAATTAGTCAGGTCCACTTTCAAGAGACTGGGACTCCACCTCAATTTGAACAAGTCAACCTTGTCACCGACCCAAAGAATAGAGTTCATCGGGGCGGTGCTGGGTTCAGTGCAGGCAAGGGCGTTCCTGCCAGAGACCCCATTCCAAGCCATGACAGACATTATTCAAAACCTCAGGCGATACCCGACCACACCGCAAGGGGATGCCCGAGTCTCCTCGGCCATATGGCAGCCTACACTTATGTGATCCGCCATGCCAGACTGAGGCTCAGGCCACTCCAGGCATGGCTCGCTTCGGCCCACTGCCTGGGGCGCGACAGCTTGGACTCAGTGGTCACGGGGCCAGAGTGAGTACTCGAGTCCCTCCAATGGTACCAGATGCGTGAGCTCTGGGATGGGGCGCGTATTTGGGAGACCTCCAAACGCAGGGCCTATGGTCACAGGAGGAGCTTCCCCTTCATATCACTGTCAAGGAGCTGAGGGCAGTGTGACTAGCATGCCAAACCTTTCAGGCCTGACTACAAGATCAGTGCGTAGCAGTGATGATGGACAACGCCACTGCCATGTTTTACATCAACAAGCAGGGGAGAGCCCGTTCCTCACCGGGTCGGCAGGGTGATATATTGAGCGCCATGAAGGCACCACTCCGGCGGGCTCCACAGCCGACCCAATGGGAGCTGCTACGGGAAAACTTTCCACGGCGCGCACACACCTGATTGGAACGGACATGAACAACACATCTCGAAGAAGAGCAGTTACGAGAAGGTGAGTAGCCATTTTTTCCACCCTTGAATTGTGCAGAAAAGCGCCTAACATTGGCCTGTCTGCTCCCACTGATGTCAACAGAGGTTTTAGCCTTGACTGGAATGGGAGCAGAGTTCGGCCAATGCTCCGCTGACATGAGTGGGAGTCGAGGTGGGCCAGTTTCTGAACCTCCAGCCCATGCTGGATCCTTCTCTTAAAGGCTCAGGAGTGTCTCTTCTGAGCTATAACATCCAGGCCAGCTGAGGGCAGGGTGTATGCAGTAGCAGCAATGCTGCTCTGCTCTGTGCATGGAAACTAAGCTCTTAAACCCCGCCATTCAATCCTGCTTCCATACCCACCAGAGCCCACGTTCCCTGGGGAATCAAGTCAGTGGCTGGGAACATAAGTGCTTTACTCAGGGCCTCGCCCTCCTGAACTTGATTAACACCCCGGCAATCTGATCTGGAAGGCCCAGCTGCGTAATTTAGATGGCGTGGAGATTACTTAAAGCCTGTACCAGCTGATAAATGAGCCCGGCATTGAGGGAACGAGTCTAACATATGGCTAAGGAACAATAGAAGGCTTTGCAGGGACCACATGTCTTCATTAGGAGGGAGGAGTGACACAATATATCACCATTATGGAAATTTATTCTTAATAAAGAAATAATTTGGGCAATGCATCACCCCGGATCCATTCGGGGGGAAGTGTGGTGCGCACTTGGCCCCAGATGCCTCGTCAATCATCTCCCGATAGCCTGTCGCTTACAGGAGGCGCTCGGCAAGAACATCTCCAACTGGCTTCGCGTGCCAGGGGCCTGCTGTCACCTGCCGACATGGGGGCTGTGCATGGGAAGCTCGGAGCACAGGGGTATCTGGTGAAGGGAAGAAAAGAACCGTCACAAGGCAAATGGCTCTCAGAGGAAGGGGACAATGAATTGACAATTCCAGCTCCAATGGAACAGCAGCTTTGTGACTTTCATGCTAGACCGCCCCTCGCCATGCTGCAGGGGACAGTCTGAAAGCCAACACTGTAGTGTGGTGGCTGATGTCCTGGTGCTGCGCACCACTTTGTTTGCAGTCAGTGATGTCCTCTGCCAGGGAAGCAGCCCCACAAGTAGGCAAGTGCTATTCATCTGTGCCGACTGCCAGAACAGCCTGCTGCCTTCTTCCAACCTAGGGTTGATCCCACCACCGCCTGGCACTTGGGGTCGCCGTTTGCCCAAGGGCAGAGCGAATGCTATCATGGGAGTATGTGAATGAAAAAGTCTCCTCAGGAAGCGTTTTGCACCCGCTGCGCACTGAGCGATGGTGTAAGTGGTGACCCGAGGAGCAGGGCAGCTGAGAATCAGGCCTGCGGATACCCCCAAAGCACAGGTTTATATCATAGCTGGCTCACCTCAGCCCTTGGTCCCCCCGATGGAGATCAGCTGTTTAGTGATATACGAGGCCTTTCTAGGGAGACGTTCCTGCACTGGTGCTCTGTGGGGATATTAAACACGGTTGAGTTGCACATCTTATGAGAGGTGGAGTTTGTACAGGTCCTCTTGACTGAAATCCCCCCTGCCCCACTGTTGGGCAATGTGCCGTGTCTGATTTGGCCGCTGTCCTCCACCCCAGAAATGGCTGCACTGTCTCTATTACGTTACAGTTGCGAAAGGCTTTGGGATCCTAGTTATAAAAGACACGCTAGAAATGACAGTGATTCCTATGAGAGAGACGAGATGGGGGAGGTAATATCTTTTCTTGGGCCAGCTTCTGTTGGTAAGTGAGACAAGCTTTTGAGCGACACAGAGCTCTTCTTCAGGGCTGGGAAACTAAGGCCATGTCTACACTACCACTTACGTCGGCAGAATTTATGTCACTCGGGGGTGTGATAAAAACACGCCCCGGAGCGACATAAGTTTCTCTGGCATAAGTGGTAGCGTGCCCAGTGCTATGTCGGCGGGAGAGCTTCTCCCGCTGCTCCTGGGGGGTGGTTTAATTATGTCTACGAGAGAGCCCTCTCCCGTCGGCAGAGAGCGGCTACACGAGAGGTCTTGCAGCTGCATCGGTACAAGTGTCATGCTGGAAGGTCTGTAGTGTAAACATAGCCTAACTCTGAGGGTCACAGCTAAATACAAGGTGGAACAGAGTGTTTAATACAAGTAGCTAACACATATTTCAGGGGACCATTCAAGGCAAAGCGGCCCCTTACTACCCCTCCAGTCATAGGGAGGAAAGGAAAGGTGGTGGGGAAAGCAAATGGGGGAGGGTTGTGAATGGGTTGCAGCAGTGGCTCTCAACCTTCCCAGGCGGAGGCTGATTTGTCTTGCATACCCCAAATTTCACCTCACTTAGAAACTACTTGCTTACAAAATCAGACATCAAAACAGAAAAGTGTCACAGCACACTAGTACTGAAAAATTGCTTGCTTTCTCACTTTACCATATAATTATAAAATAAATCGATTGGAATATAACTGCTGTACTTACATTTCAGTGTATAGTATATAGAGCAGTACAAACAAGCCATTGTCTGTATGACATTTTAGTTTGTACTGACTTCAATAGTGATTTTTATGTAGCCGGTTGTAAAACTAAGCAAATATCTAGATGAGTTGACGTACCCCCTGGAAGACCTCTGCATACATATACCCCTGATTGAGACCCACTGGGTTACAGATTGTTGCAAAATAAGCCATCAATCCAGTGTTTTGTTCAGTCCGTGGTTTTTAGTGTCTGTCAGAGTAATGAATTTAAGCTCCCAGGCTTGTCTTTTGAAAGTGTTGTGCAGGTTTCCTTTGAGGATGAGGCCTGAGAGGTCAGATATAAAGCGATCACTCTGTGAAAAGTGTTTGCTCACGGGTGACATGGTGTTTTTGTATTTTATCATTGTCCTGCGTGAGTTCATCCGAGAGTGCAGTGATTGATTGGTTTCACTCACATAGTTGCTATCGTGGCATTTAGTGCACTGGATGAAGTTCGCCACATGTTATGATAGGCCTGTGAGGACCCAGGGATCTCGAAAGGTGTGTTGTGCGGGGTGTTGATCATTACACCAGTGGAGATATGTCTGCAGGTTTTCCATCTGTTGGTCTGGAAGGCTCTGGTGCATTTTGAGTTGGTGTGTCCCGGTCTGTGGGGAGCTTGCTTCTGATGATGAGTTGGAGAGAGGGTTGTTTGAAGGCCAGAAGAGGGGGTTCAGGAATAATTTCTTTCAAAATGGAGTCCCAGTCAAGTATGGGTTGTAAATGTTTGATGTTACCCTGTATGGGTTCTAGTGGGGAGTTGGGGGTAGGTGACAGATGGTGTTGTGCAGTCAGAGGGGTATTTATTTCTGTATTGAAGCAGGCTCTCTTGGAGCATTTGGGTGATTACTATTGTTATTGTAGATTCAATGCTCAGTTCCCAGTAACTGATCACCTCTCATTGCAGCCAGTAGCAGACCGAGGTCTTGCCCTGCAGTGTCCAGTGTAACATTCTTGTAATGTGTGTTAGGTCCCCTTCTTGTGTCTAGCCCACACAGAGGATAACTGTCTAATACTGCTACCTGCTAATGGAGTTGCTCCTTTGATTCACATGAGCGAGGTCAGTGCTTTTGGTGCTGGGTTCCAAACCCTGCTGATACTCTGTGGTTCAGGTCGTTACCCGTAGAGCGTTATCAGCATCTCTACTGTAAATGACTAATAACGATATGCCTTTAGTTCAAAGAACTGAGCTGCTGGGGTGGGATTGGGGGGCTGGTTCAAACCTAGCCTGTCACCATTTCTTGCACTGTGAGATTTCTAAGGCCAAAAATGAAAGCCCACAGTGATATAAACTGCATGATCCTTGGGGGACCCTGGGAAGGCGTCAGGGTTGAACTCTTCCATGTGGATTAAAACCGGTCACTCTAGCAAGCCTAGGTGTTTTAGAAGCAGTGCTTGTAAAGCGAGTGTGTGTCATGTCTCCCTCCAGTGACTAGTCGACATAGAGGATAATTGCTTACTGTTACTGTCAGTGTAAAGAGTTCGGGCTAGATCCACAAAAGTATTTCTCCCTCTGGCCAAAGGCCTAGACCAGTGGGAGTTAGGAGCCCAAGAACCTTGTGGATCTGAATGCTAAGTCCCACCCTTTTCCTTTGCATTTCATTCCTGATTAGCTCCCTGCCCAGCTTGTTGGCATCTGAAGATCCCTTGCTTAGGTACCTGACTCTCCCTATGCAGTACAATGGGAGCCCGGACGCCTACCTCAGGGCTGTGAATTCTACTAGGCGGGAGGGTGCCTGTGCATTAGACAGCACAGTGCTGACATCCCTTTATAGCTCTAGTCGTCCTTCGGCTGTAGTAGCAGAGAGCTATACTATGGTACAGAATGTCCCACGTTTAAGTCCTGCTGATGGCCGGTGCTGGGAGTTATTACATTTAGATGAAGGCCTCACCTCTTCATCTGGGGAGGAAGGACTTTCACATCACAATGCTAGTAATTGAAATTATTGCTGGTAATAAATCAACAAATCCATTCTACACTCAATTTGTAGCAATCAACGGCCATTCCTAGGAATTAAATGCTAATTAATTCATTTCCTGAGTCAGGCATTTATTTTAGGTATTTGGGGTGTTCTCTGTACTTTCATTAAGCAATTAAAATGTGGCCAAACAAAATATTTATTCGTTTTCCATCCTTCTGAGTAAACACAATTTATACAGCAAGCCACTGTTTTATTTTGTATTGTTAATTACAAATCACAGTGCATTCCACTTAGCTGGAAAATGCTTCATCAGAATGGCCATTCTGGTGGGATGTCTGTCTTGAGTATGTTAGCCAAAAAAAGGAGGCTGTGATGTACGTGGGGGCTCATCCAGGACTGGAACGTCTAGAGGCTTCAAAGGCTCAGGATGAGCTTCCTGTCTCCGGAGGAAGCATGCAGCCTACTGACGCATGTGTGGTACACCCAATCCACAGAGGGGGTGAGTTGTTACAGCTCCCTAGCCTCGGAGGGCTAGCTGAAGCTGTATGCATTTAGCTCGGGAAGTCCCTGGTTCAATCCTTGCTGGGTTGGCCAAGCTAGCAGCCACACGGTAAAAGGCTGGCGGTAACTTGTGGAGGAATCAGCCCCACAGCAGGAGAGTGAGGAGTTCGAGCTGTCGTGCCCACCCTTCGCCACAGCGATTGTACCTATGGCGTATGTGGGCTGGGTGGCGCAGGGCAGCAAGTGTGTGTGTGTGCGTACAGCTTGCTGCACAATGCAAGCCACAGGCACTGCCCCAGTAAAAGTAATTAATTCTACTAATGTCCCCTCTCGCCCAATGACTTCAGTGCCTCACACGCATTAATTGTTCAAGCTGGGAAGTGCTATTGCCCCATTTTACAGAGGACTACACTGAGGCAGGGAGACGTTCAGTGAACTGCCCCAGCTGAGGCATTGGGGTGAATTCACCTCCATGCAGAGGCCCAGGTAGCCCTGCCTTTGCACAGGGGTGAATTTCACCCAAAGTGAGACAGGACAGAACTGGGACTAGAACCCAGAATCCTGATACCCAGTTGCCTGGTGTGATCCTTACTCAAGCGAGTCACTTCATGGGATGATAAATGCTCACTAACCATCTCCAGATTAGCAGATTTTCCACTGACTTCCATTTGCTTTAAAACTGAGCTTGATAAATTCATGGAGGGGATGGTATGATGAGGTTACCTGCAATGGCTATGGCCCATCCACAACTGCTATTAGCCAATATCTCCAATGGCCAGAGATGGGAGGGCTCTGAGTTATTACAGAGAATTCTTTCCCAGGTGTCTGGCTGGTGGGTCTTGCCCACATTCTCAGGGTCTAACTGATCGCCATATTTGGGGTCAGGAAGGAATTTTCCCCCAGGTCAGATTGGCAGAGACCCAGGGCGGGTTTCACCTACCTCTGCAGTGTGGGGCACGGGTCACTTGCTGGTTTGAAGTAGAGTAAATGGTGGATTCTCTGTAGCTTGAAGACTTTAAACCATGATTTGAGTCTTTCAGTAACTCAGCCAGAGGTTAGGGGTCTATTATAGGAGTGGGTGGGCGAGATTCTGTGGCCTTAAAATCTATGAGCTGCAGATCAGGCCCCAGGTAATCTTAGTCATTATCTGCTTGCATGAGTGTGAAGTGCCCTTTATTTTGGTTTCAAAAATTGTACGTTGATCAATTATTGTCTAGTCTGCCCAGCCTCAAACTCCAAAAGTAACGTTTGGGGCCTGAACAAGGAGACAGCTTTAAAGTGACTTTAGCTCCTGCTTAAGCAATGTCAGCCAATCAGAAAGACAGGCCTGGACTAGTTTTGCATTTATCTGCGGTGCAGTATTGATGACAACAAACTGAAATCAATATAATTGATGTAATTGCCAGCTAGTAGTTGATGGAGCGGGTGCCTCTGGAAGGAGCAATTACAAAACTGTACCAATTAGAACTCATTTTCGTTAAGGGATCGCTGACTGGAGGGGGGAGCTGGGATGAAGTTGGACAGAAGCCGAGCTTTGGTGGTACAAGTAGGGAACAGAAAACAGTGCGTGCTGAAGAAGTGTCCTTGAAAAAAAATCTTTCCTAGATTTTTTTAAAATAAAGCCAGAGTATTAAAGCATTTGGTTTCGAGTTATCCAGGATGAGCTCCCAAATGCTGAGAAATTAAGAGGTGACGCCGAAGCTTGTAGGTTTAAAGCAGGGGAAAGGGGAATGGCTTATCATGACTTCAGATACTTGGAAATAATGGGAGTTGCATCAGTGAGAAGTTGCCAGGCACAGAGAATTACTAAAAACCCCACAGTATCCTTCCAATATATAGAATAACCTAATAATAATACTTAGCATCTTCAAGTATCTGGCCTGCTTTTGTATTCTGTGAGAGAGAGAGAGAGAGAGAGAGAGAGATTTACGAACATGTTCACTAAAGTTGACTTGCAAACCTGGTTATAGCCCTTTTTGTTCACTCGCCTGTGAACATTCATGCAGGTTTTTGTTCTCACAAATATTCAGGGAATGGCTGTGATGCACATGAGGTTTAGGGTGATCACTTTTTCAAAAGGCAAAAGCAGGACACATGCACAAGCCCCGCCCTCCTCTGTGGTCCTGCCCTTCCTCTTTCCTGGGGCCCGCCCCCTGCTCCTCTTCTTTCCCCTAAGCCCCACCCCCTGGCCAGGCCAGAAGTTGGAGCTGGGCCATGAGCCACCCACGGAGCCCTGGACCTTCCACCTGCCCTGAAATAAATAGATACATAAGGTCATAATTGTAAAGAAATGCTTTGAAGTAATCCAAAGTTTGATTGACCCTACTGAAATTGGTTTTGGATTTTCAGTTCATGCCAATTTTTGAGATTTTGACTTTTGATCCTGATTCGAGTTGGGAAAACCCCCAGCTCTAGTGACATGTGGTGATATGTCCATGCCGTGTGATCTCAGCCGCTCACTCTAGCAGACAGAGCTGCCAGGCGTATTGATCGTGGCTTCCCAAGCTAAAAACAAGCATCTGACAGAAATCTATGGTGCTGAATAATGGATGCAACAATGAAAAATTTAAAGATTGTTGATACACACAAATAAGTTTAGGCTGGACAGACTTAGGTCAATGTAAACAGAGCTTTCCTGAGGGATTGCGGTCACGGGTTCTGAATGGCAGCCTTTAAATGGACATTGCATTGCTGACTTGAAACAGTGGACTCAAATTGATGTGTAACTCCACCTTTGGAAGGAATTCTAGGCTCTTCCAGCCCTGAGGGCTCACCAGAGGGGAGCAGATGTTAATGCTGGAGTAGCTCGGAGGAACAAAACGGTCTTGTTTAACTCTTTTGTAATGTGATTGTACGCATAGCTTATGCCAAAGGCATCTGGAGCATGAAAGAGGTGCTATCTATCTATATGTCTGTCTGTCTGTCTGTCTGACGATGCAGCTCAATCAATCTATCTTCCACATATCAGAGTAAATCCTTCATTTTTTCTAACTCAGCAACATTTGTTTGGACTTTTCCAATATTAAGGGTCTGCCCCACTCCGGGGTTGGTAAAGATTGATGCCTTCTTTTGCTGGTATGACACTGATTCATGTGAAGCTTAGGGAGCCTGATTCTCCTCTCGCTGGCACTGGTGTAAATCCAGAGTGACTCCATTTAGCTCAGTAGGTTTACATGGGTGCCAAACTGGTGTAGGTGAGAGAAGAGCCAGCCCCTAGGTCTGTGGAGTATGTAGCTATGTGACAGGAGGGAGAGACACCATTCTGTTTCTGTGCGCTGTCTCCCTCCCTGCTACACGGGAGGGCTACCAGTTTGTGTCTCAGGGGCAGAATGATGGAGGAGGGGGTGTGATAGAGACATTGTATATGTACCTTTCTCCTTGTTATTTTCCTGAATCTGAAATGAAAGTCACTTAAACCGAAAAACGCTAGGGCTGGCTGGGGTAAATCTATATCGTTCTATAGAAATCAGTAGATCTGTGTCCATTTATCCCCGCTGAGGGTCCGGCCCTACAGGTATGAGGGGGAAAGATAAAAAGTTTGGGTAGCAACGGGAAGACGCCATCATGGGGTGTAAACTCCACCAAAGCAGCTTGGCCCCCAGCTAAGAGATGGCAGCAGCCAGCTGATTCCTGCATGCACTGTTGATGGAGGGGAGGATGCCTGGATCCGTGGGGCGCTCTGTGGCCTCTGCCTTGCCCTGGCCCCATCACCAGCACTCGCTGAAGCCCCAAAACAGGCCTCATCATAGTGGGGGTGGGCTCCTGATCTTTGGGATGGGCGGGGCTGTGGGTGCCCAGAAGCAAAGAGGAACCACATGGGAGACCTCAGAAGCGGATCCCGGGAGGTCAGAGGGGAAGGCACCAGTCCACTCCCCAGCTCAGGAGAACCCCCGCAGCCTGTGTGCTCCCACCCCGCCACTGGAGCAGGCAAAGACGGCCGTGAGCGGGAGACATTCCCCAGCTCCACCCTCTCCCCTGGCCCTTCCAATGAGGAATGAGAGGATTGGTGCTAGCCCTGCCCCCAAGACTCATCAGTCCAAAACCTCATTGCTCCCCTACCCACCGTTAGCAGGTTCCCCAGCATTGCGTGACGTAGTGGTGTAGTGATCACCAGGGACGGTCAAAGTGCTACCACCTTGTGGTGGATGCAAGCTCTGACAGCCTTCTGTATATAACTCAGAATTCAGCCTTGAGCTCCATGCTGGCGAGACAGACAACGTAGCATGCAATGGAGTGGAATCTCTTGTGTTTGTCTCGCTGTTCTCTACTAGTAGAGGGCAAGGCCTGGCATGCGGGATTACGCATCTGTTTTGGGAGGAGAAAATCCTGGATTCCATCCTACCCCTTCACCGTGTGCATTTGTAACTGTGCTGCACAGATGTCTCTGGTAAGCCCCTGCTCTGGGATTTCTTGTGGCTGTGCTGAGGGCAGTTGTTCAGGACACACCCTTGCCATTAGCACACCAGTTTGATTCCTGCCCGGGTTAGTCCTAGCCAAATGCTGGCACCTTTCAGCAGCTGTTTGGGGGCCACTATGAAGTTGCTTGTTGGCTCTCAGTCCAAGGCCAGTGCCCACAGTAAAGAAAACCACCGCCGTAATCATGTTGATATCTCCCTTTGTTGCCAGAGAGGCCGAAGACTCACTGGGTCATGGAGATCGCACGCCTCTCCTGCCCTTACAAGTAGACCTTCCAGGGTGAACAGAGAGCAAGTGTGAAAAATCAGAATGGGAGTAGGGAGTAAGAAGACAAAGTCCTGAATATCAGGAGTATCCCTATAAAATAGGGACATCCGGTCACCCTAGGCGTGAGGCACACTGGAAAGTGACCATGTATTGCTTCTACCTGGGCTATGCCGGTTCTGTGCATGCTGATCTCTTGAGTCTCCAAGGATCATTATTAGGAAAAACTTTTTCACTAGTAGGGTGGTGAAGCACTGGAATGGGTTACCTAGGGAGGTGGTGGAATCTCCTTCCTTAGAGGTTTTTAAGGTCAGGCTTGACAAAGCCCTGGCTGGGATGATCTAGTTGGGGTTGGTCCTGCTTTGAGCAGGGGGTTGGACTAGATGACCTCCTGAGGTCCCTTCCAACCCTGAGATTCTATGATTCTATGATCTTAGCATTAAAACACACAGAAGAAAGCAAAGACTCCTAATGCTGGATTTGGAATGTGCTCTTCCTGTGAGCCTAGATCAGTCCTTTGGCATGTCATGCTCCGTGTTACATTCCCTTTAAATATCAGGCCAGGCTGCAGAAACAGAAGTGACATGTTTTAAAAAGCCTTTATTCACAAGCAAACATCTCCCAGAATGGGGAGAGTGGGGGCTTTGTTTGCTTGCACTTTTAGCTGGAAAGTAATCAGATCACCCAGAAAAATGCTGCTTCTCTGCAGAATATCTGCTTGTAAGAGTTCTTTTTTCTCCTTATTTATAAGTGTTTAAGACTTAAAAGGACCCAGCAAAGGTATTTTTCATATTTTTTTAATCATTGTTTTCTCCTTGCTGTCTGTAATAAGCTCTTTGAAGCTTGGAACTGAAAATCTGTTTCCTGGTTGGAATTTGTTTTCCTCCATCATGCGCGCCAATTATATTTGCAGAAGATACTGAATTGGGAGATGCCGCATGCCCCAGGGAGGACAGGGAAAATAACTGCAGAGGGACTGAGAGAGGTTAGAAATATGGTCAGGAAAACAACAAAATGGAATTCACCCTGGTGCACATCTGGTGGATTGGGTTCAGTTGCGAGACTTTGAGCTGACCCACTAGGCTATTCTTCCCACCCTTGCTCTGGCCAGTTTCACCAGAGATGAGAGGTGGGTTTCTTTCACTCAGGTTAAAACCACACTGTCATCTTACCTAATGATCCCCTAGTTTGCAACAGCAAAAAGCTGTTTTCATTGGCAAGTATGGAAGTGAGGCATACATTTAGACAGGGCCTAACCCAAAGCCCATTGAAATCAATTTCTGTTTATTGAACTCCTGATCAGCCTCATTGTCTCTTAACAAAAAGGCAAAAATTGTGCGCGGTTTTATGAAATTTCTTGGGAACTTGGAAAACATCATGGAAATGACTGTGAATTTGGGGGGAAATCTGAAAACCAATGCTAAATTAATCACTGCTCCCCAAAGGTGTGAACATTAGCTGGTATCACGTTTTGCATCATAACAGAACTACATTCTGTTCATTTAGCTCTGCCCGTGTTTCCACCTTCCAGATACAGCCTTCTTTTCAGAGATTGTCCATAATCCTTCCATGCCCCAGTCCTACTCCTGAATGGCATATTATAGTAACAGATGATCTATGAAAGATCTGGAGTTCGGGTCTGCTTTAGAGGCTTGTTCAAAACCTCTGGGTCTACAAACCCAGAATCCCGGTATGTAAAAGTGCATGAAAAAGTTGGTCAAATTGTTTTGAACTTCCTAAAAAATTACAGTCTGACTTTCCATTAAGGGTCCATTTATAAATAATTTATAAATGATTAATACATTATTAGTATATGGTAATAAATGGTTAGTCATCTGCCATAGATTATTAAAAGATCCAAAAGGTTGTTTATACCCATGATTCATAGCCACCTATAACACCTTCCACTGATGTGCTCATAGTCATCTATCACACAGACTAGTCATGCCTGTAACATGCTTATAACACCTATCAATGATTTATTAACCTTTTATTAACTATTATAAATGATAAAACAAAGTAACAAAGTGTGGCTGAGATGATGTTTGGGTTTAGTTCAAGTTTTGCTCAGAGGTCCCTTGCGGTTACCAAACCTGCTCCCTTCCTCACCTATAGCTAGGATTATGTTTTCCAGTGGGCATTACTTTGCATGTATCAACATTGAATTTCATCTGGTTACAAATCAATTAATTGGTTGGGAGATGATCTGGTGATGAGGGCCCTAAAAGTACCTGAATAGAACAGAAATATTTAAGGCAAAACTACAACATATTTCCAGTTTGCCAACACTGGTATTGTGTGGGTGTGGGTGATTTCTGCTGTGGTAAGGATTTGGGGATTTTGAACAACAGGATAAATGGGGGGGAAATGAGGACTTATGTCAACTGAACACAGAGAGCTACACAAAGCCTTGGTGAATTACAATCAGAGAAGACATCACAAATATATACCAGCCTCTCCTGGAGCAGTCGCCGGAGGAAGAAAAGCCCTCAGAAGACAGCTGCAGTGGGAGTGCCAGCAGATGTTCTCCTTTATGGACAATGATGAACCAGTAATTATAGCAAGAAAGAGACAGCATCCAGCAGACAACTGAAGAGTTATTCTGACAGCTCCACAAAGGACACCGCTAAGCATGCAGAAGAGTTACAAGGAATAGAGCTGTATTGGTGACATGAGGAGCCCAAAATGAATGTGGGGGCAGAAGATCAGAGTTGGAAAAACCTCACTTTTGTCCAGGCAAGTGTCCTATAGATCAGATTCGTGTCTGGACTTGCTTGGTCTCAATGCTTGTGAGAATTCCGATGTCTCCGGTTTACTCTTGGGTCAGAAATTAGGGACTGTTGCTATTGATTTTACATGAAAGGTGCTCAGACACGACAGTGGTGGGCAGCAGTATAAAGCCGATAGATAGATTCCTCAGCCACATTGACCTCCCGGAGGCTCTGCATGGGTAAGGATCCCCACCCACAGATCAATGGGGGGTGGAGGAACTTTGGATAAAAGGAAAAGCAGTTTGGGACATGCGACATCTCTTTCTGGGACCCTGAGCTGTAAGGTGGTCCTCGAGCTGTGGCTCACTGAAAAGACTTCTTCAGCCATACCCCAGGCGTGTCAGTATCTGGTAACTCAAGCTTGTTGCCCTCCTTGTTGTATTTATATCAGGGGAGTCTAAGGTGTGTCCATCTTTAAATGCCGTGGCTTTATGTCTGTTTTTCTACTCTACCAATGCAATCTGATGTTAAGGCTTGGGATTTCTATAATGCTATGGGGGGCGTGGTCACTGGTTGGCATCTGAGGGAGTGGCCGGGGACAGAAGCAGGTGAAGGGCTGAGTGCACAGTATTGTGCAAAGTTTGAGCTCTCCCTTCCCATGCAGAGCTGTTCATAGGATTCATGGGGAGACTTAGATACCAGACCTTCCATTGACTTAAATGGGGGGCCAGGATTTCACCACAGGTGCACTCGCTTATCGTCTGGGAAAACTGCTTGAACCTTCAAGTCACCATTAATCCCCTCTTGGCCAGAGCTAGATCTCTCAGTACACCTCCCCTCATTGATTGAGTCTGTTGGCACTTTCGTTACAGTGTAATTACAATGTAATAGTTGGGTGTATTCAAGGGTCCTTTCTTCCAAGGCTTGCAGAGATGCATTGTAGGTGGGATGCAGCCTGGCAATGAACTTCCATGCCTGCCAGTCACTTAGTCCTCATGAAACGCTTTCATCTAACTTAATAATCAAACATGGGACTTCCTGAACCATTAGGCACTCAGCCCCCACAGCTTCTTAATTACACGGAGAGGAACTAATTAAGCTAGACTTTTCATTGTACGGCTTCCAGCTCTTCACCTGTTACCCCCTTCCCCAGGTTGAAGGGAAGGTGGGGAGGAGGAGTATATAATGGAAGGAAAGCAGCATGAAAGTATAAGAGGATAGCAGGATAGAAGGAGACTGTAGGACAGATTTGCAGAGGAGCTCAGCCCCCATCTGGCACCAAAATAAGTGGCAAATTTTCCAAAAGAGCCGAGCTTGTTGGGTGAGTTTCAAGGACATGCCCCCAGCTTTAGCCATCAAAATGTGCTTCAGTGGATACAAGGTCATGCAGCTTCCCCACCCCCCCATCTCCTCCATCCCGCACCCCCAAACACACAGAAAATAGCCAGTGTCCAGCGGGACATGGAACAGTGACCCCTGAGGAGCAGTTGGAGAGGCAGCCCAGCATCGAGATGTAGACACCCGGGGGGAGAGACTCAGGAAGGATGGAGTAACTGGCTGTTCTGAACATGTTGTAGAGGCCAAGGAGGATGGGGAGGGAAAAGAGACCCTTGGGGATGACCATTGGGGAAGCTGTGGCTGCAGAGAATCCAGGAGAGGGGAAAGGGAGTCAAAGCAACAAGAATGGATGGGAGCTTTGAAAAGAGAGAGGTGGGCAACAACTGGAGAGGTGGGAGGCAGGGAGGCCTGATCTGTGACTCCTCTTAACCCCTAGCTGGTCTCCAGTGGAGATGTAGTATAATGGTTAGCACAGGGGAATGGGAGTCAGGCCTTGTGGGCTCCATTCCCAACACTGGAAGTGACTTGCTGGATGATCTTTGGTAAGCCACTTGTCTTCTCCAGCTGCAGTTTCCCCAGCAGTAGAGCACTGAAGATAATAGTGACCTCTGTTAATTAATTAACGATTCTCCAGTACGTTGAGATGTTGGGGAAGATGGTGAGTCTCTAGCAGGGTGAAGGGCTGGTATTCTTCTTCCTTATCTAACGAGGAGTTGATTTCATCCTAAAGAGTTGCGGGGCTTTGCTCATTAACTCCCTAAACACAGACGCAGAAATAAAAGCAAAGTCACTTGATTAATTAGTGAAGGAGGGAGGGGGGGAGTTGATTTGAAAAACCCCTAACCCAGCAGGGCAGAGAAACTCAAGTGGCCAGTCAGCATCTGTTAGAGGCATGAAGATAAATGAGGTAAGAGAGCAAGTAAGTGCATACAAATAGGCTCACGTTTGTACTGCTAATAACTCTTTCAAAATGCTTGTGTCATCAGATGGTGTGTGAAACCTCCTAGGTCATCCATCCTGGTTCAACGAGGTTCACTTAACCATGCGCAGGTGGTCAGCGGACACTCCTGCAGCAATTCTGCCAAAACATCTCCCGTCCCCACCCCCACAGGAGTGAAGGCCACGTGACCCCCCCTCTCTGCTGAGCGGGCTGCGCGTGCAAGATTCACCCAATCCCAATGTGACGCTCTGGGATCCGTCCATGTGAACTTGTGAATTCCACTTGGATTGTATGAGTTCTGTACGTTCATGCTCTTGTAGTTGTCTTCCACTGCCTCCTTGCATCATACATCTTGTGCTGACGGGGTCAGGCCCCAGGATGTGTGGCCCTGGATGGGACAGACATTAACAATTGAAGAATCTTGCCCCCTCTGCACAATGGAGACTCCCTGGAAGGATATTAACGGGTAATGTCTCTTTTTGGCTCCACCCCTACCCCCCAAACGAAGCAGGTTGTGCAAATGGCTGCAGCACGGCTGGGGCATGAGGTCTGCCGCTGGGACTTATGCCCAAAACTGTGCTTATAAGCAAGAGGCCATCTGTGTGTGCTTGAGCAGAACCAGAAAACAAGACTGGGCAAGAGGAGAGGGGGGCGCACAAGAAGCCAGCGTTCTGGAAGACACTGAGAGCCACAGGGCTTTCAGGAGGAGGGAGGAAACTGAGGCAGGTGTTTGTTACTTTTCCAGAGATCTCTCTCGCTCTCTCTTGTGCTTTCTCTGTGTGTAAAGTGTGTGTGCGTTGAGAAATTCCTTCGCAGAGTGTGTGTCACTCGCCTACCCTGTCCCAGAGCCCCCAAAGAGGGAAACAGCAAACCAGAGGGTCCCCAGCTTCATTGGAACTCCGGAGCATGCCACAGCAGCTGGGGAGCCAGCGCTAGTTTCAGCACCTAGGGGGTCTCCACTGCCAGGAGGGGTGTGAGACAAAGGGGCTGCACCTGGAGGCCCACAGACAGGGCCTAAAGCCTGCCCAGCCCCCAGAAGCCAAGACCACCTGGAAGCCAACACTTGAGTCCAGCTTGGTGAGCCTCCTGGAGGGGAGCTCCTCCAGGGCTGTAACACTCCAAAATTCATCTCAGGTTCTCGCTTCATGCCCACTCAGGCCGGGCTGTCCAAGGTGCTGAGACCCTGCGGCTCCCACTGACTTCCACTGGAGCTGTGGGCACTGCCATGAGATGTTGAGGGGGGCTCTGCCTGAGAAAGGACTTCAGGATTTGGCCTCTCGTGAGCGTTCAGATGGTGCATTGCTGCCGCTGGGCAGCACGCCCCGTCAGTGCGTGGAGTGAAACCGCAGCTCCCAGAGAGCACTGGGGGTGAAGGGGGCCATCTGAGCCGCCTGGCCATGGCAGCGATGTGGTCTGGAATATTGGGGATTCTCCTCGTGCTCAGACCAGAGTCCGGTCCTACATCCGCCCTCGACTTGCTGTACGATCTGTTGTCATAACGTCGCGGTCTGGGTCTGCGCTGTGGGGACAGAGAGCTGCAGATGCTAGAAAGGCCAGAAGGGACAAGCTTTGGCCAGCCTGGCTGGGAGGACAGAACGAAAGAGAGGAAGCAAAGACAACCACCCCCAAGAGAAGGACTCGAATGGAGTAGCCGGGGGACAGCAGAGAGGTGGAAGGGGAGAGGACTTGGGAGGGACGATCAGCTGCCCCAGCCCCAAGCACAGGCTCCTAGTACAGAAGCTACTGCAGAATCTCAGGTGATTGCACAGTCAGCTGTTAGAGGAGAGTGGGGCTGGTCATGGCACTGCTATTTACTGGCACCTGGGTTGGGACGCGGGGAGAAGGCATCTTTTCTCCATCCAGGGGGCAGCAGGACCTGCCCCTCCCTCCCCTCTCTGAATGGATCAGAGGTGTGTCCCCCAGAGATAGCGAGGGTTGAGACTCATCAGAGGATTCTCACGGCCTTTGATTTCACTTTTTGGTTTGGGGTGTTTATTACTTTCCCTGCCGCAGAAGAGCTGCTGGCGTTTCAGACACCCTGACAGGCTCCCCCGCCCCCTTCCCCCACTCACTTTCCCCACAGCGCCAGAGTGGCAGGTTGCCAGATGGTGCCCTATTAGGTCACACTTGCTCATTGTTTGGCAAACAGCAGCTTAATTCAAGTGCTGAGTTGACAGCTTGTCCTCCAAGACCATTTGCAAGTTGCAGGGTAGCAAATGCCAGCTTGGCTTTTCAGTGTAATGTTAGTTCAACTGCCTTAAAGGGATAAAGTTCCCTTCGATTGAAAAAAAGGGAGGGAGGGGTTCGTGTTTTTGATATTGAAAGACTGATCGCATTGATTGGCAGGCATTGCACAAACATTCCCCACCCCCAGCTCTGCCAATGCACCACGTTCCTGACCTGCACACCAGCCTCTGCTGCTCCAGAACCCCTTCCAGTGCCCCCTGTCCTACTCTGCAACATGCTGGTGCATCTCATGCCCGGAGACTGACAGTTCTGCTGTGGTGCTGCAGTATTATGAGCAGATATTTACTAGAGGTGACAAAACTGAGACCACCAAACTCAGTTCACCTGTGGCCCTGATGGTTTGTGCATTACAGTATGCCAAAAGCTCACAAACAGGCACATCCTGCTACACACACACACACACACACACACACACACACACACACACACACACACACACACACACACACACACACACACACACACACACACTTGTCTAACAAATCTAATAGGTGCCTCTATGCCATAGCGCTGGGTGCTGCCTTTAAAAACGTTGCAATCTTAAATTAAACTTTGGAGGCAGAAAGGTTCAGCTAACGCAGCCTGGATTCAGTTAACAGAGGCATGAACCTTACAGGCTGACTTTGCAGGAGCCAGTGGTACAGATGGTCCAAACCCCCAGAGATTGGTTAGCAGCTTCCTCCACCGCTGACTCTTCATTGTTTGCAAATGTGAAGCCGTTTGCATCCAAGTGAAAGGCGTTTCTCACTGCAAAATGTCCCCGGAGGAGTCTGCCCCAGTAAAGGAGCACCGAGTTTGCTCGAACGCAGAGCAACTCGCGAATGGTTTAAATTAGCGCGTGTGGCAGGCAGTAATGCATGGGCTGCACAGTGAGTATGGGACAGCAGACGATGGACTGGGATGCATTCCTCCTTTTGGCAAGGAATGAAGGGTCAATGTGGTGCTGATGAAAGCTAGAGACTAATGGCTCTTCCTGGAAGCAGGCGCAGCTCTGAACAAGTTTCCTCCCTGTCTCCCGGATCTGCCAAGATACCTCAATCCTGGCCTGGATCCCCCCTGCTATTCCTGTCCTGCACCCCCTCAATCCTGATCTGCAGCCTCCTTTTTATGGTCAGTCCCTTTAAGCCGAGGTGATCACTTGTGTTGTAGTTTTGTGATACAGAACAATGTCTTGTTAAGGACTAGGATGAAATCCTCAAATTCATGATCCCAGTGATGACCTCATCAGGGCTTGAGCCCAGGCCCCCAAAGCAAGGCTGATGTTTAAACATCTGCACTACTCAATCCTTCGGGTGCCTTACGTGCTGAGTATGATCATGTCCGAACACAGGGTGTTCTTCTGCAAAAGGGCATTCTGTATTGCAATAGTGAGACACAAGCAGCAAGCAACCAACAGCTAAGTTCTTCAAGCACTAGTCACTGCTCTGGACTTTTCCCCCGACCCACCAGTCTACATCCTTGCTCAGGCATGTCCACCTTAGGACTCGGTACACAGCTCTCGTTTGAAACCAGGGCAAATCGCAGTGGTGCAAGTCCTGCTTTGCACTAGTGCAGCACATGTGGCGGGGAGGGATAGTGGTTTGAGCCTTGGCCTGCTAAGCCCAGGGTTGTGAGTTCAATCCTTGAGGGGGCCATTTAGGGATCTGGGGCAAAAATTGGGGATTGGTCCTGCTTTCAGCAGGGGGTTGGACTAGATGACCTCCTCAGGTCCCTTCCAACCCTGATATTCTATGATTTATGCAGCCTTGGTAAGAGAGACAGACTCAGCTGAGGATACAAACGCCTGTGCTGGACTCGGACTGTTCTGTGCCTGGGAGGAGGGGTTCTCCATTAATCGTATCCATTGCTGCTGGGTTTTCCATTGCACATGTTGGCAGCCCGTTGTCACTGGAGGAAGCGGAGGGGCTGTGGTACTCAGTGGCGTGGCTGCAGCATGAACGCGTAGCGGCAGCCAAGCGGTTAAACAATAAGGCCTAGTGCGCCTCCTCGTAGGCCCCGCTGGTATTACATGTATGGTACCCAAATCCAGTCTGGCTTTGTCAAGAGCAGAGCGATCCCAAGGCCGTTGCAGTCAGTCAGAGTCTTTCCACTCACTTCAGTGGGTTTTGGCTTAGGCCCTGAATGAGCAGCCCTTTGGGTAGTCAGGTGCAGATTGTGTCTGTCGTCGCTATTGGCTTTCACATGCTATACAGGTTTATCCAGAGCAGTAGCTACATGAGACACTTCCAAGGAAATCCCAGGATGTGAGTTGGTGTCTCAGCAGGGAGCAGAGGTTGGGATCTCTTACCCCTCTCTGTCAGTCCAGATTCAATACCCCAGCCTGGTGCTCGGGGACACTGGGGTCTCGGGGGTGCCCCCTTCCAGATGAAAAATACAATCAGTCTTGGCAGAATTCCATTGTCATTGTTTATCATTTCGATGGATAATGTCAATGTTTATTTTTAAGCATCTTTCTTCATTTCTGTCCATTTCAGTGTTCATAGCTGCGGAGAATTGTGCGAAGTCAGATGATAGAGGGGTCAGACTAATTATTTAACTACAGTAGACATTGAGATTCAAAAAGTTAAAACTCTGTGACCGTTAAAACACAACTGTCAACATCACATGTGAAAACATGCAAAGTAAATATCCTTAAATCCAACTCAAATAGGTTCTCATGCAGCATGTTTCTTACTCTGCCTGTCTGTACATTTCTATTATTATCGATGGAAATATTTCTCCGTCGGTCTGGGTGCGTGCAGTGAATGATATGTTCACCAACATTTACTGATAATAGATTGAATCCTTCAAGCCTAAATACAACCAATGTCCTGACCACTTGTGAGCATTCAAGATTCTGTGGACCTTTATCTGCGTTAACCCTGATATCCTGACTCAGGAAATTAGAATCCCTGGTGTCGTTCCTCTGACTTTCACCACAGAAAGCATGGCGTATTCTGCTACCTAAAATCCCTCCAGCCATTTAAAATGGATACCGAATTCTTCACACCTTCCTCTCCTAAATTGTTGTATAATGCAACAGCTGCTGCAGTCTTTGTGGCAGTTGCATTTAAGTGCTGAGAGAAGCATTCTCTTGTACCGGCTTTTGGGATCTTGTGACATGAAAAATGTCCTATAAAGGACAGCTCTTCTTATTTATCAGAAGACATGACTGGGGGAAGAGGAATTGATACTTTGTTTGTGAGATTTTCCATTGTTGTTTGCAGTGTTGTTGTAGCCATGTTGGTCTCTAATTTAAGAGACAAGGTGGGTGAGGTAAGATCTTTTATTGGACCAGCTTCTGTTGGTGAAAGAGACAAGCTTACTAGCTGCACAGAACTCAGGAGACCTGAAGAAGAGCTCTGTGCAGTTCCAAAGCTTGTCTCTCTCCCCAACAGAAATTGGTCCAATAAAAGATCTCACCTCACCCACCTTGTCTCTCTATGAAATCTGCCAGAATAAGACAGCCATGCTATTTTTTATTCTATAGATGGGCAAAAAAAGGTCAAGTTATAAAGGAAGCATCGGGCGACTCCTATGAGACCATTGTGGACCACACCTTCTTCTTTGAGCCAGTGTCCTGTGAGGTGACCAATGCTTTGGGCAGTACCAACATCAGCAGGACGGTGGATGTCTACTGTAAGTTCTTCTCTGCCTCTGCATCCTCAGGAACACAGGCCAGCCCCAAAGGAACAGCTTAAAATCGGCTCCAAAGCACACCCCCACATTGGTTAATTTTGCAACCAGTTCTGGGGCTTTCAAAGTTGCCTAAAAATAATGGGAATTGGAAATCCCAGTCTGCTAGACGGCCTTGGCAATCGCAGCCTGGACTCTGAGAAAACGGGGCTTCCTTGGTGATTTGGCTATTAAGGGTTTTGTTAACACTGCACTGAATTGTTGACAGTGCAGATTATTTTCTTACTTCTAAATGAATGGACCCAGTGGCTACTGTTGGGGTACAGGCAGAGGCCTCTTTTCCTGGGGCTGTACAAACAGGTTTCTAGTCTTGATTCTCCTGGCTTGTCAGAGAGATGTATTTATTAGTCATGCCGGTTGGCTGCTGCCGATGTAGGCAACACAATACAACACTGGGTGGCGTAGCCAACTCTGCACGATCTGCCGATGCACCTCTTGATATAGGGAGCATAGTGGAGGGTGGGGGGGATGGCTGGAATGCATTGTGCTCCTGCAATCCTAGACTAGTTGAACAGCCTTTAGGGACTGTTCTTGCAGCAAGTTAGAGCAGCTGCTGGTCGCTCCCAAGATCGGGAGTGGGAAGGTAGAAAGCCACCTATACCCATCCCCCTCTAAAGGTGCACCGAGCAGAGTTCAAGCACAGCTGAGCAGCTAACCTGTACAATTCAGAGATGGATTAAAGCTCATTGTGAACTTGAGCAAATCATGGGAAGAAAATCCAAGGGGAAAAGCAATTCAGGAGAGTTCCTCGAGGACAGTGTTAAACGCACAGCTGCAAACTGCCAGTGCAAAAGAACAACAGGAAGAATAGGAAGGGGCCAATATGGCGGCATCAGGAACTCTGTAGTGGCCTGATCATCAAAAAGGAATCCTACACAAAGTGGAAACATGGACACATTTGCTTATGCAGAATACGAAAGAATAGCATGAGCACGTGGGGACAGAATCACAAAGGCCAAGGCACAAAATGAGTTACACCTAGCAAGGGACAAGGAAGGCAATAAGAAGAGGTTCTTGAAATATAATGGGAGCAAATGAAAAACAAAGACTACTTAGCAGGGAAGGAGAGCTAATAAGTGATTACATGAAAAAGGCTGAGGTGTTTAATGCCTGTTTTGTTTGAGTCTTCATTAAAAGGGCTAATGGTGACCAGATAGTTAACATAATTAATGTTAACAAGCGGGGAAGGAATGCAAGCCAAAATAGAGAAAGAACAGGTTAAAGAATATTTAGGTAAGTTAGATGTATCCAAGTCAGCAGGCCCGATGAAATTCATCCTAGGGTACCTAAGGAACTAGCGGAAGCAATCTTGGAACTGTTAGCAATTATCTTTGAGAACTCATGGAGGATGCATGAGTCCCAGGAGACAGAAGAAGGGCAGACATAGTACCTGTCTTTCCGAAAGGGAACAACGAGGACTCTGAGAATTATAGCCCAATCAGCTTAACTTTGATACCTGGAAAGCTACTTAGGCCATGTCTGCACTACCACTCATGTTGACAAAACTTATGTCACTCAGGAGTGTGAAAAAACACACCCCTGAGCATAGGCGCCGACTTTAGTGCTCACGCCCCTGACCCCGGCCCCGCCCCCATTCCACCCCTTCCCCAAATCCCCGCCCCTGCCTCCTCCCCCGGGCGCGCTGCATTCCCCCCCGCCCCAGGCTTGCACTGCTACAGACTAGGGACCGAATGGCTGGGCAGCAGTTCTGCAGAAAAGGACCTAGGGGTTACAGTGGACGAAAAGCTGAATATGAGTCAACAGTGTGCCCTTGTTGCCAAGAAGGCTAACGGCATTTTGGGCTGTATAAGTAGGGGCATTTCCAGCAGATCGAGGGATGTGATTATTCCCCTCTATTCGGCACTGGTGAGGCCTCATTTGGAGTACTGTGTCCAGTTTTGGGCCCCACGCTACAAGAAGGATGTGGATAAATTGGAAAGAGTCCAACGGAGGGCAACAAAAATGATTAGGGGGCTGGAGCACATGACTTATGAGGAGAGGCTGAGGGAACTGGGATTGTTTAGCCTGCAGAAGAGAAGAATGAGGGGGGATTTGATAGCTGCTTTCAACTACCTAAAAGGGGGTTCCAAAGAGGATGGATCTAGACTGTTCTCAGTGGTAGAAGATGACAGAACAAGGAGTAATGGTCTCAAGTTGCAGAGGGGGAGGTTTAGGTTGGATATTAGGAAAAACTTTTTCACTAGTAGGGTGGTGAAGCACTGGAATGGGTTACCTAGGGAGGTGGTGGAATCTCCTTCCTTAGATGTTTTTAAGGTCAGGCTTGACAAAGCCCTGGCTGGGATGATCTAGTTGGGGTTGGTCCTGCTTTGAGCAGGGGGTTGGACTAGATGACCTCCTGAGGTCCATTCCAACCCTGAGATTCTATGATTCTATGAGGGGGGAGAAGCAGCCGAGCACCCACCGGCAGCTCCCCGCCAGCCCCCCACCCGCGCCCAGCTAACCTCCGCCTCCCGACGCGCCGCGGCAGCCAAGCTGCTTTTCCTGAGCTCACAGGCTTGCCGCGCTCCAGCGGATCGGCGGCGGCAAGCCTGGGAGGGAGGCAGGGAGGGATGGGCGGGGAAGCGCAGCAGCGGCGCCTCAGGGGAGGGGTATGGAGAGGAGATGGTGACAGAGCCGGGCTATAAAGAGGATGGTGTTCAGTTGTTCTTCAGGTCTGCTGAAGGTAGAAAAAGAAGTAAGGAGCTTAATGTGCAGCAAGGGAGCTTTAGGTTAGATACAAGGGAAAACTTTCTAATTATAACCATAGTTAAGCTCTGGGAAGGCTTCCAAGGAAGGTTGTGGAGTCCCCATCATTGGAGCTGTTTAAGAACAGGTTGCACAGGCCAGTCTAGGTTTACTTGGTCCTGCTTCTGCACAGGGACTGGTCCTGGGGACCTCTTGAGATTCTTTACAGCCCTATATTTCTATGAGTCTGGGAAAACAGAGCATGCTTCAAGGAGGGGGGAGATGGTGGAAGCTCGGGGGCCTGCATCATCCCGAGAGCCCCTTTGGCCCAGAAGCTTCTGACTGGTTGACCCGTTAGCCTGTCACTGATCAGACTGGGGATAGTGCTGGCCGGTGGATCTGTCTCTGTTTCTCCACACTGTCACCTTCTCTGCTTGTCTCCTATGCACAGTTGGTCCCAGGATGGCAACAGAACCGCAGTCCCTCCTTGTCGACCTGGGGTCAGATGCAATGTTCAGCTGTGCTTGGACTGGGAACCCATCACTGACCATCGTCTGGATGAAGCGGGGCTCGGGCGTGGTAAGAATTTCAGTCACCCGGGACATGCTGCACTACGTTCTGAATCAGGGGTGAGCCCTGGAGGGCCATGCTAGGTGAATGGACATGTCGTTGGACTGGGAGTTGGGAGAGCTGGGGTCTGTGCCAGTCTCTGCCACTGACTTAGTGTGTGACCTTGGGCAGATCACATCTCTTCTGAGAGTCTGTTTCCATCATAACCTCTTTGGGAGATGGACTATCTCTTGCCAAGTGCAGGGGCTCCAATGGAGATTGGTGCTTACTGTACAACAAATGATAAACCACAATTCCACGGTGAGGAGCACCAAAATCAGGGAGAGTTATGAGAACTCAGCACCTAGAATAGCTTAGTTATGGCCTAGTCCTGCAAGTTGTTCCCATTGACCTCAATAAGAGTGCAGGGTTCACCGGGTCAAACTGTCCTCTGGCTCCTGTATAACTGCCCTGATCCCCTGAAGAGTCCAGGAGACCCTACTGTGGCTACATAAGGAATTAGCCCTTTGTGAAACAGGTGTCGTAGGCAAACATCCATCTCAGCTGAGGAACAGAGATCTACAAACTTAGGACATCTGAAATACATACCAGTGCCATCCATACTCAATTTTGAGTCCATCCAACAAAACCCTCAACTTTTGCCAGCGAAGTTCAACCAGTTCCCCAAATGGAACAAGCCCTCTGCCGGTGTGGTTTTACCAACACAACGCCTGTGTAGATGCAGTAGTATCTGTATTGACATAAGGAGTCCTCTAGGAACATGCCCACGATGCAACTGTCCCTACAGCAGTGACTGCTTTAGTTGAATAATACAATAATAAATGGTGGTGAATTGGGGGCTATTCTATTCAATATAGGTTCTTATACTGCCCTCATCACCAGAGTATCTGAGCTCCAGCTGTGCATTAACATGTGTCACATACGGTTCATTCTTTCTCTCATCACCTCCCCAGGGGGAGGATTGTGTGTGCCATGGGGTTTGTTATTTTGGTAGGGGTTTATTTATGTATTTGTTTGAATAAATGTCCATGCTGCTTTCTGGACCTGTGAGAAAAGGCAGGTCAGAGAAGTGCACCTTGCCCTTGCAATGAAGGGTGGTGAGGTTTGTGATGGTCCTTAGTTCCTATGGGAGTTCATGCCAGTCTCAGACCACCACCCAAAAAGCTCTGTCTCCTGCACAGACGAGTTTTACCTTTATTGTAAAAAGTTCCACCATGACATGGGATTAGAATTGTTGACTACAGACTTCATGCTGGATCTATAGACAATCCTAAATATGCACTGGACCCAGGCCATTGAGCATCTTGAAGATAAGGACAAGACCTTGAACTTGACTCGATATTGGACCTCCTGATCCTGTTCTTGTGCTTCACCAATCCTTCTGGCTGCTCTTCCAGCCCTTTCCTTGTGAGAGTGCGTATGTGGGGTACATATGCATTCCTCTAGCCCACCTGGCTAAATTCCCAGCTATCTCCAATGCTCTTCTGCTCCTCCTGGCCCCGCTTCAATGCTCCCTTGGCCACTGACATCTCACCATGCTGAGTCACCTCTGGCTGCTTTCCCACGAGTTCTTCCGGAGCAGTGTGAAGAGTGGGATGCATGCACTGCAAAACATCGGCAAAGCACGGTGCAACCTGTGAAGCATGGTTTCTCCCTCACCATCCTCCAAGTGGTCCTGAGGATTCCTCTGCTCAGTCCCTCCAGGGAAATCTCCATTTCTCCTCTGCCCTCCATCCTCCTGTCTCCATCTTTCTATAAGTCTATGAATCCTCCTTCTTCGAGGGAGTAGCTAGTGCCATTATAGGATGAGGGCAGATGGATTGGAATGTCCCTTTGCAGTAACTCGGGTAAATGTTGGACCATGACACCTTTCCCAGGTCCAGAGTCCAAAAGGGATGCTGCTCTCTTGCTTGTATACACAGGGAATTCTGCGCTCCCCTAACCCACCTGGTCTAACTGGGTGGGGGATTATATGGTTCCCAGACTGGAGTCACTAGGTTACAAGAAATAGCTGTCAGCGTAGGCCCATGAAGCCATGCCAGAGGGTCCACACCACTCCAGCATCCAGACCTCACACCTCCATTGGCTTATGTGCCCATCCCAATCCCAGAGCAACCAGGCTGCAGGAAAATCAATCCACTTAAAAGAAAAGATGGGGAGAACCCCACAGCTCCAGCAGAGGACAAAGTGGTTGGTTTAAATAACTGACCCAATCAAGTCTGAGTGACCAGGGCAAGAAGCTGCAAGCACTGGTTTCCATGGTGCACTCAGCACTTGCATGTTCTCTTGCCCACAGGAGATCTTCACAAAGTAGCCCTAATAGAAGCAGAATTGAGTCACATTATGAGCGGCATCTGGGTTAAGCAGAGGCCAAAACTGCAGTTAACCTCTCGCTGGCAGGTAGCACTTTATAAATCATCTACGTGTTTAACACTGTGATCACTCCTTCCAACGCCTGGAAAGCCATGGCTAAGCCTCTAGGGGGCTGATGCTTCAAAGCTACAAACCAACGCCTTAACCCTAGACTCTGGACAAGGCAGTAAATCCAGACCGGATGATGGAGGCAGTGATGGAGCCCATCGTGATGGGATGTAGTTTCCCCAAAGTTATGGAAGGGGATTGAAGCACCGGCTGTTTCTCTTGGTTGTGCTGTCCTGGATGAGCGTGAAATCTCTAGACCTTTAAGAGTGGGGAGTCATCTGGCCACCTCCACACTCAGGTAGCTAGTGCAGTGGCTGTCTCTCTCTCTCTGGATTTCAAAAGGAGCCTCAGAGCAGATGTAATTTAAGACTAAGAAATACCTTTCTCCCTCCTCCATCTCTTGTCCAGTGATTGCTGACTATAATACTTAGTCCTGCCATAAGTGCAGGAGATTGGGCTAGAAGACCTCTCGAGGTCCCTTCCAGTCCTATGATTCTATTGCTCCCCTGCCGTGTCTGGCTTTGAAGCCCTGAAATCTCGTGCACTGTGTCAGTCCGGCTGTGTGGTTCCATACAGGGGGCATCTTCCAGCCAGGAACACAGGGAAGTGGAGTGAACCACATGAACAAAGAAAATCCCTCTGCCTGCTCTTGGGTAGCAAACCCCTGAGGGCGGTGGTGAGATTTCACACACTGGTGTGAGGCATTTTAGGAACAGCTCTTTCCATGGGATGCTCTAGCTCAGCCAGGCCTATGGACTGCAGGCAGGAGCAGCTGAGTGAAATTGGGTGATGATCAGGCTGGATGGTCGTGGGAGCTCTGGGCTTCCTCTTGCTCTGCGGGCATGCCAGTAAAACCTGAGCGCCCACTGTTTGCCCAGCACGGCCCAGCGCTCCATGCTGGGGATAACTGAAGGACTGCAGGCTCACCCTGAGTAGCTTCCAGTGCAGTCAGCCCGAGTGTTTGCAGAAGCCAGTCAGGATAGCTTCTCCTTTGGGAGGACAAGTCCTCAGAGGCTGGGTTCTCCCACTGCTAATCATGCTACAGACTCCCCAGACCTACCCACTGAGAGACCCTCCCCTTCTACAGTGAAATCCAAGCCTCATTGAAGTCAATGGAGGATTGGCCATTGACTGCACGATATTCACCCCTAGTATTTAAGGAAGAAAAGATGTTCAGCTGCTTCAGTGTTATTTAAAACTGCTCATTTGAGGATTCCTAGATAATTACCAGACCCACCAGGGCATCTTGAGTTGAAGTCATTCACCCCTTTGTATCTTGGGAACAACTCACCAAGGGCTATAGTGGATTCACCAGCACTAGCAGTTTTTACATTAGGACTGGATGTTTTTTTCTAAAAGATCTGCTCTTGTTCAAATAGGAAATATTCCGGTGCCATTCTCTGGCCTGTGCTGTGCAGGAGGTCAGACTAGATGATCACAATGGTCCCTTCTGACCTTGGGATCTCTGAATTTCTCATAATCAGGGATAGGAAGCTTTAAGATTAAGGGTCAAACACGGAAGTCCTGACTCCAGACAAAGTCTTGCTGTGTCAGCTGGAGATCTGAAAGCCAGGATCTGTCCCAATTTAAAAGGTTTAATATGCTGCATAAACACTAATCATGGCTGATCCAGACTGGGGAGGTTGCAGGGTTTGTGATCCCTGCTTCGCAGCTGGGAAGGCTAATGCAGTGAAACTAAAGAAGAAGCAGAAAGACATTAAAGCCACTTTTTCAAAGGTGCTCGCTGGTTTGGGGTGCCCAGCTCAAATTATCATCATTGTTAATCACGTTTATTACGGCGGTGCCTAAGGACCAACCCAGGGCCCATTGTGTTAGGTGCTGCACACACAGAGAGCAGTAGATGGCCCCCATCCTCACAGAGCTTACAATGTAAATAGATAAGACAGGGTGGGGGAAGGGCTAGCGCACAGCAGCAGAGTGAGCAATGAGATGGCAGCAAACTGCATGCTAGTGCCACCCTTTTATCCCCCAAGGTGTTGAGCACTTGCATCTTCTGTTGACTTCAGCTGGCTTTGTGGATTTGTGCTCGTGCCTCTGAAAATTAGTCCCAGGGAGGCTCGATCTGGGCACCTGGAAAGTGAGGCTCCCAAAAGCAGAAGGGCCTTTTCCAGAAATGCTGCTACATGCAATTTGGCTCAGGTCAAGCAGAGCCAGCAGCGCAGGTCAGGAGAGAAACAAGAGTGCTGAGTCCCATTCTCTGGTACGGCTGTCAGGAATATCCAGAGCAATTGATGACAGCAAATTCAGAGAGGGAGATTAAACCTCATCCTTCTGGGCTTCAGCAGATCTCTGACTAATAGAGACCAGGATGGGACTGTGGGCAGGGGGAGATTATCCCACATCTGCTACTGTGCGGTTCTTACGCCTTCCTCTGAAGCTTCTGCTGTTGGCCGCTGTCAGAGACAGACGCTTGACTAGATGGGCTTTGGGTGTGATCCATGCTGGCAATGCCTGTGTCCCTATGGCCCCTTACCGCTGCGGATGGAACGCTGCGTCTGCCAGTAAAACAGTCCTGAGAGCACACCAAAAAGCCATGGGCCAGTTATGGAGCGGGTGTAAACCAGCTTCATGAATATCAATGGAGTAACACTGATTTACACCAGCCCAGGGTGTGCATAAAGACGGCGAGGTCGGCCGTCCCGGGCTATTAAAGACCCATCACAGGACATTTCTCCTCCACTCCATTGCCAGCGAGCTACCAGTGCACCAAAGGGAGAATGGCATGTGTATCTCCAGTGCATTCGTCACCAAGTGGACATCCACACTCAGCATACATTGAGGTATTTATTCAGCCAATAAGGACCACAACGAAGGCCATTTTCTGGAAAGCCATGACACGCTTGGAAGACTTGATGGCCTGAGACACAGTTGAAAAACCCCAGTCAGTCAATAATCACTAGGCAGTGTTCTTATCTGAAGCTGATATTATTATTATTCATCATTATTAGAACATAGAAAAAAAACATAATATTCTTGGTTTTTTTCTTTATCTTATAAATGGGTAATGTAATTTTCCATGGGGGTATACGGGTCATTTAGAGAACAAGAAGAAGCATCTATGCATCTATCTATCTATGCATGACCATGCATGGCGAATATAAGCCTGTAAGGTAATAGTTTCCGGAAGTTATACACAATGGAAAAGTGGTTAGAACTAAACCATTGTACGGCCTTAATTAGAGCAGGTGCTGCCGCTCCTGCTATAAACAAAAGGCCAGATTTTCAAAAGATCTCAGCTCCCACCTAGGCACCTACATGATGGGCAGGTTTTCAAAACCGCTTCAAACCCAACGTGCATTCGCATGTAATTCTGCCCTACATACACACAGGGCTATCTGATCCTGTTTAGGGCAGGGAGGTTCCTTCTGCTCTGGATTACACAGCACTTAGCACATTTTCGGTGCCCAATATTAATAAATATTGCGGAGGCGCAGGTAGAAACTCTGTAGCTGAGGTTACACTGAGATTTGCAGGTATAGTGGGGTTTAAATCCTTTTGCTATACATTTGCAACCCTTAGCTGCCAGGCTGAGGAAGACAGCAGTAAATCAGTTCCGTGCATTAGGAGTCAGGAGGAGTTAAAAACGGCTTGGCCCGGCAGTGCATACGTGCAGTCTCCCCTTTTTGTTGGCTCCCCCTTGATAACGAATGGCAGGTGTGGAGCGTTTCAAGGCCCCCACAGCTCTAGACATCATGTCAGGCTGGTTTAAACTAATACAGACGCTAGCGTTATTCGTCAGAACTGCTTCCATTTACTGCAAGGGGAGCTGACAGGTGATGCTTCTTCGGACAGGCAGCTGGCTCCTGGCGCCTGCAGTGAAATATAGAACCCGACTCACGGCTTGCTCTGTATCGAGCCCCTCCGGTGCCTAGTTAGCCCAGTTCCCCACACCCCTGGGTCCCCTGCCACACTGACCCACCTGCCTCCTTGGCTATGACCACCAGCCAGACCCTCACGTCCACACACACATCCCCGTCGACCCCAGCTTCCCCAGGACCATAAGGTTCAACAGAGGGAGTCCAATGGACCATCAGACTGAGGCTCCACTCCAGTGAAGTTTAGGAAGCCTTTCAGCCAGACGCCAGGCCTCTCTGCTTCCCACCAGCGACACTTGAATCCTCCCTCTGCCGGCTGGTGGCGGAGGGGCCCAGAGAGGAGGAGGCTGGCAGGCCAAGCTGCCCGCGGAGCGGAGGTTTCAGCAGGTTCCTAGGGTTCACCAGAGCAGAGCCCAGGCTGACGGCGCTAACTGGGCCCACCAGTCCGAGCTCCCTCTGGTGGGTCTTAGCAGAGGCATGGGGGGCTGGGGCGTGGTGAACAGCAGCGAGATCAGGAGCTGGGAGGTCCGGCACGCCCGTGGGGCGGGGAAGCCTTCACTGCTGCTGCCCGTGCTCTATCCCTTGTGTGGGTGGAGGACTCCAGGGCTGCCAGTCAAGCACCTGTTCCTGCAACCCTGACTCACGAGCGTGGGGGTGACTATGGGAGAGCTGGGACGGGGGAGCATTCCCCCCCCCCCCAGCCTTCAGTCAGTGGGATGACAGTGTGCCCCCGCACACACACACACACACACACACACATGCACAAACTCTCAGCCCTGCAGGGGGCAAGAGAGGAGAGCAGCAGTTCCCAGAGCTATCTCCCCCACCCCACCCCACCACCAGTACAGCCACACAGCACAAGCCAGCAGCAGGCGCAGCAAGGAAGTGGGTGCTTCCCTCCAGCAAGGCTGAGCTTCGGGAGGGAATCTGCCCCTTGGCTTGCGGTGCCTTGGGAGCGGAACGAAGGAGATCCACAGTCTCTCCCGAAGCTCGTGGGGGAGAGGTACTAGAGAAAGGGGGCAGGAAATCCAGGAGAGGAGATTGGAGCCAGACGGAGAGGGGAAGGGAAAAGAGGGAAGCCAGAAAGAGGCCAGTACAGGGCGAGCTCAGGGGGGAGCTGAGGGATTTGCAAGGGAGAGGGGGTTGATGGATTTGTCAAAGGGGATGGGTGGATTTGTGGGACAGAGAGCAGGGTTAGCTGCGGGATTTAACGTGGAGGAACTGATGGAATTTGGAGGGGACGGAGGAGTGGAGATTGTTGGCAGAGGGGATTGTGGGCTGGTGTGTGGAGCTGCTTGCAAAGGGATTTGAAGTGTTGACAGGGCCCTCATGCGGAGCCAGCCAGCTGATAAAAGGAAGCACTTTTTCACACAATGTGGGATTGGACTGTGGAACTCACTGCCACAGGGTTAGAGCTGGGCAATTTTTTTCCCGTGAACAGTAAAATGGCTGAAAAAGGCATTTTTGTGTCACCACAGCGGTTAGTGAATGTGGGTCAAAACTGGCAAATGGTTTGGGCCAAAAAATAAGACTGGAAAAAGTTGAAACGACTTGATTCAGTTATTTCAAAATTTTGTTTAAAAATAGAGCTTTATTTACGAAAAAGGGGGAGGTTGAGTTTTGGGTTATTTGCCGGCGTTTTTCAATGAAAAGCCAAAAAAAAAAAGATCATTTCAAGTCGAACAAAAAATTCAGTTTCAGTTCAAACCAAACTGATTTTTATTTCAATTTTTCAGTTCCGCCCCCAAACTGAGAAATCAGTTATTGTCAGTGAGGCCAAGAATTCAGCATGGTTCAAAGCGGGATTGGACATATGCATTCGAGCAGGACTATCCAGTTTTAGAGTAATTTAAGCTAAAATAATGAGTTTGGGAAGAGATATTAAATCTCATGCTTCAGGTCTCTATTAGGGGTCAGGATGTGACATTTACAGAGGGCAGGTTATCCCACATCTACTGCAAGGCTCTTACTCTTTCCTTTGAAGCAGCTGGGTCTGGTCACTGTCAGAGACAGGACACAGGGCTAGGTGAACCTTTGGTCTGATGCAGCCCAGCAATTTCTGTATTTCTATGTTCTTGACCCACCCAAACTTTGGGACCAGAATTTCCCCACTGCTCACTGAGGTCATGGTGAGTACCCTCAGTAAGAGTTGCAGAGTCAGGTGTGAAGTAGCCAACTCCTGCCCTACC
Source organism: Macrochelys suwanniensis (assembly GCA_033296515.1). NCBI lineage: Eukaryota > Metazoa > Chordata > Testudines > Chelydridae > Macrochelys > Macrochelys suwanniensis. The sequence continues at coordinate 14,407,206 of CM065796.1, forward strand.
CAAGCAACTAGACAGATCTGGGTAGGTACAGCCAATGCTCCGGGATAGAAACCTTGCACGGCTTTCAGACGTGCTGCTGAATCTCATAGAAACCTCGCACCCAGACTGGGATTTTAAAGAAGACTGATCTTTAAAGAAGATCTGGGCAGTTCCCTGAAACACAGCAGTTTGAAACGACATGCCTTCGCCCTCTGTATAACCGCTGCTAGGGGCATGAAGTGTTTTGCTAAGCATCCGCGTCAGTTCCCAGAATGACTGGAGGACCTGGCTGCAAGATCAGACCCGCAGCAGCGGCAATACCTGATGCTCTGCATGAGCCCGCAAAGCAAACACACCGACACAGCAAAAAGAAACAAACTGTCAGCAGGGAGAGCAGAAGAGGCGCTGTGTCTCTCCGGCCTGCGTGCGGAGGTCCCGCCCAGCTACCGAGGAAAAGTGTTGCCGGTCCCCTTTGGCAACCTGCCCACCCTGACAGATTCAGTTGTATAGGTGGGAAATTAGCCATTGGCATGAGTTGCCTCCACAGGTAATTAGCCATTCTTGACTCCAAAAGCCACTATTTGGTTTAGACTCATCACATTTCTAAATGCTGCAGGTGCTGGGATTTTGCTGACTGCCTGCATCAGCCCGCTTTGCTTCAGCAATTTTCCAGTTTTAATAAACCTGCTAATTGCACCGATGGGGCAGTAGGGTAGTGCGTCGAACGTTCCAGCTTTCAGCGTGTTTCTGGGGAAGGGTCAAAGACAGCAGGCTGATGCAAACCCCAAGTTGCCAGGAAAAAGGATCTCAAAACAACCACTTGCACGTGACTGGTAGCATGCGATTCTGCTCTTCCTCTGACCCTGGGGTTTGGACTAGGTGGCTCATTGGCAACCCCACTCTGCCCCCAAGATCTGAGTGTGGCCCTGTTTAGTTAGGGAGACAGTGCAAGCTAGTGGTTAGAACAGGGCCTGAGAATCAAGGCTCCTGGGTTCTTTTCTCAGCTCTGCCATTGACCTTATCTTGCGGCGTCCCAGTTCCACGATTTGCAAAATAGGGATAATAATCCCTCGCTCGTAGCATGCCATCAGGCTGAGTCAGTGTTTGGAAGGTGCTTTGAGATCCTTGGGTGAAAAGTTCTGTGACTGCATCTTGGCAAATGCATCAGTGAACTCATTTGATTTCCCCTCCGGCCTAGCTTCCAGAGTATTAAAGTGTCCCTACGATGTGACAGAAAGGGACACGTTCTAAGGTCATTAGCTTGACCAGCAAAGCATGCACAACTCACGCTGGGGTCTGCTCTCTCCTCGGCACACTGGCCTCACTTGCATTAGCACTAATAGGAGTTACAGATCGTACAGAGAATATAAAACATAATTACATCTACTTGCTTGCTCTCACATCATCGGGGGAATAGACCCCTCTCCACACATGTGGGACCAACACTTCCCAAGAGTGCAGTTCATGCAGTAACATTTCCACCTCAAGCAGCAAATGTTTCTAGTCGAGTACCGAGAGTGCAGATACTCTGAACAGCCAATGCCTACTGTGCTCATGCCTGCTGTTCCTACCAGCTCTGAGTTTGGGCAGGTACAGGGGTGTGGCACTGCATGCTTTGTGCACGTGCCTTGCCACAGGCCAAGCACACACAGGTTGCATGAAGTCCTCCGGCTGGCAGGCCTCTGACAGCTTCTCCAGCTATCCGTTACGTCTGGTGGCTCTTGTTGGCACTATATTGCAGTCAGTGAGCCTACCGTTAGAAGGTATGGCCCTTGGTTTGTTGGCGCTCCCTGAGGCTGGTCAACCACTGTCAATGACAAAACACTAGGATAGCAATGGATGAACAACAAGCCTCTGCTAGACTAGCGAAGTCCTCTTTATGTGATGACACCAATGCTCAGGTCACTAGTGGGATGGAACACAGGAGTGCAAGGTCTGAAAGCATGAGATGAAACACTAGAGTCTGAGTTGAGAGACAGTAGCAGGCTAGTGGCCTTCTATCCATGGCCCAGCCACTAGAGGGGGACAAGGAGCAACATGCTGTTACATGGGTTACAAGCTTTGTATTGTGGCAAAATACCTGTCAGGCCAACTGCTTCAAGGCTACAGGGCTGACTTTACTCTCGAGGGGATGGGAGGTTGGCTGTTCACAGCCAAGGGCCTGCCATTCAGGAATGCACTCCTCTCTAATGCTCCTCAAAGTTCACCTGTGACATCTTTCTAGCCAACATTGCAGACCCTTCTGATTCCTTTGTCAATTTGTGTTTTGTAGGGGTCATGCATTGTAGCTGGGTGGGTGGGTTACAAAGACTGTCTGAGTCTCAAGCTAATTATTGGGTGATTAGCTCTTTGCAGATTTTCCTAGATTGTCATTCTTAAAAGGAGTGGAAATGTTTCAGATTTCAAAACGGTGACCGTTTTGAATGATTCAATTTTAGGATAAAAAAGGGGAACAAATTCAACAAAATCTGTGCAAAACATTTCCCCCTGCGTCTTCACCAACTCTTGAGCTAATGGGAAGCTTCGAATTTTGACATTTCAAAATTCAAAAAAAACATCAAATTTTGAAAAATGGAAAGACATTTCTCAGACCATTAAGAAATTGTGTGTGCTTGTGTTATTTTTCTCTTTTTCTGGCAGCCGGTTCTAGTTATCATTTCTATGCAGCACTTAAGCCTTTGGGCTTAAACGCTTCTAAAAAATAACATTCTTTTTAGAATTATTCTTTGAATGAACCAATGACTAATCTCTTTGCTGGGAGGCAGTAGCAGAGTCTTTATATGTACATATGCTGTATATGGTCCAGTCACTAGAGGGGGACAGAGAGCTACACTATAGTAGCATTAGTGCTGATCCAAAATGTTTCAATAAGACATTTGTTCATTGTAAAATGCCAGCACTTTGAAACCAAAACTGTTTGTGAAACAGGGTCAATTTCAGTGAATCTCCTGACAAAACATTTTTGGAAAAAGAGTTTCAAAATTGTCAAAACATTTTGTCTTGACATTTTCTAAAGAAAAAAATCTAGTTTTCCAGTCTGGAAATGACTTGTTATTTCAAAATTTAAGCTAATTAGATTGGAAAAAGTTGGGGGGGAAAGGGGAAGAAGATATTTTGAAAGAAAATATTTTGAAATTATCCTAACAAAACATTTTGATTTACTTGAACTGAAGAAAAATTCAGTTCTTTGGTTCGTGAAAACTTTTGAGACTTCAACTTTTTGTCCTGATTTAGGAGAAGAACAAATTTTGAACTCTCAAAAATATACATAAGGTGGGGAAGCCATTTCCCACCCAGCTCTGATGAACAAGGTTACATTTATAGCAACCCTGTAGCACTGGGGCTGAAACCCTGAGCACTGGACTGTAAATATTTCACTGGTTTTTCAGAACACATTCACATTTCTGGACCAATTTGCACTGCCCTTCTTTAAAACACGCCTTTCCTCTCTTTCAGGTCCTGAGCAACGAGAACACGTTAACATTAAAAAGTGTCCGCCAGGAGGATGCGGGAAAATACGTCTGCCGAGCAGTGGTTCCGCGGGTGGGCGCCGGCGAACGGGAGGTGTCTCTCACTGTCAATGGTACCTGACATCTCTCTATCGTTATTCTGTCGGAAAGTGATGAGATAGTTCGCCGTTTTGTCCCTGTTACATTAATGGCTCATGGTGGGCTGGTTTGGTCTGTCCACTTGGACATTCACTCTGAGGGCAAATTCCACCCTCAGATAGACCTTCAAGGTTCCTCACCAGACATATTGCAATTATTCCACTTCCTATGGATACTGTGTTGGTTGTACCTCAGAGGGACAAATCGATTCATGGCATTATGGAAATATTGTTGAATTCTCGCCTAGGACAGTGCGGGTAAGATAAACATCCGGGCTGGACGTTTGCCCCGAAGTCAAACTATATTTTTCCTGAAGTTTGAAAAAATATGATTCTTTTTTTTTTTCTGTGAATCTTCACCCCCTCATGCTACCTAGTTTGGGATACCCAGGGAAATGCAGCCTGTTTAAGCACATAAAAACAGCCATACTGGGTCAGACCAATGTTCCATCTAGCCCAGTATTCTTTCTCCACCAGTGGCCAGTACCAGAGCTTCAGGGGGAGTTTACAGAACAGGCCAGTTGGAGTGATCCACCCCTGGCTTCCTCTCCTGGCTTCTGGCATTCAGAGATTTAGGATCACCTGAGCGTGGGGTTGTATTCCTGACTATCTTGGTGAATAGCCATTGATGGCCTATCCTCTATGAACTTATCTAGTTCTTTTTTGAACCCAGTTATACTTTGGCCATCGCAATATCCCATGGCAATGAGTTCCACCAGTTAATTGTGTGTTGTGTGAAAAAAATGCTTCCTCTTGTTTGCTGCCTATTAATTTCATTGCGTGACCCCTGCTTTTGGTTTTGGGGGACAGGATAAATAACACTTCCCTATTCACTGTTTCCACACCGGTCATGATTTTATAGACGGCTATCATATTTCACCTTCATCGTCTCTTTTCTAAGCTGAATCGCCCTAATCTTTTCAGTCTCTCCTCATGCGGAAGCCGTTCCGTACTCTTCATCAGCTTTGTTACCCTTCTCTGAACCGTCTCCAGTTCGACTCTATCCTTTTTGAGATGGAGCGACTGGAACTGGACACCGTATTCAAGGTGTGGGTGCACCATGGATTTATATAGTGCATTATGATATTTTCTGTCTTATTTCCTATTCCTTTTGCAATAGTTCCGAAACATTCTGCTAGCTTTTTTGACTGCTGTTGTGCATTGAGCTGAAGTTTGCAGAGAACTATCCATGGTAACTCCAAGATCTCTTTCTAGAGTGGTAATGGCTAATTTAGTTCTTTGTATGGTGCTCCTGGCACAAACCTGTGCAGGAGGGTAGAGAATATCACACAAGAAACCTGGTTCTGTTTCCAGCCCAGAGCAGTCGGGATCAGCCAATGATGCTTAGCCAATCACTGAACTTTCAAAATGCAGCAGCAGCTATCCTAGGAATTCAGTGCTGGTGAAAGGTGCTGACTTGAGACGTGGAGACCTGAAATCAAATGGTATTTGGGCATCTAACCCCCTTAGGCTTTTTTGAGAATCCCAGTCTGTATTTATCCTTCAAACCAAAGGAACACAGGATTCCCCCAACCCCTTATACTGCAAAGGCACCTCAACCTGCCTGCACTCAAGAAGTGGAAGAACTCAGACTCCATGGCTTTTCTGAGCCTTCCAGCAACGGTTCTTACAGTGTGGATACTAGCGTCTAGGCTGAATCGTTTAAATGCACTTCCCATAGGTCACCAAACTGCTATCAGATGGCAAAAGCTTTCTGTCACTACCATCTGGGAATGGATTTCGGCCAGTGGCCTGAGAGTGAAAGGCACCTATCCCATTGGCAGTAATACTGATGATAATAATGGGGTGAGACTGAATTAATTTAGCCTCTGTAAAATAACTGGAGATCCTTGGGTAAAAGTCTCTTCCGAATTGCAAAATGTACTTTTAGCTAACAGAAGTGTATGTGTCTATTAGCTGTGGGAGGTTGTTTTTTTTTTTCTATCTACGTTACTTATCTGGTCCCCATCCCCAGGATATCTGAGCCCCTCGCAATCTTTAATGTATTTATCCTCACGACTGTGAGGATAGCTGTTATCCTGGGAGGTAGGGCGGTGCAATCTCTATTGTACAGTGGGAAACTTACACACGGAGGCTCAGATCCTCAAAGGTATTTAGGCGCCATCATAACCAGTGAGAATTCTGGGCCTAAATGACTTGCCCATGATCAAATAGGAAAAAAGTGGCAGAGTCGTGGCTTGCAGAGCAGGGAATTGAACCTGGATCCCAGTCTAGACCATTCTCTGGCTCTTCTTCACTTTTCCTCACCCCTAAGTACTTGGGGAGCAGCTAGAGTCATAAGGGGGACTCAGGTAACTACCAGATCAGCCCCTGAAAGTGAAATAGGCAGGGGAACACCTACTTCGTAAATCCCTCCAGGGCTTAGGTGTGCTGAAGGGGCTGGGCGGTGCCAGGACTTTGGTGGTTCTGCTCATACCCAGGCACTTCCAGGACTTTAGCGGTGGAAACTGCAGCACCACGGGTGCCTCCAGGGTTAGGAGTCAGCTGATCAGGAGTTTTGGGAATGCCTAAAGTGGAAGTTAGGCACCCACGCCCCCCTTGTGAATCTAGCCCTTGATGTAACTGACAATAGCCCCAAAGTTATAGAACTTAATAATCCCTAGCTCTTATACAGCCCTTTGTAACCCATGTGTCTCAAAGTGCTTTACAAAGGAAAGGTAAGTCTCAGATGGAGAAACTGAGGCACACGGAGAGGTCACCCCACAGGTCCATGACAAGCTGGGTCTCCTGACTGCCAGCTTCATGCCCTGTCCACTGAACTATGCTGCCTGGAGGATCAGTGCTGGGTTAACTGGGAACAATGTGAAGAGAGCGTGAAATTTGCATAGTCTGTCACCTGTCTGGCAAAACAACAGGCTCCAGGCCCAATTCACTGTCATGAAGAAAAGAGAGCTAGAGGGGAAGCAGAGCAGGCAGCAGCGCAGTTTAATTTGAAATGCAGATAATGCTAAGAAGAAAACCCCCAGGGAAAGACCGCAGGGCCCCGGAAAGCCAACCACTCCCCTGACTTCCGCCCTGCCCGCAGGCTCTCACGCTCTCCATCCCATTTGGCGGCTGGATTTTAATTACAATTAAAAGCGCTTGAAGGGCACAAAGCAGCAAATTAAAAAACAGCAATAAACCTGCTCGCCTCCTGCCACCAGTCACATACACCCCCTGAATTCAGATCAAGTGAGTAATGTGCCAAAACCATGTGTGTGGGGAGCGGAATGGGAAATGCTTCCCCCGTGTCCTCTGGAGCTGAAACCAGCTTTGATTTTTACACTGCAGTGCTGACAGGGGAGCAAATAAAGTTGGTGCCACTCCGGAAATATCCCACCTCGGCTTCTTGACTCTGCAGACCTGCTGGGAATCGATTCCCTAGCGCGCTCCTTAGCATAAGCACACAAAATTAGGGGTGTACGTAGCAGCACATCTGCTGTGTTTTACCTCTTTGTGAGCAGGTCTTTGAGAATAAAACGGGTTGGACGGAATAAGGAGAAGATGCCACCGGAGGCACATGTGTGTCACAGGGAAAGGTGGTCCGGAAGCAAAACTTCTGATCAGAATGCCCCTGAACTTTAGAGGTGTTCCAGACCTGATCCCGGCTCTGATGTCTGCAAGTGACCCCCTCCGTACAAGGTACCCAGATGACACAGTAATAGCCACAAAAGAAACTAAACAGCTGATGTCCCAGATTAAAACCCCAGAACCCACGAGTGTCGGGCTATTTGAAATCTGTGTCCAGATCTGAATGTTACAGCTGTGCCTATCTATTGATCGACATATATCCCATCTATCTATCTATCTATCACCATTCGTATAGTCTCTCACTCTTCTGAGCTCTTTGGAAAATCTGGCCCACTGTTATTGGCATCTCATATTTTTAATTGGATTCAAATTGGGATTATAATCCAATCATCTCATTGCTCCCTTGGGCTCCCCTGCCTGCCCACCTGTTGTCTGTTGTCTTATCCTTAGATTGTAAACTCCTTGGGGCAGGGACTGTGGGCTAGATCCACAACGGGGACTAAGGCTCAGGAGGGGGCGATGTTATGACGTGTGTATCTGTCGCTCCATCTCTCCTGTCGGAGCTGTTCCGCTGTGGATAAATAATTAACACTGCATTGGGCCAACCAGAGACCAAGACTGCCTCTCTAGCGTGGTGGGTAGAGCTCTCACCAGCATGGTGGGAGACCCTTGTTCAAATCCCATCATCACGTGAGCGGGGGTCTCTCACCTCTTCGGTGAGTGCCCTATGCTAAAGGTTACAAGGGACGCTGCCGCCTCTTTCTTCCCCGCCGTCCGTTTTGTGTGGAGTCAGGCCCCTCCGAGCATGCCTGATGGAGGGGCCCCGCTGGCACGTTCGGCAATGCAAGGCCCAGTGTGTGACCCTGCTGGGCTTAGGAGTGAAATAGGTGTTTGGTTGCTGAGCAGGGCAGGACCGAGGCAGCTGTTGGCATGCCCAGCTGCCGAAACGTAGGCGTCTTGGTGACTTCGACGGTGGACACTTCAGGCTTGTCTGTGCAGGAGTTTCATGCATGGCAGGCTGGTGCACTGTAGATTCACCCCTGGCTTGCCGTGCACTAACGCCCTGGTAGACAGGTGCTCAGGGGCAGCTGAGCAGGGGTTCTGGGAATGACAATACAGCCTGAATGCTAGGGAGTCTTGCAGGGGTGTAAGCATGAGCTAGGCAGCTTTGTGCACCAGCAGACGTTCAGGGAACGTTACGGGTGGAATTTTACGCATCTAGGGAATTTGGGCAGCAGCTGAGTAGGTGTTTTGAGGCTCTGACTTACGGACTTAGGGGTGCCCAAAGTGGAAGCTAGATGCATACATCCCTTTGGGGATCTAGCCCTGTCTCTTTGTTGTGTGTTTGGGCTGCACCTTGCACAGTGGGGGTGGGGCTCCTAGGAGCTGTACTACTAATAAGAAACACCCAGCTCTTAGCTAGAACTTTTCATATAGATCTCAAAGCGCTTTACAGAGGAGGTTCATTTTCTCCATTTTACAGATGGGGAAAGGCTCAGGGAGGAGACGTGACTTGCCTGGGGAAGTGACTTGCCAAAGATCACCCAGCAAGCCAATGGCCAAGCCAGGTCTCCTGAATCCCAGTCCAGTGCCCTGTCTGCGAGACCTTTGAGGAACAGTGATGGAGCCCTGCTTGGCACCCTGCCATTGCATCTCGCCATTCCTCCCCTCCCTCCCATTCCATGTCACTTTCCCGTGACCACGGGCCACGGCCTGGGCAGCCGTTCACGGAGTTTGGAGACCAGCTTGGGACCCTCCAGCAGCTGGAGGCTCAGACCAAAGACAGACAGGACTCAGAGCCTCTGCCAGCAGAAGGGAGGATTATGCAGGTTGGCAGCATTCAGCAGAGACAAAAAGGGTGACAGGAATCAGCAGCAACCAGACCCAGCCAAACGCCTCTCGAGCTTTCTGACCCCCCCGTGCTGGCTGTGTCGCCACCACAACAGACTCTCCTAGTTCTTTTCCCCCCCAGCTCTTTTCGGGTTGCCTTTGCCTGCACACACCATTTAAGAAATAGGTGCCCACCTGTATCAAAAACAAGCTAGGAAGACAGTACAGTGACATGGAAAAACTCGAGTCATGGGGCCCAATTCAGGGCTCGTTGGGCAGCCTAGGGTAAGTCTCCGAACCGCTCCGTGCCTCGGTTTTCCCATCTGTAAAATGGAAAGCCCACCTACCTCCCAGTGGTGTTACGAAGCATAATGTCTATTTGTAAAGCGTGGTGGCCCTGAATCAGGAAACCGTCGCTCTTCAGGAGAGAAATTAACCATGCGCTTCATTTTAAACGTGTGCTAAGGTGCCCCTGAAGCCCCGCCATGCTCCAATTGATCCAGTTCACACATGGTAAAATCAACACTGCCTCATCTACACTAAAGAGCTGGAACAGGCTAGCTGACATCTTCACCACACCTTTCAGCCTAGTCAAGACAGACTCTGAGAGGTGCTACAGACGGACAAGTGCTCTTCGGGGCAGGGACTGACTTTTTGCTCCGTGTTTGTACAGCGCCTAGCACAGTGGGGTCTGGTCCATGACTGGGGCTCCTAGGCACTACCGTGACCACAGGGAATAAATAATGATACTATTCTGTGCCTGTCAGGGCAGGGACAGGGGGTATTAAAGGCCAGGAATGGGAGCATTGTCCTAACCTCTCAGCACAAACCCGTTCCTGACAGGGAGGAAGCACATGCAATAAATCCTCTCTCTCTGAAAACCAATTCACAGCTCAGACAACAATTTGCGCTTCGGCTGCTGCCGGCCCCTGATAGAGCGCGTCTCCTGCCTTCTGACGGGGCAGTCTTATCAGGGAACGGGCCGTTGCAATAATAAGGATAAATGAGCGATCGGCTGGAAGGCGAGACACGGCGCAAACCAATCTGCAGCAAGGGTGACCGGCTGGCGACCTTGCCAGGCATCCCCGTCTATCTAGATCCCCTTCTTCTCGTCGTTACATTACGGGCGCTGGATAGTAACGTTAACGCAAGGTTCTGTGACTGCCCCCGTGGCACGGGCAGGCGTCTGGAGCTCCTTTCCACCGTGACGGCGTAGGCACAGGAGACAAAATCTCCTCGTGGAGTAGCAGGGCGGCTATTGATTCATAGCTGGCTGAGCCCCTGGAGCGAACACCTGCCATTTGTGGCGGTGCGGCAGAACTGTGGGCCTGTGTTACCTGAGCTCAGTGTGGGGAACAACAGACCACAGCAGCTGCAATGAGGGATCCCTCTCGTTACCCATGACTGACTGGGTGAGAGACCCAAGGAACCCTGTCAGCCTAGCGTGGATGGATCAACATCAGAGAGCTAGTTAATGGCAGAGGCGGCTGTATTATAATTTGATAGCTCACTTTGTAACCTCTCCATCCTAGGGCCCGAGTTCCAGGTCTCCTCAGATGAGGCAGTGTGCTGTGAGAGACTGATGGTGGGACTAGGAGCCAGAAATGCCCCACGTCATAGAATCATAGAATCTCAGGGTTGGAAGGGACCTCAGGAGGTCATCTAGTCCAACCCCCTGCTCAAAGCAGGACCAACCCCAACTAAATCCTGCCGTACTGATCTGCTGTGTGGCCTTGGGGCAGTCGTGTCACCGCTCTGTGCCTCAGTTTCCCGAGATGTACATTTGGGATGGCGTACTTGGCAGAGGGACCTGGTGGGTCCCCTCTGTTGGCTGTAATGCGCGGTTATGCCTCGGTCAGCACAACTTTGTTGACAACTGAGCAGCTGACGAAGGCCGGTGGGTCCAATGCTTAGGGATTTGGGAAATGCCGGCTCAATTCCCTGCACTGCCACAGACTTCCTATGTGACTGTGGCAAAGCCCCCTTGTGACCCGACCCCATTGAAGTCAAGGGGGGAGTGGGTTGCTATTGACCTCAGTGGTTGTAGAATCAGGCCCTTTTCTCCTGCGTTTACCAGCTGTAAAACAGGAGTAATTGCACTGCCCCCATCTTGCAGGCGCGTGGGGAAGATTAGTACATTAACAACTGTGAGGCACTCAGTATTCCGGTAACAGGGGCCGTATCAGTAGCATAGATGGACTTAATGGTCCGTCTACCTGCCTTGCTGCATCAGAATGAACCTTGTATTGCCGGGGCTTATTGCTGGGCATACTAGTGACCAATGCAGCCCGCTGGAACGGGACCTGCTATTTGCTCATGCTCTAGAACTTCTGCCGAACGGAAGGAGTTAAAATGAAACCTCCCCCACCAAGAGATTTGAATGCTGCAAAGAGCTCAGAGGAAAGGCTGATATTGACTCAGGTGCCCCAGGGAAGTTCGGACCTTCCTTTGAGTCCAGAGTCAGCAATCTGCCTTCTCTTTTGTGTGAGCCGCTGGGGCTGCAGAAATAAATTGGCACGGTGATGCTAAAAATAACCACAACCGATAGTGCCGCCATTTATATCCATAGCAACCCTGTTTAAAGCCTTTTTCTGCCTGTGGGCTGTCTGACACTTAGCGCTGAATCCCGAGCCAGGAGATTGGCAGCCTTCATGAGCAGCCACCTCCTGTTGGAGACTCAGACTCCAGTCCCAGATGCAAACAGGCTTCAACTTTACACTGTTATTTCACGAAATGGTCTTTAGTCGTATGCTGTTAGCATGATGCTAAGCCTCTGACTCGGAAGCAATAATCAGACCCAAAACTGCTGGCGTTCGTGCCATTTAAAATCCATTATCCATGGGGAAAATGACCCTTTGATCATTATTATTATTTTATTTTATTTATTGTCATTTAAGCCATTTTTCTCAACTGAGGCTTTTTTCTTTCTTTGATGTCACCCAGCCTTGCAGTGCTCCCAGAACTTGGAACTAGCATTCAACTGCTGACATATAGGGGCACAAAGCAGCCTAGCCCTTGCGTTTCGGAAGCCGTGCTGCCACACCTCGGAGTTGTGCCTTTCTCATCGTGCTGGGGGCATGAAGCATGAGTGAATGTTGGCTGGGCTGGGTGAACTCTCTGATAAAACCAACACAGATGGTCACAATGCGTTCAATCCATCCTGATGTCACCTCAGACAGGAAGGGAAGCCTTAGGAGAGGGACTTGCTCTGGTGAGATTTTCCTGCCCAGCTTCCAGGCCTCACAGTGTGGGTAATGATCCCAAATAGGGCTATTTCTCAAAGCTAATGAAGCTGCTTGAGCCCCTGGAGTTCACCCACCCCTAACTGAAAACGTCCGGTCGCTCAGGGGTGTGATTTTTTCCCCAACCCAACCAACATAGTTACATTGGCAAAAGCCCTAGTTTAGGTACTGTTGTACTGGGGGAAAGTGCCTTTGCTGGTATATTTTGTTCCCAGGACTGGTATAAGCCAGTGTTTCTCCATGACCGATCTATGGACCGGCGCCGGTCCCGGAGATCTCCCTGAGACAGCTTAGGACGGCAGCAAGCCGGTCCCTGGTATCAAAAAGCTAGAGAAACACTATGAGCTGTACTAGCAAAACAACATGATAGAGTTCTCAACAGAAATTTTGAAGAGATATACCGCCAAATCCTTTCTGCGGTAGCCAAAGCCTCCGTTAGAGATGGCTACTCCATTTGGATAAAGCTGTGTTCTGTTTAGGAGAGACAAACCTCTCTCATCATTGGGTCCCTCACACGCATAATCTCTGAATAATCAAAGGAATGCCTCCTTGTGTTCTAAGCACATCAAGCTTATTTATTAACATGCTTTTCTAGGGCTCCCAGCACTATAGGGTGTGAGCACCTAATGGACATTGAGGAATTTATCCTCACAGCCCCCTATGCCGGACTATCTTTGTCCCCCTTTTACTGCTAGGGAAACTGAAGCACAGAGAGATTAAGGTCAAGGTTCTTCAAAACTGACCAATGACTTTCGGGTGCCCAACTCCAGACACCTTTCAGGGGCCTGAATCCCAGAGGCTGGGTGTTCGTCGCTGCCTGAAAATCAAGTCGAGCATCCAAAAATGGAGGTATCCCAAATGACTAGTCATTATTTTTGAAAATCTTGGCCTAAACCTGTAGCAGAGGCCTGGCCAGTGCTGTGAAAAGACTATCTTTTGCCTGCTTGTAAGGAGTGAGTATGTATCATATGTGCTACAGTGGGTGTGAATGTGTATGGAGGTGCAACTGCATAGGTATATAGGTGAATGCAAGGGACTGTATGTAAGAGCAGAGCTGGGGAGAATAATTGGGAATCAGACCTCGGCAGAAGATGTCAGTGAAAATTACTTCTCTGGAAAGTGCTGCAAAATAATGTTTTCCATTTTCTCTTATGAGTCATTCCGTGACTTTCACCTCTGCTTGGGAATTAGCCATCAACAAATCTTGACTTTCTCCTGTGTGTTGTGTATTCAGAATTATTCATCAAATAATTTCTGTGAATAATTCTTAGGCTGGGGCTTGTTTGTATGCATTTGGTTCTGAGTCTTGAATAGGCGAGCTGTTTTGATTGGACAATGTAGTCACATGATGTATTCCTGTTCTCTGGTTGAGAATTCAATAGTGGGGTGAATTTCACTCTTCAGTTTTACATTCTATAGAATTTAGCATTTTTTTAATTAAATTCTGCAGGACTTTTCCATACGAGACATATTCATGTTTGCACATTCAAAATGTGCTTGTTGCAAATATTCTGCAGGATTTGCTTAAAAGTCTCCTTTTTAACCATTCCTTCCTTAGACTGTGCGTGGAAAGGGAATCTTAAAATGGTGCTAATTCAGCCAAAGCGCATTCTTCTGAACATCCAAATGCACAAAAAGCCTTTTCTTTGCAGACTGGAACTAGCTTGGTTTAAAAGCATGTTGTGGGAGTGAGGATTTCTGTGTGGTGTGTGTGTGAGAGACAGATAGAGAATATGTATTTGAGTGTGTGGATGTGTGCAAATATGTATGTTTGAGTGCGTGTAGGTGTGTTTTCTGCATGTGTTGCACCTGTGTGTGTGTGTGTGTATGCACAAATCTATCTGTGAATTCATCTGTGTTTGGATATGTATATATATATATATATATAGATGCATGCATATATGTGTTTATGTATGAAAAAAGTGTGAATGTGCATGACTATTTGTGTTTGTGTGTGTCTACGCATGAAATGCTGTCTGTGTGTATGTATGTGTGTATGCACGAATGTGTGTGTGTGTGTGCGTTGAGGGGAGGAAACGTCTTCCAACGTAATCCACAGATATGAATTCAAAACAAGGCTCAGCAGCCCGGTTGGTCATTAGGAGCAAAGTATGACCCACCGCTCTTGCCTCTGCCCGTCCACTGTGCCCGGCTTGCTGTGCCTGGCAGAGTGGCCCGCCATGCCATGGGCATTCAGAGCACGTTCCAGCTCAGCTGAGCAAGAAGCGAGCATGCGGAATGTTTAGTTCAGGGGCAGCCTGCAGCCTGCCAACCGCAGCCCCCCGTCCGAGAAGCTAATTGCCTTCACCCTGATGCACAGACCATGCCTGGATCCTGGCTTGTTGCTGTTTTCCCGGCTGCCAGCAGCCGCAGCTCACAGAAATGTAAATCTATTTTAATTAAGGGGCTAATAAACAGTAATTATGATGCGAGCACTTTTTCTGTTCCCCTGGAATCATTCCCCCTCGATCCCTGTTCATTCCCAGGTCCTCGCTGGAAGAGCTGGGGGCCTGACCTCTCCCACCCTGAAGGTTAAATGCTCCAAAGGCGAGCCCCGTTCTTTCTAATCCGCACCACCGAAAGTTAATTATGCGGTGGCAGCTCCAGAGCATAGCTGGTAGCCGTTCCCTCATTTGCATCCGCTTCCCCCGCACTGGCACGGAAGCGCCGTGAGAGTGACAGGAAGGCTAACCTTCCCCTGCTCCCCATGCCGCCCGGCAGACTAAGCGCTGCTGGATTCCCGGGTTCTTGGCCTGCCAGACAGCAGCAGTTCTAGATGGCACAGACACTGGGGAGCAGTGGAACGGGAGAGGGTGACGTTCTAACCAGTCCGTGCTTGGAGAGCCAGAGAAAGCGCCGCTCCGTGACACCCCACCGGGATGATGCTGGGTGATGACACCCCACCTGCCTTGCAACTGTTTTGTAACTCGGCTCCATCTCCAGCCCGTGCAGGATTGTTCTCCAGACTACATTTTTCTAGCGCACTCATCTGTATAGCGTTAGTGTAGTGTCCCATGTGTGTGCCAGAGCTCATCGGATACCGCCAGGTTCTTCTCAGCCCATTTGTTCCATGGAGCTCCGAGTTAGCGGCAAAGGGAGCTCAAGGGGCAAACACCAGCCCTGACGTCTTTCACAGGAAGCGGGTGGATTTTGTGCCTTTGATCGGAACGAGGGAGATTTCAACCTCGGGACCGAAAAACATTTTATTTAATTCTCTGCATTAAAAAATATACCCGGCTTGTGGGGCGAGCGAGCCATTCCGTGGGGACGCTGGGGGCCCCGCTGCTTACTCGGTGGCTTGTTTTTCATTTGCCGCCTGCTACGGGGGTGGATCAGGGCCCGTCATGTCTGCAGCCACCTCTGGAAGGGTGTGGATGGAGCTGAGCTACAAAATGGTTTCAGGGCAGGTGGGGTGTCATCATCCCGGTGGGGTGTCACGGAGCGGCGCTCTCTCTGGCTCTCCAAGCATGGACTGGTTAGAACGTCACCCTCTCCCGTTCCACTGCTCCCCAGTGTCTGTGCCATGTAGAACTGCTGCTGTCTGGCAGGCCAAGAACCCAGGAATCCAGCAGCGCTTAGTCTGCCGGGCAGCATGGGGAGCAGGGGAAGGTCGGGCTTCCTGCCACTCTCACGGCGCTCCCGTGCCAGTGCGGGGGAAGCAGATGCAAATGAGGGAACGGCTACCAGCTATGCTCTGGAGCTGCCACCGCATAATTAACTTTCGGTGGTGCGGATTAGAAAGAACGGGGCTCGCCTTTGGAGCATTTAACCTTCAGGGTGGGAGAGGTCAGGCCCCCAGCTCGTTCTTTTTGCGGCTACAGACTAACATGGCTACCACTCTGAAACCTGTCTGCTCTGTTTGTATAATAATCACATGGCGCAATTCGATAATACTCTGTGCCTCTGTAACCCCTTCTGCTGGAGGACCTCAAAACACTACTAACAATTTTTACTGTATTACTGTGCCCATTTTCCATATGGGCAAATGAGGCACAGAAGGGAAGTGATTTAGAATCAGAATCAGAACCCAGATCCCCACAATCAGACCTGTGCTTTAGTTAAAAGATCTTCCATCTATCTCCGAGTGGCTAAAATCAAAGAGAAGCCACTACTTGCAGATGGTAACATGCGGCTAGGTGGCAATAGGGGATCTGGGACCTCACTGTGTGGCAAAGGGCTGGCTCAGAATGGGTCAGTTTTATTTCCAACCTGATGAGTTTATACAACCTTTTAAGAACCCTGGAAATCATAGTGACTGAGTGCAGCGATAACAGCCATCTCTGGTACTTACATGGCCCCTATTACTGTAATATATGAGTATGAGCATCTTCAAAAAATTACTGTATTTATCCTCCACACTGCTGAGAGGCAGGGCAGTGCTATTACCCCATTGTGCAGATGGGGAACTGAGGCACAGAGGCAAAGTGATTTGCCCCAGGTCACATAGGAAATCTGTGCCAGTACAGGGACTTGAGCCCTGGTCTCCCAAGGCCCAGACTAGGGACAGGGCTACACTTAAAGCTTAGGTTAGCATAGCGATGGTGCTCAGGGGTGTGAAAAATCCACACCCTCTGGCACGTAGCTCTGCCAACCTAGCCCCCGGTGTAGAAGCATTCTTCCATCGACCAGAAGCTGGGAACAGGTGACGGGGGATGGATGACTTGGTGATTCCCTGTTCTGTTCATTCCCTCTGGGGCACCTGGCATTGGCCGCTGTCAGAAGACAGGATACTGGGCTAGATGGACCTTTGGTCTGACACAGTCTGGCCGTTCTTATGTCCAACAACCAGCGCTTGAGGCAGGTGGTTTTCCTTCCCCCGTGAAAAAACTTGGCTGTAGGTTCTGGGGTTATGCCGTCAGAGAGCCACTATATCGTAGTGACGCCTCTATAATCCCCCATGGGCTTTTCAAAGACACCTAAGCAAGGTACAAGCCTAACTCCCATTGGCCATTCTAACCATGGGAGTTAGGCACGTAACCTGCTTAGACATTTCGAAAGCTCCGCTAGGCGCCTCGCTGCATTTTTAGGCACCTAAAGCCCTTGCCAGCTCTCTCTGCGTCTGGCTCGTTCAGTCTCCTCCCCACAAGCCAACGGGGAGGAATGAGTGTACTCGTCCCCTAATGATGCAGGCGCTGAGTAATGGGAATAGCTGCCACTGCGCTCCCTGAGCGACCCCATCCCGGGGCCTTATTACAGGCGGGCGCGTGCAAAGGGGACTGTCGGAGAGCGAGGAATAACGAGGGGCTCAGGACAGTCTGGGGGGCTTTCGCCTCTAGGGCGAGCAAGAGACAGGGTGCCTCTTGCATTGTACAAGAGCTCCCCCTGCAGGGCACCGGGGCCGGGAGAGAATTCAGAACTGAACGGGGAGGATAGCTTAGCACCCTGCGGGAACTGCCTTAGAGGGGGAAAGTGAGGGTCTCTTACAGTTTGTGTCAATGATTCCACTGGGGGCTTGGAGAGAGCTGGGGAGCAGTGTATCCACAACGCAGACCCCCAGGATCTGTGCCACACCGTTCAGCAGATCCCGACAAGGCCTCCAAGCCCCACTGAAAGGGAACAGGCTGGCCTGAAAACAGAGCGTTTGGTCCCCTTACTGGATCTTTGGTCTGCACTGTGCCCATGCTGCAGATCTCCACTCCCCTGGAGGTTTGATCTGAGCTCTCTCTCTGGAGAAGAATGCATCTGTAACACAGCATCTGTGATCGCCCCCCCCGCCCCAAAAAAAAAACCTTCTGTCATAAATATGAAGGGAAGGGGGAGAGGATCTGATGCAGTGCTATAAAATCCTCTTTCCAGTAAAGGGTTAAGAAATGCAGGTAGCCAGACTGACACCTGACCTGGCTGGCATCAAGGGGACAAGATACTTTCAAACTTTGGGAGGGGGGAAGGATTTTGTGTGTGTCTTTGTCTGAGTCAGAGTGATCTTGGAAGACAGAAGGAACCTACAGAAAACCATGAATAACCCCCCCCCCCCCCCCTTGCCCCTTCTAACACAGGGAATACACCAAGCCGAAATTAAACAGAAATCGATGCGCTATGCTATCTAAACTTACTTCAGAAAAGGGAGGTTTGATTTTCTGCAGGTTCCTTCTGTCTTCCAAGATCACTCTGACTCAGACAAAGACACACACAAAAACCTTCCCCCCTCCCAAAGTTTGAAAGTATCTTGTCCCCTTATTGGTCAGATGCCAGCCAGGTCAGGTGTCAGTCTGGCTACCTGCATTTCTTAACCCTTTACTGGAAAGAGGATTTTATAGCACTGCATCAGATCCTCTCCCCCTTCCCTTCATATTTATGACACCTTCCCTGGAGGGGATCCTGTGCTGCTTGCTCTTCACACAATATTTCCTGCGGTGGGGTCCCCCTGCATGTGGAAGGAGGTGGGGGGAAGTCAGCCGGGTTTCACCCCTTCTTCTCTCTTTCAGGCCCTCCCATCATTTCCAGCACTCAGACGCAGCACGCCCTGCATGGGGAGAAGGGACAGATCAAGTGTTTCATCCGCAGCACCCCTCCGCCCGACAGAATCGTGAGTAGGCCCTTCCCCTATCTCCGTACTGAACGGGCTCGTACAGCAGGCCCCCCGTCGCAGCGCCTGGCCAGCCCTGTGCTAGATAACGAGGTTAGGCTTGTGGGCCACACTCTAATCCTGTGTGAATTCATTAAAGGAGAAGTCCTGGTGGCATTTAATAATTGGTAATAAGCAAGCCGCTTCGGAGCCCGTCAGTGACTTTGCACATTTGACTGGCCGGGAAATTCACACGCTTTTGCAAAGCCAGAAATGGAGCATGTTCTGTAAGCGGGATGAAAAAGCCCTTGCTGCTTATGGAAAAAGGTTCTGGTGGAGCCCTGCTGCATCCCATGCACTGGGTTGCTCCTTCTTTGAGTAGACTGTACCCCGGGTCAAGACCCAAGGAAGAGCTCCGTGTAGCTCCAGAGCTTGTCTGTCTCCCCAACAGGGGCTGGTCCAATAAAAGAGATTCCCTGCCCCGCCTTGTCTCTCTAATACTAAACCCAGTGTTACGTCGCCAAGGAAAACACTTTAAGCCTTTAAATCACAGCATCTGGGCACGGAACAGCCTAGCCTCTCACACGCACGTGCCTTCAAACATGGAATAACTCGCACACCTGCACCCAAGCATGGAGCAACCTAGCTGCATGCTTTCCGGCTGTTCCCCAGAGCTGGTCAATGACGAGCAGCCCAGTTTGAACCCCGAATGGCTATTCGATTCAGCCACATCCTTGCAGTTTGCTGTGCAAGGCATTTGTGGTTGTTCGGATGAAGGCTGCTCTTCACATAAACACCCACGGTCAGATGCGCTCAAAGGGACTGATGCCTCAACGTTGTTCACCAGCCAACGCTGGTTTTTCACCATCCTGATTCTCCTGGTTTTAAAGCCTCCAGTTATTTAAACAGGGAGCAGTACCATGTGACTCAGGGGAGCAATCAGGGAGCCATAAACCTACCCCGTGACGTAGGTGAGCAATCGCACATTCCAGATAATCGAAGTGACCTTTGCAGTCACCCTGTCATGACCTGGGACGTGGGCAGACTGGCCTCTGGGCAGAGCAGAGGCAGTCAGGCCAAGTGGCCGGAGTTGGAGTCAGAGGCCAGGAAGAGTGCTGAAGATCAGAGCTGGAGGCAGAGACCAGGAATCAGAGCCAAGGGTCAGAGTTGCAGGCAGGAGCAAGCAGGGGAGCAGGACTAGGCAGGACAGGAGCAAGGCTAGGAAAAGGGCAAGCACAGGACAGATTGCCGCTGCGGGCGTGTGCATGGAGCAGCCAGGGATCAGTGGTTGCTGTTGGGTTAAGCGCAGGCTCGCTGACTTCCTTAGCCAATCAGGTGGCCCAGCTGTGCTCACAGGCTGGTGCTGCTGCCAGCCCTCATTCCTGAAATCCCCCAGCGGCTGCCATTTGCTCACATAAACAGGTTGGCAGAAATCAGGATGGGGTCACGTACGATTTGGGGCTAAACAGTGTAAACTAGCCGGAGAAGAAAGGCTGGGGCAGTGGTGAGACAGCTAGTCACAAAGGGACTTAGGCGCCCAGCTCAAGGATGGGGCTCACGGCTGAGAATGCCAAGCAGAGACCTGTGCCTGCCTCCGGCCTCTCATTCAGGCACCTAGACTAATGGAGTTAGGCACCTAAGTTCCCCCTCACCCCCACCCCACCTCACAATGCATGGGGAGCCTGGCCATCTGACCCAGAGCTGTGAGTTCCACTGGGCAGCAGGGTGTCTAAATCCCTTTGTGAATCTAGCCCTTAGTCTCTCTGGGCCTCAGTTCCCCATCCACACAATGGGGATAATAGCACCGCCCTGCTGCACGGGGGTGCTGTGCGTGCCCCGATGCGGCAGTTCTGGGGGTCATCGAAGCACCAAGTGTAGCTGACTTACTTGCAGTGAACAGTCTGACCAGGTCTTTGATCGCATTCACACCCACCCCAGCACAGAATGCCCCCACAGCTCCTAAAGCACCAGACTTCGGCTGCCATCGCAGCAATTGTAAAGATCTTGCCTGTGGGGCTCCATATTCGTTCCCACTCGTCGAGCCCAGGCAGAGACACACAGGTTACAAGTCAGGAGTATTTGCTAACGTTCAGGGCCAGTGCTACAAACTGCACCTGGGATCAGAAAATCCAGCTCCCAGGGATCCTTCTGGAAAGAGTCTGAAGGCTGGAGTGAGCTGGCAGCTGGGTTGATGATGCATGGAGCAGAATAGAATCCAGCCGTGTCCCTCCCATTGAACACGAATGCATTTTTACAGCATTTTAATCATTCCAGTCTCAAGCCGAGCTGTCTGTTCAACTTCCCCAGTATAGCAAACACAGGGCCTGCTATAAAATCCTCTACACCGCTTGCCCTTAGAACTGGACAAGCAGCGCCCGATCTGGGTATCTTGCTGATTGGCTTCTGAATGTGTGCCTCAGTTCGCACCTAGAAACAACTGCACTGGAAATTTAGTGGCTGCAGTTTAGGGTGGAATTTTCCAAAGCACCTAAGTGACTTAGGAATACAGGTTCCTGTGTCTTTCGGTGAGACTCATGCTCCTAAGTCTTGCAAATGCTTTTGGATTTACCCCAAACTGATTCCCCTTGCACATCCGCAGGCTGCAGTCTGTGCCCACGGTTATTTAGGGACGCACCCCCCAGGCCAAGTTGAGGCCCTGCTAAAAGAATCAGGCCCTACATGAACAAAACGAACCCCTCTTGTCGATTTGCAGGCCTGGTCCTGGAAGGAGAACGTGCTGGAGTCTGGGACCTCGGGGCGCTACACCGTGGAGACGGTCAGCACAGAGGAAGGCGTCATCTCGACACTGACCATCAGCAACATTGTCCGAGCCGATTTCCAGACCATTTACAACTGTACTGCCTGGAACAGCTTCGGCTCAGACACTGAGATCATCCGGCTGAAAGAACAAGGTGGGCACCACGGACGCGGTGCTTAGAAGCCAGAAGGGGCTCCTGGGCATTGGGAAGTAGCAGCTGGCTGCTCCAGAGGACCAGGGAGGTGCTGTGATATCCAGGAGACATTCCAAAGGGGAGCTGGGATGTTTTAGGAAGGCTTGTCGGATGGCCCTAGCTCCCAAAGCTTTATGTCCCTGGGAGATGGGAAACGCTATGCAGAGCCGATGCCGGCTGCGCAGTGGGACGGCTGGAAGGTGTCAGTAGCTTTTTGTGTGGCTCACTCTGGGTCCGTGTCTGTAAAGGCCCTTCCTGCTCATTGAAGTCCAGGGGCGTTGGCTCAGCGTTGAGCCCACTCAAGTGAAGCAGAAGGGTAAAGGCCATTGGGAGTTAATTGACATGTGCGCTGCTCAGAAGCAGGGGGGAGGGATAGCTCAGTGGTTTGAGCATTGGCCTGCTAAACCCGGGTTGTGAGTTCAATCCTTGAGGGGGCCATTTAGGGATCTGGGGCAAAAAAAATCTGTCAGGGACAGTACTTGGTCCTGCTAGTGAAGGCAGGGGAGTGGACTCGATGACCTTTCAAGGTCCTTCCAGCTCTATGAGATAGGCATATCTCCAAGCCCCTGTTCCGCCGCACACTGCAACGCTGTTGCTGAGGACTGGAGGAGGCTACATGCTCCAGTGACCATCCACGTAAAAGAGGGCCCAATGCACAAATTTGTTGCGGCGGCAGAATCTGCTAATGAAACCTGGTAGGCGATTCCGATGGGGTCCATGCCATGCAAGCTGACAGCAACTCAGTGCCTGCCATTGCATCTCATTGCTCTGTGCCCAGCCAGTGAAGCAGGACGCAGATCCAAGTGGACCAGCCTGGTGCGTAAAGCTTCAAGCAAAGTGCCCATCGGCTGGCATGCCAGATGCAGGTTTTGGGAGGGCCGGACAGATGGAACCCACTGCAGCCAGAGCGGGAGGGAAGGGCAGCTCCTAGAAAGAGTTAAGCAGCTCTCTGAGTAATTCTGGGGCAGTTTGGGGGCTTCCACGCTGGGGGCTCTGCCTTTGTAGAGAATGTTTTGCTCCTGGAGGGACTCCAGTTCTAGTCCATGTGATTAAATGCCCAGGCAGGCAGGCAGGTGGATTGTTCTCATTAAGCGCTGATTTATATGGGCAAGGCTGCCATCCAGATTAAATCAGAGCTAAATGAACCCCTCAAAATTGGCCTCGCGCTTCTTCCAATGCAAACAGACTGTGTTTTTCCCTATCGTCTGCCAGTCAGAGCCTCTGCCAGCGGACAGAACCAACAAACTGGGTCCCGGTGGGCAGCTCTGCGGGGCGACGGGTCTGGGTCCCAGGCCGTGACACTGCACGGAGTGGAGCTGGACACCAGTGGGTGTGGGCAACCATGCAGGGCGCTTTAGTTGGGTCCTGCAAGGGCACTGATGACTCTGCTGGGGATGGAGAAGGGTCCTAGCAGGTGACATGGCAGTGACATTAGATCCCAGCCCAGGGGAGTGATTCCCAGTGGTTGAACCTATATGAAAGCAGAGCTGAATCCTAGTGGTTGTCCCTACTGTACAACAGTGCCGAATCCATGAGGCGGGGTCCAAAATCATATCCCAGCAGCAATCTGCAGTGTAGTGCCAGACGGTAGCTCCCGGTCCCCATGCAGTGGAACCTCAGACGAGGGTGGTAGAGGATCCCTATTTCAGGGGACCTTCCAGGCACCATTGCATCCTCCAGCAGCAAAGAGCCTGCCTGCTTAGTGATACTGACATGTGCACTTAGGCTTGGCAAGGCTGTAGACGCTTGCTTTATTTTCAAACAGGTACGGAAATGAAATCAGGAGCTGGTATGGAAGCAGGTATGGAATCATGAGCTGAAGGTGAATATGTGACTTGCCCCCAGCTGTGTTCTCACACCTTAGCATTCAGCAGCCTCCTTCTAGCTTTACCTTTCCGGAGGGCAGGAAGAGATCTCTCCAAGGCTCTGAGAGACCACATGCACCAGTGGACAAGGCACAAACTAGGAGTCAGGAACCCTGGGCTCTAGTCCCAGCTCTGCATGTGACCGCTTGGTGCCTCAGTTTCCCCGTCTGTTAATACTTAGACCCTTTTGTAAAGTGCCGTGGGGTTTACAGACAAGACGCTCTGTATAAATGCTAAGTATTATTATGGGGAAATACACAGGCAAACCAGTGAATTTTGAGAGCGGCAATGAACTTCCAGCCACTTTTCCCCACCTTAGTGGGAGGGAGTTAGCCTCTGTCAGCATTAGGTGGGACAGGAATGGACCTCAAACGGGGCAGACAGTTGCAGGATGCATTGCCTTTGTCACAAACTGTTGTCATTTCCCATCTCCCCGAGACACAGCACCCTCCATGAAGCCTGGATTAGGCTTCCTGGGGGACTGGAGCTGATGAGTTAGCAAATTGCAGCACTGGGCTCTTTGTCAGCCCTGTTCACTGTTACTGCTGGCCCACCCATTACCATCCCTGGACACCTGACCATCTCATTGGGCCTTTTCATTGTAATTGACTGTGTCTTCCATCCCAGGAGAGACCTTGGCATTATCTCTGCCAGGAGCCAGCTTTTCCCATTCCCTGTGTCCTGCTCCATTCGCTGCTGGCCACATCACTCATCTAGGACCAAACCCCGTCATTAAGAGTCCCTCACTTGCCTCTGGATCTCACTCCCTGCTCCCTTGATGCTGAACTAGCAGGCATTGGCAGTGTCTCCAGGCTCCCATCTCTCCACTCACCTGGCGTTCCTTGTTTCTCTAGGGAGAACAAGTAATTGCAGAAGCTCTGTGATGTCTGCTGTTCACGAGTTTTCATCATCTGCATGAGCTTTGCCTAGCACAAGATGTTCCCATTCAGGTTGCTCAAAGAAGTGGGTGACCAAACCTCTCTTCTAATTCTCCCTGGATGTCCATGGCTCACCCATACCCTCTCATGTTTCTAATCAGTTGACCTTCCCGTGCATTGTGGCTTATATCAACCCACTCACAAGCTCTAATGGACACCATCCATTAGACACCACCAATACACAGGACATCACCAATACACAGGCAAATCAGTGAATTTTGAGAGGGGCAATGAACTTCCAGCCACTTTTCCCCACCTTAGTGGGAGGGAGTTAGCCACTGTCAGCATTAGGTGGGACAGGAATGGCAGGAGCCTAAGCGAAGGCATGAGACTTCTCGGTGGAGGTACAAAGGACACGGTGTATGCAGTAGAACATGGCGAGATGTGTCTGTGGCATTAGCAGGATCCATTCAAAGGCAGTTTGGTGCAATGTTGCAAAGACTGGCTGTAGGGAGACAAGTTTGTAATAACTCTTAAGATTTGAAACCTCATTTGGTCAAACTGCTGCACGCAGAACGCAAGGGTGCCAGTTGGATATTGGGGATAGCAAAATGCAGGCTGCATGCACAGATCTGAGGAGCGATAGATGGCTGGGCTAATAGGTTATCTCTGCACTGGCCACCAGCAGGCAGAGTTGTCTGGAAGCAGAATGCTAGAGAAGTGGCAGAAGAGAAGGTGGAGGCTTCAGCAGACATATTTAGGGACTCCCTGTAAACAAGGGAGCAGGGCTTGGGGACATGAGGGTAGGGCGTATGAGAAAGGCTCACTGATGCTACCCGCCCATTAAGATGGCTTCAGCAGCTTAAAGTAGCCATCTCAGATTCTACCCAGGAGGCACGGAGGGGATAGAGTGCCACCAACGGCTGTGTTGGGAGCGATCTGGAGCCCTTGACACCGCAAGTTACCCAGAAGGAACAGGGTCCAGCAAGGTGGTGAGATTTGCTGACACTGTGATTGTCCAGCAAAGGGCGTGGTAGCTATGCCATAGGTAAATTAGGATTAAGAGGAGCGCTCGTCTCCAATATGCTCACAATGCAGTTTGGAAGGCTAGGAGTCTGAGAGTAAATCTGACTGATCCAAGTCAAGGCAGGGATCTGCTGTAGATGGGGACAAGCTGGGTGTAATGTTCTCTGGGGCAGGTCCCTCTCAGCGTTCTTGGACAGGATGTTAGAACAACCAGCAGGGAGGTTGTACACCAAATTTTGATGCATGCTGGGATACGATACTAGGCAGTGTTCTTTCCTGTCAAAGAGTTTCATGGCCCTCTCTTGTGGCTGGTCCACAAGACAATGACAGCCTACTATTGCTACTGACAAAAGGAGCTTTAGTGCTTTAGCTCAAGTGGTAGAGGACTGTGCTTTGGTGCTGAAGGGCCCTGGTTCAACCTGTAACGCTAACCCATGCAAGGGGATGGTTACATTCAATTACTTCAGCTGCAAACGTTGAGCCCAGCTGGAAACATTTGGTAAAGTTGCTAGTCCTTGACCTTAACACCGGATCTTAGTGTGTTTTCATTCAAAGCCCTCAGAGATGATCTCAGATACAATTTTGTGGTGTAGAGCTGGCTGAAAATGTTTGCAAACATCCATTCAAATAGTGACTGTAAATATGCACCCATGGATGGGCCTTGCAACCCCTTTGTAGTCCTTTCCATGAGCTTTGAGCAAGGATTTATAGGCAAAAATATTTGCCAGAAGTGTCCCGGGCGCTCATGTGAATATGCATCTGCACAAGGAGTCTTGCTGGGAATGTTCACACAGTCATTGGGGAAGCTCTTTGCGGGTTTGGCAGTCATCCAGGCAGGGGGCAGAAACAGTACCATGTGAGTGAAGTGGCCGATCACACGGCATGAATAGCAAATTACATATACGCGAATCAACACTCAGCAGACACCTTGCGAGCAAGCCAGGGGCTGAAATGCATTGTCATAAACCATGCACTGACTCATTTCAAACAACCACCTTAATAACGAAGATTAAATCTGTTTGCAGACAATCCGCAAACAGAAGAAACAGGCTAAATCCACCCAGTAAATTGCTTGTCCAGCCCTACTGAGGGCAAAAGAAAACAGGGGAATACGCCTGTGAGCGCTGGTGTATGCTCTAAAACACTGAATGAGCTAAGGACTCTTGAAGTAGCCAGAACTAGTTGACCTTAAAGATGTAGAGAGGATCAGTGACTGCTAGGTTTTTTCTCATGGGCATTTCTATAACACTTGTTGCCCTACCACCTTAGCACCCAAAGACACGCGGGAGCAGTCTATAGAAAGCAGTGTCCATGGTGAATAGTGCGTGTGTCTCCCCTAATCCCTTGGCCGCCCTGAATGGCCTCTTATACTACGCAGCCCCATGGGGGCCCTGCCAAGGCCAGCCTAGACTGGCAGTTGGAGGGAACAATCCGCCCCCATGTGGTCTGAGAACTACAACAAATGCCTGCGGCAGCCAGTAAACACAGGTATACATCAGTGAGACAGGACAACCCCGCCTGGACATCCCCTTCTGCCCTCTTTACTTCTACAGGGAGGAGAGTGAAATATACAAAGGTGTCCACGGGTTCTGAACGGATGGAGGCTTGACCTTGATCCCCCTCCTAGATTAGTAGTAACTGCAAGTTGCACCATGGGCCACTGGAAAGATCATTCCCCTGCTAAACTTGCAATAAGCTCTCGGCTTGGCCTCTGACCTTTTCAGTTTGAGCTTTGACGCAGATCAGTCAGAGGAGAACCCCTCCGACACTCTTAGTGGATGCTCACTCTTGCCCTAAGTCATGTCCCTTGGGTTTCCAGGAAGTTCAGTTGTTTGACCTCATGTCCTCAATGTGTAAATCGATCTTTACATCAAGACTGGATGTTTTCCTAAAAGATCTGCTCTAGTTCAAACAGGAATTAATTCAGGGAAGTCCTCTGGCCTCTGTTGATCAGATTAGGTGATCACAGTGGTCCATTCTGGTTTTATAATCTATGGATCTGTGTCCAACAATCTCCATTTTCACAGAAGAGTAAAGCATGGGGACATTTTTTTCTCTAGACTTCCTAGAAAATTGTTCATTTACAAGGCAGACCCGCATGAGCAGAACCAATTTGCATCTAGAAAGTAACTTATTTTCACTGACTAATCCCTCCGCTTCTTGAGAAGGGAGGGCTGCGGGGATTAGCTTCCAGTCTATGCCGGCGCCAGGAATTCAAGATGAAATAGGGATGGGCAAAGATCTTTTTGCCTAACTCTGAGCCCACTCCAATGTCATGGGTTTGAAAGTTCAGCCTGAACTTGGGTTAGTGGCACTGGGGCCGTGGTATTGGGTGTTGATCCATTTGGATGAGACTGAGGGCAGGTCTTCACTTAAAATGCTGTGTTGGCACAGCTGTAGCACTTTAGTGAAGACACTACACAGATGGGAGAATGTCTCCCGTCAGTTTAGTTAATCCACCTACATGAGAGGGGCTGTCTACCTGCGGTGTTAAGGTCGGTATAACGGTCACTCAGGAGTGTGGATTTTTCACAACCCCGAGCAACGTAGTTATACCAAAGTCATACTTTAGTGTAGATCTGGCCTGAGCAAAGGAGCAGAGCGGGGGAAAGAGACAGATCCTAGTGATATCAGTGGGTTGCCCAGGACAGAGTAAACAGGCCATTTAGAATGTGTGTGCATGAGAAAGCGGCACTAATTGGACTTTAGGTGTGTATTGAAACCCATTTAGCTTGCAGTTGTTTAAACCGATGCCCATGCAAGCTACTAGGTGGACACTGATTTGGGTTTAAGAGTAGCATGTATGGATTTAGATTAAGGCTATTGCAAATCAGTTGTATCCAAACCAGAATAAATCATTCCTAAACCAAACTCAGAGGGGAGGAGATGTGCACAGTTTAGATTGCCTTCACTGCAATTTCAACTCGGTCTAACTGCAGATTTGCCCCGTGCCATGCTCCCCATTCATACAGCCACACACCTCTACCATTGCCGCATGAAGAAGCTGCCCTGAGCCACAGAGCAGAGCCCAGGGTTGCTGATAACATGTAGTGTGGTGGAGATATGCAGCCATGGGCACCCCTAAAAATTGAGACACGAGCATCTGCCACTCCCGTCCCATAAGCCCCTGGTTGGAAGGGGGCTATCAATCTGGCCCTGCTAAGCTTCTTGCTTGTAGTTTCTCCAGGTTCCCCCCATCTCCTGTGTTTGAGGTGGTAGAACAGTGCGGTGGTGCTGTTACAGATGGGGCTACCCTAGGTCAATTTACCATGTTACTGTTTACCCCATGCAACTCTCTCATGTCACCGCCATAAGCTTGGGGAGGTTTGACCAGTCCTCACACAGAGCACAGCGCTCCCCTTAGCTACAGCTTGACTCGCTTCTGGGGGCAATGAAAGCGCTAGGTTTAGATTAGAGGGGAAGGTGTTTTGTGAGCCCAGGCCACATTCTCCAAACCCAAACAACACCTGCGAGTGTCCCAAACCCTCAGCCTCGACGCAGCAGCTGATTTATGCAGGGAGCACTACAAATTTCCAGTGGGTGATCATCACCGTGCTCCTGTAATAACGGCAGAGAGCGGTGGCTGGGGAAAGCCCCCAGGAGGGCGCACACAAAAGAGTCAAGGTGCAGCGAGAAGGAAGTGTTCCCAGTGGCATTTCATATATTCATTCTCTCTCCATGATTCCAGATCAAATTGGCTCATTTGCCAAGTCGAAGGGCCTTGTTGCCCTAACCACTCCTCACATCAGCAGCAAGTAAAACCAACCCCACAGCTGGAGCGGAGCTGAGCATTCAGCGGGTGATGCCCGAGGCAAAAGAGAACCCAGCTCAAATCGGCTCCTGTACAGTTAACAAATGTCACCGTCTCTGTGCTAGCAAAGGCAGCTTGGGCACATGCTGGAAGCAGCTACAGAGTAGGAAGGGTCAGTCTTAAAGTCACCTGGCTCCCAAGTGGCCCCATCGATCCCCCCGGGCCAGCCAATAGGGAGGAAGGATGGCCCAGCGGTTAAGTTGCTAAGCTAAGACGAGTACACCTGGCTTCAAGACCCTGCTCGGCCACAGGCCTCTTATCTCCTTGGGCAAGTTCTTTAGTTTCTCTGAGCATCAGCACGCCGTCTGTACAATGGGCTGAAGCACAGTAGCTCAGCTACCACAGAAGTGGGGGCTCTGTAAGTCGCTAATAGAACAGGGAATCCTGGGAACCAGCCCTCCGGCTTTCACGAGCTTCTTACAGTGGATGCATATGTGGCATTCACAGTTCCCTATAAACATGGCCCCACTTTGCCCTCTGTCACCAAGCTGTGGTGCCTGCTGTTGGCTATTGCCCATCATTGAACAACATTGAGACCCTCGGGGCTCCAGCGGGGTTTTGACTACCTGTCTCAAATCCTCGGCATTTGGTGAGGGCACCGGTTGGATTTGGGGTCCATTTGCAAACGTTGGACCAAGATCCCCCCTAGGTTTGGGAGGGGTGTACATAAGAATGGCCATGCTGGGTCAGACCAAAGATCCATCTTGCCCAGTATCTTGTCTTCCGACAGTGGCCAATGCCAGGTGCCCTAGAGGACCAGAACCTGTGCTCCACTTAGGTTCAAATCAAGAATCGCCCCTCCTCTTGTGGGGTCCAGGACAAGCTGCTCCAAGAAGCAGTCCTTTAAGTTATCAAGAAACTTTATCTCTGCATCCCTTCCTGAAGTGACAGGTACCAGGTCAATATGGGGATAGTTGAAATCCCCCATTATTATTGAGTTTTTTATTTTTATAGCCTCTCTAATCTCCGTGACCATTTCACAGTCACTATCACCATCCTGGTCAGGTGGTCGGTAATAGATCCCTACTGCTATATTCTTATTATTCAAGCATGGAATTACTACCATAGAGATTCTACGGTACAATTTGGTTCATTTAAGATTTTTACTGCATTTGAGTCTACGCTTTCTTTCACATATAGTGCCACTCCCCCATCAGAACGACCTTTACTGTCCTTCCCATTTTTTTTGTACTCTGGTATTACTGTGTCCCACTGATTATCTTCATTCTACCAAGTTTCTGTGATGCCCATTATATCAATATCCTCATTTAATATGAGGCACTCTAGTTCACCCATCTTATTATTTAGACTTCTAGCATTTGTATATAAGCACTTTAAAAACTTGTCACTTTTTAGCTATCTGCCATTACATGATGTAATTGAATGGGACTCTTCTTCATTTGAGTGTTTCTCATCAGAGCCAGCCGTATTTTATCATCTTCCATCCTCTCCTCCTTACTAGGACATAGAGAATCTCTATTAATAGATCCTCCCCTAAGGGATATCTCTGTCCAAACCATGTGCTCCTCCGCACCTGTCGGCTTTCTCCCAGCCCTTAGTTTAAAAACTGCTCTATGACCTTTTTAATTTTAAGTGCCAGCAATCTGGTTCCCTTTTGGTTTAGGTGGAGCCCATCCTTCCTGTATAGACTCCCTCTTTCCCAAAAGTTTCCCCAATTCCTAATAAACGTAGAGAAGAATGTGCTGAAGCCATAGTTTGGTTTGTTCCGTGTCTAAAAATAACAAGAAGAAACGGACATAAATCTGATTCCAGCTTGATTGTTTCTTTCTTGCAGTAATTCCCGAGCTGCCTTCTTTGTCTTAGTCCCCTCTGCTTGCCTTCTACTGCCCTCTGCCGGGATCTTTGGCAGTAATGGGTAGCTAGTGTCTACAATGGAACAAGCCCAGTTAAGTTAGCAGCACGCACAATGTCTTTTGCCATGAGGGCAGAGTGATCTCTGGCGGTGGGGTCGAGACGGAGCAGTCGTCATTTAGAAAGGAGCTTTGATGGTGCGACATGATGCAACTCCTGAGGAAACGGATCTCACTGCAAGGCAGTGATTTTGCCATTTACTCGCTGTTTAGATGAGCCCTGACCCAACGCCCATTCATGTCAGTGGGAGTCTTTCCTCTGCCTTCTGTGATGTTTGGGCGAGACCTGGGCAGCGTTAAATGTAGACGACTAGAAATGATTGTGTTAAATAATCGTGATATTAACACGGGCTGTTCAGTAGAAGTGCTTGGGGGAGATTTGCCAGGGGATCGCAAGATTGTTGGGACCAACTTACAAACGTCCCTAAAAATGATTTTTTTTTTCCTGTTGCAAAATATGGTCTGGCGCGGCTTCCAGAAATCAGCTTTGCAGGCTGAAAATCCCAGCGGGGAGCTAAAAAACAAATTCATCGTGGACATAAATACACAAGCAGGGAGCACCCTCTCCCTGATCACTCTGCCCACTCCACTGTTCCAATCCGGAGCCCAGCCGCGGTGCCTTCAGCTTTAGTGGCAGCACCCTGCGCTTCCAGTCTTAGCCAATGCAGCTGAACTGTACGTTTCAGGGGACCCTTTGGAATCCCACCCCCTTCCCCATTTAGAGCAGAGCAGCGGAGCTATCCAGGGGCCAGCGAAGGAAGTCATACTTGTACATGTCTCCTCTCCGACACCCTGTGTCCTCCCGAGGACAGTCAAGTTACAGTCAAGCTCATTTGTGTGCAGTATGCGTCATCCACCCGGTTCAAGACCAGCATAGTTATTGGGCAGGGATGGGCAGGAGAGCTAAGAAGCCAGTGCACAGATCCGACACTCGCCAAGAGTGGGGTTATGGCAGCCAGGGGGGTTAGGCAGCCGGGCAGGGGAAGGCGGTACTCAGACACTTCTGCACTTCATTGGCTCCCTCGTTCCTCTTGCAGAGTCGGTGCCGATGGCTGTGATCATCGGCGTCGCTGTGGGGGCCGGCGTGGCATTCCTGGTGCTGATGGCCACCATCGTAGCCTTCTGCTGCGCGCGCTCGCAGAGAAGTAAGTGCCTTCCCTTTCTTTCGTTTTAACCACAACCGCTGGGGTTGGACGGAGGATCCTGGAAACCGAGCTCACCTGTGTATAGAAAGCACGGGGGACGGCAGCAGGAGCTTCCCAGGTGCTGTCCCTCCCTTGATCTCAGGATGAAAGGGGAGTGCAAACCATGGCCCTGCCCGGTGTATCTGTAGGCTGATGGGGACACCTGCCTGCTAAGAACTTGTCTGAGATCAGCCAAGCCAAACACTCAGTCAATGGTAACAAACTCTTTGGGTCCCTCAGCTCTGGGTTGAGTCTGGAGCAGCAACAAGGCGCCGATCCCAGGGCCAGCCCCCAGAGCTAACAGACTCTTCTCTCGGGGAGATGTCGTGCAGAGGTGGTGGCAACCTCACCCACAATGCATCAGCAGCCTGGCGGCTGGCCAATCTGTTCATAGAGCAGCACTGATGGTTGGCTTCATCCAGCGGAGGGTCTGCAGGCCACTGGCCTGGTGCAGTCTTGGGGGCCTGAGGCTTGTCTACATTGCCCGGAATGCAGACTGCAATACCCACTTGCGCTGCGGTAGCCTTACCAGCACAAGGGATTAAAGCGCAAGCGGAGGAGAGAGGGCGACGCTGGGCGAGTGGGTGTGTAGGAGGCAAACAGGGTAATTCACAAAGGAATTCCATATTGAATTCACCAGCCTGGCTCCGAGGCAATCTGTCGATCATGTGTGGCTACAGAACGTTCAACACTACTTCGCACTCCCCAGGCACCTTCCAGGAGAGGACTTGAATGCACTTTAAAAACCAGATGGGCCAAATTCTGATCTCCGTTGTGCTGATTTAAATGACAGAGTCACTCTGGCTGTCATTTGTTAAGCAACAAAACACCTCTGCTTTAGTGATGAGGAAACTGAGGCACGGGGCATACAAAGAATCAGTGACAGAGCTGGGAATGAAATCCAGGAGTCCCAGCACCCTGCTCTAACCACTGGATGATATTCCCTCATGTAAAGTTATGTCATACAGGCAGGATACAAATATTGAAGTAGTTTCAGCCTCCGAACTAGGAACGGGTACAAAGTGTATTTCAGATTCTATTTTTTAGTCCACTTTATCATTATAAAATATGCATGTTCATAATAAGAAATTCCAGTCTCTAGTGTTTATGTAGGCCCTAGGATGGTATGTGCTTTGCTGCAGTGGGAATATAAATTAAAACGACATGAAAGGCACAGGTAAAGGAATGAAGGGGTAAACAGCTCAGGATCATGTTGCCTCATTAAAAAAAACACAGAGAAATTAAAGCATGATTGTTGGCTAAATGAAAAAGGATCAAACCATCAGGGAAAGGAGCGTGATTGTTTTGAGCATCTAAGACAGCAGCAGAGAACAAGCAATCCTTGACAGTGCTTCCAACTACGGGGACTCTGCAGTAGAAACAGCCCCGCCAAAGCTCTTCATAAGCTCTTTGTTTAGTTGCCAGTGAAACGCAGTTGATTTTCCTTTTTGATTGTTTGCAAAGAAATCAAAGAGCCCCAATTCCTCCTGGACTTGGGTAACAACCGGCTGGCCTCGTACCACAGAAACGTGAGCTCTTTTAAGAACAGTAATGATGTCTGGTTTTGAACTCTCCCAAACCCCATTAGCAGCCCTTGCAGATATTAGCAAATTAAATCTCGGGCAGTCGTTCATCTTGCATTTTGGTAAGTATTTCTGATGGACTGGAGATGAGCCAGTTCAGTTTCGCTGGAATCATTCAGCAACGATGTGTGATTCAAGCAGCCTGACAGAAAATGGGCCAAATAGTTGTTACCATGTCAATGGTCAGACATAATCAGCCGTGCTTTTCCCCGTCGCTTTTAGATAGCCACACACTGTATCATTCCGAGGAGGGGCATGCATGTGGCTCATTATACGCTTCTTCTTTGATGGAACCAGATGGTGCGGGGGTCTTTACAGGACATACACTCTAACATTAATGCGATGATGATAGATCAGATATGCAGTGGAGGTGCCAAGGCTTAGAGCGGGAAGCAACGCCAGAGCCTGAACGTGTCCATTACTCAAAGGCTGCGACAGTTGGAATAGCAACGGGCATGCCGCTGCCTGCTCTCTCAAACCTTTGGAGCAGGATTCAGCGGTTGCCTGCCGTCTGGCTCTCTGTGCGTTGGTAGGTCTGCTTAGCCTCAGCTCTCAAAGATTCCTCAGGCCCTTCAGCAAAGGAACATCTCCACTTTTTCCCACATCCTCAAAGGTGTTTAGGCACCTTCCGCCCATTGGTTTCAGTGGCACCTCTGAGGATCTGGGCCTTCATCTCTTTGTGCCTCAGTGCCCCATCTGTATAATGGGGACAAAGCTGTTGTCACTGATGGCACATCTGGGCTACACCAGGTAACTGTTGCTCTGACCTCCAGACCCGGTGGGGTATGGAGAAACGGGGCAGCGGGGTTGCACTGCTGCTATGCTTGAGTTATTTTAAACTTGGGGGCTTCAGGCTAGGCCCCTCAAGAAATGACCCAGTTCTGAACATACAAAGCTTCTATGGATTTCAGTGGTGTTGCATGGCTGTAACCGAGAGCAGATCATGACCCCATGAGAGGCATGAACAAAAATGAGTGAGCATGAAGCAAGCTACACATTAAAGTATGGCTGTCGCCTTTTGGGGTGTCGTCCGGAGCAGTGAGGGGCTGTGTCACTTCCTGCCTATAACCCTGAGTGCCTTAAATGCTCCACTGCTCTGGTCACAGCCAACCCGCAGACAAACATGCTGAATCCTGCGTGTCTGTGTGCTATGCAGCCGTGGGTCAGCTCTTCGGGCCTCAGCAGCCTGCCTATCAAACAACAGCCCCACCCTGCAGCCCACCAGCTTTGGTCAGACCTGGCAGGATGACCCCACCACACCTCCAGTTCTGACTGTCCCCAAAATCACCTGTGTGGAAGTGGCCAGCCCCCCTCCTGGAGCACACCGAGAAATAATAAGGTTTGCTTGCGCCTTTAAGAGGCCATACCCAGCTGTTGGCCACCTTAACGAGACTTAACAATTCCGTCCTTTCAAACACAGTCCTGGGTTGGTTTCGATTAACGTTTATTCACAACAGGACATAGATTAAGTGATGCCAAGTACAATAAATAACGGCAGAGGTGGTTATCAGCAAATAGAAGTGAAAACACATCTAAAACGTAATGGAGGAAGCTACAGTCTTAGTTTAAGATGGTTTCGCTCACCAATTACGTTTGGTCCAGCATGGCTGACTGTCTCTCTGTCAGGACCTTCCACAGAAGTAGGAGGTGCTGTGTTTCATAAGAAGATGAAGCTGGCATCTCTCTGTCCCTCATGCTTGCAAAGAATTGCCTTTGTTCTCAAAGACAGGGAGGCCTCCTGCGAGCTCGGTCTCCTGGGCCTCTCTGGGGTGCAGGAACCATGTTAATTTTCTGGCACTTGGGTTCCAGCTCAATGCAAACCCCACTAGTTTGCTTGCTAGCTTTGTTTATGGCTAATATGTAAATGGTCCTTTGTCTAGGGACAGCCCTTCTCATCGCCTTTACTTAGGCTAGGCTGTCTCCTTAAACATGGTCTAGTTACATTATACGGCGGGAATTCATAACTTCACATACAAGGCTATTTTACGATGATATTAATTACCAGTGTGCTATCAGTTTTAAGTGAGACCTCACAAGGCCTATTTTGGCCAAACAGCACTGCAGTAGTGTGTGAATACAGAGGGGGTAGGGCCTAGGAAAAGCAGATGAATAAATATCCACCTCACGTATTAACAGATGGGAGCCCTCCACAGCAGGGCAGATCTTGTTCTTAGCCCAGCAGACTGAGTGCTGAGGCCAGGAGTTGTAGGGTCTGTATGCAGGGAATGATTCCTGCCATCAAATGCATTGCCCACATGAAACCAAGAAGAATAGGAAGTTGTGATTAAAGCACCACACTCAGGAGAGCTGGGTTCAGCTCCTGGCTCTGCCACTGAACTCGCTGTGTGACCTGGGGCAAGTCACTTCACTGGGCCAGGCCTCAGTTTCCCCATCTGTAAATGAAGGTGATAATACGTCTCCATCTCATAGGGGTGTGGAGGATAAAGCCATTGATGTTAGAGGCATGCAGGTACTACAATGAATGGGGCCATGTGTCAATAGCTACTTTGCTCAACTCCAGGCAAACATCTAGGCAGGATTGGCATCCAACCTGGGCCTCCCATCTGCTTAACTGGGACTCAGGTGCGCCTTGGTTTTAGGATTGGTGCATGCCAGTTAGATCACATCGCCTGACCCCCTACAAAGCTAGGGGAGAGTCCCCTGATGGAGGCCACATCAGAGATGTAATTGACCTTCGCCAAAAAGCAAGATTTCCTTTCACTAGCTTCAGTTTTAACAGGCAAAGCCAAGAGATGTTCAGATCATGGTCCAAAATCAATCAATACATGAGAAAAACAGATCAAACTCCCAAGCTCAGTGCAGGGCGTTTGTTCCTGTGCAGCCATCTGTCACCCAGCCTGCCTTCCGTCTGGGAACCTGCTCCAACAGGTCTGTTCCCCGCTCAGACAGAAGGGAGCTCTCCCGTTTGTTTAAACAGCTTTGGGGGGTGAAAGGCTGCTCGGGCAGCAGATGGTGGCGCGGGGTCGCTGCTGCACAGCCGCCGAGTCGGGCTGGCGCTTGATAAACAACATGGGCGGGAGGCAGTTGTGCTAATGAAACGGCAGAGGAAAGGCTGCATGTAACCTTTGTGCTTCGCGGCCATGGGGTAGCAGTGATGTGGCTGATGGCTGACTAGGCTGGCTCACCTCCTTGACCAAATGGCCCAGAGGGGTGGTTTAGAGCCAGAACTGGCTGTGAAACAGCTGAGCGTACAGGGCCAGGTTTTTCAAAGCTGCCTAGCTCCCATCATAAATGGGCCGATTTTTAAACGACTCGGGTGCACATCTTGAGAAAATCTGGCCCAGTGTGTCATGACGGGAGCTCCCGGGTGCAGGGCACTGGATAACCTGTCCCTGATAGTGGCTGCTAAGCCCTGGCAAAGGTGGCCCAGTATATATCCCCTAAAGCTGCGCTTGGAGCCCCAGAATAGAGCTTCTCTGGGGGAAGGGTATTGGAACAAAGTGGTTCTAGTGTGCAAAAATGGCACCTTCCTACTCAACATAGCGGCTTGGCTTGTATTCAACATCAGAGCTGCTGCCTTGAGTGACACAGGTACATTTTATCGTGTTGTGCTGCCGTTAGCCCAGCAGAGCAAGCTCAGCTCTGGGAGAGGTCACTAGGAGTCTGTTTCTTTTTGTGCAGTAGCAACAGAATGATTTACCAAGTTCCAGTCAGTTACACCTGTGGGCAATGGGGGTCCCACAGGTGACATAATTTGAAGGCTCTAGTGTTTCATGGGTGTCACTGAGGGAAGGAGTTGGCCTGTGGAACCTTTAGTACTGGTGATGAAACAAAAAAAAAACCCAGCTTGACTCTCAGATCCCAGGGGTAATTTATAGGACTGGCAACAATTAATCTTGTGAACTGGATACAGTTACATTGGAGACAACGAGAGACACTACACATGGAATCTCCCTCTTCTTAGCATGTCATTTTTACAGAGCAGATCTGCTCTGTAAGGGAGTGATAGTCATTTCACCAAATCTTGCCTGTACTTTGCAGACGCCCAGTTGAGGGCATTTGCCTCTGGTGGGCGGAATCCATGATTTCTGTGACCTCTGTGACAAACATAGTTATAACTATGGATAACAGGATGAAATTAGCAAATATACCATGGGCTAGACCAGGGGTGAGCAAACTATGGTCCAGGGGCCACATCCGGCCCTCCAGACGTTTTAACCCGGCCCTCAAGTTCCCACCATGGAGAGGGTCCGGGGCTTGCCGCGCTCCAGCTGGGGAGTGGGGTCGGGGGCTTGCCCCACTCAGCTCCCGGAAGCTGTGGCATATCTTCCCTCAGGCTCTATATGTAGGAGCAGCCAGGGGGCTCCACACACTGCCCCTGCCCCAAGCGCTGCCCCCGCAGCTCCCATTGGCCGGGAACTGTGGCCAATGGGAGCTGCAGGGGCGGCGCCTGCGGACAGGGCAGCGCGCAGAGCCGCCTGGCTGTGTCTCCGCATAGGAGCTGGAGCGGGGACATGCTGCTGCTTCTGGGCTGCTTGAGGTACGCACTGTGCAGAGCCTGCACCCCTGCCTCCCTCCAGTGCCCCAGTCCTGATCCCCCTCCCACTCTCTGAACCCCTCGGTCCCAGCCCAGAGCACCCTCCTGCACCCCCAACCCCTCATCCCCAGCCCCACCCCAGAGCCCTCACACCCAGCTGGAGCCCCCCCGCCCCTCCACCCCAGCCTGGAGCCCCCTCCTGCACCCTGAACTCCTCATTTCTGGCCCCACCCCAGAGCCCACACCCCCTCCTGCACCCCAACTCCCAGCCCTGATCCCCCTTCTGCCCTCTGAACCCCCCCCCCCGTCCCACCCTGGAGCAACCTTCTGCCCCACCCCAGAGCCCACACCCCTCCCCTCACACCCCAACCCTCTACCCCAGCCTGGAGTCCCTCTCCTGCACCCTGAACTCCTCATTTCTGGCCCCACCCCAGAGCCCACACCCCCTCCTGCACCCCAACCCCCAGCCCTGATCCCCCTTCTGCCCTCCAAACCCTCCCCCCCCCCCGTCCCACCCTGGAGCAACCTTCTGCCCCACCCCGGAGCCCACACCCCTCCCCTCACACCCCAACCCTCTACCCCAGCCTGGAGTCCCTCTCCTGCACCCTGAACTCCTCATTTCTGGCCCCACCCCAAATCCCGCAGCCCCAGCCAGAGCCCTCACCCCCTCCTGCACCCCAGCCCGCAATTTCATGAGCATTCATGGCCTGCTGTACAATTTCCATACCCAGATGTGGCCCTCAGGCCAAAAAGTTTGCCCACCCCTGAGCTAGACAGACCGATCTGGGCTGAATAGCAGCAGTAATTCCGTAACTGTAAGGGCTTGTCTACGGTTGAAATGATACAGTGGCCCCCGTTGCACTTCGGTGTAGACCCTCACCACAGCGATGGGAGGGGATCTCCTGTTGGCAGAGGTACTTCGTCCAAAGAGGTGGTAGCTAGGTTGACAGAAGAAATTCTCCTATTGATTTTTCAGACCCGAGTGACGTAGCTGCACCAACCTCACTTTTTAGTGTAGACCGGTACTAAAATGGTAGATTAGTCTCTTGAGGAGGCTAATGAAGGGATCATTGGTTGAATCATTGAAAACAATAGTAGAGTATGCTGCAGCAAACGATCCTGCGCTGCTCCTCTCGGAAGGCGCTAGGTGACCCAGTAATAAAGGCAGAGTTTCTCCCTCGCGGAGCTGAGATGCTCTTGAAATCTGCTAGTTGGACCCCATTTCTGCTCAAGAGAGCAGGAAAAGCCTGACGCAGCTATGGCCTGTACAGAGGGATTGGGGCAGGCAATTCCTGTAACCGCTTTACGCAGAAGCAGCAAAGCACATCGCAAACAAATTACAGATACAGGAAGCAGAGTTACCCGGGAGGGCTATTCTTTTAAACGAGTTTCATACACCTCTGTTATTGTTTCTTTTATGACAAGACCAGGCTGCAAGTTATTTAAGGGTAACCCCCTGAGAAAAGGCACTACAAGGTAATAATTGGCTTTTCCTTGTGATTAAATGCTGTGGCCTCGGCCCGAGGAACATTATTCTTACTCTAGGACAGCAAAAAGGAAGCTACAAGAAACCGCAACAGAAAAAAACGGAGCAAAATCATTCTTCTGGCATCCCAAGACTTGGAATATTCATGCTGCTGCTTTCATGGGCTTACTTGGGTGCCAGTCGGGGAGGTTTGGATTTAGAGGAATAGGTTATCAGGAGAGGGTTAAAGGAAAGTATACATCTAGAGTGATGGAGCGACACAGAGGAGGAGATA
This sequence comes from Macrochelys suwanniensis, assembly GCA_033296515.1. Lineage (NCBI taxonomy): Eukaryota > Metazoa > Chordata > Testudines > Chelydridae > Macrochelys > Macrochelys suwanniensis. The sequence continues at coordinate 14,447,327 of CM065796.1, forward strand.
ACGAGCTAAGGAGTCTTTCAGCTATAATAGGTTCAAATCCAGCCCGGTTCAGTAGTGGCCAAAAAATTCTGAGAACTGTTGAGTGCCCTGCGTCAAGTGGGTCTTGGCTGATGATGGACACGTCAGTGCCCATAACGAGCTGCCCTTTGGCAGCCTCAGAAGACCAGCCAAAGGGGGGATGGGCCAAGCAAGTGTCAATGCTTTCTGTTGCCTGGTGAAGACCACTCTAGGGCCTTGTGGAGGATGGCTACACTGTGCTGCCTTTGTTGTGTGGTCTGAAGATTCCTGCCCCACACCTGTCAATCCAGCACATTTTGCCATTGCAGAAGTTAAAGGAGCAGTAAAGTGGAGCCAAACTTCAAAGATTCGGGCTGTTTGGATGGGGCTGTTTAGATTCACGTCCATCTCTGCTTGTCCTCTCAGCCTCAGCTTTCGTCTCCTTTAAGGCCTGCTGTTTGGGGCTTTGGTTTCATTTTTCAAAACAGCTTCTTCAAAGCGCTACTGCCCGTCCTTTGGGAAACCAAAAGGAAGTAGTTGTTCCCGAAACAACCCTGCCTCTAAATCCCATTTCCCTTCTTCATGTGCATGTGGGGTTGTAGGGCAATTGTACAGGCCTCAGCTGGGGTTCGCAAAACAGCGGATAACGCTTTGTTCATGACTTAGCCCCTTGTTGCAAAGGCCTCTGCATGCTGTAGTTTCATCCAGGGCCTGAAGAACATCGGGAAGGCTTTTCTCATGGGGTTCCCAGCCCAAGCGAAAGGAGGATGTGCTGGAAGTAGCATGAAAATGTCTATTTATCTCTCAGTTAGGGCCGGCTAGGAAACAAGAATTCTGTTTTGCGAAACACGGGGGTTTTGAAATTGGATTTTGTTCTGCATCGGAACATAATTATATCTTCTGAAATTGGGGGGGGGGGATGGATGGGGGAGCAGGTTGTGTAACCATTTGGATATTGGCCATTCTGCAGTCTCTTGCGTCTTCGTTTTCACTGGCTTTGACCAGAAGTTCCTTCGCATCAACCTGTAGTGATTTTGACAAATCAGCATTTTCCAGCATTGCCCAGTTCTACTCCCAGTCCAGTGTTATAGGTGCCAGAGGTTTGGATGAAATTATGCTACTAGAGAAAATAAAAACTGAAGCTTGTCCTTTTGTAACCCCTAGCGATTACTTTATCTCCGTGCCCACGTTCCTCCAGCATGATCACACGCTGGAAGGCTTCAGTGGCTCATTTGCATTCTACATCCTGCTTGTATTGTAGAGGTCACATTTTGATCCTTCAGGTCAACATGGAAGCACACACAGACTGCCTAGCTCCCAGGTGCTCTAACCCTTTTAGAATCACCATTATGACCCTTCCATCACTTCAAAGCTGGTACCATGATAACCCCTCCCCCTCGCTCATGAACGGAGACTGAACTTCTAATTCTAGGCTACAGGCCTCCAACATTTGATCGAAAGGATTATATTCAATTGGACACACTATAATTCCTCACTTCCTGTCATCAAGAAGCTGTGCAGTGTTCCTGTGCGCTGTTAAATGGCAGCTATGCTCCACCTCAGAGGTGGCTGCATTTCAGTGGTGTACTAATCAACCTCTATATATTACTTAAGTACCTTGTCAAGGTTGCAAAGCTCAATTAATGTTTGCAAAACTCGCTGCGATTCACCAGTTGCAAACGGCAAACAAAGAACATGTCACTGAGCTAGTCAATTTCTTTACTGTAGGATCTATTTACGTTGACAGTCGTAATCGGTAATCACATATGGCGGGAGGGGGTTTGCTCGGCTGTCATGACAGCATGCAAGTAACATCTTTGCTCTGTCTTTGCTCAGATCTGAAAGGCGTGGTTTCAGCCAAGAACGATATCCGCGTAGAGATTGTACATAAGGAGCCTGCCTCAGGCAGGGAGACGGAGGAACACTCGACTATCAAGCAGCTCATGGTAAGGATTTATTCCCTTTCATGTGTCACTCCGTGTAACCTTTGACAATAACGACGGCAGGCACGTGCAGGCCAGTGCACTAACGCCTGCCGAAGGCAACGGTTGTGCTACCAAAACCTCGCACCCGTCGCGCCGACTTGTAAGTTTCACTGCCATAAAAACTCCTCGCGTGCAACTTTGCTAATGAAGGGGAAGAGCCAGGAGAGGTTTATTAGCATAGCTCAGCAGCCCACAGGGCTAATTGCAAGGAAAGTTTGCCACCGCAATAAGGAAATTGCTGCAAACTGCAAATGGAGGCACAGTAGGTTGAACAATATATAATAATCAACTAATTAGTGGGGAACAACTGTGCTAGGCTGAAAAAAAGCCTTGGAGATTTATGTGTGCACAAGAAGTGCATGTCGTCAGTTGCAGGTAGAGGTTGTTAATTTTGCTAGCATCCTACCCTCCCAGCATGCCACTGTGCCATGTCATGAGCTGCAGTAGCCTCAGGCTCTCACCTCTTAGGTGGCAGTAGCTGAGCCATCAGAGTTCCTGAGAGAGTTGGGAGAACTGCAGGAAGTGGCACGGGTGAGCCAGGAGGTGGTGCACTCCGCTCAGACTGTAGTGAGCCAATGCCCCACCATGACGCTAGGCAGCCCTAGGCAGCTGGAGGTGCTGTCTTTCTGGGGACATGTGAATTTGGATCCTCTGAGTCAATAAAGACCTCCAGGAGACCCTGGCCTGTCACCAGTGGGGGTTAATGCAGCCTGCTTCTTGGTCCTGTGGACTGAGTGGCTCACACTAGGGGCGGGCTTGGACCCCTAAGGTTATGTCTAACCCGCAGACCCAGCGAGGGAGTTTCAGAGCTCAAGCTCCACTCCAAGCAGGAATGGCTATTTTTAAGCACCTTAGCACAAGCCTGAGGCAATAGACCTGGGCTCTGAGTCTCCCTAAGTTGTTGGTTCGAAACTAGCCTGAGTCATTTGCGATGGAACGTCCTTACCAACAGCAGGCCGTTGGGGAGCCTTGTGAGATGAGCTGGTGGGAATGAGCAGCTTAGTCCAGCTGAGGAAGAAAAAGGGTCTGCACCCCATTTGCCAGTCTCAGCCCTGGCCCAGTGTTGTGTGGGTTATGAAGCCATGACTCTCCCTTTCCTCCCCCAAGTGGGCCATGCTTGGCGTATATTGACTGGCATAAACTTTCACTGACTGGCATGGTCTGTGCCATCCGTCTCCCATGGACTTGCTGGGTCTGCTAGTTCAACCCCCTCAAATCAAGATTCCATAAGCCAAGGTGACTGCACAGGAATCGGCACCTGACTAGGGAGAATTATTGCTATTACAGGTCCTTATAACTGGGGGCCAACGGCTGGCATTTGGAGGGGAAACCTCCATCCACAGATCTTCCCCTGCTTGTGCAGAAATGGGGCACGGCACGGGTTAGGGCTGCAGCTACCTCCACTCCATTTGCCCAGGGCTGGAGATCCACATGGTTGAGGAAGCAAGCTGGGGATGCATACATCATGCTCCATGGGGATTGCGGGGGAAGTTACCCTAGCTTGAGTCTGTGCTACATTTTCTTCAGGTGCATCATCCACAGTGGGGAACCCACCTGCCCTGTGAAAAAGAGGCAGCCAGAGGCAGGAAGTTGAATAGGACAGGGGGCAGCCCCTGTGAACCTGAGCGGCGGCAGAGTCACAGGAGACGCTGGGCATTCATGGGCCTGACCCAGGATTTCTCCTGCAGGATGGCTAAACCCCACTGCCAATGGAAGAACCCAGAGGAGCCTCCGGGATGAATTTCCTGGGCTCAACCCATCTCTTGCCATGCAAGGGTAGGATGAGCTCAGGCCTCCGCCGGTCTCCATGTCCAAGCCATTGCTGTCACTTGCTAGCGTCATGTTGTAAATGACAAATAAGCAAAACAAACAGGGAAAGAAAACTGAACCACAACAAGCCACCCAGCCATAAAAGCAGAATAGAGCCGAAGATAAAGGGAAATGCAAACAGACAGTTTGTTGCATGGTTGTACAGTTGTTTGGTGAGGTGGGGTATCCCCCTCCCACCCCCCACCACTTTAAATTCCCAGGCAGGGCTTGTCACTCTGCATTCACTCTCCCTGCGCAGAAGGCAGCTCTCTGAATTATCAGATTGAGTCAGAGTTTTGTGGGATGGGCAGAATTGATTTTAGACCATGGCTAGGAAGCCTTAAAATCAGGCTGAAAGCTGCAGGAGTGCAGAGATCGGCTGTTCCTCATTATTCTGACACTGTGCTAGAATGGCCACTAACTGAATGGGGAATTTTATGTTTAGACCTTAATTCTCCAAGGTGCTAACACACTTTCTCCCCCCATACAGAAGCACAGGAGGGAAGAGCTAAGATCAAATATAGAAAATACAAGCTACATTGGAAGATTTGGGTGTGGGGCAGCTGACCCAGATCTTAAAGGGTGCCTATAGGAATGTGGGATGTGATTGCAGGGCTCTCCTGTCTGATCTCCAATTAGATTATTCAATATTTACTTATTTCTAGCAGTACCCTGGGAACGCCAGGAGCTACGCAAACAGCGAAGGATGCAGAGGCACTGCCCCCAAGGACTTTACAAGTCAAAGAGGATGATTCTAAGAGAAACAGCTTACTGTGAGGGCACAACCATGGGACAGGGAGGCCAGGGTTGTGTGCTGGGCTCTGTGGACATGATGTGGGGAAAGGCCCGTCCCCGCTGAATCAGTGCATTACCCCTGCCTGTGAAGCGGAACTAATGATCAATAAAGCCCACTTGAAATGGATCAGGAACTAGATAACCGGCCGATGTCAAAAAGTAGCTGTTACTGGGGAATCACAAAGGGTGGAATTCCACAGAGATTGGTGCTGGGCCCCGATGCTTTTCAACATTGTTATCCGCTCTCTGGAGGTAAATATAAAATCACTGCTGATAAGATTATGGATTACACAGAGAATTGCAGAGTGCTGAAGAATGAGGGGGGCAGTGAGAGATTGCTTTGTAAACTAGGCCCATGCCTACAAAATGTGTTTTCATACGGCCAAATACAAGGTTACCCAGCTAGGAACAAGGAATGGGATACTATAGCCTGGAAAAAGTGATTCTAAAAAAGGTTTTAGGGGTCATACAAGTAAACATGAGCTACAAGGGCGAATGCTGTGGCAAAAAGGGCTAATGCCGTCTTGGACATATAAGCAGGGCAGGGATTTTCTCTCTATATACGGCATTGATGAGACCCATGCTGGAATACTGTGACCAGGTCTGCTGTCCACATTGTTAAAAGGATGTTGAAAAATTGGAGAGGGTGCAGAATAAGCCACAAAAAATGAGAGCTGGAAAAAAATGCCTTACAGGAGAGAGTTAAAGAGCTCGATTTGTTAGTTTATCAACAAGACAGAGGCAGCTTGATTACGTCTTCACACAACAGAGTCAACCTGTGGAACTCACGGCCAGGGAATGGTGAAGGCCAAAACTATACCGGATTCAAAAAAAGAATTAGATACATTCAGGGAGGATAGATAGATCCATCAATGGCTATTAGCCAAGATGGTCAGGGATGGGACCCCATGTTCTGGGTGTCCCTAAATCTCAGACTGCCAGAGCTGGGACTGGAAGACGGGACAGATCACAATAATTGCCCTGTTCTGTTCATTCCCTCTAAAGTATCTGAAGACAGGATACTGGGTTGATGGACCATTGGTCTGACCCAGTAGGACCAGACTTATTACAGGGTTTCTGCACCTTCATTAGGAGAACATACCAGGTACTAAAGTGTTCTTTAATCCAGTGGAGAGAGGCAAAACAAGAACTAATGGCTGGAAGTTAAAGCCAGACAAATTTACATGAGAAATAAGGCACATTATGGTGATTAATCATTTGGAACAAACAAGGAAGAGAAGTGGCGGTTTCTCCAGCTCTTGAAGTTTTCAGATCAACGCTAGAGGCCTTTCTGGGCGATGCTTTAGGCAAAGACGAGTTATTGGGCTTAATAAAGGAGTATTAAGGAGGAGGGATGGCTCAGTGGTTTGAGCATTGGCCTGCTAAACCCAGGGTTGTGAGTTCAATCCTTGAGGGAGCCATTTAGAGATCTGGGGCAAAAATCTGTCAGGGGACAGTACTTGGTCCTGCTAGTGAAGGCAGGGGACTGGACTCAATAACCTTTCAAGGTCCTTCCAGTTCTATGAGATTGGCATATCTCCATATATATATATATATATATGTATTTTTAACCAGGTGAAACATAATGGTCTACACAGGAGGCCTGGCTAGAGGATTTAACAGTCCCTTCTGGCCTTAAAAATCTATGACTCTATGATACTGACCCTCCTTTATAAAACATTTTAAGGCCTGGGTATGGAAAATGCTATAACAGTGCTAGGAGATTGGCCATTTTTCTTAACTACCAACATCTCAAATCCATTGTGGACTCTGAAACGCTAGCTGGGTACCTCCTGCCTGTTAAATCAGCAGCAGCATCAGGGAAGCCTGCATAAAGCATAAGTCTTGCTGACTCCCACAGCTAACTGTTTCAGTAGCTATTATTGCTAGTAGCATTACGGAGGCCTCAGCTGAGCTCGGGATCACATTGCCTTGGGCGCTGTACATCGTAAGGGACAGTCCCTGCTCCAAAGTGCTCAAGCTAACTTGACGAGGCGGGAGGAGGGGAAAGAGACGAGGTGATTTACTCCAGGTCACAGAGAGAGCCAGGAGTTGAACTGAGGTTTCCCAAGTCCCTGTCCAGTTGCTAGCCCACTGACTAGACCATGCTGCAGCCCCATGACCCAGACAGAGGGAGCAGATACAGAGTTAAGGTAACACTCTTCACCTCTGGACAGTGCAAAGTACAGTCTCTCCCCTGCTGTATATTCCTCCCTGTTTGTCCAGCATTGTTTATAGCAGGCCATTTTCTGATGCTTTGGCCCTTGGGGAGACTATTCCCCAGCCAACTGCCTCTTGCTGTTAGCAAATGTTTCCTTATCCTCCTTTGCTCGCTCCCCTCCGACTGCAGCAGAGTTAGAGACCCTGGTTCACCCCCGAGGATTCCCCTGACATCCTGTGCTTTCCAACAGCTGCTAAAGAGGTTCCTAGCAAGAGACTCCAAGTTTGTCAGTGGAATGACAGATAAGATTCATCCTTGCTAAGGAGCAGCAATGACATCCCGCTGGCAGGGAAATAAGGGAAACCAACCACTGTGCTTACACTAGTGAGGTTGTTGAGGGTGGCAGAGGGGAGAAAGGGACGGTCATGAAAAACAGAGAGTTGTGTGGATGTGCTATGGAGCCCTCTAGGGAAAATCTTGAGACTGTCTAGGACAGGAGACGCCTACTCTGATTTCTCACCCAGAATGGTGCCCACAAGCCTCCGTTCTATTTAGATGACTAGACAAAGTTGCCGAGATCAGTTTTGGGAGGGAATCACTGGCTCACAGTCTACGGGTAAAAGAACCTCCCGGAGGTGGAAAAGGGCTCACGTACAGAGGCTGACGTGGGGTCTGATTTTTCAGGTGTTCAGTGCCCACAACCAGAGGCCGATCTTCAGCAGAGCTCAGCTCCCATTAAGACACCAAATTAAGGACCAGCTTTTCGACAGGGCTGAGTCAGCACCCACACGCTGTGCTGTCCTCCTTGGAAAATGCAGCCCATAAGGCTGGGCAGGGAAAAGAGAGACCGTGCCCCCCTCCAAACCAGTAAGAGCAAGTCAAACAGGGCAAGGGCACTAAAACAGCTTTTACAAGTCTATCAAGGCAAAGGGCATATTAGAGAGGAGGCGCGCTGGTAAATGAGGCAAAGGATGAAATCAATTATGCCTCTAAAATCAATGAGGTCCTGAACTCCGGACTTAAAAATAAATAAATCTGTCTTTGACAAGAACAGGGAAAGAAAGAAAGTTGGGTAATGGAGAAGTAACGCAGCCTCTAGTGCATGTGTGTGTAAATAAATATAGGAAAAGTGTTTGTGTGCGTGTTACAGGTTTACATAAATTGTACTGGTCCTGCCCCTGTATCACTTGAGCATGTGGAACGTTACTGATACTAACAGTGTTTTTCTGGCTCATATGTCCTTCTCCCCGACCCTTCATATGGAGCCTGTCTTCTGCCTGCATGGTCCTAGCACATTGTAGGTGATACTGGAAAATGGATAATATAACAATGCAGGGGAGGGCAGGGCTTAGACAAGAAGCACCTCAGACAGACGGACAGACAGCATGATGTATAGCCCAAGATGGTAATGAAATTATAGACACATGAGTAATTGTGAAACACCAAGGGAGAGATGTGGAGGTCGTAGACAGCTGGAGAATTACCAAATGATACCAATTTTCAAGCAAAGGAAAAAGCATAATCCTGGCAATGGCTAGCCAGTCAGGGAATCCATAGCAAGAGAAAACTCTTAGAGGGCAAACTCCTTAGCACGGCTCTATAAGGAGCGGCTTGTACCAGGCAAACGTGATCACTTTGCTGACAGAATTACAACTGAGCAGATAGAGGGGTACACTGGCTGTAATACATTTGGATTTGAGGGGAGCATTTGACACAGCATCTCATGAAGTCTCATAGAAGTAATTCAGACAGGTTTGGACGTGCGCCCCGGCTGGCATGTGGATTGAAGACCAGTAAGAAGCCTAAAGATAAACGGCACTATTTCGGGTTGGGGGGGCAGATGTTAACCAGTGGGGCGCTCTGTTGGTGATGATGCAGCGAGAGCGGTTTTATTTAACAGCTGCATTAATGAGCTCTCTGGAGAGTACTCAGCACCTTGAAGAAATTCACAGCTGATATTAGCTTGTGAGGTGTGAACATCAGGGAGGGCAGAGCGATCATCCAAAGGGACACACAGAGTTTAGGCATGTGGGTGGGAAATGCCATGGAACTCAGCTTGGGGGGGCGGAGATAATTTGGGTTCTAGGGACTCCATGGGAGGGTGATATTTGGGAAGCAGGAAGAACAAGCAAGACCTTGGGGTGACAGCAGAAAGGAGTTTGCAGCGGGAGACGGTAGGAGAAAAGGTCAGTGCAATTCTGGGCAGAACTCCAGAGGCTTTGGGTATGACTCAGGGAGATCATGGGGGATAGGATGTCCACGACCAGAGAGCATTGAGAAGTGGGAATGCTCAGAGGGTGTTTAGAGATGGGCCACACAGCATGGGGGAGCACGGACTTAAGAGGAGAGAATGAAAGAGGCAACGTACATTGGGACATCACGGCAGGGAGGCAGGCAGACCACTGAGGGATTCGTTAGGGTGACTACAGGGGTAGAACTAGGGGCAAAGGGGTGAAATCAGAAAGGGCAAATTGACACTGAAGTATCGGGACACGTTTCCAGATGGTGAAATGTATCAGGCTGTGGAATTGTCTCGCAAGGGAAGAAGTGGAACCGCATCAACATTTTAAATCCAGACTGGACAAAGCACTGGGATTTGTGCTGTAGTCGATCATCGTGCATTGGATTAGGGGGATAGACTGGATTACTTAGTAGGTCTCTTCCCGCTCTAATACAGGGAGCAGCATAATCTAGCGCAGGGGTCGGCAACCTTTCAGAAGTGGGCTGCCAAGTTCACTGTAATTCAAGGTCTCGCATGCCATTTTAACGTTTTTAGAAGGTCTCTCTCTATGAGTCTATATTATATAAAGAGACAATTGCTGTATTTCAAGTAAATAAGGTTTTAAAAATATTTAAGAAGCTTCATTTAAAATAAAATTAAAATGCAGATCTTATCAGTTTAGTGTCATCCTTGCCCTTGCTTTTCCTTGCTGAGTTTTCCAATGTGGGCCACAGCAGGGGGTGGCTGAAGAGCGCTGGGCCGAGGCTAGGAGGAGAGCCCTGGGCCGGCCAGAACCCCAAACCGGCAGTGGGCTGAGCTGCCCAGCCCGCCACCGGCCCCGCTCAGTCCACTGCTGGTCTGCGGTGAAAGTAACTTAAATTTCTTACAGGTACTGTCTTATTGCAACCCCCCTCGGGGGGAGGAGCTCAGGGGCTGGGATGTGTGGGTGTGGGGGGGAGCACCCAGGGCAGGAGGTTGGGGTGGGGGGGGCTCAGGGCAGGGGCTGGGAGCATGGGGGTGCAGGAGTCAGGGTTGGGTGGTGTGAGGGGCTCAGGGTAGGGGCTTGGGGGGGTAGGGGAAAGTCCCAGGGGGCTTGGGGCTGGCCTGGGACAGTCCCGGTTGTGGCCAGGTTACCTGGATGATGGATGGGTCCCTGCCCCATGCTGTTCCTGCTCCTGCCAAGGGAGCTGTGTGTGGGCACTGCATCTGCAGGCAAATGGGGGGTGGCGGCAGAAGACCCCCTGGCCTGCCGCTCCCTTCCCCCTCCCCCCCAGGGGCCGCGGCAGTGCCCTGGTATCCAGCCACAGTGGCGAGAGAGGGGCAGCAGGACAGGCTGGGACAGGAGAGTTCCGGCAGCCAGCTGGGCCCCAGCTGAGCGCGCCACCCACCGCGGAGCGCCCCAGCATCGGCCGGCTCCGAGCGTGCGCGCTCCACCTTACTTTCACCTCTGGGGTCCGGCTGCCGGTCCCTTGCCAGCTGGGGTCCCGGCCCGCTCAGCCCAGGGTTCCCTTCACCCAGGCCGGCAGCCGGGACCTGGCGTGCCATTAAAAATCAGCTTGCGTGCCGCAGGTTACCGACCCCTGATCTAGTGGATAGAGGCAAGAGACCCTAGGTCTGTTCCCACCTCTGGCACCGAGGACACGTCCTCCCGTGACAAAGTGACTCCGCCTCACCAGCTTTGCTTTTCAGTTTTACAGGGCAAGAGCCAGTCCTGTTCACTTAATGCCTCCGACCCGCAAGGGCCTCGTCGATGGTTGGCACACCTAGGATCCTGGCCATTCTGCCCTGGTAAAGATTGTCCCTTCTGTTACCAAGAAGGCTGCTGGTGCTAATCAGATTTGCGGATGACACAAAGCTGCAGGGGGAGGGGTTTGGCAGAACTGAGCTAGAGATGACAAAATGAAATCCAGCAAAGAAATGTAAGGTGCTACACTTAGGGAAGAAAAAACAAATACAGAAATACAGCATGGGGGATGAGTGTTCCAGCAGGAGGGAGGGATAGCTCAGTGGTTTGAGCATTGGCCTGCTAAACCTAGAGTTGTGAGTTCAATCCTTGAGGGGGCCGTTTAGGGATCTGGCCCAGAAAATTGGGGATGGGCCCTGCTTTGAGCAGGGATTGGACTAGATGACCTCTTGAGGGTGCTTTCATCTCTATGATTCTATAAGGAGTTGTGGTGGATCACAACCTCAACATGAATCACCAAATCCAATTTTAGGTTGCATTAATAGCAGCATAGCATGCAAGTCACAGGAGGCGATACTCTGCACTGGTTAGGCCTCAGCAGAAGGACTGTGTCCAATTTTGGTCACCAATGTATAAAACGGATGTAGAGAAACTGGAAAGGATCCAGAGGTGAGCACCAAAGATGAACAAAGGGGTATATGAGCCATATGAACAAAGGCTGAAGGAACTGAGTTTGGAAAAGTGGAGATTAAGGGGGGATATGATAACTGTCCTCAGATACTTGAAAGGCTGCCATAAAAAGATGGAGAAAAATTGTTCTCTCTTGCCACAGAGGGCAGGACAAGAGGCGCTGGGTTCAAACTACAGCAGAGCAGATTGAGGTTAAATCTCAAAACAGTAGGACAATGGAACGGACGCCTAGGGAGGTCATGGAAGCTCCTTCACTGGAGATTTTCAAAAGGAGGCTGGAGAGCCATCTGCCTTGGATGTTTCGCCACAACAAATCTGCTGCTTGACAGGGGGTTGGACGAGATGGCCTGGCGGTCCCTTCTAACCCTATGGTTCTGTGGAAACTAACAACATAGGGATACATCCAGAAGATGTCTTAGGCTCAACGTGGCACCCAGGTAGAGTTAGGGGCCCACCCAAATCCTCAGCCACAAGTCAGGAACGCAGGCTCCCTGTACGACACCTGGGGAGACTTAAACACCTAAGAATTTAGGTGGGAGGGATAGCTCAGTGGTTTGAATGTTTGCTTGCTAAACCTAGCCTGGTGAGTTCAAGTCTTCAAAAGGCCGTTTAGGGATCTGGGGCAATAAGTGGGGACTGGTCCTTCTTTGAACAGGGGGTTGGACTAGATGACCTCCTAAGGTTCCTGATATTCTGTGAATACCACCACACTGAGTGAGGAGCTGCCAATAGACTCTAAGGGACTTAGGCCATATCCCTCGCCTATCTCCACTTGGGATGATGGAGGGGTGTCAGCAGTGTATGTTTTAACGATCCCTCTAACCTAGGGGGGACTGGCGTGGGCGTCAGAGGCTTGGCGGGGGCATATCAGGGTTCTTGTTCGACACTGCCTTTAGCCTGGGGGCATGTTAGGGGCGTCGTGGGAGAATGGCAGGGGCGTGTCAGGCTTCTGGTTCAATGGTACATTTAGCCTGGGGGCATCAGGAGGGCGTGTGAGGGGCGTGGCAGGCGTCTCTTTCGATGGTGCCTTTAGCCTGGGGGCGTAAGGACGGCGTGTGAGAGGCGTAGCGGGGGCGTGTCAGGCGTCTCTTTCGATGGTGCCTTTAGCCTCGGGGCGTGAGGGGGGGCGTGTCACGCTTCTGGTTCGATGATGCCTTTAGCCTGGGGGCATGAGGGGGGCGTCTCAGGATTCTGCTCCGATGGGGCCTTTAGCCTGGGGGCGTGAGGGGGGGCGTGTGAGGGGCGTGGCGGGGGCGTGTCAGTCTTCTGCGCCGATGGGGCTTTCAGCCTGGGGGCGTGAGGGGGGCGTGGCGGGGGCGTGTCAGACTTCTGCGCCGATGGGACCTTTAGCCCGGGGGCGTGAGGGGGGCGTGTGAGGGGCGTGGCGGGGGTGTGTCAGGCTTCTGCGCCGATGGGGCCTTCAGCCCGGGGGCGTGTGAGGGGCGTGGCGGGGGGCGTGTCAGGCTTCTGCGCCGATGGGACCTTTAGCCCGGGGGCGTGAGGGGGGCGTGTGAGGGGCGTGGCGGGGGCGTGTCACGCTTCTGCGCCGATGGGGCCTTCAGCCCGGGGGCGTCAGGGGGGCATGTGAGGGGCGTGGCTGGGGCGTGTCAGGCTTCTGCGCCGATGGGGCCTTCAGCCCGGGTGCGTGAGGGGGGGCGTGTGAGGGGCGTGGCGGGGGTGTGTCAGGCTTCTGCGCCGATGGGGCCTTCAGCCCGGGGGCGTGTGAGGGGCGTGGCGGGGGGCGTGTCAGTCTTCTGCGCCGATGGGGCTTTCAGCCTGGGGGCGTCAGGGGGGCATGTGAGGGGCGTGGCTGGGGCGTGTCAGGCTTCTGCGCCGATGGGGCCTTCAGCCCGGGTGCGTGAGGGGGGGCGTGTGAGGGGCGTGGTGGGGGCGTGTCACGCTTCTGCGCCGATGGGGCCTTCAGCCCGGGGGCGCCGGGGGCGGGTGAGGGGCGTGGCGGGGGCGTGTCACGCTTCTGCGCCAATGGGGCCTTTAGCCTGGGGGCGTGAGGGGCGTGGCGGGGGCGTGTCAGGCTTCTGCGCCGATGCAGCCTTTAGCCTGGGGGCGTGAGGGGGGCGTGTGAGGGGCGTGGCGGGGGCGTGTCACGCTTCTGCGCCGATGCGGACTTCAGCCTTGAGGGCGTGAGGGGGCGTGGTGGGGGCGTGTCGGGCTTCTGCGCCGATGGGGCCTTCAGCCCGGGTGCGTGAGGGGGGCGTGTGAGGGGCGTGGCGGGGGGGTGTCGGGCTTCTGCGCCGATGGGGCCTTCAGCCCGGGGGCGTCTGAGGGGCGTGGCGGTGGGCGTGTCAGTCTTCTGCGCCGATGGGGCTTTCAGCCTGGGGGCGTGAGGGGGCGGGTGAGGGGCGTGGCGGGGGCGTGTCACGCTTCTGCGCCGATGGGGCCTTCAGCCCGGGGGCGCCACGGGGCGGGTGAGGGGCGTGGCGGGGGCATGTCACGCTTCTGCGCCGATGGGGCCTTTAGCCTGGGGGCGTGAGGGGGGCGTGTGAGGGGCGTGGCGGGGGCGTGTCAGGCTTCTGCGCCGATGCAGCCTTTAGCCTGGGGGCGTGAGGGGGGCGTGTGAGGGGCGTGGCGGGGGCGTGTCACGCTTCTGCTCCAATGCGGACTTCAGCCTTGGGGGCGTGAGGGGGCGTGTGAGGGGCGTGGTGGGGGCGTTGGGCTTCTGCGCCGATGGGGCCTTCAGCCTGGGTGCGTGAGGGGGGCGTGTTAGGGGCGTGGCGGGGGCGTGTCACGCTTCTGCGCCGATGGGGCCTTCAGCCCGGGGGTGTGAGGGGGCGTGTGAGGGGCGTGGCGGGGGGCGTCTCAGTCTTCTGCGCCGATGGGGCTTTCAGCCTGGGGGCGTGAGGGGGGCGTGGCGGGGGCATGTCAGGCTTCTACGCCGATGGGACCTTTAGCCCGGGGGCGTGAGGGGGGCGTGTGAGGGGCGTGGCGGGGGCGTGTCACGCTTCTGCGCCGATGGGGCCTTCAGCCCGGGGGCGCCAGGGGGTGGGTGAGGGGCGTGGCGGGGGCGTGTCAGGCTTCTGCGCCGATGGGGCCTTTAGCCTGGGGGCGTGAGGGGCGTGGCGGGGGCGTGTCAGGCTTCTGCGCCGATGCAGCCTTTAGCCTGGGGGCATGAGGGGGGCGTGTGAGGGGCGTGGCGGAGGCGTGGCCGGCTTCTGCGCCGATGGGGCCTTCAGCCCTGGGGCATGAGGGGGGCTTGCCAGGCTTCTGCGCTGATGGGGCCTTTAGCCTGGGGGCGAGGGGGGCGTGTGAGGGGTGTGGCGGGGGCGTGTCAGGCTTCTGCTCCGATGGGGCCTTTAGCCTGGGGGCGTGAGGGGAGCGTGTGAGGGGCGTGGCGGGGGCGTTTCAGGCTTCTTCGCCGATGGGGCCTTCAGCCCGGGGGCGTGAGGGGGGGGGGCGTGTGAGAGGCGTGGCAGGGGGCGTGGCGGGCTTCTGCGCCGATGGGGCCTTCAGCCCGAGGGCGTGAGGGGGGGCGTGTGAGGGGCGTGGCGGGGGCGTGTCGGGCTTCTGCGCCGATGGGGCCTTTAGCCCGGGGGCGTGAGGGGGCGTGTGAGGGGCGTGGCGGGGGCGTGTCAGGCTTCTCCGCCGAAGCTGCCTTCAACCTGGGGGTGAGGGGGGGGCGTGTGAGGGGCGTGGCGGGGGCCTGTCAGGCTTCTGCGCCGATGGGGCCTTCAGCCTGGGGGCGTGAGGGGGGCATGTGCGGGGCGTGGCGGGGGCGTGTCAGGCTTCTGCGCTGATCGGGCCTTTAGCCTGGGGGCGTGAGGGGGGGCGTGTGAGGGGCGTGGCGGGGGCGTTTCGGGCTTCTGCGCCGATGGGGCCTTCAGCCTGGGGGCGTGAGGGGGCGTGTGAGGGGCGTAGCGGGGACGTGGCGGGCTTCCGCGCCGATGGGGCCTTCAGCCCGGGGGCGTGTGAGGGGCGTGGCGGGGGCGTGTCAGGCTTCTGCACTGATGGGGCCTTCAGCATGGGGGGCGTGTGAGGGGCGTGGCGGGGGCGTGTCAGGCTTCTGCGCCGAAGCGGCCTTCAACCTGGGGGTGAGGGGGGGCGTGTGAGCGGCGTGGCGGGGGCATGTCAGGCTTCTGCACCAATGGGGCCTTCAGCCTAGGGGCATGAGGGGGCGTGTGAGGGGCGTGGCGGGGGCGTGTCAGGCTTCTGCGCCGATGGGGCCTTTAGCCTAGGGGCGTGAGGGTGGGCGTGTGTGGGGCGTGTCGGGGGCGTGTCAGGCTTCTGCGCCGAAGCGGCCTTCAACCTGGGGGTGAGGGGGGGCGTGTGAGCGGCGTGGCGGGGGCATGTCAGGCTTCTGCACCAATGGGGCCTTCAGCCTAGGGGCATGAGGGGGCGTGTGAGGGGCGTGGCGGGGGCGTGTCAGGCTTCTGCGCCGATGGGGCCTTTAGCCTAGGGGCGTGAGGGTGGGCGTGTGTGGGGCGTGTCGGGTGCGTGTCAGGCTTCTGTGCCGATAGGGCCTTTAGCCTGGGGGGCGTGAGGGGGCGTGTGAGGGGCGTGGCCTGGGTGTGTCAGGCTTATGCGCCAATTGGGCCTTTTGCCCTGGGGCGTGAGGGGGGCGTTTGAGGGGCGTGGCGGGGACGTGTCAGGCTTCATCGCCGAAGGGGCCTTCAATCTGGGGGCGAGAGGGGGGCGTGTGAGGGGCGTGGCGGGGGCGTGTCAGGCTTCTGCTCCGATGGGGCCTTTAGCCTGGGGGGGCGTGAGGGGAGGGGTGTGAGGGGCGTGGCGGGGGCGTGTGAGGCTTCTGCGCCGATGGGGCCTTTAGCCTGGGGGCGTGAGGGGGGCGTGTCAGGCTTCTGCGCCGATGGGGCCTTTAGCCTTGGGGCATGAGGGGGGCCTGCCAGGGGCGTGTCAGGCTTCTGCTCCGATGGGGCCTTTAGCCTGGGGGCGTGAGGGGGGGCGTCTGAGGGGCGTGGCGGGGGCGTGTCAGGCTTTTGCGCCGCTGGGGCCTTCAGCCCGGGGGCGTGAGGGGGCGTGTGAGGGGCGTGGCCGGGGCGTGTGAGGCTTCTGCGCCTATGGTGCCTTTAGCCTCGGGGCGTGAGGGGGGCGTGTCACGCTTGTGGTTCGATGGTGCCTTTAGCCTGGGGGCATGAGGGGGGCGTGCCAGGGGCGTGTCAGGCTTCTGCTCCGATGGGGCCTTCAGCCCGGGGGCGTGAGGGGGGCGTGTGAGGGGCATGGCGGGTGCGTGTCGGGCTTATGCGCCGATGGGGCCTTCAGCCCGGGGGCGTCAGGGGGCGTGTGAGGGGCGTGTCTGGGGCGTGTCAGGCTTCTGCGCTGATGGGGCCTTCAGCCCGGGGGCGTGAGGGGGGCGTGTGAGGGGCTTGGCGGGGGCGTGTCAGTCTTCTGCGCCGATGGGGCTTTCAGCCTGGGGGCGTGAGGGGGGGCGTGGCGGGGGCGTGTCAGGCTTTTGCGCCGATGGGGCCTTCAGCCCGGGGGCGTGAGGGGGGTGTGTGAGGGGCGTGGTGGGGGCGTGTCGGGCTTATGCGCCGATGGTGCCTTCAGCCCGGGGGCGTCAGGGGGGCATGTGAGGGGCGTGGCTGGGGCGTGTCAGGCTTCTGCGTCGATGGGGCCTTCAGCCCGGGGGCGTGAGGGGGCGTGTGAGGGGCGTGGCGGGGGCGTTTCAGGCTTCTGCGCCGATGGGGCCTTCAGCCCGGGGGTTTGAGGGGGCGTGTGAGGGGCGTGGCGTGGGCGTGTCAGGCTTCTGCGTCGATGGGGCCTTCAGCCCGGGGGCGTGAGGGGGGCGTGTGAGGGGCGTGGCGTGGGCGTGTCAGGCTTCTGCGCCGATGGGGCCTTCAGCCCGGGGGCGTGAGGGGGCGTGTGAGGGGCGTGGCGGGGGGCGTGTCAGTCTTCTGCGCCGATGGGGCTTTCAGCCTGGGGGGCGTGAGGGGCGTGGCGGGGGCGTGTCAGGCTTCTGCGCCGATGCAGCCTTTAGCCTGGGGGCGTGAGGGGGGCGTGTGAGGGGCGTGGCGGAGGCGTGTCACGCTTCTGCGCCGATGCGGACTTCAGCCTTGGGGGCGTGAGGGGGCGTGTTAGGGGCGTGGTGGGGGCGTGTCGGGCTTCTGCGCCGATGGGGCCTTTAGCCCGGGGGCGTGAGGGGGGCGTGTGAGGGGTGTGGTGGGGGGCGTCCGGCTTCTGCGCCGATGGGGCTTTTAGCTCGGGGGCGTGAGGGGGGCGTCTGAGGGGCGTGGTGGGGGCGTATCGGGCTTCTGCGCCAATGGGGCCTTCAGCCTGGAGGCGTGAGCGGGCGTGAGAGGGGCGTGGCGGAGGCATGTCGGGCTTCTGCGTCGATGCGGCCTTCAGCCTGGGGGCGTGAGGGGGCGTGGCGGGGGCGTGGCGGGCTTCTGCGCCGATAGGGCCTTTAGCCTGGGGGCGTGAGGGGGGGCGTGTGAGGGGCGTAGCGGGGGCGTGGCGGGCTTCTGCGCCGATGGGGCCTTCAGCCCAGGGGTGTGAGGGGGCATGTGAGGGGTGTGGGGGGCGTAGTGGGCTTCTGCGCCGATTGGGCCTTCAGCCTGGGGGCGTGAGGGGGGCGTGTGAGGGGCGTGGCGGGGGCGTGTCAGGCTTCTGCGCCGAAGGGGCCTTTAGCCTGGGTGCGTGAGGGGGGCGTGTGAGGGGCGTGGCGGGGGCGTGTCAGGCTTCTGCGCCGAAGGGGCCTTCAGCCTGGGGGCGAGAGGGGGGCGTGTGAGGAGCGTGGTGGGGGCGTGTCAGGCTTCTGCGCCGATGGGGCCTTCAGCCTGAGGGCGTGAGGGGGCGTGGGGGGGCGTGTGAGGGGCGTGGGGGGGGCGTGGCCGGCTTCTGCGCCGATGAGGCCTTTAGCCTGGGGGCGTGAGGGGGGGCGTGTGAGGGGCGTGGCGGGGGCGTGTCGGGCTTCTGCGCCGATGGGGCCTTCAGCCCGGGGTCGTGTGGGTGGCGTGTGAGGGGCGTGGCGGGGGCGTGTCGTGCTTCTGCGCCGATGGGACCTTCAGCCCGGGGGGCGTGAGGGGGGCGTGTGAGGGGCGTGGCGGGGGCGTGGCGGGCTTCTGCGCCGATGGGGCATTCAGCCCGGGGGCGTGAGGGGGGCGTGTGAGGGGCGTGGCGGGGGCGTGTCAGGCTTCTGCGCCGATGGGGCCTTCAGCCTGGGGGCGTGAGGGGGCGTGG
Organism: Macrochelys suwanniensis; assembly: GCA_033296515.1. Lineage (NCBI taxonomy): Eukaryota > Metazoa > Chordata > Testudines > Chelydridae > Macrochelys > Macrochelys suwanniensis. The sequence continues at coordinate 14,465,818 of CM065796.1, forward strand.
CGGGGGCGTGTCCGGCTTCTGCGCCGAAGCGGCCTTCAACCCGGGAGCGTGTGAGGGGCGTGGCGGGGGCGTGGCGGGCTTCTGCGCCGATGGGGCCTTTAGCCCGGGGGCGTGAGGTGGGCGTGTGAGGGGCTTGGCGGGGGCGTGTCAGGCTTCTGCGCCGATGGGGCCTTCAGCCTGGGGGCGTGAGGTGGCGTGTGAGGGGCGTGTCAGGCTTCTGCGCCGATGGGGCCTTTAGCCTGGGGGCGTGAGGGGGGCGTGTGAGCGGCGTGGCGGGGGCGTTTCGGGCTTCTGCGCCGATGGGGCCTTCAGTCTCGGGGCGTGGGGGGGGGGGCGTGTGAGGGGCGTGGCGGGGGCGTGGCGGGCTTCTGCGCCGATGGGGCCTTTAGCCCGGGGGCGTGAGGGGCGCGTGTGAGGGGCGTGGTGGGGGCGTGTCAGGCTTCTGCGCCGATGGGGCCTTTATCCTGGGGGCGTGAGGGGGCGTGTGAGGGGCGTGGCGGGGGGCGTGTCAGGCTTCTGCGCCGAAGCGGCCTTCAACCTGGGGGTGAGGGGGGGCATGTGAGGGGCGTGGCGGGGGCCTGGCCGGCTTCTGCGCCGATGAGGCCTTTAGCCTCAGGGCGTGAGGGGGGCGTGTGAGGTGCGTGGCGGGGGCGTGGCGGGCTTCTGCGCCGATGGGGCCTTCAGCCCTGGGGCATGAGGGGGGCATGCCAGGCTTCTGCGCTGATGGGGCCTTTAGCCTGGGGGCGAGGGGGGCGTGTGAGGGGTGTGGCGGGGGCGTGTCAGGCTTCTGCGCCGATGGGGCCTTTAGCCTGGGGGCGTGAGGGGAGCGTGTGAGGGGCGTGGCGGGGGCGTTTCAGGCTTCTTCGCCGATGGGGCCTTCAGCCCGGGGGCGTGAGGGGGGGGGGGCGTGTGAGAGGCGTGGCGGGGGGCGTGGCGGGCTTCTGCGCCGATGGGGCCTTCAGCCCGAGGGCGTGAGGGGGGGGCGTGTGAGGGGCGTGGCGGGGGCGTGTCAGGCTTCTGCGCCGATGGGGCCTTCAGCCTGGGGGCGTGAGGGGGCGTGTGAGGGGCGTGGCGGGGGCGTGTCAGGCTTCTCCGCCGAAGCTGCCTTCAATCTGGGGGTGAGGGGGGGGGCGTGTGAGGGGCGTGGCGGGGGCCTGTCAGGCTTCTGCGCCGATGGGGCCTTCAGCCTGGGGGCGTGAGGGGGGCATGTGCAGGGCGTGGCGGGGGGCGTGTCAGGCTTCTGCGCCGATCGGGCCTTTATCCTGAGGGCGTGAGGGGGGCGTGTGAGGGGCGTGGCGGGTACGTGTCGGGCTTATGCGCCGATGGGGCCTTCAGCCCGGGGGCGTCAGGGGGCGTGTGAGGGGCGTGTCTGGGGCGTGTCAGGCTTCTGCGCTGATGGGGCCTTCAGCCCGGGGGCGTGAGGGGGGCGTGTGAGTTGCTTGGTGGGGGCGTGTCAGTCTTCTGCGCCGATGGGGCTTTCAGCCTGGGGGCGTGAGGGGGGCGTGGCGGGGGCGTGTCAGGCTTCTGCGCCGATGGGACCTTTAGCCCGGGGGCGTGAGGGGTGTGTGTGAGGGGCGTGGCGGGGGCGTGGCGGGCTTATGCGCCGATGGTGCCTTCAGCCCGGGGGCGTCAGGGGGGCATATGAAGGGCGTGGCTGGGCCGTGTCAGGCTTCTGCGTCGATGGGGCCTTCAGCCCGGGGGCGTGAGGGGGCGTGTGAGGGGCGTGGCAGGGGCGTGTCAGGCTTCTGCGCCGATGGGGCCTTCAGCCCGGGGGTTTGAGGGGGCGTGTGGGGGCGTGGCGTGGGCGTGTCAGGCTTCTGCGTCGATGGGGCCTTCAGCCCGGGGGCGTGAGGGGGGCGTGTGAGGGGCGTGGCGGGGGCGTGTCAGTCTTCTGCGCCGATGGGGCTTTCAGCCTGGGGGCATGAGGGGCGTGGCGGGGGCGTGTCAGGCTTCTGCGCCGATGCAGCCTTTAGCCTGGGGGCGTGAGGGGGGCGTGTGAGGGGCGTGGCGGAGGCGTGTCACGCTTCTGCGCCGATGCGGACTTCAGCCTTGGGGGCGTGAGGGGGCGTGTGAGGGGCGTGGTGGGGGCGTGTCGGGCTTCTGCGCCGATGGGGCCTTTAGCCCGGGGGCGTGAGGGGGGCGTGTGAGGGGTGTGGCGGGGGGCGTCCGGCTTCTGCGCCGATGGGGCTTTTAGCTCGGGGGCGTGAGGGGGGCGTCTGAGGGGCGTGGTGGGGGCGTATCGGGCTTCTGCGCCAATGGGGCCTTCAGCCTGGAGGCGTGAGCGGGCGTGAGAGGGGCGTGTCTGGGGCGTGTCAGGCTTCTGCGCTGATGGGGCCTTCAGCCCGGGGGCGTGAGGGGGGCGTGTGAGGGGCTTGGCGGGGGCGTGTCAGTCTTCTGCGCCGATGGGGCTTTCAGCCTGGGGGCGTGAGGGGGGCGTGGCGGGGGCGTGTCAGGCTTTTGCGCCGATGGGGCCTTCAGCCCGGGGGCGTGAGGGGGGTGTGTGAGGGGCGTGGTGGGGGCGTGTCGGGCTTATGCGCCGATGGTGCCTTCAGCCCGGGGGCGTCAGGGGGGCATGTGAGGGGCGTGGCTGGGGCGTGTCAGGCTTCTGCGTCGATGGGGCCTTCAGCCCGGGGGCGTGAGGGGGCGTGTGAGGGGCGTGGCGGGGGCGTTTCAGGCTTCTGCGCCGATGGGGCCTTCAGCCCGGGGGTTTGAGGGGGCGTGTGAGGGGCGTGGCGTGGGCGTGTCAGGCTTCTGCGTCGATGGGGCCTTCAGCCCGGGGGCGTGAGGGGGGGCGTGTGAGGGGCGTGGCGTGGGCGTGTCAGGCTTCTGCGCCGATGGGGCCTTCAGCCCGGGGGCGTGAGGGGGCGTGTGAGGGGCGTGGCGGGGGGCGTGTCAGTCTTCTGCGCCGATGGGGCTTTCAGCCTGGGGGCGTGAGGGGCGTGGCGGGGGCGTGTCAGGCTTCTGCGCCGATGCAGCCTTTAGCCTGGGGGCGTGAGGGGGGCGTGTGAGGGGCGTGGCGGAGGCGTGTCACGCTTCTGCGCCGATGCGGACTTCAGCCTTGGGGGCGTGAGGGGGCGTGTTAGGGGCGTGGTGGGGGCGTGTCGGGCTTCTGCGCCGATGGGGCCTTTAGCCCGGGGGCGTGAGGGGGGCGTGTGAGGGGTGTGGTGGGGGGCGTCCGGCTTCTGCGCCGATGGGGCTTTTAGCTCGGGGGCGTGAGGGGGGCGTCTGAGGGGCGTGGTGGGGGCGTATCGGGCTTCTGCGCCAATGGGGCCTTCAGCCTGGAGGCGTGAGCGGGCGTGAGAGGGGCGTGGCGGAGGCATGTCGGGCTTCTGCGTCGATGCGGCCTTCAGCCTGGGGGCGTGAGGGGGCGTGTGAGGGGCGTGGCGGGGGCGTGGCGGGCTTCTGCGCCGATAGGGCCTTTAGCCTGGGGGCGTGAGGGGGGCGTGTGAGGGGCGTAGCGGGGGCGTGGCGGGCTTCTGCGCCGATGGGGCCTTCAGCCCAGGGGTGTGAGGGGGCATGTGAGGGGTGTGGGGGGCGTAGTGGGCTTCTGCGCCGATTGGGCCTTCAGCCTGGGGGCGTGAGGGGGGGCGTGTGAGGGGCGTGGCGGGGGGGCGTGTCAGGCTTCTGCGCCGAAGGGGCCTTTAGCCTGGGTGCGTGAGGGGGGCGTGTGAGGGGCGTGGCGGGGGCGTGTCAGGCTTCTGCGCCGAAGGGGCCTTCAGCCTGGGGGCGAGAGGGGGGCGTGTGAGGAGCGTGGTGGGGGCGTGTCAGGCTTCTGCGCCGATGGGGCCTTCAGCCTGAGGGCGTGAGGGGGCGTGGGGGGGCGTGTGAGGGGCGTGGGGGGGGGCGTGGCCGGCTTCTGCGCCGATGAGGCCTTTAGCCTGGGGGCGTGAGGGGGGGCGTGTGAGGGGCGTGGCGGGGGCGTGTCGGGCTTCTGCGCCGATGGGGCCTTCAGCCCGGGGTCGTGTGGGTGGCGTGTGAGGGGCGTGGCGGGGGGCGTGTCGTGCTTCTGCGCCGATGGGACCTTCAGCCCGGGGGGCGTGAGGGGGGCGTGTGAGGGGCGTGGCGGGGGCGTGGCGGGCTTCTGCGCCGATGGGGCATTCAGCCCGGGGGCGTGAGGGGGGCGTGTGAGGGGGCGTGGCGGGGGCGTGTCAGGCTTCTGCGCCGATGGGGCCTTCAGCCTGGGGGCGTGAGGGGGCGTGGCGGGGGCGTGTCCGGCTTCTGCGCCGAAGCGGCCTTCAACCCGGGAGCGTGTGAGGGGCGTGGCGGGGGCGTGGCGGGCTTCTGCGCCGATGGGGCCTTTAGCCCGGGGGCGTGAGGTGGGCGTGTGAGGGGCTTGGCGGGGGCGTGTCAGGCTTCTGCGCCGATGGGGCCTTCAGCCTGGGGGCGTGAGGTGGCGTGTGAGGGGCGTGTCAGGCTTCTGCGCCGATGGGGCCTTTAGCCTGGGGGCGTGAGGGGGGCGTGTGAGCGGCGTGGCGGGGGCGTTTCGGGCTTCTGCGCCGATGGGGCCTTCAGTCTCGGGGCGTGGGGGGGGGGCGTGTGAGGGGCGTGGCGGGGGCGTGGCGGGCTTCTGCGCCGATGGGGCCTTTAGCCCGGGGGCGTGAGGGGCGCGTGTGAGGGGCGTGGTGGGGGCGTGTCAGGCTTCTGCGCCGATGGGGCCTTTATCCTGGGGGCGTGAGGGGGCGTGTGAGGGGCATGGCGGGGGCGTGTCAGGCTTCTGCGCCGAAGCGGCCTTCAACCTGGGGGTGAGGGGGGCATGTGAGGGGCGTGGCGGGGGCCTGGCCGGCTTCTGCGCCGATGAGGCCTTTAGCCTCAGGGCGTGAGGGGGGCGTGTGAGGTGCGTGGCGGGGGGCGTGGCGGGCTTCTGCGCCGATGGGGCCTTCAGCCCTGGGGCATGAGGGGGGCATGCCAGGCTTCTGCGCTGATGGGGCCTTTAGCCTGGGGGCGAGGGGGGCGTGTGAGGGGTGTGGCGGGGGCGTGTCAGGCTTCTGCGCCGATGGGGCCTTTAGCCTGGGGGCGTGAGGGGAGCGTGTGAGGGGCGTGGCGGGGGCGTTTCAGGCTTCTTCGCCGATGGGGCCTTCAGCCCGGGGGCGTGAGGGGGGGGGGGCGTGTGAGAGGCGTGGCGGGGGGCGTGGCGGGCTTCTGCGCCGATGGGGCCTTCAGCCCGAGGGCGTGAGGGGGGGCGTGTGAGGGGCGTGGCGGGGGCGTGTCAGGCTTCTGCGCCGATGGGGCCTTCAGCCTGGGGGCGTGAGGGGGCGTGTGAGGGGCGTGGCGGGGGCGTGTCAGGCTTCTCCGCCGAAGCTGCCTTCAATCTGGGGGTGAGGGGGGGGCGTGTGAGGGGCGTGGCGGGGGCCTGTCAGGCTTCTGCGCCGATGGGGCCTTCAGCCTGGGGGCGTGAGGGGGGCATGTGCAGGGCGTGGCGGGGGCGTGTCAGGCTTCTGCGCCGATCGGGCCTTTATCCTGAGGGCGTGAGGGGGGCGTGTGAGGGGGCGTGGCGGGTACGTGTCGGGCTTATGCGCCGATGGGGCCTTCAGCCCGGGGGCGTCAGGGGGCGTGTGAGGGGCGTGTCTGGGGCGTGTCAGGCTTCTGCGCTGATGGGGCCTTCAGCCCGGGGGCGTGAGGGGGGCGTGTGAGTTGCTTGGTGGGGGCGTGTCAGTCTTCTGCGCCGATGGGGCTTTCAGCCTGGGGGCGTGAGGGGGGCGTGGCGGGGGCGTGTCAGGCTTCTGCGCCGATGGGACCTTTAGCCCGGGGGCGTGAGGGGTGTGTGTGAGGGGCGTGGCGGGGGCGTGGCGGCTTATGCGCCGATGGTGCCTTCAGCCCGGGGGCGTCAGGGGGGCATATGAAGGGCGTGGCTGGGCCGTGTCAGGCTTCTGCGTCGATGGGGCCTTCAGCCCGGGGGCGTGAGGGGGCGTGTGAGGGGCGTGGCAGGGGCGTGTCAGGCTTCTGCGCCGATGGGGCCTTCAGCCCGGGGGTTTGAGGGGGCGTGTGGGGGGCGTGGCGTGGGCGTGTCAGGCTTCTGCGTCGATGGGGCCTTCAGCCCGGGGGCGTGAGGGGGGCGTGTGAGGGGCGTGGCGGGGGCGTGTCAGTCTTCTGCGCCGATGGGGCTTTCAGCCTGGGGGCATGAGGGGCGTGGCGGGGGGCGTGTCAGGCTTCTGCGCCGATGCAGCCTTTAGCCTGGGGGCGTGAGGGGGGCGTGTGAGGGGCGTGGCGGAGGCGTGTCACGCTTCTGCGCCGATGCGGACTTCAGCCTTGGGGGCGTGAGGGGGCGTGTGAGGGGCGTGGTGGGGGCGTGTCGGGCTTCTGCGCCGATGGGGCCTTTAGCCCGGGGGCGTGAGGGGGGCGTGTGAGGGGGTGTGGCGGGGGGCGTCCGGCTTCTGCGCCGATGGGGCTTTTAGCTCGGGGGCGTGAGGGGGGCGTCTGAGGGGCGTGGTGGGGGCGTATCGGGCTTCTGCGCCAATGGGGCCTTCAGCCTGGAGGCGTGAGCGGGCGTGAGAGGGGCGTGGCGGAGGCATGTCGGGCTTCTGCGTCGATGCGGCCTTCAGCCTGGGGGGCGTGAGGGGGCGTGTGAGGGGCGTGGTGGGGGCGTGTCAGGCTTCTGCGCCGATGGGGCCTTCAGCCTGAGGGCGTGAGGGGGCGAAGGGCGTGAGGGGGCGTGGGGGGGCGTGTGAGGGGCGTGGGGGGGGCGTGGCCGGCTTCTGCGCCGATGAGGCCTTTAGCCTGGGGGCGTGAGGGGGGGGGCGTGTGAGGGGCGTGGCGGGGGCGTGTCAGGCTTCTGCGCCGATGGGGCCTTCAGCCCTGGGGCGTGAGGGGGGCGTGTGAGGGGCGTGGCGGGGGGCGTATCAGGCTTCTGCCCCGAAGGGTCCTTCAACCTGGGGGCGTGAGGGGGGCGTGTGAGGGGTGTGTGGCGGGGGGCGTGTCAGGCTTCTGCGCCGATGGGGCCTTTAGCCTGGGGGCGAGGGGGTCGTGTGAGGGGCGTGGCGGGGGCGTGTCAGGCTTCTGCCCCGAAGGGGCCTTCAGCCTGGGGGCGTGAGGGGGCGTGGCGGGTGCATGTCAGGCTTCTGCGCCGATGGGGCCTTCAGCCCGGGGAGCGTGAGGGGGGGGCGTTGTGAGGGGCATGGCGGGGGCGTGTCGGGCTTCTGCGCCGATGGGACCTTCAGCCCAGGGTCGTGTGGGTGGCGTGTGAGGGGCGTGGCGGGGGCGTGGCGGGCTTCTGCGCCGATGGGGCCTTCAGCCTGGGGGCGTGAGGGGGCATGGCGGGGGCGTGTCAGGCTTCTGCGCCGAAGCGGCCTTGAACCCGGGAGCGTGTGAGGGGCGTGGCGGGGGCGTGGCGGGCTTCTGCACCGATGGGGCCTTCAACCTGGGGGCAAAGGGGGGGGCGTGTGCGCGGCGTGGCGGGCTTCTGCGCCGATGGGGCCTTCAGCCTGGGGGCGTGGGGGGGGGGGGGGGGCGTGTGAGGGGCGTGGCGGGGGCTGTGTCAGGCTTCTGCTCCGATGGGGCCTTTAGCCTGGGGGGGGGGGTGAGGGGGGGGGGGTGTGAGGGGCGTGTGGCGGGGGGCGTGTGAGGCTTCTGCGCCGATGGGGCCTTTAGCCTTGGGGGGCGTGAGGGGGGCGTGTCAGGCTTCTGCGCCGATGGGGCCTTTAGCCTTGGGGCGTGAGTGGGGGCGTGTGAGGGGCGCGGTGGGGGCGTGTCAAGCTTCTGCTCCGATGGGGCCTTGAGCCTGCTGGGCGTGAGGGGGCGTAAGTGAGGGGCGTGGCCGGGGCGTGTCAGGCTTCTGCGCCTATGGTGCCTTTAGCCTGGGGGCGTGAGGGGGGCGTGTGAGGGGCGTGGCAGGGGCGTGGCAGGCTTCTGCGCCGATGGGGCCTTTAGCCTAGGGGCGTGAGGGGGCCTGTGAGGGGAGTGGCAGGGGCGTGTCAGGCTTCTGCGCCGATGGGGCCTTTAGCCTGGGGGCGTGAGGGGGGGCGTGTGAGGTGCGTGGCGGGAGAGTGTCAGGGTTCTTGGTCGATGCCTGTTTTAGCCTGGGGATGTGACAGGGGTGGTGTGAGGGGCGTGGCATGGCAGGGTTCTGGTTCGTCGATGCCTTTAGCCAGCGGGAGGGGCATCAGGGGGTCGTGTCAAGCTTGTGGCTTTTGACGATTCGTCTGAGCCAGTGGGGAGTGGCGGTGGCATGTCAGGGGCGTGATGTGGGGCGTCTGGGCATGTCAGGGGCTGGTTCGCCTATGCCTTTAGCGTAGGGAGGCGTGTCAGGGGTGTGTCTTTTGGGGATTCCTCTATCCTGTGGGGGGCGTGTCGGGGGCATCGGGGTTATGGCTTTAACTGAGCTTGGGTTGCCCACATTCCAGGTGAAAGTCCCTAGCCCCTGGGGTATAGGGCCAGTCCGGGTCTCTTTGGCCCAACCCATATTTAATCATTTATAGGAAGAACTTTGTTCCCTGATTTCACACTGGAACAAAAGTGCTCACCTACAAAAACTTGCAAAAACAACAGGAGTCCTTGTGGCACCTGAGAGACGAACACATTTATTTGAGTATAATCTGCTTATTGCAGGACTGCCTTGTCCCATCTGGTTGCTCATGTGTTCCTGCCTTCAACATATGAAACACCAGGCTTAGCCCCTTGATCCGTCTACTAAGAAGATGTGGGATAACCCCTCTCCCACAAAACCTTAAGAGTTAGGCACTGGTTCAATGCAGAAGTCGGGTTTTTTTATGTCCCCTCTTGGTTTTATTATTTACTACTCTCACTCTGAATATCCTTGTTACCCACCCACGTGTCCAGATAGATCTCTAGTCCGCTTTGAAAATCTCCACTGGGGTTTTTGGTTTTTTGTTTCTTTATTTTTACCGCTGCCAGTCCCAAAGGGAGCCCTCGTCGGGGAACCAAACAAAGCTGCAGCCTTTGGAATCCGTTAACCAACATCCCGCTGTGCTGTTAGGCTTTAACCTGCCCATGTTTAAAGCCGCCAAGAAGCGTCATCCAATTATACTACAAGCAGGAAACATTATAATTAAATTCCAGGGGGGGAAAATACATCTCAGGTCGCGGCAGGTGTGTCACTTTGAATGTGCCAATCTGGACGAATTCATCGCTTCCTAGCGGCTGGGGACCTGACCTGGCGATCTGCAGGGAGAAAGCTCTTTTAAAAACCTATTGTCTTCAATAATGAAGCCAAACAATTTAATATCCGGTCGGTTGCATTCGACACCCCACCTGAAAGCTGCTTCAGCTCGCAGCATTAAATGAGTGCATCCTTCCACATGCAAAGAAGGCGATTGCACACGGCTCAGGCAGCCGGCCTCGAGCTAGCCTGAGCCGGGCAGGCGAGGAACAAGGCAGGACAACCCAACTTCCTGTTCCAGCCCCTGCTGCATACGTGACCTGGGACAAGTCACCTCGCAGCGCCTGTGAACGGGGCAATAATCAGGGCCGGTGCAAGGAAGTTTCACGCCCTAGGCGAAACTTCCACCTTGCACCCCACCCTCCTAGCTAACCCCGCCCCCCGTGGCAGCTAACCCCACCCACCCATCCATCCCCCCACCACCACCAGAGGAGCCCCCAGCCCGCAGCAGCTAACCCCGCCCGCCACCTAATCCAGCCCTCCTCCCCGCAGCAGCCAGCCCCCCCCGCGGCAGCTACCCCCCACCACTGCAGCTAACCCCACCCAGGGAGCCCCCCCTCCATGGCAGCTAACCCCGCCCACTGTCCAGGGACCCCCACCCACGGCAGCTCCCCACCCCCCTGCAGCAGCTCGCCAGCCCCACGGCAGCTAGCCCCCACGCCCACTGTGGAAGCCAGCCTCCCCCTGCCCCCCACGGCAGCTCTCCACCCCCCCACAGCAGCCAAATCCCCGCCCGCGGCAGCCCCCCCCGCAGCAGCTCACCTCCGCTCAGTAGCGGCGCTTCGGCGGCAGCTCGGCGTTCTCGGCAGCGTTTCTGCGGCCGCTTTTCCTGCCACCGAATCGCTGCTGGGAAGTCGCCGCCGAAATGCCGCCCCCCAAATCCTGCCGCCCTAGACAACTGCCTAGTGGAAGCACCGGCCCTGGGAACAATGGCACGGCCCTGCCCCACAATGGTAATAGTATGTCAGATGAATAGACAGGAAGCAGAGCTGTGGCTTTCAAGTCACTGCTGTAGTCTCAGGGGCTGCCTGCCTCCAGACAAAGGCCCCAGAGGGACTCTAGCTGCCTCAGCAAGAATTGATCCTGGGGCAGCCCCACTGGAATGGGAGAGCGGCCTCCCTTGCAAAGTTCCTGAGATGAGAGTGCTCTGTGCCTCTATTGCATACAGGGCTGTAACGGGGTCTCCCTCACCGCTGTTGGGGGGGGGGCAGCTCTCCTGCCTGCTAGTGCCCCCTTCCATCATAGGCGCCGACTCCATGGGTGCTCTGGGGCTGGAGCACCCACGGGGGAAAATTGGTGGGTGCAGAGCACCCACTGGCAGCTCCCCGCCGCGCTCACCTCCGCTCCGCCTCCTCCCCTGAGCGCGCCACCAGGTCCTGCTTCTCCCCCAACCCTCTCAGTGCTTGCCGTGCGAAACAAGGGGGAACGTGGCGCGCTCAGGTGGGGCTGAAAATCCACCCAAATTATAAGTCTTTGAAATAGTGCAGTTCACACGTGCTCCATAGATACTTGCTAGAGCTTCCGAGTTTGAAACTTCCGAGATTTCTATTTGCAGGGAGAATGCTCCACCCTGGTGCTGAGCAGGACTTTCCATAGAATTGTAGCTCTGGGCTGCTACAGGCTGGGTCATAAAATCATAGAAGATTAGAGTTGGAAGAGCCCTCAGGAGGTCGTCTAGTCCAATCCCCTGCTCAAAGCAGGACCAATCCCCAACTAAATCATCCCAACCAGGGCTTTGTCTTAAAAACCTCTAAGGATGGAGATTCCAACACCTCCCTAGGGAACCCATTCCAGTGCTTCACCACCCTCCTAGTGAAATAGTGTTTCCTAATATCCAACCTAGACCTCCCACTGCAACTTGAGACCATTACTCCTTGTTCTGTCATCCGCCACCACCGAGAACAGCCTAGCTCCAGCCTCTTTGGAACCCCCTTCAGGGAGTTGAAGGCTGCTATCAAATCCCCCCTCACTCTTCTCTTCTGCAGGCTAAACAATCCCAGTGTCCTCAGCCTCTCCTCATAAGTCATGTGCCCCAGCCCCCTAATCATTTTCGTTGCCCTCCGCTGGACTCTTTCCAATTTGTCCACATCCATCCAGATTTGGGGCCCCCACTACAGCAAGGAATTCTCCAGCTGTGGCCTCACCAGTGCCAAAGAGAGGGGAATAATCACTTCCCTCGATCGGCTGACAATGCTCCTACTAATACAAGGCTCAAGTTCTCGGTTCTGGGTCAAGACACCAGAACTGAGACTGGGGACCCTGTTTCTCCTGGGCACTCAATGATCCCCCCAACTGAGCCAAGAAAGCTCCGGATTTGAATGCAGAGGAGACAAGAGTTGGACCTGGGTAAGAGGTGGGGGGAGCAGTTTGAGATAAAAGAGCCCGGAGAAGGAAGAATGGGATGGGAGGCGGAGCCAGAGAGTTGGGCTGGGGAGAGACTGGGACTGGAAGCAGGCATGGACAATGAGGGGGATTCGAATCCTATGGGTGGATGAAGAGCCAGAGGGATACTGGGAGTGGCGAGGCCAGGAGACTGGGACTGTGGGAAATAGTATGCGGTCGTGTCCTTTCATGGTGCAGAAGCGCACGGGGGCCGAATGAAGGTCACCCAGGCCACCTAAATTCGGGCACTTTCTAACTTCTGAGCGCTTGGCTTTGCAGCCTTACAAATGTCCTTTTAGCGTCGTTTGTGTGCAGCGTGTGCAAACAGTGCACAAACGGAGAACACGGAGCTGGGTGTCTGGCTTTGGTGGGAGCCGCAGAGTCTGTGAATGATGGTGCTTTGCAAATAGTCGTACAGCTCCGTAGGCGGGGGCTCATCAGGCGCTAACTCACCCAGAGAGCGTCGTCACTCGCACCCTGTCCCTCACCCTGCCGTGGGAGCACAAGCCGTGGGACGGGTCTCCGGGCGGCTCCCTGCGCAATCTGACTAGCCCCGAGAACGACAGACAACGGCTGCTGGCAGACAGTGCTGCCAGGCAGAATTAGGGACCGTCTTAGTGTTCCCAAGATCCACATATGCCCTTGAATTCAGCAGTCCAGGCAATACGTTCATGGCAGCCACTCGGCTTTAACAGGTCCGCGGGTAGCTTTATCACCAGCCATCTGCGTGACAACAGCATGACCAAAAGGACAAAAGCATATTGGTGTCTTAGTCCACATGGTGGCGAGGAACCCAGGGCCAGACACTGGCAGAGAGCTGGAACACACGGAAAGTGTGTATTTAACAGAGCAAAACGCCCACTCGCCGGCTCGCCGAGAAAGCCCTTCTCCGGGTCATGGGAACAGCAGAGGCCGCAGTGCCGCTCTGGCAAAGCTCTCCCTCGCTGCCACCCAGGAGAGCGCCAAGGATGGAATATTAGCTATGAAATAAAGCACGCCCTAGCTCCCGCGGACCCGTCTACTCTGGGCTGGGCTTGCTTCGCTCGTGAGCGCTCTCGGGTCACGCCTGGGCCCCAGCACCTGGGCGGCGCAGGAGTGAGACCGCTACAGACAAAGGAGTCCATCCTGAGTGTGACTGCCCGCTGACGCCCTGTATTTACCCACCTCCCAACGGCTAGCGCCGCAGCCAGCGCTGTGCCCCTACCCTCGCCTCGCAAGGGTCACCGTTAGGGTCTGTCTCCAAGGCCTACGCTGTCCTGGGTTGAGTCAGCCCATTGGAACAATGCACGCCTGGAAATAGAGGTAGTACCTCCAGCTGAGCCTAATATTGCCAATCCTGGCCTACGCTTGGGGGTGAGTATCATAGAAGCGGAGGACTGGAAGGGACCGCGAGAGGTTGTCTAGGCCAGCCTCCCGCACTCAAGGCACGGCTAAGTCTTATCTGCGTCATTCTGTATCTGCTTCCAGCTAGCTGTGCATAAGAGCTTCACAGCCCAGACACCCTGTCTGGGAACTCAGCCCTTAAAGGCATAGTCCTCAATACCCCAGCATGGACCCTGCAGAGTCCCACGGGCTTGGCTTGTGTCTCCCAATGCAGAAACAGAGGCACTGTGAGGCCCAGATTCTGTCCTGCACGGAGATCCACTTGGTGCAGGACATCAGAGGGCTGTCAGGTCTGGCTCCCCAATGCTGTGGCATGATCTATACCATTCTCAACCCCAGTGTAAGCTAGAGCAGCCACGGTGGGTCCTATAGTTCCCAAGGAATCCACATGCCCACGACCTGTCCCCTACTACCCCAACACATCCTGCACAGCCCAGGGTGCTTGGTGCAGAACCTGGTACACTTGATTCCCATCCCTTCACAATGAAAAGGGCTGTGGGGTCTCTAAAAGAGCTGGGCCAATAATTAAAATCCACATTTGTCAAATAATTTCTTTGAAGAAAAAAAACAAACCCTCCCAAATATGCTAATCTCTGCGCATAAGCCAGGCCAGAGTTCCACCCGCTCATGGACGCATACGATGAGCCACCTAGGTCACCGCTCCCTTTGACGCACAGCGCAGAACCTATCTCCCAAGTGCCCCCAAGAGGGAACGCCACCAGACTCAGTGGAGTCACGCCAGGGATGGGTTGGTGCCAGTGGAAAGCCGCTGCCCGTGGGCACAGCTCCAGCTTCATTCCTTTCTATGCTTTTCACGACATGTCCTCAATATAAACGGTAAAGTCGATGTTGTTGCCAGCACTTAGTGCAGATATTTCTTACCCTGGCCCCGTGTCTTAGCTCTCCATGATGACACAGTAAGTCAAGTAAGCCAGCACTTTCCAGCCTCCCAAGACTAACACACCACTCTGCACTCAGATAGCGCCTTTCATCTGAGGATCCCAGGGGCTTTCCAGATATCAGCCCAGTAACCACCCACCCCACCCCACCCCCGGGATAGGAAGTATTAGCCCCTCATTGACAGATGGGCAAACAGGGACACAGAGAGGACACGGGACTCACCCGGGGTCCCACAGCAGTCAGAGGCAGACCGGTCTCTGCACCACCAGTCCTGTGCTCTCACCACTACGCCACACTCCCTCCAAGTGCTTTACAAGCCTCAATGCCTCCAGCATCTCTGGACCAAGTGGGTAGGTGAGCAGCATGATCGCCATTGTACAGGTGGGGAAACCGAGGAAGAGACGGTCAATCCCAAAGCTGAACAGCCAGTCCTCCGTGCCGAAGCTAAGACTGGAATTGAGGAGTTCCTGGCTCCCAAGCCTGTGCTCAGACCATCTCTCGCTCTCATTCCCCTTCACACACCCCCCCCCCCACATGCACAACTAATTCCTGTGAATCGTAAGCATGAAATCCACTTCTAGCCCCGCTCCCGGGATTGACACATGTACCCACCTGTTTAAACTAAGCACCTCCTCATTAACATGCTATTTATATACCGTGGCTCTGGATGGTGTTTGATATGCAGGCAGCAGTCTGGGCGCCATTCACGCCGGCTCTGCAGCACGCACACAACCTGTCCTGCTCCAGTCTGGGCTGTAGCAGACGGAAAAGAAATCGCAGCGGTTCAGTTAAAAGAGGGGGCTGGGCGTCATTGATTCCTGCCATCAAGGCATAGCCTGGGCAAGCTTCCTTCCTGCAGCCCCCACCACCCGCCAGCCCTGCCCAGGGAGGGGATAGGGATCTAGGGGCCTGAGATCTAGGATCTCCTTGGCCCATGCCATCCGTGCATTCCCTGGCAGGCCAGCACTGCCCACAACATTCACTGTCTGCGTTCGGAGCTAGCCCGGCTGGGATCCCGGTGCGGGGCAGGGCAGGAACGGCTGCCCCCACGCATTTACTGTCGCATGACAGAGAGAGAGAGAAAGGAAAGCAAATGAATTTCCCCCGCCTGCTAATGATGAAGTGAGATTGCTCTGAACTGAGCCACAGTTAATAAAGGTCACGGTAATGACGGGCTTAATTCAGGAATTACAAATGAGCCGATGTGAATTTGTTTTATGAACTGCTCCCTTCTGGTGCTAACCCTCATCTCGGCCCCACGCGGCTCTCAGCTAGTGGGGGTGCACTGCCCCCTAGCAGCGCTAGGAAGTCACTGTGGCTAACAGACACTGGAGTGACGAGCCGCGTGGACGTGGCACAGAATCGGACTTGGAGCATTTCGTCGGCTGGCTACGCCTCACTGTTAGGACTCAAGGCCACATCAACCCCTGGAAGAAGAATAAAGGGAACTGTTTCATAAGGAGGAAGTGGGGAGAACTGGGCAATAAGATGCCTGCGTGTACCCCCAGCCCTGTCGTGAAATCACGGGGACCTCGGAAAGCCACTCAACTCCTCTGTGCCTCAGTTTACCCCTCTGGGTGATAACAGTCACCCACTCCCTCCAGGGTGGTATGGCTTATACAACCACTGATTGGGAAGCATGACTTCGGGGCAGGGCCTGTCTTTTTGCTCTGTGTTTGTACAGCGCCTTGCACGGCGGGGTCCTAATCCGTGATGGGGGCTCCGAGATGCTACCTCAGTACAGGTAATAAATCCGTATCTAAATCCTTCCCGCGCTGGCAGACATCACTCAGTGTATGAACAAGGCTCCACTCTCCCGGACAATTGTGCTCTTTGCCGGAATGGCTCCCTCGTTGTGTTTCTACAGGGGTCACTCTTTCACCAGGATCGGTTGTTGCTCTAGTGCTCAACCCTGCCCCTGGAGGGCCAGTGGACGGCACTCCGTCTGGCCCGTCCAACACAGGAAGCCCTCGAAGGAGTTCAAGCTCCCCCCAGCACAGCTCTGAGGGTCAATGCAACTCACACGCCCTCCCACCACGGCGCAGCCCCCAGGGAAGGGCAGGGAATCCATGAGAAGAGGGTCAGATGGAAAGCAGCAGGGAATGACAAATCGTCATCATTTGGGCCGGAGTTGGGGATTTCACGGTCTGTTGCGTGAAGTCCTCTCTGAGGAGCCTGCAATGAATATTGGTTTGTCTCATCACTTTCCCTTCCCTGGTTACCCGGCTCAGCTACGATTCCCTCCACAGTGCGTCTCCAGGCGCCAGCAAGGGGGCGGACAAACCATTGGTGCAAGCAGGTGCCACACCATGAAGCCAAGCGTCTCCGGGACTAGGGACCATCATGATCATCTAGTCTGACTCCTGCACGTTGCAGGCCACAGTCTCCACCTGCCGCCGAGCCGGCTGTGCTTATGGGTCTGGGGGAAATAATGCTCATTCCCACCCCGGCACCACTCTGTGGCCAAGTGACCGAATTCTTTATATTGGAACCCCGGGACACCCGCTCCCTGGCTCAGAACAGTGCTACGGCTCGGGAGAGCTGCACTCCCTCTCCGATCAGCCAGCAGGAGGTGCTCACATGGCAAGGCGGCAACCATTGCCCTGTGCGGACGCCTGTGCCACCAAGCTCCTCCAGCCCAGGCTGAGCGCGGCAGCATGAATTCCTCCCCAGCACCATCCGCAGCTGCCTCGAAGCCACTGGGCAAGACGCTGGAGTCTACATGGCACCTTAACACCATACCGTGCAAGCAAACGCCAGTGCAGGCTGGAAATCAGACGGTCACTAACCATCAGAGGACGGTGGTTCTAGAACAGCCTCCCAGTCACTGTTCCCTCTAAGCTGTGTGCGCGTACACAGATCCTAAACCCCACGCACACGGCGAAACACCACGCGCACAAACATTTGCACGGAAGAAATTTTTTGTACACACGGCCTGTCAAAAATTAGAGGGAACATTGCCCTGCACCCTGACGGTGCCCCTCACTCCCGACATGCTGCCCCCCACACACCCTGCCGGTGCCCCTCACTCCCGACCCGCAGCCCCTCCACACCCTGACGGTGCCCCTCACTCCTGACCTGCAGCCCCCCTGCACCCTCACGGTGCCCCTCACTCCTGACCTGCAGCCCCCCTGCACCCTCACGGTGCCCCTCACTCCCGACCTGCAGCCCCCCCAACCCAGACGGTGCCCCTCACTCCTGACCCGCAGCCCCCCTGCACCCTCACGGTGCCCCTCACTCCCGACCTGCAGCCCCCCCAACCCAGACGGTGCCCCTCACTCCCGAACCGCAGCCCCCCTGAAGCCTGATGGTGCCCCTCACTCTTGACCTGCAGCCCCCCACGCACCCTGACGGTGCCCCTCACTCCCGAACCGCAGCCCCCCTGAAGCCTAGGGTGCCCCTCACTCTTGACCTGCAGCCCCCCACGCACCCTGACGGTGCCCCTCACTCCCAACCCGCAGCCCCCTCCTTATGGGCGCCCCTCACTCCCGACCCGCAGCCCCCCCCCACACCCTGACGGTACCCCTCACTTCCGAACCGCAGCCCCACACACCCTGCCGGTGCCCCTCACTCCCGACCTGCAGCCCCCCCAACCCAGACGGTGCCCCTCACTCCTGACCCGCAGCCCCCCTGCACCCTCACGGTGCCCCTCACTCCCGACCTGCAGCCCCCCCAACCCAGACGGTGCCCCTCACTCCCGAACCGCAGCCCCCCTGAAGCCTGATGGTGCCCCTCACTCTTGACCTGCAGCCCCCCACGCACCCTGACGGTGCCCCTCACTCCCGAACCGCAGCCCCCCTGAAGCCTATGGTGCCCCTCACTCTTGACCTGCAGCCCCCCACGCACCCTGACGGTGCCCCTCACTCCCAACCCGCAGCCCCCTCCTTATGGGCGCCCCTCACTCCCGACCCGCAGCCCCCCCCCACACCCTGACGGTACCCCTCACTTCCGAACCGCAGCCCCACACACCCTGCCGGTGCCCCTCACTCCCGACCTGCAGCCCCCCCAACCCAGACGGTGCCCCTCACTCCTGACCCGCAGCCCCCCTTCACCCTCACGGTGCCCCTCACTCCAGACCTGCAGCCCCCCCAACCCAGACGGTGCCCCTCACTCCCGAACCGCAGCCCCCCTGAAGCCTGATGGTGCCCCTCACTCTTGACCTACAGCCCCCCACGCACCCTGACGGTGCCCCTCACTCCCGACCCGCAGCCCCCCCCCCACACCCTGACGGTACCCCTCACTTCCGAAACGCAGCCCCACACACCCTGCCGGTGCCCCTCACTCCTGACTCGCAGCCCCCCCCCCCCCCGCACCCTTCTGGTGCCCCTCACTCCCGACCTGCAGCCCCCACACACCCTGACAGTGCCCCTCACTCCTGACCTGCAGCCCCCCTGCACCCTCACAGTGCCCCTCACTCCCGACCTGCAGCCTCCCCAACCCAGACGGTGCCCCTCACTCCCGAACCGCAGCCCCCCTGAAGCCTGATGGTGCCCCTCACTCTTGACCTGCAGCCCCCCACGCACCCTGACGGTGCCCCTCACTCCTGACCCGCAGCCCCCTACTTATGGGCGCCCCTCACTCCCAACCCGCAGCCCCCCTGCACCCTGACGGTGCCCCTCACTCCTGACCCGCAGCCCCCTACTTATGGGCGCCCCTCACTCCCAACCCGCAGCCCCCCTGCACCCTGACGGTGCCCCTCACTCCCGACCTGCAGCCCCCCTGCACCCTGACGGTGCCCCTCACTCCCGACCCACAGCCCCCCCCCTTATGGGCGCCCCTCACTGCTGAACCGCAGGCCCCCCACCCTGACGGTGCCCCTCACTCCCGACCTGCAGCCCTCTTCCCCCCCCCCCCCCGCACCCTGACGGCGCCCCTCACTCCCAACCCGCAGCCCCCTGCTGCATCCTGACGGTGCCTCTCACTCCCAACCCGCAGCCCCCCTCACCTTTTTGGGCACCCCACACTCCCGAACTGCCTCCCCCCGCACCGGGCCAGCACCCCTCACTCCTGACCTGCAGCCCAACGGTGCCCCTCACTCTTGACCTGCAGCACCACCGCACCACTGTTTCCTCTAAGCAGTGTGCGTGTGCACGGGCACACAGATCCTAAATCCCATGCACACGGTGAAACACCGTGCGCACAAAAATTGGCACAGAAGACATTTTTTGCACACACGGCCTGTCAAAAATGAGAGGGAACATTGTTCCCAATGGGGGCAGTGAGAGGCTACTAAGGTTTAAGATGGTGCTTGATTAGTATCTGAACGGGATTCCATGACCGGGCTGCCTGTGATAGCAGAGGATGGGACTCCTTGACCCAGGGGTCCCACCCGGTCCTCTGTTCAAGATGGCTCTCCTATATCAGTAGGTCTCCAGCCCTGTTCATTTTGCGAGCCACTTCACAGGAGAGAGATCATCACACAATATCCCCGTTCAGGGCTCCATTGGCGGGTGAAGAGTCAATACACTGCAAGCATGCGGGCAGCGCCGTTATTACATTACGTCCACCCGCATAAGAGCAGCTCGCAGGTCCTTCTGTTCCCCTGGCGCAGGAGCTAAAGAAACGCTCCCATAACTGGTAGCACTAGAAGGTCCCTTACCCTCTCTTTGCATAGCCACTGCAGGGTAAAATCATACACAAAGTGCATTGCAACCGTGCAGAAACCAGTTTGAGAACTGCTGCCATTTATTTAAAAGCCCCCCCAAACGTGTGTTACTAATGGTGCCTCGGCTTCTTAATATGGAAAAGTTTGTTGTTTTTTAAATCTGGTTTACAATTCACCACCTGTGCTGTTTGTTTGCTTTTCCCAGCTAGGCCAGTGTAGCTTGACTGGTAAGTTTCATCGTATAGTCTTCATGTCTCTCCTACACTAGCAGTCTTTGCTTACAAACACTGCAGGAGAATGGCTAAGCCCCACACACAAAAGAAAAATAAACCCTGCACTTTCCGAAGTAGCAGAAAAACATGAAACATTTCGAGTAGGTTTATAAAGCTGTACACACAAACACGCTCTGAATGTGGAATCTAACGGTCCTAACAGCATCCCTTCAATTTAACATAAGAATTTAAGATGGCACTAAAACCGACATGCAGCCAATAGAGTGAGCATTCCTCCTTTTGGTATTTTATCTGCCCTGAATTTAATAGTTTGTGACACACGTATTTACCCTGGTAAATCAATGGAGGTTACAGGCTTTTTCCCAGCAAAACTCAGGTACCTTAATTTATTGCATTAAATGGCCATATCAAAGGCTTTTCAGAGATCAACAGAAAGTGCTGTAGGGTAAATTTCCACTACCACTTACCAGCAAAAAAAGAAGAAGAAGAAGTCAGGTAATAATCAGCACTTTAGTGTAGATTTAGAACTGAGATTAGATTAGGCATTGAGTGGCAGACTGGCAGTAATTCCAACAGAAGGTCTGGGCTACAGCGGCAAAGAGAAAATGTGAAGACTGTAGAGACTAAATCAATATCTGGGAAGATAAAAGGCAGCCGAGAAATTGGCTGATAATTATTCAGACCCACCTTTCTGAGGGAAGGGTAATTAAAGCCATATTCTAATTAATGCGTACCTTGCCCCAGCCAGTCTTCAAAGAAAACCTAATGAGGCTGCGAGAATAGACTCAGATTCCTCGCGTCTCTCTCAGACAGGGGTGCCTGTCTTGGGAGGGGGTCAGGAGATTTTGGCGCAAGCAAGGGGGATGTTTAAATAAAAAAGGATCTGTCCCATCTGCCTTCCCTCCCCCGGTGGTACTTTGGAAAGTCAGATGTAGGCTGTCAAAGACTGGATCAGTAAAACCTCTGGGATTCAAACCTTCGAGAGGAGCCGGAGTCAGGAAAATCACAGGCTTTGGAGTTAATTACAGCGCTAAGAAAATACCAAAACCGACCTGGGATTTTGAAACATGGCTGGCAGCCAGATTCCGATTAGCGAGGCGGTACATTGCGTTCCAGTCTTTGCAACAGCAAAGCCAGCCACAGGCTGCGGTCATTAGCTTAACCCTTAGCCTCTGGGTGGGAAAAGGCCGGGAAGCAAAGAGCCGTTTCCCTGTCACTCAGGAAGCAGCGTGGCCTGCTCGCTGGGGCACTGACTTACAACCAGAGGAGCTGGGTTTGAGTCCCCAGCTCGGCCACTGACCTGCAGGGTGACTTTGGGGACATCAGTTCCCCTCCCTGGGCCAGCGTCAGGGCTGCACACAGCGGTTTGTTATTGTAGGGTCTGTTTTGAGTGCCGGGTTGTATGTGCCGCTTTGTTAGCGCAGAGATGTTTCTCCTTTTAAAAGATTCGTGTCGCAGCCTATGTTTTGAGTTCGATCCCGAGATGAGCGGCGGGGTCGACAGGAGCAGAGTAAATTCCAGGCCCATCCATCTGGGCAGGGTCCCCTGAGCTACTCAACCAAAAACCAGAGTCTTGGGGCTGCCTTGCTGGGTCAGATTGGGACAGTGCAGCCAGCCACCTGCAATCCCGGACCGTCATTTGGACTAAGCCATGCAAATGTCCAGCCATTAGAAATCTCCTGCCCTGCCGGTGCCATTTAGAGGCCTCCTCCATGGCCTTCCCTCAGGAGCACAGAAAGGCCAGGGGGGAATTGTCAGCGGTCTTACTGATCTGAATGCACCAAGTTATCAACCTCTCTCTCTTCCTGCACTCAGCCCCACTGGGCTCATTTGCTGCGTGCCCCACTATCGGTTATCAACGAGGTTCAAAGTCAGGAGAATTCCTCACGCCTGTGTGCCTGGAGCAATGCAGACGGAGCCGTGGAGACTCATGAGTAACGTTAAGATTTTGTCGCAGGTATTTTTAGTAAAAGTCAGGGACAGGCTGTGGGCAATAAACAAAAAGTCACAGACAACAGTGACCTGGCTAACGGTTGGAGCCCTGCCGGGGGCTGACTGCTGGCCACTACTCCGGCTCCACCAATGATCCTGCAGCGGGGGCTGGCTCGGCTGCCAGCCCCCGTGGCCGCTGCTCCGGTGGCCCTGGGGGCTGACCCGACTCCAGGAGCTGCTCCTGGGCAGGGGCTGGACCTGCTGCTGCCTCGGGCTGAAGCCAACGAAGTCACGGAGGCCCGTTAAAGTCACAGAATCCGTGACAGCGTCGGACCCTTACTCCCGAGTCATTCTAGAGGGACAATGCAGCACAGGTTATGGTGCTGGGAACGGCGCTCTTGCTGGAGTAATCAGCCCGCACCTGCCCCCTCTGGCTGGAATTACACCTGCGCCCGGGTTCGAGACGGGTCTTGCTAGAGACCCGAGCGGGGTATAAACGTCCCACCAGCTCCCTCAGCAAATGGAGCTGCTCTCCCAGCGCACATAGCCGCTGCATTGGGCACTGCAAGGTGGACACTCTCAGCCACGCCCCAGCTGCAGCCCAGGCGCTAGTGGAGAGGGGCTGGATTGGCTCAGGACACCTAGACTCAGTTCCTGGTTCAGATGCCGTGTGGCGCTGTGCAAGTCCCTGTTGCACACTGGGGGTGACACCTCCCTCCCTCCCTCGCACAAGCGTGGGCTCCTGGCGGGCGCACTGCAGTAGCACGGTGAGGATCTGGGTTCTAGTCCTGCTTCTGCTTGGAGACCTTGTCCAAAGAGTGGGAAGAAAGACTGGGGGGTGGCCACAGCTACCTGCACCCTTCCCCTGCGGGGAGCAGAACCACGATGGGACGAGCAGCGAAACCGCCCCTGCGGGGAGCACAGGAGGGAGTGTTGCACGGGAGGCGAGCATGCTGATATCTCTAGGAGGTGGGTGGACATTTCGGGGAGCTCCCTACCTGCAGTGGGGTGATTAAGGACTTCCTGGGGGGTGAGAGAGGCAACGGCCCAGGGCGCAGGTGATATTGCTCCACCTGCAGGTGAGGGAGCAGGGTGCTGAGAGCAGGGGAGGTTTGTGATGTAACTCAGCCCTCTGGGCGCTGCACTGACAGCCCCCCCACGTCAAACTCACCGGGCCTTGGCCGTGTTTTGCAGATGGACAGAGGCGAGTTCCAGCAGGATTCTGTCCTCAAGCAACTGGAGGTGCTCAAGGAGGAGGAGAAGGAGTTCCAGAACCTGAAGGTGAGCAGCGGCCTGGCTCCAGGCACCTAAACCCCTTAGTATCATGTGTGACTTGCAGTAGCCCCTAGACATGCCAAGTGAGATCAGGGTGCTAGGTGCTGCACAAACAGTCCCTGCCCTGAAGAGCTCACAGTGTGACCAGACAAGACAGAAGGGAAACAAGGACAGGCAGGGACTGCTCCACGCTCCCAGGCACAGCCCGAAATAGACCGGATGCCAACCCAGTGCCCTGCCCACTGGGCCCTACCGCCTCCGGCTGCAGCCACGAGAAGCCACATTTCAGAGCCCAGGGAGCAGCTGCCATACGGGATACAATAGGCAGGTGTAATAGCATCAGCTCGCACCTCTGGACTCCCACCCACGTCTCCCAGCACTCTCTGCCCACACAGAGGGCGCTCAGGGAGGAGGCTTATCCACACCCCTGAGCGGCATCAGTTCCACGGACATACGTGGTCGTGTGTGCGAGGCCTCAGCTGGAAGGGGGGAGAGTGCTCCCACCGTCCCCTCCGCATGCGGCCCTGCCAGGCTGCACAGACAAACCCCAGCCTCCCAGAGGGGGTTCTGCGGGAGGTGCCCAGCTATGCCCGTCTGTGGAAGAGCTTTCTCCTTAGCTCACCTGCCGGCCGACTCGGCCTCCCAAAGCAGAGGGAACGGCTCACTCCTGCAGCAGCGTCAGGCTGCAGCCAAACCCCCCCAGGCTGGGAAGATGGCTTAGTCCCATGCCCCTCCTTGATTCACACATCACCTCCGAGAAACTTCTCGGGTGTAAATACAGTCAGGGGCAGTGAATACAGTCAGAGACCCAAGCCAGGAGGCATGGGAGTTGAGGCTCAAGAATTGAGGCTTGCTTGAGTCTCATTTATACGAAGATCCCTTTGCCCCACTCTTGCAGCTTAAAGTGGGTGTTCAGGCCCCACTGGCAGAACGGCCTAACGCAGCCCCAGGGCAGAGGGGAGACAGGCCCAGTGGGAGGGGAGCAGCCAGAGACAGTTTAGTTACAAACACTATTTGCAGTGACCTTTGGAGGGGCGGGAGGGGTGGGGGGAATATTCCAATGTCCCCAGAACTCATTGTAACCCAGGAACAGGTCTGCAAAGTGGGTGGGAAGCTCTCCCACATGCTGGTCTCGCTATTTCTCTGAGGGTGAGAAGGGGTAACTTGTCCCCTGGTCGCCCCTTCCCCATGCCGGTCACAATGCACTCGTCTCTCCTAGGCACCAAGAGGCCCCCATAGCTGGGGGGGCGCGTGAGAGCCACGGGGGCGTGGCACCTCTGAAAACCAGCTCGGGCCTTTCAACTCCCAGGCCCTTGGCCTGATACCCACATGCCGCCCTCCTGGCGTGACGGGGCCCCCCCAGTCTCTCAGCTCGGCCCGCCCAGGGAAGGGGATCATTGCCCTGGTCTTCTGGGAGTGGGGAAATAACAAAGTAAGGCATCATATTTAGCTGAGCTGTTTCCATAGCAACAGAGAAGTCGGCTTCATCTCTCCAGCGCGCGGCTGTCTCAGCCCATGCTGGTTCCCTGAGCCCTCTCTATCTGGCTGCCGAAGGGGAACGCGGCTCCGGAAGGACAGAGGCAGCAGCAAACGCCAGTGGGGGCTTTCGGCAGAGACCCTTGCGTCACAAGGCAGCAGGAGCAGAACCTGTACGATCTTGGGGCCAGGCCAGATGCAGCTTCTTGCGGGGGACAGTCATTTCAGCGGAGCTACCAAACGCTCCCTCCCACCCCCATCCTCACAAGCACTGGACGGCTCAAGGAACAGGGAATGGGACACAAAACACCATTGCCTCCAGTCCCTCAGCCTGCAGCCGATCCGGGTCAGCGGCATCTGCCAGCTGTTCCCTGGCTGGTGTGCCGTGACTTCGGCAGGTCTCAGTGGAACGGTGGCACCGTCCGCCAAAACAGACGGCAGGTCCTACAGCCTGTAACTGGGCCCGCAAGTCAGAACCTGCCTGGGGGCCCAGTTACAGAACAGCTGTCCCTGACCTGGGGCCGCGGTGTAGGGGAGACAGGACCTTTGCCGTGTTCCCCCAAAGCACCAAGAGCAGCGGCTGGTCACAAGCGGCTCGCACCTCATATCCTCTGTGACTGGTCTTTCCATGAACCGATCAGACGCAGCCCTAGAAACGCTTCATTTTGATTTCAAAACAGTATAAATCAAGTAAGGTAGGGCCAGATCCTCACAGGTATTTAGGTGCCTCACTCCCTTTGGTTTCAATAGGAGTTAGGTACCGAAATACGCAGGGGAGGAAATGATACCAGAGGAAATCTCAAGCCAAACGGTCCTTGGATGGAAAGGGCCCAGGACTGCGGGGGTCAGTGATCATGATGTTCCCCGGTGCTCCGTTCCCAATATGTAACTTGGACACTAGTCAGCCCAGATCAGTAAGGGATTGTGTCACACCTGCCCTGCAATTCTGGGTGCCTTCAATGTTATGCACAGCGCTGACACCAACAGCCAGCCTGCAAGCATGGAGGTCACACCTTGGTTTCCACCAGCCAGTTACTTTTTGCAGCCCAACTCGGTCCCAGATTTCCCCCAAACCATCTGCCCTGCAGCGTCCAGTCCTCCTGACTATAGCACTCACCAAACCTCATTAAGTTAATTGCTCCTGTAAAGAGACTACACGGCAGCTCGTTAAGTTCCCAGGGGGTTGACAGACACTCTTATTTCAATCACAGCCCTGAATTGCTATATAGTAAAAGTAAAAACAACCAGAAGACATCAGTGTAAGTGATCTCAAGTAGACCGAGTAAAGATTGAAAGGCTTACGCACAAACAAAAATACACTTCTAAAACTTCCCTTCAACAAGTGACAATCTATGCCTGAGCAGCACTCTCACCTATATTCATTTCCCAGAGACTTCAGCCTTCCTGGCTGAAGGACCCAACACTCTGTGATTTCAAGAGCTCCAGCCCCTTTAATCCCCCAAGGGATGGACAACTATGGGGTTCGCTCCCCTTTCTCCTTATAGTCCAGCAACCTTTGAAAAATAAACCCAAACCAAGCGTCTCTCTCCTGCGGGGGTATAGACACCAGGCGGTCTTCCCAAAGTTCATTGACTCTTCTGTTCTTCCCTTCCTGTTGACTTCCCATCCCCCTGTTGATTCCTGTAAATGGGGCTTCCTTTGTTTTGATTCCACACTGCTTAATTTAGCCTGGGGTACCACAGTGATTCCACACTGCTTAATTTCATTGCAGACAGGTAGATAGCTGCCTTCCCGCCTGCCTGGAGAAAACCTGCTTCTCCCTGTGTTTGGTCACAGACTTTAAAGAATAGCAGTGATCCTCCAGAATTCCTCACATTGTGTTAATACGGACAATTCACAATGATCTGAATCAGTGGTTCTCAACCAGGGGTACGCAGAGGTCTTCCAAGGGGTACATCAACTCATCTAGATATTTGCCTAGTTTTACAACAGGCTACATGAAAAGCACAAGCCAAGTCAATACAAACTAAAATGTCGCACAATGACTTGTTTATATTGCTCTATATACTATACACTGAAATGTAAGTACAATATATTCCATTTGAATTATGTGGCAAAAATGAGAAAGTCAGCAATTTTTCAGTACTAGTGTGCTGTGACAATTTCGTATTTTTATGTCTGAGTTGTAAGCAAGTAATTTTTAAGTGAGGTGAAATGTGGGGTACACAAGACAAATCAGACTCCTGAAAGGGGTACAGAAGTCTGGAAAGGTTGAGAGCCACAGATCTGAATCACTGTTGCATTACAGGTTTTCATAAAAGACCGAACTCGATACCCTTGTATGGCACCATAATATTGCATGCAATCAGCAGATTCAGTTGCTTATCACTTGAGGTGCAGACCCCCTGTCTTTATAGGTCAGAGGGTATCTGCCCCACTCGCTGGGTTGGTGGCTTTGTTTACCTTTTATGTAAATGTACCTTCGTTGTCCCTGCCCAACCACCAACCCGGTCAGAGAAGCAAATATCAACTCCTTTGTCTAGGGCAGACTGGGCTTATGCCTTGTTTGCCAAACACATTTTAAGGACACAATTCTAGCACATGTCCATGCTTCCGTACGTACGGCACACAAGAATATTAATGAGCAGGGAGTTAGTTTCCCAATGCTGTGTTGCATGCCACCTCCTGGGTTTATATTTAGGTGTAATGAGCACGTCAGCCCTGACGCGTTGCTGACAGACCCCCGAAGGGCCACAATGTTACAGTCACTTGTCTTCTCTCCCTTAAGGACCCCACCAATGGCTACTACAGCGTGAACACCTTCAAGGACCACCACTCCACCCCCACCATCTCCCTCTCGGGCTGCCAGCCGGACCTGCGGCCCGCCAGCAAGCAGCGGGTGCCCACGGGCATGTCCTTCACCAACATCTACACCACCCTGAGCGGGCAGAACCGGCTCTACGACTACAGCCAGCGCTTCGTGCTGGGCATGGGCAGCAGCTCCATCGAGCTGTGCGAGCGGGAGTTCCAGCGGGGCTCCATGAGCGACAGCAGCTCCTTCCTCGACACGCAGTGCGACAGCAGCGTCAGCAGCAGCGGCAAGCAGGACGGCTACGCCCAGTTCGACAAGGCCAGCAAGGCCTCGGCCTCCTCCTCCCACCACTCGCAGTCCTCGTCCCAGAACTCAGACCCCAGCCGGCCCCTGCAGAGGAGAATGCAGACGCACGTGTGAGCGGCTGGGATGGGGGGGGTGCAGACGGAAGGCCTGGGGCCGAGGCCCGAGCTCTGTTCTGGTTCTAATGCATTTATTTTCCAAAGCACTTTTGTCCGCAGTAAAACATCCCCCCGTGGCTCCTGTGGGGTGCCTGGGGAAGGGAGGGGCGTCTTGAGCAGCTCTGTCCCCCTCACCCCCCCGAAGACTTGCAGTCTCCTTCCTAGCCCCGTGGGGCAATGTTGACCCTGGGACCATTGCGGGGCGGGGAGACTACGGCAGCCGAGACCAAACCGATCCAAGCACAAACCACGAGGAAGGGTGGACCTGGAGGCTGGGGCAGTGCGGGAGGGGCAGGGGCGCGCCTTGCCATGACCTTGGCACCCAGTGTCCCCAGCCTCCCCCACCAGGAACCGGAAGCCTCTTCCAGGGCGTTTTCCTCGGGGAGAGAGACGCCTGCCGCCGGGAGCCCCGCGGCGCTCAGTGTGCCCCTCGAGAGTGCTTTGTTTGGGCCGCGAACCACCCTGTGCCCATGGCCCCTTCCGGCCTTTCAGCACTTACTTCACGTAACGAGAACTCTCCGCACCGGCCAGGCCACAGGGGCAGCTTCCCACTGGCCCGGGGGCTAGCAGCACGGTGGCCTCCCCACACGAGCTGACAGAGCCACACCCACCCCCCCAAACAATTTGCCTGTCCTCTCCTCTGCAAGCCCTCCCCGGGGGCTGTTTTCCCTCTGGGAAGCCGACGAGGGAGTTGGCTCGAAGGCCTTCTCCGACGTCCGCGGCACTGCCGCAGGACGCTGCTCCAGGGGGCTTGCATCTCAGACCCACCGTCCCGCCCCCCGCGATCCCACGACTCTGAGCCGTGTTTTCAGCCCGCGAGGGGGCGTGGCCTCATTTAAGACAGCGCGACCGAAACGTAACAGGCGGTGGTGTAACATAGGCGCACCGACACTGCTAAATCTGGTTCTCTTATTTCGTTTGGTGTTCAGTGTCCATCATATTACAGTGTGTCTTGGGGCCGACACAGCGCGAGGGGGGCTCTGACGTGAGCCAGGAACTGTTGTTGGACACAGCGCGACGGAGGACTGTCTCTGAGTTAGATAGGACAGTCCCAGAGAGGACCCTCCCAAAGCGGGGGGCATGCCAGCAGAGAGCAATCTCTTTCTGCTGCTTGTGTATTACCCCAATAGCACAACCAGAAGATTAATACAAGAGGTGTAACAAGCGTCTCTGCGTCTGGTCCCTTTCGGGTTATTTGGAAGCTATGAAATAAACACGTCCGTTCCGGGAGGGCACATACACCCAATTTCACTCTGCTTCTGTGCTTTCAAAATGGAGTCTCCTTAGGGCAGGCCTGGCTGATCCCGGCTGGGTCAGATTTGATACCGTCATTCCCTCGGCAAAGATGGCCATCAGTGTGACAATCTCATGCCAATAGGCCAGAGAGTGAGGTTGATTTAGCTGTGGGGATCTGGCCTGGCCCAGCCCGTTGTTCTCATTTAACTTTCATATTAAAGGGCTTTGGCCCCGTTGTGCGAGGCGATGTATGAACACAGAGGCTCCTAGGCGGAATTTGGGGAGGGGGGAGAATTCAGGCCCAGCCTCGGTCTGGACTCACATTAACACGTCAGAGGCCATGGTACACTTCAGACGTTTATTGCTACGGTGGTAACAGAGCAGAACTTGATCTGTTTATACTATTGAGTCATGTCTATTATGGTAGGATCTAGGGCCCCGCATGGGGCAGGGCACTGCCCAAATGGAAGAAGAGACCAGCCCTGCCCCCTAAAAGTTTGTAATCTAAATTAAAAACGAATTTAGGTGAAAAATCCTCCCTTGCTGTCAGTAAAATCGCTATTTATTAAAACTGAGGCAGCCTGTGGGGGGAAAAAATCAACTTTACTTTTCACCATTTGTTTGCGTTTGGTCCCTGTACGTCATCATAGACTATTAGGGTTGGAAGAGACCTCAGGAGGTATCTAGTCCAACCCCCTGCTCCACACGTGCACAGCTTAGAGGGAAGGGTGCCCCTTACCCTTTTTGGTGCCCCTCACTCTTGACCTGCAGCCCCCCTGCACCACTGTTCCCTCTAAGCTGTGCGCGTGTGAACACAGATCCTAAACCTCACGCACACGGCGAAACACCGTGCCCACAAACATTTGCACAGAAGAAAATTTTTTGCGCACAAGGCCTGTCAAAAATGAGAGGGAACATTGCCCTGTACTTGTCCTTGTTGAACCTCATCAGATTTCTTTTGGACCAATCCTCTAATCTGTCTAGGTCCCTCTGTATCCTGTCCCTACCCTCCAGCATATCTACAACTCCTTCCAGTTTAGTGTCATCTGCAAACTTACTGAGGGTGCAGTCCACACCATCCTCCAGATCATTAATGAAGATATTGAACAAAACCGGCCCCAGGACCAACCCTTGGGGCACTCCACTTGATACCGGCTGCCAACTAGACATGGAGCCATTGATCACTACCCGTTGAGCCCGACACATCCACTGCTTTCCCCTCACCCACAGAGCCAGTTATCTCGTCATAGAAGGCAATGAGGTTAGTCAGGCATGACTTGCCCTTGGTGAATCCATGCTGTCTGTTCCTGATCACTTTCCTCTAAGTGGTTCAGAATTGATTCCTTGAGGAGCTGCTCCATGATTTTTCCAGGGACTGAGGTGAGGCTGACTGGCCTCACTCAAGTCAAACTGAACAGACTAAGGGTAAATTTGTCTAAAGCTCCTAAGTCACTTTAGAACCTATATGTTATTGAAAGTCAAAGGGACTTAGGTGCCTAGTAAGATTTGCAAAAGCATCCAGTCACCTATCTGCATCTTTAGGCACCTTACTACCTTCAGAAATCTGCCCCTAAGTGCCTACGTTACTTCTGTAAATGCGCTTTAAGCACCTAAGTCACTTAGGCATCTTTGGAAAATGTTACCCTCGGTCCTTTTCTGCCTCTCATTGCTGGGTTGCAAATGCCACCATTAAAAACCAAACCCCCACAAGCCTGTGTCAGCTGCAATTGGGAAATAGATAAATACAAGTCAGAGGAACAGTTCAGGTGACCCGAGGGAGTGTTAAAGGATTTGTAAAAAACAAGGAAATTTATATTTGGGATTAAACCATCCCAGGAGAGTTTCCCTTTAATTGTAAAAAGGAGCCAGATTCTGCTCTCTGTTCCCCCAGTGTAACTCCCTTGGCTTCAGAGGAGTTAGTCTTGATTTACCCAAATGTCGAGGAGAGAATTTGACTTTATGTGCAAATACTCTGATGCATAAAGAAACCAGGGAGCATTCCCGGGGCTCTGGACTGGACACCATCTCTCAATAGCTAGGGATCACCGCACCCCACTGTGCAGCTGTCCCGCTATATAACACAGCACGTGTGACTTATGGGTGACTGGCAACCGGGCGATGGGACCGAGTCCATTGCCTCCAGCTCCCCAGCCCAGAGCTGAGCCAGGTCGGCAGCGCGGGGCTGAAGGAGCCGTCTGGCCACCTCCAGTTTCTTGCACAGAGTGTAAACGTCTTTGGGACATTCTCTGCTCAGGACTCGCTCCTGTCTCGGTCCACAGGGACAAGCCAGAGCTGTGAGGATTGGGGCATGGGACGGGTTAAGATTTAAAGGATTAATGTGAAAATAAAGGCCTGGGAAGCAGAGGGACTAGAGTAATGGTTCCTGTGGAGCATTTGCTGGTGGTCTGTGGAGACACCATCCCATATATCCACCTGCTGCACCCTATTAGAAGTAGTAACCCCCTCCCCTCCAACACACACTTTCCCAGGTAGCTGAGGGGAGGGGCCCGCCAGACGGGAAATACCCACGCTAGCTGTGATCGAGGTAGCGCACTGAAAGAGCGCAGCCCCAGCGGGAGCAGCGAGCTGCCCGAGTACGGCCCTAGCACCTTGGATGGGCTCAGCTAACCCCTCCCGTCTAGCAGCACTTTTGTTTCCAGCGACTGCAGGGTCCTTGGTTCAACGTGCTGCAGCCCCGAATTGCAGGCCTTGCGTGGGAGCGAAAGGGGGCAGAAGCAGGACTGTGGGGGGCCACCGGCAGGGTGGGGGGACGGGCAGGTAGCTGAGGGGAGGGGCCCGCCAGACGGGAAATACCCACGCTAGCTGTGATCGAGGTAGCGCACTGAAAGAACGCAGCCCCAGCGGGAGCAGCGAGCTGCCCGAGTACGGCCCTAGCACCTTGGATGGGCTCAGCTAACCCCTCCCGTCTAGCAGCACTTTTGTTTCCAGCGACTGCAGGGTCCTTGGTTCAACGTGCTGCAGCCCCGAATTGCAGGCCTTGCGTGGGAGCGAAAGGGGGCAGAAGCAGGACTGTGGGGGGCCACCGGCAGGGTGGGGGGACGGGCACTCTCCCAGCCCTAGAGGCACATGTCACGGGCAGCAGGGACTGAACCAGCCACCGCCAGCTCTTAAAGCAGGAGCTCCGGCTGCCTGAGCGGGGGTTCCCGGTTGGCTCCGTTAGCCAGGCTCCCCAGATGCAGTATGTGATCCAGCCACCCCTAGAGGGAGGCGGGACACCACACAGGTGAGCGTGGGGGACACGTGCGCCACGGGCCCATGGAGAAGGTGTTTGAATGACAGCGAAGGGCAGCTCCAGCTGTTGGAAGTTCCTGGCCCCTGACCTTCATCAACGATCTGGAGGATGGTGTGGACTGCACCCTTAGCAAGTTTGCAGATGACACTAAACTGGGAGGAGTGGTTGATACGCTGGAGGGTAGGGACAGGATACAGAGGGACCTAGACAAATTAGAGGATTGGGCCAAAAGAAATCTGATGAGGTTCAACAAGGACAAGTGCAGAGTCCTGCACTTAGGACGGAAGAATCCCATGCACTGCTACAGACTAGGGACCGAATGGCTGGGCAGCAGTTCTGCAGAAAAGGACCTAGGGGTTACGGTGGACGAAAAGCTGAATATGAGTCAACAGTGTGCGCTTGTTGCCAAGAAGGCTAACGGCATTTTGGGCTGTATAAGTAGGGGCATTTCCAGCAGATCGAGGGACGTGATGATTCCCCTCTATTCGGCACTGGTGAGGCCTCATTTGGAGTACTGTGTCCAGTTTTGGGCCCCACGCTACAAGAAGGATGTGGATAAATTGGAAAGAGTCCAACGGAGGGCAACAAAAATGATTAGGGGGCTGGAGCACATGACTTATGAGGAGAGGCTGAGGGAACTGGGATTGTTTAGCCTGCAGAAGAGAAGAATGAGGGGGGATTTGATAGCTGCTTTCAACTACCTGAAAGGGGGTTCCAAAGAGGATGGATCTAGACTGTTCTCAGTGGTAGAAGATGCCAGAACAAGGAGTAATGGTCTCAAGTTGCAGAGGGGGAGGTTTAGGTTGGATATTAGGAAAAACTTTTTCACTAGTAGGGTGGTGAAGCACTGGAATGGGTTCCCTAGGGAGGTGGTGGAATCTCCTTCCTTAGAGGTTTTTAAGGTCAGGCTTGACAAAGCCCTGGCTGGGATGATCTAGTTGGGGTTGGTCCTGCTTTGAGCAGGGGGTTGGACTAGATGACCTCCTGAGGTCCCTTCCAACCCTGAGATTCTATGATTCTATGACCTGCAGGCCCTGGGGCGCAGGATCCAGCCTGCAATCCCCAGAAGGCTCTGGGCCCAAGATTCTTTTAAAGGCTGCAGGTGCCTAACTTGCACTGAAAGCCTAAAACAAAAAATCTGGCCCAGGAGGGCTTCTTGGATCCAGGGCTTTGCAGCAGCCAGTTACAGAGTGAGGGGCTATTTGCAAACCTCGGCCCCAAATCCAGCAGACTTAGGGGGGTCCAAAGCAGCAGCTTCCTTCCTCAGGGGCTCTGCGAATCAGGCACCGGCGGGACCAGCAGTGCTGGCCATTGTCGGGATACCGGGCTAGATGGAGCAGGGCCTGCTCCCGCCTGGCCATCCCTCCGTTCCTGTGCTAGGATCCCACAGCTGAGCAGGGGAAAACAGAAGCAGAACGCCGAGGAGCGCAGGGTGATTATCTCCCCTTCCCTGTCGCACTGTCCCCTCCACGCTACCCGCCCTTGGGGAAGGCCCTGGCTTTGCGGTGCTATGTCAGCACCGGCTGCTGAGAGTGTCAATGTGCGGCTGCTTCGAACACCGCAGGGCCAGCAAGGGAACTCTGTGCTTGGGACAAGGAAAGAACCATCAGTCTCTTACTATCCACTAGGCAGTGTGAGCTAGTGGATAGAGCAACGGCCTACTGCTGGGTGACTTTGGGCAAATCACGTCCCACACTCCGTGCCTCAGTTTCCCTGTCTGTACAATGGGGATAACGAGGCTGAGTGACCTCCTCTGTAAAGCGCTCTGAGGTCTACGGCTGAGAAGAGCTCGGCATTAGTATTGTTTCTCCAGCGCGTCGCAGCTCCAGGGCAGAGCCCTGGGGATGGATGGAAGCCGGCTGAGGAGGAAAAGGCCCAGGTGACAACCTTGCAGGCCTCCCTGCAAGGGAGAAGTGGGGCCAAACGTGACCAGGGACAAATCAAGCCACTTGCTCCCTTAGGAGCAATCCCTATTACCAGGGATTCTCTATATCCTGGTAAAGAGGAGAGGACAGAAGTTGATGAAGTACAGGTTGGAACTGAAGAGAAACTGATGGAAAAAAAAGAGTCCCATTCAGTTACATCACACAAAGGCAGACAGCTAAATATTGACATATTTCAGTAAGTGTATGTGTACAAACGCAAGAAGTCTAAATATTAATCTGGGCAAACCTGAGTGCCTGGTATTAAATGAGGATATTGCTATAATAGGCATCACAGAAACTTAGCGGAATGATGATAATCGATGGGACACAGTAATACCAGTGTATAAAATATACAGGAATGACAAAGTAGGCCATGCTGGTGGGGGAGTGGCACTAGATGTGAAAGAAACCATAGAGACAAATAGAGTAAAAAGCTTAAATGAATCAAAC
Organism: Macrochelys suwanniensis; assembly: GCA_033296515.1. NCBI lineage: Eukaryota > Metazoa > Chordata > Testudines > Chelydridae > Macrochelys > Macrochelys suwanniensis. The sequence goes on from CM065796.1 coordinate 14,500,214, forward strand.
TGTACCACAGAATCTCTATGGATAGAAATTTCATGCTTGGATCATAAAAAGGGGAACACCACAAATATGAGAAGGCTTGTTAAATAGAAATTAAAAGGAACAGTCACCAGAATGAAATGCCTGCAAACTGCATGGAAACCATTTTAAAACACTGGAATAGAGGTTCAAATTAAATGTATACTCCCCCTCTCCCCCCCCAAAAAAAAGCAGTAAGAGAACCAAAACAATGCCACCATGGATAAACAGAGTAAAATAGGTAGTGAGAGACAAAAAGACATCTTTTAAAAATTGGAAGTCAAATCCTACTGAGGAAAATAGAAAGGAGGATAAACTCTGGCAAGTCCTGGTTTGATGGGATAACATGATCTTAGTCAAAGGTCAATTAATTGCCATCAGTGGTAAATAGGACCAATGGTCAATGATGGGATGTTAGAAGTTACTACAGAGAACTTTTTCCTGGGTGTCTGGCTGGTGAGTCTTGCCCACATGCTCAGGGTTCAGCTGATCGCCATATTTGGGGTCGGGAAGGAATTTTCCTCCAGGGTAGATTGGCAGAGGCCCTGGAGGTTTTTTCCTTCCTCTGCAGCATGGGGCACGGGTCACTTACTGGAGGATTCTCTGCATCTTGAAGTCTTTAAACCATGATTTGAGGACTTCAATAGCTGAGACATAGGTGAGAGGATTATTGCAGGAGTGGGTGGGTGAGATTCTGTGGCCTGCATTGTGCAGGAGGTCAGACTAGATGATCATAATGGTCCCTTCTGACCTTAAAGTCTATGAGTCTAAGTCGGGGGTAAAAGTATAATTAGGCAGGCCAAAAAATTTTTGCAGCGCAACTAGCAAAATACACAAAAACTAACAGCAAAAACTAAAAAAAATAAAAATAAGTACATCAGAAGCAGGAAGTCTGCTAAACAACCAGAGGGGCCACTGGACGATTGAGATGCTAAAGGAGCACTCAAGGACGATAAGGCCATAGCGGAGAAACTAAATGAATTCTTTGCATCGGTCTTCACGGCTGAGGATGTGAGGGAGATTCCCAAACCTGAGCCATTCTTTTAAAGTGACAAATCTGAGGAACTGTCCCAGATTGAGGTGTCAATGAAGGAGATTTTGCAACAAACTGAGAAATTAAACAGTAATACATCACCAGGACCAGATAGTATTCACCCAAGAGTTCCTGAAGGAACTTAAATATGAAATTGCAGAACTACTAACTGTGGTATGTAACCCATCACTTAAATGAGCCTCTATATCAGATGACTGGAGAGTAGCTAACATAACGCTGATTTTTTTAAAAGGCTCCTAAGGTAGTCCCGGCAGTTACAGGCTGGTAAACCTAACTTCGGTACCAGGCAAATTGGTTGAAACTATAGTAGAGAACAGAATTATCAGACACATAGATGATAATGTGCTAGGGAAGAGTCAACATGGCTTTTGTAAAGGGAAATCATGCCTCACCAATCTATTGGAATTCTTTGAGGGGAATCAATAAGCATGTGGACAAGGGTGATCCAGAGGATATAGGGTACTCGGACTTTCAGAAAGCCATTGACAAGGTCCCTCACCTGAGGCTCTTAAGCCAAGTAAGCTGTCATGGGATAAGAGGAAAGGGTTTTTCATGGATCAATAACTAGTTAAAAGATAGGAGACAAAGGGTAGGAATAAACGGTCTGTTTTCACAATGGAGAATGGTAAATAGCAGGTTCCCCTAAGCGTCTGTACTGGGACCAGTGCTGTTCAACATAGTCATAAATGATCTGGAAAAAGGGGTAAACAGTGAGGTGTTGAAGTCTGTAAATGATAACTATCTTGAATGATTTTTGTAAGTCCAAAGCTGACTGAAGAGCTATAAAAGATTCTCACAAAACTGGGTGACTGGATAACAAAATGGCACATGAAATTGAATGCAAAATAATGCACACTGGAAAACACAATCCCAACTATACATTCAAAATGATGGGGTCTAAATTAGCTGTTACCACTCAAGAAAGATTTTTGGAGTTCCTAGTTCTCTGAAAACATCTGCTCAATGAACAGCAACAGTCATAAAAGCTAACAATGTTAGGAGCCATTAGGAAAGGAATAGATAATGAGACAGTAAATATAATGCCACTATATAAATCCATGGTACGTCCACACCTTGAATACCGCCTGCAGTTCTGGTCGCCCCATCTCAAGAAAGATCTATTAGAATTGGAAAAGTACAGAGAAGGGCAACAAAAGCGATCAGGGAGATGGAACAGCTTCCATATGAGGAGAGATTAAAAAGTCTGGGAGTGTTCAGCTTGGAAAAGAGATGACTAAGGGGGGATATGATAGAGGTCTATAAAATCATGACTGGTATGGGAAGGAGTAAATAACACTTCCTTATTTACTTTCTCCATAACACAAGAACTAGGGGATCACCCAATGAAACTAATAGGCAGCAGGTTTAAAACAAAGAAAAGGAAGTATTTTTTCACACAACACACAGTCAACCTGTGGAACTCCTTGCCAGAGGATGTTGCGAAGGCCAAGACTATAACAGGGTTCAAAAAAAGAACAAGATACGTGCATAGAGGATAGGTCCATCCATGGCTATTAGCCAGGATGGGCAGGGCCACAACCCCAGTCCCTAAGCCTCTGACTGGCAGATGCAGGGACTGGACGACGGGACAGATCACTCGATAATTGCCCTGTTCTGTTCATTCCTTCTGGGGCGCCTGGCACTGTCCACTGTCGGAAGACAGGATCCTGGCTTAGGTGGCCCTTTGGTCTGACCCCGTCTGGCCGTTCCTATGTTCTCACACAATGGGGCATAAGCTAAACATCACCAAGGTGCTGGAGGAATCATACCCCCTACCCTGGTGCAGCACATGGGGGGGGGGATGGGGGGGGGTTTCAGACACTACCCAGTATCAGCCCTCACAGAGGCAATGGGCCAACCCAACCTCCTCTGAGCCCCAGGGACCCGCCAGGAGGCCGAAACAGGCTTTGCCCCTCTTACCCCTATATCCCCCCCACCCCCACCCCGTTTGCCTGGGCCATTGAGCTGACCTAGATATACCCTACCAGAGACACTAGCCCTTTCAGCCAGGGGCTGCCCACTCGCCGGCAGGGAAGAACAATGCTCCGGAGTGTTTCTCTCGCACTCGAAATCTCCACCGCCCCGAACAAGCAGCTGGGGAAGGAGCCTAAGCCCAGCCCATCTAGCCCGGCCCCTGGGCCACCACGAGCTCATTGCCAGCGATTTGTCTAGTCAGATCCCCCAGTGATGGGGCTTCCCCATCATGTCCCCCTGCCCCCCGAGCTTTCCTACCCGCCGGGTGAAAATTAACCAGGCTTGTTGGAAAGGGGACAGGCGGGGTTACACTAGACTTGACCTGAGTCCAAGATGGCTCATGTCTTGTCCTGGGAAACGGAAACGCCTCGTCCCTGGGCCAGCCAAGAATCAGGAGCGCGTGGGTGTCAATCCGCTCACAGAGCCACGGAGGAAAATCTCTGCCTAGGGCCCAACCTCCGATGCGTATTTGCAATCCCACCTCTGCACAATTAGAAGCCGCTGGCAGGAAACGCGGGCGCAGCTTTGCAGGGGCTTAGGCCATTCTCCTGCAGCCGCCCAAGAGCGGCGGGCTGGGATTTAACATGCAGAGCAGAAGATTTTCTTTGTCACACTGACACAGTGGCAAACAAAAAAGCCATCAAATGCCGCTCGCTTTTCCAAGGCCATGCTGTTGCTGCCACCTGCTGGCCCTGTGCTGTAACTGCAGTCACACCCCTTTCCATTTCACACCCCTGCCCACACAGCTGCTGCCCGGGGGGGGCCCCACTTCATCTAGGGCGACCAGACAGCAAGTGTGAAAAATCGGGACGGGGGTGGGGGGTAATAGGAGCCTATATAAGAAAAAGACCCAAAAATCGGGACTGTCCCTATAAAATCAGAACATCTGGTCACCCTAACTCATCCCCCCCACATAATTCATGAAGTTTGATTAATATGCAAATACTTGGCAGCCGATTGCCCCTCGCGAGCAGTTAATGATTTGTTCCGAGGCCCAGCTGCCTGCCAGTACATTTCGGAGGCCTCCGTCTACGGCAGGAGTTTTCCAACCATCTGTTCATTAATATGTAACAAGCAACAGTGATGAGCAATTAAACTGGCTGCAAATTAACCAATTTGCTGGGGGAGCTGCCTTTTGAGCGCTTGTTTGTTTCATTAAACCTTAAATTCTTCAGGAGCCCGAAGCGACGTGACTCCGGGCATGGCGCTCGGAGGCTGGGCCCTGCCTGGGCGGCTCAGCCCTCACAGCCTGGCTAGAGGTGGCGTCTCGCCCGGGAAAAACAGTCATTTCAAATGATCCGCGCGCCAGAGAGGCACCTGGGTCGGCGCTGGCGTCAGGGAGCCAGCCTCGGTAGCACTCGGAGCTATTGCGATTGTGTGTTGTGTGTATTGCATTAGCACCGGGGAGCCCCACGCGTGGGCCACTGGGCGAGGTTTGTAAAGGGACAGCTCGGGGCAACAAAAGTCAGTCACCTGGCAAGACTGCAGGCTGGGAACTGGCTGCTTTAATCGAATGGGCATCGTCACACTAGAGTGGGAACTCCCCCTGCCTAACCAGAAAATGAGGGAAAGGGTGAAGGATAATAGATCCAGCCTATAACACTCTGGCTAACCCAGTTAACCCTGTCATGACCACTTCATGATGTCCAATGATACAGTCTCTGCCCTCAAAGAACTTACAGTCTACGTGTAGGACAAGCGACTATAGGTGGATACAGACACCGGGTAGCACCAGGAAACAAGGAGAGAGTACCGGGCAGTGTGATACTCCTGACAAAACGCAATGAATGGGTCCCTCGGGAGAATCAGCCAAAAGAACGGGGTGTTGGAGACGTGCGCAACAACACAAAAAACAAAGTAACAAAGTAACAAAAAGCGCCCGGTTTAAAACAAAAAAAGTCCTGACTGGAATTCATGCACACGTAGAATCTCAGGGTTGGAAGGGACCTCAGGAGGTATCTAGTCCAACCCCCTGCTCAAAGCAGGACCAACCAACCCCACCTAAATCATCCCATGCACAAAACAACAGTGAGGAAATGATCGTATCCACTTAATCCAATGCAATCATCATGCTTCATGGACAGTCAAAATTTTACCTCCCTCCAAGCCAGGGATGTCTGTGCTGGGCGGCAGAGCAAGGGTGCATACAGCCGCGGGCTGGAGCAGTGTTGGGCGTGTTCTCGTTTCGCATACTGTGAGTAAGACCATCAGTCCCTCCTGGGTTCTCCTTAAGGGGGCATTTGAAAAAGTTTTCATTTCAGGGCGACCCAAAACCAACTTTTTCTTCAAGTTTTCGCCAGAACACCGAAAAATAAGTTGCACGGCTCCACGCACCCGGGCGCAAGATGCTGCCCGAAATCAGGCAGAGGCTGGACTAATGCCAGATCTCCTACATTCCCCGTCTGGGACCTAGCCACCAGGCTGTTCTAGGGTGTGTCGTCTGTCTGTCTCTCCCCTGCCCAAATTCCTGACACATTTTCCTGCGAAAAGTTTCAGTTTAGATGAATCTGCGTTTTGTGTTGTGGGGGGAGGCAGTTTTGGTGACAAAATCCCTACCAGCTCTCTCAAGGCTTTCTCTAGTTACACTTTTTATTCCCTGGGGGGAGGTATTTTGTGGCATTGGGGGGGGGAGGAGGGAAAGGCGCACTTTCTCTCTCACACAGACAGAGTTGGAGCAGAAGGCAGGCAGCTCCAATCCTAGTGCCAATGGGGCTGAGCTTTGCTCCCTCCCAGAGAAAAGCAGCCACGGATCTGTCACTTCCCACTGATTTATTCTGAAAGCAGAGAAGAAGTGAAAGAGTAAAAAAAAAAAAAAAAAAAAAAAACCTACCCAACCATTGGAAAACTGGCACACTCTGTGTGTGCTGATCTAATGCCAGGTGGAAGGAGTGAGAACGCGGGCTTTTCCCTTTTGGGACCCCAGATTGGCAGCTCTGTGCTTCTATGGGAGAGCTGAACTCAGGAAGGAGGGCAGGAAATGGGCCCATTGCCCCAACCCCTTCCCTTGGGAGTCAATGTATTTTTAGTGGACTAAACAGGCCAGAAGAGAATAGACCCTGTGAGGAGCTAAAGAGCCATAATTCCAGGGCAGCCGCTTTCCTGGAATAGGCAACAATTTAAAAATACATGGGAATGAGAAAGGATTCGCAGGCGGCATGGCAAGACATGACTTCTGTTTGTTATGCACTTTCACAGCAAGATTTGGGCCCCACAGCCAGCCTTCGAAAGCAGCCTTGCAAAAGTCTACTCCCTCAAAGAGCCAGAGTTTGTTTGACGGGTGAGTAATTTGCTCATCATGAGAAGGGCAGGCTAATTAGTCTTGTCCCTTGGCCGGTAAATTGCACGTGATGCATTGGCCGGGCCACATTAGGGCTACAACATTTAGAATCAATGGGAACTTGGTTCCTGAGTCCAACGGACCCTTACAGAGGAACATACTATGGAAAAAATGACCCTAATTTCTGAACCAAAGAGAGTTTTCTAGACAATAGTTATATCCACAAATATTTTCCGCTGCAGGAGGTCTACAAGCCTTGCAATCCGGTCAGCAGACTGCCTACATCCAGGTAAGTGAAATAGATGCTGTGGTTACAGCCGAGAGATGTCCGCACGGACAGAGACATATACCCCTGGCTGGGATTTCCCCTAGCTGAGAATGGATTTGCACATCACAAGCCATCATAGAATCATAGAATCTCAGGGTTGAAAGGGACCTCAGGAGGTCATCTAGTCCAACCCCCTGCTCAAAGCAGGACCAACCCCAACTAGATCATCCCAGCCAGGGCTTTGTCAAGCCTGACCTTAAAAACCTCTAAGGAAGGAGATTCCACCACCTCCCTAGGTAACCCATTCCAGTGCTTCACCACCCTACTAGTGAAAAAGTTTTTCCTAATATTCAACCTAAACCTCCCCCTCTGCAACTTGAGACCATTACTCCTTGTTCTGTCATCTTCTACCACTGAGAACAGTCTAGATCCATCCTCTTTGGAACCCCCTTTCAGGAAATACACACATGAAAAAGAGAAAGAATCGGGTTTCTCTGTGCAGTTTGGTAAAGAATAGATGTCTCCCCTCTCCTGTACGTTCAAACTTCCCCTCTGCATAACGTTGCATCAGTTTAACTAAAGGCATGAATTGATTTAAGTTAACTGGGTACAACCGCGAATGGACAGTCATACCGGGTGAAGAGTAGACGACACTGGTTGAGCTGAAGTCAGTTTGTAACAGGCTTTTGGTCTGAAATAAAGTTTAGCTAAAAGTTGATTTGCAACAGTTGCATCGTTTTAAGTGACGTGGATTGATTCCCAACCAACCGCAGCTCAACCGTGTGTAGACCAGCCCCTGCTCCCCATATACAACAGAGACCTTGTGGGACTGAAATTCTAGAATTTCACAGTCCCACAGACTATACCCCGCCCCCCGTCTAGGAGTCATGAGAATAGGGGGCTTCCTTAGATCATATTCAGTTACCTTGTGCTTCCCCCACCTGAGGCTGAGATTGCAAACCCTTCAGGGCAGGGCGCATCTTTTCGTTGTGTTTCTGTACAATGCCAAGCACAGCGGGGCCCATGCCTGGGGCTTCTAGGAGCTCTGCAATCTGCACAACAGTGGCCAGCTGTCTGTTGTGCCTCGGTTTACCAGCGGAAGAGCAGTTTTGGAAGGAAGGTCTTGGCAAATGGGCTAAGATCAACCGCCCCCCCCCCGCTTCCTCCTCTCCCCCAGGCCCAGCCCTCTGGCCAGGTGGTAGGTGGGGAGCCGAAGCCAGAGCCAGGCAGTGCAGGGCAGCTGGAGGAGGGGAAGGGATAGCTCAGTGGTTTGAGCATTGGCCTACTAAACCCAGGGTTGTGAGTTCAATCCTTGAGGGGGCCATTTAGGGATCTGGGGCAAAAATCTGTCGGGACAGTACTTGGTCCTGCTAGTGAAGGCAGGGGACTGGACTCGATGACCTTGCAAGGTCCTTCCAGTTCTAGGAGATTGGCATATCTCCATTTATTATTTTATAGTTGCTCCTCTGGTGGGTGCTGCCATGGAGCGGGCAGCCGTAGCATTCCTCCGTCTGCTGCTGGGACCCGGGGGTGCGGCTGCTCCTCAGCTCCCAGCTCCCTTTGCTCACGCAGCCAGTAACAGCCGCCCGGGTGAGGGACCCAGCTCCAGCAGAGCCCTTGGGGAGCAGCCACCGCAGGGGGAGCCCTCCCAGCACAGAGTCCCTAGCTACTCTCCGCCTGTACCCTGAGCTACCCCGTGCCCGCACACAGCCCCTACCTACTCTCCGCCTGTACCCTGAGCTACCCCGTGCCCGCACACAGCCCCTAGCTACTCTCCGCCTGTACCCTGAGCTACCCCCTGCCCGCACACAGCCCATAGCTACCCCCCTGCCTGCACACAGCCCCTAGCTACGCCCCTCCCTGCACCCTGAGCGGTTTTCAAACTCTCTGAGCGGAGCCCCCTAACACACACACCTTCAAGTTATAATTGTTGGTTGCGTCCCCCCACAACCCAGCCAGGTGGGCGGCCTGCTGAGGTGAGTCGGGGGAGGGGGTGGCTGCGCCCTCCCTGGACCCTACCATGTGGAGCTGGCCTGAGCCCCGCCTGCCCTTCCCCCCCCCTCAAAAAAATAGAAGTCAAACTACACCTATACCCAAGGGTGCCCCCCCCCACACACACCGGGCCTTGGAGTTTTTCATAGCATGGTGAGGGGGGCTCTGAAAGAAACAGGCAGAGAGGCCCTGCAGGAGGGTGAACAGGCCTTTTCCTTTCCTAGCAATAGAGGGTTTATCCAGAGCCCCACGCCGGTGTTGGCACCCCCACCCCCCACCCCAATTAAAGCGACAGTCACACGCTCACACTGCCTGGAACTGGCCGGGGGTTTGCGGTGGTGTCAGCGTGCGAAGTCCCAGGGTAGTTCTAACAAGGCAGCGTTTACACCCAGCTCTGGGCCTGTATGGTTCCATCTGGATCCTTCCCCGTTTTGTACGGCCAAGGCCAGTCCCCAGAGAAACACGACTGCAATTCTCCGCCCACCCCTGGCTCCCTCCACCCGGGCCAGGCACCGCCGCAGCCAGGCGAGCAGGGCGTGTCTGCAGCGGTTCAACAGCAGGGGGTGCTCTTGTGCCACCAGTCAATGAGGGGTGCAGTCATCTAGGGGTGCTGCTTAGCCAAGCCAGAGAGAAGGGGGGGACCTCTCAATTTAACCCAGTTTTAAGTTCACCCCACACCCGGCTTTCACACTTTGTTCCAGCGCTGCTGGGAAGGCGGCGAGAGGCCCACCCGCCAGCTCCCTAAATGCCCCCCCAGCCTGCGATCCCCGGCACCGGGCACTGCCGCCCTCCACACGAGCTAGGCACTGCCCAAACCCAGAACGCCAGGCCCCGCCGGCCAAGGGCTCACTCACCGCAGGAGCTGTGTCTCCCCGTACGGTGCCCCCTGCTGACGGGCGCGCCGGTGCTGTGGCAGCCTCTCTTCCCGCCGGCCAGGCGCCGATATCTGTCCGCCCCTTTCGGGGTAGCCAAGCTCGACAAACAAAAGTCCGACACGTAATTCCTAGGCGCGGCGTCGGGTCTCCGGCCCGGACTCTGGGCTCGTGGCTCTTTGGTCGGGGCCAGGCCCTCCCTCTACACAGGGTTCCAGCCCAGGTCTGCCCCATGCCTCCTTGCTGCTGTTTCCCTGGGCTCCTTCCTACCCAGCATCTCCCAGGCTCCCTTTCCCCACAACTGCTCTGGGTCAGCCCTTCTTCCAGGGCTAGGATTCAGGGTTTAATTCCCCCCGGTTCCCTCCTCACCACTTCTCTGCTCCCAGATAGTGGCTGCAGACACCCCCTTTGTAGCCCCCTTCACCGACAAACTTCTTCTCGTTGGACAAGCCAGGCTGCTTCTGCCCAGCTGGGCCTCAGGATCAGTTGAGCCTGGTTCTGCCTCCAGGTGCAGCCCGCTAACAGAATTGGCCTCACAGCCACATTTAACCCATGCATAGCCTGCGTAGGGTACACACTCCGTCCCACCAATGCACAGTGGGTAGTGTAAGTGCTGCTTCCCTTCAGCACAGCACTACCACTGGGCAGTGGTTTGCAAAGATTTAATAGTATGACGACATTTGTTCTAGAGGAAAAAATGATGGCTCTTTTGCCGTTTTTCCAACCAGCGTGGCGTATCGCTGCCCCTCACTGCCTCAGTTTGCCCACCTGTACAATGAGGGATAACACTCACACATCTGAGGCTAGCTGCAAAACATTGTGAGGATTAAAAGCATGGTCAACATTTCTATCGTTCTTTACAGATTGATTAGTCTGCACTTTTATTATTTAATTCTAATTTTGAAATTGATAAATTCTAATTTTCCCAACAGTGGTTTGACTGTTTCTGAAGCCATATTGGCTACGTACCGGGCTGCTGGCCTGGCATCTTTCACTGACACTGCTGTCTGTCACTGACACACACACACACACGCGCGCACACTAAAAGAAAAATAAAACTTGGCCACCAAACGCCTTCTTTAGTGTTTTATCCACAAATGAAGTTCTTTGTTTTGCCTTTTTTAAGCATATGTTTCATTCTTCACACCAGATTTTTTTTTTTTTCCAAACTGCAGTCTAGATTTACAACATATACAATCGAGACGGTAAGGGACAATCAGGACATCTTGCAGATTTACCTATGTACAGTCTTTGGAGCAAGAATTCTTTTATAAAAAAAACTCTTTAAAAAAAGTCTTTACAATAGAACCGTGGTGCAATACATCAGTCATCTTCGGAGGAAACTGGGATTCTGAGATCGCTAGCACTCCAAAGACCACTGAGCATGACGGAGTTTAGTGTTGACACACACTGTACAGTAAATATTTCAATGTTCCGCCCCTGGGGGGTCAGGTCTGGACACACACAGGCATCCCCCGTCTTGCTGAAGTTCGGGAACAGCTCCACCAGACCCAGGGAGGACCACACTGTGCCATTGCTCAGGTCTCGGAGAGCAGGGGCAGACGTCGCCTCTCATGATTTTCTTCCACATCTCCCTCTCCCCTTCCACACCTCCCTCCGCCTAAAAAATCTGTGCAAATGCCAAACACTTTGGAAACCCAGAGGCGGGGCCTGCGCTTTTGGAGTAGGGGCACATGGGTTCCACCACTGCCATCCCCAAGCAGCCATGGCGGGGGCACCGAGACACCAGGGACAAGCCCAAAGAGGCAGCTGAGAAATCTCCTGCCGTCCTTCAGAGCTCGACAGAGGGAGCTGGGGGGCTCCCCTTCCTTGCCTGCCTGAGCATGGGATTCAGCAGCACTTTGCAGTACCCCGCAGCGAGTGAGAGTGGGGACGCTCGCTGAGACCGCAATCCCCGTGGGACGGGGCCCGTCCTCAGACGTGTCCACACAGCGCCCGCTGGGCTGGAGGGGTACTGGCCCTACAGAGGGCAGCTACAGTCACTGGGCTGCCCTAGTCACCCTGTAGCCACTCCACAGTCAAGAGAGGGCTGAGCTGTTCTCCCCACCTAGCAATACCCAGCCTGCTACTCACCCTGGTCCCCGCATCAGCCCCCACCTGCCCCGTCTTGTCCCCAGGACACCCAGCGCTCAGCCACCTCCTCTGCGCTGGCCCCCTGGACTGGGGCTCTTGGAGCAGGAGCCCGTGGGTGGGGGTCCCGAGGAGGCGGGGGCAGGACACACACAATACACTGGGCATCCAGCACTGGACAGGCTGGGCTTCCCGGCAGGGATTTCATGGCTTCTCTCAGCGGGCGACAGCCGGCTGCTGCGAGTCCTGAGAACCCAGCAGCCCTGGGACGTGTATGTATGTATGTATACACACACACACACACCCCTCCAGCAGGGACGAGGACACACACCCACACCCACACCCCTCCAGCAGGGACGAGGACACACACACAGACCCCTCCAGCAGGGGGCAGCAGAGACAGGAACACGAACACACACACACACACACACACACACACACACACACCCCTCCAGCAGGGACGAGGACACACACACACACACACCCCTCCAGCAGGGGGCAGCAGGGACAGGAACACGAACACACACACACACACACCCCCTCCAGAAGGGATGGGGACACACACACACACACACACCCCTCCAGCAGGGACGAGGACACACACACACACACCCCTCCAGCAGGGACGAGGACACACACACCCCGCCCCCTCCAGCAGGGGGCAGCAGGGACAGGAACACGAACACACACACACACACACCCTCCCTCCAGCAGGGATGGGGACACACACACACACACACACACACCCCTCCAGCAGGGACGGACACAACACACACACACACACACCCCTCCAGCAGGGACGGACACAACACACACACATACACCCCTCCAGCAGGGGGCAGCAGGGACGGACACAACACACACACACCCCTCCAGCTGGGACGGACACACACACACACACCCCTCCGGCAGGGGGCAGCAGAGATGGACAGAACACACACACACACACACACACACACACACACACACACACACACACACACACACCCACCCCTCCAGCTGGGATGGACACATACATACACCCCCCCCTCCAGCTGGGACGGACACACACACACACCCTCCAGCAGGGGGCAGCAGAGACGGACACAACACACACACACCCCTCCAGCTGGGACGGGGACACACACACACACACACACACACACCCCTCCAGCAGGGGGCAGCAGAGACGGACACAACACACACACACACACCCTGCAGCAGGGACGGGGACACGGGGACACACACACACTCGTTCTGCAACAGACACCGACGCGTCTCAGATAAATAATCACTTAAATTAGTTCGTTAAATTAATTAACATTGAGCTACAGCGCTGCTGACTCAGGAGAGACAGTTCTGCTCTGTCCCACCAATGCCAAGCCCCTTCGGGTCAGCACCCTGAAGAAGAACATTTCCCCCGATTCCCCCCCACCCCAGGGAGAGATCTGGCTGTCATAGGCCAGGGGGGTCAGCGCGGGCCAGTGGGGCAGTTCAGCTGAGGCTCTCCCGGCTGCGGTTGCTGGGGGGGGGGGGGCACGCTCGGGGCTCTGGTGGGCGAGGAGGGGAGCAGGGAGAGGCCTAGCCTCCCCAAAGGGGGCATTCACCCACCGCCCACGTTGGTACCTGTTTTTTGGATCAACTGAGGGGCTGCATTCCCCAGGCTGTCGGGCTGGCCCCTCTCCCCCGCAAGAAACACACTTGCAATTGAAGGAGGGGGAAACAAAAAAAGAATTTGATCACAAGTGTTTTAAAAAGGAAAAGGAAACCCTATTTGTTCCTACTTCAGATCCTCGAGCGCGGCCGAGCGGAGGGCGTCTCCAGGCCGATCTCAGCCCCACAGCGGAGGCGGCCCTGGGGACAGCTCATTCCTGGAGCGGCCACGATTCCTCCTCCAAACCATGGTCACCTTAGCTCTCCATGCTGGGCCCTCTTACAGAACAGAATTCAAACTCCCCCCCTTCACTGCCGGGGGGCAGGACTGCGGGGAGGTGGGGGGGGGGGGGAAGGCAGCTGTGCTCTGTCGGTGAAGAATAATTTAGCGCTCCCACCACTCTGCCCCCCTGCCCCCACTTTGATCGCCAGCTCCCCCATTCCCACTGGGACGCAGCATTGGGGGGAAGTGGGAGTCGAAAACCCCATCAGCAAAATACTTCACGGTGCCCCTCCCTCCCCCCAATACATGTTTTTATAAGGGCACCTTTACACCTTTCACCTACAGCAGCATTCACACGCGCCGCACCCCAGAGCCAGCCCCCCACCCTGGGAGAGGGGCTGGTGTGGGGGGTCAAACCAGCCCAGCTGCCTCATTCAAACCGATCTGGCGAGAAGTTGACAATTCTTCACCTGCCCAGGGTTCAGTTCAACAGTGCGGCAATCAGCCCCAGTCCCCTGCGCGGAGCGGGCAGGCCAAAGAGATGGGTGCAGCAACAAGCCACGAGGCCCATCCCATGGGGGCACCCTCTGCGCGGCTCTACGGGCCGGCAAGTCAGCGTTGGCTTGGCTGCAAAGGGATCCAGCCACCCCACAACTTTAAGGATTTCGGACGCTCTGCTTCTGAGCCTTGACTCGATGCGGCCGAACGCCACATCTGCCTGGCCGAGGGGGGCTCCGCAAGCCCTATCCCCCTCGGCCACCCGTCTCCAGGACCAGTGCTGTCCACAGCAGCCAGCCCCCACCATCCGGGGCCCTCCGGCAAAGCAGTGGTATCTCCGGCCCAGTGGAAGTCAGGACGCGCTGCAAAGGCAACGGCGGGGAAGTTCCAGTCCATGTCCCATCAGAAGTGCGTGAGGTTCTTGACGACGCCTAATTCAAGCATCCGTTTGATTGTTAATGCCTCGTGCGAGACGTTGTGCTCTGACGCCTGCGAGACAGACAAGGGACAGCTCGTTGGGCCAGACGCCACGGTGACAGGCCGCCAGATAAAAGCCTAGCTCGACGGGACAGGTTATGAGTCCAGTTCCGCTCCAACCTGCCCTGTCGCGGTTCGCCCTTCATGACGCTCGGGGAGGGGCGGGGAGCCGCAGCTTTAAAAGGGGATTGTCATTGTTTTAGGAGTTTAATATTAAATGCCTACAACTGCAGGAATCCACAGAATAAGCCACCCGGCCTCACTGAACCCACTGATAAAATGGGCCCATTAGTAATTAGCCACCTTGCGGATGAGAAAGCTTGGTCAGCAAGACAGGGGATTGTTCATTTTGCATTGATTCAACAGCGAAACAGGCCGGTGTCTCCTCCTTTGTCTACTTAGCTGCCTACAGACTAAATTCTTCTCTGGGCTGGGGAAATCTTTGCTGTTGTATTTACAACCCCACAAATTCTACCAGGCTGGCAGTGTTTGCAGAGGTTAGTCCCACCTGGATTCATCTGGCTCCCTGAGGCAGATAACTCCTATCTAGAGGGGGTAGTAAGGGAGCTCTCTGGGGACAAAGGATCTAGGGCAGCGGTGTCCAATAGAAATCCGATGCTAGCCACACTGCTAGCCACACTTGTGGTTTTGAATTTTTCTTATTAGCCACAATATAAAAAAGCCACACGCATGAGCCACAATTCAGTAGCCTATTAGCCACATGTGGCTAATGGCGACCGTATTGGACACCGCTGATCTAGGGTGTGAGCTGAGCAGCCCTGAGGGAGGAGCCCTTGGAGCAGCCAAGTGTGGAGAGATGTTTTGAGGTGAGCTGCGTATTAGGTCATTGCTAACGTCTGTGCTCGTCAAGCCAAAGGAAGGAGGCACGTTGGCACTTTATGCAGCACAGGAACTGTGTGCAAAAACACTTGCTCCGAGGCTTTTACACAGACCTGTTGGGAGAATTTGTTGTCCTGTCCTGCCCAGCACTCACCCCCCCAGAGGCAGCTCCTCCACCTCCTGTGCTGTGGGGCTGGCTGGGCTTGGCTCTTCGCTCCAGGTGTTGCAACCTGTGGGGTCACAGCACCGCTCTGGTTTGGCCCCATCCCAGACTCGACCAAATTTGTGCAAGTGGAGTTGTGACCTGGTTCAAGGGGTGGCCTACCTGGGCTCCCGTCGTCATGACGGCTGGGCCCAACCTGAGTGGCGCTGGGCCCCCCGAGGCTGCAGTGCCTGGAACTGAGAGGTGAGACCAGCCAGCCCTGTGGGACAGGAGCTGCCCCATGAAACATTCTGGTGACCCAGTTTTGGGTCCCGACCCATGGGTTGAGAAACCCTGTACAGGCAGAATGAAAAGATGGTCCCTGTCCCAAGCGAAGTGTTCTGCTGTCTGTACAGCACCTAACACATGGGGGCCCTGATCCTTGCTTGCTGTTCCTAGACACTACCATAATACAGATAGTGCTACTACCTAGAGTATTCCCTGCAGGGAATGGAAGAGTTTTTATGGACCATCACGGTCATATGCACCACTGCTCTCTACTGGATGGAATGCATCAAAGCTATTCATGGGTATGACCAAGGGTAGTGGCCACAGCATATGGAGGGGCGGTATAACCCCTAGTTCTATTACATACCAAATCCAGACAGCTTACCGCTAATACGTTAACACCACAATTCCCTCTGGTGACGTTTGGAAAGCCCAGAGATTGGCACAGGAAAGGTGCTGTGTAACAGCAAAGCGTGATCAGCACGAGAGGGGAAAGAGCGCGGACACTTACGGCCATTGACTTTAGTGTGATTTGCTCGTAGTAGTGTATAGTCTGTTTCTTATTGGCTGAATCGGGGTACCCAAAGCCTGCGATATGTACCAGGTCACAGAAGTGCAATGCCAAGGTGATGGCTAATAAGCCCGTCGTCGGTTTCTAGAGGGAGAGAGATAAACGAAAGAGTCAGAAGGGCTCAGGGTGATAAAAAAAAAACAAAAACAAAACCATACATGCTGGGTTCAGTTCAGAGTGGTTTTCTCCCCCCTTCTCTCTTTGGGGTCAGGTCCTGTGTATAACACAGAGGCTCAGTATGCATGATCATCAGAGCCGTGCGAACACTGGGTCTAGGCTCACCGATGACCATGGTGCCTTATGATACATGGACGCAGTTAGTCACATACGCGTGACTTAGAATGAAGGTTCCCCCCTTAGGAAAGGCGGCTTCTAGCTATAGGGCTACCGCCATTATAAAGTGGAACTCTCAGTTTTGTCCTTTATATATCACCACCTGCCTTATGGGGTATAAAACATCTGGACTAGACAAGAGAGGGAATATTGGGTCATGAACTCTGAGACACACGTGGATTTTCCAAGTAGCTCCTTGAAAAATCTCCAGATGGGGAGAGCCCCCATGGTCATTAGGATCTGCCATAGATCAAGGCACTGAGAATGGATAGTTTAGGGAAAGCTTTCTTGCCCACGACTACAATGCCTGGATAGCCAAACAGCACTGCTTAAACTCCCATCCCAGCATGCACTGGGCTCAGTGGAAATCTGGGACAAATTCTCTTCTTTGGCTGATCCAAAGCCCCAGTAAGGAACCTGGAGGTGTGATTCCTGGAACATTGTACCCTCCCCTCCCAAAGTAGCACATGCTGGACGAAATGTTGAGGACAATGGAGACTCTTGCATGGAAATCCATTTATGGGAACAAGGAGAAAGTCATACAAACAGGTTCTCTGGGCATGGCAACACTACAGCAGAGTGCACACCTTCCTTCAAACAGCCGGCTGCTCTGGAAGGAGCTTCCTCGCCGGCTAAGCTGGTAGGAGCCCTGTGGAGCTGGTCTCAGCTGGAAATGATCTTTCCCTAGCCAAGCTGGTCTGGGAATCTCTCTTTGCAGATCCTTTGGTAAGTTACTTCTGCCCTGACCTATACGATTGCCATGCTTGGGACATTTCTCTCTGCTTGACATGGCTGGGAGGATGTGAGCCTTGATAGAGAGAGACCAGAGAACAGAAGAACAACTTGCTGCCTCTTCAGCCAACTTCTATTCACTTCCAGGGAGAGGAAGATTTTCCTCTCTGGCCGTGGCAGCACCCCAGCCCCGAATGACGCCGTTCCATTTGGACATCTGCTCGCTCCGATCCCCCATCATCGCCAGATTTACAGTCACTGTGGCTCTGCAGTTTTACTCATTCCTCAGTTATATGCTCTTCCATATGTAGAATTCAGCAACATCAACACGAGGTCAGGGTATGTGGGAAGCAGCTATTTTGAAAAGGACGTGGGGAATAATCACTGAACATGAACTCCCCGTGTGATGCTGTGGCCCAAAGGCCCAGTGAGATCTTTGGATATATTAACAGGGAATATTGAATAGGAGGGGTTCTACTACCTCTCTGTTTGGCACTGTTGCGACTGCTACTGGAATACTGGGTCCAGTTCTGGTGTCCACCGTTCAAGAAGGATGCTGATGGTCAGAGAAGAGCCACGAGAAGGATTAAAGGGTTAGAAAACCCGCTTTATAGTGATAGAGCCAAGCAGCTCAAACCATTTCATTTATCAAAGATAAGGTTAAAAGGTGACTCGAGCACAGTCTGAAACTACCTACATGGGAAACAGAAATTTGATCATAGCAGGCTCTCCACTCTAGTAGACAACTTCCAGCCTCTGGAGACCTTTGAAGTTAGACAAATGAAGGCTAGAAATAAGGCAGAGGATTTTAACACTAAAGGTAATTAAGCATTGGAACAACTGTGGTGGAGTCTCCATCAGGGTAAATTTAAAAATCGAGATTGGATGTTTTGCTAGAAAATCTGCTGTAGTTCAAACAGGAATGAATTTAGGGCAGTTCTCTGGCCCAGCCTATGCAGGCGGTCAGACTAGATGGTCACAGTGGACCCTTCTAGCCTTACAGTCTATGAAGCTATAACATTATTTGTGAAACAGTGATTGGCTCTCGGACATTTAAACATCTGCTCCTCAGTTTCTCGAGCTATAAACGAAGACCGCACCAGATCTCTTGCAGGTCTGTGGGGGCCTTCGTTAGTCAATCGTTCCTAAGTGTTTTGAAGATGTAAAATGCTACGTCATTACAGCGCCACTACAGAAAAGGATGAGAAGAGAATTCCACTCTGAACGCCGCAGACCTTTGTAACTTCCGCCAAATGTTATGGGTTTGTCTGATTTCTCACAAGTGATGGACAACAAGGAAAATCGATTCAGCTATTTCTTGAGTTATAGATGCACACAAAAAAGGCCATCCACAGAATACCTTTAAGCTTTAAAACAACAAAAGAAATCGGATCACTGAAAACCACACACACACACACACCACAACACACACCACACACCCTTATAAGTTGACTGCACCGACCAAACAAACAATAGAAGGATTCAGTGCAGAAAGATCTTCATCTTTGAGCAGAAGCCGCTTGCTAGCTTCTCCCTTCAGAAGAGCAGCTTCTCTGGTTTAGACTCCAGCCACAATCACTTCTCAACAGTGGCCAACTTCCCCCGCAACAAAGCAGTGTGAATATAATCTCAAGGATGCAGGGAAACAGAGGTGAGCGGGTTGCCAGCATCTCCTCCCACCCTGGAGGCCCGTACTGTGAGCAGATGGATCACCTAGCATTTTATCTACAAAGCACCGAAAGAATCACCCGAGTGGCCTTCACCTTGATCTCCTCCTGCCTTGGAAAGGGCAGCAATTTTCCAAGCCATGTTGACCCAGCCCTGGGCTACTCAATAAGGCAATGGGGAAAAGGGTGGGGGGGCAGTGCTGCAGAATGGCACCATACCCCCTTAGTGAGTTCCAGTCGGGACTGCCCTGTGCTTTAGATCTAGGGCACCGTGAGTCTTCTTGCCCTCTCTGCCCCCAGCACACCGGCTCCCTTACCTGTTTAATCTTCCGCGGTTGCTTCATAGAAAGATTAAGCAATTTAGCAGCAGTAATTTCCATAAAGTAAGGGTTCAGAATGCGCACTTGCTCGGGGTTGGCATTCCAGATTAAAGGGGGCTGCTTCCAGAACCCCTTGCGAACCTGGAAAAGGACAACAGGGAAGTCAGGGGCTGTTCTTTCCCCACTAAGGCTGCCCCAGGCTTGCATCCAGCGGCGAGAGCGAAACAAGGCAAAGGAGAGGCCAGCCGTAGCCCCCGGCTCTCCCCGCGGCACTTACTCGCTTCTTGTCATTGAGAATCGTCTCCAGCCATTGGAAATCCATGGGTTTAAATGGCACCAGCACCAGCAGCGTATCCGGGTTGTTTTCCCGTCTGGGGTTGAAGTGCGCGGACTCCGGGTAAAACAGCCGCATGGTGGTTTTGGAGCCCACGTCCGCCTCGTACCCATGAACCGGCGCGTTGTTCAACCTGCGGGGAGGGAGCGCAAGATGAGGCAGGGGATATTTCACACCCGTCCCATTAGCATCCAGCTTCCCATCCCCAGCGGAGACCCCTTTGAGGATTCGAGCCACCTGCCCCGCCACACTTTGACATGAGAGATCTTAGGTTAGGGGACATGGGGACAGGATCCTTCAGGAAGTGAGGGCAGGCCCAGCAGCCTGCTTCCCTGTCAGCTTGCCACATGGGCTACTGGGGAACCCTGCCATCTGGTCTGCTCTGACACCAGGGACCCCAGACTTCCAGGGTCCAAATCTCCAGGGCATCCATACCACATGGTCTGCCTGGATCCACATCTCCAGAGCATCCCCACTACATGGACCCCAGATTTCCAGGGCCAGTGTCTCAAAGGCGACCCCGCTATGTCAGGGCTTCCAGGCTGCCTGCCATGGAGCCAGGACCCTGCGGGCTCTCAGGACTTCCAAGCTCTCTGCCTGGCACGCTTGAAAGCCCTGACTCTAACTGGAGCATGGCACCTAGATCCGCAGCCTGGAGTCTGGACATCCTGGGGTCTCTCAAGGTCACTGCCATCAAGCTGATTGCCTGGAGGTCCTGGAACAGGCTGCCCCATATGAGCTGCCCAGGGACCCCGGATTTCCAGGCTCTGCAGCTCAAAGGGTAGCCCCAGGGCCAGGGACCCCAGACTCCCGGGCCAGCTGCAAACAGCCCCAGTGAAACGGATATGGACATTTGGGACATGCCACGTGTCCATGTTTCTGAACCGAATTTTTGTTCAGGATTTCCCGTTGGCCAGCAGTTCTGATAATATTTGATTCTGATTCAGAATTCGATCAAATGGCAAAATGTCTCGGCCAGCTCTCGTCCACGCTAACCCCACTCCGTGGCTCTGTCTCCTTCCACACACTCCAGAGTGAAGTCAAAGGGAAAGGGAAAGATACGAGGCTCGCACATCAAGTCTGGTCTCTCAACACAAAAATAATTCATTCCGTTTTCCTCCATCCCATTAACGTAGCCTGGATCCCGGAGTGTTTATCTCAGCCGGTCCCCAGGTATCTGCAAACATACTCCACTGTGGCCAAACGGATGTGATGGGTCCTTGCGGGGAGGAAGACTAACCCTCATCGTACTGAATCTCCATAGCGCTTTACCTGATCACCACGTCGTATTTGTTGATTGCTTCCCCCATGGAGCTGTTTCGGAGACGGTGTCCGTTCCCCACCACTGCACATCTGCGGCACTTCATGCTGCAAAAGAAAAGATCATCTCAACCAAACGCCCTCACCACCCTTTTCGTCTCTGGGGGGATTCTCTCTCGCTTTACATCGAACACTTTAGTTCTTTACACATTTTTAGAAGCAACAAAAACAGCCTCGACTCAGACATTAAGGTCAGAAGGGACAATTATGATCATCTAGTCAGACCTCCTGCACAATGCAGGCCACAGAATCTCATCCACCCACTCCTGCAATAATCCTCTCACCTATATCTCAGCTATTGAAGTCCTCAAATCATGGTTTAAAGACTTCAAGATGCAGAGAATCCTCCAGCAAATGACCCATGCCCCATGCTACAGAGGAAGGCGAAAAACCTCCAAGGCCTCTGCCAATCTGCCCTGAAGGAAAATTCCTTCCTGACCCCAAATATGGCGATCAGCTGAACCCTGAGCATGTGGGCAAGACTCACCAGCCAGACACCCAGGAAAAAGTTCTCTGTAGTAACTTCTAACATCCCATCACCGGTCATTGGGCCTATTTACCACTGATGGCAATTAATTGACCTTTGACTAAGATGGCACCCTCTAGGGTTGAGCTTCTTGCTGCCCCGGGGTGGGAAGTTTTGCACGTAATTCTCTGGCTTTGCGATGCAGGAGGTCACACAAGATGGCAATGGACCCTTCTGCCTTAAGATCTATCAATCTGCAAGCACTGCATTTGTACCAGTGGATTCCAGGGGAATTCCCATTGCTGCTCTCCCTTGGCCTAGTCAGTAGGGCCATTTGTCTGATGTGGACACTTGCCCCCTCCCACCCACTAGGAACCAAACTGAAATCATAAACCCATTTCACACAGACCCCTGAGTAGCAATGGCGCCCAGTCACTACCAACACGGCTAGATTCCACTGGAGACCCAGAGACAAGAGATCCCCTTTATCAGCACGTTAGACTGCAAACAACACATGTTCACACCCAAATAAGGTGGCAGGTGCATATAAGAAGAAGAAAGAGAAAGAAAAATGGAGATATGCCAGTCTCCTAGAACTGGAAGGACCTTGCAAGGTCATCGAGTCCAGTCCCCTGCCTTCACTAGCAGGACCAAGTACTGTCCCCTGACAGATTTTTGCCCCAGATCCCTAAATGGCCCCCTCAAGGATTGAACTCACAACCCTGGGCTTAGCAGGCCAATGCTCAAACCACTGAGCTATCCCTCCCCCCCAATAAGCCCCCTGGCTTAGTCGGTGGACAGCAGGGTTTGAACTCGAGACCTTCATCACTAAAAGCAAGAGCCCTTACCGCTTGAGCTACAGGAGTAACTCCTCTAAATTGGCACAGAAGTAGACTCTTATCCGCCTATGTGAACTACACTCTTAGCACGAGTTACATATCGTTAGGCAGGAAAAGCACTGGGCTGGGATTCAGGAGATCAGGATTCTGTGACACAGACTCCCTGCATGACCCTGGGTAAGTCTCCATCTCTCTGTGCCCCAGTTTTCTCACGGGTGAGCTGGGGATGCCACCCCAGCAGCACAGGGAGGTTGTGAGGTCCACAGAAGCTCTCGAGCCCGTGAGACGGGTGACGCTACAGAAGTGGATCATAGATCATAGAATATCAGGGTTGGAAGGAACCTTAGGAGGTCATCTAGTCCAACCCCCTGCTTAAAGCAGGACCAATCCCCAATTTTTGTCCCATATCCCCAACTGGCCCCCTCAAGGATTGAACTCACAACCCTGGGTTTAGCAAGCCAATGCTCAAACCACTGAGCTATCCCTCCCCCCGGAAGTGCAGAGGCAGCATCCTTCCGCAGGCCCCAGGCACCATTCCAGCAGCAACGGCTGAGGTCAGCAGGTGAAAATGTGCCCGGCTGCCTGATCAGGAAGAGAACCCTGCTGGTGCCAGAAGCTGGGGTGGAAAGGAGCATCCATGTGATAAGCCAGCCCTGCAATTGGACCACGGGCAGGAAGATCTCTAGGCCTGGCTTCACTCAGTCAACCCAATTCTTCCACCCGTTCAAGCCACTTCAGAGAGAGGAGCAGCCTGTCTGGGCCAGTCTCTCCCCTTCCACTGCTGCTCCGGCGGCCTGGAGAGGCAAACGCCAAGCCATTGGATACCCTTATAAAATGGGATGAGAGGCCGGATTTCAGCCCAGAGCCTGAAACACAGGGGCTGAGCCTGCACACTGCACCTCCCCTAGCAAACCACAAACAGCCCTGTGCGCGAACAGCTCCACACTCCAGCGGGACAGGGAGGTGGCTGCTACTGCTCTAAAGTTGGCAGCGGGGCCTGGCGACTCAAACACCCCACTGGGTCGCAGGGATCCTTGGTTCTATTCCCAGCTCAGCTGCTGGGTGACCTTGGGCAAGTCACATCTCCCTGTGCCTCGGTTTCCCCGTCTGCACAATGAGGCGAATGATACTCATAGAATCTCAGGGTTGGAAGGGACCTTAGGAGGTCATCTAGTCCAACCCCCTGCTCAAAGCAGGACCAATCCCCAATTTTTGCCCCAGATCCCTAAATGGCCCCCTCAAGGATTGAACTCACAGCCCTGGGTTTAGCAGACCAATGCTCAAACCACTGAGCTATCCCTCCCCCCAGGGATAGCTGACCTCCTTTGTGGAGCTCATGGAGATCTACACAAGAGACAAGTTAGGCATTAGTGTTTGATTGCATCGGGGAGAGGCCTTTAACTCGCCCAGCGTCAGCCTCTGCAGCATTTCCATGAGTCCCGGCTCGACCCCAGGTTTGGTTTTCCCTTCTGTCCTAGGAACAGCAGCCTCTGCCCCTACAGCCCAGAGTTGGGAACTGGCAGTCAATTTAGGATGAATGAAAAGAACCTGGTGATGATGGCATGGGCGGGGAGAGGATGGTAGGAAAGAGACTCCCAGGAAAGAGGAGGAAGAGATGGATTGTACCCAAGAAGACGGTAAACAGGTGGACCTTCGCGCTGCCTCGGACAGACACAGATGGTGGGTGTTTGCATGACAACCTGACCCCAGCTGATGGGGAACAAGATTCCATCATCTCTTTGTCTCGATCCAGAGCCTGGTCAGATGATTTATCAACATCCACGAGGGGCCCAAGAAGGAGAATGAGACACACACAGACCAATGTAAACGGACTTCAGCCTTTTTGGCATTCAGGCCAAGAGCTTCCTGTGTTCACTCAGAGAGGGGGCTCTGCTGGGTTTAAACCCAATTTTTGGTTCATCAAAATCTTTGCTAGGGGTCTTCTCATCCAGCGTGAGTCCAGGCTGGCAGTGACTGAATGTCTCCAAACGCCACCTGAACGCCGGTGACCTACATGAAGTGACTCTGAAAACTCAAGGGCCTACCCTGGAGATCCAGACACCAAATCCTACGACTCTCAGATTGCTGGGCCAGTTACAGCTGAGAAGACAAGGGCCGGATGGGCCTGAACCCCTCACAAGGGCACACTGGTTTCCAGAGCTCTCAGTCCAGCCCCTTCCACAGCTCTGTGATGATCATTCACCCGACAATGGCAGCATGTGCAATCGGATGCGTGGGGAGGAAACGTTAGAGGCACTGGAATTACCTTTGGATGCTTTCGGGCACCGAGGAGCTGGTGATCGCTAACACCCGGAGGAGAATGTCTTCTGCAAAGGAATGCAAGAGGGCAGTTAGTGAGGTCGGTCCTCCCCGGAAGCCATGAGATCCCCATGTCAGGCACACGACCCCAGGCTACCCCCATGCACCACATGGCAACCAGAGAGGGAATTCTTCTCTTGGAGGGCTGTTTCCCTGGGATCATCCCCTTGCCCACCATCGAAGGCACCACCCCCATCCTCCTGGCCTGGCCACCTTCCAAACCCAGTCCCCTCTGCCGTGCGCTTACTGGCGGGGCTGGGGAAGTCAGATAGAGAGAGGGGTCAGGGCAAGCGGCAAAGATGACCTGAGCTCCGCTCCGGTCTTCCCCCGTGAACGGCCCCTGCAGCACATCCATGCCGGAGCATCCTCCTCGAGGCTGTGGCAGCCATGCGAGACAGATCACCAGCCGTGCAGCAAGAAGGAAAGAGGGCAGCCACTTAACAAGAACGGTTCAGTGCCTCTGAGGCTGGCGGGGGAGACAGAGGCGGCCACGTACTTATTGATCAGGCAGCGGTTGGAATAAACAACATGGACTTAGGGGCCTCGAAGCAGGAGCACTGAGCCACACTGAGTAGATCCTTCCTCAGCAGCTGTCCGGTTAACCTGCCCTCTCTGTCTCAGCACTCCCCAGCCCCAGGGCTGCCCCTAAATGCACCCTGTGCAGAACCCTGCTTCCTTGGGCACCCTTGTCTGTCTGCAGCCACCTGTTGTTTCTTGTCTGAGACTTAGATTGCAAGTGTTTTGGGGCAGTTTGCACAGTACCTGGCACAACGGGGTGTTGGGCCATGACTGGGGCTCCTAAGGGCTACAAATAAATAATGACAGTAACGACAGACAACTCTCGCTCTCTCCAGAGGAGCCTGCATCTGCAACAGCAGATCCCCTACCCACTATTAACACACAGCGCTGGCCAGAGCTTCGTCCAAGCTGCAGTGGGGTTCGCCACACACGTCAACACCCATGGGGCGGGCAGGCAGGAAGAGCTGGGAGCAGCCAGCCACCATCTGTCAGTGAACCTGATGTCTCACACATCTCCACCATTGGATCCCTCCCTGCCATCCACGCCCCCGAAGTGAACTGCTCCCGCCAGGAGTGAGGACGTTCAGGAGAGCTGGCAGGTTCTCAATTGAATGCACAACTGCAAACTAGGCCAGTGCGAAGGAAAGACAGGAGGAATGGGAAGAGACCAATATGGCTCCATCAGGAGCCCTCTGATGACCTGAAAATCAAAAAAGAATCCCACAAAAAGTGGAAACATGACCGAATTGCTAAGGAGGAGTGCAAAAGAACAGCACAGGTGTGTAGGGACACAATCAGAAAGGCTAAGGCACAAAATGAATAACACCTAGCCAAGGACATGAAAGGCAATAAGAAGAGTTTCTTTAAATACATTAGGAGCAAGAGAAAGACAGCGGCAAGCGTAGGTCCTCTACTTGGCAGGGAAGGAGAGCTAATAACTGATGACATGAAGAAGGCTGAGGTGTTGAATGCCTATTTTGCTCCAGTCATCACTAAAAAGGTTAATGGTGACCAGCCACTCAACACAATTAATATTCACAAGAGGGAAGGAACGCAAGCCAAAATAGGGAAAGAACAGGTTAAGGACGATTTTGATAAGTTAGATGTATCCAAGTCAGCAGGGCCTGATGAAATTCATCTTAGGTACTTAAGAAATGAGCTGAAGCAATCTTGGAGCCATTAGCAATTATCTTCGAGAATCCATGGAGGATAGGTGAGTCCCAGAAGGCTGAAGTAGGATAAACATAGTTCCTATTTTTAAAAAGAGGAGCCAGGAGAACATGGGGAACCACAGACCGACTAACTTCAGCATCTGAAAAATACTGGAACACATGATTAAACAATCAATTTGCAAGCACCTAGAGGATAACAAGGAATAGCCAAGATGGATCTGTCAAGAACAAACCAACTTGATTTCCTTCTTTGAAAGAGCTTCTGGCCTAATGAATGGGGAAGCAGTGGATGTGCTATATCTTGATTTTAGGAAGGCTTTCGACACAGACCCACATGACATTCTCATAAGCAAACTAGGGAAATGTGGTCTAGATGAAATTACTATAAGGTGGGTGCACAACTGATTGAAAGACCGGACTCAGAAAGTTGTTATCAATCTTTTCCTGTCCAACTGGGAGGCTGTATCTAGCGGGGTCCCGCAGGGGTCAGTCCTGGGTCTGGTATTTTTTTAATGACTTGGCTAATGGAGTAGAGAGGATGCTTATAAAATTTGCAGATGACACCACGCTAGGAGGGGTTGCAAGCACTTCGGAGGACAGGATTAGAATTCAAACGGACTTTGACAAACTGGAGACCTGGTCTGAATTCAGCAAGATGAAATTCAGTGCCGACAAGTGCTACGTACTTCACTTAGGAAGGAAAAAAATAATAATCAAATGCACAACTACAAAATCAAATCAAATGCACAACTACAAAATCAAATCAAATGCACAACTACAAAATGGCTAGTTGGTTGTACTGCTGAAAAGGATCTGGGGGATATAGTGGATCACAAATTGAATATGAGTCAACAATGTGATGCAGTTGCAAAAAAGGTGAATAACATTCTGGGGTGTGTTAACAGAAGTGTTGTATGTAAGACACGGGAGGTAACTGTCCCACTCTGGTTGGCACTGGTGAGGCCTCAGCTGCAATACTGTGTCCAAGTCTGGGTGCCACACGGGGAGCGAAGTGGACAAACTGAAGCGAGTCCAGAGGAGAGCAGCAAGTATGATTAAAGGTTTAGAAAGCCTGACCTATGAGGAAAAGCTAAAAATCTGGGCATGTTTAGTCTTGAGAAAAGAAGACTGAGAGGGGACCTGGTAACAGAGTTCAACTATGTTAAGAGGTGTTACAAAGAGGACGGTGATCAATTGTTGTCCTACCTTCAGTGGGCATGGAAAAGTAGTAATGGGCTTAATCTGCCACAAGGGAGATTTAGGTTAGATAATAGGAAAAACGTTCTAACTCTAAGGCCGATTAAGCTCTGGGATAGGCGTCCAAGGAAGGTTGTGGAATCCCCATCATTGAAGGTTTTCAAAACCAGGTTCGACAAACCCGTCAGAGATGGCGTAGCTCTACTTGGTCCTGCAACAACCCAGGGGGCTGGACTTGATGACCTCTCGAGGTCCCTTCCAGCCCCATGTTTCTATGACCCTATCTGTCCCTGCAGGAGGAGAGCCCACCAGCCGCCAAAAGCCAGGAGGAAGGGGAGGGAGAGGACTGCTGCCATCTCCTAGAAGCAGTAGCTAGGGGATAAAAGACATCCACATCTGCTGTGGCTTGGGCACAGAGAGGGACACATTGCACACAGGAAACAGAGGGATATGCCAGACTTTGCTGGGTTATGAACGATGTTAAGGCTCCTACAGCTTGGGACAGGCGTCTTTTTACTATTTTTAATCTACATAAAATAGACTTTATTCACCTTTTTAAAAAGAGAACTTAGTCATCCATTTAGGGATCAGAAAGAGTGTCATGTGACTCTGACAACCAATCACGCATCATGGGCAACAAACAAATTGTTGCAAACTGTGAATGCCTAAGTGGCTGAAAGTTTCTTTCACAACCTAGTCAAGCAACCACAAAACGCCTTCCTAGGAATTCATCTGTTTGTGAGTAATTCCCTAACTGAAAGCAGCGGTCAGCTGACTAGAAGTTATTCGAAACACGCTCATGGAAGGGCCATGCAAACCATAAGCAAGTCCAAGGCAGAGCCAAGAGGCCACGGGAGAGAGCAGATCAAGCCACATTGGTTAGATTGCAAGTAAAAATAGGAGGCGGCAGAAAGACAGAAAAAGCAGGTGTGAAGGAGAACACATGTCCTTTATCGTGTGCCACGCTGCAATTAACCAAACCCCAGGGATTGGTGCTGCAGAGCAAAGAAAGCAGGTTTGCTTACCGCTTCCTTTCGTCCCATATGGCAGCTCATACGGCGATGGGTTCTTCTTCACCCAAAAGTAATCGTTGAGCTGTAAAAACATTGGATGATCCCGTGTGTAACTGCAAGGAACACAGAGCGGGATTAGCCAGAGGGACGTGCAAACCTGAACTGAACTGGAATCTTCAGCCGACTTCACGGTCTATTCTCCGCCCGTGCCATCACCCCCAGTGCCAATCCGCCCCCGGCTCCCACATGCCACCCGTCCCCTGGGAGCAAAGAGAAGCCCTGCAAAGGCCCGGCTCCTGCTTGGGACAGTTACTCACTTTCCTATGAGCAGCGTGGTTTTCTTCTCCATCTCTCCTCGCGGACACGTCATTCTGACATCTTGCACGGGGAAAGAAAAACTGTAAGGCAAACGGCAGAGATGGTGATTTCCCCAGCACGGGCCGAGCCGTCCTTTCCACATCCGGCGAGCAGGCGTGAGGCCAAGCGAGAGCAGAGCATGTCGCTGCCAGACAGTAACTGAGGGCTTGGGTCCCATGTCACCTCTCTGCTGACTGCTATATGCTCAAATCCTAGGCTCTTAAACCCACCCTAGAGAGAGAGCAGCATGCAGAGACCAGGGACGTCACTCACGTCTTCAGCTCTAAGCATAAGCACCAAAGAAAACTGCTTAACATCTTTTTTTGACTGCTTATCCTTTGCACGTCTCCTTTAACCCTTCGGGAGTGTCGTCAAGGTGCATTCTTATATCCTGTGAACTAACCCCGTCGTCTAACTCGACCTGCTAACGCGCATTTAAAACTACCAACAGCCTTCTCTGGGATTTTACCTCTTGTGAGTTACCAAGTATTAGTGAACATGGTAAGAATGCGCCTTTTAGTGAAGACAAGGCTTAGACGCTCACTCACCATGATCTACGGCCCAGATTTTGCAGGATCATCCCAAATTCACCTTGGACAAGCCCTGAGCTGTCCCCCCAAAATCATGATAGGCTTGGGAAGGGGAACCCCCAATGCACTGTTATACAACGTCATCACAACAAGACAGCACTTCACCTGTTGCGTGGCTGCATTATAATGATTTTTATCCTGTAGGATGAACTGAGGAGGTGACTCTCGCCAGCTGATCCAGACTAGATAGGCCTCCCTCTTATCTGGCCAGACACAGTGTCATTTAGCTATCCCTGCCTCCAGCTCCAAACTGTTCCTGAGATCGAGAGCATGTCCCTGCCACGCTCTGTGTCCGAGTCTCAGAGCGAGGCAGCCCGATACCGTCAGGAAAGGGCAGAAGAGAAAAGCCTCTTGCCCCCACTAAAACTTTAAAAACGACACTCACAGACGTATGTACCTTTCTTCGCGGGATATGGAGTACCACGCGATCACCAGAAAGAATGCCAGCCCTAAGATCATCTTCCATCCTATGGGAGACAGAGAACATGCTATTATGCTGGGACCATGGAGCTGGGACCACATAACATGCAGACCTCCCATCCGCTCAATACATGGACCTTGGTTTACATCCTTTTAGCCAGATCTCAATTCACAGGCGAAGCCAATTTGAATTCGTTTTTCGAACAAGGTTTCATGGGGCAGTGTGTCAAATGCGTTAGCGGTGTGCAGATCAGTTCTCCTCCTTCCCCCGGTGTCTATGGTATAACGCCAGTTCCAAAGTAAACCATTGGAACTTACGGGGCCAGATTCACGCCAGTCCTAACTAACCCGTCCCAAAAATTAACATGTGAAGAAAATGCAGACACATTTCAAGGGAAGAGGAGATGCAATTGCTGGATCAAATTCTCTTCTTCGCTGACTTCAGTGGCGTTCTGCCCATTTACACCAGCAGGGAATTTGGCCCTCTGGCAGTGGTTTCTCATTAACCCTGCTTGCTCCAGAGCAGCAGCGGTTCCATTTTCTTGCTATGCCTGTATGGAGAATGCAACTGACCCTTTCTTTCATTTCGTCGATTTTTTAAGGCCAGAAGGGACCATTATTCTCCTCCTCCTGCACAACACAGGCCAGAAATTTCTCTCCCTCATTACTGCATCAAGCCCAGTTCTAGTGGTTCAGCTGGAGCAGGATTTTAGAAAAAGACAATCCAACCTTCGTTTAAAGACTTCAAGATTATGGCAAACCCACCACAACCCTGGATAAGTTGCTCCAATGGCTAATTGCTTCCCACTTAAACGTTTGCATCTAATTTCTAGCCTGAATTTATCTCATTTCAGCTCACGGCCCACAACAGATCTTTTGATGTCTGCTAGACTCAAGAGCTCTCCGTTAGCAGAATTTTTCTCCCCACAATGGGGAATTGCCTGAGGTGATGCTACTGGGATTTGAACTTTTGGTTCCAATGGGTCTGGCCAACCAGCAGCTCAGCCCACCACCTCCCTCCTTCTGCTGGCACCGTTAAACATCTAGGGAGCCTGCCCTTCTGCAGGGAGCAGTTGCCATTGTGTGATGCACGGCTCATGCAGCATGTTACAGAGGGTGGCACATGCTGCGCTCTCACTCTCTCTCTCATATAGAGATTTTACTTTTAGTTTCTTTTTGTTTTGACATTTCTCAACCTAGAATAAAAGCCATTCAGGCTCAAAGTGCCTGTTTACTGGGAGTGTGGGAAAGCAAAATGTATCATGGCAAAGTCCGATGCATATTCGATCACTTGGGGAACAATAAAGTTTGACAAGTCCGTATTTCAGCGCAAGATGCAGCAATACAGAGACCAACGCGTCTGCTCCACCAGTGACTGATGGGAGACTGAAGGTCCCATCCTACAATTTAGGAGAATGAACTCCTCCATGATTTGAGGTCAAATTGTAGCTAGAATACAGGTCAGAGATACGGAACTGTTATTAAGAGCATCAGCGCTTACTAGGGTGACCAGATGTCCCAATTTTATAGGGACAGTCCCGATTTTTGGGTCTTTTTCTTATATAGGCTCCTATTACCCCCCACCCCCGTCCCGATTTTTCACACTTGCTGTCTGGTCACCCTAGCGCTTACGTTAGAGAAAACTGTTATGATTCATCAGGCTACTGAGATAACTTCAATGCAAATGACTCTCACTGGGTGTAACTCCAGAGGCACCGGACCAGACTTGGGTTGGTGCAATAGGAGAAGAAAAAGAATCCAAATGCACAGAGAGCAGCTAAAGCATGGAGCCCAGAGTTTGCAGTGGCATATGATGCAAAAGGAAACGCCGGCTGAAGCAGCATCCAGCACACTGGAGAGGAGTGTGTCACACAAGACGATGACAGAGAAGAAGCTGTGCTCATTGGTGTAACGGCGAAGCGCAGAGGCCGTTCGCACCCATCAGCAGGGCGGCCCAGAAATGGCACACCCAACCAGGTAAGGCTGGGGACAGGAGCACACAGCTGGGCTATGAAAGATAAAGCAGCTGATGAAGTGTGGCTATTTGAGTCACAAGCACCGGTCCCATGCAGCCCTGGAGGGCACCACCGACTAACCTCAGCCAAGGAAATTTGCATCCGAGATAAATGTATCGTTTCTCTAGAACAGACACTTCCTGCTCAGCGGCTCATGCTCACACGCAGTGAATCAGAGCCACCTGCTAAGTGATCTGTCCACCACAGGCTGGGCTGTTTAATCTGGCTTTGTTGGTCTTTAAACCAAACTAGACCTGATCTGCCTGCCCTGCTCAGCCCCTGCGTTCGCTCCTCCGGAGTCACCTAACCAACCACAAACTGACCCAGGCCGACACACCCTGCCCCAGCCTGCCACAACCCCTTCCCTGGCTCAGCATACCCTGCCTGCCACCGGCCAGCCACGACAGCCGACTCACATCTCTGCCCGCTGCCCTAGTCCACCTAAGATGGGAGGATTCACAGCATTCCCCCATCACCTTCCACCTGCCCCACCGACTACCTGTTTATATTTGCCCCTCACTATAACATGTAGGTACCAAGTACAGGGAGTAGAAGCTCCAGCAGGGACCTCTGGGAATTATCCTAGTCCAGTCTCATATAGGCTGTAGATTCACAAGGGGGGTGGGGTTTTTTTATTTCCTCTTCTCCATCCCCCTACTGCCCGCCCCCCGCCCCCCAATACACACATATGAGCCCAGCCTAAGGAGGAGGGAGGTGGGAAAAGACGGCCAGACCAGATACAGTGACAACTGTACATATCATGAGAACATAAGAACTGCCCTACTGGGTCAGACCAAAAGTCCATCTAGCCCAGTGTCCTGTCTTCCAACAATGGCCAATGCCAGAGGGAATGAACAGAACAGGTAATCATCAAATGATCCATCCCCTGTCGTCCAGCCCCTGCATCTGCCAGTCAGAGGTTTAGGGACACCCAGAGCATGGGGCTACATCCCTGACTAGCCTGGCTAATAGCCACTGATGGAGCTATCCTCCCCCTCCCACCACCCTCCTGGAGAAGACAAAAAGCTCCCTCCAACCTTCTGACCCCCTCTTTGCGCCACCTCATCACAGCGCGCACAACCCTCCACACACTGGCTGATCCTCCAGAGCCACTGCGAAGGACAGAACGAGATCACGCCCCTGACCCCACTGGGAAGGTGATGAGTCATCCCTGAACTAGAGCCTGGTTCAACCACGCGCAGGAATGTGTCACTCCTGTGCTAGGCTCCAGCCAATCCAGGAGCCGGTCTGGTAACTCTCAGGGCAGGTATATAAACCGCTCAGGAGACACAGCAGCTCCGTTTGCCCAGCTCACTTCATGGCTTGAAACTCTCCCCTGCCCAACAGTGGGGACCGACTACACAGGCCTCAGCCTGCTCCAGCCCTGCTCTGGGTCCAGACTCCAGCCTGGCTCCCAGCCCTACTCCTGCCTTGCTCCGATCCTGCTCTTGACTCCTGAGTCTGGCTCTGACCGCTGGGCCCCGCCAATCTTGCCTTGGTTTCTGACACCCACCTTGTCCCTTCCCCAGTTTGGGGGTCCCCATGGCACTACCGGTCGGTATTAGTTTTAAATGCCGTTCTGTACATGAATCATCCGTGACCCTGCAACCCCGTCTCTGGTAAAGAACGCAAAGCGACAAGGACTTACGGGACTTGTTGATCATTTTTATCAGCAGGTGAGGCGCCACCCGGTGGCTATCGCTCTCATCGCGGCCACTGCTGGTCACCTAGAGTGGGAAGAGGAAGACGCTTTGAGTCGTACCTTGCCAGGCAGAACCTCTGGTCACCCTGCACACACCCTTTTCCCTCCACGCTGCCCGGCGCTGGAAGTCCTGCCTACAGGTATTCAGCGCCGGAGAAGCACTTGCATTAGTGTGGCTTGTGTGATAGTGATGCTAGCAGTTAAGATTTTATGTTAGCAATCACACACACACACACACACACGCACGCGCACACACACCTACCTACCTATATCATCTGGTCACACACTCAGGGATTCAAAAGTGCCTCAGTGAATTAGCAGTGCAAGTCACTGCTGAAAATGAGACTTTGGAAGATTTCTATGCAGATTGATTACAGATAGGTGTTTAAATTAGGGTGACCAGATGTCCCGATTTTATAGGGACAGTCCCGATTTTTGGGTCTTTTTCTTATATAGGCTCCTATTACCCCCCGCCCCCTGTCCTGATTTTTCACACTTGCTGTCTGGTCACCCTAGTTTAAATTATACATGCTCTTCGGCAAGAAAAAAAAATCAAACCCATTGAAATTTCTGTTTGAAAAAATATGTTTTGTTCCATATGAACAAACTGTATTAATGTTACAGAAATATGTCTTACATATGAGCTTATGTTTCCAGGTATAGTTCACAAATGTTATACGCCATGAAATGCGGTAGGTCAACTGTTAAGCACTTTCACAGTACTAAAAAAACCTAACTATACATATGCGCTTCTAATCCATATTCACATAACGTTATATTTATGCAGCTGCATCTTATTCCATAGGGTATTGTAGATAAAGACTAATAACTGTACTTCACTTCCCATGGAATCCCTGATGCCTAGTACAGCTAAACATAGATTATTTATTAGGTTCTGAGTGAAAAACATGAAGAGTCATAAATTCAGGCTGCACAGAGAAAGTTTCCCCCCCCATTGAAGAGTTCTCTCCATGTTGTTATCAAAATAAATTAGAGGCGAATATTTTTGCCCTAACTTTGCAGGATGGGGTATGCAGAGGGATAAGCCACCTTCATTTTCAATTCACATTTTAAAAAAATAATTCTGCACACACACGCACGCGCGTAAAGTGAGAGACAGCGACCACCCAGACTGACCGCCTCTGGGTCTGCGCCACGCACCAGATGTGCTTTGCAGCTCCTGAACCAGGCAGACAGCTGCAATGCTAACGCAGCACCAAGAAGCCAAGCAGAGCAGACAGGTATTAAAGCAGCGCACATCATGTGGGATGCCACGTACTCGGAAAGGACCAGATTCCTTTGATCCAGCCATCCACTGGGTGTTTTCTAAAGACCTCTGCACCCACCCCAGTCTGAGCTCCCAAATACGTCTGCTCCGGAAGCCGCCCTGCGACGCGTCGCGTGACGGCACCAGGGTGGAAGATCTCAGTGGAAAGGTTTGAAACCACCTTCCTAATGATCGCTTTGTGGTTAATTAAGGAAATATAATGAGCGGGCCTTCCTCGCCCATGTTTACTTCGTTCAGAGCAGGTGTCTGCAAGCTGAGTGATTTTCAGCAGCTCAGTCGCTCGGTTTATTACTTGGGTTCCTGAACGGTTCCATAATTAAGTCATGTTTCCTTGAAATCTTTAGGCTGCCACGGATCTTCCTCTGGAGAAGCAGGGAAGGGTGCCAGCAAACCAGGCCAGGACATTCTTTCAAAATGACCCTGGCTCCACACATCCGTCTTACTGCTCCTTAGACAGTCATTGGCCAGACACACCTCAGAGCGTTCTCACATCCCTGAGCAGTCTAAAACTCTTCCAGGGCAGTGGGAGCCAGTGGTTAAGCTCTGACCACTCCCTGACCACTCCAAGGTCAATGTTTACTTTGCCACACAATCCTCATTTCCCCCCCGCCCACACTCAGTGGTCACCATCTTGGCCAGCAAAAGACAAACAAAACTAATCTAAAGCCACCTTTATTCCGGGGAGGGAGACACCGCTCGTGAAGAGCAATTCCCTTCCTGAGTTGCTGGGGACACGCCACGAATCATTACGGGACGGAACAAATTAATTTCATAACCATGCGGCTCCTCAGAGCCGCAGCACGCCCTGGGATTTATTCCTTCGCTAAGTGAATGTAAGTGCTGGGGAACAGGTGCCAAAAGGACAGGCTTAGAGAGGCTTCGTTCTTCTGTTTACCCCCTGCATTGCCCCGTCAATGTGCCTTCTCCCAGATCTAGAACCACCACATGCAGGGGAAGAGGATACTTCACTTGCCAGGACCCCATCAGTTGGGGTGCTGTGACCATTGCCTGTCACCAATATTTCCTCATTGTTTCCTTGTTCTCCCCTGTCTGGCTGTAGCCAGCCATTCTCTCCTGCCTTGTACTTAAATCAGAATCTTTCTGGGTCTGAGCTTGGCTCTTTGCCCTGTGTTCAAGACTCCCAGTGTTTAAGACCAGAAGTGATCACTAGATCATCTAGTCTGACCTCCTGTATATCACAGGCCACCATCGGCCAGCACCCACGCACTAAACCCAACAGGTGAAATGACACCCCAGTATTGCTAGCCTCAGGAGACTAAGCTATTGCGTGCAGAGAAGAGACGGGACCGAGGCGCACCAATGCCCGAGGCCCCATCAGTGGCAGAGAAGAGCTACCAGAGATGGGTATCTCGAAGTCCCTGGGCCCACCTGCAACAGCCACCTCCCATGAGCAATCTCTTGAGCCTTTTGCTATCTGACCACCAGCCGGGCTGCCCAGGCCATGGATAAAGACACACGAGAAGTAACAAAGGACCAAAGGTGACCTTACCAACTGCAGGGGATTGAGTGTGCAGGATACACCTACTCCATCCTAGCAGATAACAATACCTGCTTAATGCTCCAGAGAACAGCCCCAGACAGTCTCTGCTGATAAATGTGCCCTGGAGGAAGCTTCTGTCTTCACGCCCACCTTGGACAGGAGTTTAACTCCAGCAATTGTCTCCGGCTGACTCTCCCCACGCCTTACCTACATGGGTTCCAAGGCCAAACGGGGCCATTGTAGCTGTCTAAGTCTAATAAAAAGCCACGCTGCTCCATGATTGGAATCCACGCCCTCCAGTATCAAAGGCTACAGCCTTCCCCCTGTGCTACCATCCAATTACACCTGTGCTGCGAGGCCGCTTTGCAGGTCAACATGGTGCATGCCTACCTTCTTTCCTGCCCAGACCGAGCAGACATGACTCTCTTCACAGCCCATAAGCGCCATTCTACAGATCAACTGGAGGGGGCGCTGCTGAGCAACATGATACTCATGATACTACCCCCCGCCCCCCCCCGGAACTGCCCAAAACCAGGGATTTCTGGTTCCTGGGAAACGTCGATATTTTGATTGCTTTTGTGCCACACTTTGGAATTAAACTATTTTTTTCAAAATTTCCCATGAACCATAAACGTCAAAAAGAAGAAATTATTTCGGAAATACCGACCCCGAACGAGACCTGCTCCCCAAGACCAGGGCAGCCGCTCACTGACAGTTTTGTCGGTTTCACTAGGGCTGTGAACCTGACAAGAAATTCCAGTCAGCAGCTGCTGGGGC
This sequence comes from Macrochelys suwanniensis, assembly GCA_033296515.1. Lineage (NCBI taxonomy): Eukaryota > Metazoa > Chordata > Testudines > Chelydridae > Macrochelys > Macrochelys suwanniensis. Next base: position 14,537,309 of record CM065796.1, read on the forward strand.
TCCTGGGGTCTGCAACTCTGGGGCAGGGGGTCTGAAAGTCCTGAGAGTCCCCAGGCTCCCGGCTGCAGTTCTGGGAGCCAACCCTCATTAGAGCTGGGGCGTTCAGGCACCCAGATCCACAGCAGTGAGCCTGGGGACCCTGGCATGGCAGCTCCGGACTCTAGGAAGGTCTGGGGTCCCCAGCCTGACACTGCCCACAAGGCTAGGCTGCCCTGGAGCTGTGGACCCAGGAAGCGCTGGTTCCCCAGCAGCCCGCTATGCAAGCTGGCAGCAAAGGATAGAATCTTGCTTGGCAGGCAGGTTTCTGATAGACCCAAACTGTTTCCACAGGCCATTTGGGGATCGACACATGTGCATTTGCCAAGGAAAAAGTTCAGAGAGGAAGTTCAGAGCTGGGCCTTTTGGCTGACATTACAGCTAGGCCACCACGGACAGCGAGCGTCTGCCTTTTACCCCCTGCACTGTGTGACTGCAAACATGAAACAACCCCGGGAGTGTGTTTCCGGAAGGGCAAGGGCTCACTGCCGGTGAGTTTAATTAACCTCACTGGCAGGCTGATTAACCTCACCGGCGGGCATTCAGCTGTGTGCCTCTGGACACCACCCAAAAGGGTATGTTCTAATTACCCACAACGTCACTGCCCATCCGTCTCATTGCCCAATGAAGCCACACAGCCGGAGGGAGTCTTTGCAGCTGGGTTGGGTGTACCCTGAGCACCGGGATGGATCATCCACTTAAAATGCTCACCAGGTGAGGAGACCTTAAAACAATATCAAACATTGGCACTTTTCTGCCGCATTTCTTTGCTAGGAACTCACAGTGCTGACCAAACCCTAATTCTGCCTCGGCCCATCCTCAATGGTCGGTCAGCAGGAGTGTTCCCATTTTACAGTCAGGGAAAGTGAGGCACAGAAGTCAAGTGACTAGCCCCAAGTCAGTGGGAGATCAAGGAACAGAACCTGGATCTTTGCCTTCCAGCTTCATGCTTTGGTCCCTAGACCAGAGTCTTCCTCTGTAATCCCACCCACGGCACCTACTAATCTATAGCCATGGCAAAAAAAATGCTTCAAAATGAAGAATGGCATCAAACAAGATTGAGGGACGTGAGAGGTTTGTTTTGTAAGTCATTGGGCTACACAATAACCAGTGATCGTTGAACCTCACCGCCTAGCACACTGGGTTCCACTGAACCTCTACATGTTCAGCTGCTTTGCACGACACACTAGCCATAGGCGCTGACTCTGTGGCCGCTCTGGGGCTGGAGCACCCAGGGGAAAAAATGAGCAGGTGCTTAGCACCCCCTGCGGAGATCAGCTGTTGGCAACTGTCAATCAGCTATTTAGCACGCGCAGCAGCCCTTTTCAGCTCTTTGCCTGGCTGCAGCCAATAAGCTGTTCAGCTGTGTCCCCTGCTGCGGAAACTCTGAGGCTGCAGGCATGTGTGAGTCCTTCTAATTTTCAGGGCAGAGAGAGCTGGGCTAGAAGGGACAATCAGCCAGGGCATGGCAGCTTCTGGGCTAGCTGTGGAGGGGTGGGGGAGATGGGGTGGGAAGCATCCTCATGTGCAGACCCCAATACCCATATAGTCCCAGTAAAGCCAGTGGGGCAATGTACAGGGGCAGAGGACTGCCCATGTGGATCAGTCTGTGGGTGTAGCAAGCTGCGAGAGAAAGGGGGACTGCTAGGGTGACCAGATGTCCTGATTTTATAGGGACAGTCCCGATTTGTGGGTCTTTTTCTTATATAGGCTCCTATTACTCCCCCCCGCTCCTGATTTTTCACACTAGGGACAGCTGTTACATGAACTACATCCAGCGTCCTCCATGAACAGAGATCACAGAATGACTCAAAGCCATTTGATTGCCCAATTGATGGGGCCAAACGTCTCTCAGCCGAAAGGGTTTGGCTCTGAAACTAGTTTCCAGTGGAGTTCAGACTAACCCAGATGCTGACTGCATTCGGATGCTCTGGAAAGCTGTTCCACTATAGAGGAGGACAGACCCCCCCATTCCCTCCAAACGTGTATACCCCAAGCCTAGCCCTCTCCTTCCACAGGACAGGGAGAAGAGCAGAAGACAAAGTCCACTAGGGACCTCAAGATGTAGCCATTAGTTACCTGGGAAGAGCTTGGATACTGCGAGGATGGGTACTGAGATGCAGTATGCTGCTCTACATGGGTCCCTCCTCCTTGTTTGTTATTAATACTTTGCTCTTCTCACCCAGGGATGTCAAAACACTTTACAGAAGCAAGTCAGAATATCCGTCCCATTTTACAGATGGGGGATGTGACTTCCCTGAGGTCCCCCAGCGAGTTGGGAATAGAATTCAGGTCTCCAGATTCACTGTCCAGAGCCCACTCCAATGGGCGTATTAGGCCATGACAAGGTGGCAATGAGCTACCAATGCGATGTGGCCATGAAAAAGGCAAATGTAGTCCGCTGAGGTAGTTCCAGTAGAAATAGGGACGTATTAATGCCATTGTAAGAGACACTGGTGAAACCTCATCTGGAATACGGGCTACAGTTCTGGTCACCCATGTTCAAGAAAGATGAATTCAAATGGGAACAGGCGCAGAGGAGGGGAATGGAGAGCCTATTTTATGAGAGGAGACTAAGAGCTGGGCTTGTTTAGCCTAGCAAAGCAGAGGCTCAAAGGGGATCTGATTATTCTCCATAAATACATTGGGTGTACGCGCCAGGAAGGAAAAAGAGCTAATGGAGCTAAAGGACAATGTTGGCACAAGAACAAATGGAGCGAACGTGGCCACGAGTAAATTTATGCTGGAAATTAGAGGCAGGTTTCTAACTGTCAGAGGAGAGAGGCTCTGGCGCAGCTTCCCACTGGGAGCAGTGGGGGCAACAAACCAGACTGGATTTAAGGTGAAGCATGCTATGTTTATGAAGGGGATTATTTGATGGGGTGGCCTGGGATAGCAGGGGACTGGACTTGATGATCCAAGCGGCCCCTTCCAGTCCTATGTTCGTATGATTCTAGTAGGCGAGGTAATCTCTTTTACTGGCCCAAGTTCTGTTGGCAGAGATGCGTTTTGGAGCTCCACCGAGCTCGTCTTCGGGTCAAACCAAAGTTTACCAGCTGAAGTTGGTCCAATAAAAGCTGTTGCCTCACCCACCTGGTGTGTCTCTCATCCTGGGACCATACGTCTGGAGCAACACTACAAACAAAATGACTAATTGTCACTGCTTATTTCATGCTCTTTGTGTGTGTTCTTTAGATTCCTTTCATCCTGTACTCCAGTTCATTTGTTCATTCACTTTACAGTTTAATTGTGTTTACTTTATATTTTATGTGCCATCAACGTTCTCTCTTGTTAAATGTTTCCTTGATTCATGATTATAGGTTTGCTTTTAAAGAACCAAATCACATTTATGACGTGAATAAACAAAGACAGAGGCCCTGAAAGAGCGCAGGAATCCTTCACAGGCTTGTTGCTAACCACAATCATTCTTGACGCTGCTACTCTGTAGCACTTCTCACCTTCAAAACGCTTTCCAGCCCGCAAGCAATTAATTGCTTCCTACCCCTGGAAAGCAGGTGATATGCTGGTTCTACAGCTGGGGAAATTCGACAAAACACTGAAGTCATGAGCATGCTTTCTTCAATAAATTGGCCTGATTCTGCTCTTGTTTAGACCAGTGTCACTCCCGTGACGTCCGTGGGGTTGCTCATGATTTTCATCCGTGGCAGCACCAGTATAGTCACCTGTAGACACAGGTATTTGGATACACCACACATCTATGTGTGGTGCGGGTCCAACTCGGGGGCTGATTTTCTCTTGGTTGCTCTTTTTTTTTTTCTTTGCAAAGGGTTTCCAATGAGATGAGAGCTGGTGAAGAGGCCAGAAGGACCACCCTGGAGACCAAAGTGTCCTGTTTACCCACAGCACAGCTGCTGTGCAGACACTAATGGCCCCTACAGGATGCTTCTGTGCTGCTCTAGGGACCAGCCCTAGGTGTCAGACCCCCAATACAGCCAGCCCTCGACCTATCTGCAGAGATGGCCGGCAGCTCCCAACTGTGCGTGTGGGAAATGGGGGCAAGACTGAGACCTAGCAAACTCGTTTCACGTAGGCCATTGAACGGCCATGCTGGACATTCCGCGCTACAGCCCAGGTTTCAGTCCTATTTCCTGGTGTGTGAGGATCTGGTTAGGACGGCTCCAGAGGGCCTGGATCTCCAGCCTGCTACAGCGCAGCAGAGCGGGATGCTATTTTTATGTTCTTGTCTCTCGGGAGCTAGCACAAACACCACAACAACACTGCCCATTCTTTCAGGACCTGGGGATTCACTGTCATATAACCTGGCCTCTCTCTTACACTTCCCACCTTGCTGCTTTTCTTCTTGATTTTGATGCCACTCCTCCCCGCTCAAGGAAAGGGGGAGATCCAGCCTGTCCATTGTTTGAAACAAAAGAGGTTTTATATGGTATAAAACCTTGGGTTACCAACCCTGACTGCTCTCCTTGCCATAAAGCAGTTTAACCTGTTCGTGACAGATGTGCAGAGCCACATCTAATCCTGTTAGCGCAAATCAGCCAGTTAGATATAGGAATATTTCAAGAAATCAGCCAAAAAACCCACAGCAACTACTCAGAGACGTCCCCTCCCCGAACACACCCGCTAGTCCCCAATTAAGATGGCCAGCTAGCACTTATGTTGGCTAGCATCTTCCATGGGAAGGATTCCACAAAGCGGGGCCCAGATTGTGCCCCAGAAAAGGATGCAGAAGGCCAACAAAAGCCCGCTAAGCAGGACTTAAGTGATGCAGAGGCCTGGCGCTGATCCTCGACATGGGGGACCAGTTCCAGAGGCGGCACAGCACAGCTACACATGGGAAACCGGGAACCTGTGCCCACGTACGAGTATGTTCATGAACGCCTGCTGCAACTGTTTATTTGGATTTGTTTAAAGAACACCTTGAGTAATCCGATCTCCGATAACCCAGTGTAAACAATCGCTTGCTTGCCACACCCTGAAATCCTGTGGGTGCAACTTACGTTCACTTCTGAAGGGGGGGAAAAAGTCAATCCTCAAAAGTAAAAAGTCATCATGCAAATAGGCAGCAAAAGTAATTGAATCAATGCAGAAGAGCCCAGCTCAGGTTTCACATTGCCTGATGGACTCTGGAAACTAGCTTGTGTGCATATCCAGAGGCAGGTATAAATATGCAGGCTGACTCTTGCCTGCATATTTATATATACCTGCCTCTGGATATTTCCACTGCATGCGTCCGACGAAGTGGGTATTCACCCACGAAAGCTTATGCTCCAATACGTCTATAAGGTGCCACAGGACTCTTTGTCGCTTCTACAGGTTGACTGTGCATTTTGTGAAAAGAAGACTTCCTTTTGTTTGTTTTAAACCTGCTGCCTATTCATTTCATTGGGTGACCCCTAGTTCTTGTGTTATGAGAAGGAGTAAATAACACTTCCTTATTGACTTTCTCCACACCAGTCATGATTTTAGAGACCTCTATCATATCCCCCCTTAGTCATCTCTTTTCCAAGCTGAAAAGTACCAGGCTTACTAATCTCTCCTCATATGGCAGCCGTTCCATACCCCTAATCATTTTTGTTGCCCTTTTCTGAACCTTTTCCAATTCCAATAGATCTTTTTTGAGATGGGGCGACCACATCTGCATGCAGTATTCAAGATGTGGGCGTACCACGGATTTATATAGAGGCAATGTGATATTTTCTGTCTTATCTTCGATCCCTTTCTTAATGATTCCCAACATTCTGTTTGCCTTTTTGACTGCCGCTGCACATTGAGTGGATGTTTTCAGAGAATTATCCATAATGACTCCAAGATCTCTTTCTTGAGTGGTAACAGCCAATTTAGACTCCATCATTTTATATGTAGAGTTGGGATTATGTTTTCCAATGTGCATTACTTTGCATTTGTCAACATTGAATTTCATCTGCCATTTTGTTGCCTAGTCACCCATTTTTGAGAGATCCTTTTGTAGCTCTTCACAGTCTACCTGGGACTTAACTATCTTGAGTAGTTTTGTATCATCTGCAAATTTTGCCACCTCACTGTTTATCCCTTTTCCCAGATCATTTATGAATATGTTGAATAGGACTGGGCCCAGTACAGACCCCCGGGGGACACCACTATTTACCTCTCTCCATTTTGAAAACTGACCATTTATTCCTACCCTTTGTTTCCTATCTTTTAACCAGTTACCAATCCATGAGAGGACCTTACTGCTTATCCCAGGACATCTTACTTTGCTTAAGAGCCTTTGCTGAGGGACCTTGTCAATGGCTTTCTGAAAATCTAAGTACACTACATCCACTGGATCCCCCTTGTCCACATGCTTGTTGATCTCCTCAAAGAATTCTAGTAGATTGGTGAGGCGTGATTTCCCTTTACAAAAACCATGTTGACTCTTCCCCAACAAATTATGTTCATCCATGTGTCTGATGATTCTGTTCTTTACTATAGGTCCCTGCAGGACTGTTTTCTTTCAGATGCACCGGCGGCTGAGCTGTTAAGGGCACAGCCCCACTGACCTGCCAACAAGTGCAACTTTGACAAAGCAAAGCAAATTCCACCTGAGCAATGCAGCACAGCAGTCACCAGCCAGCTGTCAGGTAGGGTGGCACTTGGAGCAGGCATCTGAAGGATGAAGGTGCAAAGGAGGAAGAGGAGAATTGTTTCGGGTGGGATAAAGGGGTAGAATTAGGACGCGGGAGCAAAGGAAATGGTGAAATCCCCCTCTTTGCAGAAGAGCACCAGGACTAGCTAAGCAGCACAAGGCCTCTTGCACTAGGAGGAATTTCATCCAACGTCTAAAGAAAAGTACTTTGGTAAAAAGGAAGAGTTATGTTTGAAAGCGTGTCCAGCTAGCACCCAGAACATGGTATGACACCAATAAAATTCGACAGCTTCAAGGAAAAAAACTTCACCTAACATTAAAATGCCTGGAATTAAACAGATGAGAGCCAGCCAATTCCTACTTCAGGGGAATCCCTCTGGATTTATGGCTCACCAGGACAATCTGTAACTCACTCACCCCCACCCTTTGGTCCTCTGACTACAGGAGTGTGAACGGGCCACTTCACCTTGAATGTTCCCTTTAGCTGTGACCTTTCCCAGCCCTGAAGAAGAGCTCCGTGTAAGCTCGAAAGCTCGTCTCTCTCCCCAACAGAAACTGGTCCCATAAAAGCTATTACCTCACCCACCTTGTGTCTCTAATGCCCTGGGACCCTCATCACTCATCGCCAACCCCATCCAACCTTAACTCTGCCCCCTGAAACTCGCACAAATGCAGAAAAGTAGTGATTTCAAAAGGAAACATTTTAAACTTGGGAGGGAGGGGAAAAAAATCAGTCTAGCTTGAAAATAAAAACAAATAATAAACGTTTGCCAAAGCCTCATCAAACTTCTTCTTTTGACCAGTTCTATTTGTAGCCCCCATACTGTTAGGAGCTAAGGGAGATTCTCCTCAGCGAGACCTTCCTCTGCTTTGTGGAGAGGGAAGGGGGATGTGACCCCTGGCAGTGCTGAGTAGGCACGGCGTTTGGCGCAGTGACACCTACGACGTGCCAGCCTCTCTGCAGAGATGTTTACCGTGGCTGATTTCCACAGTCAAATAAGGGAGCGGGTAAGTGTCTGGTTATGGCTACGCAGGGCCGGTGCATCACAAGGTCAGCATAAGGATCCAAGTCTAAGGGACTTATCAGCCCCGCCACCCCCTGTGAGGTCCCACCCAGCCAAGAAGCAAAGCTGCCAGGGGAATGCCCGGTTTGTTGACTAAACGACACCCTTAAGAGAGCTGTTCGGAGCAGGCATGCAAAAAGCAAATAGATTTTAATGCCACCTCTGCACCTTCTCTAACACCCAGGTGCTATTCTGGGCAGCCCACAGCACTAGGATCCCCATCTCCCATGACACCCTCCCATTCTGTAGTGAGCTCACCAGGGGCCCGTGTGCGGCATTTCACTTTTAGGCTCCCGCAGTTATTAGCTGCCTCCTCTGGGCCACTTGGGGTCCAGCCGGCAGCATTTCCATTCCGCAGGCCCCGTTTTAAAGGGCGAGTCAGCCAATCAATGGGAGCTTTGCCATGGACGTCAAGGAGTTACGGATCAGGCCCACTCTAACGACTCCCGTCTCCTCTAGTGCCAGCACCATGCTGGGCTTGGCCCTGCAAGGTGCGGAGAGCCTCTTGTGGGACCCTGGCCATCCTCCGGGGTGGAGCCCTAGGTACAGAAGGAAATCGAGGGCTGGGAAATTGCTGTGACCAGGACGTGACAGTGTGCTGCACCTTTTCATCCTCTGTTTGCACTGCTCTTATTTAAAATACCCTTTCCCCGCTGATAAAAATCAAACACCTTTTTTTTTTAATGCTAATAAAAACACAAGCCCCACCTCAGCCTGCAGAACAACCAGACAGATAATGAGCTTTAAACTCACATTTGAAGTCCCATCAACTCGGTGCTGTTCCTTACCATCCAAAACCACGTCTGTTTCATCCCTACGGAAGGTGATGCACCGAGACACTAACACCATCCCAAGGGTAGTTCTCTATTCCTGTGGTGCGTCCGACGTATCCCTTTCCCCAGCCAGGGCCAGGTTCACCCCCTTTTAGCAGGAGTGAAGGTGATGTGGGAGACCACAGTTCAAATCCCTGCTCTACCTCAGGCAGAGGGGAGAATTGAACCGGGGTCTCCCACCTCCCAGTGAGTGCTCTAACCATGTGACTAAAAGCCCTGAGCCACCGCCGGCCCTTCTGTGAATCTAGCCTTTTAAATGTGCCCGGAAACACAAGATTTCTGCTCAAACAAAAGTTTTCCTTGAGCCCAAACACACCTTTTCAATTCACTAGAAAACTTCTGAATGTTTGGATTTGGTTCAGGTTGAATTGAACTGTTCTGCTGATTCTTCAGAACAGCCACTGAAGCTATAAATTAGTTATTCACCCAGCTCTGGTCACAATTATTAAGCATGCTGCTCTCAGAACTTGAGCGGCCGGCTCTACTGATCACAGAACAGATTCGGATAAGAAATAATGGGAAGCGTTAGGCAGAGTAGAATCCAGTTTACCCTCCCAGAGCAATGTCAGCTCCTGAGAAGCTTCTGTGGGTTAAGGAAGAGCAGATGCAAAGAGATCAGAGACAAAGCATAACAATGGGGCCCTTCTCCAGCCCTATAACTACAGTATGGTCACCCCCCCAATCAAGGAAAGGAGTATTTCAATAGCACCCTTTGGGGCTCATCCTATGGGCATGCGAGCTGGGGTTTAAATCTGGAGCTACCCAAATCAAGAGAGTGAACAGATTTTACTGGGAAAGGTAATTTAGCCAGAGTTTACCACCTTTCAGTGCAGCCTGGGGCATGAAACGACCTTCTGCAGCAGTAGCTACTTCACCACCACTCACCCCCATGCAGCGGTCAGAGGCTTATATTAAGGAGAGGACCCCCTCATCTAGTCTGGAGAAACCCACACTTCTCACCGCAAGGAGAGGTCTACAGAAAGCCCGTCTCACAATGTGACTCAAAGTGCTTTCCTTTGGAGTCCCCCTCGTCCCACTCCCGGTCTCCCTCGCCCCATCCCATAGCAAGATTTACTACCCAGATGGGGGCGGACCCAATTGGTGACCCGTCTCCCAAATCCACTGCAGCAGGGGTGTGCCGGGAACGGCACCTTTGGAAGGGTTTAGACAGGACGGGAGCTGAGATTTTAGACACCGGCATGTGCTGTGTTTTGCATCACGTGCCTGTAGGCTTTTTTTACCCTTTCGCACCTGAGGAATCTCAGCCATTTGGTCTTCCCCAGGGGCCAAGGGAAGTCCTCAGCCACAGTAGCAGGCAGTGATCAACCGTTTCAAAGGGCAAGTGTCGCAGGCGGGGTTAGACGTTAAACCCCAGCGGGACTGGCATACAGGATCCCGCACTCCTCACCCACCCAGCCGACTGGGTTTGTGCAGCTGCTTCCTACACACCCCAGGCACAGGGTCACAAACTAAAATCACCTCTTCACCTGCAATGGGGAAAGTCCAGAGAACCGTCCAAACCACGTGGCAACTTCATGCAGCACTGCTGTCTCAGGGGAGCTGGTGTTTGTTTCCCTCTCCCCAGAATGTGTCTCTCTGCTGGGGGGGCCAGGGGGAGGGAGAAACAGATGAGGGGAAGATTTAACAGTAAAACAACAGGGCCTGCAATGCTCTGGGGACCCCAGGCAGCAAAGGGTGCCTGCAGAGTCCTTTCCCCATCATCCCTTATAAGAGACAGTGTGCTACAGGAGGATGGATATGGGACGCATAACTCGTCTGCTTTCTACACATCAGCCGAAACCTCTGTTTTCTGTAATCTGGAAATTCTCACATTATCTCTCGTCTGCTTGAAATTAGGGGTTCATTCTTGGGAATGCCGGAGTGATTAAGAGCAGATCAGCTATCAGAAACGCACAGTGGGCTTGGCAGAGGCTCTGAAATCCAACTGGGGGAAGGTGACTCCCGCATGTCCCTTTAATTAAACAAGTTTCTGGGTCCAGATTGCGATCTAATTACAGATCAGAAGGATGGGACGGCAAAAGCCCTTCAGATGGCAAAGGGCTGGAGTTGTCCCTGCCCACACAATAATATACCTGCATCACACAAACCACAAAAGCAACAGCTGCTATTTTAGTAGGACCTACAAAAATATGTGTCTATGTCGAATTTAAGAGCGTGTGAATTAGCAAAGTTAAAAACGTGACGTGACGGGGATGAGGCTTGGGCACGTGGCAAAGTCAGAGAAGAAGGAGAGCAAGTGGAACATGGAAAGCAGCCGTGGGGTGCGGCATGCAGCCGGGCTGAGAGCAGAGAGTGCAGACTTTGCAGGAGCACAGAGCAAGGCTGCGGTACACAACTGATGCACCCCCACGGAGCGAGGGGGAGGTGGGATGCAGACCTAAAGAGCACGGTGCACAGAGCAAAGTCAGGATCAAGCTCCAACGAGCAGGAACCCAACAAGCTGCCTGAGCCCAAAAGGGTTATTGCAAATGAGATCCACCCTCCAACAGGCAGACAGGACACAGAGCAGCCCCTTGGCTGGAGAAACCCCTTCACCACAGGGAGTTTGTGAGGAAGGAAAAGAACCTAGCAAGCCACTGCAGGTATCTGCATCTCCAGCCCCTCCAAGGTGCAGAGTACTTTGGAGGTAGGACCTTCACCTCAACTCTATTGCCTTTCCAAATTTCAAACTGCAGTGCTCTCCGAGGGGCATGCCCTGGGAATTACTGATACACGATCACAGCCACCGGGATAAATCCTGCTTTCCTTACAGAGACAGTCCCACTAGCTTCAATACGGCTTGTCATCTGAGTAAGGCAAACCGGGAATCGGCTTTCCCCACCTGGTGACAGGCGTTGCCCTCACCCTATCAGCAAGCAGAAGCAAGCATGAAGCCCGCTGTTGCATGCTGGGGGTTATTTTACATTTGGAGCTTTTAATGGAAAAAACCAGACAATTTTAACAAAACCAGTAGTAACAGACATCGCTCACCATCCACTATTTCGGATCACCCAGGCTGCAATTAAGCAATTATTTTAATATGACCAACAGTGTAGAATACATTCGATGACATAACCCCAGTTTGTAACTGCACAGGATTCTACTATTGCAGGTGTATAAATCAGCTACACGAAGGCTGCAATCAACAAAGGTCATGGAAGCAATCTAGACACAATCATTGCGGACTAGGAGAGCTTTTCATTATTACGGACACCAGGAAGCGTGTTTTTGTTGGGTTTGATCTCATCTTTCACCGCTGTTTCACTTACGTCTCCCTTGGGGAAGAAACAGGTCAATTTCTGTTTGGTTTTCAGTTGTGAAACTTTAAGGGATTGATTTTCTACTGTAACAGAAAACACAGGTGTCATTTTCCGTGTTTCCTTGTATTGCGCTGTGTCATTCCACTAGGAGCATTCAGACACACAAGAGACATCACACAGATCTTAGAGTTACTGCTCCATGATACTCAAATCATGGATTCCTTCCTCCCGCTTCACCAGCGGCCATGTTCTCTTTCCTCATCATATCTGTTTATGATGAGATTACATTAAGCATCTGCAGGGTTTGGGAAGCAGGACATATTGTAAGTGCATCTTTATTAGCGAAACTTTCCTGATGATTATTAATTTTGAAAAATTCATGCATATAAAGGAAAATATAATTCTTGCATACGAGGAAAAAAATTTCCCTGATCCAAACCACTTACAATCTTAATATCTGATGAACGAGACAGAGCCCAAGGGAACAGTGAGACAGTGATTCTGAGCTATTATAGTTGGGGGTTGGATTAAATGTAAACTGTGAGTTGTGACTGCCAATCCTCATTTAAGATAGCAGTAAGAGACATGAATCAGCCCCTCGCCTAAAACAAAGGCATACGTGAGTCCACCCAGGAGTTAGAATTACGTGGGTGGAAGGTTTGGTTGAGTTTTGTTTTGGGGGTACGGGGGTGTGTGTGTGAGCGAGAGAGATAGGATGAGCTGAAGAAACATGATCAAGCCAAGCAGACAGAAACAGAAAGCTGATAATGTGGCCCTGGGAGAAAGTTGAGAAAAAAGCTCTTTGGGCACAGTTCTGAGTGGAAGAAGGCGTGGAACGGTAAACAAAAGGAACGGTCTCCTGTTGGGTGTTTCCTACTGGGTTCAAGAAACCAGGAAGTGGTACATTCTTTGTAAATCAACAAAACTGCATCGAAGACCCTCCCCAATGTCTCCTCCTATCTGGAACAATCTATAGTCTATCAGACTCCAAATTTTTGGCTAACACTTGTGTAAAAAGGGGGTAACGTCACTGTTTGGATGGCCGTAGCACCTCGGAGCCCGAGGCCTAGATCAGGACGCCACCGGGCTAGGCGATGTACAAACACAGAACCAAAAGACAGCCTCCGCCCAAAGAAGCTTACATTCTAAGTGTAAAGCAAGGGACAGCAGATGGGAATAGACGGGGGAGAATAAAGCAGCCATGAGGCAAGCCTGGCCGGCATGATGGGCAGTGGCCTCAGCACACCAGGGGCCTCACCAATGTAAAGTTTTTTGTCGGCATCACGGCAAAGGAGAGCTCTGAGGCAGGAACCGGAGGACGAGACAGCGTAACAATCAGCACGCAAAGCAGTCCAGCCAGCTGCAGCATGCAGGGACCTTGGCAGACACTCTGTCGCACTCCCCATCCATCAGCTTTTTAAAATTAAATTAATACACCACAAGGCAGCAAAGCAAGAGCAGAGGAGAGAGCGTCTATAGGGCAATAAAGGCTCAAGGCAATGTGATTATCTATTGCTACCCAATGCAGGAAACAAGTTAACAGACACACTTGACCCAGCAGAATGACAACTCCCATGGTCGATTGCTTGTCCCAGTCACCCTCATGCTAACCCCAGGTATCCCATCCGAGTTTCAGTTTAGGTGGTTACATTTGTCCCTTTTAAGTTCCCCTTACAGTTTCAAACTGTTGTTCTTCACTTTGAATCCTGTACTCCTGCAATGTTGCTATGTGCTGTTAAACAGCGACTGTGTTCCACCCCAGAAGTAGCTGCAGTTCATTGGTGGATGAAGTCATTCTAGCTTGGGACTCTCGGGAATGAAAGGCACTAGAAAAACATCAGTCGATTAATCCAAGGATTTGTCTACTTTGAAAGTGGGCTAAGCTAAACAGGAATAAGACATTCTTTTTCTGGGATAAAAGTATCCAGACAAGGGGTTATTCCAGAATAGCTGTTCCTAAACAATTCATGTGCGGGCAAACCCAAGTACTCCATGGACCGACACAGGCCAAAGCATCAAAGAAGCCGTAGTGTGCCTGCCTCTCCAAAACCCACACGTGAGTGTATAAATGTAGATATGCCGGGGCACCAGACTCTGGCATTAATTTGCGGCTGCAACTCAGGCCCTGTCCTTTGGGAAATCAGCCCTGAGTTCAAACCAAGCATAAGAATTGGCTTTCTATCGTCTCCCTTTCTGGAATGGTTGAAAGTCCGAAGCAGCAAATTTCAAGATGTCAAAATAGCAAATGGGAGAGACCATTATTTACGTAGGTGCCCAGGACCCCATGGTATGCCTGATCGATTAGACCCCTCTTAAGAGGAAGGACAATCCAGGAGTTAGGGTGCTAGACTAAAATTTGAGAGACCAGGATTCAATTCCCGGCTTCAACGACGGCATTTTGTCCAATCTTGTGTACGTCACTTAGGCCACGTCTACACTAGGAGAGCTTTACCCTACCGATATGGGTACATTGGGATTCCAGCAGCACCGTAGTCCAGCCACAGGGCAGGACCCCATGGTGCCCGGTGACGTACACACACAGAACAGAAAGAGGGTATGCTACACCGGCGAAGTGCTCCAAGCAATGGATGTAGCTTATACTAAGCAAGCTGCACTTTCACCAGTTCCCTGTCGGAGTTTCTGCCCGCCCGTGGGTAATCGATCACTCCAATATTAAAGCCAAGCCTAGTTTTTTTCTAATAAACAAAAATCCCTTCTGTACCTGGCAGGGTAAGAATTGCCTGAAAATTGTCATCCCTCTTACCATAATCTCCAGAAAGGTTCGCACAGCCTCTCCCAAAGCCCCGGCGGTCAGGGCACGGCTCCCATTTTATATTCCCTGGGTCTGCAGCTCCGGGCCCAGAGCACCGTCGGGCCAGAGAGGGGAGGAGCGGGCGGTCATTTGCAATCGCGTTCTGTGGCTGCGCCCGCTTCTGTTCTTTTAAAAGCTGGTTTGGGAGGGGTGGGGTGGGGGGGATACATCCGATCGGCTTGCTCGGGATGGGCACGTCTGACTAATAAAGGCTTCTACCATGCAGTTACACGCACAAATCAACAGTCTCCTCTCGCCACAGCGGCTGGAGTGGTGCCAGCGGAATACAGTTACCTGGAAAAGGGCGTGGGGCAGAAGTCTGTCATGTTTGAAGTGGCCTTTAGACACAAACCCAGGGCATCGGATGATAACGGCAGGGCGAAGACGTGGGCTTTCCTGCTCTAGAACGTGCTGCGTGGTGTTAGAAAAGGGGCGAAGGGACCTGAGCATGGGACCGGGAGCTGGGAACTCCCCAGTGCCATCCCTGGTTCTGCCTACACTAGAGCGGGAAGATGTAACTTTTGCCAGCAGCAGGAGGGGTTAACTGTCCTGAGGCCGTGGCTGTCCAGGATACTAAGGAGTTATACGCCACCCTGGCACCGCTCTGAAGTGACCTCCTTGTTCTCCAGAACCTCCACTTTCATATAAACATCTCTGCAGCGGCAATGGCTGCATGAAGCCCTCGAAAATATAAGCAGAGCGTAACCACTGCAGAGACGACTCTGCAGCCAGCCTAGAATAATAGTTCAGAGGCGTGGCCTGCGTGGTGTTTGCTCTGATGGCCCATGCTAACTCATTCTCTCACTCCTCCAGTGAGAAGGCAGTGGAAGAGTCACTGATCTGCACCATTTACTGCAGGTGGTGTCTCAGTTTCGTGCCACAAGGGAGTGGCATTTGGGAGATGCCACTACTTATTTTTTTTCCTTCCAACCACAAAGGATCCAAGCCAGAGATGACCCGTGCTTGCCGATAGTGGGGGCGGGGGGGGGGGGGGGAGAGAGACAGAGTGAGGACAGCTGACTTCAGCAGTGTGACTGAGCATGCTCAGTACAAGGCAAGCAGCAAATCGGAGAGGAAGGCCATGTGCCCCCACCCCCATCCTCCCCTCTGATCCAAACCCAAGGAACCTAGCAGGGGCCATGGGCATACTGAAGAGCGGCAGCCAAGCTCCAGGAGAGCAGCGGAGCTCGGAGTTCACATGATCATCCTTTGAACAGCTGCATCTCCATTTGGCAAATCACAGGGGCGGAGCTTATTATGTGGACAGAGCTTGGAGAACCACCACCTTCCTCCCCACCCCCAATCTGACTCCCCGGTACAATCCCCCCGTCCCAGTTTTCCCCGTCTGTAACACTGGGGTTTGATGATACATCTCTCCCTCACCAAAGGCTGCACAGATTAAATGATGCTTTGAAGAGTCAAGTATTCAACATTATTCTCTCGAGTCCCTTTCGTTGGGTTAGTTTTACTCTTCTCAATTCTGTTCCTGTGTCAGCAACCGCATCCCCACTTGTGGCATCTACACTCCACCCAGGATCTGCTCCACACCCATTTCCTTTCTTGCCCTTTGATTTCCAGTGAACCCTGATTTATCCCCACCAGATGAAATACTGTAACTTCCCAGCCTACAACGACAGCGCGTCCCCGTTTGTGCTCATACCACTGTACTGGTTTTATGGAAATCCAAGCGAGAAACAGAACTTCCCTCAGCTTGGAAGCCTCAGAATGGCCAACAAGACCGGATGAGGCGCAAACCAGCTCAGATTGCATGGAGGAGGAACCAGGAACGTTCATCCTCGGCGGTTGCTCCTCTCTCCGGATCGGTCATTGCCTGCCCGACTGATGAAGGAACAGAAACAAACAGCCTGGGATGCCAGCTCACACTTGCGTCCCTGAGTTGTCCTGAAGACCGCTCTGGTGACCACGGTTCTCTCCCTAGGGCAGGTCCCGCATGGGCAGCCGGGCTCGCCAACCCATCAGCATGCCCCAGCCCCGGACCGGAGCATCCCTTCACACCCCAAGGCCTCCGCTAGCTCTGCACGCCCTAGTCAGTTCTTGGCTTATCTGCGGAGATCGCCAACGAGGGGGTACTGTCAGTGCCAGCTGTGGGGGGGGGGAGGGGGGGCTGTGATGTAAACATCTGACTGGAAACTGGACTAAGACATTATTTCATGAAGGCCAATGAGCAGCCATTGTAGGAGAGAGAGAGGGAGAGAGCCAGGAGCACTGGGCCTAGTGCAAAAATTGAGGCCTGAACCTAAGAGGGGAGGATAGGGGGGCCACGTGCCCTTCCCCTCTGATTTGCTGCTTGGCTTGTACTGGGATGGGGGATAGTACCTGGGAGTCAGATTAGGGGTAGGGAGGAAGGTGGGGGTTCGCCAAGCTCCGGCCACATAACAAGTTCTCAGGACCAAGGGGAGGTAACACAACAGACGTCCTGAGATACACAAGGTGGTGTGTAAGTTGTGCCTGGTTAGCTGTTTGCTTTGGCCTGTAATGTCTGAGTTCTTCTGCTTAGTTCTTTGCAGAGAGTCCTGCTGCTGACTGAGCCGTGGGCACTCAGGTGTTAGCATACCTGTAACCATGGAGCCAGAGTGCTAGGACTGTGTCCTGGGGGCAATAAACCTGGCCTCGTGCCTTTGGCACCGAACCACGCTTTATGAGCAACATCGAAGCCTGCAGCACTAACTCGCTGCCCTGTCTACTAACAACACCGAAGCTTCAAGGACAGACGCACTGAGCAGCCTAAACAGTGCTACCGAGGCAACGGCTTTCCAGCCGCCAACACTTAGCCACACTGGGTAGTACTCTCGACGTCTGCTGAACCAGCCACCTGCATAGAGCTGGGAAAGCACACGGAAACACACACACACACACACACACACACACACACACACACACACACACACACACACACACACACACACACACACACACACACACACACACACACACACACACACACACACACACACACACAACTGACAACAGCCATCAAGTGGTCACCAGCAGTGGATCTGGAGACACCTGACAGGGAAAAGGGGTCACAGGTGACAGCAACATGTGAAGATAAAATGCATCCAACTCAGGGCAGGGCAGGCAAAGCTTCCCTGGGAACAGCTCCCAGACTCAGATTTAGCAGCGAGAGGCTTCGTGCCCCCATTTCCCACCCTGTCCACTGAGGGTGTGTAACGGCCCCTGCCATGCTCCAGCCGACAGCTGGATTCAGGATGCGCCTGCCGGCACCCAGCCTCCAAGCAGCATGGAAAGAGACCGTTGCAAAGCACAGCCCGGTATGAAGATGGCGCCGATTAAAGCCTTCGTTGCATTTCCCTTCCCACCACGATAAACCGAAAAGGGCCGTTAAAAAATACTGCTAGGATCTCAAAGCCAAGAGAGAGCCAGACAGAGTAAGAGGCAATTGTGCCAATGCCAGGGGAGTGAGGTGACACTCACTCGGTGGAGATAATCACAGACCCATAGGATTCGAAGGGACCGCCAGGATCGTCTCGTCTAGACTGCCAAGCTGCAGGATTTGGTGTGTCTAAACCCTCCAAGGCAGACGGCTCTCCAGCCTCCTTTTGAAAACCTCCAGTTTCCACGACCTCCCAAGGCATCTGTTCCACCGTCCTACCGTGCTTACAGTTAGGAAGGTTTTCCTGAGATTTAATCTAAACCCTGGTCTACTCTATGATTTGAGGTCGAATTTAGCAGCGTTAGATCGATTTAGCCCTGCACCCGTCCACACGACGAAGCCATTTTTGTTGACTTAAAGGGCTCTTAAAATGGATTTCTGTACTCCTCCCCGGCGCGGGGTTTAGCGCTGAAATTGACATCACTGGGTCGAATTTGGGGTAGTGTGGACGCAATTCGACGGTATTGGCCTCCAGGAGCTATCCCAGAGTGCTCCATTGTGGCCGCTCTGGACAGCACTTTCAACACAGATGCACTAGCCAGGTACACAGGAAAAGCCCCAGGAACTTTTGGCCTGTTTGGCCAGCGTGGAGAGCTCATCAGCACAGGTGACCATGCAGTCCCAGAATCGCAAAAGAGCTACAGCATGGACTGAACGGGAGGTACTGGATCTGATCTCTGTATGGGGAGACGAATCCGTGCTATCAGAACTCCGTTCCAAAAGATGAAATGCCAAAATATTTGAAAAAAATCTCCAAGGGCATGATGGACAGAGGCTATAACAGGGACCCGCAGCAGTGCCGCATGAAAATTAAGGAGCTCAGGTAAGCCTACCAAAAAACCAAGGAGGCAAATGCCCGCTCCGGGTCAGAGCCCCAGACATGCCGCTTCTATGATGAGCTGCATGCAATTCTAGGGCGTGCCCCTACCACTATCCCGTCCCTGTCCATGGACACCTGCAAGGGGAGAGTCTCACGCAACAGGGATGAGGATTTTGGGGACGAGGAGGATGAGAAGGAAGAGGATAACGCACAACAGGTAGGTGGAGAAACCGTTCTCCCCGACAGGAGGACCTGTTTATCACCCTGGAGCCAATACCCTCCCAACCCTCAAAAGGTGGGCTCCCGGACCATGAAGCCGGAGAAGGCACCTCTGGTGAGTGTACCTTTATAACTATAATACATGGTTTAAAAGCAAGCATGTTTAATGATTAATTTGCCCTGAAGACTTGGGATGCATTCGCAGCCAGTACAGCTACTGGAAAAGTCTGCTAACGTGTCTGGGGATGGAGAAGAAATCCTCCAGGGACATTATTAAGGGGACATTCAGAGGTGGCCGTTCCTGTTGGGCTCTTTGCCTGGGGCTGAAAAGAAATCATCCCCGCTTTGCAGCACCATTGAAAAGTACCCCTTGCGGTTTACATACTGGCTGCCAAGGTGTTCCGGTCCCAAGATAGGGATGTGCGTTCCGTCTATTGCCCTACCACAGTTAGGGAATCCCATTGCAGCAAAGCCATCCACTATGACCTGTACATTTCCCAGAGTCACTACCCTTGATAGCAGCAGATCAGTGATTGCGTTGGCTACTTGGATCACAGCACCCCCACCGTAGATTTGCCCACTCCAAATTGATTCCCGACTGACCGGTAGCTGTCTGGTGTTGCAAGCTTCCAGAGGGCTATGGCCACTCGCTTGTGAACTGTGAGGGCTGCTCTCATCTTGGTATTCTTGCATGTCAGGGCAGGGGACAGCAAGTCACAAAGTTCCATGAAAGTGCCCTTCCGCATGCGAAAGTTTCGCAGCCACTGGGAATCAGCCCAGACCTGCAACATTATGCGGTCCCACCAGTCTGTGCTTGTTTCCCCGGGCCCAGAATCAGCGTTCCATGGCATGAGCCTGCCCCATTGCCACCAGGATGTCCAAATTGCTGGGGCCCGTACTTTGAGAGGCGTTCCGGGCAAGCCTATCTTCACCTGGGAAAACTCCCTCAAGTTAACTCCAGTGTCAAAGCCACTCTTCAAGGAAGCCACCTCTGTTGTTTTTCATTTAGTGAGCAGTTGGAGGCATTTAGCGCCCCCGAAGTGTTTCCAGTTTACAAGAAATTGGAAGAGACCTTTACAGTGCAGCTGAGGCCTCAACAGAAAGAGGGAACATTGGGTGAGATGTTTCTAAAAAGGCAATTAATGAGCTCCCATAACTCAATTAGGTACTTGTTAGACCAATTCTAAATGAAAAGGCAATGCATCCTCATTCACCTATGCTCTAGCCAAGTGCTAGTAAGTGCTCTCGCATCATATCCAATTACAGTCCTGCCTGAGAGTACATCACTTCATTCTCGAATATGGCTTAGATAGGGCAGAGACAGAAAATATACTGGTGCTTTGCTAGACTCTGATACAATGTTATTGCTAGTTTAGAGACATACCAAAACATCCAAGATCAAGTAAAAGCTATATAATCATACAGCCTGAAAATATGCCAATAATATACATAATGGGTAGGCTTGGGGGATGCAGGATTAGATTTATCGGTAAACATCAATTTCACCACACACACACAAACCAATGAAAAGAATATTTCCACTGATGAGAATCAAAATGTAAAGAGAGGCAAAGTAAGAAAAATGCTGACCTGTGATGATGACAGTCGGGTTTGAATGGTTATAAAGCTTTAACTTTTTGAATCTCAGCATCTACTGTCATTAAATAATTATTGTCTCACCCCTCCATTGTCTGATGCTCCATAATTCCCCACAACTGTGAGAATTTAAAATCAATACAAATCTAACCAAAAAAAAGGCTTAAAACCAATAATTTTGTACAACTGTGACCATGGTTAAAAATAAAAAAAAAATCAATATTATCTGTCAAGATCATAAATAAAAATTGAATTCTGACAAGCCTAATCATGGGCCAGATACTCAGCTGGCGTCAACCAGCATCACTCCATGCCAACTTACATCATCTGAGGATTTGTATATTACCCACACACAAGCAAAGTGTCTAAAGTTTTTTTGTTTTTGTTTTTTTTAAATGGAGATATGCCAATCTCCTAGAACTGGAAGGACCTTGAAAGGTCAGCAAGTCCAGTCCCCTGCCTTCACTAGCAGGACCAAGTACTGTCCCCTGACAGATTTTTGCCCCAGATCCCTAAGTGGCCCCCTCAAGTACTGAACTCACAACCCTGGGTTTAGCAGGCCAATGCTCAAACCACTGAGCTATCCCTCCCCCCAAGTTAGCCATATAAATCCAATTTAGCCATCTGTTCAGTAGTGAGAGCACCCACAGGCTATAAAGGGCACCCGTCGGATGGGGTGCGGAAGGATTGGGAACATATGCAGCTAGAAATTACAATCATTTCTCATTGTTCTTGCTGCGATTTTTGACAGTCTCCATCACTAGAAATGAGAGCAGAGAAACATCAACCATCTCGAACGGTCAAAACAACAGATTTTCTGCATGCGAGACTGAACGCTACAGGTGTAAGCGAAAGCCATTTCCATGCAGAAACCTATTGCATTTCAGCTGCTTCCCCCTGGCTTTCCTGAGACAAGCCACAGACCAATTCAACGGCCTGTCCTTAAACGCAGCATGTTGCTTTCATACTAGCCCAAGCTAGTCGTTCTGTCTGACCGTGCTCTTTTAGCCAAACCGCGCCTAGCAGCATGTTTTGGGGACGAGAATCAAATTGTTTCGTTGTTTAATCTCTCAACAGCAGAAAGAAACAAGAACGGACACTGCAGGCTCGAGGGTAGTAACTAGGAGTGACACGGGGAAATGGAGCAAAAGAGACTTTTACACTCAGCATAAGTCAGATTGCCCAAGAGCGAGATGCATCAGGCAGGGGAGGGGATTCCTGCGGGAACCAGGAGATGCCACCGTCACAGGGTAGATTCCAACAGCCAAAGCGGAAACTGTGCAAGCCAAACACCACCAGCGCGCAAGTGTGATCAAAGAGCTAATTAAAGATAATTAGCTAATTTGTAGGCGGGATGGGGGCAATTATAGGGAATTAATTACGTGAAACAAATGCATGGCTGAACATTCTGTAGCCCAAGGACTATTTACTTTTCAAAACATTCAAAGCAGTTGAATTTCACACCCGATTCCACCAGGACCTGGCACTCATTCCTGCTTAGCTCACCCTGCGGGCCAAGTGCACTTTTCACTCCAACCATAACCGGTTATTCAAGGCCTACAGCACTGGCTCTGGTACCAGAAACGGTGCACCAGCCTCGCAGCAGGTGCATTCGACACCAGCCATCTTGGAAACCAACGCAATTCATTTCCTTCAGCAGATCGGGCCGGTCCCGGTGACAGAAGCGGATGGCCGGTTAGTGCCCTGGGGAAAGGGTTTGGGAGCATAATGGGAAGCCTGGATGGGTTAGGCATGGGGGTGACCAGCAAGGTCAGCTGAGAGTCTGGCTTCAAGTGGAGAAGGCCACGTTCCAGCTCCTGTTGTGTGGGAAGGAGGGCTGGTGTCTCTGAAAGTACAACTCCTCTCCAGTGTCATGCAAGGAAAGGAAGCCTGCTCAGGGTTCAAACCATCTGGGAGACACACACCACGGGAGAAGGACTGTGTGATCTGTGAAACAGTCGGATCCTGCTACAGTTCAAGCTTCAATACCGAAACGGACCAGGAAGTCATGCCACTAAGAGGAGCTCATAGCTTTCCTTGTACACCCAGGAAAAAAGACTCCGCTGATGCACACCCGACTCCTGTTCGCCTGTTGTATTGATTCAGTCTGTAGCACTAAAAGGTATTGCTGTTTTATTGCCCTAACCTTTTGATTGGTACTTGCTAGCTATTTTTTTTTTAATCAATAAGCAGGGAAGGACTGAACCCAATAGACTATTAGCACACGTCTGCACAGGAATCCTTTGCCATGAACAATTTATAAGGGACTGGGGATGGGATGGTGCAGAATAAATGTAAAACTTCCCGACTAGAGAGAACTCCCGACACTCGTTACAGCCTCGTTTGGCGACAAAGAGCCAGCCCAGACAGAGCAGGGAGAAATGCAGCAGCCCTAGCAATACTAATAGGCGTGTAGCACTTAGCCAAGAGAGAGGACAACAGGGCACATGCGACAGGAGATCTAACCCTAGGGGATGAGAAAGGATTTAGGGTGCGTCATCGCTAGGAACAAAGGTGTTTTATCGCGTGAGAGCTAATGCACGGTAACAAGAGGTAAAACCCTAGCGAACACCAGGCAGCGTGTGGTTTGCCACTCATAGTAGCAGGTCGAGGTTGTTGTCAGTTGGCTTCTGTGTGTGTTCTTGTCAGGTGCTGTCCCAGCAGACTGATAGCACCGCCCAGTGTCAAGTGATGAAGGATGGAATATCGTTGCCGCAGCAACGCTGCCCAGTGCTTCTGTCCTTGGAGCTTCCATTTTATCACTATTAACAGCAGGTAAGGCAGCCTCGAGGCTACTCATAAAGATAGACCACAGGTGCACTTCGGTGGCAAAGGCACTCGGCCAGCTTTATTGCCCCCTAGGCACAGTTTTAGTGCCTGGCAGCAAGGAGTGGCTCAGTCAGCAGCGGGAATTTCTGCTGTCCCCAAGGCCACACAAAAGATTGCGGTGAAGTACCCCGACCTTTATAGGCCAAGACAAACAACTGGAATACACGACTTACGTATTTCATGACGTGGCTGATGTGACTAGGTCCTATGATGGTGTCCCTTGAATAGATATGTGGACAGAGTTGGCATCGGGCTTTGTTGCATGGATAGGTTCCTGGGTTAGTGTTTTTGTTGTGTGGTGTGTGGTTGCTGGTGAGTATTTGCTTCAAGTTGGGGGGCTGTCTGTAAGCGAGGACTGGCCTGTCGCCCAAGATCTGTGAGAGTGAGAGATTGTCCTTCAGGATAGGTTGTAGATCTTTGAGGATGCACTGGAGAGGTTTTAGTTGGGGGCTGAAGGTCACGGCTAGTGGCATTCTGTTACTTTCTTTGTTGGGCCTATCCTGTAGTAGGTGACTTCTGGGTACTCTTCTGGCTCTGTCAATCTGTTTCTTCACTTCAGCAGGTGGGTATTGTCGTTTTAAGAACGCTTGATAGAGATCTTGTCGGTGTTTGTCTCTGTCTGAGGGATTGGAGCAAATGCGGTTGTATCTTAGAGCTTGGCTGTAGACAATGAATTGTGTGATGTGTCCTGGATGGAAGCTGGAGACATATAGGTAAGTATAGCAGTCAGTAGGTTTCCGGTACCATCATAGGACCTAATCACATCAGCTACGCCATCCGGGGCTCATTCACCTGCACATCTACCAATGTGATAGATGCCATCATGTGCCAGCAATGCCTCTCTGCCATGTACATTGGCCAAACTGGACAGTCTCTACGCAAAAGAATAAATGGACATAAATCTGACATCAGGAATCATCACATTCAAAAACCAGTAGGAGAACACTTCAACCTCTCTGGTCACTCAATAACAGACCTAAAAGTGGCAATTCTTTAAAAAAAAAAAAAAACTTCAAAAACAGACTCCAACGAGAAACTGCTGAACTGGAATTAATTTGCAAACTGGATACCATTAAATTAGGCCTGAATAAAGACTGGGAGTGGCTGGGTCATTACACAAACTAAAACTATTTCCCCATGCTAAGTTTTCCCCTATTGTTACTCATACCTTGTTGTCAACTGTTTGAAATGGGCCAACCTGATTATCACTACAAAAGTTTTTTTTCTCCTTCTGATAATAGCCCACCTTAATTGATTAGTCTCTTAGAGTTGGTATGGCAACCCCCATCTTTTCATGTTCTCTGTGTGTGTATATATATATATATCTCTTCCTATTGTATGTTCCACTCTATATATCTGATGAAGTGGGTTTTAGCCCTCGAAAGCTTATGCCCAAATAAATTTGTTAGTCTCTAAGGTGCCACAAGGACTCCTTGTTCTTTTGGCGGATACAGACTAACACGGCTACCACTCTGAATCCTTTTCTAGTCTTATACTCAGCCAAAGGGGTGTGTGAATTCCCTGTCTCTCCCTGTAGGCTCATATTATGGCAGGAGGATGAACTGTGCTTTCCCACAGGTACAGAGAGTGCATGAGAATGGTCTACGTATTAGAGCAGAAGGAGCCACACTTCCTAGCAACTTCTAATCCCAGCTGTACCCTTCACCTCTCTGGCTTCAGGCCCCGCGTTTTGGATCACGCTTCCAGAAGTGCCCACTCATTTTGGGTGCACAACTGGAGGCATCCAGGGGCTAATCTGCAGAGATGCTGAGCACCCGTAATTCTGGCCAAAGTCCGCAAGAGCCGTGAGTGCTCAGCACCGCTGGAAATCAGGCTCCATGTGTCTCAAGGTGGGCATCCAGAATCAGTGGGCACTTCGGGCCGCAAGCCCGCTCTGCTTCAGTTTACCAGTCTCTAAAATGAGGATAATACCTACATCACCGGGCAGAGAGAAGGGGAGTGAGAATTATTGTTTGAAGAATGCTTTGAGATCTTCAGACAAAAGGGCTGTAAACTCAGGTTCATTCTGTGATTTCCAGGAGTCTGAACTAGGCACCTGTGAGAACATGGGGGGGAGGGATAGCTCAGTGGTTTGAGCATTGGCCGCCTAACCCCAGGTTGTGAGTTCAATCCTTGAGGGGGCCATTTAGGGATCTGGGGCAAAAATTGGGGATTGGTCTTGCTTTGAGCAGGGGGTTGGACTAGATGACCTCCTAAGGTCCCTTCCAACCCTGAGATTCTATATATTGCCTAACCAATATATCACCATCCAAGGATTTAGGGGAAGGGATTTAGGGTCCAAGTAAAAAGCCGCACATACATCTTGAGTAAAGATGACCGGAAGGTTTAGTCATGATCTGAGGATCTTTCACAGCCAGTTTTCACCGAGAAGTGACCCCAACTGGCAGGAGAGGTGAATCATTATGTTTAGTTATTGGTGCAACATTTTCACAGATTATTTTCACTTCTGTATGTTATTGCATGCATTAAATAAATGTGCGACGTTTATATCTTTACAAAGGGCTACGTGCCAGTGGCCACGTCTATAGCAAATGGTACACAGAGAAGTGAACTGCATTATTCTGCTGTTGTAATTTACTACCCTCCTACAAAGTCTCAATGAACTGGTTTCCAAATCAGGAAAGCAATGATCATTAATATGCCCTATGAAACCACGAACGTTTGCAAGATTTTTGGATCTGGGTTTGGTGCAGACCCGTCACTAGTCCAAACCTTTCTCCAGCCACCTGAAGTACCAGGTTTCTTTGGGGGTTGTCTTATGTGCCATAAATGCCAATGCTGTTGTATTAGGCTTCTTAAAGGAAAAGTGCATGATTTGTTCTAGAGCCAGAGACTGTTGACTGAATATAAGGCACATGACGGGCCAGATTATTTCCTATCCCCTAGCAGGGACGGATAAAGATGTTCAATGTTAGGCCTAGCACAGTGGTTCCCAAACTTTAACAACCTGGGAACTCCTTTCAATAAAATGTCAAGTTGCACGAACCCCCTCTGAAAAATGAATATTTCCAGGGATTTTCTCCTTTACCCGAGTATAAATTATAAAAGCAGTGATCTTGGAAAGGTACAGTTTGTTTTTATGACATGCTTATTACACACTATTTATTATTACAGCATTTTTATTGCATTATGAAAACAGCAACCCTCGTCCAAGATCTCACCTTTGTAGCTTGTATCACTTTGAATAAGCCTGTTATAAGACAAGGCTCCTCTGTTTCATCAAGGAGTATCAGATGTGAAATAGCATGAAGGTATTTAAGAAACCAACTCAAAGAGTTCCTCCTACATAAGCTTTGTCTTGCCTAGACTGCTCGTTACAACAGATCTTAAACTTGTTCTTCATAATAATTTTAAAAACAATACTAGCTGCCTATTTAATTTTAAAATCAACCAAAACTATTCACCTCCCTTTCCATTTCTTATAAGGAGTCTTGAAGTTTAAATCTCCTCAATGTGATAGATATGCTTGCTTTGACCTGCTTAGCTCTTGGAAGTCCAGGGGCTCTGGACTGCTGGTCCCATGCTGCCCGGGGTCCCGAGGGACAGCTCTGTCCACCATTAGGGAATTTTTCCCCCGAGAGCCCCCTGTAACATTTCACGAACCCCCAGGGGTTCACGAAGCCCAGTTTGGGAACCACTGAAGCAGATAGTATTGCCCCGTATTGGTCAGATACTTCACTGCGCAGACATGAATACTATTGGTGAACTGCAGGCAGGTATGGATGTAGTAAGAGAACAAGAGGGTGGGGCTAAAAAGTAGGAGTAGCTAGAGGTAAGGCATGTTTTCAAATAGGGCAACAACCAGGTTTTTGAAGTTTGTTTAGATTTATTTTTAAAATCCTGATTTTGTACCTGTTTTAATTAAGCCCCAGCCGCCACCATTCGTTATCAGGCCACTTGGATTCCCTGAGATCTCCCTCTAAGTGTATCCAGATGGAGCGGAGCGCACTGTGTTAGCCAGGAATGTCGCAAAGCCTTTCTAGGAATGCCCATAACCATTTCACTCTGTGAATGGCCCATCAGAGAGAGCTCATAGACTCATAGACTCATAGACTTGCTGCATGTGACTATCTCCCAGCACACAGGCCAGTCTATGCAAAGCTCAGGTAAAAGAAAATATAGACTGAATGATCATGAAAAACATCCTGAGTGTGAGATCTAGCAGGCTACACCATAGCATTCTAAGGGAAGTGGTGGCAACATTTGAAGTTAGATGGGCAGAGAACTGGAGAAACACACCATCCAGGAGTGCTGAGGTGAAGGACACAGATGATCCTACTGGAATGGGGATCCGGTCTCTCCAGTCTCTGTGATTCAATAACTCCTGCATGGGGTGCGGGCACTGCAGAATAATCGGATCTCCCAAAAGGTTGCTCATGCCCGCTGCCAGTTGTAAAAACGCCTGGGCAGGTGGCGGGAGCTAACGTCCCATTTCCCTTTCCTGACAAATTCATTCTAAGTACAGGTGGTCCAAGCTGCTCAAGTGTGACTTGTTATTTACCATGTCCCAAGTCAGACCCCCAGTTACCAAGACTCCCCAGATCGCCAGTCACCTTCTAAAGCCAAAGTCTA
Organism: Macrochelys suwanniensis; assembly: GCA_033296515.1. NCBI lineage: Eukaryota > Metazoa > Chordata > Testudines > Chelydridae > Macrochelys > Macrochelys suwanniensis. The sequence continues at coordinate 14,565,369 of CM065796.1, forward strand.
CAAGCACCACGGTCAATAACCACAGCTCCTTTACAACCAAACCAAGTAGTTTGAATAATAAAGCTTACCTCACACAAATCATGAGCATTTCCCGAGTCTGCCATGCGTTCAAATGCTGAGCTCAATTTCCCAGGTCCTAAACTAGCTCTGGAGAACGGCAAGGTGGCAGGTCCTGTTTGATTAATTAATCTGTTATTATGTTTCAGAGACTAGAATGGACCCACTTATTTCTTTGCACGATAATTGGACCTTGTTATTAAGACACCGTTAGGATTTCATTGCTATTCTCCTTCTGCTATAGAAATATATTCCGCGTAGGGTGTGTGTGTGTGTGTATGTATATATATATATATATATATATGCGCCCGTTGCACACACGTGGGATTGTTAAATTTGGTAAAGACGGACACCCAGTGCTCCCCAAACAAACCACAATTCTTTGTTTCCCATTCATCCCGTTCGAGGTAATATGTGGTGGTGTAGCCATGTTGGTTCCCGGATATCAGAGAGCCAAGTTGGGGGAGGGAATCGTGTGGCTCGAAAGCATGTCTCTCTCACCAACAGAAGTTGGACCAATAGAAGATGGTATCTCCCCAACCTTGGTTCTCTGAGTGTTACAGGTGCTGTAGTGTGGGAGCCAGCATGGGACCCCAATTCCCTGCCTTGACCTTGGGCCAGATTTTCAAAGGTATTTAGGTGCCTCGGGTGATTTTCAACAGTGCCTGTCTGCCTCTTTAGGGGCCTTCGAAAACCTGGCTTTTACAGAACGAGGCAAAGAGAGATGTATCAAATGGGGAGCTAATACTTCCTGGCTCACGGGGGTGTGGTGAGGAGGGATACAGCATGGGAGGCACTCCTGTCTATTGGCCAGACCAACCCTGGTCTCTGGGGCAGGGTATTCAGGCTGTTTCTCATTCCAGCATTTACATACCTGCTATTGACTGCGGAGGGACTCTCCCCCGAGTAAAGCGAGTAGGTTTGGAGGATTAGGGCCATTATTAAGACTCCAGCCAGGGAACATTAACCAATGAGAGGGAGGCATGTGGAATGGGATTTTCAGGGCACTGAGTGCCCTGCCGATCCAGGTGAAGTCAATGGGAAATGCAGGTGCTCAGCACCTCACAAAGGGGCCTCAAGCTGGGCTCCCCAAATCAGAGGCCACTTTTAAAAGTGTGGCTGATTAGTCCTTGCCAGGCGAAATCTATTTGGGGGTAGGGTCATGGGCTAACAGACCCTGGCACACGGGTCATACTCAAGGATTAAGTTAGAGAAGGAACATACTGATTTAGCCCTTGGATTGGGGGGAGGCTCTACAGAGCAGATATAGAGACCTGGCCACCTGATGAAAAGCAGATTAAGGAGATCCCTACTATTAAGCCTCCCCTCCCCCACTATCTGGATTTCCTAGAGCTCTGAGCCGGGGTCTGGCCTTCACGATCACCATCCCATCTCCCCGCCACCCACAGCGACCCCCTGCAGCACTCCCAGACAGATGTGTGGTTTCTCCTACCTGCGGCTTTCACCACCTGCACCTCAAACTCCACTAATCCCGAGGGCTGCCCTTTTAATCGCCGCTCGCCTGCAGCCAGGCAAGTGTTTACTCGGGTACTCCAGTTACCTCCTCTCTCCAGCTGCCCCTGGATACTGGAGACTCCCTCTGTGTTTATCGCCGTTGCCTCGTTGCCCTGCTTACGGGCTGGCCTGTATGGCTTTGGGAGTCATCCACTGGGGATATTTCACAGCAGAGAGACACACACACAGCGATTTGAACAGGCCTGTGTTTGGATTGGCCGCAGCAGCTTGTCTGTAACAGATCTCATGTTATCCAACGATCTCCAACGCGTCTTTAAAATACAGCCAGCTCTCCTGGACTCCTTGCCCCCTCATATTAGCCTCCCAGGGGATCCTGTCCATCAGTTCCCCAAGCGAGTCTAAGTCCGCTTTTCTGAAGTCCAGAGTCCGTATTTTGCTACTCTCCTTTCTTCCTTTAGGAGACAACATTTATCCCAGAGTAATTTATATGGGAAAGCGGCAGTTTTAATAAATGCAAACTTACACTTTAAAGAGAACCAGTCAACTAAAAAAAATAAAGATATTTCTACTGTCCCACCTCATGTCAGGCACATTAATGGTTATGCAGATACCAATTATATAATTAAACTGATCTGGCAAGAACATACATCTCCTCCCAACCTTGTACACGTTTGAGTCAAGAGTACACGATGCTGCTTACAGGTGTCAGGAAGTCAAAACATGCTTCATTGTATTTCATTGCTAAGTGAATTCCCAGAAGATCACAGCTTTCCAAACCAGAGATAAATGGTGGGACCCTTCATGGATCACATCTCTCCTCTCCAAGCCCAACACAGCCAGACCTTACATTCATTCGTTTTTAAGGAGACAGAGGAATACCCAAGTCATCTTCACCCACCCTTTAGATTCCACTCTCTGCTCACGGTTCTCAGCGCATTACGTCACATGTCAAAAGCAGGGGAGCGTCCCCAAAATAATGAGAGAGCTCACTCCCTTACACCAACTCCACTTGGGTGGTGGTGCAGGAGTCAGCTAATAACAATTGCACAACCACAGACATGGTGCATTTCACTCCTCCTTGTGGTTTGGCTCCCATGCAAGCAGCAAAGAGATCCAGCAGAGACTTAGTCCGGATAGTTAAGTGGTATGTAAAAGTACATCAGGTTTCTGTTCAGCTGTCATCGGGAAACAAAAACATTCACACCTCGAAAATCCACCCACTGGAAAGGAAAAGGGTTTGTCAAGGACAGGTTTCGGCGCCTCTGAACTTGAATTCAGCCTAAATCCCTATTGGCCGAGCAGATCAATGGCCCAACGATGCATTTGAGCTTCCCTCCCAGGTCTCTTTAATAATAATAATAATAAATGGAGATATGCCTATCTCCTAGAACTGGAACAACCTTGAAAGGTCATTGAGTCCAGTCCCCTGCCTTCACTAGCAGGACCAAGTACTGTTCCCTGACAGATTTTTGCCCCAGATCCCTAAATGGCCCCCTCAAGGATTGAACTCACAACCCTGGGTTTAGCAGGCCAATGCTCAAACCACTGAGGTATCCTTCCCCCCCGCCCCATTAATTATTATTATTTCTTATTATATTACTCAGAGCTTTTGGTTTTCATGAAGACAAAGACAACATTAATAAAGCCCTTGGTCTTTATTATCTTGGAAGTTTGCAGGAGAACAGGGTCTGGGTTAAGGGCTCACCTAGTCCTGTAGCCTCGTTGCCACCTGAAATCAGTCCTCTCCTCTGGCACCTTAATCACTGCACTACAAACTGGAACTGACGTGATGTTTGCCATGGAGTCTTCCCCTACCTCCACACAAGAGACAGGCGAATTAAGGGGTCTCTTCGTTCTCCTCTACAGTGGCAGAGACTGGCTAGCAGCAAGATGGATCAGCGGCCTGCTCTCCTGGCCCCTGTGAACACCCTGATCTATACAGGAAAGCTGTATCTCCGCTGGGTTGTTTTACACCCATAAGGTGACAAGTGCAAGCCGCGATGGAAGTTGCTAGGGTAGGTCCGTTTTGCAGTGCTCCCAGGGGGGCTCCCTCCCTCCCACCCTGTATAGCAGTAGGGGTTCCCCACCCCTAGCCCCTGTAGCTATACACTTCCAGAGGCGGAATTTTCCCTAGTGCAGGCTGCAGCTGGATCTCGCTTAGGCGCAGTTTGAGTTACTGGAGATGGACTTTTATGTTCCTGACACTGCCAAGCTGTCTGCGGCCCTGAAGGGAGCCATAGCAATATTGCTCCGTGGCCATTCCAGAGAGACTTCCATCTGGGCATCTTAAAGCGATTTACGTTCCTTGATTCATTAACACCCCGCGAAGCAGGAAAAGGCTGCTCCACTCATTTCACAGGTGGGTAACTGCTGCTGTGCAGTGGTTTCAGTGACTTGCTCGTGATCACATAGCAGGGAATGAGCAGACCCCAGGAGTGGTGAGTTGCAGCACGCTGCTCTAACCATTAGGTAACACTACTGCTGCTGGCAGCATCCGAGGTCGGGGAGCAGACGGGATTTCCGAAGGAGGTAACGGTCCCTGTCTTTGGTTCCACCGATTGGCAGAGCAGCATGAGTGACAGCTTGGGACCCTTTTGGCACCAGTGTGGATTCCCTGGGGCGTACCATGCGCTGGGCTGACATTACAACAGCGCACACTCTGTTCTAGAAGAGGACAGTGATTTGAGGGAGCAGAAGGGAGAACTGCAGCCCTGGCTCAGTTATAGCATCTCACTTTTGACACTCGAGTTGGCACTGCTATTACAAAAAAACGGGTCTGCGTCTATTGTACAGCGCCTAGCACCATGGGGTGGGATCCCCTAGACACTTCCCGGCCTACAGCACAGAGATAGGGCCCTGACACTGCACATGGGTCAGAGCACGGATAAGGACGAGGCATGGTAAGGAGGCCTCACAGGGACAGGTCTTTGCCCAGTTTGAAAGCCACCAGGGCCAGCTTAAGAATCAGTGCTCCACTCCCAGTTCAACGAAGCTCTGAAGCAAATGCTTAAATCCCATTGACTTCAAAGGGACTTAGGCACATTCCTAAAGTCAGATGTGAGCTTAAGTGGTTTGCTAAATAGGGAAGGACTTTGCTCACTCAGAGCCAAGGCAGGCGGACTGTGATCGGCGCCGCTCACACCACCGGCTGGCGTTAGCCCAAGCAGCAGAAAAGCCGGGAAGGAAATGCAATAACCATTGTGTGTCGTGTTTGGAGGACACCATTGGACAAACTGGGCAGCTGGAGAGAGCACAGACCAACAGGGCCGGGCCAGGGAAGAGACCCCGGGCGCAGTATATCGCTGAACTGATTCTATTTCCAATACAAATCGGCACAGACTGCACACGGAGACGCAGAACTCAGGCCGGCTGGCCAGGACCCCATACGGCAGCTCATTTCCACCCCACCCCATGTCACTGCACCTTCTGCCTCACTTTCATTACTGGAACTCCCCAGTAGCGACCTTGGCAAAGTCCCCGACAGCAACGTGACGTGAACATCCCGTCTGCGCCGCTCAGTCGCGAAGCTGCACGTCCCCTCCAGGCACGGTTCGCGCAGCCGGAGAGAGATTCTACCTCAGCCATGGGTGCTCAACACTGCCCACCCTCGGCTCTCACTGAGCAGAGGGGAGACATTGCCACTCCCCTAGAAAATAAGTCTTGCTACAGCCACCCACATCCACGCACCCCTGCTAGTGCCCTCTGCTGCTTCTCTCAAGGTGATTGTACCTGGAGATCTTTTGCCAGACACGCCCCTTTATATTAGGTAAAACCCTGCTTCTAGCGAAGCATTCACATATAATTTCTGTTACTGAATAACAGAAATAAGGAAACATTTCACCGTGATGCTCAGTAATTCGTTGGCCAGCGGTGGAAGATCAGATTTTGTTCAGCTACACAAACACACGCATTTATTACTGCATTAGATACGTGGCTTACGTTTCCCAGCAAGTCACTAATCTGACCTGACATTGCCCAGAACAGTCACGTATGCATCCTCAAGGGGCCGGGTGACAGCTCTGTGATCCTGTTATTCAGAAACAGACCATACGCAGCCTGCACAGAGTCTGATTGCCCCCGACAGAGCGAAACGTGTAAAATCACTTTCACGTGGAACGGGCCGGGGGTGGGGGGGATGTCTCTGCATCCCTGCGGTCATGTGTGAACGTAGCCGTTCCTGCTCCAGCAGGTCAATGCAGAATAGGATCAAATCCAGGTTAGATCAGCCTGGAGTTCAGAGGGCTGAGGCCAGGGCTGGCTTTCATGCCCCACAGACCCAGAGCACACGACTGGTTTTTCGCTGGTGATGGGAGCCTTCCAAATGCTCGTGGTAAATAGAAGGCTGGTGTTCCCATGGGGTCACAGGTTCTGAACAACCGTTATCAGAAAAGAAGAGGATGAAAAGTTCCTGGAAGAAGATTATGTGGCTGAGGTGCTCTCTTTACAGGAGATATGGGTCTTCTTTCCAGGTAACACAATTACTGGCTATTCCCCAGTGCAGGGGTTCTCAACCCAAGGGCTCCATGAACAGGGGTCATGACCTCCTGGCCCTTCCCACAGTGCTAACAGGGAGCGGGGTCCCTTATGGAACCACTGTCCTAGCACTCAGTGCATACAGTGGCTTAGTTCTCGTGCTGCCAATAGCGACATCTGCACCGCTCTGCCCTCCTTTCCTTTGGAGAAAAGTTAAAGAACAAAAGGAACAGCTGGGGGGAAAAAAAGGAGGCTACTTACGTCCGTCCCCTCATTCCAAAGCCGAGACAGCAGCGCCTCCACAGGGTGGGGCTTTACAATCCCACTCTTCCTTCCCCTATCAAAGGAAGACAAGAGATAGAAGGAGTACTTAGTGCAGTGGCATACAGGGAATTGTTACTCCTGGGGGAATTCTGTGCCACTGTGCATACGCAGAATTCATGTCCCCTGCAGATTTCTTTTCTTCCCCACAGAAAAATGACTTTCTGACAGGGAAGCTTCAAGAGCAGTCATGCACCACTCTCTAGCAGAGAGATACATTGTTTCAGGCACCCGGAGCAGCCAACAGAGAGGTAAATCACTGTGGGGCTGGGGACACCCCACCCAGTGGCTCCTACCTGAGCCAGGATCAGCTGCTAGTTCTGGCTGAGCTGGAGGCAGGAGAGGACGGGACTTCTCTTCCCCTGAAAGGAGTGACTAGGGCTGTGTTAGACCCACCCCAGAAACCTCCCCCAGCTGCAGGAAGCTCAGCATCCTCCCCCTGCTTCCTGCCCCCATCACGCCTCACCTGTGATGGGAGGGGTCACTGTACCAGGAGCTGCTCCCTCATCCATCCAATCTCCGTGCATCCAGACCTCCCATACCCAGACACCCCTGCCAAGCCTCACCCAGTACCCCCCTAGCCCTCCATACCCAAACCCCAACCACACTGAACCTCAACCCCTGCATGTGGAGCCCCCCTGCACCCAGAACCCCTGCCCCCAGACCCCCTGCCTCTGGACCCCCTGCCTCTTCACCCAGACCACCACCCACTGATCTCCCTGCACTCAAACCCCCACCCTGACAAGCCCCACCCCCCTGCACATCCCTGAGCCTTCACATCCAGACCCCCATGCCACTGACCTCTAACTAGCTGCACCCAAACACCCACCCAGCCCCACTCCCCCAGCACCCAGACCTCCCAGCTGAGACCCCCCACACCCAGACCGCTCCGCTGAGCCCCAACAACCTTCACCTGGAAGCCCCTGCAGGGTCTCATTGCCCCTGCACCTGGACCCCCCCCCAACGAGCCTCTGTGCATCCAGCGCCCCCCACACCTAGACCCCCCACTGAGCTTCCTGCACCCAGATTGTCCCATACAGAATCCTCTCACCCCACACTGAGCCCCTTCACATTTGGATTCTGCCTGGCTGAGCCTGCCTGCCCCACACCTGGTGCGCCTGGCACAGAGCAGCAGGGCCCCAGGGTGTTTCTGGGGCAGGCCCAGGTCTTGTGCTGTGTCAGGGTCGGGTGCAGCCTCACCACTGAGTCCGTGTCCCAGGGGTGGGGGGCTGCAGGGTGATCTCCCACTTTCATGCAGCCAGTGGCCTGTGCTCCCCACTGCCATCCTGGAGCCTCTGCATTTATTTACTGACCAATAAAACTTGCAGAATTTTAAAATATTGCGCGCAGAATTTTTAATGTTTTGGTGCAGCATGCCCTCAGGAGTAAATTGTGCATCACTTAATTGCTTCTTGTATTCAGGACCACTAGAAACACCTGTGCTAGGGCTGGGGAGTTATAGGACACGAATGTCCCCATGCATCTTGCCACACACCGGCTGAGCTGTGAATTCAGCCGCTGAACAGACAATTCCCCCTCCATCTCTTCCAATTCTCCGGCTACCATAGTCTAGTATTGTGCAACTAGGGGCCATCCCATCAGAGCCCCAATGCAGGGCTTGTTGTTTCACCTTGGAAGAGGATACCGATCCCAGCTGTTGAGCCGAAACAGAAGCTGCCACCTGAGATCATCAAGGGGGGTGTCTGGTGCCTGAAACTCAGAGCCATTTGTGCGGCTGGCGAGATGCAGCATCCCCACCCGTAAGCAGCAAGCTGTAAGACTCATTGACTGATTTTGAAAATGCCCAGCCCAAGGTGGCTTAGCCTAGTCTTCTCCAGAGGATGTTTATGTATATTAATCTGCCACAGCAATAACTACACGCCCTGCTGGGCCGCCTTGCTGCTTAGAGTTTAATTAGATTGTGCTTCGATTCCAACAAACAGGGCGGATGCTCTGCCGTACCTAGCTCATCAAAGGGGCGTGGCCCACTTAACAGCCCCAAGGAGAAACCAGTTGAGCTCAATTGCCTGGATTCTTCTGGTAAGTGTCGGGTCTTGGCCCGTGGGGTTCCCTCTCGCTGACACAGACCTCTGCTGCTCTGGGACGTTTAAGAACCAGATCCTAGGCATAAAGCTTTACACTTTCCCTGCCCCCGCAGGCTGCTCTTGTGGAGAGCCGTGGGCACAGTCCCGGGACAGCGTCTCTGGTAATGTATCAGCATCTCCGTGCATGGAGCATCAGCGATGCTGGGGGAATCCTGATGCTAAGATCCCCCATGGGCAATCAGCTAATAGCCATGGCACTAGAGAGGACAGGGACTTCTCCGGTATGTTGGCCTCAGCTGATTGACCAGGAACCTTGTGGTCTGCAGGCGTCCATTGCAAGTCCTGGCAAAGGTATGGCAGGATCTATTTGGACTGGAACTCAGCCTGCTAAGGGAAACAACGGAAGCCCCGTCATACTGGACATTACAAACCAGAGAGAGGGAGAAAGCATCTTTCAGTAGGCCAAGGCTCCCCCTAATGACCATCCACAACCATCTTCTCTCCCCTGCCTCATCTCTGCTGGGGTTGCTAGAACTACCTCAGGAGCCATCCCAGCTTTAGCTGACCTCCAGGAGGGGTTCCTAACTCCTCTTCCTCTGCATCCTCCTCCTGGAGTCTGATGGGACATGCAACATCGCTTCCCACTTTTCGGTTTCAGTGAGAATTGCAGCCCCACTTGCTGCTCTTGTCAGCAACGGAAGGCAGTAACCCCTAGTAGTTAGAGCAGGACTCCTGCAGCCAGCTGGCCACTGAATGACTTTGGACCAGTCTTTTAACCTCTCTCTGCCTCTGGTTCCCCATCTGTAAAATGGATCCAACAAACAACATTATCATCATGTACCTATTTCACATGGCGTTGCATGACTCGATGAGTCTGAGGCACGCAAAGCTTGTCCGATGCTAATCTAGAGGTCACGTTAACCACAGAGCTGTTACTGCAAGAGCCAGTTTAGAAACACAGGTAAGAGCCGAAGAAGGACCGGCAAGTGTCTTCTCTGCAGGGAGGGCCCAGCAGCCCAGGTGCAGCGTGAAATGAGGCCAGCTTCTCACGGCGGTACCTGGGCTTTCCAGAAGAGAAGAGGTGGCATGCAGTCAGTTTGTTGCCCACCACCAGCCTCATTCTCCGTGGGAGTGGAGCTTTGGAGGACTCTGATTCTACGTCTCCACTGAGAGTTGTTCTTTGCCTTGCTCGCGCCTCCCCATCAAACCTCGTCTCCCTGCTCTGAATGGGGGGGCCGCTTCAGTGTCTCCCCCCTCCCCATATTTTTAAATAGATCCGCTATGTTTACTACACCGCCCCGCTTGGAGAGGGACAGAAATTGGCACAGAGTTAGCCTTCAAGGTCATTAGACAAGCACATGAATCCTGTCCCAGGACTGAATCCCGAGACATCCTCCCAATCCAACACCCTCTTTGTGAGCCAGCCATTTATCCACCCTGCTAGGCAGCACTCGTCGGATCGCTCAGGAAGCTTCCCCCGCTCTACAATTTGCAACAGTCATGATTAGAATTAGACCTGTTGCATTGCCATCAGTTGTCCGTTCAGGTCGGTCAAAGAGCATGATCTTGTTAACCAGGCCCCCTGCCCATGCTAGCCATCACTCACACACTCACACACACACACACACACACACACACACACACACACACACACACACACACTCTAACATGTTTCAATCCAGCCCGGGAGGGACCCCTTCTGGAGGAGTTCCGCACACACAACTCCTTCCTTTTGGTCTTCCCACCAAGACGGGAGTTAAGGGAGGCAAAGGAGAAGGACGTGGACCTGTGCCCCTAGAAGAAAGAAACCCATCTCGTTTCACACGAACACCAAACAGCCTTCAAAGTAAAGAGTCTATAACATGGGGGTGACCAGATGACCGGCAAGCCCTTAAGGGAAACATGCAGCCATCCAGGTCTCAATGGCAAACAACTCAGGAGTACAACACACATGTGGCAGGTACGTATCGATAGAATCCTGTTTGCAAGGATTCCAGGCAAAATGCAACAACGTGAGCAAAGCAACCTAAGCCGGCCTCCTTTCCGTACTCCTCAGAAGTCAGACTAGAGGACCTCCTAAGGTCCCTTCCAACCCTGATATTCTATGATTCTATGAAGTTCCCCCTAGCAAATCCCAGCTTCACTCGGGCAAAGATGAACGTCTTCGAACACCAGAGGATGCAGATAGCAGAGGTTCCATCAGAGCAGCCCAGGGCAGGTTTGGCTCAAGTCCCCACCAGGATGGGAGATGTTACCTAACAGCATATAACAGGTATGAAACACTTCCTGTGTTGTATATTGTCAGTGTACTGTAACCAGGCAGGGGGAACAGACTCTGAGCTTCATTTCAACTGGGCTCTGCTTTTTACCCACTCAAAACAAACTCGGCAGGATTCAAACCCTCAAGCCCAGAATTCTGCTCCATAAACTCTGATCACACGTCGCTCCCAGAGGCAACTCCAGCTCCGGCGTGCGTGTGTTACCTGAGTGACAGGCTACAAGACGCCTGGTTCCCCAGACCAGCATCTGATGCAGTAGCATGCGTGGAATGCAATGAGGACCCCGTCTGGGCACACACATCAGAGAACAAATAGACGGCCTGCACACGCCACATGGGAAAATGCAGACCATGACCTCATCCCTGTAGCACCGGGATTTGCTAACATTCGAGAGGCAGTGGGGTAAACGACAAGAGAATCCGAAGCATGGAGGGAGAGGATGATGAGGATGGATGTGGAGAAGGTTGAATAAGCACTTATCGCATCTTTCATCCTTAGATCGCAAAGTGAAGGTAGCATTGTCCCCATTTTACAGAGAGGGAAACCAAGACTGAGAAACGTGCAGCAAGGTGACAGCAAATCACTAGCAGAGCCAGGAATAGAACCCAAGCCCTCCTCAACCTGGAGCCCCATCCAAGAACCCGTGTATCCGGGCTGCAAGCTGGCAATCAGCTGACAGGATCTATCGCAGAAGTGGCTGCATTTCGTTGGTCAGTGGAGTGTCAGCAGACAAGGCTTTATTAGCAGGAATCAGAGATGTGTATTATTCACACAACGGGTTATGCAAATATTGTCAAGGAAGGGCCAATAAAACCTTTTATTGCACACCACGAGGGCACCAATAATTATCCTAGGGCAATTTTCAACACAACATTATTCTCCAGCTGTTCCTTTGAGTCTCCTGGGATCGTTAGTTCCAGCCTTTGGTTTTACATATCTGCCAAGAAGGAAACGCAGCACCCCTCCCCGCCACGTCATGGGGTCCCTGCATGCAGTACACACTCAGAAGGAACGAGTGACACTTACAATGAACCGACCGGCTCTTCCTAGAAGGCTAGACATGTTCCTTCGAGGTTCCCACTGCAGCACTGACCACGCTGGACTCCGCTCACCTTGGGAGGATCTGATAAAACAAGAGCCCAAGGGGAGCTAACTTGCATTCAAACCCAACTTCCTCTCGCACGTCTTATGACTGTCATGCAATGAAAGCTCCCATTGTAACACCCTGGCCCGCTGAGTTACAGCTGCTCCGGGAACCTCATATGACTTCCGTGAAGCTCCAATCTCAACCGTCGGCGTGGCATTAACAAAGACAGCCCATTAATACACTCACAGCACATGCACACACACACACACACACACACGTGAGAGCCGCTTGGAGGCCTTCTTGGACTGGGCTGCAGGGAACACAGTCCCCAAACAGGTTACACATCTGGAATACTGAAGTAACAAGATTCCATTCTACAACAGCTGGTCAACACCATCAACATGAAGGTCTCAGTCCTGTCAGTGGCCCCATTAGCAAGGATACACCACACTGCAGCTGACTGCTAACAGCTCCTCTTGAGCACACTCTGCTCTCTTACTCCAGAACTATGTTATAAGTGGGGGGGAGAAGAGGCTCTGGATACAAGGGCCAAACTAGCTCCCTTTACGCTTTGGAGAGCGAGTTAACGCTCTCTCTTCCGCTGCCCGCACTCCCCGTTTCTGCTTGCAATGCTTGTCTCGGAGGATTGGAAATCTTTCAGAGGGCTGGGGGACGGAGGGTAACAACTGTCTGTTGAGGTCATGGCCCACCACTGCGAATGGGCAAGTCCCACAGAGAAGACATGTTTTGCAGTATCCCGTGGTTACGCAGGGCGGACACACTGTCTAATGGTCAAAGCAGAGCACTGGATTCAGAACTCCCGAGTCCTATTCCTGGCTCTGCATAGACTCACTTTGTGCCCTCGGGCTGCCCGCTTAGGGAAACTGAGGCACTCTAGCCCCCCCAAGTGTTGTTCTCCTTGATGCTGCTCTGGGTACTAACCCTCCGCAAGTGCCCAGCCTCAGTGGGGATTAGGGTCAGGGTACAGGTGTTGCTAAGGTGACCAGACAGCAAGTGTGAAAAATCGGGACGGGAGTGGGGGTGGGGGGGGTAATAGGAGCCTATATAAGAAAAAGACCCAAAAATCAGGACTGTCCCTATAAAATCAGGACATCTGGTCACCCTAGGTGCTGCTGCTGCAAGGAGAATGTGGCCTGGAATCTTGATTGGCTACACCGATACAGCTAGACGAGCGAGGAAAATAAACCAGCTTAGCACAATGGATTTACAGTCTGAAATCCAGCTCCCATCTCTACCCAGCACCGGCCATGCTCACTTGGCAAGCAGAAAGGAGCAGCTCCCTTAGAACCACCTAGGGTGATCAGATGTCCCGTTTTTATAGGGACAGTCCCGATTTTGGGGTCTTTTTCTTATATAGGCTCCTATTACCCCCCGCCCCCCGTCCCAATTTTTCACATTTGCTGTCTGGTCACCCTTAGAACCACCACTAACTTGTCCTGCTCCAGCAGAGGTCACCAGTGCTCACACAAGCCAGCCCATGATGGCCGGATAGGGAGTGCAGACTGTCTTCGGCATGCTGTAAAGCATGAATTAAAGTTGCTGTGAAGAGAGAAATCTCCTACTGGTGCATTTCCAGTTCAGGCATTGCAAGTGCAAAACTGGGGTCCTCTCGGTCTCTAGAGGAGGTCAAGAAATGCATGGAAGCTCTCTGAAGAGATTTTTAACTTATTCCATCACACATCACTGTATCTTCTAAACCAGTAAAAAGAACGAGGAGTACTTGTGGCACCTTAGGGACTAACAAATTTATTTGGGCATAAGCTTTCGTTGGCTAAAGCCCACTTCATCAGATGCATAGAGTGGAACATACAGTAGGAAGATATACATATACACAGAGAACATGAAAAGATGGGGGTTGCCATACCAACTCTAAGAGACTAATCAATTAAGGTGGGCTATTATCAGAAGGAGAAAAAACACTTTTGTAGTGATAATCAGGATCATAGAATCATAGAATATCAGGGTTGGAAGGGACCTTAGGAGGTCATCTAGTCCAACCCCCTGCTCAAAGCAGGACCAATCCCCAATTTTTGCCCCATAACCCCAAATGGCCCCCTCAAGGATTGAACTCACAACCCTGGGTTTAGCAGGCCAGTGCTCAAACCACTGAGCTATCCCCCACCCCCCGGATGGCCCATCACAAACAGTTGACAAGAAGGTGTGAGTAACAGTAGGGGGAAAATAGCATGGGGAAATAGATTTCAAGTTGTGTAATGACCCAGCCACTCCCAGTCTTCAAGCCTAATTCAAGCCTAATTTAATGGTATCCAGTTTGCAAATTAATTCCAGTTCAGCAGTTTCTCGTTGGAGTCTGTTTTTGAAGTTTTTTGTTGAAGAATTTTAGCTCACCTTAATTGATTAGTCTCTTAGAGTTGGTATGGCAACCCCCATCTTTTCACCTTCTCTGTGTGTATATATCTTCCTACTGTATGTTCCACTCTATGCATCTGATGAAGTGAGTTTTAGCCCACAAAAGCTTATGCCCAAATAAATTTGTTAGTCTCCAAGGTGCCACAAGTACTCCTCGTTCTTTTTGCGGATACAGACTAACACGACTACCACTCCGAAACCTTCTAAACCAGTGACTCTTAACCTTTCCAGATGACTGTACCCCTTTCTGGAGTCTGATTTGTCTCACGGTATCCCCAAGTTTCACCTCACTTAAAAACTACTTGCCTACAAAATCAGACATAAAAATACAAAAGTGTCACAGCACACTGATACTGAAAAATCACTGGCTTTCCCATTTTTACCATATAATTATAAAATAAATCATCTGGAATATAAATATTGTACTTACCTTTCAGTGTATAGTAAATAGAGCCGTACAAACAAGTCATTGTCTGCATGACATTTTAGGGTGTACTGACTTCAAAGTGCTTTTTATGGAGCCTGTTGTAAAACCAGGCAAATCTCTAGATGAGTTGACTTGGAGACCAATTTGGAAGACCTGTGCTGGTTGCGAACCACTGTTCTAAAACTTTTGCTTTCATGCATTTCTAGAGGAGAAGTGAAAAAGGAAATGCAAAAACATGCATTAGCAAGAAAAATATGTAGGCATTCTCCAGAGAATGCAACACAAATGTAAAGGCAGGTTAACGTCAGCACGTTTTACTCTGCATCAATTCTGATTAATTTCAGATCATCACTTGACTAAAATAGATTTGGCCTTTTCAAGGGAAAAAGCCCTTCTGTTTGCTGTGGGCTGTGGAAGTGGTTCTTGGAACTAAATTACAAGGCCAGTATTTTTAGACAGAAATAAGCAGAATTTCCAGACTGCACCTGACATATAGGTTGTGTTAATGCTACTGAAATGTCTGTGGTGTCACGAGAGACTTGTTTAGGAAGCGTTCCCCTTAAAAAACAGGCTAAAGTAACACATGGTGCCCAGCATCCCATGGGCAGACTCTTGAGTCTCTTGCATTGAAGATCACAGAGGCCCTGCCTAGCAGGCTGGCTGACCTTTGCCTTGCTCCAAAGCACACGCATTATACATACAGCAGATAGGCTGGGAGTCTCCAACCCCCATGGGTAATCACCTGTGATAAATGAAGCAGCAGGAGGGGGTAGCTCCCTCTTATGGGCACCCAGCCGGCCAGTTAGCTATAAAATCCCTGTTAGTAGCTGTTCTCTACTTGCTTTACCTGTAAAGGGTTAAAAAGTCCATAGGTAAAAGGGAGGGAGTGGGCACCTGACCAAAAGAGCCAATGGGAAGGCTAGAACTTTTTAAAATTGGGAAAAAACTTCCCCTTTGTCTATGTTGTTCTCATGGAGAGCAGGGACAGGGCTGGAACTATGCTGTAAAAGATATGAAAATCATCAGATCCTACCTAGAAACTACTCATTTGAAACCCCAGATATGCAAGTAGATCCGGAAACGTCTAGGACGACACAATTAGGTTTCTCTTTTATTTCTTTATGGCTTGTGGACTCTTCTGTGCTAACCCTAGATGCTTTTGTTTAGCTCATAACTTTTAGGCTGGACCTCAAGAAGCTATCTTGATGCTTAATCCTTGTAATTGTTTGTTTTTTTTAAACCTAGCAAAAAGCCTTAGTTCCAGATGTATTTTATTTCTTTTTGTTTTTAATCAAATTTACCTTTTTTAAGAATAGGATTGGATTTTTGGATCCTTAAGAGGTTTGTGCACATGCTGCTTAATTAGCTGGTGGCAACAGCTGATTTCCTTTGTTTTCTTTCTCAGCTCTTCCCCAGAGTGGGGGTGAAAGGGCTTGAGGGTACCCCACAGGAAGGAATTCCCAAGTGCACCTTCTTGGGTTCTCAAAGGGGTTGGGTGGTGGCAGCATCTACCCATCCAAAGTCCGAGAAAAGCTGTAACCTTAGGAGTTGAATACAAGCCTGGAGTGGCCAGTATTCATTTTTAGAATCCTTGCGGGCCCCCACCTTCTGCACTCGAAGTGCCAGAGTGGGGAATCCCCCTTGACGCCGCCCCATGGTCCTACCCCAATTACTGACTGTGTACACAAATAGCTAGACAGCTGAAATAGTGCAGAGCACAGAGAAGTCCACTTTTACCTGGAACACAGGTGGGAGATCAGTGTCCAAAACAAGCAGTTCGGAGGAAGGGCACACGGAGACGGAACGGAGAGGGAACATGTGCCTGGAAAGGACAGGTACTGTGCGAGTCACATCATTCACCGGCCCTCCTGCTGCTGTACAGCAGTTTCTACCCCACCCCTGTAGCTCTCCCTACCGCGGACATCCTTGCAGAGTAGCTTCCTGAGACAAGGATCTCCCCCGCCCCCCCAATCTGGGAGGAGCCACGCCTGTTAGGGGCTGCCTATGCAGGTTGCCAACAGCCATCAAACTCTGCTGCACCAGGTCACCTGGCTGAAGAGAGGAGTTCGGTTTGGGCGCGGTTTGGAGTCTGCAGGAACTCTGCTCAGCCAGCCCCAGCTGAAAGGAGCTGGCAGGCAGGCTGGGGGATGTAGTTTTAGTGGGAAATGTTGATTTAGTGGGTGTCGGCAGCAGCGTAGCCAGGGGGGGAGCAGGGGGAGCGGCCGCTCCCCCTATGAGGAAAAGCAGCGCTAAGGCGCCGCCAGAGCCGGGCTGGGGGCGCTTTAAAAGGCCCGCGGCTCCAGCCGCAGCAACCCGCCCCATGTCTCCCTGCTCAGCAGCTCGACAAGGGGCAGCCGCAGCAAGCCGCCCCTTGTGCTCAAGACCTGGCTACGCTACTGGGTGTCGGTCCTGCTTTGAGCAGGGGCTTGGACTAGATGACCTCCCGAGGTCTCTTCCAACCCTAATCTTCTATGATGCTATGCAACATTACAGAATCCAGGCTGAGCTATCAGAGAGGGGCTTGCGGGGTGGGGGGTTATTTTATTTTATTTTATTTCTGATGTTTGTTGAGCTGCTTAAGAACTAGTGGGGAGGGATAGCTCAGTGGTTTGAGCATTGGCCTGCTAAACCCAGGGTTGTGAGTTCAATCCTTGAGGGGGCCATTTAGGGATCTGGGGCAAAAATTGGGGATTGGTCCTGCTTTGAGCAGGGGGTTGGACTAGATGACCTCCTAAGGTCCCTTCCAACCCTGAGATTCTATGATTCTATATTAGTACAGCTGCTGCAGGGGAGAAGGGGGGGAATTAAAGCATGAAGTTTGAATGAATTTCTCTCTCCCACAGCCTAAGTGGAGAAAAAATAGAAACATTCAATGCTGGAAGAGAGAGGAGAGGCTTGGTTCAATATTTAAAGAGTTTAGAGGCACTCCAGAAGGAGTTTTCGGTTTCAGCCCCTCAGGTTTGAGAGCTGGGAGCTGCGGGGGAGGCGATTTCACAAGTACAAGCTTCAACAGCTATTGTTAAACATTCAAAAATGGTTTTTAAATAGTCCTGGATTCCAAGGCCAGCAGGGACCATGGTGATCATCTGTCCCACCTCCTACAGGCCAGAGAACGGCCCCAACATAATTCTGAGAGTGGAGCTTCTAGCCAAACCTCCAATCTGGATTTTAAAATGGCCAGTGATGGAGAATAGACATAGTGGCACATTCATCAACGAGGGAACGAGGCTAGTGGCAAGGTACAAGAGGGCATGCAATTTGTTAGGGCCTCCCCCAACGGGGGGCGGGGGGGGTGTTCATTTGTAACAGGACCAAATGGGATGGAACAGGCAGGGTCTGTCTGATGTGGAGTCGATACGGCACGGCCGGATTGATGCACACGAGCAGAGCAGCATGGAAGGGAGGGGGCAGGACTGGACGAGCAGGGGTGTTGCAGCTGAAGATTGCGGGGCATCGGCAGAGCTGGGGGGGAGATCGGGATTCAGAGCTGTACCAAAGAGCAGGGGACTAGGACAGCAGAGGGGGCTGTGGGTGGGAAGTGACGAACGATGGCCGAGCTGTGTGGGAACCAGTCACTCTCCCCCTGATGTTGTCTTCCCCATCGCTCCTTTCTTTACATTCCTTTACCCTTCCTGATCAAACCTAGCCTCGAGTCCTCCGGAGAGTTTGGCTGCCCTCCCTTCGAACCTCTCCTCCCGGTCGCTTTGGCACCGAGACATCAGCAAGGCCGGGCCCAGCATTCCAGGTGTGGGCTCGACACAGATACGGAGCTCATCAGTGCCAGCTGCAAAAGGGCAGCCAAGGAGGAAGAGAGAGTTTAGAACTCCGGCAGGTTTGCTGCTTTGCCAAGGCGAAAGCCACACGCGATGTCCAACCTTCCCCATGGGACAGCGAGGCCCAGATCCTCAAAGGTACCTAACTCCCATTGGAGTTGGGCACTTCAATACCTTTGACGATCCACTAGGCCTGAGTCTCCAGAGGGGGAGAGATGTTAAACCACCCTTTATACTTGGTCTGGCTATGAAGGAAACATGCCGGCTCTTCGGTAACAGGTTTCTAACTGGACCCTTCTTTCAGTTGGAGGCTGTTGCATATCGGAATTACTGCAGGGTGGGTTCCTAGGACTGGAAGGAGATTTGCAGAACAGATCCCCAAACAAAAATAGACTCATTGGGTGCCCCAATGAGCCTTGGATCCTGCGGGAGGATCAGGGATGGAAGGAGAGATCAGGGACTGGCATTACACACCTGCCGTTCACCCCAAGGAGGGGCCTATGGCAGCCTCGGGAAGGAGGGTCTGTGGCTGAGGCTTTGAACTGGGTTGGGTTCACAGCCCAGCCAGACACACCTTGTGAAACCTTGAGGGAGCCACAGAAAACCACATTCCCAGGTGCTCAGCACCTGCAGTTGGGGCCAGGGTTTGAGAAGAGTTCAGCACCCAAGAGCTCTTTTGAAGAGACACCTCTTCAATCGGTCTGTAAAACCAGGATAACAAGCCTGTCCTACGTCACCGGGTTGTTGGAAACAATCACACACAGTAAGGAGCGCAACGTGCAAATACCAAAGTGACAGAGGCCACATAAGATCCCCACAGGGGTTGGGAGGAGACCAGAAACCTGCATAACTTTGTTTTTTCCCTAGGGGTGGGGGGCGGGGGTGGGAATTCATTTGCTCAAAGCAAAAAAAAAAAAAAAAAAGGCAAATTTTATAGGTCAGCACCAAAACCAGTGAAATGTGTTTATGATCAACCATGTTCCATACGAGAGGGTCAAAAGGTTACAGCACACACCTACAGAAAAATTTCCACTCACTTTTTGGTTTGTTAGACTTTGCGCTATGGAAAATTCCAACCATGAAGAAGGGGAGATCTTGTCCAGCAAGTTTCAATAAAATCAGCGTAATCGGACAGCCCTTCCCCCCATTTCCACCACAGCTTTAGCATGCTAGGGAGCAGGAACAGTGGCTCCATCAGTGGGTGTGAAACTGATGTTACCAAAAAACCACATCTGCATCAATAGGAAAAGAATAATATACATCAAACCGAAATGTGGTGCCGACACAAATCCCACAGCTGACACCTGGAAACTTGAACTAGTTATCTCAGACTTGGTAAGCTCGCTTCTTAGCTACAAGGACAACCCAAAACAAATCGACGGCGAGGTGGATCACTTCTACAGACATTCAACCTTGAGGTCCAGACTGGATTGCCTTCTCATCCCACAGCCTGGGCTTTGTACACAGGTGACAAATCTAAACCTACACACACACAGACCCCAGCATGGGACACAAGCTTCGGAACACGCCTAGAACTCTCCGAGAATCTGCAGGGTCTCTACCACATTGTTTCCACCCGCACAAAGATACATTACACTGCCATACCTTTCAGGTACATCTACAGTTGGAGCGGGGGCTGTGATTCCCAGCCCCAAATGCAATGCCCTTCCTTCCTCCCCAATTCTGACATATTTCTGTATAAACATTGCATAGCACTCCAGGTTTATGCATCGCTAAGCCGTGGTGCGAACGACATTGCTCAGCTGTGGTGCTAGCTATAAATAGAACAGATGCATCTTTCTTGCCCTGAAGTGCTTTAGGTTGTCTGGGGAAAGAAAGGAAAAAAAGAGGATGCAAAAAGCACACAATCCGGAATTTTTACATCGAAAAGGTTTTGTTCATCTGAGTTCGTTTTGCTGCGGAGATGCAGTTTCACACACCTGCATTTAGCATTCCTGCAGAGTGTGAAAAAGGAATCACTCGAGCCTTGCCCAGGGGACTGGCGCACTAAGACAACTGCAACACTCCTCAAATCAGGAAGGTGTCCTACATAGGGTGACCAGATGTCCTGATTTTATAGGGACAGTCCCGATTTTGGGGTCTTTTTCTCACATAGGCACCCCCCACCTCCTGTCCCGATTTTTGCTTGCTTGCCAGACAACCATCACATTCCCTTCACTCCATCAGATCAAGCCCATTTCCTGATTTTCCCCCTGCAAGGGCTTCAGGTTTGTGAAGCCAAGGGAACTACACCAATTTACATCAGCCGAGGGTCTGGCCCCTGGATTCCAAGCCACGTTGGCACAAAGCTCAGCACTGGCAGAAAGTCTGAATTTCCCATTGTTTAGGGAGATTTTAGGCTTTGCGCAACAGATGGTCAATTACTCGTCTTCCAGGAAATCTGCAGTGACTGCGGACAGCGCTGTGAATGCAGCCTCCCCCCTTGCAGCCTGGCAGATCCTGCAAGGGAAAAGGCAAATCAGCGCTCTGTGTTTTCAATAACGCAGCTCCTGGGAGGAATCCACTCCCACCAGGGAGAGAGGGGCCAAACGTTGTAGTCACCCCAGCAATGCAAAAGAATCCTTAAGCCCTAATTGGTGAAAATGGTTTAAAAGGAAAATAAAGTTACTGTTCCTGGAGCCTAGTTTATTTCCATTTTACTAGACAACATTGGGACCGTGTCTTCACTAGCAGCAGCATGTAATGAAGTCATTACACCCACAAATCAGAAACCAAGAGCTCACAGGAGGGCTCTGGATTGGTTCTGTTTTTTAGTTAATACAAGCAATTCTATAAAAGTGTCTTCGTAAATACAGGGGAATCTTTGTTGTAAACAAAAAAAGATAACAATAATACACATTAGGAGGCTGTTAACTAGCAAATACAGCTGTCTGCATGGCCTTGCTTCCCGGCCAGCTTAGTCTGTAGAGAGTTATCAGCCAGGTTGGACTAGGAGCATCCAGTGGTTTGCAGTATGGAGATGGTGAGGGATTGTTTGCTGTTTGGAGGGAAATGCAGCCAACGTTCCAATCCCATTGGTTTTACGTTCCACATTCAGCAACAGGCTGTCTAAAACACCCTCCCTAAGCCTGGCTTGCGAAGTTGGGTCTTATCCACAGTTTGTGCATGGAGAAATTGAGGCACAGAGAAACAGAGACCTGCTCAGGGGCACCCCTCTCCTCTGCCAAGTTCCAGGGGGCAGGGAGGTGAGGAGAAGCATGGACGCTGGGCAGCCTGCGAGCTCCACTCTCGCAGGACTCCTTCCACTCACTGACCCTCGACTCCACACCAGGGGAAGAGCTGGCTCAGGGACTAGTACAGATGGGGAGAACGTCTTGGGAGGCCAGGAGGGCAGGCTAGCAACATGACACACCTGTGGGAGTTCGGCCTTGGGGCATCAACACTCAGCCGGCTTGCTGTCAATTTCAGCAGGGACTGGCTAAAATTAAGACAAAACACCACTGGGCTGGACCCTGAAAGCCATGACACTGCAGCTGGTAGGGCACACAATTCCGAGCCACAACGCTTCTCTGGGTTAGCCCATTTCCTAGTGTTGGCCCTTCTGACATCAGTGTCTGTTCCCTGTGCTGAGCAAAACAAGGCCACAGTCACCTACCTGTAAGTCAGCTTCCTGGTGGAAAAGAAATCAGTAGCGTGAAATCTGGGCTTATTCTAAGTGTAGCTTCTCTTATTTACACCCATCCAACAGCCCTGGAAGGAGATGGTCAAACAGCATGCAGGCAATCCCCTTGACTAGGAATCACAGCCTAGCACCAATGCCTTGTTCCCAGGAAGCAGGTCTGCCCCAAGAATTTACTCTAGTGACATCCTAAGACAGAGCGCAAACTCCCCCGCGGCTCACACAGCTCTTTCTATGCAGAAACGTATTGAACTAAAAACGAAACGAAGCATGTCTTCCCAGGGATGACCATTTGCTCACACGCTAAGACAGACCTTGGAAGCCTGTAACAGCGCCACCTGGTGATGCCTTCTGTAACTACAAATGACAATATTTCAAACATCGTTATACCATGTAAGCACCCCAAAGCGGTTTACGGATATTCATCGGGGAGAGACAGGCCCTAACTAGAACCTGGACCCTCCCAACGTGACCTTAGGTAGGAGATATAGATCCCAACTTGTGGCTCATGAATTCAGATGTAAAACTGCCCACTAGAGTAGAGCCAGCTCTCTGCTGCTCCTCTCCAGTAGGCTGGGGGCACAACTGGCTCCTCACCGTGCTTGGTCACGGAGGGATACAAAGACTCCTCAATGTTGGACCATCCCCCATAGCAACGCTGCCCTGAGGGCGAGGTCTGTGATCCAGCAGCTCCATGCTCTGGTGCTACGTAGCAGGTCTGGACTTACGTCTCAGACGGCTGCTGTAGACCAACACTTAGCATGCGCACGGTAGCTTTCATCCCAAGTAATGCAAAGCTCACACGGCGCGGCTCCATTTATCGGCCAACCAGTTGGTGCGTGTGTTCCATAAACCAACTGAAGAGCCGTTTACCCAGCCTATGCAACTATGTAATCGACGCACGTTCACATGGTAACGTCAGCATGCTCAAACAAACAGCCACCGGACCATTTACGGTACTTAGCAGGGATTGGCACTGCTGCGTAAATGAAACGTGTCCTGAAAAGTGCGGCTTGGAAGCTTCAGCACATCCAACTAGTTCTCACCCACACACCCTTGTAAACCTCAGATAGATCAATGCAATAAACATGTCAAATGAGAGGGATCTGAGAGGGTGGGGACACTGGTGAAGCCACCGTTGAGTTATGAAGATCCACCCAAAGGGCGTGCCAGTATACACTTTATTCTACCCCCACGCAGCGACATGATGTATGACACCCCCACAGGGAAACGCAGCTTCACCCCGCATGGAAACAGTCACCTCTGCAGGGAATTGCAGCCGCTCTCAGGTACCTGACATGGGAGATTAGGGCAGGGAGTGAAGAAGAAAACCTGTTCCACTTGAGACTGCAGGGGAAAGCGAAGAGGGAGCAAGTGGGGATTTGGCCAGGACCTGGGACAAGCCCCCGTATCGCTCATGAAACATGTCATTGGATCCTTAATATCACAGGTGGTCAAAGCCTGAATGTTACATTTCATCTTAAAGGGCCTCAGAAGGGAAATGGGGGGCCAGGGGGACGGGTGCAACAGTTGGACTCAATACATCCCACCCAGCAAGCTTCTTTAATCTGTCACTAGCAGCTGGTAAGTGCATCTGGAGTAAGCAGCCTCCGGGGCACTGGGATCTATTCTACTCAGGTTCTTATCCCACGTCCATCCTTGTGGCGTCTGAGCACCTGTACCCAGACCCCACTGACAAGAGCGTTTGCTTGGAGATTTTGCACATCATCCTGCACTAGAGGCATTAGGAGACATGTCCCCTTCCCCTGGTGACTCCGGACAAACAACAGATTGGCATTTCGAGCCTGTTTTGGGGGGTATTTTTCTGGACACACTAAGCTGACAAGTTTCTGGGCCTGCTCTGAGATGCTGGCCTTGCCCTGCGAGCCCCCACCAACCCCACCCTCTGCCGAGCAGGTCGGGGCCACCCGGAACTACTTGGGGAACAGAGTCATTCTGCTAGGCCCCAGGAAAGCAGAGAAACAACTCTCCATTGCTGAGGGGATTCCAGCCGCCTCCATGAGGTGCGTTACCAACGGTCCCTGGCTCGCTCAGCACTGGAGGACAGGGACTGGCTCCACCTCCCACTTGAAACCCAGATTCTGTCCTCTCCTTAAACTTACAGGTGCCTCCAGGAGCAGCCTACAAAGGGAGGAGTGGAGGGGGAGAGAAACACAATCATAGAATCATAGAAGATTAGGGTTGGAAGAGACCTCAGGAGGTCTAGTCCAACCCCCTGCTCAAAGCAGGACCAACCCCCAACTAAATCATCCCAGCCAGGGCTTTGTCAAGCCGGGCCTTAAAAACCTCTAAGGAAGGAGATTCCACCACCTCCCTAGGTAACCCATTCCAGTGCTTCACCACCCTACTAGTGAAATAGTGTTTCCTAATATCCAACCTAAACCTCCCCCTCTGCAACTTTGAGCTCGACAATCTAGCCAGCTTTCTAACCACCTTATAGTCCGTTCATCTAGCCCATACTTCTTTAACTTGCTGGCAAGAATACTGTGGAGACCGTATCAAAAGCTTTGCTAAAGTCAAGATATATCACATCCACCGCAATCGTGCAGAAAGCACAGGGGATGGACAGACGCACAAACACACAGGCGTGCGCGCGCACACACAAGAACTGTTGACCGAGACCCAAAATCCACTAAGCAATGCCAACCCTGAGGCAAGCCAGTAACAGGGTGGGCATAAACTATTTCCCCGCAGTACCACCCATTCCTATAAAGCCTTTTGCTCCAACCAGCCAGACACACCAACACCTGCAGAAAACTCCCAAGAAGAAGATAACTCAGCAAGCCAAAGATACAATGCAACTGGATTCCCCAGCAGGGGCATGCCCTTTATACACCTCGCTTCCGGCTGTTTCTTCTGACAATCCTACCGTCCCTGCTCACGGGACTCCAGTGATCAATCACAGCTCTCTCAGAAAAGCAGGTCACATTGGAACGGAGCACCTCAATGTGACCCAGCAACTTGGTGACCCAGCACGATCGCCCCACTCCTCTGGCATTGCGGGCCCTACACAGCTAGCAAACTCACGTCTGCTTCAGCATCCACACGAACGTCCCTTCCCTTTGCGGGTCCAAGGCACGGCCTTAACATTACAGGGTGGGTGGGGGGTAGCTATTTGGGGCTTAACAGACCAGCTGGCGCAGTTCCTACAAAAGGTAACACGCACAGTCATTCTCCAAGATTGGCGCGAACCCCAGTATGACCAAGTGAAGCTGCGAGATCAGTTAGACTGAAGTCACTGCCAACACAAAGCCTTGTGATTTAAAGCCATGAATCACAGGATTCCTTAATGAGGCTAAATGCTCCCCCAAGCCAGCATAATGGGCTTTAGTTTCCTGGCACGGCTGCTCGCACATGATCCTGGCACCGTTTTGCCCGCACACTGCTGGGGCCACTGCCCCGTGGGAAAAGCACAACCTGGAGGACAATCCCATGGAGGGCCGGGTAGCAGGAGCACAAGACAAGGTTAGGAAAAGGCCGGATCCTACTGTTTTGAATGAAGGGCTAGAATCTCCCACCAGGGCTACTGAACCTCTCCGGGGCCTTTCTGTATCTCCACCTCCTCCCCCGGGCGCGCCGCATTTCCCAGCCACCAGAGTTGAAAGTCCCCATTTCCCATCCTTCACTCGGTGCCATTGTTCATTTCAGACACAACCCTCCCACAGAGCAGAGGGCACCTTCTCCTGTTATCGTCTACCCATTCCAGCCTCCCCTCCCAGGGCCACGGCCTGATCGGTCACCCCAAATCCCCTCTCACAGGTGCCGTATAATCACCAGGCAGACAGCGGCTGCGTTCAGCGAGGCAAGGCTTCCCCAGGGCGGCTGAATGGAAATCAGGGATGTTTTCTTAGGGAAAGATCGATGCATTCTCCTTCTCCAGCCAGTCTCGGGGCACACGCGCCCCACCCCAGCCCTGCACTGAGCACCCTTACCGATTCCCTGGGACAGCGACTTCGAAAAAAGGGGACAATCCTGGGAAAACCTGGACAGGCGGCACCGCTATCCCCGGCTGGGTCGCTGCTGCTGCCCTATATCTAACGCCCCGCCAGCAAGGGGTTAAGCCAGGCAGACGGCGGGAGGGCCCCACCACTCCCCTCTCCAGTGGGAAACGATTCAAGTTGACTCAATTGTTACACAACCCTGAGCCGGAGAAGCTGGGAACATCTGGAACGGCAAGAGCCGCAGGTCTGAAGCCCACGAGGCGCTTTTCTGAGGCCTCTCTGGGAATCCCAGCGGAAGGGCAGTTCGGTGAGGTGGAGCCAGCCCTGGCTGGCTGCAGGGCAGGAGGAGGGGGATGCAGCCTCATGCTGCTGGCCAGAGACACCAAGAATCCTGGACAAGGGGGAAAAGGGCTCTAAGAAAGAGGACGACAGCCTGGCCGGGAGTGAAGGCACCTGCGTGCGACCCGGCTGAATGCAGAACCCCGCTGCTAACACAGCTAACAGCTCAGTAAGTCTGCTCCCAGTGGGCCAGCCTAGCGCAATGGGATGCTACCCTGCCTGGGGCCTCCAGGCACAGAGGCAATACAACTGGAAGTAACGCATAGGCCGGGGGTCAGCAGCCTTTCGGAAGCGGCGCGCCGAGTCTTCGTTTATTCGCTCCCATTTAAGGCTTCGCGGGCCAGTCATACATTTTAACATTTTTAGAAGGTCTCTTTCTACGAGTCTATAATACAGACCTAAACTATTGTTGTATGTAAAGTAAATAAGGGTTTTAAAATGTTTAAGAAGCTTCATTTAAAAGTCAATTAAAATGCAGAGCCCCCCGGACCGGTGGCCAGGGCAGTGTGAGTGCCACTGAAAACCAGCTCGCGTGCCGCCTTTGGTTGCCTACCCCTGGCATAGACGATACCATGGCCTCCTCGCTCTCTGTTCAGCTGCCACCGTAGGAAAGGCCAGCACCCAAAGGGTTAAGAGAAAAAACACTCTTGCTGAAAAGTTCTCCTACATGTCTGAGCACCAAAAGTTCCTGCAGAAAGGGGGAGCCCTGAGGGCGGCGCATGCAGAAATCAGGGGATACGTAATGCATGACATAAGCCCGGGAGCACAGACAGTGACATAGCAGAGCCAGGCAGGGAAATGGGAGTCTAGCAGGCAGAAGGGTTCCCTCCCGACCCTCCTTGGCCCAGCGCTGCCAGGGTTGGTAGAACTCCCAGTTCGGAGCGAGGCCGCCTACCCCGGCAGGGTCACTCGCTTGTTTGCCAGGCTGGGGGCGGGAGACAGGATTTCGGTGTGTAAATTGAGCATTATTGAGAGTCTCCCGTCTGGGAAGGGACTCGGGTTATCTTTCCCCTCCCTGGCACCAGCCCTGATCTTGCCCAGACTGATGCCTGGCAAGCACGAGCGGGCTCACTGCGCCCATCTCAAAGACCCCCACAGCCGGGCCCCTCACTGGCCATCTCCGCAGAGACGCCCCCCTCTCTGCTAGAGCGTTCCCCACCCTCCAGCGGGGTGGAGCCCTGGGGGCAGAAATCGCCGCACCCGTCCCACGCACAAAGCACTTCTGCTGCCAGGCTGCCACTCGCTCTCCTCCGCCTTCCCGTCCGCCCCAGGGCCACGCCGCTCAGAGCACCAGCGGGAACAGAACCCGGCGGGGCTGACTCCTCGTCACCACCCACAACCACCAGAACCTGCTCCAGGGGTCTGCAGAGATGGACAGGTCCGGTGGTTCAGAGGCTAGCGCTTCCTACTGCACCCAGCAGTCACATGGCGCCACAGTCAGTCCAGGCATCCCCACTAGCTGCATTGGCTGGCATATGCACTTCCCATTGGCCCTCCAACACCTCCCCTCCCCCCGCGCCTGTTCCTGTGCCCAGGGCTGCCCCCCGCCCCCAGCACCTGACCGCTCCATACGGCACGTGGGAGCAAACACACAGAATCATCAGGCTGCCAGCACCATGGGAGATCCCACAGGCCCAGTTCCCACCTTGCACGGGTACCAAGAGCAACCAGATTGGGCGGAGGGGTGTGGATTCCCGCAGCTCGGCAGCACCTCGATCCAGCCCAGTGCTGGCTTTACTCTGCAGGGCCAGACCGCACAGCAGAGCGTGGGGCGCCTGAGACCAATGCAACCGGCTCCCCCCCGACCGTGAGAGCGTGGGAAGGTGGCCACGTGGAGGGTAGGGCGGGGGCCTCCGGGCAGTGTTAGCTCAGTGCGGGCTGGTTGGACGAAGGTGCAGAATTTCTCTGGCCATCCACCCCAGCTGCAGGCCCCTCCGCGCTCTTCCCGCAGTCTGGACGGGCTTCGCTCGCCCTTACCCAGCAGCCTGAGCTGCCGCCGCAGGGATTTCCAACCCGAAGAAACGGTCACCGGCTCACTCCTAATTCCTGCCAGCTGTTGCCTGGCTCAGACACAGAACTCGCTCTTTGTTCCCACTGGCGTACTCGGCCCCGCCGGCTTTCCAGGAGCGGGGCTGCACTGGGCAGCCTGAGCTCAGCAGATTAGCGCGTGTGGTTAATATCACATGCCATCACGCGGGCAGAGGAGGACTAAGACCTGGATCAGGGGCCCCAAGCAAATGTGTTTCCAGCAGCAGCTTCTGCCTGGAGGGCTCCCTTGCAGCTCCACTCTGGTGCATAAGCAGAGACGGGGACGAGTCACAGAGGGCTGCCCTGCCGGCGCTAACACGCTGTTCTTCCACTGGGAGCATTAGCTGCCCTGTTGGGATCAGCGTTGCCGCCAGGTGGCCGTGACTTGACTAGGCAGCGGAGAGGGCACCGGACTGGGAGTAAGGAGATGTAGGTTCTGCCATTGACCTGCTGTGCCACTGTCTCTCTCTCCAACCGTTTCTCAGACGACAGGGCATGTCAAAGAGCTACCATCACATCCGCCACGCCATCAGGGGCTCGTTCACCTGCACATCTGCCAATGTGATAGATGCCATCATGTGCCAGCAACGCCCCTCTGCCGTGTACATTGGCCAAACCGGACAGTCTCTACGCAAAAGAATAAACGGACACAAATCTGACATCAGGAATCATCACATTCAAAAGCCAGTAGGTGAACACTTCAACCTCTCTAATCACTCAGTGACAGACGTAACGGTGGCAATTTTGCAACAGAAAAGCTTCAAAAACAGACTCCAACGAGAAGCTGCTGAACTTGAATTAATATGCAAACTAGATACCATTAATTTAGGCTTGAACAGAGACTGGGAGTGGCTCGGTCATTACGTTAATTGAATCTATTTCCCCTAGTTAAGTATCCTCACACCTTTGTGTCAACTGTCCGAAGTGGGCCCTCTTGATTATCGCTTCAAAAGTTTTTTTCCCCTGCTCATAGACTCAGACTTTAAGGTCAGAAGGGACCATTATGATCATCTAGTCTGACCTCCTGCACAATGCAGGCCACAGAATCTCACCCACCCACCCCTGCAACACCGATAATAGTTGCTCTTAATTAATTAGCTTCTTATAGTTGGTATGGGTACTTCCACCTTTTCATGTTTCTCTGAATGTATAAAGATCTTCTTACTGTATGTTCCATTCTATGCATCCGATGAAGTGGACTGTAGCCCACGAAAGCGTATTCTGAAATAAATTTGTTAGTTAGTCTTTAAGGTGCCACAAATACTCCTGTTCTTTTCACCCCTGCTCTGAGAGTTACCACAGATCATGCACAGGCGAGAGGAAGCGGCCCTAGGATTCTGGGCATGGTTTGGTAACCAGATGTTACATACAGCTGTACGTTGCCCTCTCGAGGTATCACTTCCGGTTTGTCCACCATCCTCCGATGTACCCTGTCCCGAGAGCAGTGCTCCCAGGGAGGCTGCACACCTGCAAGGGGCAGGCAGAAGTTACTAGAAAGATCGGAAGAGCCAAACGTTGAGCTCTCGTTTTCCCCAGGTTTCTATGTGTAGCTGGGCACGTCCTCCAAGAGACCCACAAAACCGCTTCCGGGCTCTTTTCCAGAGTCGGCCCTTATGAGTGAGCCTCTGAACCGCAACACTAGCGCCCCCCCCCCCCCCCCCCGGTCCCAACCCCTCACCAATGACCCAAAGCCAACGAGCCGTAGGCACCACCGAAGCCACATGCGGTCCTACAAACAAACCGGCATGGGAGCGGGGATAAACGGCAGCAAAGAAACACTTCACCTTCAGAGATCAATGACTTATTAAAAGAGGGGACAAAAACCACCTCTAAAGAGCGATCCCTTGCCGCTGGGGCTCTGCACTCCGGGCCCTGTTGGGAGCAAGAGGGGGCCAGCATCTGCCATTCGTGGGTTAATGTTTACAGATGCAGGAGGCCATACGCCATTGACAAAAAGCCTGCGGAAGCGCCACAGCAGCGCAGCTCAGCTGGTACTAGCGGGTTTCTCTTTGAACAGGCGACATGAAGGTGATAACAAAAGTCAAACAATATTTACTGGACTCTTTATTTGAATTTTCAGCAGCTCAGACTGCCGCTCAGCATGACACAGACCACCCCGACAACACAGATCATCACTCCCACGCCATCAGCCACATGCAAACGGAAACCAGAACCACACGCAGGCTAGAGGGTGCTGCAGACCAGCAGCAGGGAGACTTGTTTAGGGGTCGACATGCAACACCCCAAACTCTTCACAGACAATTAAGCCTCAACACCCCTCTGGAGTAGTTCTCTGTATTTACAGATGGGGAAACTGACTTGTAGGAAGGTCAAGGGACTTGGCTGAGGTCACACAGCGACTTAGACTGTAAGATCCTTGGAGAGAGAAGGGGCTATCTTTTTGTTTTGTGTTTGTGCAGCACCCAGGATAATGGGTCCCTGGTCTATAATAGGGTTCCTACGCACTATGAAAATAAGTAGTAACAAACTCTGCAGCAAAGCAAGGAATACAAAACAAGCGTCCTGCTTTGGAGTCTACTATGGTAGCTATTAGATCAGGGGTGGACAAACTTTTTGGCCCGAGGGCCACATCTGGGTATGGAAATTGCATGGCGAGCCATGAATGCTCAAAAATTAGGGGTTGGGGTGCAGGAGGGTGCTCCAGGCTGGGCCTGAGGGGTTCAGAGTGTGGGAGAGGGAACAGGCCTGGGGCAGGGGCATGGGAGGGGGTCAAGGGTGCAGGCTCCAGGCGGTGCTTACCTCAAGCAGCTTCCAGAAGCAGCAGCATGTCCCCGCTCCGGCTCCTATGCGGAGGCATGGCCAGGTGGCTCTGCATGCTGCCCTGTCTGCAGGTGCCGCCCCTGCAGCTCCCATTGGCCACGGTTCCCGGCCAATGGAAGCTGTGGCGGTAGCACTTGGGGTGGGGGCAGAGTGTAGACCCCCCAGGTTGCCCCTATGCGTGGGAGCCGGAGAGGGGACATGCTGCTGCTTCCGGGAGCCGCGCAGAGAGGGGCAAGGCCCTGACCCAGCTCCTCAGTGGGAGCTCGAGGGCCAGATTAAAACGTCTGGAGGGCCAGATGCGGCCCTTGGGCCGTAGTTTGCCCACCCCTGTATTAGATCATTAATCCTTTTTATTTATATTTTCCCTGATCACTCTAGGACGGTTTAAAAACACTTCAAAAGATCTGTTAATATCACCCTAAAGAGTGTGAAAACCAAAAGGATTTCTAGGTCCGGTTTATTTTTCTGTCTCTGTCATTTACTTTTTGCATGTACATGACAAGTAGGCTGGCTGGCTTCCCTTCTGCTCCCCGTTTTATTGTTTAAGTCAGTTTCACATTGGAGTTCTCCTACACTAGCATTGCCCTGCAAAGTCTGGGTTGCAGGCACTGCGGGGGAATGCTTCTTAACTTCAGTGCCTTCATTGGAACTTTAAAGAGAAGAACTCAAATGATTCAGAGATACACTGCTGGGGTAAAACAGAGGGATTGGTCAACCAATTAAAAATCTAACGAAACTCTTACTCCGTACATGAGCATTCCTCATGTAGCTAATCAGTGCAATTACCCATGGCTCTCATTCAAACCAGCACTTAAGCATTCATCCCAATCAATGGAATTTAAGCAGAAGCTTACATTTTAAGCTTAAGTGCCTTGCTGAATCAGGGCCCACTTGAATAAGGATTTGCAGAACCGAGCCCTAGATATGGAGATACATTTAACCCAAAAGTCCCTCTAGAGTTTTTCCTAATCACTGAAAGCAAGCATTGTTCAGTCCGCAGTTCAGCTCTGGGTAGTTGCAAACTACCAGAAGGAGCAAGGAAGAGACAGTACACTGCAGACCATACACCAGAGAAAGAACACTGCTGCCAGCCATCAGCAATGTCACACTTGTAGATGGGCACTACCGGCATGATACGCTGTAGGCTTAATATTCAACCCGTATTGCTATTGTTCTAATCTAATCTAGACAGGAAATGAAGGTCCTTTAGATTCCAAAGGGTTCCCCCTGCCTTTAATTTAAACAAACTAGAACTCCACCACGCTGTGAGAGAATTCTATCCAAAAATGAAAGTTGCAGCGATCAACTGATTAGAACCTGGGTTCCTTTTCTTCGGGCAGCAGCATCTAATGCTTGGAGACAAATTCGCAGGGTTCTCTGGGTCTATTCCTGGGTCTGCCACTGCAGCCTTGGGCCAGCAACTCAACCACTGTGCCTCGGTTTCCCCACCAATTCAAATGGGAACACCATTCATCTGCCAGCTGGAGAGTGTTGAGAGATTTAATTACAAATTTACAACGTGCTTTGAGATCCTCTAATAAAAAGGTGCTCTGGAAGTGCAATATGTTTTTTCCATCTGAATGCACAAGTCTGCCATACGGGAGACATTAGGATCATACTAAAAATAAAATACAATTGAACAAGCTGAAAGGATAATCACATTAGAGACAGATCACAAGCCTGGAAAATAAATATACAAGTAACAACTCTCTGAAAGACCAACGGGAAGTTCCTGGAAGAAAGTCTGAATGGGATAAAGCATTTCACTAAAAAGTGGAGCGTCAATCGTCCTTGTTAAGGCAGGATTATGGGATCTGGGCTCTCAGGAAGAGAGGTCGATTATATAGCATAGAGATTAATTGCAGTTTCTAGCACTACAGCCACTCAGGGCCGTTGCTGCCGCCATGGCACTAGTAGAAGCAACAAAGGGTCCTGTGGCACCTTATAGACTAACAGACATATTGAAGCATAAGCTTTCGTGGGTGAATCCCCACTTCGTTGGCTAGCACTAGTAACAATCCAGGACTTCACAGAATCTCAAGGTTGGAAGGGACCTTAGGAGGTCAGCTAGTCCAACCCCCTGCTCGAAGCAGGACCAATCCCCAATTTTTGCCCCAGATCCCTAAATGGCCCCCTCAAGGATTGAACTCATAACCCTGGGTTTAGCAGGCCAATGCTCAAACCACTGAGCTATCCCTCCCCCCTCTCTTCATAGAAGAGTGATATGCAGCTAGATTTTAACAAGTAAATCCCTGTAAATTTCACACCTTAGCCTGATATAAGCCCCCAGGCCTGTGCACTGAAGGTACATGCGCTTACTCACAAAGGCAGAGATGGACTGAGGAACGGGATTGGTTTCTTCTCTCTGTTTCAAGGCAAATGCTCTCAATTATTATCCAAGGAGGGAAAGCAGGAGCACTCGAAAACAAACATGTAGTGAGGACACTCTGCTGGAAGTGTAACTGACACTGGGTGTGGCGTTCTGGCCCATCTAGTGGCACCCAGACGAGCGAGAGAGATAAGAGACAGACAGAGAGAGACTGCACTAAGCTTCAGAGGCCCCCACCGGGTCTGTCAGCACCTTACAGAAGCACATGTACTCTGTACCTGAATGCACTCACTGGGCATGTGGAGAGCACAGCCAGAAGCATTTGAAATTTGGGGGAGGGGAAGAAGAGGGAACATCAGGGTCATTGCTCATCACCTGCCCAGAAGAGACCCAACAGCACGTTCAAGTGTGCCACGCTAAGTCAGCCGTGTCTTCCTCTGGCCGGGGATCCTCACCATATGGTCAGAGCCTGCTACGGCGACCAGCTAGTGGAGTTACTCTTGTAGCTCGAGTGCCAGCGTGATTTTCCTGCCAAGGGACCAGAGGGCAACCCTTGCTGAGGACCTAGGACGGAGCCGTCCCGGAACGAGGGCCTGAACTCGCAAATAGGGAGTTCTCCCTCCGGAGCACAGGCCCCTACTGCTAACAAGGAACATTGCCAGTGAGCAGCGGCAGAAGGCTCTGATGCTCATGCTGTGGACTTGCACAGCTTACCTGTACACGCATCCCCAGAGCCAAGCAGCGGAAGGCCAGGTCCAAGGAGGAGTCGCCGCACTGGAAATCTGAAACCCCGCTCCACTAACACCAGTAAGTGCATGAGACGGAGAATGGAGAACTTCCCCCATCTCACTAACCTGCTTCCCAGCTCCTCTCACTGTCCCTAGCCGTGCCCCACTGTCCACACACTGGAGGGGCCAGCCCCTCCCTAGCTCCCCACAGGAATTCCCCTCCCCTCCTCAGCCATCCACCCTGGAATGTGTCCCCATCGCTGAAGCAATGCTGCTCAGTTCTTTATCATGCAAGCATTTCTCAGACCTCTCCCCTACTCATTGCCCTGGCTATGAACCCGTTTAACTAGAAGAGCCAGCAGGGGTACTTTAGCTTCTGCAAGGCAAGAAACTCAACCTCTATGCCTGGGTTTCCCCACCAATTAAAATGGGAACACTGCTCATCTACCACCTGGGGAGTGTTGAGAGCTTTAATTACAGATTTGCAGAGTGCTTTGAGATCCTCTAATAAAAAGGTGCTGTGGAATTGCTGTATGTTTTTGCCCTCTGGATGCACAAGTCTGCCATATGGGAGATATTAGGAGAAGTATAATAGCCCTGGCATCATACAGTAATTTAAAAAAAAAAAAACCACAAGCTGAGAGGATAATTACATTAGAGACAGATCAAAGGCCTGGAAAATAAATTCACAGGTAACAACTCCCTGAAAGACCAATAGGAACTTCTTGGAAAGCCTGAATGGGATAAAGCATTTCACTAAGGAAGTGGACCATGCATGGTGCCCTACACTCCTCCATCCAGACCTGGCACTACCGGGGCTAAGGGGACATTCACACACCCCTGCAGATGATTTTCAAGGGCTCCAAAGTATTGTTCAAAAGGGACAAATATGTGCCAAGTTATCCAATGTTAAGCAGTGGAAGTGACGATGACATAGTACTGGCACAGTAACCAAATCCTGGCTTTTTAAACTCAAAACCCAAGATTTGCCAGGGACCCTACTAGCTGCTGGACTCCTGGAAGGTTGTTGGTTTTTTAAATAGTAACATCCAGGGCCCCAAAATACCCACTTGCCTCACAATAATGGGACCCTAGAACTGACCCTGCCTCCATCCCTTCGTCATCTCCACATAGACAACTCTGCTGTTCTGCTAAAAGACCATTCCAGTTGAAAACATCTGGATGTGCCAGGTACGTTGCGTGGCATGCAGGCTGCCCCGGGCATCTTCCAGATGCAACCAGTGCATTCAGCAGCTGCAAAATAATGAACATGAGAGTGGGCGTACGCTCAGTAGGCAGAAGCCATTGGATTCCTCTCAATCTGACCAGAGTTTCCAAGAGACGGAGTCCTCTGCCATCCCAAATGCTCCCAGCCCACAGGAGCTCCTTCCAAGGGGTGTGTACGCTCCACCACACACAGTCTCCTCTGCACAGCAAACGTCCTGAGTAGGCCAGTCTTTCACTGTCCCCAATTCTCCGTGTCCCACCCAGGGGAAGCTGGAGAGATGGGTAAAGGCGGCTCCAGAGCCAGTGACAAACACTGCAATAGAAGGGAAAAGGAGGAGAGAGAGGCGAGATGTCCCTACAGCTGAGCAAAATGTTTCATCCAAAACTTTCTTTTCCCAATCCCTGCAAAAAATGCAGATTCAGTGACCCCCCCAAGCCCTTTCGCGAATCCCTGCCAGTTTCACCAAATTGTGCGTTGTCGGGAAAGGACAAACATGCCAAAAAAAAAGTCGCAACATTTTGTTCTGACATTTTCGAAACATAAGGTTTGGAGCCTCCCGAATCCCCTTTTTGTTTGGAAACGTTATCAAAGCATGGGTTTTGTAAAAAAAGTGACACACTCCAAATCCAAATGAACCGTTTCCCCTCGCACTCCAAATGTTTATTCTTCATTTTTTCAGACTGGCCAGTGGACTGAAAAATCCACTATTCGCTCCATTCTTCTCCTCTCTGCCCCACCAAGCGCATTAAGACCCCCACCCCCTCTGAGATGATGATAGCACTGAGCGGCAGTTTTGCTTCAAGGCTGACAGGATCCACATCAAACCCTGAGGAAACCAAGCCCAGCTGAGGCTTTCTACTCGGCCCTGCTTCAGGGGGAGAATCCCCACTGAGCCCTGCCACGCGGTGGCCCGGAGTGCGCGGCCTGCCCGTCACAGCCCTCAGAGAACTGGCGAGCTACAATGTGCCACCAAAAGAGCAAACCTCTCCTGTGGACTCCCTCTGCGAGCCGAGCAAGAAGCGGGGCTCCCCGGCACCTCTGGGCTTGGCCGTTCCTGGCCCCGGCACCTCTGGGCTTGCTGCATCAGTTATGAATGTAAAAAGAATTGCTTGAGCCCCAGCACCTCTTTCATTGCAAATTAAGCACTGCCTCCTACCCAAGTTAGTTAGTAAATTTAACCCGAAAGTCCCTCTAGAGTTTTTCCTAACCACTGACAGCAAGCATTGTTCAGTCAGAAATTCAGCTCTGGGTAGTTGCAGAAGGAGCAAAGAAGAGAGAGTTCTGGGTTCCGGGTGACACACCAGGAGATGCGCCAGGCTCTTTAACGCCTTGTTCACCAAGATCTTTCATCCCAGAGAGAAGGGAAAAGGCTACTGGATCCAGGGCAGCCAGAAAGAGTGCCCTGAAAAGCAGGACACAGCACCCCATTTCCACAGGGCTCCCCCCACACACACTCCAGCTAATCGGGCTCATTAAGCAATGAGTCCCCTCGTTTACTGGTGGCCTCACGCTACCGTGCCGCAAAAGGAATCTGTGACATCACTCACAAGGCTGGGCCATGATGCAGCCACCCCCTTGGAACAACTTATCCCGGGTTGGGATGGATTCTCCATCACTGGCAACCAGGAAATCACGATTAGATGTTTTTCAGAGAGATCTGCTCTAGTTCAACAGGTATGAATTCAGGGGAGTCCTCTGTGGTACACAGGGCCCTACCAAATTCACAGCTGTGAAAAAACACAGCACGGACCATGAAATCTGGTGTCTCCCGGGAAATCTGGCTGTTGTAAAGGGGTAGCAGTATTGCCACCCTTACGTCTGCACCGCTTCAGAGCTGGGCGGGCGGCGAGCGGCAGCTGCTGGCCAGGTGCCCAGCTCTGAAGGCAGCGCTGCCGCCAGCAGCAGCACAGACGTGAAGGTGGCAAAACCGTGACCACCCTACAATAGCCCCACACCTCCTTTTGGGCTGGGATTCCCATGGTTACAACACCGTGACATGTCAGATTTAAGTACTGGAAACCATGAAATTTAAGATTTTACAAATCCTGTGACTGTGAAATTGACCAAAATGGACCGTGAATTTGGTAGGGCCCTAGTTAAACAGGAGGTCTGACCAGATGACTCCGATGGCCTTGGAATCTATGAAATTCCCACACATCCAGGTCACACACACGATCAAAGGCTCCCGTTTTGTCACGATTCTGCAATGCAGCAAGTGTCACGGCTGGGTGGTGGGCAGCCAGACCCGGAAGTCAGAGCCAGAGTCCTCAGTCACAAGGCAGGAGTCAGCTGGGTCAGGAGACAAACTGGAGGTCAGAACCACCAATCCGATGCCAGGAGTCAGGCCGGGTCAGGATGGCAGGAAATCAAGCCGTGGGAGCAGGAAGCACAAGGCGCACAGTCCAGAGCAGGGCGGAGCCCCATTGTTCAGACCAGTTCCTGTGCCCATGGCTGGCTTAAGTAGGGCCAGGGAGCCAATCAGCTGCTCCGGGACTCCACCAATAGAACTGCAGGGGCAGAGCCTCAAACTGGGCTTCACGGGTCCTATGTAAGCAAGCGTCAGCAGGCTACCAGGTGGAGGGCTGGAGCGTGGCTGCTCCTACAGACCCAGCTTTGAAACCGTGGGTCAGGACAGCGAGGGCGTCACCCCCGCCAATGGCTCTGCCCACAGCCGCGTAGAACACGGCGTGCACCCAGGTGCTGGGGGAAGGAGGGTGGGTTTGTTCTTCATCCACAGGATGCCTAGAATAGCCCTCCCCACAAGGGGGTAGCTCTGGTGCTGCACGGGGTCGGGGGGCTCCCTATTCTCCCCTTGCACACCCAGGAGGCCCGTCTGCTCAATGGCCTATTCCTCTCTTTGACAAGGGCCACTGGCAGGTCCCATCTGCTCTCCAAGGTGTCAAGGGACGAGCACTAACAACCATGACTGAGGAGGTCACATAGATGGGCCCACAGCAAGGGACAAGGGCGGTGCTTATTTTAAAAGGAACTCAGCGGAAGACCCCAGATGAGCCGGTGTCCTCCTGAGGATGTTGGCGCTGGGACACCCTTCGGCCTTGGGATGTATGAGCGCCGGACATCAGCATTCCCTGTCTCCCAACCACAGTCATGAAATCCACCCAATGAACTAAGATCAAAGGCAAATTGCTACTCCTAGAGAAGTCAACGGCAAAACTTCCAGAGATGGCAATGGGAGCAGAGTTGTGATGGTAATGTACAGATGATAAAACATCAGAGGCCACATTGCTACGAGAAGATACAATATCTATAGGGGATGGATCACTTGATGATTACGCGTTCTGTTCATTCCCTCTGAAGCACCTGGCATTGGCCACTGTCAGAAGACAGGATCCTGGGCTAGATGGACCATTGGTCTGACCCAGTCTGGCCGTTCTTGTGTTATCTGTTAGAGACCAACAGCCAGGCCAATTCCTGCTGCCCTGCCTCAGAGCACAAAGCAGCAGCTATGGATTCAGCAAAACCACCAGCTCCACAGCTGCTGATCAGCACACAAGTCACAGGAAGGTTCTGGCCTCACACAATTTCATTCACAACCCTTTCTAGCATAAAAATATCCTCACAAGGGCTGTGGTTGTGGAAAGAGACCTCCACAGAGCTGCTGAGCAGTGACAATTTGAAAGATGGAGCTCTTTTAAGAAGATATGATGAGCGAGATTTTCAAGACCTGGCTGGAACAAACAGCAAAATACTTCAACCCAGGACGGGGACTTTTTTTTTTCCCCCATCTTTTTTTTTTTAAAGCAGGTTTTTTTTGTTTTTTGAAAGTATCGGATCCCAGTGCTTGGGAAATGTTGGCTGATACTGAAAGCTTTTGCACATGGTCTGACAAAAAGCTCTCCAGCCCTAGCATGTCATGAGGTGTAAGAGTCATATCATTCTGATTACCTTCACGCCTGGATAGATATGATGGTGGTGGAAACATTAGATACACAGGAGATCATATCACATTAAACAGCAGCTGAGATGAATAAAGATCCTTGCTGAGTCCTAAACGCCACTCTTGAGCCATGGAATTAATTCCAGCTTTGGTTCAAATCTCTGATAAATGCTCAGGCTGGTTCTGATTTTACCCAGACAGGTTTTCCCCCTCAACCTTGGTTGACGTCTCTAGGAAGAGAGGAGACCCCGATGGCCTCCATGGAGATGACTTCAGATGTCTCGCTGCATGGTTCAGGCAGGAGAGAAAGGACCATGAGGGAGAGGAGACAGTGTCTGCTTCATGCACAAGCATCTTGGGAAATCAGCCGTGCTGGGGAAAAGTAAAAAGGTAACAGTTCAGCGGGCTTTCCGTGACCCATTGCCGCTTGCAATATTTGTCAGAACTCAGCAGCTCTTAAAAGGATTTTACTCCCACGAACGATAGAGCACGGAACAAAAACAACCTCCTTCCTCAGTCGGCATTCCGGAGCCAGATGGGAAGGGCTGAGGTTGCAACTGACCTAAAGACAAATGCTGGCTACTTAAAGAAGCTTTCTGGATGTCTGTAAGAGGGACCCGGCTGTCCCAAATAAGCAAGAGGGGAGAGATGGAAAAAGAGTTAAGAAAAGCAGAGCACGAACGCCTTGCAATGCTGCATGGAGAATTTCAGAGCAGATTGCAGGGATGGCACTGGTGGTGGGGGTGTGTGTGCAGTTTTTACAGGAACGGGGAGCACACTTTAATGCCACAGGTGGTTAGTTCTTGTTACATCGCCAATCGTTGGCGTTTAAAAGTTCCTGCCCGCAACATGACCAAAAAAAAAAGATAGGCATGATCAAAAGCCTCAGCGAAGAGCCATTTTCTTTAGCCAGTAGTTCATTCGCAAACACTGTAATTAAGGGCTCAGGAGAAAGCCTCTGGAACACTACTGAGTTTGGAACAAGCCCACGCCATTAAAGGCACATACATGGGAAATGCGTACGTCAGATCTTCAGTCCTTTCTTGGCAGCGCACAGAAACCAGCCTTATCACACCAGAGCCATTTGGCTGCCTATGAAACGGGCAGAGCTGGGGACATCTGGAAGGCAGAAAACACTGGCGCGATTCTTTGGGAGCAATGCAATCAACAGGGTCAGTCGTCCCATGCAAAGCAAAAAGGCCTCCTTTGTTCTCACGCTGGTTAATCAGAAGCCTCTTGTTCAGGCGGCTTTTGGGCTCTTCCATTCTTAATCAACAGGCTCATCCTCTTTTATACAGTGGCTGTGCCCATAGTTGAGGGCTATCACTTTCAAAGGTCTGTTGGTCTCCCTCCCTAAGCAAGGAGGAACTTCTGTTTAAGGGCATAGGAGGATGGAGCCTTACGTTTTGTGTTATTTTTGCATCTTATACTTCCCTGAGTCAGTTCTCTTACAAAATTAAAGCCCGACCCAAAACGAGTTATGTGACAAATAGGTACTCAAAGTTTCAAAAAAACTGGGTAAAGTTTTTCCCTCTCATTGAAAAACGTTGTAATTGGATCCTAAAAAGCCGCAGACTTACTTTGACTAATCTGCAGAGGGCTGAATAGGCAAAAATCTGGCCATGCTCGTTTGTCTTCACTAGACAGCCACGAATAAGGCAAAAGAAAACCTGACGCATTGCCTTGTTCGGATTCAATGCAGAATTAACGGCCACCGAGGCGATAAACCAGTCGGGCTTGTATAAATGGCACACTATTTTACTTTGCCAGCTACATCTAGGAGCAACAGAACAACAACGGAGACCAACAGGCAATGAATAAGCCGACTACAATCACAAATGTTCTAAGCAGGGCCATAGATCTCGGAGTTATTATGTTTAGTGACATTATGGTGATGGTACTTTACCAGTAAATCCGTGCATAAATGATAACAATTGTCACCAGAATGATTATAAAGATACTGATGAAAAATGCAACATATGGCTTGAAATAAGGAGGGAACGCTGTTGAGCAGGCTGGTAAGTTGTTAGTACAGTTCCAGCTGAAGATTGGTAAGGTACCCAGGGAAACTGAGATAAAACAACTTGTTCCACTAAGAAGGAAAACCCTGTACTTTTTATTGGCACCATAAGGCCTCCTTTTAATCATAGTCAAATACCTCTCGGGTGGCTCTGGCTAACAAACAAAAGGTGGAAGCTCTTAGCACTACAAACAAACCGCCTTCCTTAAGAAACTGGATTGTGTGCAACAGGATCAACGTTTTCTTTCCATACATCAGAAAGTTTACTTTGTAAACCATTCCAGTGAACAGTTCACAAAGAGTTCGATCGCCCATAAAAAAGGCACATCCGGTTGTTTTTCCATAGGGCAATCAAAACCCTCAAGCTCTCCAGGACCATGAAACTACATGTAATCAAAAACTCAACATTTTCTAACTCCACATGATCAGTGGCCTTTTGTCTTAGAACAAGTTTTCCTGTATAATTATCATGTAGCACTATTAGCACATCAGCCTCTTCATCTCCTTGAGGGGTGAAATGAGGTGCCTCCATCTAAGTTTTTTTTCCCCTGCTGTTATAGTTCCTCTTACTTAATTAGCCTCTTAAAGTTGGTATAGGCACTTCCACCTTATCATGTTTCTCTGACTATAAATATCTGTTCACTGTATGTTCCATTCCATGCGTCTGATGAAGTGGGTTCTAACCCACGAAAGCTTATGCTGAAATAAATTTGTTAGTCTCTAAGGTGCCACAAGTATTTCTTTCTTTCTTATTTTCTTTTTGCTGACACAGACTAACACGGCTACTACACTGAGGTCTGTTTGAAAGGCTCATCCTCTTTAACACAACAGTTGCAAGATACTTGCTTAACAAATAGTTTCGAGACAATGCTTCAAAAGTCCCTTGGCCTCCCTTCCCAGGTAAGGAGAAACTTCTCTCTGTGTTCAAGTAGTATAAGGATGGGTAGTTGTCAAAAGGGAAGTAGCTTACACGCTTTGTTTTGTATTATACTTGTTGTTAAGTTACAGATTGTCAACAACAAAGGCATATGGCTGGCCTGTTCCTCTGACAAGGGGCCCTTGTGAATATAGGCCTGATCCCGAATAAGTCACGTATGATACAGTATGTTAAATGTTTTATTGTAACTGTGCCTTAATAAAAAAGGCAGCTGCTAATATCTCCCTTGCCATCGTTCCAACCACATCATACTTACCCCTAACACCTCCTGACTTCCTCCATTCCAGTGCCTCAGCATCCTGACCTGCAACACCTTTTACTGCTCTGCCCCTCTCCTACTCATCTCCTCCGGATGCCAGTTTTATCAGCTTCTCACGCGCTCTCCCCCGCTGACCCTCCCTCCCGGAACATCCGCCCTGAGCCGTTCCACAAGGCCACCCTCATCTGCTCCTCCAGATCCAACTCTGCAGCAACAGCTTTGAGGGATCGGTCCATTCATGATGGCTCAGCTGATGGCCAGGTGAGAAGAGTTGACGCATGCCACGGATCATTGTTCTTACAAGAAAAATCTCTATATTTATGTTACATTCAAAACCCTACATTCAAAGAACATATAATCATAGAATCTCAGGGTTGGAAGGGACCTCAGGAGGTCCAACCCCCTGCTCAAAGCAGGACCAACCCCAACTAAATCATGATTAGGGTTGCACGGTCAAGCCCTCAAAAGCTAGGAGAGATCAG
This sequence comes from Macrochelys suwanniensis, assembly GCA_033296515.1. NCBI lineage: Eukaryota > Metazoa > Chordata > Testudines > Chelydridae > Macrochelys > Macrochelys suwanniensis. Next base: position 14,608,329 of record CM065796.1, read on the forward strand.
AAGCGAGGCTGTTCATTACGACAGTCTTTAATTACATGATCACAGACCATTTTCCCACACGACACCTGCCTCATTCAGTGCACAGGCTGGACCCGCCCCGGCAATGAACCAAGGTTGTGCAGTGAAGGAGGATGTTGTCTATAGGCCCCTTGTCTCATTTGTGGCAGAAGTTGGAAGGCGCGTAATGAATAAGGCGGGGGGTGGGGGGAGAGGAAGGATGGTCTCTTGGCTAAAGGAAAGTGACTCTGCTGTAGAGATCCTGTGTGATGTTGTGCAAGTGACATGAACCAAAGTTTTCACAGGCCACCGTGTGGTCCTCGTTTGCTGAGGGCACCATGTGAGATGCCTGCAGTCTGCGCTCTTAAAACTGTGGTAAATAGGAGCTCTGCTCGGACGTGCTATAAAATGCTAAGGACTCGCTTCTCACACTGGACATCCAAGATTAGACAACAATTGACAATTTTGGCTTCAGTCTCCAGGTCTCAGTGTCCATCTTTAAAATGCAGATAACACACCACTTCCCCTCTCCAGGGTATTGTGACGATAGTTCCGTACAAACATTGAACTGGCTTCAATTCGTTCAGGAGAGCACCATGGAAAAGCCCATGAGGAAATTAATAATTCTGTATTCAAGGCAGGGTTTGGGTGGTCGGCAGTCAATAATTCATGGGGCCACACAGTGAATGAGGAGGATAAAAAGAAATATAAATAGCTACCTAGTCAGTGAGCAGTGTCCATCCTGTGCAGTGAAGGAGGCAGAGGGCCTGTGGGGTGGAAAAACAGTAATTCAATCATGTAATTAAAACTGCATCACAATGCATACACACAAGGGCGCCAAATTAAGGCAGCACCGGCAATCTTTATTCTGGCACGTGACTTTTTAGAGGTTGACTTTGCACCCTAAACATTCTTTTAACCTATTTTTTATTACATACAAAAAACTAAGCAAGACAGCCAAAACCTCTCTGTCAAAATTCAGCCCAAACATCAGTGCTGCCTAGTGGCCAGAGCCCTGGGGCTTTAAGTCTGGAGATTCGCAGCTGTGCCACTGGCTTTCTGGGTGATCTTGCGCAAGTCTTGTCATCACCGCGTGCCTCAGTTTCCCCCTCTGTAGTTCAGGGATAATGATGTTTACTTCCTTTGTAAACCCCTGTGAGATCCATGGATAAGAGCTAGGTATCATCATCATCATTATTAGAGAAGGTGTTGGATCATGTATTCCACCCTGCTTAGGAATCATAGAATCTCAGGGTTGGAAGGGACCTTAGGAGGTCAGCTAGTCCAACCCGCTGCTCAAAGCAGGACCAATCCCCAATTTTTGCCTCAGATCCCCAAATGGCCCCCCCTCAAGGACTGAACTCACAACCCTGGGTTTAGCAGGCCAATGCTCAAACCACTGAGCTATCCCTCCCCCCTGAAAGCACAGACTAAGGCCTGGTCTACATGACGAAATTAGGTCAGTATAATTATATCACTCAGGGGTGTGAAAAATCCACATCCCTGAGTGATGCAGTTAAACCAACATCAACGTCTCCCCTCCCCTCCCCTGTGTAGATAGCGCTAGAATTCCACCTAGCTATGGCCTCTCGGGGAGGTGGAGTACCTATGCCGACTGGAGAACCTCTCCCATTGGCATAGGTAGCTTCTTCAGTGCAGCATTTGAAGTGTAGACAAGCACAAGACTAGGCAAAGTCGTTTAGTCCCTGTGCCTCACTCCCTTGCTCGTTTGTAAAATGGGGATAACACAAGCCACCCACGGACAATTGTGAGGCTTGGGTCATTCGTATCTGTAGCCACTTTAAGAGCTCATGAAGGTGCGATACATGACAGATACATCCCGTTTCCCCCTCCCCCAACGAGATCAAAAGCTTTACACGTCTGGGGGGAATCAGGCCAAAAAACACATCCGACATGAGCCCCTTAAGTCAATGGAGCTACAAGCAGGGCTCAGTTTGGCCCATGAAGTTTGAATTCCCCTTATACACACCATGCCTGCCCTTGGAGACTGAACAAGGCAGCTGCTGCTTTGGGGGGGATGGGGTAAAGCCTTTGTCTGCAGCGGGAAATGGGATCAGTCCACACTTAGCAACTCACAGCAGGTACAAGTGCTGCCGCGGGAATGTCCTGGCTTACAGAATATCTAGGAACCTCACCCCAGTTCATGCTCTGTGAGACCAAGCGTCAAGCCGCCCTCTTCCATGAGTGAGCAGCACCCACCTGCCCTGCGCTGTATGGTGAAAAGAGCATTCCCGGGCAACATGTGCCATGGATATCTCCAGCCTTAAAATAACCCCACCTGGATGCCTCAGCCTGGGTCAGACAAGGAAGCAACATCAGCCTGACTCTTAGCACCACTCAGCTCTGTTAAGTGAGACACACGCATCACACAGCCCGGAGAGACAGCAGAGACGTATTTGGGCAGGTAGCCTGCTCCCTATGGGCCAACGCTGGAAGGTTCTTTAGTGGACTGGGCATTTTCCAGGGCTTTGCCCAGCTAGGTTTTCAAGGCCCCAAAAGACAGGCCTTTCCCTCAGCAGCCTATGCCACGGGCTCAGACTGCCCCTGTACAGTCCGCGGGCAGGGAAAACCACAAGGAGGACCAAGGAGAATGTCGAGGGACCCACTACTGCCGTAACCCTCCCTCGCCCCTGCCCCTCTGCACAGCAGGCAGGGGTGACGGCGAGGGAGGAAAAACAAACCCTAGAACACAACCGCAGAACGGGAATAATGTGAAGCGACCGGTTTTACGCAGCAAGCGCCCAGAGGATAAGTCACCCAGGAACTCCCCTGCTCCGCAGACTCCCTCCCTCCTCCCCACATCGGGGGGAGCAGGGCCTGGGTGTGTGGGACATATAAACCTCTCCAAAGAGCAGCCAGGGCGAGAGGGGGGGGGAACCCATTGGCAATGGGCTACCAGCTCCAACAAAACCCAGCCGAGGGCTGGCTTTGTGCAGCACCTAACACAAGGGCAGTTTGGTCCATGGCTCAGGCTGGGATGATTTAGTTGGGATTGGTCCTGCTTTGAGCAGGGGGTTGGACTAGAACCTCCTGAGGTCCCTTCCAGCCCTGAGGTTCTATGATTCCATGTTGCAATACAAGTATTACTACCCCCTCCCACAGCAGGTCTCTGGCCTGAGACACAAGTTAAAGGGGCTCAGGACACTGAAAGTAGCAGAATTCGACCTCCGGGTCAGGCCCTGAATGTCCCCCCTGCAGGCCCATGGCATCCAGACCCATTAAAAAAACCACAGAGATAAATTAGCCATTATTGGCAGCCCTGGCACAGAGCCAAGGGAGATACACAGAACTAGTGAATGCAGGAGCGGGAGGGGGGGGGGGGGGGGGGACTGGCAACATCTAACTGCAGCAACCCTCACAACCTGGTGCCTGACGCCATTTTACAGCAAGGGCTAAAATAGGGTGACCAGATGTCCTGATTTTATAGGGACAGTCCCGATTTTGGGGTCTTTTTCTTATACAGGCTCTTATTACCCCCCACCCCGTTCCGATTTTTCACATTTGCTGTCTGGTCACCCTACGCTAAAATCACACCGTGCCCGGCTCAGCACAGGCCAGGGGAAGGAAACAGCACAGCCTCAAGTCTCACTGCTGAAGAACACATTCCTGGCCAGCGTCTAGCCCTCCCTTGGCCATCAGCTGGATCGAGGCCCAATCCTCTCCCAAGCAGTAACCGCCAGGCAGGGAGAGAGGGGCCCGGAGTCCCGGGCAAGGAAATCCAGATGCACACGAAGCAAAAGCAGGGAACGCGACTGAACTGAACACGGCTCAGGGAAATAATTTCCTTACAACCGCCACAATTAACCGTTGTTTTATGAGCAGCTTCACTGCCCCTGCCCGGGCGTTAGGCTGTTCAGTTTGGCTCTCAAAAAGGGAGAGAGATTTGCAGGCCAGGGCCCAAAACAAACTAAGGGGGTTGGACTAGATGACTTCTTGAGGTCGCTTCCAACCCTGAGATTCTATGATTCTAAGAATTGGTGGCATTTCATATAGAGAAGAGTAAAATAAAGCGGGTTGAGAGGAAGGGGGACGAAAGGTCTCCCAGGCTCCAGGAACCCAGCTCCGCCACCCCTCTGACAAGGAGCAGACAGAGAGCTGTGGATGGAGAAATTTATCATCCGCTCCACTACATGCAAAACCCAGCTGGTAACCACAGGGCCTGGACTGGATCCCCGCTCTGGAGGAGACACCGCTGACAGCGAACATATTTCAGGCCGGGACATACATTCTCTGTGGCCTGTCGGGCTTCCAAGGGAACCCCAGGATTAGGGGAACCACACACTGTGTGCAAGATCAGGACCAGGGAAGCACTTCGTTCCAGGTCTTCAGTCAGCAAAAAATGTCTATTGCGGGGTTCTGCTCGCAGACTGCGGGAGAATGTAAGGGCAGCTGCCCGGCTGCTGTAAATAGGAGTAGCTGCCCTGAAGTCTAGCTAGCATTGGTACTTACATGGCCCCCATTACCATAGGGTTGCCAGTTGAAAAGGGACCCTGGTGGCTCCGGTCAGCACCGCTGACCGGGCTGTCAAAAGTCTGGTTGGCGGTGCAGGCAGGCTCCCTACCCGGCCCTGGGTGACTCCCGGGAAGCTGCTGGCATCTCCCTCTGGCTCCTAGGCGGAGGGACAGCCACGGGGGCTCTGCACGCTGCCCCCGCCCCCAGCACCAGGGGGTGGTACCGGTAGGCGCAGGCAGTGTGCAAAACCACGTGGTCGCACCTCTACTTAGAAGCCGGAGGGAGATGTTGCTGCTTCCCAGGAACTGCCTGAGGTAAGCTCCACGTAGAGCCTGCATCCTGCACCCCCTCCTGCACCCCAGCCCCTGCTCCAGCCCCCCCGAACCCCAAACCATGGCTCCACCCCAGAGCCCACTTCCCCTCCGCACCTGAACCCCCTGCTCCAGCCCTGAGTCCCCTCCTGCACTCCAAACCCCACCCCCGAGCCCGCACCCCCAGCCAGAGCCCTCAATCCCCCTGCATCCCAACCCAGACCCGCTTCCTGCACCCTGAACCCCTCATTTCTGTCCCCACCCTGGAGCCCACACCCCCAGCCCAGAGCCCGTACCTGCTGTTCTTTTGCCGGGAGTCAATGCTGGCGACACCTGTTCAGTGTTTTATGCTGAACTCATTCAGAAAACTGTCGAGAGGGCAACTTGCCCTTGGAACAGCTAGGCCTCCTGCCTGCCGAGTGTCACACGAATAGTCCGTCACAGAGCTGGGAACTAAATCCACATCCCCTGGCTCCCAGTCCAGTGCCTTAACCACGAGACTCTCTGCCTCACTACATAATATGTGAAATTCCACTTTCCAATGGCCCCTTAGCTGTTCCCACTGTGGCATTCAGAGAAGGACACTGTTCCACTGGTTAGGGCACTAGCCTACACAGGTTTAATTCCTTGTTCTATCACTGACTCCCTGTGTGCCTCAGTTCCCCATCTGTACAATAGGGACAATAGCACAGCCCTACCTCACAGGGATGTTGTGACGATAAATACCGTAAAGATTATATAAAATACTACTAGGATGAAGGCCGTTGAGTTGATTGGGAATTCCTCAGCAAAACAGTTTGTCAGAAAACGGCTGCTTTGTTGAAAAACAGAATTTTTTTTATTTATTTTTTTTGCAGTTTTGACACTTTCTTCAGGGAGGTTTCTTAAATCCAGTAAGGAATTAAGGTCTAAACCAGGGAGAGACCACCTCAGAATAGCCAATAGCCTGGTGGTTTGGGCATTCACACGGGATATCCAGGTTCAGATCCCTACTCTGCCCAATTTGGAGCAGGGACCTAACCTGGCTCTCCTATGTAGCAGGTGAGTAGCCCAACCACTAGCGTTTCTGGGGGTGAATCTGCCTCTCTCTTGCTCTCTCTCTCTCCTGATGCAAAACAGGAAATGTTTCAAGATGTTAAATGCTGCAGGACAGTAACACAGTTTCCTGCCTAAGTGTACACTAGATTTCTAGGCCCTAGACTCTTCATGGAGTTTCCCCATTCTCGCTGGTGGAATACCCATCCCCACCCCAATTAGATAACACCAAAGCTTCAAAGCATTAACACTTAAAGATACGTATGCGTGTCAATCTTCTCCACCTCATCCCCAAGCAAACCTCTGCACAGGCTGTTAAACTGCTTAATCTAATTTATGTGAAATAAGAGACAGAGGGTAACTCCTGCTGATTACATGCTTGAGAGCTCTCGCAATGAAATCAATTTCACAGCACGCTTTCTGCGTGTCACCGCATTCATTCTGTTGTGGTGCTAGCCCAGGCCACTCGGGAGGTCAGCATGTGAGACAGTGGGAGATTAGGCCAATAGACTGGAGACACCCCTAAAACAGGTCCCGGCTCCCTCTGTGCTTCAGTTTCTCCACACAGATCATATTTGCCTTCCACACACAGCTATGTCGCGGCTTAATTCGTGCTCGCTTATGAAGCGCGTTCAGATCTTTTCAAGGAAGCAGACAGGAGAAGTGTCTTACCCGCAACCCAAATTCAGTTTATTGGCGCTAAATACCCAGACAGCAGAGGGCTGAATCCAAGTGGTCCCTGGCACAGCTACCATCCGAAACAGATTTCGGAAGCACAGACCTAAGCCTACGTGTTCGGATCTACCCACGCCCTTCACAAAGATGTTAAGAGTTATCAGAGGGTGAGGCCAGCTTATTTAAATGACATTTTTATACTAGCAAAGTCCCTGCCGTTGACTGTTGCCACGACAGCGTATCGCATTTGGGAAACTGATCTGGCATTCTGGCATAAGCCCTCTTCTGCTTGTCTCAACTGCGTCTCCACTAGGAGGATTTGCCGGTATAGTTTATACTAGGATAGTTACGCCAGCACATCTTTGCTAGTGTAGGCCAGGTCTATGCCCCCTCTACTCCATGCTGGCAGTTCCAGGGGGCATAACTGTACCGTGGCTCCTTTAAGGCCCTTTTACACAGCTAGAGCGATGGGGGGGCGCGGCTTGGCATAAGACAGGCTCAGACCGAATTTCTATTTACTCTAAGTACAAATGGCACCTTCCAATTTAGCAGACCTGCGTGCACTAGACACTGAAGTGAAGGTCGACTATTCACTACTCCAATTAGCCCGGCAGAGCAGACAGAGGGCACGTCCACACTGGAGCGGGATAGAATTTCCAGCTCGGGAACACTCTGATCGAGCTAGTGGGCTACAAATAGCCATGTAGCCGCAGCCGCAGGGGTGGCGGGAGGGCTAGCCGCCCCGAGTATGCCCGTGGGGTTTCATATGGGATTGTACGCAGAGCAGCTAGCCTGGCCCACCTCCCACCTGGCCCACCACGATGTTTAGCTCACTAGTGCGGGTTCCAACCCATCACACCCGTGAAAGAGTTCCAGGAGTGGGGTGTGCCAGCAATCCTGTGCCCGCCGCATCTGGATACCACACCACAGAGCTCGGGGAGGCTGCATGTATGAGGAAAGAGGAGAACAGATACCAGGGGGTGTTTGCTCTTTTTCCCCAGGTGCTTCCTCCCTACTGGGCAGAAAGCAGGCCACGCTGAGCAGAATGGTACAGCCTTGCTATTACAGCAGGACACCTGGGTTCTTTTCTTGGCCGTCCCAGTGGCTCATTGTGTGACCGTGGGCCTGATTTCCAGAAGTGCTGACTCCCCAAAGCAGCCTTCCGATAGGAGCTGTGGGTGCTCAATGTCCCTGGAAAGCAGGCCACACACCTGTCTGCCTCAGTTTCCCCAGCTGTCAAATGCCTCAGTTTCCCCAGCTGTCAAATGCAGGCGCAGATGCTTATCCACCTCAAAAGCACCTTACAGAAATTCTTCAGGCAATGCGAGCCCAGGTTAGTTGAACAATGACAAAAAAAACAAATCCAGCTGCCCCCTGATATTTTATTTTTAAGGTGAATTTAGTGCTGGTGAAAGGTGTCCCATTGACAGACCTGGCCTCAAACTCCTCTCCTTATCCTCAGGATGGGTACGGCAGCAGGGGACGTTCCCACCGCAACTCCCTACCAACGCACCTGGGTCTTCTTTTAAAGTGAGATCCCTGCACCAGAAGGAGTTCAGCCCTCATGGCCCGTTCACTCCCGGAGGGAGCTTTTGCTGAGACTCCCTCGGTACCACTGGGGATGGTAGCTTGTGGACACCAGGCCATGAGAGATTGAGGCTGGCGACTGGCTCAGAGGTTTGCCAGGCTGTGTAGACAATCGTCTCATTTATCCTGACGTGGTTCCAGGGGCTGGCTTTACGGCAGTCACTGGATGCTGGACTGCAGTCCGTGAGGACGTCCGGTATAAGCAACAGGCCTGGCGTTGGGACTCGGAGCCGTGGGAACAGACCGCGAGCGTTCACACATCACCTCCACCAAGTACAGGCCTCTGCCAGCCTTCGCTCGCAAGTACTCACAGCTGGAGCAACTTCTTTCTAAATCCCACTGAGGACCAACAGGCCCAGCAGTTGGGTGGGACTGGGAAGGGCAGGAACCCAGCCCTGGGCAGACCTTCATAGTACAGGGCCTTCACAGACCGATAACGCCCAGTCTCTTGCTCCCTAGGCCGTGGGGTGCTTGGGTGTTTACACGCACATCACTGACCTCCGCAAGTCTCTCCCCCCTTCAGCGGCCTGAACAGAGCAGAAGTCCAAAGATTACGGACACCCGATGGGGGAGGGCTGCGTAAATAGCTTACCAACAGTTAAGATCATAGGCTGCCTTCTCCAATTGCATGCACGCGGTCAGCAGTGGGGCACGCGCGGCTTCATCTCCGCGCCCATCCCGCACCGATAGTTATAAAGCAGCAGCTGACTGCCATAGGAAGAGGCCTGGAGTTAGACCCTGGGCAATGCATGGAACTAGCTGCCTACAATTACTCCTTTCTCCCCTTCATGGCTGCGGGAGCACACCCTCGGCCCTCTCCCGGACCCCTGGCAAACAGCGGTCTTCTGTAGCCTGGAAGGTCAGCAGACTTGGGCCCAAAGGGAAGATCAAGGTCCAGAGAACACCCTGCCAGCCACCCCTTCTTTTATAATGAGGGTGAACTAATTGAGCACCCCTGCAGGCTTCTAGTATGGCACAGAGAGAGAGAGGCAATCTCTCCGGTGGGCTGGCCTCAGCACTTTACAAAGGAGGCAGGCAGTGTTATCCACATTTACAGAAGGGGAAACTGAAGCATGGGGAGGTAGGTAAAGTGATATGCCCAAGGTCAACCAGCAAGGCAATGGCAGACCTGGGAATCAAGCCTAGATCTCTCGAGTCCCAGTCCAGTGCTCTATCCCCTAGGCAACATTGTACTGTAAAAGCAGGGCGGTCGACTCACTTGAGTGCAACACCTGTTAGTTCACCATCAGCCTGATTGGGAGGGTGAGCAGGACACACACTTTGTCCTGATCCTAAAAGGATAGGGTGGGGGCGGAGGGGAGCTAGAAAGGGAGGGAACAGACCAGAATAATGCTGGGAAGGAGACGAGCAGGTGGAGACAAAAAGGTACAAAGAGGGCAGGCAAAGAGAGACAGGCTAGGTCAGCAAAGTGCCTTAGACAGAGGGTTTTAGCAGGAGGAGAAGAAAGGAGAGGAAAGGTCTCAGAAAAATTAAACCAATGAAACATGCTGAGAGTATTGCCAAAGACAAGGTGCCTCGAGATACAGAACAGAGCCAGCAGCAGGAAGGGTGGTTTGGAAGTTTGAAGACAGATGGTTTCCTCCGGCATTTCCACTCTGCTTTCATGAGGATTTGATTTGCTAAGCCCCAAATGGACAGGGAAAGGGCCACCCCTCCCCTCCCACTCCAGTCCCTCTTGGATGCTGCAGACCCGGTCTTGACAATCCCGTGATTTTATCATGAATCTCGTGCTATTTGGTGTCCCACTGCTTAAAGCCCCCTGCTGGAGACAGGGAAAGATGGGGAAATTTCAGCTTTCATTTAATAAATAAAATCTACCCCGCGCGGCTGCAGAGAAAAGCTTCAAAATGTGACGCCTAAGGGCTAAAAAAACCCAGAGGTTTTAAAAATCTCCTGATTTGGGGCTGGCAGCGCTCATTCCTTTTCCGACTTCCCCTGGCTCTCTTTCCCTGCCCTGCTCCTTCCCTCTCCCCACCCTCTACCACCCACCTGACCGAAGGCGAGAGGTCTAGGAGAACCCAGGCACGCCCTCCAGATTTGAGCAACACCGTACAAAAAGCAACTTCTGGCTTTGGATGAGGCAAACCTGCAAGATGACCAGACAGAAGGACCCGGTGGGGGTCTGCAACCTCCAAACTGACCCGAGCCGATGGGGTTTCATGGAGCAGGAATGCAGACCACGCTCAGCTGAACCACGCACAGCTAAGCAGGCAGGCAGCAGGCGCACTGCCAAAAACACCCAGCAGCAAGAAAACCGAGATTTGCAACAGCAGCTTCAAATATCCCCTGCACGGGTGGAGAGAGAGAAGCCCAGCGTCGAGAGCTACAGAATTAGCCTCTCTTTACAGCACAGGGGATACCGCTTCCCTAGCGGGCCCTGCTGCCCGCTGTGGTATCCGCTCTCCAGTGCTGGCAATGCTTTGCAGGATTTGCCATAGCTCTTCCATGCAGCAGACATGGCAGCTCTCACACCCAGCCCCGGGGACGGCCGCGCGTTTCCTCCATTTATTTATTCCTTTTTAAAAGGTTTAATGTCTTCCCACAGAGAAGGCTCCTGGCTTCGCCCTGGCTAACAGCTAAAGGGCCAGCACGCCGCTTGCAGGCAGTCACAGCCAGGGCTGACAGAAGGGGACAATGGTACTGGGGCCCTGAACTCAGGCCCCCCCAAAACATCTGTAACTGGTTGACCACCTCATTCCAGGACTGGTGCTTTATTCACACACATACCGTGTATATCTACACCCAGACGCCACGTCACGGATTTCTCCTCCACCAGCTGCAAGGCCAGCGACACCTGCTACCACGTGGCAGAAAGGCGACATTGGATGGCTTGGACACGGCCCCTGCCCCTCTTCCAGGCTGCTGGTGGGCGAGTTTCAGGGCAACGTTCTGGACGCGTGGGTGTTTTCGGAGCGGACCTTTAGCAACCGGGCCTAGAGAGACTAAAAGGCCCCGCTCCTACAGTCAGCTATGGGCGATCTCCTTCAGCTCAAGAGGAGGGGGCCTGTGGCGCTGAAGATGAAGGACCAGGGGTGGAGCTTGGAGGCTCCCTCTGCGGATGGGTTTTCTCATCCGTCCATGCGCCTGCAGAATGAGCATGTTCCATCTGATCAACTGGGGCCGAATATGGTGCAAATGCCATGAGACGACTCCCCCGAGTCCAGTTCCTAGTGGGAGTGTCCACATCACAACTGCTATCAAAAGCCAGGCCAAGGCCACTTGGGCTATGCAGATATCTCCCCTGAAGGTGGTTCCATTAGCGCTGGGAAGAGGCCCACTTTCAGGGCAGCATGGGAAAAGCCTGCCCTGCCACTGCCCATGTGTGGCTAGAGAACGGCTGTCAGCCCCTGGGGTTGCCACCAGCAACATTGAAAAGCCACACACTGATGCTAAAAAAATAGACTCATAGACTCATAGACTTTAAGGTCAGAAGGGACCATTATGATCATCTAGTCTGACCTCCTGCACAATGCAGGCCACAGAATCTCACCCACCCACCCCTGCAACACCGATAATAGTTCCTCTTAATTAATTAGCTTCTTATAGTTGGTATGGGTACTTCCACCTTTTCATGTTTCTCTGAATGTATAAAGATCTTCTTACTGTATGTTCCATTCTATGCATCCGATGAAGTGGACTGTAGCCCACGAAAGCGTATTCTGAAATAAATGTGTTAGTTAGTCTTTAAGGTGCCACAAATACTCCTGTTCTTTTCACCCCTGCTCTGAGAGTTACCACAGATCATGCACAGGTGAGAGGAAGCGGCCCTAGGATTCTGGGCATGGTTTGGTAACCAGATGTTACATACAGCTGTACGTTGCCCTCTCGAGGTATCACTTCCGGTTTGTCCACCATCCTCCGATGTACCCTGTCCCAAGAGCAGTGCTCCCAGGGAGGCTGCACACCTGCAAGGGGCAGGCAGAAGTTACTAGAAAGATCGGAAGAGCCAAATGTTGAGCTCTCGTTTTCCCCAGGTTTCTATGTGTAGCTGGGCACGTCCTCCAAGAGACCCACAAAACCGCTTCCGGGCTCTTTTCCAGAGTCGGCCCTTATGAGTGAGCCTCTGAACCGCAACACTAGCGCCCCCCACCCGTCCCAACCCCTCACCAATGACCCAAAGCCAACGAGCCGTAGGCACCACCGAAGCCACATGCGGTCCTACAAACAAACCGGCATGGGAGCGGGGATAAACGGCAGCAAAGAAACACTTCACCTTCAGAGATCAATGACTTATTAAAAGAGGAGACAAAAACCACCTCTAAAGAGCGATCCCTTGCCGCTGGGGCTCTGCACTCCGGGCCCCGTTGGGAGCAAGAGGGGGCCAGCATCTGCCATTCGTGGGTTAATGTTTACAGATGCAGGAGGCCATACGCCATTGACAAAAAGCCTGCGGAAGCGCCACAGCAGCGCAGCTCAGCGGGTTTCTCTTTGAACAGGTGACATGAAGGCGATAACAAAAGTCAAACAATATTTACTGGACTCTTTATTTGAATTTTCAGCTCAAGCTACCATGCTCTTGACAGCCCATCGGTCTTGGACATAAATGCCCTAAGCCAGAACTAAACAGGGAGTGAAGGGTGTCGAGGAGAAGAGATGCTTAATTGAACGCGTAAGCAAAAACTGGCCTGAGATGGGAAGGAGCTGATGAGGAAGAATCGAGTTAGCTTGGATAAATGGCACATTGGTGTGACAAACGTCACCTGGGTGGAAGCAGAAGGCCAGCAGCAACCCAGCGGCCGAGATAGCCAAAACAAGCTCAGGTTTCAGCTCAGCACAGATGTGAAAGGAGAGAACAGTAGTGTGTGGCTGTCTGTAGTGTGTGTTTGGGGGTACTTGTGTCTGTCTGTCTGTTCATTCGTTTGTTTGTTTGTTTGCAGGACCGTGTGCTGTGGCTGGCAGTTGGAAGCTGTGAGCTTCTACACCAGGGGGCGGGGCTAATCAATCAGGCAGGCCAGGGCTTTATAAAGCAGTGAGCAAGCGACCAGGGAGCTTTGCGAACAGGGCTGCAAACAGGGGAGTTTGAGAGGGCGTTTGGAAGGGGAGTGCGAAGGGGGCAAGGTACTCTTGCCATTCCTAACTCCTTTAACCCAAACTAAAGGCAGAGGCAGAGCTACCAGGGGGCTGCAGACGGGGGAGTGAGTATCTGTGGTGGGGACAGAGTGGCAGTTTGACCGTGTTTGATTTCCTGTTTGAATAGTGTGATTTGGGAGTGCTTTGTTCCAGGCTCTTCTAAGAAGACAGTCAGTCAGCTGTGAACCAGCTGAGTGAGGAAACTCTTCAAAGGAAGGGACTATGGATGCTGAGTGATCCGCTGTCGTGACCTGCACAGGATGTGCCATGTTTGTCTTTCTTCCACAGGATAGAAGCGACTTTGTCTGTACAAAGTGCAAGCTGATCTCCATATTGGAAGAGAAGATTCAAGGTCTGGAGAAACGAGTATCAACCCTGCGTTCCATAAAAGAAAATGAGGAGTTCCTGGATAGACGTCAGGATCGGCTTCAGCGGGCACAGTGTTCTGAGGATTCAGAGCAGGCTACGCAGCGGGGACAGAAGGCCAGTGAGGACAATTGGCGGCATGTGACCTCCAGAAGAGGAAAGAGTATGAGACAAGTCCATGTACCAGAAACGCATATTCAGATGAGCAACCGTTTTCATGTTCTCTCCACAGGTACTAGTGCAGAGAGTGGAGTGAATGATAGCATCTGAGGGAACAGAGCAGAAGGAGACTCCACTGACTGGAAGGCATGAGATGCACAGTCCTAGAGATGGGGGTTCCACGACCACCACTCCCAAGAGGAGGAGGAGGGTGGTGGTGGTCGGGGACTCTCTCCTCAGGGGGACTGAGTCATCTATCTGCCGCCCTGACCGGGAAAACCGAGAGGTGTGCTGCTTGCCAGGGGCTAGGATTCGTGATGTGACGGAGAGACTGCCGAGACTCATCAAGCCCTCAGATCGCTACCCCTTCCTGCTTCTCCACGTGGGCACCAATGATACTGCCAAGAATGACCTTGAGCGTATTACTGCAGACTACGTGGCTCTGGGAAGAAGGATAAAGGAGTTTGAGGCGCAAGTGGTGTTCTCGTCCATTCTCCCTGTGGCAGGAAAAGGCCGGGGTAGAGACCGTCGAATCGTGGAAGTCAACGAATGGCTACGCAGATGGTGTCGGAGAGAAGGGTTCGGATTCTTTGACCATGGGATGGTGTTCCAAGAAGAAGGAGTGCTAGGCAGAGATGGGCTCCACCTGACGAAGAGAGGGAAGAGCATCTTTGGAAGCAGGCTGGCTAACCTAGTGAGGAGGGCTTAAACTAGGTTCACCGGGGGAAGGAGACCAAAGCCCCGAGGTAAGTGGGGAAGTGGGACACTGGGAGGAAGCACAAGTAGGTGAGTGCAAGAGGGGAGGGCTCCTGCCCCACACTGGGACAGCAGGACGATCGGTGAGTTATCTTAAATGCCTATACACAAATGCAAGAAGCCTGGGGAACAAGCAGGGAGAACTGGAAGTCCTGGCACAGTCAAGGAATTATGATGTAATTGGAATAACAGAGACTTGGTGGGATAACTCACATGATTGGAGTACTGTCATGGATGGATATAAACTGTTCAGGAAGGATAGGCAGGGCAGAAAAGGTGGGGGAGTTGCGTTGTATGTAAGAGAGCAGTATGACTGCTCAGAGCTCCAGTATGAAACTGCAGAAAAACCTGAGTCTCTGGATTAAATTTAGAAGTGGGAGCAACAAGGGTAATGTCGTGGTGGGAGTCTGCTACAGACCACCAGACCAGGGGGATGAGGTGGACGAGGCTTTCTTCCAGCAACTAACAGAAGTTACTAGATCACAGGCCCTGGTTCTCATGGGTGACTTTAATCACCCCGATATCTGCTGGGAGAGCAATACAGCGGTCCACAGACAATCCAGGAAGTTTTTGGAAAGTGTAGGGGACAATTTCCTGGTGCAAGTGCTGGAGGAACCAACTAGGGGAAAAGTTCTTCTTGACCTGCTGCTCACAAACAGGGAGGAAATAGTAGAGGAAGCAATAGTGGATGGGAACCTGGGAGGCAGTGACCATGAGATGGTTGAGTTCAGGATCCTGACACAAGGAAGAAAGGAGAGCAGTAGAACAGAGACCCTGGACTTCAGAAAAGCAGACTTTGACTCCCTCAGGGAACTGATGGGCAAGGTCCCCTGGGAGAATAACATGAGGGGGAAAGGAGTCGAGGAAAGCTGGCTGTATTTTAAAGAATCCTTATTGAGGTTGCAGGAACAAACCATCCCGATGTGTAGAAAGAAAAGTAAATATGGCAGGCGACCAGCTTGGCTTAACAGTGAAATCCTTGCTCGTCTTAAACACAAAAAAGCAGCTTACAAGAAGTGGAAGATTGGACAAATGACCAGGGAGGAGTATATAAATATTGTTCAGGCATGCAGGAGTGAAATTAGGAAGGCCAAATCACACTTGGAGTTGCAGCTAGCCGGAGATGTTAGGAGTAACAAGAAGGGTTTCTCCAGGTATGTGAGCAACAAGAAGAAAGTCAAGGAAAGTGTGGGACCCTTGCTGAATGAGGGAGGGAACCTAGTGACAGAGGATGTGGAGAAAGCTAGTGTACTCAATGCTTTTTTTGCCTCTGTCTTCACAGACAAGGTCAGCTCCCAGGCGGCTGCACTCCGCAGCACGGTATGGGGAGGAGGTGACCAGCCCTCTGTGGAGAAAGAAGTAGTTCGGGACTATTTAGAAAAGCTGGACGAACACAAATCCATGGGGCCGGATGCACTGCATCCGAGGGTGCTAAAGGAGTTGGCCGATGTGATTGCAGAGCCATTGGCCATTATCTTCGACAAATCATGGCAATCGGGGGAGGTCCCGGATGACTGGAAAAAAGCTAATGTAGTGCCCATCTTTAAAAAAGGGAAGAAGGAAGATCCGGGGAACTACAGGCCAGTCAGTCTCACCTCAGTCCCTGGAAAAATCATGGAACAGGTCCTCAAGGAATCAATTCTGACCCACTTAAAGGAGGGGAAAGTGATCAGGAACAGTCAGCATGGATTCACCAAGGGCAAGTCATGCCTGACTAACCTAATTGCCTTCTATGATGAGATAACTGGCTCTGTGGAGGAGGGGAAAGCAGTGGATGTGCTATTTCTTGACTTTAGCAAAGCTTTTGATACAGTCTCCCACAGTGTTCTTACCAGCAAGTTAAGGAAGTATGGGCTGGATGAATGGACGGTAAGGTGGATAGAAAACTGGCTGGATGGTCGTGCTCAACGGGTAGTGATCAATGGCTCCATGTCTAGTTGGCAGCCGGTATCAAGTGGAGTGCCCCAAGGGTCGGTGCTGGGGCCGGTTTTGTTCAATATCTTCATCAACGATCTGGAGGATGGTGTGGACTGCACCCTTAGCAAGTTTGCAGATGACACTAAACTGGGAGGAGTGGTTGATACGCTGGAGGGTAGGGACAGGATACAGAGGGACCTAGACAAATTAGAGGATTGGGCCAAAAGAAATCTGATGAGGTTCAACAAGGACAAGTGCAGAGTCCTGCACTTAGGACGCAAGAATCCCATGCACTGCTACAGACTAGGGACCGAATGTCTGGGCAGCAGTTCTGCAGAAAAGGACCTAGGGGTTACGGTGGACGAAAAGCTGAATATGAGTCAACAGTGTGCCCTTGTTGCCAAGAAGGCTAACGGCATTTTGGGCTGTATAAGTAGGGGCATTTCCAGCAGATCGAGGGACGTGATGATTCCCCTCTATTCGGCACTGGTGAGGCCTCATTTGGAGTACTGTGTCCAGTTTTGGGCCCCACGCTACAAGAAGGATGTGGATAAATTGGAAAGAGTCCAACGGAGGGCAACAAAAATGATTAGGGGGCTGGAGCACATGACTTATGAGGAGAGGCTGAGGGAACTGGGATTGTTTAGCCTGCAGAAGAGAAGAATGAGGGGGGATTTGATAGCTGCTTTCAACTACCTGAAAGGGGGTTCCAAAGAGGATGGATCTAGACTGTTCTCAGTGGTAGAAGATGACAGAACAAGGAGTAATGGTCTCAAGTTGCAGAGGGGGAGGTTTAGGTTGGATATTAGGAAAAACTTTTTCACTAGTAGGGTGGTGAAGCACTGGAATGGGTTACCTAGGGAGGTGGTGGAATCTCCTTCCTTAGAGGTTTTTAAGGTCAGGCTTGACAAAGCCCTGGCTGGGATGATCTAATTGGGTTTGGTCCTGCTTTGAGCAGGGGGTTAGACTAGATGACCTCCTGAGGTCCCTTCCAACCCTGAGATTCTATGATTCTATGAACAGCACAGTCAATCTAGGGCCCATCTGTGCAGCCAGGGGAACGCGAGCGGCACATAATCAGGATTGCTGTTAAAGGAGCCATACATCGAAAATCCCGGTCCATGGGTCATCCATAGGGAATCAGAAGCACGGGGGGGGGGGGGGGGGGCTGGAAAAGGTGTTCGTAGAGACTGACACCAGCTAGAACTGCAGAACAGAAATGAAGTGCAGCCTAAATCCACACACAAGAGGAGTGTGTATCCTAAAGAATGCTAGGGACGATCTTTTTGTTCGGGACTTGTACAGCGCCTAGGCCAACGGGTTCCTGGCCCATGGCTGGGGATGGGAGGTGCTGGGAAGGGAAAACCACTGTACAGAGAAGGAAACTACAGTATAGAAGTTTCCCAGAGTCAATCAGCTAGTCAGAGGTGGAGCTGGGAGTCCAGACTCCCTGTTCTCTGTTCTACGCTCCTCCCTTTCAGTCTAAGCACTAGCAAGGGTTGGGAAGAAGGAAAAAGGTAAGAGGGGATCTCCCCAAAACAGCCCAATATTTTCCACTTGAGTTCCCCTCCTTAACCCACAACACAGCTGAAATGCTCCTCATCAGAGCGCTGCCGCACAGCCAAACCTTCTCCTACAGGGCTTGGTGTTTACAGACGCACAGGATTTAGTAATTATGACACTGATCAGTATTGGCCAAATTCCCTACCGTATGTAATGCTAAGATGCATGAACTGAGAGATCTGGCACTGTCCCCCTAGCCAATTTCTGCTCCATTTGTCAGACGAGACTGTGCAGTCATCATGATCGGGACGCAACTGGGATACGCCCCGATCCAATGACTTAATCCTTACCAAGTGATGTGCACTGAAGAAATGCCCAGAATTGTAATGACTTGGCAGGCCACTGCCCTCTACTGAAGGGAATCGGAGCTGTTTAGCTGTGTCTCCCCGACTCTGCACGGCTTAGGGATATTCCCATGAGCTCCTGAGGCAGTAGCACATGCTTTTTGAAGATGATCTGGATTCAATTGCTGTTGTAAGCGTGATGCTTCCATTGGAAGCAGCGTGTAGCCCAGGGACGGTAAGGGCTAGATTCACAAAGGGGCTTAGGTGCCTAAAGCAGCAGTTAGGTGCCTAAGTCCCAGATTTAAGCGCCACAGGTTTTCCCAAAACTCCTGCCCAGCTGCTGCCGAACGCTGCAGGCGCCTACATTTTGCAATAAAAGTTCCCTCGGTGCCTATGTTTCTGCCTCTGGGCCCGCGCACTCACTGCAGCCACCCAGCCCCTTAGCCCCAGAGCAGTTCACCAACTGCAGGGAGACAGGGTGTTCCTGTGTTTAACCGGCGCGCGGGGCCCAGTCCAGTAGAGCACATCTAGCTCCACACAAAACCGGAGTGTATGTCGGGGGGGGGGGGGGGGGGGGGCAGGGAGGGAACCTCCCTTGTAAATTTAGCCCAGTGGAGAGGATACTCATCCAGGATGTTGGAGACCCCCAGCTGAAGTCCCCCCCTGCCTGATGAGAAGAAGGGATTTGACAGGGATCTACCAACTCTCGGGCGAGTGCTCTAATCACTGGGCTATTGGAGAGCCTGATGCGGCTAAATCTCTCCTGTGGAAGCTGCTAATAATCTGGATAATTAAAGAGTCATTGGGCCAGTGAGGGAATGACTCTGTAGCCTGGTGGGGCAGGCATGCCTCGGGGAGACCCAGGATCCAGGCCCCCTGCTCCAATGGCAATTTGTTTGTTTAGCCACAGTGGAACAGCATCAACAGGGGATACGGATACGGATGAAGCCCCACATCGGACTGTACCATAGCTCTGTGGGTAGGACCCTCACCTGTCCACCTGAGGCCAGTTCAAATCCCATCTCGGAGGGGGGACTCAAACAGGGAGTCTCCCCCATCCTGGGGAAGTCCCCTAATAACTGCTGGGCTACAAGAAATGCTTTAGGCACCGGAGGCCAGGAGAGGGTTCACAGCTGAAGCAGAAGGCGGCTCCAGCTTAATTGAGCCACTGAACTTCTTGAGAGGGGCCGGACTTAGGTCATACCCTTCTCTTTGGCATCTCCCATGGGCTAGCCTAGGCAGCTCTCTGCTCAGCGGGCTGGTGTCTGTGAATCCCATTCCGAGGTGCCAATCTCCCTCCATTCGCCGCACAGGCAGCGTGAGCACCTCACTCGGGCGGTGTGAATCCCAGTGATTTCCTGGGCACGAAAGCCCTTCGTGACTCTAAATTCCTACGAGCGGCACAGCTCCATGACCGTATACTCTGGGGAAAACGGTAGAGGAGGCTCGGCCATCACTGAACAGCTGCACGCTGGCCTGGCCGTCAGCCCCCACACTGCTAGTCTCCCAGCTCCTTCCAGGAAACGCACACAGAGAAGATTCTGGTTGGGCAGAGACTGCAGAAAACCTGGTGTCAAAGCAATACATACATCATGCACAAGCCACCTGGGTCCCTCTCCACAGCCCCAACCACTTCTGGAAGAGGCTCTATAGTTCGGTGGGGGAAGCTTTGGGACCGGAAGGGAGCAATGAATTATTTCAACAACGTAGAGGCTCAGGGGAAAGGCAAACAGGTGCTGGGAGATTGGACAGAAGATTGTTTGTCTGACAGAGGGGAACAGAAGCAGATTGGAAGAGAACTCACTTGCCCGTGTCCCAAAGAGAGTGAAAACCCTGGACCAAAGCCCAGGATCTCCTGGCCTAAGGTCGCTTGCAAAAATCTCAAAGAAGAATAAACCGGGGAAGAAGAGCTATCCTTATTTTTTGGTGGGGCAGAGACGATCCCAGGAGCTAATTACTACAACACAAACAATAGTTTTCTCATCAGCAGCCAAGGCTTAAGCCAACCTCCAGAACAGTACGTATTGGCCAAAAGAATGGTCCTGATAACTTGACAGGCAGCAGATGGTACTAAATCCAGAGCATGCCATGTGAACGTCTTATCACTTAGGGCTGGTCTACACTAACCCCCCAATTCGAACTAAGATACGCAACTTCAGCTACGTGAATAACGTAGCTGAAGTCGAACTCTCTTAGTTCAAATGAAAAGGTACTTACCCGGGGTCCACACACGGCGCGCAGGCTCCCCCGTCGACTCCGCCTACTCCGTTCGTCGAGCTGGATTACCAGCGTCGATGGGGGAGCACTTCCTGGTTCGATTTATCGCGTCTAGACAAGACGCGATAAATCGAACCCAGAACATCAATCCGACGCCTCCGACGCGACGGGTAAGTGTAGACCTACCCTTGGGATGCATTAGTCCATACGTCACCAGCTGTCCAGCCTCCCTTTTCCCTGTAAAGGGGAGTTGTGGGAGAGAATGAAAAGCATTGCGCTAGATGGCAAGTTATCTAGGAAACACACTGCACTGCCAGCTTGTTAACGACCCCAGCATCAAAAGAAGAGTTATCACAGCAGCACCATGCTCCCAGCAGCGAGGACAGAAGCCCGGGGCGGATTCACACACTACCATGATGAATACCACACTAATGGCTAGAGAGAAGTGAAACATCAGAATTCTAGGATCAGGTGGCCCCAGGAAGATAATTCCTTCTAGAAGACGTGACCCAGTTAAGATCTCGTTTCCTGCCAATTATGACGCCAACAAGTGCGACAATTGAACGCATTGTACTAAGAGCCAGAGATTAGCCGACAACATTGTTAACACCTGGAATGCTGAGAATCAAGCCAACAGTATTTCAGTAGCTGCATTCAGTCTGTTGCACCTGTGAGAAATCAGGGGCATTAAACTGGGAACGTCAAGTTGCTTTGGTCTCCCAGACTATTATGATACGTTCCGGTTCCACAGGAATATGCAGGCATCTCTACACCATCACTCATCTTGAGTTGACTACTATTACTGCAGCCAAAGAATTTGCACCAGCTAAGAGGAAAGCTTGCTTCTTTCACCCGTTCAGAAGTGTTGTGGTATTTAAGGTGCCTACACAAGGAGGTAGTGGATGGCTAAGAAGACTGGCAATGAGCTAAGTGGCAGTAGTTTCAGTTTAAATCCCATATCAGGACACTAGTGAGTTGAAGGTGTTGCAGGGATTGGCCTCTGCATGAAACGAATTGGGCAGATAGGTGAAGTATGTTGTGTGAATACACATTTATTCATGAATTTGAAAGCCAAATTGGATTCATGGTATTCTTGGTTTTTTCCACAAAGACAAGTGTTTCTCCTCTACTGGTGCGAACGCTCAGAGCTAATTTTACGCTTGAATATTTGCCAGAAATGAATGTCAAATTGTGAGACTGTAAAATTCCCAAGCCATGGGACACTGGCTAGTTACACGGGTCTGTTTCTGTTCCCTTGATTGCATGAGTTATGGGACCACCCAAACCACAACACTTCATCCCAGGAATGTCTGCTGACAAAAATCAGAAGTAATTTTGAATGAGAAACGAAATCAGGAATGTTGCAATCTGTTCACAGACAATTCATGAGCAGGAAAAAAGGCAAAATTTGGCAAATAAATGATTGATTCTGCCCGACTCAGAAGACTCAGTCCGGTCGGCACCAGCGAAGCATCCAAGTCACAAAGTCACCATCACTACCTTCTTTGCCAGCTCAGAGACAACAAGGTTTGAATGGGCCATGGAGATGAAGTCCCCTCATTCCTAGAGCCGTCCCTCCAAGTCAAGGAGAGGGCACTTCCAGCAGGCAAGATGAGGGAAGTTTGCAGAGCAGCTGCCTGTGAGATCCCTGTTCTGGTCCCAACATAGCAGAGTACTTCAGCATATGCTTAACATTAAGCATGTGCTGAAGTCCCATTGACTTAAAGCGCTTAAAGTTAACACCATGCTCAAGTGCTTTGATAATCAGGGCCTATGGTTACAGGCCCACCAATCTGTGCCAGACTGACTGCTGCTACCATTCAGCCGTAAGCTCATCAATGATTTTATTTGTAAAAGGAAATTAAAAATATGCCCCGTTGGCACTTTGGTACGGAAAGGGCCCAGGAATGTCTGAAGTTACCGGACCTGCCTGCATCAGCTTTTCTGCACTCTGGGAAGACGCCAAATGGCTTCCATTCACTAGAGGTGGTGTTTGGCTCTGTGTCAGAATTGGGTTTGGTCTAGGGATTGAAGCAGAATCAGACTTAGGGGTAGCGTTCAACGGGGCGAAATTCTCACCAGAACTTCGTCTGGTGTTTAGACGTTGCTTGTAATTATTAGAACTGGCAGCACTGGCTGTTCGGAGTCTGAAAGGACAGGAAACAGGAAGGAAGGGGGAGGAGTTGAGAGCCTGGGAGAGCTACAGGGGGGTGCAGCAGCAGCTTGGTAAAGAGGTTTCCACTTGGAAAATAAAGTCCTGTTGAAGCTTGTTAGTACCTTGCAACACTTCGGCACAAGACTCGCGAGATCAGCTGTGCGTATCAACCACATCCAAACTGAAACTGGGCATAGGAAATTCTCTGGATCAAACCTAAGCAGAGCCAGAGGGGCAGGTTCAGAACCAGGGATGCAAATCAGACCTCCGCTTCTCCCTGATTTTAAGATTCAAGGCTCTAGTTTTGACCTCTCTCTATCAACATAAGGGGTCAAATTCATCCCCAATATTGTTCCATTGACTTCAGCGAAGTTAGATCAGGGATGAATTGGCTTCATGTGCCATATCCCTATGGAAAATCAGTATTGTATACAGCTTGGAGGGCCTCAGGGGAGAACAAGACACACAGAAATAGAGCCATACAAGTCCACAACCAAAACGTATACATTCTCTGCTACAACGGTGGTCAACACATGAGCCACATGGATGATTCTCAACAGTCTAATCTCAGCGGTAGCCACTGGGTCATTTTACAGCTGGAGAGATTAACTGCAAAGGAGGGACTCTGCCAGATTTTGGGGGTGGGAAAGGCTTTGGAGACATGTTGCAAGAGGAACAACAGAAGTGAGAGTTACAGATGGAAATAATTGTGGCCAAGGAGCCTCACCCATCCACAGAAGTGAATTCCAACACTGTGAGCTCAGGTTAAAGACTCGTTTAGAAGACAAACAAAAACATTATTTACCCCCGCCCCCCCCCCAAAAAAAATTTTTAAACATACAAAACAAAATTTGCCCCTAAAGAAAGTAAATGCTCCTCTCATTCCAGACATAAGTTTTCAGTTACAAAGATTTAGTAAGTGACCCTTCTTTACCACCATTTCTGTATATAACTTTAGGGAGGAGGAAGAGAATACTGTTTTCTTGATTTAGTGTATTTTCTTTTTTAAAAATCTGTGCTTTTATTTATAGGTATAATATATATTTTAATCTTCTCTATAAAACATCATGAAAATTAGAAATCAGCGTCGCAGAGGGTATGGCTTAAAGATTTAACCATGTTTGTGTTTGTACAGCACCTAGAACAGTGATGAGAGCTCTTTGGCACTACTGCAATACAAATAATTACCACCACCACCACCACCACCACCACCGTCTTCCCAGAACCAAAAGTTCAAAATTCATCAGGGTCAGCTTCAGTGTTTGCAAAGAAAACAATGGTTAAGGAGCTCCCAGAGCAGCAGAATGCGAACCTGTGCCCAAGTTCGCATCTCACTCCGTTTCGGAGACTGCCCTTCGTTGGTGCTGTTGTCCAGGCAGCAGCTTTGTGGTACCGACGCCTGAGTGGCAAAGCACCGCGTGAAAGTCAGACCAGCAGGTCCTCCTCTGAACCCAGCAAAGACGCAGCAACTTCCAAAAGTGAGTTTCATTCTGTGAAGGGTTCGGTCACAGAGATCCCCTTGGGACTGTCACCTGACGTACTGAAATTACCTTTGAGCCCGTTTTCCCTGCCAGCTTGGGACTCCAGAACCCTGCCTTGTTGAGCCAGAGTAGCTAGCCTGCTGCAAACACAGACCCAGGGTCTGGTCCATGCCCCCAAAGCTGCAGACTAACTAAAAACAGCTCAGCAGGTCACCTGTCTCCAGCACCTAAACACCCAGCTCCCAATAGGATCCAAACCCCAAATAAATCCGTTTTACTCTGTATAAAGCTTATACACGGTAAAGTCGTAAATTGTTTGCCCTCTGTATCACTGATTCAGAGATACGCACAGCTGTTTGCTCCCCCAGGTATTAATCACTCACTCTGGGTTTATTAATAAACAAAGGTGATTTTATTAAGTATAAAAAGTAGGATTAAGTGGTTTCAAGTAACAACAGCCAGAACAAAGTAAGTCACAAAGCAAAATAAAACAAAACACGCGAGTCTAAGCCCAATACATTAAGAAACTGATTACAGGTAATATCTCACCCTCAAAGATGTCCCAATACGCTTCTTTCACAGACTAGACTCCTTCTTAGTCTGGGCCCAATCCTTTCCCCTGGTACAGGCTTTGTTAGATCCAACAGACATCTCAGATGGTAAGCAGGGGTTTTCTCATGACTGGCAGCCTCCTTTGTCCTGCTCCACCCCCTTTTATAGCTTTGGCACAAGGCAGGAATCTTTTTTCTGTGCTTGTCCCCACCCCTGCCTCATCAATGGAAAAGTACAAGGATTAAGATGGAATCCAGTATCATGTGACATGGTCACATGTCACTGTAAAACCGCTAGTCTCCATTCTTCCTGGGTTGTCCCACAGGTACACGGAAAGGTTTGCAGGTAAATAAACCATTTACAACCAAATTGTCCTAGTCAATGGGAGCCATCAAGATTCTAAACCACCATTACATTCTAAGATTCTAAACCACCATTGGGGGAGGGATAGCTCAGTGGTTTGAGCATTGGCCTGCTAAACCCAGGGTTGTGAGTTCAATCCTTGAGGGGGCCATTTAGGGATCTGGGGCAAAAATTGGGGATTGGTCCTGCTTTGAGCAGGGGGTTGGACTAGATGACCTTCTAAGGTCCCTTCCAACCCTGAGATTCTATGA
This sequence comes from Macrochelys suwanniensis, assembly GCA_033296515.1. Taxonomy (NCBI): domain Eukaryota; kingdom Metazoa; phylum Chordata; order Testudines; family Chelydridae; genus Macrochelys; species Macrochelys suwanniensis. Next base: position 14,633,562 of record CM065796.1, read on the forward strand.
TTCTATGATATTCACTCATAAGCATATTTCCATAAAACATATGGAGTGCAATGTCACACATTCCTCTCCGAGTCAGCAGTTTCTGAAACGATCAAATTATTTTACTATTGGTGCTTGGGCTTCAAAGTGCTGAGCAGAACCTACGTGGCACTGGAGAAGAGAGAGATTTTTAAAATGACACGAGTCCTTTTTAGGAAGTCAATAAAAAATTAAGCGAGAGAAAGGCTGGTTTCGTGGTTAGAACACTGGAGTGGGACTGAAAATTTGGGACATTCATTATAATGGAGGGCTTGAAAGTGACAAAGAACTCAGCATTGGCAAGTTAGTTTTAGAACAGCGCTTCCTCTCAAGCTCCCACTCTGCATTTCAAATACAACCACCCCACTGAGATCCTGCGGGATGGAAGATGCTAAACAAACATAAAAGATTACTGCAAGAACCTAGGCTAGCAAAATCAGGGCTTAAATTGCTCCCCATCCGAAAGCATCCCTGCTTTGATACAAAAGCTACCACCAACACATAGGAGATCTGGCTGTAAGCAAACATTTCAAGTATTTCAGAGTCTCCTTTAGAGGAGGAGAAAAACAAAACAAAAAGTGTATATGAGATTTGGCCAAGTGATTTGCCACACCCTGTAACTAGATCCTTAAAAGAACTACCTGTACAATAGCATTGATTGTATGTTGTTGCAAAACAACAACAACAACGAGCAGACATGGGAGGCCCTTCAAACATCCCTTTTTTTGCATTAGTGTCTGGCTCCAGGAAAACAAATCTGACAAGAAGTGTGGCAGGTAATTTTGGGAGGACTTGTGAGACAATGAGAAGGCACTCACTGAACACAGTATCCCTTTGCTCCAGGGTTGTGTAATACCACAGCCTATGTGGCTCATCAGCTACAGGGATCGAACCTGGGACATCTGGATCTTAATGTCAGAGTCTCTGCTGCTTATGCTAGAAGACCCAGGTCCCCTAGCCAAGGCTGTAGCTGGCTCATTATGTCTGTGACCCAACCACCACTAGCAGGGGGGAAAAGCACCACACTCGGTAGGCGGGGCTTACAATTACATCTCCCCCCTCCTTTTGGGGGCAAAAACATCAACATATTTCATAAACGATCCAGAAAACCGTGACGTGGCCATGTTTGCAGGCGATACAAAACTGATCAAGATGGTGAAGTCCAAAGCAGACGGTGAAGGGTTACAAAGGGATCTCACAAAGCAGGGTGACTAGGCAACCAACTGGCAGATGAAATTCAATGTTGATAAATGCAAAGCAATGCCCATTGGAAAACATAATCCCAGCTATCCATACACAATGACGAGGTCTAAATTAGAATTTAAGAAAGATCTCGGAGGCATTGTGGATAGTTCTCTGAAAACATCTGCTCAATGTACTTCTTCATAGTACACAGTGAACCTGTGGAACTTGCTACTATGGGTTGTTCTGAAGGCCAAAAGTATAACTGGGTGAAAAAAGAATGAGACAAGTTCATGGAGGATAGGTCCATCAATGGCTATTAGCCAAGATGGGCAAGGACGCAACCCCATGCTCTGGGTGTCCCTAAACTTCTGACTGCCAGAAGCAGAGACGGATGACAGGGGATGGATCACTCAAAAATTGCCCTGTTCTGTTCATTTCCTCTGAAGCGTCTGGCACTGGCCACTGTCGGAAGACAGGATCCTGGGCTAGATGGACCACTGGTCTGACCCCATCTGGCCATTCTTCTGTTCTTAACCACAGCCAGCCACAAATATGGCTAATTAGACAAGACACAGGAACACCTAGGAAGCAGGTGAGTAGATGACCCGAACCCCTGACAAACGAGAGGATTACTGTGCCTCTCACTGGACATCTGTCAGCAGCTACTAGCTCTGAACCCCAACAGCTCTGTGATCACACAGCCGCTCATCGTCTGCACAGTTCCTTCTGCTGCGGCCTGTCAGCCGCTGGGGTGTTCTGGAGCCACCTAGCATCTGCTTGCTGCGCCTGCTCCTCCACTGGCCGTGACTGAGTGGGCATGTGTGATTGCCGTCAGCGCCATTCTGGGTGTCAAGAGAGCTGGTGCCTTCCTTGGTTTGGTTTAGACTCTTCTGTTCCTCCTGTCCGCCTGACTGTCTGGGGTGGCTACAATTCAAGACCTTGGTGTTGTCAGCCGTTTCCTGCCTGAGATCTAACGTTCCTGCCCACTCACTGCCCACCCGGCTTTCAGGATTCCTGCTCCCTCCAGAACGGAACATTTGCAGCTCCGGATGCAAGTCGAGGGCTTTAGCCGGTCTGGCGTGATCCCTTTTCAGTAACCCTGTGTATAAACCACTTCCCCAAAGGACTGCCTCTGCATCACGGGATGGGCAGGAAAATGGACAATTGCCTACTCTCACCTTCGCAAAGAGGTCTTCTTCAGCTCCCTGCCACAACGTCCTCCAACACAGCCATCATCAGCCCTTCCTGCTTCTATGTTTGCTGCCTACCTACACTTGCGCCTTCTGATCGGGACATTCCCAGGGCTCCAAACTTCCATGCAAAGGTCAGGATATTTTTCCATACGAACAACAAAATGGAAGTGACCTATCTTGTATGTAGGTGCGAAGGGGATCCCAGCAGGGGATTCCAGAGTGTCATCAAGCATGCGGCATTCCCCCTCTTCCTGCAACTTTGGGGCTGGGAAGGGCCCCAGGGCCAGTTACCAAAAGCCTGTAAAAGTTAGCTAGCCAACAGTCCCCTCCAGCAAACTAGTCAGGCTGGATAGGCAAACTGTGAGCAACTCCATGTGGCTGTCCCGCCACTGTAAAAATCAAAGAGCGTCTACACACATTCCCTGTCTCCAATCACACACTGCTCAAGACTGTTGCCTTGCTGTTGTGGACAGGATAAGTCACGTTTAAGACCCACTGTGCATGAGATCTCACCGTCTGCCAGGTGTGTAGCATCCTCTGCTAGAACAAGGGTTAAACACATCTCATTTTTGCAGGGCAAACAGCGCCTCCCACTGGCACATACTGAGCACACTGCAAGCAGCTCGCAGTTTCACTCCCAAGGAGTAGCTGAGCCGGGTAACTCCGCTAAAGTGCGCCAGTGGCTTAAGATCCTCCTCTCCGCCACCAACAGGACTGAGACCTGACAAACTCATCTCATAGCTCCAGCAGCCGTAGAAAGTGATGCCCCCAAGCGTGTCTCGAACTGGAACGCCTCAAAGGGTTCATGGAGCCACCTGAAAAAGTCCCGAGGCAGGAGCCAAATGCTCCTAATCAGAGAAAACAAAGCAGTGCTCGTTTCCACAATCAGCAAAAGAAATCGCTAATTGTTACACAATCACGGGATTACACAACCCTGGGAAGAAAGGAGGGGCAGTCAAAGCTGTCAGCGAGGATGAGGAGCGGCTGGGAGCACAGACTACAGGAAGCAGATAATTGCTTCTCCGTTTCTCTTCGCTGGGTTGAGCTTAAGGCATGTGACAAGTCGCTACAGAGCTACCCCAGGCTGGGATGATCTGTCCATCAGGCCTTGACCTCTCAGCACTGGCTTTAAGAGGTTACTGATGTGCCAGGAGCCACCTTCACCCCCCCAGGGCAGGACTGAAAGACACACATGACCACCGCAGCTGAAGAAATACGCTCTCCCCCAGGGATGCCAGTTTTAGTTGGACATATTCTTGGAGGTTTCATCACATGACAATCTTTAATTAAAGATTCATCTTTAATTCCTGGAGATTCCAGGACAATCCTGGAGGGTTGGCAACGCCATCTCCCTCCCCTACACTGCGGGGCCATGAGGGGGGTCTGGTAGATCAGTCGACATAGAAGGACACCTCACGCTTTAAGGGTCTGATTTTGTGATGTGGCTCCGTCCTCCCCAGAAGCCTGCAGGAGGCGCTTCACAACTGGCATGTTCACGTCCTAAATGAAGGCCCTCCCAAAAGATCTCTCGCCCCCCAACCCAACCTCCATCCCCACTTGCAGGGGATGCTCTAGGAACCCACCTCACGCCCCTCAGGCTGCACCCCAACCTCCCCTCCTCTCTCCCTAGCCACAGTTTGTTATTCAGAGCCCCAGGTTGCAATCCATCCATCCTGGACACGTTCTCAGATCAGCCCCGTAAGGATCTATCTCTGGATGGATCAACCTGGCCAGTCTCCCCGTCCAGAGCCCACACCCTCAGCAGCAAAAGCAGCAGAACAGAGCCAGTCGGGGTGGCACAGGTCAGCCACAGTCCCTTCCGCGCCCAGCTTTCCCCATGCCTGGGGTGCTGCGTTTCACCGAACAAATGAACCTAATTCTTAGTGCTAGAGATCTCAGAACTTGCTAGGGTGACCAGACAGCAAGTGTGAAAAATCAGGATGGGGGTGGTGGGTAATAGGAGCCTATATAAGAAAAAGACCCAAAAATCGGGACATCTGGTCACCCTAGAACCTGGCTACCCCACACCAAACCAAAGCCGTCTGTTCGGTGCGCACTGCTTGCGGTGTCTGTCTCTTTAAGAGCACGATACGCACATTCCCAAACTGGGCACATGTCTATTGTTCCCTAACGAGGACATGACCGCACTGTTGTAGTCTTCTAGAGCAGTGTTTCTCAGCGATCGGTCCATGGGCTGGCGCTGGTCTCCCTGACACAATGTAGAAAGACAGCAAGCAGGTCCCTGGTATCAAAACGCTGCTCCAGAGGATAAAGATAATCGTCAGTCAGGAATCTTAATAGTGGGGTGGGCTCTTCCCAGCAGTTCATTTTTACCATTGTGGCTTTGACCTGGATCCTCGCTACAACGTGAAAGGATCCGACCGCACCCCTGCATAACGCTCCCAGGATCAGGGACAGGGCTATTAGACAGCGGGAGCTCTTGGGTTGACAAAACCTCTCCTAGCGGCTCGGCCAATTTGCAGATCCGTCACATGTTCCCCTGCCGCTTTCCCCAGACACAACGGTATTGAGACTTGGAAGCAAATCATTCACTATGGGCACAGCCTTGCAATAAGGTCTGGTGAGGCCCGATCCGGATTCAGGGTGCTGAGCATCCCCACAGCCAATGGGCATTAGGAGCAGCCAAGGACACGCTGCACCCTGCAGTATCCAGCCAAACGGATCGTTTACTGTGTGCGTCTTGCGCCATAGGTGTAGCTGACATTTCACAACCATGTAGGAAGACAATGTTCCTGGCCCAGGGCATTGACAGGCTAAATTAGATATTAATTACTGGGGATTAGGAGCGGGCTGTAGGCGATAAACAACGAGAATACTTGTCAGCTGTGCTGAGCTTTACAGATATCACCTAATTAATCCTCAAACCCTCTGTGACCTAGGTCTAATCCCAAATTTATATGTATTCCTCTCTCCATCCTTTAATGAGCTGCAGAAACACTCCTTTGCGCCCCCCCACCCCGCAGCTACAGATGCATTAGGAGACTCATCTCAGCCCATCAGGAAGGCGGAGTTCCCACAAACTCGGCAGCTCTGACAAATGCTCCAAAACAAAGTTGTTCTGGACTCGCTCATCCAGCAACTGGAGGGGACAAGAGCAGAAAGGTTCCAGGCCCCAGGAGACGGGTTGCCCCTAGAGAGACAGTGTGGGCCAGTGAGCATGCTGTGGTTGGAATGAGGAGACCCAGATTCTACTCCTAGTGCTATCACCAACCTCCTGTGTGACCTTGGGGAAACTGAGGCACGAGGCAAGTCACTGACTTGCTCATCTGTAAAATCGGGGGAGGTGCTCTAAAAACAAATAATTTTCAAACAGTAAGATTTGTTTTAACAAAGCACTACCCCCATTTTACAGATATAGAAGCTACTGACCCTCCGTGCCTCAGTTTCCCCAAGTCCACAGAGCTAGTCAGTGGCAGAGCCAGGACATCCTGTCTCCCAGCCCTGGGCTCAGTCCTCTATGCCATGCTGCTCCCAGAATAAATTCAGATTTTTTCATACAGATTAAAATATTCATATATGAAAGAGTCACACAACAGAGGGCGATCTGCTCAGGTAATGGAAGAGGAACAAAAAGCCCCTGTACTCAGCTCACTGGTAGGAAGGAAATGGAAAGCAGTAGTTTCAGCTTTCAGAAGGGAAGTGTGTGTACATGAAAGGGAAAATTGGGTAATTCTGTGAGATTTGGTGGTCTTCATGAGTGTAAACTCATCTTCTCGCATACACAGAGGTCAACATGATACATTTACACAGATATAGAGTCATAGAACGGGAAGGGACCTCGAGAGGTCATCTAGTCCAGTCCCCTGCACTCAAGGCAGGACTAAGTATTATCTAGACCATCCCTGACAGGTGTTTATCCAACCTGCTCTTAAAAATCCCCAATGATGGAGATTCCACAACCTCCCTAGGCAATTTATTCCAGTGCTTAACCATCCTGACAGTTAGGAAGTTTGGTGTGTGGGCTGCCGTGAGGCCCCATAGTTCAGACACCTCATGCTCCCGTTCTTGACCCCAGTTGCAGGGCATCCCCCACGAGGCAACACACCAGGGACTCCCATGGTGCACTGCAAGAGAGGACCATGTGATGTCACAGGAGATGGTCGTGCAGCCAGGGAACTCAACCCACAGAGAACGGGGCATGAGATGCCCAAACTACAATTCCCAAGACGGAGGCAACGCATTTCCTATGCACACGGTCCTTCAAGTACTCTACATTCTGCGGAGGTGCTACGAATTTGCAGGCCAGATTTACCTGGAATACAATCCGCCGTGAGGCAGCATGCTTGGTTCACAGCTGTGATGGCAGAAAAGCTGCTGTGAGCGCACAATCTGAACTATGTTACTTGAACCCTACAGGGCCAGTCAGTCTCACCTCAGTCCCTGGAAAAATCATGGAACAGGTCCGCAAGGAATCAATTCTGACCCACTTAAAGGAGGGGAAAGTGATCAGGAACAGTCAGCATGGATTCACCAAGGGCAAGTCATGCCTGACTAACCTAATTGCCTTCTATGATGAGATAACTGGCTCTGTGGAGGAGGGGAAAGCAGTGGATGTGCTATTTCTTGACTTTAGCAAAGCTTTTGATACAGTCTCCCACAGTGTTCTTGCCAGCAAGTTAAGGAAGTATGGGCTGGATGAATGCACGGTAAGGTGGATAGAAAACTGGCTGGATGGTCGTGCTCAACGGGTAGTGATCAATGGCTCCATGTCTAGTTGGCAGCCGGTATCAAGTGGAGTGCCCCAAGGGTCGGTGCTGGGGCCGGTTTTGTTCAATATCTTCATCAACGATCTGGAGGATGGTGTGGACTGCACCCTTAGCAAGTTTGCAGATGACACTAAACTGGGAGGAGTGGTTGATACGCTGGAGGGTAGGGACAGGATACAGAGGGACCTAGACAAATTAGAGGATTGGGCCAAAAGAAATCTGATGAGGTTCAACAAGGACAAGTGCAGAGTCCTGCACTTAGGACGGAAGAATCCCATGCACTGCTACAGACTAGGGACCGAATGGCTGGGCAGCAGTTCTGCAGAAAAGGACCTAGGGGTTACGGTGGACGAAAAGCTGAATATGAGTCAACAGTGTGCCCTTGTTGCCAAGAAGGCTAATGGCATTTTGGGCTGTATAAGTAGGGGCATTTCCAGCAGATCGAGGGACGTGATGATTCCCCTCTATTCGGCACTGGTGAGGCCTCATTTGGAGTACTGTGTCCAGTTTTGGGCCCCACACTACAAGAAGGATGTGGATAAATTGGAAAGAGTCCAACGGAGGGCAACAAAAATGATTAGGGGGCTGGAGCACATGACTTATGAGGAGAGGCTGAGGGAACTGGGATTGTTTAGCCTGCAGAAGAGAAGAATGAGGGGGGATTTGATAGCTGCTTTCAACTACCTGAAAGGGGGTTCCAAAGAGGATGGATCTAGACTGTTCTCAGTGGTAGAAGATGACAGAACAAGGAGTAATGGTCTCAAGTTGCAGAGGGGGAGATTTAGGTTGGATATTAGGAAAAACTTTTTCACTAGTAGGGTGGTGAAGCACTGGAATGGGTTACCTAGGGAGGTGGTGGAATCTCCTTCCTTAGAGGTTTTTAAGGTCAGGCTTGACAAAGCCCTGGCTGGGATGATCTAATTGGGTTTGGTCCTGCTTCGAGCAGGGGGTTGGACTAGATGACCTCCTGAGGTCCCTTCCAACCCTGAGATTCTATGATTCTATGAACCCCACTGGTTACATCAACCACATCTCTCACCCGCTACAAATCGCTATTGCGGCTGTAGCGTGGATAGGCCCTTTCCCCCAAGCGATTGCCAAACACAGCAAGTAGAGGTTCAACACATTCTCCCCAGCTTCCATGCCGCTAGCAAGAAGCCCCAAAAGAGTACAGTCCTTGGCCCAGTGCTTTTAGGCCATGCTCAGTTCATCTAGGAGCCAAAGCCAGTCAGGAAAGGGGAGGAAAAATGGCAAACATTTTAAATACGTTATTTATTCTTAGTCAGTCATTGAAAATCATTGCAGGGGTTTCCGAGCCAACTGTACCTTCAACAGGAATGTAGCCACAGCAGGAATGTATTTTACCAGAGGAAAAAATACATGAATTAGCTTTGTACAGGGAAAACAAAGCTGCTTAACCCTTTGAGTGCAGACATTTTCCAAACAGCTTAGGAGAACGTGCGATGTTTTGATTGTACAGTTGCCACTCAAAAGACAGACGTGTGGTGCCCTGTAATTGGGTGATACTGGACCAAAGATATTGCTCAGATTCTAGAAAGAGAAGTTTGGTGGGGGGGGGGGGGGAGTAAATGGATTTCTTATTTCAAAACTATCTCCAGGATTGCAACCAGTTAAACAGGCAAGCAGCGAAGAAGGGTTCATTAACAGAGAGCTTATTTAAAATCAAACAAACAATCTCAGGAATGCGGTTCTCAGAGAGGAGTACATAGAGGGAGCGAAAGTGCATGGTAGGACTCCTGGGTTCCATTCCTGGCTCTCCCTCCCGGGACTTTGGCCAAGACCCTTTTAAAAATAACTTGCCCTTCACTAGCATCTTTCACGGGAGGCTATCAAGGAGACTGTCACAAATGTCAGGTGAATGAAACCTCAGCCCCCAGGGGGCAAGTATATCCTGTAGGATAAGAGACTACAGAACAATCGGACTCCACTGCAGCAAGACAGATGAGACTGCAGAGAACCGGCGTACAAGGCACGGGCAGAGCAAGATCACTAGTGTAAAAGCCAGACGCAAGAAACAAAAGCAGAGAGAATACCACTCGGAGCTTGGCTTGTTTAGCCTAGCACAACGAAGGCTCAGAGGGGATACGGTGGTTTTGCGTAAATACATCAGGAGAGTCCATTTCAGGGAAGGTGAGGCGCTATTTCAGCTGAAGGATAATGCTGGCTCACGAACAGATGGGGCAGACTGACCATGTGTAAATTTAGGCTGGAAATTGGGAACCGGGAAGCAGGCTCTGGAACAGCCTCCCAAGAGGAGCAGTGGGGGCAACCAACCTCACTGCTTTTAAGCTGGAGCTGGATATATTTATGAAGGGGGATTATGCAACGGGTTACCTGTGATAAAAGGGGACTGGACTTGATAACCCAGGGAGTCCCTTCCAGTCCTGTGAATAGCCTAGGTTTCCCCCATCTCCTATGGGGAAAGACTGGGCGAAAACACTGCATCCATCACAGCCTTTAGGTGTGCACTTGTATGTCTATTTTAAAGCTACCCAGGAAAGCTGTGATTAAGGACCCAATCCTGGCATACTGTGGGTGGAACTCCAGAGTAAGTGATACACTCTGTGGCGGAGCGTTCACAGCTCAGGTCCTCAATAGGTCACAGATCAGGAAGCTAAGACTTTCCCCAAGGGAATCCAGCCTTCAGATACACAGACACGTGACCTGGAACGCGTAGGGCGCGCGCACATCTCAGAGGGCAGAATTGGGCCCGAGGGGCAAAAATGATCACACCAAGAGGGAGAGAGTTGGAGGAGAACCGAGACGGCTGCAAACATCGGCCCTCCAGTCCTGGGACACCCTCACCCAGCCAGGCGATGTGAGAGGCCACGTGAGGGAGTCGATCGTTTTAAAAAGAAAAAGGCTAATGTGACAACCGGCACCTTTGTCGTGGCTAGGGACTGAACCGGGGACCTCCAGGGCTAATAACACATGTTACAGTTCGGGCTGAAGGAGTGAGTTGCCTAATCTAGGAGCTGTAGCAGATGTATGGCCTTTATGGATCAGACTCAAAGAGGGACACGCTGAGCGGTGGGTTACATGAATTTATTAACTCTTCTCCTTTGGGCTTCCCACCGCATCCTCTCCTTGTGCCCATTGCTCAGCTCTTCACGGCAGGGGCTGTTCTGATTCCACGCGGAGCGTGGCACCAGAGACGCTGACGCTGCTCAGAAAAAAAAACCCCTAGTAATTCCACTAAAAACAGACGGTGGAATCTCTCTGCAAATGAGGCTTTTATGTCAGAACCAGCACCTCTGAGCCTTTGGCCGGGGCAGCCAGCTTGGGGAGTGGCAGAGAGAAGAGGAATGAGAAGTAAGCCCAAGTCAGACCAGAATCAGTTCCCTTTCTTCTTTTGTTGGCAGCTCGAGAGTCCTGCAGTAAATACTGGGCGAGCTAAAGAACACTCAAGAAACTGGCAGCACAGAACCCAAACCAGCTCAGAGGAGATGCCAATGCGCCGAGTCAGAGCACACCGACTCCGCTTTCCGCCCTGGAAACCTTTATCAGCTTTATTTACTAATAATCTTCAACCAGACGGAAAGTTCAACAGCCTCTCAAGGAGCCACTTAAGCCGCCTCCTTCCCTACAGGCGTTTGTTTGGGTGGGAGGGAGGGAGCCATTTCAAAGGCGGAGACACAACTTTTCTGGCTTTCGTCCCATGAGCGCGTCGGCCATTTTGAAGGCAGTTTTCCACAGTATGAACCCGAGTCCCACTTAGCTTTTCCCCCCGTAGAAAGACAAAGCCGTGAACACGTGGAAAAAGGTGTGTACTGCCCCTGCCTGGATGGAATGAATCTGACTCCCCGAAATGTCGGAGTCTTTACCTCTGTTGCCTGGAGGTTTGAAGAGAAGTTATTGTATTCCAGCGCTACTGATGTTTAAGGGAAATTCCCAGCCCCATGATCATAGAACCATAGGACGGGAAGGGACCTCGAGAGGTCATCTAGTCCAGTCTCCTGCACTCGTGGCAGGACTAAGTATTATCTAGATCATCCCTGACAGGTGTTTGTCTAACCTGCTCTTAAAAATCTCCAGTGATGGAGATTCCACAACCTCCCCCTAGGCAATTTATTCCAGTGCTTAACCACCCTGACAGTTGGGAAGTTTTTCCTAATGTCCAACCTAAACCTCCCTTGCTGCAATTGAAGCCCATTACTTCTTGTCCTGTCCTCAGAGGTTAAGGAGAACAATGTTTCTCCCTCCTCCTTGTAGCAACCTTTGGATTGGAAACATTCAGTTATATTACAGCAGCAGCTGCAATCGGCACAGCGCTTTCCACGTGAGCAGGTGCCAGGGCTCTTTCACGGCAGCACAGCGTGAAAAGAGAGAAGAGCTCATCTCGCACGGCTTCAGAGAACGGGGCTGCACACCTCCAGCGGGGCTCAGCCTGATGAGAAGGGTGGAAAGTGCATGTTGAAGGCTTAGTTTTTTGCTGTCTTTCTCCAGTACCTTGGCAACCTCACTTGAGGCTGGAGACTGAACGGCTCCAACTCCTCCTGCACTGTCACTGTAAAATGGCCTCTCACTCTCTGGCTGAAGAGCTGACGTACCCTTGTCATTTCTCGCTTCCTTGCTCCAAGAGTAGGACTGCAAGTGGTTAATTGTCTGTATGGTCCAGAATTTAGGTTAATGCATTTTAGGCGCTTCTGATGCACCCAACCGGTACGCCGACATTTCTACTACTCTTCAATGGTCCACGTACCGGGTCCTGGATAATAACCTGAGAGGACCCCACATTTCTAGAACTCAACTGGCTCTTTATTAAGAACACTAGTTACTTACAGAGATTGTGCAACTGCAACTAGCACTCTACCCATGTGCACCGAGACTGACTTCTTGGCGCCTCTTCCAACCTCTTCCCTTCGGCAACCTGTGCACCTCCTTCCAAGTTCCATGCAGTAGCGCTGCCCCTTTGGCCTGAGAGCTTAGCCAATAATCGGAGCCTTGCAAGATTGGTTCTTTTCAGAGGAGAAATGGATGATGTGAGTCAGGTACATTATTTAGCTCCACCCTGTTTATTTACAAGGAAATGTCCACAAACTCCTGTTTCCAGTGGAACCAAACAGCAGGAAGTTCCCTTGCTCAGAAATCCCCATGCCTGCCTTTGCATCGAGCTCTGTGCCCAAGGAGCTCTGCCGCTCTGCATAGTCCCAGGGTTATGCAGCCAACCGCTTCTGTCTGTCTGTCTGCTGGCTTTCTGCCTCATCCACATACCTTGCCAAACAGTTCCGTACCCACTGCATTTGCAATCAGGGAACTGCTCAGCCCACACAGCTATAGCTTCTGATCAGGACTTGTTACTAGGCCTTGGGTGGTAGCTTCTCATTTCCAGCTATCACTACCTAAAGGGATTTAATTGCTCCTGTTATTTAGCCTGAAAGCAGGATTCTTAGCATACCCATGGGCACTAACCAGGTCTGCAATTATCTATAGATCAAAGACCTGCTTGATGGCAGCCATTTACACCTGACAGCATAACAGTAGTTCCCTTCATACCTGCCCTCTGCTTCATGCCCTCTAGATACTTGCCTCTTCTCTGTGCCATCCGGGTGGAACTTTTTGGCAGGGGAGAAGATCAGGCCCCATTGTATTGCCCTCCATACCAACATGGATATTTTGTAGCTTCCTCACTAGATGCCACTTTTGAGCACCCAGTCGTGAATGCAATTCTTTCATTCCCCAAAATGGAAAAAATTCAGTGGTCAGGGAGCAATCTTAGCTGCGTTTAGCACAACCCTGTTTTTCTAAGGCGTTTACAGGGAAAAGATCCAGGAACTTGGATAAATGGGGAGGAATTCACAGGACTCCTGGGAAATAAGACCAACCTTCAGTTACGCAGAGGTCAGATAAGTGGGATTACGTCACAATTTTGTTTTCACAACAAAACCTATAGCACAGCATCACTTTAGGAAATAAGAGATTGCAAAACAATGCCAGAACAATAAGCTTGCTCGCGGGTTCCCAGTGAGAGGTAGATCTCTGCCAGTCTAAAGAAACCCAAACCATGGCACTTGGAGCAAAGTCTTATCAGGGGCACATGCCGAGCTTGGTCTTTCAGTGATGGAAATGAGACCAGAGCAACAGGGAGGAATCTGAATTCCCAAGGCACACGGTAATTGACAAAGACAGTAAGCATCCCGGACCTGCCAGCAGAGAGAGCACCGAGGCTGGGCTGGAGGCCGAAGGGATGGGGACCACTGGGTGCAATCAAAGCAGAAAGTAGCAGTAAGGTATGTGAGCAAGCCACCGCCGGTAGAAGAGCGACACACAAGGACAGGCTAGACACCCAAGTGAATGGGATTCTCCAGAAAAAGAGCTAGCACTGAATCAGAGGGGCAGGTTTTCTCACCTGCGCTTCACTGGCACAAAGCCAGTCCAGGCCGGGAGACTCGTTCCCAGCTGTAGTGCAGACGTACACGACTGCCTGAGGACGCCGAGGCTGCGCTGCCAAGGAAGTCAGTGGCAGGGCTAGAGGTGGAACCCAGCAGCTTCTAGCTCCAGGTCTCCTGCTCAGACCCCTCCTCTCTCTGATCACAGTTCAAACACCTAGCGCGCGCCAGCAACACCACACCAAGCAGAAACTGCCTCCCGAAAAACAAAACACCGCAAGAGGCATTAAAACCAGCGCTAGATCGAGACAGAGATGGAGCAACGGGTCACTACTGTCAGGACTAACACTCAAGACAAGCACACGCCTCTGATTAACCCGTTAAAAAATTAAACGAGAAACTGAACCAAAATAGACCTTTTTCCCCAACATATCAAAGAGCGGCTTTACTCGAACACTACTGCTAAGGTCTGTTTGGAATAGATCTAGACCCTGGCTCAGGATGTATTTTACAACATTTTAACTGTCAGTTTCAGTGTGTCACTGCCAATTTATACTGGCATCCCAAGAGGAGAATCAGCGCCTCTGTTTCTAAAAGTTCAGCAATCAGCCATGTAGCAAAAAATGGCAGCTCTGAGTGAGAGCTTTTAAGTTTCTGATCAGCTGCTTACCTGTTCTTTAAGCAAATGTAGAAAGAGAAAGTTGCTTAGATGTGGTTACATAATCCACTCCACTGCGTATGCAGAAAAATTTAGTCACCATCCTGTAACTGGAGCTCGAAGCCATTGACCGTCATGCACAGGGAACATGGAGATGGGTCACTAGATGGGGAGGGTGCTGAGTTATTACAGAGAATTCTTTCCCCGGTGTCTGGCTGGTGGGTCTTGCCCACATGCTCAGGGTCTAACCAATCGCCATATTTGGGGTCAGGAAGGAGTTTCCCCCACGTCAGATTGGCAGAGACCCTGGTGGTTCCTCTGCAGCATGGGGCACGGGTCACTTGCAGGTTTAAACTAGTGTAAATGGTGAATTCGCTGTAGCCTGAAGTCTTTAAACCATGATTTGAGGATTTCAGTGACTCAGCCAGAGGTGAGGGGTCTATTTCAGGAGTGGGTGAGTGAGGCTCTGTGGCCTGCAACTTGTAGGAGGTCAGACTAAATGACATAGATGCTGGAACTAGGGGGGCTGCTGCACCCCCGGGGCTTGAAGTGATTTCCATCATATACAGGGTTTAGTTTGGGTTGACAGCACCCCTCACTAGACAAATTGTTCCAGCATTCTTACTAGATGATCACAATGATCCCATGTGACCTTAAAGTCGATGACTTAAGCAGAAGAAAAGGAATACTTGTGGCACCTTAGAGACTAACACATTTATTTCAGCATAAAGAAGAGTTGCTTGCAGTTTACAGTGTGAAGGGCAGAGCAGTGGACAGAGTCTGTAATTTCCCTTCTTTTGAAGGGCCACTTGATATAAAGAAAGAAAGAGCTGCAGCACTACAGAGATCTCACCACCATTGCCCATCAGAGAAGAAACCAATGTCTAGACATTAATCATCTCATCTTAATTATTAGAGTTAGATAGGAAATGATTTCCCCATCCCAGGAGAGTTTGAGATTTCAAAACATTTTCTCTGTCCCCAAATCAGGATAATCTCAAAAACATTCATGAACCACCACCACCAAAAGTATTAGATCAGGTCAGTCGAGACATTTTATTGTAATAATTGCACACTGTTTTGTTTTGACATTGACCTTTTTATATTTAACCTTCTTTCAGTAAGAGGTAACTAACTAAAACAATATCAGTTGGAACCAAAAAACAAACCACTTTTCATGTTGAAAACGTGGAAACAGGATGGACCACTCATTTCAAAACTTTTTCAAAAGTTTCCTCAAAACCAACCCTTTCACGCGAACAGCTTCAGAGCATTCTGCTAATGCTTTGCTGAGATTCAGAAGCAGTGGCAAATGCTGGTCACTATATTCTCGAGAACGTTAGCACCTCAACACTACGGCTGTATCTACATGCAACGCAGGACGGAGCCACTTATCCTGCCTAGATGAAGTCTGGTCCAGACACCTGCTGGCTACTGGGCACCATTTCTGTAACAATCACTATCACAAGAAGCTGGCCGGGTTCAAACCCAGGGCTTGCCATACAGAGCTGTCGCCACTGAGCTCAGGACTAGTCCATTTTAGTGGCGGGCAGAAACAGGTGGTCAGACCAGCCACAGAAGGGGCACATGCAAAGACATTGAACAGCGGGTTGCATACAAATTAGCAACCAGTGCTACTCCACCAGCAGGGGCACTAGTGAAGACAAGGCGTTGATCTTTTTTTAATCACCACTTCATCTCGCCCTGCTCGTGGGCAGCCAGGCAAATGGTGCAGATTTTGCACCGTTCCAAGGCAGAGCCAGGTGCAGCAGTTTTCTTTGACATTTTGGGTTCATTCCAGCCCAAACCTTGGAGGGAAAGTTTCAGGGAGATGCAGGAATTGAAAGCCCAGCTCCATCCCTGACCACATGCCGCATCTATAGTAGCCATCACCAGGAAACCGCCCCCTGGTGGCAGCAACAGCGGGAATGTCACAGCAGCTGGGACAAGGGCATTTTTACCACCACATTGGCTAACCAGGTGGGGAAACTGAGGCACAGAGGGACTAGGGCCAGGGTTTTCCAAAATTAGCCACCTGAACCTAGCTTCCTAAACCTGTATTTAGCCCTAAATAAGTGCCCTGATTTTCCAAGACACTGAACACATAATTAGAATGAAGTTATTTGTACGGAGGAAACCCAATCAGAGACCAAGACGCCACTGTGCTAGGCATTCTCCCTCCCATTCCGGATACTTTTCATCTGAGTGATCTGGCCGCACAGCAAGTCCATGGCAGAGCTCAGAAGAGACCCCAGCACTGAAGACTTCTCCATGCTTTGCTCTAACCCAGTGGTTCTTAATGTATTTACAGTTGGGGGCCACATCTGTGTTATGTGGGCCACATCCAGTACTACCCTTATGGCCCTGAAGATGTCAGAGGGGCTACAGCTCTGTGCTGAATAGGCCACAAGCGGCCCATGGGTTGAGAACCACTGGCCGATGTGGCAATGGATTGAATCTGCATCCACGTAGCTCAGGACAGAATTGTAAGATCTGCAGGTAAAAGTCATGGCACTTACTCATTTTTCTATGGACTTAGAAGCAAATGTCAAATGTCTCTTGGCTGGGAGCAGCTCTTCTAGCAGTGGAAGATTGGGTCAGAGGGACCACCGCACTAGTCCATACCTATCCTGGGAGCGAGTGATCTGCTTAGGGTGGAGTGTAACCGCATGCTGCCTGTGATAAGAGGCTTGTTACTTGGGCTAGTTAGCAGGAGGGAGGGAGGGGCGTTGGTTGGTTCTGTGAAGCATGATGCAGTCAGCGACAACGATCAGGAAAATACCTGGCAGAAGCTGCAAAGCCACAAACAGAAAGAGGCTGAGTGCAGGGCTCATTGCACCAGAAACGATAGTGCTATTCTGAGTGAGATCGCCACGGCCACTGTTCTTGCTGAGGAATCAAGCCCCGTAAAGAATCAGCAGCAAAGTTAGCAGGGATGCGGCTACTAATGTTTTGCAGCCGACTCAGACGCTCCGGCTGGTGCAGAAGATGGCCACCTACTTGCTCAGTGTGTGAAAGGGAGGGGGTGGGTGCATTAGGCCACTGTGCCCCAGACTGCTGAATACCACAGGGGGGGGTTCCACCACCCCAGCCCAGACTGCTCCCAGACCCGATTGCCTGGGGGCAGGGCTCTCAGCTCAGGAACTCACGCCCCTCAGCCAGCTCCACTGGTCCAGCACAGCCAGAGTTTGGGGCCCTTCACGAGGCCTGTTTGCTCCAGCTCTGGCAGAGGGCCTTGCGAGCCTGGAGAAGGCCCTGGAGGGGAGGGCTCCTGGAGGCCATGCTCTTTCCAGCCACTGTTGTCAGTGGGGTGGGGGGGGGGGGGTCTCCTTTAATGAAGCTAAATGCACCAATAGGGTTCTGAATGTAGGGAGAGTTTAAGCATACCTGCACTGTAAGGTGTAGGCAGAGACTACAGAAGGGCCAGCTCCAGGCACCAGCCGACCAAGCACGTGCTTGGGGTGGCACCTCCTAAGGGGCGGCGCTTGGGTTGTTTGGTTTTTTTACTTCGGGGGGGCGGGGGCGGCGCTCGGGGGAGGGGGAGTTGTTTTGGCGGGGCGGCGCTGGAGGAGGGGTTGTTTCTGCAGGGCGAGACGGTGCTGGGGTTTTTTTTTTGTTTGTTTGTTTTTGCTTGGGGCGGCAAAAAAAGTTAGAGCCGGCCCCGGATTACGGACCCGGTGACCCTACCGGCCCAAACCAACACACGCACAGCTGGGCTTCCTGGGACTCGTCTGACATCCCGAGTGTGACGTTCCCCAGGTACGTCAACTCATCTAGATATTTGCCTGCTTTTACAACAGGCTACATAAAAAGCACTAGCAAAGTCAGTACAAACTAAAATGTCATACAGGCAATGACTTGCTTGTACTGCTCTATATACTATACACTGAAATGTAAGTACAATATTTATATTAAATTGATTTATTTTATAGTCATATGGTAAAAATGAGAAAGTCAGTATTTTTCTCAGTACTAGTGCGCTGGGGCACTTTTCTATTTTGATGTCTGATTTTGGTAGTTTTTAAGTGAGGTGAAACTTGGGGGTACGCAAGGCAAATCAGACTCCCGGGAGTACAGTCGTCTGGAAAGGTTGAGAGCCACTGATCTAGACATCACAGGCTAAATAAAGCCCTGGGCAGTGAATGACTAACGTCTAGCAACCCGGATTCCACGACTTACCCCTGGGACACCAATTCCACAGTGTGACTGACCTTGGCATGAGAAAATGCTTCCTCTCCTCCACCCCAGCCAGAGTTTTCCTTCATTCAATCTCATCCCATTGATTCCTCTAAGCTCTTCCTTTCCAAAGCACCCTGTGCGATCCCTCTCCTTCCCTGATTAATCAGCGCGCATGGCGCTTTGCGGAGCTTTACGGACTTGCTAACACGCCATGGGCACAGCGGAGACAAGCCAAGGCCCTGGAAACCTGCATTGTGGAGATCTGGCACGGCGCTTGCGGTTTGTTTTCTTGTAAGCAAGAGAGCGGGAGAGAGACCAAGAGGCGGGTGGCTTGGAGCAGGGAGACGCTGGTAGGCTGGTCCAGACAGAAAGCAGCAAGCAAGGAGAAGTGGGGGCATGAGGGGTTGGAGTCTACCCATGAGTAGGGTCAGAGTAGGAAATCAGGACCGTTATAAGAAGGGACAGACGCAGCATGCAAGGCACGAAGGCAACAGCAGCCTGTCACATGGGGCAGCATGAGCTAGTGGTTAGAGCACAGGTTCAGGAGCCCTGGGCTCCAGACATGGTTCTATTGCTGGGTGACCTTCGGAAGCCCCTTTCCTCTCTGTATGCCCAAGATCACACCCACCTGCGTGAGGTGCTTTGGGAACATCAGATGAGAGGCACTCGGTGTGGCTCGTATTCTGAGCAGGCAGACTCCGAGCCCCATCCACCACCGAGGTCACACACACTGGACTCTCTCCTTTGTCAGGAGCCCCGCTCTCTTGGCAGGACTTTCCTGGCGTGAGAGTTAACCTGATTTTTATGCATTGTTCCCCACACAATGCTGTCAGGGACGGCCCTTCCTGCCACACTGCAAGTTTCCATCTCGTTTGCACTCCACAATCACCGCAAGATTGCTTCTCCACCTAACCTCCTCCAAAGCATCTTCAATCATAGAATCATAGAATCTCAGGGTTGGAAGGGACCTCAGGAGCTCATCTAGTCCAACCCCCTGCTCAAAGCAGGACCAACCCCAACTAAATCATCCCAGCCAGGGCTTTGTCAAGCCTGACCTTAAAAACCTCTAAGGAAGGCACAGGAGCTGACTTCCGGTGGCGCCCGTGGGTGCCGTTGCCCGGCGTCAAGCCAGGCCCCGCCCCCGACGCCGGGTGACATTGCGTGGCCCCGACACTGGGTGACGTCGCGGTGCTGCGGTAAGCTAGGTGCAGGCCCTGGGGCTGGCGGGGAGCTGGGCGCGGGCCCCGGGGCTGGTGGGGAGCTGCCGGTGGGTGCTGAGCACCTACCAATTTCTCCCCGTGGGTGCTCCAGCCCCGGAGCACCCATGAAGTCGGTGCCTATGAAGGAAGGAGATTCCACCACCTTCCTAGGTAACCCATTCCAGTTCTTCACCACCCTACTGGTGAAAAAGGTTTTCCTAATATCGAACCTAAACCTCCCCCTCTGCAACTGGAGACCATTACTCCTTGTTCTGTCATCTTCCACCACTGAGAACAGTCTAGATCCATCCTCTTTGGAACCCCCTTTTAGGTAGTTGAAAGCAGCTATCAAATCCCCCCTCATTCTTCTCTTCTGCAGGCTAAACAATCCCAGTTCCCTCAGCCTCTCCTCATAAGTCATGTGCTCCAGCCCCCTAATCATTTTTGTTGCCCTCCGTTGGACTCTTTCCAATTTATCCACATCCTTCTTGTAGTGTGGGGCCCAAAACTGGACACAGTACTCCAAATGAGGCCTCACCAGTGCCAAATAGAGGGGAATGATCACGTCCCTCGATCTGCTGGAAATGCCCCTACTTATACAGCCCAAAATGCCGTTAGCCTTCTTGGCAACAAGGGCACACTGTTGACTCATATTCAGCTTTTCATCCACTGTAACCCCTAGGTCCTTTTCTGCAGAACCGCTGCCCAGCCATTCGGTCCTCCCTGCACATCATATTACTCCTCACCCCCCCATCCACCCCACATATTAGCTTGGAGTTCTCACTGTTTGCATCCCTAACCAATTCACTAAGTGTCTCTATCCCACAGTGCCCATTAGCGAGCTTTTCCCTGCTGCTTTATGCCAACTATTAGCCCTACATCAGTCAGACGCCTCAGGCAAGCGATTTCCTCCGGAGTTTGTACAGCACTGAGCACGACTCAACAAAGCGATAATCATGCTGAGGGAGCGATCCAACAAAACAAGACCCAACAGTGCCCCCTGCAGGTCCCTGACGGGCACTTCCCATGTAACTACCTGCAGTATCGTTTCCGGGTATTCTTTGGCATTGGAGCCACTTGCTGGTAATGCAGTCAGCAGGTCCATGACTATATAATTCAGGCCGGGACTTCAGGAGAGCCTGAGTGGTGATGCTAGGTAGTACAGCCAGCCTGGGAGAGGATGACCAGATCTGTCTGCACCCAGCAGCCTCAATAAAACACCCCCTTTATATTCATTACAGCCAGATCCTCTCTCTTCTCTATCACCAGGGACACTGCATTGCCCAACCCAATTTTAAGTGTGTTTGTTGAGAGGAAAATGCCTCACTGGACATAGCAGGCGACAGCTAATTGCCTGGGCCCCAACAGGCCACGTGTGTTTTCAAAAGCTGTAGAGCAGTGGAAAGATACTCCCCTCCCTCCCAATCAGCAATAACAGCGGGTCAAGCCATTCTCAGGAAGGCCGCACCAGCTCCTGAGGAGGAGCAAGCTGGAATGTGCAGCATGAATGAGGAAGCCTTTCCTGGCTGCCATGGGGAGGATGCACATGCCTTTGGTCGGACTGCCTGATATTTACGACCCATCAGTCCCATGTGGGGGCTGCCTACATCACAGGGCAGAGCCACCAGTTTAAATTAAAAACAAACACACAACCTTGCCCCCAACTAGCACCGCCCAGCAATATCTCGAAGTGGCTCACTTCCCCTTCCTTCTTATTTCTCTTTATTTCCACCCGCAAGCCACCTCCCTCATCAACTCAGTCCCCGGAGCCGCACACATGACTCAGCAGGAGAGTGGAACTCAGGACACTAATTGCCTTCTATGATGAGATAACTGGCTCTGTGGATGAGGGGAAAGCAGTGGATGTGCTATTTCTTGACTTTAGCAAAGCTTTTGATACAGTCTCCCACAGTGTTCTTGCCAGCAAGTTAAGGAAGTATGGGCTGGATGAATGCACGGTAAGGTGGATAGAAAACTGGCTGGATGGTCGTGCTCAACGGGTAGTGATCAATGGCTCCATGTCTAGTTGGCAGCCGGTATCAAGTGGAGTGCCCCAAGGGTCGGTGCTGGGGCCGGTTTTCTTCAATATCTTCATCAACGATCTGGAGGATGGTGTGGACTGCACCCTTAGCAAGTTTGCAGATGACACTAAACTGGGAGGAGTGGTTGATACGCTGGAGGGTAGGGACAGGATACAGAGGGACCTAGACAAATTAGAGGATTGGGCCAAAAGAAATCTGATGAGGTTCAACAAGGACAAGTGCAGAGTCCTGCACTTAGGACGGAAGAATCCCATGCACTGCTACAGACTAGGGACCGAATGGCTGGGCAGCAGTTCTGCAGAAAAGGACCTAGGGGTTACGGTGGACGAAAAGCTGAATATGAGTCAACAGTGTGCCCTTGTTGCCAAGAAGGCTAATGGCATTTTGGGCTGTATAAGTAGGGGCATTTCCAGCAGATCGAGGGACGTGATTATTCCCCTCTATTCGGCACTGGTGAGGCCTCATTTGGAGTACTGTGTCCAGTTTTGGACCCCACGCTACAAGAAGGATGTGGCTAAATTGGAAAGAGTCCAACGGAGGGCAACAAAAATGATTAGGGGGCTGGAGCACATGACTTATGAGGAGAGGCTGAGGGAACTGGGATTGTTTAGCCTGCAGAAGAGAAGAATGAGGGGGGATTTGATAGCTGCTTTCAACTACCTAAAAGGGGGTTCCAAAGAGGATGGATCTAGACTGTTCTCAGTGGTAGAAGATGACAGAACAAGGAGTAATGGTCTCAAGTTGCAGAGGGGGAGGTTTAGGTTGGATATTAGGAAAAACTTTTTCACTAGTAGGGTGGTGAAGCACTGGAATGGGTTCCCTAGGGAGGTGGTGGAATCTCCTTCCTTAGAGGTTTTTAAGGTCAGGCTTGACAAAGCCCTGGCTGGGATGATCTAATTGGGTTTGGTCCTACTTTGAGCAGGGGGTGGACTAGATGACCTCCTGAGGTCCCTTCCAACCCTGAGATTCTATGATTCTATGATTCTATGACACCTGGGTTCCGTTCCCAGCTGGTCCTGGTTTGCTCTCTGGCCTTGAACAAGTCACTTATCACGGCACCAGATGCCCGCTAGGGGAAGGGATCCTTATGCCCTTGTGTCACGCAAAGAGGTGCTATAGAAGCACAGTGGTTTATTAGGCAAGGAAACCTCTCCGGAGCCGCAGTCAGAGTTGGTTCTGAGAAAGGTTGGGGCCTTGTAAAGGAAGCTGGTTTGATTTACAAATCAATCATGCTTAGTGTTTGCTACTGTGTTATCGGTACATTCCAAATACACACATCAGTGTTCCCAAAATAAGGAGCCACGGAGGGAGGCAACACAGATTTGCTCATGTTGCCAACAAGTCAGCAGGTTGCTGTGCTGGACTGTTATTGGTAGTGCAAGAGGATTCTAATGCACATACACAGGGTCAAATCCTTGCACAGTTATACACACAGCATTGAATCTAGTCCATTCAAACACTTCACAAACCTCCTCCCAGAGGGTCTGATCCCTTAATTCACCATGCCCTTTTCCTGACAAATCCATCCCATGCAAGACCCCAAGGGACAACTTTGGATACTTTCTTCTTCCACACCCACCTCCCAAGATTTCTGAATTTCCAATGGTTCCTCCTGCAGTGGAGAATTTAGAGCTGTGCATTACAGTGACCTGAACCCTCAGCAGAGACACCCTTTCGCAACGCAACAAGTAAACAGGAAGAAACTGAAACGCAAAAACCAAATTGTAGTTGCATCAGTACCTACGCCACAAATCCGAGGGGCTATCTGCAATGCCCCTGTCAAAATATCCAAGTGTGACTATTAGCCATATATGTAAAGGTGTGACACATTTAGAAAGACAAGGTGGGGGAGGTGACATCTTTTACTGGACCAATTCTGTTGGTGAGAGAGACAAGCTTTCAAGCTACACAGAGCTCTTCTTCAGCTCACATTTAGAGGCACCCAAAATAATCTCTGTCCTGGTTTTAGGGCTCCTTTTCCCTAATAAGTACTGGTCTACAAAATCAAGGCAACGCCTGCTTAAATAAGAATACTGATCTATTGGGGATTGGTCCTGCTTTGAGCAGGGGGTTGGACTGGATGACCTCCTAAGGTCCCTTCTAACCCTGAGATTCTATGATTCTATTGCCAATATTCTACTCCGGCAAGATCAGGGTTTTTTGAGTGCCAGAGCCTAATGAAAACCAAACTCGTGTATGTGTCCATCCGTCTGTCCCCGTCCATCCCTCCCATTCCTGTGATTTCCTTTTGGCAGCAAGTTCCACTAACTCAGCATTCATCTAGTTGTTGTCAACATGCTTTCTACCAGCTCCCCCATGATACCTCAACATTAGTTTCAGAACCACGGGAAGCTGTTTCCCTCACCAAGCAGCCAGTGATGCTGTGCGCAGATTAGACACATGCCAATACATCACCCTTCCTGAATCTCACCTTTTCCAAGCCTGAAGTTTGGTGGTGGCTGTTTATCTAGACTTCTTAAAGGGACGGGGTAAAATAACCAGCTACCCCAGAGGAGCCCATCAAAAAGACCTGCGGTATTATTCCTCACGAGATCCTTCCCGTCTTCACAGCAGAAAAGCAGAGGCAGAGGTCCAAGTTCAAACCCATCCAGAACATCTCAGGCTCTTCCCTGCAGTGCTTTACAGGCGGATTCCGGAGCAGCGGCGGACAGGAGCCCAGTGTACGGGCCCCTTTCGTTGCAGCCTTTTCAATCCGCTTTCATTTTATCTTTAGCTCGGGAGTAAACCAAAAGCAGAGCCAGACCCGCAAGCCCCTCCCGGGTTTGTCCCAGGCAGCGTGTCAATTACACACCCCGGGGCTGCGGCCAGAGGCAGGAAACTGACCAATGTCCCCCTTTAACTCGGCGAACGCGTGGGGTCGGTTCGGATACAGCGATCACACGCACCCCCCGGTCTGCTCAGCTCAGCTGCGCGGCTCAACTCACCATCAAGCAGCCATCCGGGTGCCGCGGGGGGGCGGCGGCTCCGATCCGCTATTCGCGGGCCAAAGCCGCCTGCTGGAAGCGAGGCTTGTAATCCGAATGGGGAGGGGCTGCAGGACGGCGCTGCTTTGCCGGGGAAGGGGGGGGGGGATGCGAAATAATGGCCCCGGATAAAGTGAGCGTGAGCTGGGAAGAGGGGAGTGTGGGTCGGTCCGCCCCTGCGGGCCACGCCTGCGCATGGAGCGGCTGGCAGCCTAGGCCAGCTGGGTGTGTGTGATGCGGGGGCGCTGGGGGGAGATCCGGGGGAGGCCGGCGCGCAGCGGGGTCCCTCCCCGCCGCTCCCACGAATGAACAATAGGCGGCGAGGGAAGGGGGCTGCTCCCGCGATCAGAACAGCCCCATTCACAGCGCTCCCCCGTTCCCAAGCTCTCCGTTTACCTCTCTCCCAAGGGAGCCGCCCGCGGGGGGGGGCGTGATCTCCTTTCCCTGCTTTGGGGCTGAAAGAAAGAGAAATCATTAAAATGCATCCGATCTGAAGAGGGGGGTGGGGCTAACAAATCCCCGGCACCAACGCCCGTTTCCTACGCCTTTCTCCCCACCCCCCCTTGACCCCAAGACACAGGCCCCTCCAGAGGAGACAGCCCTGGCTGCATGCAGCCTCCCCCTGCAGCACAGCCTGGGGGCAGGTCACCAGGGAAAGGCATCTCCTCCCTCACCCCCAGGAGCGCTCCTGACCCCCTCTGGCAAAACAGCTGCTTCCCCGCTGCAGTTCTGGAAGACCCCCCAAAGCCCATGGGGTTCTGGCACTGGCCCGACATGGAAAGGCATAGCCCCTACGCTGGGCAGCTTGCAACCTAAAATTAGACAGGGCTAAGCAGCAGGAGCATCACAAGGAGCCTAAAATTCAAGGGTAGCTCTGATGGTCTCCTGGCTCCAGGATCTCAGTGCACTTCACCGCCTCACTGGGCCCCCAATGAGATCAATGAGGGTCTTTCTCCCCATTGTACAGATGGAGAAACGGAGGCACAGAAAAGCGCAAGGTCTTGGCCAAAGCCACAAGGTGAGTGCAAAGCTGCTGAGGGGAGGTATTTGCTAAAGGGGTCCCCCCATACCTGCACTTGAGGGGCTCCCATCCTGCTCACCTAAAGAGGGAAGTTCTCCTGGATATCTGAGCGAGGAACGATGGTCCTGTACCTGGGTACAGTTCTCTGCTCCACCACAGCTTTCCCTGCATGAGCTTGGGCAAGTCACTTTGGCTCAGATTCACAAAGGTATTTAAGCTCCTAGATTCATGGAAACCAATGGGAGTTAGACACTTAAATACCTTTGAGGATCTGTGTCTGTTGGGAATAATAGCACTGCCCTACCTCACAAGGGTATGGTGAGGTGCTCAGATAGGTACCTTAGAGCGATCGGGGAGCAGCTCCTTTCCGATTGATTTCTCAGTGTCCAAGGAACAAGTTCCAGGCGGGGGTCCTTGCATAGAGCCCAGCCAGCGAGGCAGTGACTCCTACATCTGGCTGAGTTCTAATGTAGAAGATGCAGGCCACCAACTCGCAGGCTGTACCCATGGAGCTGGGGTGCCTGGTTCCCCCATGGGCTTGCACAGTGCTCTTCCCTCAGCAACTGAATGGCCAAACTCAGACTAACATGCTTGACTTGAACATCTATGTAGATGCAATTGCAAAAAAACCAAAAAACAACCACAAATCCATTGGATGGAACAATGATTCTCCGACAAACCCAGCAGCAGAAATGGACGTGGTTCTGTCTACAGGTGTCACTCGTCAAAAACATCTCTGTGAATAAACATTTCAAATAGCCTTAGCTTTTGGAATAATCTATTATATTCGACTCCATTCTCTCCCACTCCCTCCCCCCTCCCAAAAAAGGAAAAGGAGTAATTTTAAAATGCAGCTTATAAGGGGCTTATTGGGCTCGAGCGCTGGATAACAAAATAGCAAAAAACAATTCCCTCCACTGCAGGAATTAATGGTGCCATTCTGGGGCTCTGTTATACAGGAGGTCCAACTACATCGGTGGTTCTCAACTTTTTCCAAACTGTGACCCCCCTGCTGAAATAGAAAACGGCCCTTATCCCCCCAACCATAAAGTGAGGAATGGTGCTCACAACCACCCTGGGGGCTAGATAGTCAGAGTGGTCCCTTTGGCCTTAAAATTCTATGGCTCAATAACCTAATTAGCAGATTTACCTGTTGTCTCTCAGAAAATGGATTATATATTCAAAAGAGTAAAAGATAATGGAGCAAATAATCAAGCAACCAATTTGCAAACACCTAGAAGATAATAAGGTGATACGTAACAGTCAGCATGGATTTGTCAAGAATAAATCATGCCAAACCAACCTAATGGCTTTCTTTGATACGGAAACAAACCTTGTGGATACGGGGAAGTGGTAGAAGTGGTATACCTTGATTTTAGTAAGGCTTTTGATACTGTCCCGCATGACCTTCTCATAAACAAACTAGCGATCTACAACCTAGATGGAGCTACTATAAGGTGGGTGCATAACTGATTGGAAAATCGTTCCCAGAGAGCAGTTATCAGTGGTTCACAGTCAAGCTGGAAGGGCATATCAAGAGGCATCCTGCAGGGATCGGTTCTGGGTCCAGTTCTGTTCAATATCTTCATCAGTTATTTAGATAATGGCATAGAGAGTACACTTATAAAGTTTGTGGATGATACCAAGCTGGGAGGGGTTGCAAGTGCTTTGGAGGATAGGATTAAAATTCAAAATGCTCTGGAGAAATGGTCTGAAGTAAATAGGAAATTTTTGAAATCAACAAGGACAAATACAAAGTACTCCACTTAGGAAGGAACAATCAATTGTACACATACAAAATGGGAAATGATTGCCTAGGAAGAAGAACTGCAGAAAGGGATCTGGGTGTCATAGTGAATCACAAGCTTAATATGCGTGAACAGTGTAAGACTTGCAAAAAAAGCAAACATCATTCTGGGATGTATTAGCAGGAGTGTTGTAAGCAAGACACGAGAAGTAATTCTTCTGCTCTACTCCGCGCTGATTAGGCCTCAACTGGAGTATTGTGTCCAGTTCTGGGTCCAGCATTTCAGGAAAGATGTGGACAAATTGGAGAAAGTCCAGAGAAGAGCAACAGAAATGATGAAAGGTCTAGAAAACCTGACCTATGAGGAAAGATTGAAAAAATTGGGTTTGCTTAGTCTGGAGAAGAGAAGACTCAGGGGGGACATGATAACAGTTTTCAAGTACATAAAAGGTTGTTACAAGGAGGAGGGAGAAAAAATGTCCTCCTTAACTTCTGAGGATAGGACAAGAAGCAATTAGCTTAACTTGCAGCAAGGGCGGTTTAGGTTGGACATTAGAAAAAACTTCCTCTTAGGGTGGTTAAGCACTGGAATAAACTTCCCAGGGAGGTGGTGGAATCTCCCTCATTGGAGATCTTTAAGAGCAGGTTGGACAAACACCTGTCAGGGATGGTCTAGATAATACTTAGTCCTGCCTTGAGTGCAGAGGACTGGTAGATAATCCTGAGCTGTAGCCCCTCTGCCAGTCCAGTCCTGAGCTTCCCTTCAGCAGAGACCACAAGTCAAGCTGAATTATGCCAATGGGTGTGTTGTTTCTGGGATGGTTACGCATAGGGATGGTCTCACAACCAGCTCCTGTGGCCAGCATCAGCAGCTCTTCCTGATCATCTCTACTTTATAAAGGTTCCTCTCCCTAGAGTTAGAAAAGGTGCCGTCCCCTGTGGCCTGCTATATCAGTGACCACAGTGCCTCTGTCAAGCACAGTAATATCTGTGAAACCTCTGCTAAGCTAGGGCTTTATCCACTAAGCCAATTATTCCCCATATGTCTGGTATTTCAGCATACCTGGCGCTAGGGTTTTCTTTGTGGCAGGAAGTGAGGCAACGGGGCACTGTTATGAATGGCCACAAGCAAACTGCATCTCTAATGTCAGGCTGCAACAAGAAGATCCGGTGGTAATAAGTGGGGCCCCAGTCCCACAAGGAGAGCTAGGACCTGCCTGAATGGTGTCTAGAGCCAAATATTTAGTTGCTTGGGTTCCTCACTGGCAACGTTTGTGGTGCCTGAAAACAATAACAACGTTCAATACAATTGTAATCAGGACACTTCCTCGCCCAGGGGTATTTCTCCACACAAAAACACTAGATCAAAAGAACAGTCGGCTTGCAAAGGTGAGCACGTAAAAGCAAAACAAACTCAAACAGCTCCAGGAAGTTCCAAAGCCCAAGTAACCTTATCTCCGCCCCACCCGTGTATACAGCGCGACGCCATATTTAAATGGCATGAGCATGTACCATTATTTCTGCAGTTCTGGCTCATTCAGGGTGCAATTGGCCCCCATACAGAAGGCCAGCACTGGGCTTACATACAGACACCATCACCATGGCCAAGCCCAGAGTGGAAGTGCTCCATCTGCTGCTACTGTAGGAGTACAATGCTAATGCTCAGTGCCGCCCTCATGACTCTGCCAGCAGCTTCTCCCAGAGCCAAAACTGGCTGCAGTGGCAGCAGCAGCTGCTGATTGGTTGGGAGGTAGCATGGCCTAGTGGATAGCACACTAGACTGGGACCCAGGAATCATAGAATATTAGAGTCGGAAGAGACCTAAAGAGGTCATCTAGTCCAACCCCCTGCTCAAAGCAGGACCAGCCCCAACTAAATCATCCCAGCCAGGGCTTTGTCAAGCTGGGCCTTAAAAACTTCTAAGGATGGAGATTCCACCACCTCCCTAGGTAACCCATTCCAGTGCTTCACCACCCTCCCAGTGAAATAGTGTTTCCTAATATCCAACCTAAACCTCCCCACTGCAACTTGAGACCATTACTCCTTGTTCTGTCATCTGCCACCACTGAGAACAGCCGAGCTCCATCCTCTTTGGAACCCCCTTCAGGTAGTTGAAGACTGCTATCAAATCACCCCTCACTCTTCTCTTCTGCAGACTAAATAACCCTCAGCCTCTCTTCATAAG
The DNA here is from genome assembly GCA_033296515.1 of Macrochelys suwanniensis. Taxonomy (NCBI): domain Eukaryota; kingdom Metazoa; phylum Chordata; order Testudines; family Chelydridae; genus Macrochelys; species Macrochelys suwanniensis. The sequence goes on from CM065796.1 coordinate 14,663,050, forward strand.
TCAGGTACTCCAGCTCCCTAATTATTTTCGTTGCTCTCCGCTGGACTCTTTCCAATTTTTCCAATTCCTTCCTGTAGTGTGGGGCCCAAAACTAGACACAGTACTCCAGATGAGGCCTCACCAATGCCGAATAGAGGGGAATGATCACCTCCCTCGATCTGCTGGCAATGCTCCTACTAATACAGCCCAATATGCCATTAGCCTTCTTGGCAACAAGGGCACACTGCTGACTCATATCCAGCTTCTCATCCACTGTAATCCCCAGGTCCTTTTCTGCAGAACTGCTGCTTAACCAGTCAGTCTCCAGCCTGTAGCGGTGCATGGGATTCTTCTGTCCTAAGTTCAAGACTCTGCACTTGTCCTTACTGAACCTCATCAGATTTCTTTTGGCCCAATCCTCCAATTTATCTAGGTCACTCTGGACCTTATCCCTACCCTCCAGCGTATCTACCTCTCCCCCCATTTTAGTGTCATCTGTGAACTTGCTGAGGGTGCAATTAATCCCAACACCTAGATCATCAATAAAGATCTAAACAAAAAAGATCAAAACAAAAAAGCAAAAAAGATCAAAAACAAAGAAGATCTAAACAAAAACAAAAAAGATCTAAACAAAACATCTTTTGTTCATGGATTCTATGATTCTATGGATTTTGAGTCATGGATTCTATTCCTCGCTCTGCTGCTGGGCAATCTTGGGCAAGTCATGGCCCTGATCCGTGCCTCAGTTTCCCCATCTGTAAAATAATGTTGACCTCATTTATTAAGCACTTTGAGATCTACTGGTGAAAAGTGCCCAGTGTTGTTATTCTCCCTCACCCTGCTCTGTGCAGGGCAGGGGTCTTGAACCCATCCCAGAACCACAGCTCTGTGGCTCTTACCCACCAGCCCAGCCCCCTCCATCTATTCAGTGTCCTAACTTCCAACTCTTGTGAGGAGGATAAAATGAACCACTCTGGATTGTTGGTTATCCCTGAGGAGATAACAGAGCTCTACGGTTTAATTTGAACGCAGGATTCTTCTTTTCCTGCTCTGAACTGTTGCACAGAGAGTTCTGCTATCCCCGCCCTACCTCACAGGGGCAGTCTGAGGTTTACTTAAGAAATTTTGGGACAGATCCTCAGATGGAAGGAGTGTTGTATCTGATCATTCAAGTCTCCCCCGAGTCCCTGACACACCTGATTCTCACTGGTGTGAGCCTGGGAAACAGCCATTTGTCTATGGCGTTGACATCTGCCATGGGACCACATGATGCATATTCTAAGGGAAGCCGCAGCTCCACTCAACAAGCTGACATCTGAGGAGATTAAAAAAAAACCCCTCACCCTTGTCCTTTGAACTCAGTGCAGGAATGCGCCGTGGGAGAGAATTGGCAAAAGATTAAAAGAAATTCCAGGCAGGGGAGATGTGGGAACGGGTCCGTCATGGATCCAGGAGCATTGAGGGAATTCTACACAAATATTGTGTGACTTCAACTCGTAGGGGACAGCGAAAACAGCCACCAAAGTCCAAGCAACACTGGAAGCAGACAGTGCAGCCTGCAAGAGTGATTCTGAGCAGATCAGGAAATCTAGGTTAATCTCATATGCTAATGCTAATTCTTGGTCAGGTATTTTATCTTTCTCCCGTGGAATAATCCAATTTGCAGGTATGATACAGTGTAAAGTAACTGTGGCAATATAAGCAACAGCGATCCATGAATACATCAGATACTCCACGGCCCAAACCGTGTTAGTGTCACCAAGAGCGGAATTGGACGCTTTTAATTATGAGGCCGGAAAGGCCAGTTCAGAACAACGACTATGGGGCTTCATATACATCAAGAAAAACATGAATCGTGTAGTAATGTGCACAGCACTTTACAAGCAGAGAGCAATACCTGCCCTTAAGAGCTTACATCCTGTTGGCAGCTGCTTGGGAAAGCCTACAAAGAAGACATTGGAGTCAATTTGCTAGTTGCATCCATATGTTCTAAAGTATCCAATTCAACCTGCAGTCCTACTCCAAAGAGCGACTGTCGAATGGCATCATTGTGGTAACCTGCTCCCAGGAGAGTTCCTTCAGCCCCCTTAATCAGTCAGAGCTTTGATCATTTCCGGAAGCAGCAGGATTTTACACACCTTCCAAAGCTATTGTCCCTGTGGATGTTCTCATGACCCATCTAAACGTTCAAATCCTTCACAGCCCATATCTTGTGGTGGTGAGTTCCGCTGTCTGAAGTAATAGTTCCTTCTATCAGGACAAAGTCTGCTGCCTTCCGAGGCCACAGACGAGGTTAGCTTGCGGAGATCCAGCCGAGGAGCCAGGGGTGATTGCACTACACCTGACTGGGGTGGAGGAAGAAGGGATCATGGTAGGGAACAATGGCAGAGCAGTCTAGTGGAGGGGACGTGTGCAGGAAAAGAGACCAGCTTGGACTGAGTGGGAAAGGTGACCAATAGACGAACGTGCCAGTGAACCTCAGAGGCCAGGTGTACTTGATTATCATTGCTGGGGGATGCCTACCAATTTCTGGGGCCCCAGGCATGATAGAAGCTAGTTCCTCTTGGAGATGTTAAGCAGGGACTGTGTTAAGATGGCATGGTTTATCTTTTCACTTGTTGCCTGCTGTGCTCTCCCTCATTCTGCATTGATTGCCTCTGAATGCTATTACCCTGGGGCTTGTTATGAAGCAATCTGTTGGAGACAACGCTCCCTGTTTGCTGTCAGAGAGCTTCCCACTTAATGCCCTGCAAGGATGCTTTAGTGCTTCCTTTGCTTGGCTTGCCACCATGTTTCACGCCTGAGCTGGTCTTGAAATCAAAATGGATTGGCCGCTGGCCCAGCCAAAGAGGTCAGCCGAGGCAGCGTTGGTTATTTCCAGGTGAGCCTGGGGTCACGACCAGCCAGCAGGGTACTTTTGGGAATGACTAAACGGCGGTTTAGATTAACGCCAGCGCAGCTTCTATCCGAATTGGGGACCTTTGCTTCTTGCTCAGCCGGCATAACAACAGTAATTATTTTACACTGCTATTCATGTTTATTACTGGGCCCATCGCCATGCTACCTGAGGGCCTGTATAGCTCCTCTCATCCCGCACTGCCCAGTGCAGTCAGCTCTGGGGAGGAGACTGGGTTGCCCCCGACATCACCACACTTCTGGCTGCAGGGGAGAGGAGAATGGGGGATGTTCGGTCAACGATGCCACAGGGAGCGCCCCTGATTTTAGGATCCCTAAGGCTTGATTTTCCAAATGGTGGGGTGTGTGTGTGTGTGTGTGTGTGTGTGTGTGTGTGCGCGCGTAATAACACAATGTCTTGGCCAATATGTGATACTGCAGAGCATTTGGAAGCCCAGCATATTACTCAGTAACGATCAGCTGTGGATTTTGCTCTCCAAATTGTGCAATACTGTTAGTTTATGGGTGATATGGACGTCAAGGTGACTTTATGGAAGATTTGTTTGACTTTAGCAACAAATACAATAGGAGCAGAGATATTTGAAGCACTGCACGACTGCGTAGTCGGAAAATACAAATTGGACTGGGCACACTGCAAAGGAATGACAAGTGATGGTGCAGCAAGGTAGAAATAGCAGAGTTGTGAAAAAAATACCCGAGGCAGCTGGTAATGATGTTTGGAATCGCAGTTTCATTCACTGCGAAGCTTTGGTGTCCAAGGGTATTTCCCCTGATTTTATGGCAGTGCTGAACGAAGTAGTGAAAACTGTTACTTTCCTATCCCCTAGAACTGGAAAGGTCATTGAGTCCAGTCCCCTGCCTTCACTAGCAGGACCAAGGTTGAGTCCTGTATGAACTCAGGAAGGAGATTCACATTTTTCTGGTAGAGAAACAGTCTAACTTGGCAAATTCATTTGACACTGACGGTTAATAAAGTTGGCATCTCTAGCTGATGTTTTCTTCATTTTAAATTAACTGAATTTGAAGTCACAAGGAAGAGGTAGTGAAAAAGAGTCCTGTGGCACCTTATAGACTAACAGATGTATTGGAGCATAAGCTTTCGTGGGTGAATACCCACTTCGTCGGATGAAGGTAATGATTTGTCCTTGACACTGTGAACGGATACACGCATTCCAAAAGTCATTAGAACTGTGGCAAGCACGACTGATCGTCCGAGATACTACCTGTTCCCAACCCTGTTACAACACACGGAGGAGAACAGCATCGGTGCAGAAAGTGTGAATGGAATGAAGTGACAGACAGTTACATCTCGCTGCTCGGTCTGACCACTTCAGTCGCTATTTCCCTGCAGAGGGGTTTCAAAACTTGAAGGAAATGCATTGGGTGAAAGATCCTTTTGCTTTCAAAAATCCCGACTCAATACTGGAGCTAAACTTGATGCCTGAGGAAGAAAAAGAGCGGCTGCAACTCACCCATCACAGCACACTCAAAACACAAGTCATTACATTTGTCATTGTTTTGGAGAAGTGTTTTCAGAGACTATCCACTGTTAAGTACGATCAGTGTTCCGTTGTTGCTACGGTTCACAACAATCTCCATGTGCCCACTGTGATTGTCGACGTTGACAAGGTTACAAACAAAGGAAACAGCGCCTCTGATCTGCGGTTAGCACTTTTATCTTGTGATTCAGATTGGAACGAGCTCATGAAGAACAAGCAGGCCCACCTGTCACACTGAGGAAGTGAAACTCAACCTGAACGTCCTTTTTACGGAATTTATGCTGTATTTTAACATGTTTGACAAGTAGCGTAATGGCGAGCTCTAAATTTAGTTATCACTGGAAGTGAAGCAGTTAAAGCTAGCGTGTGTTTATTGTGATTTGATGAAAACGCGAGTCAGAAGATATTATGGTTTTGGGTCCCGGGGATAAGTGTTTTTCTTCCACTGATCTAGATGAATAGTTAGTGCACGCAAGCTGGGGTGTAAATCTGCAGAGCGTTAGCATGCTGTGCACTGTCTGTGTGAACCCTGCTACTGAGCATTAAAAGTTCCCCAGTGCACTTGGATCTACTCTGCATTGAAACTTGCTGTAGCCTTCCTTGCTGTAGGCTTGCTACGCACTAACTGTTCGTCTATTAGAGTCTAGACTCTAGACAAGTCCTCAAAAAAAGGAACATGTAAGAGTACGTGCAACAGCGCCACCTGGTGACTCCTGCCAGAACAATCTGGGGGAAAAACAGGTGGGACATGAAGTAACTAGCTTAATCTGCAGCAGGGGTGATTTAAGTTAGATACTGGGAAAATCTTTCTAACTCTAGCAGTAATTAAGTACTGGGAAAGGATACGGATAGTTAAGTACAGAATAGTTTACCAAGAGAGGTTCTGGAATATCCATCACTGGAGGTTTTTAAAAGGTTAGACAAACACTTGTCAGGGATGGTCTAGGTTAACTTGGTCTTGCCTCAGCACAGGGGGTGGACTGGATAACTTCTTGAGGTTCCTTCCAGACCTTCATTTCTGATTCTATGACTCATGCCCAGCTATATCACATTGCTGAAGAGGAGACGAAGGCATGAATAACTGAGATCAGATCATGGCCAGTATGGGATGGAGTGTCCTAGCTGACCAGCGATGGTAGACAGCATTACTCATGGATGATGCTACGTGAGAGCTTAGCATCATCAAGAAATCCAGCAGCACGCCTGAACTATGGACTGAATTAACTAGTGGTGCGTGTGTACCTTCAACCAACACACCATGGCTGAAAACTCTTTAAACTGCTGCCCTTTGCCAACCAGCATCACCTCTGTCTTGCTTGGGTTCAGCATCAACCAGCTGTTTGCCATCCATGAACTGATCTCATCCAAGCACTGGGCCATCTCGGTGGTAGTGTTGTGGTTGTCTGTGGTGAAGGACAGGTAGAGCTGTGTGTCACCTTCATATTGTTGGCACCCAAGTCCGTGTCATCTGGCCAGTTCACCTAGTGGCTGTGGTAGATGTTGAATAGGACTGGAGAAAGAATTGCTTCTTGTGGCCCTGCACAAGAGAGGGAATCTAGTGGTGGAGGTGCAGTTTTCCATCACTACTCGTTGGGTGCGTTCCTCCAGGAAGGACTCAAACCATTTTACCATGCTATCCTGAACCCCTGCCACCTCTCTCAGATGAGACAGCAAATTCTTATGGTTGACACTGCTGCAGAGAGTCCAGGAGGTTCTGTTGTGAAAGGCTGATAGTTCTTTTTTCCACCCCTTCAAAAACAGGTGAGTGGATTTTGCTTAGTCACCTTCAAAATATTCTCCTTGGAGGTGAGACCAGGCATAGGAATTCCCAGCAGAGAAGGAGAAGTTCCGTAAAAACAGGGAGTTATAAAGACTGCCTGAAAGTAACCTTAACTAAGCAGTTGTGTTTGATAGCAGAAGCAATTGTAATTACCTATAGTAATTCTAATAGATGGTGCATTTTTAAAACTCATTGTCATGACAGACTGTGCTCCATTATTTAGAAAACCTGTACAAAGATTACCAGTACATTGAAAATACGTATTTTTAAACATATTTCCTGTGCTAGTTGATTGCCAGTAGCATTCTTGATAAAGTCAGTTGTTTCCAACTAATCCACACTGCTCTAATATTTAATTTACAAAGCACACAAAGGGAAGATTTGCCAGTTAGATTAATTCAGCACGATCACTGAGAAGTAATGTAAAGAGGGAGAAAACATTTGAAAAATGAATTCATAACGAGCACCATCTCACTCACTCCCTTTAACGCTATTTGTCCCAGCCGTACAAGAGGAATTCACCATAATAAAACTGCTTAAAAATTAAAATGTTCAATCTGACTCCGATGAATACAGTGCTATTTTTTCCCCCTTCCACAAATGATTTTGAATTCCTTCTGAATGGCTGCCCTGATGGAGGTTAGCCAGGGCCAACTGATGGAAATTGCATTTTGTTTCAATTGTGTGTGAACTTTGAAATATTGAAAACATGCAGTCAGGCTTATGTGTACGCTGCAGGAATGAAAGGTCTTGGGTTTTATTGGGGTTTTACCATTCCTACCACATAAAGCACCTGGGGTAAAAAAGCAAAACAAAGAGCCCGTGTTCCTAACTTAATTCTGTCCCCTTCAGCAGCACAGAACCGCTGTTTCCCCTCTGTTCCAATTGGACACAGGACTCTTCACCTCCTAGCCCAAACTTTTATTCAGTGCTGCTGTGCAACAGAGGCTGTGCATGACATGACTGCAAAGGTCTTTGGAAACCTTCAGCATGCTACATAAATTTAAGGGGTTAGTAGGTGAAAAATCAGAGATCTGGAACAAGTAGCTCTTACTTTCTCCGGTTTCCATTGGTGTTTCCACAGTGTAGTTGTCCCACAGTGCAGTAAAACAAATTAGCAGCCTAGGCCATTCCTTTCTTTCCTGCTGGAAACCCCTTGGGGCTATCAAGTGGCAAATCTGGATGCTGCGTCAAATTGAAATTTCAGGAGGAATTTCAGAAAGGCAGAATGAAATTTCCTGACTAGGAACTTGGCCAGGACACCGCTAGAACCCTGACTCTTGTGAAAAATGCCAAAGGACCTTTAATGATCACAATCAGTCAGACACCTGCATCTGCACTGCACCTCTTACCCCCATGCCAGGGTATTATTATTATTGATTCGTATTGGGGTGGCACCTAGAGGCACTAAGCCCATTGTGCTCGGTGCTGTACAAACATAGCATTAGGCTGCAACGTGCTAATGGCTGCAGGCAGGCGAGTCCTGGATCCAAGACAATCACAGCCCTCATTAAAGCCAATGGGTGCCAAGCGTTCTTTTAGGCTGAGCAGAAGGCGCAGTTAAGCCCTGTTATGTTGTAAAAAGAGCTGGAGGCTGTGGGGATACAGCCCAAGGAGCTTAGGCCTCATGGCAAGTCAGAACTAAGCCACGTGGACTGAGGGGTTTCTCTGGTTGCCAAGGCAGAGACAAGGCTGTGCGTGCTGGAGGCAGGAAGCCACGAGATGGAGTTGTAAGTGTGATCCCGAGAGGAAACAGAGCGACAAAGCTTCTTGGGCACACAGCTTGTTGGAGGGGCAGATTTGGGGATTTCTGAGCAAGGAAACTGCGTGCTGCTGTTTGTTTCTACTGTGTTCAGAGACTTTATGCCTACGCTTTGTAAATAAACAATGTTACACCAGGTTGAGGCCTCATTTGGATCTTCAACTTTTCTTCCTACCAGAAACAACCCTGCACGGCCCCGAATTCTAGCTACCTGCTCAGGCCGAAGGGGCAACGATATAACAAAAACCTCTTAGGAGGTCTAACAGGACTCCAGCCTGGGGTGACTCAGCTGAAGGAAAGAGAAGCGGGGCAGGATCGGGAGCAAAGAAATCACATGTTGATGTTTGTTAGATGGCATAAGACCCATCTGATGTATCTCGGAGTCTCTCATCAGAATGCTGCCATCTCCGGAGATGCTGTGTCTGCTAGAGTGTTGCATCCATCTGCACACTGGGAGGTGCCCCTGGAGAAAAATAAGTTTGTGGCTATTTCAGCGTCACATAGATGCTGTATTTCTTATAAAGAGGCACACTGTACAGTCTATCTATAGGGCACACCGAAGACCTGCTACAGTATTTAATAAGCATAGTTTGTTCCTGCCAGTTTTGCATGGCCGACACTCACTGAGTGTGGCTTGACACAGGCGACAATTGCAGTGTTTCACAGACCGCAAGGCCAGAAGGAATCACTGGGATCATCTAGTCAGGCCTGAGCCCTTCCCCGAAAAGAGAAACCAGAGTATCCGCGGGAAGACAACTTGATTTTTTACACACCATACGTTTTGAACTTTGACAAATGAAGGCATCAAATACATTTGAAAATTAAACTGAAATGACTGTTGAGAGATCATCTCTGTATTGGTCTTTTTTCCCCAGTATGTTTTATCAAAATGCTTATAGATGGATAGGCTTGTCAGAATTTTATTCTTTTTTAAGGGGGGAGGGATAGCTCAGTGGTTTGAGCATTGGCCTGCTAAACCCAGGGTTGTGAGTTCAATCCTTGAGGGGGCCAGTTGGGGATCTGGGGCAAAAAATCTGTCAGGGGACAGTACTTGGTCCTGCTAGTGAAGGCAGGGGACTGGACTCGATGACCTTTCAAGGTCCTTCCAGTTCTAGGAGATTGGTATATCTCCATTTATATTTTTTTATATTTATATATACATTTTGATGGATAATATCAACATTTATTTTCAATTTTTATCTATTTAAATTTTCACAGTTGTGGGAAATTAGACAAAGCAGATCAGACAAAAAATATTTAATGACAGGAGACACTGAGATTCAAAAAGTTAGAGCTTTATAAGCATTAAAACAGCAAATTGTCAACATCACATGTCAAAATAGACAAAGTAAATATCCTTCAATCAAACTCTAATAAGTTCTCAAGCAGCATTTTTCTTATTTTGCCTCTCTGTACATTTCAATTATCATTGATGGAAATAGTTTTGTGTTGGTTTGTGCGTGTATGACAAAAATCAACATTTATCGACATTTACTGATAAAAATCTAATCCTTCCAAGCCTATAGCTGGAGCTTGTTTCACATACTTTGTGAGGTTTCTTATCAAACTGCTCTACGAAATCTCTTTACTACTGAGTTGAGACTCATTCAAAAGCTGGACGTGAGGGAAATGACTTTTGGGAACAATCAAAGCCAAGCTATAAAAATTCCTAAATGCGGCACAGGCAAAGAGTAGTAAGATATCCACAAAATGAAAGTACCACATACCCCTTAATTATACACGTGTTTGAACTCTTCTAAAACTAGTAGAAGAGGTACCATTAACTGCACTTGAACTGCCAGCAGCGGTAATATCCGCAGACCCAAACAATATTATACAAAGTCATCAGAGTTCTCCCTTACAACTTTATGATGCTCTATTTCTTTGAAAGGGGCTGGTTGAGTTAAAATGTGTCCAACGTTTTGGATATCCTCCTAAAGCTATCAAGCATGTGATGTCCAAAGAGCTGTCACAACCCTATTGCGGGAAATACGCATTAATTAAGGCTCATTGCGATCAGATTTCTCCCCTGGAGCCGATGCTATTAGTTTTGTTGGAATACTTGTCCATAGGCCACTTTAGACTCGTTCAGATTACATGGCTGGGAGGCTAGAATACCAACTGCTTCACCTCCACAGCTCTGTCATTCCTTTCAACAGGCGGGGCCTTGGGGAACAGGAGATCAGCAGACGATGGGTTGCTCCTCGGGGCGTAGCTTCAAATGGCTGGGTCCGGAGGTGAGAAGCTGCCTTCCCCTCCTCCCAAGTATTTCCTAGGGAACCCATTGAACCAGAAGTGCACTCTTCCCTGGCACATTGTTTAAAAGAGTTCGCAAGAAGCTCATCACACTTCCCAGGGTTGACATGAGCCATGTCTCCCTCCTAGAGACGTTACATACAATCCCACTGTAAGACGTGAACATTAGCATTTTTAATACAAGAACTCCTGGGATACTTATTGCAATAAGGTTTGTCCTAGATATTGCAGGAAATTACCGTAGCAGTCAGAAGCAGATTTGAGTTGCCAATTCCATCCTCCCATAGCTCTGCTGCTCGATAGCAAGTTGCCCGTCCTCCCCACAGACCCCTATAGGGTTTGCTACATTCAGACTTTCACTCTGGATATTGCCGAAGACTTACCTGCAAGTCCCTGAGTATTCTGCCATTCACCAGCTGCAAAAATTTGCAGGCGATTTCATTAAAAAAGGGTTGTGAAGAAAACCTTCCGTACACGAACCGCCCTATTTGTCTGTTAGCTACAACTCTGAAACCGACCGCTGACAATTTAAATGTCAGCACTGTTAACTATTCAGTACAAATCCTCATTTTTTCCCATTTATCTAAAGCTGATGAGGAATTGCTGCAAAATCCAGGAGTGTTTATATCACAGAATGGGATAAACCTTTAAGGGAGGTGGGTTTAGCCCCACCTGTGACTTATCCTCCTAAGTCATAGGCGCCAACTCTGTGGGTGCTCCAGCGAAAAAAATTAGTGGGTGCTTAGCACCCACTGGCAGCCGGCTGCCCCACTCCCCCCAGCATCTCCCCTCTGCCGGCAGCCCCACCGATCAACTCCCCCCCCCCCGCCTCCCAGCGCTTTCCATCCACCGTGATCAGCTGCTCCACAGCATGCAGGAGGTTCTGGGAGGAGGGGATGGAGCAAGCTTGCGGGAGGAGGCAGAACTGGGCGGGGTTGGGGGAAGGAGTGGAGTGGGGGTGGGGTGGCGCAGGGGTTGGGCACTCCCACGGCAAGGAGGAAGCTGGTGCCTATGTCCTAAGTGATAGATCTGAGGCCAGGGATCAGGTGATAGCCAACAGGTTACATGGTCCTTAGATTAAAGATCAACAAAGCACCTCTGTTGGAGAGAGCCCTGCAGGGGACTCTGGGGTCGGGGGAAAGGATCTGGAAAGGGGCCAAGACAACAGAATCTGGTTTACAGAAATAAACCATCTCTGAAGAAAGGGACTGAAATTCTGCTGCTGTTTGGAGCTTTATTTGATCCACTGCCCTGTGAGGCAGCCCATCAGCTTCTAGTTTGTCACAGAAATTGGGACACCTTTCCGCAGAGCAAGGAGGACATGATTCCATGGGACACGCGGATGAACGGTCTCTGCTCAAACAACATTTTATTGATAGAAATGCAGGGAATGGCTACTATGGTGACGGGAACGCAATCCCGATTCTTACAAAACTGAGTTAAAAAAAAAGTCAAAGACAATAAAAATAATCCATGCATAAAAAGGTAGAAAACCAGCCCACTCCCAGTCCCTGAGATCTCAAGTTTTGCCTGCTTCCTGGAATTTCTTCAGCAAGGCTTCGTCCGCCCGGAGGGCAAAGGTCAGGGTACGCTTCTGGTAGTACTGGGGGTCGAGCTCCAGATTGTCAATAACGTCCGACAGGAGGTGAGCTCTCTCCACTGAGCAGCCTGGGGCATCGTAGCTCAGAGCGGTGAAATGCACATGCAGGTGGAAGTAAGATGGCTGGTAATGCAGGTAAACCCTCAGCTGGGAGCCAGCCACGCCAAAGCGCTTTAAGATGGCGTCCTGGGGGAAGAAAGGGTAGAGAATTTAATCTCCCAAATAATACACTGAAAAGTTTTAGCATCGTATCCAAGGGCAGAGGACTGGATAGAAGCATACTGGCCTATCCAATGACCTAGCCCAGTCTCTTGTGACGGTGAATTAACATCAAGGGACATCAATACTACTCCTTTCAGCCAAAGATCTCAAAACGTTCAGGAGAAAAACTTTCCAAATTGTACTGCTGAAATACAGCAACCTGTGAGGTGGACTATAAAGGCGGAGTTCGTAGCGATGCTGTGGATCATTTAGAAGAGAAAGTGCAGAATACCAGCTGAACCGGCAAGGGGATGGGGATAAGATTTAGGTAGCAGAATGCAATTACTCGCCTGGAATTTAGCCAGGACCACAGGATTAATACTCCCGTTTTACAAAAAGTGCCATGGGACCTGTAATGACCATGAGGGATCAAGCCCTCAGTTCTAGGTCTTGTCTGAGAAGGACAGAAGATGAGGTTTTGGTTACACACTAAGGAACTTGTTCTCCGGCGTTTTTACGTATTTTCCCCTTCTCAGATTCCCGCAGAAGGAAATTGGTGGACAGGGTCATGCAATACTAGATACTTGGCCGACCGTCCGCCCAGCTGCAAACCCACCGCTCAAATTCTAACCCGGGGCAGACAGAGGCTAGCTGCACAGTAAAGCTTTATGAGAGAGGAGGGAAAGGGGGGGAACAGACTCTCAAAGCATTGCCCAGCCAAGCCCTGTTACCAGCCAAGCTCACTGGCCATCAGGTACATGCTGGCAGAAGAATTTAAATGGGTGGAGAACTGCTTTAGGTTCAGACATACCATGCAGTGAAAACAGGAAGGAAAGAGCTGCAAAAACAGACCAAGCTGAGAGCTTACTGCATGTGCTCTACCAGAAAGGATTGAGGAGAGCAGCTGTCAAGGCTGTGATGATGTCTGAGCATCTGAGCCGTTATCTAACGTTTAAAAGCACAAGCGGGGAGGCAGGAGGCGAGCAAGCGGAAAGGGAGGAGATGGTGTCTGCTGAGTGGGAAAGCATCCCAGTGCCACATACAGAGGAGCAGGGGGAAAGGGAGGGTAGGTCACAGTTTCCCCAGCTGATCCAAAGGTCACCGTGGGGGCAGAGGCGGAAGTTTTGGCCACCACCCCCACACACATACTTGAGCCTAGTGGCACATGTCCCCTCATGCATGTTATTCTCCAAGGCAGATGCCTGCTCCGGCAGCGATCCCAAATCACCAGGCCCATATGCGCAGAGCACATCCTCACGGGTAGGAAAGCAAAGTGCACTGGCTCAGCACAGGGAGAGCGGTAGATTCTGATCTCAACTCCTCCAGTATAAATCTGAAGCCACTCTGCTGAAGTCTCTTGAGTCTGTCCCCACAGGGTCACCAGTGAGACAGGCCCTGAGCTGGCCCCGTACAAGCCGATTTGCTGAAATGGGGGTCTGCAGAGCAGAAGGCTGCCTCCTTCCCATTAACTACCTCCACAATGAGGCCTGTTGGTTGTGGGGGCTGGATAGCACACCCAGCATGTTTTCCCTTAAGAGGGCATTCTGTCAGCTTTTATTGTTCTCCATTCCAGCCTTATCGCTCCAGTCTGCTGGGTGAGTTACAGGATCCTGTTCCCAGTCGGTGTAATTAAAGCTATAAACAGCGACAGTGAACTTGTCAGGGACCTTCCACCATGCTGCGCTCGTGTGCTGGTTGGGAACGCGACGATTCCTCACCCAATCTTTTAATTAATCTCTGCTTTCCCCGGTGCAATTACTTCCTGAATTTCCAGTGCAATGAAGGGGAAAAAACTCAAGTCCCTGTTACTGAACATGCCGTATCATGGGCCTAGAAAGGTCACCGGGAGCAGAAAAATGGGCATGAGTTTAGAAGCAAGTTATTAATGCAGGGGACAAACCTGCTTGACTCAGGAGAGCAACAGCCCCCCAACTCCAATGGGGGCAGTTTCTGCAGGGGTCATGGTAATAATGCTTAGCACCTCTACAGCACTTTGCATTCAGAGATTCCAGGAGTCTGGGGGATCATCTAATCCGACCTCCTGTAGGACACAGACTTGATTAAAAAAACACCCTATGATAGAAGACTCTACCACAGCCCTTGGTGAGTAGTTCTAATAGTTAGTTACCCTCACTTAAGAATCTGTCTTAATTCTAGTTTGAATTTGTAGATATATGCCTATCTCATAGAACTGGAAGGACCTTGAAAGGTCATCAAGTCCAGTCCCCTGCCTTCACTAGCAGGACCAAGTACTGTCCCCTGACAGATTTTTTTTTGCCCCAGATCCCTAAATGGCCCCCTCAAGGATTGAACTCACAACCCTGGGTTTAGCAGGCCAATGCTCAAACCACTGAGCTATCCCTCCCGCCATGGAGAATCCTTGTCCTGGCTCCAGTTCTGAAGCTGGAGGAACCTTTTGCTCGTCTTGGGTCATGTTCACAGAACTGGGAGCTGCAGATTGGGTTTGTCTCACGAGGAGGACACAGGTAAAGCTACGGAAGAGCACATTAGCCTTTGGAGCTCTGGGCTCGGACCTCAGGAGAGAAAGCAGGCTGGCAAGACAATCGAGACTCCCTGCTTATGTCCAACGGGAGCAGGGAGATTGAAGGGAGAAAACCAGAAAATGCTTCCCATGGTCCTAAAGAGACATGTCGCTTTCCTACGCACAGAGCCCTTATTACTGCCTGAAGCAGTTCAAGCAGGGCCGTTGTAACTCCTCTGGCCTCTAGTGAATAAATCTTGCATCACACTTAGATTTTATCTTTTTCCTTTGCTAGTTTCTCCCTCTAGCACAGAAGCACCACCAGGCGCGTCATATACAGTGACACAACAGGCCGTAGGTGGTGCCCGGCACGGCAGCCACATTCATGCATAAATTAGCATTTACCTAACAATTTTCATCCCCAAGAGCTTCACAAACAGCGCTCAGTATCGCTGGAATTGCAGCCACCTCTGGGGTGGGAAGGAACATGCCAAATATGCAGTAAAGGCAGAGCTTTTTCAAACTGGATCCTTACACTTCTAAACCCATTTCCTCCACTTTGTGTTTCCATTTGGGTAACAGCTGCTGTGGGGACCCCGTTTCCAATATCTGGTCTCACAGAAAGAGTCGCGTTTCGTTATGTCAGTGACATCTGACAGCAGAAAATTAATCACAATCAACCTACTGTCCCCAGCAGAATAGATGCGGCTGGAGTACGGAACTGTAAATGCAGGCCCAGGGTGCGTAGGCTGGTGAGTATGAAACACTCCGGACAAACCCCATGCGGCGAGATTGTGAACTCCACTTGCGGCATATCCAGACTCTTTCCAGTCTGCTCCCTGAGCAAACAGCTGTCAAGACAGCCCAGGTCGACTCCCTAAAACCTCACTAGTGGGAAGTCAGCATCAGCAGGGTGAAGTTAGCTGCTATTCCCTGCTGATGGGAAACGGAGGCAATTCCCAAACTGATCTTCCACGAGTAAAACAGAGACCCTGATGGGTGCTTATATACTAAGGTGACGAGGGCCATAAGAAGACGGATAGATAAGTGACGAAACACCCACCTTCCCTTCTTGCAAGATGTTCCTCAACAAAGGCAGATGCTCAGCGGTGAGGTCTCGCAGTGACTTTATCCCCCGACGGTGGCAGATGGCTATCAAGTACAGGTCATCTAGCTGCAGAGACAGGATATTGTTACCACCAAAATATCACATAAAAAGCAGCTGGAGAAGCTAAGTCTTAGAGCTTCACAGAAAATATAACTATACTAGGGCAGCTATGAGAGGGGTCTTGCTCCAGATTGATATGGACTGTTGTCATCCATTGCACTGCCACCTAGATTGGGCTGAACAGTATTTGTGAAATAGGATACTAGATATCTCCCCCCCTCCCCCCTGGCCCATATACTGGGGGATGATTTCTTTGTGAATGGAGTTTCCCCCACTGTTGAGCCAGTTCTATAGCTGGGCAGATACCATTAATCAACATTTCCCCCCAATCAGTAAATAATGTATTTGCAACTTCCCCCCATCATTTGGCCAGTTCTGCTGACACCTTTGTTATGGTAAATGGAGCAGCTAAATAAAACCTAAATATGATATAGCGCTGTAGGATCAAATCTTTACGATCACGTCGTCTCTCTCCTTCCGTCATTTGACAAATCTCCCTTCGTCCTTGAATATTCATACTTTCTTGTTGCCAATATGCTTAAATGAATTAGCAAATTGAATCACCTTTCACAGTGACACAACACTTTTATAGCCCCTTTTACATGAGTATCTCATAATCAGTTTTTAAATGTTAATATTAAGTCCCACAACATCTCTGTGAGGAAGACAGTATTTTGATTTCAAAATGGAAAGGTCTCATGTGTTTCTGCTTGAATATTACAAATCGGGCCCGTTTCCAATCACTCTGGTTCTTTAAACAACTCATCTCTCAAGAATTCGTGAGTCAATTCACAATACCAGGGTAGTGAGCTACATCTCATCTACAGAAGATGATCAGCCAGGCTTCCAGCATTGCCCAAGGTACTTGGTGAAACAAACATTTGATCACCCTTATGGACATAAGTCATTATAAATGGAAAGAAACAAAAATCTTTTTGGCTAGGTATTACATACAGGGTAACGCAGATGTTCTCTCAAGAATCTTAGTGAGTTTCAAGGGCTGTACTGGCCATAAAAGCAGTTGTAAAGTTCTGATTTGTCAGAACATACATGCATACTATTATTAATTATTATTTGTATTCCAGTAGGATTGAGAGACAGCAGCTGAAATTGGGGGCTCATATAGAGCCACACCTAAAACCCCATCTATATTCTGCATGTTTTCTGCCATGGAATGACAAAGCTTTACAGAACACAGCTTTTGTAGCACATTCTATCAGCTGCCCCATGCTTCCAAAGTGTAATCCTTCATGTATGTAAACGTTCCGTTTCTGTAGGGTTCTACAGCTTGTGCTCCTTGTACTGAGTTAGCTACTCTTTAAGGTACGTTCACAACATGTGTGTATAGAACAAATAATTTAGATGTCTAAGATCCTCTCTGCCTTTTCACTGTTAAAATAATTCCACCTGGCTATTCTGAAAGAGCAGTTTAGTTGAGAATATGGCTCTCAGGATGCCTGCTCAGACACCCAAAGCATGACATTTCCAATTACATCTTTTCGTTTCCAAGGCACCAAGTGATTTTCATTTCTCGACACTTATTTATCATTCTCAGGCTGACCTAGTTAGCTCAGTGGGTTCACGTTACAGCTCCTAGACAAGACAGCATATTATTGAGGCTTATTAAAATCACCCTGGGCTCCCTATTGGACCTGGACTGCGGAAGCAAAGAAAATCTCTCTCTTCGCCTTAGAACAACATCTGTATGTTGCTGTTTGAAATAAATAAGCCTGTTGCTAAAAAGGCTCTGGATGATGTAATGTAAAACATTTCAGGCAACGCCTCAGGGCTCCTGTGGGTTTGAGAAGAAGTGAATGGTTAGAGAGATCTAAAATGGGCTTTTAACTAAAACGCGTTCCTCCATGCAGGCCAAAAAACCAGCTACCGTATTTCCTAGGTATCAATTTACTCCCATTATATATGGCCTGGTGATCCTGGAGAAGATCCTTCTAATCCAAACCTCAGCAGCTGAAATGGATGATTAGAGGCACTTCCTGCCCTAGTTCAAACACTTGGAAAACTCAGCTTGTCCACGTGGGAATTCCCATTTCCCTGACATCACTGGGCTGGAGCAGAACTTCACCCGCAATTTCAATTTGCAAGTTACAATTACACAGGGCGGTCTGTAGCTCTGCCCACTTGCCACCCTTGGTGAGTGGCCAGAGCAAAGATAATCATGCAGACGTGTAATAAATCAGTGGCCATGTCGAATTTGCAACCATGCTATGGTCTAGATTCCCAACTAATGTCAACGGGTGTGGTCTCACTGAAGTCAATGCAGAGGCACCATTAAGACTCTGGCCCCTATGACCGCTTAGGCTTTATAGATGGCAGCTAGGAGAGAACTCTGTACCTGTGTAAAGCCCAAACACCTTAACCATGGAACCTGCCCGTTATCTGTAATCATACAAAGGCTTATAAACTCTGTGGGTTCCCAACCACTAGAGAAGGACACGATTACACACAACTAGACAGGTCTCATTCTCCCCAGCAGAGCAATAGCCAGCACACTGCATTGTGGGAAAAGGTCATGCAAGATGTACACTGCACAAACAGCGCCAGTCTTCTCTTTACGCACAGAGCATGCTATGTTTTGGAAGACTCCAGCCTTGCAGATGCCGAAGCCTGAAATCCCAGTTCTAGATATCCAGCAAGAGCGTCACCTCCATTGCATTATTTAGGGTGGAGGGGGAGATTGTGCAGATTTCACATTTTGACAGCGAGGAACGTTGGCAGCGTCTGTTCATTTTATTGAGGTCACCGACATTCAGAACAAATTTCAAAGAGTAAACAAACAAACAAAAAAAGAATTCCTGCTGCAATCCACCAGCCTGAAATAATTAAAAGGTCCACCCGTGCATCATCCTCAATTAAAACGCTACGTTAGTGGAACAGGACTCTACCGAGCAGGCTTCTAAATCCTAGCTCGAGAGATGATTTGACAGCCCTACTGGGAGCCATGTGGAGCTGACATAATTTAATCTAGTGGCCTAAGGCTCTGGGATGGAGCCTGCCGCGTGTGCTGATCGGATTAATCGAAATCAGACAGTTCAGAACAGAGGCGTGCTATGAAGAATCACGGCTGAAATGGTTGTGATGACAGATAGCAAGTTTAACGCGATACACTCCTTGTAGGACTCGAGATGCATTGGACTCCAACTCGGTCGGTGTTTTTCAGACTGTAATTTATTTACGCCGGGTGTCTATCTTCCCCTAGATATTCTCTCCTGACTGCACACCCCTGAACTTCCCACAAGTCAGCTGATCTGAAGTACATCATTCTGCTCTTTCTGGGGGCAAGACTATGAACTGCGTCTGCAAGAGAGCATGTAGTCCACTGAAGTTTGTAACAAAGGCTCTATGACGAGTGTTTTCTTTGTCCTGACTCTATTCCTTTGCCTCCCACTTCTTAGGGGCTGTCCCTGTTGAAGCCGCATTTTCTCAAAATGAAATAATTCATGATTTATTTGTCTAATGCCAACAGTGTCCTAAGAATTTGAGGACAATTTGCAATGCTAGAGAGACTTCCATCCAAGGATTCCCAGGTGTCTTGAAGACGTTAATGAAACTAAACGTCACAATACCCCATGCAAGGCAGGCAAGTGTTATCCCCATTTTAAATAAAAGAGAGGGGCCGGAAGCCCAAGCACTTTAGGAGCTCATCCCCAAAATGTGCATTAGGAGGCAGCTGTCCAACTGGGCAGAAAGCACGTGAGAACACAAGGGCTCTAGTGAGGGGAAAGCAGGTGGAAGCTGGTCCTGGGGAAACCCAGGGAGCGGACATTATGAGGAGTCCACTTTGAAGGCCCTGGGAGGTAGTGCAGAAGGAAGAAGGGCAGGACAAAAACGGCTTGCCTAAGGCATCAATACACATGGGATGAACCTGACTCCAAATGGCCCAGGACTTGTTCAAAGCCATTCACAGCAAGGGACCAATCCCTGGTTTGTACGGGGCCAAAGACTAAAGTGTTCATCACTCTTCCTGTACAGGCTCTCAGCTGGGAGGAGTGGCTATGAATCTGGGGGGATCTAGCTACTGGAGATGGAATCTAAACAGCTTCCTTGATCTTTTTGTTGCTTCAGTGAATCATTAATTGAGGCAGCTCTTACATGTGTTCTATGGGTTTTTAAATCTCAGCAGCTGCCCTGTAACCGACGATCTCCACACGCTCAGAGCGTCCGACGTCCTGCACTAGCCTCAAGCTTTCTAACAGCTCTCATGCTCCTTTCTAGCACCCAAAAAGAGCAGAAGCCAGGAGACAGAGTTTGCGTTTAAGAATCCAAATAGATTCTCCCGTCGTTTTTAAGACAGTGGAGACCTGTGAGAAAGAGCGGTATTTTACGCCTGCCGGTATCTGGCGATGAAATGGAAGGGCTCACACTGCTTGGCTTTCTGCTTGTTTTTTTTAAACAAAGGAGTAGGAAACAAGGAAAACAATACAATCTAGGTATCACCTGGCCTAAATATCTGAACTGGTTCCAATGATATGACAAACTAATCTCTCTAGAGCAGAGGTTCTTAACCTTTTTCTTTCTGAGCCCCCCCAACATGCTATAAAAACTCCTCAATCCAGCTGTGCAGCAATAATTGGTTTTCTGCATATAAAAGTCAGAGTCGGAGTTAGGGGGTAGCAAGCAGGGCAATTGCCTGGGGCCCCATGCGACAGGGCCCCCCCGCGAAGCTACATTGCTCAGGCTTCAGTTCAGCCGCTGGTGGCAGGACTCAGAGACTCTAATGCTGGCTCTGATTGGAGCCCCCTGAAACCGGCTCGCGGCCCCCTAGGGGGCCCCTGACTCCTGGTTGAGAACCACTGCTCTAGAGGAATTCGAATCAGCACTTCTAATCCTGGTTGGAGTCACATGTTTCAGTTCTAGAGAACTAGAATTCATGCTTTTCGGAATTCCTACATGAAAATATTTTCACCAGGGGCAGAGGGGATGGTTAATTATAAGTAGCACTTTTCATCCTGAGATCTCAAAGCACTTGTCAAAGATGGAGAAGTATCACTATTCCCATTTTACAGATGGGGAAGACCAAGACACAGAGATTAAGTGTTTTGCCCCCAGTGTTGCACAGCAAGTCAGTGAAGAAGCCAGAAATAGGATCTCCTGACTCCCAGTCTGGTGCACTATTTGCTGGACCACACTTGAAAATATAAGAGTATAAAGTTATTTTGCAGCATTAACTCAGAGTGGTCATGAATTATGTTCAGTCCTGGTCCATATGTTTTATAAAGTGGAACAATAGAAAGCCTTTCCCAACTTAGCTTAGATAAATGTTCTGAGGATCAGAAACCCAAGGCAAAATCCTGACTCCACTGAAATCAATGGGAGTTTTGCCAATGATTTCAATGGAGCCAGGACTGCAACCTTGGAGTCTTGTTATTTTGAGCTTTAGGGTTTAAACTCCATTTCTTTGGTCCCAGGCCTTGCAGTTTCTAGACCACAAAAGTACCGCATTAAGCATACTGGTATAAGAGCAAAAAATGTTAGTTAAGAACCACTACATTTAGGATTATAGGCTGAACTAAGGTCTGTGAACTTCAAGATGTACAGAAGAAGGAGCATTCATTCCAGTAAGGGGTTAAGTAGTTGCTTATGAGGTGACTGTGTGACACAAGTTCTGACAGTAACCTTGATGTAAGTGCAAATAGTTAAACACTCTGGAAAGAAGGAAAGTTAATTGCATCAATTAAAGGCACACTGTCAGGCTGATTTATATCTAATATTTAGGTTTACAAAAATGAGGTTTTACAAAATCTAAAAGTCAACAGAAATTTGTCAGGACAAACAAATAACTTTGGCTTTAAACATGCCCCGGCAATGTCTGCGTAGGTGCACAAGAACCAGAAAGTGAAGTTTACTAGTAAGTCACTAAACAAAAGTGAAACGGACCAGTCTGTTCTCATTGTCAAGCAGAGTGAGATGTCAAGTGTTACATTAATGATACATAATTAACTAAGAACACCATTAACGATAACAGTACATTTCATTTTTAAAACCTGCAGTTTTAATAATCTCAAGTGTTGTTAAAGATACAGCTAAGGAGGCGTCTTGTGTGTTACTTTGAAACAGGTATTGTCCCTTTAAAGAGCTAGTGGATCAAATGAGAAGCTAACCTGTTTCTGATTCCATTTAAAATCTGGAATGAGAACGAAACCATTGGAAGAATCAGGGTTTTCGTGGATTATTCGATCAGCCTCAGCCTTCTTCTCCAGGATATTATACACCCACTGGAAGAAAGAAATACACAGTTTATAAAGACAGCAAATAAACAAACGCCGCACCCTTCGCCTCAAGATCTTAGATTAATTCTGATTCACTGCAAACAGAAGCTGCACTTGGATTTTAAAAAGGACCAAATAATTTTATGGCCAATAACATTTGTAGTTAATTATCCATGAAATAATCAAATATGCTCTAGGGCATCAGCTGATCACTAGAGAGATCAGGAGGGAATTTTTCACATATGTACGGCATTGCGCAATTGACTAGATGAGTTATGGGGATTTTTGCTTTCCTCTGAAGCATTGAGGGAGATTTAGGTTAGATATTAGGAAAAAGATTCTAACTGTAAGGACAGTTAGAACAGGTTACCTAGGGAGGTCATGGAATCACCCCACTGGAGATTTTTAAGGACAGATTAGACAAAAACCTGCCAGGGATGGTCTAGGTTTACTTGGTCCTGCCTCAGCACAAGGGAATGGATTAGATGACCTGTTGAAGTCACTTCCAGCCCCACGTTTCTATGATTCTATTAAGTATTGACCACTGCTGGAGATGTGATCCTAGACTTAGATGGTTTAATCCAGTTTAGCAAATGCTACATTCCTGCATAAGAGAGCTTGGAAAGAACTCTCCCTGACAGGATCACTGATGCTACGAAACAGACATTGCTGAAGCACAGCTGTTTAACATGGTTGGGAAAAGTCTACCTACGATATTAAACAAGACTAAGGGTATGTCTACACAGCAACTAGACACCCGTGGCTGGCCCATTCTAGCCAATTTGGGCTTGTGGGGCTTGGCCTGTGGGGCTGTTTTATTGCAATGTAGACTTCTGGGCTCAGACAGGAGCCCAGGCCCTAGGAACCCGCAGCAACGAAACAGCCCCTCAGGCCAAGCCCAATGAGCCTGAGTCGGCTGGCACGGGCCAGCTGTGGATTTGTCTTTGCTGTGTAGACATACTCTACAGGCACTCTTCTCTTACTATAAGTCTGTACAGCATGTAACACAATGGGGCTCTGATCCTGATTGGAGGCTACCACAATCATAATTCAAAAGACTGCCAGTCGCCACAGAACATGTTGTGGGTTAGAATATGGTTTGCTCCTGCCTGGGTGGCTGGACCAACCTATTTTATAACCAGGTTAAAAAAAAAGGTGCATTCACCCTGGCTTTAAACAAATGTTGATCCATCCACCCAGGCTATACCAACACAGCTGGTCTTCCCCGATGTGAAACCACCATGCTTTAACACGGTCAGCTTCGGAGGGTAGACAGGCTCTGTTAGTGCTAATATCCGTGGTCAACGTTTTATGCCGTGGTCACTCCCATTAATTTCTCTTTAAGGAGGTTTGCAATACGGAACGTGCACGCGCGCTCGCTTGGTGTTTTGCTAAAGGACTCCGTGGTGGTTTTGCTCGTGCAGGACACCTTCAGTACATGATCTGTACTACGAACAGAGCTTTAAAAAGGGAGCTGGGATCTCATCACAGCAAGAATCAGCTCAGGGGCAGAGCTAGTGAAGACGGGATCTTGACTTTAGTAAGGTTCTTGATACTGTCTCGCATGACCTCATTAAAAACTAGGGAAATATAGCCTAGGTGGAGCTACTAGAAGGTGGGTGCTAACTGGTTGGAAAACCCTTCCCAAAGAGTAGTTACCAGGGGTTCACAGTCCAGCTAGAAGGGCATATCGAGTGGGATCCTGCAGGGATCGGTCCTGGGTCTGGTTCTGGTCAATATCTTCATCGATGATTTGGATGGCAGAGAGAGTACACTTATAAAGTTTGCAGATGATACCAAGCTGGGAGGGGTTGCAAGTGCTTTGGAGGATAGGATTAAAATTGAAAACGATCTGGACCCACTGGAGAAATGTTCTAAAGTAAACAGGATGAAATCAACAAGGACAAAGAGGATTTTAAGGCCAGGCTTGACAAAGCCCTGGCTGGGATGGTTTAGTTGGGGTTGGTCCTGCTTTGAGCATACTAATGTCACCTTTCAAGTAAGCCGGCCACTCCCCACTTCAGAACCGCAGAGCTTAAGGCAACAGATACAGTTTGAAGCCAGCAATTTGGGGCTCTATAGGGCACCTTTCATTTACCCTTATACTGTGCACATGCTTTCTACGAGACTGTCAGGAGAAGAAAAGCTTCTGGGTCAGTTTAATAAGTCTGCGTGAATCTATGGCCATAGCTACACTACAAACATCTGCCAGTACAGCTACACTGGGTGCGAGGAGGGGTGATCCCTGTCCAACACAGCTGTGCCGGCAAAAACACCCGTTCTACTTCCTGTGCTTTTCACAGTATAGCTTAGTTCATTCATGCGGACTGGGATAAGCTAAACAGACGCAGGCGCCCTTTTGCTGGTATAAATTGCATCCACACTAGGAGCACTTTTCCAGGGTAGTATATTGATCTAGCTACACTGCTCACGTGCTCCAAGTGTAGACATGGCCTAAATCAGTCTGCAAACTCCATTTTGTTTGGTGAATGCCATTTTGACTGCAAGGCCACACTATGCCTACACGTTTGCCTTTTACCTTACATCTGGTGCTGGAGCCTGCAAGGTGGAGTCAGGAGAAATTCCTGCACCTCGCAGAGAGCTAAACAAGGAAAGCAATTAACACAGACGATCTTTCATTCAGATGAAAGATTCCAAAACAGTGAGCTGGTCACTGCCCGGGAGAACCTGTTCCACCTGATGGGCTTGTAACCAAGCAATGGATCAGCTGAGGAGGGCCTTTAAGCAGCACAGGATGGTCCTCTGACAAAGGAGACTGGAACGTTATAAAAAGGACTTGCTGGAGCAAGACCAGGGCCAGAAGCAGATAAGGTTAAGCAGGAGAAGAAGAGGAATCCTGGACCCCCTGAAAAGACACTGACCAAAAAGCCACTGATCAAATGTTATCAGGCTCTTGGATTGGGGAGGAAACTGAGGCAGGGATGTGCCATCTTACAGTGTGTGTGTGTTTAGAAATTCCTTTGCAGAGTGTGAGTTACTTCCTTACATGTTGCGTATATCTCAAAAGGGGGAAACCACAAGCCAGAGGGTCCATGCCTTTGGAGGAACTCTAGGAGCGTGGAGCAGCTCCTGGGGAGGCTTGGGAGAACCAGCGCCAGTTTCAGAGCTGAGGTAGCCCACCAGGATTTCTGGCTCAACTTAAGCACAACGCCCTGGTTCTGCACTATGTTCAAAGCTGGAGCCTCTGCTTGCTGATTTAAGAACTTGAATGACTTGCTCTGGCCATTCACATTTCTCCTCTCAGCAACTACACCATCCTTAACAAGGATAACAAGGTCAACTCCCCATCACTGATGTGTGTCTGTCCCAGACTGCACCTCGCAGCATTGAAAAGCATCTTTTTAGAAATTATATCTGGGGCTTGATTTCTTCCAGGTGAATTGCTGCAAACATTTTCTTGGGTCCCAAGGTGATGCCCCCAGCATTAACTGCCTCTAAGGTCCGTCACAGAATTGGGTTGGCAGCTGAAGATCCATTTTAGTCATTTTGAAGCCACAATTCTGCCCTAACAAACTCCTACTACATATGAAAACCAGGTGGTCCTTTGTGATTAAAAGGGGATCAGCTGATCATTATTTTAGTCTACCTGCATTAGACACTGGAAGATGCCTGTCCAGAGTCACAATTAGTGCAGCTACAGTGGGGACATTGCTCTAAAATTATCCACACCTTGGATTCAAGATTCTTCTGTCTGGAAGGATGGAGACTGAGGTGGAAAACAGACTGTTTTCCGAAGGATGGAAAGTAATTTTTGTACACCTTTCTTATTTTGTCTGCTCTGCTGGTTTCAACAAGAGGAAGAAGAGGACGACTGACTGCGGTATCAAAAGTGGATGGCTAGGGTATATCATAAAACTATGTTGGGGGACCTCTCCCAGTTTACCTGAGATAGACCATCAGAGGTGACTTGGTTACGCTGCTTTCCCAGGAGGATAGCACAACTCACGAGTGCAGACTGGAATATATACAGTTCATACAATCACAACAGAGAGGGTTCATTCTAATCTAGTGCCAACAGCAGCCAAGTCCAGGACGCTTACAGCCGTCAAAGCAAAGACATGGAGAAAAATGTTTGCTTTAGAAAGTGACACAAACATCCTCTTGTTTTCTCCCAGCTAATAAACGCCTATTGTAGATGATTGGTGCTGCAGTTTGATGATGCTGGCATGAGAGCTGAAAACTGTAGCAAACAAAAGAATATGAGACAGGAGAGTAATTGAGAGCACATTGCAGGCTGCAAAGTGGCTTCTCTCACTAGATGCAAAGAAGCCCAACCATGTTCAGCTGTAAATATTAGAAAACAAACACAACAGCTACCCTGTTCTTAACCGCTTCAGGACTGCGTAGGGGAGTAGAGAAACGAGGACAACACCCCTGGCTGCCCTGGGTACCAGATACAACACTGATAGAGCCCCAACCTCCCAATGAGAGATCAGCATTTTAGAGCACCAGAGATTCACCCATGAAAGCTTATGCTCCAATACGTCTGTTAGTCTATAAGGTGCCACAGGACTCTTTGTCGCTTTTACAGATCCAGACTAACACGGCTACCCCTCTGATACTTGACACTTTAGAGCAGTGGTTCCCAAATGTTAACAACCTGTGAACCCCTTTCACTAAAATGTCAAGTCTCACAAACCCCCTCCTAAAAATGAATACTTCCAGGGATTTTCTCCTTTGCCTGAGTATAAATTATAAAAGCAGTGATCTTGGAAATATAAAATTTGTTTTTATGTCATGCTTATTACACACTATTTATTAATAATTAATATTTATCATTACTGTATTTTTATTACATTATGAAAACAGCAACCCTCTTCCAAGATCTCACTTTCGTCGCTTGTATCACTTTGAATAAGCCTGTTATAAGACAAGGCTCCTATGTTTCATCAAGGAGTATCAGATGTGAAACAGCATGAAGGTATTTAAGAAGCCAACTTAAAGAGTTCCTCCTACACAAGCAATCAGCAGTCCAGGCAAACAACGCACGTTACAACAAAGCGGAAACTTGTTCTTCATAATAATTTTTAAAACAAAACAAGCTGCCTATTTAATTTTAAAAACAGCAAAAAATATCCACCTCCCTTTCCATTTCTTATAAGGAGTGTTAAAGTTTAAATCTCCTCAGTGTGATAGAGATGCTTGCTTTGATCTGCTTAGCTCTTGGAAGTTCAGGGGCTCCGGGCTGCTGGCCCCGTGCTGCCCAGGGTCCCTAGGGACAGCTCTGTCCGCCATTAGGGAACCCACTGTAACATTTCGCAACCCCCCAGTTTGGGAACCACTGCTTTAGAGAAAGAGGTTATTTCTAACGTATTGCCTCAGTGGACCCTCGCCTGTGGTCCTACGGCAAGGCATGCAACTCCCTCATCGGGAATCAACCCAAGCAACTTCACAAAGGAAAACACATGGAGGCTGCAGCAAAGAGGGTTAGGAACAATTTGGATTGGGGGCTGGTTTTGATTTTATATCAGCTGCTGTTCGGATTAGACAGAAGTTAATTACTATCATCACTTTTAATGCACTTTTCAAAGCCCTACGCAAATATTACCTAATTAGAGTCAATGTTGCATTTCTGGAATAATTACTCCTACTTCTGTGCAATCAGCATAAGTTGGTCCCAGCAGACTCGTAGAATTGTTTTTGATGGCAAGTGGAGCTGTTCAGTCAGAAGGCGGGTAAGAAAGGAGAACAAACCCCTTGCTCCAAAGTGACCACAAAAAATAAAAGAAGAATCTAAAGAAGAGACAGAAACCATCCAAAGAGGTGGGTTTGTGGATACTCAAGAGAGTATTTCTCTGCCTCTGGTGACCATCATCCTAGCACAGGACTGAATTTTCCCACACAAAATATTCTAATAGTAAGTTAGAAATTCGGAGGTTCCGAGCTTGTTTCGAAATAGTAACATAATGGACCAATAATGTGTTGCGATGAAGCAAATCAAGGAGAAGGGTTCCAATGCCTCACATTTCTGAAGCACTTTTCTTTCTGAAAGAGCCCCCAAAATTTTAACTGAACTGCAAAAAGGCAGCCACCTCTCGAACAGAGGGCAGCAACAACCCACCGGGCAGCAAACTACCGCACTGGAGGGATGATGAGAGATTTTGAACAGGCCCTGTCTCATGAAAAGGGTCAGGGGGATTTCAGTGTCCAGCCACAGTACAGGTGTTTAGGGCCTCATCCGAAAGAGTCTGACACAATAAACTTCAAGAACTCAATTATTATTCGTATCGCACAGGGAGCACAGACCAGGACCCAACAGTGCTAGGTGCTGTACAAACACAGAACAAGAAGATGGGCTGTAAGCTCCTTAGGTCGGGGCAAGGGACAACAGCTGGATACAGAGACAGAGAGAAGTACAAGGAAACAGTGAGGCAATATCTGTCAATATGATCGGTTTCAGCATACCAGCAGCCTAACTGTTGCCAAGTTTTTTGTAGGCATTACAGGAAAGGAGAGTTTTAAGGAAAGGGCCTTGAGAGAGAAGACAAGTGGTTTGTGTTTGGTACGCTGGCGAAAGAGGAAGCCGTGGAGAGTTGCAAAGAAAGAGGCGATGTTTACACCAGTATTATGCAGGCAGAATGGGCAAGATTTAGACATAGCCCTCTCTAGAGCCTCACATCCAGGTTAAGATGAAGATGATGGCTAGGTTATGGTCATGAACAACAGGGAGAATGATGGGGGTGTCCACAGTGACTCTGAAAGGAGGTAGGGGAGAGGGATTAGAAGGAAAGATTAAGAGCACAGGGCTTATCAACATTTACAGCGCTGTAGCACTTAGTGAAGATGCTACTTACACTGACAGGAGAGCTTCTCCCATTGGTGTAGGGACTCCACCTCCCCGAGAGGCGGTAGCTCTGTCAACAGGAGAAGTCCTCCTGTCAACACAGTGCTGTCTATGCAGGGAGTTATATCAGTAATAACTGCACTCAGGGGTGTGGATTTTCCACATTCCTGAGCAACATAGTTACACCGACATAAGTTTGTAGCACAGATCAGGGCTCGGCCTTAGCTCCGTTGAGCTTAAGCTGATGGCTGGACATCCACGAGAACATGTTAGAGATACAGGGCAAGGTTTGAGTTTAGACACAGGGAGAGAAACCCGGCACTGAGAAGCAGATGCGAGAGTCATTGACAGAGACAATGGCCGAATTGAAGTTTGCAGATGAGATTACCCAGAGATCAGGTGCAGAGGGAGAAGAGAAGGGACCCAGGACAGAGCCCTGTGAAACCCCCCACCCCTGAAAGCTGGAGGGGGATGAGGAGGATCCTGCAAAGGACACACTGAAGGGGGGAGTAGAGAAGCAGAAGGAGAACTAGGAGAGGACAGAGTCAAGAAAGCCAAAGGAGAACAAGATATCAAGAAGAAAAGCATGTTAGTGGTATCATAAACAGCTGACAAGTCAAGGAGGAGGAGGATAGAGTATCGGTTCTGAGCTTTGGCCTGGAAGACGGCATTAGCAAGTTTGGTTAGAGGGGTGAAAAGGGAAGGAGCTGGATTGGAATTGGAGGAGAGGAACTCCAGGCAGGGAATTACAGACAGCATGTTCAATGAGCTTGGAGATGAAATAGCTGAAGAGGCAAGAGGGGCTAAGGGTGTGGTTTGGTTTTTTGAAAGATGGGAGAAAATGTCCATATTTGCACTTGGAAGGGAAAGAACCAGAGGGGAGCGGGAGGTTAAAGTGAAGGTAGGGGATGAGAGTGGAGCTGAGGGAGATCAGGAGATGGGATGGGATCAATGAGGCGGGTGGAGAGGTTAGAGGAGGAGAACAGATGAGAAACTTTTGTATCAATGATGGGAGGTGGAGGAGGAGGGAGTGGTAAGTGGGAAAATGGGGAAGGTGGCCAGAAGGGAGGAGATATCACAATTTATCTACCCTTGAGCTGAGCCTGCCAGGATCTGATCCTGCGAGTAGAGGAGCTCATGAGCTAATAGTTTCAAAAGCTCGCCTGTGCATATCAGCGCAAAAGCAGCAGATTGCCAGAGTGCTGCTTCCGCTCCTAAGACTCCCACAAATTCAAGTTTTCCTGTAGGTATTTGGCTCAAACACAACTTTTTATTTCTGGTTTGTTTATCTGAAGAGCACGATGGGACATCTGCTGTAACATCATTAAGTTTGTCTCACACTTTGCAATTTTAAACATCATCAACGATACGTGCTCCCATAGGCACAGCTAGCAAGATGGTGAGAGAAAAAGAGACGTCAGAAGTTATTAAGAGAGAGACTGTGTACAGGAATTTCAAATTCAAGGTAGCTACCAAGCTAGGGAAAAATTCTATGGATTAGAAGCCAAGGGCAACCAAATCTGGGCTGAACAAATGTCTTGACAAACTGACAAGCAGCTAACCAGTACTGCAAAGTCTTGGGTGTATCAACCTTTCCCCCCCGTCCTTAACTTCAGAGTTACTCCAAATCTACACCAATCCCATCCAGACTGGAATCTGGGCTTATTTATTCAAACTCAGCAGCCAGTGCCACACAAACTAGAACATAGGGGACTATGCCATTGTCCAAAAGGCTCACCCACACAGACTGTCTTAGGAAAACCACTGGATGCTCCAGATAATACTGGGCCGCAGAGGCAAGAACCTACCGTACCTGGATGCTGAAGCTCTGGGATTGTATAAAGGGCAGCGCAATGTTCTTGTAATCCTCCCCAGTCTCGCGGATGAGATACACCTCTTGGCGCAGATATTTCTGAAGGTGTTTCTCGGTGGCTGGGTACACCACTGTGGTTTTTATCTCTGGAAATAAACATGTTTACAATGTTATAATCAGGAGAGATTCAATCTCAGTTCCGTCCTGTCACTGACAAATTGTTTCTCATTTTTAATCAGCATCATGGTAACAGATTTCAGAAATGACTTCCAAGGTAGTGGGAGATTTGCATAAATATCAGAGGAGCACTATGCCCTAAAGCTCATACTGCTCATTTGCATCAAGAAAGGTTCCCAGAACCCGGATGCTGAAGATAAATCAGCTGATAAGACAGAGTGCGCATATTTCCAGTGAAGGCTGGAAGGGAACACATCGGTGAAAGTATTTTTACACACAATGGCAAAAAAAGCAGCAGCCTGGATTTATGCAACCACTTCCAAGGGAACAGCTCTCAAACTGTCACCAATCAGATGAATAAAATGGATACAACAGCGCTGCACAGCAAACGGTCGTGGATCCGGAAGTGGATACACACAGCAGGTGGTCAGTCTAGAACAGAGGTGGGCAAACTGCGGCCCGTGGGATCCTGCTGCCCGGCCCCTGAGCTCCTGGCCGGGGAGGCTAGCCCCCAGCCCCTCTCCTGCTGTCCCCCGTCCCCTGCAGCCTCAGCTCACTGTGCCGCTGGTGCAATGCTCTGGCCAGCGGTGCTCTGTGCTGCGCGGTGGTGTGGCGGGCTCCAGCCGGGTGGCACGGCTGCCTGTCCTGGTTCTCTGGGGGGCGCGGCTGTAGCGCTGCCAGCCACCGGTGCTCCAGGCAGCGCGGTAAGGGGGCAGGGAGCAGGGGCGGTTGGATAGAGGGCAGGGGAGTTCGGGGTGGTGATCAGGGGGCGAGGGTGTGGATAGGGGTGGGGCGGTCAGAGGGCCGGGAACAGGGGGGTTGAATGGGGGCAGGGATTCCAGGGGGCAGTCAGCAGACAGGGAGCAGGGGTGGTTGTATGGGGCAGGGGTTCCAGGGGCAGTCAGGAATGAAAGGAGGGGTTGGAGGGGGTGGCGGGGGGCAGTCAGTGGACAGGGAGTGTGTGTGTGTGTGGATGAGGCAGGAGTCCCGGGGGGGCCATCATGGGGCGAGCAGTGGGGAGGGGGTCAGATAGGGGGTGGGGGCCGGGCCACACCTGGCTGTTTGCGGAGGCACATCCTCCCCTAACCATCCTCCATACAATTTTGGAAACCCGATGTGGCCCTCAGGCCAAAAAGTTTGCCCGTCCCTGGTCTAGAATCCCTCAAGTTTTCTTCCAGCCAGGTTGAGCTCAGGTTTTTCCTGGTGGAAATCCACCAAGGGAGCTCTGGAGGTGAATAGGCCACCTGGGAGGGGAGTTTGCAGCAACAGAGAGTAGTCACCATCTCCACTCCATCAGGGCACAACAAAAGGAGGCGTGACCTGACTGCAGCCCCAGTTCTGCACATCACCGCAGCAGCTTCAAACAGCAGGGCACCTACAAAATCTTACACCCCACCGACCCACCCTCAGCCACACGGGAAGGAGTGTGGAATAAATGCCTGGAACTCCCTTCTCCTCCCAGAGGGAAGGCAGAGGTCCCAGGGGATGTAAATTACCCTTTTGTGAACCTGTCCCTTCCGGAGCCAGGACCTGCAGGCTACACTTGAATGGAATTGGAGGGGAACTCGTGATCTGTTCTGACACTGGGCTACGACACCACAGAGTCAGCAAATATTTATGCTACACCGGTGGCTCCCAAACTTTTTAGCTTAAGACACTGGCTGTAGGAGCAGTGCCTGCGGCCCCCTCTCTAGCTTAACGAGGGGTCTGTTTGCCCTCTGCTGCCCGCTTGCCAATCAATAGTCCTTGCTCACACTTGGCAATGCCTTCACATTCTCCCCAAGGCTGAGGGTTTACAACTGGCTGAAAAATGTAGCGAAACTAGAAGTGGCTGAACAGATTTTAAATCAGAGAAAAGAAACCCAGGCTGCGGTCTCCTGAGCTCGGATTTATTTATCGCTACTTCTGTAACCCCAAAACTATTTCATATTTACCCACTAAAAAGTACAAATGCCCCGAGCGCCTTCGCAAGCTGATCACAGACAACGGGGGAAGTGACCTGGGGAAAGCCAGAGCGATTCTGAATGAGCTACCGTCAGGTGCATGAACAGTTCAAACCCAAACCCCAGTGACTTTTAGTAAGGGTTGGCTTGAGCGCATACTCGGCTATGCTGGCCTGGCTCTGCTCAGATGTGCCCATCACAGGATACAGAATTCAAGGTGGAACTTCAAGGGATTGTAGAGCTGCTCTTCCGTTAGACTCTGGCCCAGATCAGCAGTCACCTAAAATGGTCTCTCCCCTCATGTCTGCCCAGTGGCCTATGACCAATGAGCAATGCCACTCATAGTGTCCACATCCCAAAGTCACCACATCTGGCCTCTCCAACGGCAGCCTCCTCAGAGAGCCGAAGGCCTGGGTGGGCCATAGAGACCAAACTACTTGCCAAATCTATAGGTGGGCCCACCCCACCAGGGACGAGACACATTAGCAGCATGAAAGGCAGCCTGGGCCAGGTTTTTAAAGATATTTAGGTGCCTGAAGACACAGATAGGTTCCTAGAGGCTTTTGAAAATCCCACTAGGTGCCTAACTCCCACAACAGGGTTTGAAAAATCACACTGAGCGCCTAGCTCCCCATTGTGGTGCTTTTGAAAATTCCACTGGATGCCTATATGTCTTTAAAAACCTTGCCATGACTTCCTATGCTGCCTCCTGTCCCATAGAATCATAGAATATCAGGGTTGGAAGGGACCTTAGGAGGTCATCTAGTCCAACCCCCTGCTCAAAGCAGGACCAATCCCCAATTTTTGCCCCAGATCCCTAAATGGCCCCCTCAAGGATTGAACTCACAACCCTGGGTTTAGCAGGCCAATGCTCAAACTACTGAACTATCCCTCCCCCCAAAGAGGCTGAGACTGGATGATTGCCTTCCCCTTCAAATGATAGAAAACCCAGGGTGGGTCGGGGAGGGGTCAGGTCCACCAGCTGAGAGTAAAACTTTCCATTTCCCATTGCAGGCAGCACGTGCTGACCTTGCGTTGCAGACTCCAGTTTGTTTTGGATGCTGCACTTCTGTGCTCTATATACCAACGTTGGTTCATGACTCTGGGTTTCAGGCTGAAAGGGTTGGTGTGACTCCGCAGCATGAGGTGGGAGAAATCCCTGACCACAGAAGAAGAAGGGTCAGACAGGTTATTCATATGCATTCAGGCACGGAGCAGAGAAACAGATGCGTCAGAGCCTCCATCCCTGGCAAACTGGCCCAGCACTCTGAAAGAAGGTGACTCAGTAATGTGTTCAGGAATCATACCAAGGAACTGAATAATCACCAAGCTATAAAACAGCTATAATAAAATCCCAGACTGTGCTTTGAGAAATATTAAAGCACGGTCTGAGGAGAGCGTTTAAGAAAAGAGATGGGGACAGAGAAGGAGCTAAGGTGAGTTTATGTCAAGCAGAGGAGACTGTGGGAAAAATGCACTAATGGGGCAGATGCAGGACAAATTCATCCAGTCAGCTGGGCAAATGTCCTTCTGGGGAGGAAACTAGAGAATTCAGAAAAAGATAAGAGACTGCTGGGCATCCCTGAGGGAATTAAAGGGGAAAGCTCCCAGGGAGGTTGAAGGAAAGTCTCCCCCACCACCCTTCATGGAAGCAGTGTGTCCTGTTGGTAACAGCTGAGCCCTGGGACACAGGACACCTGGGTTCTATTCTCGAATGCCATCGATTCACTGTGCAAATCTGCATAAGTCACTCACTCATCCTCTCTGTGCCTGCTTCCCCATCTGTAAAATGGCAATAATACCCAGCAAGGTGTTTGGGAGACGTGCTCTTTTCAAAGTGCTTTGAGATTCAAAGACAAAAAGGTCATCGAAGGTCAGTATAGTGTTGGCTAGGCTCACCAAATTCCAATAAAAGCAAAGTAACCGTTATTATATAGTCGCTTTCTGACGTATAAATACACATTTATGGCCAGATTTTCAAAGGAATTCAGCTCCCATTTAAGTACCTAGATGAAGTGAGCAGCTTTTCAGAAGAGCTAAGCATGCGGCTACTCCCACTACTTCATTCGCAGAGAGGCATGCAGCACAGATTACTGTGTTTAACGAAGCTTCTGCTGTTTGACAACAGTGGTTTCAAAACAGGGTTGCAAACATTTATTGTACAGCAGGGTCAAGCTTGGCTCACTAGACATTTACAACTGCTCATGTCCAGGCATGGAACAAAAGAGACATTCCTGACGCACGGGAGGCAGAGTCGACACATTAAGCCAAAAGACAAAAATGCCACAGCAATACAAAGAATATAGATGTATCGTTCTCCTTTAGAACAGCTTATATTCTGTTAACGAGCAATAAGGTGCCGCATCCTGTTCTCAAAGCATCCCTGGCACACCTGCTGTTGACAACACTGTCAATAATGGGTGTGTGTTGGGGCTGCTTCAGGCTGGCAAGCAGCCTCCGCACCCTGGCTTCCCAGCCGTCAGATAACACGACCCCACTGGTTTCACGAATAC
The DNA here is from genome assembly GCA_033296515.1 of Macrochelys suwanniensis. Lineage (NCBI taxonomy): Eukaryota > Metazoa > Chordata > Testudines > Chelydridae > Macrochelys > Macrochelys suwanniensis. Next base: position 14,698,171 of record CM065796.1, read on the forward strand.
AATAAGCAGAGGTAATATGGGGAAGATGATCCTCAGAGCAGTCAATGCACCTCAGACAACTCCACCTGCCTTCAGCGCGCCAAAGGCGCACTACGCAGACACTACAGCAGCTCAGGGGAGAGTAGTTAAATAGCTCTTACCCCATCATGATCTGCAGGGCATGGCTTCATAGTTATCAGTTATTGGTACTGCAGTAGCACCTACGAGCCCCAGCAATGGACCAGCACACGCCCCCCCCCCCCCCCCCCCCCCCCCGGACAACACGTAGCACAAACAGTTCAGAAATCCAGGAAGCAGAGATTAGGCCAGGTCGCCCAGAACAGCTGGTATATTCTTCTCATTAATGTCGGGGAGGGGGGTGGAAGGGCGCACGGAGCTCTTAATTTCACTGTTGTGAATACAGTTGACTTTCTGAAAACGTTGGCATGATGGACTAGCCACAGTGATCCCTTAAGGCACAACCACAGAGAAATACCTCTTTCTGAGACGTGGTCGGGGAAGAAGAGAATGGACACATGGTTCCATCAAGCTGCAGGCTCTTAAATACACCAGGTTCTGCTTTTCTGTCTCAACCACAGACCAACCCCAATGACTGCATTCTTCCAGCATGCAGGAGACCCAGAAGAAGAGTCTGGAAAAGGGGCTTGCCCTAGGTGAGATCTGGGATACAGGTGGTGAAATTATAGGAATTTGAACCATCTTCTCACAGTTATTTTGGCTTCCTGTGGGTATCCCACAATCCATGAGAAAGTTGCCCAGAATACAGTAGGCCTGGGTAAAGTGCTAAGAACCCAGTGATATCTACACATACAACAATGCAGCACAGCGCAGACACATGGCGCAAACATGACTATTTCCACTCAACCCCAACAAGGTGAACACACACAACTGGAGTAAGATGCAACAGTTTAACATGGTACCTTAGTGCAACTTTCTGATGTAGAAAAGCCCTTTAGGTGCTTAAGTGGGAGCAGAACCCATTTGAAAATCTGCCTTTGATGGGGCGTCCGCCCCACACTGGCCAGTAAGGGGTAAATAGAGCCCTAGAGAGGCTGTGCAAAAAGCAGCCCATAGGAGAGGGGCTGTGAGGAGCGGCCAATCAGGGCCCAGCAGGCCCACATAAGAAGAGCCTCAGGGAAGAGCAGAACAGAGTCAGTAGCTGCCTGGAGCTTGAGGAGGGGAGACTGTAGCATCTTGGACAGGGAGTGCAGGAAGGAACTGGGGGAGAAGAGAAGGAGCTCCAGATGGGCTGAGGCAGAGGAAGGTGCTGACACTGTGGGGAAGTGGCCCAGGGAAATGTAGCGATAGTAGAGGGAAAGGAATGCAGTAAGTGACTGTGGTTTGGAGGGTCCCTGTGCAGGGAGCCATAGTAGGGGGTGGGCCTGAGTTCCCCCCCACCCCACACTCGCCACTGGGGAAGTGGCTGGACTAGGAGCTAAACTCCCCTGGCAGGGGGAACATGGACAGTGACATGGCCAGAGGGCTGAGCCACGAAACAGACGCTGCAGTTCCTGATGCTCCGACAGAGGTTGTAGGCAGACTGCAGAGAAGGAGTGATGGGGTGCAGACCGCGGATGGGGGAGTTGGCCTCAAGCTAATCTCCAAGACAACCAGCAGGAGGCACTGGATCAGCGGCGAGTGACACACCCCATGACGCTGCCCCTTAGAAGATATTTCAGCTGGCTTAAAAAAGAAGTAGCATCGCCAAGAGGCAGAATGACATGAAATCTTGTTAGGTCTCCAGCAAGGAGGAGGAATCTGAATTACTATCATTCCAGGAGTCAGATCTTAACAGCTCTTTCTGATGGGGTACAACCCAGAAGGAAAAGGTGCATCTCAACTTTAAATCTCTCTTTTGGGAATTGGTGCAACCGTAAAGATCCTGTACCCAGCTTGAGGCAGAGACTCAGAGCCTCACAGCACAAAACCACACATGCCTGCCTTTGCCGAGAAGGGAAAGTGGCAAGTAGAGAGGGACAGCCCCGGCATTTAATTGCCGTCCTGCTTGCTCTACCCGAAGCACATGGTCGGGGAGTGCTCTTCCAAGAGTACACAGAGGAGCAACAGAGTGCTCAAGTCTACCTGCTCTTACTGTTCGTTCCATGCCAGGGATCACGGCGCACTCCTGTGATCAGTAGCCCACTTCAGGCTGAGCGGGAAGCAGAGCAACTAGAGACTAGCCACTAAAGAGTTAACCACCCCGCTTCCTAAGAGGGGGTCTGAAGAGCAAGTCAGAGTGGTGGTGCCTCTACCCCTTACACCAGCTAGGCTGAAAGCATGGGGCTGGACAAAAGAAACCTTCAGATTTAACAGTCACTTGCTAGCCAAGTTTCCAGGGATAACGTCTTGGCAGGAGAGAGGAGAGCAGAGAACACGGGGCTTCCAATTAGGTCACTGCCTCTGGGCCCCAGGGGGCTTCCTCTCCCCCTCCCCAATCTTTGGTCTCTGGCTAGTTACTATCTAGCCCCGGGAAGTGCTGTCTTGCTAAGGTGCATTGGAAGCATTCCTGAAGCAAGGCGAGTTCCCCTGGCTGCATCTTTAAGGTGAAGGCTGTTTTAAATCTGAAAGCTGTGTCTGTAACCCCCCACTGGAAACAGCTAGACAACAGGGTGAGATTCTATGCAACCGATCTCAGGAGAGGCAGAAGGGGATATCTTTCTAAAGCACACTGATTTCTCTCCCATACCCTTATCCTTGCCTAGTTCCACTGCAGCCCAGGTAGGTGCTCATTGTTATTTGTTCTGCCGAGCTTTGTCTCATTGTTTTTTAATTAATTTGATTTTCTCACACCCCCTACCAAGCCTGGAACAATCTCCCTGATCCCACGAACTATGCAGCTCACTCTCCTTCAGATCCCTCACTTGTGACTCACAGCTTTTGGCCAGACTCCCAGGGCCAATCCCCATCCTTGGCCTTGGCTCCCAGCGTTGGCTCCAAACTTTCCTATGTTCAATCCACATGAAAGAGCTGACGAGATGCACGGAGGATAATCTGATTATCTCCTGACCACTCGCCATCAGAACTCCCACTTCCATAGAATCATAGAATCTCAGGGCTGGAAGGGACCTCAGGAGGTCATCTAGTCCAACCCCCTGCTCAAAGCAGGACCAACCCCAACTAAATCATCCCAGCCTTGTCCCACTTTGTACCACTCTGTTAAGCTTTGTACCACTCTGCTACATCCAAGTTAGACTGACCCCCATCAGGGCAGCGGCCTGTCATTTGAGTTGTTTAAAGCATCACATGAACTTACACGGCTATACAAATAATCATACTTGGCTCTTCTGAAGCCACTCCCATCCTAGGGCCTCAGTCTTAACCCAGAGATGGCTTTGAGTTCGGTGTGGATCGCTACACACAGCAGCTGGGCCATCCCCTCCACCATAGCAGTCGGCTTCCTGTTGACCAACCAACTCCACGTTCCCAGGAAGATGCAAGGGCAGACCCTAAGTTAGTGCTGCTACTACCAGCATTAGCTTTGGCACAGACATGCACTTGGATACTCCCTGCCAGATATAGGGCGTACGGCTTCCTTGCTCATTCTCTCCCTGCAGAGCTCTGGCAGAGGGTCTCCTGCCCGATCGCCAGGCGAATGAAAGCAAGATGCAAAGCCAGCGCCTCACCGTCTACACGCTCCCCACCACAGATGCATCCAATCTGGTTTCCTCCCAAGCACGGAAGCATAGAGGGCAATCAGGCCCAGAGGATGAGACCTCCTGTATGATCGTGAAGAGACGGCTCGTCATGGAGAGGGGTGGTGTCCAAAGAAAACTGGAAAAGCTCTCAATACAACTGAAGAGAAGGCTCAGAGAAAGGACGCTTCAGTGATTCAATTACTTGTTCCTAGACCCAGCTGACATGTGGACAGTGTTTAGAGTGAACAATGGAAAAACAATTTGTTTATCTTGAGATTAAAGTTCTTGGCTTGTACTTTCCACGGCAGGATAGGGGATGGAGCCTTCTACCCCTACAGCCTGACAGCGTTGACCTCAGCAACGAAGCCAACCACAGCATAACAACAACAAAGACATAAAGAAAAGCCCTGCCTTGAAGCTCTTTAGTTGGGGATTCAGCGTGCAGCACAGAGCCTACTGTAACGCTGTGCGTGTGATCAATCCTCTTGCTATGAAACTTGCATCGTTATGGAAAGCGGCTCTAAAGTTTAATGTCGGAGATGGGAAAACAAACCCTTGAACGACCATCTGATCCATTTGAAACAAAGGTGTGGGGGGTGGGGTTCATTCAGTCCTAGCAAGCAATCAGGGACATTTCAAATGAAAACATTTTAGCCAACCTAAAATATAGGGTCCTCTCCCCCACATTTACTTTTTCAGCATGGATCACCGCCACAAATACTGCACGGCACCTGTCAATTCAGATTTAGGCTTCAAGATGTATGCTGAGCATTTTATGGATCAGGAAGGCAATATGGTTTAGTGACTAGGGTACAGAATGGGGGATTAGGGAGACCCTGAGTTTTAATTACTGCTCTAACACTGCTTTGCTCACCACTGACTTCATAATGGTGGGTAAGGCATCAGGACACAAAATGATTTTGTTTCCCCGTATGTAAAATGGGGTTAAATACCATACCTGCCACACTCATGGAGTCTAAGAGATTTATCCATCGTGAAGCATTTGGAGAGCCTCAGTTAGAAAGCTCAATGTATACACGGTGACTGTGCTTAGTGTAAATATATATATGTCTACGGTCTGGATAACATAAATATCTATTTGTCCTTAAAGCCAGGGTTTAACATTTTTTAGGTCAGAGCTGCACAAGCTGGGAGACAGGGCCTTTTCATTTCATGCCAAACCTAGCTTAATGAAATCCATAGGAAAATGTTGGTAACATGAAATATGAAAATGTGACCCACAAGGAGAGTCTGGTCCGATTCCCACCATACACACGTCCAAATGAGATCAGTTTCCAGCCATTGGTTAGCACTTCTCTGGATGAGGTAATAGCAAAAGACAAGGCCATGACTTTGCTTAATCCCCCTCAAAACAAGGTTGTTTAAAATAAAACACACACATTAGCAGCACAACAGCAATGTAGCCAAAAACATTCTGAAAAACTCAGAGTTGCCAGGAGAAACTTCAGCATCTCAATTTCTTGCTTTGAAGAAAGGGTACAGATGCAAATCGTGGAAGACGTGGTTACTGGAGACTACTATTTCTCATGCAGTCTGGAAGGTAAGTGCTCCACCATTTTTTGCAGAGTTCCCCCTTAAGCCTGGGCTTTCCAGTGCTGAGGACTGCACACCATTTGTGGCTCATTCCCCAACATTTAATCAAAAACTTGCCAACAAGAAATAGGCACCATTAGATCTACAATTTCTGGGTTGTTGCTTTCAGTGGAGATTGCAGCTTAACGTACTTTACACATTTCTAGAACCCAGTGCAAAGGAAAGGAAAAATAAACCCTTAAGGCACAGCTGTGGTTGAGAATTAAAGATTATCTTAGAATCATAGAATATCAGGGTTGGAAGGGACCTTAGGAGGTCATCTAGCCCAACCCCCTGCTCAAAGCAGGACCAATCCCCAATTTTTGCCCCAGATCCCTAAATGGCCCCCTCAAGGGTTGAACTCACAACCCTGGGTTTAGCAGGCCAATGCTCAAACCACTGAGCGGAAAAAGAAAGCGGAAGGCAGACTGTGGTTCACTAATGATCATTACACTTCTAAAGGTCTCATCTATCCCAGAACATCCTGAGACCACTAATTAATGTACATGACTAAAGCTGGAGAAGCTGTTTTAACACAGATCAAGTTCAGACCCTGACTTCAATTAGGTGCCTGGCACTTCAGATTTGGTAAGCGAGGGATCAGCTTGATTCACATTGAACAGCTTCACCTAGCCAAAGCCATGCTCCTCTGTACAGACATGAATGAGGCAAAGCTAACCACTAAACTGCTAAGTTTTTCCAGCCGTTGGTGACCAACTGCATTGGTTCTTCCTTTAAAAATGATTCAGTTCCTGAGAAACTAGATATACATTAAAATAACATGAATGACTGAAACCTACAAGAGTTAATGAGTTAAATGAGTCACTCTATCCTCTGCTCACCCTGTGGTTCTGAGCGCTCATCAGGCCTGGGGGATTGTCTGAACTAGAGGTTTTTTAAACTGAGTTAACTAACTTGCTTATGCACACTAGTGTGAAGACTCCACAGACTCCTGGAACAACTCATAATTGACAGTTAACTGGAGTTAAAAACCTCTGGTGTAGACAAAACCTGAGAGAAGCAAACAGGCACCACGCAAGAGAGCCACTGTAGATTCTCTGATTGCACAAAATGGCTACCTGGGCAGCTCATCCTGGAAATGGGTTATCAGGTCCCATGGAATCATTCTGGTGCATCCACACACAGGGTGCCTTGTAGCTGTGCTTATTCCAGTGCACGTTGGGACTCTGCAAGCACCTATTTTTATGAACTCTCGTTCAACTGATACAACTGCACTGATTGAGGCGTCCCATCTACACTGGCTAGAAGCCACTGTAGCATGCACTGATTCAGCTGGACCAGAGCTGACATCTTCCTGACAGGTATTGCAACAAACCTGTACAATCAATGATGGCAACCCCCCTGGAATAGTTGTCATGTGCAGATGCAAGATGCTACAAAGCTCCAGATGTCCAGCAACATCTAACATAGGACAGGGCTCGTATACACTAAGATTCTGAGACACAATGAAGGTGGAATTTAAAGTACCAGGACAACGTGGACTTAGATGGAAGTCCATGTCTTGCCTGGCTTTAACTCAAACCTAGAGAGTTATGGCAGGATAGTTTTTTGTCTTCGCTTTTTACCTTGCTTAATTAAAGAAGTAAGCGACCCTACTCAGTTAGCAGCTCCTTCTGAAGAATGACCCATTCTGACCAAAAAAGGCTAATACCGATATTGCCGCATTCCAGTTTCAGATGTGTTTAGTATTCTAGCTCTTTTAGCAACGTCCCCGCTTCCACTCCTCCCGCCCCCGCACACTGCAGTCTCCCCTGCACTCTCTTCAAGACATTTTAGAAATTCATATCGAGCTAAGTGCGTCAAATTTCAATCCAATGCAAATTTAAAAGGAGCGCACTATGGGGAGTCCTGACTGAGCTAGCTGGAGCAGAGAAGCCTTGTCCTCTCTTCTCTCATCCTACCCCAGCACACAGACAGCAGTATTAATGAGGTAAGCTTTTTAACAAATTGAAAAGTATTCAGGGTTTGAATTAGGGCGAGATGCCTGCAGGGCTTGACACTTTGCTTTTGATGGGATCAAGTCACAATACGCATGTTTTCCCCTAACAAAGAGAAATGGAAGCAGCCGTTGTTTGGCTCCTAATTGATAATATTGCCTATTTTTTACAGCAAATTAACACTGTTCCTGAAAAGTACCTTGCCCAGCTAGGATGCCACAGAAATAGTAATAGAACGTTTTAATGACAAGTCTGCAAGCTCCCCCAAGACCCCTATCTCTCTGCTTATCTTCTGTCCTACACTTGCTCCCATTTAACCTTCAGGTATTCACTTCAATACCCAACAAAAAGCAGTAGTGGACACTGTCAACAACACAACACATAATCCTCATCTCTATTATGCTCAGGACAGTTCTCTCTTACTTAAGAACACATTTGTATAGTTCTCTCAGCTAAGTATCCAGCTTTAACCTACTTTGCATCAAGCCCTTTCATAAGTGACAAGAGCTGGCTGGGATGAAAACCCTGCCCTAATTATCCACTCACCAGGAAAAAGAAAAATGCCTCCATAATTTAGACCCTATTAGGCAAATGCTTGGTTGCAAGACGGCCTTCTTAAAAGGCCAACACGTTAACTCCAATGAACAGCCACAGGGGGCAAGCTGCACAGCTAAGGAGACTCCACCAAAATCTCTCAGCCTCTGCTCCTCAGTTGTCCACACCTACGGACTACCATGACTCAGCCACTGCTATAATGCACGGGAAGGATTTAGGGGTGGGAGAAGAAATCTTTCAAGTGGCTGGTTCCCCAACCATGGAGGACTTGAAAGAGTATCTAGAAATACCCCTGGAACAAGGAGCATAGGTTTGTAAGATCTTTCCTGAGTCCAACCAACCCATCTGTTCTCTCCCTTATTCTTCCTTTGTTTCCAGGTTCTATCCTCCCATCCTGCATTGCTGCCGAAAGCTTTACTAATCGTTTCAGCACATAGTGTGGTCCAGATAGGGACGGACTGACAACAGGGTTCATAAGGAAAGACCTTGAACTACAACTGTGCTTCAAGGTGCCATTCACATAAACAGTGTAGATTTCCCAGAAAATGCAACATCTTTCAGTGGCTAGACTAGATCAGACCATCTCTTGTTGGCACTTGAAAACACTGCTTACTAAGCACTGTTGGAATACTCATGCTGTCCCACAAAATATGAATGACAGGCTCTGGATAGTGACTTAAAAGAAACCAGATGTCAACTAAACAAACAGACCAGCACAAATATAAAGTTAAGAAATACGTAGCTTAATTGATCTAGCTTTTACTTATGGAACCTTTGGCACAAGAAATTCTTTCTACTGCTGTGGAAGCAAACTCTGCTCTCCGATTATTCAGCAAAGTTAGTTAGGGAACTATGGTTGTGTTTTGTCAGCATTGCAAACTTTCCAACTTACAGTAAGTTGCCTATTGAATGAGAAAGAGAAAATTGTTGAACAGGCATTAATGCGTGGCAGGGAACTTGTTTAAACCAGCACACGGAGAGTACTGGTTTTAGGGAAATTAATTCAACCCAGTTTTCCAAGCACATTAAAAGAATATTTAATGTTTGCCTCCACAGATCTATGTAGATGGATCACAAAGGTTTAATGCTAAATGCTCTCTCTCAAGACCAATGATTGGTTTAAAACAATAATGGAAACGGCTTTTGATTTTTAGAAGTTAGAAACTGTTTCTCTTCTGATCATTAAGCCACTCATGGATGTAGGAAACTAGTTAACATTCTCCAACAGCAAGTCCCCACTGCCCCCTACAGCCCGTGTCTCAAACAAGGTCTGACTCCAACAAGATAGCCTTCATCGGGTGACTCAAAAGCTAACTGTAACCAAATTATTTTCAAATGAATTTCCCACTTTACATATCGGTGTCTCTTTCCTGATGGACAATGACATACAGGTGGCCTGCAAAGAACGTAAAAAGAGGACACAATCCCATTTTCTTCTTTGTGCTGGAAAAAAGGAGGTCTGGAAAGGGTTTTTTTCTGCTTGCTGAGCCCACCTTGCCAGAACGGCAGTTGGAGCCCCACGCTGCCACACAATGGTATATTTCCGTAAGGTTGCAGTGTTAGCACCCCCATGAGTTGCCAGAAAACCCGCAGAGGAGTGCAACTCTCGACTGGATTTTACCACCTGTCTTCTTGATGTGCTGTCAAAAGGACAGAGCGCGGTAGAGCTTTATCCCCAAATAAGTAGGATACAGTTAAAAAACGATTGGCTGGTTGTTCAGAAGGACCTGCAGCTGCCACTGAGATTCAGGTGGTGAGATGAAAACAAAATGGCACCATCTTTAGTACATTTAGTTTAAGTCACCACTTTGAAAAGGACTTGGCCAAGGGGTCAACGCAGGACTCCAGCTCCTCAAAGCTCCTTCTGGCTACTTCCAGGCAGATGTCATCAGCGTACACGAATTGAGTTGCAGCAGATCAGCCGCATGTATATTAAAGAGCATCGGAGTCAGTACAGGTCCTCGGGGAAGTCCGTTGTTCATATGACATGGTTGATTTGAACCATCTCCACACTTGATGGTCCCTAATCTGTAAGAAATCATCTGCATAATAAACGCTACAAATTTCTTATATGGTACAACGGAGTATAATTTTAGGACTAGTCCATGGTCTAGTCCATTAGTCCAACAGGCGAACACAATTTCATAACTTGGTTAAAATGCTGTTTAGCCCCATCTACACAGGCAAGAGAAAATTGAATTATAACCTGGCAAGGAACTAAGCCTCAAGTTCTCCTTGGTTTGTGTTTCCGCTACCTCAGGCCTATTTATCTCACTTTCTACTGCTGACTCCCACCTTGACCTTGTGAACCTGCTCAAGATGCCAATTGCTTGTTTGAAATCTTTCAAAACAATGCACTCTTCTGCAAGCCTTACCAACCTTTGAGATCCAAATGGGACGTAGCCAGTTATCTCCAGTGACAGGCCTTCTGTAAAAGCAGAGAGACAGAATCTCTGAGCTGGGTCAGCTAAAGGGATCAGTCTACAAATGCAGCTACCAAGACCATACAGCAATTTGCTAGACCCCAAGAAGGACCACCCACACTGCCAGCACTAACTGTGCAGCAGAGAGAGTAGAATCAAGTGATGAAGCCTGGAGCAGCATGTAACAAATCCGGGAAGGCAAAGAGAAACCTGCAGAGCCTAGTTAAGGAGAAGTCTATGTTGCAGTTTCTGAAGCTCTTCGGGGAGCAAGGCAGCTGATACATTAAGGCCTCATTTCCTTATGGGTAGAATTTCCTTTAAAAAAAATAATCATTTTTACTCTGTGGAAGTGGGACATAAACTGTCATAAAGGGCTGGAGGGTTGGAAGATTTCTCCTTGCCAAGTTCATTATTTACCCTACTTACATTTTCCTCTGTGAAATTTTAATGAGATGCCGGCGTAGGACGCTGACGAGATTACGGTCCCATAAGTCATCCATATTCTAGTAAAGAGAGGCTTACTAGACTCTGAACCTTCACAGAGCCACTGCACAGTGACAGCTTCCGATCCGAATGGCCAGGACCGCTGCTGACGAATGGCAGGGAATTAGCACCTCGACTGATCTTGCTGGTCAGATCCTTGCAGTGCAATAGGCAGCTGTCTGGGTCCCTGCTGCAATGTGGCACAATAATCCATTGCATTCACATACTGCACTCCTGTTGCCTCTGCATGCCCCCAAGGTTTCCATTAACCTTCCTACTGATGCCCTAGAAAATCGGGACACCTGGTCACCCTATTCTTCAGAGGTGTGACCTCCTCGCTTTCCAGGGGGAGGTGGAGCTGCAGAGAGGACCATGGGAGATAATGCAGGACTCAAAAGCTGTCACTCGGCAGGTGTGAGACAACATGCACCTGGACAAACCTCTAGGTTCCAGTTGTCACTTCGACCATTCTTTAAGCCACAGCTAATTCAAGTCCCTGTTAAAATCTTTTGGCATGATCAATCCTAGCCCCACATTCTCAGCCCATTTTTACACTACTTACACCCTGTAGTCTACAAACCACACTAAACAAAGTTCTTTTCACTCTCCTTCATTGGGTAAAGCAAACTGGAGGCCCGTATATGCAGGTGTACGAGAGATGAAAATACAGAAGAGAAAACCAAACAAGCCCCTTCGGGAACAGAAAAAGGCATTTGATGCATTAACACTACAGAGTGCTTCTATAGCACCTTCCATACGAGGATCTCAAAGCAGTTTATACACAGTTCATAGGCAATACTCCTGGGAGGTAAGTTACTATCCCCACTTTGCAGATGAAGAGGGAGGTGCCGTGACTTGCACAGCAAGTGTGTGGCAGAGCTGGGAACAGAACCCAGGTCTCTTCCAAATCCCTGTTGCAATTTCTCCATCTTCACTTCACTTGCTTCTGTCCTATCTTCCTGGGAGAAAAATTCATGCTCACGGCAGGTATATCAAGGAAGTGGAAAAAAAACAAAAAAAAACCCCACAACACTTTGCTAGCCATTCAGGATAGGCAGCAAATGCCAGTGCAACCTTGTGGATTAACCCAGCCTTACCTGGAGGAAGCTAGGAGGTTATTCTCTTTCACAAGGGATGCCGAAAGCACAACCACTTGCTCTACATTACAAGTTTGGTCCAGCAACAGCAAGATGCTATCAGTGAGATGTGACACAGGCAACAGTGTAGAATAAAACTATAACACATGGAAATAGAATAAAAACCTATGTAAAAATTTAACTAGCACTTTTTGGCCCTCTGATGGTTTATTTACGGATGTCAGTTTACATATAGTAAAGGCAGGAGACAACCCTAGAAAGGAAAGTTTACTAGAGTAATAAAGTGAGTGTTTCAGACAGCCCTTTGAAGAAGGCTGGCCAAGACATGGTAGGGTACAAGGGGGAAATGATCCGTCAACTTGCAACACTTAAATGCTGCCAAAGAGGTAGGATGTTTGAAGTGTAAAACAGATGCTGAGCCTGCAGGTTTCAGCGGCATCACCCCTTCGCCCAGCTGGCTCATCACTTTTCAGACATTACAGGGACAAACGGCATGATCCAACACCCATTAAAATCAATGGGGAGATTCATCGACTTCAAAGGGAGTTAAATCAGGCCCAAAAGCCAGACTTAAGTGCAGCTCACGGGATCGGTAATTTTCTATAAAGCTTTTAGTGGTCCCAGGCTTTATTATCCAGGAAGTTCAACTTTCCCCTTATATCCTACTGTGGCATTTAAGACAGTCTGGAGGGTTTCTAGGTTAAGAGTCTCCAGGGGTAGCCTTAGGTCTCTCGCAGCATTGTCTCTGCAACTCCCTCGCTCTTGATAATTCATAGCCTGGGTCTGGTGGCCTTCGGGTTAGGATGCATTGATTTGGCTTAGCTTTGGTTTAATTTTTCTCCACTTGGCCATTTGATGTCATTAATGTATTTTAATGCTGTAAATAAGCTCCTGCCTTCTATGGCCAATGGCCACAGGCGCTCTACTGAACACTAAATACAGGCCCCGAATGGTCATAGCATGTAGTTTTAATAGAGGAGCAAACTTTTCCCTTTGCACTGATAACAAAAGGAAACGTGCTTAGGTCTTGTCAGCATGCTAGAGCAACCTGGCCTGGTAGAGATTAAACCAAACGGCCAAGTTTCCCTCTGTCTCACATGTGCATGCTGTTATTCCACTTACTGCTGTAAATTATTCACATCAGAAAAAGCCGGTTCAGGAAACTGTCCACATCATTTCAAGCTTCAAAATATCAAGTTATCATTTATATGGCACCGTTCACCCCAAAGCCCTTTACCAATAGGAATCATTTTACAGCGTAATCAGAGAAACGCAGCCACTTCTAGGGTAAAACATGGCAGCTTTTACAGAGCATACTATAGCTCTACAGAATTTAGGTCAGGAGATGAAGAATCCCATTGCCAACTGCAAGGTCAGGGGAAATTCAGGGAGGCAGAACGGAATTACCTGGGTTGGGAATCTAGTCAGGACACTGCAACAAAAAGGGCCTTTTATGGGATCATTAGTGGCCAGAAATCAGCAGGGTTGGGGTTTGACATTGCAGCTGAAGGGTGATGCCTCTGCTACCACAAGGCCCCTAATCATGTGGGGCATTTGTTTTTTATGATTCAGAGGGAAGAACACTTATTACTGAGTCACCAACACTGCTTCCTGCAGTGCCTCGGGGGGATCTCACCCAAGTATTTCCATTTTACTTTTTATACTGTCAAAGCACTTTACAAACTTGAACTACTTTCCCTCCTGCCTCCCCTTGTGCTTTTACGGACCCGTCCATCCGAGGACCTCAGATGGGTTACATACACAAACTATTCCTCACAACATGCCCATAGGAAGATATTATCCCCATTTCACATATGGGTAGACTGAGGTAGGACAGCGACGTGAGTTGCCTAAAGCTACAGAGGAGACCGTGGTAGAGCAGAGCTTACAACTCAGGAGTTCATGACATCAAAACTACACAGCCCACGGCAAATTGTCAACTGTTCACATGCTAGGGCTCGGTCCAGCTCCACAACTGAGCTATAGCAGGTGTTGGTACTGCTAAGGTGGATAGAAAACTGGCTGGATGGTCGTGCCCAACGGGTAGTGATCAATGGCTCCATGTCTAGTTGGCAGCCGGTATCAAGTGGAGTGCCCCAAGGGTCGGTGCTGGGGCCGGTTTTGTTCAATATCTTCATCAACGATCTGGAGGATGGTGTGGACTGCACCCTTAGCAAGTTTGCAGATGACACTAAACTGGGAGGAGTGGTTGATACGCTGGAGGGTAGGGACAGGATACAGAGGGACCTAGACAAATTAGAGGATTGGGCCAAAAGAAATCTGATGAGGTTCAACAAGGACAAGTGCAGAGTCCTGCACTTAGGACGCAAGAATCCCATGCACTGCTACAGACTAGGGACCGAATGGCTGGGCAGCAGTTCTGCAGAAAAGGACCTAGGGGTTACGGTGGACGAAAAGCTGAATATGAGTCAACAGTGTGCCCTTGTTGCCAAGAAGGCTAACGGCATTTTGGGCTGTATAAGTAGGGGCATTTCCAGCAGATCGAGGGACGTGATTATTCCCCTCTATTCGGCACTGGTGAGGCCTCATTTGGAGTACTGTGTCCAGTTTTGGGCCCCACACTACAAGAAGGATGTGGATAAATTGGAAAGAGTCCAACGGAGGGCAACAAAAATGATTAGGGGGCTGGAGCACATGACTTATGAGGAGAGGCTGAGGGAACTGGGATTGTTTAGCCTGCAGAAGAGAAGAATGAGGGGGGATTTGATAGCTGCTTTCAACTACCTGAAAGGGGGTTCCAAAGAGGATGGATCTAGACTGTTCTCAGTGGTAGAAGATGACAGAACAAGGAGTAATGGTCTCAAGTTGCAGAGGGGGAGGTTTAGGTTGGATATTAGGAAAAACTTTTTCACTAGTAGGGTGGTGAAGCACTGGAATGGGTTACCTAGGGAGGTGGTGGAATCTCCTTCCTTAGATGTTTTTAAGGTCAGGCTTGACAAAGCCCTGGCTGGGATGATCTAATTGGGTTTGGTCCTGCTTTGAGCAGGGGGTTGGACTAGATGACCTCCTGAGGTCCCTTCCAACCCTGAGATTCTATGATTCTATGATTCTATGATAAGAGGTGAGCAGCCATGTAATTACTTTTTTATCACAGGCGTTTAGTCTATGTAATACTTGGCATTTTAGAAGGCTAGATCCATTGTGGCCGAGACATGGCTTCCTTGCACCAGTGACTGGGTTTCACTATTGAGGGCTCTCACCTGTGGAACTCACTCCGTGCAATGGTCCCTCCAAAGCTGGAATTTGGTGCTGTTCAGGTGACGATGCAAGGCTGCTCTTTTTCACGGGCCTCTATTTTATTTTCAGTGATGGGTTGTCATCGAGATTGGACAACCGGCATGTGAGGGGCATGAATGTTATTAATATGTCTGAGGGTTAACTAGAGTCATTTGAGGTTGTTGTTTTTTTCTCAATATATTCTTAGATCACTAAATACAAGGTCCTGGGCCTGATATAAATCTAGAAGAAGAATACCGCTGCCATCAGACCGATGATAAAGTTATACGCTGCTGTAGCAAGATGGTAAAAGAGAAATCAAATACCAGTGCCTAAGGTTTCTCATTACTCAGTACTATTACTATGGAAAGGGATTCTGGGATTCTAATGCAACAATGCCACCTTGTGGAAATCACTGCATCTCATCACCCACTGAAACAGACAACTCAAAAGCACTGCCAAACAATACCGAGCTACAAAGCAAGATTCCTTTGAAGGATTGAATGGTAACCGTGCAAAGGATCTGATGCAGACAGCAGCCTCTGTCACCAGGAACAATTACCTTATCATACTTTCTTTCAATGAACAAGGGCATTTTTCTACTAGTAGGACGTGACATCATGGTAAGGTAAAAGCTTTCTATTTATAGCCACTTGCTGTATGGTACAAGTTTTACATGGTTAATGGATTGGTCCGAAATTGGACAGCGTGTTTGATCCTAGCCAGTAAGAGAAAGAATCTGTGGTTCTAAACTCAGTGTCTTTGAGACCAGATCAGAGATGTTTCTCCCAAGCCTGGCGCCAAACGCCTTTTGGAAAAAAGCCTTCCCACCGTAAAAAAGGAGAGAGAACAAGAGGGGAGGCAGGAGGAAACTCTAACTCCAAGCCACTGACCCTGGGCATGATGAAGAGCTGGGTTCCCTATAAACAAGCTCAATGCAAATCTCAATTCTGTAACTGATGCCTAGATACTACCTTGAAAGGGGCATTTGAAATGCCAAAAATAGATTTGTGACTTACTGATTAGGCTAGTGCAAATTCCTCCACAGATCCCCTTATTGCACTAAACTGTCCGTCCTTCCCTAGGACAAACAGAGACTTCACAGCCATCAGGAGATGGTGAGATTCCTGACCTAGTACATTTGACTGTTCACCAATTATGCATGAAAGAGTGTAATCACTACAAAGCAGACTCAAAGGGAGATAAACCCAGGTGCCCGTGTGCACCAGACATTCAAGGTTACAGGCATCTATAGTCCCACTGCGGGCATGGTACTTGCCTGTCCTACAAGAAAACGTTAGCCTAACAAAAAGAAAATGTGAGATGTTGCCCGAGAATGAGAGGAGGCTGTCACAGGAAAGGTTAACAACTCCACAAAGGTTATTTGTGATGTCCGAATGCAGGACAAGGAGCCCAAGCTTGTGTACAAGTGAAAGAGAGAATGTGGGAATGGATAAGCATAGATGTTCCTTTGTTGGTGCCATCTCGCCCTCTCTTTCCCATCCCCTCCAAGTTTGCTGCTGTCTATTAAATTGTGGTGGGGATTCGACTGTATCAAAAGAACCAGCATAAAGGTATTTTCTGGGTATGGGTGCAAGGAATTCTCCAAGCTTGCATTATATACAGTCTCCCATCAATGGCCACATCTTCAGAGATGGGTAAGTATCATTAGCCCCATTTACAGATAGGGAAATTGAGACACAGGAAGTAAAGTAACTCCTGCAAGGTCACAGAGTGATCAGCAGAACTCGGGTTTCCTGACTCCAAGTTCCCTGCTCTAACAGAGTTTGCTGCTCGTTAGATCTCAAGGTAATAAATGAGAATAATTCGGTGTGGCGGTTAATGTCTGCATACCTGACACTCTAGTGAACTACAAACAACAAGCACTCATCTGTTTTCCCCCTCTACATACCTAGTACTTTGATGAGGCTTTTCATCCTTCGATCTCAGAGCCTTTAAAAAGAGTGGGAGAGCATCACTATCCCCATTTTCCGAGGAGATGGCACGGAGTCATCCAGCAGATGTTGGTCTCCTTCATGGAAGTTACAGTGTTTCTGCAGGATGCATGCCCCTTGGCTCAGCTACACAGATCCCATTTACAGGACTGTTTGGTTTTATGTAGCACTTTTCACATGCACCACATCCTAATAGGCCTTCCAAAGCAAGACAAGTCATCCTATTAGGGCAGCATGGGTATCTGCACACACAGCCGCGGTTTGCCCCCTGACAGTAGCTCAAATGCCATTCTGGAGATGAGGAGCGTTTTGGGGAAAGGAGCATGTTGACTGGGCTTATCCCTTGTTTTCGTTGGTGAATGTGCAGTGATATTTAACCAGTGCAATCAGAAGGAACAGACCAGCAGAAGGATGGCATCTGCAACGTTGCCGGATCCCCCATATTCCCAGCATTGTGGGATTTGGACTTGCATCCACACCCAGAAAATAACCTTTTTGATACAGTCGAATCCCCTCCACAATTTAATAGACAGCAACAAACCTGGAGGCGATGGAAAAGAGGGAGAGATGGCACATTCAGAGATCTATCAGCTAACCACATGGTTAACTACAGGGTGAGCTATCCAAGCACTCTGGTTCTCTTCCCCTCACCACAACGCAGCAGTAACGCTGGATATAAACTGGCCATCAGGAAGTTTAGACCTGAAATTTTACGAAGGTTTCTAACCATCAGAGGAGTGATGTTCTGGAACAGCCTTCCAAGGGGAGCAGTGGGGGCAAAAGACCTATCTGGCTTCAAGACTAAGCTTGATAAGTTTATGGAGGGGATGGTATGATGGGATAGCCTAATTTTGGCAATTAATTGATCTTTGGCTATTAGCGGTAAATATGCCCAATGGCCTGTGATGGGATGTTAGATGGGGTGGGATCTGAGTTATTACTACAGAGAATTCTTTCCTGGGTGTCTGGCTGGTGAGTCTTGCCCACATGCTCAGGGTTCAGCTGATCACCATATTTGGGGTCGGGAAAGAATTTTCCTCCAGGGCAGATTAGCAGAGGCCCTGGGGGGTTTTCGCCTTCCTCTGTGTGGGGCACGGGTCACTTGCTGGAGGATTCTCTGCATCTTGAAGTCTTTAAACCATGATTTGAGGACTTCAATAGCTCAGACATAGGTTAGGGGTTTATTACAGGAGTGGGTGGGTGAGATTCTGTGGCCTGCGTTGTGCAGGAGGTCAGACTAGATGATCATAATGGTCCCTTCTGACCTTAAAGTCTATGACTCTATGACCCACCCTCCTCCTGAAACACACAAATATGTTGACTAAGACATGGGAAGCCCCCACTGCACTCTAGGCACCATGATTCTTTAGGTTACCAGCTGGTATCGGAGAGTCTCGACACATTTTGTCTGCTTACCACTCAGCTGCGGAGGTGGGTACAGGTGGTAGGTGCTGTAGATATCATTGGACATCTGGAGCTTCAACCTCGTGTGTTTCTTCAGCAGATCAGAGATGCTTTCCTCCTGGAACGGAGTCTTCTCCAGGATCACTACAGCATCCTTCGCATCGCCAGAGGCTCCATTCACCTAGAGTTAGAGGTCAAGATCAGCCTGCATACATCAAACTTATTCTAGCTCAGCACTTATATACCCTCTTCCCCCCCATCACTGCAGTAGCCACATGGCTTCTGAGCATTAGCTGCTTCCCACCAGCGTGATGGAGAGCTCACCTGCTAACAGCCAGCAGCATACTTGCCTCTGGCCACTTAACCTGCATGGTTGTAGATACTGTTCTTCTCTCCCTTACATAGCCCTCACATCCTCTTCAGAGTGAAATGGAGGCTGTGACAGACTGGCAATACCGTATAATATGCTGAGTGAACTTTATTGGATTAAGTTAAACCTTACTGATTTACGGTTAATACCTTTGGGGCACATTGTATTGGAAATGCAAATGTTTATATACTAGTGAGAAATTGTATGGAACTTTTTTAGCAGGAAGATAACATTAATCCAATCTCTGAAAGGCACAGGGAAGTTCAAAGATCTTTTTGGTACTATATGTGTGATGTGGATTTCCTTAGGAAATGCCATGAGGTGAGGGGAATGCAAACTCTCCCTCTCCCAAGCTAACCTCTTGAAGATACGCTCTGGGGAGAGAGACCCCTCGTATAGAAACTACCTGCTTCTGGAAACTCCAGGTCAAAGGCCCCTGATCTGTCCAAAAGGGTGGACTGAACTTGTCATGGGTGTGCTTGTTCTGAGCTGAAGCTGTGAGATGAACCCAAGGACTCACCTAGGATGGGGGTAGAGAGGAGGACTTATCCCACAATAACCCAAGTGAGAGTTGGGATGAGCTCAGGTAAGCTTATTAGCACATGTGTAGGTTCTTTTAACTGTTTTCTCTAACACTTTTTACCTTAAGAATAGTGTAGGCCTGCTTAGAAAACTCTGTGGGTAACCTGTAACTGTAGCAATCACTCTGTTATCAGCCTAACACAGAGAAGGTAGGGAAGTGTACCGCATGGGAATACCCCAGTCTGAAGGGAGAGAGACACGGGTCTCCACCCAAGACAGGCAACAAGCTGGGGAGCTGGAAGCCCGAGAGAGGCTGCCATGGCTGGACCACTGAGAGACAGTGCAGGGGCGGACGCCCTGAACAGTGACAGAGTCATCAGATGCATCAGCAGCTAACGCACAAAACAGACACACAAATACTCCCCTACTGAGTGCTCCACGGGGCAGGCATTTTTCAAAGAGTGTTTGCCCTGGGCAACTGAGGGACTACGACCATCCCGCTTCCCTTTAAGTCTTCCGTTTGTTATGTGAATTTGGGGCTGAGTAAGGAAGTTCTGTCACGGGTGGTACAGCTGTCTCAGCCTGTTGGCAGATGTTGGAACCCCACAGAGAGATGTGGACTGTTTTCTACTGACTCATGATATCATTGACTCCATTCCATATATAAAGGAGGTGGAATTGGGCTGCTGGGTAGAAGGATATAGGGTCTGGGACAGACACCCCTTTGAAGAAACAGCCAAACCAGAGAGTGGGGAAAGGCCTAGGGTGAAACCTGTGTTGCATTATCAGTTACTTTGTTAATAAGGCCACATCCCAGGAAGAAGGTGAGTTTGACCTTACAGACTTTGTCTGGAGCAGAGTGGGAACACCAGCTGCTTTATGTACCATTCAGCAATCATGGGTTCCCTAGAAAACTTAGGTCTTTTCCACAACCCATCCAAAAATCTGAGATGGGTGTGAGCTGTATAGTTCAGGTGATGGGATGTGATGGTTAGACCCAGCTCTTGCCACACTTCTGCTTTGTTCCAGGTTATGCAGTAATTAGGGATAGGCTCAAATTCCTGTCTCATCTGTATGAGAGATGGCACAGATTTATTCAGAGGGGATGTGTCAGGTGAGGTAAATTTGATAACAGTTAGCAAGTCTAAGCTGGGGTAATTTACATGCCAAGGGATGAGAAGAGAGGAATGTAATAAGAAGGGCAAGCCAACAGGAGGATGCAAGAAGCATTAAGCTAAAGTCCTTCACTTTCCCAGACTTAAGAAACCTTAACTCACACCCTCAGTATGTAAATTATTCCAACTCACACACCCTTACACCCACTTACAAATGTCTAATTTGACCCACTACTGCCTGAATTTGGCCCACGGAACCTAATAAACTCTAGTCCGCTCTTCTAAAGGATTTATTCATCCACGATTAACATGCTGCTTTGAAATTATGAGACACTGCAATTTCCTGACGCTTCTTCATCTGCCTCAGTTCTCTCAAAGGTGGATTTACTGCAGACAATAACGACTAATCCAATAGTATACCAAGTTTATATACTGAGCCGTGAGCTACAGTCAGACCTTTTCTGACTGCTGTATGGCTGTAAAAGTTGAATTAAAGGAGTACTTACAAATTTCCCATTTTATGGCCCCTGAGTGGCAAGTCCATCCGTCTTATTTACAGCGTGCGAGTTACCAGCTAGTTTGCAATTCACTTTCACTTTAAACATGAAAAACTGATCTTCGGGCCAAAAGCAATAGATATGCTAATAAGAAAAATAATCCAAGGCTTTAGCTAGGTTTCCAATGCTTTGTTACTGAGACCAATGGCAATCGCCCCACTCCGACATCCGCCTGTTTCACAGCCCAGTAAACTGGATTTGGACAGCACCAGACTTAAAAGCAAATGTTGAGCCACTCTAACACGCTTAAACTTATCGTTAAAAGAAGTCGCGCAATGGAAAGACATTTTAATAAGGCTAGTGTAACGGGGCTATTTTTTAAAAACATATTCACCTCCCTCCCTCCGGTCAGGTTTGAAGTCGGTCACTAGTCAAAGGCAGAGACTATTCAGGGTGTTAAAAAGCTAAAGCTTGTTTGAAGATTTGGGGCCAGGTCTTCCGGATTTTGCCAGATGGCTTCTCAGGCACGTACACAGCTGGTTTTATACCACTGGGGGTACGCGGATCTGAACTACCCAGTAGCACATGACTTGCTTATATAGATCTGAGCAGCTTGGGGCTTTGCACGTCTCAGTCCCAGGTGTGAATCCAGCCTGGGTTGGAAGGGAAGGCTGTTTAGTGACAAAGCTGGGGGTGGGTTGTGTGGGGGGGATCAACATCTAATAGGCACATTCCACACCACAAAAGCCAACTCAACTGGGGTTGTGGGGTTCAGAGGTTGGAGTCCAAATGGTTCATGAAGACTGAACTCCTCTTGTGATCCCATGGGAGAGTCCCTTCAGGTAAGGGTGGGGGCGACAAACTGGGCCAGATGGGACAGTAACTATGGAAGCTAACACTGCTCTTGCCTGTACTGAACATATTGTGTGGATGGACTTTACAGCTGTCAATCCAGCACCATTTACTAGTACTGAATTTACTTATCAATCCAGCACCGTTTACTAGTACTGAATTTATCAATCCAGCATCGTTTACTAGTACTGAATGTATTTGTCAATCCAGCATCGTTTACTAGTACTGAATTTATCAATCCAGCATCGTTTACTAGTACTGAATGTATTTGTCAATCCAGCATCGTTTACTAGTACTGAATTTATTTATCAATCCAGCATCGTTTACTAGTACTGAATGTATTTGTCAATCCAGCATCGTTTACTAGTACTGAATGTATTTGTCAATCCAGCATCGTTTACTAGTACTGAATGTATTTATCAATCCAGCATCGTTTACTAGTACTGAATTTACTTATCAATCCAGCACCATTTACTAGTACTGAATTTACTTATCAATCCAGCACCGTTTACTAGTACTGAATTTATCAATCCAGCATCGTTTACTAGTACTGAATGTATTTGTCAATCCAGCATCGTTTACTAGTACTGAATGTATTTGTCAATCCAGCATCGTTTACTAGTACTGAATGTATTTGTCAATCCAGCATAGTTTACTAGTACTGAATGTATTTGTCAATCCAGCATCGTTTACTAGTACTGAATGTATTTGTCAATCCAGCATCGTTTACTAGTACTGAATGTATTTATCAATCCAGCATCGTTTACTAGTACTGAATGTATTTGTCAATCCAGCATCGTTTACTAGTACTGAATGTATTTGTCAATCCAGCATCGTTTACTAGTACTGAATGTATTTGTCAATCCAGCATCGTTTACTAGTACTGAATGTATTTGTCAATCCAGCATCGTTTACTAGTACTGAATGTATTTGTCAATCCAGCATCGTTTACTAGTACTGAATTCACTTAGGAAAAGAGAGACCTGAGGAACTAACCAAACGCAACCCAAGCAACAGTCAATTTCCACTAACAAAATGGAACATGAGAGTGTGGACTAACTGGGCAAGTAAAGCTGTAGATTTCAGGACCGGGGGACACTATTAGGTTGAAGCAGAGACTTGCAAGTGTCAAGATGGTGGGAATTCCTGAGTAGAAGGACACAGAGGAAAGGAAGTTTTTCCCACAGCGGTTCAGAGAGGGGCTGGGTAATTTGTGTCTCCCTTTCTATGTCCAACATTGCTTAGAGAGGGTCATGTAACACTCCACAGTAACTGGAAGTGGGAAACACCAAGCCACAAAGAGCACAATCCTGCTGACTGTCTGCTGGAGAAAACCATTTCACCTGGCTTGCAGCCATATTCTAGTAGGTTTCACCCGGCTTTTCAGAAAGAGGATCAACAGCCACTTGGCAAGAGACAGACCTGTGGTATGTATTATTATTGTCCTTGGGTAAACCTCACAAAGGCACCTAAATTACCTGTGGAAACAAGAGGTGGCTGCTTTTGAAAGCATTACCCCTTACTCACATAGCACCCAACATCTAGTGAGTTACATAACTGTCGTAGACACTGACTCCGGTATTACTCTCTATTCTTTTCTCACTGCTGTACCCAAGCATCTTTCTCTATGTTCTAGACATCTGTCAGCAGGTGGCCTTCCCCCACTGCTCCAACACAAACGCCATATATGCTGCACAGCTAACACACACACACACACACACACGGTTGGATTTATTAACAAACCTAGCAACATAAAAACCTTAGCCCAAACTTGCTTCCAGGCTTGGCTGTTCCCAGGGGTCCTTTGGAACTTCTCATCACTACATCCCACTGCCCAAAGGGCCTTTCCCACCTCCCTTAAATCCAGGGTGGAATTAACAAGCTACACCCGGCCTGGGGAGTCAGCAGGAATCAGTCAGCATTTCCTCGCAGGCTTCAAACATCTGGGTCAAGAGAAGAGCTCTGCCACCCTGTTACAGCATCCTTGACGTCTGTTTAACACCCCCCGCCTTGAACGTGCATAAGAAGCTAACACTGTTTCGGCTTCTTGATCCATTCTGACTCTTTGCCTGGTCTCTAATTTCACATTCAGAGCACTGTATAGTTGCCCCGAATTAACAATTTGTAAATAACAATAAAACTCCCTTTTGGGGGCAGTTTTCCTTACCCTGCGTTTGTGCCGAAGACTAGGCATTTTAAAGGGCGTTGGGGGAGAATTAAAGCAAGAATGAGAAGGATTGACATGACCTTCCCGCTGCCCTAGCACGATCTCCTTTGAATCCAGCACAATACAGCGGCAGGACGGATAGCCTCAGAGGACTCACAAATGGGAGATTGCTTTTTGGCTGGCACTTTTGAAAACTTGTTTTTCTTCAGGGTTCAGTTACTCCGTAAAGAAATTACAAAAGAGGCAGCCAAGGGACTGTGGTGGGGGATCTGTACTCCGCTCTTTTGTATTGTTCAGTATTGGAATTAGTTATGTTTGAGCCTGCTCCTGCTGAAAATCATAAGCATCATCTCAGCAGAGCCTAGATTTCAGACAGACTTCACACAGAAACATTTACTATCTGCAGAGAGCAGTGTATGTGTGTGTGTGTGTGCGCACACACAGCCATTTTACAAAATACTTAAACTCCAGACTAAAGACAACTCCCAGGGACAGCTCTAGGTCAAACCAGCAGTGATGTGAAGGGTGGTATCAATGGAAGAAACAGCATCTCTAGCACCAACTTGACATTCAGCGGGTATACAAACAAGTGTAGCATTCATACTGAAGGGATGAAAAGCAATATCTCTAGCAGAAACAACACTAGGATGGAATAAGAAAAAGCAGCCCCTCTCTTACCCACTAACTGTCCTCAGCACTTCTGGGGCTAGTTTCATTCCTGGTGGTAAGCAGGTACACAACTCCATGTGACTTCCATGGGAACTGCACCTGCTCACAGCAGGGCTGAATTTGAATCAGTACAAGTACAATGGATTTCCACACTTAGGCCTGGTCTACACTACAGGGCGGGAAATTGATCTAGGATATGCAACTTCAGCTACGAGAATAGCGTAGCTGAACTCGACGTATCCTAGATCGAAGTAATTTTACTTACTTCGGGTCTATGCGGCGCAGGCTCGCTCCCCCATCGACTCCGCTTCCTCCTCTCGCCGTTGTGGAGTTCCGGAGTCGATGGGGAGCGCTTCTGGGATCGATTTATCACGTCTAGATGAGACGCGATAAATCAATCCCCAGTAGATCGATTACTACCCGCCAATCTGGCGGGTAGTATAGACGTACCCTTAGAGCCCAAATCTGACCTCTCATACCAGTGCCAGGCTGAGGACAATGGGGGTCACATAGATATAAAAGAGATTCAAATTCTGTCGTGATCATGCTTAAAAAAGTCAGTCTAAAGCCCAATTCATTTCCTCCATACTTCGCCCCCCGCCCCCCAATTTGACTGGACAAACAATGTGTTTCCTCCTATGATGATGACTGTCTCAGTACCATGTGATTTGAGGAAAGGTGGATGATCTAGTGCAGGGGTCGGCAACCTTTCAGAAGTGGTGTGCTGAATCTTCATTTATTCACTCTAATTTAAGGTTTCGCGTGTCAGTAATACATTTAAACGTTTTTAGAAAGTCTCTTTCTATAAGTCTTTAATATATAACTAAACTATTGTTGTATGTAAAGTAAATAAGGTTTTTAAAATGTTTAAGACGCTTCACTTAAAATGCAGAGCCCCCCAGACCGGTTGCCAGGACCCAGGTAGCGTGAGTGCCACTGAAAATCAACTCGCACGTGTACCATAGGTTGCCTACCCCGATCTAGTGGTTAGATCACAGCACTGGGAATTAAAACTCCTGGGCTGCATCCCCAGATCTTCTGCTGACTTGCTATGTGACCATGGCCAAGTTACTTAACACTCCTGCACTGCAGTCTGACCATCTGGAAAATGAGCATACCTGCTTCCCTGGGGTGTTATAAAACTTCCTTAAAGCTTGCAAAACACTTTGTGATCCTTGAGTGAAATGGCCATTTATAATTATTACTGCTGAGGCAAGGAGTCCCCAGTCCAATTAACTCACTCACACAGCTAGTGAGAATGTCACAACCAGAACGACTGCATTTTCCTCTTTCTGCCCAAGTCAGTCCAAATTCTTTTCCAAGCTCAAAGCAGGTGCACACAGCAGTAGTAAATCTTCATGAGAGAAGCAGGTTGGTGGATCTTGCTTCCGCTCATGTGTGTTTCAAGCAAGGAGCTGCTGAAATCATGAGACGATGCAGTCCTGCCCTCTCCGGCTCTCCTCAAGCTTTGGAGGCGAAGCAGCGCCCATGCTGACTATCTTGCTCGTTAAAACACAGAACCAGAGGTGCTTTCCTCATATGGTTTGAAGCCCATGCCACTGTTTTGGGTTTTTAAAAAAGTTTTATTTGCTCTGTGCTTCTTACATTCCAGGGATTTACTGGGCATGACAGAAGGATTTGATTTACTTGGATAATTTTAATACTAGAAATTGGATTTAGATCTCCTTTAAAAAAAAAAAAAAAGAGAGGCACCCTCACACAGAGCACAGAAGGAATGCAATTCCAGCCCGTCACTGCCAAGCAGAGAACTGAAAAGAGGGCTGGAAAAAATATTAACAGGCACTGCAGGTATCAGCTATGGCAAATTGTAACCCAGTGAAAAATCTACAGCAGGGGTGGCCAACCTGAGCCTGAGAAGGAGCCAGAATTTACCAATGTACCTTGCCAAAGAACCACAGTAATATGTCAACAGCCCCCCATCAGCCCACCCTCAGCGCCTCCCACCAACTGGCAGCCCCGCCGATCAGCGCCTCCCCACACCTCCCAATCAGCTGTTTTGTGGCATGCAGGAGGCTCGGAGGGGGAGGAGCGAGGACATGGCAGGCTCAGGAGAGGGGGCGGGAAGGGGTGGAGCGGGGGCAGGGCCTGTGGCAGAGCCAGGGGCTGAGCAGTGAGCACCCCCCGGCACATTGGAAAGTTGGCGCCTGTAGCTCCAGCCCTGGAGTCGGTGCCTAGACAAGGAGCCGCATGTCAACTTCTGAAGAGCCGCATGTGGCTCTGGAGCCACCGGTTGGCCACCCCTGATTTATAGCATCACAACGTAAAAATGCAAAAGACCCATTAGTTCATCCAGTCCATCTGACCTGGGGACAAAGGCAAGAGCGTAACCTGCAAGATATTTTTAAGCCTTTTGTCCCGCCTACTTTTTAACAGCCTAGGCAATGTGGCTCCTACCACTTCCCTTGGGCGATTATGTATCTGCATTACTCATTTTATCCCCTGGGAAACAGAGTGGGAGAAAACCAAGCTGTGTCCCCTACAAACCCCCATAATACTTTTAAAGGGACACTACAATTCATTTTATATTCCCTGATTTACGGGTTTATTACTATGCCAACAGCACACAAACCATACACTGATTCCTTTCTCCAGAGGGAGCAAAAGACATCAAAACCCACCCAACACAAATGAAGCAAGGAGAAAAGAACATGATTTCTCTTCCTCAGCTGAAGTAACAAGGTCAGTACAAAAGAGGGTTAGAGACAAAGATAAAAACAGCTTAAAGGTGAACTGCAAAGCGGTAAGAGTCATTTGTGCCTTTTATGAAGTCTAAAGTATGTTCTTGCTTCTGAAAATTAGCATTTCTCCCCTCCAGCCATCATTTCGGGGGGGTCTCAACTAAGATTACAGCGCTTGTGATGTCACTATTCAGAGGCTGCAAAACTCTCGCCTAAGGCCACGTCTACACTACAGCGACTACATCAGCAGTGCTGAAACTGTGCCGCCGTAGCGCAGACGCTTCCTACACCAAAGAAAGGGATTTTTCCTTCAGTGTAGTTAATCCACCTCTCTGGGAGGCGGTAGCGAGTGTGACAGAAGAATTCTTCTATCAACCTAGCTGTGTCTAAACTGGGGGGTAGGTCAACCTAACCATGGCACTCCGGGCACGAAATTTGTCACAGCCCTGAATGACGTAGCTGAGTTGATCTATCTTTTAAGTGTACACCAGGCCTTAGTCTTCTGGCAAGCAGAGAGAAGTAAGATCCTGATATTTCACGATGTACCAAACAAGGAGGGAAATGGATTTTTTAAAAGAAACTCAGGGCAGTTTTTAAACATCAAGTGCCAGGGCTGGGCGAAGGAGCCAAGTTGCCCAGCTGCCTGGGTGTAACTAGCAGGGGCTGGTGCTTCCATGGGAAAACAGGCTTCCAAGGTTAGGGGTGGGAAGGGTGGTTGGAAGAGCCCAAGTGACCCCACCAACAGGCAAGAGAAAGGAGGGAGTCTACAAGACCCGGAGGCTTGGGGCCCTTGGGGCATGGCAGGCCGAGCACTGGGGGGGCCCCGCCATGGGAGGTGTCCCCCACCCCATCTGTCCCTCCCCTGGACAGAGGATAAAAGGAAAGATTGGGTCAGAGCGATGGCACCCGCCCCCCCTTCACCAACTCCCCCCCCCCCCCCAGGTCAGAGCGATGGCACCCGCCCCCCCTTCACCAACTCCCCACCCCCCCCCCGGGTCAGAGCGATGGCACCCGCCCCCCCTTCACCAACTCCCCCCCCCCCCCCCAGGTCAGAGCGATGGCACCCGCCCCCCCTTCACCAACTCCCCACCCCCCCCCCGGGTCAGAGCGATGGCACCCGCCCCCCCTTCACCAACTCCCCCCCCCCCCGGGTCAGAGCGATGGCACCCGCCCCCCCTTCACCAACTCCCCCCCCCCCCGGGTCAGAGCGATGGCACCCGCCCCCTCTTCACCAACTCCCCCCCCCCCCCCCCCAGGTCAGAGCGATGGCACCCGCCCCCCCTTCACCAACTCCCCACCCCCCCCCCCCCGGGTCAGAGCGATGGCACCCGCCCCCCCTTCACCAACCCCCCCCCCCCCGGGTCAGAGCGATGGCACCCGCCCCCCCTTCACCAACTCCCCCCCCCCCCCCCCCGGGTCAGAGCGATGGCACCCGCCCCCTCTTCACCAACTCCCCCCCCCCCCCCCCGGGTCAGAGCGATGGCACCCGCCCCCCCTTCACCAACCCCCCCCCCCCCCCGGGTCAGAGCGATGGCACCCGCCCCCTCTTCACCAACTCCCCCCCCCCCCCCCCCGGGTCAGAGCGATGGCACCCGCCCCCCCTTCACCAACTCCCCCCCCCCCCGGGTCAGAGCGATGGCACCCGCCCCCCCTTCACCAACTCCCCCCCCCCCCCGGGTCAGAGCGATGGCACCCGCCCCCCCTTCACCAACTCCCCCCCCCCCCCCCCCGGGTCAGAGCGATGGCACCCGCCCCCCCTTCACCAACTCCCCCCCCCCCCCCCCCCGGGTCAGAGCGATGGCACCCGCCCCCCCTTCACCAACTCCCCCCCCCCCCCCCCGGGTCAGAGCGATGGCACCCGCCCCCCCTTCACCAACTCCCCCCCCCCCCCGGGTCAGAGCGATGGCACCCGCCCCCCCTTCACCAACTCCCCCCCCCCCGGGTCAGAGCGATGGCACCCGCCCCCCCTTCACCAACTCCCCCCCCCCCCCCGGGTCAGAGCGATGGCACCCGCCCCCCCTTCACCAACTCCCCCCCCCCCCGGCTCAGAGCGATGGCACCCGCCCCCCCTTCACCAACTCCCCCCCCCCCCCGGGTCAGAGCGATGGCACCCGCCCCCCCTTCACCAACTCCCCCCCCCCCCGGGTCAGAGCGATGGCACCCGCCCCCCCTTCACCAACTCCTCCCCCCCCCGGTCAGAGCGATGGCACCCGCCCCCCCTTCACCAACTCCCCCCCCCCCCGGGTCAGAGCGATGGCACCCGCCCCCCCTTCACCAACTCCCCCCCCCCCCGGGTCAGAGCGATGGCACCCGCCCCCCCTTCACCAACTCCTCCCCCCCCCCGGGTCAGAGCGATGGCACCCGCCCCCTCTTCACCAACTCCCCCCCCCCCCCCGGGTCAGAGCGATGGCACCCGCCCCCCCTTCACCAACTCCCCCCCCCCCCCCGGGTCAGAGCGATGGCACCCGCCCCCCCTTCACCAACTCCCCCCCCCCCCCGGGTCAGAGCGATGGCACCCGCCCCCCCTTCACCAACTCCCCCCCCCCCCCGGGTCAGAGCGATGGCACCCGCCCCCCCTTCACCAACTCCTCCCCCCCCCGGGTCAGAGCGATGGCACCCGCCCCCCCTTCACCAACTCCTCCCCCCCCCCGGGTCAGAGCGATGGCACCCGCCCCCCCTTCACCAACTCCTCCCCCCCCCCGGGTCAGAGCGATGGCACCCGCCCCCCCTTCACCAACTCCCCCCCCCCCCGGGTCAGAGCGATGGCACCCGCCCCCCTCTTCACCAACTCCCCCCCCCCCCCCGGGTCAGAGCGATGGCACCCGCCCCCCCTTCACCAACTCCCCCCCCCCCCGGGTCAGAGCGATGGCACCCGCCCCCCCTTCACCAACTCCCCCCCCCCCCGGGTCAGAGCGATGGCACCCGCCCCCTCTTCACCAACTCCCCCCCCCGCCCCCCCGGGTCAGAGCGATGGCACCCGCCCCCCCTTCACCAACTCCCCCCCCCCCCCCCCCCGGGTCAGAGCGATGGCACCCGCCCCCCCTTCACCAACTCCCCCCCCCCCCCCCGGGTCAGAGCGATGGCACCCGCCCCCCCTTCACCAACTCCCCCCCCCCCCCCGGGTCAGAGCGATGGCACCCGCCCCCCCTTCACCAACTCCCCCCCCCCCCCCGGGTCAGAGCGATGGCACCCGCCCCCCCTTCACCAACTCCCCCCCCCCCCGGGTCAGAGCGATGGCACCCGCCCCCCCTTCACCAACTCCCCCCCCCCCCCCGGGTCAGAGCGATGGCACCCGCCCCCCCTTCACCAACTCCCCCCCCCCCCCCCGGGTCAGAGCGATGGCACCCGCCCCCCTCTTCACCAACTCCCCCCCCCCCCCCCGGGTCAGAGCGATGGCACCCGCCCCCCCTTCACCAACTCCCCCCCCCCCCCCCCGGGTCAGAGCGATGGCACCCGCCCCCCCTTCACCAACTCCCCCCCCCCCCCGGGTCAGAGCGATGGCACCCGCCCCCCTTCACCAACTCCCCCCCCCCGCCCCGGGTCAGAGCGATGGCACCCGCCCCCCCTTCACCAACTCCCCCCCCCCCCCCGGGTCAGAGCGATGGCACCCGCCCCCCCTTCACCAACTCCCCCCCCCCCGGGTCAGAGCGATGGCAC
This sequence comes from Macrochelys suwanniensis, assembly GCA_033296515.1. Taxonomy (NCBI): domain Eukaryota; kingdom Metazoa; phylum Chordata; order Testudines; family Chelydridae; genus Macrochelys; species Macrochelys suwanniensis. The sequence continues at coordinate 14,729,059 of CM065796.1, forward strand.
CCGCCCCCCTCTTCACCAACTCCCCCCCCCCCCGGGTCAGAGCGATGGCACCCGCCCCCCCTTCACCAACTCCCCCCCCCCCCCCGGGTCAGAGCGATGGCACCCGCCCCCCTTCACCAACTCCCCCCCCCCCCGGGTCAGAGCGATGGCACCCGCCCCCCCTTCACCAACTCCCCCCCCCCCCCCGGGTCAGAGCGATGGCACCCGCCCCCCCTTCACCAACTCCCCCCCCCCCCGGGTCAGAGCGATGGCACCCGCCCCCCCCTTCACCAACTCCCCCCCCCCCCCCCGGGTCAGAGCGATGGCACCCGCCCCCCTTCACCAACTCCCCCCCCCCCCGGGTCAGAGCGATGGCACCCGCCCCCCCTTCACCAACTCCCCCCCCCCCCCCGGGTCAGAGCGATGGCACCCGCCCCCCCTTCACCAACTCCCCCCCCCCCCCCGGGTCAGAGCGATGGCACCCGCCCCCCCTTCACCAACTCCCCCCCCCCCCCGGGTCAGAGCGATGGCACCCGCCCCCCCTTCACCAACTCCCCCCCCCCCCCGGGTCAGAGCGATGGCACCCCGCCCCCCCTTCACCAACTCCCCCCCCCCCCCCGGGTCAGAGCGATGGCACCCGCCCCCCCTTCACCAACTCCCCCCCCCCCCCCCGGGCTCAGAGCGATGGCACCCGCCCCCCCTTCACCAACTCCCCCCCCCCCGGGTCAGAGCGATGGCACCCGCCCCCCCTTCACCAACTCCCCCCCCCCCCCGGGTCAGAGCGATGGCACCCGCCCCCCCTTCACCAACTCCCCCCCCCCCGGGTCAGAGCGATGGCACCCGCCCCCCCTTCACCAACTCCCCCCCCCCCCGGGTCAGAGCGATGGCACCCGCCCCCCCTTCACCAACTCCCCCCCCCCCCGGGTCAGAGCGATGGCACCCGCCCCCCCTTCACCAACTCCCCCCCCCCCCCGGGTCAGAGCGATGGCACCCGCCCCCCCTTCACCAACTCCCCCCCCCCCCGGGTCAGAGCGATGGCACCCGCCCCCCCTTCACCAACTCCCCCCCCCCCCCGGGTCAGAGCGATGGCACCCGCCCCCCTTCACCAACTCCCCCCCCCCCCCGGCTCAGAGCGATGGCACCCGCCCCCCTTCACCAACTCCCCCCCCCCCCGGGTCAGAGCGATGGCACCCGCCCCCCCTTCACCAACTCCCCCCCCCCCGGGTCAGAGCGATGGCACCCGCCCCCCTTCACCAACTCCCCCCCCCCCCGGTCAGAGCGATGGCACCCGCCCCCCTTCACCAACTCCCCCCCCCCCCCCCGGGTCAGAGCGATGGCACCCGCCCCCCTTCACCAACTCCCCCCCCCCCCCCCGGGTCAGAGCGATGGCACCCGCCCCCCCTTCACCAACTCCCCCCCCCCCCCGGGTCAGAGCGATGGCACCCGCCCCCCCTTCACCAACTCCCCCCCCCCCGGGTCAGAGCGATGGCACCCGCCCCCCCTTCACCAACTCCCCCCCCCCCCGGGTCAGAGCGATGGCACCCGCCCCCCCCTTCACCAACTCCCCCCCCCCCGGGTCAGAGCGATGGCACCCGCCCCCCCTTCACCAACTCCCCCCCCCCCGGGTCAGAGCGATGGCACCCGCCCCTCTTCACCAACTCCCCCCCCCCCCGGGTCAGAGCGATGGCACCCGCCCCCCCTTCACCAACTCCCCCCCCCCCCCGGGCTCAGAGCGATGGCACCCGCCCCCCCCTTCACCAACTCCCCCCCCCCCGGGTCAGAGCGATGGCACCCGCCCCCCCTTCACCAACTCCCCCCCCCCCGGGTCAGAGCGATGGCACCCGCCCCCCCTTCACCAACTCCCCCCCCCCCGGGTCAGAGCGATGGCACCCGCCCCCCCTTCACCAACTCCCCCCCCCCCGGCTCAGAGCGATGGCACCCGCCCCCCCTTCACCAACTCCCCCCCCCCCCGGGTCAGAGCGATGGCACCCGCCCCCCCTTCACCAACTCCCCCCCCCCCCGGGTCAGAGCGATGGCACCCGCCCCCCCTTCACCAACTCCCCCCCCCCCGGTCAGAGCGATGGCACCCGCCCCCCCTTCACCAACTCCCCCCCCCCGGCTCAGAGCGATGGCACCCGCCCCCCCTTCACCAACTCCCCCCCCCCCCGGTCAGAGCGATGGCACCCGCCCCCCCTTCACCAACTCCCCCCCCCCCCGGGTCAGAGCGATGGCACCCGCCCCCCCTTCACCAACTCCCCCCCCCCCCGGCTCAGAGCGATGGCACCCGCCCCCCCTTCACCAACTCCCCCCCCCCCCCCGGGGTCAGAGCGATGGCACCCGCCCCCCCTTCACCAACTCCCCCCCCCCCCGGGTCAGAGCGATGGCACCCGCCCCCCCTTCACCAACTCCCCCCCCCCCCCGGTCAGAGCGATGGCACCCGCCCCCCCTTCACCAACTCCCCCCCCCCCCCCGGGTCAGAGCGATGGCACCCGCCCCCCTTCACCAACTCCCCCCCCCCCCCCCCCGGGTCAGAGCGATGGCACCCGCCCCCCCTTCACCAACTCCCCCCCCCCCCCGGGTCAGAGCGATGGCACCCGCCCCCCCTTCACCAACTCCCCCCCCCCCCCGGGTCAGAGCGATGGCACCCGCCCCCCCCTTCACCAACTCCCCCCCCCCCCGGGTCAGAGCGATGGCACCCCGCCCCCCCTTCACCAACTCCCCCCCCCCCCGGGTCAGAGCGATGGCACCCGCCCCCCCTTCACCAACTCCCCCCCCCCCCGGGTCAGAGCGATGGCACCCGCCCCCCCTTCACCAACTCCCCCCCCCCCCGGTCAGAGCGATGGCACCCGCCCCCCCTTCACCAACTCCCCACCCCCCCCCCGGGTCAGAGCGATGGCACCCGCCCCCCCCTTCACCAACTCCCCCCCCCCGGTCAGAGCGATGGCACCCGCCCCCCCTTCACCAACTCCCCCCCCCCCGGGTCAGAGCGATGGCACCCGCCCCCCCTTCACCAACTCCCCCCCCCCCCCGGGTCAGAGCGATGGCACCCGCCCCCCCTTCACCAACTCCCCCCCCCCCGGCTCAGAGCGATGGCACCCGCCCCCCCTTCACCAACTCCCCCCCCCCCCCCGGGTCAGAGCGATGGCACCCGCCCCCCCTTCACCAACTCCCCCCCCCCCGGGTCAGAGCGATGGCACCCGCCCCCCCTTCACCAACTCCCCCCCCCCCCGGCTCAGAGCGATGGCACCCGCCCCCCCTTCACCAACTCCCCCCCCCCCCCCGGGTCAGAGCGATGGCACCCGCCCCCCCTTCACCAACTCCCCCCCCCCCGGGTCAGAGCGATGGCACCCGCCCCCCCTTCACCAACTCCCCCCCCCCGGGTCAGAGCGATGGCACCCGCCCCCCCTTCACCAACTCCCCCCCCCCCCCGGGTCAGAGCGATGGCACCCCGCCCCCCCTTCACCAACTCCCCCCCCCCCGGGTCAGAGCGATGGCACCCGCCCCCTCTTCACCAACTCCCCCCCCCCCCCCGGGTCAGAGCGATGGCACCCGCCCCCCCTTCACCAACTCCCCCCCCCCCCCCGGGTCAGAGCGATGGCACCCGCCCCCCCCTTCACCAACTCCCCCCCCCCCCCCGGGTCAGAGCGATGGCACCCGCCCCCCCTTCACCAACTCCCCCCCCCCCGGGTCAGAGCGATGGCACCCGCCCCCCCTTCACCAACTCCCCCCCCCCCCCCGGGTCAGAGCGATGGCACCCGCCCCCCCTTCACCAACTCCCCCCCCCCCGGGTCAGAGCGATGGCACCCGCCCCCCCTTCACCAACTCCCCCCCCCGGGTCAGAGCGATGGCACCCGCCCCCCCTTCACCAACTCCCCCCCCCCCGGGTCAGAGCGATGGCACCCGCCCCCCCTTCACCAACTCCCCCCCCCCCCGGCTCAGAGCGATGGCACCCGCCCCCCCTTCACCAACTCCCCCCCCCCCCCCGGGTCAGAGCGATGGCACCCGCCCCCCCTTCACCAACTCCCCCCCCCCCCCCCCGGGTCAGAGCGATGGCACCCGCCCCCCCTTCACCAACTCCCCCCCCCCCGGCTCAGAGCGATGGCACCCGCCCCCCCCTTCACCAACTCCCCCCCCCCGGTCAGAGCGATGGCACCCGCCCCCCCTTCACCAACTCCCCCCCCCCCGGGTCAGAGCGATGGCACCCGCCCCCCCTTCACCAACTCCCCCCCCCCCCCGGCTCAGAGCGATGGCACTCGCCCCCCCTTCACCAACTCCCCCCCCCCGGGTCAGAGCGATGGCACCCGCCCCCCCTTCACCAACTCCCCCCCCCCGGCTCAGAGCGATGGCACTCGCCCCCCCTTCACCAACTCCCCCCCCCCGGGTCAGAGCGATGGCACCCGCCCCCTCTTCACCAACTCCCCCCCCCCCCCCCGGGTCAGAGCGATGGCACCCGCCCCCCCTTCACCAACTCCCCCCCCCCCCCCCGGGTCAGAGCGATGGCACCCGCCCCCCCTTCACCAACTCCCCCCCCCCCCCCGGGTCAGAGCGATGGCACCCGCCCCCCCTTCACCAACTCCCCCCCCCCCGGTCAGAGCGATGGCACCCGCCCCCCCTTCACCAACTCCCCCCCCCCCGGTCAGAGCGATGGCACCCCGCCCCCCCTTCACCAACTCCCCCCCCCCCCCGGCTCAGAGCGATGCACCCGCCCCCTCTTCACCAACTCCCCCCCCCCCCCCGGGTCAGAGCGATGGCACCCGCCCCCCCTTCACCAACTCCCCCCCCCCGGGTCAGAGCGATGGCACCCGCCCCCCCTTCACCAACTCCCCCCCCCCCGGCTCAGAGCGATGGCACCCGCCCCCTCTTCACCAACTCCCCCCCCCCCCCCGGGTCAGAGCGATGGCACCCGCCCCCCCTTCACCAACTCCCCCCCCCCCCCCGGGTCAGAGCGATGGCACCCGCCCCCCCTTCACCAACTCCCCCCCCCCCGGTCAGAGCGATGGCACCCGCCCCCTCTTCACCAACTCCCCCCCCCCCCCCGGGTCAGAGCGATGGCACCCGCCCCCCCTTCACCAACTCCCCCCCCCCCCGGGTCAGAGCGATGGCACCCGCCCCCCCTTCACCAACTCCCCCCCCCCCGGGTCAGAGCGATGGCACCCGCCCCCCCTTCACCAACTCCCCCCCCCCCCCGGGTCAGAGCGATGGCACCCGCCCCCCCTTCACCAACTCCCCCCCCCCCCCGGGTCAGAGCGATGGCACCCGCCCCCCCTTCACCAACTCCCCCCCCCCCCGGGTCAGAGCGATGGCACCCGCCACCCCCAGGTGAGGGTGGTACCGCCCCCCCCGTCACCAAGCCCCTCCCCCCGCTCAGAGTGGTACCGCCCCCGATCAGAGTACCGCCCCCCCCGTCACCAAGCCCCTCCCCCGCTCAGAGTGGTACCGCCCCCATCCCGTCTCTCCCCGGGGCCAGAGTGGAACAGCCCATTCCCTCCCCTTACCTGCCCGTGCAGGAAAATGGTCTTGTCCCGCGCAGACTCCCTGAGCACCCTGCGCACGCAGAGCTCGGCCAAGGGGAATGAGCCGCCGTCGCCTCCCGCGGCTCGGCCGGCTCCTCCGACCCCTCCCGCTTCCTCTTCGCGCCGGTGGCCTCCGCCATCGCTGTGACTATGGGGCGAGTGCGCATGCGCCGCGACGAGAGCGGGTAGAGGGGAAGAGGACTCAGCCCTCTAGGTTCCCCCCCCTGCAGAGGGCTCCCCCTGCTGGGCTGGGGCTGCTACTGGCGGGAACCACTGGGAAAATGGGGCGGGGGGGAGGTTGGGTGGACGATTCCATTCAGTGGCAGAGGTAACGATCAAGACAGTGCGGAGGGGCAGGTGGCTGCACAGGGCAGGAGGGGCCTTGCCCTGGCCAAGCTCCCCCACCAGTGCGTGGCCCGCAGGGGCCACGGCAACAGGGCCCAGAAGCCCCAAGCCCCACCCTCGGGTGCATGAAGCCACTGCCCCGCCCGGGGCTTGCGTGCAGGACACGTCCCAAAAATACGAGGTCACCCCAAAACCAAGCTGCATTTATAGAATATCAGGGTTGGAAGGGACCTCAGGAGGTTCTAGTCCAACCCCCTGCTCAAAGCAGGACCAATCCCCAATATTTGCCCCAGATCCCTAAATGGCCCCCTCAAGGATTGAACTCACACCCTGGGTTTAGCAGGCCAATGCTCAAACCACTGAGCTGCAGCGGTGATGCTTGCAGGCAGGGGCAGTGCACACAGCCGCCTGCCTGCCCCTGAGCCTAGAAGCTGCTGCCGGACATGCCAGGTGCTTCCGGGAGCCACCCGAGGTAAGCGCTGCCTGGCCAGAGCCTGGACCCTGAACACCCGCCCACGACCGCAACCCCCCTGCCCCAGCCCTGAACCTCTTCCTGTTCCCAAACTCCCTCCCGGATCCCGCACCCCAAACCCCCTCCTGCACCCCAACCTCCTGCCCCAGGCTCAGCCCAGAGCCCCTCCCACACTCCAAACCCCTCAGCCCCCCAGCCCCGTGAAAGAGTGAAGGTGGGAGAGAGTGAGCGATGGAGGGAGGGGGTCTGGAGTGAGCAGGGGAGTGGGGCCTCGGAGAAGGCGCAGGGCAGGGGCGTGGCCTTGGGAAGGGGCGGGGCAAGGGTATTTGGGTTTGTGCGGTTACAGTTGACAACCCTATACTTGGACTTTCCAAGGATTGCTGAACACCTTCCACTTCCAGTGACTACGGAGGTGCCAGTCACATGTCTATAGTTCAGGTTGAGCTGTGCACGCGAAAGAGAGGTTTGACCTCTTCGAGATGTGTGAAAAATACGGCGTAGCCTCAAAATGACGGCACGTGAGGAGTTCAGAATGAATTTGCAAGAAAATCTGTTAATTATTTTAGGAGTCGGGTTTTTCAAACATGGGTTCTGTAAAAAAAAAAAAAAAAAAAGAAAGAAAAAAAGAAAATAACCACCCAGTGCCAGAGTCTTTTGTTCTCCGGATCTTAACAGAGTAAGATGGACTCCTCAGACTTTCCAAGGCTACAACTCAGCCAGCAAAAAACAAACAACACGCTACAAGGTGTGATTCTGCATCTATGCTAGGAAAATGGTCAAGTTTAGGTTGGTGTTAACGAGAGTATTAGCTAGACCTAAACTAAAAACAACTACTTTTCCTAAACAAGACAAAGCCAGAGACTAATCAATCCCCAACTCCTCTCCCAAGCCAGGAGTCCTTCCTGGTCTGAGCTAGGGTGTGTGTGTGTGGAGAAGGGGCAGGTGGAAAGCAGAGAGGAAGAACAAGAAAAAATAGCTTACCACCTGGGCCCTGGCTAAACAGTTCAGGTGATCGGTCAGTTTAGACCCTTTCACCAGCATTAGATCCACCCGTTAAAAAACAAAAAAAGAGAAGCGAGAGGAGATTTGATAAAAATAACACTTTTCTGCATTCATTTCTACACACGTTTAAATTACAATTGTAAAAATCAAAACTAAAACTGACACTACACTCCAAATACCAAAGACGAGCCCATGTGTAGCTCCTCTTCGTACGAGTGTCACAGCTCCAAAAGCGGAAACTTCATGTCAGTTTATACTCCTTGACATAGGCGCTGAGTTTTCTCCCCCCCCGCCCCCCTGGGGTGCTCCACTGTCCCGCCCCAAGGCCCTGCCCTCGCTCCGCCTCTTCCTGCCTAGCTCCACCCCTCCCTGAGGCCTCACCCCCCTGCTGCTCTCTGCCCAGCTGATCAGCAGCTGCTACCCAAACAGCTGTGGAGTATATATACTGGAGTCCGCCCCTATGCTCCTTGGAGGAATTTAACATTGGCAAGAGTGTATATTGTAACAGCTCCAAACTGGCTTTTGGAAGGTCATTAGAGCTTTAGCTGCCTATCAGCTTCCTGAAAGGAAGGAACCTAAACTAGACTCCCTACTCCCCAAATGAGAAGTGGGTAAACGCCATTTAGCTGTGTTTACTCTCGACTACTTGGCTGGAACCTGGAGCTTGACCGGTGGTGACTCCAAGTCCCCTGCACTGTACAGTACAACGTGGGACAAGCCTCATGCTTCTTCCAAGCCTTCAGCACCAGAAGCCACATGTAAGCCTCACTCTCCATTGGTGTTAGACATTTTGCTTGTCCTCTCCGCAGTGCCTGATATTAGCGTTCGTGGTGTGGAGCAGCCCGATGCGAGAGAGAGGCTTCCGTTCAGAAGCCCTTGTGAGAGTCCGTTCCCATTTGTAATTCTATAGGTGCCTTGTGCATCCGTAGACCGCCTGCAATCTGCTCTCCACTGAGATCAAATGAGGCCGCTCCAGAGGCTTTGGAAACAGCAGTGCAGATTCTCGTTCCGTTTCCCTTCAGCCGGGATCTGCTTTCTCCAGGTGCTCCCTTCCCCCGCAGGACTCCAGTCACTCTATTCTGCTCACGGTGCTTCGACAGAGCTCCTGCAGGTCTGAGGGACACAAGACAGAAACCAGGGTCACTATAAGGGATATCAGCTGGACTGATGTTCCAGCATTATCACACTGCAATGTATGAGAGAGATCCCACACTGTACCCCACTGAAATGGGATACAGAGGCCCCAGCCCCTTCTCTTTAGATCTTCCCTTGCAGTTTCAAAGGGACACAGGATTCTCTACTTCCCATCCCAGAAGGTTGTCCAGTGTCTGTGGGCTGTCAGACAGCTCCACCCCATGGCTGGTGAGAGTCACTCCTGAAGCCCAGAAGGTGCAATCGAATGCAGGGTCTGATCGAAGGAACACTCCAGGTTGTTTAGCTTAGCCTGTGCAGGGTGAAGAGCAAACCCCCTCTACGGGCCCATTATAAAGCCGACTGCCCCCTACAGTTTACTTACAGCGCAGGATCGTGTCTTTAATCTGCCTGAAGTCATTCTCCCGGCGCGTCACATCGATGTAATAGAGGCACCTCAGCTCCCGGGGGTAGTCCCTCCGGTCAATGCCCTTCAGCACGGGGATGGTGCGCCCATTGGCCATCGGCGCCTCCGCCAACGCCTGATGCATCTGGTACCTGCACCAGGGATCCTCAAGGAAGCCGGGGGTTATTAGCAGGACCCAGCAGTGGCTGTTCTGGACAGCGTCGCACAGCTCTGTCGTGATGGCACTCCCCGGCATGGCATCCCGCAGCTGCAGGAAGCAGCGGATGCCCTCGGGCTGGCTCTCCAGATAGGAGACCATCTCCTCGACAAACTCAAAGTCCCCGTGGCTGTGGCAGATGCACGCATCATAGCTCTTGGCCCAGCGGGCACTCCCTGAGCTGCTGACGCTCACCTGGGAGGCGGGAGACAGTTGTCCTAGGCTGGCCACTGAACTGCTGGTGGAAGAGCTGGCAGTTGTCACCGAGGAGGAAGAGGAGGAGGGTGACTGTTTGGTGTTCAGGCTGCTACCTGCGGAGCTGGAGCTTTGCTTGGATTTCTGCAGGAGCCGCCGGACCCAGCCTGGGGGGTTTGAGAGATCAGAGTAAGAGTCACTGAAGGCTGAAATGCCTTGTGGGTATATTCACACAAGGAGCATCTCCGGACATTGAACCTCCTGCTTTCTTATCGTGGGGCCATCTGGGAGCTGAGTCGCAGAGAGCAAGTGTCAGCCCTGCCCCAGGATCTGGGCAGACAGGTCCGGTCCAACAGGGTCTCGAGAGAGAGGCCTTTCCGTGCAGCTGGAAGGGCACAGGGAGATTAGGATCTGAGTGGCTGGGCTGTAATCAAAAGCCAATTAGAAAAAAACCTTGGCTTTCAAGGAGGTTTTAACTGGAGCCACTGGGCATCAGGTCTAAAATACCCAGACACTCGAGAGCTTCAGGATAGGGTCCTGGCTTAGATCACTCTGCCCTTCTTCCTGCAGAGGGAGATCCAAGCTCCAGGTAGTTTACTGCATATGGGACCCAGGTTGACAGACTAACGTTTGCCTGGGTGCCCTTGGACAAAGCTTCCCCCTCCACTCGCTGCTCTGTGGGATGGTAGCTGCTCCGTCCCACCTCAGATGGGGCAGCCTTTCCAAGGCAACGAGAGTTAGTAAAGTACTGGGGGATGAAAAGTGCGAAATCTGCCTCCTTACTTCAGCTCTCGTCACCCCAACCCCCCGGCTGCTCTACATTAGGAGTTAAGTCAGGTTTACATGGGAACTGCCATACTGGATTAGCCGAGCTCTCTGTCTCCAGCAGTGGCCAACACCAGTTGCTTTAGGGGAAGACGTAAGAATCCTGCAATGCCCCTCAGTGTTCTAGTTAGAGATCAGCTCAAGCCCTGAGGCAGGAAGTTTTGTGGCGGTCATGCCAGGAATGGGAGCCAGGGGTCAGAGCCAGACTCAGGAGTCAAGAGCAGGATCGGAGCAAGGCAGGAGTAGGGCTGGGAGCCAGGCTGGAGTGTGGCCCAGAGCAGGGCTGGAGCAGGCTGAGGCCTATGGAGTCGAGCCCCACTGTCGGGCAGGGGAGAGTTCCAAGCCATGAAGTGAGCTGGGCAGACGGAGCTGCTGTGTCTCCTGGGCAGTTTATATACCTGCCCTGAGAGTCACCAGACCAGCTCCTGGCTCCTGGATTGGCTGGAGCCTAGCACAGGAGTGACTCATCCACACGTGTGGTTTAGCCAGGCTGTAGTTCAGGGATGACTCATCACCTCACAATATCCCGGCCAGAATTTGTTGTCATGAATTGCAGTAACTCAGGATCCTTTGACAGCGCCTGACTGGAGCTAGGAGAAATGCTATTGGTCTGGAATAGGACAGGTGCTGAGAGGATCCTAACTCCAGGAGGTGGGACTCTCCTGACTCAGCTGGAGGGTTAGGTCACCTGGGTGATCTAAATGCACTGTGGATCCCCATCTGAGAGGGGAAACTTGAGGCAGCGGTTGGCCCCAGAGCCTCTGCTACACTTCTCCTCTTACTGGTCTCCTTTCTATGGTAACAAGTATCAGAGGGGTAGCCGTGTTAGTCTGGATTTGAAGAAGCGACAAAGGGTCTTGTGGCACCTTATAGACTAACAGAGGTATTGGAGCATAAGCTTTCGTGGGTGAATACCCACTTCTTCGGATCCGAAGAAGTGGGTATTCACGCACGAAAGCTTATGCTCCAATACCTCTGTTAGTCTATAAGGTGCCACAAGACCCTTTGTCGTTTCTATGGTAAACAATCCCCATCTCTTCTCCCAGGGAAAATTCTCATGGCCTTGATCATTCTTGTTGCCCTTCTTGGAAGCCTCGCTAACTCCCATCATCCTCCTAGAGACAGGGTGGCCGTACTGCACACAGTATTCCAGAGAGGACCAAACAGTTGATTTACATCTGTCACTATTCTGTATTCTCCGTCCCGTTCCTTGTGCAGCCCACCATCTTACTTGCTAGGCTGGGAGTGGGGTGGGGGGGTTGGACCGCAGCTGCACATTGAGCGGAGATCTCCACTGAGGTTGTCCGCAGCGGTGGCCAAGTCCCTGCCCTGAGCCGATACGGTTCATTTAGAATCTTACAAGCTGTGAGAGAGTTGAAACAGACGAGGGGTGGTTAGTGGTTCGCTCATGTCCCTTCTCAGCTATGAGAGCAAAGCACTTTATAGAGCTGGGTACGTTATCCCTAGTCCACAGAATGGGGAAACCGCACCAGAGTAAAACCAACTCTCCCAGGCTCATAGCAAGTCGGGGCAGAGCAGGGTAGACGCTTTGCCTCCTGTTCCCAGCCCCTCGCTCAATCAGATCATGCTGTCAGTGTGCTGCTTGTTTACTCACCAGCCATATCGGGGTAACAGTCAGATGAGAAGTGCCCACATGAATCTTGACCTGTAAGAGAGAGAGGCAGGGAAAGGACAACCAGTCAGCAGTGTTCTGCTTCCTTTCATGCTGGTATTAAATTCAGCGTATTATGTATTTGTAGGCGCATAGTACTTAGGAGTCCTAGTCAGAGACCAGGACCCGTTGTGCTAAGCGCTGTACAATTCCAGAATAAAAAGACGGTGCTTGCTTCTTTACCACTGCACCCCGTGCCCCCAACTCCTGGGGGGAGAACAATCAGCATATTCCACATGCAGACTCCATTAGCGAGCGCTGGGTAAGAGATCACTTATTGCCACGGGGTCTGGTCCGGGGTAGATAGGGCACGTCAGTTTCCCAGGCCATCTAGCCTGCACTAAATCCATTTACTAAAAAGCTATCCTGCCCACCAACAGATATCACCCCCTTCCGTCACAAATCACCAAGGGTGTTGGCTATAGCATGGCAGGGGAACAGATACTCCATAAGAGCCGGCACCAGACTGGATACTTCGGGTTCTCTTGTGGTGCAACAGGAGCCAGAGTGCATCTGCAGTTTCTTTCAAATAAGGAAATGAGGCAAAGGCCGTTTATTGCTGATGCTCAAGCTTTGCTTAGACAAGCACAATGTTTGGATGACCTCAAGCATATGGAAATACACCCAAAGGTGCCAGGACCCTTCCACCCAAAGAGGAATCCTTGGGAGCATGAGCAGAGCACCCTCTTTGCAGAGTGGACACTTAGTCCCCTGGGCTAAAGTCCACCCTCCTGGGACGCAAACAGGCAGGCTCTGGCCTCGTAACAACTGTTCCGCCCAGGAGCACAGCTCAAACAGGGGGGTGGTCCTACCTATGTGCAGGCTTTCTGTAGCCTGGTCTGTCTATTGGGCTCATGCTTCAGCCTCCCCCTGGCTCCGGGTGTCCCTCAGGCACAGGGGAGGCAGGCAGACTCTGTTTCAGCTCCAGTCTTTGTGGCGCTCGCTGTGGCATCTGCATTGCCCAAGTCCCTGAACTGCCAAGAGTACTCCTGGGAGAATTCTGTGCCACTGCGCATGCGCAGAATTTATGTCTTCTGCAGATTTCATTGCTTCCCCACAGAAAAATGACTTTCTGACAGGGAAGCAAAGGGAAGCCACAAGAGCGGTCATGCGACCCTCCTAAGCAGTATGTTTCGGGTGCCCAGGGTAGCTGGCAGAGAGATAAATCACTGTGGGGCAGGACTGGAGAAGACCCGGCTGGTGGCTCCTACCCTGTTGCCAGGCTCAGCTGCTAGTCCCAGCTGGGCTACTGGATACTGGGCTAGACCCAGTATGGCCATTCTTATGTTCTTAAAAACACACACTGTATTTCCAGGAACACGGTACACTTATTTCTGGAAAGCTGATCTCAGGGGCTCCCGCCTTGGTTACAACAACATTTAACTAAGAACACACATTAATAGATTCAGCAATTCCTCTCCTGCTCTCTCTAGCAAAGATGATCTTAACACAAGATGGGAGGGAGAGAGAATGGGAGAGCACCTGCTCTTTTAATATTTTAATTTGGCTGTGTGCATGATTTCCTAGGTTAAAAAAAAACAGCTGTGTGTAATTATTCATCTGGGGTAGCCCCAAAAGCAACAGCCACACTATGTTCAGCACCATGCAAATGTGTAAAAAAAATAATAATAATGTCCCTGCCCAGAAGACCTTACAGTCTAACACTGTGGATAACACCGTCTGTCTGCTTGTTGCTTAGGCCTGTTACCTGGGTGTCATCTTCAACTCTGCCTTCTCTCAGTCCTCAGATCCCGACTATATCTAAGTATGACAAGAGATGATGGATGCAACAAACGGATGGAGAATGCAAAGGGGCAGTGAGACTATATCCTATGAGCGGTCTCCAGCCCTCCCCTAGCACATGATTTGCATCCTTCTGGGGCTGATTGTTTCAAAATCTTGTCGGAAAATGACACCGCTGAGGTTGGGGCCCAAAATTGGATTTTTTGCAATTATATTTCTTTGCCAACTTGTAATTTGTGTTCCCCCCCCCAACACATATGCTTCAAGTATGGTAAAAATTCCCCCTTCCTCGCCTTTTCCCTCCCCCAACCAACACGCCCTATCATGACAAACGAATGGATGCAGTCTGAGCAATAAGGAGCCCACAACTCTACAACAAGCTGATTTCTGCGGTCTTAGTGTTCATAGACTTTAGATCAGAAGGGACCATTATGATCATCTAGTCTGACCTCCTGCACAACACAGACCAGAGAATCTCCCGCACCCACTCCTGCAATAATCCTCCCACCTATGCTCGTGAATGACCCTCCAATAGCAGATTGTTACTCTAAGGAGCCAATGCTTAGCAATAGCTAAATGTACGAGTGACCTTACAAAAATGAAGCAGCATGTGCAGCCTTAGGGCTCACCCATGGTAACAATCGGCTCTGAACAGCAGCAAAGGACCTCTGTGCTCCAGGAAGGGAATTATTAGATACTTAACTTAGCACCAGTGCATCCCATCTTCTCCGGGTCTGTCCCTTAGAGTGAGAGCTACCTGGGCTCTTTCCGTTTGTCTCATAAAAGCCTGTGCGTGTTGTTGGGCCTGTTGCCCCATCACCCCTAACAACAGCCATGCGACGACAGATTTCAGAGGTCATGTGATGGGAGGTTCGGAAGGGGAAGCTGCATGGAGACTTCTCTATGGCCACAGCTCAGGCTGCCTAAGCCGGGAAGGGGGTAGGCCAGAGTGGCAAGGCTCAGTGGTATTGTCTTCATTCAGCCAGGCGGAGATTCCCCCTCAGAAGTCAGTGCAAGGAGGCGTCCCCCTCTGCTCAGGGCAGCGCCTGGCAGTGATCCCAGCGGGGGCCAGCTGTTGGAAATGGGAGCTGTGCAGAGCCACTGGCCTTCTGTGAAAGGGTCCTGCCCTCAGGGAAGCCCTATAGCTCTTGGAACATCCCTGAGTCTGGAGGCCTCATTCCATGGGGGCAGGGTGCAAGCCCAGCGCCCCCCACCCAGGCCCACCAGCTGACCTGGAGAAAGTGGGTCGGGATGGAGCCATCAGGGCCACAGGGTTGCAGCACTTTTTAAACCCCTCTAGCCCTTTCCAAGGAAAGCCTCCAACCAGCAACCTGGATGTCAGGCTACCCCGGTAAGTCTGCAGAGAGCCTGACATGAGAGATCCGAGTGGAAGGGGCTCTTCCATTAATCTCACTGCCCGATAACCCTGAAACCTAACAATGTCAGGTACGTGGCAACGTTAACTGTTTCACTGTAGCAGAAATCTCCCGCAGCTTGGGGATAGTGGCAGCGTTCCCTCAAATTTCGTACATCCACGTGTGGAATGGATTTCGATAGGTGCCCCAATATGGAAGCGATGGGTGACACAGCGCCTTCATATTGGTGCACATCAAATTCATGTGGTGGGGCTGAGGGGTTTGGAGCGTGGGAGGGGGCTCAGGCCTGGGGCAGAGGGTTGAGATGCGGGGGGGGGGGGGGGGCTCTGGGGTTGGGCCAGGGATGAGGGAATTGGGGTGCAGGCTGCCCCGGGGCTGGGGGGGGGGAGAGGACTCCCCCCCCTCTCGCTGCAGGGACCTGGGGAGGCATTTCTCCCGGGCCTGGGCTGGGTGGGGGGGCGCGGGGGTGTTGGTTTTGTGCCGTGGTTGGCACCGCTCCCCTCCCCAGCCGGGCGCGCTCAAGGCGGGATCTGGAGAAGGTGACCATACCCGGCTGCCAGGCACCGGCCTCCCTCCGGCTTCCTGCCCGGCCCGGCCCCTTGGAGGCCGGGAGCAGCCGGCGGGCAGGCGGCTACTCACCCGGCCCCGCGCGTCCGGCCGAGCAGCAGCCGGCGGGCAGGCGGCTACTCACCCGGCCCCGCGCGTCCGGCCGGGCTCCGTGCGCTCCCCCGCCGGCTCACTGGCAGGCCGGCGCCGCGGCCGCCCCGGGGCCCGCCCCTCGGCTCCAGCGGCCGGCGGGGGAAGTCGGCGGCTCCGCTCCGCTCCGCCCCCCGCAAGGAGACGCCTCCTCCTCCGCCGCGCGTCGCACCTGGGGCGGGGGGACCCCGATTTCCCCGGGGGTGCCCAGGCGCCTGAACCGGGCTCGCCACGGGCAAGGGGGAGACCAGAGCCGGGCAAGCGGGGCCCCCCCGGCGCCTCTCCGGGACCCAGCCGGGCTCTCCCCGGCTGCCCTGTGCGGCCAGCGGATCCCGCCCCGCAATGACTGGCTCCGTCCCTGGCGCATCAGACCCGCCTCTCTCCGCTCCGCCCTGGGCGCGCCGGCAGGGGAAGCCCGGGCGGCTCGGCGGGGGTTGGCTGCCTGCGAGGCCCGCGCCCCTGGACGGACAGCGGCTGGTTTGGTAACCCGGCTTCCAGCCCTGCCAGCCGGGCGTCCCGGGGCGGCCAGGCGGGGGGGATCCCGGGCGAGAGCGCGCTGCGGGGAAAGGAGCCGCCCGGGGCAGCTGGAGGGGAGCAGAGCTGGGGGAGGAGACCCAGGTGAGCAGGAAGCGGAGAGGGGCCGGTACAGCCTCTGCAAAGCGATCCCTGGAAATAAAGTGCGCGTGTGTCATAATGAGGGTAATTAACCCTTGGAACAACGTGCCCAGGGCTGGGGTGGATTCTCCCTCCCTGGCTGCTTACACTCGAGGCTGTGTGTTTTCCCGACAAGCTCTGCTGTGGTTCAAAGAGGAATGGAGTCAGAGAAAGTCCTGTGGGCTTTGCTATGCAGATCAGACTAGGTGATGGCAGAGTCCCTCTCTGGCCATGCACTGCTACAGACTAGGGACCGAATGGCTGGGCAGCAGTTCTGCAGAAAAGGACCTAGGGGTTACGGTGGACGAAAAGCTGAATATGAGTCAACAGTGTGCCCTTGTTGCCAAGAAGGCTAACGGCATTTTGGGCTGTATAAGTAGGGGCATTTCCAGCAGATCGAGGGACGTGATTATTCCCCTCTATTCGGCACTGGTGAGGCCTCATTTGGAGTACTGTGTCCAGTTTTGGGCCCCACGCTACAAGAAGGATGTGGATAAATTGGAAAGAGTCCAACGGAGGGCAACAAAAATGATTAGGGGGCTGGAGCACATGACTTATGAGGAGAGGCTGAGGGAACTGGGATTGTTTAGCCTGCAGAAGAGAAGAATGAGGGGGGATTTGATAGCTGCTTTCAACTACCTGAAAGGGGATTCCAAAGAGGATGGATCTAGACTGTTCTCAGTGGTAGAAGATGACAGAACAAGGAGTAATGGTCTCAAGTTGCAGAGGGGGAGGTTTAGGTTGGATATTAGGAAAAACTTTTTCACTAGTAGGGTGGTGAAGCACTGGAATGGGTTACCTAGGGAGGTGGTGGAATCTCCTTCCTTAGAGGTTTTTAAGGTCAGGCTTGACAAAGCCCTGGCTGGGATGATCTAATTGGGTTTGGTCCTGCTTTGAGCAGGGGGTTGGACTAGATGACCTCCTGAGGTCCCTTCCAACCCTGAGGTTCTATGATTCTATGATAATATATGTAATCAGCGTGGCTGGACTGAGCCCTGAGTGTGTGAGCCCAGATCCTCCAAGGTTTCAGGTGCCTAACTCCCTCTGATTTCCCAGATCCCAAGGTATTTAGGCACCTAACTCGTTGCTTTCGGTGCTGTTTGGCTTGGGGGGGGGCGGAGAGTCACATGCCTGTTCTCAAGGCGCTTTCCTTTGTTTTCCTTTGCCCCCAGGGGACCCGACCCTGAGAGGAAGGAGAAGGAAGGCCCAGACCAGGGAGCCGAACCCTCGGGATGAAGCACACATCGATCCACTGGTTCCGTAAGGGTCTTCGCCTTCACGATAACCCTGCGCTGCTAGCCGCGATGACAGACTGCCGCAAGCTCTATCCCATCTTCATCCTCGACCCTTGGTTCCCAAAGAACATGCGGGTCAGCGTCAACCGCTGGAGGTTTCTGGTCGAGTCGCTGAGAGATCTGGACGAGAGCCTCCGGAAACTGAACTCGAGGCAAGTCCTGTCCGGGCAGATACTCCGCACGAGTGTAGGGAGGGCTAATACAGTTAGAGTGCTGGGGTTGTCTCTGATACCCGGAAAAACAATGGGCCGGATTCTGCTAAGCCTCCCCACATGGGACCCGCATCGCATTCATTGGGAGCTGTGTGCATACAGGGTGGGCCCAGTAGACGCTAGAATTGTGCTTCCTTAGGTCCCAGCTGTCTGGAGCTCCCTGTCCTAGTGAATACGGTGCCATTGAGTTGCGGATTCACAATGCAAAGTGCTGGCAGGTTCTTTGCCTGGAGAACTGCCTTCCTCTGAAAAATTCAATCTAAGTCAAACAAATGTATTTTCCCCTCCTCACCCCCCAATTCACAGCTGTTACTTTCTAACGAGGTAACGCTTCCATCTGCTAGATGGATGAGCCGTACCGGGGTGGCTGCTTCCGTCCCCCCCAATACGCAGGGCCTGGTTCTCTGTAGCGTTGCACCCTGTGACATTGTGACGCCAGTGCACGGTTCCCATTCTGACTTCACCATGTGCGACGCGCACTTCGCCCAGCCGTGAGTGACGGTGCGGGGCAATGCAGAAATGGGCGCCCAGGGCACCTCCCTCTAGGCGTTCCAAAGCAGGATCAGGAGCAGCCCCCGAACATCAGGGCTTAACTGAACGGGGATTGAACGGCCTTTTCCAAAGTGAGAGCAAGTGCAGCGAAGGAGGGCGACAGGGCTGGAGTAGCCAGCAGCAGAAAGACTTTTACTGAGGGGTTGATGGGGGTGAATTTGTCTGGGGTGGGTGGGGGGAGGTTCCTCACAACCCTCTGCCTAATTGAGATGAAGCATGCATGAGAGGTCTTAGACATGAGCCGCTTCGCCAAAGGGGTAGAAGCCGGGTTCCTAAATATCCTCATTGCCAGGATCCCACGTCGGACCGCTGTCTTCCCCAGCTATGTGGCCTGCATTCCCCTTCCCACCCTGGGATGAGCAAACTGCTGCTTACCAGCCGTGTCCCAGCTGCGGAGGGGTAGGGGCTCCTTACACAGCTTATAGGCTGGAGCCCCAAAGTCAGACCACCAAGGGACCCAGCCTGGAGAGATCTCACACTCCTGTGTTCCTTGCTAAGCTGTTAGAAGTAGAAGCCAGAGCGACACTCTAAGCCTGAGCAACCTCTATTCGGCACTGGTGAGGCCTCATTTGGAGTACTGTGTCCAGTTTTGGGCCCCACACTACAAGAAGGATGTGGATAAATTGGAAAGAGTCCAACGGAGGGCAACAAAAATGATTAGGGGGCTGGAGCACATGACTTATGAGGAGAGGCTGAGGGAACTGGGATTGTTTAGCCTGCAGAAGAGAAGAGTGAGGGGGGATTTGATAGCTGCTTTCAACTACCTAAAAGGGGCTTCCAAAGAGGATGGATCTAGACTGTTCTCAGTGGTAGAAGATGACAGAACAAGGAGTAATGGTCTCAAGTTGCAGAGGGGGAGGTTTAGGTTGGATATTAGGAAAAACTTTTTCACTAGTAGGGTGGTGAAGCACTGGAATGGGTTACCTAGGGAGGTGGTGGAATCTCCTTCCTTAGAGGTTAAGGTCAAGCTTGACAAAGCCCTGGCTGGGATGATCTAGTTGGGGTTGGTCTTGCTTTGAGCAGGGGGTTGGACTAGATGACCTCCTGAGGTCCCTTCCAACCCTGAGATTCTATGATTCTATGAACCAAACCATCCCTCAGCCAGGAGCCTGACGTAGGGTGACCAGATAGCAAATGTGAAGAATCGGGCCGGGGTGGCGGTAATAGGAGCCTATATAAGAAAAAGCCCCAAATATCGGGACTGTTCCTATAAAATCAGGACATCTGGTCACCCTAAGCCTGAGGGATCCACCCAACAGGCCATAAAACGGAGCAGGTTGTAGCTGCCATGGCTTTTGACTTGGCGGTGTGACCCACGGAGACAAGTCCCAACATGCCATGGTTGGAAGTGGCCTAGCATGACTGTATGTGTAGACTACATTCCCACCATGCAGTGCTCTCTCTTGAGCCCAGCCACCAAGCCTGGACTCCTGGGCCTTGCTGTTCACCTCGCCTCTGGCTGACTAGGTTTTGTGGCCTCACCGCAGGCTGTTTGTGGTACGTGGCCGCCCCACAGAGATCTTCCCGGGCCTCTTTAAGGAATGGAAGGTGACGCGGCTGACGTTCGAGGTAGACACGGAGCCCTATTCCAGGCAGCGCGATCGCGAGGTGGTGAGGCTGGCGGCTGAACGTGGCGTTCAGGTTATTCAGAAAGTGTCCAACACCTTGTATGACACTGACAGGTGGGTCCCAGGAGTGGGGTTGCTCATTGCATTAAAGCCCCCAGAGTCCCAGCAAAAGAGGGTGCCGGTGCCCTCTGCCCCATGGGCTCTCCCCGGTGATCGGTCCCTTTGATTATTCACAGGGTAATTGCTGAGAACAATGGCAAGGTGCCTCTGACCTATGTGCGCCTGCAGACGCTCCTGGTGGCGTTGGGACCGCCGAAGCAGCCCGTGCCAGCGCCCGCTCTGGAAAACCTGAAGGGTGAGTGGAACAAAGGGTTTGGTCATATCTGAATGATTCGTGTATGTGCCCGAGTTTCCTTCCTTACAGGTGTGTGTCACCTTGCCATGTGGGTGGAACAAACAGGGTCGTTAAGGAACTGGTTGAAACCGACCCAGATCAAGAGAGGGTCCCGAGTGATCTCAGCAGGCGGGGGCGATGAACGCACCGTGGCCCTGCCGGGAGACAAAGGGCTGAGCCGTGCCCGGGTGGGAATGAAGCGTGGGCTTCTGAAGAAGCTGGCTGCTCTCCCCAGGCTGGGACCGGACAAGGGTGAGAGACTGGGACAGAGATGGCGTCCGACCCAGTGTGGCTGGCTTGGCCAGGATGGCCTATGGCTTAACTCTGCCTCTCTGGGCTAACATAAGGCCTTCCGGCTTCACTAGCCAGGCGACCCATACATGGCTCCCTTGTTTGGAAAAGGCTGCGTGGGTTGTTGCAAATACCCAGTGAGAGCACTCTGCCCTGACAGACCCAGTACAAGCCTCTGCGGGAGTCTGGGTTGGCTGGATTCACGTCAGGGAGCTGCAGAGAGAGACCGGGTTTGTTGGTGCCCGAAGGCCCAGTCTCAGAGTCCTGGAAGCCAGGCGCTGTGTGGGTCTTTGGAGCCGGGCACAGTAAAGGGATTGGTAACAGGCTGGGTATAGACCAGATCCTGTGGACAGTGAGCATGGGACAAGCCTTTTTCAATGTGGCGGTTCTCTGCCAGGGGGACATGTCCCAGCACTCGGACTGCAAGCTTCTGTGGTTGGTATTCTAGGCTTCCCCTGGTGTGTTCCAAAAATCCCCCTGCAGTTTTCATGGGACATGGGATTCTCCTTCTCCTAGACTCTGGTGTAGTGGTGTTATGAGGCTGTAAAACAGCCGCCGTGTTCCACCCCAGAGGTGGCTGCATTTCAGTGCTGGATGCAGCGATCGTTTAGTTCTATAAAGTACTTTGAGATTCTTTACAACTAAAGAGGCTAGACAAACGTACGGTATATTTTGGTGTGGATGGTGCACGGAAGTACCGACTGTGCCTATTACCCCAGGTTGCTGTACCCCCTGCAAAGACGACCACGATGCAGAGTATGGGATCCCTATGCTGGAGGAGCTGGGTCAGGACCCCGAGCAAGCAGGTCCTCGCCTGTACCCAGGAGGAGAGTCGGAGGCACTTTGCAGGCTTGACTTGCACATGAACAGAACGGTAGGGTAGTTCCCATTGATCCCCTCTCCACCTCTGAGGCCTGGGGCAGTGAAGGGCTAACACTGAGCCCTTGAACTTTCAAGCAAACGGTGTAAGAGAAACATCTCCGGTTGATTCCCTGCCGCATTGTGCTGAGCCCAGATGGGCTTTGGCAGGAGCGTCCTGGAGAGATCCAGGACCCTGGCTGTAAGTACAGAACTGCCAGCAGCTCTATTAAAGCCCTCAGGCCTAATTCATTGTTGCCTTGCACCTGCGATCACTGACCCCTGTGCTACGTGACTGCACAGCAGGTGGAAAACGCTAATTAGAATGGTAGTGCCTGGAACTGCTCCCCTCTCTGTTTGATTATGGTACCAGGATCGTAGGGGCTGGAACTAGGGGGGCTGCCGCACCTCCTGGCTTGAAGTGATTTCCATCATATATAGTTAGGCCACCCTCTTCGCTTGGGTAGGGAGTCCTCTGTGCTTCTCCCGGTCTGGCTTCGGGCGCCTCTCATCTGCTTCTCTCGTCCTTTTCCAGGCCTGGGTGTGTAATTTCCAGAAGCCCCAGACTGAGCCCAACTCCCTGAGCCCTAGCACCACCGTGCTGAGCCCTTACATCAAGTTTGGATGCTTGTCCGTGCGAACCTTCTGGTGGAGGTTGGCTGAAATCTACCAGGGGGTAAGGAGGAAACCAGCTTTGCTCGGCAGCTCTTTTGTCAGGCAGCTGCTTGCCCTCGCTTGCGTTAGGCCTAAAGGAGCCGGTAGGTGCACCGTGCAGGTCAGAGTGCTCTGCCCTGCAAGGGCGGCTGGAGCATACGGCTGTGGGGCATTTGGAGTCAGATCTATTGCTCTGTGTAGGCAAATAACCTTCCTGGCATGGTCAGTGAAGATGCTGCCTCTGTGCCAATGGGAATGGGGCACAAATGGCAGCAGAACCCCTTAGGAGGATGGGTGAGCTGGATGATGCAATTGGTTAGACTTCGACCCTAACCTCTTGGGTTTAAACCCTAGACTCACAGAGGAAAATCTGCCTCGTGGTTCATCCTAGGCTGAGTTTGTCCATAAAACAAAGGGGTTTTAGGGTTTGGCTCGATCATCGCCTCTGAATAAGAAAGCCCAGGCCTCGAAGGGCAGGGGCTGATGTGGATCAGGAGTGAGGTACCTTGGCAGAGTTGCGTGCATGGTGGAAGCTTTTACAGCACCTCCCTGGGTTATGCCCAGCTCTAGCCAGTCCTATTCATCCCTCGTTTTCCAGAGGCCTTAACCTCCACTCCGTGTATGGGTATATGAATGCCTGGGAAACCAATAGCAGTAATCCCCGCTAAGGGACCACCATTGGATCCCTTCTCCGGGACTCTCCTCCCTTACGTGCCAGGGACAAGAATGACGTTTGCCCTTTTTTGACAGAGGAAACACTCCAGCCCGCCGGTGTCGTTGCACGGGCAGCTCCTGTGGAGGGAGTTCTTCTACACGGCGGGAGCTGGGATCCCCAACTTCGACAAGATGGAAGGCAACCCGGTCTGCGTGCAGGTGGACTGGGATGACAATCCAGAGCACCTCAGAGCCTGGAGCGAGGTACCCATTTTTGGCAACATGGGCCAATGATGTCCCAGTGACCAGAGCCTTGTAGCAAGGTGGTCTGCCAGGGCCGGGGGAGGGTTCAGTTATTGGACCCAGCTAGAAAGGGGTCAGGTGATCCTTGCAAAGGGCTGAGAGAGCTCAGCTGGAGGGAGGGTTTAACTGAATTAACAAACACCCTGAGGGAAGGACCCGGTGAGTCCTCCCTGGCCTCAGGGAGCCCGGCCAGCAGCCCTACACGCCTGATCTTCGTTCTAGTGCACTCGTGGCAGGTCCGTCGCTTTGCCTCCGGGCACCGGCGGGGCTGTTCCCACCACTGAGCGTTGGAGAACCGAGCGCTGACGCCGAGGGGGTTAGCGGTGGTGCTGGCTAGAGGGAACGCACTTGGAGACAGCCTGGCTGTCGTGTCACCCCCTCAGGGCAAGGCTGGCATAGGAAAGCTCTTGGATTGCTGGGGAAACTGCAGCAAAGCTTCTTCAATTACGTTTATTGGGAGCTGCATAGAGGAATAGGACAGTGACATGCCTAGTGCTTGCAGGACCTGAGTACATCCTGGTGTAACTCTAAGTGGAGGTCCTAGAACCTTGGTCCTTGAGCTTCAAAATACAGTAGCTGCCACTTGAGGTACCAGAGATCTCCCTTGGCTGATGGCCATAATTGCTCTCTTAGCTCTATGGGTCCAGCCACCATCCCCCCACCTCATGGGGGAAGCCGGGAGTGTACCCCGCACATGGCGGCCTGGGTTAGCTTGCTGGAGGTTTAATCTCAAACTCTTTCCCTGCCAGGGCCGGACGGGCTACCCCTTCATAGACGCCATCATGACCCAGCTGCGCACTGAAGGCTGGATCCATCACCTGGCCCGGCACGCTGTGGCCTGTTTCCTGACTCGGGGAGACCTGTGGATATCCTGGGAGCAAGGGCAAAAGGTCAGGCACGTCGCGAGGGGCTCCGCTGAAACAGTGGGGGCTTCCAGCACCTTCACGGTTGACAAAGAAGCAGACGGGCTGGCTGAGGGCCGCACCATTGCCCTGCAGACGTGGAGAGCCTGGAGTCCATCCCAGAACTCTCCACCCTGCCTGCCAATGAGCAAACAGCGGGGAGGGAGGCGGCGATTGCGCCACGGCCAATAGCTGTGAGGAGCAAGGCTGGCCTTATAACCTCCCATGCTGCTTGGAGCTACTGGGAACGAGGCTGGGAGTTCCCTCCCTACTCCAGCCCAGCTGCCTGACCCATCTCTGCCTCTGGCCGCGGGAGCTACCTGTGGTCCCACTGCCAGAGGGGAGATCAGACTTGTCCTTGGGCTGCTGAACGAGACCTCCAAGGACGTGGGACCTCCAGGCTGTCATTCGTGGTGCTGGGCTCTACAGCTGGTCGGGTGGGAATAGAGACTGGAGAGCGGCCAGAGCCTCCTGCAGCCTCTTGCCCAGTGGGACACCAAACCCGTTCCGAAGACTTAGGGAGCATCTGAGGCTCTTCCCTGCCTGCGGCTCTGGGCCCAGTGCCACACAGCTAAGCCAGGCTGGAGAAGGCAGGCGTGAATAGCCATGGGGATGGCGCAAGCCTGTCCCAATGGCCCCTTCTCCCTGGCTGCTCTGACAGCCCTTCCCGAATCACAGTTATATGGCACCCACCACTGTGGGATCTAGCGCCACCTGCTGGCACTATCTTTACCCTCTGCTTCTACACGGGCGGTGCCAATTCTTTCCGAAAGCGGCGGGGTTCCTGGCTGGGCACCCTGCCCACCCAGTTGTGGGGGGGAAGGTAGGAGGGGAATGAGTCCACGTGCCACCTGGGGGGGACTCCCTCGCTACCTGATGCACAGCTGCCAGCCCTTCTTGGTGCCATGGGTCAGGAGACCAGCTGAGCCCAGGCTGAAGGGAAGCAGAAAGTTTTGGCGGTGGGGGTGGGTTACGACTGATCTCCTCCTCCCACCCCAGGTCTTCGAGGAGTTGCTGCTGGATGCCGACTGGTCCCTGAACGCTGGCAACTGGCAGTGGCTGTCGGCGAGCGCCTTCTTCCATCAGTTCTTCCGCGTCTACTCGCCTGTCGCCTTCGGCAAGAAGACGGACAAGGGTGGAGAGTATATCAAGTACGTGCAGGGCAAAGGCTAGCAGAGGCACGGCGGAGCCCAGCCCCTTCCTGGATCGTGCTACAGCCCAGCGAGCGCTGCAGTCTGGGCGCGGCCTTGCAGAGGGGACACAGTGGGGGTGGGGGGGGGGGTTCTGTCTTTCTGTCTCCACCCAGGAGACTGGTGGTGGCAGTGAATCCTTCCAGCTCTAGGCCAACAGCACCTGGACGTAACCCCCGTGTTGGGTGGTCTGTGAGGGCAGGAAGTCGGGAGCTCTTGTCCCATTCCCAAGTGGGAAGGACAGATTGCCACCCCCACCCCCGGTCGGCAGCTTCAGTGGGCAGGCCAGGAAGTGAGTGGGCCAAAGATCCCGTACCCTGCTCTAGCCCCCTCATCCCGGCTGCCTAGGACACACTGGTGAAGGCAGTTGGCCCTGAGGGACGTGTGGCTTGGCCCTGAATTCCCCCCTCGGCTTGTTTCTTGTGGGGCTGTGACGGGGTCGGGACTCACCACCGCGGCGCCTCCTGCCGGTCAATCTGGGAATTAGCTCTTGGCAGTCCTGGAGCGCCCTCCGCCGGCGGTGTCCTGTCCGCCACTCCCTTGCTGGCGTCCGGACCCGCGTTGCTCCCGGCTCGCGGCGTCCTCTTCAGGACACTGCCCTCCGGCAGTGCCGCTTAGTCCACGCTCACCCCCTTCGGGGGGGGGGGGGGGGGGTGTTAACAGCAGTCTTTTGGTTTGTCCCAACCACACCCCAAAGTCTAACCCCCTTCCGTCAGGGTCTGGTGCAGTCTGTTATGGCCACCTCCCACAGCCAGGTGCAAGATAAAGGGGGGGGACACCCAGGGCCGCCCACTACTCTGGGTCCCTCTAGCGGCAGCCTCCCTGCCCTCCTTCTCTCCCCTCATCTGCTTGCTCTCCCTGGGTCACTACCCCGCTGACCCCTTTGCACCCTGTAGGCCCTTCTGGTCAGGGCCCGCAGCCTAGCAGGTAACAGGCTGGAGCCCTCCTATGCTCCCCTACCTCTGCCCAGCACTGCACTGTCCCAGGAGCTGGTCTCCTGAGCAGAAGACAGAGCTTCCCCTCCGAAGGCCTGGGAGAGACTGAGTGCTTGTCTCCTGGGCAGCCTTTTTATAGGGCTGAGCCTGGCCCTGATTGGCTATCTCCAACCTGGGCCCCGATTGGCTCTCCGTGCATCATTGGCTGCCCATCTGCGCAGGCTCACTGGCCTGCTGCAGCCCTCACTGACCCACCCTGCCTGTTCCTTTGGGGCCTGGCCCTCCTGCAGGAAGTACCTCCCTCTCCTCCGGAAGTTCCCCGCCGAGCACATCTACGAGCCCTGGAGGGCGCCGCGAAGCGTGCAGGAGCAGGCGGGCTGCGTGATTGGCCGAGATTACCCCAAGCCCATCGTGGCGCACGAGGTGGTGAGCAAGAGGAATGTGGAGCGGATGAAGGCCGCCTACGCCCGGCGATTGGCCAGCACCACGGCCCAGCCGGAGGGAGGGGGTGGCAAGAAAGGTAACGACCCCCCTTACCTGGAGCTGCTCTGGGGCTTGGCCTCTCTTGGGCTGGGGTTTGAAGTGCAAAGTACTGGCTGTGAGGAGACGATCCTTGGGAAAGCATCATGGCTAGTGGCTATGGCTGTGACTCTGGAGACCTATGTTCTAGTCCCAGCTCAGCCACTAACCTGCTGGGTGACCTTGGGATGTCATGTGACCGCCCCGTGCCTCAGTTTCCCCATATATAAAATGGAGATAACACCACCAACCTCTTTGTAAGGCACTTTCAGACCTACGGATGAGAGTTGCTACACAAGAGCTAATGTGTTAGTTTATTATTATTATTGCTGTCTGGTCTCCCTGCCATCTGAGACATGCCAAACTCTCCTGAGTCTCCCAATCATGCCACCACGTGCCAGCATCCACAGACCTGAGGGCTGTAGTGCAGTGTCTGAGCAGGGAAGACCGGACACTCCTGCCTTCTTCCGCCTAATAACCTGGCAGCTTGTTTCTCCCATTTAGGTGCCAAAAGGAAGCCACTTGCTGGTCCCTCTGTGGCCGAACTGCTGACAAAGAAACCAGACTAAAAGCAGCTGAATTCCTCAGCGCTGCCCGTGGATCTTGACAATGGGCCAGTCTCTTCTGAACCCCACCAGGCAGCACGGAGAGCCCATTCCCATCCCATTTGGGCTTTATGAAGAGAGGCTCGAGGGTCTGTTTTAATCCCTTGACTGAGTGCTAGGAGCCCTGGCCTTCTGAGTCCAGGGAAAGCTATGGAGGGGTTTTGGCACCGCCTCTCTTATTGGCTCAGGAAACTTTTTCATGCTGTACCCCTTCGTTCAGCCCCTTGAGCCTGTTCAACTAACTGTCCTTTGGTGCGGGTGCTTTCTATGCTGCTCCCAGGCCTTGCTGAATTTCTCCTTTGGGAAGGCCATTGCCATGGGGTGGATCAGTTTGTCTGAGCACCTTACGGTGAATTTACCCTACAGCACCTAGGGAGGATAGATGTTTCACCACCTCCATTTTACACATAAGTGAACTGAGAAACAGAGATGACTGGGTAGATTTCCAATGGGAGCTGCTGGATCCCATAAAAATCTGGCCATCATTGCTCAGATCACTTAAGGAGGCAGAGCTGGGAACTGAACCCACAGCTTGCGCTACATTCCAGTGCCATCCACACAAGGTCCCCTTCCCTGGTTACCGCCTTGTGCTTTCTTTAGCCGGGTTGTTGCAGACATTTAGCCAAAGGGTACATTTTCAACTTACCTCTCAGCAACAATTCGTGCAGCCACTGACTCCTCTGTACACCCCCCTTTGGGATAATTTCACTATCCCTTGGCTATGGTCTCCTGGGGTATTAAAGATATCCCTGAAAGCACTATGTGGAGTCTTACAAGAGCTAAAGGGTGAGGCAAAGCTGATCTTGATGTCCCAAAGTCAGGAAAGTAACTGAAATACTTCTCTGATGGCTTGTATTTACTGAGGGGCAACCCATCCTAAATTCTCAGTTACTGAGGGACAAGCTACACTCATTGCTATATTTGCTTTCCACAAGCTACTTAGTAGAACCTTTTATGAGTGATGTACCCAAATATTGGATGCTAACATCTAAACTGTATCGTTACATTTATTTACCTACATTTGGGATATTGTACATTATGTACTATAAGTATTTCATGACTTTTAAACCAAACTTTGTACTTGTGGCTAATTTAAGCATTACACCCAGCTGTATAGACACTCTTTCCTTAACCTGTGTATTAGATAACTAACATTAGCTTTAATCACATTTTAAATCTGCTCTTTCATTTACATTGGCTGTAGGTTTTGCTTCTGTTGTGGGGGAGGCTCAGGATGCCGGTGCTGTTGGTCCCCACTCCCCATCTTTACTGACTATATATATTTACTTTTGCTGAGCATTACCACTTAAAACATTTTAGACAAACAAGTGACTGGTCTTTATGGCAGCTGACCCAGGGCTGAAGGCATCAGCTGTGTTATCTCTTCTGGTTTATTTCCATCTCCTCTGTTCCTTCCCCTGTTAAGTGGTTGATGGTGACAAGTTTTAGATTGGAAACTCTTTGAGGCAGGGATTATGTTTTACTGTGTGGGTAGGGTGCCCAGGACTACAGCTGGGAGCTCTAGGCGCTATGGTAACAGACACAATCGCAGACTTTTAGTGAAGCATTTAAGATTCCTGGGAATCGCATAAGCAAGTTTATTGCGGTGTAGCCACCACAGCTTCCAGGACCTGGCGCAGATACACACCAGACTAAGGATAAGGGCCAGTACTTCAATGTCATGACTACTCCAGCTGCTCAAAAGATAATGCTAAGGTAGCCAAATGGAGCTGGAGGCAGCCACTTCCCCGCAGCTGGTCTACTGGGGGCTGGGAGACCAGCGAGTTACCCGCCGTAGACAATGGAACCAGGTGCTGGAACGTATTAAATCAGAGAGATTCTCTGACTGAGTCACAAGAGGAAGAGCTGGGTAGGAAAGAGGAAGTGGATGGACCAGGTGGTATCCGAGAGAGCAGGCTAGGGAGAGAAGTCTCCATGGTTCTGACACACAGGCCAGGTGCTGCAGCAGGAGGACACCAACCCAAAGAATGGGCTGCTAGAGACTAGTGGTGAGGAAAGCGAGGCCAGGAAGGGTGTGGAGGTATTTCTGTATAGATCTATTTCTTGTGCTAGTAAAGGAAGAGCAATGGTATTTAAGAACCCTCTGTGTAGCACATACCATACATCTACCCCATGCTTCTGACGATGGAAACTGGGCATAGATCACCGCCCCGCTGGAGTTCTGGGACAGGGGGTGGTTAGAGGGCAGCTCTGATCTGGGGGCTGCGGAATAGGCCACGTGGTCACAGTGCCCTAAAGCCTCCCTGGAGGACTGCAGAGCCTTAAACAGCTGGATCCCCTCGCAGCTGCCTGGTAAGCAGCCCCGCTGGGATGCAAACGCAAGCCCAGGTCCCCCATCGCGTCCTGCTCCCCTCAGGCTTCCTCACTTTCTCCCCACGCCGTTTTGCCAGGGGCACAGGGCAGGGGCTGGCACATGTTCTCGGCCAGGCCCTGCTCCGCAGCTCACTGAACCCGATGGGAGTTTTTCCTGTGATGCCAGTGACAGCAGTACAGCCCTGAATGGGGTGAGCATGCTGCCCATAACACTACCCCCACACACACACGCTGTATACTCACTTTATTTCAGTACAAAGCACGAGTGAGGATCTGATACAAATCTCTGAGATGCCATTGGAGCTGCATGGAGGCAGCTCAGGCCTGCAGTGAGGTAGGTGGGGCACAGCCCTCCTGGGTCATCTGCTGGGAGCTATTTCCCATTCTAAACTCCTCCTCCCCTCCCACCCCCCACTCACCGGTTGTGGCCCCCGGAGCATCCCACTCTTCTTAGCCCAGCTCCCTGCAGGGCAAGGGTGGGCTCAAAGCTGTGGTAGAGTTCTCGAGAGCAGCAGCCTGGCCCTGCTAGTTCCCAGCCCAAGGCAGGGGTGACCCCTGCCAGCCGTGGCCGCTTCCCAAGGAAAGCCCATCTCAAACCAGGCCGGGTTTGGCAGCAACTCAGCTGTTAGACAGCCCGAGCATCCAGGCCATGGTGTGCCAGCCAGGGGAGACCAGCCGTGTGTGTCTCGCACATCTGGGCCAGCTGTGATCTGTCAGCTCTGGAATAGCTGTGATCTTCCTTCTCTGGGCCGTGCAGACCCCTGACTTCAATTCTGTCCCTCTGGAGTCAGCACTTTGGGAAAGTGAGGCTTTAGCAACATCAAGGGTGACGCCTGAGGGCATTCTGCGCCAAAAAGTTACAAATTCTGCAAAATTTGGCAATTTTTGTTAAATAAATGTGAGGCTCCAGCATGGTATTGGGGAGCACAGGCCACTGGCTGCACAGAGGTGGGAGATCACTGGGCAGCTCCCCCTGGGACGCGGACTCAGCGGTGAGGCTGCACCTGACCCTGACACAGCGCAAGGACCGGGCCTGCCCCAGAAACACCCCAGGGCCCTGCCCCTCTGTGCCAGGTGCACCAGGTGTGGGAGGCAGGCTCAGAAAGGCAGGATCCGAGTGTGAAGGGGCTCAGTGTGAGAGGATCCAGATGTGGGTTGAGAGGGTTCTGTGTGGGGCAATCTGGGTGCGGGTGGCTCAGTGGGGGATCTGGGGGGGGGGGGGGAAGGGGGTCTGGACGCACAGGGGCTTGCTGCGGGGGTTTGGGTGCAACGGTAAAGGGACTCTGCAGGGGGGGTCTAGGTGAAGGTGATTAGGGCTCAGTGGGGGTGGCTATCCAGGTGTGGGGAGGTCCAGATGCTGAGGGAGTGGGGTGGGGATCCAGGTGCAGGTTGTTGGGGCTCAGTAGGGTGGGGTTCCAGGGCTTGTCAGGGTGGTCCAAGTGCAGGGGGAGTGGGGCTCATCATCGGAGGGGTTCTGAGTGCGGGGGAGGGGGGTGAGGCTCGGCCAGAGGGTCTGGATGCAGGGGGGTTGGGTGGATGGGGGAGCAACTCCCTGTATAGAGATCCCGCCCTCTGCAGCGATAGGTGAAGGAAGCATGGGGGGGTGGGGGAGGGCATTTTCAGAGTTTCCTGCAGCTAGGGGAGGGTCTGACACAGCACCAGATGCTGTGCAGAGGAAAAGGAAATCCCATTCTCCCCAGCCCAGCCGCTGAGCCCAGCGCAGGGTAGGAGCCACCAGCCACGTGTTCCCCAGTCCCACCTCCTGCCCCATAGTGATTTACCTCTCTGCCGGCTGCCCTGGGCACCCAAAACATACTGCTGGGGAGGGTCATATGACTGCTCTTGTGGCTTCCCTTTGTTTCCTTGTCAGAAAGCCATTTTTCTGCAGGGAAGCAAAGAAAGCTGCGGGAGACATAAATTCTGTGCATGTGCAGTGGCACAGCATTCCCCCAGGAATAATCCAGTCCGCCCCTGGCTGAGGAGCAGCACTATGCTCCTGCCTCGGCCAGTGCTCCATGTACAACAGGAAGAATCAGCAATCAGTGGTCCAGCTCCTCGCAGGGATTCAAGAGTTTTTGCTCCTCTTCGCACTTACAGTCAAGAATCTCAGAACATCTTGGGAAGTTAATGCTCTGTGTATCTGGGTGCTGCTAGGGCCTGCTCCTGAGGGTGTTCAGGGGAGGATCGCTACAGACAATAAGACACTGGCTGTAAAGAGACATGCTGTGATGGGACGTTTGTTTTCCACCTCCCCCAAGACCAGCAGTGCCAATGAACGTCCGTTCAGTCCAAAGGGCACCAAAGCATTTTGAAACCGCAGCGTGGGGGAGGGGGTTACAATTCTACACACAGGGACCATTTTAAGTAATGCTGGAATGCAGCCACCTCTGGGGTGGAGCGTGACATTCATATAAACAGCATACAATAATTTGAGATGGGAAGTGAAGACAACTGAAGATAAGGGACACTGGAAGGGCTATGGAGGTAGGCAGAATGATTAGCCCAATCAGCATTTGACCACAAAAATGAGACCTCGAAGAAACAGGAGGGTGGGATTAAGATAAAGCACTCTAAGATCCATGGGTCCATATGAACAGCCTCTAGCACGGATGTTCTTAGTCACCCAGCTGTTGAGGACTTCACCCTACAGGCAGGAGTTGGAAGACAATAGGCTGTGGAACCAATCGGTTAATTTCTGTTCCCAGGATGAGCAGAGCATAGAAGAGAGCAGGTGCCTTTTGGAGCCTGGAGAGGTTAGACACGGGGGACCGGCGGCTGTATCACAGGCTCGGAGAGATGCTGCGGAGAGACAGACTGTTTCTGCTACGGGATCGGGGAGCGAATGGCTCCACGGGGTGAAGTGTGATATATGGAGCCTTTCGCCTCACATCACCAGGCTGAATCTGGCCCATCTTAGCAGTAGCTGGACACAGCAATTCTCGGAGATCTGTGTATGGTTTGTGGGATACGCAGAAGCTGTCAATCCCTGGGGCGGATGAGCCAGCACCAGAGGCCTTGAGAGACGTCCGGGACACCAGGCAGGTAGATAGGGCACACAGATGTGCTGCAACCTCCATCACCGAGTGGGGCACGCGTTTCCTCCTGCAGCTAATGGTGTGACTGGGTCAACAACTGGCAGGAGGGGGATTCAGGAGTCAAAACCAACAGCTCTCAAGAGGCAGCATTGCCTAGTGAGTAGAGCAGGGGCCTAGAGTCTATTCCCAGCTCAGACACCAACATGCGGCATGTCCCATGGCAAGTCACTTCTCTCCGTACCTCAGTTTCCACATCAGGATCCTGAACGAACAAGCTGGCTGTGAGGCTGCAGAACTCCGAGATGCTCATGGGAGCGGACAGAGTGTTACGGATCTGGGGAGGAGAGGAGGTGGGACCCACCTTCTGGCCGGTTAGTTCCAAGCTCTCAGACAATGTTCCTCTCAAGGACCTGCTCCCCAGAGAGGAACCTGTTGAAGGAGAATTTCTCCATGTTGATGGTCTTGAACTGGCCATCCAGAATGAGCTCGGCTATTGCCCTGCCCGCCGCCGGCGACTGCTGCAGCCCGTGCCCGCTGAACCCCGTGATGAAGAGCATGTTCTCCACCAGCGGGTGCGGGCCCAGCACGGCGTTCTGGTCAAACGTGTTGTAGTCGTAGTAGCCAGCCCAGGCGCTTTTCACCTGCCCAAAGAACACACACTCAGGGCCCTGCAGGCCAGGGGGACTGACCTATCCACCAGGAAACCCCCCTCATGCGGGCACGGATGCCGTGTTGGGAGGCCCGGGAATGAGCAGACAAACCGAACTCACCTCTCATGCCTGAGGAGCGTCTCATGGGGAGGGCTGCGTGAAGCTTGCTCCGTGTTGTTCCCACGCTGAGGACAGAGGCCTCCCACCCCCAGGGCTGTCACGCCAGCTCCTTCCACCAGCGCTCGACTCGCTTTAAAGCGGCTCCCGACGCTCCTCTCCCCTGGCCCATCATCCCCACCAGCCACCCGTCCTGATACTGCCTCAGGGATACAAGCCCTGCTAGCTCGGGCGCTCGTGCTCTGCCGTGCTACCCATCAGATCACATCAGCAAACCTTCCCCTTCCCTGGAGTTTCTCCGAGCCAGGGACCAGCCCCGCCAGGATGGGGAGAGAGAGGAAGAGAGGTTCACTTCCTCATTCTCTTGTCTCAAGGCGAACAAGCACAGGGATGCGCAGGCCCGTTACCTTCAGGGACTCAAACACTGGCACCCGCTGGGCCAGATGGGGCCAGATCTTCTCCTGGAAGAAATTGTGATCGACTTCCAGATCTTGGATGTCTGGCTCTTCCTCCTGGGGATGGGACCAGAGAGAGGGTTTGTACCCCAAGCAGACAGCAACCCATGGCCCTGGTGCCAGAGCTCAGCCTGAGCTGGGAGAGGCTACTTGAGAGCAGGCATTCAGGAGGCAGCTCAAACAACAGGGCTGGTTTGCATGGCAGCGTGATGGAGCTGGCTGTGGGCTTAGAGAACACAGTCTAGGGGAGCCGGTCACTGTCCGGGGATGCTGGTGAGGGTTGGGCTGGTTCCATTGTGCTCCTGTGAAGCTCCAGGGCTGAGAGCTCCCAGGGAGCCGGGGGGTAACTGTACCCGTGTGAGAATGGGATTCTGTAAGGATGGGGTGGACGCATCTGCTCCCGACGCTGGAGAGATGCTGCCAAGCCCCGTCGCTGCCATGGAAAATTCCCCCACTCGAAAGGGACCGATTACATGTGCTCCAGGGCCGTGTCTGACCGCGTAGGAGCAGAGCAGCTCAATCGGTGGGGGGAGACTGGGATCTGCCAAAAGCCGTTTCCATTACACTGCCCTCAATAGGTGGGAGAAGCTGTCGCCGAAATGCCGCCGAGGACCCCGGCGGCGGAAGAAGGAAAGAAACGCTGCCCCCCGAATCCTGGCGCCCTAGACGACCACCTAGGGTCGCTTAGCGGTAGCGCCGGCCCTGACTGCCCCCCTCCTGAGTCCTACACTGCAGCCTTTCCCTCCTAGGACAGAATGCTCCCTGCAGTTCATCAACACTACTCCAACCAGCCAGAGAGGACGCTGGTGAGCGATTGAAAACACTCCCCATCTGTTGGTCCCCATTTAACAGAACCCAGATTTCCTGAGGGTGAGAGTTGTTGGGGGAGGGGCACAGTGCATCACGGCATGTCCTGACCGTGGGCGCAGTCTGAAGTCACTCAGTCCAGTTCACCCCATATCGATAGGGTCATGGCTCCCCCACTGTCCCTCCCCCCGCTTCCCCTTTTACGAGATGATTTGCTGGTTACGGCTGCCTCGAGCCCCCGATTCACTCACCTCTGCCGGGCTGAGGCCTCCCAAGTAGTTGCCTCCCATGCCTTCCCGGCGGAAATAAGCCCCCGTGGTGTCAACCAGCATGGGACAGTCCAGGCCGGGCCCATCGGGGCAGTGCCACACAAAGATATACCTGGGGGTAGCGGGGACGGGGTCAGTGGGCTAAGGGAGTGAAGGCCAACCCCTCCTCTTCCTGGGGTTCAGCCACAGCAGACACAGGGAAGAAGTTTCGGGAGGGTGCGAGCCGTTTGGGGCAGGGGCTGCCTTTCTATCAGCCTCAGGGACAGCACCAGGCACTATGCCAGTGCTTGCTCAATCCAGGTAGTAAGAGTCCAACCTCCCATTCCCAATGCTCCTGCTCTTCCACCTTCCCAGAGCGACAGAACCGAGAGCAGGGCCTTTCTCGCCGACCTACGACCTTCACCGCTGAACCTAGTCGGCGGTGGCACCGAAGCTTCATTGGCCCCACCAGCTACGCTCTTCCCCAGCCCACCCCCTTGCGGGAGATATGGGAGCCCCCCAGAAAAGGAATCAAACCTGAATGTGCAAATCGGGGGGGGGGATAGCTCAGTGGTTTGAGCACTGGCCTGCTAAACCCAGGGTTGTGAGTTCAATCCTTGAGGGGGCCATTTAGGGATCTGGGGCAAAAAAATCTGTCAGGGGACAGGACTTGGTCCTGCTAGTGAAGGCAGGGGACTGGACTCGATGACCTTTCAAGGTCCTTCCAGTTCTAGGAGATTGGCATATCTCCATTTATTTTTTTTATTTTATTTATTTAACGCCACGCCTCACAGAGCCCAACCTCCCAGGGCGTCAGCCTGCAGAACCCCCCCCGGATCTGTCATCTCCCGCTCCACGCTAGTTCTACCATTGGCCCGTGCCATATTATTTAACCTGCACCTTTTCCTGGGCTCCACGGGTAGCTTGATCCCTTCCTGGGTGTCGGGCGGCCCAACCCCAATGCCGGCCATCTCAGCCAGCTTCCGTGACCAGGGGCCAGCTGCATTGATCACCAAGGAGCACTCCACGGGCTGGTACTCCAAACTGTTGGGCATTTGGACCTGGAGGGCACAAAAGGGAGAGCAGTGAGCTTAACAGACCCCAAAGAGCCCTGGGTGCCAGATGCCCCAGGAAGGCTTTCCAGGCAGAGCAACAGGGCTACACTGGAGGGGGTGTCACGGAATAAAGAGGGGAACTGCCCCCCTGAATTACCCTGCACTGGAAACAGATGTTGGGGAGCCACTGCTTCATGGGGCGGAGCAAGAGAAGGGGGAGGGCCAGAGTGGCTCTGCATAGGGTGCCGGAGAGAAGGAAGCAGTGAGGAGAGACAAAGATGGTCTTGTGGTTATGGCATGAGGCTGGGCAGCAAGAGAACCCAGTTCTCTTCCTGGCTCCGCCACTGACTCAGTATGTGGTCTTGGGCGAGTACCATCATCACTCTGTGCCTCAGTTTCCCCATCTGTTCAAGTGAGACAATATTAGTGACTTACCTCACTGGGGGGAGTGGGGAGAAAATGAAGCACGGAGGGAGCATCACACAATGAGTCCATGGCAGAGGTGGGAGTAGGACTTGGAGTCCCACCTCCTTGGAAACCCACTGCCTAGGTTCTTGGACTAGGAGGTATTGCTGTACTGGCACCCTGGTTCCCATGGACACATGGCCCCACACAAAGGACAAGGAAGCTGCTTCAGTTATGCGGTGTGTTCGGATTTCAAGACCAGAAGGACCAGCTATCATCCAGTCTGACCGCCAGTGTAGCACAGGCCAGGGATTCCTCCCAGGGACTTCTGCACTGGGCCCCAGGGAAGCTTTCTGGAAGACACCCCGTCTCCATCTGAAAAACTCCAAGTAATGGTGAACCCACCACATCCCTCAAGGTGCTGTTCTAATGGCCAATTACCCTCACTGTTAAAATATGCCCACATCAGGGTTACCTGTATGACCCCAACTCAGCCCCCTAGTGCATATGTCTTAAGATATCATCATTAATTACATGAATTGATTTTTTTCCTTCCACACAGGTGATCGGCAGGGTCAAGCCCAGGACCCAACACAGATCTCTCCCGTCTGAGCTGCGACACTACCAGCGGGACCAGACCGCTGGGGGATGACAGTACTTACGCAGACATAATTAATGCGGGAGAAGGTCAGCTCCCCCTCAGGCACCGTTATTTCTCGGGAGGAGAGGGTAAAGGCTGGGAAAGAGAAACAGAAAAAACATGCAGCCAACAGCGATTTGCTCACTCCCTTCAAATACCGCTGAGGATCTGGGCCTATCTGCAGCAGGCCACAACTGGCTAGTCTGCACAGCTTGTAAGTAACAAAGACTAACTCTCCGCAGTGCAGAATTACCCATCACTGCTACAAAAATCGCCTAAAGTCCCTTCGCTAGCACACAATGCGTATTCCAATAAGTCATTCAAACTAAAATCCCTAACAGCTGTTCATTTGTTTTCAGTACATTTTATCATCCCTGCTCTGTCACTGTGTTCGCTCACTGATCCGTAATGTACAGTGATCGGTAACGGGCAGGCACTCAGCTCACGAGTGAGTCACAGGAAAAGGGGGGGGGGGGGGAAATCACTAGACATGTTGCTGAGAAATTGAACTTGTGCTAAACCACCCAAGACCAAGGATACATCAGAGATATTGTATAATAGATGCCGTGTGCAGTAAACATACTTAGCTCTCATACAGTGCTTTTCAGCCATAGATCTCAAAACGCTTTACAAAGATAGGTAACTGTCCTTAGCCTCATGTTACAGATGGAGAAACAGATACCGAGATTAAGTGACTTGCCGAAAGTCACAGTGATATTGTGGCAAAGCTAGGAATAGACCTTATGTCCCCTGACTCCCAGCTCTGTCCTTATTCCATTAATCCCCATCTGCTCATTTACCCATCCCACAGTACTTCAGACAGACAGCCATGGAATTTAACATAGAATCGCAGACATCAGAAATGGACTATCCCATGTGGTACCATGAGAACAGGCCTGCATTGTTCCTTACAGGAGATATTCTCCAATGCTTCATCTACTAGAATTTGAAGAGAGCAGAGGAGGAAACTGACTAGAAAAAGCTTGGCAGGCTTGTTTGTTAAAGGTTTGGCAGGTAAAAAGCCTTTGGTTCCAAGCCCTGAGCTCAGATTCTCCTGCTACAGCTGATGGAATCCCAGATTTCCAAAGCAGGGCACGGAGTTGCATTCCATACACTGCTTTAGTGTCTGACATCCCCACCAAGCTGTGGCAGGTGGGGATTTGTATCAGCTGTATTCATTTTCCCATCTTATTTTAAAGATAGCAGTACAGCAACACGTCTGGACCAGTACAGAATCCCTAATGCTACTACTTTCAATCCTACACGCTCTTTTGAGGTCTCCCATTCAAGTAATGACCAGATCCAATGCTGCTTAGCTTAGATCTCAGCACATGGTATTGTGACAACCCTGGGGCGGGGGGGGGGAAATCAATACTACTTGCCAGACTCAAACAGTGAAAGAGGCTCACTTACAAATCACTTCTCCGAAGCACTGATAGACACCCATGGACATTGCTTTTCTCCTGAAGGCATTGAGGAGGGACCAAGGATCAAACCAACCCTCATTTTCTAGGCCTAAAGAAAGAAGAAATGGACACATGGAAGAGCAGGCATGAACAAAGCAACCATTCAACCATACAAGCTCCCTACACGTAGGATGCCTGCAAAGTACAGCCCCAACCCGACAGATACTTGTGCTCACGCTTAACTCTATGCATGAAAGGTTCCACTGAAGTCAACAGAATTAGTCACAGGCGCAAAGGTAAGCGTGTGCAAATATTTGTGCGTTTAGCATAGGGGTGGGCAAACTTTTTGGCCCGAGGGCCACATCGGGTTGCAAAATTGTATGGAGGGTCGGGTAGGGAAGGTTGTGGGTCCCCAAACTGCCTGGCCCCGCCCCCTATCCTACCCTCTCCCACTTTCCGCCCCCTGACTGCCACCCTCAGAACCCCCAACCCATCCAACCCCCACTCCGCTCCTTGTTCCCTGACCGCCCCCTCCCAAGACCTCCCCCACCCTAACTGCTCCCCCCAGGACCCCACTCCCTACCCAACCCCCCCTGCTCCCTGTCCCCTGACTGCCCCAACCCCTATCCACACTCCCACCCCCTGACAGACCCCCGGGACTCCCACACCTATCCAACCCCCCCCAGTCCCCATCCCCTGACCGCCCCCTCAGAACCTCCGCCCCATCCAAACGCCCCCACTCCCTGTCCCCTGCTGACCGCCCCTCGGGACTCCCTGGCCCTTATCCAACCCCCCCGGCCCTGCCCCCCTTACCATGCCGCTCAGAGCAATGTGTCTGGCAACCACACCGTCCGGCCGGAGCCAGAGGCTGCCGCACTGCCCCGCCCCCCAGGGCGCTGCCCCCACGGCGGCGTGGCTGCAGGGGAGAGGGGACAGCAGGGGAGGGGCCAGGGGCTAGCCTCCCCATCTGGGAGCTCAAGGGCCAGGCAGGAGGGTCCCGTGGGCCAGATGTGGCCCGCAGGCCATAGTTTGCCCACCCCTGGTTTAGCAGATGCACTATGCAGACAGGTATGTATTATTATCCCTATTTTATAGAGGAGGTGAGGTTAGCTAGGCCAACTAGGGTTTGTTACTGCTTAAGGTATCATTTTTTTTCTTTAATATACAGGTATCATTCAGCAACAGAGAAGTATTTAACTTCTAGTTACACCAGTTCCCAGCAAGGAGCACTTTAATGAAGGGTGAATTCCAGCTTCCATTCTACCTCCATTTTTGTTTTTCGGTGTTGTCAAACACATTTTCATTGGCCTGAATGGTTACGTTTATATGGCCATATTGTACATACGATCTTAATGATATTCCCGTCTGCCTTGTTAAATGAAAGCCCGGCTGTACGGTTGGTTTTATTATTAGAGGTGTGCCATGAAACAGACAAAACATGTAACAAGGTGGGTTAAATATTTATCAGAAACCTTAATTTCTGGCACTCTCTTACTTTAGGCTTTGATTGTTCAGCCCTAACATGGCATTTAAGTGTGGTTTTGCACTTAATATCTAACAGCAGGATTGGCCCTTGTAATGAAAGCTGAGCTTTTCAGTTCCTTCCGTAGTTTCAGAGACATCCGTTACATTTTCTTTTTAATTTCACTCCTCTAATATTTAGTAAGACTGAAGTGCAAAGGGAGTTCCATTCCCCCATGAGGTGGGTAGGGGTCTAGCAATTAGATACCATAGGATGCCACAGCCACACCATCGGTATTTATCCATGGATACTTCTTCTTCAGTTGTGCTGGTGACAGAAGAGAGACCTCAGCTCCTTCGGCCCTAAAAAGCAATTAAATATACATCAGAACACACTGGTTTTAGTCCTGATACAGCTATTGTTAGGAAACATGTGGGAGAAGATCTGGAGAAAAAGCATAACCACTAGGATTGGAAAAAAAAAAAAAAAAAAAAAAAAAAAAAAAAAAAAAGGAAACCCAGGATGTTTTCTGTGACTTGAAAAAGTTTCCTCCCCCACCCCCAGCAGTTCTGCTTCTCTCTCTCCAGATCTCCTCCCCATGCTAATGGTACAAGGCTCCTCATCCCAAAAGCCCTTCATGTGCTAGGTCCCAGCTATCTCAAGTCCATCTCTCTTCCTGCTCCTCACACAGGGACGCTCAATCTGGAGACCCCTAGTGTGAAGGTCACAGGGGCTGGGCATTCTCAGTAGAAGGCCCTTGGCTACAGAAATCACTATCATCGACTCATAGACTTTAAGGCCAGAAGGGACCGTTGTGATCATCTAGTCTGACCTCCTGCACATTGCAGGCCACAGAACCTCCCCCACCCACCCCTGTAATAGTCTCCTCACCTCTCGCTGAGTTACCAAAGTCCTCAAATAATGGTTTAAAGACTTCCGGTTACAGAGAATCCACCATTTACTCTAGTTTAAACCAGCAAGTGACCCGTGCCACAGAGGAAGGAGAAAAACTCCCAGGGTTTCTGTCAATCTGATCCAGGGGAAAATTCCTTGCTGACCCCAAATATGGCAATCAGTTGGACCCTCAGGACAAGACCCACCAGCAAGACACCTGGGAAAGAATTTGCTGCAGTAACTTAGAGGCCCCCTCTCCTGTCCCCCCCAATCTAGTGTCCCATCTCCAATGCCGGGTGATATTTGCCGCTAGCAGTCACAGATTGACTACATGCCACTGTAGGGAGTCTCATCGTACCACCTCCCTCCATAAACTTATAAGCCTCAGTCTTGAAACAAGTTAGGTTTTCTGCCTTCACTGCTCCTCTTGGTTACCACTGGAAATAGCCAAATCCAGCTACCTTCAAAGTGCCAGGCAAGACCCACCTGTTCACACAGGACTTGTGACCATCTCGGTTCGTTGCCAGGGAGCGTAGAATGCCAGTGGGTCAGCACCTTGTGGGGCAAGGCGCTAATGAACAAGCCCCTCCCATCTAAAGACCAGGGCTCTAGCGGCTTTGGTCACGAGGTTAGCAGGCCAGGGTTGGGGCGAAGCCGGGTGACTCTCAGAACATGGGAAAACCTCAAACTCGAACAGCCAGGGACAGAGTGGTGGCAGCTGCCCTGGCATACAGATACTGGAGGCTTCACCTCTGCAGAACCGGAGGGAGTTCAATACTTCTGAACTGGTGTGGCAATAAAGGCAGGAGCCCCAGCTGTCCTCTGCCCCGGGAGCCCAAGCCTGTCTCTGCTCTGAGGGTAACTGCATGGGCTGTTTGCTACAAGGCCAGTATCAGCCGCTACATCCACAGCCTCACTCCCCAGCTCCCACTGTTTCACCCGCTGAGGGGCTGTACCTCTGAATGTTCACGTTCTCCTCCAACACAGCAGCTCTGTCCTCCGAGGCCAGGAAGAGGTACCCCGAGGGGTTAAACTGAATATCTATGGGCGGCTCGTTCACAACCCCCAAATGCTCCTGGGGACAGAGAGCGCCTGTCAACACTCCAGGCACTGATCGGATTCAGGCAGACGCAGAGGGAGAAGGACCTGGGACCCATTCAAGAGACCATCACTGCATTATCTCCCCATAAAATGGAGGCGCGGCCCTGGTTTGGCAACCCCCTCGGAGTGACCTGTCCTCCCGTGCTAGAGACCTCCCTTGGAGCCCCTCAGTGCGGCTTTTTGCTCTGCTAGAAGGGTTGCTGACAAGCTGCATAGGCCCCCTCAGTCTCCCTAGTGACTGACAGCATCACCTATGCACGTTTCCCGGCACTTGTCAGCTTGGGAGCGAATACGGGACTCGAACTCAGGTCCCTTGCACGCGGAGTGTGGCCTGGTTACTGTTTGTACACTACATGAGCATGCAAACAACAGAAAGCCCACGGTATTACTAAGCATAGGCCACTGACTGATCATTCTCTTCCAGAAGAGACACAGAGTCAAATAGTAATCTGAGACACTGGTGTAAATCCAGAGTCACTCCAGCGAGCAGCAGACTCCCACAAGCAGGTACAATCAGTGCTGCGATGAATACATTGTCTCACACACACACACACACACACACACACACAGCTAATTAAGTGAACCATACTACGCTCCACCTGCAGCCATGGCGACAAGGGGGTTCAGCATGCCTGTAGCTCCCCTAAGCCTCCTGACTCCAAACTCTCTCTAGCACAGAGCTTGCAGGTGTGGAGGCCTCTGTAGAGTCAAGGCCCTACAGCGCCTCCCTTCCATCCTCGGCCAGCGTGACGTACGTTGATCGTGCGCAGGAAGAACGCTGAGTAGAGGGACATCTGGATGTTTTCTGGCAAGGAGAACTGCTGCCGAATCCCTCCCGCAGAGAGCACCGTGGAGGCTCGCGAGTACTGCAGGGAAGCCAAAGGGGCAGGGGAAGGATGGTCAGGATGGCAGAGTTACCAGAACAGAAATGAGGCAGCTAGTTTTCAGTTCTTCCCTCTCACAGGCTCTAGCGCTGGTGAAAGGCTCGGGCCCGACAGCCCTGGAGAGTGAACTTGCCTGTTCACCGAGCAAAGCCAGGACAAGTAGCAGCGGTGCAACAATCCCCGATGCTGCTCTACCAAGGCACCGCGCGAACTCCCTCTAGTGGGCAGAGGGGAGATCGGTTTCCATGGACCATTCACTCCGGTGTTGGTGGGGTGATGTGGACACTTGCCCTTTGGGAACCAGAGAGGCCACCAACCGGCTTGCAGATGGCAACAACTTTTGGTCCCTTCCAACCTGGGCTGGAGTCCTACCACTGACCTTGAGGCTGCATCTCGCAGTAGCAAGCTCTGCCCCCACATGCTGTCCCTAGCCCAGCATTTGCAAGGGGGGTTGGGGGGTTAGCCTACAGGTTAGGGAGACCCTAAAAGAGCAGGGAGGCAGCTACCCCGTCATAAGCGGCCAAAGCCTGTAGCAGTCCCATCATGGTCATTAATGGGTAAAGAAATATGATGGTGAGGAAGAAGGACGAACTCACAGATGCAAAGACAAATCATAAGATCACAGGACTGAAAGGGACCTCCTGGGTCAGCATAGGCAGCCCCATACAATCCCATTCTTAAAATTTATCAAGCTCCAATGCAGACAGAGCAGAGACCAAGTGGCCCACTGGTGTGTCCTGGCTCTGCCTAAGCAACGTCTTGAACACACAGGTGCTGATCTATTTTACCACCATGGAACATGGGAGTCCTTGATCAAAATAAATGGGCTGGAACACTGTAACCCCCTGCATGCTGGTCCTAGAGTCACTCCTGGATCACCCAGCCCAACCCTGCTCTCTGCAGGGCCAGCCACTACCCCCTTCCCCACTCACTCCTTCTCTAATCAGTCTCTGCAGCCTCCAGCCCTTTCCACTGCCCCAATTGCTCTGGCTGCTAAGAACCTTTCTTTCCCCACAATGCTCCTCCTAAGTGTTTCCTTCCTTCACCTTGGGCCATTCCTCCCTGACTCCCCGCACTAGTACTGTTACTCCACAGCTCTGTATGGGCTCTGATTCTCCTCCCACACTGAGATTGCTCTTTTCTGGTCCCAGTCAGCTCCTTTGGTGCAATTGGCCTCACCTTTTATGGATGCAAATCTTCCTTGTGGGGGAGGAAGATCTGGTGCAAGGAGGGGAACTTGGAGTTCAGCTCAATTTCTAAATCCTTGCCTAAATGAGATGATATTTTAGTAGCAGCCTCCTCACAGGTAACTTACCGTTGGGTCCTTCTCAATCACGACCACTCGGAGGGCATCTCTCTTGGGCTCTAGCACCTTCAGCCAGTAGGCGACGGACCAGCCCATCACCCCTCCCCCTACGATGACCACATCTGCGCGCTCAGGAGGGAGACCCTTTGTGGTACCGAAGGGGTCCCAATCGCTGCCCGGGAGGCTCTCTTTTAACTTCTTCCGGAACTTCACTATCTCCTTCTCCAGGCCTGTAAGGAGAGATGGGATTGTGAGCTGGCTCGCCCTGTTCCAGCATGAGAAATCCAGACAGCAGGAACAATCGCCAGCCCAAACAGGGCCAGGCAAGGGGCATGCAGGAAGAGCGGTGCTAGGCGGAGGGGTACTGCGTTTTCCGGGTGAGTTCAGCCAAGGCTCAAGACACACTTCCCTACTCTATTTTCCATTAACCATGTGGTAAGGGCATGAGACACCTTGGGCCCAGGCTCTAGTGAGACGCAGATAACGGCACATCTCCCTTCCTCTCTGCCATCCCCAAGACGTCCCGACAACTGGGGGAGTT
Organism: Macrochelys suwanniensis; assembly: GCA_033296515.1. Taxonomy (NCBI): domain Eukaryota; kingdom Metazoa; phylum Chordata; order Testudines; family Chelydridae; genus Macrochelys; species Macrochelys suwanniensis. Next base: position 14,773,557 of record CM065796.1, read on the forward strand.
GTGCAGGTAGACGAAGAGCATTTGGCTCTGGTTCAACCCAGGAAAGTCACAAGTGATGTTTCTAGGAAGGGGAAAGACTGAAGTGCTCTAACCTCACCTACAACTGAGCCATCAGACCAGGCAGGTGGTGCAAAAAGCCTCAAGGTGCTGCCAGACCCCTGACTAGCCCTGGACGCAGACACTAGGGCGAGGAATTCTTCCTTCCCTCTTTGTGTGGCAGGAAACTGCCTTCCCTGCTTTCAGACGAGGATTTAGCCACTGAGATTCACAGCACCACCTGCGGGCTAGATGATGACACTTCAATCTAGGGCTGAATTCAACTGACACATGGGTCAACTGACCAAGGCCAATATGAACACGTCACGCGTGCATATTGTACATTCCACTGGCTCCCTGTTTGTTCCAGGACAGAAATTAAGGTCCTGGTCCTAACCTCTAAAGCCCTTAATGGTGTGGGCTCACCCCAGCCTAGAAGAAAGCTACACTCCACAAGAACTCTGCAACTGGAAAGAGCCAGATTTAGACTACATGGTGCTGGGAGCAGAACGGTCTCTGGCTCTCAGACCCAGGGGAATTCCAACTATGGGACTCCTTGCTCCTTAGGCTCATCTCTCAGTCCGACAGCATCCTTTTTGATCAAGCCTTACAGTGTAAATATAATACCACACACTCCTCAGTCCAGTCGTCAATGGCCCACCAAAGGGCTTTCCCCTCTTCCCTTGGAAACGTTGGGGGAGATATTTACATTGACTTTTTTCTCTGTTAAGTGGATTCAGTGCAGGTGAAAGATGCTCAATTGACAGCCCTGGAAATCAACTTTTCTGTTCAGGTTCTGCAGATGCAGCCTGGGCAGTAACAGTACAAGCACACTGCCCAGCCAATACAGCCTCAATTTTGCCATGGAGGGACCCCCCCCTCCCCCGGGGCCAAGAAATTACTTGAGTCCCAGCTCCTCATTCATTCCTTGGCTTCTCAGACTGACAACAAGGGAGACAACAGCGCCAAAGGTGATGGTGGTTTTGGAAGAGTTTTTTGAGAACTGGCCTGAGACTCAAAAAAAAAGCATCTTCTCTCTTATGTCATGTCATGTCCAGGTCACCACCCGCCTTGCTGCAGTCACTGGTAGTTTTATTTCTCTGCTGCGTGGGACCCACACGGAGGTTAAGTTTGCTTTGAATATGCATCAGAACAGCATATACTGAACCCATGGAAACAAGAGTATAAATTCCAGTCTCCCCGGAGGCCTGTCACTTGTGTATTGTTCCAGGGTGCACTCTATAGATTCTCCGCCTTGGCATACAGGTTAGCAATCTAGATCGGCACATGGTCACTCAATCCAGTTCCAACGCCAGCCCAGGGTTTAACAGAAACCCAGACACCAAGATGTCACTCTTTTCTTATCTCAGGTGCCATCACACCCAAAGCTGATCCTATAGATAGCAGTAGCCACTGGAGTCACTAACTCCTGCAATGTGACAGGCTTGCTAACCTTTTGTAACCCTGATCAATGCCATGTAACTGAGCCCAGGAAAGAGAGTTCAGTCTCTTTCCACTGCCCCTGTGCATCACATATTCATTGTTACATAAAACGTGGATCAAAGTTCACTACCACCACTGAACTTGAACTAGATTGGAATCTGACCCCTGGGATTTATCTTTAAGAGCTGGATGAATCTCATTTCACAACCTAACTGTCTTTATAAACACAATAATAATACCTAGCTTTGTATAGTGTTTTTCATCCACAGATCTCAAAGCGCTTTATAAAGGAAGTCAGTGTCATTAGCCTCCTTTTTTAGATGGGGAAACTGAGGCACAGAGAGATGTGACTTGCCCACGGTCATCCAGCAGGCCAATGGTTGAGCCAGGAAGTGCACCTCGCTCTTCTGTGTCCCAGTCCAGTGCCCCCTCCACTACACGCCTCTTAATGCAAAAAATCGAGGGGCTGAATTACCCACTGGAGTGACCCCAATGATGAGGTCGCTGGGAGCAACCTGGCCACAGGAGTTGAAAGTTGTAAGAAAAATATGAAAGGTGGGTTAATAATGAACACAGCCTATGTGACAAACTCGGATTAACATAGGGGAGAGTCCGGGTTGCCTGACACCACGTGCCCCTGGGGTGACACTTTGCCCACTTCTAGCACCTTCTACCTGAGCTCAGCATTTTAGGAACATGAATTAATTTAGCCTGATAGCCGGGGCAGGAACCATCTTTTTGCCTGTGTTTGTACAGCCCTAGCACAACGGGGGCCTGATCCCAGAATACACATAATCCCCCAGCACACAGACAGGGAAAGGAGACCTGGGGAGAGGCAGTGCCCTGCCCAAGGTTACAGTGATCTGGAGCAGGAACCCAGGAGTCCTGGCTCCCAGCCCTACGCTTGAGCCAGTATAGGAAGCCACCCCCGGCTCCTTACGGCGCAATGAGGCCCTGAGGCAGGCTGGGGAGATGGCTAATAGCCCCGGGCAGCACGTCTCCGGGTAGCAGGGGCGCTGAGCAGGTGAGTTCACACCCCAGCCCCTGCCGGCCGGGGGGCTCCCGGCCCAGGGAGCTGGGCCCGTCCTGCCACAGCCGGGCAGCAGGACGTAACCTCGCCCGCCAGCACCACGGGGAGCCCAGACCCCTGCCGGGCCCCCCCCATCTCCTTCCCAGACCCCCCCCGCTGGGCCCCCCCGTCTCCTTCCCGGACCCCCACCGGACCCCCCCATCTCCTTCCCAGACCCCCACCGGGCCCCCCCATCTCCTTCCCGGACCCCCCCCCCCCCCGCTGGGCCCCCCATCTCCCTCCCAGACCCCCCCCCGCTGGGCCCCCCCGTCTCCTTCCCGGGCCCACGCCTAGGCCGGACCCCCCCTCAGGCCCCATCTCCTTCCCGGACCCCCCCTCAGACCCCCCCATCTCCTTCCCGGACCCCCCCTCAGACCCCCCCGTCACCTTCCCGGGCCCCCCCGGCTCGCTCCCCGGCTCGCTCCCCGCCTCACCGCTGAAGAGGTCCCGGCGCTGGGGCTGGGCGGTGCGGAGCCGGCGGGGCCCTGGCGCGGAGTCCCCGGCGGGGTCGGGCAGCGGGCGGGCTCGGAGGAGCCCCAAGCCCCGGCACAAGCGAGCCGCGCGGATCATGCCGGCCACACAAGGCAGCCCCGCGCGCAGGCCGGAGTCAAGCGCGGGCAAGCCCCGCCCCCCACCGCCATCGCCTAGCTGACCAATGGCCTCCAAGCACACTGCTCCACCCCCTGGGCAAGCCTCCAATCCGCGTCCTCCGTGTCTGCCTTTCCCCATTGGACCACGCCCACGAAGAGGGACTGACCAATCCGCCGGTCCCGTGCCCAGGCACCCGCCTCTTAGGTGGAGGGAATCTTACCATAAGGGACCAATCAATGCCGCTACTACCGGCTCCGCCTCCAAACGGCGCGCTCGGATAGGACAGTCTGAGCCTCCAAGCCGTCCGCATGCGTAGAACGGACCAATCGCGGTCCCGCGCTTCGGTTCTCCCCTACTGCTAATAGGCATGGGTCAGGACGGTCACTCGATCCCGCCCCCCCGCGCGGGACGGACCAATCGCTTTCTCCTTCCGGCCCCGCCCCCTGAATTGTGCCCCAGCCGTGGCGTTTCCGGCGGAAGTGAGGCCGGGGGTTAGTCTGACGTGTGGCGAGGTGGTCGGGCAGGTTACCCGGCGCCCCGGACCCCGCTGCCCGCGTTCCCCCGGGCACGGCCCGGAGCCCGCCCCGCCATGCTCGACTTCTTCACCATCTTCAGCAAGGGCGGCCTCGTGCTGTGGTGCTTCCAGGGCGTGCGCGGCCCCGCGGCAGCCTGCACCGCGCCCGTCAACGCGCTCATCCGCTCCGTGCTGCTCCAGGTGAGACGGGACCGGCCCGCGGCCCGGCCGGAACCCTCCCCGTCTCAGCCTCGGGGGGGATCCCCCGAGCCCTGCCCCCCCTCAGCCCTCACTTGGGGGGAGAGACCCCCCCGAGCCCTGCCCCCCCTCAGCCCTCACTTGGGGGGAGAGACCCCCCCGAACCCTGCCCCCCCTCAGCCCTCACTTGGGGGGAGAGACCCCCCCGAACCCTGCCCCCCCTCAGCCCTCACTGGGGGGGAGAGACCCCCCCGAACCCTGCCCCCCCTCAGCTTTCCTTGGGGCCGGGGAGAGACCCCCCCGAACCCTGCCCCCCCCTCAGCTTTCCTTGGGGGGAGAGACCCCCCCGAACCCTGCCCCCCCTCAGTCCTCACTGGGGGGGAGAGACCCCCCCGAGCCCTGCCCCCCCTCAGCCCTCACTGGGGGGGAGAGACCCCCCCGAACCCTGCCCCCCCTCAGCCCTCACTTGGGGGGAGAGACCCCCCCGAACCCTGCCCCCCCTCAGCCCTCACTTGGGGGGAGAGACCCCCCCGAACCCTGCCCCCCCTCAGCCCTCACTTGGGGGGAGAGACCCCCCCGAACCCTGCCCCCCCTCAGCCCTCACTTGGGGGGAGAGACCCCCCCGAACCCTGCCCCCCCTCAGCCCTCACTTGGGGGGAGAGACCCCCCCGAACCCTGCCCCCCCCTCAGCCCTCACTTGGGGGGAGAGACCCCCCCGAACCCTGCCCCCCCTCAGTCCTCACTGGGGGGGAGAGACCCCCCCGAACCCTGCCCCCCCTCAGCCCTCACTTGGGGGGAGAGACCCCCCCGAACCCTGCCCCCCCTCAGCCCTCACTTGGGGGGAGAGACCCCCCCGAACCCTGCCCCCCCTCAGCCCTCACTGGGGGGGAGAGACCCCCCCGAGCCCTGCCCCCCCCTCAGCCCTCACTGGGGGGGAGAGACCCCCCCGAACCCTGCCCCCCCTCAGCCCTCACTGGGGGGGAGAGACCCCCCCGAACCCTGCCCCCCCTCAGCCCTCACTTGGGGGGAGAGACCCCCCCCGGAACCCTGCCCCCCCTCAACCTTCGCGGGGGGGGGGTAGAGATCCCCTGGAACCCTGTCCCCCCTCAGCCCTCACTTGGGGGGAGAGACCCCCCCGAACCCTGCCCCCCCTCTCAGCCCTCACTTGGGGGGAGAGACCCCCCCGAACCCTGCCCCCCCTCAGCCCTCACTTGGGGGGAGAGACCCCCCCGAACCCTGCCCCCCCTCAGCCCTCACTTGGGGGGAGAGACCCCCCCGAGCCCTGCCCCCCCTCAGCCCTCACTTGGGGGGAGAGACCCCCCCGAACCCTGCCCCCCCCTCAGCTTTCCTTGGGGCCGGGGAGAGACCCCCCCCCGAGCCCTGCCCCCCCTCAGCCCTCACTTGGGGGGAGAGACCCCCCCGAGCCCTGCCCCCCCTCAGCCCTCACTTGGGGGGAGAGACCCCCCCGAACCCTGCCCCCCCTCTCAGCCCTCACTTGGGGGGAGAGACCCCCCCGAACCCTGCCCCCCCCTCAGCTTTCCTTGGGGCCGGGGAGAGACCCCCCCCCGAGCCCTGCCCCCCCTCAGCCCTCACTTGGGGGGAGAGAGACCCCCCCGGAACCCTGCCCCCCCTCAGCCCTCACTTGGGGGGAGAGACCCCCCCGAGCCCTGCCCCCCCTCAGCCCTCACTTGGGGGGAGAGACCCCCCCGAGCCCTGCCCCCCCTCAGCCCTCACTTGGGGGGAGAGACCCCCCCGAGCCCTGCCCCCCCTCAGCCCTCACTTGGGGGGAGAGACCCCCCCGAGCCCTGCCCCCCCCTCAGCTTTCCTTGGGGCCGGGGAGAGACCCCCCCGGAACCCTGCCCCCCCTTTCAGTCCTCGTGGGGGGGGGAGAGACCCCCCGGAACCCTGCCCCCCCTCAACCTTCGCGGGGGGGGGGTAGAGATCCCCTGGAACCCTGTCCCCCCCCCAGACCTCGTGGGGGGGGGGAGATCTCCCTGGAAACCTCCCCCCGGAGAGACCCCCCGGAACCCTGTCCCCCCTTTCAGTCCTCGCGGGGGGGGGGGGAAGACACCACCCCCGAACCCTGCCCCCCATAGCCTTTGTGGGGGGGGCGTAGAGACCCCCTGCAACCCTGTCCCCCCTCTCAGACCTCATGGGGGGGGGAGATCCCCCTGGAAACCCCCCCCCAGCCTTTGTGGGGGGGTAGAGACCCCCGGAACCCTCCCCCCCCCCGCTCAGTTCTCATGGGGGGAGAGGAGAAGAGACGAAACTTTTCACACCCCTTGCCTGAACTCTGTCCCCTCCGCTCTCCCTTGAGGGGTGGGGGAGAAGAGAGGTTCCCCTCCTGCGCTGGACCCTGTCCCCTCACCCTAGTGGGGAGAGATCCTTCCCCCCACCCCTTCCCGGAACCCTGCTTCCCCCACTCATCCTTGGGGAGTGGCTCTGATGCCCCTGCCTTAATTTTCTATTGGGGGGGGGGAGAGCTCTGCCTGGGGGGCCCTGTGTGGGATGTTGCAGTTGAGAAAGAATAGAGCTTTCCTGTAGGGCTCCCCTCTGAAAAAAATCATCATTGTAATTTCTGATCCAGTTGCCACCTATTCTCCTGGAAGACTGTCCCCTTGCTTCCTAGTCAGAGGTGTTGCCTGGGCCTTGCCCGTGTATAGCCCACCCACAGTGTCCCATTGCTGTTCCCCAGGACATGCTGAGATGTGCCTAGTCCCCTAGTTTGTGTTACAGCCAACAGGGTTATGATCATCTCTGGTTTATGCAGGTTGATTCTAGGCCTAGAACTTCTGGCAACTTGCCAAGGCATCCATCAGCAGCACAATGGTGGGGCCTCCCCATCTTCTCCTTCGCTCTGGCTGCTGGGGGTTCATGCTGCTTCCTGAGCTCTGTTTGCTCCCTGGGAAGTGTGGAGGTTAGGTATAGGCTGCGTTCCCAACTCCAGCTGTGTTTTAGATGAAATCAAGCAATGGTCATGTTTCCTGCCCGTGTAATTTATCTGTCATGAGACATGAAACTGAGATCCTGGTCAGCATAGGAAAAACTCTGTGCTGCTTATAAGATATGTTGGAAGAGTTGGAGTGTTAACTTTCATGTCCAGGACTGATTCCAAGGATAATTACAGTCCACCTAAACTACAGTCCCTAAATGCCCTGTGTATTTTCAATTGACTACAGAATTCTTCACATCTTGTGCTAAACAATTGTGTATCATAGCTGTTTATTGCCACGTGGTTGCCATGATCCGCTTCAGATGTGACTGCTTTATGAGGGTAGGTTAAATTGTATATAGACTGAAATGCATTTGGTCCCCTTGGGATGAAAGGTGGCTGGTGTTTACCTTTTCATCTGAGTGTGATTTAGCTGTTTGCTACAAAGTAGCTTCAGCTGCTTATGGGCTGAGGACTTGAATCATTCCTGATACAGAGGTATTGAGAGAGGCTTTTTGCCAGCCTGATTGCGAAGTTACCACTCTCCTGTGCGTACTGCTGTGAACAACAATCCATTGTTGTCTATAGCAGTTTCTTATGTTTGTAACTACTTGGTTTTGCAACTACATCTTAAACTGTTGACAGGAGTTCCAAGGCCTAGCGTGGACATGCAGATACTGTCTAATATTCTGTGGTTTGGAATACTGAGGGACGACCACTTGGTTCTAGAGAACTTTGAAGGCTGGTTTAAAAGCTTTAATCTGATCGGGGTCTCCATACTCTTCAGAGTTAAACATATTTGGTTACAGAGCTAAACATCTGAGGGTTATAAAATAAAGGTGTAAAGATGGATAAGAAACAGGTGATTCAAGAAGGCTGTTCCAGTTGGCACGAGCTGTGGAAGAGAGCTTTCATGCTGACTTGTGTGTGTGTGTATGTGTACAAATGATCTGGGAGGAGGGTCCATGAGGCTGCTGGGGCTATGCAATGAAGGGTTTTACATACTCTCCCTGTGAAAAGTGTGTTATTGAGTAACGATTCCCAATGCAAGAGAACAGGTTGTGATGCAAGGCAGATGCTATGAACTAAAAGTGAGGACACAACGGGAGCCTGCAAAGAAGACTCCAGCAACTAGAACTCTGGGCATTTGTATACAGGGGAATTCTCCTCCAGCTGTAGTGCAGGCTTGTATCCCGCCCCATGAAGTGCGTACAGCTTTTCTATGATGTATTAATTGTTTGTTTTTCTCTTAGGAGCGAGGTGGCAACAATTCTTTTAACCATGAAGCTCTTACGCTTAAATACAAACTGGACAATCAGTTTGAGCTTGTGTTTGTGGTAAGTAAATTATGTTAACAGCCCCTCCTCTCTGCCCAGGTTTTTGGGGAAGGGTTATAGGGCTCCATGTCTTCCTGGAATGACATAAAACCCCAAAGCTAATAAACTATGCTGGTGTATTAATAAACAGACACTTTTTAGAACATCTTAAACTCAAGACACTGCGCATGGCTGAAAAAGCCTATTTCAACTACTGGACTCTGTTGGGGGCGGGTTCTGGGCGGCATGCGTGACATTATTGCCCGCTGGAAGGATTTGAGGACTGGCACTAGCCCTAAGGTAAACTGAGTTTGAGACCCCTGTCCTAGAGTCATAAATCATCTAATTGTGAAGATGGCAGCTTCTTCTATCTCCTTTCTCACATTTAAGCTATTTCGTGGTGGTGCTTGCTAGTTAGCTGTAGCAATAAGAATGTGTAGCAGTGTATCTTCCTTTCAGCTAATGATACACACACTGTCTGCTTTCTGTCAGTGCTTTGTAACTTTCTGTTCACTTCCTTCCAGGTTGGATTTCAGAAGATCCTGACTCTAACCTATGTGGATAAGTTGATAGATGACGTCCATAAGGAGTTCCGGGATAAATACCGCAATGAATTCCAGCAGAAAGGCGCTCTGGGGCTCCTCAATGGCACCTTTGATTTTAAAGAGGATTTTTTACACCTCCTCCGGTAACGTGACCATTTCTGCTGTGGCTCAGTTTCCTTGTGTATCTCCTTTGTGCTGTGTTTTGAATGCCCTATGCTAGGGATTGGCAAGCGGTCGGTGTAGCCATATTATGTCTGTGCACTCGTGCAGTGTATGCTGTTTGAGCTCTCATTTTGGCTCTGTCTTCCATTAGGAATGTTGGAGGGAGTGATGTATAATGGTTAGCGCAGGGGACTGAGTAGCCTTCCACTGCCACTGACTTGCTGTGACCCCCACTAGGCATAACCTAAGGATCCCATAGTGTCCAAAAGAGTTTGACGAAACAAAAAGTCTCCGTCAGCTGAAGCCCTTTGTGAACCGTATCTGACTGGAGCAAGAGATGGGAGCCCAGGCTGTTACGCAGACGTGGCTGCCATGCCAAAGGACTTCTCATACAGGAGCTTTCCTAGGAGTGGTGGGAAGATGCAGATTTAGTCCATGGGAGTCTTTGGTTCCAGGTTTCCTCTGTTAATAGGAAACAAGTTGTTCTATGCAGTGTTGTAGCCATGTCAGTCCCAGGATATCATGGTGCATTTGTCCAGAAATTCTTCTTCAGGGTGGCCCATGAAGAAGTTGGCATATTGGGGAGACACCCTGCTACCTGTGGCTGTTCCTGTGGTTTGGACAAAGTGTTGTTGAATGTAAAATTGTTATGGGTGAGGATGAAATGGATGAGTTTGGGGTGAATATCTGAGGGTTGTCCACTGTCTTGTAGATATCTGAAGCAGGCAGCTATGCAGTCATTGTGAGGGATGTTGGTGTAAAGGGCAGCGACATCCATGGTGGTGAGGATGGTGTTCTGAGGGAGGTTGTTGATGTTGTGGAGTTTGTGGAGGAAGTTGCTTGTGTCCTGGAAAAAAGCAGGTCCTTTGTGTTGTAAGTGGTTCGAGGATGGTTTCTATGAGAGCCATGGCCACACAAGATGGGTCTGCCTGGGTTCCCCTGTTCGTGTATCTTGGGAAGCATGTTGGAGGTTCTTGGGGGATGAGTGTGTGGAATTTCTCTTGGAGGAGTTTGGGGAAGGATTTGATGATACCCTTACATTTCTGGGTAAATTGTGATGTGGGTTCGTCTTTGAGTTCTTTATAGTGGGTGATGTTGGAGAGTTGTCAGTTGGCCTCATTATCATAGTCAAGTTGAGGACAACTGAGTGACTGTCAGTGCCCACAATGCCCCACTTCAGTTAGTGCAAGAGCTCTTGCTGAAAACGTTCAACACCAGCAGAAGGAGAGTAATGTGGACGCCCACAGCTGACTGAATTATTGCGGTGGCTGTAGGTCAACCTAAATGAAGTCGACCTAATTTAGTAGTGTAGACAAGCCTTGAGTACATTTCCCAGTCCTGAAGAAAAACTTTGTGTAAGCTTGAAAGCTTCTCTCTCTCTCCACCAGAATTAAAGATCCAATTAAAGATATTACCTCACTCACCTTGTCTCTCTAACAGACGACAAGCATAGAGCAGACTTGTTTTTTTCAGGAAGAGAAGATGTTCAATAGTATCTTTCATCCCTTGTCTTTTTGTACAGTCACATAAAAACTGCATAACAAAAACCAGAGCTTAATACAGTTAGTCAAACAATAAATGAGCAGAGGAAGTGGGACACAGCAATGGGCGAAAAGATGTCTTCAGCAGAGATTTGAAGAGCTGGAGTCTAACCCCAGGGAGTTGAGGTTTGCAGTATGGTAGGTGTTGCAGCTAGACTCTTGCCCCAGTGATTATCATGGTGTGATGCTAAGTTCTGGACCTGGACTGTATTTTGGAGAGTGAATAACACTCTTTCTCTTTGAACAGGGAAGCAGAGGAGAGCAGTAAAATCCGAGCTCCTACTGCCATGAAGACGTTTGAACAGTCCGTGAAATCTCAGAAGACTGTCAAGTCTATGATAGAAACCCGAGGAGAGAAACCAAAGGAGAAAGCCAAGAACAAGAAAAACAAAGGTTCCAAAAAGGAGGGTAAGTGGATGCAACTGACAGATCCATGCAGTGGAATGAGCAAATAGCCCAGAGGACTCCAAAACCAGGCTGTGGATCCTAGCCCTCAGTGACAGTAAACCGGCGCCTGCTTATCTGCAGGCACATCTGCCCAGTAGCATCTGTTACTGGGACAGGTTGATTCAGATCCACTGTTCTTGTTGCTTTTGCCCTTCTGTGGCTGCCAGCATCCCTGGCCCTTCATGTATCAATTGATTCAGTGAAACAGCCCACCAGCTGGCAGGTCTAGGTGCATGACACGCAGGCTTGCTGCTCATTTGCTCTGCCTTGTTTCGTACAAGCTTAGGTCAAAATTTTCCAACTTGGGTGCCTAAATCAGAGTAGCCTGACTGACTCCAGTGCTCAGCACTGGCAAAAAACAGGTTTCTTTGATTAGATTCTTAAATATGGGTTTAGGATCTGACTAAAGTTCAAAAAGTCTGGCCTGATTGACTGCTGTTATCATGGGATGTTTCTGCAAGAACTGATTGCCCGCATAATAAGGGAGTTTTGTTCTGCATGTGAATTAAGCTTTGAATCCGGCTGCAGCTCATTCAGTCGCTTTACATTCTAACACTGGGTTACAGCAAAAAGGCTGGAGTTTGAACCTTGGCCTTGGCTTGAGCCCACTGAAGACTAGTGCATTTGCTTTGTTTGTGGGAGGGGAAAAAGGTGGTCCTGAAATAAGAAAGTTGAAGTATTTTGAAAGCTGTAGCCTGGGCTGTAGATGCTTTAATCTCTACCTGGTGCAAGCTGTTTTGAGAGAAACCTGGGAAATTAGCAGAGGGGAAAACTAGCATTAAGGTTATGGGATTAAGTGCTGAAGTCAGGGAAATCCCAAAGTTCAGGTCACTTGGGCAGTGACTCAGCCAGTGCCGTGCTTGCCATTCTTTCTCCCTATTTAAATGGAAAACTTGCTGTATACCATAAATCGCAATCACAGGAGTTGGCTTCCTTGAGCGCCAGCTCCTAACACTGCAACTTCTGGAAAAGGTTATGATTGCGAACCTCGCTGCCTTCAGACTGAAATCTAAAATTCACTTCCGTCTAGTTCCAAACTCTTCAGCTAGGATCTAGAGACAAACACAGATGCCTTACACAAAGGGGTTTATGTCCTGATGAGCAGGGTGTAGATAAATGTTTAGCATTGCTGAGTTATGATACTAGGGGAACTCGTCTGGGATTCCCTGACTCCTGAGTGCCCGATCACCTTTTAGCACTGAGTAAATGCTGTTTCCCTTCAATCACATTACCCGTGTGTGTGTGTACGTTGTGGTGAGGGCTCTGTCTTGTCTAGCTTCAGGAACCGAAGCTGCTACTGTCCCCAGTAAAGCAGCCTCAGATGCAAAGCAGAATCCTCCTGCAGCAACTGGGGACAGGGAGGAACTGACCAGGGATGAAATCCTCCAAAAGAACCGTGAGGAATTCTTCAAGAAACGCCTGAAAGGAGGAGAAAAGTCCAAGTGAGTGAGAGTTGGGTTCCAGACCTGTGTCCCCCTCTCCAATCTGAGAGAGATGGTGGTGGTAGGGTGGCAGATCTGTGTTGGGGGAGGGTTTCATCCATTAATCATGGACATGGAGCTATATATCGTACTGCTTTTGAACCACCAACTTTTGTCACTTGTTCTTCCTGTGTTGGGTAGATAGTGGGCAAGAAAGCTTCAGACTCTGTTCCTTAAGGTGGAACAAACAGATCTGCTTTTAAAGCACCCCTCCCTAGCATTACAATGCAGGAATATCCCATTGTTCCAATGACAGTGGTGACCTATGCCCTTTCTAATCCTGGGGACTGGCACATGGTGTGGCTTGTTAAGTGCTTGTGCTCTTTGAAATGTCATTGCCATATTTCCCGGGTGAAGGTGAGGCAGCAGTAGGTTACTGTAGGGCTCTAAGGAGGTAGGCTTAAACGACACTGGCTTTTGAAAAAATATCTCCTTGAGCTTGCTTGAAAGTGTGGAGATGGCACTTTTGGGGCCCTCGGAGTGATTCAGTGCTGTCCCCAGGTGTCTGCCCTGTGCATGGCCAGGAACTTAGACAAAGGGTGAAATCCTGACCATATTGAAGTTAGTGGGAGGTTTGCCATTGACTTCAGTGAGGCCAGGATTTCACTCCAGAAAAGCTCACGTTATCAAACTGCAGCAGCTGTTGGAATGCCAGACGCTCCATCTGCCAGCAGTGGCAAACTGCCATCATTCAAACACCTCCTGTGGCTTTTGGCTTCTGTGGGATGCCCATGTCGTTCACTGGAGGGCGGGGAGAGAGAATTTGGTCAGTTTGTGAATCCAAAAAGTGTATCTGGGACAGCTGTACAACCCATGTGACTCCAAAGAGAAGGGTATCATAGAATCATAGAATCTCAGGGTTGGAAGGGACATCAGGAGGTCATCTAGTCCAACCCCCAGTCATCTAGTCCAATACTACTTGGGTAGTATTGGACCAACAGTTAGAAACCTCCTCAGTGATGGGACTCTCATGGTAAGAGCAAAGGGCCACAAGTTGAATTGTACTGGGGACACCTACAGATCAAAGCCATTTGTTGCTCTAAGTTTGACAGCGGTACAGGGTCAGAGTTGAGGCTGGTTTGCAGTGCGCGTCCATACTTCATCTTTTTTCAGTTTAACCGTAACTTGCTATTTTTCATTATAATCTTTGGGTGGTTAACGTGATTCTTCCCTGAATGTTGCCCATGCTTTCTTGACTACCTCCAGATTAAAGGGATGCTAGCAACTTACCCCACAAACTGATGGGGGGTCGGAAAAGAATTCTCAAAGCTGGGGAGGGATGTTATGGAAGTTCTCTTTCTCATTCGCTGAAGCATTAACATATTGGCCACTATGGTGAACCCAGTGGTCCAATCCCACATGGTAAACCCTATAAACTCATCCCATTCATACGGGAGATACCTCCTGTTTAAAATCTCTTGTAGTCCACTCATGGTGGGACTGTCACTGCTGTCATCGTAGAGTTTGCTTTAATAGCTTCTCCTCTGCCTTCCCAGCAAGTCCCCAAAGCCTGAGACTCAGAAGGAGAAAGGGAAGAAGCCCCGTGTGTGGGAGCTGGGGAACTCTAATGCCAAAGTACTCGATTATAGTAACTCCACTACCAACGGAAACACAGACACTTGCCCCACAGAGGAGTATGACCCTGACACGGTAAGGTCCTAAACATTCCCCTTCCGGGAGAATGATTAGCCTCTGTGCTAGGCCCTGGGGCATTGCCACCGTAGCTTACCTTCACCTGAATTGTACTCTGATGGAGATCCTGGCTGGATTGGAGCATGCAGAACTGAACGGAAACTGTGGGGTGTGGCTGTTACAGATGAGGTCTTAGTTTGGCAAACGAGTGGGAAGCACTGCCCAAGTTATTGCTCAGTTTCCACCAGGTTGTGGAAAACTGCACCCATCTGGCTCCTCATGGTGGTCTTACAGTTTTGGACCTCAATGCTGGAGAAATCATCTCTTGGAGGAACTGAAATCAGCTCCCCAGCCGCTAGCAAAGCTGTGGAGGGGAAGGTGGTGGAACCCACCTTAGGGGGATACCCATGCAATACGGAAGGTTGTTTTGTAGATGGAGCAGAGGGCTGGGAATCGGGACCCCGAGATTCTATTCCCGTCTGTCATTGCTTTGCTGTGTGATCTTGGGGGAAGTTATTTCAGCCTTCCTGTAAAAGGAAACCGCCACTTAGCTCACTAGGGAGTTGTGCTGATTAGACAATACTAATAAAACCCCCTGAGGTCCCCGCATGTGCTACAGACGGTCACATTATTCTGACTGGCCCCTCACAAGAGTTCTCTGTAGCAATGAGCCAGTGAAAGAAGTCATCTAAGGCTTAAATGCCAGGTACTGATTCTCTGTATGGCTTCCCCTCTCCCCTACCGCCATCCTTTTCAGGCCCTAGGAGATCGAGATCGGGAGCCTGGCCGCCTTTATGATCTTGAATATGAGAGTGATGAAGAGGAACCTGAAGAGGAGAAGGTTATTCAGAACCCTTCACAGCCCAGGTAAGTCCTCCTGCAGCCCGCCTATCCCAGCTATCTCCTTGCTTTATCTCCCACAGCTTTTCCTCCAACATGTCCAGTCAGCTAAGCTTGTATATAGTGGCTTACATGGATCTTGGGCACTGCTAGCTGATGCCTTGGCTTCAGGAGGGAACTATTGTCTAACACACTACATAGTTTTGGCCTGCTTTGTCCCAAATGCTGGTGCACATGGCGAATAAGCAGTCTGCTGTGGATGGCCCTTCCATTCCTGCAGGCTGAGTCATTAGACTGAATGATCCTGTAATCACCACTTCCAAGCAGGATCTGTGTTCCCTCACTGACTCTTGATACACCGTTGGTACCTCTCTGGGCATGGGGGTTTGCAAGCCTAGCTCTGTCAGTCCTGCTCGCAGATCAGCTAATACAGACCAGCTCCCAGTTTGAACTATTGCCTGTTAATCTGGTTCTCCTATTAAAATTCCACGAACTAGGGAGCAGCTCAGTACCAGAAGGCAAAAGTGATCAGCTGCATATTAGCTTGAGAATTGCATTCATGGCTGTCCAGTCTTCCCCTCCCTTCAGCTGCTACTCTTCAAGAGCATCACCATCTCTTTACGCTTAAGAGTAACCACACTCTGCTTGTTCACAGGGCTAAGAAGGGTGGTTTGGGAGGCATGTTTGGGATGCTGAAAGGCCTGGTGGGTTCCAAAAGCTTAACCAGAGAGGACATGGAGTCTGTGCTGGAGAAGATGAAGGATCATCTGATCAGTAAGTCTGGAATGTCTCTTACAAATTAGTACCCCGTGGCCTTGCTTTCGGGGTCAAGCTCTATAGATCAACTGGTCTGCATTTGGAAGGCGCCATTTCTCCAGTTCTGTCGCTAAAATTCTATTTTCCTTTTTTTGGATCAACAGGATTTAAAGTGACTCTTCCAGGAAGTTGGTTTGTAGCTCAGCCACGGATGCTGTAGGTTGCCCTGAATTTTACCCCGTTAAGCCAGCGATCATGGAACTGTTGCTATTTCCAGCCTCTCTCTTGAACTCTTCTTCCAGTATTATTGTTGTCTCTCCTTAGCGGAGTTTGGAGTTCAGTTATGTCCTTCCACACTGTCTATAAACTGTGCGGCAGGAGTGTTGCATATGCTATTTCCACAGCATGTGTTCTGCTGCCTTGAATAGATGTGCAGAACAGGGCTAGTGGAGGGAGGCTAACAGAACAAAGGATGCTTGGGACGTGACCCACATATAGCACTCCCTAGCAACATTCCCCCTTCATGAGCCTTTTCCTGGATGCATGGGCCTGATTTTTAAACTTGTTGAACTGGGGACTCACTCACCCAGTGTCCTACATTGAGGTAGATCCTTGTGTTTTGAATGATATTGAAACAAACTGGTAACATAGCTCTTTTGCAAGTGGATCAAGTACACTGAGTGGCCAACTCTTCTGTGATATCAAGGTCATCGGTGAAATCCACGACTATCTGTCACTGATCTTTCCTGTGGCATGACACGCTGGATAATCCCAGTTGAATTATGTCTGACATGATACCCTGTTGTTGGACTAGTTGATAGTGTGGTGCTTAGGATGGCAGGCCTGTAGGTTGGTGTGTCTCTGCACATTGTATTTAAGAGATCCTGCTCTTTATATATTCTAATTCGTTTGCTCACGTTCTGTAAAATACCTCTTGGGTTGTGTTGGTGACAAGGTGGGGAATGGCCAGGTTCTAGTGACAATCCTAGATTTTTAAGAGGGCAATAATTCGCCCACTTCAAATCGAATCAGGCTGAACTGAATATAATGCACTTTTGGAACAGACTCAGAAGGGAACTTGTGTCCCAAGCAGTGATGTGGATGGGTTCGGAAGTCCTTGTCTTATCCAGAGGACTCTGATGGGCAGGCGAGGAAGATAAAATGGTTGGGATCATTGGCGTTGACTGATGTAGAGAGAAACCATTGGCCCCAAAACAGGATCGGTATTGCCCTGGGGGGTCTGACAATGAAGTCCTTGCCTTGATCTCCCTTCCCCTGGGGTGGGGGGTTCCTTCGGGGCTGAAAGATCATTTGAGGAAGCATCTGGGCTGTGGGTTGTGATTGGGGATAAGAGGACACATTTCATGCCCTTCTCAAGGCCTTGGAGGCTATCTGCACTCAGTGTCCATATTGCTGTCTGCTCTAGAGCAGGGTATCATCGGCAGTGCCAAGCTCTGCTCTCCCATGGGGGCGGATTACCCTCCCGACTCCTCCTCCCTTGGAGCTGGCTGGAATAGAGACCTTCTGGGGGAGACTGAGAGAACCCTGAGTCCTGTAGCCCAAGAGTCTCGCCACGCTAACATCTGCTCCCTTGGTTTTTCTCTTCCAAAGCGAAGAACGTTGCGGCTGAAATAGCTGTCCAGCTGTGTGAATCGGTGGCTAAGAAACTGGAAGGGAAAGTGATGGGCACCTTCACCAGTAAGTGTTTCTATCCTTTCATTCAAGGAGCTGCTCCGAGTTCTCTAACCGGTTAGCCCAAGTCTCGGTAATGCTGTCTCATTCTTCCCCCCACCCATTGCCCTGATGCCTGAAACAACACATGCTAGGCCCAGCAGATCACTGCTGCTTTTCGGCTGTGTTTCGGCCTTTCTAATATTCCGAGGGACGTGGGACCCTGGGCTTGTTCCAGCCTGCCCTTGAGGCCTGTTTGCGCTCGCGTAGCCTAGTCTCTAGTTGCCAAGTGGCTTGTAACTCTCAGTGCATGTGCAGAAGGGGATAACCTCAGCTGGTGTTTCTCCTGCTGGGTAAGCACCTCTCCATGGTTTAGGAATGTCTAGTCCACTGCAGTTCTGGATTCCTGGAGTTTGGCCCAGAGCTGGGATTTGCTAGTGGGAAGCTCTGCTGCAGTAGATGAAACGGGCACAGGGCCAAAGTATCGGCAGAGGCCTGAGAATCTATAGAATGGCGTTTGCTCCATTTCACACCTTTTCGTAGCCGTCTGGGGCAGGAGTGAATTAATTCATCCATCCCTGCTCCAGAGGGGAGGACTCCTATGGAGGAGGCAGCAGTTGTTCTAGACACACTATCAGGGGAGGTGAGCAAGTGAACCTAATGGCACAATCAGCCGATTAACAAGGGACCAGCCAGTCTGCTCCAAAGGGAACCCACGTTCCTTGGCGTGGCAGTTGTGAGCCAATCTAGGTTGCATCTGACTGTTGTGCTCCTGAGATGCTGTGGGGGGAAGGGTGGGCAGTGGTCCCGCCACCTCATCTGGGATCAAATGCTGACCAAGGTCTAATTCCTTTCTCAGCGGTGACCTCAACAGTGAAGCAGGCCCTGCAGGAGTCCTTGGTGCAGATCCTGCAGCCCCAGCGCCGCGTGGACATGCTGCGTGACGTCATGGACGCCCAGCGCCACCGCCGGCCATACGTCGTCACGTTCTGCGGCGTCAATGGGGTTGGAAAGTCGACCAACCTGGCCAAGGTAGGGCGCACCCGGCATGCGTTCTCAGGGATCAGCCTGGTGCCCTCAGGAGGATCCACCCTCCGCTCCTACGTATATTCTGGGGACACCATGGTGTAGGAATCTGTCTACAGCTGTTGCATATGGCACGCAGATCCCTAGAACGGAAACGTTCACGAAAACCCATTCCTCCGTTCCTTTGTGGGTCCGACAGCTCGTTGAATGTGGCTGTGCTGATGGGCAGCTCAGCTTCCTAAATCAGGCACTAGTCTATTGCCACTAGTCTGCACTACCTAGTGGGGATGGAGGGCTGGTGTGTGCTCTGACCCCATTCACGTACACCCCTCCTTCCCTGCTGAAAAGCCCCTCCCCAACATCAGCAGGGAGAGAAGAGATCCCGCTAACAAATCACTGTGCTAGTTAAAGGGACCTCCACCAGCCTCGTCAATTTCAAAGCCCTTCACGTTTATCTTTAAACCCGTGGCTTGGCTAATTAAACTGGATCTGGAGAAGCCGCCGCTTAGGACTCTTCCCCGTGTCCTTACCTCCCTCAGGCTCAGTCTGGCTTAGATGATCATGCTCTTCCTGCAATGTGTGCAACTGACTGGAAGGCTTGACATGGTGCTATGAATAGTGCTGTCAAATGCCCATCGGCAGCCCTGAACTGCAGCAGTGATGTGGTCACCAGGGGCCAAGGCTGGCCTGTGTGTACAGCCCTGAGCAGGCAATGGACACGCGCCCAAGTGCTCCGGCATCCTTAGAGGGCCATGTAGACATGCAGGGTATTGGTTCCTACAGGCAGACCTGTGTCATGCCTGCAAGCATGAGCGGGGTCTACCGGGGTTCGAATAGGAACCAGTGCTGGGTTGAGCGCTGCCTCGGTGTGGTGTGTTCAAAGGGGCATTTCTGTGGGGACGGAGGGACTGGGGGCTGTAACTCAGCCCAGGGATTCGGCTGGGGCCTGAGATGGAAGCCCCTGTGTGGCTTGTTGGCATTCTAGAAGAGCATGGAGCAGGTTCCCTTTTCGGGGAGGGGGGGGGGGGGGGGGCATTGCCAACCTACTCACCACTCTCCTCTGGAGACTTGGGCCCTTGGTTTACACCCCGTCCCTACTTGATTTGTCAGTGACTGTCTCGGGCTGGGACACTTGGAGAATCTCCTTTGTTGAACTTTGGGGTGGCGGGGAATGACACAGCAAACTGCCTGGGGGCAGCGTATTGGGCTGGGAGGGGCTGAGCAGAGCTGGACTCAGGCTGGGGACGGTAACAGGATCTCTTCCCCCCGCCCCCAGATCTCTTTCTGGCTGATCGAAAACGGGTTCAGTGTCCTCATTGCCGCCTGCGATACGTTCCGCGCCGGAGCCGTGGAGCAGCTGCGCACACACACCCGCCGCCTGAACGCTCTGCACCCCCCGGAGAGTCACGGCGGCCGCACCATGGTGCAGCTGTACGAGAAGGGGTATGGGAAGGATGCTGCTGGCATTGCCATGGAGGCCATTTCGTATGGTGAGCCCGTCGCCCTTCCCTCCTAGCCCTGCCTTGGCCTCTTCCCCGGCCTCCAGAACGGCAGTCTGCTTTCCAAGAGGGGAGCTGGCTATCCTAGGGGAGGGGGAGTGGTCGCGGGGTGTGAGGTGGGAATTCTGGGATGCAGTATGGCCTAAGGGTTTGAGCTGGGGTAGGGAGCCGGACTGCTGGGCTGTATTCCTGGCTTTGCCATTCCTCACTGCTTCCTCGCTCGCCACCACACTTGTAACAGACCCTACCTCCCCTTCGGGTCCCCGGCCCAATGGATGGGTCAGGAACAGCCCCTGGTGCAGAGCTGGGTGGAACACAGACTGGAGATCAGGGAAGGCTTCCAGCCGCGGGGATGGATTCCTCCTTCGTCCAGGAAATCAGTGACCTTGGGCATTAGCTGCCATGCCCTCTCTTCCGAACTTGAACAGCATAGGGGGGTAGAGGATGGGGTGGATTAAGCCAGTTTCACAAGCGTCAGTGTGTGCCTCAGTTTCCCCAGCTGGGGATCAGTTTACCTAGTGACGGTTGAGTAGAATCTGCCTACAGGGAAAGGTTTGAACCTACCTGCTAGAGAGAAGGGCCCAAGCTGTAGCATCAATCTGACCTTCCCTAGAGTGCAAGGCTCATCTGGGGTCTTGCTTGTGCCCACAGTTCTAGTCCCCTAATTTTGATGCTGTTACTGTTACGCTGCAGAAGGGCAGTAGCTGGAGGAGCCGAGTGTGTGTGACTAGAACTCTCTCAACCTGCTTCATCTAACCCCCTTCACGTCTCTTCCCAGCACGTAACCAGGGGTTTGAAGTGGTGTTGGTGGACACGGCTGGCCGCATGCAAGACAACGCCCCCTTGATGACGGCTCTGGCCAAACTCATTGCAGTCAACACCCCTGACTTGGTCCTGTTTGTCGGGGAAGCCCTGGTGGGAAATGAAGCTGTGGATCAGCTGGTTAGTTTCTGATTCTTTAACCTCAAACAAAATTCTACCTGAGGGAGAAGGCCCCTGTTGGCCTGAGCCTCTGTGTACACGGTGGGAGGTGCTCGCATACCAATGATGGACACCTGCTTAGAAGAACCTCCATGGACTTACTTCCTGGCTGTATTTTTCCCCTAGGTCAAGTTTAACAAGGCCCTTGCTGATCACTCCATGGCCCAGACACCACGTCTCATTGATGGAATCGTGCTCACCAAATTTGATACCATCGATGACAAGGTACGATGGCCATTCACTTCATACCCGGAGATTGTCATTGGTTCTCTCCCCATGGGCATCTTGTGTTTTTAAATGACCCCGTATGGATCCTCTCCTTGCTGAGACCAAACAGCGGGAGAGAAATTGAGTAACCGTGACTGACCTCAACAGGGCATGTTCTTTTGATGCATCAGTCAGCTACCCCCACCCCTGAGCCTCCTCTCACATGGCCGCCTTGTCTTTGGATCTACTTTCAAATAGTTTAACAACTTCATGTTCCACGTTGGGGTGGGTGGTGACTGCTGGATAATATCACAATATTGCACCAGCGCAAGTGAAATCTTTATTGTAGATCTGAACGGTTGGAAGTCTAAACTGAAGCTATTCCAATGGCTCCTTCCAATTGCTCCCCAACATAATTGCTTTACAGGTGCTGTAAAGCAAGACACAAATGGCCCACTAGGGAATCCTATTGCAAATCGGTCCTAAAAACCACAACCAACTCCAAAACTTGTGTGGCAAATTAAAGCTGCTCTAAATCTGCGTAGGGGAAAACTGCCTTAGTTCAGCACAATTCATAGCATAAGAACCTCTTGCATTCTCAAATGTCCCATTGATGGCAGCAGATCAACTGCACAGCCTGTGGAGGATGTCAGCATATTCCTGAAAAGGTGCTGGCCTCAGAGGGTGCCCATTGCATGCTTGTTTCTATTTTTTTTTTCCTGGACTGGCTCAAAAGATTTGCACTCCACACCAGTTCCAACTAGTGTTACCTAGCAGCAGGGGGTTTGGAAAGGCAAAGTGGCATTGTTCTTCCAGGATGTGCAAGGGACGGTTGCTGGAGAGAGGTTTTATCCCTCTGAACTTTGAGGCTGCTGACCTAAGCAAACCGTGTCCGGGTTTTGTCTGCTCCTAATTCTGACCATTGAGTATTAGTGTCCGTACTGGACTTCACAAACATGGCTCAGCTGCTGCTTACAGCTGGGAACGAAGAGCCTTGCTTCAGGTGTCACTGCTACTGTTCCATGGAAAAGATGGTGGGGAAGGCAGGGGATGGTTCATTTTATGCTGAGCCATCCACATCTGTAATTAGTTGAAAAGAAATTAAGATCAGGAATGACCAGATCATTACTTTTCCTGGCCCTTCACACTAGAGCTTTTAATTTCCTACTATTAGTACAATGGCTGGGTCAGTATGAAAACTTATAGGTTCAGCTGATTGCCATATTTGGGGTCAGGAAGGAATTTTCCTCCAGGGTAGATTGGCAGAGGCCCTGGAGGTTTTTCGCCTTCCTCTGCAGCATGGGGCACGGGTCACTTGCTGGAGGATTCTCTGCATCTTGAAGTCTCTAAACCATGATTTGAGGACTTCAATAGCTGAGACATAGGTGAGAGGATTATTGCAGGAGTGGGTGGGTGAGATTCTGTGGCCTGCATTGTGCAGGAGGTCAGACTAGATAATCAGAATGGTCCCTTCTGACCTTAAAGTCTGAGGTTAAAGCCAAAGAGGCCATTGTGACTGTCTGTGACCTGCATAACGGAGGCCCGAGGACTTCCCTGATTTAATTCCTGTTTGAACTAGAGCAGATCTTTTAGAAAAACATCTTATCTTGATTAAAAGATTTCCAGTTATGGAGTATCCACCACGAAACCATGGTGAATTGTTCCAATGGTTAATTCCTCACTGTTAAATTTACTCCGTATTTGTGAGCTTTCCCTTCTGGCCGTTGGATTCTTAGACCTTTCCCTGCTAGATTGAAGAGCCCATTATCAATGGTTTGTTCTCCATGTAGGTACTTGGAGTGACTTGATCGCAGTCTCTGTAACCATCTCTTAAGCTAGAGAGACTGAGCAGCTTGAGCCAATCCGTATAAGGCAGGGTTTCCAGTCCTTTAATTGCTCTTCTTGTGGCTCTACTCTGAACCTTCTCCAATTTATCAACATCCTCCTTGAACTGTGGGCACCAACACTGGTCACAGTAACTTGACTCTTCCCCTGGCCCTGGAGCATACCGGGCAGTCCGGGGGTGAAGCCTGCACAACCGCTACCAATTCTGGGGCTGGCGAAGCAGTTCCCAAGGCTGTTGAAGGTGAAGAATGAAGCTGCTTCCCTGAGTTACACCAAGATGTGCTTGAACCCTTCATGGCAATGTTCAAGCTCAGTGTTTTGCCCTGTTCCACTGAAGTTTCAGGTGGCTTGATCAGTCTGTTTCCTAGAAGCCCCCTGTGTCCTTGGGGAGCCTTAGCTCTGACAGGAGATGATGCAGAGCCTCACTTAGCAACAAGCCTGACTTCCTGCAGGGGTGCCTGGCCATCACTGCACCCCCTTTGATGGTGGAGTCAGAGGGATGAGCTGCCCTTTCCAGTGGGATTCCATGCTGGAGTCTGTTACTGTTGTTGCATGATGTTGAATCACAGACATGAGCACTGATTGTTTTGGCATGGTACCATTGCCCGGCGGGGGAGTCCATGCATGGTAAAAATTGGGTGTTGTCCTCTCCACCGCTGCACTGTACATTTGCTTAAGTGTTACATCTTTGCTCTGGTTCCCTGCCAAATCAACTATTGACTTTGAAAGACTATTTCTATTCAGAGCCCAGAACTGTTGTGGCCCAGGAAGACAAGCAGCTGCTTTAAGGTCTGTCCAGCAAGCTGTTCAGTTAGCTCCAGGTATCAGCTTTAAAACTTGATCTCTGTTCAGTGAGAGCCTATGGAGGTGCTTACTGGGATGATTGACTGACAACTCCCTCACAGTTGTGAACGTACTGCAAATACAGTTTAAAGAAATTCCTAGGCAATGTAATACCTCCCTACAGCCATTAGACCAGGGATTGGCAACCTTTGGCATACAGTCCACCAGAGAAAGCCGCGGCCGGGCCAGGCCATTGCAGGTTCAGCCAATCGCAGCTCCCACTGGCTGCAGTTCGCTGTTCCAGGCCAATGGGAGCTGCAGGAAGAGCGGCCAGCACATCCCTTGGCCTGTGCCACGCAATGGATCTCTGTCTGCCTCTTACCTGAGACCCTGCCCTCCTCTGAGACCCTGCCCTAGCTAGTCTAAACAAACTGGCCTCTTAGTTGGACACAGGAGTTGCTTTCTTGCAGCAGAAATGGACTTTCAGGAGTTACTTTGATTGATCCTAGCCCATGGGGCAGAGAGGGCAAGGCGGGAGAGGGAGTTCAGGTTGTTTAGAACCTTAACTCAAATTCTTGGCTGTCAAACCCTTAAGTTCTCTGGTCTATCAGAAGAAAATTCTTCCAACTGGCTGTAACACTAGTGGGAATTGAACATGGCCAGAGTACAGGCTTCTGCTCTAGCCAATCACACATTGATGGTTTTGTTAGAAGGGGGTTGTACATTCTGGCACAGTCCTGTTCAGTAGAACTCCTCAAACCAACTAATAGATGCTCTTTCTTCCACAGGTTGGTGCTGCAATCTCCATGACTTACATCACTAGCAAGCCCATCGTGTTTGTTGGTACCGGACAAACCTACTGTGATCTGCGTAGCCTTAATGCCAAGGCTGTGGTCACCGCTCTCATGAAGGCCTAAAATCCAGTTATTGCACCAAATTGCTGTTTGCAAATGTCTCAGAAGAACGTGCTTTACAATGTGACTGACTTGTCTTTTCAGTGTAGTGCGAAACAGAATGAAGGGATAACAGAGCAAGGGGCTGCTGCATCCACTACTTGCTTGAATTACTTCCTCATGGTTTTCACCAGTGCACACCCCTCCCTTCACCTGATGCATGACTTTAAACTTGGAAGGAGGTTGCTGTCTTCAATCATGTTGCTTACTCTGATTAGCTACACTTCTTCCATATTTATTGGCTATAGAGCTTATTTTTGGGTAGCAATTGTCTCCTTCAGGTGGAGCACCTGGGCCAGATCAACTCTGTCGCCTTCAGCCAGTGGAAGTCCTTCCCCCTGGATTCCTTCATTCTAAGTGACTCAGCCTCCATGCGTAGTAGAGGCTGAAATCAGAGCTTTGTATTGTTCATATCTTGCGAGTGGTGTCTAAGACCTGCAGCACTTCAGGGCTGCCCTGCTACTAACTCAGCATCTATGGACTATTTAGTGTGGCTCATAGGATCAAGAATACCTTTAACAATCTGGATGTTTAGACTATGGTAGGCTTAGTGGGACCCAAGAGTATGTGTCCCCCCGTCCAGGGGCTGATCCTACGCTAAGCTCTAAGGTGAGCTTTGCACATTCCATAGAGCAGAAATAGATGCTGCTTAGTGACAGTTTGAGTGTCTCCAACCGGATTAATACCTGCTGCTAGCTTTGACCATGGCAGCTCACCAAAGTTGATAAACCAAAAATAGTAAGTCTACCCCTCTGTGCTTGTCAAGCAGGGGCCTATAGGGAAGATGCTGAAGTTGCCTTAAGGTCCCTCGTTCCATGGTCACTGGGACTCCTAAAGCAGGGCTGCTTAGGGCCACTACAGCTCACAGCAAGCAGACTTTCCCCTTGGTCTAAGTCTGGACTTGCAGGCTGGAACGGTTAGTTGCCAAGAGCTACATCTCTAAGCTGCAAGAGCAGCGCCTGGATTCTGGCAAGCAAGCT
This sequence comes from Macrochelys suwanniensis, assembly GCA_033296515.1. Lineage (NCBI taxonomy): Eukaryota > Metazoa > Chordata > Testudines > Chelydridae > Macrochelys > Macrochelys suwanniensis. The sequence continues at coordinate 14,799,005 of CM065796.1, forward strand.
GCACTACTTTAGGTTATAGGATAGAGCTGGTTTCTGTACTGCAAGCCCCCCTTCCTTCAAAGGGGTTTCCACTGCCTCCTTGTCTCACCAGTGTTGAGGGTCAAACTGGGGCTACCAGAACTCTTGCCTGCTGTCCTTACAGCATTAGCTTCTGCCTCTAATAACCAGCTAGGGAAAGGAAACTAGTGGAAGACAATGCTGGCTGCTTGCTGCTTTCCTGCCCCCCCATCTCCCTCCCTTCTGAGTGCCTCTAGATCCTGGTCTAAAGTGCTACGTTGAATAATACAAAACTCTTAAGATGTCTTGTAGCTCCGTACTGCAGATGTGCTATAGTGCAATAAATTGAATGCTGTCTGCTAAAAGAAATACATAATTTATATAAAAATAAATTTCATAAATAAGCTGAGTGGTGTGTGTGTGTATATAGTTAGCTTGGACAAGTTGTTTCTCTTGCTGGAAGGACAGAGTGCATGACCACTAAAATGTTAAGCTTGCTACCGCTTTTGTCCCTTCAGCCCTGCTGTAAACTCCATGTCCCAGGTATATACAGACCGCTTGCACCCTCATCAAATAAATCAAGCCAAAGCAGCTAAGTGAAGCAGGCTTTTAATACACCTTCAACATATAAAATACTGTACAGTATAAAGAAAGGACTAGAAAACTAGAGCTTCAAGTAACAAAAATTGCTCAAGTTTCATTGAAATGTACAGAATACAGAAGTACAAGGTATAAAACTGCTGAGGCTGCTGCTGTTCAGGGGGAGAGAAACTCTCCTTGCAGATACCCTCCTTTCTCACAAGGTTGCAGTATCACAGCTGCTGTGTAAACTACACGTAGTCATCACTAGCCAGGACCTTCCAACTGGGGCTCCGTGAAGTCTGGTAGTCTCTAGCTGGTTTTAGAAGGGCAGGATCCCAGCTGAATCCCAGTTGCTTAATAACCAGCCACTGAAAAGGTGAGATTCTCCATTTCTCCTGTAAACTGACTTTGAGGTTCACAGGCCTGGGCAGTAGGTGCCGGAGTCTAACTCAGATTAACCAGTAGCACAATCAGTAGATGCTCAGGTACTGCACACTGTGTAAAGTTAAAATATCCTTTCAACCAGATCTAGGACAGTATTTAAGTCATCCTCATTAAACTGCTCCCAGCACCCGCAAGGGCTAATTTTGATCCTACCAGTAATCAGCTGTAGCCCCTGCAAGAGGATCATATGCTCCCTTCTGTGGAAGCCTTCATTTGTGATGAGGGGCCAGCAGCATTTAAGCTGCTTTTTAATCTTTGTCCCTGGTTAACCTTCAGAGAAAGCTGCTTTCAATTCCAGCCCTCCAATGGCAGCCAGTTGAGGAAGATAGATGGAGGTTCTGAATTAGTGTTTTCAGATCCAGCATATATACAAGTCTGATCTCAAAGCTGGCACTACTCCTTCCTCCATGCACAAGCAGTAGCGGGATACCCCCCTCTGGATATGTGCCTCCAGAGTTGCCCCACAGGTCAGGCAAATTGATTATCAGTTTTGCCATGCTACCTCTCTAGCTTAAGAGTTTCATGAGTAAGTTCCATACCTTTTATTTCAGTGTGAGCTGTAGAAGAGCCATTTAGCTGTCCCTCTCTAGGCAGACCTGGGGAACAGAGAAGATACCATTTAAGAAATGTTATCTGGTACGGGAATGGATCTAGACTGTTCTCAGTGGTAGAAGATGACAGAACAAGGAGTAATGGTCTCAAGTTGCAGTGGGGGAGGTGTAGGTTGGATATTAGGAAAAATCATTTTCACCAGGAGGATGGTGAAGCACGGGGATGGGTTACCTAGGGAGGCGGTGGAATCTCCTTCCTTAAAAATATCTAAGGTCAGGCTTGACAAAGCCCTGGCTGGGAGGATTTAGTTGGGGTTGGTCCTGCTTTGAGCAGGGGGCTGGACTAGATGACCTCCTGAGGTCCCTTCCAACCCTGAGATTCTGTGATTTGCAGGTTGCTTTTAACATCTGCAAGAGAGTGTTCCACCACTCGTTTTATGGACGGTGTAGAGCAGAGAAAAAAAAAAGAGGTCTGCTATAAACAAACGAAGTCATGTTTGAGGTGTAGGGGGTACAGTACCCACACAACAGTAACAATACCAATCTACTGTAGTTACATTTAAGCAGCACTAAAGTGAAATAGACCCCCAACTGCATTACTTCAGCAGAATAATTTGGGGGAGAACAAATGATTCAATGAGTAATAAACAAAATGTGAAAAAGGTACAGATTATGCCAAAGGAATAATCTTCAGTAATTCAAATCTTCTGTTAACTGGTATTTTAGTGTCACCGAGTAGAGAAAGGGGCAGTAATATCTGAATGAGATTCAAGTCTGAGAATGGGCAGCTTGGGCTTTACCATTATAAACCCCCCACTCAGCCTGCTAAGATATCGTATTTAAACACAGAAGCCCTTGTTGAGATGAGGGGCTGCATGCCAGGGTGTGGAGCATTACTCTTCAGCACAGAGCCCATCACTCCATGTACCTGTTCGACCCCGCGTGGAGATCTCACTTGTCAGCCTCTCAAAGTAGTCAGGTAAGTCTGTGTATTCATTTCCATATGAAATGACTTTAATCCCTTTATCCAGCATGTTTTCACGTAGCTTCTTAAACTCATCCACGTCTCCCCTCCGCACAAGCATGAAGTGTTCCAGGTCTGACTTGTGCTTCACAGCTTCTAGGAAAAGGGCCTGAAACGTGGTATCATCAACAGTCCAGCCACAGCCCAGGAACAAGAATGATTTGTTTTCATACAGTTTCTGGATCTCCCGCTTTAAAAAGGAAAGATGAAAAAGTCTCTTGGCAGTTCACGCAAGTTTTATTGCAGCCTTCAAAATGTGCAAGTTACACACTATTTGGCTTTTACCAATTACATCCCAGGCTCTTGACAATTATTTAAACATTACAACTCTAACAATAACTGAACTATCCCATGGCAACTCACCCATTCATCCTAAACACACACATCCTGGGAGTTTAGGGTGAGTCCTCCATCTTGTAAATATGGCCTACCTTCTTTTTGCCCAGGTATATACATTTAGCCATATTAAAATGCATATTAATTGCTTGCACTCATTTTACCAAGTGCTCCAGATTGCTCTCTGTCAGTGACCTGTCCTCTTATTTACTAATCCCCTAATTTGTGTGTCATCTGCATATTTTTGTTTTCTGCCAGGTCATTAATAATGTTACTAATGTAGGGCCAAGAACCAATCCCTGCAGAACCCCCTAAAAACACACCTACTTTACAATGACCTATCAGTTAGCCAGCTTTTAATCCACTTAGTGTGTGCCATGTTGATTTTATATAGTACTAATGAAAAAGTCATGCAGTACCAAGTCAAATGCCTTACAGACGTCTAAGCATATCACATCACTTACCTCTATCAACCAAACTTGGTAATATAATTAATGCCAATCAACATGGGTATATGGAAATAGATCCTGTCCAACTAACTTGTAACCTCATCAAAATATCAAGTTTTATAATCTTTTAATTCTTTATTAATCCAGTCCTGTATCAGCTGCTCCATTATCTTGCCTGGGATCAATGTCCAACTGACAAGCCTATAATCACCCAGGTCATCCTGTTTGCCCTTTTTAAATACTGGAACCACAGCAGCTTTCTTCCACTCTCCTAGAACGAATTTAGGATGGTTGGCTTAGTGGTCCTGAGAAGTTCAATCCAGACTGTCTGACCAAGGGGGTTTCTGTACCCTGTAACTGAACATCCTATTCTAAATATATTCTAGTCCCACACTAAGGACAGTGTTCAACTACACACGAGATCTATAGATATTTAGATGTCATAGCCAGGAGGTAGGAAACATTGATTTTATCCATAGGTCCCACCAATCCTACCTCCAGGCAGCGAAGATTTAGTCTCTCAGGGTAACTATCAGTTTCCAACAGAAAGTCAACAAGTCTGCCATGAGCAACAAGTGACTGAAAATGGAAACACTCCCCCTCTCAATACAGTCTGAGTCTTGCCCCTTTCAAGGCAACATTTTTGAACTCAGTGAAATCTGAACCTTATGCTGAAGCAGAAATATTAGCTGGAAAAGCCAGCCCCATTACCCCAACAGATGAAGGGAAAAGCCAAACAAGCACGAGACCATAGATAAGCAAAGCATTCTCAGCTTGGGTGTCTGGGGGGGGACAGGGGGGCACAAGTAGGCTGAAGCTCACCATAACCTCTGTATTGCGCAGCACGTTCTGATACCCGGCTGGATGAAGCACTATTCCACTGGGGTTTGTGTAAACTCCATGGATATGCAAGACACTGAGCGTCCTTTTTTCTTGCGCCCACTCCAGCACCTGCACAAAATAAACACAGCCTGGGGAATATCAGCAAGAAGTGCTCAGCCATTTGGGTTCCTGGGCAAGTCAGAAGTTAGTGGGGGCAGAGTGGGCCATTACTTGAGGTCTTCATTTATCAAATCTCACATTCCTGAAACTCTGGAGGAGGAGGAGGAGATGCAGAGAAATCCCAGTGCAAGTGAAGAAAACAAACCCAAATCATCTGCAAGGCATCTAAACCACAGGAGGCAGTGCTTATCCAAAGCCTAGCAAGGATCAGCTTGGGCCATTTCTCCATAGGGGAACCAGATGCTCTTCCCAGGCACCTCACTGCAGGATAGTAGTCATCATTTTTCAGTAATTGCTTCAAGTTATTAACAGCGTGTAGCTTTTCAGGAGCGTACTGAATTTCAGTCTATTTGAAAAGTTAGCTTCTCCTTCATGTCCCTACTCTCATGCGTTCTGGATACAGCTTGTCATACCTCAGACTAAAATGATGCCGCAATGCTCATTTGCACCAGAGGTTCAGCTGTTTGTCTTGGTCACCCACTGTTGATAGGAAAAAGTGGAATCCTGACTCTGAACTCAGCAAGGAAAGGATAAAACAAGCTATTTTAATATGAATTTCTCTTAAATCTACATGTTTATTCTATTTCCAATCTAGACTCAAAACAATTTTGAGAAAGCTTAGCAGTTTAGTCTTTGTATGTGTCAACAAAAAAATCCTTATCACATTTTCATAGTTTCTTACCGTGTTTGCAAATTCATTCCTACACAGCTCATCTCCTTATTTAATCCTGTGATGACTGAGAATGCTACATTTGCATCATTGCAAATGTATCCAACAGTACAGACTGGGAGGTCATGTCAGAGACTGGAGTTTAGAAAAGTGATTGAACTGTGGTATATTTTACTTAGACATAATGGAAAAAATCACTAACTACTCACACTATTTCTATAGACCCTGCAGCGTGCTTGGCACTTTATGGATAGTATGGAAAGCAGATTCTTGCCCAAGATCTAAACTGACAATGTAAGAATCAGGAATAGGATACAGAGCGCCAAGTGACTGAGGGGTGCAATTTAGAATGTGCTGTTGGTTAAAGTAATGTAAAGTTAGGATTTTCTGTCTATTGGGTGACTGTGATCCATCATGGGAACAACTAGGGATCAGAAACCTGGTGGAGAAAGCAAGGAGAGACTTGGAGAATTCTGACACATGGCATAGTGGGGCAGGGATGGCGTCCCAGGAAAGAGGGTAGGCTACACGGAAGAAAACAGAGATTACAGGAAGACTACAAGAAGCAAAAGGGTGGATGGGAGAAGGAAAGGAGAAAAAACAGAAAAGTAGATGAGTTAATTTGTGTAAGGCCTTGAAGATTATGGCCCTGTGTGTATTATATATTCTATAATGTATCCCAAAAGGAATGTTTCATCTAAAAAGACTGATCAGCTTTGTTTGGGGTGTATAGCTTCCTGCATAGTTCAAAAATCTTAAAGCCAAGTCCCACCTGAAGTCAAATAAAGCTGGGAGTATATTGGCAACTGAAAGCCAGGAGTCCGAAGCGCAGATCAAAGCAGTACAAAAGCTGTTAAAGATGCTCGGAGGCTTCTCCTGAGTTACAAGGATGTCCGCCAGCAATCACGGCATTTCTAAGGATCGACATTTGGGACACAAGGAACTTGAAGGATGCACTGTACTTACCAACTCCTCTCCCAGAATACTAGACACACAAACGTACAACACTAAAGATCATCCAGCCTGGTGTATTTTCTCTACCACTATAAATTGATGTCAGTGTCAATAGCAGGACACATTTCACGTAGGTGCCGGATGTTCTACCACCACTGACCTATGACTTGTGAGACCAAAGAGCAGAATGACTTTTTTTTTACCTTTTTTTCATCAGTAAGGTCGAGAGATTCAAGCTGTTTCCCTTGGTCTGCTGCATACAGTTCCAGCAGGTTATCAAAGTTTGTGGTTAATACGAGTGCTCCATTTTCCATTAAGCGAAGCACAGACTGAAGCAGCTGCTTCCCAGAATCTTCCATTTTAGACTCCAGATCATCAAACACCTCGTATAAACAATCTTTGAAAAACGTGGAACGGACGTTGCTAGTGCGCTGTGGAGGGAAACAAACCAACCAAGGTCAGAGTTGGGAATTTGATTTCCTGTAGCAACGTTTCATACCCCGGGGACGAGGGCAGTATACAAACCTACATACATAAGCCTGAAGCGCTTTGCAAAGCAATGAGTTAGTGTGGGGCACAGATTGCGTAAGGCAAACAGAGCAGCCGTGATGTGATCAGGAAAGAGCTTTCAGGTTAGAGTGTGCAAGGCTGCATTAACAGCTGGGATGGAATGTTGGCCAGGACGCCAAACTGATCATCTGCCCGTCCAGGCATGTCTAATACACTCATCACTCGGAGCCAGAAACACGGCACCCTGCTCTTTCCTTGACGTACAGTGGGATCTTTACTGTATACTGAACACTCGGGCAGGTCCTCCAGCCATGCTGCCTTTGTGAGAACATGCTTACCCTTAAATCTTAAAGAACTAACATTTACTCTCTCCTGCAGTGCAAAAATAGGCTGCTAAGGGAGCAGGTACTTTCTGCAACACAGCTGCGTAAGGAAACAGCGTCTGCGCCCCCAACATCCCCATGTCAGCCCATACAATCACGACGTTCTGGGCCAGAGCCATCAAGCTACCGTGACTGAGGAACCATCTCACTGATCTCAGCCCGACTGGTTTGGTGCCTTGATCCTGGCACACTAAGTGGTGGGAGCAGGCACTTCATGCAACTCTCTCCAACCTGAGGTTGCCCCAAGCACAGGCCCAGGACGGGTTTCAGAGAGACAAATACCCAGCTTTGACTGGAACGTCCAGTCAGGCCCAGTGGGGGCAACTGCTGGGGAGAATCCTTGGCCACCCGCCTGCTCTCAAAGCCACATTCTACACACTGATGAATCCTGATGCATGTGCTCACTCACCGGAGATAGTTTCTGGATAAGGTCATGGGCAACATGAACAAGGTTCTTATCTTCTTGGAGACATTTCTGGAACTTTCTGCTCTCCTCCTCTTCAAGAAGATCAAAGTCAATAGCAGCATCCAGCAAGGCCTGGATTAACCCTTTCCAAGACTTCAGTGCTGGGACTTGAGGTGCTACTGCCGCACTGATCCCTGTCCCAATTACCAGCACAAGTTCCCGGGGCTTTTTGGTTTTAAGGCTTGGCAACAGTTTTCTGGAATGAGGCGAGAGAGAAGCACATTTGCGCGGACATCAATGAGTGTCCCCAACGTACCCATGGATCACAGGACTTAGAGGAGACAATGGACAAGGCTGAAGGGGTTGACATGCAGGAAGTGACAGTTCTACAGGCCAGTAACAGCCAGCTATAGGTACGAGAGATTCACAACTTGGTCCTTTACCAGCAAAATGCCCCACCGCCCTGGCCAATTTCTAAAGCAAAGTCAAGTAACTTTAGTTGCAGGACAGCAGAGATCCTGGCAATTGGGCTCCATCTAGAAATGCAGGGTAGAAGGATGGCTGGGGTGTGGGGAGAGAGAGAGAACTTTGCCTTGATAATACCAGCCACTGACAGAGTTCTTTACACTTTTGTATACATCAACTATCAGGCTCAAACTGCACTCCTTGCCCCGTAGCAAGGGGGCTCCAGCGCACCTATGGGGATTCGGGAGTAACCTTAGTGTGTCTGGTTCTAATTTCAAAACGGCCCAGACTTCTCATCATCTTTTATTTATGTCAGTGTAGCCCCGGTCACGTCTCTCCAGACAGAAGCTCTATTTATACACAGAACAGGCCAGTGGAAGCCAAAGTTTCTTCCCAGCACACACTACTCTTTAGTGTCTCCATGGCCCAGCCTGTCATTGGCCTCTGCGGAGGCTAGTAAGCAGAGGGTGGCGAGAGGGATTTTTGGTGAGCCATGAAAAGGAGCAGAGTCAAAGCTTGGACCACGCAGAGTCTTGTAGAGGGATTGGCTGCCCACCCACCCCCTTACTTTGCTGGCGGTTGCACCTGTACTACCTTTTAAGCCTAGAGTTTCTCAACAGCCTATTGAATCACCATCACTGGTGATTACACACCAACTACAGCTGGGTTTACCCAGCAGGGGAGCCTAGAGAGTTTCAGGTATTATTACTGAGAGAATAAGCAAAGAGAAGCAGCCCAAATACAAAAGGAACACAATCTATAAACACTCGGGCAAGGATGGGAAAGTAAATACAGAGACACCTAGGGGCACTTTACACTGTAGGGGTTTACACTGCAACCTCCCCCTCCACAGCAAGTCTCAGAGCCCAGGTCAACTAATTCGGGCCTGCGTTGTGGGGTTTAAAATAACAGTGCAGACGTTCTTGCTTGGGATCAGGTCCGGGCTCTGAGAGCCTCCCTCAACAGGTCTCAGAGCATGAGCAGGAACACATCTACACTGCAATTTGTAGCTCAGTAGCGCAAGCCCAAGTTGGCTGATCAGGGCTCAGACTTGCTGCAGCAGGGTTTTGTTTTTTGTTTTTGCAGTGCAGACATTCCCATAGTCAGTGCCTCTGTCTCAATGCAGGTTCTATACCACGCTGTGTGGGTGCAGCAGCAGATTGGCCTGAAAGCTCTGTTGAGATCAGCAGAGTCCTGTGTGCTAGCTGCCATTTGATCCTTTGGTTTGTGCATGTATTATTGGCTGCTATTGCAAATCTGGCTCTATTCAGTTTATTCAGAAAATTTAGGGGATTCATTCTGAACCCCAATTCTTCCCCATCTACAAAAGAAACAAGCTTTCCCTAATAACATGGGAGTGAAATCTTAACCAGGCCTTTTTATATTTTCAGAATCCTGTTGGTTGAAATCCTGAGTATCAGAGCATGTGCCAAACAAAGTGACGATTCTAAGCAATAACAGCTCAGGAAAGAGATTCGGTTCCCACACTGATAAGCAATAGGCATTTCTATCATTGCATTCCTAGCAAGCCAGCCTACACTCCCAGCTTCCTCTCTGTACCGCCCCCGCCAGTCCTCGTTTATATAGAAAAGCAGCCTTTCACTCAATTTTTGATAGAGGCTCATGGAGTCAGTATATTTATTTTTTATTTAAAATGTTTTAAGAGATTATAAGTAGGCTTTAAAATCTGAATTTAATACAAAATATGTTACAGGTTTAGTTTTAAAAATATAATTAAAATAAATCTGATTTATATCAAAAATATAATTTATATAAAATCTGATTCCCCTCCCCAAGAAACAGATTTTTATCCACACCGACAAGAAAACATTGGTTATAATGGATTGTTGAAGACAGCATACATTGTCAGACAAGCATTGGAAAGATCACTGAGTCATACCCCTTTCTAAAATGAATGCAGGGTCATGGGAAAAAAAGCTCATCATTTTCCTCTTACTAATATTTCAATGTCAATGTGGTATAAATTAGTTTACCTGGGCTTTTTCACAGGTGGTATTCCATCCAATGACGTGTCTATATCCAAGTTCACACTCACTGTAGAAGCCATCCAGTTTCTGTAGCAGATAAATTTACAATAAGCAAAATTAATATATGCAGTCTGATCTGGAGCAGTCTAAATAACTAACTTTGTAAAGGAAGAATAAATATTTAGCCTCATTATCTTGATCACATCACTTTTTGGCTAAGGACTGCACTATTCTGGACTCTGCACTTCTGCTCCAACCTAGTTGCTCATCTTCACTGAACCAAAAACTTATTATTTTTAATGAAGTTTTGCAAAGTATCCAGGAGACTATTCTAATGGATGCAGATCACAAATAGTTTCACACTCCCCATTAGCTAGCATTTTCTCTCAGAAGCTTAAAAAATAAGAATTCCTTACCAGCTCCACCCTCTAACATTTTTCACCCAGGTTCAATAGCTGAAATTAATACGGTTGATTTGGTTTTTAAAAGCATCCATAATCATTGTGCCACTATTATCACTCCTGATGCCAGCCTGACACCGGGATTGCCTCTTCTCCCCTGCAGCTGTGCAGCAGACCTCCCCCAAGATACTAGCACTCGCATCAAGGCAATACCTCAATACTAGTCAAACACCTTCATTTTACCTTGCCCACTCATCTTGGTTTGCTGGCCTGCATCCTTGGGCAATGTTGGCACCTCTCTGAGAACAAACTTGCTGCTCCAGGGCCAGCAGGAGTAAGCACAAAAGATGTGTTGACTTTACAAAAGAGGCTATTGCGGATTTATTTTTATTCTTCAGTGATGCATAAATGATCATATTCATTATATATCTAGACTCCAGAAGATTTTCCATGCTGACAATTTTAACATCAAATCATATACCTAAAAACCTATATACCCCATCAAATGAAATCCTTGGTCAAGAGAATTGCCAGTATATTTCTCCTATTACTAAGTCAGCCCCTCCGGAACAAAACTGTTCCAAGGGGAAGAGAGGGTATCTCAGTCTCTATTGCCTACTCAGTCCTAGGCAATCTCAAAGGGGCCAGAAGATTCTAGTTTGTGCTAAATGTGATGGTCATTTTTGTGACATGAAGTCCATTCAGTATACAACTGGCCTGAGACCATAATTTATTTTACACAGATTGCTGACTTTCAGGGCCATTCAACCTGGGCCAGATCTGAACAAATGACCTACAGGGGAGTCTCTTTGTTCCTCTGCTAGCCCCTGAGTCAGACAGCTTTTAAGGCAGATTATATTTAAGGGTAAAAGCTCAGTGCCCTCTTAATATTAGTACCTGTAAATTGGGGGGACTGAACCTAATGTCTTCTGCATCTTAACTCCATGGTCCCAATTCCCTTCTAGTAACACTGACAAACCCAAGGAGAGCACACAGCACTAAACATTTTTCCCGCAGTGGTGTAATTTAAGTGTGACCAACTTGGATTTTCTGTAGTTTACAAAACAAGAAAAATAAAACTCCTATATCCTGTTTTGATGAGGTCTTTCAAATTCCAGCCCTTTAGGAATTTTAATAGCTAAGTGATCATCGAGGGGCTGGACTCGATGACCTCTCGAGGTCCCTTCCAGCCCTAGAATCTATGAATCTTTATTAAAAGATAGCTAAATAAAGTGGTGGGAAAGTGTGTCTTCAGGTACCTAGGAAACGTATAGTTTTAAATTTTTTCTACAAGTATGCAACCTACAAATCCATTTCAAACACTGCTGGCTAATTTCCATGCAAACCCTGGTAATGCAGCTGTGTTGTACGCAATACTGAGATCTGTATTAACAGTGTCACTGGTTTCCAGAACTAGAACTATGCTCATTTACAGCTTACACTGACAAAGCATTCAATGGTGATCAGGAAAAGCCTATTGCAGGCTCTCATTGATACATGCGCCTGACTTGTATCAGTGTCCAGCAGGAATTACTAGGATGCAAGGAAGAGAGAACACATTTTTAGAATTCTATTGGCAAAAAGACAGCCTTCAGCATGAGCCAGCATGTTCAGCAACCTTACATTTACACACACTGATACACCTGAAGGAGGTGTGAGCTAACATGCTCTGCTCTAGAGAAATTCAGTAGGGTAGAGACTTTGGTGGTTGGCTTCACGGCGCACTCTGGAGGGCAGGGACTCTTACTTGCCTGGCCACTACAATGGCAGAATTACACTGATCCAGAGAGCACAAGGCTTTTGGAAACCTCAGCCAGCCAGCTCCGGTTGATTTAATTTAATATTGCTGAAAGCTACAATCATTACATTCAGCCTGTATTGATAGACTTAAGTTTATTTCAGTGACACATTTAAATAGATTCTATTGCAAAGAACAGCTTTATCAGTGTTGTTGAGGGTTTCTTAATATTCTTTCATGTTTGTGTATGTTAAGTGCTACTATCCTATTAACAGGATTAAAGATTTGTTAGCAGGGATAATGGCATTTTTGAGGAAATTAAAACATTCAGTACAATGTATGGTGGCACCATATACAGGTGAGGTCACTGTCACTCATCTCCAGCTTCCACCCAGCATTGTAGGGAGGGAACCATCCTACACAGGCACCAACATAGACTGGATGGTCCAGCAGGTCTCATTTCTAACTTACATTACATATCCCTGCAGCATGGCAGTTTCATCATCTCCTCTTCCTGTCCCTGAGCCTTCACGTTCTCAGCTGCAGGGCAGAAAGTATCCCATGGGACAGGCAGTTCCCTAATCACCTCTGAAACAGATCACTGCATGGACATCTTACTGCACTGACTGGAGAACAAAGATGGAGAGTCCAGGGGTTCAGCCCACAGAGCTGACACTGTGACCCAGGATGATTTGGGGGCGTGGGAGTACAGAAGAGATTATTTGCTACGTGCAGCTCCCAAGCTTCTGGCAAGTAAGACTCAGACTTTAAGGCCAGAAGGGACCCTTGTGATGATCCAGTCTGACCTCCTGCACATTGCAGGCCAAGTTGTCAGTGTGGCCTGCAATGTGAAATCATCATGGGTACAGTTTACAGAACTCAAAATACACCTTGGATTTCGTCCCACATGCCGATATAATATGTGCAGGCTATGCCTCGTGTAGACCTTAGACAGCCTTTACAAGTATCCTCTTTCTGGCAGGGGGTACTCACTTCTAAAAAGTTTTGATCCTCTGCATTGGATTACTTTTTTTCTGCAGTACGCTAATCACCACACTTGTACGTACCTGAGAGTGTACACAATGAAAATAATTTCACGTCATTCCTTCGGATATATTATTGTGTGAACTACTCCTGTTTCCAGAAACGGCATACAGGGAAAAGCAGTTTTCCCCCCAACAATATTCTGACGTGATCCAGGTCAGTGATTGTTCCCATGGGGAATATTTTATCCTACAGGTTAATTCTTTCAATGCACCATTACTCTTCCTTTCAGGAAACGGCCAAGTGCTTTCTGCCACCAGAATCAAAGTGTTAGCTGTGGCAGTTCTTCATTATCCCAGTTTTTGGGAAGCCAACTGAAATCTTTCAGAGGGACAAAACAACATACAGCACCACACTTGGTAAGATCTGAGAAAAGCAACAGCAGTCTTGTGCCTATTGTTTGGGGGCTTGTCAATTATAGTTAAGCACCCTAAAGCAAGGCTCAATCAAAAAGATGCGAGTTGGGTATTAACTCAGACATTTTGCAAGGGGGCAGTAGGAACAAGAACAACTGCTATAAGGAAATGTGAAGGGTAGGAAGGGAAAAGGAGAAGAGAACTCCAGGCTTGCAACATTTGCCTTTTGGAATCCCACTTAACAGACAACAAATCTTTACCCATGTTTAGCAATCTTCCATGTTTTTTGTACTCTAATTCCTTTTTGTTTGTAAAGGAGCTATGAAACAAAATTAAGCCAAAAGACAACTAAGTTTAGGGGAAATTATCAGAAGTATTTTGGGACGTATGCATCTAAGTAATTTGATGGGTACAGTTTTCCAAAGTAGTTATCTCCAAAAGTAAGAGTGAAGAACTTAGTCAAATTCAGTCCAAAAGCAGCTGTTTCTTTTGTCAGAGTAAGCTATCCCTTAGTTATTTCTGATCATTCCAACTCCTGCTAACAGAAAAATTGCTCAAAGAACCATTTGGAAGCAGGTCAATCACAGCACAAAGAAAGGTGTAAAGAAAGTATAACAATTTATTTTGACATGAATTACCAGTGCTTAAGCATGAAACTCCGATGAAATCTAGCTGAAATATAAAATCATATTTTGCACATTAATTTATGCAAAATCACCTCAAGCCCATAATAAAAACAGGAATATCAGCCAAGTATTTAAACTCTCGTGAATAGTAATGCAGACAACTTAAGCTTTCCAGAGACACTGCTCTAAGCCCAGGTAGCCTGCATAAGCTTCCAATTCTTTACAGAGAAACACCACGGTAGTTTAGGCACAAAATGTAAGTTTTTATTTTTGTTTCACCTCATCATAGATCAGGCAATTGACATTCAAATATCAAAACTGTTTATGGAGTTTGGATGTAAGCATTTCCCTGTACTGTCTGACTCTGCAAACTCAAATTGTGCTTAGCCAGGGGAGTCAACGTGAAACTGACTATAAACAAAAGTTAAACTGAAGAGAGTTGTGTTTCACTCGACCTGGACAACGTAACCAAACGTAACTGGGGAAGTCAATTTTTTAAAGTGAATCTATGGCACAAAGGGCCTTTTAAAATAAATTTGGATTTTAACTTAACTGGACAATGTCTCTAAGCTATTGTAGGAACTAGACCTTTCCATCACACTGAACGTGAACCTCCCCTTATCGAAAACAAGAGAAAATATTCCTAATCAGACCTCAGGAAAGAGAGCTTATATTTAAAGCATTAGCAGTCAGGCTATTACTGGCAGGGATTACTGTTCCCAAGATCAAGGTTTTAATTCCAGAGTCAAGAAATGTAAGCCTCCAGGTCACGTTCCAGGGCAAAACGGCTGCTCTCCAAGTGGGATGGAACTGAGAGAAAATGAGCATCTTTTGGGCCAGGTATTAGACACTGGAATTATACAGTGCTTGACAACTGCATTGTGGAGAAGGCTGCAGAGGGGAGTCTTACACTAGCTAGTATTGCTGTGAATGGCAGCCCAACGAAGAACAAAAGTGAAGACAAAATGGAGAACAGCAACACTCAGACAAAAAAATTGTTCATTCTTCCTGCTTCCTGAAACATCCCAGTTTATGCTACAGTAACTTTGGAGACTGTGTGAGAATCAAGCTTTTTAAGGTTTCTGGGCTCCAGAATCCTATTCCCCCATCATAAGACTATTCCTCTTCTATGGAGGGAGGGAAGACCAAAAGGATTTTTCAGCTGGTTTGAATGAGTCAATTTTTTCCCCCACAATGGAGAAAGTCAGTTCATATGCATCTTGTGATAACTAGTTCCTGGTGATCTTATTCCTGAAGTGAAAAATCTGAGCTCTTTATCCTGACATCTCTGTACAATGCTGAATGCAGCTTAGAAAAGGTTTTGTTTTGTTTTTTTAAGATAATGTGAAGTGACTTACACTTTGGTTTGAAATGAGTGTGCAAAGTCAAAAGATATAATTGAACACCCAGTACGTGCAACCAAAGTGATTTTTAAAATGGATCATCCTTAAATCTACACAAATGTCATCGAAAACTATATAAAGTCTATACAAACAATAAATCTATAACACTTAGACAAGATGCAATCAGTGAGACCAAGTACAGGTCAGACAGCTGTGCAAAAGCATTCAAATTAGAAAAATGAGGGTACAACTACAGTAAAACCAAATGCTTCAACACAAACAATACCGGCAGTCTCATGTTAATGTTGCTGAACTTCACATGAAGCATGGATTTAAAATACCTTACAATAACTCTGATCATGCTAAACACCTTAACAGAACTACTCAAGATCCAGGCAAGGCTGCACTTACACTTTATGAAGTTCACAAGGAATCCTATTTTCCCTTTGAATCAACAATCTAAGGCAGTAAACTATGCAGGTAGCTTAGCAGTTCTTGTGTTTGCAGACTTGCTCATGTAACAAGCGTAAAAACAAATTTCCATCTGCACGCTTACACATTTTCAAATGCCCATAATTCAGTCAAACCAAAACCAAATTTCTCCCAAAACAATGCACTGTCTTGCACTGTTTCTCAGTGGAAACTGTTATAGAATAACTAAATTACCCCCCCACCCCCGTTTTCCTTCCTCAAAAGTTACCTCACAAAATCCATGAGGGCTATTCTACAGATTAGACCCATTCTAATGAGGCCACCAAGGCACAGAAAAATGACGTGGCTTCCTCAAGGTCACACAGGAATTCTGTAGCAAAAGCACAACTGCTATGCTAATAGAAATAACAGGCCAGATACCAATGGATCCAGAACTGAGAAATTTAAAGGATAGTGGTGAAAAGCATGATCAATCAATATAAGTACCATCTTCAATATAAGCACATAGATAGCATCTATCATAGATCACACAAATATCGTAATATATTGCATAGTACGCGGCATCTTCCTGAATGGACACAGGAAAACTACGACCCCAAGTTGGTGCATCTAGGTGTTCTATTGGACTGTTCCTTGAAAGTCATGGACAGGTCACGGGCAATAAACAAAAATTAACGGAGGCCGTGATCTGTCTAGGACTCTTACTAAAAATAACGGGGGGGGGGGGGGGGGGGTGTTAAGGGGAGCTGACCACTCGAGCCCCGCTGCCCAGGGGGTAGGAGAAGCTGACAGCTCCAACCGCCTGGGCCTGAAGTCACGGAGGTCACAAAAAATCACGGAATCTGTGACCAACTCACAGCCTTAGGCATTGGCTATGGAAGCTTGTTCTTGCCACCTATTCTACCTCCTGGAGGTGATGTCAAGGTTCCTTAGGGGACTTGTCCAAAAGGGGTTGCCCTGAGCTAAAATGGTGTCTCTGTGGATTAAACACATCTTTAAAGGGGTAGGTGTGGCACGTCTTGCACTGTAAGGAGCAGATTCTGCAAGGCAACTTGTCACCTGTGTTAAAAAAGGGCAATATTGGACAGAACCGACAGCCAGGCCAGATTTGTCAGGTTCACAGTACCTGTCATACGCATTGTTTTGTTCAGCTAGTCCTGTGTGAAAAGAGCTGAGCCACACTGGGGAACGATATTCTGCTACAGAATAGCACAAGGCAAGCCCATATTTCTCTGATTTGGTCTGCCCGCCAGCTTAAGTCGGTATAATTACGTTGCTCAGGGGTGTGAAAAATCCACACCCCTAAGTAACATAGTTACACTGACCTAACCCCTGGCGTAGACGGCACTATGTCGACAGGAGGGCTTCTCCCGTCAACATAGCTGCTGCCTATCGGGGAGGTGGAGTCCCTACGCCAATGGGAGAAGCTCCTGGTGGCATAGGTAGTGTCTTCACTAAGCACTACCATGGTGCAGCTGCAGCACTGTAAGGATAGACAAACCCTCAGTATCCCCACCATCTTTGAGTAAAGCTCAATTGCTTCACATGTCCAGTGATCACATGTGCTGCTAATGACTGTAAGTGACACCTCTGATTCTCCCCTTTGCAGCTGTGGCCAGTCAGAAGATGCAGGCCACACCCATCAATAAGTGCTGCCTGATTCCCTCAAGGACTTGCACAGCCCTCTTCCCTCAGCTACTGAATGGTTAGACACTTAGGCTATGCAGATGTAATACACACATGTGTGTGTGTAGGGCCCTTCCAAATTCACAGCCTTGAAAAACGTGTCTCAGACTGAAGTCAGACCTCCATGAAATCTAGCTACTAGAGGGAGGCTGGGGGTTATGCCTTGTGTGAAAGATCTACACACAAGAGAATACAGAAAGAAAGGAGAACAGAGATCCATGCACAAGCACAGTAAGGAACAAAAAGTGCATCATTTTTGCTAATTTGATCAGAAAGTCTGAGTTACTGAAAGTAATGCAAGTACAGCGACTGGAGTAAATGTTTGTAAATGTTTGTTTGTACATGAATTATTAAAATAAGATGCATATACAAAGCCATACTAGACTATAATTTTTATTTTAGAACTGAGGGAATTGATAGCTTCAGCTTCCAGGTCTGTACAGCACACACAATCACCATCACAACTGACTCCCTTACAGGCAGTCTCAACTGAGAAATCAAGGACTGAATGAGTCATGAAAACTGAACTCTCCCCTTCTCATCCCGAAGATGGGCCTTTCAGTGCAGACTCAAGGCATAGTGGCAGTTTGAACTGCAAGGGGAAGCCTGCACTGCTTCTGCCAGTGCTGTTGTGTGACTTCAGCCTACAGTGAGGTCAAGCCTGGACCTGCCACCAGTAGAGATTCATCTAGGGCAGGGGTGGTCAATAGGAGGACTGCGGGCCAAATCTGGACCACCAGACGCTTCTGAATGCACTGAGAAATCTATTTACTTATTATTTTTGTACTGTTTTCTCTGGAGTCTGTCCTTGACTATACCTTGACAAAAAATAATTGAATTACCCATGATCTAGGAACTCATCCTGCATTCTTTGTATGCTCCAACTTCTCACTGACTTCATGGGAGTATGGAGTAGCATGTCCCCAGGGGTTTTGACTTAGCCTTTCAAGTATGTTGTCTTTAACAAGAGAAAGTACTTTAAAAAGTAATTCAAGTTAGGAGTTCCCTATGATTTGGAGTTATCTACAGACATCAGAACAGATGCTGAACCAGCACGATTTAGGATTTAATGTCACCTAAGAACTGTCTTTTTCTACTTCATTTTGAATTTCTGCAAACAATGAACCACAACTTTACCAGACTGCCCATGCAATGAGTACTGTCAAATATAACAGATCATCCCTTCACTGACAAAAACATACAGCACATTCTTTTAAATTTAGAATAAAATGTTTACAACACCTGTTCTCTTACCTTTATGTTTTGTTCTGTTGTCTTCTCACCGTCCCTTTGATTAGACTGTGTCACTGCAGAGCGAAAGAAAAGTTAGGAACACTCCAATCACGCGTGAGTTTCTTGCCAGTTCTACCCAACATGCTCTCATTATTCCCACGTTATGACACAGAGAGGAGATCAATGGTCAGATGTTTCTTAGATACAGGAGCATGTAATGAGATGTGCCTTAAAGAACCCTTGACCGCACTTGCAAAATAGCCATTAATGACAGACCAATTTATCTCTGAAGTATGATGCTTCTCTTTTTCAAAGCAAAGAGCTGTGTGTCAGGAGTCACAATAGTACACAACAAACAAGAGCTCTGTATGAAGAAGATAGACATTATGATTGTCTAGGTCTGTAGATGTTAAGCAAGTGATCTTTTAACTCTAATCAGTTCACCGAAGAATGTCACACACCCCTAAAACATGAGTTGGTATGTTTGATAAATTCTTGGTTACCTAACAAATAAGTTTATTTTCCCCTTATGGAAGCAATTCTAGGGTGTTTACTTGATAATCTTGCAGCAGGAGGATACAGTATCAAAGATAACTGTGCTTTTCTGGCAATGTTGTGTAACACTGCCTGCTCCCCGCATTTTTCAAAAAGTAGCCACCCAAATCACCTCAGTAACTTTTGGTCTAACCAGGTCTTGAATCTCAGCAGCAATAGTGTTCTAAACCATCCCTCTTGGAGCTTAGAATTATTTCCTAATATCTAGCCCAAACTTTCCTCCCTTAACTTCAGATCATTCCTCCTACCAATTTCTGAGAATTAGGCACTGCCTTCCTGTAACTCATAGTTATCTTCCAAGGCCATCCCTGGGATTATGTCCTCCCCCCGTGTCCCGAGTCATCTCTTTGACTATATAAATTCAGCTCCCACGGTCTCTCTTCAAGTGACCTATCCTCTAATTCTCAAGTTAATTTTGTTTTTCTTTAGATTTCCTACATCCTTCCTAAATTTTGAGGGACAATACTGCAGGCAATAGCCCTGGTGCAGCTGGTTGGACAAGAGTTGCAGGGAGGCAGTTACAGGACACTAATTTGGTATTATCATCCTGCTAGACACATCAGAAGTCAAATATTACTTTTTTCATGCTCTCATCCCTCTACATGGCCCTGCCTGGTTACCTATTTATCTGTGACCTCAACATCTGTACTTGAGTTTCCAACTATACTATTAGCTTCTCCCTACGTGTTTAATATGTTCCCAACAATGAGAGGCTTTTTCTCCGGAATTATAACTAGTTACATGCTAGATAAACCATCACTCTTCATCTGAAAACAGAAGATTAATTTACTTATTTGATTAAACTTGTGATAACCCTGATGTTTATAACAACAGTCTTTCCATATGAACTCTGCCCTACGTTAACTGCTCCAAGGAGGTCCCAAAACTAGCTTGATCTTTGTAGATTTTGCCAGCTTGCTAAGGCTCTAGCAAAACTACTGAAGAGGAGGGAGCTGTCATGTGGAAGTGCTAAACAAAATAAATAGTAAGGAATTGATTTAAATAGTTTGCCCACTGAAAAGCTGAACCAGATTGTGTGGTTTAATCTTGGTTCAACCTAAGAACTTTGTCTGAAAGTTACACATTTTATTCAAATATTGAACAATACATTAAAATGACTGTTAAATACTAAGAAGAAAACTTGGTTTATGATCTTAAGTGCTGCAGGACCGTGTCACTTTAATAAAAGCTCAAAAATTTCAGTTGCAAACAACTATTTTCAAGTACTCCTCTCTGGCTGACCATCCTATGTTGTGCTACCTGGGAGGTGAAAGTTTGAAGAGTTAAGCTTGGCCAGGGGCAGGCACTACGAAGACAGCAAGCTCAGCCCTTACGAGAAGGGAAAGCCTCATTCATTTAGGGAAATGCCTGACTCAATCAAAAAAGGTGAGACAGGTGGGGGAAAGAAGATACAGAGGAAGAGAAATCAGTAAATAGGAGGCATGGAGGCTTTCCGGGCTGGGACTGCACACACAGTAAAAAAAAAAAAAAAAAAAAGTTATGACACCAATCAGCCTTAAAGGGTTTACTGGAAAATCCCTCAAAAACGAGGAGTATGCAACCCAAATGGAAGATTCTAAGTTTATAGAATGAGTATTTTTAACAAACGGGGTAAGATGGAAGCAAGATTGCATCAGAAGGTACAGTAGAGAACAAGGGCTGCAGGGCCTACAGAGACAGAACAAGGAAGCTAGTGGCATAAGAACCAGGCACTGCCAGCATTTTAAAGTGAGTTTTTTATGTGCGAGATCAAAGGATGAGGACAGGTTCCAAAGACTACCAAATCCCATGAGAGGATGAAACCATTAGATTCAAGTTAAACCAGAAGAGTCAGATTTCAAATTTTCTAAGAACACTGAAAACTTGACAACTGAAACTTAACCTGTATTACACTAATTCATCAAATTCCCTTTGTACGTTCCCTTAGGAGCAGTGGGTATGGAAGATCTCCACTTTCTGGAGAGAAGACAATAACGTCTTACCAAACGAAGGTCTATCACTAAACAATCAGCGATTATCTTTAGCTCAAGACTGGAATATTATTTTGGTCATGGAGAATGGGAAGGACATCGGGGGGCATCCTCTGAATAAGAAACAGAAACACCTCAATAGGCAAGGGAGTCAAAAGGGGGTAAGCCCATGGTCTAGTGATAGGGAACTCAGCTGGGAACAGTAGAGAGTGACCAAAGTGGGAGCTTTCTATAATATTTTTATGAACAATAGGAGTTTCAGCTGAGTCATTTGATTTGGTATTGTTACCTACTGGATGCAGAGGAGTGAAAACACTTCTCCTGGAACAGAGAAGAGAGATGAGGTGTTTGGGTCCCACAGCTGACTGGGGTGAGATAAAGGCATCATCAAGAGCTGTCTGGAATCAACATATTGACAGAAGACCCAGAAAAAAACACGGGAACCCCAATGACTGAACATTAATATTTAACAATGGAAGGCCCAGACAGGCTGAACTCAGTGAGATCTGGCAGCAGAAGGACAATGAACTGGAGATCATAGAATCATAGAATCTCAGGGTTGGAAGGGACCTCAGGAGGTCATCTAGTCCAACCCCCTGCTCAAAGCAGGACCAAACCCAATTAGATCATCCCAGCCAGGGCTTTGTCAAGCCTGACCTTAAAAACATCTAAGGAAGGAGATTCCACCACCTCCCTAGGTAACCCATTCCAGTGCTTCACCACCCTACTAGTGAAAAAGTTTTTCCTAATATCCAACCTAAACCTCCCCCTCTGCAACTTGAGACCATTACTCCTTGTTCTGTCATCTTCTACCACTGAGAACAGTCTAGATCCATCCTCTTTGGAACCCCCTTTCAGGTAGTTGAAAGCAGCTATCAAATCCCCCCTCATTCTTCTCTTCTGCAGGCTAAACAATCCCAGTTCCCTCAGCCTCTCCTCATAAGTCATGTGCTCGAGCCCCCTAATCATTTTTGTTGCCCTCCATTGGACTCTTTCCAATTTATCCACATCCTTCTTGTAGCGTGGGGCCCAAAACTGGACACAGTACTCCAAATGAGGCCTCACCAGTGCCGAATAGAGGGGAATAATCACGTCCCTCGATCTGCTGGAAATGCCCCTACTTATATAGCCCAAAATGCCGTTAGCCTTCTTGGCAACAAGGGCACACTGTTGACTCATATTCAGCTTTTCGTCCACCGTAACCCCTAGGTCCTTTTCTGCAGAACTGCTGCCCAGCCATTCGGTCCCTAGTCTGTAGCAGTGCATGGCATTCTTGCGTCCTAAGTGCAGGACTCTGCACTTGTCCTTGTTGAACCTCATCAGATTTCTTTTGGCCCAATCCTCTAATTTGTCTAGGTCCCTCTGTATCCTGTCCCTACCCTCCAGCGTATCAACCACTCCTCCCAGTTTAGTGTCATCTGCAAACTTGCTAAGGGTGCAGTCCACACCATCCTCCAGATCGTTGATGAAGATATTGAACAAAACCGGCCCCAGCACCGACCCTTGGGGCACTCCACTTGATACCGGCTGCCAACTAGACATGGAGCCATTGATCACTACCCGTTGGGCACGACCATCCAGCCAGTTTTCTATCCACCTTACCGTCCATTCATCCAGCCCATACTTCCTTAACTTGCTGGCAAGAACACTGTGGGAGATGTCAGGAACCTGCAATAAGAAGGGTTCACAGACACACAGCAGCTCTGATTCAGGGTTCTCACACACAGTGCAGTCTAGTGGGACTCGGAGACAAAGGGACAGAGAGAGCAGAGATGAATTCTACAGAAGGATGGCTTGGGGGAGCCCCAGCTTTTGCCAGTGCAAACTCTGCCTTGGGTTCATAGACTCATAGAATCTCAGGGTTGGAAGGGACCTTAGGAGGTCATCTAGTCCAACCCCCTGCTCAAAGCAGGACCAATCCCCAATTTTTGCCCCAGATCCCTAAATGGCCCCCTCAAGGATTGAACTCACAACCCTGGGTTTAGCAGGCCAATGCTCAAACCACTGAGCTATCCCTCCCCCTTTTAGCATACAGAAGCAAAAGTTAAGTGTTTCTAGATGCTGCATTGGAACCGATTCAAAACCTACTCTGGTTTGGAAAAGGCTGCTTGATGTCACTGCAAATACTGATGTGCACTGATACCTGAAACAGGTAAAAAGTCTCTCAACAGGAGTCTCTCTCAGTCAGATTCACTGTGCAGCACTCATGGTGAAAAACAGGCGTGTTGGAGCCCGAAAACCCAGTCTCTGAGGCATTGAAGCCTCATGGCCTATCCTTGTGGAAAAGTGAGACCTTTTAGGGTCTGGCACACTAATGGGTAACTCCGAGCACACTGTTTAAGGGCCAGGGGATAGATTCACAGGGTCTGGGCTGAGACACAGCAAGCTGTCTCAAAGTGCCACAGGTCTCTTTGTCGCTGTCTCAAGCAATGTTTCCACTCCTCATACGCTAGAAGTAGCATTTATCGGGCCTTTCTTGGTCAGCAAAAGGGAGAGGGCGTTATTGAAACACTAACCTATAGTCACATCTACACTAGGAAAACAGTCCTTGAATAGCTAACACGTTAAAACTAGGCCTTGCCAATTTACCCTAGGATTTTAACAAGGATTAGCCAACATGTTTAAAAAAACCCACCTTTTTCCTAGTGAAGACAAGGGCTTTCGGGGAGGCCTGGTCAACACAACAAAGTTTTGATCGCAAGTAACTCAGCTAGGATGAGGGCTGCATTTCTATGCTAGGTGAGCACTGGCCGTACAGCCCCGCCGGCCCGGGGACCAGCCCTGCCCCGCCCCAGAGCGGGCTGCATTTTCGTGCTAGGGGAGCACTGGCCGTACAGCCCCGCTGTGCCGGGTACCAGCCCCGCCCCAGAGCGGGCTGCATTTCAGCCCTGGGGGGCACTGGCCGTACAGCCAGGCCGGGTACCAGCCCCGCCCCAGAGCGGGCTGCATTTCAGCCCTGGGGGGCACTGGCCACAGCTCCACCGGCCCGGGTACCAGCCCCGCCCCAGAGCGGGCTGCATTTCAGCCCTGGGGGGCACTGGCCGTACAGCCAGGCCGGGTACCAGCCCCGCCCCAGAGCGGGCTGCATTTCAGCCCTGGGGGGCACTGGCCGTACAGCCCCGCCGGCCCGGGTACCAGCCCCGCCCCAGAGCGGGCTGCATTTCAGCCCTGGGGGGCACTGGCCGTACAGCCCCGCCGGCCCGGGTACCAGCCCCGCCCCAGAGCGGGCTGCATTTCAGCCCTGGGGGGCACTGGCCGTACAGCCAGGCCGGGTACCAGCCCCGCCCCAGAGCGGGCTGCATTTCAGCCCTGGGGGGCACTGGCCGTACAGCCCCGCCGGCCCGGGTACCAGCCCCGCCCCAGAGCGGGCTGCATTTCAGCCCTGGGGGGCACTGGCCGTACAGCCCCGCTGTGCCGGGTACCAGCCCCGCCCCAGAGCGGGCTGCATTTCAGCCCTGGGGGGCACTGGCCGTACAGCCCCGCCGGCCCGGGTACCAGCCCCGCCCCAGAGCGGGCTGCATTTCAGCCCTGGGGGGCACTGGCCGTACAGCCCCGCCGGCCCGGGTACCAGCCCCGCCCCAGAGCGGGCTGCATTTCAGCCCTGGGGGGCACTGGCCGTACAGCCAGGCCGGGTACCAGCCCCGCCCCAGAGCGGGCTGCATTTCAGCCCTGGGGGGCACTGGCCGTACAGCCCCGCCGGCCCGGGTACCAGCCCCGCCCCAGAGCGGGCTGCATTTCAGCCCTGGGGGGCACTGGCCGTACAGCCCCGCTGTGCCGGGTACCAGCCCCGCCCCAGAGCGGGCTGCATTTCAGCCCTGGGGGGCACTGGCCGTACAGCCCCGCCGGCCCGGGTACCAGCCCCGCCCCAGAGCGGGCTGCATTTCAGCCCTGGGGGGCACTGGCCGTACAGCCCCGCCGGCCCGGGTACCAGCCCCGCCCCAGAGCGGGCTGCATTTCAGCCCTGGGGGGCACTGGCCGTACAGCCCCGCCGGCCCGGGTACCAGCCCCGCCCCGCCCCAGAGCGGGCTGCATTTCAGCCCTGGGGGGCACTGGCCGTACAGCCCCGCCGGCCCGGGTACCAGCCCCGCCCCAGAGCGGGCTGCATTTCAGCCCTGGGGGGCACTGGCCGTACAGCCAGGCCGGGTACCAGCCCCGCCCCAGAGCGGGCTGCATTTCAGCCCTGGGGGGCACTGGCCGTACAGCCCCGCCGGCCCGGGTACCAGCCCCGCCCCAGAGCGGGCTGCATTTCAGCCCTGGGGGGCACTGGCCGTACAGCCCCGCTGTGCCGGGTACCAGCCCCGCCCCAGAGCGGGCTGCATTTCAGCCCTGGGGGGCACTGGCCGTACAGCCCCGCCGGCCCGGGTACCAGCCCCGCCCCAGAGCGGGCTGCATTTCAGCCCTGGGGGGCACTGGCCGTACAGCCCCGCCGGCCCGGGTACCAGCCCCGCCCCAGAGCGGGCTGCATTTCAGCCCTGGGGGGCACTGGCCGTACAGCCAGGCCGGGTACCAGCCCCGCCCCAGAGCGGGCTGCATTTCAGCCCTGGGGGGCACTGGCCGTACAGCCCCGCCGGCCCGGGTACCAGCCCCGCCCCAGAGCGGGCTGCATTTCAGCCCTGGGGGGCACTGGCCGTACAGCCAGGCCGGGTACCAGCCCCGCCCCAGAGCGGGCTGCATTTCAGCCCTGGGGGGCACTGGCCGTACAGCCAGGCCGGGTACCAGCCCCGCCCCAGAGCGGGCTGCATTTCAGCCCTGGGGGGCACTGGCCGTACAGCCCCGCCGGCCCGGGTACCAGCCCCGCCCCAGAGCGGGCTGCATTTCAGCCCTGGGGGGCACTGGCCGTACAGCCCCGCTGTGCCGGGTACCAGCCCCGCCCCAGAGCGGGCTGCATTTCAGCCCTGGGGGGCACTGGCCGTACAGCCCCGCCGGCCCGGGTACCAGCCCCGCCCCAGAGCGGGCTGCATTTCAGCCCTGGGGGGCACTGGCCACAGCTCCACCGGCCCGGGGACCCGCCCCGCCCCAGAGCGGGCTGCATTTCAGCCCTGGGGGGCACTGGCCGTACAGCCCCGCCGGCCCGGGTACCAGCCCCGCCCCAGAGCGGGCTGCATTTCAGCCCTGGGGGGCACTGGCCGTACAGCCAGGCCGGGTACCAGCCCCGCCCCAGAGCGGGCTGCATTTCAGCCCTGGGGGGCACTGGCCGTACAGCCCCGCTGTGCCGGGTACCAGCCCCGCCCCAGAGCGGGCTGCATTTCAGCCCTGGGGGGCACTGGCCGTACAGCCCCGCCGGCCCGGGTACCAGCCCCGCCCCAGAGCGGGCTGCATTTCAGCCCTGGGGGGCACTGGCCGTACAGCCCCGCCGGCCCGGGTACCAGCCCCGCCCCAGAGCGGGCTGCATTTCAGCCCTGGGGGGCACTGGCCGTACAGCCAGGCCGGGTACCAGCCCCGCCCCAGAGCGGGCTGCATTTCAGCCCTGGGGGGCACTGGCCGTACAGCCCCGCCGGCCCGGGTACCAGCCCCGCCCCAGAGCGGGCTGCATTTCAGCCCTGGGGGGCACTGGCCGTACAGCCAGGCCGGGTACCAGCCCCGCCCCAGAGCGGGCTGCATTTCAGCCCTGGGGGGCACTGGCCGTACAGCCCCGCCGGCCCGGGTACCAGCCCCGCCCCAGAGCGGGCTGCATTTCAGCCCTGGGGGGCACTGGCCGTACAGCCCCGCTGTGCCGGGTACCAGCCCCGCCCCAGAGCGGGCTGCATTTCAGCCCTGGGGGGCACTGGCCGTACAGCCCCGCCGGCCCGGGTACCAGCCCCGCCCCAGAGCGGGCTGCATTTCAGCCCTGGGGGGCACTGGCCACAGCTCCACCGGCCCGGGGACCCGCCCCGCCCCGCCGCGGGACTACCCCGGGCACGCTCCCCTCAGAGGGCTGGGGGAGCCGAGCCGGCCGCAGGAGAGGGGCGCCACTCCCCTGGCCGGCCGGGCTCCGCCGCGAACTCACCCGGCTGTGGCGCCCCGGCCGCTGCTGCCGGCCCCCGGGGAGCTCCCGCCGGCTCCCACCGTCGCCGACGCATGCCTTACTGCGCAGGCGCGCTGCCGACGCCACTCCCTCCCGTGTACAGCCGGAATGCTAGTCCCGCCCTCGGCTCTCCGTTCTGCGCAGGCGCTCGCCCAGGTCCCGCCTCGCTCTCGCGCCAACGCGGAAGGGTGAGGAGGGCGGGGGAAGAACCGCCCAGGGAGCCGCAATGGGTGTTTCCCTTCGGCTCCTCCCCGCACTTCCCATTGGTCTGTTGGCGGCAAGGGGGCGGGTTGCGGAGCTCTACGTCTGCCTGGGCGGGGCAGCGTGCGTCGGCTCCTCCCTCAGGCCAGTCCCGCGGAGGTAGGCGAGGTGAAATACCGCGAGAACTCCGCCTCACGGCACTAACCGGCTCGCCTCGCGCCCTCTGTCGGATCGCGATGTTTCATGGGCTATATAAAGGGAGCTGTGGTGATACTGACCAATGTTAGTTAGTTGCCTTCTTATGGCAGGGAGGTGGGTGAGGGTGAGCTGGGGGTTAATGCCGCTGCTTGTTCCTTTGGGCTCAGAAATAGCCTTGGTGCTGCTGCTTCAGGGCTTGGCCCCTGGCCCGGCTGGGGTCCCTCTAGGGCTGCCCTTGGGCCCAGGGCTGACTTGGGGGATCCAGCCAGTCATCCTCCCCAAGGGGAGTAGCTGGCTGCCTGCCGCGATGGGTGTGAAAACAAATAACTCGGGCCTAGTCCCCAGCTGAGCGGGTCTGGTCCGCGTGCCACCCCACAGAAACCTGGCTCGCCAGCACCCTCCTGGCCAGGCTTGTGGAGGGACGAGAAACCAGGGAGACTCAGCACAGCCCTCTCGTTAACGTACCTATAGGGGGTTGGATGGAAATCCTATACAAGCTGTGAGACCCGAAGGGTTGCTACAAAAAACATGCAAAATGAGGGAGGGTGACAGTAAGAGTACTAGGAAAGCACCGCGTGTGGCCATTGCACTCCAAAATCGGTGACTGATGAAATGGGTGAAAGAGTAATAGGAGAAATGATACCTTGCAAACAACCCTTGCTTTGGGTGTGGTAATTGCAGAACCTACTGTGCTGGCAGTGGTAATGGCATTTTCTTCTACAGTACTGGGGTAAAGGAGTTCTAGCAATGTTACTCATGTTACCCTTTGTTTTAGATGGGTGTGTTAATTAGGATATGTAGTTCTTAAATAAAAAAAATTAAACATCTCAGTCCTTATAAAGTGACTATACTTGGTCTGTTTAAATATCTCCCACTTCAGTATGTGGGCCAAGCACTTACACTGAGTAACTATATGCAACCTTGTCCTTGCAAACAGCAAGATGAACAATGAAATAATTTTAAACCAATGCTATGAATGACATTTGTTGAATATGTAAAAATGTAGTCTTACCATACTAGAACTGTAAAATGTCTTCCTTAGGAAATCTAGTCTGACTTTCTCAGGAAGATGAAAAGCTGCTTCTTTTTTTTTTTAGTTTTGGTACACTGTGATATGGATAATACCATTTCCCCTTTGAGGAGCTTATAACAATTTTTTAGGTTCCTTAAATATTTAAAAACAGTATAAATTAGGAACTTAAGAAATGTATTTTAAGACACTCAGGATACTCGCTTCTTCCCCTCATTCTGTCTGAGAGATGACTTTAGGTTTGTGAATCAGCAATCTTCCTAATAGAAGCACGTGAACCTACCCTGTTTTGAAAAAGTCTGCTTTGAATCGCTGCAAATACTGATTTGTATTGACCCCTATAGGGAGTAAAAAGTCTCTGAACACAGGAGCCTACCTGAGTCAGACTCACAGTACAGAACTCATAGCGAGAAATAGGAGTGCTGAAGCCTGAAGACCCTGTCTTGGAGATGTTGAAGCCACATGGCCTATCTTTATGGAAAAGGGTCATTCTTGGGGGTTTGGCACACTACATGGTTAACCCTGGCAACCAGTTTAAAGGCCAGAGCATAGCCCACACGGTGTGAATCCGTGACATAGCAATCTGTCTCAAGCAATGTTTTTGTTTCATATGGAGGAAGTGGCATTTAATGGTTCCTTTTTGGTCAACAAAAGGGAGTGGGAGTTATTGAAACATTAGCTGCATCTACACTAGGAAAATAGTTCTCAAACAATTAATGTGTTAAAACTATGACTTGCCCCTTTTACAATAGGATTTTAACCAGGGTTGGCCATTAACACTTCAAAATATTAAGTGTTGAAACTGTTTGTAATGTTCAAAATGACACTATCATGACTGTTTCTATGCATAACTTAATCACTCATGTAAGTAATAATGTTACAGTAAAAACACTGGAATTTTCCAAGAAGCAGCAATTCCCTGACTCCCCCGTGTCCCACATCTCTGCCAGAAATCCAGTAGCTCTTCGTACAACCCTGGGTAGAGCAATGGCAGATCATGGGCAGATGATAATGGCCGGGGTTAGCTGGAGGTGGGGGAGGGAGGGCAATCAGAGAAGAGCTGCTGCAGCATCAGGGCAGCCTGAAAATCATAGGAATGAAGGAGCTTCTCCCATAGTGAGAGCTCATCCTTCAGGTGCCAAAATCTATAACGGTTTGCAATACTGGAGATAGTTTCTCCTGCATTAGACAAATAGTGCTGTCTTCAGATTGTTAATGATGGATATTGGTCTGCAGAAAACGGAAAGTCTTCTGGTCTGGGGACAGTTACGATTCTGAGCCTTAATGAGCTTTGCTATGTTTCTTGGGGGCGGAAGTAGTTTTTTGCTTTGTTTAATCTCTCAAAAACTTTGGTGAATTTTTCTTGTATGGTGTGATGTCAGAACAACTTTTATAGAAACTGATGATGAAGCCTTCAGGGCTGAGGGGCATTCCTCTCTAGAGAGTGATTTCCTGCTTATTCCCTCCCATACTGGATTTGTTTTCCCCTATTTTGCAGTAATCTTCTTTCCTACGGTCTCCAAAATGTTTGTGTCAAAGCTTTGGAAGCTGTATCTGATCTAGGTATTGTAGGTTAGCATTGTCCAGTCGTGAAGGGTTTTCTGAAACACATAGGGGATTTGATGTATTACCCCAGTACAAAAAGTTCTGAAAATTGTTTTTATTCTGATGCTTGCCTCATCCAAGACTCTGCAGTCTGTGCTAACGAGTCAGCATAATTCACACAATACCTTGAGATTTCAGATCAAAAGGAGAAACACAAAGAGCTAAAGAAACACCATGGGGAGCCAGGAGGAGCAGAACTGCTGCGGTTTCCTTGGATCTTGCGCTGGGGGAAAAACAAAGGAGAAACTCAAAGAACTCCTACCAACAGTTTCCATTTTGCTATACCTGGTTATTCATATTAAATGATGAATTACCATAAACAACATTAAACCTGACTACCTTTCAAAAATCAAATTTGTGGGGTGAGTCACAAAACTGATTTTCAAGACTGTGCTTTCAAGGTAAGATAGTGACAAGAAGTGTTACGTGTGATCCATCGGATGAATACCAAACCCATTCCTCATACTCTGATCCAGAAGCAGGGAGGTTAAGTAGTTTGGGTGCAAATTGAAATCCAGTATCTGAATCACAGGCTAGCATTACCATCTTTTAAACCTTGACTTCCTGGATAGTGATCACATCATAGGTGTGGTTGCGTGTGGTATGATATTACATAGCCAGGGCAGGGCAAAGAAACATATTGGCCCTAAGGAAAATGTGGGATGCCTTTAATAGCTTGCAAGCACAGGTTACAAAAATAATGGGGTGGGGCAACTCTAACCCGCCAGATGCAAATCATTCACTCTCCAAATGTCTAATTCACCTCCCTTTAAGGCCTATTCATCCTGCCTACTGAGAATGAGACTTCAGATCAGTCTTTGCTTCTCTTAACTGCCGTCTTCATACCACCCGGTCTTGTACTATGACTTTGCATCAGAGCCCTTGGCAATCTAGGATGATTTTCATACCCTGTGAGCCTTACAAGATGGAACCCCTATCAACATTATGATTGAGCAGATCATCCACCCTAGATCAGCTTCTTATCAGCATCCTGGGCAATCCAGGCTCCTCACTGAGTCCTTTCTGCTCTGGATAAATGATGCGACTCTCTCAAAATTTCAGTCCACATGAGGCTTTGCTTTAGGCATATTCAACTCACTTATACCCACCTCTTCAAAACCAAAGTGTTATGGGCAGTACAGAACTAAACTTTTGACTCTTCGGAGTAGGGTTGGATTCTGGTTCTAGCCACATGCTGTGGTGATGCCCCACTTCCCATCAACTGTGTCGCTCCAGGAGCATGTTAACTGTATGACACAAACATCATCACCTTGTGACACCAGCTCAGAGGAGCCCATGCTTTGTGCGCCTGCCCGTGGGGTGTGGGTGGAAAGAGAGTGCTAGTTGAACGAGGGAGCACTTTCTCTCCTGAGACAGGCTTGCATCAGGTAGGTTATGACGTGATGATGTTGCAGAGTGAATGTCCAGGCACTGTAGGGTGACCAGACAGCAAATGTGAAAAATCGGGACGGGGGTAGGGGATAATAGGAACCTATATAAGAAAAAGACCCAAAAATTGGGACTGTCCCTATAAAATCGGGACATCTGGTCACCCTAAGGCACTGAGTGTGCTGAACCCCCAAATCATGACATTCTGCTTAGCAGTGGCAGGTTAGGTGTGGTTGGATGGTTTATCATTGATAGATTCTTCCACTTTGGCTTCAGAGATGGAATTATCTCCTTTTCTGACTACTGAAATGCCCCTAGTGTGACCAGATGTCCCGATTTTATAGGGACAGTCCTGATTTTGGGGTCTTTTTGTCACCTATTACCCCCCACCTCCTGTCCGGATTTTTGACACTTGCTATTTAGTCAGCCTAAATGCCCCGGAAGCTGCATGCATGGCAAGTCGGGAAGGAGGGGAGCCACATTGATTGACTCAGATAGGAGAGTTTTGACCGGCTTTTGCCCCGCTCCAAATGAATCTAAAAGGAAAAGGAAACTGACACTCACAGGCAGAGCCCAGTAGATGGGGATGTCGCTGCAGAGAATATTCAGAGTTGTTCCCAGTGTAGTGCGGTCAGCCGGTTCTGCCTCTGTGAAGCTGTAAGACATTTTGTCTCCAGAGACCTGCTGGAAAAGAAGTTGTCAGAGTCTAGCCCTTCATATGAGCAAGGTACAAGCACTGGTGCTTGATACCAGCAAGCAAGAAACCAAGTAGAGCTCTAGTCAGTGGAAATGTTCTGTAGCTTTCCTATAGCGGCTGTGGAGCACAGTTTCGTTAGCTAGAAGTAAATCTCTCTCAAAGTCACAAGAACTGTCTTTCACACCCAGGACCATGACATCCAGCCGAGTGCAGAACATTGGGCTGCCACTCATCTGGGCTTCAGCAATCTGAAGTGTCCCCAGCTACCAGGGGATACCTTCCCCTGCAGGGCAGGGGCCTCGGTCAATTTCTCACAGATTTTTAAAATGAGAAGTAATCTATTGAACTGTAAGCGGAAACTTGGTGGATGATTGACACCACTGTGAGTTCTATGAGACTCTTCCAGCTCCCCGCCCCCGAAGTCAGACATCACTGGGTTCCCAGGGACTGCAGTTCAACAATCCACCTCGAACGCTATCCCTAGGTTCTGTCAGAGGGAGGGGACATAAAAGGGCCATGAAAGTAAGGGTATGTCTGCATTGCATTTTAAAACTCTCAAAGCCCAGGTCTACAGACTCGGGCTCACAAGGCTTGTGCTACGGCACTGAAAGCAGCAGTGTAGACATTCGGGCTCAGGCTCTGAAGCCCGGGGAGGAGGATGGGTTTCAAAGCTCGAAGCTGCAACCTCTACACTGCTGTTGTTAGCGCTGCAGTGCAAGCCCGAATCTGTAGACCCAGGCTCTGACACTCACTGCCACAGGTTTTAAACCGCAGTGTAGATGTACCCTAAGAAGCTGAGGTGAAAGAATTTTGTGTCCAAGTATGCCAAGAGCAGAATCTCTTGGTAACAGCAGAGAATGCAGCAGCTCCTTAACACATCCTGCTGAATACAGCCTGTATTTAATGGGGAAAACGCCTTTGAAAGCACATTTGTAGACAGCTATCTTGAGTTTCTGATTTGAGCTCTATATAGCAAACAACTAGTGTCTCTCAGAGCCATCCTAGAGAGTTTGGTACTGGCCATTTCACCAGCTGCCTGGGGAGTCCCTGTACACTCAGTGTATCCAGCTGTAATTCAGAAACTCACTTTCAGGGGAAAGGTGAGTTCTAAAATAGGGCGGCTAGCTCAGACGGGGCCAGAGCACAATTTAAAAGTTATGGACTGTGGACTGGGTCTATGAAGTTAGTGTAAAGGATCCAAACCAGATTGGCCACGGCTGTCCCTAGGAGGGTTGCAAATGATTGAGGGTAGAATATGAACCTTATATTCTAGTTACTGTTGCGTTCAGTATTACTCAGTGGGGAAAATGATGCAAAGTACTTTTAGAATCATTTTGGTCATTTGTACATGCAGTGATTTAGTACCCTATATAATTGTGCGCACAAATTAGCTAAATTTGTACATTTAGGTTACTTGGAAATTGTCCCTAGATGATCATTAGGCTTCAGGGTTAAC
Organism: Macrochelys suwanniensis; assembly: GCA_033296515.1. NCBI lineage: Eukaryota > Metazoa > Chordata > Testudines > Chelydridae > Macrochelys > Macrochelys suwanniensis. Next base: position 14,832,730 of record CM065796.1, read on the forward strand.
TGCCCACGAAGATGAATTTGGAGCAGTTTATATCTCTCTTAGAGCTGCTTCAGTCTACGAGAGTGTGATTACATTTTGAAAGTTTATTTTCAAGCCTAAAAATATAACTTTAAAAATATGAAATCTTATATACTACCGAATCTGATTGTTTCAGGGAGGCTGGATAAATACATTAAGTAGGCCAGGAGTTTGGCGCCCCAGGTTTAAAATTCGTTGCTTTTAATCAAAGTCTACAAATAAGTAGTACAACCATGTAAAAGCCCAGACTTGTGAACCTTACTTTGGTGTTAAAATGTGGGAGATCTCTGGAAATTTCATCCAAGCTTGGTATGTTGAGTTTATCCATCTTCATCACAAAACATTTTTTAATGTTGGAGATTCTGAGACCTATTAGACCCTACAAGCAAACATCCAAAACATCAATAGGAGACACTTGCAAGAAATAAAGTGTTCATTGACCAACAAAATAACCTGTGAAATTTCCCTGAGTAAAAGCTTGTATAGAAGTTGTTTGTTATTTCCCCTGTAGAGATGCCTGGGTTGGTCTTACCTATGCCCCCAGCAGAGAAGCTGTGCAAAGGTTATGAAAAGTTTTCACAAAGTTTACTGCAAACGCTGTCATCCATTCTTCTTTTGAGCCATTTCACAACCTAGAATTTCAGTGGGTGTTTGTGGAATAGCCAAATTCTAAACTTTAAGGGCTACATTTTCCGTTCAGCACAGGAGCAGCAGAGAGGAAAAGATAGCTTGAAGCCATCTTTACATTCCTCTAATCTTGGAACTTCTGGCATTACAGCGACCTGGATGCTGCACTAAATTATGCCCAGCCCCACAGCTCCCAGGGTCCATTCAGGCAGCTGAGGATGATGGGGGTTTAGGGATACCACAACTCTACCCTTTTCTTCCGGGAACTCTTCTCCATACACCAGGAGCTTGAGTGTGGGGCAGAAGAGCCACTGTGCTTTAGTCCACCTGCTAATTCCCCCTTACGAAAAGGATCAGGGGGCTGGATTGCCTACGTTTCCTTAGTGGCGTCAAGAATCTGGCCCCAAGTATCTTGACGGCAACTGGTTTTCATCTGAAAGGAAATCTGAAATTTGTACTTTTGAAAATATCACTTAAGATCTTCAGTGAAAAGGAGACTCCTTTTCATTCAATAGTAGTTTATTTTTGAGCAAAAAATTACTTTTTAAAAATTGGCTCAGCCTTGACAATTCAAAATGAAATATAAAACCCTTGATGTACGTTTTAGAATCGTTTCAAACTTGCATTTAACTCTCTCTGAACCGCAGTCTGCTAACTCGATGAACTGGTGGTTAGTTTAACATTGGTTTAGCCAGCATTTCTGCCTCCATCTGGGGCCATTCAAATAAGGAGCGATGATGTAATTTTCAGCTCAGTAAAGTTTAAAATTAGTTAGGGAGAGGCTACCTCCTGCTTTGGCAGGTATTGAACATCCTAGTGACTTGGATCAGACCAGTGGTTCTCAAACTTTTTTTTCCGCACACCACTTGAAAATTGCTGAGGGTCTCGACGGACCACAGTTTGAGAACCTCTGAATCAGACAAAACCTGCTGAGGATTTCACTTAAGCCTTTAAAAAACTCCATTGGAGAGCTGTAAAAGGAGCTGTGTAGCTAAACAAAGAAACCTGGGTATGCTTATCATTTTGATGTAATTTATTCATCCTCGACTTCTGTTGTCTACTTCAAAGCCCTAAAGTCAACATGTAAAGGGGGACTGAGTCCCAATTTAAAGGATTAACTGAAAGTGACCATAGAAGAGATGTTTCTGTATTAACTTTATACCCTGAGAGCTGGCCATGTGCAGCAGTAATTTTCAGTTGACTTGGTATGGCTATCAGGGCCGGCTTTAGGAAGTGCGGGGCCCAATTCGAATAGTTTCGACGGGGCCCCAGCAGGGACAGGGCCGGACTCTCCGCCAAAATGCCGCCGAACACAGCGGCAGCGATTGAGCTGCCGCCAAAGTGCCGCCGAAGACACGGACGTTGCGGGGCCCGATTCGGGGGAATCGGCCTAAAGCCGGCCCTGATGGCTATGCTGAGGTCAGTTAGCCGTATTAGTCCGTCATCCACATCCACAGCTAGCATTTGGCTGTTGCTGCCTAAATGAAATCCGTTAGCCCTTTGGGGCACGGACTGTCATTTTGTTCTGTGTTTGTACAGAGCCTCACACAATGAGGTGCTGGTTTGTGACCGGGGCTGCTAAGTGCTACCACAATTCCAATACATAAAAATAATAATAAATATTGAGACTCTTGTATCATGCACGCTCCAAGGATAGGTTCAGTAATAACGGAATGGGACAGCCCCGCCTGGTCTCTCTGTCTAAGTAAAAGCTACTGATACATGCACCTGGGCGATGTTTTGATCTTTCACAATGCCTGGAAGAACCTATTCTAATGGGAGGGCTGATCAGAGACCAGACTGGCAAAGATTGCTGGTCCTCTGCTGTAATTCCTGGAACACCCACCGGGCAGTGGAAAAGGCAGAACTTTCTTGGCATAAGCACAAGTGGCACTCAACCTTTTCCTCTTTCCAGTACAATCCAGGCCCCTTTGTTAAATAGCAGCTCTTCCAGCCCATTTGCTCGCACTTACCTGGTTGTAGTTGTACACAACAGTGGCTGTGGATTTCTTTTTTTTGATGTGGAAAGCGGCCACGTTCTCCCGTTCATTTACCATGGCCGTCTGCTCTTCCTCTTGCCCCTTGTTTCCCCGGATGACCATGTCAAGGACCTCAAAGAAACATTTCACGATATGAAATACCATCTGTAGACTCTAGCATATTCGTCAGGGTTAGGGTGAAAGTGCAGTGAGCCGAGAGCCATTCCAGATTACCCATAGCCTCTGAGGGTATGTCTACACAGCAAAGAAAAATCCAAACTCAGGTTCGCGCTGCAGGGCTGTTTCATTACTGTGTAGACTTCTGGGCTTGGGCTGGAGCCTGGGCTCCTGTAGGACCCTGTTGCGTGGGAGAGGCCCAGAACCCCAAAAGTCTATACAGCAATGAAACAGCTCTGTAGCCGAAGCCCCAGGAGCCGAGTCAGCTGGCATAGGGTGTGTAGTTGTACCCTGAGGCAGTTGGGACTCCCCATGTACATAAAGGAGATGCACAATCTGCTTTTTTAAAGGCTGTTGTTAATGCCAGTTCATTAAATAGCCACTTGAGTGATGCAATTTGACCCTGCATGTGCATGGAGTTTGGTCCAGTGTATTTCATACAAATACACGAATACAAATAACAACAACACCCAGAGGCAAATATAATTCCGTAGGGGTTGCAAAATTATAGCCAGAAGCCAGATTTCACCCTCTGTGCCGACAGGGGTTTCTGTTGAGTTCAGCAGGAGCTCTGACGGCATCAGAGGCCTGACAGTGCCAATAGGGGGTGAATTTTCAAAGTGGTGCACCAGGCTGTCCACTCTTACCGTGAATGGAAATTTGCATGGCTAAATTCCTCAGGCACTCAGCTGGATTTACCTTAGCTCGCTTTTTAACTCTGCTACAACACTTATTACAACCAAGAACTGCTATAAATGATACATACTATGTGTGTAAATAGGGAAAAAGTACCTACAGTACCTCCAAAGGAAGTTCTTGATGTAACTTCTAAATTAAAGGCATGGTCTGTATAAACAGTGCTGGCTGATTAGAATGACACATGCAAACTACAAGGAACCCATTGCTAAATCGCCCACCGAGAGACAAGTTGGAGAAGTCCTTGCCTTGATATGAATATATATCAGAGCCCTGTCAGACACATTTTGAGGTTTATAAACATGAGCTTAAGCATAATGCCTTGATGTCATGATGATTTCTAGATCATGATGTCATGCTGTCTGAAATGGACAGTTTGAGCTGGTAAGGTGAAAACTTTGCATTTCAGAATTATTGATAGGATTTGCAAATGTGCATTAGGGACAGAAATGCATGTTTGTGCCAGGTCTGATATCTCAGAGAACAGTTTGTGGCTGAAATTGCCGGAGGCACGTTGCACAAACAAGAGTGACGGCACAGGCTTCCCACTGGCTGCTCTACTCACCTTTTCTGTGTGTTTTTGGGTCAGGTAAACTCCCACCAAAGCGCCGGCAACTATGAAGAAGCCCAGGAGAATCACCATGACTGAGGCAAGGATGATTCTTTGTTTGCTTGTGCTCACTTTGGGCACGGAGCTATAAACCTGAAGAGAAATAAATGTCCCGTGTTATTGATAATTCCCAGTTACAAATGTCTGGCAGTGATAACATCAGAAATAGGACACTTGTTCCTGGTAAAGTCTTGACTAAATGGTTTGATCTTGCAAACCCCTATTCAGATAAGTAGTTCTCAGTCACACTAGTCCAGCTGACTTTGGCGGGACTACGTTCATGAGTAAATACTAGCAATGGGAGTAAAGTTTTAAAGGATTAGGCCCTAAATGAGGGGAATAAAACTGGAGAGAGGTTGCAAAAGCAAAAACCAAACATTCCTCCCCCAAAAAACATCTTGTTTGCAGAGCTGAATTTGCAGTATGTTCTCTAGCCTTACGTTAAATTGCACCACGCTCAAGTCAGAACATACAATGGGTTGTGCATTCAGTCAGGATAAGCATCTTCTGGGTGTGCATGCCACGGGCTTCCCCAGGCCAGAGGGGGCTGTGTGCTGACTGAAGGCAGCCAGTGGTGTACTTTACAGAAAGCTATTTCAATGTTAAGGTTTAATTTCTAGAGAAGATATTTAGAAAGTGTGCATACTGGTGAAAACCAGCCCTCATTTAAATCATGTATTTTTAGATATTCAGTTTTAAAAACAATGTCTAAAATGTAAGTCCCCATTTCAGCCCTCTGCCTCACCTCCTTGAGCTGACATGCGGCCAGTGCTCTTCCCTACCATCGTGAAGGGCATCTTAGATTTAATCCACACATTGAAATGTTTGGAGCTTGCTTCAGCCCAAACTTCCCCCAGCCAGTCCCCATGGGCCCTCTCATTCACCCCACCTGTCCTCTTGCCACCCAACTGTATTGATCTACCCACCACCTGGACCTTTTGTTTGCACAGAGCTGGCCCCAAACTATCTTCTCTAAGCCTAGCGACAAGATATTCTCTCCTCCCCCCGTAAGGGTAAATACCATTGTCCTGGTTTAGCAATTGGGAGATATAAACTGGGGAATGTGCTTTTGTCCTTTCTTAGAATCATGCTGAATGCTGGCTGTTTAAAAACATGGCGGGGGACAGAGACTGCAGTCTCCTATCCAATCTTGGCGTGTGACATCAAGCTGATTCATTTGAGACAAATACACTCTGCACCTAACTCCTTTGATCAAATCGCTGGCTAACAGGTGTTGATTAAATATTTCTGGAAGACACACGCTACCAAACGGGGTCTCCCATTCCTTCTAACCACTGCAAAAATTATATGTTACTTACAGGTGGCTGAGGAGGCATGGTGAGCTCGGTAGTGCTTTTGCAATCCATCTTTTCTGTCCCGCACTGTAAATCCAAGGCAGCTGTTTTCCCTCCCAGGAGCCAGCTCATGCTTTTATAAAGTGTCCGTGGATCCAGTGTTCTTTTCCCCAGGATGATTTTTAAAGCCCTGAACTTCCTTGTTATTGCTACAGGAATTTTTCATGTTTGCCCGAACGTTATAATAGAAACAAACCGTTATAAAACTATCACTTTTATTAATAACAGGGCCTCATAAAATCATCTTTTGTCTGGGAACTAGGAAGGTTTTAAAAAAACAGCTGGAATCACTTTTTGGACGTAAGTTCTGCTGAACTTTAAAATGTGTGTTTAAAGGAGAGGAGGCTTCTAGCAGGGTATTCTCCAGGAGGGGTCTTTAACATAGGGATTGGTTCCCCCTTGGTCCAATTAGTCTGGATTGAACTTCTCAGGTCCACTAAAACCGACCTTCCTAAATTAGTTCCAGAAGACTGGAAGAAATCTAATATGGTGTCAATATTTAAAAAGGCCAAATGGGATGACCCAGGTGATAATAGGCTGACATCAATTCTGGGCAAAATAATGAAGCAGCTGCTACAGGACTCGATTCATAAAGAATTAAAGGTGAGTAATATAGTTAATACCAGTCAACATGGGGTATATGTCAAACTAACTTGTAATGTGAATGAAAAGATATCAAGTTTGGTTGATAAAAGTAATAGTGTTGATATAATGTACTTAGACTTCTGTAAGGCATTTGACTTGGCACCGCACAACATTTTGATTAAACAAAACTATATGATATATAATTAACATGCCACACATTAAATGGATTCAAAGCTGTCTAACTGATAAGTTCCCATTTACAATGACATTTTAAGACCTATCATTGAGTGGGTATGCTTCTAGTGGGGTTCTGCAGGGATATGTCCTTGGCCCGATGCTATTCAACATTTTTATCAATGAACTGGAAGAAAAGAAAAAAATCATCACTGATAAAGTTTGTAGGTGACACAAAAATTGGGGGAGTGATAAATAATGAAGAAGATAGATCATTAAGACAGAGCCATCTGGATTACTTGGTAAACTTAGCATTAAGCAAAAAAAATGTGTTTTAACATGGCTAAAAGTAATGTATACATCTGGGAACAAAATATGTAGGCAGTACTTACTTGATGAGGGACTTTATCCTGAGAGGCAATGACTCTGAAAAAGATTTGGGGGGAAGTGATGGATAATTAGCTATGGCCAAAATTAGCTCTTGCAATCCTTGGAGGCATAAATGAGTAGAAGTAGAGAGTAGGGCTGTCAATTAACTGCAGTTAACTCACACAATTAACTCAAAAAATTGAATCATGATTAAAAAAAATAATCATGATTATTCGCAGTTTTAATCACACTGTTCAACAATAATAGAATACCAACTGACATGTATTAAATATTTGTCAATGATTTTCTACGTTTTCAAATACACCGGACCCTCGCTAGAATTTGGGATTTGGGACTGCGTTATAACGAGGGCCACGTTACAATGAAAATTAATGGCTGTTACTAAATTTGGGATCCGCGACTGCGTTCTATCAGAATTCGCGTTATATAGATGCGCGTTCTAGCGAGGGTCCGTTGTATATTGATTTCAATTACAACACAGTATACAAAGTAGACAGTGCTCATTTTATATTATTATTTTTGATTACAAATAATTGCACTGTAAAAATGATAAACAAAGAAATAGTATTTTTCAGTTCACCTCATACAAGTACTGTAGTGCAATCTCTTTATCGTGAAAGTGCAACTTACAAATTTTTTTTTTACATAACTTCACTTAAAACCAACACAACATAAAACTTTAAGCCTACAAGTCCACTCAGTCCTACTTCTTGGTCAGCCAATCGCTAAGACAAACAAGTTTGTTTACATTTGCAGGAGATAATGCTGCCCACTTCTTATTTACATCACCTGAAAGTAAGAACAGGCATTCACATGGCACTTTTGTAGTCAGCGTTGCAAGGTATTTACGTGCCAGATATGCTAAACATCCATTTGCCCCTTCGTGCTTCAGCCACCATTCTAGAGCAGTGGTTTTCAAACCTTTTTCTTGCGACCCAGTTGAAGAAAATTCTTGCTGCCTGCAGCCCAACGGAGCTCAATGTGGGAGGGGCTCATGGCTGGGGCAGGGAGTTGGGGTGCAGGAGGGGGTCAAGACTCTGGGGTGGGGGTGCAGGCTCTGGGGTGGGGCCAGCAATGAGGAGTTTGGGGTGCAGGAAGGGGCTTTAGGTTTGTGGGGGCTCAGGGCTGGGGCAGGGGATTGGGTCGCGGGGTTGGGGCATGGACTTACCTCCGGCAGCTCCTGGTCAGTGGTGCAATGGGGGTGCTAAGACAGACTTCCTGCCTGTCCTGGCACCACGGACTGTGCTGTGCCCTGGAAACAGCCAGCAGCAGGTCTCCTGCAAATGTAAGCAAACTTGTTTGTCTGAGTGATTGGCTGAACAAGACGTAGGACTGAGTGGACTTGTAGGCGTTAAAGTTTTACGTTGTTTTATTTTTGAATGCGGTTATTTTTTGTACATAATTCTACATTTGTACATTCAACTTTCTTGATAGAGATTGCACTATAGTACTTTTATTAGGTGAATTGAAATACTATTTCTTTTGTTTCTTGTTTACAGTGCAAATATTTGTAATAAAAAATTAATACAAAGTGAGCACTGCACACTTTGTATTCTGTGTTGTCATTGAAAACAATATATTTGAAAATGTGGAAAACATCCAAAAATATTTAAATAAATGGTATTCTACTATTGTTTAACAGCGCGATTACTTTTTTTAATGACTTGACAGCCCTAGCAGAGAGGTTATTTTACCTCTCCATTTGGAACTGGCGCGACTGCTGCTGGAAGGATGTTGAAAAATTGGAGCGGGTTCAGAGAAGAGCAATGAGAATGATTAAAGGATTAGAAAACCTGCCTTATAATTATAGACTTAAGGAGCTCGGTCTGTTTAGCCCAGTGGTTCTCAACCAGGGGTACATGTATCCCTGGGGGTTATGCAGAGGTCTTCCAGGGGATACATCCACTCATCTAGATATTTCCCTAGTTTTACAACAGGCTATATAAAAAGCACTAGCAAAGTCAATGTAAATAATATTTCATACAGACAGTGACTTGTTTATACTCCTCTATATACTTACACTGACATGTAAGTACAATATTTATATTCCAATTGATTTATAATTATATGGTAAAAAATGAGAAAGCAAGCAAGTTTTCAGTAATAGTGTGCTGTGACACTTGTATTTTTATGTCTGATTTTTGTAAGCAAGTAGTTTTTAAGTGAGGTGAGACCTGGGGGTACACAAGAAAAATCAGACTACTGCAAGGGGTACAATCGCCTGGAAAGGGTGAGAGTCACTGGTTTAGCCTAACAAGGAGAAGGTTAAGCGGTGACATGATTGCAGTCTATAAGAGCCTACACGAGGAACAAGTATTAAGTAATGGGCTCCTCAATCTAGCTGAGAAAGGTCTAACAGTACGCAATGGCTGGAAGTTGAAGCTAGACAAATTCAGACTGGAAATAGGACACACACTTTTAACAATGAGGGGAATTAACCATTGGAACAATTTACCCAGGGCTTTGGTGGAGTCTTCATCACTGACTATGTTTAAATCAAGACTGGATGTTTTTTTTCTAAAAGATCTACCCTAGGGATTGTTTTGGGGCAGTTCTCTGGCCTGTATCATACAGGAGGTCAGACTCAATGATCACAATGATCCCTTCTGGCCTTGGAATCTGTGCGCCTATGAAATTTGTCCTACTGGTCACTTGCATAATTTTTCTAGAGCAGTGGTTCTCAACCTATTTACCATTGTGGGCCGCATCGAATACTACCTTGTCAACTAGCCCTGCTGATGAGCTGATTATTGTTTTAAGATGTTTTCTCTCAAATGCTTTTGATCCAGATAAACAGTATTTTGCTTCAGGACAGCTGGCTGCTCACTGGATATAACCCTGTCGGTTCCCACTCCAAGAAAGGTGATGGCTAGAGGCTCGAGACCTAAGTGGGGTCCCTAGAGGAGGACACAAAGGGGTCGACGGTGCAGTTACCCCAGGAACTGTGACGCTTTGTATTTACAACTCTTAGTTGTGAGTGGGAGTGAGTTGTGAGTGGGAGGGGCCATGGAGTCTGAACTCCCAAATGAAAACAGCCATGACTTTGGTGCGGGATACACTTTTGTTCAAGAAAAGTTTGACTTTCTATGGCCAAAGGCTGTTTGGGAACCAAACTCTAGGCTGCGTCGCGTGGAGGAGAGCTCGGCAGAATCTTTCCCTTGCCTTCACACTCACGTAAGAGGTTGGGAATGGCACATGACTTGCATCCTGTAGCATATTGGCTTGTTAACCATGTGTGCATGTGTGAATTCTGGTGTCATCAAGGATGGTTTCTGATCCTTCTGGCTGGAGCAGAGCCTCCAGATGCCCAGTGGAAGAACCTCTCCTGGATAGGGCAGGCCTGAGACTGAGGGGAGGGACAGGAAGCTCCTTGGGAGTTGCCTCAGAAGGCAGAGTTTGTGCTGGCTTTGGGCACAGACAGGAAGCTAGGGGAGGGTTTGGGTGAATTGGGAGGAAATGTTTTCCCAGCAGATCCAAACTCATAATGAACAACTTCATTTTCAAATGCATAATAAAAGTGCTTCCCCCTTCGTGGCCTTTCCCAGGCCAGCATCTGCAGGGGGATCCAGGCACCTCTCATCTCTGCTGTTCATGATGGCAACTCGACAGCAATGGGCTTGAGGAAATCCAGGAGCCATTTTGTGTATTTAACACTAGCTCCTTGTAGTGCATTTACACTGTGCACTTTTGTTCCCAAGAGTGTTCTGCAAGTACTAAAATAATTCTGATAAGGAGATAATTCAGTTAATGTTCACAGGGGACTGTGTAGGTACTGAATTACTTGCTTCCTGTAATGTGCTACATAAAAGTAGATAAGTAGGTTCATAAAATGTGGCTAAGCAAATATTTTAACTTGGGAGGCATTGTATCCATTTTGATGGAATACATGGCCCCTAAGAATCAAAGGTGTTAATATAGCCCAGTCACTGTCCAACATTAACAGTTTTAAACAAAGGTCAGGGTTCCAACTACAGAGATCTCAACTTCCTTAGTGCAATGACAAACACACTAGGAAAATAATGCTAACGCTTAGAAATTTATTGATTGAGACACACAAGGGGAAAAGACTCAACACAAGGCAAAAAGCATTAAAACTGAAATTGAGTGATTATGCCAAACATAAAAACTGTATCAAAATTTCTTCTAGAGACAGGGAATATTAGTTAAAGTCTCTTATTCTGTTAAGCAGGCCTTTCTGGTAGGGAAGAAAGGGTTAGTTCTGTTTGATTCTGAGTGGGGAATGACAGTCCCTTTCCTGTTTTCGCCAAAACACAGGAAAAGGGGAGAGGAGATCGGACAGTACAAGATGGGGAATATATAGCTTTTGTTGATGTTCTCAGGATCCAGGGCAGCTGGTCAGTCAGGGATTGCTGCTTGGGTCAGAAGCTGTTGCTTGGCCACGATAGCTGTTGCTCTGGACACTGGATCACCTCCCCAGTAAGAGACATCGTCTGGATGGTCTGGGCAAGTCCCTCTCCTTCACTGGTCCTTCTCAGGTGAAGAGACTGGATGGGCCGTGTCATTTTACCATGCTGGGGCCTTCATTTCAGGATCAGGTGAAAATCCAAGAGAAACAGGAGAGGAGGAAGATTGTGGGGGGACAGAAGGGGACACACAAGGGAGGGACAGACAGAGCAGGATCTCACAGATGACAAGAACTGTCCCGGCTAAAAGGCAGAGTCACCCAATCTGATAGGGGTGAAGGGGAACAACTACAAAAAACAATTACAAAGTCCAAATGGGCAGGATGACGGTGGTCTGAGCAGGGCAGTTACCAGGGAAATCGTGGTTCCAGTGACTGAATATTCTTACCAAGCAAACCTGATCCTGAGAGAGATGGGTCTTGAGTCCCAACTGCTGCACCTGATCTAAACAGGAGGCTCTATGGTTTGTTCTGCCAGCATCTTCATGGTGCTGCACTCACTTGCTCTCTCCTGGGCTCCACTACCTTTCCCCATTTATCTTCCCTCTCCATGGGCCCCAAATGGCTTTCCATCTCTCCTTCCTCAGCAGTGTTAATGTGGGGAGGGAACTAGCTGGCTGCTTCGTTGCATGCTCCTCCACTCCAGTGTGCGGCATGGTGTGGGACATGCATTCATGCATGTGACGGGCTGGCTGGCCCTTTGAGACAAGCTGGGCTCAGCCATGGCTATGTCATAGCAACTCTTCCTCAGCCTCACTGATGAGCTGGCAACATAAGAGCTGATTAGTGACCTCAACTGAGTGTAATGGGGCTTACTCAGAAAGACTGATCCAAGCTGTGGTAGTGAAGCATGGAGAGCCCTACTTCAATAGAGCTGGGAACTTGGTAGAGAGAAGAAGACCCTGGAGGAAGAAACAAGGGGAGCCTAAAGAAGTCCGGCTGAGAGACCCTCAGAGCAGAATAGGCTCTTTTCGGGGAGCCCTGAGCTAGGGCTTATAAGGAGAAGGGAATAGATGAGAAGCCCAGGGGGCAAAAGGACTATTAATTATAAGAGAATCTTTGGAGCAGGGAACTACCGAAGGAAAGCTGTTGGAATGCCTGAGGGAGGGAGACAGTAGGGGAATCCTGGTGGGAAAGAAGCAAGGTGAGAAAAACTGTGCAGAGGCCAGGAGAAGGGGCCAGGAAGCAGAGGATTTTAGTGGAGTTTGGGTATTTGATTTGAACTTTAAGTTGGCCGTTTAGTTACCTCGGAAGGAAACTGAACTGCATGTGACCTGGCTGGAGGGCTGAACCACAGAAGATCTGGAACCAGGTCCAGAGACAGACACCATGCAGGAGGCACTGGAGCTGAGGATACTGGCGACATGACACATGGATGCAAGGGGGCGCTTCAAGGGTGAGTGTGTCCCACCACAATGCAGAAGCCCTAAGGCCTGAGCAGTCCTGAGAAGCAAATCTAACCTTGCAGGACCCTACTTAGTCCTGTGGAACATATACTGCTCAGGATCTAAACAGGAGACAGCATGCTTTGTTCCATCAGAAACATGAGGCTGTCAGCGCCGTGATCTAACCCATTGTGTTTGGCACAAAGAAATTGCCTTGACGTTTCCATTGTGCTGCCCCAGACACTGCAGCATGAATTTGTCACCGTGCCACCCAGCTGTGGCCTGAGAGCGAAGGCATTTACTGACATTGCAGGTGCTCATGAGAGCAAATCTCTTGTCCATCCATGGACACATGGGTACCACTATGGAATGGAACAAGCCTGGAGTGACAGCCTCGCCCTTATCCCGCTCCTGCCCCAGCAGTGCCTTAGAGCTCCATCCGTGCGACGCACAGTGCAAAGGGAACGCAATGGGATTTTGATCAGTACTACTTACAGCATAATCTCTGCTCCATGGAGTTTACAGTCTAAGCTAGACTCAGCAACTCACTCTAGGGTAAACAAGTGATGTTTCAAGGCAGTATGGAGATTTTATTTTTTCATTAGATATTAGGTTATGCAAGGATTTTTATAAGGGTTCATTTTAATAGGAAAGCTCAAAACCAAATTGCAGCCTAAGTTCATGGAAACGCTGCAGGCTGCACAGAGTGATAGTCACAAATTACAAGAGACTTTTAGTGGGTTTAAAAATTATAGCAAACACTAAATATAAAGATCCCCGCACAGATGGTCCATCCACGCTGCTCTTTCTGCGTGTTCTGGAAAATGAAAGACAAACCATTTTGCTATTGGCACCTGCTTTGCTCTCCCCAGCTGCTCCGTTTTAGCGCCACAAGTGGGTGTAAGAGCAGATTTCAGTATTAATCATCCACGTTAGTGAACGTCTATACTGAACTCGCAATTCCACACCGTATCAGCTGATTACATCCACAATGTAATTTTCTGGTATTTTGCTGTGGATGAGAAGGAGCTGCCGCTGTTGGGTGAGAAATTCCAAACCTTGAGGGAGGGCTTCCCTTTTCCCCACAGCCAGAATGTGAATTGTGGGTAACACTGGGAATGCCCCAGAATGGCCCATTGGAAAAGGCTGAGATGGTCAACCAACAGGTTTATTATCCGTCTCCCTTATGAAAGCGGCTGTTAAAGGGATGTCTGTTCGATTAATATAACATAGTCAAGAATGTTTAAAATCAGCCCGTATCCATTTGGAATCCCTCCTCCACACACCAGTAGAAAACCATTCCCTTCTCTGTTGCAGTGGGGTAACCCCGCTGAAGCCAAAGGTGTGTGAGGATGGATCAGCCAGGGTGGCTTGAAGTCCATGAGAGGAGAATTTGACCTGGAATTTTCAACAGGGCCTTGACTCAGCTGGAGTGCTGTTCTCCAGCTGTTCTGGTCTATGGTTAATAGCGCCAGCAATTGAATGGCCCTCCCCAGGCCTGAAGGTCAGGTGACTGAGGTGAGGCACACGGGAAGGCTGGTCTAATAGTCACAGCGCTGGCCTGGAACTCAAGAGTTCCTCTCTACAGGGTCTAGCTGCAGGGTCACTGTGAAGTCTGAGGGAGAGAACAATGGGGGATGATGGCAGAGGGGTCATGGAGACTCTCCTCCCCAAAGTCACTGGTCTTTTTTTGCTGCAGTTTCACCACGGTGCTCGCCCGACCTCACAACATGGGGATGGACCCAGTGACTCCATCCTGACCTGGGCTCAGGGCGTGTGTCATGCTGTCCCTGCTTATTAACTGATGTCATTGCTGAAAGCAAGCTCCAAGCAGAGGGCTCTTACCTCAGCCCAGTAGATGGGGACGTCACTGCATAGGAGGTTCAGAGAGATGCCCAGGGCCATGCGGTTGGCCACCTGCCCCTCGTGGAAGCTGTAAGACAAGCTGTTGTCTCCTGGGACCTGCTGGGAAACAAGGCGAAACTGTTTATGTGGGCATGAAACTGAAATTCAATTTCAGAATAAAAACAAACATTCCAGAGCTGATTGGAGCTGCCTGCTCCCAGAAATTCCCTGAGAACTCTCACTGCTTTGATTTTAGTCAATAAAATTCCTTGTAGAGACCCCAGAGAAGGGGCCACATGCCAGCTAGTATCTGGACCTTCTCTGGCCAAGCCAACTCCCTCTTCCACTGCACTCACCTGTGTGGCAAAGTTCTCAATTCTCTGGGTAATTTCGGCCAGGCTGGGTATGGCGACCTTATCCATCTTCACAACCAAACACTTCCTTCCGTCCTGAACCCGGAAGCCAATGAGACCCTGGAAGGCAATGGGGAGAAAGATTGGCTGCACAAGTCAGGACAAAGCGTATGTCTACTCTGCAACGTAAGCCTGTGCTTGAGCCTGGGCTCAAGCCTAACCCCTCCCGCCCCCGTGTCTACGCTGCAGTTGTGCTGACCCAGGGCTTGGTCCCAAGATCCGAGGACCCTGCAGGCTGGGGAGTCCAAGCTCGAGTTAAGCCGGGACCAGGGCCGGCGCAACCACTAGGTGACCTAGGTGGTTGCCTAGGGCACCAGGATTTGGGGAGGCGGCACTTCGGGTCCCTCGGCGGCATTCCGGCGGTGACGCTTCATCTTCAGCTTCCCGGGTCTTCAGCAGCATTTCGGTGGCAGGATCTTTGGCCGCCCCGGTCTTCGGCGGCCCTCTCCTGTCCTCTTCTGTCCTTGGTGCCACCTGGGGTGGCAAAAAAGCTGGTGCCGGTCCTGGCCGGGACCCAGGGCTATGTGGCTTTGCAGTATAGACACAGCCCCACTTGACTCGGGTCCCGGGAGTCAGACGGAAGTATCCCACAATTCCATGGGACAACTTCCATAATCCTCTCTATCTCAACAATCTGCAATCCACTCTATTGAAAATGGAAGCCACCCGCCTTTGTGAATGGCAGCAGCTCTGGTCAGCGTAACCCATTCTCTTCTGATCACCCATCTGCAAGGACACTGTCAGAGAGCCTCCTGGGTTGGCAATGGAGAGCGAACAGATCAAGCCTTTTGCAAATGAGCAGGGTAGGCAGTAAAGTTTTCTTACAGTGCGCCCTAGTCCTAGGGCTAGAGCAGCCACATTTCAGCGTGTGTGTGTGCGCGCGGGGGGAGGGGGGGGGGGATGCTAGGGACTCTGGGATACCATTACTTTGACTTGGGTCTGCACCCTGCAGTGTGGACGCCAGAGCCCTAGGTTTTAGCATGGCTGAGAAAAGTCTTAAGGTAGGGTTAAATTATAATATAGATGCCCAAGCCCAGGGTTCCCTAACACAAGTCAGCTGACTCAAGTTCCACTAGCCCTGGGCTTGCATTTCAGTGTAGACATACCCCTACACTGGTGCATGAACCCACAGCCCACTGCGCATCAGTGTGTGGGAAATGGGTGGGGGGGATGTGCCAGCGAGGGGAGCGAGAGGAGTGTGCAGATCAGCCGCGTGGCTTGAATGTGAAAGGCTAGACCGGGGTGTCAAATGCCTGGCCCATGGGCCAGCTCCAGCTCCCAGGATGAACACCTCACTCTTCCCGCAGTCACTGTGATTCAGGAGGGCCGGAGACCTGAGTGGACATGGCTGAGGAGAGCTTGTGTCTGATTTGCCACAGGCAACTGGCCCCCTTCCCCTCCTGAGCGGTTGCCACCAGTGCCCCACAGCCACAGCTCAAAGATGAGGTTCCTTCTCTACCCATCACCCTCCTTGTTCCCGTGGCTGCCAGGCCCCAACAGCACCAGGCTGAGGAGAGCAGCTGCTGATCTGCCTCATGACTGTGGGACTCACGTGTTTATAGTCATACACGACAGTCGCTGAGGTTGTGTTGCCCTCGACGTGAAAGGCAGCCATGTTCTCCTGGCTGCTCACCATCATCGTCTGCTCAGTCACTTCCCCGTTGCTTCCACTGCTGGTGATTTGGATGATCTGCAGGAGACACATCGCCCATGGTAAAATGTTTTCATTGGACTCTGCTGCCTCGGAGGCTGTTTGCATGGGCAGGGGCTCTGTAAACAAACAGCTGGAAGATAAAAGACCAGCCAAGTATTGGGTCTGCTGGCTGTGACGGTGCCTCTTGGTGATATGGCCTCCGTCAAAGGCTGCTGGCTGACATGTACTAGCTGGGCAAAGCCTGAGAGGGTGAATTGCACAGAAGATCCACAGTAAAACAGCAATAGGCATCACTGATCTTTGGGCTTTTCTCTTCCATCAAAGCCGGATTGGAACGTGGACACAGAGTCAGCATTGGGGAACAAGAGCATAACAGCGTGTATGAGTATAAGAGGGTGGCTTGCCACTTTAAGGGCCAGAGGCCAGGACCAGCCAGCCCTGGTCTATTATCAGAACCAGCTGGAAAGGGAGTAAGGGATTATAAAAGCCAGCAAGTGACTCAGCTGAGGGGGACTGAGAGTCTCCTTGGTCCCTGAGGAAGGGAGGCTCCAGGTGGGAAGCCCTGGGAGTGTGGCTGGGTAGCAAGCCCCAGCTGGAAATTTTGATTTTCCTTTTGTGAGTTTGCTCCTTTGGACAATCAATGGAGCCCAGTGTAACGATAGCAACAGACACTTTCTGTTTCCTACGGGGAACTGTTTGGAAGTAACACCTCTTGGGGAGCTGTCTGAGAAGCCAGGATATCAGCAGCCATAGTAAAGCTGGAGTTGTTAATGGACCCTATGTCAGCATGAGATCTTACATGGCAGAAGATCCAGACACAATGAAGCATAAAACACCCAAAATCAAGATGTAAAGATTAATGTGGTGCGGCTGATAATTCCGCAGGCTGCTGAGGAAGCCGGTCTTCTCCCCATCAGGCATATCCCACGGACCAGATTAATGGCACCTGCCTTCCATTACCTGCTCGACTCACCTTTTCAGTGTGTTTCTGAGTCATGTGAACTCCAATCAGAACGGCTCCAGTGATGATAATGGCCAAGAGGACCACCACCCCAGAGATGAGGATGATCTCCTTCCGGTTCTTGGGCACTGCAGGCATAAACCTGTAGGCCTGGGGAAAACACACATTACATTCTGATTATATACACTAACTGCCAATGACCTGATGTCAACAGCTGCTCCACAGCAAGGGAAACATGGCTTTCTAATGGCCATTGACTAATCTATAGACACTGGTGTGGAGCTTGTAATCAGGATGAGGGATAAAATAAACATCCTGTTTTGACTTAAAGACTCCATATATCTAGCACATCCCTTGATAAGCTGTTCCAATGGTTTAATGTCATATAAAACATACAGATTCACTCACACAGATGCATTCTTCAAATCGAGCTCACTCATTCCCTGACATTCATTTTCTCATTCGTGGACAGCACGCACTCAGCCCTCCTCTCCAGCATGGTCAAGGATGGGCACCAGGCACACCCTTAGCACACAAATCTCAATCCAGTGTAACGCAAAGATATGCCAGCATCACTCACAGGTGGCTCTGCAGGCGTGGTGGGCTTGGTGCTATCTTTGGAGTCCATTTCTGCTGCACGTTAAATGGAAACCCAGAGATGCTGCCTTCTCCCTGCGGAGCTGGGCTTTATATAGAGTCTCTTTATATAAGAGTGGAATGGGCCAAGGGGTGTTTCCCCTTCTGTACTTCAGCGAAAGTTGTTGCCAAGAACAGATCAACCAACTGACAGGTTATTATCCTGGGTTTGATCTGATGAACCTTCAACAAACCTTCCCTTTGACTAGTATAGAATGGAAAGAAGGTATAAAGGAAACGCGATATTTTACATTTTGTATTGAGGTTTATTAGGTGATTTTTTACAAAAAAGATCCCCCCTCTGAATTTGGGTGTGTTACTATTGTATAATATTTATATTTCATAAATATCCAGCAGCCCCAATAAGAACTGGACCCCACCGCGATGGGATCAACATGAAAATTGAGAGGTGGATAAGGAACTGGTTAAAGGGGAGACTACAGCGGGTCACACTGAAAGGTGAACTGTCAGGCTGGAGGGAGGTTACTAGTGGAGTTCCTCAAGGATCAGTTTTGGGACCAATCTTATTTAATCTTTTTATTACTGACCTCGGCACCAAAAGTGGGAGTGTGCTAATAAAGTTTGCAGATGACACAAAGCTGGGAGGTATTGCCAATACAGAAAGGGATCGGGATATCATACAGGAAGATCTGGATGACCTTGTAAACTGGAGTAATAGTAATAGGATGATATTTAATAGTGAGAAGTGTAAGGTCATGCATTTAGGGATTAATAACAAAAATTTTAGTTATAAGCTGGGGACGCATCAGTTGGAAGTAACGGAAGAGGAGAAGGACCTCGGAGTCCTGGTTGATCACAGGATGACTATGAGTCGCCAATGTGATATGGCCGTGAAAAAAGCTAATGCGGTCTTGGGATGCATTAGGCGAGGTATTTCTAGTAGAGATAAGGAGGTGTTAGTACCGTTATACAAGGCATTGGTGAGACCTCATTTGGAATACTGTGTGCAGTTCTGGTCTCCCATGTTTAAGAAGGATGAATTCAAACTGGAACAGGTACAAAGAAGGGCCACTAGGATGATCCGAGAAATGGAAAACCTGTCTTATGAAAGGAGACTCAAGGAGCTTGGTTTGTTTACCTTAACCAAAAGAAGGCTGAGGGGAGATACGATTGCTCTCTTTAAATATATCAGAGGGATAAACACCAGGGAGGGAGAGGAATTATTTAAGATCAGTACCAATGTAGACACAAGAACAAATGGATATAAACGTGAAATTAGATGAAGGTTTCTAACCATCAGAGGAGTGAAGTTCTGGAACAACCTTCCAAGGTAAGCAGTGTGGGGAGGGATAGCTCAGTGGTTTGAGCATTGGCCTGCTAAACCCAGGGTTGTGAGTTCAATCCTTGAGGGGACCATTTAGGAATCTGGGGCAAAAATTGGGTCCTGCTTTGAGCAGGGGGTTGGACTAGATGATCTTCTAAGGTCCCTTCCAACCCTGATATTCTATGAAAAGACCTATCTGGCTTCAAGATTAAACTAGATAAGTTTATGGAGGGGATGGTTTGATGGGATAACGTGATCTTAGTCAAAGATCAATTAATTGCCATCAGTGGTAAATAGGCCCAATGGTCAATGATGGGATGTTAGAAGTTACTACAGAGAACTTTTTCCTGGGTGTCTGGCTGGTGAGTCTTGCCCACATGCTCAGGGTTCAGCTGATCGCCATATTTGGGGTCAGGAAGGAATTTTCCTCCAGGGTAGATTGGCAGAGGCCCTAGGAGTTTTTCACCTTCCTCTGCAGCATGGTGCACGGGTCACTTACTGGAGGATTCTCTGCATCTTGAAGTCTTTAAACCATGATTTGAGGGCTTCAATAGCTGAGACATAGGTGAGAGGATTATTGCAGGAGTGGGTGGGTGAGATTCTGTGGCCTGCATTGTGCAGGAGGTCAGACTAGATGACCATAATGGTCCCTTCTGACCTTAAAGTCTATGAGTCTATGAGTCTTAGTGCTGTAGAAAGACATGAATACATGGTCCCTGCCCCAAAGTGTTTAGAGTCTAAAAAAGCGGGGGAAAGTCTATAGTTGTTAACTAAAAAATACAGTTATCCCTGTAACTTAATGAAGTTTGAGATACCTTCTTAAGAGCTTGAAAAATCTGAGTTGCAGATTGTCTGAGTCTCTTCCCGAGAAAGTGACATGTCTACCATGATAAAGACCAGATGAAAGGGATGTTCCAGATTTAAATAAATCCCTTTAAAAAAAGTTCTTTTGTAACTTTTTTCCAAATATTTTCTGTTGCGGCTGAAATTTATCATACCTAGTCTCAGCCCAAAGATGAATGACTTGGAGGTAGGTTTCAACACAGTCCACTTGAGCTGTGTTTGAATTATGCAAGTATGGAATAAGTGTCCCTTAAAAAAAAGAGAGAGAGAGAGACAGGAAGTTCCACTGGGGCACCAGATCTGAAAAACTTCAATCTTTGGGAAAATTCGAATCCACAGCCTTCTTGGCTTGGATCTCTCTATATAAAATGGATCTGAGCTTGAACACTAGATCCAAACCTTCACAGAGTTTGGGGGAATTCAGCTCATCACTGCTCAATACAAACTGAGCTAGGCATCTCAAATTGTATTAAAATACTGTGCTAAATCCATTTTAGAATAACAACTAAATCGTAGTGTAGACAGAGGATGTGATTCTGCTGTCACATAAACCGTGTGAATCAGGAGTAGCTCTACTGAAGGGAAAGGAGTTGCTCTGGTTTCAAACTGGAATAGGTGAGAGGAGAATCAGGCCCTTTGTTTCTCTTTTGGAATCTAATAACAATATTTTTAATTGTTAGCAAGGTCTCTGCAGTTTGCTTTTAAATGCCTCGCTAGAGACCATTCTCAGTTTGTTTAGACAACTGTATTGGGCCATTTCGGTCAGGGAATTCGTTCTGTATCCAGTTATTCACCTATGTCGTGTCTACTTAAAAAGTTGCATAACTAGACAGTTAATGACAGAACTTCTCTGAGAACTAAGAAACATCTGGTCAGGAAATCACTTCCATCTAAAACAACAAAACCGCTCAAATGACACAACAAGTGGTGGCAAGAGGAGAAACCGGTCACCAAACCCCCCAAACACTGTCAAATTCAGCTCTGGGTCACAACTGAATCCAGCAGAGTCACGCCAGGCATGCACCTGGTGCTTTGTCTTATGTTACGCTGAAAAAAATATTGAGGTTGCTTGTTCAGGGATCGCAATTACACTAATGTGGCTCGATTCTCCACACTCTGGGAAGGGTATCATTTCCCATCCAACATGGAAGCTAATAGGTTGTAAAATCCCAGCATAGACCAGGCAAGCTGTTGTTTTACCTTGATTTAGCTGGTTGAGGTGAACTTGGGAACTTCATGTTGTTATGAACAGCTTAATCACTGCCTGAGCTCCCCTAGGGGTTTACAGTGTGTCAGCTGTCACACTGTAAAAACACACCTTTTTTCCTGATGTAGACAGGGCCTGTGCCTTCAGCAGTGTTTCACCAGGCCCGTCAATAGAGCTGTTCCTCTCACAGTCTTTTCACTGTGTCAAAGTCCTTTAAGGTCACTGGTTCCTTCATCTGTGCCAGGGCTGGCTGCCAGTCCTGGAGTCCAGGAAGCAATCTCATGCTGCTGCAAATTCACTCTGGTGTAACTCTATCAGAGACTTATGCAAGGGATGCATTTGGCCCCAGGAGTCCAACTCTGAGGGACACGTAGCTTGTTCATGACTGTGTCAGCGCAGTATTTCTTTGCCAGGTAAGGCCAATCGCACCTTTCAGCTCCAGGGTGGTTGCAAAGTTCCCAGTGATGGTCCATGATATCACAGAATTCTATTCCAAGCAGGGCTTCTAGATATGAACCAGATGTTGTGCTACAGGAAGCCAGAAGCCACTTGCACCTGGGCTCACTCTCACGTTTGTTTTAGATGTGAACAATGAAAGCCTGTTGATCATGCTGAGGCGCACTCTGATTCCTGCCTTGCAGTGTGCCTGCCGGTGCCCCATGGGCCATCTGCACACGGCACTGAACGGGCACACCAGTTAGGAAACTGTGAGAACGTTGATGAGTGTGTCAAGGGCTAGGAATTTCCAGTGCAGCCATAGGAGATAAGTTAAGGCACTTTCCTTTCCATGATACTTATGTCTCTCCTTACACATGCTCTTCTCTGGTGATATCATTCTTCTGTGGTCTAGGGCTCTCCTCTGCTCTTACCCAGAAACTACCAGGCCTGTGATCGTGAATAGCTGGGATAGCCGGCAGAGCTGGTGCTGCGATGAGGGGCGACAGAGGAGGTGACAGCAGTGAGATTCCCCCTCTGGCAGCTGAAATCACTAACATCCGGGATAGGTGGCAGAGTCTCTGAACCCAGACTTGGCGTTGCGGCTGAAGATAGCGTGGAAGTTAGAGGTGATGTAGCAAGGCACCTGCTACCCAGAGCTGTGATCACTAAGAGCTGGGCTAGGTGGTGGTGGTGCCACATGACGGGAGTGGCGGCATGGCGCGAGGCAGCAGAGCGGAGATGGCATTGTGGCTAGAGATGGTGGCACGGCGTCGCTTCATGGAAGCCAAGCAGCACTTCCTCCCAGGGGCTAGAGATGGACTTGCCTGAGTCCACTCCCAAACTCTGGGACTTCACTAACCACTGACAATAAACCATGAGTGGGTTGCACCACCAGAAAGGAAGTGCGGGGCTGGGGGGAATGAATGTGTCAAAGGGACATTGTCCACTGGATGTTCACAGCAGCAGGTGAGGAAACTGAGGCAAAGGACACTGCCCAGGACACTATCGGGGTGGATATTTTACTTACTATTCGCATAGACATTCACTGATTTATTGTTGTGTTCTCCCAAATGTATGATGCTTTGCTTTTTCTCTTTAAAAAGTTTCCGTGATGTTATACACACAGGGCTTGTGAGAGGGTAAATATTGCCTGCTAAGGGTGCCCAGGGGAGGTATTTAGTTTTCCGGGTTGGGGCTCGAGCAGGTATGTTTGTTATATTTAAGAAGAACAGATAAATGTTTGAACCTGGCCCTTTGTTGCTGCTGACAGCACCTGGCAGAAGGTTTACACCAGTTTATAGCTTCCTTGTGATTTTGAAAGCTAAGAGTCTGCCTCTTACAGGGTTTGTGACCAGATAACTCCTGGCTGCACTCAGTTTGCTTTGCAAATTTTAATCCTTTTGGGATTTCCTTGGTTTTTTTATACTCTCTTTCTTCCTCCAGATTTTCCTCGCACTGCTACATACACACACTGGCCTTATTCTGCTTTGGTGCAGTTGAAAAGGGCAGTTTCCAGTACATGTAGATTGGTGTATTGGAAAGGGGCAAGTGATGGCTACAAAAAGAAAACTCCTTTGTAAAGCCTCATTGTGGAGTCTTCCTTGACAGCGACTGCTTAGATAAGGCTGCAAGATCCTGACCACTGCCTAAAACCTGGACACCTCAGGATTAGGACTCAAGTCACAGAATTGGAATGGGAATCCACCAGCGATCCTGATGTCTCCTCTGGCCAATGGGGAAATTTGATGTCAGTTATTATATTACACGGACCATCTTTTTGTTCTGTGTTTGTACAGCGCCTAGCACAACGGGATCCTAGTGCCTGACCAGGGCTCCAAGGCACTGCTGCAATACGCCGAGCACATTACTATGATCACACCTTGAAGGAGTAGGGCTTCATGGGGAAACCCTGCACTAGAGGAGATCCTTCCCTTCAGGCCATGCTCAGAGTGGCGATGGGTAACTTCTCTTCTTCTCCCAGATGGCCCACCTGTGGAGTCCCCCAAGACTCTTTCTGCCCCTCCCTTGTCCTGTTCGCAGTCCATAAGGATGAGTGCTAGCCTGAAGCACTGAACGGTGGGGTTGGTAGAAGCTACCAAGGAAAAGGGTGTAGTTTCTATTGCCCCCTCTGAATGGGGCTTCTTCCATCCTCCCTGGTTGACAGCCTTGTCTGGGAGCAGCCTGCTAGGACTTGTGGCTCTGGCTGCCCCAGCTCATTCAGAATGGTTCCAGCTGTCGGTAAGCCAGGGCATCCCACATCCGTTGGTGGGGAAACACTCCCTCCTCCTGTCACGGCTCCCTATCCAGGGCTGTGGGATCTCCTGAGAGCTGAGTGTATCCGGGGAGTGGGGAAGCTTGGTTCGGAAGCCCTCCCGCAATCTCCCCTCCCGTCCCCGCCAGGCTTCAGACCCTGACCTCCAACATCTACACAGCTATTTTTAACACCATAGTGCAAGCCCTGCGAGCCCAAGTCTGTCAAGCTGGCCTCTGAGACTCACTACCGCTTGCAGTGTCGGCGTACCCACAGAAGCCTGATCCTCTTCTCCCTGTTTACACACGCCCTTGGCAGGCTAGCCTTTTGGACAGCCACAGGAGGGGGGGCACTCAACACCTCAGGATTGGGTTCTTCATGAGCAGCTTTATCAAGTTCCTGTTTTGTACCCTGCAAGATTTTTTCTGTAAGCCTGCGGGTCTGACCCTGCGCTCTCGCCTGTGGGAGTTTTGCTGCGGCCTCCCCTACGGGCAAGCTTAGACGCCATCAAAATTAGGATCAACAGTCGCAAAAGGAGCCACTGATTTTTGGCTGTGAGTGCTCATTGGAGTCACTTCTGGCCCAGATTTGCAGCTGCGGAGCACCCACAACTCAGACCTCACCTGGAGCCAGGGGTGCTCAGCACCCCTGAAAACCTGTCTCCTGCTGGACACCCCGAATCAGCGGCTGTGTTTGAAAATTTTGCCCCAGCTCTCCTTCCTGTTGGCTTAGGACTTGGGGAAAAACCCCTTCACAGTTTACTCAGCTGAGGTTCACATCAACCGCAAAAAAACAGCAACCCACCTCTTTTGCTTCCCAAAACTTGATGTACGTCACTATCTAAACAAAACACATCAAATGGTATGTTTAGATTCCAACAGAGAGCCGTCAAGAAGGAACAGCTGTTTCTCAGACCAACAGGATTTTCTGTTGGGTTAAGAGCTCTTCCTGCAAATGGGGGTAGATGAGAGAGATAGCCACAAAAAACTAACACAAACCTTTGTGAGATACAGAAAATGCCCTGTTGGGACAATCCTGCATTGATCACAAGATGATTGGCTCATCCTGTCTATGGACCACTTCCCCAGCTGACTGTGCCTATGTGGAGCCACCAGCATGTATTGTTCCTGTCTGGTGGACTGTCACTTGCTTTTAATCTCTTGATATTTTTTACATTTGGGTTTCAGGATAAAACCTGAGATGTCAGGATACAATCTAGGAATAATGTGGTTCTCATAGCTTTCCATTAAGAAAAAAGAAATCAGTTTGATCAAAGTATTACGGTAGTATAACATTATAGGCACAAGCGGTCCTGGTATTGGAGCATACTCACAATAAGTAACGTTGCACTTTTTAACAAATGCATCACTTGGACATTTACTGCCCTGCATCCTTATCCCCCAGGACCATCTTTCTTTGTAGGTGAAGTTCCCACTGTGCAGAGGGTCAGCACACCACTGAAACATCATTTAATTCCTACATAAAGCTGAATCTTCGCTATGATGTGCTGAACTGTATAATGGGAATTCACAAATCCAAACAATCTCTATTGTATTGACTTGACCATCGCAGACTTGTGCCCATGGTTTGGTAAATGTCCTCCCAGGACCTGATTCTCCCTTGGGTTTTGGAGCAGGCTATTAGTGAAGAGGATTCTCCTACATGGGGATGTTGGCAATGGGATGCAGAAACAATGTGTTGGATGTTTTCTCCAGGCCTACAAGTTTATTCCCACAATGCCAAGGGGCAGAAAGGGGACCATCCTTATTCCTCTCATTGTGGTTCTCCTGGCCATTATCCTTGTGGGCACTGTACTGATTGAAACACACTGAAAAAAGTAAGGCAGAGAACTGAAGGCAGAAACACCTTATCTTAAAGGGAATCAAATCGCTGCATTGTGTTCAAGCTGCTGTCCAGTGTTAAATATATTCAGCTGAACAGCTAAGGAAACATTCAGATGCTACTTTTGAAAGGGATGTGCCAAATACAATATCAGGAGTGGGACAAATGAAATATCTGACCAATTTTTATCCTATATACAATGGGCCAAATTAAACCCTGGTGTAATTCTACCAAAGATCTGATCTTATCTAGTATGAGCCCATGCTTCACACTGCAATACCAAATAACCTGACTTCATAATAGGGTTGGCGTTTGGGTGCAGGCATATTTAACACTGGATTTAAAATAATTCATATTGGCACAGTCCTGTGGGGCAATTTTATTTATATATATACATAGATTACAGCTGGTTGAAAAAATGAAAGAATAATTTCACAAAATAATTTGATATTTCAAAGTTGTTTTCATTCTGAAGGGTTCAAAATGGAACAATTTCTTTTGTTTTTTATAGACAATTTTGAAGCTTTTTTTTATTGTGACGACTGACAGTTTTGTTTCCAGAAAACCTGATTTTTGAAAAAACAAAAAAAATTCTGACCATTTTGACGATTCTGATAAAAATGTTTTAAAATCACTAAATTTATCAAAAAACAAAATTTCAATATTGACCATTTTTACCCCCCAAAATCATTTTAAATAGAAGACCATTTTTGACAAACTTTTTAATTTAAAAACTCAATCAGCTCTAACATATATAAGTATAAAGATTTTGTGTGTGTGTACAAAAGAGAAAATCAAATTTCTAGTTTACTGATCTGTGTTTTCTGAGCTAGAATTACATATTGGGTCTCCATATTCTTAAACCTGCTAAGCAGATCTCAACAACTGCTGTTGACTGAAAACTGTTTGAATAATCAGATTTAGATGTAACTTCCAGTTGCTGTTAGATGGGAAATATTTGGTTATCTTTAAATCAACTTAGGAGTTTTACTAATAACTCCCAAACATTTTCATTTGCAGACCTTGCCCTTAGATACAAGGAAGTGTTTTGTTAATAAGGGCTTTGAAGTCTCGCTTTGAGGGTGAGGTGACCTTTATACATTCTACTTTCACATTTTAGCTGTTAAGTTCCTTATTTATCAGTCTGAACCAGTTGTAGTTATCAGCTCTTTCCCTGCATTGACTGATTGATTAGCTTGGCAAGTTATTTGTGGCAGATGCTGCCATCCAATTGCCTGTCAGATTTATACTGTCCTGCCAAACCTCATTTTGTCACTAGAATTCAGAGGTGGTATGAATTGGCTCCCTGCTGCCATGTCCCACCTCTAAAGGGTTGTAAGCTGCATGCTGTATAGAATAACCAGGGTGGCATTTTTACTGTGGTGTTTCTTCCAGGTTATTAAAATGGCTTTCCATAGCAACAAGGGGAGGTAGTTCAGCAGACAGCGATGGTGAAAAGACTGGGGAACACTGCTGGATTCTGTATCCAAACAGCAAATACCTGCACTATGATATTCACAGATTCCAAGACCAGAAGGGACTATTGTGATCACCTGGTCTGACCTCGTGTATAACACAGGCCAGAGAACTGCCCCGCAATGATTCCTAGAGCAGATCTTATGGAAAAACATGCAATCTGGATTTAAACATTGCCAGTGACCCTTGGTAAATTGTTGCAATGGCTAATAACCCTCACTGTTAAAAATGTTCACACAGCGCACGGTCAACCTGTGGAACTCCTTGCCTGAGGAGGCTGTGAAGGCTAGGACTATACCAGGGTTTAAAAGAGAACTGGATAAATTCATGGAGGTGAAGTCCATTAATGGCTATTAACCAGGATGGGTAAGGAATGGTGTCCCTAGCCTCTGTTTGTCAGAGGGTAGTGATGGATAGCAGGAGAGAGATCACTTGATCATTACCTCTTAGGTCCACTCACTCTGGGGCACCTGGCATTGGCCACTGTCGGTGGACAGGCTACTGGGCTGGATGGACCTTTGGTCTGACCCAGTACAGCCGTTCTTATGTTCTTATGCCTTGTTCCCAGTGTTGCACGACTACACACCGATGAGCAGGAGACTCAATGCAAATATGTGTTTGAAAGGCTCATTGTTGAGGCCACTTCGGTTTAGGAGCCAGCTGACTGAAGTAATTTCCTTCCAGTACCTGGCTTGCTAGTGTGATGTGACCAAAGAAGATACCCGCTCAGCCACAGACCCAACGCAACTGACAATGCTATTCAAATCCCAGCAC
This sequence comes from Macrochelys suwanniensis, assembly GCA_033296515.1. Lineage (NCBI taxonomy): Eukaryota > Metazoa > Chordata > Testudines > Chelydridae > Macrochelys > Macrochelys suwanniensis. The sequence continues at coordinate 14,860,774 of CM065796.1, forward strand.
CTGACTGGAGGCTCCGAGGAAAACCACCTGGGCTGTGACTGAAGTCAGTTCACTGAAGTCAGTGGGTTGCTCCCATGCTTAAAGTTAATCTTCTACTGAAGTGGTTGGCTGAATCGTGGCCAATTAGTTTGTATGGACACGACACGAGAAACATGGAATAAAGCCCATTTGCAGCCCAGTTACGTTAATGAGGGTGCAATAATGATATTAGCAAAACCTGGAGATTCCACGCAAGGTGTAGAAATTGCTACCTTACTTTCTCCGTTGTGACAGCAGCTTGAGAGAGACCAGACTGTCCTCCACTGAGCAGGACGGATATCCCAGAGTACAGTGCGAATGTACTGTCTCATTTCCTTTTGCTCTTCCCCATCATTTCAATTTACAGCTGCTGGCGGGCGGGGCTGGATCGTCTAATACCTAAGATTCACCTCTTTTTAACAAGGTATTTGGCGCCCTTTAGCGTTTTGTGACAAGACCCCCCATCGGTGGCCAGATCCCCAGTTGCTGTAAATCTGTGCAGTTACGTTGATTTCCCAGGTGGTGACAGTTTTACCTCCCTCCCCCATAGGTTTATTTTACCATCCCGCAGATGACCCACTGGTAGTTCTCTGCTGCAGCCTCCACACTAATTATATTCTCCAAAACTCCAGGAACAAATTGGACGAGGCTCTGATAGCGCTGCTGGCAGAACATGGCCAGTTCAAGGTCCATAGTACCCAGATCATATCCCAGAAAGCTCTGCTCCCAACAAGCCCTATTTTGAGTGAGCGAACAGTCGGTTTAAAGTCTCATTGCGCCTGCAAGGGGGCTTGAAACCAATTTCTAGCAACATGGATGATTTAGTGTGATGTTAGTATGGATTTTGAAACTGTCTGATTATCAGAATCAGGTTTGGAAGGCCGCTCTATGGAGTGGGGTCTGATTCGCTCCTCACACCTTTTTACATCGTCTAGCTCCATTGGTTAGGTGAAATTACTCCTGATGTACACCAGTGTCAGAGAGAGGAGAATCAAGCTCCTAATGTTTTTCATCCTACAGTTTGGCTGTGGTGTGTACAACTGAATGGTGCATCTATAATAGGCCTCTGTGTTACCAGCGTGAAAAAGTGTTTCCTTATGAAGATGGTTAAGGAGATAATACTGAACCTGAGCAACATCACTAGTGGAATCTAGCATAGGTCAGAAAGAGTTTATACCGCAGCTTGGTAGGTACTGTTTTCTGTCAGGCTGTTTTCTGTCAGCAAGGGGCTCTCTCGCCAATTCTGCTGCACTCCCCGCACCTCTGGCTTTCTCACTATGTCAGGTTGCCCCTTTCAGCTTTTACTTGTAATTACAATGTGACCCTGGGCGAGGGATGTTAATTGGCGCAGTTTTGTTTTTCTGTTACTCAGACATAAAAGCTATGGTCCCCACCTGAAGTTCTGTTAAAATCAGAGGACAGCATTAGGGGCTGATTCACATCTGATAGGCCTGAGTGTAAATTAGGAGTAACTAACTCCCTTGAACTCATCGGCATCACAGCTGTGTGAGAGGAGATTTGGGCCCTAGGAATGTACCTGTCAGTCCAGTCTGAGCTTTCCCTAGCAGCTTGTAACAAATCTGTGGGTCTCGCGTATGCTCTGACATCACCATGATCACACAAGCCGCACGCCGAGAGCTCAGCTTGGGGTCCCATGCCCATTGCAGTCTCTGAAGTGCACTGACTGGCCCCTCTCCCTCTCTGACAGCGGGGCCCAATGGGAAAAGGGAACAACTCCTCCACTGGCCTGATTTTCCCCACCAGGAGTAGGTTCAGGGAGGGAAACAATTCATGGCCTTTCTGTGTTCCTCCACCCCTTTCCAGCAGCCTGCTGTGGCCCAAACACAGGCTTCCTGCTCTTGAGCTGAGGGAGAAGCTTCATTAGACAGCAGCAGCGTGGAGGCTTGTAGAGCCTTTTCTGGCCTCCAACCACTAGAGGGAAACAGTCACAGACGCGTGAGCAGGTCTCCGCTTCCATCCCATGGTACTCATTCTATTGCATGTCTTGCAATATTTGGTATTTTTCTTAAAGCCCCAGCAGCTGGAGTCATGTGATTATGCAAGTGTAGCAAGGTAGATCCTCCTGGTGTGCCCCCTCTTGGCTAGGCACCCCCCAGCCTCAGTTTCTCCAGTTTAGGGTTCTTCATAAACTCCATCTTTGCTGTTTAGTCCAATACTACCCTTGCTGCCAGCTAATTTGTTAAAATAAATGCACCAAAATAACTCCCCAGAATCAAAGAGTGCAGTCCATTACCATAATACAAAAGCTTTTTCAGTCTCCTTCTTCAATCAAAGTGGCAGGTGTCCCCTAGCCAACTCAAAACACAAACAAAAAGTACAAAATAAACAGTGTCCGCCCACCCTGAGCGTTCCAAAAATGTAAAGCAGACAAGGTCCATCCACCCTGGGCTTAAGCTCTTATCTCCTCCCGGGTTTTTCCCCAGCTCAGGGTTATTCCTTTGTAACTTCCTTCTTCCTGGGCCTGCAGAGGTAAACAAGCAAATATACCTCTGCCATCCTTCTGGTCCTTCCTGTCACGCTCTTAATCCTTCCTGGGGTTCCCTGGCTTGCTGTTCCCTGTCTGGAAGACCAGCTCCCAGGACTGTTTTCCTGGATCTTCCTTCTCCTGTGGCCCACAAAGGTCAGCAGGCAAACGTCTCTCCACTGATCACCTAGCTGTCTTCCGTCAGCACCTTCCAACCACCCCTTCCTGCCTCTCCCAGCTGCCTCACCGTTTATATGGGCCAAGTGTCTTCACTCCCATTATAAGGCCCTTAACCAGGCACAACTATATTGAGCCCGTTCTTTTTTAACGGGGCTAGTCCCCCTGGGCAATGAGCATCTCAGCTTTCCGTAAAAACAAACAAACCCAAAACCGAAAAAACAACTCTACGTTTCTAGCCCTTGAAAATGTGCCTCCTCCCACAACGCTCAAAACCCGGAAGGCAAATAGAAAGAACCCTCAACATATTATTTTAAAAATCTCATGATTTTGAAGCTGATCTTATGACTTTTTGGAGCCTGGCTCTTGATTTTTGAATACTCTGGGTTGCCGGTGCTGCAAGATGCCTTTACTGTCAAGGTACCTGCAATGTTTCATATACGAAACGTTGGGAAGACACTCGTCACCAGGACCCAAGGAATCAAAATGGCCTTTGATGGACTTAGGGGCCGTGTATTTGAAGTGAGTCTTGCTGATCTGCAGAATGGTGTAAATTCAAGATGTAAATTCAAGCTGATTACGGAGGATGTTCAGGGCAAAAACTGTCTGACTAACTTCCATGGAATGGACCTCACCCATGACAAAATGTGCTCCATGGTCAAACAATGGCAGACAACTGATGCTGATGTCAGAACTACTGATGGCTATCTACTGCACCTCTTTTGCATGGGTTTTACCAAGAAGCACAATAACCAAATTCGCAAGACCTCATATGCCCAGCATGAGCAGGACTGCCAAATTCGTAATGAGATGTTGGGAACTGTAGGGGGTCTTGGCCCTCTGCGGGTTGGTGGGGCACACCCTGCCTCGCTACGCATGCTCGGCTGGGTTGGGGAATCCTCAGTTTGTGGCCCTAACTTCAGGTAGGGCCATGCAAGCGGTACAGGATGCACCCAGGCCCTGGGTCAGGGCGGGGCAGTCAGCAAACAGTCGGGCTCAGGCCCTCAGGCAAGGACTGAGCAAGGACCAATAGGAAAACCCCCGGCTCCTGGCTCTGAGCGATCAGGAAGAGGGGGAGACTGCCATCTGCGAGGTGGGTGACAGGGGGGACGCAGGCCCTCCCTCTCCACTGCGTCCCAGCCTGGGATCCTAGCAGCAGCAGAAGACCTGCTGCTGTGTCAGTGGGGATCATGACTGCAACACACTGACATGGGCTCCGGCCGTGCTGCAGCCAGACTAGGGCCGGCTGCTCCCGGGCTACTTCCAGTCTCCCCCTCATAAGGTACCTGAGTCAGGGCGCTGTCCTCGGGGGGTCCCAGCACCATGGGTTCCTCCTCTGGGTAATAGGCGAGGGGCAGGCTCGGTAGCTCCTCTGGGTCGCGGCTGCAGGGCAGGCCCGGCAGCTCCTCCGGACAGCGGGCTCAGGGCAGGCCCGGCACCTCCTCCGGACAGCGGGCACAGGGCAGGCCCGGCAGCTCCTCCGGACAGCGGGCACAGGGCAGGCCCGGCAGCTCCTCCGGACAGCGGGCTCAGGGCAGGTCCGGCAGCTCCTCCGGACAGCGGGCTCAGGGCAGGCCCGGCACCTCCTCCGGACGGCGGGCTCAGGGCAGGCCCGGCACCTCCTCCGGACGGCGGGCTCAGGGCAGGCCCGGCAGCTCCTCCGGACGGCGGGCTCAGGGCAGGCCCGGCAGCTCCTCCGGACGGCGGGCTCAGGGCAGGCCCGGCAGCTCCTCCGGACGGCGGGCTCAGGGCAGGCCCGGCAGCTCCTCCGGACGGCGGGCTCAGGGCACGTCCGGCAGCTCCTCCGGACAGCGGGCTCAGGGCAGGCCCGGCACCTCCTCCGGATAGCGGGCGCAGGGCAGGCCCGGCAGCTCCTCCGGACGGCGGGCTCAGGGCAGGCCCGGCAGCTCCTCCGGATAGCGGGCTCAGGGCAGGCCCGGCAGCTCCTCCGGATAGCGGGCTCAGGGCACGTCCGGCAGCTCCTCCGGACAGCGGGCTCAGGGCAGGCCCGGCACCTCCTCCGGACGGCGGGCTCAGGGCAGGCCCGGCAGCTCCTCCGGATGGCGGGCGCAGGGCAGGTCCGGCAGCTCCTCCGGATGGCGGGATCAGGGCAGGTCCGGCAGCTCCTCCGGACAGCGGGCTCAGGGCAGGTCCGGCAGCTCCTCCGGATAGCGGGTGCAGGGCAGGCCCGGCAGCTCCTCCGGATAGCGGGCTCAGGGCAGGCCCGGCACCTCCTCCAGGTAGCGGGTGCAGGGCAGGCCCGGCAGCTCCTCCGGACGGCGGGCTCAGGGCAGGCCCGGCAGCTCCTCCGGACGGCGGGCTCAGGGCAGGCCCGGCACCTCCTCCGGACGGCGGGCTCAGGGCAGGTCCGGCAGCTCCTCCGGATAGCGGGCGCAGGGCAGGCCCGGCAGCTCCTCCGGATAGCGGGCTCAGGGCAGGTCCGGCAGCTCCTCCGGACAGCGGGCTCAGGGCAGGCCCGGCAGCTCCTCCGGACAGCGGGCTCAGGGCACGTCCGGCAGCTCCTCCGGACAGCGGGCTCAGGGCAGGCCCGGCACCTCCTCCGGATAGCGGGCGCAGGGCAGGCCCGGCAGCTCCTCCGGACAGCGGGCTCAGGGCAGGCCCGGCAGCTCCTCCGGACAGCGGGCTCAGGGCAGGCCCGGCAGCTCCTCCGGACAGCGGGCTCAGGGCAGGCCCGGCAGCTCCTCCTGACAGCGGGCTCAGGGCAGGCCCGGCAGCTCCTCCGGACGGCGGGCGCAGGGCAGGCCCGGCAGCTCCTCCGGACGGCGGGCTCAGGGCAGGCCCGGCAGCTCCTCCGGACGGCGGGCTCAGGGCAGGCCCGGCAGCTCCTCCGGACGGCGGGCGCAGGGCAGGCCCGGCAGCTCCTCCGGACGGCGGGCTCAGGGCAGGCCCGGCAGCTCCTCCGGACGGCGGGCTCAGGGCAGGCCCGGCAGCTCCTCCGGACGGCGGGCTCAGGGCAGGCCCGGCAGCTCCTCCGGACGGCGGGCTCAGGGCAGGCCCGGCAGCTCCTCCGGACGGCGGGCGCAGGGCAGGCCCGGCAGCTCCTCCGGACGGCGGGCGCAGGGCAGGCCCGGCAGCTCCTCCGGACGGCGGGCGCAGGGCAGGCCCGGCAGCTCCTCCGGACGGCGGGCTCAGGGCAGGCCCGGCACCTCCTCCGGACGGCGGGCTCAGGGCAGGCCCGGCACCTCCTCCGGACGGCGGGCTCAGGGCAGGCCCGGCACCTCCTCCGGACGGCGGGCTCAGGGCAGGCCCGGCACCTCCTCCGGACGGCGGGCTCAGGGCAGGCCCGGCAGCTCCTCCGGACGGCGGGCTCAGGGCAGGCCCGGCCAGTCTTGGCGTGTACTCGGGGCCGCGGGGTTCTCCCAGTCGCGGGCTAGGCTGGCTGTGTCCGGCCTGCCCGGCGGCTGGCTCCCAAGTGAGTTCTGAGGGCCCAACTTTCTACTTCCAGGTCGTGGCCTGTCCCTCTGAGGGGCGGGGCCAGAGCTTCCTGGCTCCGCCCACTCTGGCATCTGGGGAGGTTCTTCCCTCTGCCACCTCGCTACAGGAACCAGGACACGGAATGTGCAAACCGATGACCTGAAGGAAGTTGCCAGTGAGCTGATCCCAGACAGCCTCGGCAAAGACAGAGAGAGAGCTTATCCGCCCACCTACCCGCTTCATGACCTGTATGTCGGCAAAGAGAGGATGCTGAAGAAGCCCAGGTTTGAATTGGGCGAGCTGATGGAATTGCACAGTGAAGGTGTTGGAATGGGTTCCCTAGGGAGGTGGTGGAATCTCCTTCCTTAGAGGTTTTTAAGGTCAGGCTTGACAAAGCCCTGGCTGGGATGATCTAGTTGGGGTTGGTCCTGCTTTGAGCAGGGGGTTGGACTAGATGACCTCCTGAGGTCCCTTCCAACCCTGAGATTCTATGATTCTGTGACTGGAAAACCCTCTGGGGATGAGACAGGTGCTAAAGTAGAGCAAGCTGATGGATGTGATCCCCCTGTTTCTCTTTGGGGAATTCTGCGCTAAAAGATATAAAATTCTGCGCACAATATTTTAAAATTCTGCACTTTTTATTTGTCAGAATAACACAATATGATCATGCCCGTTTCAGTTATTTTGGTGCTTTCTTTCAAAATACCTGTCAACAATACAGACAACAAAAAAACATCCCCCCAGGAGTAGAGAGATAAAGAAACCCCTATGACAACCCAGTTCCCATTTCTCTGTTATGCTTTTGTCGAGTGCCTCAGTCTGGGTATGTCACATGTGCCGGCTGGGCACATCTTGAGGGAAAATTCTGCCCCTACGGTCTTTACGTTGATTCTCAGTTTTTCACCCTGCCCCAGTAGGGTTACCATATTTCAAGTTACCAAACAGAGAACATTGCTGGGGGAAGGGAGAGGAGGAGCGGGAAGAGGGTACATTTGGAGGCTGATGGAGGGGGTATTTGGGGGCTGCCAGAGGGGTATGTATGTTTTGGGGAGAGAGTATATGGGGGGCTGGAGGGGGCTGCGTGGGGCCCCCCTGGCCCAGACAACTGCATCCACTTTGTTATTGTCCTGCTGGAGGATATGGTGAGGCCCCACCCTTCCTCACCCTTTGGGAGAGCCAGGTATCTGGGGCCTGCTCCTGTCCCTGGGCAGATAAGGATCAGGCCTAGCAGCCAGAGTGTACAGAGCCTCCTTTCCTGCTGGGCCACATGCTCCGCTTACTGTGGGGCCATGGCCCAGGGCATGCTGGGAACAGCAGCTGCTGGGAACCCCCCAGCTCCCCCGCCCTGTCCCCCCCAGCAGTGTCCCCTGTTTGCAAGCTCAGGAGTCGGGCTCTGCGGGGCCCAGTGGCCCCTAGTGGCGCCCAGTAGCTCTGCAGTGCCAGTTCTGCATCACGCACCGAGTTCCAGCTGAAATCACGGCTCCGATTCTCCTCTGACGATGGTGTAAATCAGGAGTCTCTCCATTGGGGTAAAACGGGTGTGACAGAGAATCAGGCCCAAGCTGTGCACTTATCTGAGAGCAGAATGCGGCCGCAAGTTCCCAGCTTTTCTGTATTCAAAGGGCCTTCCCGGTGTAAAGCAACATCCTGTTAGCCCAGCCCCGCAGAAAACAGCTGATCAGCAACAACAAAGGTGGGAGCTCTTCCTACCCCGCTGTTCATGCAGCTCCATCCCTGCAGAAGTGGAACTCCTCACAGTCCCCTCACAGTGCCCCTGGGCGGCAGGAAGAATTATTACCCTCATTTAGCAGAAGGGGAGCTCAGGCCAGAGAAACTGTGACTCACCTGAGCTCACATAGAAAGTGTGCCAGGGCCAGGAACTTAAAGCAGGTCTCTTGAGCTCCAGACAAGCCTTCCCATGTGCCTCACCTAAGTCACCTGACCTTCACGGCCTGGTGAGGGCCATTCACTTGCTGGAGCTATTGACCATAGACCAGAACAGCCAGAGAACAGCACTCCAGCTGAGTTAAGGCCCTGTGACAAATTTCAGGTCAAATTCTCCTCTCATTGACTACAAGCCACCCTGGCTGATCCATCCTCACACACCTTTGGCTTCAGCGGGGTCACCCTACTGCAACGGAGAAGGGAATGGCTTTCTACTGGTGTGTGGAGGAGGGATTCCAAATGGATACGGGCTTATTTTAAACATTCTTGACTATGTTATATTCATCGAACGGACATCTCTTTAACAGCCACTTTCATAACAGAGACAGACGCTAAATGGTTTGGGACAGACAGCTGGTTCCTAGGAACGTGCTCTTCTTTTATCACTCATCCTTCTAAGAGGGCACAATCACTGGGCCAAACCAAACTGTTGTACTCCTTGCTCATTTGTATTACGTGGTAGGTATCTGAAGGCAACCAAGCTAGGAATGTGCATGTGAAACATGCCAAACCACTGGAGAGTATCTCCTCCACATCTGTATTCACTTGGAAGATATACATACTGACCAGCATATCACGTTTAGACACTTTTAACTTAAAAAGTGGGCCAAAGGCAGGCAGCAGGCGCTATCGAATATTATTGGGGGGGTTTTCGGGTTGACATTTCCAAAGCAGTGCAGGGGACTCAGCCACACAACGTCCATCCATTGAAGGGAAGGCGTGGAGCTAAAACCCTGATGCCGGTTTGAAAAGCTTATCCTCAGTACGTTAAGGACATCTGTACGGGGAGCGCCTAAGGGTTGGGGCCACTAAAGCTGCTCACTAACAAAATTTGCAAAGTGACCGGTAAACCTTGGCCTCTTGGTTCGATTCAGATGCTTGGCTGGCTCTGAATCTAGCGTGCTCTGGCGATACCCAGACTAAACTCATTGGTTGACAGTCTCAGCCTTTTCCAATGGGCCATTCAGGGCCATTCCCAGTTTTGCCCACAATTCATATTCTGGCTGGAGGTAAACGGGACCTCCAAGGTTTGGAGTTTCTCACCCAAGAGTGTTGGCTCTTCTCATCCACAGCAAGTACCAGAAAATTACATTTCAGCATCCCTCAGCTGATACATTATGGAATTGCGAGTTCAGTATGGACGTGATTAATACCGAAATCTGCTCTTACACCCGCTCGTGGCGCTAAAACGGAGCAGCTGGGGAGAGCAAAGCAGGTGCCAATAGCAAAATGGTTTGTCTTTTTTTCCAGAACACGCGGAAAGAGCTGCGTGGATGGAGCATCTGTGTCGGGATCTTAATATTTAGTGTTTGTTATAATTTTTAAACCCACTAAAAGTCTGTTGCATTTTGCAGCGTTCACTCTGTGCAGCCTGTAGTGGTTCCATGAGCCAAAGCTGTAAATTCAGTTTGAAATTTTCTATGAAAATTAGCCCTTATAAAAATTCTTGCCTAACCCATCACCTATTTAAAATATAAAATCCCCATTTTGCTTTGAAACGTCACTTGTTTGTCTAGCATGAGTTGTTGAGTCTAGCTTAGACTGTAAACTCCATGGAGCAGAGATTATGCTGTAAGTAGTAATGATTAAAATCCCATTGCATTCCCTTTGCACTGTGCGTCGCACGGATGGAGCTCTAAGGCACTGCTGGGGCAGGAGGGGGATAAGGGCGAGGCTGTCACTCCAGGCTTGTTCCGTTCCATAGTGGTACCCATGTGTCCATGGATGGACAAGAGATTTGCTCTCATGAGCACCTGCAATGTCAGTAAATGCCTTCGCTCTCAGGCCACAGCTGGGTGGCACGGTGACAAATTCATGCTGCAGTGTCTGGGGCAGCACAATGGAAACGTCAAGGCGATTTCTTTGTGCCAAACACAATGGGTTAGATCACGGCGCTGACAGCCTCATGTTTCTGATGGAACAAAGCATGCTGCCCCCTGTTTAGATCCTGAGCAGCAGGTCTCCAGCACCGTCAGGTCTGCTGCGCAGGACTGCTCAGGTCTTGGGCTCCTGCATTCTGCCTGAATGCACATCCCACACCATGCCACACACTGGAGTGGAGGAGGATGCGACAAAGCAACCAACTGGTTCCCCCCTCACTAAAGTTCCATTGTACCAATACATGCAACAGAGACATTTTTCAATCCACCCGAAAAATTACTTGTCACACCTATAAAACACAAGGGTCTACGTTCCACCTTATATAAAGATAAAGATGGAGAAAAAACACATGTTCATAAAAAGGTGGAACGCAGACTTGGATACGGAGATCAAGGATGAGGATTGGCAAAGTATTTGGAACAGCGGTTCCTGTGCCTCAATATGCACGCTCATAAAAGAAAACTATGTTAAAATCCTCTACCAATGGTACTTAACCCACCTTAAACTTAAATGCATCTCTGGTACAGGGATGGGCAAATGCTGGAAAGACTGTAACGAAACAGGCAGATTTCTTCACACATGGTGGACCTGTCTAAAAATTAGGATATTTTGGAAAGAGATTGGAGGAAACAATGGGTTGCCAATTATCAGGTAACCTCGCAGGGTATTTCCCCCCAAATTCTGCTCTATATAAGACCTACAAAGAACCAATTACCCATATGTGATTTTCAGCAAGAATCACAATTGCAAGGTGGTGGAAGAGATGTGATTTCCCTTATATCTAGTGACTGGTTCCAAAAAGTATGGGTAACATCAGAAAAGCTGATCCATCAAGTCAGAGTTCTATGGGCAAGAAGGAAAAATGATACTTATCTAGAAACCTGGTGGAATTGCCTGGAGTTTGGTGGGAAAGAATCATCCCTTGCCACCGAACCTCAGAGATTGAGGACTTTCTGTGAATAGTATATACTGAAGGGGGAAATCGTTAACTGCTGCTGTACTAATCAGACACCTCCCTAGCGTATGGTCTCCTGAAGGCCAGCTTATGCATTAGAATGGGTGTGCACCATGCCTTTTCTTGGTGGAATTGTAAAGTTAGCCGTACAAAAATGTTTCTGGAGCAATTTATTGGATCTGTTAATAAATAAATTAAAAAGTACAGGATTTGCATGGAGGTGCATAGAATGAACTGGAGATGGAAGAAACTAAAAGAGGATAAGGAAAGGGAAGAGGGAAAGAGCAAATAATATCTGGGTTGGAGAAGTGATTGAATTTATTTCTTCTCCTCTTCTTTCTTCTCTTTTCCTGGCAGGCATCCTAGAGCTCCACATTGAAGAGGAAATGATGTGGTGGCTGTTTTGAGCACTTACGTGATATTAATATTTCCGGCTAGTCTGGATTGTGTAGTTAAATAACTGGAGGGAAAGGAAGAATATCCCCCAGCGTGCAGGGCCCTGGCTCGTCTGCAGAACTGTGTCAGCACACAGGTTCAAATGTTGCTAACTAAGTGTGGCCCGGCATCAGCTGATGGGCCCCACTTTTCCTTCAGCAGGAGGCTGGTGGCAGCTAAACCCTCCCTCCAAACTGTAACCTGTTATTTAAACTGAGTCTGGCGAGCATCGGGGGTATCTCTGGGCATATGGAGCTGGAGAATGAGATCACTGGCCCTCCCAAAACTCCTCTGATCAGCAATGACAGTTCTAGAGCCTGCTACCTTGCTTAAGCATTGGTTCAGTCCTCCCTGTGAGACAAGAGTGCCACCTAGCGAGCTCTCAATCCACCAGCCTGAAGCAGCTTGAGTTGTCCTTGCAGGTCTCCCATTCAGGAACAAACCTACTTCACCTGTGAGAGCGGAGAGGAAGTAATTAGCTGGAATTTCATTGGGACACTGGAACTAGGAGCCCCCAAATGCTGGGCCTTGGTGTTATAAGTGATGGGAAAGATGGTGCCTTCAGCAGCAGAGCACTCCCTTGATAATTGCCCTGTACTGTTCACTCTGAAGCACCTGGCATTGGCCACCTTTGGAAGACAGGATACTGGGCTAGATGGACCATTGGTCTGACCCACTAGGGCTGTTCTTATGTCCTTCTTCCTGCCGCCCTAATGGCTGGGCACCAGCTGGGGGAACTAGGAGAGGGGAGGCCAGCCTGCACAGCGGGTAGGGGAAGCTACTGCAGAGGAATCCCTGCAGCCGTGTGGGACGTGTGAAGGCCATAAAGAGCTGTGGACAGTGTGGGGCTGCCTATGCGTGAGGGATACTTGGCAGACCTGGCAAGGGGGCCCCACCAGGAGGAGTTAAAGGGGAAAAAGCTGAGAGTGGGTCTCTGGAACATTTCCAGTCAGTGAGATCTGCTCAGCAGGGGAATTCATGGGGACATCCCCAAAAGGAAGGGGTGGGAGTCCTAACACTGGGTTTGCCCTGGGCCCCTAGGTCTGACTGGGCTGGCATTTTCCTTCCCTAATCTCTGTGAGCCCATGATTTGAAAGGTGAGTGGCCCTGGCTCTCCCAGCAGAGCAGCCTGACACCTGGTTATGTTCATAGGGTCCCTGTACCATCCCCATGGCTGTGTGTCCACTCCAAGGGACCCAGGACTCCGCTCTGTGTTTTTCTGTCAGGAAAGATAAACCCAGAGCTGTTCGGTGCTCCCATTTCTGGAATTGTCACAATAGCATCCCCAAGCACTGATAGGAAGTGCGAAGGAGCTCCCTGGGGTCTGTCACATTCCCACATTAGCTCAGGGCTACCTGCATTTCATGGCTAATTACAGAAACAAGTCCCTGACGTTGCCGAGTGCTTCTGGAGCCAGGGTCTTTATGCACCTTCCAACTTCTCCTCTTTGCTCCTTGGCCAGGGAGGAGAGGAGCTCTGGCTGCTCCTTTCTTTGCCTCCTTCCCTCATTTGGGAATGAGGCATTCCAGATGTGGGTGCTTCTCCCCAGTTGCCTCTCTGTGCTGTCACCCTTTCCTGGCAGGGGGAAGAAGGAGGGGAGATAGACCATTCACCCTGCAACCCTCCTCTTCTCTTCCCCCAGTCACTGGGAGAGCTGCTCCAGCTGACATCCCTGCAGGGCCGGCGCACCCACTAGGCGACCCTAGGCGGTCGCCTAGGGCGCCGGGAGCTGGGGGGGCCGCTGCCGCCCGCTGCCCGGCTCCAGGAGCTGGGGGGGCGCCTGGCCGCGGCTGCTGCCTGCCGCCCGGCTCCGTGGCTGAGCTGGGAGCTGGGGGGGTGCCGCGGGCTGGGGGAGGCTGCCGGGCAGGGGGCTGAGCTGTGGGGATGCGGTGTTAGCTGGGCGTGGGGGGGGGCGCAGGGGGTTGGATTGCCGCGGGGGTGGATTGGCTGCAGGGAGGGGGCGGTATTGGCTGTGGGGGGGGGGGGGGGGGTGGCGCGCAGGGCCAGTGCAAGGAAGTTTCGCCTAGGGCGTGAAACTTCCTTGCACCGGCCCTGCATCCCTGCAGTTGCCCAGGAGAGTTTCCATCCCAGCTCCGCACTCAGATCCCAGTGGGAGCGGAAAACAAGCTAGGTGGTGAGGGCAGATGAGCAGCACTGGGGAGAGTGCTTTGCCTTCCAGCCAGCTGGAGGCCAGCTTCCTGTGTGCTGAAACAGGGAGGCAGAACATTGGCGGAGACTGGCCTTTCCAAGAACAGATTTAAACAACCAGGGGCAGTCCTGGATTAATTAAGATTATTGACAGCTAAGTGTATGATGTAGCTGTGAAGTTCCAAGCGACCGTGGTGCTAAGCGTAATGACAACCAGGAAGCTGTGCACTACCGCCGATTTGTGGCAATACTTAGGTCCCTCACTCAAGTGTTGTTCGGCCAAATTCAGCAGCATGTTTTGAGATCCTCGGGTGGAGGCCTCTGAGCAATGCAAAGTATTATTACTGTTATATTTATTTTGGAATGTCTACATCCCGTTTCTTTTTCACGTTGGATTCCCTGTCCTAATCTCACCTTTATTCTGTTATGGTTTTAAAGTAACAAAAACATATGTTGCAAAGAAACACATTTCTTTGTTTGTATTAATAACACCTCAGCTGAACAGAAGTGAAAGAATTTTAAAACCCCAGAGTGCTTGTCCCTGTTTGTGCTGTTTGTTTACTTTCTGCATGTCTTCCAGCTTGCACAATGGAAACCAACCGAATCAGCTTCCCTTTTTTCACCTATGGTCAGTGTCACTTTCAGGTGCTGTCAGCTGAATGTGAGTTGCAAATACGAAAGAGGAAGGATCATTTGTTTAAAACCAGCTGTTTCCTTTGGAACGGAAAAAAAATTGTGCAAACATAGCTCCTGGTCTTAGCTTTTATAAATGTTTGCTTTTACAGTATTTAAGTGTTGGGCACAAATTTAAGTCGCCTTGCCCTTTAAGTGTGTTGCAACACGGGGGGTGGTATGAGGACATTTGGGCTTTAAAAATAGCATCAGTCATTATTAATTAGACATTAAACTCCATTTCCCAGAAACTCAGAGGATGCTGCGAAAGAGCCTGTCATCTAGACCCTCCAGAACTACATTTCCCAGACAGCTCTGCGTATCCATCTGGCTCTGTAGCTGACTCACATTATTTCTGTTCTACATTGCAGGAGAGGTTAAGAACTACACTTCCCAGTGTGCTCCTGAGAGACATGCTCTGTGCAGAGATGTCCAGGGCCTGGGATAGGGGAGCTGCTTTGTTTTGGACCTGTACAAGGAATTAATCCCAGCACTTATCACACTGACAGGAGTGGGGACCCCAGTGAAGGCCAGCTGGGGAGCCCCAGGAGGTAAGTCACAGCCTGGAAAGAGGGAGGCAGAGTGTACAGGGTTGGTTCTGGGTGGTGAAAACACTGGGACTCTGATGGGGACAAAATAGCCAGATTGCATGTAAGGCAGAGCAAGGGCATATGCCTGTGTGTTGGAAATATGGTAGGGGGCTCTTCCCTCTGCATGCTGGTGGGTGCTGGGTGGAACATGAGCAGGGATCCTAGTTTCCCGTGATTACCTCCTCCCTAAATGATCTGATAAAAAAACCATACAAATCTGCATTTTTCCCGCGATTAAAATGAAATACTGAACTTTAGTTTCCCTAGCCACAGTACAGTGGAGTGTCGTTTATCCGATCTAATTAGGACAGGGGCCGGATTGGATAATCAAAAATGTGGATAATCCGGAGAGCTTCAGCTCTGGGCGATGGGTCTTGAACTGCCAGCCCTGGTTTGGTCAATACGGACAGCTGGATAACGGAGGCTCAGATAAACAGGATTCTGCTGTATATGGTTTTATTTTTTCACAAAATGTAAAAACTAAAGATTCTCTGTAAAAACGCTAATTGCACGTTTTTCTGAGGCAAATGGATTTCTAGGAACTCTGAACATGAGCCGCAATTTGGGTCTCTGTGTGCCAGGTTGGACAATGCAGCGCTTTCTGTCTGGGAGTGTGTGTCAGGGAGGACGTTAATACCTTTCTCCCTGCACAGACAGGAGTTGTGCCCTACCATAGCTAATAATTTGTTGGCCAGTGTCTGTCAGATCTTTAGGGTCTTTTCTTCCTACGTGGTACTAATAAAAGCATACAACAGGTAGGGACCCTAATTTAGATATTAACTGTATATCTGGTTGACAAGCCATTCATTCAGTCTAGTTTACTGAACTCTTAATAGCCACAATCCTGCCAAAGCGTGACTGTGCCTTCTCACTTACTGCTCGGCTGATAAAACTGAATTATTTGTAAATCTCTAAAGTGTTCAGTCAGGGGGAAAAACTGTGATTAGGGACATATGTGAAGGGGATGGAGCTTTTTAGTTCATTTTATACCATGCTCATCACCATGGTACCTAACCATCTCTGCAATCTCTGAATGCTATAAGGAAACCTGTTTATAGGGTGAGATATATATGCTAATTGCTGGAAGTTTGGGGTGGTTGTTAGTTGTAAGGCAGTCAACCAAGTTGTGAATGGGCTTTTGAATGAGGACGTGACAACAAACTGAATAGAGTCATTGAATTTTGCTCACCCAAATTCTATCATCAACTTTGAACTTGACCTTGGTCTTGTGCGTAAACTGAAGGGACCCGAGACCAAACTTGAAAAAACCAAAAAACCTATATTGCTACCTTAATTTTCTCTCTAAAGGTGTAAAACCGGTAACCACATTTTCAAGGGAAGATAGCCAGCCCAGACTTCATAATAGCTGGAAAGTGGGCTAGATGCAGAAGGGACTGTTGAAAGTGCTACTTATAAATCATCATATGTTGTGAATTGGTGCTTCAGTTTCTTGGCCACCTGTCTCCTGAAGTGGGAAGTAAAAATCAAAATTACTTCTAATGAATTTTGGTCATTTGGTGCTCATTTGGCCCCAATCCCGCACTTGCCTCCACTCAGGTGGGCTACTGTCTCTGCAGAAACCAGTACATTTCAGTGGGGCTCTATGGAGGCATAGGGTCCTGACTGCGGCTCCAATTGCAAGGTCAAGGCCTTGCAGGTAGGGTGACCAGATGTCCTGATTTTATAGGGGCAGTCCTGATTTTTGGGTCTTTTTCTTATATAGGCTCCTATTACCCCCCATGCCCATCCCGATTTTTCACACTTGCTGTCTGGTCACCCTACTTGCAGGCCTCTGATACATATTTGATATTTAGAAGATTAAGAGATCTGATGGAAGGTATCTAGCAGAAATCAGCTGGTTTAATTCTGCAGGCTGTAGTTTGATATTGGCAGCCCAGTGATTGGGGTGTATTTTCTCTTGAATGATTGTTAAGTATTATTCTTTTTTGCGTGTTGCTTTAATATGGGCAAGTGACCAGAACAGTTGTTGTGGGAAAGGTGCATTAGATACAATTTCTGAACCGTTGTGAATCTGCCAAAAGAATTAAAAAATGTATCTGTCTTTTTAAGGAACATGCCCTTACGACAAGAAAAGGCTTAGGAACAGGCTAAGCATGAATAGCTCCAAGCATGATAGCAGATTAGCACCAGGGCTGGTGTGGTTACTCTTCAGTAGGGTCATCCCAAGCTTTTCTTCTCCTTCAGTGTACTTCCTGCCACATTTCTGGAGAGCCTCTGTTGCAGTTCACTTTGCAGCAGGTACTAGGATTCTTGGAACGTGGCCCAGAATCCTTTATAACAGCACTATAGCTAGTGTGAAGGATCTGAGCTCCCTGTCTGGGAGCTGGAGGAGCCTGCTGCCAATGGCTGAACAGAAAAAGGGGCCGCGTGGATTAATATGTAGATGGTGGAAGGTTGCTGTGCTAGGTTGGGTGTATTTGTTTGCAATAAGAATTTTTTTGTGTGTTTTGGTGTGCAGAGGCCACTAAGCCTGTCTTCACTTCCTGAATCAATGCTTATAGGGTCAGCTCGGCCCTGCCCTACAAATGCCAAGGGTTAGCATATCTATTCTTATGAAGATGAGGTGATCTGTCCTAGGGAATAACTCTGAGACCTAGTCTACACTTAAACATTAAATCGACCTAGCTACATCGCTCTGGGCTATGAAAAATTTTGCTCCCTGTGCAACGTAGTTAGGTCGATGTAGACGCGGCTAGGTTGACGGAAGAATTCTTCTGTTGGCCTAGCTATTGTCTCCCAGAGAGTCAGCTAAACTACAGCAATGGGAAACCCCCGTCTGCTTCTGCGGGGGAGGGATAGCTCAGTGGTTTGAGCGTTGCCCTGCTAAACCCAGGGTTGTGAGTTCAATCCTTGAGGGGGCCATTTAGGGATCTGGGGCAAATATTGGGGATTGGTCCTGCTTTGAGCAGGGGGTTGGACTAGATGACTTCCTAAGGTCCCTTCCAACCCTGATATTCTATGATTCTATGAAGCATAAACACTATGGCACTACAGGGGCACAGCTGGATCACCATAGCTGTGCTGCTGTTGTCGCTGTAGTGTAGACATACCCTGAGATAACTGAGAAACATAGAACTGTGTTAACTGAGTAATGCACTTGTTGCCATTCTAAGCTCCGGAGAAGGGAGGGGTGTGGGGTGATGTCTCCTCACACTGTTACTCCACACTCATTGGCTTCAGAATGCTCTGACTAGTCCAGAGCGTTGGCTTGTTGTTATAATGAGGTAATTGCAGGATACTTCCTGTTTACAAGGTAAATAACTACATCCCGGGCAGACATCCTGAGATGTTTATTACCCAGGGCACAGTTATTATTCACTTAAGAGCAAGAACCATCTGTTGCACTGAGAGACGCTCATTTGTGTCATACATCCTGCCCATCCCTCTGCTCCTCCTTACTCTCCACAGAGACGTAGCCCCACCCTCAATAAGTGAGTGATTTGTAATGTAACGATATTCTTCATAAAGCTGTCGCAGCCCTCCCCCACACTAATTCATATGATGGTGCATTGATACCTGGAAGGGGACGGCGTTGTTTGTAGAACTACTGGCATGCATACAAATTGGCTCATCTGCTCTAAAGCCATCATAGGAGGAGGCGGTACATAGGCATGGTCTCTTTGCCCATCGGAGCAGAAACACGGGCCTCATTTTCACCCCGAGACACATACCGCCACTTTGTGGGAAACAGGTACATGTGCAAATTACAGACAGTTCTGCTTACTGAATTTTCCTTCCCTGTCTTTTACCCTTAGCTCATCAGAGTAGCTAGTCAAAGTTAACCCCAGTTTGGGATTAGAGGGTTGACTCCAACAAGCCACGTAGAGGTAAAAACTACCCGTGCCTTGTCTCCACTAGGATTTTACATTGCAATAGCTCTCTTAATGTAAAAACATGCCTATTTTTTGCATTGAAGACCTAGGCATAATCCTCTCTCTAAGACCACAATGAAAGGCTGGGGAAATGAGGCTGATGTCACAGTGGGTTTCACGGCTTCAGGTGGGGGATAAGTGGCAGCATCAGAAGAGCTCCTAAATGGTAAAGATCCGTGGCCTGGTTCTCCCGTGAGTTGTACCGTGCTACATCACTGAAGTCAGCAAAAGTTATCTGGTGCGAAACTGGAGTGAGAAACGGGGCCCCGCTCCACGAAGACGACTACAATGATGAACGGTGGGAAGCGCAATGCAGACAAAAAGGCTCCCCCCCCCCCGTGAGACGGGTCTGCGTTACCCCCTTGCGCAGAGGGGGAGACGGGCCCGGAGGTGCCCGAGGTCCTGGCGAGGCGGGGGCTGGGATAGAACCCAGGAGTTCTGGCTGTGGGGGGGGGGGGGGGGCCTGGCACGGGGCCAGGCCCAGCTGGTGTGTGTGTTCCACCATGGGCGGCCCCAGCACTATGCCCAGGCCCTGGAGGGCCCCGCCCCAGGCCCACGGTTGCTTCAGCCGGGGGCGTGGAAGGCTGCGCCTCTCCCCCCGCCCCCTGCGGCCGCCCGGAGAGAGACGGGGCGGCGCATGCGCGCTCCCAGGCCGGCGACTCACAGCGGGCTCCCCCTGGCGGCCGCCGTGAGTGCTGCCAGGCTGAGGAGGCGCATGCGCAGCGTGTCTCGGCCGGCCGGCGCACCGGGCTGGGAAGGCCGGTCGGGGAGTGAGCCGGAGCCGAGCCCCGGGAGCGTCCCCCCGCCGCCGGCTGCTCCGGGTGAGCCCCCGCCCCGCGCACCCCGTCCCGCCCCCTGCCCCCCGCTCTGTGCACCCCCACCCCGTGCACCCCGCTCCCTGCCCCCCGCCCCGCTCCCTGCCCCCCGCTCCGCTCCGTGCACCCCGTCCCGCTCCCTGCCCCCCGCCCCGTGCACCCCCACCCCGTGCACCCCGCTCCCTGCCCCCCGCCCCGCTCCCTGCCCCCCGCCCCGCTCCCTGCCCCCCGCTCCGCTCCGTGCACCCCCACCCCGTGCACCCCCACCCCGTGCACCCCGCTCCCTGCCCCCCGCCCCGCTCCCTGCCCCCCGCTCCGCTCCGTGCACCCCCACCCCGTGCACCCCCACCCCGTGCACCCCGCTCCCTGCCCCCCGCCCCGCTCCCTGCCCCCCGCTCCGCTCCGTGCACCCCCACCCCGTGCACCCCGCTCCCTGCCCCGCCCCGTCCCCCCGCCGCCGGCTGCTCCGGGTGAGCCCCCGCTCCGTGCACCCCGTCCCGCCCCCTGCCCCGTGCACCCTGTCCCGCTCCCTGCCCCCCGTCCCGCCCCCTGCCCCGTGCACCCTGTCCCGCTCCCTGCCCCCCGTCCCGCCCCCTGCCCCGTGCACCCCGTCCCGCCCCCTGCCCCCCGTCCCGCCCCCTGCCCCGTGCACCCTGTCCCGCTCCCTGCCCCCCGTCCCGCCCCCTGCCCCGTGCACCCTGTCCCGCTCCCTGCCCCCCGTCCCGCCCCCTGCCCCGTGCACCCCGTCCCGCCCCCTGCCCCCCGTCCCGCCCCCTGCCCCGTGCACCCCGTCCCGCCCCCTGCCCCGTGCACCCTGTCCCGCTCCCTGCCCCCCGTCCCGCCCCCTGCCCCGTGCACCCCGTCCCGCTCCCTGCGCCCCGCTCCGCGCACCCCGTCCCGCTCCCTGCCCCCCGCTCCGCTCCGTGCACCCCCACCCCGTGCATCCCGCTCCCTGCCTCCCGCCCCGCACCGTCCCCCCGCCGCCGGCTGCTCCGGGTGAGCCCCTGCCCCGTGCAGCGCCCCCCGGGCACCGCGCTCTGCCTCCCCGCTCCGTCCCGCCCTCCGCTGGGTGCTCTCTCCCAGACACCCCCTGGCACCCCGTCCCACTCCCTGCACCGCCCCTCGGGCACCATTCCCCGCTCCCCCGCCCCGTCCCCCCGCCGCCGGCTGCTCTGGGTGAGCCCCCGCCCCGTGCACCCCGTCCCACTCCCTGCCCTGGGCACCCTGTCCTGCTCCTTGCCCCCAGTGCACCTCTCTCTGCCCCCCTGCCCCGGGCACCCCGTCCCGCTGCCTGCTCCCTGCCCTGGGCATCACACGCCCCGCCCTCCGCTGGATGCTCTGTCCCAGACACCCCCTGGCACCTTATCCTGCTGCCCCCTCCTTGCCCCCTGGGCACCGCGCTCTGCCCCCCACTCTGCCCTGGATGCCCTATCACAGACACCCTCGGAGCACCCAGCCTTCCCTGCCCCAGGCACGCCCCCCACCTGCCTGCGTGCCCCGGCCCAGATGCTTTCCCCCTTCAGGTGCCCCATCTCCTTTGTCTTCAACCCTGGGCATCTCGGTATAGGGCTCCTGCCCCAGCGTTCTCTCTCTGGGCTGCCTGGGGTGACACCAAACTCCTCGCTCGCCCTCTTCCGACCTGCCCTGTCTCCCTCTGTTGGGTGCTACCCCTGATTCTCTGGGGAGAGGGGCCCTGAGCCACCGAGTGGGTCCTTTTTCCACAGGAGAGCCAGGTGGGGAAGAATCCCCCATCGCGGCATAGGGGGTGTTGTCTACCTGGATGTACAGGGGAAGGGGAGGCAGCTTCATAGGGACACACTGAATTGGGGGTGTGTGGGGGTGTCTGCTTTATAGGGATGTGCTGAATTGGCTGAATCCAGCGGGCGTAGCTGCTTTGTAGGGGGTCAGGTAGCCTGGGGTGGCCCTTTCTAAGAACTTTTGTTAGGGAGCTGGCTTGGCTTAATGATAGTGACTGAACTGGAAACATGCCACTTTCTGAGGAAATGTTCAGCCGGCGCCAGCCGATGAAGAGAAGAGCTCTGCTCTTCCAGCACAGCCATCATCCCTTTTATTCCTGGACATTTATTCAGCCCAGGATTTTTTCCACTTAAATTCTTTTAGACTTTATTCCTGGACTTCTCTCTTAACTGGGATGATACTGTCCTTTGGCCCATCCCAGTTGAGGGGCTTCTGCTGTCTATTGGCTTAATTGCTAAAAAACACTGTCATTTGTAACAATGAATGTGACTCATGTCCTTATCTGACACAGATCCATTAGTATCGTGGTTTTCTACCTGTGGTGTGCAAACCCCTGGGGGTCCAAAGGGTCCGTGTCTAAAGGGACTGTGAAAGGTTGTAGTTACCATAGAACAGTGGTTTTCACCCTGTGGTCTGCAGACCTCTGGAGGTCGGCAGACTATGTCTTAAGATTTCCAAAAGAGAAATATTGCATCTTCATTTGAAAAATTTTAGGGGTCCGCAAATGAAAAAAGGTTGAAAACCACTGCATCAGTATAATCATTGACTTCACTGCGGTCATGTCTATGCGACAGCAGTATCGCTACAGTGTTGTAGCTATGCCACTGTAACTCCATAGTGTAGACACAGACTACAAAAATGGAAGGAGTTTTTCCATCGCTGCAGGAATTCCACCTCCCGAGCTTACAGGAACTGGGTCAATGAAGCATTCGTCCATCAGCCGCATCTACTCTTAAAACCTAGGTTGGCACAGCTACATCACTCAAGGGTGTGGATTTTTCACACCCCCTGAGTGATGTAGCTATGTCGACCTATGTTTTAAATGTAGATCAGGCTGAGTGAAATAAGAATGTGCAGAATGGGGCTCTGCAGAGTCTCAGGAGTGCACCCATGTGGATCTGATTGCAGAACTGGGGCCCAAATTTGGGGTGACAACTTAAAAATCTGGGCTAAAGTTTTGCATTCTAAAGAAACCATAATAATGAAATATAATTTGCATATTCATCAGGGTGGATTTGATTTAAATCACTAGTCTGGAAGACTTGATTTAATCATGGATTTCTACATAAAAGTGCATTCTTGTTGGTTGTTATAACCTTAATACATCTACTTCTGAGTTGTGAAGAATATGTAGGTTTCATTTGTAGAAGGTACCCACTATAAATAAAAATAAAGTGATTTATTTTGAAAACTTTTCAGATTAGTTTTACAGCTATATCAGAAAATGAATGATTGGTTATTTCATTTACCAAAGGTAATTGAAGCAGATATTTGTGAAGTCATTGGGAGGTGAACTATCTCCAATTCAACAGATTAATCATTAATATTTGGAGGATTTTCTTGCCAGGCTGTATTAGGAGGAGAACATCACCAGACAGACATTTAAATTGTTTTATTTAACTAAAACAACAACGTTATGTATTCTGGATTTGTTTTCTTCAACAGCAAACATAGTATTTTAACAAAATAAGCATTTGAATTTAGTTAAACACTCAAGTTTTTTAAAATCAGGTTTGTTTTTGTTAAAATTGTTTTATCTAAAATAGTTAAATGAAATTTAAAAAAACAAAAACAAAAATTAAATCAACTGTTAGCCGGGTCAACATGAGAAATTTAAAATATTGGCTTCTGCAGCTAACTCAGTCATCTTCGCCTTCTTTTTCCTGTTTGTTCATAATCTGGAAAAGAAAAACAAGCTTTCCTGCTTTTTCAGGTCCCAAACGATTTCTCAGTTTGGAATGCATTAGTCCAAAGGAAGAAAATATTATTTTTACACCAGCAGAAGAAACTACTGCTGTTAAAAGTGAGATTATCACTTCTACAGTCTCTGAATCCAACAAGTGCTTAAGTGACTTCCACCAGTTCACTGGTTTGACTTTCTTTAAAACATCATCAGCAAACATACATTTCTTATTCCCAAACTGGGTCTCTTTTACGGCCTGCTGCCATTATAGGTTTTCCCTTCTAGTAAGAGAATGGTATGGTAGATCTCAAATCAATGAAGCCTACACTCAGAAAGACCTCAAGACTTCTGGAATATGCTGCTCAAACAGTTTCACTTTTGTTTCTACTGCCTGTCCCTCCCTTCTCACATTTATCTCCAGACTTCTTGTCCAGATCTATTCTGCCCCCAACAATCTTGTATTCACTGAACTTTTTGAAACTTTGCACTTTTAGAGAGAGGTAAGGGATTGACTCTGTGTACACAAATTTTCAGAGGGAAATAGGGTTGAGGTCTGTTATTTCTCACCTCTATATATTATTTATTTATTTACTTAACATTTTTGCTGTTAACAAGCATGTTATCTCTGGAGACACAAATCCACAGTTTGAGAACTGCAAAACCAAATATCTCTGATGGTATCTTCTAGACTGAGCACTGAGTCCCATTGGGTAGATAGAAAGATTAACCTAAATAATATATACAGAAGCCCCTGGAACCCCATAAGATTGGGTCCCTAATCCATGAACTATTGAACTAATTTACAAAACTTTTCTTAAACGTTCATAGAATCATAGAATCTCAGGGTTGGAAGGGACCTCAGGAGGTCATCTAGTCCAACCCCCTGCTCAAAGCAGGACCAAACCCAATTAGATCATCCCAGCCAGGGATTTGTCAAGCCTGACCTTAAAAACCTCTAAGGAAGGAGATTCCACCACCTCCCTAGGTAACCCATTCCAGTGCTTCACCACCCTACTAGTGAAAAAGTTTTTCCTAATATCCAACCTAAATCTCCCCCTCTGCAACTTGAGACCATTACTCCTTGTTCTGTCATCTTCTACCACTGAAAACAGTCTAGATCCATCCTCTTTGGAACCCCCTTTTAGGTAGTTGAAAGCAGCTATCAAATCCCCCCTCATTCTTCTCTTCTGCAGGCTAAACAATCCCAGTTCCCTCAGCCTCTCCTCATAAGTCATGTGCTCGAGCCCCCTAATCATTTTTGTTGCCCTCCGTTGGACTCTTTCCAATTTATCCACATCCTTCTTGTAGCGTGGGGCCCAAAACTGGACACAGTACTCCAAATGAGGCCTCACCAGTGCCGAATAGAGGGGAATAATC
This sequence comes from Macrochelys suwanniensis, assembly GCA_033296515.1. Lineage (NCBI taxonomy): Eukaryota > Metazoa > Chordata > Testudines > Chelydridae > Macrochelys > Macrochelys suwanniensis. The sequence goes on from CM065796.1 coordinate 14,885,260, forward strand.
ACGTCCCTCGATCTGCTGGAAATGCCCCTACTTATACAGCCCAAAATGCCGTTAGCCTTCTTGGCAACAAGGGCACACTGTTGACTCATATTCAGCTTTTTGTCCACCGTAACCCCTAGGTCCTTTTCTGCAGAACTGCTGCCCAGCCATTCGGTCCCTAGTCTGTAGCAGTGCATGGGATTCTTCCGTCCTAAGTGCAGGACTCTGCACTTGTCCTTGTTGAACCTCATCAGATTTCTTTTGGCCCAATCCTCTAATTTGTCTAGGTCCCTCTGTATCCTGTCCCTACCCTCCAGCGTATCAACCACTCCTCCCAGTTTAGTGTCATCTGCAAACTTGCTAAGGGTGCAGTCCACACCATCCTCCAGATCGTTGATGAAGATATTGAACAAAACCGGCCCCAGCACCGACCCTTGGGGCACTCCACTTGATACCGGCTGCCAACTAGACATGGAGCCATTGATCACTACCCGTTGAGCACGATCATCCAGCCAGTTTTCTATCCACCTTACCGTGCATTCATCCAGCCCATACTTCCTTAACTTGCTGGCAAGAACACTGTGGGAGACTGTATCAAAAGCTTTGCTAAAGTCAAGAAATAGCACATCCACTGCTTTCCCCTCATCCACAGAGCAGGTTATCTCATCATAGAAGGCAATTAGGTTAGTCAGGCATGACTTGCCCTTGGTGAATCCATGCTGACTGTTCCTGATCACTTGATCACCTGATCACTTGAATATATTGTCTCACACGATAGAATTAGAATTTATAATCCCTATTCCATGATGAGATATTTTTGAGCTATAATGTAAACTATTAAAACTATCTTTAGATAGGTTTTTTCCTCAAAAAGCATTTTATCAAAAAAATCTGATTTAAATTTAAAAAAATCATTTTCATTCTCCCCCTCCCCCCCCCCCCCCCCCCGCTCCTTTTCCCCTAACTGCCCCATTCCTGGAACCCCCTCCCCAACCAGTAGATCTAAAACTGCAAAAGAGAATGTGTGTGAAGGTCAGGGTTTAGATCATTGACTTACGTCAGTGTCTGTACAGTGTTGCTTATTGATACTGATCCTGAAACTGGGTATTTATAACTTCAGTTATTGTAGAAATTAAATGATTCACTTCTATGGCTGTACATTTGTGTGCTCCTGCCGGAAGAAGAATGTGAAAAGCTGTGCATCATGCTGGAACAGGCTGACAAATTGTTGTTTAGTTGCCAGTAGTGCTCTTTAAAACACAACTGTACCAAGGAATGTACAGTCTGTCTCAGAGTTTTTGGAGAATAATTGTAGTACTCAGGTTTGTTCACAGATTCAGAATTTCTGAATATTTAGAGTTAAAATGTTCAGCTGTTAAATAGTTAACAATGTTGCCATTTAACTTATCACTATTGGACTTCAGATCTGCTATTTTAGACTGTCTGCAGACACTGTGTTGGTTGCATATTTGAAGGGTTTTGTTCCTAACCAGAAAAAAATTAAACACTTACATTCTAGAGAAACCGATGAAGCCAGGATGTAGCCAGTACTAGCACCTATGCAACTCCTTAACGCTAGGAAGTTGTCACTCAGGATTTTTTTGTCAAAATACCATAGAACCATACAATTGTCTTGAAAATCAATAAATCCGCTTTTTTAAAAAGAAGCAAAAAATACACAGCTCATCGCAGCTAAAATATAACAGTAAAGACTATGATGTAGTGACATCTTGTATTACAAAGTTACCCTGACTTTGAATATTCTTTAGTGTATTCTGTACGTCTTACTGGTGCAAGCTTCTCTTTACATTGGTGCAGCATACCTATGTTGGGTTTTGTTATGGTGTAGCTACATCAATGTACACCAGTGACAGTGCACAAATCCCTAATGTAGTCAAAGCCCTAAGTCACTTTGTCTGTCTTCTCTGGCCTGCACTTTACCTCCTGCAGTACTTATGTCTTTGATGTAGACTACATTAGGTCTTCCTGTGTAAAAAGGGTCCTTAGCCCTCGAGCAAGGAGAAGCTAGTTTCCAAAACATTTGCAAAACAAGTCATGAACCTAATCTGAACTCTGCTTGTCAAATGCATCCCCTGTTCTGATCTGGGTTTTGTCACACTGTTTACCCTGCCTGAATACTTTCTCACTTGCCATTGCATACAGTTTCTTGTTTAGGGGCTTGTTAATCTTCATATAACTTTCCTTTTTGCCACTTTGGAGCTGCATATAGGAAATCTAGGAGTTATGAATGTACTGAGGCCCATGGTCATTCTTCTCTCTTGTGGGAGTGGTTTCAGAGGCTAGGTAGGACCTTCTCTTGTGAAAGATTTGTCTTCCCACTCATACATTTTTTCCCTGTTGGTCAACAGTTTTGTTTTTTGGGTGGACCATACCCAAGGCTCCAGATTTGTTAGGGCATATGGGGGGAGGGATAGCTCAGTGGTTTGAGCATTGGCCTGCTAAACCCAGGGCTGTGAGTTCAATCCTTGAGGGGGCCATTTAGGGATTTGGGGCAAAAATTGGGGATTGGTCCTGCTTTGAGCATTGGGTTGGACTAGATGACTTCCTAAGGTCCCTTCCAACCCTGAGATTCTATGATTTTTTTTGTTAAAAATCATGGAGCAGTCACGGTCAATTTAGTAAAAGTCATAGCGTTTGTGATTTGTGAATCGTTTTATTTAAAAGCAGTACAAATGAAATTCAGCTGTACCTCATTAAGATGATAGGCCAGCATCCTTCTTCACTGCTGCCGCTGCCAGCTCCTCCTCGCCTGCCGAGGGGGCACCGACCACCCTCAGCAGTACTCTCCACCCCGGCACCACAACCCTAATCCCATGCCAGTGAGGAGGGGAGGCCATTGGTGTGGGGGCTCTCCCTCAGGGGTGGCTCCTGTCCCACAGGGCTGGGCCTGTGGGTTGAGAGCGAGCCAATCCTGTGATCACCCTGGGCACTGGTAGCAGCGGCTTCTGCGTCCCAGGCATTGTGACCTGGCACGTTGGCTCACACCTCTGCTCAGGTCTGGCTTGGCCACCCTGGGGCAGCGGGCTCAATTTGAGTGACCAGCATTGCAACCTGAGAAAAAGGTCACAGTACCATTCACTCAAATTTGGCCTGGCCGCTGCTCTGTCATTACAGAGGGGTGCTGCGATCCCGTGCGCCAGGTTGCAGTGCCTGGAGCAGGGAGCTGAGCCCAACCCCATGGGACTCAGAAACTGCAGCTTGGGATGAGTGAATCATAGAATCTCAGGGTTGGAAGGGACCTTAGGAGGTCATCTAGTCCAACCCCCTGCTCAAAGCAGGACCAATCCCTAATTTTTGCCCCAGATCCCTAAATGGCCCCCTCAAGGATTGAACTCACAACCCTGGGTTTAGCAGGCCAATGCTCAAACCACTGAGCTATCCCTCCCCCCTGTAGTGTAGGGTGAGCTAGCTCCCCAACACCCCCACCCAACCTCTTCTCTACACCAGGTTGTTGGGCGACCCACCTAGAACCTTCCCACATGGAAGTCGTGGACAAACGGAGAAGCCATGGTATCTGTGACATTTTCACCACTGTGACAAATCTGCAACCCTAACCACCGCTTTTAAGAAGTAATCTGTTGGAGAGCTTTGTATATCTTGAATTGGACAGTTGTTTGATGAGATCCATTGCAGAGAGCAGAGTACTGGGGTGATGTGCTCGTGATGACTTGTGTTGTAAGCAGATAGGCAGCTGCATTTTGTGCTAGCAGGAGCTTTTTCAGGGTATATGGCTTCATTCCTAGATATGGGTTGCAACAACAAAGACTGGAGTTAATGCAGAACTTTTTTTTTTTTAAATGGAGATATGCCAGTCTCCTAGAACTGGAAGGACCTTTCAAGGTCATCGAGTCCAGTCCCCTGCCTTCACTAGCAGGACCAAGTACTGTCCCCTGACAGATTTTTGCCCCAGATCCCTAAATGGCCCCCTCAAGGATTGAGCTCACAACCCTGGGTTTAGCAGGCCAATGCTCAAACCACTGAGCTATCCCTCCCCCCAGAACTTTATTTCATTAGTTCAAAAGTCTGAATTTTACAACTTTCAAACCTTTAGAGGCCTTGTGCCCATCTTTTTTTGGGGGGAGGAGGGAGGTTATTGATGTGTTTTACAATTGTCATGCCTTTTCTTCAGATATGCTGCACATTAATATAGTAGTAAGAGTTAAATTACCCATGTAGCCTGGACAAATACTGCCTTCTGTTTAAAATAGCTGAGATGCTATTAAACTTATAATTCCATTACACACACCCATGCATAAACCAGGAATTCTTTGTTTACATCTACCATGGTAATGTTTCCTTTTCTCTCTGCCAGGCTCCTTCAGTTTGCCATCTCTGCACGATGACAGAGGTTTTGGGTCTTCTCTTCCCTTCTCCCTGTAGTTGATAGTTTTGGGATCAGAGGTGATGCTGGAGTAGAGATGGCAGACAGTGTGAAAACCTTCCTTCATGATCTCGTCAGGGTAAGTCTCTCAATTTTGTCTTGAGTCCAGAATCTCTTCAGGATCTTTTTTTTCCCCCTTCCATTAGTGGCATAGTGAGTTTATAGGCAAAATAGACTTAGAGACCAATCAATATCTAGGTCTTGAATATTCAGATTATATCCTGTTCTTTAATGCTTGGTGCCTCCCTTTCCATGTATCCAATGGTGGACTAAGAATATATCCCCTCCAGGAGTAACCTCACGTTTCACTCCTGGTTACCTTTTTAAAAAAAATATGGAGCAGAATAGTGGTTGTGTATCTAATTTATATGTGTGGGATCACACACAAATACCAAGTATCAGAGGGGTAGCTGTGTTAGTCTGGATCTATAGAAGCGACAAAGGGTCCTGTGGCACCTTATAGACTAACAGAGGTATTGGAGCATAAGCTTTCGTGGGTGAATACCCACTTCTTCGGATGCTTCCACTGCTTGCATCCGAAGAAGTGGGTATTCACCCACGAAAGCTTATGCTCCAATACCTCTGTTAGTCTATAAGGTGCCACAGGACCCTTTGACACAAATACCAGATTCTAGTCTCCCTCCAACTCCACTCAGTGACATTCTATTGCTCTTGTGTGTGTGGAAATAAGAGGGAGCTATTCTTGTTCAGCACAATCCCACTACAGACTCACACGGCTGATCATGGTCTGGAAAAAGGTTGAGCCTCCACTGCCTCTCCAAACAGCTCTGTGTGCTGCAGAGCGTCCTGCAGAATTGAGCCTTAATCATTGGCTTTTCTGCTCAGACTGCCATCAAAGGGATCAGTTATGTATTTTTTGTGATGGGAATGCTTGACTGATCACAGCTGATTTGGATGGTGTTGCAACAGATGGCCCACCTATTTAAGAAAATGTTGCTTCCCCCACCCAATTTAAAAAAAAGTTGGAAATCTCTTAAGTGCTTTCTGGAGCCCTCTGTGGGTTTAACACAAGTTTTGGGTTTGGCCAACATGGAGCTGCTGGTTTTTTGGCAACCAGGAAGAGCAAACTACCTTGGTTTTGTAACTATAGGACACGATCAAGTAGTGTAAACACCAAATGTTGATGGACATTCGACCAGAAATGCCTTGCATATCCTAAATGTGTGTGTAATTATATTTTATTGGCCTTATATTTTCTGCCTCCATGGATTAAAGACGCTAACAAGATAATAGATAACTTGTGTAAAGATACATCATAAATTGTACAAATAACTCCCCTGTCTTGGTGAGAAATTACAAGTAAAATGAACCAGTTCTTGGGAGATCCTTGAAACACTATCTTGTGGATTGATACGTCTATTGATAGCACAGCATTAAGAAACTAATAACTACACTTCAAATGGCTGTGACAATCTTGCTTATCAGCTTGTGTTACAAACAAGGCAGTAAAGAAACCCTGCTGGGTTAATTCCAGCTTCATATACAAATTGGCAGGAGAAAAAACACTTTTTGCCAGATAGGAGAAAACACACAAGGAAGGAAATAATTCTCTGGCTTCTGAGAGAGGGACTATAAATAATGGGAAGTCAACAAGAAATTACACCTTTAAAAAAAAAAAAAGACTAATTACTTTCTACTGTCCCTTTTAGAGATGCCTAAAATCTTTATGATTTAGGTCATTGGGCCACTGAAACTAGTTGGTGTAATGTATTGAACTGAACCGTGGCTACAATTAACAGTGTTGGCTTCCCCTCCTGACTGAGTACTGTTGCTGGCTTTCATCCAAATTGCAGTCTGAGGGAATGATGGGAGCTGAGGGAACACAGGACAGGTGGCCAAACTGTCCCAAAGAGAACAACCTCTCCCTTCTTTGCTACTCCTAACAGCCTCGCCATTATCCTTTGCATTCCACCTCAGAAGCTTGTGACTTTTGTGTGTCCTTCCGCCATTGATCTTGCCACAGGTGCTCTCTGTTGCCGCTTCTGAGCATGGCCAAGATGACATAAAAAAATATTCAGAAACGTAGCCTTTATTTTTAGCGTGTGCCAAAATTCCTGTCCCAGGAGAATTCCCCCCACTTCCTTGTTTTGTTATCCCGCTACTGAGACACGTTATCTTAATTAATTATCTGTCTACCCTAGACTGTGAGCTCCTTGAGGCTGGGACCTTCCTTGTCTTTTAAAATGCCATGCACACCTGCAGTTTTATATACATCCGTTTTATAAATAAGCCTCTCAGACCCACCTAAACTGGGAGATTTTCATTGAAAGGGAAACCGCTGCACAATTTAGGATCCCTGAAATGTAGGTCTTGTTTAAAAATTTTTTTTGAAAGGCCAATATTAATAGAAATGTTGACATAAAATGAAATGCAAGGAAAACTGTTTTAAAATTCATACCTTCCCCTGCAGAGTTTGTAGCCCAAAGACAGACGTTTTCATGCACCAAAAAGTGAAACTGCCCAGGCTGTTTTTTACTGTCCCTAGCTGACTGAAGTGTGCAAAAGTAAACTGCCTCAATGATCATAATGAAGGGATTTGTAAAATTCCTTCAGTTTCTATAATGTGTAGGGGATTACAGATCATAGATGTAATTTTTTATTAAGATGATTTTTCAATTGACAATGTCCCTTGTAACTTTTACTTTGACTGCCCAGAGTATGTTGAGCTCAGGTGTGCTGTTTCCGTGTGTCTGCAGGGAATTAAGGACTCCATCTGGGGGATCTGCACAATCTCCAAGCTGGATGCCCGGATCCAACAGAAAAGAGAAGAGCAGAGAAAAAGGAGAGCAAGCAGCGTGCTTGCCCAGCGGAGAGCTCAGAGTGAGGAAAGGAAGCTGGAGAAGTGAGTAAAGGAGCTTAAGTGTTAAAGACTTAACGAATTTTTTTGTGTCCTCTCAAGCTACCATCTGCTGAGGACAGGGAGACAGAAAATTATTTGTAAGCACAATGGTTCTGACTAGGACTATGGAGGTCCTAAATGACTGGGAAAACAGAAAGTCACACTGAATTGGGAACAGTCTGCAAGAAGATTTGTCCACATGTGTGATATTTCAGAGTAGTCCAGATAGGAGGGAATTTGAGGTGAGTGGGGATTTGACATTCAGACTGCTATTTTCCTCTGCACATATGAGGATTTCCATGCTTACCTCTCCATGCATTGGGATGAAAATATGCCCCTTAATAGTAGGGACCTATTACCTGAAGGTCCATGGGGTCAGAATCTCTCTGAAATACTTTGCAATTAAAACTGGATTCATGAGCCAACTGTCATTGAAACAGAAAGGTAACGTAAAATGGATTAAAGGAGATACACTTTTCACAGAAGGCACCTGTGGAAGTGACTTCCATAAGATATCGTTGAGGCCAAGAGCTTGGCAAGATTCCAAAATTTTATAAGGTTAATGAGAGAGGATTTAAAAAATAGAAGAGTTATAAACCCTCGTGCATCAAGACTTAAGCCAACTGAGAACACAGATTTTTACATATCCCTCTGAAGCATCTGGTACTGGCCACTGTTGGAGAAAGGATACTGACCTGGTGGGTAATTAGTCTGATCCATTGCCTGTATTCCGTGGCTGTCTTACAGAAGAGATATTGTATTCAGTGCTGGCTGTTGTGGGATTTGGGAGTAAGCTTTACACACATACACACACATACAGTTCTGTCATCACACCTCAGAAATTTGCAGGGCTCTCTTAGTCCTGTCCTGAGCATCCAAAACAACTGTTGTTTCCCAGTCATACCATGTTCTTCAGTGATGTGGGGAAAAAAATCAGCTAAGGACTAGAAAGATCCTCAGATTTATTTCCACTTGTGACCAAAACAGGATTTGTACCTGGGTGTTTAGTCTCCAAATTATGGTAGCACTACTTTTGGCTTCCCTGGTGAGGGTTAGGTTAATTTTTGTACTTAAGGCATGGATTCAACCGCTGTTAAATCAGTTAATTTGCGTTAATTTTTACTTTATAAAAAGTCAGTCTTTTAAGAAATAGTTAGCACCATATGCCTGTCTTTTTGTTGTTGCCCTGAATAGTTTGTTATCGAATAAGGCAACTCTTCAGACTTTCCATACAGTTAATGTATTGAAATCTCATGGATTAGCGGCATTTGAATAATTATTTTAGGATTAATGGTCATATTTTACTATTCTTCTTCTTCATCATAATAAACTTTCTACAGCAGAGACTGATGAATAAAGTTCTTCTACAGAGATTCCCATAGAACTGCCCTCTTTCAAAAAGGCCACTGCCTTCCAAATATCCCAAAGAGAGAGAAGGGAAGAGGAGAAGAGGATGGCCCCAGAGAACATAGAGCACCCAAAGAACCTTAACTCTATCTTTTAACCAGTTACCAGTCCATGAGAGCATCTTCTCTCTTATCCCATGGCAGCTTACTTTGCATAAGAGCCTTTGGTGAGGGACCTTGTCAAATGCTTTCTGAAAATCTAAGTACACTATATCCACTGGATCCCCTTGGTCCACATGCTTGTTGATCCCCTCAAAGAATTCTAGTAGATTGTGGATGCATGATTTCCCTTTACTAAAACCATGTTGACTCTTCCTCAACAAATTATGTTCATCTGTGTGTCTGACAATATTGTTCTTTATTATAGTTTCAACCAGTTTGCCCGGTACTGAATTCAGGTTTACAGGCCTGTAATTGCCGGGATCACCTTTGGAGCCCTTTTTAAAAATTGGTGTCACATTAGCTATCCTCCAGTCATTTGGTACAGAAGCTGATTTAAATGATAGGTTATAGACTACAGTTAGTAGTTCTGCAATTTCACATTTGAGTTCCTTCAGAACTCTTGGGTGAATACCATCTGGTCCTGGTGACTTATTGCTGTTTAATTTATCAGTTTGTTCCAAAACCTCCTCTAATGATACCTCAATCTGAGACAGTTCCTCAGATCTGTCCCCTGAAAAGAATGGCTCGGGTTTGGGAATCTCCCTCACATCCTCAGTCATGAAGACCGATGCAAAGAATTCATTTAGTTTCTCCGCAATGGCCTTATCATCCTTGAGTGCTCCTTTAGCATCTCGATAATCCAGTGACCCCTCTGGTTGTTTAGCAGGCTTCCTGCTTCTGATGTACTTAAAAAAAAATTTGCTATTACTTTTTGAGTGTTTGGCTAACTGTTACTCAAATTCTTTTTTGGCCTTCCTAATTGTATTTTTACACTTCATTAACCAGTGTTTATGCTCCTTTCTATTTTCTTCATTAGGATTTAACTTCCACTTTTTAAAGGATGCCTTTTTGCCTCTCACTGCTTTTTTTACTTTGTTGTTTAGCCACGGTGGCTCTTTTTTGGTTCTCCTACTATGCTTTTTAATTTGGGGTATACATGTAAGTTGAGCCTCTATAATGGTGTCTAAAAAGTTTCCACGCAGCTTGCAGAGATTTCACTTTTGGCACTTTATCCTTTAATTTCTGTTTAACTAACCTCCTCATTTCTGTGTAGTTCCCCTTTCTGAAATTAAATGCTACAGTGTTGGGCCACTGTGGTGTTTTTCCTGCCACAGGGATATTACATTTAATTATATTATGATCACTATTACCAAGCAGTCCAGCTCTGTTCACCTCTTGGACCAGATCCAGTGCTCCACTTAGGACTAAATCAAGAATTGCCTCTCCTCTGGTGGGTTCCAGGACCAGCTGCTGGAAATAACAGATGGAAATAATCCTGCTGGATATTGGGCAGCATCCTAATACTGAATTCTTGATATCTTTATGCACAAGAAATCCTCCGCCGTTGACATGTTTGTCCTCTCCACTTCCCCCTGTGGGTCCGGGGACAGAATAGGCCCACTGCTCCTCCTGCATGTCGTAAGAGGCGACTTAAAGGGGGCTGCCTTGAGAGGGATGAGCTCCACCAGGTTTGAAATTTGCCCAAGGCACACCATATGATGAGCAAGTCAACCATGTCCATACCGGATTGGTCGCAGCCCGGGTTAATAATGACCACGCCATCTGTCTCCCACCAGGGCAGACATGACAAGTATATGACTGGTGTAACCCCAACAAAGAAGATCCGTGGAAGAGAGCACATCACCATAGCCCCATGGAATGCAAGGACATTGAGACAAATAGGGAGGTTGAAAGAACTCGCGTACGAAACGGAACAATACACCTGGCACCTCCTAGGAATCTCTGAGGTCAGATGGAAGAACTTTGGAGAGGCACTAATGGAAGAAGGCCATGTACTCTTATTATAGTGGAGAGACTGCAGATACAGTTATGCACTAATCATAATTGAATAGTTACTGCATGGATGTTTTAACTGTGCATTTCCATGCTGTAACATGTTTGGATGTTTGAATTGAAACTTTAACTTTGAATTTCCTGGATTTCTAATGCTTGTTCTTGGAATAATTACAACATCCTCGTAAAGTCTTTTGCTCTAAACTACTGATACATAATCTCAATTTGAATTCCATTTTAAAATAGTGTTAATTCCCAGCAGAAACTATGTCGAAATGGACTTTCTGATGCAGTAGCATTAGTTTTCGATAAGAGTTGAAAAATTAACGTGTGTGTTGCAATGAGCATATGCCATGAGTTTCTGTGGTGAATTGCTGGAGAATTACAGTGCTGCTGACTTAATACATTCTATTACTAGCATTAAGTTGGCATTCTAGATAGTTTGAAGGCACCCAGCACATTCTTATTTAAGATATTGTATAAAAGTGGTTCTTAGTGACCCAGGATGCTGGGAATAATTTGCTTTGAAGAGAAGTAGCTACAGTGATACAGTCTCACATGCATATGTTTTATTGCTCTCCAGTGAACCTCGGATAGTAAGCCGGATTTTTCAATGCTGTGCATGGAACGGAGGCGTATTCTGGGTAAGTGTAATTTTTTTGTATTTCCGAATTTAAAAATTGAAACACCAGTTTAAAGCAGTGCACTGCTTCGGTGCTTTTCTGGTTTCAAAGATGATATCTCAGGTTGGCTGCCCGGCTAAGTTGGAAGGCATTATGAATTGAGAGAAACCAGTAAGTTTCTAAGTCTTGATGTTTTATATAAAGGGGGACCCTCCTTAAAATATATAATTGAACTACTGTATTCCCTAAGCAGGCCATTATATTAATGTGGAGTCTGTATCTTAAGTTCCTAATGCTGCTTGTTCGCCTGCTGATCAAATGAAATCCGTAGTGCTGCCCCACTGAATCGAATATTACATTTACTCAGGTCAGCTTTCCAATAGCTGTTAATGAGTTTGGTAGGGTTTATTCATGATTGTAATAGGCGCTTTGCGGCCTAATAAATCACTTGTCTCTTTTCGTCTTCCATTAGACTTTGTCACGATGGGTGAGGAATCAACACGGAAATGTTGAAAGGAAACAGTTCAATTATATATTTTGGTTGTATTTAAGTAGAGCAGTGAGCTTTCAGCGCTCTGCATTGATGGATCATGGTGTTTAATGTTTAATAGATGGCAGGCAAACATTTTGCTATTGAATAGAGAATGCACAGTGCCTGGATGAAAGATACTTTTAAATCAGTGTTTATGGATCTTTGTCACTGTAGATGAAAGTTATTGCCCCATCTGAATCTGAGCTGTTAGGGGGCCAAATATGAAACAGCCTCTCAGTTTGCCAAAGCCATTCAGCGTGGTCTCTGGAGTGATTGCAGATTGGGTTGATAGATAGAGATAAGAGTAATAGAAGCGAACATTTAAATGTAATTAACAAAACCACTTTTATGATTTCCTTGTTGCCTTTTTCCTTTAGCTTAGTCTCCTCTTGTTTTACCGAGTATTTATCCCTGTACTTCAGTCAGTCACAGCACAGATAATTGGTAAGTAAATAATTTGTTTCTTTAAAGTGTGCTAGGACATCAGCTCTCCTCAGGGTAGATAATTATCAGCATCTGGATAGAAGACTAAGGTGACTCTGCCCCTACATCCCGCCTCTCCATCCTTGAATTATTTCCCCCTCTCAAGTATTTAACTGAGGGCAAAATCCTTAGACAGGGGTGGCCAACCTGAGCCTGAGAAGGAGCCAGAATTTACCAATGTACCTTGCCAAAGAGCCACAGCAATACATCAGCAGGCCCCTTGTTAGCTCCCCCACCTGCTCCCAGCGCCTCCCACCCACCAGCAGTCCTACCAATCAGAGCCTCCCCTTCCCTCCCCATCAGCTGTTCCCTCCCCATCAGCTGTGTGCAGGAGCCTCGGCGGGAAGGGGTGGAGTGGGGGCAGGGCCTGTGGCAGAGCCAGGGGCTGAGCAGTGAGCACCCCCCCGGCACATTGGGAAGTTGGCGCCTGTAGCTCCAGCCCTGGAGTCGGTGCCTAGACAAGGAGCCGCATGTCAACTTCTAAAGAGCCGCATGTGGCTCTGGAGCCACAGATTGGCCACCCCTATCCTTAGAGATGCTGAGCTACTGCAGCGCCCACTGACTTGAGGGAGGCATGTGAGGGCTCAGTACAACTCAGGATTCGACCCACTCGGTGTGGGCTGTGCCCTCCTCTTCCTGTGTGTTTCATGCATTAATGCTGCCATATCCTCTTTAGTGAACTGACTCAGATCCGAATGTTCAAAACTATCTATGGGATTTGGATGCTCAGGTCCCATTCAAATGAATGGGACTTGGACAGCCACATTCCTTAAGCTTCTTTGAAAGTCTCAGCCAGATTTTCTTTCTTTCTTGTTTTTCTGTTGTGAAAACTGGCACGTAAGCCTTAAAAAGCACACTTGGACAAAGTTAAACAGTGTTCCAGTGACTTGATTAGCATGAATGTGTATCAGATAGAAAGATGGATGGGCAGTTCTGCTAACAGACTGAGAAGCAAGGAAGACATTTTTTTGGCACCCTATGTTTTAGTATTAAGCTAGTTACATAAGAACGGCCAAACTGGGTCAGACCAAAGGTCCATCTAGCCCAGTTTCCTGTCTTCCAACAATGGCCAATGCCAGGTGTCCCAGAGGGAATGAACAGAACAGGGAATCATCCAGCAATCCATCCTGTCACCCATTCCCAGCTTCCCAGTTATTTTTTCTCCATGTGGGAATCCTGCTTCTGTTTGTAATTACTTTCATTTAAATACTGTTCAGAGTGAATTTCATCACAAGCTGTACATGGAGTTCACAATATGTAACATAGAAAGTTACCATTAGACATGGGATGAGTTGTGTTTTAACTGGTGTATTCTCTTACCAGCCAGTAAAGTCTAAAGCTGTTAACGCTTCTTATCCCAGAAAATTAATTTTATATTTTGGAAGAGTCCTAATTTAAATGTTGTAAAGTGCTTTTTAAGTTAAGTGGCATGGACCGCAAATGCTCTGTATTACTATTCACACTAACAGGAAAAGTCTCCACTCATTTTCATGGTCCTCGGATTCTCCTTAAAACCATTGAAATGAAGCCTTAATACTGAAAGCAAATGTAAAATCCAACATGTTAAAACACAGTGCATGGGAATAGTAACATGTATCGAACTCTGGGGGCGAATGCTAGGAGGAGTTGGGGGTCTGCCTCTTAGTGTCAGTGGAAGTCTGTTTGTTAGCAATGTGATACAGTCACATTGCTTCCAGTTATCTATCATACGAGGAGGAGCTTCAGCATAGATCCAGAACAGCCACAGGCATGCCCAATAATTGCTGGCGGGAGGCAAGCTAGAAGGAGAGCTGCCAAGTGGGGAAGGGGAACTACAGGCCAGTCAGTCTCACCTCAGTCCCTGGAAAAATCATGGAACAGGTCCTCAAGGAATCAATTCTGAACCACTTAAAGGAGGGGAAAGTGATCAGGAACGGTCAGCATGGATTCACCAAGGGCAAGTCATGCCTGACTAACCTAATTGCCTTCTATGATGAGATAACTGGCTCTGTGGATGAGGGGAAAGCAGTGGATGTGCTATTTCTTGACTTTAGCAAAGCTTTTGATACAGTCTCCCACAGTGTTCTTGCCAGCAAGTTAAGGAAGTATGGGCTGGATGAATGGACGGTAAGGTGGATAGAAAACTGGCTGGATGGTCGTGCTCAACGGGTAGTGATCAATGGCTCCATGTCTAGTTGGCAGCCGGTATCAAGTGGAGTGCCCCAAGGGTCGGTGCTGGGGCCGGTTTTGTTCAATATCTTCATCAACAATCTGGAGGATGGTGTGGACTGCACCCTTAGCAAGTTTGCAGATGACACTAAACTGGGAGGAGTGGTTGATACGCTGGAGGGTAGGGACAGGATACAGAGGGACCTAGACAAATTAGAGGATTGGGCCAAAAGAAATCTGATGAGGTTCAACAAGGACAAGTGCAGAGTCCTGCACTTAGGACGGAAGAATCCCATGCACTGCTACAGACTAGGGACCGAATGGCTGGGCAGCAGTTCTGCAGAAAAGGACCTAGGGGTTACGGTGGACGAAAAGCTGAATATGAGTCAACAGTGTGCCCTTGTTGCCAAGAAGGCTAACGGCATTTTGGGCTGTATAAGTAGGGGCATTTCCAGCAGATCGAGGGACGTGATTATTCCCCTCTATTCGGCACTGGTGAGGCCTCATTTGGAGTAGTGTGTCCAGTTTTGGGCCCCACGCTACAAGAAGGATGTGGATAAATTGGAAAGAGTCCAACGGAGGGCAACAAAAATGATTAGGGGGCTGGAGCACATGACTTATGAGGAGAGGCTGAGGGAACTGGGATTGTTTAGCCTGCAGAAGAGAAGAATGAGGGGGGATTTGATAGCTGCTTTCAACTACCTAAAAGGGGGTTCCAAAGAGGATGGATCTAGACTGTTCTCAGTGGTAGAAGATGACAGAACAAGGAGTAATGGTCTCAAGTTGCAGAGGGGGAGGTTTAGGTTGGATATTAGGAAAAACTTTTCCACTAGTAGGGTGGTGAAGCACTGGAATGGGTTACCTAGGGAGGTGGTGGAATCTCCTTCCTTAGAGGTTTTTAAGGTCAGGCTTGACAAATCCCTGGCTGGGATGATCTAATTGGGTTTGGTCCTGCTTTGAGCAGGGGGTTGGACTAGATGACCTCCTGAGGTCCCTTCCAACCCTGAGATTCTATGATTCTATGAAGTGTTTTTGGGCTCGGAGAACAGTGAACATTCAGGAAAAACAGATCTTTGGTTGCTTTGTCCCTAAGTTCTTCTCATAGAACATAAACACACACACCAAAGCTCCAGCTATCTAAACAAAGAACTTTTGGGGAAGCAAGGGAGATACAGTCAGTGATATTGACTGTTTAATTTTTGGGAGGTCCTCTAGCACGACAGTGATAGATGCCATATAAGTACCTAAACAGGCAAATGTCTTACCTTACCCTATGTCTCCTGACCTGTCTGTCTCTCCCATCCTCTAGTTCTGTTTTGTTTAACACTATTGCCCTTTTTCTTTGTTTCCTACCCTTTTTTCTCTTGCCTCCTCACACATCTTTGTCCACCTCCTTTCCCCTCTTGCTGTCGCGCTCTACCCTTTTGCCTTACTCCATTCTTTCCTTTTACTCTCATCTCTGTCCCTTTCTTCCTGTTGCTGGGTGAGCTTTCCCCCCGTTCAGATATCTGGTCTGCTCATGATGTGCATGCTGTAATTGTTGCTTCTTTTTTCCTTTTCCCACTCTGAGTGTTCAGGCAGAGCAGGGAACAGAATGTTGATTAGAGTGAGCACTTGAGAGCAGATAGGTCAGGGAATCTCGCTACAAGTATCAGAAACGTCTTACAGAGTTATCCATAAAAACAAAGGAGAACCCCATTTTTTCCTGGGTGTTCTGGGACTCTCATCTCGTGAGAACCAAACACACAGCTTTGATAACATCTGTTCAAAACAGTATTTGAGGTATAGGCGAGAACTGTCTTCCCATGTGTCTGCTGCATGACATTTTAGCTGCAAGTATCAGAGGGGTAGCTGTGTTAGTCTGGATCTGTAGAAGCGACAAAGGGTCCTGTGGCACCTTATAGACTAACAGAGGTATTGGAGCATAAGCTTTCGTGGGTGAATACCCACTTCATCGGATGCAAGCAGTGGAAATGTCCAGGGGCCAGAATTTTAGTTGCAGAATGCTTTCTCTTCCCATCCATATACGTTTTCAGCAAATAAATGTCAAGCCCAGAAACCTTCTTCCTAATGATGGAAGAGGAAACTATGTTCCTGCTTATACCACAAGAAACCGAAAGCCATTGCTTTTGAACAAGCAGGATGCTTTTTGGCAGTCCCAAAGCATGTGTTCCCATAGGATGAACCACTGGTTCCCTATGGAAGTACTGCTGCTAGGATATTATTAGAAGTAAATAAAGAGCAGGTGCATGAAAATGGGTCTGTAAAGAAGGAAAGTAGGAAATAGGTAAAACCAGGAAGGGCCATTTCCTATCTCCCTTTTTGTAGTAGGACCAGAATATCACATCTGTACAAAGGAGGCTGCTGTCAGCTGTTTTTCCATTGTAACTGTAGATTGTGCAATCTGAAATGAAGAGAATCCCATGTGCACGTCGCTGATGGGGACTGTATTCTTATTTTGAAGGTGACCCCTCACTACATGGTGATGTCTGGTCTTGGCTGGAATTTATCCTCACCTCTATTTTCGGTGCCCTTTGGGTCCTTCCTCTCTTTGTGCTCAGTAAAGTCGTCAATGCCATCTGGTTTCAGGTAGGTGAGGATGATGAGGAACAGCCCTCAGTAGCTATGGGAGCAGGAGTTCACATTAAACAAGTGACATAGTATACGCTGTGTTATGGGTGGGTCAGTTAAGACCATAGAGCAAGAATACAACCCACAGCCCCCTTTATTTTTAGTATGGAGGGTGACCAGTCAGACTGAGATGGAACATTGCATGCTGGAACATGTAGTCTCCACAGACTGGCACCTCTGTAAATGAGCTGTCACCTGTTAGATGAGGCCTTCTGGCTCAAACAAGCTGCTTGTGTGGCCCTTATTTGGACACTGTGTGGACGGCCATGTGCTCTGTTACGTATAATGCCATAAAAGGAACATTTCTACACAAAGTTTATCGTTCCAGATGTGTTGAGTGTGTTGGCAGGTGCACTGTGGAATATGGGCACTGCGTTTCATGATGATGGGGAGATAGCTTGCTGCTTTCGGGGAGAAATGAGGGGTTAATGATAGCCAGGTTTCTAAAGTACTCTGAGCCCCTTGAATGAAAAGTGCAAACCCTTATTACTGCATATAATAAGCTGCTGAGCTAAAGCTGTTACCGCATCAGTAAGAAAACAAGATTGCATCCGGAAAGTGTACTCAGTGGAATCTGCATGCTGACTGCAGATCAGTAGTGCAGTCACTCGTGTTAATTGTCTTTGTAAATTAGTTTCCCTGAAATGTGTTTCTCTGTTTCAGGACATTGCAGATTTGGCATTTGAGGTTTCCGGAAGAAAGCCCCAGCCCTTTCCCAGTGTCAGTAAAATCATTGCTGACATGCTATTTAACCTCCTACTGCAAGCACTGTTCCTCATCCAGGTGAGATGAGACCTTTCTTGGGTTCTGTATCTGGGTCAGTAGAGAACCAAGTGCATAATAGCTGTGAAATGCTGAGGGGAGGGGGATGCCAAACCATTCTGCTGTTCGAATGCAGCTGTTGGCATTAGTGGCAGCCTTGGAAGAAAGAGAGAGCCTCTTGGCTGGATGGGGGAGCTGTGACCAGGAGACTGTTATGTGCAGAAAATTGTGGCCAAATTGATTGATGTTCCCAAAGTGACAGGATGAGCTTTGCTAGAAGGGAGGTGGGGTTCGGAGGCTCCTATTGGAGGGCGGGGGGATACAATTAAAACTACAAGAAAGCAAGGACCTCTCTAGTTGTGCTCCCATATCACTCTCTAGGGTGAAGATAAATGTATTGCGTTCCTGCTGTGCTGTACGTAAACCCACCACTGCAGAAAGCAAACTCAATTTCTTCTCTCCCTCTGCAGGGGATGATTGTGAGCCTCTTCCCAATTGATATCGTTGGCCAATTGGTTAGCCTCCTGCACATGTCTCTGCTCTACTCCTTGTACTGCTTTGAGTACCGCTGGTTTAATAAAGGTTAGTGCTGCCCTTCATTTCATTGATTTAGTTGGGGTTGGTCCTGCTTTGAGCAGGGGGTTGGACTAGATGACCTCCTGAGGTCCCTTCCAACCCTGAGATTCAATGATTTCCAAGGCTAACAGCGTGTGTCTGGGGACATGCTGCATTGCTGGAAATATTTTAAACGCATAAGCTCCCCGATAGGAGGACAAATCCAGTTTCAAACACACTTTATCCAGACAAGTAACTTGGGATGTTACCAAATGATCTCTCTTTCTCTCTCCCTTCCTCCTCCCTCACCTCAAGAGGATGGAATATGAGCCTCTCTTTAGTGAATGAATCTCTGCTGTGTTTGCAAATTTGTTTTTTCAGAGCATTAATGCTTACTAGGTTGATCGATTTATTGTGCTGTTTACACACGAGGGATTTGACAGGAGATGATTTTCACTTGTACTTCTCGAATAAATGGTCTCACCTGTTTATCCATTTTTGTCCTTACGCAAAAGGATAAATGGACACAAATCAGATATTAGGAATGGCAATATACAAAAGCCTGTAGGAGAACACTTCAATCTCCCTGGACACACAATAGCAGATTTGAAGGTAGCCATCCTGCAGCAAAAAAACTTCAGGACCAGACTCCAAAGAGAAACTGTAGCACTTCAGTTCATTTGCAAATTTGACACCATCAGCTCAGGACTAAACAAAGACTGTGAATGGCTAGCCAACTACAAAAGCAGTTTCTCCTCCCTTCGTGTTCACACCTCAACTGCTAGAAGAGGGCCTCACCCTCCCTGATTGAACTAACCTCGTTATCTCTAGCCTGACTCTTCCCTGCACATTTATATCTGCCCCTGGACATTTCCACTGCTTGCGTCCGACGAAGTGGGTAGTCACCCACGAAAGCTTATGCTCCAATACCTCTGTTAATCTGTAATCTCTGTGAGTGCAGCACACAGAGCAGGACCGACACCAGGGGAGGGAATACATCATTTCACAATCCATTGAACACTGGCTGAGAGAGGGCCACTATAGATGGCTTACTGCCCTTCTCTGTTTTTCTGTGACTGAACACTCTGGTTGTGCTGTGCTGAATCTCTTGCCTGCTTATTCAATGAGGCTATAGCAGAGATGAGAAATAGTCACATGGTGTTTGAAGCAGGGCAGGGAAGATGAGTAGAATAATAAACATTTGTTTGAGAGCCAGATGCAGTCTGAAATTCTCCTGGTGGTTCTCACTTGAAAGCCTTGGATTTGGTCCCCTTCTGACTTGGTTTGCAGTGTACCATAAAATTCTTAGTTCCAGGGGAAAAAACAAGGTTCTCTTGTGTAATGGTTTTTCAGCTCCACATATTTTTCACTCCATGGAATTAAGTCAAACAGGAACTAAATCCAAAGAGGCAATCTTACCATCATTGGAACCATTTGAATTCGAAATTCAGCTAGAGAAAAAACACTAGAAGAAAAGAGAACGTTCATTTCTAATGCTAGAGCTCTGGATTGGGAAGGAGTCAGGTAGGCCCAGGCCATCTCTTGCCCTGTAATGCACATATCTAGACATGCAGAACATGAACGTTTACTTGTCTCTCACAGCTGTGGTAAAATTGTTTTAATCGTTTAACCTTCTCCAGCAAAGGTAATAGAAGAAAAACAGAAATGATGGTATCTTTTTCCTTCCAGATTAGAGAGAGATGCCTTAACAACTTGTGCTGACAAAAGATCCCATGTTACTTTTCACAAGAGGAGTTAGTTCAGTTTTCCCAACTGGAATAACTTAATTTTGCCACCTACCTTCAACTATTAGTGAAGTTTCAGACTAACATAGCATTATTTTGCATCACACCATATGTTGCAGGGCATTTTAGGCATGAAAAGATAGGAAGCTCATAATCTAAATTAGATTCTTCATTTAACACCGTAAGTGTTCTGTATTTTTACAGTCTACTGATAAATTACTGCCACATTTATTCCAAATGTGTCTGCATTTCAA
This sequence comes from Macrochelys suwanniensis, assembly GCA_033296515.1. Taxonomy (NCBI): domain Eukaryota; kingdom Metazoa; phylum Chordata; order Testudines; family Chelydridae; genus Macrochelys; species Macrochelys suwanniensis. The sequence continues at coordinate 14,905,596 of CM065796.1, forward strand.
TGATGGTAGACGTGATTTTTATCAAGGGGAAAAACCTTTACAAGAAAGTTTAAAAAAAGCAGTGAGGAGGAAGGTAGAAACCTACTATATTTTTTAAAAAGGCATAGTCCTCCATATTTGAATTGAAATGACCAGCTTTTCTGAGGTTACACTTTGAAGTCTTAATGTTATCTAAACTTGGAGTTTAATCAACTGCTTTTTGTCCTATGCCTTTTGCCATACCAACTCAATGGGTCCAGTAAACCAAGTTTATAGTCTGTTTACTACAAAAGCAGCAAAACAATTAGATTTTTAGATTCTAAAGAACATCTCTATTTCTGTGGTGGTGTAAATCAGGGATCCCTTGTCAGATTTTATTGAAGCATGACAAAAAAACTCGACTGTCGTCTCAGGCTTCACATACCACTTTTGAGGCTGTTATTCTTTTGTTTGTGGATTTTATAGGATAGAGCCAAAATCTAAATTATAATAGAAACTTGTTTGCAACCTTAACTATGGAATGGCCACTACAGCTCCCTTATGTAGTTTATAAATTACTTTGGGAACATTCAGGATGCCTGTCACTTTTGAAATGTGAGATTTAGTGCAACACATGCCCTTTGTCCAAAACTGTCCTGCCTTAGTTCCTTACATTTCTGTACGTTAACTTGTGTTTTTATTAGGAATTGAAATGCATCAACGGTTATCCAACATTGAGAGGAACTGGCCCTATTACTTTGGATTTGGTTTACCACTGGCTTTTCTCACTGCAATGCAGTCTTCTTACATCATCAGGTGACTTTCACTGTAAATTGGGAGCACTGGACGTTCTTGCTTTGAGGGTGATGAATGCAGAGGTAACATGTCCCCCAAATACCACCCGAAATCCCCACCCTCCAAGATACCACCAGAGAAATGTACCTTTCCCCAACCCCTGCAGATCAGAGGAGTATATCTGTTTCCACAGCACCATAGGAAAATAGCTCTGCTAATAAGTAACTGGAGGGGAAAGTACATTGAGGAATAACGAAGGGTTTTCCATTAAAATCAGAAATGTAGTGCAGATTCTTCCACCGAACTGCCATAAAACTATGAGACATATTTGGATAGTAGAATCTCCCCTACTTCCTGCCCCACTGTATTGACTATTCTGGAGGCACAGTGGCTGGGACAAGCTCATAAATCCTCTCACTGCTCAGAAATCTTCTCTCTGCTGAGATGATGTCATTGCTGTTTGCTTTATGATTTCTCGTCCTGCTCTGACTCTGCTGTAACCTTTCCCCATATGGCTGGAATACTCTTACAGACGGAGCCAACGTTAGCGGCATGTTTTCTCTTATACTTACAATGCAGAGCTAGCAGGGGCCACGATTTATTGATGCAGACAAGCTTCTCTGTGACGAGCTGCATTTCTAACTGTGTCGGCTCTGCCTAAGGTAACACGGAGACAGCATATATGTGGGAGGTAAAACCCAATTCCAGTGACAAGCTGTGTATCTGTCTCTTCTTCCGAAAGTTCACTGAATACTTACTCTTAAAAGAACACTGCAGTGGATCCCAGCAGGGAAAGATTTAAACATGCCCAGATCCTACTGGAGTTACTTGTCCTTTATGTACATTGTCAGTGCCACACCTTCCATGTGACTGAGATTGTCTCCCTTAAAGCGGCAGTGAAGTGCTGATGGCTGCAGTAGTAGTCCCATGAAGCCCACAGCAATCTCTATTTAATATGCAGGTGCAGCCTATGGACGCTACAGGTCCCAGCATATGATACTCTCTCTTGATCTGAGCTGCCGGAAAATGTAGTCTCTGCACAGTGTGTTTCCCTATTAAATATTGTGACAGGTGCCATCTGCTCCATTTATACAAATAGTGTGGCCCTTGATTTCCCCTGTGTTTAAAGGTGCTTCACTTCATCCTTCTCCACTCCCTGCAAAGGGATGTCCTGAAATCAGCTTCCGTTGCGTGGGAGGTCATTTTCCTGTGTAACCTTATTATGACACCAACCTATAGTAATTGGCTTTTTGCTCAATGTGCCTTCTTCTCTTTGCAGTGGCTGCCTGTTCTCCATTCTTTTCCCTCTGTTTATCATCAGCGCCAATGAAGCAAAGACACCTGGGAAAGCATAGTAAGTATTTTCCTTAGGAAGCTCAGAGTTGATTTTAACTAACGTGATAATGCTAGATGCAGGACGAACTGACACTCGAATCATAGAATATCAGGGTTGGAAGGGACCTTAGGAGGTCATCTAGTCCAACCCCCTGCTCAAAGTAGGACCAATCCCCAATTTTTGCCCCAGATCCCTAAATGGCCCCCTCAAGGATTGAACTCACAACCCTGGGTTTAGCAGGCCAATGCTCAAACCACTGAGCTATCCTCCCCCCCCCGCCCCGACCTAAAACAAGGTTTTAGCAGTACTGTGCCTGGTAAGGCAGGGGGTGCCCTTGTGCATCTCTGAACATATTTGTCATGTAATGATGAAAGAACAATAGTGTTGGGACACCTTGATTCATTTAAAATAAGGGAAATTAAACAGGATTTTATTAACAGAGAGGACATTGTGTTAACACTTCAAAAGGGCACGTTATTGGTAAGGGAAAGGTTCTCTGAGGTTATTGATAGACCTGCCCTGAACTTTAAATCCTCTTATGTCACACTCCCTGAGCTGAGTGCGGGGATGCCAAAAACCTGGAATTCCTGGGCAGCCATCAGCTCAGCTCTTATCCGCAGCTTCAAGCTTTTCAAGAGAGACTTAACCCCAAGGTTGGGTCTGCTTTGTCCTCCCTATCGAGATACAAGGATGGAATGGAGGCGTCCTGCATTTCCCGGGGGGGGGGGGGGGGGGGTGAGAACTGTGCCTGCATTAGGCCTTTACTCTTTGTTACTGTAGAGTGTAACTACTAATCTGTGTTGTGAAGACTCCTTATCCTAGAATATACTAAGCACAATATAAAAACGGACAAAGGGAGCTTCTTGCCGCACTATTATATTCACGTGTTTGTGTGCACGCGCGTGTGCGTATGTGCAAGAGACACCAATTGAGACTTGGGGATGGGAGCTCACAGCATTTGTTCTGTGTTTCAGCCATTTCCAGCTGCGTCTCTTCTCCTTGGTGGTTTTCCTCAGCAACAGACTCTTTCACAAGACAGTTTACCTTCAGTCCACCCTGAGCAGCTCCTCCTCAGCAGATAGACTGCCCTCTCCCCACTCATCCCCTGCCAAACAGAAGGCTGCTTTGAGGCACTGAACCACAACCAAAGGGGGGTGTGTGTGTGTCATCCTTGGCTGCTACATGTGCCCCTGTGACCTAGGGAAGGGCAGGACCCATTCTGCCAAGGGGCTTGTGCATTTCCCCACCAATCACCATTGTAAGCGCCACTTGGACATTGGTTTTGTGTCACATTGAGAGTGTGGATGGAGATCTCTGGAAAAGTCTGGATTTTTAACACCTTCGTGAGTTTTAAAAAGCCGGGTTCTCTGTGCTTGTTTTATAGAGTGTAACAGACCTGTGCCTGTACTGTTTTGTATACTCTTTCCCTGTGCCATTTCCCTCCATACCCCAGGATGAATGGTTTTGTAATCCACGTTTTGCTGTAGCTTTGTGGAGCTGATGGGAGTCTTTGCAGTAGATTGCGCCACATCTGTTGGATTCCTCGATGATCATAATTCTTTGTATAGTGTATCTCAGGTCAGCTTTTTGTAATTCCTGCTGTGCTGAAAAGCAGAATTGGAAGACAAACTGGATCATGCTGATCTAGGGGCAAGATCAATTTATATAGAGAGGGGACTCCCCCAGCCCACTATCCAACGAGCTTCAGTCAAGCTCTTTCTGTGAACTGGCAAACTTTGGGTCTTTCGTCAATATCAGACCTGGACAAGTGCCACCTTTCTGTATCCAGTATATACACTGGAGAGCATTGACTTTCATCAGGATGAAGCAAATTCCTAACCTAAACAGCAGAATGTGGTGGGGTTTTTTTTAAATCCTGTTTGGAGCTGGTGAAAGCTCCTGAAATTTCAAAGGGAAATTGTATAAACAAGGTCAGGAACTGAAATGGAAACGTATTGAACACTTTAACTCTGTGTAGTTGGGTTGTAAGGTTTTTTAATGTATCTTTTTGTCTCAGCAATCAGATGCCTTTGAAAATTAGTGTCTGCCAGTTTTCCGTGGAGACACCATGCATACTGGCGGTATTTAAAAAATAATTCAAAATTATGAGGTTCCAGACTGTATCCAGACAACACAAGGGAGAACAATCAGTTTCTACTGGACTCATGGGATAACATACAGACTTGGGCTACACCATTGCCCTGCTTAAAGTAGGTAGTGTGCATCTTGGGGAAGAGAGAGAGCTTGTTCAGTTAACATGAAAGGCTCCTAGTCTGTCGCCATAGCAACACTATCTCTGCAGCAATTGTTGTCCCAGTCTAGGTGGAATGGTATTGGCCAAAGTACACTTACTTGGTTGTAGCTGCAGTGAAACTGCTTTGTTAGCTCAGGATATGTGAATTTGTGTGTGTGTAAGTCTCTATGTGTGTATGTGTGTATATATACTTTGTATACACAAAGGGAGGGTGAGCAATCCTGGTTCTAGACAGTGTTCTTCTTGCATGTAAAATGTCCGTTTGGCAGAAAAAAATCTGTGAAATTCAAGAAGCCCTTGGTTTTTCAGAACTGAGGTTGGTCTACAGATAAACTTTTCTCTAATATTTTCACACTGAAATATTAAATGAAAACGAACAAAAAAATCAAAAATTGCAATGGGTTCTGTCTGAGCACTGGAGTTAATGTTAAAAGGAAAACCTGCATTTTACTGTGGATGGGTCATTCTTAAAGTCTGAATTGCAATCCAGGGATTTTAAGGCTCTACATGTGGGAAGGGAGTTGGGGGAGATTTGGGAAACGGTTCAATACAACTTGATACTGGAGGCAAATGGAAATAGAATGTGAACTTCCCTTAAGCTTTTCTAAATAATGTAGAAGCGACAAAGAGTCCTGTGGCACCTTATAGACTAACAGACGGATTGGAGCATAAGCTTTCGTGGGTGAATACCCACTTGCATCCGAAGAAGTGGGTATTCACCCACGAAAGCTTATGCTCCAATACGTCTGTTAGTCTATAAGGTGCCACAGGACTCTTAGTCTGGATCTGTAGAAGCGACAAACTCGGCTACCCCTCTGATACATAATGTAAATGACTCTCTTGGTTTGCTACAGAGCGCACTCAAAGTAATACTAGAGAGAGCCACTTCTGGATGTTACGCATTCTCTTCCAGCAAGCTACCAGGAAGAGAAGGGGCAGATTCATATGAGAGAATTTTGAAAATGAACATTTTTGAAAGGGATTGTATATAATCTTATTTTGCTGTACAAACAAAACCTTTGTTTTAACAGCAGTGAAGGTTGCTAAATGACAATATACTAACCTATTACATTATTGATACACATCAAGCATTTATTTCAAAGCAAGGAAATAGTTTTGGACACTACATCTGACAGTGCCCATTTAATAAGCAACCATACTGTTCTTATCAGGAATTCAAAGATGTGCACATCTTTAACTGCAGCAGGTGCATTAGTTTTCAAGGAGATGTATCTCCATGGAAAGTTTGAAGGGGCAGTAATGAGCTTGTTTTAAGCCAAAGGGAAGAAGACAAATAATAGACAATTCATCATTCAGATCTGGGTAACTTTAATGGCCTGTAACTCAAAAACAGTTTGACTAACTTTGCAAAAATTTCCTTTGTTGCTTTCTGAGTAAATGTGGCAGTTTTCAGACCAAACTGATTTTCTAATTCAAAGTTATATTGGGGCTAAAAGTGGGAAATGGAATGGAAGTTGGTTCCAAATTTAACTGTGAAGGGGCTACTGCCTTTCTCCAATATGCAATCTGTTATATCCAGCTATTATTTGATCACATATATAGATTAACATGGCTGTGGGAATCTCCCTTCTTGGGCTAACATGATGAATGATGCCTTAATTGAAATAAACAGCATGGAGGAGAGTTACAGTGGGCATGTAACCTAGTACCTTTTCTAGTTTATCATGCTTAAACACGCTTCTTGCTAGAAGGATGCTAGCAAGACTTCCCTGGCCAATGGTACTGGGCTGAAGTCTGGCCACCATCAGTTGGATAGTGATTGAAGGCTATGAAAGTGACGGGTCATTTGAGGGAAACTCCCATATTCTAATATACTCCTCATTGCGGTCTGGGCTGCATGAGTAGCTGGGCTTTGAAGAGTTAATGAAACCTAGAACAGGCGGTGAGGTATTGCTGCGTTTCTTGCAAGTGTACCAGCCAGCTCCCTCCCTCTACCCTGAATAGCTTTCCAACCATGTTTGGCCTGTCCGTTTTCTGGACAAAGACCTCTGTTCCAGACAAGGCCTGCTGTTTCCTATTCAGCTATGCACCATCAAATGACCAGTGCTGCTTGAGCGGCTTGCAGCAAAGGAGGCCACATCCATAATGAGCCACATCCACATTGACAAAGGAGGCCAAATTCCATAATGAGCTACAGCAGGCAGCAGTAATGCGGTGGAGTTCAGCAGACAAGCTCATTACTAGGCTTCCCCTCCCTGCTTAAGTAAACCAGGTACAAAAGGCTACAAACCCAATACGTGGGTAGGATTCTTCTCCCTTAGTGTTTCCTTGTTGACCGCCAGCAGATCTCTCCTATCTAGGAAAAGGGAGTAGAAGCTTCTCCTTTGTTAGCCTGTCCGTGGGGGCCTTCCATCTTTCTGTTGCAGTACACTACACCGTGCTGCATTATTTAGAGGTGGACATGGAATTCACAGGTTCCAAAGAATGGAACCAAGCCCTGCACTGAGATGATGGTGGGTTTCTGCATATAATCACAAGGTAATGGACCCATCTGCTGTTTGTTCCCATAGTAATCAGAGCAAGACAGACACTGAGGAAGAGAGCAGCACAACATGAGGTGCCAACGGGTTTGCAAGGGCACTACTGTGGCAGCGAGTATGTGGGAATGTTTCCTAGGCTGTCAAAAAATAAAATGGAACGAGGAGATTCAGTTAAGCCATCCCAGGGGTAAGGATTTCAAGAAGCCAAGTGTGGAACAAATGCTCAGCCATATAGCTCCTGTCCACTAAAAGTGCATGAGTTGGGGAAAGAGAAGGGAAAGTATGGTGAGGAACGTAGGATTTAATTCTCTTACATATGTAACTGATGGGAGATGGAAGATCTGTAGACTAAAGATGTTTGTGGGTAGCTTGCCGGGAGGGGCTATACCACTTCTGTGCCATGTCCTTGGGCAGACTCTCCTGCCCCTTTTCCAAACCCTACCCATGGCCCTACCTCACCTTTCTGTGGCCTCCTTTCGTAGCTTGCTGAATGTTGCTGTGTGGAGGTAGCACTGGCCACTAGATGGTCGCAAACGGCGTAATGATTGCAGTGTCACCTTTAGCATGGTTAAAGCTCTGGGTTAAATCCTGCTCATAAAGGCAGCCACGCTGAAGTCAATGGGACTAGTTCTAGGAGTATAATGAGCAGAATTTGGCTGAGACACGGTGGGTGAGATATCGCCTGGGATTCACAGAAGAGGCAATCTCTCACAGATATTCCCCGGCTCTCAGCATAACTTTGAGGCTGCCAGAAAGTCATTGCATCATGCTGTGATGGGAAGATGCTGCACTCCAGAGGAGCCTTGCACCAGAATTCCCCTTCAGGCTGAGAAATATGCGAATCCACAGAAATCCAGCCTCTTCTCATAGAGTTGTGAGAGCATCTAGTCACGCGGTGTTGTCCTACTACAGCTGCTAGAATTGTATTTAATCCAGGGCAGTACATAGCCCATAGACCAGTGGTCCCCAACCTTTCTGTGGCCAAGAGCACATTCATGCCTTCAGAAGAGTGTGGCGGGCAGCACCGCTTCTCAGCGGCATTTCGGTAGCGACGCTTCTCCGGTGGTCACACTCCTCGGCGGCATTGCGGTGGCAGGTTCTCCGGCGGATGCGCACCTCTCCTTTGTTCCTTGGCGCCAGCCCTGACGGCGGGCTCACATAAATGCCCCGGCAGGCGCCATGGCGCCCACGGGCACTGCGTTGGGGACCACTGCCATAGACTATCAGATCTATTTAAAGATACAGAATGACTACATCAGGCATTGGAGTTCCCCCTCTTTTCCAACTGCTTGCATCCACAATTTGGAGGAAGTGTACCCAGATGTGAGGAGAGGGAGTCCGGGGGAAAGAGACAATGTAATATTGTAGAAAGCAAGGGGTAGACAGAAACAACTGGACAGAAAAGTCACTGCAACAAGTGAAAGCAGCACCCATGCAAAGAAAAATAAAAGGAAAAGAAAATGGCCTAGAGACGGAGAGAATGGGTTGGGAAATGTAAGGAGAAAGTGACATTGTTTTCTGGTGAGTAACTTCAGTGATGCTGCTTTAGTTTATTATACTATCTCCAAATTCGGGAAAAAGGATTTCGAGCTTATGGGATGTCAATAGTTTAGGCTGCTCTGGATCCTGCAGGCAGCTAATCAGAGAGGCCAGAGCAGATACTGGGATATTCACCAGGCTGCACGCTGCTCTCCATGCAGGATGCGCCTCAGGGTGTATCTTACAGCAGTTAGCTTGGGTTATAAATCAAATGTTACCCCCAACTTGACTCCCCCCCCCCCAAAACTCTGTAAGTCACGGTTACGCTCAAGCTAGCTGGACCAGCCGGACGTGTGGGTTAAAGCTCCAGTTACGCTGATGCTGGAGCTAGTAAGGCAGTGGGGATGCAGCAGCTCACTCCACTGGCTCTGTGCTGCTAATAAAATCACTAACCCCAGGGTATGTCTACACAGTGAAACCCCCCCACAGCAGCAAGTCGCAGAGCAGAGCCTGGAGCAACTGACTCGTTTCATGCTATGCTAGGCCCAATGGGGGCGGGGACGGTGCAGCGCCTGGGGGCGGGAGGGCAGAGCCGAGCCGAGCCTCCCTCGCTGCCTAGGAGCTGCAGGGAGCTGGCGGCCACTTCCCCACCCCCCCCTTCGGCACCCCAACCCCCCAGCCCAGAGTCCCGTCCCGCATCGCGGAGCCCATGCCCCGCCCCAACCCGCTCATCCCTGCCCCCACCCCGGTGACAATGAGTGGGGGGGGCTAGGGTGACGCCGGGGCCCGGACAGCCCGGGGGGGGGGGGGGGGGGGCCAGGGCCGGCCCCCTGCCGACCCCGCGGGCGCTCTAGCGAGATGGATCACGTGGCTCCGGCCCGGACACGCCCCGCCCAGGGGGGCAGAGTCTGAGCTCCGGGTAATTGTCCTAGGGCCCCGCCCCTTCCGAATCCGGCCACGTGACACCCCGCCCGTCCGCCGGCCCCTTCCGGGCGTCTCCAGCCTGGACCGACACGTCACTGCTCGCGCCTCAACCAAACTGCCCCGCGCTCCAGCCCCCGCCCCTCCTCTCACCTTTCCACCGGCCACAACCCAGCCCTAGAGCGTCGGCCCCGCCCACCTCCGCGCTGAGTGACAGGCTCGCTATCCAGTCAGCTCAGGCGTAGCGCGTCGCATCCCCCGCGGCGCGGTGAGGGACAGCGGTCCGTGCCAATGGGGTGATCCCAGGAGCGGGGGGGAGGCGGAGCGAGCCGGGGGGCGGTAGGCAAGGGTGGGTGCGCGGAGCGGATGGATGGCTGAGGGAGCGGGGCGGAGAGCAGCGCCCAGGTGAGGGCCCGGGGCCGGTGTTATGCGCGAGGTGTCCGCGTTGTCGGGCCGGGCGGGGCAGGCCCTGGCCGGGGGGTGACACCGGGGCGGCGAGGCGGGCTGGGGGAGGGGCTGGGGTCTGGCTTGTCCCCCCCCCGCCGCTCGGGGGAGCTCCCCGCAAGCACCCGCCTTCGGATCCCTCCTGAGCGCCCTCGCGCTCCGCGTGTCCGGCCGGGAGCGCGGCGGGGCAGGGCCGGTCTCTCGCTGCGGTCTGTACAGCGCCGAGCACGCGGGGGGGATCCCAGCCCGTGGCGCGCGGGAATGGCCGCGGGATCGCCCCGCGCACTGAGGGGTGTCGCCCTGAACGCGCCGGGGCCTGGGGCCACGAATGGCGTGTGGCCGCGAGCCCCATGGCCCAGGGCAGTGCTTCCCAAACGTGTGTCTCGCGGACCCCGTGAACATGGCCGGGGGTCTTGGCGGGCCGCGTAATGACCTTTCCAAAGGCGGCTTGTACCGTTAGCGAGCGCTTGTAAAGCCCTGTGGCTAAAAGCGCCATCTTAAAAACCCATTAATGATCACTAACGTTTTTTTGTTCTGCACATACAAGCACCCAACTCATTTCAATGGCAGTAGCCTTGCCTTTCTAATGCAATGGATGTGCCCTCTCTGCCCCGCCCCAGCAGCCCCAGCCGGAGCTGGGATGGAGTGGAGGGTCTCTCCCTCTCTCCCCTGCCCCAGCAGCCCCAGCCGGAGCTGGGATGGAGTGGAGGCTCTCTCCCCCGGAGCTGGGATGGAGTGGAGGGTCTCTCCCTCTCTCCCCTGCCCCAGCAGCCCCAGCCGGAGCTGGGATGGAGTGGAGGCTCTCTCCCCCGGAGCTGGGATGGAGTGGAGGGTCTCTCCCTCTCTCCCCCGCCCCAGCTGGAGCTGGGATGGAGTGGAGGGTCTCTCCCTCTCTCCCCTGCCCCAGCAGCCGCAGCTGGGATGGAGTGGAGGGTCTCTCCCTCTCTCCCCCGCCCCAGCAGCCGCAGCTGGAGCTGGGATGGAGTGGAGGGTCTCTCCCTCTCTCCCCCGCCCCAGCAGCCGCAGCTGGATCTGGGATGGAGTGGAGGGTCTCTCCCTCTCTCCCCCGCCCCAGCAGCCGCAGCTGGAGCTGGGATGGAGTGGAGGGTCTCTCCCTCTCTCCCCTGCCCCAGCAGCCCCAGCCGGAGCTGGGATGGAGTGGAGGCTCTCTCCCCCGGAGCTGGGATGGAGTGGAGGGTCTCTCCCTCTCTCCCCTGCCCCAGCAGCCCCAGCCGGAGCTGGGATGGAGTGGAGGCTCTCTCCCCCGGAGCTGGGATGGAGTGGAGGGTCTCTCCCTCTCTCCCCTGCCCCAGCAGCCCCAGCCGGAGCTGGGATGGAGTGGAGGCTCTCTCCCCCGGAGCTGGGATGGAGTGGAGGGTCTCTCCCTCTCTCCCCCGCCCCAGCTGGAGCTGGGATGGAGTGGAGGGTCTCTCCCTCTCTCCCCTGCCCCAGCAGCCGCAGCTGGGATGGAGTGGAGGGTCTCTCCCTCTCTCCCCCGCCCCAGCAGCCGCAGCTGGAGCTGGGATGGAGTGGAGGGTCTCTCCCTCTCTCCCCCGCCCCAGCAGCCGCAGCTGGATCTGGGATGGAGTGGAGGGTCTCTCCCTCTCTCCCCCGCCCCAGCAGCCGCAGCTGGAGCTGGGATGGAGTGGAGGGTCTCTCCCTCTCTCCCCTGCCCCAGCAGCCGCAGCTGGAGCTGGGATGGAGTGGAGGGTCTCTCCCTCTCTCCCCTGCCCCAGCAGCCCCAGCTGGAGCTGGGATGGAGTGGAGGCTCTCTCCCCCGGAGCTGGGATGGAGTGGAGGGTCTCTCCCTCTCTCCCCTGCCCCAGCAGCCCCAGCCGGAGCTGGGATGGAGTGGAGGCTCTCTCCCCCGGAGCTGGGATGGAGTGGAGGGTCTCTCCCTCTCTCCCCCGCCCCAGCTGGAGCTGGGATGGAGTGGAGGGTCTCTCCCTCTCTCCCCCGCCCCAGCTGGAGCTGGGATGGAGTGGAGGGTCTCTCCCTCTCTCCCCTGCCCCAGCAGCCCCAGCTGGAGCTGGGATGGAGTGGAGGGTCTCTCCCTCTCTCCCCTGCCCCAGCAGCCCCAGCTGGAGCTGGGATGGAGTGGAGGCTCTCTCCCCCGGAGCTGGGATGGAGTGGAGGGTCTCTCCCTCTCTCCCCCGCCCCAGCTAGAGCTGGGATGGAGTGGAGGGTCTCTCCCTCTCTCCCCCGCCCCAGCTGGAGCTGGGATGGAGTGGAGGGTCTCTCCCTCTCTCCCCCGCCCCAGCTGGAGCTGGGATGGAGTGGAGGGTCTCTCCCTCTCTCCCCTGCCCCAGCAGCCCCAGCTGGAGCTGGGATGGAGTGGAGGGTCTCTCCCTCTCTGCCCTGCCCCAGCAGCCCCAGCTGGAGCTGGGATGGAGTGGAGGGTCTCTCCCTCTCTCCCCCGCCCCAGCTGGAGCTGGGATGGAGTGGAGGGTCTCTCCCTCTCTCCCCTGCCCCAGCAGCCCCAGCTGGAGCTGGGATGGAGTGGAGGGTCTCTCCCTCTCTCCCCCGCCCCAGCAGCCGCAGCTGGAGCTGGGATGGAGTGGAGGGTCTCTCCCTCTCTCCCCTGCCCCAGCAGCCCCAGCTGGAGCTGGGATGGAGTGGAGGGTCTCTCCCTCTCTCCCCCGCCCCAGCTGGAGCTGGGATGGAGTGGAGGGTCTCTCCCTCTCTCCCCTGCCCCAGCAGCCCCAGCTGGAGCTGGGATGGAGTGGAGGGTCTCTCCCTCTCTCCCCTGCCCCAGCAGCCCCAGCTGGAGCTGGGATGGAGTGGAGGGTCTCTCCCTCTCTCCCCCGCCCCAGCAGCCCCAGCTGGAGCTGGGATGGAGTGGAGGGTCTCTCCCTCTCTCCCCCGCCCCAGCTGGAGCTGGGATGGAGTGGAGGGTCTCTCCCTCTCTCCCCCGCCCCAGCAGCCGCAGCTGGAGCTGGGATGGAGTGGAGGGTCTCTCCCTCTCTCCCCCGCCCCAGCAGCCCCAGCTGGAGCTGGGATGGAGTGGAGGGTCTCTCCCTCTCTCCCCCGCCCCAGCTGGAGCTGGGATGGAGTGGAGGGTCTCTCCCTCTCTCCCCCGCCCCAGCAGCCCCAGCTGGAGCTGGGATGGAGTGGAGGGTCTCTCCCTCTCTCCCCCGCCCCAGCAGCCCCAGCTGGAGCTGGGATGGAGTGGAGGGTCTCTCCCTCTCTCCCCCGCCCCAGCAGCCGCAGCTGGGATGGAGTGGAGGGTCTCTCCCTCTCTCCCCTGCCGCAGCAGCCACAGAGCTGAGGCTGGGAGTGAGGGCCGTCTCTCCCTGGCAGCTGGAGCCGGGGACAGCCGCCTCTTTCTCTGGCTGCCGCAGCCCTGCACATCCCAAATTCCCCCCACCCCCTCTTCTCACGCCACTGCCCCCTCTCACCTACCCCCTATTCCCCCCAAGGCCACCACCTCACCTTACATGTGCGTCTTCTCCAGGGTCCAGGCACCTAATTAGTGGAGCCACACCTGCATGGCTCCACTAATTAGGTGGGTGGCCCTTCATTTTTTTGTGGGCGGCCGCCCAGGCACGTGCACCTTAAAGGGAACTATCCACGGACCACCTGAATGGAGCTTGCGGACCACTGGTGGTCTACGGGCCACAGCTTGAGAACCTCTGGTCTAGGGTCAGCTCTCATGAAATGTCTGTCTCTGGCACTAAGGAGCCTTCCCCTGCAGATTGACAGTTGCATAGCCTCAGTGAAAGGTAGCTGATAGGAGAAGTGCAATCACTTGGCCAGTCATAGATGGAAGTGGGCACTTTTTTTTTACATCATAATCATTTGGGTATACAGTGCCATGGAGGAGTTTAAAACGGACCCCAAGGTTACTGACTGACCTGCCCTCACTAGTAGGAGATGCAGTAGAGGAGCCAAATTCCTTGAAGGACTTTCCCTCATCCTACAAGCATCACCTTCATCTTGCCTGAGTTCAGCTTTAGGGAGCTGCTCTTCATCCAGGTGCTGATTTTGGCTGGACATTGAGAGAGCTGGGAGATAGTGCTGTGTACATTTAACATAAAGAATATGCAAATCTGCGTATCATCTGTGTTCTGCTGGCACTTTCACCTGTTAACTCTGTAGTTCTCCCAAAGGCATCAGAGAGCTGTTGAATGATATGGGGCAGAAGACTGAGTCTTTGGGGACTGCAGGAGAGGGAACTGTTGCCTGTAATGACTCTCTGTTCAGTCTGAGAGGAAGGAGGGGATGTGATGTCTCGGTGGTATCAGTTCCACAGTTGTTCCAAGGCCCTGCGCCATATCCTTTTGCTTATTCCTCCTACTGAGGGCAGTTATTGTACAGGAATTGCAGGTTACCCCATCCTGATGACAAAACCATGGCTGGACAATGTTCCTTAGAGCCAACTTTGCCAGTTAGTAGAGTGACCTGTGAGGCAGACTGACTTAGTGTGAGTCACCATCTGGAATCCAGACAATCTATAGGCAACAACTCCAGCACCATATCCTCTGTTACTTTGAAGTTCCTGGGGCTGCTGCCAAGCTCGGAGCTGGATTATCTGTTATCTAGAAAGTCTCCAGAGCCAGTGCCAGATTATCTTGCCCTAACGCTTCATGGACATTTGCATTCTGTTATGCTTGAGTAGAATAATAATGGTCTTTCTGCGTCCCTTGAAATTGGGAAACTATTAAAATGTAGCATCAGTGATTTGATCTTGGATATTTTGTGGCTTTTGATACAGTCTCCCACAGTATTCTTGCCAGCAAGTTAAAGAAGTATGGGCTGGATGAATGGACGGTAAGGTGGATAGAAAACTGGCTGGATGGTCGTGCTCAACGGGTAGTGATCAATGGCTCCATGTCTAGTTGGCAGCCGGTATCAAGTGGAGTGCCCCAAGGGTCGGTGCTGGGGCCGGTTTTGTTCAATATCTTCATCAACGATCTGGAGGATGGTGTGGACTGCACCCTTAGCAAGTTTGCAGATGACACTAAACTGGGAGGAGTGGTTGATACGCTGGAGGGTAGGGATAGGATACAGAGGGACCTAGACAAATTAGAGGATTGGGCCAAAAGAAATCTGATGAGGTTCAACAAGGACAAGTGCAGAGTCCTGCACTTAGGACGGAAGAATCCCATGCACTGCTACAGACTAGGGACCGAATGGCTGGGCAGCAGTTCTGCAGAAAAGGACCTAGGGGTTACGGTGGACAAAAAGCTGAATATGAGTCAACAGTGTGCCCTTGTTGCCAAGAAGGCTAATGGCATTTTGGGCTGTATAAGTAGGGGCATTTCCAGCAGATCGAGGGACGTGATTATTCCCCTCTATTCGGCACTGGTGAGGCCTAATTTGGAGTACTGTGTCCAGTTTTGGACCCCACGCTACAAGAAGGATGTGGATAAATTGGAAAGAGTCCAACGGAGGGCAACAAAAATGATTAGGGGGCTGGAGCACATGACTTATGAGGAGAGGCTGAGGGAACTGGGATTGTTTAGCCTGCAGAAGAGAAGAATGAGGGGGGATTTGATAGCTGCTTTCAACTACCTAAAAGGGGGTTCCAAAGAGGATGGATCTAGACTGTTCTCAGTGGTAGAAGATGACAGAACAAGGAGTAATGGTCTCAAGTTGCAGAGGGGGAGGTTTAGGTTGGATATTAGGAAAAACTTTTTCACTAGTAGGGTGGTGAAGCACTGGAATGGGTTCCCTAGGGAGGTGGTGGAATCTCCTTCCTTAGAGGTTTTTAAGGTCAGGCTTGACAAAGCCCTGGCTGGGATGATCTAGTTGGGGTTGGTCCTGCTTTGAGCAGGGGGTTGGACTAGATGACCTCCTGAGGTCCCTTCCAACCCTGAGATTCTATGATTCTATCATTATTTTGGGGCAAGTTTGTAACTTTTTTGATAGGTAAAGTAGATCTGGAAGTGTTTCTGCATGTATCTTTGTTTTATTTACAAATCCCAGGATTGTCAAGTCTGGTCTCCCCTGGCTTCATTGAAAGGCTCATTGGGTGTCTCAGACATATGGATATGGAGCTTTCTTTGTCCTTGAAGGGTTAGGGAATCTAAATCAATAACAAAGAGAACTTATTTCCCAAATATATTTGTTAAAGAGGTATCAACAAAATCAAAGGGTCTTATGTATTCTGAATTAAAATCCCTTCTCTTTTTAATCAGGTTTCACTTCCCTCTTGTCTGATATCATAATCCTATTGGTTATGTGTTTATAGAGTCTTTTGTCTTGTCAGGATTAGAAAAGTTTCACCGGTTCAACCAAATTCATTTTAAATTGATTTAAACTGGTGCAATTTTACTATCCTATCCTGGTGTCCACAGTAGAAAAGTCCTAAATTTCTAGTGTGAACAAATCGGGGTGGGGGTGGGGGGAGAGATCCTTTCAGGCTTTCTTCATGTATCAAATGGGAGTAAAAAAGGGCACAAACTCTATGTGTACTGTTTTATTTGGGATTTTTTTGGCCTTTGCAGGTCACATTAAAAGTTGAAGGGAGGGTTTTAGGCCAGGGAATGCTTTTGAAGTATTGCTTATTGCTATTTGCTTATAAAATGTACATTTACATGGCACTTTACACACACAGAAACAGACACATCCTCTGCCCCAAAGAACTTGCAGTCTAAGGCAAGACAAACACAAGACAAGACTGAGGACAGCTGATCAGGTAAGGGTTATTGGTGAAGAGGGACTGCTTGAAGAGCTGTGTTTCAGAGATGAATTTGAAGGGGGAAAAGTATAGTTGGCAGATGAGGGCAGGGAAAGTGTCCCAGCCCTAGGGGGAGTATAGTAGAAGGCATGAAGCTGAGAGCGAAAGGAAGTGAGGCATAGCAAAGTAAGAGGAGAAAGACTGAGATTAGAGATCTAAGCAGGGCTGGGATTAGTGAGAAGTTTGAATCAGATTCCATAAGAGACAGAAAACCAGTGACAGTATCCAGAGGGGGTGACACAGTCAGAATGACAGGAGAGGAGACTGCCTTTTGGGGCAGAAATGGAGAGTGTTGAGGCATGTGGATGATCCCATTCTAGGGAATATTGAGCTGTTAATTCCTTATTTAGAGAGCTTCTGAATAAGCATTCTAACAGGAATCCGAAATGCTGCTCTTGAGCTGCGGGCTGCCTTGCTCTTGGCTAATCCCTTCTGTCCTGTTCCCTTTCAGGTGTTCAGGCGTCATCCATCACAGCCTTTGATGTGAAAATGACCAAGTTAGGGTTTCTCCGCCTGTCCTATGAAAAACAGGACACGCTGCTCAAGCTTCTCATCCTGTCGATGGCAGCTGTGCTATGTAAGTCTGAGCCGTGATAATTTAACTATGAACATCCTCAAAAGGCAACTTCCAGAATGTTGCTAACTCAGCTCCATGTTCTGCATTTCTTAGGGTAACGGAACTCAGCTACTTTTAAAACAGCTGTAAAAAAACCTTTCCATTATTTTTAATACATTGAAAATAACATCTCCCCACCCCAACTCCCTCAAGGGGTCAGTTTGAGCCAGTCCTGGATATCAGGCCAAACGCACCTTCTCCGATGACCCCACCACTCTTCACAGGTTTTAAGCTTTCATCTAACAAAGACATTGAGCTAAATCAAGTTTCCCTTGCTGTGTGAATGCTGTGCGTTGATTCTCCCTTCTGCCTGTGTATTGCAGCTTTCTCCACTAGACTCTTCTCTGTGTTAAGATTTGAAAGTGTCATCCATGAATTTGACCCGTAAGTATCCTCCTTGTGTCTTGTGGGTCAGTCTTTTTCCTTGTGAGAATGCAGAAATGGTGCTGTGTTTGTCAGGGTCACGTTACCCTTCTGCAATGTCATGCACGAGGGTGCTGAGCAAATTGCTCTGCGTTAAAGATGGGGGATTGAAAACGTACCCTTCATCGCAGGCCTTTAAATTCCCCTCCCCCAAAAGCTGGCACTCCCCTGTTGCCAGTGATTCTAGCTGGAGTGTGGCGCCGGCTTAGATGGAGTTAACTTGAACAGGTTCCCTGGTAGCTTTGGTATCAGTATGCTGCTGCCAATGCGTGCCCTCAGGACCTGGTGGGAATGAATGCAGGACCCCCAAAAAGTAAAAGTACAATAAAGTACGCTTAAGTAGCAAAGCTCTGAGTGCCCCTTGCAGGTTTGAGCTCATATTGGGTTAATCTACTAGAATTTGGACCTTTGCGGTCACGTTTGAAACCAGTACGAAGTAGCACAGAGGCGGACAGGGCACCTTCACTACAGAGGTTTAGCGAAGCTGGAATAAAGTATTGAACAGTTTTGTGACATGCTTGCTGGGAGAATGGGGGATCGGATTGGCTCTGCAAGTGGTCTCTTCTGGCCCTGCTGTTACTGAGGCTGTCCCGGTGAAAACACAATGCAACTATCTTGCAAAATGTTAGACAGTCCAGATATGCAGAGATCTGAGCTGCATTCTTTCTCTCTTCAGAAAATATATTGCCAACTGTTGTAGCTTTGTATTCTGTATCTTTAGTCATAAATATCTACATCTGGAGAGAGATGCAGCTGATTTAGTTGGGATTGGTCCTGCTTTGAGCAGGGGGTTGGACTAGATGACCTCCTGAGGTCCCTTCCAGCCCTGAGATTCTATGATCACATTGATACCTGCTAAAACTCAGAATGCATAGTAAAGAAATGGCCAGAGCTCCTTGTATCTAACACTTGGTGCTTTTGCACATGAATTTCCTAAGGATTTTATTTCAAGACTGTATACGGCTCAGCACTTGGGCTGGCGCTCGCGTGTCATAAGTGGCGGGCACTTCCTCGTGCATTGATTAGTTAAAGGCTGAGATTGGAACCTGAGGAGCAGGAAACAGCATTTCCCATGTCCACGCTGCAGACACACTCAACGTCTCATGATATTGCAGGTATTTTAACTACCGCACGACCCGCTTCCTGGCAGAGGAGGGCTTCTATAAATTCCACAACTGGTTTGACGACAGAGCCTGGTACCCCTTGGGGAGGATCATTGGTGGAACCATTTATCCAGGTAAAACCAGGGTGTTTCCTTTGAGCTAAACCTCACTTAAAAGTACAAGAAGTTCAGATAGTGCAGATTCCAAGTCCTTATCTTGGGTCAAGAGACTTATCCCATAAGCTTGTCTCTCCTGTTCCCTAGCTCTGAGATTTTTGTGGCAGGGCAATCAAACTTGATTTTGCTCTTTCACTTTACATCAGTGTCATGAAACATAAGAATTGTTCTTATTGGTTGCGTAGCTGAAATGGTACCTAAGAAGTAATTTTGGATAAACAAATTGACTAGTAATATGGTAGCCCGCTGGGCTAGCATCCGATTGTGGTAGTTCAGATAGTCCTTGCTGGGACTTAAGGATTCTTCATCTAAGACAAAGTGATTGGAGAAGCACATGCCTGTGTCTTTTCCCCACCCTCCTCTCTTGGTTCGGGTGTTGGACAGTAGCTGGCTGGCGTGACCTATACTGTTGATTCTACTTGCACCGTGGTACCTGATTAACAGAGAGGTGAAATTCTCTGAGTTCACACATGAGCTGGGCATTTATAATTCTAATACAGCCCTGAGATAACAGACTCCACTTAAATGTAATCCAGTTTTGTCCTGCAGGGTTGCACATTGTTGCATGTTCTCCAAAGGTAGAACATAGTTCAAAGCTGCTGTCTGGTTTACTCAAGGCCAGCTGGGGGAGGAAGTCTGCACTTTATCCCATGTTCAGAGCCCAGTTAAGACAGATGCCAGATGTCTTTTAAAGGGTCTGGAGTATTTTGATGGCTGTCCCTTTAAATCTGACCAGCATCCTCTTGGATCAGAGGCACTGGCCAGACATCCCCTGTTTTATATCCTCTCCCCACCAAACCCCTAATTTTAGGAAGGTTTGGGGGTCCCTTAGACCTTCAGATAATAGTGTTAAGGGCCATATAAGCACCTAGATATTCATAATGTACGTAAGGAATTAGTTTAAATGCTTTAATCTGACCGTGTCCCTCTAAGTTCTCATTACAGCAGCTAAATTATCCCTTTCTTAACTTAAAACAGCATCTCAGTTGCCTTCTGTGCTAAATGAAGTATAGCTCATGTATTGCTGGTGAATCAATGACCCCTTGCTAACAAGATTGTCTCTGTCACTCAGGTTTGATGATCACATCAGCAGCGATTTACCATGTTCTGCACTTCTTCCACATTACCATTGACATCCGAAATGTTTGTGTATTCCTGGCTCCCCTCTTCTCTTCCTTCACCACCATAGTAACTTATCACCTCACCAAAGAACTCA
This sequence comes from Macrochelys suwanniensis, assembly GCA_033296515.1. Classification (NCBI taxonomy): domain Eukaryota; kingdom Metazoa; phylum Chordata; order Testudines; family Chelydridae; genus Macrochelys; species Macrochelys suwanniensis. The sequence goes on from CM065796.1 coordinate 14,925,500, forward strand.
AGGTAAAGAGTAGATCTGTGCATAGCTTCGGAGTTTTGTAGCTTTCCTTAGGGAGCATGAGATTTGCCGTCTGGTGTACCTGTATGAATGAGCAGAAGCACTGAGAATTGGGAGGGTGGACAGGGGGTGAGATTATGGTCCTTAATACTTCTGTTACTTTGTTGTCTATTGATTATTTGCTGTTCGAGAGCCAGATTCATCAGGTAGTTCGGTTTATTCATCTGGCCTTGAAAATCCCCCAAACTATTTGTGAGGCCTGTATATTCTTGACTGGGCTTTTTATTGACTCCTAACAAATAGGATCTTTTCCGTGCTCTATTTCATTATTTCGGGGGGAGGGACAGCTCAGTGGTTTGAGCATTGGCCTGCTAAACCCAGGGTTGTGAGTTCAATCCTTGAGGGGGCCATTTAGGGACCTGGGGCAAAAATTGGGGATTGGTCCTGCTTTGAGCAGGGGGTTGGACTAGATGACCTCCTAAGGTCCCTTCCAACCTTGATATTCTATGATTCTATGATTTTGCACTGACCTCTGACTGCTTGGCCCTGACTGGCTTTGATGGGGAGGGCAGCAGGATAGCAACCATGCTGGGGTCTTATAGACTAGGAAGAAAGAGAAGCTCTCCCCTTCTGTCATGTTTAGGGCCTGTGTCTCGCGCATTGCTCTGTGAGTGCTACAAATCCCACCATGCCTGGGGATTTGTAAATGGCAATAGTTGGCCTAGGTTTGCAGCTTGAGTCCTGTTTCCTTGCTCCTTGTTATGCTAACTATAGCAGGGAGAATGGGAGTAAGAGGGGTTGGCGCTTAAATGTATTGCCTCAGCTTGACCCAAGGCAGCTCTGAGAGTTGATTCAGGATCTCTGCTTGTTTGAGGCGTCTGGGCCACAGTTTTGTGCCCTTTAAAATTCTTTGCTGCCTGGAGATGGCTTTTGAATGACCTGCAAGGCTAGTAATTGCACAGCAATGTGTGTCCAGAGCCACTGCCCTGTCGTGTTCACCTGCACGAGCAAAGCAGTTTGGTCCCAAGTGCCTGGTTTTTATTTTCCCACCAAAGCTGCTTTGCACAGTGATAGTGCAAAGTCATTCATGTTTGCTTAGTTCTGCCCGCTGGCTTTTAAAAAGGTGTTTCAGCTGGAGAGGGTGACCTTGGCATTGGAGCTTGGGCTTCTGCCCAAAGAGCCTTTCACATTCAGTCTCATATGTTTGTGTTCCTCATGCCAGCCAGCCCAACTGGGAGTTTGTCTTACTGTCAGCATTTTGTAGCCATAATGAAGGTAGTTTCAGGATCCTGTTTAGATACAGCTCTGTGAGTTCCTTCTGCCAGGGTGGTACATGCAGTAATCAGGTTTGACTCTCTGGTCTGTGTTTCAGTCTCTGTACTGATCCCCCTCTAGTAGACAAGAGCCCCACTTATGGGCCCCAAAGGGGATCCTCCTCCAGCTCTCCTCAGCTAAAGGCAGGCTCTGACACAGGTCTCAGAGGGAGAGGGGCATGGCGAATCTTCTCTAGGGCCCCTGGGGCTGGGAGAATTGATTATTTTACCAAGTCACTAAGCAGGAACTCTGCCTTGGATTAATTTGCTTTTACCAGCCATGCGTGTTTGTAAATCTCTTTAAAGTCTGAAGTTGAATCTCTTTCCCTCTGACCATATGTGGTTCCCAGGATGCAGGGGCAGGTCTCCTAGCTGCTGCCATGATTGCCGTGGTGCCTGGTTACATCTCTCGTTCTGTGGCTGGCTCCTATGACAACGAAGGTGAGATCGGTGGGACTCCAAAACGGGGTTCTGTAGAGACAGAAAGTAACCCCTAAAGAACCACTATGTGCTGAAAACTGACTGTAAAAATAGCATAGTGGGATTCCTCCTGTATTTACTCCCAGAGACACACGACTGGGTCATTCCTAATCAATAATGATACACCAGACACAGTCCTTCACTGCATTGAGATGTAGCTTTTCTCCTGCCCATCCAGCATGTTTTACCTGTCTGGTTGAGGCAGCTGACCTCTCAGGACAGAAAGCATCTTTTCTCTTTCATACAGAAATGAGCATGCTAATCATACTCTAATAGGAATATTGTCAGTTTCAAGCCACCAAGTGATTCTAATAGGAATATTGTCAGTTTCAAGCCACCAAGTGATTCTACCAGCTCCATAAACTCTACTACTCTTGCCGTGTTTCTTCTGCCCCTTACCTCACTGCCAGTAGCAACAATTCTGCAACTGAGATGGAGACAAGTTCACTCTTGATACCTAAAATAGAATAGAATCCAGCTTGCTCTTCTGTAGCTGTATTGGTACTGCGGGGGCTGCCAAGAATCAACTTGTCAGTAAAGTTAGCAGATGTGACTTGGAGAGGCACCAGAAGCAAATGTGGAGTCAGAAGGGACCATTTTTACCTTTTTTAAACCTTTATCAGCGCTTTAAATTGTAATTTAATTTACATTTAAATTCACATGGGTAGATGTTTCTTCCAGGGACCCAAGGCAACATAGACAGTGGCATGTTAAGTTGTCCATGTAGCAGACAGTAATTTTGTAGGCCTCTACTCCTTGGGATAAGGATTTCTGGCGTTCCCTCTGTGAAGGGTGCACACAGCTTGTAATGTATTGAAATCTAGGTAGGCGCTGCCACTGCACATGTGGGGGTTATCGGGAGCTGGGCTGCGCGTGCTATGCCCTAGTCCCATTGCTGAACTTAGAGGGGAGGACATTTTGACATAGGGCAGTAACTTTCATAGGAGATCACATTGCCAGTGATGCAATGGCTGTTACTACTGCAAGGACATTTTGTCTCCTTGGACAACACTTTGGTGGACCTAGGGTCAGGTTTACCAAGGTTTTTAGGTGCCTAAAGATGCAGATGTTGTCTAGTGAGATTTACAGAAGCACCTCAGCAAGTTAGGCACCTAATCCCCATTGAATTAAAGGCCTTGTCCTTTTTGCCATGGTGAGGTTGTCCTGGGCCCTTCAGGGCAGATGTTTGTTTGTGTGTCCATAGTCTTTCCAGGCTGATTTCTGTACATTATTTTGCTCAGGTATTGCAATATTCTGCATGTTGCTAACGTACTACATGTGGATCAAAGCAGTGAAGACTGGCTCCATCTACTGGGCAGCCATGTGTGCCCTTGCCTACTTCTACATGGTAAGTGTCTGATTCTGTTCATAATGTTGAGGAATCTCCAACAATCCAGTGACCACTTCAGATGTGGGAGTTGACCAGAAGTAACCAAAGTACAGCCTGGGTGTCAAATGTGTCCTGCAGCTGTCTGTCTCTGTTTCAGCATGCTCTGTTCCATCCTGTGTTCCTTGGTGATTCCTATATGCAGGGTGTATCCTCCCTGTGGCAAGCCTGGGTATTGAAGTTGAGTGACTGCATTTTAACATGTGTTGGCCTTCACCTCTTTTCCTAGTGTAGACATGGTCAAAGCAAATAGTAAGCAGAGCTGCCTAGCATGCTGTCTGATGTCCCAGGACTCCAGAGCAGCCCAACAGAGATGCTCTGTTAACAACTCCAGTGTAAAGAGAATTTATCTGAGGCGTAAAAAAAACAGAATTTGATTTCAAAGCCAGAAGGACATGTTTCCCCCCTTCTGTGGAACATTCATCCTGAGCTGTTGAAATGGAGTGAGGGGCAAAGCTTTCACTCCTCCTGTTTCCCGTGTAGTGGGTTTCTAAGCCTGCCTGGAGGCTGTCATTAAGACCCAGTGGTCGCTATATATTCTCAGATGCTATTTTCTGTTGCTTTTTCTTTCTTTGGCTTTTTTGAATGGAGCAAGTAGGGTCAGTGCTCCATTCAGCTTTTATGAATACTGTATCAGATTAACTGCTAATGATTCCAATGTTACATGTCATATGTTTGTGCATAGTAGTAGCATTGGAGAGTCTGGGTAAGTGTCACCTAAGACTATATTCATAATACAGCTGATAATACAAGATCTTTGAGATGAGCCATCCTGAAATTCTTCCGTGTGGCTACAAAGATAATTCTCCTTCTTTGGGTGCATTTTCCTGTCGGGTCAGTACTGGAGAGCTCATCTAAACTAGCAGAGAAAAGGCAGATTTTTAAAGAAGAGTCACTTGCTTAAAAGGAAAGATGTTTGGAATTGGGGCAGCACCATGACCTTTACATGTTCTCTTCCCTCTAGTGGGATGTGCTAAATGTACAAACAACAGTAATGTTTGCCCAAGCCTGCTGAGAGAAACAGTGAACTAAGTGTTAGAAAAGCCAAAGAGGGAGTTCACTCTGCATTGTTTGAAGCCATCACAAGAAAGCTGCTCTATATGGACAGTGTTAATTCTAAAGAACGTTTTGAATTGGTAACTGTTTAAAAACTACTGGGGTGTGATCAGGAGTCCCACGTGTGTGGCATTGGCTACTGTGAGAAATTCCAGCTTTCACATGGGTTTTGATGGGAATTTGTTTCCTTTTAAAGGGAATTTTGAAAGTATTAGTTTGCTTAAGATTCAGACCATTCCTGAGTGAAAATGGTCCTGTTTTTGAGCAAAAGCCCTTGACACTTTGTGGGTATCTTGTAAGATTGGACCAGTTATCCTATGTGGCCTACATGGCTGATGAGGGTAGCTGCAGTCTGTCTTACGCAACCTATGAGCACACCACTCATTTCTGTGAAGTTGGCAAGCATGGTCCTGTGTTGGATAGAGTGTGGATGCCCTGTAGTGAAAGATGCACAGCTCAGCTTAGCTTGTCTTCCTTAATACATTTTACTTAAATATTGATGGTATTTGATCTGCTGCATGTTTGTTGCTTCCCTGGCATATTCACTGAGTACGCAGTCTTTCGTCCACTCTGCAGTTACTCTCCCAGTCGCATTAGCCATGATTTGTATAAAAGGGAGAATGGCTTTTCAGCATTTTAGTATTCTGGGCCCAGTTGTCTACCTTACTCCTTTTGACAGGGAATGGGAGATGGCCTGTAGAATATTAAACTCTTTTCCATCGCCACAGTGCGACTCGTTCTGAGAATAGAATTGTTCTTTTCTCTTCTTACACAGGTCTCCTCGTGGGGTGGCTACGTGTTTCTGATTAACCTGATCCCCCTGCATGTCCTTGTGCTGATGCTGACAGGACGCTTCTCCCACAGGATCTATGTAGCCTACTGCACAGTGTACTGCTTAGGAACCATCTTGTCTATGCAGATTTCCTTTGTTGGCTTCCAGGTAAGGGAATCAAATGAAGCAATGAGATGGAGTATGGTCTAAAGGTTAGAGCAGGGGAACTACAGGTTGATGTTTGAGTTCTGTTCCTGGCTCTGCCACTAATTTACTGTGTGACCTTCGGGGAGATGCTTCACCTCTCTGTCCCTCAGTTCATCTGTAACAGAGGGATGATATGACTGAATTTCCTCCCAGAACTGTGCAGGGCTTCATGAACTTCGGTAAAGCACTTTGCACGGTTCCTCAGAGGGCTGCAGACTGTTATCAGATTAACTGCTGATGATTCCCAGTGTTACATGCCATATTGTTTGTGCATAGTAGTAGCATTGGAGAGTCTGGGTAAGCGTCACCTAAGACTATATTCATAATACAGCAGATAAGGCAAGAGCTGAGATGAGCCATCCAGAAATTCTTCCATGTGGCTACAAAGATAATCCTCCTTCTTTGGGTGCTAGCAAATATCCTGACCGGCGGTATTCTGGATATTTGAAGTTGTTATAAAATCCGTTATTATAAAATAGCTGTAAGTTCCGAATCTCTTGGGTTTGCCTGTTCTTAAAACCACTTGGTCTTCACGGACCTGCTCAATGCCATTGTGATTAAGGTAATTGTTTCTTATTATGGGTTATGCTAGTTCTAGTGGTAATTATGGAAGGCGGGGTTGTCCGGTGGGGGATGGGTTCTACTTCCAGCTCTGTGATACTGACTTTCTGTGGCCTTGGGCAAGTCACTTAACCACACTGTGCCTCTGTTTCCAGCTCTGTGCAGTGGGGAGAAAGCTGCTTTACAGCCTTTGTAAAATGTTACACGTTAACAACTTAGCCTGGGTGAGGTTGTAAGGCTGGGTGACTTCTACGGCAGTAAGCTGGTACTAGATTATTCACTGCGTCTTTGTGTTGCCTTTTATTAAAATACCCCTAGTTTCTCATAAACGAATGAGCCAGCTGAAACTGGCTCTAACTGCAGTTACATGGTTTTTCTGGGCTCCTGCTTAAATATTCAGAAGACTTAATCTGAGCCACTGCCGTATGCTAAATGTTACGGTATCAGTTCAGATCAGCATCTTTGTTTTAACAAGTTCTTGGGGAGAGAGTATACGGAAAAAGGGATTGGTATGATCAGGGCTCTATTGTGGCTCCTGGATTTATTTTTCCTTGTGGCTTCCTAAAAGCTTTAATTTGTGTGAGAAAGTGACTCCTGCTGGCTGAGTAGTGCACCCTCTGCAGAGAGGGGAAGGCTTCGTGTGACTCCGTGAGAATGTTGCTGGAGAGCACGCGGAAATGTCTCTGCTGTCGTTCGCCGCCGCATCTGATCCCGCTCTTTCTCCTCACAGCCTGTCCTATCATCTGAGCACATGGCTGCCTTGGGGGTCTTTGGCCTGTGTCAGATCCATGCCTTTGTGGATTACCTGCGCAGCAAGCTGAACCCCCAGCAATTTGAAATTCTCTTCAGAAGCGTGATCTCCCTGATTGGATTTGTTCTTCTCACGATAGGAGCTGTGCTGATGTTGACAGGTAGATTGAGAGATGGGACAAAAGCTGTGCTTGTGGTGGTGATGGAACACATGCATTTTCTGCGTCACCTCCCTGCTATTGCTTTGAAAAATGGCCTAATGGTTAATTATAATTCATTCCTTTAATGAAACAGGAAAGAACCCTTATCTTGGCTGAGAAATTGTACTAGCTCTTGTACCAAAATCTGCATGCAAAGTGTAGCTCTACTGTGAAAAGCAGAAATAGCTCCTTCTTCCTCAAACCTGATCCCCTGTGTGTATGTTCAGAGTCATCATCTTCTTATGTTATTCACTAAAAGCATGTTTTTAGTATTTTTGTTAGCCCAGCAGAGCCAGCACAACTTTGGGAGCTGGAGCTGGGGTATACTCTAGTTAACTGTTCTGTAGATGAAGCGTGAACCAATCTCCAGCGGTAGAATCTGTAGGGTTGGTGATAGAAGGGTCAGAAAGGACTCTCGGATCCCACACTTGAGTTTGCTGAGCTAGAGGTTACACAACTGCCGCTTGACTTGGAATCTGAACAGATCTGATCTGGGGTGAAGGAGAGGCTATTCGAAACGGCACTGTGGTGCTCCATGCTGAGAGTGCCTTTCAGAGGAGAGCTGCACTTTACAGCTATTTTAAAACCTAGTCATTCCGAGGAGTAATAAATTCAGTATATTAATAGTGTTGCATGTGATCAATATTTGTGAGATAAAATTACAGCTCTACATCTTCGTCCTCTGTAGAAGAACTTTCTGGTGTAAACTGACCTGTGACTCCAGTACATAAATGTGGATTTCTCTCCTCTCTGCCAGGGAAAATCTCTCCTTGGACTGGCCGTTTCTACTCTCTGCTGGATCCATCCTATGCAAAGAATAACATTCCCATCATTGCTTCGGTCTCTGAGCACCAGCCCACCACTTGGTCCTCGTATTACTTTGACCTGCAGCTTCTTGTTTTCATGTTCCCAGGTGAGTTCAGTGCATTTGTTTATGGAATGTGCTCAAACCAATCGTATTCAGATGAAGGGAAAAAATTGCTGCAGAAATTCTAATGACAGGCCGCTGCCCGCACCAGTTGGGCAAAAGCCCTAGAGCGGAGGAGCTTTATACCAAAAGCCAAAAACCTTGTCCTACAGGGGGGAGGGATAGCTCAGTGGTTTGAGCATTGGCCTGCTAAATCCAGGGTTGTGAGTTCAGTCCTTAAGGGGGCCATTTAGGGATCTGGGGCAAAAAAATCTGTTAGGGGACAGTACTTGGTCCTGCTAGTGGAGGCAGGGGACTGGATTCGATAACCTTTCAAGGTCCTTCCAGTTCTATGAGAGAGGCATATCTCCATATTATTATTATTATTATTATTATTTTTTAAGATCAGTGGGGAAATTGCATTACAATGTACACCTGGTTAGGTCTATATTTTAGCGCCGTTTAAAAGCTTCAGCTAGTGCACCATGGAGCTGCCCCCGGCTTAGCATTGTCAGCCATGTGGTTCATAGTACATCCACTCTGAAACCTGCACTTTTACTTCTGGATACATTACAGAGTGTTGACCTTATGGCCTGGCCTATGTGGTTTGGGTCCCAGCTAGGGTGACCAGACAGCAAATGTGGGTGGGTGGGGGGGGAATAGGAGCCTATATAAGAAAAAGACCCCAAAATTGGGACTATCCCTATAAAATTGGGACATCTGGTCACCCTAGTCCCAACTGCCAAGAAAGAGCTTTGTCTAGCAGACCGAACACTGGAATGGGAGTTAGGACTTCTGGGTTCTGTTGCCATCTCTGCTTCAGTGTGATCCTGAGCCAGTCATTCCATTCGCTGTAAAATGGGATGATAATGCTTAGACTGCCTTGTAAAATACTCTGAGATCTATGGATGGCAAGCTATTGACACAGTAGGTGCTGGATATTATTACCACTGGAGAGACAGCCTATCCCGATATGAACTGTTGTCACTGTTACCCCAGGGGCTCTTTGGGCCTGAGCATTTGGGGTTAATTGGTGCTAATATTTTTGAATTACACCCAGATATGAATAAGAGGCCAGTACAGTCTGCAGAGCATTGGTTAGTGAGGGTCCTACAGCCTAGTCTGCTTTGTACACAGAAACCCACTAAATCAGCTGAAGCATTCCTTACTGTGCCAATAAAATGTCCTGCTCATTCTGTCTTAATGCTGAAGCACACCACATGCTCATGCGTCTCCTTGTTACGCACAGCAAGCTCAGTCTTCTAACCCTCATCCCCATGCTGACAGACTAATTCATCACAAGACAGCCTTGTAGTACCTGACCAGCACTGCCCCATCCCTGGTGTTGATGCATTGTAGCCTTGCATTCCCCTTGGACAGCCTAATGCTGCATGTAACTGATTTCATTGTTGGCGTCAGGTGATGCATTCTAAAATCAGGTTGAGTCATAACATTCTGCTTTGGACCAGCCCCTGTTTAATACAATGCATTTTAACTCTTGGCCTGGAAGGAAATTGCCACGCTGGCTGCTGACCCGTCTCTCCCTCTCTTACAGTTGGTCTGTATTACTGTTTCAGTAATCTGTCGGACGCCCGCATTTTTATCATCATGTACGGCGTGACCAGCATGTATTTCTCTGCTGTCATGGTGAGAGCGGCCGCGTGCTGAGGATTGAATGTGCGAAGTCAAGGGATTGACCATCTTGGGGATGGAAGAATGGGTAGAAAGAGGAAATGGGTAAAGTGGAGAACTAGAATGGCTCCTAGTCAGTCTGCTACTGACTCACTAGTGGCCTTAGAGTAATTTCTCCTCCCCGTGTCTGAACTTTTTCAGTTGTCAAACGGGGCTAATGTTACTTACCCACAGAGTTGGTTGAAACAGTCATGACATTTTTCTGTTTTTCAATTACACGTGGTTGTGAGGTTTTGCTGGGGAATGCAGCCTTGCGAGATTTTTGAAGCGGCAATGAAATATCATTAGTCTCTCTATTTCCATAGCTGTGGGTGAGTAGATTTTTTGGGAGGGGTTAGTGAATGTTCTTTCTAGTTTTTCACAGCTGAGTTGTAAAGTCCATCGAGCTCCCCGGGTGGTAGGCTCTGGGTTTCATTATTAAAGCTGAGTGGCTGATTGTGAGCTAGTTTAGGATTTTGCTGTAGCACATTGTGCCCCATGTGAGAGTTGACCTCTGTGCATGGAAGTGTCAGTTAGTGTTGTACTGTAACCAAGAATTATTAGAGGTTCTAGAAGTGATGTTAAATTAAGATCCCTCCTGCACATGACTGGTGGCCATCCCAGAGAAATTCAAAGATCCCATGGTATTAGACAAGTGTGTTCACCATAATGACTGCCCACCGGAGAACAGTCTTATGTCCCAGGCTGGGATGGTTATTGCGAAGTGCAGAATGGCTGTTTGCCTGAACAGTCACTGCATTGGAAGGGAGGAGTTATTTGCACCTCAGTCTGTATTTCATTTCTGTGCTCACTTGTTAGGAGCTCATCGGTCTGTGTCCTGCTGTCTTAACAGGTGCGTCTCATGCTGGTTCTGGCCCCAGTTATGTGCATTCTGTCCGGCATTGGGGTTTCTCAGGTGCTCTCCACTTACATGAAGAACCTGGATATCAGCCGACCAGACAAGAAAACCAAAAAGCAGCAGGACTCTACCTACCCTATTAAAAACGAAGTGGGTTTTCATGCATGATTGTAATCCAGGCCTCAAGGGGAAGCCATGTGGGTGGGGACTGATCTGGGCGAAGTGCCCCAAACCTTTATGGGGGAATGTAATTAAAGGAGGTGGGGGAAGGAGATGGTCAGGGAGTGACATGAGTAGCGCAGAGAGGATCAGTGGGAGAGTCTCTTGTCTAAGCATAGACCATTCAGCGCTTGTGATCCCTGCACTTTGGTTGAGCACAGCTCTGTGATATGAGGTTGAGCTCTCTTTAAAAATGAGTGAAACGTCTGACGTGTTTTTGATACCGTCTGTTGCTTCTCTAGGTTGCCAGTGGCATGATCCTGGTCATGGCTTTCTTCTTGATCACCTACACTTTTCATTCGACTTGGGTAACCAGTGAGGCCTACTCCTCCCCCTCCATAGTGCTATCTGCTCGTGGAGGAGATGGCAGCAGGATCATCTTTGATGACTTCAGAGAGGCGTATTACTGGCTGCGTCACAATACGCCAGAGGTAAACAGCCACAGGACCTCTGCACAAAGTGATCCTAGGGCTTGGTTTCAGATGGAGCAGGGAGACTTGAATCCTGACATCTTACAGGGCTATTGCACCTTCTGTCACTGGGGAAACCATGGCAACAATTTGGGCTAAAATGCCAGAATATTTGACTAAATTAGATTCATTCCTAGTAAGGCTCAAAGAGGAGGCACTGATCAGGTTTTTTATTTAAATGTGGTAAATCAAAATTGCAAACAGAATTAAATCTGTTTCTGATGAGCAGGGTTTTATGTTTATTTTTCTCTACTGCTGTACCTGTCCATGGTGCACAACCATGTTCCGGTGCTTAAAGCGAGTGACTGGGAGTCTGGACTCCTGGGTTCTAATTCCCCATGGTGTGTGATGGTGGGAGGTCACTTATCCAATATGTGCCTCAACTATTCCATCTGTAAAATGGAGATAATAGTTGCATAGCTCCCTTCCAGGAGAGTAAAGAGGCCTAATTAATTAATTGTGTGTAAAGGGCTCTGATAGCCTGGTATGAAAGGCACTACGTGAGTGAATATTATTACACTGAAGGTAAGCATGGGGTTACGTTTTTAACCCATCCCTAGGTCCCGAGCTTCTTGGCTGGGGCCACACTGCCCTATTTGCAAGATACTAATATTCAGCATGATGGCATCACACACTAATGGAAAACTGTGGAAATGTAAGTTAGCTGCTTTTAGAGTGTGTCCGTACAGGAAGGGCCCTGATGGAATGCCCTTCATCACTTGCGGAATGACTTGCTTTTACACTGTTAATTTCTTGGGGAAGAGAAGGTTCTTTGCCATACTGTCTGTTGCACATCAGCTGGTTTGTTTTCTGTAGAGTTACATTGGCACATGGATCTTCTGTTCAGGAGTGTTGGGCTGCTGGCCTAGGCTTGTGGGAAGCAAACAGCTTTGACACATTTGTTTCATTTGTGGGAGGTTATGAAAGTGTAGGTCAGTTGTTGCTCTAACTCACTTTACCATTATGTCCCTTTGGACCGGCACTGGGGAGTACAGCTCACCTCTGCAGAGGGATTGCCTATGAGGATGAACCTCAGAGTTACAAACACCTCGGGAATGGAGGTTGTTTGTAACTCTGAAATGTTTGTAACTCTGAACAAAACATTATGGTTGTTCTTTCAAAAGTTTACAACAGAGCACTGACTTAATACAGCTTTGAAACTTTACTGTGCAGAAGAAGAATGCTGCTTTTAACCATCTTAATGTAAATAAGCACAGAAACCCTTTTTAAAAAAAACTTTATATTTTCAGTGGTTTAACACAGTACGGTACTATATTTGCTTCCCCCCTCCCCCACCGGTGCCTGATTGCATATTTTTGATTCTACCTAGGATGTGTGGTTGACTGGTCAGTTCATAATTCTGGTGTTCCTAACTCTGAGATTCTACTGTATGTCTCTGTCTTGGCCTCCTGAGACCCAATGTGTCATTTTACATTTAAAACTGTCCAGTGCAGTGGGTAGTTCTGTCACACACAACATAGGTTTGGACATTACCTCAGTCTCTGCGTCTCTGGAGCAACTGGTTGTATTGCAAGACTATCAGTCTCCAGAAGGTAACATATTAGTGACTTACTTTACAATTTATGCATGGAGCAGTTCCTGTGTTGGACCTATCTAGCCATGCAAATCAGCCATTTTTTAGATGGTTGCAGCATAAGGCAGTTTGATCCTGCCTATGTAGACAAGAACAAAGTGCATCACAACGCCACATTCTAGAGTTATAGTCTGGGTCTTTGCACAGCTGTAACACAGTCTAACGTGGTTGTAATGCACCTTGGTTCAGTCTCTGAGCAAGAATGCTGTCCACTGACCTGGTCCGTTTGGGGTGTGTAGATATGCCTTTGGCCTCAGATTTCAGACTCCAAGGAAGAAATGGTGAAGTGGGGGTTCCTCTGAATACAGCCTGAGCTAGAGGTGATCTGTATGTTGAAATGGTTGCGGGGAATATTGGCAGGCACAGCATCTTTGAGCCCCTTCTCCATTTTAACCAAGCCTTTCTCAGTAGCGTTCAATGAATTCCCTGTTGCAGACTTGCCCTCTGTGTATTTTGTAGCTGGGAGATGAGATAGCAGACGTCTTTATTTGCAGAGATGGCCCAGTTTGCTGCAGAGCTCAGCTGTTTGAGCAAGCTTTTGATGCCTTTTTTCCCCCCCTGCTTTGTCTCCGAACCTTTAGCATACGTGGCTCTATGGCTGCCCAACGTTTTTTCCATCACAAACTAGTTCAACTTCATTGAACACTGTAGTGTCCTATAATAATGTTTATTCCTAGGCGACCCTAGAGCCAAAGAACTCTGGGAACCCGACGCAAATGTTTAAGCTTCTCAGGGCAGGTCACTCAGGCCTGCGACTGAAGTGTGTTGTAGTGGCAATAGGACAGTGCCCTTTCTGAATGTTGGCTGAAAGCAGGCGTACTAATTGGTTCTTTTGTATTTGAATGCAGGATGCAAAGGTCATGTCCTGGTGGGACTATGGGTATCAGATAACAGCCATGGCAAATCGGACGATTCTTGTAGACAACAACACCTGGAATAACACACACATCTCCCGAGTTGGTCAGGTAGGTGCAGTGACTCCTTGAGCGCAGGACCTCTCTTCTTAGTGTACCAGAAAAATCTCCCGTGGATGAAGATTAATTCTTCTTGGGTCCTGCACTGAAGGTGCAGGTTCTAGCTCTCATTTGAGTGACCCCCGCTCTTATTTAATGATGGAGACAATTCCATGATGCAGCTTGTATTCCCAGGTGATGGGGTTACTGTGGATTTCATGGCTATTGCTTGACTCTGGCTTTGTTTTTCTCCAAGGCCATGGCATCCACCGAAGAGAAGGCCTATGAGATTATGAGGGAGCTGGATGTCAGTTATGTGCTGGTAATATTTGGAGGCCTCACTGGATATTCCTCAGATGGTAATATATGTCACTCTAAAACCCGTTTCTTACAGCTCTGCAGTGCAAACTCATGCATGCTAACTCATCCGTCTAGCCCTTGCCCACACTCCCTTCTTGCATGAATAACCCTTATTTCTGTGCTGCGATGCTCCCATCTCCTGCCTGCACAACGCACAGTAGCAGGTTGTGCATTCAGCTGCTGACCACTGAAGAGCTGGCTGGAGCTACTGCAGTGCTGAGTACAGTCTGCACAAGGAGCAGGGGAAGGACAGACCTGGCCCCTGGTTCCTCTTAAATTGGGAGGCTTTGAATCTAATGTAAATTAATCCCAACACAGACTAGAATGGACAGGTAGGCTGGAGGTTCTGCTGGGCTTCTGGGATGGATAATCAGTGTAGGGATGAGCAGGTGCGTGGCAAGGCCAGAATGATTCATGCAGCTGCTCCATCTTGCCGGTGAATGCCTGGATTTGTTTGCACAATCCTGTGTGATCAAAGGGTGTCTAGAGGGCTTGCTAATTGAATTGGATGTTATCTTCTGAGCCTTCGGGCTGGCTATTAGAGAAACACCAAACCAATTCTCTGCCAGGAACAAGAACAATCCTGCAATTCAATTGTAAGTACCCTCAGGAACTTACAATAGCGCGTTATGCAGTAATTTTGCAAAAAAATTAAGTTACTGAGAGACTTATTACAGAGGTAATGATTAAGTGCCTCATGATTAATGATGTGGTGTGCATGTTTGAGGGAAGGATGCAGTTTGGGTAGTGGGTGGAGCATGTGTTCTGTGTTCCTGGGGAAAGTCACTTACACTGTCTGCCTTCATTTCCCTATCAGTAAACTGGAGATAATTCCCTACCTCCCGGTGGGTACTGAGGTTTAATGAGTTCATGTTTCCACTTGAGGAGAACTTAGATGGCACCTTTTACCTGTTTGCTCACTAAGGTCCTAGCCTGTACGATTAGGGGAGATTACAGAGTTCAAAGCAGCTTCATCTACCTCCTTTCTTCACTCAGATCCACTTATACAGTTTCAGCCTGAAGTGGGGCTCTCCAGGAGGTCCAGTTGCTACTGACATTTCTGAATGTAGGGACTGAGGGCACCTGCCTTTCAGCCTTGTGCCTCCAGATGGGCAGTTGTCTCAATAACCACATGCCCTGTGTGTGGTCCTTCACATGGGTCAACTAACTGGTGGAGGCCTGAAGTCTGAAAGGTGATCTTACTGCGTGCCATGCTTAGCTGCTTTGATTGCTTGCTTGAAGTACGTGTGACGTGTAAAACACTTTGACTTCTCTCTCCTACCTCCTTTAGATATAAACAAGTTTCTGTGGATGGTGCGCATTGGTGGAAGCACAGACACCGGGAAGCACATAAAGGAGCACGATTACTACACGCCGACAGGAGAGTTCCGTGTGGATAGGGAGGGTTCCCCTGTGTTGCTCAACTGCCTTATGTATAAGATGTGCTACTACCGCTTCGGGCAGGTCTACACAGAAGCCAGTATGTAGTCATGGTCCTTATGTTGGTATTGCAGAAGAGTATCGGGAATACTGTCTAGGAGTTAGAGCAGGGAACATGGGTACTCAGATCCTGAGGTCTGTTCCCAATGCTAACTTGCTGTGCAAACTTCAGCAAGTCCCTTTTTTCTGTCTCTACTCCGTAAATGGAAAGGATGTTGCCCTACCTCCTGGGGGTGAGGAAGGAGGGCATCTATTGGCAGGGCACCGCACACCAGTGCAAAGGGGGGAGGGATAGCTCAGTGGTTTGAGCATTGGCCTGCTAAACCCAGGGTTGTGAGTTCAATCCTTGAGGGGGCCATTTAGGGATCTGGGGCAAAAATTGGGGATTGGCCCTGCTTTGAGCAGGGGGTTGGACTAGATGACCTCCTGAGGTCCCTTCCAACCCTGAGTTCAAAGTTCTGCTTTGGAATATAAAACGTGTGGGCTTTCTTTGAAGGCATTGGCAGCTCTGAGCCTGCTGTGCTGATGTTGGCACATGACTGCCTTTCATGAGTACATCTTGATACCTGGCGCCCAAAAGTTAAGGATGCATTTGGAAAGGAATGCAAAAAATAACACCTCCCACTTACCTTGTTTCCCTGCTCTGGCTTGCCTCGAGGAGGCTTGTACTGCAGCCCTTTTGAACATAGAGATGAAACTCTGACTTTATATAGGTGGTGCAGACTGTGTTAGAACGCATAGTAGGCTGTACATTCAGAATTGAGTCATCTGGGAAAGAGAAGCCTGGCCAGCTCCATGTTTTGAATGCATTGTCTGCCCACCGGGTTTTGAGAGGCCTTGGGAAAGGGTTTTCATTTGGGTTGGAAGGACCTGTATTATTTCTGCCAGAAATGTGGACTCTAAAGCCATTGGTCATTTCTTCCCCCCCCCCCCCCCCCCCTGTTCTTTCTAGAGCGCCCCCCGGGTTATGACAGAGTGAGAAACGCTGAGATTGGAAACAAAGATTTTGAACTCGATGTGCTGGAGGAGGCATATACCACAGAGCACTGGCTAGTCCGAATATATAAAGTAAGCAGGCAGCGGGTGCTATCGTCCCTCTACAGGGGAGCGGGGGGAAATTGGGAACAGTCTGGGTATCTGGTGTTTTCCTGTGCTGGGATATGACCTTGTCTGACAGTCTTTTTGGAAGTGAGACTGTGGGAATTTTTTGTTTTTAAACAAAGGATGGAGTCCAGCTTTCTAGGCAAGTTTAGGCTACTGATATGGGCTACAAGGCCTGGGAAGCTGCCAGTAATGCCGTAATAACTGGACTGCTAAATTTTGAAATGAGTCAAGCTTTAAACCAGGGCTGATATTGCCTTTCCTTCGGGGCTCTTTGTTTTTTTTAGTTGGCACTTTCTATATTGTTATACAGGAAATGCCCCATTTTGATTAGGATTCTTGAACATTCTTTGCATGCCCAAACAATCCTCAGAGAGGATGTATTTTGTCAGCTGTGCTGCAGGGGAATTGGGAAGGGTAGGCCACCAGATGGCCGTGAAGGTGAAGCTGCCTAGATTAGATCACAGATCTTATTTCTGCTATACTAAAGTAAACCAATAATGAATGCAGACAGTGGCAGAGGTCTTCAGTTCCCTTGTACTGGTGCCATTTGTTTGGTCTTTATATGTGATCACATCATACCTTCCCTGAAACAGCAAATACCGTTTTTGCCCTTTCCATTAAAATACTCAAAGGCAGCATGGGTCCAGTGAGCAGGGCGCAAGACTAAGAGTAAGTAGAAATGGGTTTTAGTCCCACTTCTGCCACAGATTTGCTCTGTGACCTTGGACAAGTCTGTTCACCTCTGTGCATCCATTTCTCGGTCTGGAAAATGGGGTTGATGATGATATTAAGTCCATCAATGGCTATTAGCCAAGATGGTCAGGGATGCAACCCCATGCTCCGGGTGTCCCTAAACCTCCAGCTACCAAGAAATGGGACTGGACAACAGGGGATGGTATCACTCTGAAGCATTTGGCATCGGCCACTGGCAGAAGACTGGATACTGGGCTAGATGGACCATTGTTCTGATCTAGAGTGGTCTTTCTTAGGTTCTTATCTTAGTTACCAAGTGTTGTCAAAATCCACATACGGCTCCCATCACCTTGGTACCTAAGCACTATAGAAGTATAAAGTGGCATTCTGTTACTGTGTTTGAAAGTGAATTATATCTGGATAGTAATGTGCAGCCAGCAGTCTAAAGAAGTTGGGCTGAACATTTTATTAAACTTTAAACACTGAAATGTAAAATTATCCTGTGGCTACTTCAGCTAGGAATTGGAACCAATAGAGCATGTGTGTGTGGAATATACCATTACAGATAAGTGAAATGATCCTAGAAGCAGTTTTCTCCCCTCACTTAGTTGGATAGCTTGTGAAAAGGTAGGAAAACAGTATAAGTGAAATGACTTGCCCTTTTGGTGTTTGCAGTCTGTAGCTCATGCGCTTTAAAGTACTTATGAACAGGAGTAAAAAGAATGTAACTTTGAACATTGAGTTGCCAATACCAAGTGGACAAATCAGTACTCCTAATTTATGATGATCCCAGCACATGGTTAGGGGAAAATACCCAGAAAAGCAGTTCCCTGTGTTAATGGAACTATAGAGAGCTACAAAGATTATTTGTGTCTTGCAGGTAAAGGACTTGGATAATCGTGGATTGTCAAGAACATAAATTTGCCTTCAGCTTTAACGCAAACTGCACTGACCGAGCCTTGGCCTGTGAAGCAGAATTTTTTTATACCGTTTATAAGTGCAGAAAGGAGTTGGATTTAACTACCCGTGAAGTCCCGTCCTCATGCGTTCAGTCTGTATTCGATGGAATGATTTTTTATAAATATGAACCGGTTACCAAATCAGAAATAATGGCTTTACAGTGGGTTGATTAAAGGGGGAAATGAAAAAAAAGTGTTTCTTTTTTCCCTTCCACTGATGGTGCCAGATGCAGCAATCCAGATGTCCACACTTCCCCTGATAAACAGGAAAGGCATCTTGGTCTCTGGCTATCAACACTCCGCAGTCTGTAAAACAGCAGCTCTTGTCCATTTAGAATTTCAGATCAAATCTATGAAACCCCTCCTCCTACCCAAACAAGCAGTAAACTTCCTTGCAGTTTCCTATACTGAAGGGCACTGGACATATTGCCTAATATGAAATGGCAGCACATGCTTCCCTGACATATAAAACCAAGCTTCTCCCAGCCAGCCTGTATCATTCTAGGCACCCAACTGAGCCACCTTGTTCCAGACTTCTCTCTCTCATGCATCAGTGGCATGGTTCAGTGGTAACAGCCTCTACTTGAACCCTCCAGTTTGCTTTCTCCTGGTAAGGTCAGTCCATACACCTCATTAGCAATGGAAAAAAAATAACTGAGATGCATCACCGAAAAGGTGATTGATTTGGTACCATGTAACATTTTGATTAAAAAGCTAGAATGATATAAAATTAATATGGCACACATTAAATGGGTTAAAAACTGGGTAACTGTTAGGTCTCAAAATGAAACTGTAACTAGGGAATAGTTATCAGGTAGGTGTGTTTCCAGTAGGGTCCCTTAAGGTATCTGTTCTTGGCCCTATGCCATTTAGCATTTGTATCAATGACAGACAAAAACAAAATCACTGATAAAGTTTGCAGATTATGCACATTGGTGGTAAATAATGCAGAGGACGTGATTGTGTGAGTGAACTGGTTCACTTGGTAAAGTGGGCACACATAAGCAATATGTGTTTTAATATGCCTAAATGGTATGCAGCTAGGAACAAAGGATATAAGCTATGCTCATAGGATGGGCTGGGGGACTCTATGCGCGGAAGCAGTGACTGAAAAAGATCTGGGGGTCATGATTAGGGTGACCAGATGTCCTGATTTTTGGGTCTTATATAGGCTCCTATTACCCCCCACCCGTCCCAATTCTTCACGTTTCCTGTCTGGTCACACTAGTCGTGGATAAGCTCCTAGTGTGATGCTATGGCCAAAAGTGCTAATATCATCCTGGGCTCTATAAAAAGGAATCTCACGTAGGGAGGGTATTTTATCTCTCTAGTTGGATGGTTTCCTAAAAGATCTTGAGAAATTATTTTGGGAGATTTCTATGATCTATTCTACAGGTCAGGCTAGGTGATCACAGTCGTCCCTTCTGGCCTTGGAATCTGAAAATGAGACAAAACTAATGTTACTGCACCAATCTCGAGCATTGACCAGTCTGTGGACTAGTGCTGTTCCCTGAGATCTCCCTGATACAGTTTAGGAAGGCAGCAAGCTCTGGTCCCTGATATCAAAAAGGTTGAAAAACCCTGCTCTAGCGCATACAGCAGCCAAATGGGTGTGTAACAACTGATGGCCACCAAACCATGCCGACTCCTTGGATCCTCAGGCAAATTGAGTTAATACCTACATCTGACAGAGCTAATTTAGCTAAAAACCAGGAAATACCATGGGATATGGCAGAGAGGTGAGCTAGAGGCAGAGTGAGGAAAGAACCCAGGAGTCCTGTCCCCACCTCCTCCCTCACCCCTGGGCCTCGCTCCCCTGGCTGGGAAAGAACCCAGGAGTCCTGCCCCCCAGCTCCTCCCTCGCCCACAGGCCTTGCTCTTCTGGCTGGGAAAGAACCCAGGAGTCCTGCCCCCCATTCTCTCCCTGACCCCCAGGCCTCCCTCCCCTGGCTGGGAAAGAACCCAGGAGTCCTGCCCCCCAGCTCCTCCCTCGCCCACAGGCCTTGCTCTTCTGGCTGGGAAAGAACCCAGGAGTCCTGCCCCCCATTCTCTCCCTGACCCCCAGGCCTCCCTCCCCTGGCTGGGAAAGAACCCAGGAGTCCTGCCCCCGCCTCCGCTCTCATGCCAGGGTCACTCGCAGGCCGAGGGGCAGACCCGGGGCGGGGGCGGGGTCCCTGCGAGGGTGGGGCGGGGAGAGCGGCTCCTAGGCCCCGCCCCATGACGCGCGAGGGGCGGGGAGAGCGGCTCCTAGGCCCCGCCCCATGACGCGCGAGGGGCGGGGAGAGCGGCTCCTAGGCCCCGCCCAGGCCGCGGGCTGGGGGCGGGCCGCGGCGCTGGGCGGGAAAGTCGGTGAGGCTGAGGAGCGGGGCCGGCAGCGGGTGAGCGGCTCGGGCCGGGTCGCGTCACGTCCCCTCCCCTCCCCTCCCCGGCCCGCTGCCGGGCCCCCCCCTGCCCGCTAACCCCGCTCTCTCCCGCCTGCAGGGCCCGCGCACCGCCATGGCCGTGCCCTTCGTGGAGGACTGGGACCTGGTGCAGACGCTGGGCGAGGGCGCCTACGGAGAGTGAGTAGCGCTGGGCGAGGGCGCGCTGCTCCCCCCGCGCGCAGGGGCCCTGTGGGGGCGTGGCCGAGCCAGCCGCCCCCCCCCCACCCCCGTAGAGCGGCTCGCTCCCCCCCCGCCCAGCAGAAGTTGGTCCAATAAAAGACATCACCTCCCCCCTCCCCCCCCGTCACTCGCATGCCTACATCTGAAGGGGCAGGAGGGGGTATAGTTGCCCCCCCCCCGTTAGCCCCAGTGACCGCCCGCGCGGCTGCGGAAGGCAGACCCTTGCTGGGGGCTGCGGGGCGGCCAGGGTGACCAGATGTCCCGAGTTTATAGGGACAGTCCCGAGTTCTGGGGCTTTTTCTTATACAGGCTCCTATTACCCCCCCCCCCCCCCCCGCCCCGACTTTTCACACTTGCTGTCTGGCCGCCCTACGTCGGCGAGAGTTGAGATTTTGATCCGCCCTTAGCCTGGCTCAGCTGTGACCTGTAACGCTCAGAAGGGAAGAATGGCCCAGCGGCCGGGGTCGTGCAGGCCTTTGTCCGTCGCCTCGGCCACACATTATAGGCAGCCTCCAGGACTCTTGGGAGTAATGTCCGGTGCCCTGTCCCTGTTGGGAGTCTTGGAGGTGGAACTGACTTTCCAAACTGGTTTGCTATGGACAGTGGTAACTCACAGCTGTCGGTCACGTCCGGCCCATCACATCAGGTCAACTTGTGCTTCCCTACACAGAGAGGTGGTTTAACCAAAGGACCGAAGGATGGCAGGAGAGAGATCACTTGATCATTACCTGTTAGGTCCACTCACTCCGGGCACCTGGCATTGGCCACTGTCGGTGGACAGGCTACTGGGCTGGATGGACCTTTGGTCTGACCCACTACGGCCGTTCTTATGTTCTTATGACTGGGAGCCCCTTTCTAGCTCTGGGCAAGTCACTTCATATGGCTTTTTTGGGGGGGTCCAGGAAGTGCTTTGACTGTTTAAAATATCATAGCAGTTTGGTGGTGGTATTTCTCTGTTAGGACATGTTCCGATGGTAAGGATACATTCTTCTGCAACTTAACTCCCAAGGCATCTTGTGACACACTGTATTATATTCTGATATTACTGTATATTGTATATTCCATGTACTGCGGCATACAATATGTTTATAATGCAACCTGAGTTAATTTATGTCACTACTAATTTTGTTTTCTCTTCCTTTGTATAAGTCATATTTAGGGATATACTGCAACTTCTTAAACAAATGTCAGAATTAATTTAAATATCGTGACTTTTGTTAACTTTGTAATTTCAAAACTAGCTTCATGTGGATATTTTTAAAGCTCAGGCATGATGCTTTGGTGAAACTCATAGATGTACGCAAATGCAACTCTGTTGAACTCAATATAGTTGAATCCATTTATACCAGAGCTGGAATTTCCCCTGTACAATTTATGGAGACCACAAACTTCAAATGCTTATCAGAATTTTTACAACTTGTACAGCTGTAAGCCTTCTATGTGTCCTGGCATGTAATTAATTGTCCAGGAACATGGACATATATGTGGGTCTGTTGAGCCTGGTTTTTGGCACTTTTCATCTGTCAGGCTGTTTTTAAACAACATATTGAGATGGGGTATGTAAATTCAGACTGGGAGGGTAGACCTCATATGAACACCTGAGGGATAAAGCTGCCCATGCTCCCTATGCCTTGACAGGGAGTAGGGAGAAACTGTTATGTATATAAAGGATGGGGCATCTTAAGCTTCAGGCTAGACCGCTCCATATCTATATTGGGGATTTCTCTCTATCACCCATCACCATAGTGTCTCAAGCCCCGGTCCTTAAATATGTTAGGTGCTTAACTCCCATTGGTTTAAGTGGGAGTTTGGGTGCCTAACTTCCATTGAGTATATGGATCATAGTGTTAAACATGCAAGCTAGCTTTGCATTCCAAGGTTCATAGTGCACTACCTGCTTCATCCCTTGTTACCTTGCTTTTTCCCTCCTTCTCTGCAGAGTTCAGCTTGCTGTGAACAGACGCACAGAAGAAGCTGTTGCAGTAAAAATAGTTGACATGAAACGTGCTGTGGACTGTCCAGAGAACATAAAAAAAGAGATCTGCATTAATAAGATGTTAAATCATGAGAACATTGTGAAGTTCTATGGACATCGTAGAGAAGGCAGTATTCAGTACCTCTTCCTCGAGTACTGCAGCGGGGGAGAGCTCTTTGACCGAATAGGTACAGAATTCTTGGGGCAGGGGAGGGTCTGAGGGCAACTCCAGTGGTGGCTGCACAGACTCATTAGAACACCATAGTTGTCTTATAAGACCAGAGGGATTCCTTACTGTACTCCTCCAGTGCCACTGATCTTAAAGGGAAAGTGTCTAGGATAGGCTGGCTTTGCAGGTGGCTGTGCTTCTGCACGTTGTGAGTCCATGATTAAGCCATGGCTAGAAGTAGAGTTCCCACCTTTCAAACCTTTGCTCAGCTCACTATACCACCTTGCTTCACTTAGCATGGTCTTAACAATTCAGAAATTCTACATATTTAATGCTATAGGCTAAATAAAAGTTGGGGGGGGGGGGGAAACTGGAAAATGTAATGTGTACAGACTTGCATTCCAGTGGTTACCAGATTGAAAATCAATATGTAATATATTCCCCTTCCAGTGGACAATTCCATTTAGTGCTAATGGGAGATGCATGCACCCTGAGAAGGTAGCCGTTGAAATCTGCAGGGGTTTCTGTGCACGACTGTGCTTATGCTCACTGTTGATAGCATAATCCTAGTAGAACTTGTTACAAGACTATTGACAGCCATCGTTTTTCACAAGCAAGGATAATTTAATTTAAACAAATAAAATAACTTGGTGTGAAGAGCTTGAGAAATCCAAGGAAGGAAGTTTTCCCAGGCCAATGCTTTCAATTTCTGCGGAATCTAAGCTTTCATTTAAAAAAAATCTATATCTTATGGCTACAAAACTAGTCTTCTGAACATGAACATGGACTGGAACATGAACGTGGACTGAGGGAGCAGTATTTTTCAAAGTCTGTAGCCAGAGCACTACTGCCTCTGCTGCTGCTTGTAGGTTTATCAAGCTGAAGCAGAGTAAAAACTAACTAGTTTTGTCAGTTTTAACTGCTGTTTTTCAGACCCTAATGTGCAGCAATGAAGCTGAAAAGAAAGGTCAATTTCACTCTGCTGCTGGTTGGGAAAATTCTGAGCAGTATGTAGGTTACAAATATTGGTATTGCTAAGGAGAACACAAAAGCACCATAAACATATGAGAAGTGCTGGAGGCAACTTCCTATGTCAGCCAGGAAGGTGGGGAAGTGGAAGCGCACCAATGGGGGCTGGTTTCTCACTTGTGTGCCCTTGCACACTGGGGTCCTCCAGGTTTCATATAGGGCTGTGGCTAGAAGATTTGATTCTGTGGCACTTAGATGAAACTTACCCTGATGATAATGTAAGAAGAGATGTCTTATAGGAAAAGAGAGAAAATGGAAGGAAGTCAGGAATTAAAAAAACGTAAAAGATGTCGGGAGTTACTTTATTTTAAAAAGCTATTCAATATAGTAGTACACAACTGTTTTATTCCTTAAAATTGCAGGGGAAGTGCAGCACAGCTGTTATTACCCATGGCTTGTAGGCTTAGACCTTGGGCCAGCATGTGTTGAGCGAACTTTACAAGCCCTGGTCTGGTGTTCAGGCTCTTCCATCTTCTAATTCTGCTGAAGTCCTTGCCAAAGTCCTCCAGAAAAATGAGGATAGTCAGACCAGGATATTTCTAATATAGATAACACTTTTAAAAAGAAAGTATTTTGATGTAATCTTTATACATCATAACGGAGCAGTGAAAGGCACAAAATCCTTAAAACTTTTCTTTGCATTTGATTTTGTAAAAATCGCTTGCCTATGAGTCATGTGACAAAGTTTTTATTGCAAAGGATAATAAATCTTTTAACCAGCATCTTCTGGATTTAATGTAATTGGGAAGTTGTTATATTTCAGAATCGTTTAACTTCAGAGATTATGTGCTGTTTTAAGTATGATTTAGAGAATGTTTATCTTGTAAATCACTAACCCAGTAGAGCAGAAAAGCTGGAGTATTGGAGACTCAGATTGCACTGATCAAATAGATTCATCTGCACAACAAAAATCCTTCTGAAGCTTTTTTAAAACTAAATGTCTGGTCCATAAGGAGATATCTCTCCCTTGGAAGTTTTAATCAGTATTTCCAACCACCAAAGCAGTTTGGTACATAAGACGTATCTGCCATTTTTCTTTAATCTGTTTTTTTCTCCCATTGGAATGTTAACTGCTTCTGAACTAGAGCTGTACAAGGAATGTTCTGATACAAGTTTTAATAGTACATATTGTGCAGTAGTAATGATCTGCAATAATATACAGGAATTTTCAGTATTTAGAGAAGCCTTTCTTCTAACATCATAAACTTCTGGTTCTTTTTTCAGTGTGCATCTTAAATATTAAACTAGCCTCATTTTATTAGTCTTTTAAGTGAGACGCTATTGGCGTTATTGGAGAGGACTGGAGTAGAGCCCTGTGTGGAACTGTTCTTAATCTCGCTCCCAACCACTCCTGCTATTATGGCAGCAGGTCTTGTGGGACCTGTGGGATCCTGGTCCCGCTGCAGGGCTCTACACTAGTCCCGCCCAGGGCACTAGACTGGAGTTTGAGGCAACGAATTTACCCCTAGAAAGTGGAAACTAGACTACAGT
This sequence comes from Macrochelys suwanniensis, assembly GCA_033296515.1. Classification (NCBI taxonomy): domain Eukaryota; kingdom Metazoa; phylum Chordata; order Testudines; family Chelydridae; genus Macrochelys; species Macrochelys suwanniensis. The sequence continues at coordinate 14,950,719 of CM065796.1, forward strand.
GGGACTACATATGGGCACAAGGGGTCTGTTGGTGTAGAGCAGTTTGCAGGATCTGGACCCTAGAGTTTTGATGGTATAAGATTTAAAGAGAACCTTTAGCATTTTCCCCCATGGTGCTTTGGGAAGATACAAAAAAAGTAGCATTTCAGTTTAGATTAAATAGATGCAGACTCTACAATGTAACTCAGTAACCTTTCATTACACTTTTGCATTGCCTGTAGTTACTGTTTCAAGGCAGGTGAAAAATAAGTGTTGTGCAGAGTATCCCGGAAACTTTGCAAAATAGTTACAAAAACATAGTGCAGTCTCCTTTCCATAGTTTTGTTTATGATGGAAGAAAAGTATTTTGGTATGTAGATTCTGAATGACTTTTTACAGAGCCTGATATAGGAATGCCTGAATCAGATGCACAGAAGTTTTTCCATCAGCTTATGGCTGGTGTGGTAAGTGTCGTACTTTACGCTTTTATTTCAAGCTCCTTTTTTCCCACTTAAATTAAACAGAACATGATATTAAAGCCTTTATTTATTTGTTCAGGTATATCTCCACAGTATAGGAATAACTCACAGGGATATTAAGCCTGAGAATCTACTGCTTGATGAAAGAGGTAAGTATAAAAACTTTTGACTTCATCTTCTCTTAAATTCTTGGTCATTGAGAATATAGGAGAGAAAAGAAACACTATCACTCAGTGAGTCTGAAAATACTCATAGAGCTTCTGTGGCATCCTGCTACATTAAGAATAACCAAATTCAGTAAGCAGATTTGTGCAGTCGGGGTTTGTATTCATTCCCTTATCCTGTGTAAATAGACTAATCAGTGTATTCTAGAGCAAGTTATTCTGGGTCTCTGCATAGTGGCCTTTAAAGGAACACACTTGAATAAAACTTAAGTTTTGTTAAAGCTTATTCTTACAAAATCTAAAGACGAATACAAATGTTTCCATGACCGCTGAACCAACTTTTGATTGGAACTTTTTTAAAACAATGCAGTGTTCAGAATGAAAATATTACAGCATGGTACTAGTGCATATCTGAAACAGACTAATGAAATGGATTGATGTGTTTTTATTAAAGCTGAGAGGAAAACCAAAACACTAAATAATCGGGATATGGTGAAAAGTAATCTAGATTTTTAAAACTTTCAGTTTAATAATCAAAGGCGGTGTTAGTAATAACTTATTTTTTAAATGATTTCTAACATGACATTCTCTTCTTAAAGAACAATCTCTGCACAAACTGTCTTAGAGGTTTTTCTGTACCATGCAACTCACTCATGTGCTCCTTGAATCAAAGTCAGGTCCAAACTTCAGATCAATTGTATAAATGCCTATGATCTGAAACAAGAAAAAAAGTCATAAGGGCCTGATTTTAACTTTTATTAAGGCCCCTTTATACTGCACTGGCAATGTAAAGGGGACCTTAGAGTGAGTGTAAATGTGCTTATCTCTGGTTTTATCTAGCTTTAATATAATATAATCTTCTATCAGAGAAGATGAAAATACCTTGTTTCACAATATGCTTAATGACGTTTTTCTTTTGTTTGCTTAGATAATCTCAAAATCTCTGATTTTGGCTTAGCGACTGTGTTTAAACACAATGGTCGTGAGCGACTGTTAAACAAGATGTGTGGCACTCTCCCATATGTTGCCCCAGAACTGTTAAAGAGAAAAGAATTCCATGCAGAGCCAGTTGACGTTTGGTCATGTGGGATAGTACTTACTGCTATGTTGGCAGGAGGTAGGAGTTGGTCAATTTCTTCTCACTACACACATTATTTTATAACATGTATATTTACTGCAGCTTCACAGTGATTTAAGATTGTAGTACAAATGCTCATAACCTACCTAGATTTAAAGAGTTGATCCCAGATCATGGAGGTGGTCTTGGTGGGGAAAGTAAATGGTGTATTTTAAATATTTTCTCAAACTTTCGTATTGTGGCCAGCTTTTCAATAGATTCTCTTAGGGATCATCTGCCATGGACCAGCTTGTTCTGTTGTGGCTATAGTATATGGCATTTACTATTTACCATTGTGGGCTGCATATGTAGCTCTCTATTATTATTATTATTTATTTATTATACATATATAATATAATAATAAATAATATGAGCTGCATCCACACAATATATATAGTACCTGTATGGCCCTGAGGATGTCACATGGGCTGCAGCTGTGTGCTGATTGGGCTGCAAGCGGGCTGCAGATTGAGAACCACAGGTATATGTAAGCGAGGGAATGGTCCCTCTATTGTGGGGAACTTTTCTGGCTTATAAATTACCCTGGTGAAATGGGCTAGCGAAAGGATCTGAGTCCTCATTCCTGCTTCCCTTACCCAGGGGCCTGCCTGACCTCAAGGGCTCTCCTTCCATTTTCCTGTGTGGCAGAGTCTTTGTAACCCTGACAAGGCTGGGTCCAGGATTTCGGGAGGGGCTTGACTTCCAACCTTGTCATGGTCACTTAGGGCAGGGGCTAGGGTGTCCCAACTCTGGGGTGCTCTCTCTGCACTGGATGCTTCCCTGACCCACTGATCATTACATACAGTTCAAAGCAAATACAATTTATTAAATCACTTTTCTGACAAGGGATGTAGAAATATCCAATCATGATGTTGAACAGGGAGCTCCTCTCACCACTGCAAGGAGGCAGTCAGTGTTGTAGTGATCCTTCTGAAGGCGTTAGCCAGAACCTTGCCATGCTTTGCTAATGCACGTTGTACAGGATTAGTGCTGTTAGCCAAGTCTGCCTTCTCACTAACCTTGCTGTTAGAGAAGAACATACCAAGGTTTGGTGTTGCTCAGAGGTTCTCTGTCAGGATACTTTCTAAACAGATGATGCAATTACATATGTAACTAGTTTGGAGCAATGCAATGACTTTTAGCTTTAACCTGGCACTTCTATAACGTGTAACCACAATCAGGATGGATCTTCCCCCCCCCCCCCCCCCCCCGCCTTTTCCACACATTGCAATCCATTTAATTCAATGGCAGTGCTCTTTACATGTCTTTCACTCTTTCCCCAGCCATCCTAAATTTGTAATCCTTAAACTTGTGTTCAGAGGCATAAAAATGATTTGGTACCTGGCTTTTTTACTTGCAGAATTGCCATGGGACCAGCCTAGCGACAGTTGCCAAGAATACTGTGATTGGAAGGAAAAGAAAACATACCTTCCACCTTGGAAGAAGATTGATTCTGCACCATTAGGTATGTTGTCAGTGGAATGGCTGACTGATTTTTATGTATTTGAGTAGGACAGTGATGTGGCTAGGGGAATAAAGTGCTGGAGTTATGCATGTCTGTATTCAAAAATCATTCTGTCTAAAGGCTGGTTTCTACCATGGACTCACGCTGTCACATGATCTGTCACTTATAAAACACCTTTAGGGAGCTACCTGAAAATGTACTGTCGTTCTTATCTGGTACTATTTCACACCTCCTTTGCACAGCTGTAATGACTTCACAAGCTAGTAAAGAATTGGGGCCTGAGATCTGTTAGACTGAAATAATTTCCCAAGGGAATGGGCAGAAGTCCTGTCGATGAAGACAAGTACAACGAGGCTATGTTTTATTATTTTTGAGTAATGAGCTTAAGGTCACTTGGTAGGTCTGAGCCTATCAAATTTAACCCTCAACCCCATCTCTTTGGTCACTACATTTCTTCCTGATCCTGGAAAGTCTGAGGGCTGAAGTGTTGCTAATATCTCTTTCTTTGCTGAGTGACCTAAAACCCAGGGTACTAGATTTGTTTGGTGTTGTATTCTCCTACCCTGTTCTTGCCCAAGATGATTCTTGTAAGTAAACAGGCCTACAGAAATCTAGAAAGCCTTCACAAAGGTGGATTTAACATCATCTATAGCAGGTTTCTTATTTCAAAGGCTCCGTACACTGGCTGCAGCCCATGTGGAACACAGTGGACTTTGGTACACATTCAGTCACAAATCTATACAAAACGTGGGTCTTATTTTAGGCCTCCCAGCCATGAGTTTACCTTAACTTGGTGTTAATTTATGAGTGATTAAAATGTGGATTTGATCTGGTTAGGACTGATAAACTCTAGGATTTGGGGATGGAATTGAAGTATCATTTTGAAATGTAATGACCTGTGGAAAACATGATATATACAGATCTAGGAATCGGGATATATGGCAGTTAATTCATTGTTGTTTCTTCCTATGAATGTAATGTTTCTCTCTAGCTTTGCTCCACAAAATCCTTACTGAGAGCCCCACGGCAAGGGTTATCATTGCAGACATTAAAAAGGACAGATGGTACAACAAACCTATGAAAAAAGGTAAATACCTATAAGTGCTTTGTACAACATAGACAAATAGCTTAAGTAAAGGTTGAGAGTGTATGTTGGGGTAAAAACCTTGGAACGCTATAGTTAGTAGAAACTGCTCTAAAGGCAAGACATTCAGAGTTAAGGTTAAACTTACAAGAAACTCAAACAGTTTAAATCTTGGAAATTCACAGTTGAAGTGTGCAGACTACCTTAATTCATCCTCCGGATATATGTCTGCTTCCCAACTTCCCTGCTCTGTGAGTGAAGTATCAAAAATGTACACTGCAGAGTATTGGTTTTAAAACTTTCATATGTATGTTTGATATCAAGTGATATTTTTGTTATCTCATTAACCTTGGGTCTTCTCATATAAGTCCTGTAATGTCATCATCTGGGCCTGGGAGACTTATATATGTGGGCATGTTAGCTATGTCTAATGATGCTCTTATAACTGGTTGTCACACAATGTTATAGAAGACGGTGCTAAGTGCTATCAGCACCCCATGGAAGGGGTCTGCCCTTAACGAAGAGTGGGGAACAGTTGTCTTCAGGATGAGATCTCGGGAATTTGCAAAGCATTTTTTCCCCCATGAACACAACCATAAAGAAAGAAGGATCAGCACAACCAGCATAGGCTTAAGGCATTATAGTTCCTGTCTTTTCTAATGAGATTTTACTGTTTTGAATGAAAAAAGTAGTTATAATTTCTCATTTTTCTCATGGTATTCCTATAGGGGCAGGATTTTTCTGCCCCTTAAGTGATGTTTTTGAAAACGATAATGTATTAAGGATTTTTACCCTTGTGGCTATGCTAGTTATTCAGCTATTGAGACTGCTATTCAGTGATGTTTGCCATCATAGTCTCAAACGTTGCGGGTACTGAAACACAAATGGAAAAAATAAACAAAGAGAGTGATCTGTGTGACAGTTCAAAGACCAACCTATGCAAGAGCTATGTATTTTCAATGGGGGAGCTCAGCCTAATTCCAAATGCTTTAAACCCCTCGTGACCCTTAGGATGACATTTCTGACCCCGATTGTGTGATTTATCTTCTTCTGCTAGGTGTAAAGCGGGCTCGTGTCTCCTCAGGGGGCCTTTCAGACTCACCAGGTGGCTTTTCTAAGCACATTCGGTCTGATATGGACTTTTCGCCAATGAAAACTGCACACAGGTCAGAATACTATATGGTTGTGTTTATTGTTTTCAGTGACTAACACACAATGGACTCCAGCCTGATATCACCTTTTGTTTCTAGATGCCTATGTTTTACATCACAGTGCTATTCAGATGGGGATATGTATAATTACATTCTTTTCTGCTACATGTGATTGAGTTCCCTTCCCTGCCATACCTTAAAAGATGATTATAGCCTCACTTTCTAACCCCACAAACATCTTTACCTGAAAGCCTTTACTTGAAAACCTATAGCTTAGTTAAGTTGGCCTCAAAATTACACCCTTCCTAATGTATTTTATCCAAATTTCCTTCTTATGTGAAAACAGGGTGGTAATTTGACAGCTCTTCTCCCCATACTCTGTATTCATAGATTTATTGATTCCAAGGCCAGAAGGGCCTTTGTCTAATCTCCCGTATAACACAGCCCCTAGAACTTCGCCCAGATTCCTAGAGTATATTAAAACATTGCAGGGTGGGCGATCCTTAATAGTTTCCACCTGACGAATGTTCCATGAATTAGCACAAACATACTCAGTATTCAGATCTGTCCACACCCATTAAGACTGTGGAGGGGGCTAAACCTTGAAAAGTGGGTCTTTTAATACAAGTTCTATCATGCAAACTACTGTTTTAAATATATATGTGTATGCAGTCCAGCAGTTCCCGAACTGTGGGCTATCAGCAGATGGAGTTGTGGGTCCAACAGGCCAGATATAGCCTATGAGATGATGCCGTCTGACTACAAACGTATCCAGATGTGCTCCACAAACACTGTGCCAGTATGGTGTGTATGAGGTCATGTGTGGAGGCCACCATTTTGTAGATCAAAACGGCATTTGTGGAGCAGGTCCGGACACATTGGCTATACGGACGGCAGTTTGGTCATTTGCACTATCTAGCTGTTGAAGCATCCAGCTGAGGGACTTGAATCCAGAAAATCCTTATCTATGGGCAGCAGCCTTATCAGCAGAACATCCTCTCTGCTTTAACTGGTAGGAGCCTGTGCTAGCCTCTTCTGAGATGGGAATTTTCAGTGGCTTATAAGCTCCTTAAGGGCCCATATCTTCTTTGAGTACCCTGTTGGCACTCAGTAAAGAGTCATTGTAAGTCACTGTCTCTGTGCTGCCCTAGTATCACCACACAGGGCTTTCCTCCGTCCTGGCCTCATTTGCTTAACAGTGACTTCCTCTTTCTGATTTGTGATAAGAGGCACAGTGGACTCATTTTCACGAAGCATCTACTTCAACCTCCAGCAGTGAGTCAAGTGATGCAGTAATGTATCACATGAGAGCATTAACTAACATACTTAAAGTGTAAATTCCTGATTCCTTGGTTGCTATGTTGTTGTCTGGGGACACAGGACAGTCTCAAAATTGCGGTCACTCAGGCAAAAAGTTTGGGAACCCCTGGTGTAGTCTGTAAAAGTCAGCAAAGAAATGTAACATTAGTGTGATGCACTTTATTATTAACGTAACTAATTGTGTTTTCCTGTTTCAGTGAGGAAAAAGTGAGCTACTCCACTTCTCAGCCAGAACCTCGCACTGGCATTTCCTTGTGGGACACTAGTCCAACCAATATCAACAAACTAGTGCAAGGGATCAGTTTCTCCCAGCCAGCATGTCCTGAGCACATGCTAGTTAACAGTCAGTTACTTGGCACCCCAGGCTCATCACAGGTAATGTTTGGAAATGCTACATTCATTCATCTTTCTTCACAGCAGCTTGGCAATTTGTTCTTTGGCTGCTAGACTGTAAAGATGCCGATTGCACCAATTCAGATACGTTGTCCTAATTTTAAAGCCAATGAGATTGGAGGGAAGTGGGGGGTAATCCAAACTTTCAGCCCAGAAAAGTAGTTAGTTATCTGTGGAATCCATATCTCTAATCTGCAGAACCCATGGCAACGCTTGGTGAAGAGAATGACCCGTTTCTTTACAAAGCTGGATGCTGACCGCTCCTATAATAGTTTGAAGGAGGTCTGTGAGAAGATGGGCTATGTCTGGAAGAAAAGCTGCACAAACCAGGTACAGTCCATGGAATTAAACGAATTAATGCTTCTGATTGCATTTGGCAAATCCTATACAAATATCTTTTAGTCAGATGTAGCATTTTCTGAACCAGCACAAGACCTGTGAATGAAATCCCTAGTCAGTCAGACTCCCTTAGTGTGAAATCTGTACTTCTCATAAAAACGTTCTCCCATTTGCCTTCAAGGTCACCATATCAACTACTGACAGAAGGAATAATAAACTGATTTTCAAGGTGAACCTGGTAGAAATGGAGGACAAGATTTTGGTGGATTTCCGCCTGTCTAAGGTATGCAAAATAACAGACTTTAGCATTAGAGAGAGGGGTGGGTGTTTAGAAGCAAACTGGACCGGCTTCCATACGATAAAGCTACAGGTGCGAGTGGGATAAGATGACAAGCCTGGGGAGAAGGGGTTTTTGCATGGGCAGTTTGTGTCTAACCGAAGAGAGAACCTACAAAATGGGAGTTAGCAACATTACTTTTTCACTGGTGCCTGAAACCAAGGCTGTGGTACTGAATGCCCCATGCAGTGCAAAAGCTGTTAACGCTCACTGTCTGTTTCAGAGTGGTAGCCGTGTTAGTCTGTATCAGCAAAAACAATGAGGAGCCCTTGTGGCATCTGATGAAGTGGGTTTTAGCCCACGAAAGCTTATGCCCAAATACATTTGTTAGTCTCTAAGGTGCCACAAGGACTCCTCGTTGTTTTTGCTCACTGTCTGGAAATCCCTCCTTCCAGTTAATGAGTGTGGGGAGCTAGTGAGAGAGAGCAAGCACCTTGAGTACCCAAATACTATGGGAGAAGGCGTTGTAATTGTCTAAAGCAGAATGACTTTGGGGCACTGGGAGAGCATGCTCGACTGGCCTGATCCTGCTTTCATGGAAATCAGTGGGGAAATAGTTATGAACTCCAATGGAAGCAGGATCAAGCCCTTAAAGGTGTAGTTAGCCTTATTCCCTCTTCCCAGTCAGCTCTGCTGATACCTATTGTGGTGGGGGAGAAAACATGCCCAGACTCAGACAACCTCTCTGGGAGCTCAGCAGGCACCAGCTGGACTATCTGCCAACACTGCAACTGTATTATGGCTATTGGTGTGCATGGGACTCCGTGTGTCTTGTCCCTAGCGTAGTATGCAGGGGCTGCCATAAATTTGGCCTATAGTATCAAACTGAGAGATCTGAATGTAATGGATCATAATAGCTTTCTGGGAAAAAGTTAAGCATTCTGTCTTGAGTGCAGGGGACTGGACTAGATGACCTCTTGAGGTCGTTCCAGTTCTACACATCTATGATTCTGTGAACCAGGGGCCTAACCTAATATTTAAGGTGCTCTTCATATGTAGGCAGATGGTGCAGAATAGTTTGCTGCAGGTGAGACGGAGACCTCCAACTTCTGCCTCTGCCGATGGCAATTAACAGTAATAGGTTGATTTGCTTGTTGTTTTAAAGATCCCTGATAATTTTGTTTCTATAGAAAACACTTGTGAATGCATTTGGAGGGAGTCTATTATAAATGTGTGCATGAAAAATAAATCTATGAAATGGATTAGGTCATGATTGGGCCAAGCTGTTAAGAGCATAATAGTAGAAGTGGGAACTCTTCTTGCCATGTCATATATTTCCCTTCTCGAAAGATAAATAAAATTAAAATATTTTTAAGACTTAAACATTTGTTCAGGGGGATTTCTGCTGCACCCTAATAGAATAGACACCTTTTGTAAAAGGGTGTAAAAGTAATACCATGCATATAAAAATAGAGGAGGTGGCAGCATTTCTTGAGAACTAATTATAAACAATGAACATAAACCTTGTAAAGGAAAAAATAAAATCTCTAGTGTAGGTCCCAGTGTCCCTCAGATAGGCAGGCGTTACAGCATTCCCATTCCTTTCTTGTCTGTCTATTTGCACATGCATGCAGTCCTCAAAATAGTTTTGTTTTTATTACCTAGGGTGATGGGTTGGAGTTCAAGAGGCACTTCCTGAAGATTAAGGGGAAACTGAATGATATTGTCAGCACCCAGAAAGTGTGGCTTCCTGCCACGTGATCCAGCTGCCATTGGGAGGTGGAGTGAATTGGATGCTGCTACACTGATCTAATTTTTATTTTTATTCCGCATCAAGAAATACTTGTGGGTGCCAGAATCTGAGAGTCACTTGTGATGGAAACCTGATTGTTTAGGGATCTGTCTTGACATCAGGACAGTTCCTCAGAGGACAGGCTTGGTAAATACATTTCCAGGACCTCCCAGGTGAATTTGGGATAGTGATTATGAAAGTGTTCCTCACTGTAGTAAGTTAGTTGGTGGCATACCTTCCTATTGCCAGCTACTGGCATGAGGTGTTTTTTCTTCTGCTCAGTCAGCAAACCCTGTGATTGGGATGCTTTGTGCTTCTGTGGGAGCCAGCCTGACTGTTCCACTGACTTAGAGAGTATGCCTCCTGCCCCAAGGCTGTTGCAGCCACTGACTGATGCAGACTTAGGGTTTTTTTGGGAGGGTAAGAGCCTATATCTAATAAAAAATTGTTTCAGCCCCCTTACTGCATTGCTGTATCTTCTGATTTTAAATCTATTTGAGCAATAACTTGTCTGTTACCCTTTCATTGAAAATTTGAGACAATGTGGGTCTTAGTCATCTAATTTAACAAAATTAGATGACTATTATACCTTTTTGGCCTTTCCTTTTATTAAGTAAAGTGGCTGTGCCCAAAGCACTAGTTCTAGTGTATTGTTCACCTGTAGTTTTACACATTGCAGCTAAGAGGTCTGCAGCAGAACAGATACTGTATTAACATTTGATGAACCATTTATCTTGTTTTTAACTATCTTTTCCCCTTGTTCAGTGTTTTGTAGTTTTGCCTACATTGGAAGGTAAAGTCAAACCTATTATATACAACAGCTTATATTGGGAGTTTGCTGGAGGGTAGCAGGGCCTCATGGAAATAAGAAATGTCCCTTTCTCTTACCCCTTTCTTGGTACCAAAAATTCAGACTTAGTTGGGCAGTTATTTCTTTTAATGGTACATAGTTTATTTGTATTAACAAGGACCACTTGCTTCTGATCAATCACAGTCAAATGTACAATGATGTGAAGATAAACGCGATCTGTATAAACTTTTGTAAATTTTTACAAAATAAAGTATAATCTCAATTTGAAAGAAAGCAAATGGCTGCCCTGGGGTGTTCTGGTCAGAATTCCATTTCAGAAGAGTTTGCCCCTTCTAGGGATCTCACCTTATTAACAAAGCAAAGAATCCAGATAAAGCCAGTGTCTCATTCCCACAACACCACCTTCCAGCTGCTCTCCCTCCCAGCATCCAGGAGTGCCCCCTTTCTGGTTCTATTTCAGTAGCAAGGTAGGGAGTCTTTTCATGGTTTCCACATTGGGCAGGGAGGGGGTTCCAGTTTTGGCTTAGCATTCAGCTTCCTGCTATGCCTCTGAGTCCTTTAATCAATCAGGCTTGCTTCTCCAGCAGGCCTGGCAGTATAGGAGCAGTTCAAAGCTCACACCCATAATGACCGAAATCAGGTACGACACTGCCAGTTTTCAAGCAGTGGTTTAGCAACACGTTTTGTTTTGTGACCTCTTCATTCCTAGCTTTAGCCATAAACTTGAAAGACAAGGTTTACATATTCCTGATAGTGACAAAGAGTCCCGTGGCACCTTATAAACTAACAGACATATTGGAGCATAAGCTTTTGTGGGTGAATACTCACTTCTTCATATACAGATCCAGACTAACACGGCTAGCCCTCTGATACTATATTCCCAATACAGGCTCCAGAGGTCAAACTGGGATTGTGGTTTAAATGAATAGACTATATGTGGCCAAGAGTGTTGTAGGGTTTTTTGGCATGAGAATGCTTAGGAGACATCAGAAGGCTGCCTGGCCTACGCAAGGGTGACCCCCGATACAAATCAGAACTGCTGAGATTTCAGTTTAGTAATAATGGGGTTTATAGACCAGGAAACAAAGCAGAGAAATCCAACAAAGCAAAGTTCACAGTTCAGCAGCACAATATCATAGGCGAACGGATACATGCTTAGTACCAGCAATATTTCAGAGACCGCTGAAAAGTTGCATCAGCTGCTGGGTCTGGATACGTGGCGATTGCGTGAATGTCAGTCTCCCTTGCACAGGCACTCTTATTTCAGTTTGAGTGCTTTTACGAACCAAACTGAAGTTGATTCTTTATCAGCTAAATCGATTCAAGACCTAAGTTGGTATAGATAAGCTGGTGCAAGCCCCTAATGTAGATGCACTTCAACCAATTTAACTTGAATTTTGTTAGTTTACCTCAGTAATTACTGATGCAGATTTAAGTGAGAGTTTCACTGGTTTAAATGTATTGATGTTAAAGGTTGCATTAGTTTTAAATTGATTTGGGTAAACTAGTGCAAATCTCCTAGCATAAACAAGGCGTAAGACATGCAAAGGTGAAGGGACCTGCCCTAGGATACAGCTAGTAGAGCTGGAACTGGAACTCCAGAGTTGCTAGCCTGTGCTCTCTCCACTAGCCCAAATTACGATCTGTTGCCTGAGGGAATGGTGAAATGGGATAATCATTGAGGTGGGGATGTGGGTGTGAATGCAGCTAAATGGGATCTCTGCTTAGTAAGGCAGAGTATATGAGCTCCCAGCTGCGAGGGCCTCTATTGTGGTTGAGTCAGTCTGGCAGAGAGCATGTTCATGCCATGTATGGCAAGAGTTTTCAGAGTTAGGATCATTTTGGATGTGTCAGATTAGCACCAGCGAGATCCTAGGTGGTGGTCTTGGATGGTGGAGGCATCTTGAAGCCTGAGATGAGGGATGAGAGAAGGGCTTGGGATCCCTAGAGCATGGAGGACGCAGGCCCCACAATTCCAAGAGGTGGAGGTCCACATTGGTGCTGTTGGTAGTTCTAATTGTTGCAGAAGTCAGTGTTGCAGCAGGAAATTTGGCGGTGGCCGGACTTTGTTGGCTCTATGATGTTGCATCTGTCGCCTTGCACAGCACAATCTGCCTGTGAAGAAAACTGGATGCCTGCTGTGTAGGGAGGGAAAACACATCAGGACAATGCACCCAGGAACGAGGACTCCTTCCAAGATTCTCACAAGTGCCTGCTCAGTCCAACTCAATGGCAGAGGTGAAGTGTCTAACCAGAAATAGTTTATGCACTCATTTCCTCTCTGCTCTTAGGGCTAGATCTAACATTTAGGATAACAAAACACGTGGGCCAAGGAAGAGATGACCGAGTGCTGACCCTCAAAAGAACATGGAGGTAAAGAACTGTTCTTGCTCCCCCACTCTACTGTGTGGACACGTATGGATCTTTAAAGATCAGGACCTATGGGGTTATCCACATAATTCTGTGCTACGGAAAATGGCTAACTTCTGCTGCGGCAGACTAGAGCTTGGTTTAGGCTCTAAAGAAGTGCCCAGTACTAGTCTATGTCCTCTGCCCGGGCAGCTCCCCTGATTTGCCAGTGCAGTGCACCCACTATGGCACTGCGTAGTCTGCAGCTGGATTGGGACTTGTGAATAAGGCCCCCTTTGGCCATGGGTTCAGTGTCTCCATTGACCCTCATGGGTCTTGTTGGCCCTGTGTGCCTGCAGTTAAGCCACCTTTCCAAATCCAGCCCTCTTCCGGTCTTGGCCCTAGGATGGACCCTTCTTGGAGAGAGGGAAGTAGCTCTTCACAGCTCATTACTGTCACCCCAAGCTCCTCACCCTACAGTTCTGCAAGCAGGGGTTAAACAGATTACTGCACAGGTAGCTCCGACAGCACCCAACCAGAAGGCAAGACTCATCTCATTCCTTGGCCACAAGGGGTCGCTAAGGGGTACAGCATGCCTTTTCTCCCTATCCCTGTCTCATTTGGGGCCCAACTGAGAGAGAGGCAGACTGAGCGGATATAAACTACCCCCTGGTGAGTGCCCATTTCGGGACATACATACTGGTATAGACACTGATGAGTTTGCAGGGCAGCCCCGGAGGAGGGTGGCAAATGCCCCGTCCTTTGATGCAGCCGAAGATGGGAATCTTGTTTTCGCAAATGGTGCATCGAAGGGCTTCAGCTGCGGGGAAAAGGAGGAAAAACCCACACAGAGCCAGACAGGAAGCAGTTAGGAACAAAGGCCACAGAGTTCCCCATGCACCAGCCATGGAGAGCGTGCCATGTGACAACAAAGACAGCCCACAAAGAGCGTGTTGGATGCAGATGGAGCCAAAGAAGAGGCCTGTGGCGAAGCAAGCCAGGCAGAAGTCTGCTCGTGATAAAGGTAAATCCTTCCCTGGGCAGGCAGTAGCCCATGCCAATGTCCCTCCACTAGGGGGAAGCAAGTATGTTAGAGGCTGTTATACAGGAGCCAAGGCTGAGCAATAGTTGGTTCCCAATCCCTAAGGACAGAGGCAGGTAACACAAAGGCGAGTGGGGGCTGTTCTCCTCCCGACTGCTAAGTCGTCTCTCCAGTGCCCAAAGGAAGCCAGTTGCCAGCTTCTGGCAGGGGTTGGGTTACCCGGGAGACAAACCCTGTTAGTCGCCATCCGGCAGTGAAATGCAGGAACTGTTCATGCAATAGCCTGTGCATGCGACACGAGTAGGGTGACCAGACCGCAAGTGTGAAAAATTGGGACAGGGGTAGGGGGTAATAGGAGCCTATGTAAGAAAAAGACCCCAAAATCGGGACTGCCCCTATAAAATCGGGACATCTGGTCACCCTAGACACGAGGACAGTAGCCGCTGGACCGCTCCATTAGCTGTGCTCCATGTCTCCAGTGGCTCCCCCACGCTCTTGACAGGCAGCTTGGATATGCTGCATGGAATGAACTAGCACAGTGGGTGTGTGTGTGGGGTGGCTGTGATCTGCTGCTCGCAGACATTGGAAAGATCCGGTTCGTCGAGGCTAGATTTCAAAACCAGAAGGGACCATAGATCATCCAGTCTGACCTCCTGTATAGCACAGGCCAGATAATTTCACCCAGGGCTTGTCTTCACTACCCGCCGGATCGGCGGGTAGCAATCGATATATCGGGGATTGATTTTTCGCGTCTCGTTTAGATGCGATTAATCGATCGCGCTCCCCGTCGGCTCCGGAAATCCACCTCATCGAAAGGCGGAAGCGGAGTCGACGTGGGAGCGGCAGCGATCGACTCGCCGCCCTCCTTACGGCCAGGTAAGTCGATTACGATACGCCGACTTCAGCTATGTTATTCACGTAGCTGAAGCTGCGTATCGTAGATCGACCCCCCCCCCCCCCATAGTGTAGCCCTGGGCCCAGTTACCCCTATTCCCTGGGCCCGACAGGAATCCTGCTGCTGCAGCGCAGACACTTGCTGCTGTTAAGGAACGGTCTGGAGAGTCACTCCCAGGGCTGTGTGGGGAATTTTGAGCCTCCGATTCCTGTGTTAATTTGCAAGGGGTTGGGCGTAAACCCCGAATCAGGGAGATTTTATGCCCCAGTGCAGCAGAGTGGCCTTGGAAAGCGAAAAGGGCTGATCCCACTGGCAGGGACATCGTGGGCACAGCTGGATTCAGCCTGGAGAGGGCAAAATCGCACAGTGTGCTCTGCCTCCCGCCAGTGGCGAGTTATCTCCCCAGTCCCCCCCGTTTTGTTTCAGGGACTCACCCGGCACACAGCAGAGCAGGGCAGAGAAGCCCAGAGCCAAGAGGTGGTTCATCTTTAGCTTCGTCTCCGTAAAGCCACGGTCGTGTCGGGTGAGTGGGGAATCCAAGGCTGCAAACCTTGCTCAATGGCTGCTGGGCAGAGCAGAGCCGGATTTATACTCCCAGGGCAAGGGCCAGTCCTGGGAGAAACCAACATGCACCCCTGGGATCTTACTCGGTGGACTCTTCTCGTATCGCAGACCGGGGGCAAGATGTTCCCTGCCCAGATGAGCAGCTCCCACTCCATAAATGTGCTAATCAGAGAGTAAATTCGGCTGAAGGGCAGAGGGATGGAGGAGGCAAACTGGCTGAAGGGCCCTGCAGTCGTGCTGGCCGGGGAAAGGGTACTATGGGAGGGTGCTGACACCTGTCAGGACAGGCTGGTGTAACTGAGGGAGAGGAGATAACGTGGGATCCGCTCCCGAGTTACTCGGTGGGCCAGATCCTGAACTCAGGTACACCCGTGTGAGCCCAGAATCCCTCCCCATCCACCCCGGTGTCCCAGGGCTCAGCATCTGGCCCGTGGAGGCGAAGTTGGTTTATTTGAAGGCTGTTTATTACACACATCAGAGCAGTGTGCGTACAGCAAGTTCCCATTACCGGCCCCGGCCGTGGGTGACGGGGACACATGGCGTCCCTGTGCGGAGGCCCCTGGGGAGGGGGAGGAGTGGTATGGAAAAGAACGAGATGTTCAGTGCCAGCCGAGTCGGGGAGTGCTACTAGTAGTGCATGGAGCATCTGGCAGGATCGGGCTCTATGGGACCCGCTGGCTTTGCCCCCCCTGGCTTCGGCAGGACGCGTTCTCTGTTGGACCCACTAGCTCTGCTGCACTCCACGTCCCCGCAGTGGGACTTTCAAGGGGCTGCCAGTCTGCTGCCGCCTCCTCTATTGCAGCAGGCTCCCCTCTCCCTGTGCGGGGGTCTCAGCCACGCAGACTCAGCAGCCAGCTATGCAGCGGGCCCGGCTGGAAGGTTTTATTCACAGCAATGGGGCAAGAAGTTTAATTCTTAAAAAGGACCAATTATGTTCTGTGGGCATTGGAAGGGTCCCTATGGGAGCCCTGGGTGATGGGCACCAGCCCAGTCCAACCCCAGCTTTTGGGAAGGGTGGGCAGCTGCCTCCCCAGAGCTGGTCACCTGAGCAGGAATCGCTCTGCTCCTCTTTGAACCAGATCAACCGAAAACCTGGGTGTTTCCCGCAGGATGGGCCCTGATTGGCTGCTCCCCGGAGTCCACCGGGGGTAATATAAATCCGGCTGGTGTTTGAGGCATGCCGTACTCCACTCACTGCCCTGCACCACTGCCCGGGCTCTCACTCGCCCAGTGCACGGTGCCGCGTCCCCCGCCGCTTGAAGGAGAGAAAAGGAAGGATGAGCAAGATGCTGGTTCCTGTTTTCACAGCCTTGCTGTACTTCGCGACAGGTAAGTCCCCAAATGAAACCGAGCAATTCCCCCCCAAAGGGGCCAGCTCCTCGGCTCCATCGACGTCAGTGGAGCTAGCTAGGATGATGGACACCACAGAGGGGCTGGCGTTCGTTGGTGAGGGAGGGGGATTCACTGTAGCGTAAGAGCAGCCTGTGCCCTGCAGTAGCGACAGACGCCTTGGCAAAGCCAGGCTGGCCTAGGGAGGGACAGGTAACATCAGCAGTGTTCTGAAGTCAATACAGAGAAGTGGATGGGTTCGCAAGACTGAGACAGGGCTGTTGAGTTCTGCAAACCGGCGACATGTCTCCCGAACTTGGCTAAATACAGCAGGGCCGTGAGCTTGTTAGAAGCGTCTCTGGCAGTCGCAAAGTCCAGTCGTGCTGGATCCAGGCAGTTGGCCGAGAGAGACCTAGCCCCGCTGTGTAACGAGTGAGGGGGATTTTGAGCTGACCTGTGCAGTGAATATTGCCAGTACTTTCCTCCAAGACAGAGACCTGTGCGATGTGTATTACAAAATGGTGAGCGGCAGCCAGTGCCAATCACTTACGCGGGTCACTTTGTGATTTGCATTGTTTTAAATTCTTAATAAAATGACAGGGGCAGGAAAAGTTGTATGCTGCCACAGGGATAGTGGACTTGAGAGATCTGACTGGGTGCTGACATGCTGCATGGTGTTTCTTCCCCACACACTTAAAAATATTCCCATAAGCAGTACAGAAAAACTGGAATGGGCCTTCAGATTGATTTGATTCACCCTCCACGTAGAAATCACAGTTTCTGAAATATGTTGAACGAATAGAATAAAAGCTCATTGTAACTGAAAGGATCAGAGAGAAAGGTATTTTTCCTATTCCCCCCTGTCCACGCTGCCCAATTTACTTTGTTAGCATTTCGCGGCCCTCTGTTTAGTCAGTTTCCGAGGCAGATCTAGCGTGTGTGTCGTGACGAGATTCTATTTCCTGGCCTTGGCCAGGCCAGCTCCCCAGGCCGATTCACACTCCGCCTTTCTTATGACACAGGGAAGTGAGCGCTCCCTGTCGCCCAGCCACGCTCCTGATCAGACGGGTGACTCTGTTTCCCCGCCCGGCTCCAGTGGCCCTCTGCACCGGGCGAGTTGTGTCATTCTCTTCGCTCTCCTGTCACGCAGCGGGAGCCCTCCTGTGCCACGTGTGTGTCAGCAAGGAGCCGGACAGGCTGTGTCAAGGATGGGATACATGCAAGGCGAATCCGGGGGAATCCTGCTACATCCACACAGTTCAGAGAAGTAGGTGCATGTGGCAATGGGCGTGCACGCACCCCGCTCACACTCCTGCTGTTTTCAGTCACCACGAGATGCCCTGTCTCTGGGGCTCAGGGTACTGACCCCTGGCAGGGTGGGAACTTGGAGGGTCTCTGCTGGCTCTAGAGCGAGCCCTGGTTGCCAAACTGGCAGGAGCCCTGGGGAACCCCAAAGGGAGCCATGTTCCTCCCTTAGTTCAGAAAGGTGGCGGCGACATGGGGCCGTAGGGAAGAGCAGGAGGGTGCGGGGTAGGGGTGCGGGAGTCCCCTGAGGACAGAGGGAGGGACCGGCAGGAGCAGTGGGAAGGGAATGGCGGGGGATGACAGAGGAGTCCTGGGCGTGGACAGAGGGGAAGGCAGTTCAGCTGGGGATGCTCTGGCTAGGGGGCTGGACCAGAGGCAGGATTCCTCTGGCGCAGTCCCAGGAAGGAGGCATTGAACCCTGTCACCCAGCCCCCCCGCCCCTCTCTCTCTGTCTCCAGGGCGCACCTTCTTCTTTGAAAAGATGGGCTGTATCAGCAATTGCAGGAACTACATCCTAGGCCCATACACCTGGCACATCTTCCGCTGCTGCACCAGAGACTTCTGCAACGCTTAGGGGCCCTGGATGCCCCCTCGCTTCCCACTCGCTTGGGGGCAGCTGCACTTCTGGTTTCTCCCCCGTCCCTCCTGCTTTCCCCAGTCTGATTAAAAACCCACCAGAATCCAAGACCTTCTGTGGCTCATGCCTGCCCTCTGGCCCCTCCCCTTCCCATGGCCCCTCCCCTTTAAGCCTCGCTCGCCTGCCTGCCCCCCGCCCGTGTCTCGCTGGCCCACTCCCAGCACTCTGACTCCCTTGGATATTGGATTTGCTGTGGAGCCGTGGGTTAAGGTGACCCATGCCCCCCCCCAGCTGTCGTTCAGAGCCCCCACCCCCCATGAGAGCATTAAGGGGCCCCTCTCCCCTGGCAGCGCTCTGGACAGGGTGGGCACTTTGCCAGTGGGGAAGGCTCCAGTGCCCTCCCTTGATGTTTGAGGGACGGGGGCACCGTGCCTGCCAACCGAACAGCCCTGCTCAATCCCCACCCCCATCCGCCAGGCTCCCCCGAATGCCCGGGGCCAGCCCTGAGCCTGGGGCCCGTGTCACCCAGACCCCGCAGGGCAGTGCTCCGTGTCCCTCTGGCCGGGGCTGGGCATCAGACAGAGGCTGAGGAGCCTGCCACAGCCGTGGCTAACGGAGCTGGCTGGGTCTGCCAGCCGAGGCAGTCCCGGCTCATGCTTTAAGATCCAGTAGTACCAGGTTCGAGCCCCACTGCCAATGGCCCAGTCAGGGCCGGCCTGTCGTCCGCCATTCCCAACGGCCAGGAGGACTGAGGGAGGGACTGCTGTTAAGAGGCTTTGTGGGGCGGGAGTCTTACCTCCTTAGCATTTGTTAATTACTGATTTTTCCCAAATTCATTCTGTTGTTTGCCCCCCCGTCTCCTTCCCTATTAAAGTTCTCTTTGTTTTAACCCTCGGACTCAGTCCTGGCTCGCGGGGAAGAATTGCCCACCAAGGGTGCTCCAGGAGGGGTACATAGTTTCACTGGTTTCTGGGGCGGGATCAAGTCGGTGTCGGCTAAGGAAGGCACCCCGAGAACATTGAACCCAATGAAATTAGTGGGCAGCAGGTTTAAAACAAATAAAACGGAAGTTCTTCTTCACACAGCGCACAGTCAACCTGTGGAACTCCTTGCCTGAGGAGGCTGTGAAGGCTAGGACTATAACAGGTTTAAACAAGAACTGGATAAATTCATGGAGATGAAGTCCATTAGTGGCTATTAACCAGGATGGCTAAGGAATGGTGTCCTTAGCCTCTGTTTGTCAGAGGGTGGTGATGGCTGGCAGGAGAGAGATCACTTGATCCTTACCTGTTAGGTCCACTCACTCCGGGGCACCTGGCATTGGCCACTGTTGGTGGACAGGATACTGGACTGGATGGACCTTTGGTCTGACCCAGTATGGACATTCTTATGTTCAAACCCAGCCCTTTTGCTGCCAACACTGGGGCCTAAGGGTTACCCTCAGCCCCGCCCTCCCAATGGGAAGAACGTGGATGTAATGCCAAAGGGCCGGGCACTCTGCTTCACCCGCCAGAGGGAGATGTCCTAGCAGAACCTCTGCCCTCTTTGGACACGCAGGGGTGGTGATAGCAGCTACTGTCCCAAACGTGAGTCTGAAAATACATTGTCCCCCGACCGCGTATGAAGAAACGAAGGCCCTGAGAGCTCTGTGACAATCGGAGGGTTTATTGCGCAAGGAAACAATAGAGCAAAATATGACAGAGGGAGATAAGTGCAGTTGCTTCAGCTGCCAAATCTCAGCTGCAAATACCGCAAGCCAGGATCACGCCTGTCCCCAGGCACGGCAGGGAGGCAGCGGTTCAGAGCCAGCCGTAACAGTTACACTGCCGCCGAGTGTGTGGGGCTGAATGGAACGGGGTGTGATCTGTACAGCGTGACCCCGTTCCAGGATCACTCAGAGACCAGGGACTGCCCCAGGGGGTTGGATCGCAGCAGGGAGACGGGCACAACTCATTTCCGAGGGCAGCGGGGGCTCCGGGGGATCAGCCAGGCAGGGAGCTGGGCACTCTGCAGAGGAGGAAATCCCTGAGCGCCCTGCTGTCCGGGTTCCTGTCCCAGGCATGGCTCTGCCAGCCAGTTGCCTGGGAGAGAACCTGGTAGCGACCCTCTTACCACCCATCTGGGCTGTGCTGTGTTCGCTCTGTCTCAGGTGTCTGCACTGAGCAGACACCAGGTTCAGGGCATCACTGGAGCCCAGTGTACAGGGAGCATGGAGGGAGAATTGAGTGGGCACCTTCAGCTGTGGAACAGCAGCAAAGCACCCAAGTTTGGGTGCTGGGCCTGGGACAGCAAGATGGGAGGAGGGCAGCCAGGCAAGGGGCGGGGCCAGGGGGAAGCAGGGCGGGGCCAGAGGGAGTGGGGTGGGGCCAGAGGGTAGAGCTCTTTCCCTCATTTAAACATCGTTTGTTAGCCGACAGGCGCGTGTGATTGAGGAGGACGCCAGGGGACGGGCTCGGGTGCTGCTGCGTTTTACGCGAGGCGAGGGGCGGGAGAGACTAACCCAGCGCTGGGGGCGGGGTGAAGGGAGAACACGGCCTTCCTGCCAGATCTCAACGCCAGCCTAGGCGTAATCGGAGAATTTGGGGAAGGGGTTGTGGGTGTTGCAGAAGTCCTCGTCTGTGCAGCACTGGGTGGTGTCCTTGTAGTAGTCTTCAGTGATCTCTGTGTCCTCGCAGACGGAGGTGCAGCCCCGCTCCACACGATTGATGTAGCCCGCTGCAGAGGGAAAGAGAGACCGGAGCCAGGTGCCAGGGACAGAGCTGCTCTTCTCTCTGTCCAGGGCTCCTCTGTCTCCCGCCCTGCCACGCCCTTCCCACTGCTCCAGGGGAAGACACCTGCTGGTCCCTCTCTCCGTCCTCATAGGACACCCACCCCTGCCCTTCCCAGTGTCACAGGGGCTGTCTACACTGCAGACAGGCCGGAGGTAACGGTGATCTAGCTAGCTCCAGCAGCACCAGCTGTGCAGCCTGGTGGCACAGGGCGTACGCGCCCACCCGGGACTCTGGGTGCATCCGCCAGTCAACCCTGATGCCACAGCTTCCCTAGCTCACCGCTTGCTCCGGCCTGTCTGTAGGGCTTCAGCCACACCTCGGATCACTCTGTCGCCATCCCCGTAGTCGCCGTCCTTGATTAAGGGACGAAGGTGGCACCCACCTAGCGAGCAGCGGCAAATCTCAGAGCCCGGGCGACAGACTCGGGCTCGCGGGGCTTGCACTGTGGCACTAAAAATAGTGGTGGAGCTGCTAGGGGGACCAGACAGCAAGTGTGAAAAATCGGGACAGGGGGTGGGGGGGTAATAGGAGCCTATATAAGAAAAAGACCCAAAAATCGGGACTGTCCCTATAAAATTGGGACATCTGGTCACCCTAGGAGGCCCCAGCGTCCCTCCTCAGTACCGCGGCCAGCGTGGCCACAAGGGGTCACTCTAGAGCAAGGTGTCCTGCCCTCACCCCCCCGGCAGCGCCCAAATTGCATTTCGAGGGGCCCTTGGCCGCCCAGACTCACAGATAGTGATTTTACGGGTGAAGCAGGATTCATCCCGAGCGGCCGTGCAGGTGTGTTTGCCTAGCATACAGCTGCCGTCCTGTAAGAGCTTGAAACAGCCGTTGCACTGGAGAGCCGCAGCTGCGGGAGAGGAGAGAGAAGGGAGAGTAGGAAACAAGCAGCCAGCCCCAGACCCCAAAACAGCTTCCCAGCCGCATGGAACCAGCCATTCCCCTCCCCTACATTGATGTCCTGCTCCGGTTCATTTCATCCCTCCGTGGGCAGGTCACCGCTGGGCCAGCCTGGCTTTCCAGGGGCGGCTCTGTCCCTCCGCCAGAGCACGGGCTGCCCTTTAGCTAGAATAGTTGGTTGTAATTGAATTGCCCTCGCTAAGGAACACGGGCCAGACCTCAGCTGACCTGGACTGGCACCAGCTGAGGCTCTGTCCCATCAGGGGTGGAAATCTCCCCTCGCTGGGGTTTGTTTCGGGACTTACCCGTTGCGAAGCAGAGCAGGGCTGGCAAACCCAGGGCCAGGATCTTGTTCATCTTTGGTTTTCTCTCTGCCGAGCCAAGGGGGAGCTGTCAGGCGAGTGAGGAACGGAGCAGGGGCTGCAACCCTGGTGCACTGACTCCCAGGGCAGGACAGCGCTGGATTTATACCCCCGGGTAGAAATGACTAATTACAATCTAATGGTCACCACGCAGCCCAGAGCAGAACGTTCCCTGCCCGGGTGAGCCGCTCTGGCAGGCGACTCCCCAGCCCTGCCTCCCCCAAAGCCACAAGCGGGAGGGAAGTGGCAAAATGCCACGGCTGCTGGGAACGAGGAGTGAGACCTGTGGAGCTGTCGGTTGGCCTGTCGGGTTCTTTTTTATTAAGAAAAAAAATCAGATTAGTTATCACAATGGTACAAATATGTACTGGGGGGAAGCATGCACGTATCACGAATAACCAGTTCTTTTCCCGGCAGCTGCTTACGGTTAAGTGAGAAGATGCAATTGGTGAAGGACACAGAAACCTTGTGAGCTTGAGTTGGTACAGACAAACATACCCGAAGTAATAGAAAAATGTACATAAGTAGGGTGGTTCCTTCTTTGTTCATACTTACAGTATTTCATTGTGTGGATTTACAACCACATGGACCATTTGAAACAGAGATGGAAGAAAGTGTAAGGAGAGCTCACCCCAGAAGAAAGGCCCAGAGTCAGGCTTTCTATCCATTACATAAGGCCTCCAGAAGGTCTAGAACCCAGGTCTGTAGAGCTACTGAAGAAGTAGCAGCTCCAGGTTGCCACTCAGCAATAGTTATAGCCAGTTTGCTCTCCACTTCCCCTGATCCGCTATGGACACAGCCCTCAAGAGTTTGACAGACAGCAGCCTCAAGGCTCCTGATTGGCTCTACTCTATATAAACCCAAGGGGCGGTCCTATAGCTGCCATGACTGTTCCTGCTCTTTGCTCCTGAAGTTTAGGCTTTGACCTCAGCTTGATTTGGATTTTATCTCCTGCCTTGGTCTGACCCTGGCCTGGAACCTGACTGTGAACTACTCCGCTATTTCCAACCTCAGGTTTGCCCCTGCTCTGACCGCCCTTGTTGGGATCCCGACAGGCTGTCCCATGTCCTCCCCTGGTGCCCCAACATCAGGCTGGATAACCACATTTTTATACACATTTTCCTATTTTACCCTCTCATGTCTGGGTCCATATTTGATAAGGTTTCCGCCCTGCCCATGTATGGTGGTACCGTAGTTAAACTTCCCACCACCAAAGCAAGCGCTTACATCAATTAATGGCCCGATAGTTTTGGTATGTCAATGCAGATTGCTCCATTGTTAACTTATTGCGAAAATACCCATCTGCTTGTTTGTGGTTTACGCATATATCACAAAATGCATTGCTGACCTATCACAAGATGCATATTGCGAACCTTCATAACCTTCACTTAAGCACATAATACTTATTCCAATTAGGCCTCACGCTAAGCCCTTAATGCTTAAAACCTATAGCTAAGCCTATTTTTAATACATGTATTTTGGTTCTTCTCCCTGCTCTTCCAGTTGCGATAATAATGTTCATTGTTATTTCTATATGCATGCTTAGCACATAGATTGTGTTTTTAAGGCCTGGCTTGACAAAGGCCTGGCTGGGACGATTTAGTTGGTGTTGGTCCTGCTTTGAGCAGGGGGTTGGACTAGATGACCTCCTGAGGGGAGGGGAAGAGGGAGTCTGTCATCTCCTGCCTCCAGCCCGGCCAGGACTAGCAGCTGATCCTGGCTCAGAGTAGGAGCCAGTGGCTGGGGTGTCCCCAGCCCCTCAGTGATTTACCTCTCCGCCGGCTGCTCCAGGTGCCTGAAACGATGTGCCTGCACAGCTAGGGAGTGGTGTGTGACTGCTCTTGCAGCTTCCCTTTCCTTCCCTGTCAGAAAGTCATTTTTCTGCGGGGAAGCAAAGAAATCTAGGGCGGGACATGAATTCTGTGCATGCGCAGTGGCACAGAATTCCCCCAGGAGTAACTGATGTACTGCTCTGGGGGGTCCTTGTTTGGCAGAGGCAGTTTTTAGTATGTATTCTGGACTTTCTCCTCCTTTCTACCGTATTCTGTGGTATCTGAGTGCCTGGTGGTAGATAACAGATTTCTTAGTGTGTTTGGGGTGATTATTGGATCTGTGACAGTATGCGTGGTGATCTGTGGGTTTCTTGTACATCGTTGTGTCTGGAGGACACCACAATCAGCTTGAACAACAGAATCCAGGAAGCTGATACTGGTGGCAGGAGTACTCTAGTGAGAGTTGGATGGATGGGTGGTGGTGGCTGAAGTTGTAGTGGAAATGTAGGTCATCTGTCCAGAGGATGAAAATATCATGATGCGTCTCAGGGATATCATTGGTTTCATGGTGCATTTGTCCAGTGATAAACCTGTTATAACACTTATTACAAGCTGTAGCTGTACAACAATCTGTAACTCCATCTATTGTCTTGTGACTGCAGGGGTGTTAATGGGTCACTTCCCCATGAATGGTCCCTTAGAATATGTTAACTACTTATGCTAAACAATCTGTTCCACCTTGTATTTAGCTGGGATGTTCTGTGTACCTTTCCCAGACCTGCAGAACTCTGTGTAGCTTGAAAGCTTGTCTGTCACCACCAGAGTCCCTCGCTCACCGTGTCTCTTTGCAATCATTTGTAAATTCCCGTCAACCCCGCTATCCCTCCCCTCTGGCGGCGAGAAGACGCCTGTCCTGCTGGCAGCCTGCTCTCTCTGTCTCTGTGTCTCTCTTGGACTGGATATCCGTCTTAGGGCTTGTCTACAGTTTTCAGGTGTCTGTGCTGAGCAGACACCAGGGTCCAGGTGTTGCTGGGTGTGACCAGATGTCCCGATTTTATAGGGACAGTCCCGATTTTGGGGGCCTTTTTCTTATATAGGCACCTATTGCCCCCCCCCCCACCACCACCACCTCCGTCCTGATTTTTTACACTTGCTATCTGATGACCCTAGCTGGGGCCCAGTGTACAGGGAAGCATGGAGGACGCAGGGGGAATTGAGTGGGGCCCACTGGTTGGCAGGCTAGGTGCCCCCTCTGCACTGTAGTCTCCAAAGCTGGCAAACTGCCCACCCTGCACAGAGTGATGTCGGGGGGAAAGGGGCCTCCCTTAACAGGGCCCTAAACCGAATGGCACCCCAGGCAAAGAACCACTTCAGCGCTCCCTTCCCTTTTGAATCCCTTATTTTTTTAATTGCATTTGTAGCCCATTTCATGACTTTGATGCACGATTTGCATGCACGATCTCTCCCCGGCATAGAAGACGATACATTTGCACGCTAGGATCTGTATTTATTCGTGTCCTATATAAGCAAATTTTAAAAAATGAGTTTGCTCTAAGCGTATAGAAACGTTTGAATTTTAACAATAACTGAAATGTATGGACATCAAGAAATGGAACGGTGCACCAACACTGGGTGAGTCAGGATTAAATAGTGTTACAGTAAATAGTAAATAGTGTTAGAATGTTAACCCTAATCCTTTAGTTCAGATTTGCCCCTTCCTGTAAACTAGATTGTAATTGAGCCTTTTGCTTCCTGTACTGAGCTCCTGAAGGCTTCTTTGGGGGCATCTTTTATTTTCTAGTGGGGACAACAGACAGCATTAGGAAGAACAAAAGTCTACGTTCTGCAGTCTTGGAAAGTCATCAAACATTACGTGTTAAGCATGACAAAAGAAGTAACAGTATTTCTTTTATCCTGTTGCATAGATAGGGGTTCGATAGATATCTCTGGCGTCTCGTTAAATATGTCCTTTATTCGTCGCTGCTTACACTTAAAACGCAAGTACACTTTCACAATTACACAACAAAGCGAGGTTCCCAATGTCGCAGCTGGGCTCTTGCTTCACTTCAGTTCATTCTGATATCTCACTGACTGGCGATGCCCCTCCTCTTATATACCCGCGAGGGCGTGGCTGACAACATTCTAGGAGGTTCTAGGAAGTTCTCAGGAAGGCTGGAAAGTTCCATGAGATTCTACAAAGGTCCAGAACATTCCAAGACAGTGGTTCTCAACCTGCGGGCTGCTTGCGGTCCAATCAGCACAGAGCTGCGGCCCGTGTGACATCCTCGGGGCCCTACAGGTCGTATTAGACACAGCCCACATAACACGTATGCGACCCACAATAGGTTGAGAACCACTGTTCTAGGAGGTTAATGCAAAACGAATTGCGTACGGAACACCTGAACTATGTTACTTCAAACATTCTACTTTCCCTTTTGCGGCTAACAATAAAAACAGCCCCCCCAACCCGGTGACCCCACTGCAGGTGGTCACCTGCCCTAAATCTAGCCCTGCCCCTTCATGCTCTCACGGGTCAGCAGCGGAGGCTCTGAAATGACGGCTGGGGGGAACGTGTCACCCTGATACGGGCACCTTCAACTACGGAACAGCAGCAAAGCACCAGAGTTTGGGTGCTGGCCCTGGGGCAGCAAGATGGGAGGAGGGCAGCCAGGCAGGGGAGGGGCCGGGAGGAAGCAGGGCGGGGCCAGGGGGCAGAGCTCCTTTCCTAATTGAATTATAGTCCAGTGATGGCAGGAGCGTGTGATTGAGTCCTTGGGTCCTGCCGGGTTTTACATGAGCAGAGGCGAGTTGGGGAATAACCCAGAGCTGGGCCTGGGGCGAATGTGGCTTTCCTGTTGCCCCAGAGTCCCGCCCTCCCCTTAATCCTCCGTGGGGGGTTGGGGCCAGGGGTTGTGGACGTTGCAGAAGGGTCTGTCCTTGCAGCACTGGGTGGTCTCCTTGTAGTCGTAGTGGTTGAGCACTAGGTCGTCGCAGACGGCGGTGCAGCCCCGCTCCACCCGTAGGATCTGGCTTTCTACGGAGGGAAAGAGACCTGAGCCCCCGGGGCTGGGTGCCAGGGACAGACCCCTCTTCCCAGGGCCAGGGAAATCTCCCGGCTGAGCTGCCCTCCCCTCTGTCGACTCTCAGGAGCTGGGGCCCCTCTGTCAGCGGCTCAGGACCCCTCTCGGTCCTTAGAGGACTCCCCCACCCCTCCCGTCCCCCTCCCCTCTGCCCCAGGGTCCCAGTCACCTTCATGGACTACCAGCCTGGGAGGACATTCCCCTAGCTCTGATCCAGCGAGCGTACAGGGGAGCCACTGCCGAGCGAGCAGTGGGAGAGGCCAGCCCCCCGAGTAAGCCCCATCCAAGATGCGAGGCATGTAGACTCGGCGGGGCCTAGCCCCACATGGCTCATGCTGCTGGGCTACACAATGCATGCTCAGAGCTAGTGTGGGGACGTCTCCCCCCCCATGAGCTGCGACGTGCCCCCCTCACCCGCTCGAAGGGAGACACCCTAAAGGATGAACACGGCTCCCCAGTGCCACAGCCGGCGTGGCCACAAGAGGTCACTCTAGGGTAAGGCGATCACGTCTCCCCTCCCAGCACTAACCGCCCCGGAGATGGGGCATCTTCTGCGCGCTGGACCGCCCAGAAACGCGGGGCCTGTCTGCACGGGTGTCTAGTGCCGGGGACAGGATCGGGCTGGGGCAGCTGGCCCCCTCCCGCAGCTCGCTCTGGCTACACGTCGGTGGTCCGTGCGCTAGCTGGAGCAGAGCTGAGGGTGTGTCTCCTCGAGCGGGACCGTTTCCCCTCCAGCCCCGGCCTCGATGCGCCCGCCGTCCCTCTCACTCACCGGAGGTGATTTTGCGGGTGAAGCAGGATTCGCCCGGGGCTGCCGTGCAGGTGTATTGGCCTACCTTACAGCTGCCGTCCTGTAAGAGCTTGAAACAGCCGTTGCACTGGAGAAGCTCAGCTGTGGAGAGGCGAGAAAGCGGAGAGTAGGCAACGAGCAGCCACGGATCGGCCACGCTCAGTGCACCGGCGCTTTCCCAGACTCCTGGAACCATCCAACCCCCCACTGCTGTCCTGCTCCGGTTCATTTCATCCCTCCGTGGGCAGGTCACCGCTGGGCCAGCCTGGCTTTCCAGGGGCGGCTCTGTCCCTCCGCCAGAGCACGGGCTGCCCTTTAGCTAGAATAGTTGGTTGTAATTGAATTGCCCTCGCTAAGGAACACGGGCCAGACCTCAGCTGACCTGGACTGGCACCAGCTGAGGCTCTGCCCCATCAGGGGTGGAAATCTCCCCTCGCTGGGGTTTGTTTCGGGACTTACCCGTTGCGAAGCAGAGCAGGGCTGGCAAACCCAGGGCCAGGATCTTGTTCATCTTTGGTTTTCTCTCTGCCGAGCCAAGGGGGAGCTGTCAGGCGAGTGAGGAGCGGAGCAGGGGCTGCAACCCTGGTGCACTGACTCCCAGGGCAGGACAGCGCTGGATTTATACCCCCGGGTAGAAATGACTAATTACAATCTAATGGTCACCACGCAGCCCAGAGCAGAACGTTCCCTGCCCGGGTGAGCTGCTCTGGCAGGCGACTCCCCAGCCCTGCCTCCCCCAAAGCCACAAGCGGGAGGGAAGTGGCAAAATGCCACGGCTGTTGGGAATGAGGAGTGAGACCCGTTCCTGTGTCGCCGTGAAGCTCTCAGTTGGCCTGTTGGTTCTCTTTGTGTGGTGTGATTCTGTGCAGCTAATAAATGCCCCAAAACTGCACGCTCACATGCGTCTGCACCCATGAGCGTTTGGCTTCACCAGCCCCATTGCTCACCCGAAGCCCAGAGCCATGCCCTGTACTAACAGGAGCGGCACCAGGGTTTTTGCTGCCCTAGGCGGCAGCGCGCCTCCTCAGTAATCGGCGGCGTTTCGGCAGCAGCTCCTCCTCTGAAGCTGCGTTCGCGGCGGCGTTTCGGCGGCCGCTTTTCTTGCCGCCCACAGAAAAACCTGCCTCCGAAATGAGTCGCTGCTGAAATTCCGCCGACGGCGGCAAAATGCCGCCCCCCAAATCCTGCCGCCCGAGGCGACCGCTTAGGGTCGCCTAGTGGAAGCGCCGGCCCTGTGTACTAAAGGGACTTTTATGGGAGTTAGGAGGATAGAAATTGCAGCCCCTAACATTACAGATGGAAGCAGAGAAGAACCAGAGAGGGGACCCCCTAACTCGATGGCCCAAAGGGCCTTCTGAAAGGAAGATACCAGGATGACCTTACCCCAAAAGCTTATACTCCAATACATCTGTAAGGTGCAACAGGACTCTTTGCCGCTTTTACCTACCCAGATAGTATTCGTAGGCCCACAAAACATGGCTGTAAGAGCAGGTCCTGACCTTCACGAAGCCCCTTGCCTGGGTAACTCTCCTCTGGGTGCACATGCCCCCCAGACCGGCCACAGTCCGTGTCTCATGTGACGCTCTGGCATTTGGCAGGTGCCCCATGGGGCTCACGGGAAAGGGACTGGGGATTTGCACGGTCTTTTCACCAGGCTCTGGAGCACTAATGCTTGTGCGCGGTGCTGCACACGACTGGGCCATGAGTGCGAGTCCTAGAAATTCCCGAGTGCTCTTAATGTTTCTCTGCCCCTGTCCCCTCATTGAGAAATCAGACCTAGCTGGCCCCATTCCTGGAGTGTCTGAGTGCCTGACTGTTTTTAATGTATTTATCCTGAGTGTCCCACTGTGAACTAGCACAGAGCTACTAGCCCCATTTGGTGGGGAGGGGACCTGAGTCACAGAGAGGTTGGCAGAGGCCCTGGAGGTTTTTTGCCTTCCTCTGCAGCATGGGGCACGGGTCACTTGCTGGAGGATTCTCTGCATCTTGAAGTCTTTAAACCATGATTTGAGGACTTCAATAGCTGAGACATAGGTGAGAGGATTATTGCAGGAGTGGGTGGGTGAGATTCTGTGGCCTGCATTGTGCAGGAGGTCAGACTAGGTGATCATCATGGTCCCTTCTGACCTCAAAGTCTATGAGTCTATGAGAGCCTAAATGACGGCCCAGGTGCACATAGGACATCTGTGCTCTTTCACGTCCTAGGGCAGTGCCCTGCTCAGCCTTCTGAATTAGCAGAATCAACTTTCGTTCCCGCATTTGCTAGCGGATGTAACAGAGAAGCTGCATAGGGTCATTCAATGCAAAGCTAGGGCAGGAATCCAGGTTTCTAATGCAGCAGTCCAAAGCCTCATTCTCATTGGCTGTCAGGCACCCTATTAACTCGTTATGTCATTTACATGTGATGTTGCATGTAGAGCCTGTGATGAATGTAGGAGTTCTCGGTAGCTCTAGGACTCTGTACCAATCCCCTTGGCGTGGCTACCCAGTCGGTGCAGAAGGGTGAAAGTGCTGCTCCTGGCGGGGAGAGCGGAGAAATTGCCCGAACTCTGGACACCGAACAATGGAAACTCCAGCAGGCAGGCCAACAGATAGTATTCAGCATGGCTCTACTGGAGGAGAGGTGGCAGGCAGCCAGCCCTCACCTGGAACTGACAGACAGACAGTCAGAGCAAGCCAAGATGGACTCTACAGCAGCTTAGCTGGGTGGAGCCCTGACATTGGCCAGTATGGGCTGTCGGTGCTAGCCTAAGGATTTCCTGTTGACTTATAAACCTACTGTGTTCGGAAAAGGCTGAAATACTGGCTGAGGTGCATTGATCCCCAGAGAGGGTGATCAGGCGTCTACCTCCATTGGACGTGCTGGGCAGAGCTCAGAGTGAGAAGCAGGCGGGCTGAAGCCCAGAGGCTCGGTCGTGGAGGCGTGGAGGCCATGGTGGCCGACCCTTGAGGAAGAGTGGACCCCTTGGGGGTCTGGCATGCTGAAGGGGAGCCCCCAACAGACGGGTTAAAGGCTGGGGCATAGCACAGCTCCGGTGGATCCGGGACAGAGCCACGCAAAAGTTGGCAGCTCTGGTTTCTGAGAGTGGCTCCAGGCACCTCTCCTTTACTGGTGCAATAAACAGAGGCCGTATACCATAGAGACAGCAAAGTCATCAGTGGGGATCCAGATCTCCTGCACTGAACCCCCAACCCCAGCTAACGGGGGGCCCTCTCACCGGGAGTCGGTAGCAGGCTCTCATTAACCCTACAGAGCTACGCTGGTATAAGCAGGAAGGGTCTCTAGCGAGGCAGAGATGCCTGCAGGAGCGTCGCGCAGAGAACGGACGCCGTGATCCGCACTTGTGTGGGGCTGCAGACTCCATGGGGCGTGGCGCTGGCCTGGCTGGGACACGCTCCCTTTGCAGCGCGTAAGGACAGGCGCGGGTGAGTGGTCCCCGCGCTCGTTGTCCTGGTCTGGGAGGCCGACGTTCTGCTTCCCCCGTGTTCCTGTCACCATTCCCGGGCACGTGCCCCTGGCAAACAGTGATGTTGCCAAGGTTGGCCCTGAGAGTCCGCCTTAGCGTGGGCTGTAGGGTGTCTGTGCTGGCAGGGGGAGGGACCCTGCCTGGGGGACAGGCACAGCTGGTGATGTGCTGTGCGCACACCGAGGGAGTTGAAAGGCCCGTGTGGGTGGGTTTGGCCCTTGGGCAACACAGACAGGACCAGTCAGATTCATTTCCCGCTGTTGGCTCCACTCGGCGCTTTAGAGCTTTTGATGCTTCAGCATGATCTGCACGTGCCAAGCCGCGATCTCTATCTCCGAACACACCGGCGCTGTCTGATCCGGTGTTGTCCCGGCCGCAGGGCTAAACATGCTCCCACCAGCTGTCCCCCACGCTCCCGGCACATCCCCCCAGCTGTGTCACTCCCAGCCGGGTGCGGCGGGCTCTGGTGGGTGGCTCCAGAGCGCCGTGTTCTCTCTCCTGGGGCAGGGAGCAGAGCCGAGCTGAGCGTGGGCTGTGCAGAGGTTGGGGGTTGCGGCTCTTTGCTCCGTGTGCGAGGGGCTCAGTCCTGTGGGCGGGTTTCAGGGCTCATAATGCATAGACAATGTCCGTCCCTTAGAGGCAATTTGGCAGGGTCACGTTGGAGCCTTGTGATCGGCTCGGGGGCCTTTGCGCTGATTCTTGGGAAGGATTTACTAAGCAGGGGCCTAAAACTCCCATCAGCCTCCTCCCCATGGCGCATCCCCTTCCTCGCGGCCAGGTAGGGGGACAGGTCCTGAAGCAGGCAGTGACCCACTGGGCTCTGTGGGGAAGTTGTGGCCGCATGGAAAGCCAGGGGCTGCAGAGAAAACGGCTGCAGAGGGGAAGGTCAGGAACTGTGCCTAGAGCTGCGTGTGGAATAGGCTGTGACTGCCGGTCATTACAGCTGGGTGCAGGAGCTGGGAGCAAGAGGCACGCAAGGAACTGAGAGTGAGAAGGCATACTGCTGGAGGACTGAGGAGTACAAGCATCATCAGGCATCAGGAGGACAAAGAAGGTGTTGGGAGGAGGCCATGGGGAAGTAGCCCAAGGAGTTGTAGCTGTCATGCAGCGGTTACAGGAAACACTGTAGACAGCTGCGATCCACAGGGCCCTGGGCTGGAACCAGGAGTAAAGGATGGACCCAGGTTCCCCCCAACTCCCTATTTTGATACAAGAGGAGTTGACCTGGACTGTGGGTCCCACCAGAGGGGAAGGTCCCTGGCCTGTGCCCCAACCCACTAGGTGGGTCAGCAAATATTGCGGGGATTGTTTTCCTCCTTTTCCCCATGCTGGCCAGTGATGAGGTTAGCTGAGTGGCTAAAACACTGACAAAAGTGGCCAAACTGAGGGCTGCCGTGAATCCCTGAAGTGAGCAAATCCGCCAATAAGCGCAAGACCCACCAAGGCAGAGGAGGGACGTTGTCAAACGACATGTCTCTCAATCACAATACACAGGTGATACAAACATATAAACAGGATTATCCTACTTGGCCAATTATAACATTTCCGCGGATACCTTGCATGGCATATCTGGTCAGATTCATTGCAATTTTATAATCTTGGTATCAATAACCTCACAAAGTGTTCCTCTTATTCTGTACAGTGTCACAGAAGGGAACCGTGTCCGAGCTGCTTATAGCCTGAAAATTATTCATCTCCGCTATAAGCGGCAAATACTTGGGAGTAGCAAACACGTTCAAAGAGATCAGTATCAATATGCAAATGCTTATGGAGCTAAAAAGGCAACATTCTTAAGTGATATGTAAGTGGGTGCCTCTCCCAACCTGTTCCACAAAAACACCCTCATGGTATATAAAATCCAACCCCCTTCCTGGGCTTCGGCTTTATTAGCAACCAAAACAATCAAGAGCAGCTCAAATTTTCTCCCTAGGTTGAGCTACTCTTAAGGCTCCTCCCTCAGGCCTGCTCAGCCAACACCCTAGGTCCTCTCTCCCCAGAGAGATGCTCCCTTTGAAGTGGGATACCTGCTACAAGAGTCAGGGTTCAGTGGATTCTGCTATTCAGCAGCATCAGCACCTGCTAATGGGGTGGGGTGTTTCAGGCAAACTGCCAGAAGTTACCGTGGCCAATGGGTGCTGCGGGGGCGGTGCCTGCGGGCGGAGGCAGCACGTGGAGCTAGGAGCTGAGGACGGGGAGTTCCTGTTGCCCTTCCGGGGAGTCCCCCTGGGTAAGCACCGCTCTGCACCCCAGCCCTGAGCCCGCCCACACCCAAACGCCTGCTGCTGGGGGTGCAAAAGGGGGGCCCCCAAGACTGCCCAAGCAGCGGCTCATGTGCCTGGCCTGAGAGCTGCCCGAACGGCTCAGGTGGCCTCCGGGCCAGGCACACCAGCCACTGCAGAAGTCACGGAAAGTCATGGAATCCGTAACTTCCGTGACCTCCATGCCAAACATGGAGCCTTACTCATAATGAACCGTTTGACAAGTGCTACTTGGAATATTTAAAGCTAGACTGGCCAAAGCTTGCTATGGACTGTAGGGGACAATCTTGCACTGGCTACTTGGAGATGATCTGAGAAGACTTTGCACCGGGACCATGGGAAAGTGATTGCACAAATGAGGTGAGAATTTGATGTGTGAAGGAGGGTGAGGGATCTGTGTCCAGAATCCCTAGTGGGAGCATAAAGAGAGAGCTCCGTTTTAAACCATCCGTGTGTTTTAAAAATCCATTTGAAAGCCCTAGGGTTAGGCGACTCGTGGTTCTGGTCACAAACTCTTCTGCCTTGCGTCCCCCCCTGCATGTTCTCAAGATTGCTCCCCAGGTAAACAGAGGCCACAATAACTCAAGATCAGGCCTGGGATCAAATCAAGCGAGTCCTTTCCAAGGGACAGTCCTCTCTCGATGAGTGGAATGACGGGCCAGTCTCCCGAAAGAGTTATGCAGTACGTCACAGTGCTCAGCTGTCTCCATTCAAGCAGTTTTCGTTCCAGAGCCTCAACGTCCCTTAATGTTCTATAATGAAGTTTATTTCTTCTCTCTGCTGCTTGAGACTTCAAAGTCCTGGGCGATCCAATGCCCGGATTTCCAGCTGCAAGCTTTTCGGAAGATTTCTTACTGGAGATAATACCAATGAGGTTTTCATTATCTCTTGCGAAAGGGGAACCCAGCTGACTGCGATGTTACGGCCCGGGGGCAGGACTGTGGTCACAATCCTAAATATTATTTTTAGCGCTTTCATGTGGGTTTTAGTCATTACCCAGTTTCAGGCCTCAGGAATGAGACAGGACTCTATTAGCAGGGAACCATTCCAGCGAGGAGTTGGCGCTTTCTCACCAGCAGATGGTGCACTTGATCCAAGATTGACCTTGGAAGCACCCAGTCCTCGAAGCTCCCATTGAGACATGGAGATGACTGAGGATTTCCCAGTAAGGGAAAGAATTCCCCTGCTGGAATCCTGTGCCCCCTTGTGCTGCCCACAATTCAGGAAGGATGCTGATAAACTGGGCAGGTTCAGAGAAGAGCCGCGAGAATGATTAAAAGATGAAAGCCTGCCTTGTAGTGATAGATTCGAAGAGCTCAATCTGTGTAGCTTAAGAAAGAGAAGTTAAGGGGTCTGTCTGTAAGTACCTACATGGGGAAAAGTACTTCAATCTATAACACAATCCGGTGGGTGGAAGCTGAAGCTAGACTGGAAATGAGGTGTAAATGTCTAACGGTGAGAGTCATTAACCATTGGAACAATTTACCAAGGGTCGTGGTGGATTCTCCATCACCAACAATTTTTAAATCAAGGTTGGATGTTTTTCTAACAGCTCTGCTCCAGGTGTTATTCGGGGGGCAGTTCTTTGGCCTTTGCTATACAGGGGGCCAGACTAGATTATCCCAATGGTCCCTTCTGGCCTTGGAATCGGTGAAAGCACCACACAGTTCATCTCTAGCAATCGGCTCTCCATTCCAGGACTGAAGAAAATGCTGTGTGAGATGACACTAGAACAGGCTGGGAGCCAGCAGGAACCACAGGATCTGTCTGTATTCAGCAGCCTTAAAAAGAACCCCTTTTCTATTCACGACAGACCTGTCTCTTCACCACAAGGGGACCTGGAAACCTCACCCCAACACTTCTGCACTTGAGTGTTTTTAAAAAAAATTCCAAACCCGGCTCTTGATCCAGCGCTGAATGTTATTACCGATGCCCTTCTCGCATGAGCGTCCTTCTGTTCACAGTGCCGTTAAGTGACATAAATGGCATCCCCAAACCTCAAAACCAAATGCATCAAATCTCATTCGATACTTCAGTTTTCTTTGTTCCAAAGGGAAGGAATTGTGGAAGAAGAAATTGACACGCATGCGTGCTGTGTTCCAGGAGCTTCTTAAATCAAAGCCCCGAGCTTGCTCTTGAGGTATAGATGCAGGTCACCGGGACACCCTTTGGAAAGCATCGGAGATTATCTCATTGCTGTACCAAGCTCAAGGTTACATGGTATCTGCCAGCGTCATTCGGAGCCACTTCTGTGTTCCAGTGCAATTCTGAACTCCCCTTCTCGTAAGGGAAATTTAACAGCCATGAAACCAATGGCCTGAATAAAAATCACTTGAAGAGACCATAGAGTTAGAGACATGGTAATGCTCCTCCATACGGGATGGGTTCTATTTTGCACTTAAAGCAGGGATTCAACATCTTTGATTTGTATGAAGAATTATGTATCTTCCCCAAACTTGCAGCACATAATCTGTGAGTTAAGATTGAAATTTCTGGGCATTTTCTAGTAAATCTGTTAATTAGCATAGGAATTAAAAAGGGGGGGAGGCCTTTAAGAAAACATCCCCCATGTCTCAAGCGTCTGTTGGTTCCCTTGGGCTAGCTGACGGCCGGCTTGTTATCATTCACACTTTCCAGCGAGTGAAAGCCCAACGCAGCTGCACCAAAATGGCATACCAGGGGCTGTTCCGATGAGGGAGCACGTTCCCGTCCCTGGCAGCTCCCCCATCGCCCAATTGGGGTTATTTTAAATGATGCTTTTCACCTGCCCGGTAACGGCCCTGTTTCCAAGCCCAAATGTGCAGGGGGCTAGCGGGGCAGCTGTGCTGAGCCGGCAGCTCGTAAACTCGCGTGCGGGCCCGCGAGAGGCCCTGGAAGAGGCTGGCTCCGGCCCAGGGGAGACCGGGACTGGCTTAGTCCAAGATCCATTGTGCTGTTAAAGGGTCCCCAGGCCCTTGTCGTGGGGAGAGCCGGCAGCTGCGGAGGAGCGGGGCATGGCAGTCTCTCCACAGAGGAGCAGCCTGCTCCCCACCGCCTCCAGACTGCGGTAGCCATCGGCCCCCCCTCATCGTGGCATTGGGGGCTCTGCCTTTAAGGGCTGAGCTCCCCAGGCAGAGAATCACACAAAGGGTAGGAGGGGGATCAGGGCTGGGGCAGGGGGTTGGGGCGCGGGAGTGGGTCGGGGGTGCAGGCTCTGGGTGGCGCTTGCCTCAAACAGCTCCCGGAAGCAGCAGCATGCCCCCCCCCTCCAGCTCCTACGCAGAGGCATGGCCAGGCGGCTCTGCACCGCCCCTGCAGCTCCCATTGGCTGTAATTCTCGGACTGTGAGTCCCGGTTACAGTGGTTCCCTGATGTAGGCCCGCTCCCTCCCTCTGCTTCTGAAGGGCTGCAGCAGCGCCTCTGTACCTGCCTGATCCCCGCCATTAGAAGCGCTGAGCTGTGTTTCTCTGCTGGCAAACTTTCCTGTCTCTTCCTGCTCTTTGCCACCAGCGAAATGTGGAACCAGCCGGCAGACACTGCACCATGCAGGAGGCCGGCGCACCTTAGAGCTTCCGTCTTTGCACCTGCCCCTCCCAGGGGTTTGCACCCCCCTCCCGCCCCCCAGTTTTGATGCTTTTCTATAAAGATTCCCCACCAGAAGGTTTTTTCTTCTGCAAAGCGTGAGGGTGTTGCCATGAAGACTGGCCCTGGGAACTGCGATGTTTGGAGACACGAATCCTCCCCGCTCCCACTAGCCCCCTCTCACCCTGGAAATGCTCCGATGTGGCCATTTGCCATGGGGTCACACCCCGCTCCCTCGCCCGGCGCTTCGACTCCACGGTGCAGGGGGACTGCCCGCCGAGTGGAAATATTTGTGTGCTGGTGACCTGGGAAACCGGGGCCCCGTTTGCATGCTTGGAGCAGAGCTCGGCTCCCTGGCAGCGCAAAGAGCGAATTGGCAGCCAGCTCGCCGGACAGCAGCCAAGGTGGATCCGCGGGTCAGCGCTCCCTGGTCTGTTTGCTATTAAATCAGCGCCGAACCCGGGTGAAGATCGAGTTTGTTTACTGCGGCGGCGGCCTCCCCACCCCAGCCACTTCCAGGCAATGTGAAAGCAACCTTTGTGCGCGGCCCGATCCTGCGGGGGTGCTGAGCCCCTCGTGGACGCGAAGCCCGATCCTACGCCACGGACATAACTGGCAAAACTCCCCTGGTCGAAGGAGCTGAGTCGATGTGCCTCAGCGCCTTGCAAGATTCTCCAGCGCGGCTGAGACATTTCTAACCAAGGCCGTGTTAGCAATGGGCATGAGCCAGGGCTGTCCCCTGTTCCTGTATCTGGCAGATCCAGTGATATGATGGCCCGCAGGGGAATGGGATAATGGGGACTATGTCCTCTCTCCCTGAATTCCCCCTGCTGGGTACCGAGTTCCACTTTGCTTCCTGTCCTACTGCTGGGTTTCAGTATTTAACCTTCTGGGCTGGGCACCGTGATTTGATGCACCGCTGCGTGAGCTCCATTCTGCACCGGACGTGCCCTCGTCCAGTGGCAGCTGTCCCTTCAGAAAGGCAGTTAGACAATAGGCCAAGCCTCCCAGGCTGGAAGAAACTGAACTCTGTGGAGGAGCCCAGCCGTGGCTTGGCCTGGGCTATTCCCTGACCTGCCACACCAAGGGGACGGCGCGACGTGTATTCAGAGGCGGGATGAAAGGGTGCCGTGTAAACAGCAGAGCAGTGTCACTCCAAACACCCAGGGGAAGCAGCAGAGCCTTCGTTTCACCTGCTCCGCCAGCGGGCGTGGTCGCGCCACGCAGGCCTGTGGGCGAGAGGGGAGACCGTGAGCCCTGGATTCTAGTCCTGCCTCTGAGGGGCTGTGTGACCTCAGGCAAGGCCCGGGGACTCCGCTTCCCAATCTGTAAAATGGGGCTAATAATATTTCGCCACCTCGTGCCCGGGGGTTTAATTCACGGAGGTGCTTGGATCAAAGGGGAAAGTAGTCTCGTTCCACCTGTTTTTGTTCAGAAATTCTCACCTCTAGCTCTACGTATTTGCGAATATTTCAGTAGTGGGGGTGGCTTTGGGGAGGTGGAGAATTGAGCGTGGACACTCAGGAATTCTCTTGGGGGCTGGCCCCGCTCTCTCTCTGTGGTGTGCATGCAGGTGTCAGGCTACTCAGGGCCTCTCTGCTCAGAAGCAGGTCGCCCCACAGGGCGAATCCTGCCCCCTGGTTCGGTGCTTTCCCAGGCCAGGCTCCCAGCGAAGTCTCTGATAGTCTGCTGAAGTGTGCTTGAACCGGCTTCAGGAGGTGGCCCCTAATCAGCAGAGATGGGTCTAAACCAGAACCTCAGATCGCAGCAGCCCTGAACGTTGGAGTTCAGAATCTGCTGCACCCCGAACGAGAACAGAAGGTCCCCACTCTCCCCAGGGCAGCGTCTTGACCTTCTGGGGCTGGGTGATGGCTCTCAGGCTGGGGACGGTGGGGCGCTGCCCCCTCCCAGTAGGGCTGTGCCTGGGACAGCTGCCAGACTGGGGTTTGGACTGCAGCCCTCCCCAGCTAGAAGCACGAGCTCCTGGGCTGGGATTGCATCCTCCGGTGATCGGCCCAGAGTAACCCACACTCCCCAAGGCCCTACACGCCCACTGCTGCACCCCTTCAAGGGGCCCTGCCTCCTCTCCCAGCCCCTCCGCGTGGGGCCAGTGGTCGCCCTACTGTGGGGGAAGCTCCTGGTGCCCTCCTGGGAAACACCTCACTCAGGAAGTGTCTCTGTTGTGGTGGCGGCTCCGGGGCCAAGCGGAGGGAGGCCCGGGAATGGTGCAAGCCTGGGGAAGGGAGCGGATCACCCCTCCCCCCCCCGGGGGTGGGTCAGGAGCTCTCTCCCCTAAGTGGGGCTCTCAGCGGTGGGGGGGATTCCTCCCCCAGCCTCCAGGCCTGCGTCACGTTTCATCACTCAGGGTTATTTAGCCTCGTTTGTCCGTCAGCGGGGCCCCCGCGTGCTGTGAGATGCGCCGAGGGAGGGGCTGGCTGCCCCGCTTTGATCTAAATCGCTGAGGTCAGGCGAGGAGCAGCCGCGAGGGTGGGGGGAGAGCGATGGCAGGCTAATCTCTGCTCTATCTCTAGCTGTCAGTGTATTCTTCTTGGGCCCCTTTAATTCCTCCTTCCTCCCCCTCTTTCCAGCAGGGCTCCGAGGGCGGGGAAGTAGCCAGTGTCCGTCGTCCCGATGACAGAAGAGGGTCCGGGCACCAGACACTGGCCACGCTGTCTCCACGCTCAGCTTCCTACCAGCCCCGGCTCCATGTCTCTCTTGCCAACGGCCTTCCCCAGCGATGCCCTGGTGTGTGACTGCCTAGGCCTATGCTGAGGAGTGCCACGCAGTGCCGCTGAGGGAATGCTGCCCGTGACTCCTCCACGCCATCCTGCTCCTAATCCCGTTTTGTCTGCCTGCGCACATAGCCTGTTTTAGAGCTGGGGGGTGAGATTTGCTGCCACCGGTTTTTAAACAGTGTAGACGGACCCTCACTGGCTCTGGGGGAATGCAGGCGCTGCTCTGGCAGGGCTCTGAATGAATGAAAAGTTTGCGGTCTCATCTCATTCCTGCAAGACTTTTTGCCCTTCTACCTGAGGATCTCAAAGCACTTTTCAAATTAAGCCCCCTATTCCCCTTGTTCAGATGGGGAAGAAAGGCACGGAGAGATGAAGTGATTTGCCCAAGGTTGCGTCAGTGGCAGAGTTGGGAACAGAATCCAGACGTGTGCCTTGGCCAGAAGGCGTTCCTTTCCCTCCTCAGCGGCATCAACTATGGCTTTATTTGCTGGGGAGACAGGAACTGGGTCGCACAACGCTTCACCGAGTTAATTAATACGGAGCAATCAGAGGAGGAACCTAAGAGCAACAGAGAAGATGTGTTTTCAGACGAGATGTGAAAGCTCCAAAGGGACTAGAGCTAAAAAGAATGACTCATGGCTTGAGAAACAGACGTGTTTGTCAGAATAAAAGGGGTGATCGCTATGCGCTGCTTCTTCCAGATACGAAGCGGGGGGAAATTAAAACCATATTTCTCAGTCTTGCGTTGCTCAAGCCAGGAGCCTGCAGAGGAAATTTATGAATGCTTCGGTCCCAGA
Source organism: Macrochelys suwanniensis (assembly GCA_033296515.1). Classification (NCBI taxonomy): domain Eukaryota; kingdom Metazoa; phylum Chordata; order Testudines; family Chelydridae; genus Macrochelys; species Macrochelys suwanniensis. The sequence goes on from CM065796.1 coordinate 14,991,647, forward strand.
GGTCAGATTGCCTCTTATTGATGGCGGGTGCCCAGAACCTGTGGCTATTACCGGCATCAGCAAGTGAAGCCTGGCACTAGACAAGGGCTAGCCGTTAACCCGAGTCCCCCGCTCTGTTTACACTGCCTTGCCGAGACAAAAATCCAAGCCGAGGGCCTCAAGCACATTGTAATGGGGAAACATCACTAGTCAGTGTGCTCTTGGGTGGATTTCAACTCCAGTTCGTCAGCGTCACTCACGGCCATGGGCTATTTGCTAACCTCGATGGACGTGAAGAGCGCTATGCTCTGATCCTTGTTCCCATGCCCTTCTATCGACGGCAGGGGATGGGGAGCTCGATCAATGGAAAACAGGGCTCCGGTATCCGAAGGGAAAGCAGTGTGTTCTTGGAAAGAGGTTTCATTCGGGGGGAGCCCAGCTAAGCAGCTGCCAGAACTCCTTCCCCCCATATTTATCTGGTGACGTCTAAGCTGTGGGGTAGGGGACTTGTCCAAAGCCGGAGCACAGCCAGGGAGAGCCGGGGACGAGGTGGGGCTTGTTTGTCTGACTTGGTTCAAGTTTTCCATAACCTCACTGCCCTGAGTCAACATTTCTGATGGCAACAAACTTACAGTCACAGGGCCAGATCCTCCCTGGGGGGGAATGGGAGCAACTCCATTGACTTCAATGGATTTCTATCCATGGACATCCATCTGCAGCGGGGTGGGGCAGAGGGGAATTTGGGACATCCCTGGGAAGCAGAAGCAGTGCAGAGCTGGACTGTGTGCGGGTCCCAGCAGGGTAGAGGAGATGACTACAGAGGACGCGCATCTGGCGTGACTCTGGTTTGTTTTCATTTTCAATTCCTTTGTAACGCAACCAAGTGTGTGAGGCTTAGGAAGAGGCAGTCCAGCCCCGGTGTCCTTCAACGAAAGAGGATCAACTCAGGGAGGAATCCCCACTCACGCTATGGCACCTTGATAGAAAGAGACGGAACAAAGCTAGAGCAGAGAGGAAATCCTCCTGGGTTTGTCTAAGTGTCTCCCGTTCAGAACTAACTTTCTGGGACTATTCGCTAATGCACAGAATGCGAAGTGAGTGGGGAAGTCAAAGGAGTGTTTGCGGCTGCTGATCCGATGGAGCATGACCTGGTGGCCTTGGGCCCAAGACAGCAAGGGATGATTCTGGTTCAGGGCTGGCGTGGCACCGATTTCCCTGGTGCTTTGCTGGTGTAAAGCCAGAGTGACACGATGGGAATCCGGATCTTCCGCCGTAGAGATCATAGAATCACAGGGTTGGAAAGGACCTCAGGAGGTCATCTAGTCCAACCCCCAATCCCCAATTTTTGCCCCAGATCCCTAAATGGCCCCCTCAAGGATTGAACTCACAACCCTGGGTTTAGCAGGCCAATGCTCAAACCACTGAGCTACCCTCCCCGATGGAATGCTTTAGTATGGTGTGTGTGGTGTAATCCCCGGTTCGCCGATCGTTCCTTCCGGTGTGGCCCCCGTAGGCGGCTCGGAGGGCTTACGGGGGCACACGAACCGCAGGGAATACCGCCAGTGGCAGGTGCTGCAGGCTCAGCAGAACAGGCCTCTTCACAGCCACGGATGCAGCGGCTTTCTGGGCGGTGGCAGTGGCCACTGTAGCCGCGCTGCCTCCTGGCTGTGGAGAAAGCCAGTGCGGGCACGGTGAGTTGGGCTCTGTCTGCACCGCATGCAGGAGGTGTGATCTAGCTACCTCCAAGAACAGCTGCTCTGAGGCCGCGGGCAGCCGCGGTGGTGGCATGGGCTAGCCTCGCCCACCTGGGACCCAGAGGACATTCTAGAGCTGCCCCTGATGCTGCGGCTTCACCTCTACGGTTACCCAAGCTAGCCTCCAGCAAGCTTGAGTATGCCTCCAAGTGCTGCAATCACACCTCCCGATGGCAGGGCAGATGCCCTTGGGCAACCCCAGGCCCTGGCTGCCTCCAGCCGCTGCCCACCCGGCTCTGCTGTCTACACCCGGGGTGCACGGCGCTCCTTTCAGCCAAAGAATCCGGGCCAGGGTCACTGACCTGGACAGAAGTTAAGGGAGATGCCCAAGGTTTATTCCATGTCGGTAGCAGAGCTGGGGAAAAAAACTCCGCTCTCCTGCCTCCTGGATTCAGCCACCGGCCCTTGCTGCTGCTCGGGTTACCTTTGCATGATTGTTCGAGACAACCGACCGGGTGCAGGGGAACTCGGCCTGGCGAGCTGCCGAGTGCCAACAGCTGCCGGACTTGGTGGCCAAGAAATGCAGCTCTCTAGCGCAGGCGTGGGGGCCGGCTGGCTGTATCGCACCTTTCACGCGGCCGCTGATTTTAGTGGCAGCTGGAGCTTGCGTCATTTGTGTAACTCCCCCATAGCTAGCTCTAATAAGCTAAGGGAGAAAAAGCCCCCGGGCTGGAGGCCGGGTGAGATTTCCCCCCCCCTCCCCACTCCCTGGCATGGACCAGAGAGCTGCATTCTTCCCACTGAAGCAGCAGGGCCCCTCTGAACTCACAGCTGAACTGATGCCAAGTCAGTCCAGCCCTGAGGCTGGCCTTTTTCCTGTCTAAAATGATGGAACTTTCCAGCAGGTTTTTTCTCCCCCTATAACCCAGATCTCCCCTCCCCGCACCTCAAGCCATGGAAAAGCAAAGCCAGCGTCTCTGCTGAGCACTCTGGAGGGGCTGTGTGGCATTTCCTGTCGCGGGCAACGAGCATTTCCCCTTGTATTCGCGCGCCCCCCCCTTAGCTCAGCCGATTGGTTAGCAAACCAGCGTGTGTGGGGGGGTGCGTTACGCACCGCAAACCGGTTCACGCACACAGGGGTGGCTGTTAATCCCGAACCAACTGCTCACAAAGGTCCGGGCGTGGAGGGGGCGGGGCTTCCGAAGAAAGGGCGGATCTCGGGGGGGCCCCTCGGTGGGGAGGGGAACCGGGAACGGTCTGTCCCGAGAAGGCACCAATGGCAGTGCCAAGAGAGGGCGGGCGCCAGGGCGGCCCTGGCATGACCTGAGCAGATCTCACGTTACGTGTGATGATGTAGTGGGGGTTGGTCCTGCTTTGAGCAGGGGGCTGGACTAGAACCTCCTGAGATCCTGGCTCTGTGGATGAGGGGAAAGCAGTGGATGTGCTATTCCTTGACTTTAGCAAAGCTTTTGATACAGTCTCCCACAGTATTCTTGCCAGCAAGTTAAAGAAGTATGGGCTGGATGAATGGACGGTAAGGTGGATAGAAAACTGGCTGGATGGTCGTGCTCAACGGGTAGTGATCAATGGCTCCATGTCTAGTTGGCAGCCGGTATCAAGTGGAGTGCCCCAAGGGTCGGTGCTGGGGCCGGTTTTGTTCAATATCTTCATCAACGATCTGGAGGATGGTGTGGACTGCACCCTTAGCAAGTTTGCAGATGACACTAAACTGGGAGGAGTGGTTGATACGCTGGAGGGTAGGGACAGGATACAGAGGGACCTAGACAAATTAGAGGATTGGGCCAAAAGAAATCTGATGAGGTTCAACAAGGACAAGTGCAGAGTCCTGCACTTAGGACGCAAGAATCCCATGCACTGCTACAGACTAGGGACCGAATGGCTGGGCAGCAGTTCTGCAGAAAAGGACCTAGGGGTTACGGTGGACGAAAAGCTGAATATGAGTCAACAGTGTGCCCTTGTTGCCAAGAAGGCTAATGGCATTTTGGGCTGTATAACTAGGGGCATTTCCAGCAGATCGAGGGACGTGATTATTCCCCTCTATTCGGCACTTGTGAGGCCTCATTTGGAGTACTGTGTCCAGTTTTGGGCCCCACGCTACAAGAAGGATGTGGATACATTGGAAAGAGTCCAACGGAGGGCAACAAAAATGATTAGGGGGCTGGAGCACATGACTTATGAGGAGAGGCTGAGAGAACTGGGATTGTTTAGCCTGCAGAAGAGAAGAATGAGGGGGGATTTGATAGCTGCTTTCAACTACCTGAAAGGGGGTTCCAAAGAGGATGGATCTAGACTGTTCTCAGTGGTAGAAGATGACAGAACAAGGAGTAATGGTCTCAAGTTGCAGAGGGGGAGGTTTAGGTTGGATATTAGGAAAAACTTTTTCACTAGTAGGGTGGTGAAGCACTGGAATGGGTTCCCTAGGGAGGTGGTGGAATCTCCTTCCTTAGAGGTTTTTAAGGTCAGGCTTGACAAAGCCCTGGCTGGGATGATCTAATTGGGTTTGGTCCTGCTTTGAGCAGGGGGTTGGACTAGATGACCTCCTGAGGTCCCTTCCAACCCTGAGATTCTATGATCCCTTATCATAGAATCTCAGGGTTGGAAGGGACCTTAGGAGGTCATCTAGTCCAACCCCCTGCTCAAAGCAGGACCGATCCCCAATTTTTGCCCCAGATCCCTAAATGGCCCCCTCGAGGATTGAACTCACAACCCTGGGTTTAGCAGGCCAATGCTCAAACCACTGAGCTATCCCTCCCCCCCTCCAACTCTAACCGTCTATGTTCTATGATATGTCATACGTGCCCCCGACTCCGAGGTGGAAAATAGAAAGGGGAAAAGCTGGGCTCTGCCCCTTGTCCTGGGAGTGCCCCAGACAGCTCGTTTAGAGCCGATTGGCGAAGGGGGAGCTGCTCCTGGAGAGTCAGACGAGGAGAATGGGGCCAGGGCTGGGCTAGACTCCCCTGTTCTCGAAGGCCCTGCTTCAGCCGTCCGTCCCTGTTCTCCAAAGCACTCCGGCATGAGCCCCAGGGGAGTCAGCGGGGTTTCAACTTATGCGGCAAAGGTCTGCTGGATGGAGGCCGCAGCTTGCCCAGCAGCGGATGGCTTTGAAAGGAAAACAGTGGGTGAGAGCCACGGCTGGCATGAATCAGGGCAATGCCCCGGACTTCACTTGGCCGTGGGCTCCAGCTCATTCTCTGTTGTTTTTCACATAGAAATCCTCGCCCGTCCGCTCACGATCTCTCTACAGATCTGCAGCCTGCGTCTCTCGGCTGCAGCCGTCCCCCAGGCACGCAGGGCAGCGTCTGCGCCTGGCCCCTGCAGTAGGAAAGCCAGGACCCCAGAGAAAGGACAGAGGAGGTTTGTTAGGCTGAGCAGGGGGAGGCATTACCGGGGGCAGGGGAGGCTTGCCCATGCACAGCCAGGTGTCTGTCCGCAGCTGTTAATTGTTCTCATTCTTGATGGGCCGCCGCAGCTGCGGGACGGTGCTTTTAAATCCGCCCCCCCCCCCCCCCCCGCGCCCGGGCTCCGAGGCGCAGAGTGAAGCCTGATCCTTTCCAAGAGGAAGGAGAGGGCCCTGGTTGTGTTGCTGAGGGTGGCCTATCGCTCCTGCCCCGTGGTCAGAGTGAGTTCCCGGCACTTTGCCACGGCCGTCAGCCTGGGGAGATCCCCGATGGTTTAAAGGGAGGCCGGAGGGAATAATAACTGGCCCAAAGTTTCACCCTAGACTGACAGCGAAGCCAGAACTGATGAGCCCCCTGCTGCACTCTGAACTCATTTCTAGCCCGCACCCCCGAGCCCTTTCCCCCTCCCGCACCCCATCCTCCTGAGCTAGCCGGGTGAAAATGAACGAGTGATTGAGGGTGGGGAAAGCGAGTGACGGGGGGAGGCGGGGGGGAGGATGAAGTGAGGGGGAGGGGCCTCGGAGAAGGGGCAGGGCCTCAGAGAGGGGGCGGGGCCTCAGAGGAGGGGCAGGGCAGGGGTGGGGCCAGGTTGTTCAGTTTTGTGCGAGTAGAAAGTTGGCAGTCCTAGAACTAAGGTAGGTTTGGGACAGCTTGTTGGTCCCCGTCCTGGTTTCCTGGGTGAGTAAATGGAGCATTATGATGTCCGCTAGCCCAAGGTGTGAGTGATGCTGCCCAGGGCTGGTGTTTTACAATGGGGGGGAGGCAAACGCCTGAGGTGCTCCTGAAAACGTCGCTCGAGGTGGTACCCGAGGTCACTGCATTCTCCTCTAATTAGATCACTCCCGTGCTTTGGGTCTGGTTTCATTAAGGGCGAGCCAGCCTACTGGCTTCCAGAAAACACGACAGCTTCTCAAAGCTTCCTTGGCCGGAGAAGTCATCAGCACCACAGGCAAGCCCGCGGCTGGTGGCAGGAGAGTCGGGGAGAGCAGGGCTGCTGGCACGGGACTTGGTTTCATTACCCAGTTACCGGCTGGCAAGAGACCAGACAAGTGGCTGCTGTGAGATCTCGAGCATCGCCTGCCCTTGAGTCCTGGAGAGCCTCCTACGTTGCTTTGCAGCCTCGCTCTTTTCGCTCTGTGCCCTGGTGTGGCCCCTTTCAAAGTCTCCTTCATCCATTCCTGGCTCATCTCACCCGCTCCCGTCCCTTCCTTTTGTCTCTGTCATCAGAGGGCGCTTGCCCTGAGAGCTCCTTGAGTTTCTAATTCTAACTGAGCTGCAGGGACGGAGAGCGGCGATGGGCAGTGATCTTTAGTTTTCAGGCCGGTAGGAGCCTTGTGGCTGGATTTTGGGGGCTCGTTTTGCTCCCCTTTGCGTGTAACTTCCAGCTCTCGCCGACTCCCAGCCCCCAGCTTAATGTGCTGACTTGCCCAGAGGCACAGGACTGGGGTCCTTTAGGATGCAAAGGGCTAAGCTGATCATGTTTCCTGTGGTGTCGTCATAATTCTCCACCTGGACTTTAAAGCCACCTGAGTCCCTGGGAGTTTTGCCCTGGGCTCAGGGCCGCGGGCTGCAAACACTGGCTGCCAGGCACAGAGCTGACTGTCCTTGCAGTGCCATCAAAGCCAGTGAGTAGCGGTCCATTAGAGACAATGGGGCTGGTCATAGAATCATAGAATCTCAGGGTTGGAAGGGACCTCAGGAGGTCATCTAGTCCAACCCCCTGCTCAAAGCAGGACCAACCCCAACTAGATCATCCCAGCCAGGGCTTTGTCAAGCCTGACCTTAAAAACCTCTAAGGAAGGAGATTCCACCACCTCCCTAGGTAACCCATTCCAGTGCTTCACCACCCTACTAGTGAAAAAGTTTTTCCTAATATCCAACCTAGACCTCCCCGACTGCAACTTGAGACCATTACTCCTTGTTCTGTCATCTTCTACCACTGAGAACAGTCTAGATCCATCCTCTTTGGAACCCCCTTTCAGGTAGTTGAAAGCAGCTATCAAATCCCCCCTCATTCTTCTCTTCTACAGGCTAAACAATCCCAGTTCCCTCAGCCTCTCCTCATAAGTCATGTGCTCCAGCCCCCTCATCATTTTTGTGGCCAAAAATGGTCTCAGCACCATGATCCCGCATGGTGCTGTGCCCCGTCCAAAGTGTTTTCAAGATCAGGCCCTCAAAAGGAAGCAGAAGTGGGCCCACTGCGAGGCAGCATCTCCTACACTCCCTACCCTTCAAACGGGCTAACACCCCAGCTCTGCTCCACTTTTACTCAGGCCTTTCCCGGGCAGATGCCCATTCACTGCAATGGGAGTTTGCCTGAGAAAAGTCCAGGCTTTATTATTGTGTGAAAGAGTCACTAGGGGTCCTACCTGAGATCAAGGCCTCAGGGGGTTAGGCCCTGTGTGTGAACACAGCAAGAGACGGTCCTGGCCCCAAAGACCTTACAGTTGAAATAGCCAGGCCAGACACAGGAAAGTTTATTATCCCCACTGTCTCCTCCTCCCGCCCAGGTTTTATGGTGGTAATCCACAGCCAAGTATGTGCTGCACTCAGTGGGGACCAAATCACAGACCTGGACCGCCCGAACTGCAGCCCACTGCCACCTGGGCGAAAGCTGGTAGCACCAGATGGTAGCAACTGCCAGATCCAGCCTCTAGAGGACCCAACTGGAGACACTGTTCTGCTTTCCCCAGCGCTGCCTGCCACTGGTCCCACCGTGTGCTAGCCTACGGCCTCTGTGCTGGGCTGACTGTCCCCCTTGGAGTGGCGGTGGCAGGGTTGTGGGAAGGCGGAGTACCCCCCAAGGCAGGGCAGGGTGGGCCAGGCTCTGATCTCAGCTGCGTGGTGTACATCCAGAGTAACTCCACTGATGTCTGTGGCACGTGCCTCTGGATTTCCTGGTGGAGCTGAGAGCAGAAGCCGGCCCAGGGTCTCTTGCATGCCTTCCCGCTCCCGGCAGCAAGGCCTGAATAGCTGCCCCACCCCGCAGCCCTGGGGGAGCAGGGCCTGGGGACTGTGTGTCATCACTCTCCGTGGGGAAGGCTCTTCCCGGCTTTGCATCACTCATCCCAGAGCAATTTAGCTGCCATCATGTCCTGCGAGTCAGTCAAAGGCACAGAGAAGAGGTCAGGGCTTGAAGCAGAAGAGAGGCGAGCGCCAGGACAATACACAGGCGGCTTTGTTCCTGGCTCCCTCCCTCCCCCTCAGAGGGGAGATCACAGCCTGCTTGGGGCAATCCCCCCCAAGTAAGTGCCCAGGGTCTCGCTAGCCTTTGGCCCAGGATCATTGCCACGCGTGGCCCCTGCCCGTCGCCAGCTGAGTAAACATGTCACGTCGGCTCCCCCCAAATTAACTCCTCCGGCCTGCGAATTAACTTGTCCGCAGCTCCTTCCCGCTGGGGAAGCTAATGAGGCTGCTATGAACCCTGGGCCATGACAAGAGCTGTCAGCACGGCCCTATCGGCAGCGTTGGAGAGATGAGACTGAGGAGTCTGCGGCCGAGCTGGCCTCGTGAGGTGGCTTCCCGGGCCAGAGCCACTGGGGAGCAGAGAGATAGAGACGAGATTAGGAGCCGTGGGCCTGGGAACTGGCTGGGTCTGAGTGAGCCGTCCTGCCTCTCGGTGATGGCAGCCGCGGTGCCCTCAGACTCCCGGACCCAGCCTGGTACTGCCCTCAGGCACGAGCAGGGAGCTGGCACCCTGAGGGGTCTGGCCACCCTGATCGTCCTCTGGCAGCAGCTCCAGAAGGGTTGGCCACTCATAGCCCTCCCTTCCCCTGGACTGGACGAACGGGGTAACTCACCACCTGATCTCCCCCTCATCCAGCGGGGCAACTGGCCCTAGGGTGACCAGACAGCAAATGTGAAAAATCGGGACAAGGGGTGGGGGGTAATAGGAGCCTATATAAGAAAAAGACCCCAAAATCGGGACTGTCCCTATAAAATCGGGACATCTGGTCACCCTAACTGGCCCTCTCCTGTGGCAGTGGGACCACTGAGGATTTTGGGGGCAGGGCAGCAAGGTTACCCCTGTGGGCCCCGATACGCTTCATCTCTTCTTCCCCTCATCCTCCCCAGAGCTCCCCTCCCACATCACTGCTCCCAGATCCTCCCAGTCCGGGCTACATTTGGGGCTGCCTATGCACTGGGCCTCCCAGTGGGTCATGGATCCCTGGGCTGTGGGTTTGGGAACTGGCTTAGCACCCCCCTTCCCTTTTCATTGGGGGCACGGTTGGGCTCAAGCTTCCCCAGATCTTGAAATGAGGCGCCCCGGTTCCACTAAAGGCCAGAGGGGGCAAAGCCAAGCTGGAAGTGGTGGGCACTGGCGGGTATACGCAGGGAGGAGCCGGGTTGTAGTCTCTGCCGTGCTGCTCCGCTCCACCTCTGCGCCAGGCGGCCATTCCGCGCGCAGCTCGGCGCAGACTGCGGCGGAAGAGCACGGCGCTGACTCCTGGAAATTCTCTGTTTGCTTTTTCTCCTTGGCTTGTGCTCCTCAGATAAAATCCCTGCTCTAGGGAGCCTGGAACGGAGACGAGCTGAGGAAGCAGACTGCTCTGCAGCTCATGCTGGCCAGCGGAGGATACTTCGGTTTGCTCCAGCCCGGGGCCTGCCAGCGGGGCGGTGGGAAGCGTAAACACCTGGCTTCAAGGTTTCAGAAGTCCCAGCAAAAGAAGCTGCTTTATTTTCCTTAAAATCTCAAAACATGGCCCTGGCTGCCTTTCCACGGGCAAGTGCCAATGTGAGGGAGACGGGGGGGCGGGGAGGAAACCAGCAATCTGTCTCTGGAGCTATTATCCTGGGTTCATATTACGGACGGGCTGCACCATTATTTAAAGTGAAATGTTGCAGGCACTGTTCCCTCCCGACGTGGCAGTTGTTCAGTCGAACAATTGTGTGAGACACCTGCACGATTCCTTATTAGGCAACGCTTGGCCAAGGGGAGTTAAGCACATGGATTTGCTGCTCCTAGCAGGCAGGCCTGTAGGTACCGCAAAGGGACGCTGCGGTGTATTGAAAACTCTATTAAAATTATGATCTATCGCTTTAAATGCTATGGGGGGCTTCTTGTTCCTGCCTGCAGGCTAGGGGACTCTGTGGGAAAGTGTGCAACCTGGACCTAGCAGCATCCGTTTGCAAACAGTCACCTAGAATAAGGTGACTTGTGCCTCTCTGTGTTTTACGGAGCAGCCTGCTTTGTCTCTCTCTGTTTTGGGTTCTTGGGTGTTAGCCTTCTGAATTCTAAGAACTAAAGTTGTGTTACGCTGCAGCCTTCCAGCAAGAGTATTTTGTTTTTATCTAACATCTCAGTTTGTATGTGGTGAAACATAAGAGACACGAGCTAGGTTAATAGGTGCAGGAAATGGCCAGGCACACCGTTCTATAAGGTGGATGCCCTATAGGAAGGCAAAGACACTACAATGGGTCTCAAAAAGTCTTGTTTTGATTCCTTACTCTGCCACAGACCTCCTGAGTGGCCTGAGCAAGTCACTTAATCTCGCTGCCTTGGTTCTCCAGTGGACATAACGGGTCGTGGAAAGATAATGCTCCTTTTCTATTTAGATTGTGTTTGTACTGCATCTAGTATGATGGAGCCCTGATCTGGGCCGGGCCCTATAGCTGCTACTGTAATGCAACTAATAATCCATCAGATACCAAGGTGGTCGGCATCTTCGAAATCCCATCAGAGCCTCAATAGGGGTGCAGGTTAGAACAGGGCGCAGGGAAGCAGGACTCCTGGGTTCTAAGGGGGGAGGGATGGCTCAGTGGTTTGAGCATTGGCCTGCTAAACCCAGGGTTGTGAGTTCAATCCTTGAGGGGGCCATTTGGGGATATGGGGCAAAAATTGGGGATTGGTCCTGCTTTGAGCAGGGGGTTGGACTAGATGACTTCCTAAGGTCCCTTCCAACCCTGAGATTCTATGATACTTGTGGCACCTTAGAGACTAACAAATTTATTGGGGGGAGGGATAGCTCAGTGGTTTGAGCATTGGCCTGCTAAGCCCAGGGTTGTGAGTTCAATCCTTGAGGGGGCCATTTAGGGATCTGGGGCAAAAATTGGGGATTGGTCCTGCTTTGAGCAGGGGGTTGGACTAGATGACCTCCTAAGGTCCCTTCCAACCCTGATATTCTATGATTCTATTGCTGACTTGCACTGTGAGCTTAGACCAGTCCCTTAACATCACTGGGTTTCAGTTTCTTCACCTGTGGATAATAATATTCATCTCAGATGGGGGATTGTGAGTTTGGGTTAATTCCTCTGTCTATGAGATCTCCCTTAAAGGACAGGGACGCGGCAGTGGTCAGATGAAAAATTAAGTGATAGTACTTCCCAAGCGCCACCCCTCGCGATGGCAAAATGAGCTGCTACTCACAATAGGCCATGTAGATCTTCATAAATCATTCCTCTTCTTTCTTGCACGCTTTGAGCGGTAACTATGCTGCCATTGAAATTATCATTGTGGCTGAGGATTAACCACCGTTGAAATGAAGAAGCCGGTTCACACTTCTCTCAGCGCCATTATTTCAGGCTGTCTGCAGACTCAGGCAGACATCACTGCACAAGTTTACTTTCGAGTCACAAGTTGCAGCCATAAGGGCTACAGGCTTAATTTTTTTACATGAAAACCGAGATCCAGGGGAGATCCCATGGAGGGGTGCTAGTTCCCAGAGCCCCTGCTACCAGGCAATAGTGGAAAACAGCTGTCTAGTAGCTTCATCCTCTAGTGGAGGGAATCAGTATTGCTCAACTGGGTATCATAAGCCCTATATGGCTAACAACTAATGGTGATTCTCATTCAGCTCAAGCCTTATGGGCCTATGCTTCAGCACAATGACTACGGTGATATTGCTAGATGGCTATAGGTATATATTTTTTTACAAAAATAATGATTTGGGATAGATGCTGAATAGCACCCATCTGAGAATTCAGTAGTTTAGGAAGGTCCAAGACCCACAGCTCAAGGCTAGTAGTAAAACTTATCGCCCAATTTACCACTTGCCCCCTGGCCAGCATGTGCAGTAACGACCCACAGCAGTCTGCCCTTCCCACTCTTCCCGGTTCCCTGTTTCCCAGAGATGAGGAAGTTCTCCCTGGGCACATTGCAAACTGCGCTGAAAACGGCAGCGTTAAACCATCTGCCAGGCAGGCTGCTTTTCTGGGAATGAAAATTCCAGCTACTCACCTGGCGTGGGCCCTGCCCAGCACAGCTGCGCCAGAGAATCGGGGCCAGCATCCGTCTGGGTGCCCTGAAAATGAAAAGGTAACTAAGTAATGATCTCACACTTGCAACATTGCCTTGTGAAGGACGGGTCCCCTGCACAGAGACCGCTTGCTGGTCCTTGCCGTGGTGACTGGCAGGGGGAAAAAACTACTTGCCCGGGAAAAAAATGACTTGCCTTGGGCAAGAAGAATTTTTGAAGCTCTTTCGGGTCCTGTCTGTCTGTTCTGTGTTTGTACTAAACCTAGCACAGTTCAATCAAACCGGCTGTCCTCCCGTACTAAGAGTGCAGCCACGGGGGGGTCTCCTCCCGCACCCAGCATGGGGGTGACCTTGGCTCTCAGTACTCTGCTTCCCCTAGCCCAACCCAGCAGCACAGATCGGTTCATAGTAAAGTTACCCTTGAGCTGTAAAGCCCAGACTAGGAACACCGCGGGATTCCCATGAGCCTCCATTTCTCCTGGTTCACGTGAGACCTGCTCCGGCCACTTGCGTTTGAGCTAAAGCAATTCCGGAGTGTAACAGCAGAAGCTTGACAAGGCCCTGGTGAAAGCCCCGGACAGCTGCAGGAGCCGGCTCCCCGCTTTCCCACTGAAGGGCTTGTTTATTAGAGTTATACGGGCATTATCTCAGCAGTAAAATTGAACATCTGGAACGGTTCTTCGGCTGCTCTAATTGCCTCATTATTTCCCCCAGCAAAGCGGAGCCCCACTCCGGCAGTGGCATGAAGGAATCTAATTGCTTTCTATGATTCCTCTGCCTGCTGCCTGTTGCAACCCGAGGAAGGGCGGGGGGTGTGTGGGGGGAACAGGTTGATTTTCATGGAGGCAGTGAACACTGGGATGGGCCAGGGGCCTGTGTGTCCTGCATTCAAGGGCTCACAGCCATGGCCCGAAAGCAGACCAGAGTCCCAGGCTACTGAGATGACCCGTGGGTACGGTATCACTAATTCTGTTTTAAGGGACAGCATCACAGCCTTGGAATCAGGAGGGTTGTAAATCTGCTTTGTCGTGCGCGAGCTAGGGCTGAATGGTGACACGGCATAGGCAGACCATGCCTAGCATCGAGCGGCAGGGTGGCGCTGAGGATTGGGTCCTGTGCTAGGACTGGTTCTGTAACTGACTGCTGGGTAACCCGAGCCAAGTCCCTTCACCCCTGTTTCGCCTCCCCACCAATCGACTTAGTATGGGAGCAATCTGGGGCAAGGATTGGCTGTACAGCACCTTGCACAAGGGCGTGAGACTGTAGAGGCTCCTACAAGAATATATCGTTGTTGTCCTATAAATAACAAACAGAATTGTATATTTGTACCACACAGGGATCCGTTTATGGGTAGGACCTACATTACTTTTGTTTTATTTTGTTAATACAGTGGTTGAGTTTTATGTAATGCAGGCATGTTACCCGTCTTCGGGTGTAAATCACACCGACACCAGAATCAAAGCCTTGGGGAGGTGCTTCCAATGGGTGTAGAATCTGCTTCCTGGAAATGTACTAAGCGTATTTATAAACATAGGGCCCCATTGGAAGAACTGGTATAGGAAGAATGGCTAGAGTCTCAGAACAATGATTTCATGGCCCTTTCGGCCCATGTAGGAAAATTACAGTCCATCTGAATAATGTGGCACAACCTTCAACTGTTGACACTTTGGGAGGGGGCTCACGGTCAGCTGCTCAATCCAATCCAAGATATCATACATCCGAGTCAGACACAGTTCCAGATCTAAGCACAGTTCACTCGCCAGTGCTATTGGGTTAGTTGTCAGCTCCTAACACTTCAGCAGAAGTTTGCATTCCCCCTTCCATAGCATCAGCATGGTGCAAGTTACAGTGTAATGGACTGGGAGCCAGGATGGTTAGGGACACAACCCCACGCTCTGGGTGTCCCTAAACCTCTGACTGCCAGAAGCTGCGACTGGATGATGGGATGGATCACTCGATAGTTGCCCTGTTCTGTTCATTCTCTCTGAAGCACTTGGCATTGGCCATTGTCAGAAGACAGGATACTTCCAATGCCTCCCAAATGGAGTGGGAAAGGTCGTGTATCTGAGACTCTGCTAAGGACACAGGCCAGCATCAGCAGGATGAGGCCAAAAAGCTGAAGGGTTTAGCCCTCCCCAGCCTTGTACTTATTCCTTCCACCTTAGAGAGCTGCTTCCTGGGTGGAGGGGGAGGATGGTCTAGTGGTTAGAGTGGGGAACATAGGAGACCGGGGTTCAATTCCACACCCTGCCCCAGGCTTCCTGTGTGATCTTAGTCCCTGAGTCCCCAGGACAGCCTTGCCCCATAGGAGCATGTGAGGTGTAAAAGATTGGGAGGCGCTTAGGTACTGTGGTGAGCGGGACCATGGAAGGACATGGATAACTGGGTTTAATGTCCGCTTTAAACATGCGTTCGTCCTGGCACACGTTGGAGCTAACCCTGCCCCAAACTGTCCTGCCACTTATCAGAAAACGGTCTTCAGCCTCGCAAATTGTGCTTAGCTTGTCAGCTCCTCAGAGCAGCGACCCTCTGTCCTGTGCTGCCTAGTCCTGTCTGTGAGTGGCACCTGCAGGTATTGTACCACAATTCAAAGAAGTATTATTCATGAATAACGCTAGCAAGTGTCACATGGCGGTAGGTGCTGGTCCGTGGGGATCTGTTGTCTCACCTGGTGCTGGAGAGAAGGGTAGGATCAATTGCCTTTCGTAGGATCAGGGTTTGCCACATCTCTTTAAAACCCCAGCTAGCTGATTTCTCCCCAGCTCATTCTCCTAATGTTGCTCCCCCACCACGTGAAGGAGTAAAAACAAAATAAATCTCAAATTCTGGGACTTTCCCTCTGACTCTGTCGCCACCAGCTACATCTGAAAGCCAAGTCTGTATTTCCCCGATGGCGCTGCAGGATTTCCAGTGGGGTTTAGCTTCATAGGAACACACATTTTTCCTGTTTGTCTGAGTTTGAATCTTACCCTGGTATCTTTTCCATTGGTGGGGCAACCAGGCGGGATTGGGCCTTTTTATACAGCAGTTGAGTTTCATAACGACCATTAGAAGGAGCTCTTGCACCAAAAGAATAGCTCATGGTTCATACAACTTCTCGACTTCTCAAGAGCACAGCTCTGAAGCAGGATATCAAGGGACAGCCTCAGAGCAAGCTCCCATTGGTTAACCAGACCCTGCAGGCAGGACACTCCTGGGTTACTTCTGAGAGCTGCTGTCATTGACAAATTAACCTGTTCCTTTGGGGTCCATTGCGTTAAACAGCAATTGTTTCCGTGTTATGGCGCGATTGTACGCAGCCTCTCTGGAAGGGTCTAGTATGATAATGTAATTCCTCCGGTTATCAGTCCTTCAAAGCTTCACCTTGGGGAGGGGACCGTTGTCTGGCCGATTACCTGTTCATGGTCTCTGCAAACGTTCAGACTGGAGTCTCTAGAAATCAACAGAGAAAGGAATTTTGAAAACATAGCCTGAGTTTAAGCTGACTCGGGACCTTCGTTCTGATCCTGCAAACAGACAGGACCTCATTTCCATAAAGATCCCCAATCCTTAGGGAAGTGTGAGAAGGCCTGATCCTGGCCTGAGCCACTGGGGGAGGGAGGATCTCTGGCAAGCTTATTTGAATTGATGTTGGTTCTTTCATTGTTTGTAACATTTGCTCTGTAGTGCTTTTACCTGAAGAATAAAATATGCTTGCTTAGAAATTATCCACTGGGGAATTACACTGTGGGCTGTCTCTGAGAGGGGAAGCAAAGCAGGCCTACTTAGGCAGACTGGTTTTTGCTGGGACTAACCCAGTGAAAGCAGGGAACGGTTCAGCCTGGGAATACCCTTGTTGGGAGGAAGTGAGAAGCAGGGGTCTCCATCCAAGAAGGGAATTATCCAGGGGTCCAAAAGCCTGACAGCAGGCGCCCTTGCTGAATCACTGAGGGGCATACCGATGCAGTTGCCCTGACCTGTGACAGTGACAGTGAGACACACACAAATATAAACGAAGGGCACTTTAAATGCGGTGGGACTGATTCCTTTAGTATAAGTGAGTCTTCTTAGACCCTCAATGTCCTGAGGGCGCTTCATTTCTGATGCGAATAAGTTTCTACTATAAAAGTGGAGAGACACCAGAGTTGTGTGGAGCAGAGGTAACTTTCCGTGAGTGACTAATGTGACGTGAAGGATATTTGAGGGGGATGGTTCTTTGGAATGGAAAGGGAGCCACCAATCATCACTGTTTGCCTGGGCACCAACATTAAGGGGTGACTAGATCACAGTCTGTAAGTACCTACATGGGGAACAAATATTTAACCATGGGCTCTTCAGTCTAGCAGAGGAAGATCTAACATGATCCAGTGGCTGGGAGTTGAAGATAGTAAAAAATGGATGCCTTATTTCCAGTCTGAATTTGTCCATGAGTTAACTGTTGGAACAATTCACTAGGGGTCGCAGTGGATTCTCCATCGCTGACACTTTTGAAATCTAGATTGGACGTTTCTAAAAGCTCTGCTCTGGGAATTATTCGGAGGCAGGTCTCTGGTCTGTGTTAGACAGGAGGTCAGACTAGATGATCCCAGTGGCCCCGTCTTTCCTTGGAATCCCTGAATCTATGAATCCACACTTAGGTGGTGCAAGACATGGCCTGGTTCTGGCTGGCGCTAGGCCCAGTGCCGCCAGCGCGGCATTGTCGTGCCAGCACCATATTGTATTTCAGGCATTGTCAAAGGATCTGAATTGTCTCCTTGGTTCATCCAGCCAGAAGTGAGAGAACATAGATCCAGAGCTGGGAACGGATTTGTTTCATCGCGCCAGGCTAACATTGAAGTGAAGACTCTGACAGCTCTGGAGATATTGACCAGCCCACGCCCGCTGTAGTCCTTTCTGCAGTTTCATCTGGGGCGATCCGAGTTCTACTACACAACAGCTCACTGAGCCCAACTTACTTTAACCAGAAAAAGGGGAGGAAGGGTGTCTGGCATCCCATCCACGGCGACTCCACTTTGAAAAGACCCTCCTGTTTCAAGGGCATGTTCTTGCAAATGAAAACTCTTCCACGCACCTTGTCAGTCCCGACCATGCAGCTCCTAACACCACTCGGTGGTGGCAAAAGAATACGTGGAAAGGTGTGATGGTAACATGCATATGACAAGGATTTGCTTAGAGTCCCTTCTGGTTTACTTTGCTGTTGCTGATAGTCAGGAAAGAGCACACGCTCTCTTTAAAGGCTGGCAGGCGAGAAATCTTTTTTTCTTTTGCATACCACTTTGATTAATTTATGAATTACCTGCATACAAAAACAGAAATAGCTTGGGAAGAGGTTAAAATATATTACAATCTCTCTCTCTCTCCTTGCTATCTCTCTATCTCCATGCATACTCTTTCCCCCTCTCTCTCTGGCATTTATACCTTGCTTCTTCACCCTGGCATCCTTGCTAGCTGTGAATTACAGCCTAGCTGCAGGGTAGCTAGGAAAGGTAAAGATGACCTACGTGAAGGACATGACAGTATAAATTAAGGCACAGGACGAGTCAAGAGGAGAAGAGGAAAGGAAAAAATCTAGGGCAGAAAAGTGACCCTGACGAGTGAGCCGTGACTTTGTCCAAACTGGGAGCATTGGCTTCCCCGCCGGAGGGAGAATGGCTGCTGTTACTGAACAGAGCTGGCTGTGAACTTCTCCAAGGCAGGGGGAGGATCCATCTGAGCTTCTGGCTTGTCTGTTCCCGAAGGGCCAGGTTGCGCTGTTAAGACCCAAGCCCTCGCTGGCGCCGCTACGGCTCTGTCTCCACCCTGTCCCTGTTGGGTGCTCATGGGGACCCTGCCCAGTCCCAGAGAGGAGGAAGGTTCCATCTGCCCTTCCCCTCCCTTATGACCCTGCACTGAGGCCAGGCACGGATCACAGCGGGCAGAGACACCCCAGTTGGATTTCAGGGCTGGCCCGGCCCCTCACACTGACCGAGGGAGCCCTGGTGACTCTCCCCATCTTCCCACATCCCCCAGTTTCGCAGTGCGTGTCTCATTAGTAAACCAACGGCTCCTAATTGTGGCGCGCATTGTGTGCACCGCCCCAAACGCGGCCCGGTGGCAGGGCCCGGGGCCGGCTCGCTCGGCAGAGGGAAACGTGTTTATCTTGAAATCCTCACAAGCCTGCGGCCTGCTCACATGAATAATCCTCTTGTTTGTGTCTGGAGTGCTGGGGGCTCTCCCCTCTCCCTTTAGTGTTGGCCAGGCAGGGGGCACAGGCCGACAGCCACAGCAGCAGGAATATGCCTGGGTGTGTTGGTGTGAGAGAGAGCCGTGAATCTACATGAAAAAAGAAATTCTTCACCACAACCTCGGCCTTTCAGAGGGGCGACCCCTGAAGGTGGCTCCTTTTGTGGGGTGTTTATGGAGTTGGTACAGCGCAGCCAGCCGGCTTTGCCAGCTATTGTACAGCCCACTTCATCCTTTAGGGATTAGACACAGGGCTGACAATCCCCAGGGGACTCCAAAGTTGCAATATACTCTCCCCCACCCTCCTCTTGAAACATAATATACCCAGTGTAGCTGCCTAAGTGAGAACAATATAAGCGCTCGCTCCCAGGAAAACGGGTCCCCAGGACCTTGTTGGGTCAGTTTAGGCTCTGCATTGGGGATTGGTCCTGCTTTGAGCAGGGGGTTGGACTAGATGACCTCCTAAGGTCCCTTCCAACCCTGATATTCTATGATTCTATGATTTAAGGCTGGTATTTTACTGAACCTAGGATCAATTCCTGGTTTTGTTTTTATTGTTCGTTCCAGAGTCAAACCGGCCTTGCTCTGGATTTTCTCCCTTCCCTAAAGCCTCTGCCAGCACTGGGCTAGTGCATGAGAACTTGAATGTGAAACTGACAAAGAAATAAAATTGAAACTGACCGGTCTCTTTTCCTCGTCCACAATGAGGGAAAGGCAAAAGAAGCTGCATTACATTAGTGAAGGAGCTCCGGAAGAGGCAGTGTGGCCTGGTGGGTGGGGCGTCGGCCTGGGGCCTGGGTTCTGGTCCGAATTCTGCCACTGACTTGGTGCAGATCACATCACTTTGTCCAGCTTAAAAACGGGGATTGTGATACTTTCCTTGATGTGAATGAAAAGCGAGATTATAAAGAGCAGAGGGAAGGAGGCTGGATTCTGACAAATAACTCCCTAAAGCAGCCCCTGGTGCTGGGAATCAGCCACAGCCTGCCCTGTGCTGGAGATCACAGCCAGTCAGGGCTAAGCCCCCAAGTGTGGGGTGGGGGGTGCTGGCCAGGAATGGGGTATGGCCAGGGCAGCTGGCATTGTGCTGATTCAGCATATCGCTGTTGTAGTCAAGGGGCAAGGCAGAGAGACAGGTCAGGGTTAGCAGTCACAGGGCAGGGGTCAGTACCTATTCGCTCCAGTGGAAGGAAGGAAGCCCAGAGTGAGGGCAGCAGCTGGAATACCTCCCCCAGCGCCTCTGGGGCACAAGGGGTCAGGCTGAGCCAGGGAAGTGTAATTTGGCCCATGCTGGTTTTTTTAATTTGTAAAGAGCTCTCAGTTCAGCGGAGTAGGAGCGATTGGGCTAGGGGAGATGTTGCAGAGAACGTGCTGCTGCTGTCGGTCATCTCGACTGTTTTCCAAGACAGAGCTAAAACCAAATGCCCGCTCTCAATAGACAACCACCATTGCTGGCCTTAATGGTGACCTGCAAAGGAGACCACGATGGGTCTGAATTGGCTTCTCTGCCTGTCCTGGCGATCACCCTTGTGGGTAGGGAGAAGAGAACCGGAGGTAACACTTCCTCAGCCCTTACCTGAAAGGTTGGGAGTGCTGGCTCGATAATTTGTTTATTTTAACAAAGACATTTTCCCTCCCAACTGCTTGTCGGGCATTTGAGTTAAATGGACAGAAACAAAACCAAATACCATTCAACAGCGATCACTAAACTTGGGTGCCTCCATTTTGGGGTCACCTCATTGTCTTAAGCTGGCCCAGATTTGATGTGAGCTTCATAGCAAACATGGCCACAGCTGCTCAATAGCGGGGTGTATTATTCCAGGTATGGGGGGCGGGAGGGGGACGGGACAGCTGTCTGATACCGGGGGAAGGTGGAGAAGATTATTCCAGGTGGTGCTCTGCAATCTGGAAACACTAAACAGCGTTCCTGGAAAATATGGGGTGAGTCTGAGCAATAGGAACGCTGCTATTGGAAAGCCACTAACTGCTGGATATGCCTCATTATTCCATCTCTCTTCCTCCCAGCTACATTCCAGGCCTTATTTGCTAGGCATAGAAATTCAATCCAATGCCTCAGTAGTGAAATGCCTGACGTAACTGGTTTGCACAGCGCTACGAGGCCTTAGAACCACAGCGAGTGGATCTGGGGCCCCTTGGATACATCCGCACAAGGGTCAAGGATGCCGGATTGGCTTTAGGCCGTGTGAACATATCCCTGGCTTCACAGTGACACTGAAGTCACACACAAATCCCCACACCTGTTTGCTGGCCGGACTCTCTCTGCTGCGTATGAATAGTGCCCAGAGCGGTGTCTGTGTTAAATCCCCTTGTGACCTGTAGGTGGCAGTACCCTGCTCACGACAAGTAGGGTGACCAGATGTCCCGATTTTATAGGGACAGTCCTGATTTTTGGGTCTTTTTCTTATATAGGCTCCTATTGCCCCCCACCCCCTGTCCTGATTTTTCACGCTTGCTGTCTGGTCACTCTACCTCCTCTCCGCTATTCTCCATGGATCGCATGACAGACTCACATTTTTGCTTGGCTTCATCATCCTTGGTTCTGCATGGAGAATGCCCCCGACCGGGCAGCTGGGAAGGGAAAAGGACAGCGGCTGATGGTGCCAATAAAAGCAGCTGCAGGAAGGCAGCAGGATTCCTCGCGGAAGGCCACGGGAGAGCACGTCGCCCCCAAACATCTGGGCTCTTCCGAGTGAAACAGGCCCAGAGGGGTTTGTGGCTTCGGTTTGGGATTGGCGCTCAGGAGATGGCGGTTCAGGTCCTGGCTCTGCTACAGACATACTGGGGGACCCCAGGAAAGTCATTTAGGCCTCTGTGCATCCGTTCCCAGCGTGTAAATGGGAATATTGATACTTCCCTCCCTCCAGATACTGCGCGGCTGGAGGCCAGAATAAGTTCCTAGCTAGCTAGATTGCTGCCGGCTGCGCCACATCACGTTAACAATGTCCGTGCACGTGTCAAGCGGGAAAAGACAAAACCATGCTATGAAAGGGTGCCGTACAACGCGAGCCGGGCTGGGGAGGGCTCTTCCCAGCCCTTCCGCCCAGGGAGGGGAGTGGGGTCGAGTGCCCGGAGCTGGGAGTCCGGATTTCGAGGGGCTTTCCCCAGTGCTGGGAGGGGAGGGGTGTCTCGTGCCGGACTCTAGCCTTGCTCTGTTGCTGCCTTGTGGTGTTACGGTGGGAACGCTTGGTGCGTCAGGGGTGATGCTGCTGACCGGCACTGGGCAGAGGGCACTGAGCCCCCTCCGATGGCAGGGGCTGCTGAAAGGTCACACTTGTTACCTCGCTAGAGGAAGGGATGCATTTCAGCAAGGAGCTGGCAGATGATCGGGGCCGGGGGGGAACCCAATTCCACGAGCCCGGGGAGCTGCATGACGGTTCTTGGAGCATACAGCACAATCTACTGTGAGAAGCATCACAAGTGGGAGGAGCTTATGTTTTGGGCGGAGCTTGGTTATTACCACACTCTCCTCCCGGCCCCCATTGGATAGAACTAAGGAGATGCAACGTGGAGTAGATTCACCACCGTGTCTCACGCATTGGTATGAATTGGGTGGGGAATCCATGGGGAGAAGAGTAACAAAAAGGGGTGATAGCGAGAAGCCTGGCATATAATGTACCCAGGCACCTGGGAACACAGGAACTGCTACGCAGGGTGAGCCCCATGGTTCGTCTAGCCCAGTATCCCAGCTCTAACAGTGGCCAAAACCAGATACTTCGGAGGAAGGTGTAAGGATCCCTGCAGTGATGGGATAACCTGCCCCCAAGGGAGTTTCCTCCTGATCCATCCAGGAGAGAGGCCCTGAAGTAGGCCAGGTTATGTCAGCCTCAAAGCTCCTGATTATTGTTTTGGTATTTACTGTTCTAAGTTCCCATCGCCTGTAAATGTCTGATCCCTGTTATGGCTCCAGGATCTCTGGTGGCAGTGAGTGCCACAGGCCCATTGTGGGCGGAAAAGAGATGATGAATCTGGCAGATGATGCGAGGGGTGAGCGGGATGATTCTCAGGGTAGCCAGGCCTTGAGGCACCTTATTATCCCTCTGCCTCCAGGAGGAGAGAGTCTTACATGTAGGGACTCGGGGTCAGCTTCCTAAAACTGCCAGCCTTTCAGCTACTCTCCTCTGGGCCGTGCCAGCCCTGTCTTACAGTTAGCAATGGGTGCACCCCAGTCTCCGACTCCTCTTGCAGCATCTCCCTGTGATATCCAGCCCCGGACACTGGCTACTCACAGAGTCTCTGCCCCCACAGGTGAAGAGTACCTCGGTTTACCAGTTTTATCTTAACCCACTGCTCCTGTAGAACACACAGCACTGGTACTGAAACAAACGAAGGGTTAGTTTTAAAAAAAAGGACAGAGATCCCATAGAAACAAGAGAGACGGATGGAAGCAAATGATTACAATACAAAACCAAATCATCACCAGCTATGACTGGGAAATGGATCGGGCTCGGACTTTTCCGTCACACACATCATTCCAGCAGCCGCGGCGATGTCGGCAACGGGCCTGCGGAACTCATTGCCACAAGATACAGAGACCAAGAGCCTCGCATGTGATAAAACAAGGATTGGGCAGTTCTATGGCCAGGGAGAACAGCCAATGTGACATTAGTGAAGCTTTAAAAAAACCCAGCAACCTCACATTTTGAACACGAGAGATAAGCCCACCTGCTAGAGAACATAACCCAATCCCTGAGGTGTCAGGCGGCGACTTTCTCAGGAGGTAGGTTATCCCATCTCTGTCCGCTAAGGGGAGACTTTTTTCCCTCTGAAGCAGCTGGTGCTGATCACTGTTGTGAACAGGGGCTGGGCCACATAGACGCTGGCTCTGGGAATTCCCGTGATCTCAGGAGCACACGAGGGCTCAGAGCTCTTCTCTCGACACTGCAGTGATGGGCACCAGCCCGAAACCCGAAGACAGCGCGCTCCAAAGGCCTGTTCTTGTGAGGTCCTCAGGCCCAGAGCCTCAAAGGTGTGTAGCTAACTCCCATTAAAAAGCAATAGTTAGGCGCCTAAATCCCTTTGATCTGGATGTGAGTCAACAGGAGCTGAAGGCAACAACAGGCTGTTCCGGTTTGTGACACAGTTTCATAGTCCAAGTGTGGGTGCTCCTGGAGTTTAAGGCCAGGAGGGCGCGTTAATATCATCTGGACTGTCCGCCTGGATAGCACGGCCCACTAAAGCTCACCTAGTGATTCCTGCATTAAGTCTAGACTCCTGCTCGAGCCAGAACGTGCTTTCTAGAAGGAGATTTAAAACTCTCATGGGATGGAGAGTCCCTCCATCTGGGTACGTTGGCCTAGTGATTCATTAGCCTCCCTGCTATAAACGGGATACTAATTTGAGCTAACAATGTAGGTTGACCCCATCTGATCCCATCTCTCCTCCCAGTGTTAACGCAGCTTTGCAGACTAGGTCCAGATGGCCACAGGGTCTGCAGAACTAGTTTGTGTGCAGGAGAGTCAGGTCAAGGGCCGGGGGAACAAAGATCTGATACTTGGCTCTTCAGTCCAGCCGAGGCCGGTACATCTGGCATGTAAATATCTTGTGATACCAGCTACAACAGTGCCATGCAAAGGCCTGTTCTCACTTTCAGGTGACATTGTAATTAAGACGCGGGCAGCATTATCTCCTGCAAATGTAAACAAGCTTATTTCTCTTAGCGATTGGCTGAACAAGGAGGACTGAGTGGACTTGTAGGCTCTGAAGTTTTACATTGTTTTGTTTTTGGGTGCAGTTATGTAACAAAAAAACCTACATTTGTAAGTTCAACTGTCACGATAAGGAGATTGCACTACAGTACGTGTATGAGGTGAACTGACAAATACGATTTATTTTCTTTATCATTTTTACAGTGCAAATATCTGTAATCAAAAAAATATAAAGTGAGCACTGCACACTTGTATTCTGTGTGGTAATTGAAATGGATATATTTGAAAATGTAGAAAAACATCCAAGCATATTTAATACATTTCAATTGGTATATTCTATTGTTTAATGGTGCAATTAATCATGCTTAATTTTTGTAATCGCGATTCACTTTTTTGAGTTAATCGCGTGAGTTAACTGCGATTAATCGACTGATTCCTGTCACTGAGTTGGGTGTGTGTCTGCCTGTGGATGTCTGCCTAAGTGACATCCTGTCAGGGGCTCGTAGCTTGACATCAGCATCACAGTGTGAGGGATACCCCAGGCTGGTGGGTTTTGGAGGGCTCAGAGGTCCCACATCCCAGGGACCCCGTCAGACTGTCTCGGACCTCTTTGAATTTCCCTTTCAGGTCTGGCTTCATTTGGTGAGGTTTGTTAAGCTCTGGGAACTATGTATTTTGGGAGTGTTTGTTTTATGCAAAAGAGCCATTGTGGTTTCTTATGCAACCAGAGGTGTGGACGGCACATGTGAGCCCCACTAGGAGAACGTGAACTTTTGTCCTGTTTTTATAGCTGGTTCACATAAAGGGGCTAATGGGGCTGCTACAGTAGCTGGTTAGGAGCTACATTTTTAGCTCAAGTGATGGACGTTTGTCCTGGCAGCGCTGAAGGTCATGGGTTCCTGTCCCCACTGATGGCCCAAGTGCGGTTGCTTACACACAGAATGGGTTTAATCATTTATTTGTTTACTAGGGAAGGACCGGGAGACACGGCTAACAATCCACTGTGCTGCTTTATCTGTCCACTGTCCAACACAAACACACCCAGCTTCCCGTTAAGGACTTTGGGTAGCAAGTCCCACAGGCATGCCCCACATGAAGGGGTGACTTAATCACAATCACCACTAGAGGGCATTGGAAGCACTGTGTGTCCCTTGGAAAAATCTCCCACCAAGCTCAGACTGGGAAAGTTTGTGTCTCTCCAGAGATGGCTGCGAGTTTCATGTAGGGTGACCAGACAGCAAGTGTGAAAAATCAGGACGGGGGTGAGGGGTAATAGGAGCCTATATAAGAAAAAGACCCCAAAATCGGAACTGTCCCTATAAAATCGGGACATCTGGTCACCCTAGTTTCACATCAGGTTTGGGCAGAAGTTTCATGAGCCCAGTCAAGTTTGACAAAAATTCCTGTGGTTTTGTCATGACCCGAGTGTCACGTGGATTTGGATTTGGACGCAAACCTTGATCATAACCCTTTGCACTTGCAAAGTAGTCCACAAACATCAGTCCTCCTAGTGCCCCGCAGGAGAACAGGCTCGTATTATGATCCCCACTCTGGGGATGGGGAAAGGGGAGCACAAGGAAGGGCAGTGACTCGCCCAAGGCCACACAACAAATCAGTGGCAGAGCAGGAGATGGAACCCAGGAGTCCTGACGTGCCGTCCTGTGTTTTAACCACAAGTCCCTGCACCCTTTAAGGGATGTTAGGATTCCCAGGTATGAATGTCATTCCAGTAATGGTCCATTCACTCAACGCCACCCTGGATACCAAGCGTCCAATACCTTTCAGCTGGCCAGCGATCTGTGGTTGGGAGATCATGTGACGGACTGCCTGCATCCCACACCCCCATTAAACACTGAGCTAGATCCTCAGAAGGTGTAAACTGGCATACTGCCATTTACTTCAGTGGAGTTACGCTGATGGGGGGAGGGACAGCTCAGTGGTTTGAGCATTGGCCTGAGGGGGCCATTTAAGGATCTGGGGCGAAAATTGGGGATTGGTCCTGCTTTGAGCAGGGGGTTGGACTAGATGACCTCCTTAAGGTCCCTTCCAACCCTGAGATTCTATGATTTCCACCAGCGAGGGGGATGGCCCTGGATTTGCTCACATTTTAGGTAGAACATTGAAATCCTCGTGTCCTTGGTGCCATTGGAAGCCGGAGATGGGGGATCCAGAGAAAATCCTTGTCAACTTTGTCTAACAGGAACATGCAGCTGCTGAAGCTGGAAGTGTCTCCCAGTTCAGGGCATCCCAGTTCGGTGATACTGGCTTCTACAAGTGGCTAAAGAAGAAGTCCCAGCGAAGGACAGAGCAGCCCCACCAACCACAGTGCCCAGTCACTGAGGCGCTGCCTTCTGCATTGTTTTCGTTAACTGCTGGCGCACCTTCGCCTCGTTTACTTGCTGTGAACGTGCTGTTCCAGGCCCCGAGTCATCAAGAACACGTAGGGCCAGCTGGTGGAAACCAGCGTAGCTCCACGGAGCTCCATGGACATGCGCTGATTCACGCCAGCCCAGGCTGTGGGGGCTGAGAGCAAAGTCTGGCTCCGTCTAGGGATCTGGGCAGCCAGTTCTCAATAAATGCCCCCAGCAGCCAATTAACGGCCGGAGTGGCAGGGAAGATAATTTGGATGAGAGCAAAATATTGAAGGAGGCTTATTAGGTTCCTTTAACTCACGAGCCCCCAAATTTGCAGCCGCTGCTGAAATCTCCCGGCCGTTCAGCAGGTTGGCTCAAGGGGAGAAATCACATTCAAACTCCATTACAAAATGTAAAGGGCCTTTTCCTCCAACCTTTTGACTTCTGGTTGCCAGGAGCCCGGGGAAGGGCACAAAAGGGAACCGAAGACACTTAACAACACCCCAGGGAGCCCGGCTGAGTCTGATTCACAAGCTCACGAGCGACATTAAAAGGGCTGGCAAAGGGCAGGGCTCCTTAATTTAGGGGGTGATGGCCTGAAAGCACCTGTAGGCCTTGGAAACGAATGACCAACAACTGGGATTTATTCCCCTTTGACTGCTGAAGCCAGCATGCGCCTTGTGGATGCTGCAGAGCGGAGATGGGATAAGCAAAGCTGGCTGGGAGAAGGGGATATTGGGGTTTTAAGGGGATTTTGCAGCCCAGTCCCAGTGCATGAGGAACTACGTTACCCAGAATCCTGCAGCTCCCAAGGGAACTATATAAAAGTGCATGCCTGCAGGCCCTGGCTACCTTAGAGATGCCTGCACTGGAGGCAGAGGGTTCTGCCAGTTAACCATCACCATGCCAAGGGAGACCTAGGCTTTAGGCTCAGAAGGTGTGTGTGTGGGTGGGGTGATCGAGAAGGGTGCCAGGCTAGTCGGGCCAATCACTAGAAAGACCGAAGCTGGTACTAGATAGGAGGATCGCTCAGTGGTTTGAGCATTGGCCTGCTAAACCCAGGGTTGTGAGTTCAATCCTTGAGGGGGCCATTTAGGGATCTGGGGCAAAAATTGGGGATTGGCCCTGCTTTGAGCAGGGGGTTGGACTAGATGACCTCCTAAGGTCCCTTCCAACCCTGAGATTCTATGATTCTATTAAATATGGAAATGTCAAGAGGCCACTTTTGCAAAGGTATTTTCTGTCCACGATCCCCCTTGCTACTCTCAATCCTGCTCTGAGCTTCCAAATGCACAGCCGACCAATCAGGTTCTTAAAGCGACCGCATCGTCATTTCTGCTTGTCCCTTTCCTACTTACCTGAGAGAGATCACAGGCTTTGCATCAGTCACAGGCAAAGGTACTGGGTGCTTGTTTAGGTTTATGGAGCTCCTTTCATCTCAAAGGATTCCAACCGGCGTAATAAACATCTTCTCAGAAGCACGTCGCGCATCACTGAAATGCAGCCTCTTCTGGGGTGGAGCATGGCAGCGGTCAAAGGGACTGAGCCAGCAACGTGCTGAACCCATTCAGCTCCCACTGAAGTAAAGGAGGAGGTGCTTAAAAAGCAGAGCAGCGCTGCACGGCTGCTGAGGGGAGGAGGTGAAGGAGAGGAGCATGTTCGAATGACGCTGCAGGGAGATTGCAGAGAGGCAGCTGAATCACACGTGCATTTTTAAAATCATCCTCAGCACCAGGTGGACTTCGCCAACTCCACTTCCTGTGACCGCTGGTTTTGGCGTGAGGCTGCCCATCTAAGGGAGTTTGTAAACTGCAATCAGACTGCAGGCCAAGCGGTATTTGGTTTAACTCGCTCTTCGCACTGAACAGGTGTTTTTCTGGTGAGCGACGTGCAATCAGGAGTCAGTGGGAAATTCACACTCTTGGGCTAAAAGGGAAAGGGGCAGATTCTCAATTCCCTCCCGCCCCCCGCTTTCATTTCTTCCTTCCCTGCCAGGGTTCGGAGCAATTGCTCCAGGCTCCCAGAGACGGGCAGCCGGCTTTGTGCTCGGCAAGCCCCACGGAGGGCTGAGCAGCATTTGTTAACTGTTTAACACGGCCTGGTTCTTCGGGCTGTTTAATTCACCCACGTTTGGCTTTTTAAGCTCTCCAGGCAGGGCTATTTTGTAAGGCCAACCTCCAGGATCCAACGGCGACCTCATTGGGATGAAAGAAGCCTGAAAGTCGGCTATTCTTCTGGCGCCAGCGGTGCTGGAGATGAAGAATAGCTGAATCAGGGACCTCTGACATCTGCCTGAAGTGCAGGACGGTTGTCAGTGGCAGGGAAAGAGCAGTTACTTTCAGCATAAACAAAAGCTGTTCTCACAGCAGAAGGGAGATCCCGGGCCGGCGGCCCTAGGCATTGAAAACCGAAGCTGCTTCTGGAGCTGATGAGAGGAGACAGCAGCTGGAAGGGCACATTCAGGGCCGAAGAAAAGCCAGCCCCTGCGTGCGATGCCGCGGCAGGCCGAGAGCAGGTGATGGGCTGCCGAGCAAGTGGGACAGGTCAGGGTTAGCCCAGCCAGTAGCTCCACTGCAAACCCCAGCTCTGATCTGCTCTGGCAATTCCTATGATCCTGGGAGGAATCATAGAATCATAGAATCTCAGGGTTGGAAGGGACCTCAGGAGGTCATCTAGTCCAACCCCCTGCTCGAAGCAGGACCAAACCCAATTAGATCATCCCAGCCAGGGCTTTGTCAAGCCTGACCTTAAAAACCTCTAAGGAAGGAGATTCCACCACCTCCCTAGGTAACCCTAGGACCCTAAGTATCAGGGACTGGGATGTGGGCAGTCATGCCTAGTGGTTGGAGCTGGAGTCGGTGGCCAGGTACCAGAGCTGGAGCCGAATTGCAGCTGCCGCTGTTGGGCTTCAGAGCCGGGCCATTGCGGGAGGGGGATAGCTCAGTGGTTTGAGCATTGGCCTGCTAACCCAGTGTGGTGAGTTCAATCCTTGAGGGGGCCATTTGGGGATCTGAGGCAAAGATTGGGGATTGGTCCTGCTTTGAGCAGGGGGTTGGACTAGATGACCTCCTGAGGTCCCTTCCCACCCTGGGAGATTCTATGGTTCGATGACCCTTGCCATGAATCAGGTGGTGAAGCCAATCAGGCAGCTGCGCTCGGTAGGTTGCCTGGAGACTGGCTTCGCCGCCAGCCTCGTTTCTTGCCATGCGGGCTCGGATGCGAGACGCTGCTGTGATGGGCACCGGCACGCAGACCTAAGACGGCGCGCACCTGTTCTGGTGAGGTCCTGAGGCCCAGAGCCTCAAAGGGTGTTTAGCTAACGCCTGTTGAAATTGATAGTTAGGCCCCTAAATCCCTTTGATCTGCACATCAGTCCCCAAGGAGGAGCCAAAGGCAGCATCGGGCCCTGCTTGTGCAAATAACACGACAAGGCGTCTTTATACCCAGTGCTCTCGGCGGTACTGACTTACCAATCGCGCTCTCGCTATTTCGCGCTTCATGCGTTCATAAAGTATGAATCCGCCAAGTAAAAAAGTCCCATGGCGGCATCTGGGTGTATTGGCCTGTCCCGTCTGTAAGCACTGGCCCGGTCTGGCAGTTTCTAAACTCCTGGGTTCTCCGTGACCCCTCAGTCTGGACTTGTCCCGAATCTCTGGGAGCAAATTCTGGAGCTGGTTGCTGCGTCTCCGCAGTTCTAGTTCTGCAGTGACCCTCCATGGGACCCCCCCAGTCCTTTTCAGCTTTCCCCGATCTGTCTCCTACGAGGCTGCAGCGTGTTTGATACAGACTGTCTGCTGGAAGAGAGCAGATGGCCCCAGGACTCTAACTGTGTAGAGACTTCCTGTTGAACGGCAGCGGGGGCCAAAATCTAGGGCCTAATCCCAACGTGCGCACTCAGGTGGAAGGACCCCGGCCCTGAGGAGGTCAGGCTGAGCGCAGGGTGAGCGGGCTACAGCCCCGGGGGTGCACTTTGGCCCCGGGAATCTGCATGCTGAGTATTAAACAACTAAAACTTGCTCGGCCAGCGCCACATTTTCTGTCACCCAGAAGGCTCTAGGGCTCCTGCCCAGACCTGTTTCCCATTCTTCATTATGCACAGTGACTTTGAAGACTGTTGTTTAAGGTCCAATGAGGGGCCTAATGCTGTCCCAGTGGCAAGCTCTGCTCCTGATCCCATCGTGCATACAGCAGAACCGGAGTTTAAGTCTCAACGCAGCAATTCCATGGTCTGTGTGGGGGGCAGGGGGGCGGGGGAGATAACAGGAAGGATTTTGCATGGCCTTGGCCAGCGTACCAACCTCTCATTAGCACCGAAAGAGAAGCGTTCGCTACGGCTGAATTCCTGGAGCCATTTCACATTCCAGAGCCAATTCTGGACCCGTCGTTAACAAACGGGAGCGCCGAGGTCTTGGCTAATGGGCCGAGAGCAGGAAAATGCATGGATTGTTCAGCGTAACAAAAGCTCCCGGCGACTTGGCTGGGCAAATAACGAAGCACGAGACACAACGTGGTGCTTTGACTTCAACCAAGGGGTGCAGGTGTCTCCGACCTTACCACAGCGGCGCCAGGAAGCAAAGGGGGTTTTCCAGCTAGCCTGAAGAGAGGCGACTATGGAGCATGGACCTTCCTCCCGAATCACCAGCTTAAGGCAGGAGGATGCTGGACTGAGGAGGGGCTGAGCCTTAAGAATGTAGGGGGCCTGATCCCGTAGCCACTGTGCGCCTTGCATCCATAGATTTCACTGGAAGTCATGTGCAGGATCAAGCCCAGAGCAAATCTAGGGACGATGTCCCTTGGGCAAGTCATTTCGTTCTATTTGCTCCCTATGGAAAAAAATAACAGTAATAGTTCCCCACCTCTCCGAGGAATTGTGACGCTTAACTCACAGAGCGGGCCAAGCAACCAGAACCCTGCACTGGGATTTGGGAGACCTGGCTTTATTCAGTGCTGCCACGGACCTGCAGGGCTCCCTTGGGCAAGTCATATCACCACCCGTGCCTCAGTTTCCCCATCTGTAAAATGGTGGTAATGTTCCTGGCATCCATTGGCAAGTGCTTTGAGCTCTACTGATGAAAAGTGCTGTCTAACTGCTGGCTACTGTCGTCAACTCCTTCATGTCTGCGAAGCACTTTGATGCCCTTGGGAAGGGAGAGCATTCTTGGTTCCGGAGTTTCAGGCGGCGCTTTGACAACACTGGAATCTTGTGCACCGTTCTGGTGAGATTTCCACCGGAGCAATAAACAGAGCCCTGGTGAGCGTGGATCTGACATAAGAAGCCGAACCAAGGAGGTGGGCTTGGATCTAGGGGCTCGTATTGGAGGGTAGGCAAATTGCTCGGAGATGTCTGCCATAGAAACAGCAGGAGCTCAGCCCGTTGGGTTCATGGCAAACTCACTGGGAAATCTGGCCTGTATTTAGGGGCATGGTCCTGGTGATGCCTGGGACCCCTGTTCTCCCACCGCTGACCACGAGTGACTTCCGCTGAGTCGCATGACGGGGAAGCGAGATCCGGCTGAGAAGCGGGCTGGCCGCGCCGTGAGAAGGCGGGGGGCAGGGCTGGCCCGGGCTCTCTGGGGAACCCCTCCAGCCTCACTCCGGCGCATCTCTGGCTGGGGAGCCTCCTTGGCTCCTGGAAGCTGCAGAGACGCTGGGTGCATTAACGTTTGTCCTGAGGGTTATTGAGCGTGTCCGAGCGTTTGACTGCCATTCCTCCACGCAGAGCAGAGCGGGGTTCACGAACACTGCTGGGGGGAGCAGGGCAAAGACCCTTTGCAGAAACTTGAGCTCAGCTGAGGAGCGGCTCCAGGGGGTGAAGGGAATGGCTGGGAAGTACTTGAGGCCCGTGCTGGAGAGGAGGGGAGAGCCCCAGCCGTGACCAGGAGAACTCTGCCACGCAGGATTCTGCCGGCAGACGAAGGAAGCTGATAAAACACTGGCAGCTGCCTACAGGTGAGGCTGTCGGGGCACGGGGGGTTCGGGGCACAGTGAGGCTGGTAACGGGGCTGCCTTTCGAGCCGGCTGGCCCCGGTTCTGATTTTAGCCGCACTAACATGTGGGGCCCACCCCGGCAGAGTTACACTGTGCTTGCCTCCTGTGGCGTTAAACCCGAGTCCAAGGACAGCAACACGTAGTCCAGTGGCCAGGGCCCAAGCCTGCGACCTGGCAGACCAGCATCCAAGTCCCTGCTGTGCTACAGACTTTCTGTATGACCTTGGCCAAGTCACTTAGAGTCCGTCTGCGGGAGGTGTCAATGCCGGTTTGGGGAGACGCACTCGACTTAGGGGGCTTACACGTAGCTTCAGCAGCATGGGCGGGGCTCGTTGCCGGGAGTCCGGACCGAGGGGACCGTTTGTGGGGTGGCGGTGCTGCTATTTTTAGCTTGCTCAGAGCTAGCGTAGGTGTGAGTCGGAAGATCTAGGGTAGCCATGACTGTAGCCTGGCTGGGCCTCAGTTCTCCAGCTGTACAATGGGGATAACAGCGCGGCTTGGAGGAAATGTGATGCAGTGAGGGACGGACTGTTAGCTGTGTAATCATCACTGGGCCATAGGAGGCTGCAGAGAGAGAAGATCCTAATGGCTGGGACTGAGCGGAGGGGACCGCTCTATGGGGACTGCTTTCGCAGGCTGATCCTGCTGGGGTAATGGCGTGTTCACCCCGCCCCCACAAAGTATACAACCATTGAGTCAGGCCCAAACATCTTGTATTGGCCTCTTGCTGGCGGAGCCTTTGGGGGTCAATGTTTGCAGCCTTTACTCCTCAACCAGGCGGGCTAGAAAGTACCTGTCTGGTTGTTTGTTTCGTTTACTAGTGACGGGCGAGATTCCCAGGTCATCACAGGACTCTGGGAGCTGGGGCTTTAAGAAAAACACCAGACTCTATGCTGCAGCTCCCCAGAAGAGATTCGTTTCTCTTTGGGTTTCAGAGTCTTTTCCTGGCCTTAGTTTCTGCCTGTGACATGCTCTATGACCTAGATCCCCTGCTAAGAACGGCCTAAGGGAGCGTCCTCCAAATCACTCCGTGGAAGGAGAGTGGGGTTTGCCCCTTGTCCCTGGAATGGGCCACTCTCGTTCGTGCGAGCCCCCCCAGGGATCCTCAAGAGCTGAGGGCCCTCTGCTGCGTCTGCGGGCTTGTGCCTCCACCCTGGAACAGACTCCTGGCAACCCCCCGGCCCCCGCCACTACCAGGGCCATCCCTGCCTCGGCTTCCCCCTGGAGTCCCTTAAAGGAAAGGCTCCCCCACAGGGACAGCCTGGGGCTCTCAGGGACTGGGGAAATGTCCCCACCTGCCGCAGGCCCATCCCATCCAGACCTACCCCCAGCCCCACACAGGGGTCTCAAGGCAGCCGATAGCCTTTGCTGGGCCCTGGAGGAGGGGGCGTTCCCAGGCAGAGCACTGACCCCCGTTCTGCACAGACCAGAAGAGATTTGTGCCGGAAGGGCTCCCTGCCTGTGCGGCTTGGGGGGTACGATCGGGATCGTTCCCCGTCTCACCCATGGGTGACTGGATACACAAAGCAGGGCTGCCAGCTCTCAGGAGTTCATCGATGGCGCTGGCGGCGTTTGTGGTGTTTCATTAAACCCCCATCTCCCGGAGTCCCGTGATGACACAAGCCTCTCAGATTTCATTACAAAAAAAGTGTCCAGCCCTTGGGGTGGGGGACGCAGCTGGAAAATGCGACCCCAAAAGACTGAGACACCAGGTGGCCAATAAACGGACCCCACATTTATGATAGTTTTAAATCCCGACTCATGAGTTTAAAATGACGGGGGCTGGGCAGGCCCCTCGCTAGATCCTGGGCAGGCAGCATCTGTGCGCTAGGTGGAGGGAACGTCTCTATTGACAGCCCCCAAGGCGAAGGCTGTCATAACTAATGGGGATCCAGCCTGCAGGGAAACGCCCCTTGTTAGGCCTCCCAAATCACTGCCCCGCCTCCTCGGACCCAAGAGCGGCGTTTAATCGACTGCTCTGTTTACATTACCAGCGGGACTGCAACCGGGCTACTGTGCAGCCTTCGCCGTAACCCGGCCCGCTGGCGGGGGTGAGGCTGGGGAGGGGCGGCCCCCGGGGGAAGCTGCCCGGTCATGCTGGTTGCACTGTGTAAGCTGCGGCTAACCCAACTGTGCAGCGCTGAGTGAATGTCAAATAAACAGAGCGGCGGCTGGCTTACAGGCTGCGAGGGGGCAGGCGGGGGCACCCCATCGGCCGCTGCGTGCGCTCGCCCCCGAGCGCTGCGGCGGCCTTTTTTTTTTTTTTTTGCTTCCTGGCAGCGTTTTTGGAAAGACACTTTGAGGGCTTTCACAGTAAATAAACCCTCTCCCTCGCCGTGAGCCGCTGAAGAATAACTGAAATAAGATTTGCTCTTCCAGCAGCTGGGGCCCGGCCGCTCCCCCCCAGCAGGGACTGGGTGCTGGCTTCGGCCTGGATCAGATCCCGGCCCGGATAAGCCCTGCCTGCTCTGCAGGTAGCATCCGAGCAGTTTCCCGGCTGGGGGCAAAGCTGGGAGCATGTCCCTGTCTCTTTGGACCCCATATATCAGCTGTAGCGCGGCTCCATTATCAAGTACTCAGCAGGACTGGTGAGACTACACGCGGGTGCCACCCAGGGGATGGAGTGGCTATGAGCCACCCTCATGCCCATGGTATTCTGGGCTGCTTGGGAACCGCCCCCCCCCACCGATCCACTCCTCCCCCAAGTCCCCATGCTCCCCTCCCCTGGGCCCCAATCCCCTTCCTCCTCCCCCCTGCTCCCGTCTCCCAGTCCTCCCCCAGCCAAGCCGTCGCCCCTCAGGGCTGGGCCGGTCAGTTGCAGTCGCTGCAGTGGGAACCCCCCAGGACTGGGTCCCTGATGGGACCCGCACCCTGACCCCTCTCTGGGAGCCGCGCGCCCTCAGCGCCGCTAGCTGAGCAGTGAAAGCGTCCCAGCTGGGCTTCCCTCTTGTGACTTCCACTGAGAATGAGTCACGCTAGTATTATCTTGTCTTGGTATTATGGTCAGGCCTAGAGGCTCGGCCCTGCTGCGCTAGGCGCTGTACAAAAAGAGCTCACCGCGATTGAGGCCAGCGTGGAGATGAAGGGGAGAAGGGCGATGGGGGGTGGGAGGAGCCACTGGAGTCAAGGGTGGGTTTTTTAAACTGGAGAGACGAAGCATGTTAGTCCTGTGCGGGGAAAGAGGCAGAGGTTAAGGAGAAGGGCAGGGAGAAGAGAGGGCCTGTGGGAACTCAGGAGATGGGATGGGGTCACTGAAACACGTGGAGGGGTTAGCGGAAGACAGCAGCTAAGACACGTTTGTGTCTGTGATAGGAGGGGAGAGCTGTCGGCGGGATAGGGGGACACTCCCGGCGCAGTTTGTTAATTTTCTCTCGGCAGAAATTGGCGCAGTTCTGTGCGTGGAGAACAGCCGCGGCAGGAGGAGGGAGGGTTTGGGAGTGAATCAAAGGGGGCGAAAAGGTGGCTGGGATTGTGGCCGCGGGAGACAATGAAGTTGGAGCAGGAGAGGTGTCTAGCGGGGAAGATGGCAGAACTCAAGGAGGAAGCCGGCCCAGTCGCGGGATTTCCGCCACAGCCCGAGAGCCGGAGCAGAGGAAGGGGATGTTGGGGTGAGCCGGGAGAGGAAGGCTGAGGGGGAGGAGCAGGAGAGGATGCTGCAGTGCTGTTCAAAAGGGGAGTGAGAGTGGGAAGGGGGGGCAGGAATGGGAGAGGAGAAGCACCCCCCCATGGCCTGATCGCAGGAGAGGCCTCTCCAAGACACGTCAGGGTCACGTGGAGCTCCCAGACATGACTTTATCCTGACGGCTCAGTTCTGGTGCTTGGCTCCACCATCTGGGCCTTGTAGTGCTAACCTGGGCCTGGCCTGCTCGTCTCTGGCTTATCTCCGATGCCGAGTAATGGACAACGTCTCGGGCGCTCTGCGTACGGCTCGCCCTTGATTTAGTGCTATATATAGAGAGCTGCGTACAGCTCGCCCCGACAGTGCGTTCATCATTATCAGCTGACGTCAGCCGCCGTATTTTGTTCTCCCGAAGCTTCCCCTCCTCTCCGGGAGCCCAGGGAGCTGTCTGCCCGGCTTCTTACCTTTGGGTAAAAAGGTCAGCTGTCTGGCTTGGGATGTGAGGTGCAGCCGGGGATGAAATTCTCAAGGATGAAATAACATAAGCGCAGGGTCTGAGCCTTGCTGTTTTCCACTTTAAAGAGCTTGATTTATGGGCCTGAAGTAATCCTATTCCCTTCTCGAGCCGGGGTAGTGGCTGGCCTGCGTATGATGCTGGTGGATGCAGTCTGCTGTTCTCCCTGCCCCTGTGCTCGTTATGGGCACTGGAAACATAGAGGCCACCTGCCCCTCACATCGGAGCTGCTCAGAGTGAAGTCCGAGGGTGGGCCAGGGTCAATTCCCATCTGGAGAAAGGGAGGCATTAAGGGACACACCCTAAGTTGTGGCAGATCAGAGGTAGACTTGGGAACAGAACCCAGCTGCCTTGATTCCCAGTTGCCTGCTCCGTCCAGTAGCCAACACCAGGGCTCTACTAGCCCAGCAAACAGCCCGATGAAGGCATGTGCACTGTAAAGCCACGCTCAGGGCTTCAGCTCCTGCAGCCGCGTGCTGAGGGCAGAATCTCAGCTTTCCTGTAAGAAAGCCGAGTGAGTTTCTAGCCCTCGCGAAAACCGTGACACAAGCGTAGCTGCTGCGGTGCTCTCTGCCGGAGCCTGCAGGGAGCCTGAAGCCATCACTTAGCGGTGTGGCCTTCCCCATGCATCTCAATGGGGGGTTAACTCCAAGATCCCCTGCTCTGCTGGGCCTCTGAGTGGCAGGAGGAGAAGAGTTCAGTAGGCCCAAACTGAGACCTCTGGGTTGTGGGTTGAGTAGTGGGGGCCCCCTGCTGCTCCCAAGGTGGTGGGGAGCGCTGCTGCTGCTCCTGGGAGGGATAAGGGGGCCGTGTGCCATGGTCTGGGTGGGGAGCCTCACTGCACACCAGCAACAGGGCAGAGCTATGGCCTGGGGGAAGGAAAGAGGCATGGAGTGGGGCCACAGCGGGTTTCCTATCAGTCACAGTCAAACTGCCCACTTTGCTATCCACTCTCCTGCTGAATGGGCTTTTGGATCAGGTCAGTTACCACTGGGCAAGCCTGAGTGGCTACCAGAGGAGGGGGGAACAAGTGCTTGCCAGCCCCCCTGCCCCTGCCGGTGTGGAGTGTGGCGTGACACCCTGAGGCACACGGGTTCAAGGCGCAGGTACGCACGTGGCCCGGTGCCGTAAGAAACGTGGGTTCGACTGAGCTCAGCACTCGAACCCCTGCCGGTCTAGCAATCTGCTCTGTTTCCCTGCAGGGGCTGGGATCTGACACTGCTCTGGGCTGGCCGAAGGGAGGGAGGTTCCGGGGGTGGGATACAGGCAGGAACTCTGGAAAGAGCTCAGCAAAGAAAACCACCTAGCCAAGGTAAGGATTTCGAGAGTCTCTTTCCCTGTCCGGCTCAGAGCTTCATCTGCTCATCATGTGAAGATTAACATGTACATGCGTGTGGGGCCCGTGTCATTCTAGAGGGCACGTGTAATTGAAGATCACAGTAGCTCTGTCAGCCTCAACCTGGCATCTTCATTTAGGGCTAAATATGATCCTTGCCTTTCAGCCCCCCCGCTTTCCCCCCCCCCCCCGAAATGATTTATGGAGGGACCCTCTGGTGGAGGAGGGGCCCAGCAACGTCTTGGCGAATCAATTTGAGTGTGAAAGGCAGGCTGGCTGTATGATGTCAGAGGTCTCCACAGCTGTTCATCCCGGAATGTGGCTCCCAGGCGTCCCCGTTGGAGGGGCTGGCCTGACATCTCAATGCTCCTTTCCAGGGAGCCCTGGCACGGCAGCGACACGGCCCTATTGCACCTGCGCTGTTATGATCAGGAGTCTGAGGCTCTTCTATTTGTCTAGGAAGCCAGGAGGCAGGTGCTCCTGGAATGACCTGGATTGTAGCTGCTGTCAGTTGAATTATTTACATGTTCCCTCTCAGGGCTGGAAATGCAAGCAGCAGGGAGCTCTGGGCTAGCGCCTGGCCACGGGGAAGAGAGACGTGGACAGGGCAAGGCACTCGTCTGGTCCGAATGTGCTGCTTGGGCCAAAGGCATACAAGCAATGAGAGGCATGAACACTGCAAAGTTACCCCCAAGTGATGTCACCGCAATGCCGGCTAAGGCTCTATTAATATCACAGGGAAGGACGGACGTTTGACCTTGACGCTAGCGTCCTCTGCAATGTTTGTGACTGAAAACAATCCTGCCTTGGGTGGTGGTGAGGCATTCACAGGAGCTCATTTTACACGGGAGTCCTGATTTTAGTGGGGGGCAGCGTTGCCTATCGGTTAGAGCAGGGGAGTGGCTGTCCGAGCGCCTGGGTTCGATTTCTGGCTGTGCCCTCCAATAGTCGGGTGGCCTTGGAGATGCCACTTTGTTGCTCTGTGCCTCAGTTTCCTCATTTACCTTGGCAGGTCAAGCCCCTGTCCTTTTGGTATTTGCCATCTGCCCCTTGCCTGATAGCCCTAGTAAAGGATCCCTTCTCTATCCCCTTCCTTGAAGCCCGGGGATCCGAGCAGGACACGGATTCGGCGCCTGCCTTTGGTGCACCTGTCATGCTCCCGGGCACCTTCCAGGTTTGATGGACCCAGTGCGGCACAGTCAGGGAGACCCAGCTGAGACTTCCACGGCCTTGGAGACTGGGAGACATGCAAGGCCTCCCTCTGGGTACTGGGGATGATCCTGGCGTTGAACCCGGCAATGCAGAGGAATGGAGGAAGCCATGGCTTGGTGCCTGGCCGGAGCTGAAAGTCTGCAAAGGTTCTTGCCCATGGCACTGCTTATCGAGGGGAGCAGGTTGATGGAATCAGAACTCTGCGGGGACTGAGCAGAGATCGCACGGCCACTTTTTCCTAGGATCCTTTCCAGCTTCCAGGTTTACAGTCGCCCCGAGCCAAGGTTGGCTTGCGTGAGTCATGGCCCGTGTAAGTGACAAGCCAGTGGCTGCTCTCAGCGAGTGACCCGCTGCCCCCAGCTCATGTGCTGCTTGGATGGGAATCAGGGGGGAAAAGCTGCTCTGTCGTGTCTCTCGTTACAAGATGCTAGCAGGGAGTTCACCAGCAGGGTCTGCAGGCACAAGGCATCTTGTTCAGATTTTCTCAGCCGGAGGTCTTGGCAGAAATTCTTCATTTCCTGAGTGAGAACGAGCTTTTAATCTCCAAGCTAAAACTCACTGGAGAGAGAGAACGGCAGAGGGGGAGAGAGAGAGAATAAAACGCTGTCTTGATAAGTGAAGCCACATTCTAACGTCATCCCCACTTTCTCCGAGAGCGTCTTCAATCACGGCGGGGCGGGATGGACAGTACTTTCCAGCTAGCTTCTCGGCCTGTTTTCCCACTTCGGGGGATGGCCACATTTTCGCAGCCTTTAATCGCTATAATCTGCATGAGCCAGTCAAGAAGCAAATGGAAGATACAGAAATTCCCACCCTCGTCAGACAATCTCACTCACCAGGTACTGGTTGGGACTCATTACTCTAACGGGTAGCCTGCTTTGGAGCGAATTGCGGCGCTGTCTTCATGACGGTTTTGCAATATCGCCAGCACCTTTCGGCACAAGGCGCACCCGGCATGTTACAAACTTCAGGGCAAATGCCGCACCGCATCCGTGCCGAAGATTGGCTGCCGGGAAGGTGGAATGGAGCAACCATTTCACAGGGCAAAACAACTGGAGCAGCTTTAGACATTTTGCTGGACTTTGGCTCGGACAGCTGGGTGAATGAATGACCCTCCTCTTGTAGGATTGGTTAGCAACTGCAGGTGGATAGGACCTTGGTTTTGTACCATGGGTGGTGGTGCTGCCCAGGGCATAGACTAGTGGAGTGGCACTTCGGGGGAGCTGGTCTCTGCAACTGATTTGCTGTGTAACCCAGGTCACGTCCTCTTTCTGTGCCTCTGTTTCCCTCACAGTGAAATGGAGATAATTACACGAAAGCTGGATGAAAAGGCCTATTGTCTCATCCGTCTGCTCCCTAGCATCATTCCGGGGTGAGCGGTTAGTCCTGAACCACAAGGAAGAGTATCTTGTACTGAATTAACAACAGCCCAGCAACACCTAAGCCGGGCTTGGCTGCCTGTAGACACGCATCTGTTTAGCTTGTAGTGTTTAAATCACCTGACTTAGTTAAACCAGTGAAAAGGCCCTGTGGACGCGCTTATGACAGGCCAAATAGCCTCATTTCAGTTTAGTTGAAATTGATTAGGAACAGGCTGACACTAAACAAAACAAGCCCCTCTTAAAGCCAAGTACAAGTGTCCACACACGATTCGGCGGGGGTTAACTAAAGCAGTAAATTTGTTTGCAGATTAAATTGCTAACTCACTTAGCTCTGTGGGGCGGGACCTGTCTGTTTGTTCTATCTGCATAGCACCTATCCCCATGGGGTCCTGGTCTCTGACTAGAGCACCTAGGAGCAATGACCAATAATTAAAAACAACAACAGATCAAGGTCAAACCTTCAAAAGTACCAAGTGACTTAGGATCCTAAGTCCAATTTTCAAAAGTGACTTAGGCATAGAGGACGCTAAGGCCTGGTCTACAAACGGTTTTGCACCAATTTCACTATCATAATAGAAAGTCACTCCCCCTAACTGACATAACTGAATCGGTAACACTCCCAGTGTGGATGCAGCTATATTGCTATGAAGATGCCTTTAGTCCAGTACAGCTTATTCCCCTTCCTATACAGGAATAAGCTGTACTGGGCCCTTTATCCTGATACAACAGTGTCCACACTAAGGGGGTTGTGCTGCTTTAATTATGCTGGTATAGATAAAGTGGCACAATTGTCCTGTGTAGACAAGCCTTAATCTCTCTGAAAGGCTTCTAAGGACTCCAAAGGAGTTAGGCGCCTCAGTCCCTGTTTTAGACACCCGCATCCTGGTTTTGGCAGTACTGTGACCAAACCCTGCAGGTTTCGCGCTCGCTTGCCCAAATGACTCTTTAAAGGGGTGTAGACACACGTGCGTGATTCTCTAGTTAAAGCAGTCACCCAAGAGAGAGACGATCCAGTCCCCCTGCTCTCATCAGTCTGATTATTTATCTAGCGTGCAATAGGAGAGACCGCCACAACAGAGCATCCCCCTGGCTCAGAGGTTAGTGCACAGTCCTCAGAAGGAGGAGACCCCTGGACAAATGTTTTCTTCTCCTCTGGCAGCTTCTTGCTAAAATGGCAGAAGGCACCTAACCCTAAACAAGGTTCCTGGCTTCAGAATCACCTAACGCGAGCGTAACACACATGTGGCTGGTCTCCCATTGGCTAGCTTAAGCAGCTCCCCACCTAGCCTGATGGTGTTTGTGAATCACAGTGCAAGACGCCTGTCGCCTGGTTCCTTGGCTAGGAATCTGGGTGCCTCACTCAGGCTTTGAGACTTGCCGTGGTTTCTCCAGGCACCTGTTAGGAGTTGTATCATT
Source organism: Macrochelys suwanniensis (assembly GCA_033296515.1). Lineage (NCBI taxonomy): Eukaryota > Metazoa > Chordata > Testudines > Chelydridae > Macrochelys > Macrochelys suwanniensis. The sequence goes on from CM065796.1 coordinate 15,033,622, forward strand.
GAGCATTGAATGGCTACATCCTTTCCAGCATTCAGCCCTCAGTGCCTAAGTCATCTTTCAGAATGGGACTTTGATTCCTAAGTCACGTAGGTGCTTTTGAAAATGTTACCCAAGGCCTGATTATACCTTGGAGGTATAATCCTGCGCAGGTGCCATTGATTTGTTGTTTGATTTGCACTATCCGAGGGGCAATGCACAATGGAGGTGTGTGGGGGGGCTGCTGATCACTATGTGGGATGATTTTTCACTGCTTGCATCTGAAGAAGTGGGTATTCACCCACGAAAGCTTATGCTTCAATACCTCTGTTAGTCTATAAGGTGCCACAGGACCCTTTGTCGCTTCTGCAGATCCAGACTAACACGGCTACCCCTCTGATCCTTGATATGTGGGATGAGTAGAATTGCAGAACGTCTTTGCTCCTCTAACTGTATCCCTGGGGGGACCCTTCCCAACCGTTGCTGCAAACAAGCTTTGTGTTTCTAGTTACATTTTGGCACAACAATTTGGAAAAAGCCGCACAGAACTCCGCCTGGATCCCTCCCGCTCTCCCAGCGCTAGGCTGAGCAATCTGTCTGCGTACCCAGCCAGCTGGAGCGGACGGGCGCTCGGCCCGACACCTACAGACAGTTTCTTGTCTCCAGTGCTACATGCTCTCTGAGAGAGTGAAGCCCGCCCCGGATGCACAGAGTGGCTGGCAGCGAAATGCACGTGTTTTGGATTGGAACAGCTGGGGTCTACTGGAGTGACCACACATCTGGGCTCTCAGGGTAAATGCATTTTGAGCTGGAGTAGCTTTGGTTGAGCCAGCAGCGATGCAGATGGCGGGACAGGCGAAATCCCACCTTCAGCTCCAAGTGCGGACAGACCCTTACGTGAGTCGGGGCACGTTTCCCCGCGTGGCCTCTCATTCTGATTGCCCGGCGTCTTGGGAGTCTGTGGCGTAGTGCGGTCGCTTCTCGTGAGCGCCTCCTGTCGGCTGGGCGCGAGCCTGCACTCTGTCCTTTCTCTGCTCCCGGTGCCCCCCGTCGCCTGGTGCCCTCCGGCCAAGGCACATGCATGAAGGAACCCCTTCCAGGATATGACGCTCCAACGAATGGTTAGCCCACTCCGGGGTCTGCAGCCCCATCTCTGGGCCTGTTTAAATTCTAGCTCCTTTCTTGGGTTTTTAGTAGTGAGTCTTATCCCCTCCTCGGGGCTTAGATCACTTCCCCAGTTGCTGGTGGGGGGGCCCCAGGCCCGCCCACTACACCTGGTCCCAACCTAGGGACCCTATAAACAGCAGCAGGTGCTGCTTCCCTTTAATAGTTGCTGCTGCTTCCCCGTCTGTCCTTCTTGGGTTCTCTGTCCCCTGTTTGAGCAGGGTCTCTCCCAAACCTCTTTACTTGGGGAGTCTCACCGTCTTCCTCTCCTTCTTCCCCTTCTGGTTCCAGCCAGCAACTGAGCTGCTCAAAGACCCTGTCGCTCCTTTTAACTGAGCCTGCTGGGCTTTGATTGGCTGATTCCATGCAGCCTTTCTAGGCAGGCCTGGAGGACCCACCTCCACTGCTCCTTTTCCTGGGGTGGGGTGAGGTAGGATGGCAAGGCCTCCCGCAGGGGGCCTCAAAGGGCCTGGCGCGTCCCGTCTCCCCTGGCTGCCCCTCCTCAGGCCTCTATTTGGCAGAGGTATTAGTGGCACCATGACTGTCCAGCTGGGTTTGGGCGTGTGGGGCCCTCTGCCATCACAATGGCAACAAAAAGCCTACTTCCACCATTGGATTCTTGCCCCTTCCTCCTGCTCTTTGGTAACGACAAACCCAGCCCCAATCCTCCTTGACGGTGGTATTGCAATGAGCCAGCGGTGGAGATGGGCAAGTTAATCACAGGCGAGACTCAGGCACCGTGCCCTGGCCTGGCTCGCGTCCCTGTCTGACGCTAAGGAGGAGCCAAGACGAAGGGAAGCCAACTAGGATGTTGTGCCATCGCTCTCTGGCAGTCAGGAGCGACTTTGCGCTTCACTTTCTCTGTTTCCTTTTCCATTAGTGACCAGCCAAGTTTCTGGCTTGTAGAAGCCTTGGATTACCTCAGCCTTGGCTCCGCTTCCAAGCTTTCCGCTCGTCCAGGTCACAAGCAAAGCTACGGCATGCGAAGGACACGTTGGAGAGTTCACTGTGTACTTCCAGGTGCTAAACTGGGCACACACCCATGCACCCAAAGAATGAGTGATATGGAGCGGTTAAAAGAAGACCCAAGATGAACTTGTCAGTCCTTTTTCAGAGGCTCACAGCGGCTTCATTAACTGCCTTGGTTTTCATTTCATGGCTGCCTTTGGTTCTGTCGGGGAACAGAAGCGGCTGCAATGAAAAGGCTGTTCTCACGGCAATTCCAATCAGATGTAGCAGAGACAGAAACATTTCTATAGGAAATCGGTCTCTACTGATCTTTGTAGATGTTCTGCAGAGTCCCCTTGTAATGTCTGAATTCCTATTAAATTCTGACGCTATGCTTGGAAGAAAATATTTGAGTAAAGATCCCAAAGACTACATCTTGCCATAGTAACACTGCAGTGTTTGTGGCGATAGCTGTGGTAGGTTTTTTTATGAGGGGAACCCTTTCCAGTAAATTGGTAGCAAGGATGGAACGCGTTAGGGAATCTTCTCCAACTGTACAAATACAGAAACATGCAACACGCCTGTGGAGTATCTATGAATGTGTTCCAGGTAAAATCGACAGAGAACTGAAGAGGGAATCGTAACTTCCTCAGATAAATCGCTCCATTTGAGAGATTTCCCACCTTGGGGTGGCCACCTAGAAGGTGTGTGCTCAGTTTCCTTCTCCTCTTGAGATCATGCCTGACCTGTAACTGCTTGTGTAATCTTTCCCTGAAAGACAAGGTGGGGGAGATAATATCTTATATATTGGACCAACTTCTGTTGGTGAAAGAGATGAGAGTTTGAGCTACCCAGAGCTCTTTTGCAAGTCAATGTGTCTTAATATCCTGGGACCAACACGGCTCCAACACAACATTGTTCCCTGCAGGCAGCTTGATTGTGTAGTTTTTGTGATGACTTTTGGGATCTGTGCTTCATATAAATGCAGAAGTGAAAATGTTGAGAGTTTTTATTCAGGGCTTTGGGTCTCAGGCCAAAAGTACGGGAGCAAGGTAACGGCGATGCTGTGTGGGAGCGGGGGCGGGTCACCCAGACCAGTAAGGGGTTCTCTTACCTCCTGTCCTGTAACCCTAGGTGCTTCTATGCTGTGCAGATTTGGTTCAGAGCTCTGCTACCAGCAGCCTGTTCATGGCACAGTGGCCTCCCTCTGCTTTCCATCAGCCTGGTCCCTCCTTGCAGGGCGACACCAACAACCCTTCCAGCCCCCAGTTTCCCCCCAAACCACCTCCCCTGCGGTGGCCAGTCCCTCTCCCTGGACCCTCACAGAAGTTAGCAAGTTTGCAGCCTGGCAGTTTGAGGATTTTACCCTTCAGTTTAATACCCAGCATGGAGAGGATTTTGTAACAAAGCAATAATATGTTTGTTAACAAAGACCAGAGATGGACGTGATAAGCGAGAATGGAAGAGACAGGTAAGGGGGGAGGGATAGCTCAGTGGTTTGAGCATTGGCCTGCTAAACCCAGGGTTGTGAGTTCAATCCTTGAGGGGGCCATTTAGGGTGCTGTCCTGTGTCCCCTAGGTGATACATGCCCCCAGAGTCTTTCACCAGCCCCTTATCGCCTCAGAGTTTATCGTTGTCAGAAATCCCTTCTCAAAAATCCTGCCATCTCAGATTAGTAGCCTTTGTAAAAGGCAGTGGAGAACAGGGCTCTCGGTCTGTAGCCCATTCTCAACTTCCATCCCCACCTTTCGGGCATTACAAATGCTGTCACCAACTAGCCCTGAGCCGCCATCCAGCCACAATGCCTTCATTTCTCTCACATGCAGTAAGCATTCATTGCTCAGCATTGCAGAGAACAGAACTGGGACAGAGCAAGCCCCGGGGCTAAGAAGCGTGGTCTAGTGAATGAGGCATTGGTCTATGCCTCAAAAACTGTAGGGCTCAAGTCCTATTTCAGGTATAGATTATTTCACCAGTCCCTTAATCTACTCTGTGCCGCAACTGAAAAATGGCAATAATAATTCCCTTTCTAGAGTGTGTGTGGGGTGGGTGGGGTGGGGGGGACTATATAAGTAGATAGATTCCCTAACCTCTTCATGGATGTAGCATAGACTTGTGCCCGCCCATGCTTTGCCACTGTACATTTAGGTGTTTCCAGGGATGGGCCTGCCAACCAATTCTACAGTGTTTCTGAGTCTTGCAATATGTGTTTCCTTAAAGCCCCAGCTCCGGGAGTCATGTGATGACATGAGACTCTCAGCTGTATGTTAAAAAAATGTGTAAGTTTCTTGCCTTTGCGGTTGTGGAGAAAAGCTTGAGAACGTGACTCAAACATGCCCTGAAGGCTCAAAAACTGGCAGGTAACTAAAGAGGACCCTACATTTATTATTTTTTAGACTCTCATGATGCTTTGGGGGGGCCCGACTCACTCTATTTGAATGCCTGTGATGAGCAATACTGGACCCAAGCCTAATGCATCTGATCAGTGGGAAATGTTTCCTGATACTTAGCCTCAATTTTTCTTTGCTCATTTCCATCCGTAGGCCTTTGGGTTCCTTCCTAGACAATTTATTTCCCTTGATAGTGTCCCAAGATAATATTATTGGACTGAGCTCACAGAGCCCCACTGTCTTTAGAAGGCAGAGTTGTGTGGTCAGATGCATGCAGCGTGATGATGGGAGGAAGAAATGCCCTAGATCTAGCTGGAGGGTGGCAGGAATTAATGAGCTCCGTCGGAATGGAAAAGGTGATGTTTTTTAGTTGTGTTTAGGAGTTTTAAGAGAAATGGAAATGGCAGCATTTAGCTTAAGAGCAAGTGAGCACAGAGAAATACTGGACAGCGATTCCTCTGAGCACATGTGTATGCAATGGGTTATCTTCTCCTTCCTTCATTCTCCCAAATCTACTTTCCTTCCTCTCATTTTTCCCAATCCCTTTCCCTCCTCTTCCCACTTCTCATTTATTTTTACTATCCACTCCCTCCTTTCCCCCATCCCCAAAGTCTCTCTTTCTTTCTTCCCTGCAGTTGTCCCACACGATCCTCTCTCCCATCTTTGTTGTTTGTACAGCAGCATCGCTGAAATGGGGTCGGTTTGTCTTTAAAATTTCTTTCACTTTTAATAATCTAAGGAGCTGTATGCTTCTATTTTAGATATGATTTTGTAACCCGGCACTGTCCCTTTGAGGGTCACAACATTTCTCTGAGTTCAGAACATAAGAACGGCCGTACTGGGTCAGACCAAAGGTCCATCCAGCCCAGTATCCTGTCCACCAACAGTGGCCAATGCCAGGTGCCCTGGAGTGAGTGGACCTAACAGGTAATGATCAAGTGATCTCTCTCCTGCCATCCATCACCCCCCTCTGACAAACAGAGGCTAAGGACACCATTCCTTACCCATCCTGATTAATAGCCACTAATGGACTTCATCTCCATGAATTTATTCAGTTCAGGGGCTATCAATTTTTCCCTGGGATAAGTGTACTTGGCAGAGACTCATAATAAAATGTCACTTACAAAATGGAAAAGCATTTAATCTCTTTATATTTCTTAAATGCGCTATAAAAACCTCAGGAGATTAGGGCACTCTTGAAGAGGAAGCAACTTTAATATGTTCAAATATGTGTGTATTGCCCACAGTGCCAGTGCAGGACCTATAATGCCTGGGGGAAAAGAAATACAAAGATTTGAAAACGTAGCCCCAGTGGGTCTATTTGTCTCCAAGAGGGCATGTCGCTTCCCATAGCAGACATGGGGTAAGGGGCAGGGTGCAGTGGCTGGTGAGTCTTGCCCACATGCTCAGGGTTCAGCTGATCGCCATATTTGGGGTCGGGAAGGAATTTTCCTCCAGGGTAGATTAGCAGAGGCCCTGGAGGTTTTTCGCCTTCCTCTGCAGCATGGGGCACGGGTCACTTGCTGGAGGATTCTCTGCATCTTGAAGTCTTTAAACCATGATTTGAGGACTTCAATAGCTAAGACATAGGTGAGAGGATTATTGCAGGAGTGGGTGGGTGAGATTCTGTGGCCTGCATTGTGCAGGAGGTCAGACTAGATGATCATAATGGTCCCTTCTGACCTTAAAGTCTATGAGTCTATGAGTCAGCACATGCAAATTTCCACCTTGCTCCTCCGTCGCCAGCGAAAGGCGAAGATTGGCCTCTTTCTGTCCCGTTAGCGTCCCCCTTTTCGTACAGACGGTTCAATGACATATAAATATGAAACACTGTTGTCAGCATTTTGTTTCATCTCCGTGAGTGACAGATGCTGTTCCAGCTGCTTTGGGGGTGCTGGGGATGAACCTCTGGCTGGCACGCCTTTAATCACTGTTCGGTGCTCATTGCAGTGGCCTCAATTCAATCAGCTAATTTTAGCTGAGTTTTGATTGCTCCCATCTGGGTTTCATTAGCTGAATCACAAGAAGCTTGAAATTCTGCTCCGGCAGTTAGCAGCTCCATGCATTTCCTTCTCTGCTTTCTATCTTTACTTTGCCATTGGGTTTAATTATCTTGTAAGGGAACTACAGGGACAGCGATGGGTTCTGTGAAACATCATAGCCACGCACTTGGTTTGCTTTCTCAGGTTCTTAGGAGGGGTCTCAGGTGTGTGCGTGTGGGTGAGAGATAGAGGAATCCAGGGCCGGCTCTAGGATTTTTGCCGCCCCAAGCAAAAAAATTGTTGGCCGCCCCCCTGTTTTTTTCTTGCCCCCCCACCCCTCGGCCCCGCCTCAACTCTGCCCCTTCCCCCAAATCCCCAGCTCCGCCTCCTCCCCCGCAGGTGCTGCATTTCCCCCACCCCAGCTCACCTCCACTCTGCCACCGCCGCTTGGCTTCTCCCCCTCCCTCCCAGGCTTTAAGCTGGGGAGGTTCCCGTGCTCCTGCTGGAGTGCCTGGTTTTTAAATATTACAAAATTGGCAACCTTACGGGCAGCCAGACCTAGTAGAGCCAGAGTCTGCAGCCACGGGACACGAGTCAGCTGGGTCAGGAGACAAACTGGAGGTCAGCACCACCAATCCGATGCCAGGAGTCAGGCCGGGTCAGGATGCCAGGAAATCAAGCCGTGGGAGCAGGAAGCACAAGGCGCACAGTCCAGAGCAGGGTGGAGCCCAGTTGTTCAGACCAGTTCCTGTGCTTGCTACTGACTTGGGGGGAGGGATAGCTCAGTGGTTTGAGCATTGGCCTGCTAAACCCAGGGTTGTGAGTTCAATCCTTGAGGGGGCCATTTGGGGATCTGGGACAAAAATTGGGGATTGGTCCTGCTTTGAGCAGGGGGTTGGACTAGATGACCTCCTAAGGTCCCTTCCAACCCTGAGATTCTATGACTTAAGTAGGGCCAGGGAGCCAGTCAGCCGCTTTGGGACTCTGCCCATAGGACTGCAGGGAAGGAGCCTCAGACGGGAGCTGGGCTTCATGGGTCCCAGGTAAGCAAGTCTTAGCAGGCTGCCCTGAGCAAGGGTGGAGCATGGCTGCAGACCCATGCTTGAGCCCTATGGGTTATCACACTCCCAGCAGGTCACAGGGGAGGCAGACCGGTGGAAGCCATGCCCTGCTAGTCCGTGACAAGGCAGCCAGAGTCTTTGCACACCTGGGTCCTTGTCTTGCTTGATGGCTGCAAGGAGCCGTCTTCATCGTTAGTGCTTATGTGCTTATGGGGTGAAAAAGGCCGATGAGCTTCTTCCTGGACTGTAAGTTCCATTGATCGTCGAAGCCGCTGGGTTGCTCGGTGAACGAACAAGTCTCGGGACTCCATGCCTGCCCCACGGGGAGCAGTCACTTGTGGAGTAATTGAAGCGACGATTTCCTGAGGTGTTTATCTAGGGGAACGGCTCTGTCAGCTCCAGCCAGGGAGCCCATGCAGAGTTTCAGGGAGCACGGAACACCAGGGCTGGTGCAACCACTAGGCGAACTAGGCGGTCGCCTAGGGCGCCACGATTTGGGGGCGCCAAAGATGGAAGTTTCACCTGGGGCGCAAAATATCCTTGCACCGGCCCTGCGGAACACCTCTGGTTCCCGACGGAGTAGTCAGGTGTTTGCAGATTTCCCACTGGGGCTGACTTCCTGGTCCCTCTGCCCACGGGACTCTTTCTTTGCTTCATGCGGTCTCGTTGCTCTGTCTCCAATGATTTAAAACTCAGTGTGACTCATTCCTCAAAGGCAGCTTCCTGTCTCCTGGGCGTTTAGCAAAAGGGAAAGGTCAGTAGGTCACATCAGGTACTTGGGCCTTGTCTACCACTGCAGGGCTGTGAAAGGCCTGGGGTAAGACCGAGTGACATAGATTAATAGCTGAGAAGGCCAGAAGGGACCATATGGATCATCCAGTCTGACCGCTTGCATAGAACTGGCCAGAAGGTTCCACCCAGGGATTCAGGAAGAAGGATTGCTAGGAAGAGATGGGATTCACCTAACAGAGAGGGAAGAGCATCTTTGCAGGCAGGCTTGCTAACCTAGTGAGGAGGGCTTTAAACTAGGTTTGCATGAGGATGGAGACCTAAGCCCTGAAGTAAGTGGGGAAGTGGGATACATGGAGGAAACACAAGGAGGAGGCCTCCTGATTCATACTGAGAAAGTAGGCAGCATGTGACCTGCAGAAGAAGAAAGAGTACCCATGTACCCCCAATGCAGATAGAGGTAAGAAACCATTTTCAGGCTCTCTGCACAAGGTACTATGGCAGAGAATGGTTTGGAAGAGTCAGCTGAGGAAAGGGATCAGAAGGAGACCCCATTGAATGGAAGGCATGGGATGCATTGTCCTAGGGATGGGTGTTCCACGACCACCACTCCCAAGAGGAAGAGACGGGTAGTGGTGGTTGGGGACTCTCTCCTATGGGGGACAGAGTCATCCATCTGCCGTCCAGACTGGGAAACTTGAAGTGTGCTGCTTGCCTGGAGCTAGAATTCAGGCTGTGACAGAGAGTCTGCCGAGACTGATCAAGCCGTCGGACCACTACCCCTTCCTACTTCTCCACATGGGCACCAATGATACTGCCAAGAATGACCTTGAGTGGATCACTGCAGACTACGTGGCTCTGGGAAGAAGGATAAAGGAGTTTGAGGCACAAGTCACGTTCTCGTCCATCCTCCCTGTTGAAGGACAAGGTCCAGGTAGGGACCATCGAATTGTGGAGGTGAATGCGTGGTGGCACAGGTGGTGTTGGAGAGAGGGCTTTACATTCTTCAACCATAGGATGCTGTTCCAGGAAGAAGGCTTGCTAGGAAGAGAAGGAATCCACCTAATGAAGAGAGGGAAGAGCATCTTCGCACTCAGGCTTGCTAACCTAGTGAGGAGCATAGGCGCCGACTCCGTGGGTGCTCCGGGACTGGAGCACCCATGGGGAAAAATTGGTGGATGCCTCGTTCTTCACAGACAAGGTCAGCTCCCATACTGCTGCCCTGGGCAACACAGTATGGGGAGGAGGAGAGTAGCCCTCAGTGGTGAAAGAACAGGTTAAGGACTATTTAGAAAAGCTGGACATGCACAAGTCCATGGGTCCAGATCTAATGCATCCGAGGGTGCTGAGGGAGTTGGCTGATGTGATTGCAGAGCCATTGGCCATTATCTTTGAAAACTTGTGGTGATCGGGGAGGTCCCGGACAATTGGAAAAAGGCAAATATAGTGCCCAACTTTAAAAAAGGGAAGAAGGACAATCCAGGGAACTTCAGATTGGCCAGCCTCACCTCACTCTTCAGTTGGAGGATTGGGTCAAAAGAAATCTGATGAGGTTCAACAAGAACAAGTGTAGAGTCCTGCACATAGGATGGAAGAGTCCCATGCACTGCTAAAGGCTGGGGACCAAGTAGCTAAGCGGCAGTTCTGCACAAAAGGACCTGGGGATTACAGTGGATGAGAAGCTGGATATGCGTCAACAGTGTGCCCTTGTTGCCAAGAAGGCTAACGGCATTTTGGACTGCATTAGTAGGAGCATTGCCAGCAGATCAAGGGAAGTGATTATTTCCCTCTATTCGGCACTGGTGAGGCCACATCTGGAGTATTGCATCCAGTTTTGGGCCCCCCACTATAGAAATTGTGGACAAATTGGAGACAGTCCAGTAAAGGGCAATGGGGGGAGGGATAGCTCAGCGGTTTGAGCATTGGCCTGCTAAACCCAGGGTTGTGAGTTCAATCCTGAGGGGGCCATTTAGGGATCTAGGGCAAAAATCTGTCAGGGGACAGTACTTGGTCCTGCTAGTGAAGGCAGGGGACTGGACTTGATGACCTTTGAGATAGGCATATCTCCATATATTAATGAGAATGATTAGGGGGGCTGGGGCAGATGCTTTACGAGGAGAGGCTGAGGAAATGGGTTATTTAGTCTGCAGAAGAGAAGAGTGAGGGAGGATTTGATAGCAGCCTTCAACTACCTGAAGGGGGAATTCCAAAGAGGATGGAGCTTGGCTGTTCTTAGTGGTGGTAGATGACAGAACAAGGAGCAATGGTCTCAAGTTGCAGACCTTAGAAGGTTATCTAGTCCAACCCCCTGCTCAAAGCAGGACCAATCCCCAATTTTTGCCCCAGATCCCTAAATGGCCCCCTCGAGGATTGAACTCCCAACCCTGGGTTTAGCAGGCCAATGCTCAAACCACTGAGCTAGTTCAAAGAGCACAGACAGGCGAGACCATGCAGGGAATACGTCCCTCCCTGCACTTCGCCATTGCTGGTTGTGGGGGTGTTGCTGTCTGAAATAGAGTGCCCGCTCTCTCTATATGAGTGGGGGCGTCCAGTACCTTTCAGCTGCGTTTTGGGAAGTGGGGGGGGGGGGGGGGGGGGAGGCTGTGGCTGAACCGACCTTAACCCCAAATAACTCCGAGGCTCCCCTGAGAAGAGCAGTTCGTAGTCGCATCCCCCTTTCGAATCAGGTCAGCGCCTGCATTAGGAGTTGCCTTTTTAAAGCCTGCTCGCTAATTGTTTTTTGGAGGGTAATGAGCGAGGAGCTGCTAGGGGCTGTTAGCACTGGACCGAGAGGAGTGCCTACGAAGGTGGCTGATTTGTCAAGAAAGCTTACTGATTACCCACTTGAAGGACCTGCTAGCTTGACTGCTTGCCTGCTATTCTAGCTAAGCTCGCTGGGGAGGGGCTGGGCCCACCAATGGCCCTTGTGGGGGAAGGAATTTGTGATTTAATAAACAGATAGGGGGGAGTTGGGGCGGGGGGGGGGCAGACCTGCAGCTGGTATGATTGATGTGACATGGAACTACGTTGATTTGCTAAGAATCTGGCCCAGGGTTTGTCTCTCAGGTGCAGTTAAAGGAACAGCACGAGATGCATTTTGGTCTCCATGGCACCATCTATTTACTCAGGTGCTGCCCTTGGGAATGAGGAAGAGAGGCCCAAGAAAGGGTTTTCCTGAAAGTTTGTAATTTAGCAGCAACAGTGAGGACAAACTCCTGTGGCATTTTTTCCATTGAAAAGAAAAACAACCCGACACCCAGTCCCTGCTCCCTCCCCTGTAAATCAGGGACATTGGGGCTCACGGCCCCCAAACACCTCCAGTTTCCTCCACTGATCCTGATGAAGAGACGGGATCATCAAATACTAGCAGATCAGAATCAAGAGGCAACACAGCCGCTGCGATGCTCATTGCAGGGCACGACGTTGCTTTCGCTCGCTGCACACCGTTAACGCGGCTTTGCGTGTGTGCGTTTGTATTTGTGCATGTGTGAGCACACATGTATGTGTGTGCGCTCTGCCTGCCCTAGCCAGAGCCTGCTGGTGTCTGGGAGCCGGTCCGTGTCGCATGGGTTCCCAGACGATGTTTAATTGTGGGTTATTTGGCGGAGGGGACCCGGCCAGGAAGGGAACAGTAAAGCTCTTTTCATTTCTTTTGGTCGGTGGGAACCCCCTTTGAGACCCAATTACTGGGGCCTTTGGGAATTTTTAATTGAATATTTGTATTGTAAACAGGAGCGGGACCTGCAGCCCTGATTAGGGGAAGCAGGAAGACAATGACTTGGCCCTTGTTTGCTTTTCATTCAGGATTAAGGACTTTTAATTGTTCCAAAGATCACAGATTGGGGCTCTGGGGATAATTAGTCTGAATGGCGTTTTCTGGTTGAATCCCCCTGGCCAAGGGGACTGGAATGGTGCCCTAACTCTGCCAGCGGCGCTTTCCTGCAGACAATTAGATTTACTGGGGGATTTGTATCTCTAGATACAGCTTAGCTGGGATTAACTGGCCATGTTAGCGGGGCTGGAACCGCTGGCTCTTGCTAGGCTAACGGTGCCTTGGCGAAAGGGCTTGCGTTTAAAATGCAAACCATGCGCAGGCTCTGGATTCCCCACGCTGGGACGGCTACATACAAAGGTATGGTCTTTGTCCATCCCAAAAGATGGGCTTCTAGGAAGCTCCACGCCAGGCACTAGCTACAGGCTTTGTTGGGAGGTTGAGCTGCTCAACGTCGATGGGCAATTTGTGGCTCTCTTGGGAGAGCCCTCTTCCTTCCGATGTTGACGACGCTGGTATTTTTCCATTGCAATTAGCTGCTCCTCTCTTCCCCCCAAGAATGACATCGAACTGGCCAGACCCCTCCCAGAGGCGTGGCACTGAATACCGCTTATCCCAGCTTGGTCACTAAAGTCAACTGAGCTGTTGGGTACCAATGATATTGGCAACGCCTGGACGCTAGGTTCTGCGAACGTGATCACTGTTTGTAAGGATTTGCTGGATAGTTTCGAGCGATTGTTTTCAGACTAAATATTCCAGGCGGGCACGAGCCATGTCCAAGATTTAAGGGCAGGCTTGACAAAGCCCTGGCTGGGATGATTTAGTTGGGGTTGGTCCTGCTTTGAGCAGGGGGTTGGACTAGATGACCTCCTGAGGTCCCTTCCAACCCTGAGATTCTATGATTCTATGATTGTCAAACTTGAGCCACTCGGTGCACCTTTAAGGAGGCCTGATTTTCAGAGGGCAGGTGGTCAGCACTCACTGAAAACCAGCCCCCTTTAAGGTGTCTCCGGTTAGGCTCCCACGATCACTGATCACGTCTGAGAATTTTGGCTCATGTCTTCCTGTGTGTCCACGTACAGCGGGGCCACAACCCAGCCTGGGATGTCCGAGCGCTATCCTAATAATAACAATGATGAAGGTAGTCAAAGCAGACAGCTCCCCCCAAATTGCCTAGTTGTTATTTCTGGGGTGTGATTGGTCATGTGAGTCTCTGGTTTTGCTTCCTGATTGGATGACTGAAATTTTTACACAAGGGAGTAAGCAATGCCGGAATGGATATTTGTGCTGGAGGTTGTGGAGGAGCTGGGATTAGATAGCCACCTGTGTGACATGACTTTGTGTCTGAGGGTCCGTCTATACGGCCGTCAGCGATGTGACTGCCGCCCGTGGAGCCGTACCTGAGTGAGCTTGGCTCCAGCAAGCTCCAATCCCAGTCGTGCGACGCGTAGGCTGTCCTAGCCCGCCTGGGACTCGTGGGATGTACGTGAGTGGATAGCTCACGCTGCAGACTGTTCTGCTTCACGGCTACCGTTATTCTAGATCAAACCTGGCTCAAGCATGTCCACATATGCTGTAGTCCCAGGTAGACAGACTCTATGCAGTGCTTAGACGCGTGAAAATAGTCACTGCTCTCTCTTGTCTTGTTTAACCTACTGTAGCGACGACATACCCATTTGGGAGGCGTTATGCCCCAAACAGAACAAGATGTTGTCTTTTGTAAGCATCTGGAGACCAGTGAATAGTTACTTTAGTTACAATTAATGAGCTCATTGGGTGTTTGGTGTTTAGCGATGAAAGTTGAGCTAGATAACATATATATGTGCCGATTTCTCTTTCCCTCTCATCTTAAGGTGCTTGGCTGCTGTATTCTTTTCTTTACTGCCTTCGTCTCTGTTTAATATAACAATAAAATCCTTCACGCTAAAAGAACCCTGGGCCCTGATCTGTATCGCTCGTGCTTTCGCTACGCGTGCGAAAGCCAAGAGATGCAAGAACAGTGCGATCATGCGCTATGAAGTCATAGTAAACAACGTATCAAACAGCAACAAGGCTCTCCACTGGGATTAGCGCGTCAGGCAGCTGGAGAGCCAAGGAGTGTGTGAAGGGAAAGCGGTGTGGTTTCTGTCTGGAGTGCTTTCCGGCCAGCGCAATGACTCTGAAGCTGGCAGCTTGCCACAGAGAACAGGCCTGGGGCTTGAGATGCTGCATTTTCATGGCGGCAGCCAGTGACTCCCCCACCCCTCCCAGAAATCAGTGGCGAACGCATGGGAAAGAGGATTGAGGGCAAGGTTAGCTTCATGCTTTAACTCCAATTCCCCATAGGGTGACCAGATGTCCCGATTTTATAGGGACAGTCCCGATTTTGGGGGCTTTTTCTTATATAGGCTCCTATTTACCCCCCTGTCAAAGTCAGATTCAAGACTTACAAAATTTGTCAAACCACTCTGTTTATTAGCAAAGCGCTTTGCCAATGCACCCAGATATATGTGAGCAGCATGCAAAGGCTCAAGTTATCTTATTTATACAGATAAGAGGAAACAAACTTAGCAAGAGAAACAAAGGGAGCAGAAACTGGCAAATATACATACATACCTTATTTGCATACTAACTTTTACCGATCTCCTAGCTTAATGTTCCACCATTAGCTTAAGAGGACCCATTGTCTCACACCTTAATGTTTCTCTTCCTGACAATTATATTTCAACAAACCTTTCTCCTGCTTAAAGCAACAAGCAGCATTTCTTTAATGAATTATAATTACAATATAATTCATTCTACTTTCACCCCCCCACCCCGTCCCGATTTTTTACACTTGCTATCTGGTCACCCTAATTCCCCAGGATACCACCCTCCCAGCAGACCCGCTACTTGAAATACCCTCCGACAACCCATCTCAGCCAAATTCAATCCCCGGGCTCTTCGTGCCAATCTGAACAGGCGACATCCAGCTCCTGCGGATGACTCCGGTGGCGAGGGTGCTAGTGTAGGGCTTGGAGAGGCAGGGTGAATTCACTGCTCTGCGGTAGATATGCTGTGTATCCTTACGCAACTCACTTAGACGCTCTGTGCCTCCGTTCTCCAGCTGTACTAGGGGAACAGCAGCCCGGCCCTATGTGCCGGAGGGGATGAGGGCATTTAACATTTGCAAGATGCTCACATACTACAGTGAGGGGGCAGATAAGCACCTGAGCTAGCCGGACTCTTGGCTTACCTGAGCGGGAACATGAGCAACATCGAGCAGGAATCGCATTCCCAAGCAGCAGAGGAGTGCGGCTCGCACCCGTGAGCGGGCAAATGAATGACCTGGAGATGCTGTGGGGGCGGAGGAAGATGGGGGTGTCAGGAAAAACCGCCAATGGGAAGGTGCAAATCAGATAGGGTCACCAGATGCCCCGATTTTATAGGGACAGTCCCGATTTTGGGGTCTTTTTCTTATATAGGCTCCTATTACCCCCCAGCCCCTGTCCCGATTTTTCACACTTGCTGTCTGGTCACCTTAAAATCAGAGCAGCCCCCACTACTTAACCATAGGTCTGATGCAGCTAGGGCCAAATGCAGCTCCCCCATGGGCTTGCCAGACTCTGTGACGTTGGGTGAGCCCCCTGCCCCTTTGAGGAATGGGGCAGCGCCTTGTTCAATGGGGAAAGAGGGCTGTGAGGCCGCGTTAGCGAATGTCACGAAGTGCGCTGTGATCTGTGCCTGGAAGGAGCTATGGAAATGCAAACGGTTAGCCATAGATCCAAAGTGTTCTGCATGCCAGGGATCCCCCAGCATCCTCCTCTGCCCGTGGGTCTCTCTCTGTTGAATGCCCAGCCCTTTGGAGCCTGGCTGCTCCCTCCCAAAGCCCAGGGATGGGAAGCGTGCACGGATCGGATGCCCTGGCTTGGGGAGGCACAGCCTGGAAATCCCGGCCCTGGCAGCGCTGGAAATGAACCATTAGACTGGATCTCATTTCCAGCCTCCAGAGTGAAGCCTCGTGGGCTCGGCCTCCTGTCGCAAAACACAAGGAGTTTATAGAGCGTGAACCATGACCCCCGCCCCCCAGCGGTGTGGCTCTAGTCACTGCCAATGGCAATCCATCATCGGCGTCAGCCGTGGCTTCGGGGGCCGGCTCCACTACTCGGCTTGTAGCGCAGTTGATTAAAAATGTGTCCTTTCCCCTCAGCCACGTCATTTACCTTTGGATTCTGTTGCAAGACTACAAGCCCAGCAGGACTGTTAGGAAACCTGGCCTCCTTCAGGCTGGCTGGGTGGGCCAATGAATCTCCACTTTTGTGGGAGACCTTTAAATCTTTGCAGGGGGGAGAGCAAAAGGGGGGGAGAAAGCCCAGCATTTGCAGTATAAACTTCCCTCCTTGCAGCTCAATATTGTGGAGCATTCCTGCAGGGAAGTTGTCAGTATTACACACGGCCTCCCAAGTCTCCTTGGGCCTCTGCACTCAATGCCCCACGGTCTTGTCCAAGCCAACAGTTTGCAGAACCTTTGCACTCTCGCTGGCCTTTCTATGACAAGCCATGTCGGCTCTGCAGAACTCAAAGACAATTCGCTCAAATTAAACACGCAGCACGATGCTTCCCGTAGCCCCGGATTGCTCACAACGAAGGGGGCCAGATGCTGATCTCAGTTACACCAGCGTAAATCTAGAACAACCTTGCTGGAGTTATTCCAGATTTAGCCCTCTGTAGCTGAAATCAGGATTAGGTCCCTAATCAGTTATACACCCCTGTATGAGGTCTGCTAAATGCAGTAACAACCCATTGCACATACATTTGTCTCAGGATCTCAAAAGCGGGTCAATATTTTTATGAGCATTTTATGAACGGGGAAACGAGGCACCGAGGGGCTGAGGCCTGCGTTGTCTAAAGTGGCCTCTACTTTTTGTGGTTGCCAGGTTTTGGAGCCCAGCGTCAGACACCTGAGGTGCCTCATGTCGGGACAGCCTCAAGGTGCCCCTGAAACGGAGGCATCTAAAATCAGTGGACGCTTTTGAAAATATGAACACGAGCGACTTGCTTGAGGTCCCACAGGAAGCCCGAGGGAAAGCAGGGAGAGAGGCCCCCGATCTCCTCATTGCCCATCCCATTCTAAGCACAGGACAATGCTTCCCCTCTGGGTAAGGCAAACTGAAGAGAGCATGGCATGCTAGTGCTCTGCTCTCCATACAATTCTTGTCCTGCTTAAAGATCCAGATGCGCATCTGAGCTCTTGCTGGGCCAGGGCCTCGGGGACCATCTCAGGGCTACAAGCAACAGAGTCACTGCTGGTGGCCCAGCGCTACTAGAAACTTCCAGGAGCCGGAGACAAAGTCATTCTTGTCTGTGGGCCCCGCCACTAGAAATTAGGATGGGCTGAGGCTGGCCATATTCAAAGCATGATGCGGACTTCCTCCCAATAAAGGAGGCTGCTAAATGACAGAGCCTCATTCGTCCCACTGTAATAATCCTCCAACAGTAATCAGTTAGAGCACGACAGCTTTGGGGTGCGGGTAGGGACCGAGGGTCGAGTCCACAGTCCTTGTTGATCAGCAAAATTGCTTCCGTTAATCTTTGTCATTAGCCCCAACAGACTAGGTGATGGGCATCCTAGGAATGCAGAGAGGAAGAGTGAAAAGTTTTGATCAGGACGGCTAGAGAGATTAGAATGAGAAAGAGAGACGGAGCAAGAGAAATTGAGAGAGATTAGCAAGAGATTATCTACAGACAGAGCAGACACTGAAATTAAACAAATATATATACGTATATGACTAGCCGTCACCGCAGAAGGACACCAGATTTGATGGGGTGAAGGGTCAGATGCTGTATGGCAAATTCTAATGTTCTCATGTTCTTTAAAATAACAGCAAATGGAGTTCTCCAAAGCATTTCGAGCCTCCCAAAGGTTTGATCAGAGGATTTGGGCAACGGTTCAAGATATTGTATTGTTGTTGTTGTTATTCGCCCTGGATTGCCCATCTCCCAGCCCCCCTGTAGCACACGAGTTCTCACTGTCCTTCCTGACTGAGCTGACGGTAAGTGAGATGACCGCGTTGTCAGCCTGGAGCCACGACTGTGGTGTTTGTGGAAGAGATGCCGGATTTTGTTTATTTACAGCAGTTCTTCGCAGGCTGATTTCCAGAAGCTGTTTGTGTAGGAGCTGCAGGGCCGTAATGAGTTGCTGATGTTCCTGCGGCTGGACTGCATTTCGGTGCTGGCTGTCAGCCTGCCACTACCCGATAAATGGGTGTGATCATAGGAGAGCCAGGTTCCAGCAAATGAGGGATGGGATTTCATTGATTAGTGTCTCTGCGCAGGGCATTACCGCTGCCAGGGAAGGCTTCAGTCTCTGCTAGAGATGGGGCAAAGGGGGCCCACAAATTTCAGGGTGGGCAATTTAAAATCTGCACCAGAGGCCAGCTTGGAGTTTCACAATGTGACCTAAATTGGAACCTCAAAGTCAGCTGCTCTAGACCGAGTTTTCAAGTGCCCTGAAACACAGCCCCAAATTTTGCAGCCTGGGCCCATTTCTTATTATGAAGAGACTGTATGGTCTAGTGGTTAGTGCAGTCACCGCGTATTCAGGAGGTATGGGTTCTAGTCTTAGCTTCGTCATTGCCTGGCCTTAGTCAATGTGCCTGTCTGCCAAACTGTTGTAATAATACAGACTACCTGCCTCTCATGGGAGGAGAGACTTAATTTGTGAATGTGACCAACTCTAGCTTCTACACAAAGTGCTGCCTGCTTCATCCTGTTATTCCCTGAAAAGGCTGTTCCCCAAAATGGAAAGTGGTCACTGGCCCCTATTTTCCAATGCATTCACCCAAATTTGCAGTGTCAGCAGCAGCTGGTGGGTGTGGTTTTAGCACAAGTAGATGGGCCCTGTGAGGAAAAGGCCGTGTTTACTCATACGCTCCTGGAGAGCCCCACCTGGCCGATTGGCCCCTATCACTGTAGGCAGCTCAGATGTGACAACGCTCTATTGTGTATAGGTCAGATGAAGTGGCAGCTGAGGACGTCGGCAGAAGACGGCGTGGAAGACCGAACACCGAGGTGGAACAATAACCCCTACCAAATAAAGTCCGTCGGAGGGGCATGCAGTGCTTGATTCAGCTGTGAGCATGTACAAATGAGCTCTATGTACAAACGTTACTGGCCCTTCACAGACAACATCAGTCCAGCCTGGGAACAATTTACCGAGGTTGGGGTGGATTCTCCAACTTTAAAATCAAGGGATGTTTTTCTGAAAGCTCTGTTCTAATCCGAGCAGGAATCGAGTCAGGGAAATCCTCCAGCCTGTGTTATGTGTGAGGTCAGACAGATCATAGAATCACAGAATCTCAGGGTTGGAAGGGACCTCAGGAGGTCATCTAGTCCAACCCCCTGCTCAAAGCAGGACCAATCCCCAATGATGATGACAGGATTCCCTTTTGGCCTAATCATCTATGAATGCTGCTCCTCTCACGGCGGCACATTAGAGCCACTTGAATTATTTGTTGTGAGTAACTGATCTGATCAATGTCATCTCTTTTCCATTGGCCAACGGCTCCTGCTTCCTATTTGTTAACAAGGATTTGCTGACTAGGGCTTCCAGCCTACAGGGTGTTTGCAATCTGGGCCCATTGACTTGTGGCAATTTGCGGTGTCTGGCTGTTCCCCTGAGTCCCATGGTCGTGTTCCTTTATGCTCTAGGTGTCATTTCGATTCTGAGCCGTTTTTAACGTGTTCAGTCGTTTTTAAATGAAACCGAAAGACCGTTCCAAAGGAATGTTCATAGTGAACTGAAAAATGGACACATTTCCTTTAATAAAAATGTCAACGTGAAATGTTTCACTTCTTCCAGACTCTTTTTGAGGGGTTTTTCCCGCCAAAATATTCACGGAAAGACGTCACGAATTCCAAACCGTTGGCCGAAGAAACGTGGCCAAAAAACGTCCACTCACCGATGGGCTGGCACCTCCTCCTGGTCACTCTGGGGATTAGCTCTCAAGGCCGACACCCCCTTCTGTGTTTGGCATGCCATCGCAGTGACTCTTTCTCCGGTCTGCAACCCCTCTCTCATGCCAGGATCCACAGCATCTTTCCTTGAGCAGTCCTTGGCCGTCTTCCCCTTTGTCCCCTCGGGGGCCTGCCCTCTTCTCCAGGTTCCAGCTCAGGGACTCTCAACTCCGCAGTTCTGGGCTTTCCTTCCCAGCCCTCACTGCTCCTCCCCTGGTGCTTCCTACCACTCCAGTTCCCCACCTCTCTTTGGGTATAACAGCTCCAACCCGTCCTCAATCTTCCCAGGGAGTGACCGCCCTTTCCCAGCCCAGCCATTATCTATTGCCAGCTGCCTGGCTTTACAGGCCCTGCCTGGTCCTGCCCAGCTAAGCCTGCTTTCAGTGAGCTCCCTGCTCCCTGGCTCCTCCGCCTGGTGCAGCCTGTGGAGTTAATTGGCCTACCTGGCCATCTTAACCCCTTCCAGTCCTGTGTGGGGCGATGACTTATCTCAGTTTAAAGCCATTTACGAGCTGCTTTGAACTAAATCAGCATAGCTTTTGTGTGAAGACCAGGTCTGCTTTACTCCCGTGTGAAACGGGAGTGACTCCATTGTAGTCAATGAAATCACATGGTGTAAAACTGGGCTCAGTGAGGGCCGAATCGGGTCACGGAAGGCTTTTTAAGAGCCACAGAGCAAGCCCAGTTTATACGACCTCTGTGCTTCTCGCAAGTGACTCGCGACAATAGCTGAGACACAGGCGAGAGGATTATTGCAGGAGTGGGTGGGTGAGATTCTGTGGCCTGCGTTGTGCAGGAGGTCAGACTAGATGATCATAATGGTCCCTTCTGACCTTAAAGTCTATGAGGTAGGGGAGGCCATGTGATCCGATGGACATGGTGGGAGTCAAGAGACCTGAGCTTTAGTCCTTGCTCTGCCACTGACCTGCTAAGTGACCTTGGGCAAATCACTTTTGCTCTCTGACTCAGTTTCCCTAAATACATATTATTATTCCTGCCTCAGCTGTTCCCTGTTAAACCCTCTCTCTTTTCCATGCAGGAATGCATCTGTCCCTTTCTCCTTCCAAGTGCCAACTAATCAAATTCACCCTGGGACAACTCAGGCTTGGAGGAAATATTACCTGCCTGTGCGTAGCAAAGGAAGCAGCAGTAATGAGGGTGGTTTCCTGATTAACGCGAGCTTTCACGCTTGCACGGGGAATTACAGTGATATTTAAACTCCACCGCAGCAGCGTAGTAAAGACAAACGCAGGTAAGTGATCAGGACTCCGGGCTCTCTGGGCCTCAGTCAGGGAACAAGAACTCTTGCTGAACCAGTTGTCCACCACTTCATAAATTCTCCTGCTGTCTCCTGGGGATACCTTGAGTTTGACCTTAAACACTCAGAGCAAAGTTCTTTTCTTTGTCTCCTAATAAACAGCATTGAGGACTGCCGATCTCCAGCTGTTCCTCAGATCCTGGCCTTCCTGAAAGAGACGACTTCTCCATGTGAAGTCTCATTAATGTGGACTTAGGGCCAGTTTTGGGTTCCTGACAGCTGTCTCTCCCCCTATTATAGCCCCTGACTCGTTAGTGCAATCACTTCACCCTGACTTGACTGAAAAGTGGCTCTCGGTTATGAACCTGTCTTCATAGAGGCCCATTGTGTGAAAGGCTCGGGCCTCTTGTTTTGACAGCCTGGCAAGAAAGATCCCACTTAGAGTGACATTTTAAAACATTTTGACAGATCCCCTCCTGCCCGCCCCCCGCCTTTGATTTCTGCCCGAGCTGTATCCACTCCTGTAAAAGACAAGTTGTGCAAAGAAACTAATGCTCTGCTCATATTTTCTAGAAGCAGAGATATAATTTTTGCATGGGTTCCCCCCCCCCCTTTTCAAGAGAAAATAGATCAAGACCAGCTGTTGAGCAGACTAGCCGTTCTCCATCCCGCTCTCCCCCAGTCCAAAGAAAGGGAAATTATACTTGGGATTTTGGCTCACTTGGTTTATTTTATTTTTTTACACAACCGATTATCTCCAATCGTGTCCCTGTCTCGAGGACAATAGAAGTAGATTTTGTTGCACAAAAATGATTCCTTTTTCTATGAGAGTAAGCAATGAGATCTTGAAAACCAGAGTAAAGGAAGTAAGAATAAGGATTTTGAGGGGAGGAATGGGGCAGCGTCTAACACAAGGGGACCTCGATCCCTGACTGTGGCCTCCGAGTGCTACCATGATATAAATAATAAATGAACAGGATTCATCTGGGTAAGCCACCTGTGACACACATTCATCGGAAAGTCCTCCTCACCTTGATGCAAGAAAAAATGAGAACCAATCTCCGGCTCAGGACGGGGACTCTTCCATGCTTTGAAACTTGGGCTGATCCCATTTTGCACCGACGTAGCAGCTTTCGTCTGAAGATCTCAGGCCACCTTTCGAAGGAGGGTGGTTGTTTCTTTGCATTTTGCAGACAGGGAAACTGAGGCACAGAGCGAAGTCAAAGCCCAAAGTGTCCACTCATCTAGGCCACCTCCGTTTTGAGGGTACGTAGGCGTTAGCTGGGCACCCCAGTCCTGCGGCACCCAGAACTAAGTTGGGTTTAAGTGACATGCTCAAGCCACCCGGTGAATCAGGGATAGACTTCACAGTCCTCCATGCTTTAACTGGAGGGATAAAAGCAGACACGCTGCAAGGTAGCTGCTATCACTGCATAAGGATGTGACGTTTGGGTGCATTTAGAGGGGGTTTCTGAGCGGCTGGAGGCTCTAGGATCGAGTTCCGTAATGTTCAAGTCAGGGCTGGCCAGGAAACAGAACTTCTATTTTGTGAGAAATGTCTCGGTTCTCAGAAAATATTGGAATTTGGTTTCATGCCGCATCCGAACAAAGCCAGAGCCCCACCACTGACCTCTGCTGTGGGAAACCAACGGTCAGGTCCCTGCCCTTCTTGGTTTGGGGCAGGGGCTTGAACGTGGGGCTCTCCCATCCCAGCTAAGGGCCGTGACACCAGGCTCTAGAGCCGATTTCTCCCATGGAAGAGGTTCCATTGTGCCTGGATAGGCTGACCAGATAGCAAGTGTCAAAAATCGGGACAGTAGGTGGGGGGTAATAGGGGCCTATGTGAGAAAAAGACCCAAAAATCGGGACTGTCCTTATAAAATCAGGACATCTGGGGACCCTATGCCTGGATAAGAAACTCTGCACTGGGCCAGTGAGCGAGGTTTACTCCATAGCCTGCTGATTAATGCACTCGGCTGCATTGTCGGAGAGCCAGGGTCAAGTTGCTGCTCTGATCCACGTCGATCAGCATAGGGACTTAACCCTGGCTTGCCATCAACGCAGCTGAGCGCTCCAACCAGCAAGCCCTTCTGGAGTGGAGCCGTCGCTTGGAACAGAAATTCCATCCTGGGCCTAAGACGGTTTAATGTAAACAAGTGTGTTTCCACCTAAAGTTTGGGTTCAACCAATCGGCATTTTTCCAATGAAAAACCGTGTTGTCAGAAAATTCCCCTTGAGCTCCAATTTAATGTAAGTGTCAACTACCAGCTCTCTGTGCCTTAGGAAGGAGAACTACATGGAGCCTAGCAGCTGGGAGCGTGCTAGGCTCTGCCCATGTGTATGGCAGCGTAGGATGGGGCCTGAGTCTCCTTCTCTACCCCACTGCCTTCTCTTTTCAACCTCTTGGGGGCCACAGAACCGGGCAGGCAATGCTCTCCGGGCAGCGGCATCTCCCGTGGGGTCGTGGCGTGCCACGGATGCAAGGAGACAGCCACAGGAGTGAAAAACAATCAAGGGGCAAATACACAAACATTGTAGATCCCGTGCGTGGGAAGATCTGGGGCAAGATTCACACTGGGAGCGGCCATTCACACTGGCGCAAAGCCGGTGCGAATTATCGCAGTGCTGGTTTGGTTTGGTTCTCCCCTACTCTGCGCTGGTGTAGATGATGGGGTCAGGGCCTGATGCGGGGTGCAGGTGGGTTTGGGCTGGGAGGCACCACCTGTATGTTTAGAACCATTTTTTGATACACACACAGTTAAACCCTCCCCGCCCCCAGCCATAAATTCCATCCACATCCACCCACAAGACAAGCCCCACCCCCCTACCATATCCCCTGCTCATTGCATCTGTGGCCCCTTCACACACCCCTCCTGGTGACTCCTCCACGGGGCAGCTATCCCTCTCAGCAGCCTCGAAACTCGCAGGTGGGTTGTCCTGTGGCCTCAGGCTCTGGGATGCCTAGGCAGGTCCCCTCTGGTAGTGGGCGGGTGCTCGGATGGGGAAGAAGTCCGCTTTGGTGCTGAGGTGGGCAGGTCTCTCTTGAATGCCGCTGGTCTCCCCTCGCCACTGGTGGGGAGCAGGGTCTCTCCTGGCTGGTGAAGGAGCTTGTGGGGGGATCATAGCAAGGAAGAGGGCTGGAAATGTACAGTGAAAGCAGCAGTTCTCCATCATGGAGCCAGGAGACCAGCTTTGTTACCAGCCGCCTCGCCTGGCCCATTCCAGCTCATTAGCAAAACTCAGGCAAAGGTTCCATTAGTTCTTGTCTTACTGGAGCTAGCTTATCATAGAATCTCAGGGTTGGAAGGGACCTTAGGAGGTCATCTAGTCCAACCCCCTGCTCAAAGCAGGACCAATCCCCAATTTTTGCCCCAGATCCCTAAATGGCCCCCTCAAGGATTGAACTCACAACCCTGGGTTTAGCAGGCCAATGCTCAAACCACTGAGCTATCCCTCCCCCCTACAAGGATGGTTCAGCTGTCTCATGGTGTCCGACTTTTCACAGGCCGGCATCTCAGAAGCTGCAGCTGACCTACGGGCTGGGGCATGTTTGAATTTGATGCACATTCCAGCAGACCTGTTCCCTGCTTAGCGCCGTTTCCAGTTGCACACTCCTCTGTTGGTGTCATGGGAATGTTTTTGCTTTACCTGGGTTTCCTTATAAAGGACTCCAGTATACTTGGTCTGCTCAAGTAAATAGAAAATGCTCTTTTAACATGCCCCAGCCTTCAATATGGCCTCGCTGAAGGCAAACTGCCATTCATGTCTTTTGCACCTGGCACAGTGGGGTCCTGGTACATGACTGGAGTTCCTAGATGCTGCGATAATACAAATAAATCATAATATTCATAATTCCAGTGGGATCAGGGTTTGGCCTGCATACTGCAATCATTGGGGCCTGCAGAGCGTTAAATCAGGTGTGTAAAAGACAGCGTAAAAGATGCATATGAGAAAATACAAACGGCAGCATTTCAGGTCTCTCTGTCCCGTAGCTTTGTCAGCTTGCTGTCTCTCTGGGCCGTAACACATCCTGCAGCAAATACCTCCTAGTTCAGCCTATTTGCTCCTCGGTTATCTTTGTTTCAAAGTGGATCTCCACCCAGATGCTGGTCGGCACCGCAAATGTCCAGCACGTTCCAGGCGGGAACGCAGCAGGAGCTCGGCAGTCATCTCACGTTGGTTGCGGCTGCAATTTAATGCAAATACTTCTGCAGCGACGGCACTGAGATGATGGGCGAGTCCCCAGGCTGCTGCTCGGGAAAGTCGCACGGGAAGGGTTTAGCTGCGGCTGAGACTTGTTGAGCCATCCAAGAACGACAGTGAATACAAACCGAGCTGCGGCAATGTATGTGACTCCCTGCCTAGGTCAGCTGTAACGCTGGTGGCACAAAGGCTAAATCCACAGGCTGCTTGGGGCTGAT
Organism: Macrochelys suwanniensis; assembly: GCA_033296515.1. Classification (NCBI taxonomy): domain Eukaryota; kingdom Metazoa; phylum Chordata; order Testudines; family Chelydridae; genus Macrochelys; species Macrochelys suwanniensis. Next base: position 15,059,298 of record CM065796.1, read on the forward strand.
CTAGCTCAGGGAATTGGGGGCGGATGCTTTCACTGCTAGGGCACTAATGTGCAACCCTCCTGAGCTGGTACCTGGAGGAAGCCATTGTGCCTGGGTGAATGACCTCTCAGGGTGATAGAGTAGTTCAGATTAGTGCTGGCTATGCCTGGTGTCAAGGGTGCATCTCTCAGCCTGCAGAGGTGGCAAGCCCTATGATTTGGACATGTGAAACCGCTTCAGAATATGTGGGTTCTAATCCCCGCTCTGCCGTAGATTTTCTGTGTGACTTTAGCAGGGCAGTTAATCTCTCTGTGCCCATAGAACAGAGATAACCCCTCGAACCTGGGCGAGATCTACGTAGGCTCCTAATGCCCCTTGAAAGAAACTGTGTTGATCTGGGTGTCAGTAACTGAAGCAGAGCCTGTTACAGGGAAACTGGGCTCCAAATTCTGTGAGCAAGCCATTCCCAGGGGCCCTGGAAAATGTCCGAGAATGAGGAGACTGAAATCTGCAGCTGTGCAGCAAATTCTAGAGCTTTGTATTTATGTCACCTCCTCCCATTACTGGGCTCCTGACTCTTGTCTAGAAAGAGGCAGGTGACCGTTCCACGCTTCACGGCACCTGCTTGTCCTAGAATTGCCGCGTTTTCCTGTCCGCGGCTGGCGATCTCTCCCCTTGTTTAGGTTTCAGCCCAAGGGCTCGAAGCACTCTCTCTCTGCTCCTGATATAGGTGTGAAGGCATTTCTCCCCTCGCTTTAGCAATCAAGGTGGCGACAAGCCCACCCACGGCTTTGCCTTCAGCTCCCTCTGCAATACCTCCTAATGCTTGGGGTGAACCGCGTGTGACCTGTTCCCTCTAGGGCTACTGTAATATAGACTTGTCAAGCATTAACCCACATCAGGCCACATTTTACCTTCTTCCTCTAGCACGAAGGGGCTACTGAAACTGGTGTAGGGCCTTAGGATTTCTCTTTGGTTAATAGCAAACCTTGGTGCAAGAACTTAACATTTATATGGTGCTATTTACTGGTGCCTTTCCAGTTAGTGACAATTTGAGATTGTCTTATATTACACACTGCTGTTTCGACGATAAACAAGTCGTTACTGGGGTCACAGGGCAAACTCCGGCTGGTTTATATTCATTGTTTGTGGATTGACTCCGTCCGCTCATTAAAAGACCTGTCTGCTCTCTGGGCCTCTTTGCAAGTGGGCTGGAGGAGCTGAAAGGCCTGAGGAGGTGAAGGAAGGCCATGTCTATACTCTCATAGACTCATAGACTTTAAGGTCAGAGGGACCATTATGATCATCGAGTCTGACCTCCTGCACAACGCAGGCCACAGAATCTCACCCACCAGCTCCTGGAATAATCCTCTCACCTATGTCTCAGCTATTGAAGCCCTCAAATCATGGTTTAAAGACTTCAAGATGCAGAGAATCCTCCAGCAAATGACCAGTGCCCCATGCTGCAGAGGAAGGCGAAAAACCTCCAGGGCCTCTGCCGATCTCCCCTGGAGGAAAATTCCTTCCCGACCCCAAATATGGTGATCAGCTGAACCCCGAGCATGTGGGCAAGACTCACCAGCCAGACACCCAGGAAAAAGTTCTCTGTAGTAACTTCTAACATCCCATCATTGACCATTGGTCCTATTTACCACTGATGGCAATTAATTGACCTTTGACTAAGATCATGTTATCCCATCAAACCATCCCCTCCCTAAACTTATCTAGCTTAATCTTGAAGCCAGTTAGGTCTTTTGCCCCCACTGCTTCCCTCGGAAGGCTGTTCCAGAACGTCACTCCTCTAATGGTTAGAAACCTTCGTCTAATTTCAAGTCTAAACTTCAGATTTAAACTTCCAGGGGGTTGGACTAGATGACCTCCTGAGGTCCCTTCCAACCCTGAGATTCTATGATTCTATGATGGCCAGTTTATATCCATTTGTTCTTGTGTCCACATTGGTACTGAGCTGAAATAATTCCTCTCCTACACACCCTGGCCGGGTGCCGATGCAGGACTGGCTCGGGACTCTCCCAAGTTTCGACGTCGTGGGACCTTGAGTGTAGGTTCTGCCTGGCATGGAGATAAGGGCCAGCTGCAAAGTTGGGAGCCAGGCCTGTTGGAATGAAATTACTTTCTGCAATAAACAGAAGCCATTACCAGATAACGCCACATCCACACACCTGGGTGGCCAGCCCAGACTAGGTTCCTTAGCCTTCAAAGCCAAAAACATAGGCCATTACTACACGAGCTGAAGGAATGCTGGAAGCTGGGCATGGACGACAGAGGATGGATCACTCAATAATCGCCCTGTTCTGCTCATTCCCGCTGGGGCACCTGGCATTGGCCACTGTTGGAAGATGGGACACTGGGCCAGATGGACCATTGGTCCCACCCAGTATGATTGTTCTTATGTTTTTATGAGTCCCAATCAGTTACACCTGTGCAAACCCACAGACGGCAATGGCTCACTATGGGCATACTCTGTGGACAAGTGAGGGCAGAATTTGGCCTGCAGCCCCTTTATTGGTGACAATGAGTGAGAAGGAAAGCGGCCAGCATGACTCTCAGATCCCAGGGGCAGGTTGCAGGGCTGGCAGTCAGAGAAACCATCTCTTCACTTGTAAGTGAGCAGATTTCACTTGGCATTATTGAGACACAAGCAGGCTGTGAGGATCTGCATCCTGTCCTGAATCAGGCTCAAAAATGGAAATCTCAAATGTTCACAAACTGAAAATCCAGCAAATATTGTGGTTTGGGTCAGTCCAAAAGGGTCGTTTCAATTTTGACCATTTTTATTAACATATATATAGAGAGAAATATGTACTATAATTAGTTTAAATTTTGCAACAAAGAGTTGTTCTGAACTGGAAAACTGGAATGTTTCGTTCTCAAAGGGTCAATACAAAACATTTTGACAGCTTCAAAACATTTATTTCAAAACATTTTGAGTAGAAATATCCATAGAAACGGAGCCTTTCCCAGGAAGCGTTTTGGTTTCGACAAGGACCAGGGAATGAGAACGCCACCAGGGAAAGGAAACTATAAGATGTCAGGTAGTTTTTCTGTCTGGAACAGGGTTTGGGGTTTGGCATGGGTTCATAGAATCTCAGGGTTGGAAGAGACCTCAAGAGGTCATCTAGTCCAACCCCCTGCTCAAAGCAGGACCTAATCCCCAACTAAATCATCCCAGCCAGGGCTTTGTCAAGCCAGGCCTTAAAAATCTCTAAGGAAGGAGATTCCACCACCTCCCTAGGTAACCTCCCTAGTGCTTCACCACCCTACTAGTGAAAAAGTTTTTCCTAATATCCAACCTAAACCTCCCCCTCTGCAACTTGAGACCATTACTCCTTGTTCTGTCATCTTCTACGACTGAGAACAGCCGAGATCCATCCTCTTTGGAACCCCCTTTCAGGTAGTTGAAGGCTGATATCAAATCCCCCCTCATTCTTCTCTTCTGCAGATTAAATAATCCCAGTTCCCTCAGCCTCTCCTCATAAGTCATGTGCTCCAGCCCCCTCATCCAGCCGGGAGCTGGGGAGGCGCCGTGGGCGGGGGGAGGCTGCTGCAGGTGGGGGGAGGCTGCCGCAGGCGGTGGGGAGGTGGGCGGGGGGGGGGGGGGGGGCTGAGCTGCCACGGGGCGGGGGGGTAGGGGGGCAGGGGGAAAGGGCGCAGGGAGGGGGGGCGTTAGCTGGGGGGGGGGGATGGGGAGGGCACAGGGCTGATGCAAGGAAGTTTTGCCTAGGGCATGAAAATTCTTTGCACCGGCCCTGCAAGGTTTGTTCACCATGGGCTGTCCAGAGTGTGTCCCTCTGCCTGCAAGTCTCTGAACTAGCGAACCTGGCAAAGCGCTGTGAGGGGTGTTGTGAAACCGTCCACAAACGCGCTCATGTAATTAAAAGAGATCTGCACTAGGGCTGCCAAACGATTGAAAAAAAAAATCAATCGGGATTAATCGCGAGATTAAAATACATCGCCATTAATCGCCGTTCTAATCACACCGTTAAACCATAATAGAATACTGTGTATCTACGTAGTTTGGGATGTTTTCTACATTTTCAAATATATCAATTTCAGTTACAACACAGAATACTAAGTGCACAGGGCTCGCTTTATATTAGTATGTTTGATTACAAACACGTGCCCTGTAAAAATGATAAACAAAATAGCATTTTTTCAATTTGCCTCATACAAGTACTGTAGTGCGATCTCGTACTATGCCCTTACTAGTGATAGCCCCCCTTGAAAGCGGGGTGCCCCCTAAGGATCTCCTGCCAGGCCTGTTTTTCACATTGAATGAGTACTTCTGCAACATCATGATCATTTTTTGACACTGTTTTTGCCAGTATGCTTTAGCCCATCCCCTACCCCTGCGAGAGAAATGAGGAATGCTGGCAGAAGCACAGTTTTGCCTGTATAACTGTGTCTACACTAAGGGCCTTTGCCAGCACAGCTGCGTCGCTCAGGGATCACACCTCCTCATCAATGTTCCCTCTAATTTTTGACAGGCCGTGTGCGCAAAAGAATTTCTTCTGTGCAAATTTTTTACAGGCCGTGTGCGCAAAAATTTCTTCGGTGCAAATTTTTGTGCGCGCGGTGTTTCGCCGTGCGCGCGGGGTTTAGGATCTGTGTGCGCGCGCACACGCGCACAGCTTAGAGGGAACAGTGCTCATCACCCCCTGCCCAAGGGAATTATGCTGGCCAAAGCTTGTCCTGTGGACTTCGGGGCAGGGCTTTCGTCTTTGTTTGCCCCTTTGTTGCTGGGAACATCCCTGGGGCTGGAGAAGTGGGGAGTAACGGTCACGTGCCCAAAGAGAGGGCAGCAGGTTGGAGCTTCCTTGTCATCGTTCTTGGGGCGGGTTGTCGCTGTCGTGGGGAGGTCCTGTCTCTCCCGCGGGACAGTTCGCAGGGGAAGTTTGCAGCCCCCTGGGGTATAGTCTTCTATACAATGCAATGTCTGCTGGGGACACTCGCCCTGGCTGAGCCGCCCCCAGGCGGTGTCTCCGTGCCATCAGCAGGGCGGCGCTGAGAAGCCCCATGGGGCCTCCGCTTCCTCCAGCCGAGTGATGTAACCCAAACCCCTTGCCCAGCGGCGGCTGGAGCCACTTTCCCTTTCGCTCGCACCTCCTCTGGGGACACAGAGCGGGGAGTGTGGAGAACAGCCCGTCTCTGGCCTGTCATCGCAGGCCAGTGGGACCATCCCGCCCTCACATCTGCTCCTCGTTAAGGCGGCAACAGCTTCACATGGGGTGGGGGGAGCGGGTGAAAGAATTGGCTCATGAAAGCTGCGGCTCGCTGGAGGGTTGAGGAAAGGGCGGGTGTAGAGGGGGTGGGGAAGGAGGCTTAATGGGAACCAAATGCAGGAGGCCGCGCAGCCCCCCTCACCCACCCCCGTTCCCTCCCTGCCATTAGCATTCCTCAGACACCTGTAGGCACTTAAAGCCTTGGCAGCCAACAGAAAACATTTCTTCTTCTGTGCCATGTTTGTTCACAAAAGAGCAACACCGGTTTGGTTTCAATTAAGGGAGCTGCCAGATCTAGGGAGCTCCTTGTCAATCCGCGCTGGAGAGGGGCAGCCGTTAGCTAGAGCACGCTGGGCGTAGGAGAGTAGGGCGCCTCCCGGCATCGCCCGGGCAGGTGGGACGGGCCCGGTCCCGTCTCTCCCTCTCTCGGAATATTTTCAGCATAAAGCTGATGCTTTCTCATCAGTGTCGGCTCCAGGCACCAGCAAAGGAAGCAGGTGCTTGGGGCGGCACATCTGAAGGGGCGGCATTCCGGCCATTCCTGGGGCGGCACATTTCAAGGGCCATTTTTTATTTTGCTCCGGCAGCTCTCCGGACGTGGCTTTTTTTTTTTTGCCGCTTGGGGCAGCAAAAAAGCTAGAGCCGGCCCTGTTTCTCATGCAGAACTGGGCAATGTATTGGTGCTTTATAGGTCTTCAAAGCACCTGCAAATTATTCTCCCCTATCCCCCACTCTCACTCCCATCAAAATTAAACCCATGTTGGCTAGGCAGAGTGGGACCGGTGAGGTGGGCTTTAGCTTAGCCTGATGGGAGATGCTAGACTTAGACAGATGTGTGCCATTGTTAGAGATTTAATAGAAGCCAGGAGACAGTTCACCGGAGTCTCCAGGCAGGCGATAACATAACGGAGAACTAGGACAGTAAATATGGTTGCAAATCTGATGTTACCTAGGTGTCGCGGGGTGGCACCCCGCTCGAGCCTGAAGGGGCTTGAAAACAGCCCAGGAGAGGGCTGGGGCTGGAGCAAGCAGCCCCAGGCTGAGTGGGAAGGCAGGCTCAGCTGGGGCCACGCCCCAATTAAGGCTCAGCTGGCCCTTATAAGTGGGCAGTGAGCCAAGAGCAGAGAGTCTCTCTCTGCTTTTAGAGAGGGAAGGGCCTGGCTGCAGAGACCTGAGCAGGTACCTAGAGTGGCGCAGGGCTGGGGAGCGGCCAGAGGAGCTGGGGAGCTCCGGCCTAAGAAAACCCCAGGCTGTGGCCTAGGCTTAGGCCAACAGGGTACAGGGATTGCAGGGGGTAGCCCATGGGTAGGCCGAGGCAGCAGGTCCAAACCCAACCTTGCCTGTGATGAGTGGCTTATACTGCAGTCTGCCCCAGGGCGTGGGGGCTAGCTGGTGACTGGCAGTAGCCTACAACTGAAACAAGGTAGGGATAGTGGGTGGGGGTTCCCTGGGGAGATGACCCTGGGCAGCACCCCAGTTAAAGGGGCACCGGGTCCTGGGGGGGCCAGAGCAGTAAGGTGGATCACCGGCCTGAAGAAGGCGCTCCGCAGCTGGATGAGCTCATTCCCGACTGAGACCAGCAGGAGGCGCCGCCGGGTGAGTCTGACCCCGTTCCACTAGTATTTTACAGTTAGTATTGCCGTGCTGTATGCAATCACAGTCCTTAAGGAGGGGGCGTTTATGAGTGAAACTAATGACAACTATAGACAAACATACAGGCTTGCACGCAGCTCGTATTCCAGCTTTGTCGTCTTGGTTTACCATGGACCATGCCCTTTTTGGAACTCTATGTAGCGCGTGGAGACATCTAATGGCTGAATAACATACCGCAGGGAAATATATAATGTCAGTAATTATGCAACATTCCAAGACCGCAGAGGACTCTATTGTGACAGCAGGGTTAGTATCCAGATACTCCTGTTTAAAGTAAAGCCCCTGGACGCATGACAGAAAAGTGATTCACCCAATCTCGGACCTATGACACACAGTTGTGTAGTTATGAATCTGGCCAGCAGAAAGCAGTGGGACCATACACACTAGCTAGTTCATTTGGTAGTACTGCTATAAATATGAGAAGCTAAAATGGAACTGATGTATTCCAGGAGACTTATAAATGCACATGAAGAGGGGCTAGATAACTCAGGATACTGGCAATGGGCAACAGGGCTTTTCACTGTCCGGTCAGAAGTTCAAATCCAGTCTAGCTGGGTAATAAGGAGAAGTCATGTGATGGGCATTTACAGTATTTAGTGCTCTTATAAACAAGGTCAGTATCATCCCCATTTTACAGATGGGGAAATTGAGGCAGGGAGAGGCTGTCCAAGGTCATAGAATCTCAGGGTTGGAAGGGACCTTAGGAGGTCATCTAGTCCAACCCCCTGCTCAAAGCAGGACCAATCCCCAATTTTTGCCCCAGATCCCTAAATGGCCCCCTCAAGGATTGAACTCACAACCCTGGGTTTAGCAGGCCAATGCTCAAACCACTGAGCTACCCCTCCCCCCAGCAGGCCCGTGGCAGAGCCAGAATAGAACCGAGGTCACCTGAGTTCTGGTTCAGTGGTTTGTCCACTAGTGTGCATCTGAACTGAGTGGGTGCTTTCCGTCCAGCTGCTACTGGCCAAGTCTTGCTGCCAGAGGCTATTTTTCGTCCTGCTCCCACCATGTGAACGAGCCACGGCACGGAAAGCTAACGGGAGAGATTCAGCATCCAGGATCCAGAGATCAAATTAGCTTTCGGTTTGGAATAGTAACTATGTGAATATGCAACACAGACATTTCTGGTCCTGGAGATGTGAGACATTGAGGGGATGGGAGCTTAAGTTCTACAATTTCTGTTGGCGCCACCAGAGACTTGCTGGTGCAATGTGACAGCCAGTAGAGGCTTGGTCTGATCAAGTGTGTCTAACCGACTGGCCACCATGGGGTTCTCATGGGTCTCACAAACCCAGCTGTCTCTGCACAGTGACTGAATCACGGGCACAACGTCTGGCTTCTCCAGTTATGAGCCCAGCCTGTGCAGAGAGAAGTCTTCGGTGAATGAAGAATGAACATATCCCACTGTCTCTGACAAGAGGCCGTTGGTTTCTCTGTGGGCTGGGGAAACCTGTCACCACGGTCTCTAGCACCGGCTGGCCAGCCCGTGAGGGCATGTGCCACTGGAATACTAACTCCACAGCTGTCCTGGGTACCAGGCGGGACCGCCTTGGAGGTTCTGGGAACCGGGTATTGTTGTGGGGTGTGATGCAGATACGGCGCAGTTCCCAAGCGGAGCCAATCACCGCTTGTGGGGGCGGGGGGGTCACAAAGTACGGCCATGCTCAAAGCTGGATAACCTTTCATAGAATCATAGAATCTCAGGGTTGGAAGGGACCTTAGGAGGTCATCTAGTCCAACCCCCTGCTCAAAGCAGGACCAATCCCCAATTTTTGCCCCAGATTCCTAAATGGCCCCCTCAAGGATTGAGCTCACAACCCTGTTTAGTAGGCCAATGCTCAAACCACTGAGGCTATCCCTCCTTCCTTTCAGTGCTCGGTTTCTGCACATCGCTCTGTTTTGCATGGAGGAACATATGCCCGGACTGAGGGGGGATGGGATGGCTGAGGGGGGAGGGATAGCTCAGTGGTTTGAGCATTGGCCTGCTAAACCCAGGGTTGTGAGTTCAATCCTTGAGGGGGCCATTTAGGGATTTGGGGCAAAACTTGGGGATTGGTCCTGCTTTGAGCAGGGGGTTGGACTAGATGACCTCATAAGGTCCCTTCCAACCCTGATATTCTATGAGTGTGGAGCGGGGGAGAGGGAGAGTATTCCTGTGCCAGCATTGGCTGAGTGGAGGGTGATGGGGAGCTTGTGGGGGGGGCCAGGGGAGGGATGACCCTGGCAGAGCCCCCTCAGTTGCCTGGTGATTGCATGGAAATGTTACAGTAAGAGCAATGCTGGTTATTTCTTAGTGCCGCTTGCCCAAGGGCCTCTGGGCACCTTAGCAGAATGTAATAAAAATGCGACAACCCCCCCAGCGAATGAGGCGACAAGCCCAGTGAATCCCCCGCCGATGCGCCGTAGGGAGCACCGTGAAGAGTGCAAACCAGTCCCTGCCCCCAGCAGCACAGAGAAAGGGCCAGAGAATCAATTAACTATAATGTACAGACCAGTGGTTCTTAACCCACCTCCCACGGGCCCCTGGCGGCCCAATCAGCACGCAGCTGCGGCCCATGTGACATGCTCGGGGCCGTACAGGTAGTATATATATTGTGTGGATGTGGCCCACAACACATAAAGAGCTGCATATGCGGCCCACACTGGTAAATAGGTTGAGAACCACTGGTACAGACCAACACATACCCGGCATGGGGATCCAGGACAGGGTGTCAAGGACCCAGGCCCACCTCCCGGTGCTCCTCACTAGATCTCAGGGTGGTGAGCAGGCCCAGATGCCTGTCTCAGGTGCCGTGAGTGTGGGTAGGGAGAAGACAGGCGTTTAAAGGCCCCAGACACAGTGGAGCGAATGCAAAGAACCTGCTGTTATCATCGAATGTGGCTGTTTTACGAGCTGGGTGGGAGACTCTCTGCTGCCGTTAAGAAATGAAATGAAACCCAGCCCTGTCTATCCCCTTGGCAGGGCGAGGCGGGCCCAGTGCTGACAGCACTCAGTATTTATCCCCCCACTGGAGGATCCGATCTGTAATGGTTTTGCCACCACCATGACTCTATGGTGTCTCTGAGATATGTGCCTCCAGCCACTACCTCTGCCCATCCTTGCTGGAAGTGGCTCCCCTGGAAAGCCCCAAGGTGGGGAGGTGGCCCTAGCAGCCCCAAAGAAGAGGGGCAGGGCTGAACTTGGCTTTCTCTGACCAGAGGTTTAAGTGTCTTCCCTGCGTGCTGGCAGGGCCCTTTCCCACCTGTTCCCCAGCTGCTTTCAACAGAGCTTGTCTTGAAATGCAAAATTCTCACAGGCTCCTCAAAGTCATCGCCCAGAAACTCTGAACATCTGCAGGGGGGATTTGCAGATTAGTCCTGAGCGGGGCTTTTAATTTTCGGTTTATCTCAGGGGTGATTCATTTCTCCCTTCTTCCATGGTTTATTTTTTTCTTTAATTGCCTCATTTGTTTCATTTTCACTAACAGCTTTGGCCTGCCTCCTGTTTACTGTCACGGGTCCTAATGCAGTATGGTCCCCTTACGTTGCGCCGCTGTGCCATCAGCAACCTAATCAGGATTGTGCCAGTTTTGGACGTGGATGGGCGTCTGCCAGGGTAAACCCAAATACTGCAGGAACATGGGCTTAGGGTGACCAGACAGCAAGTGTGAAAAATCGGGACAGGCGGTGGGGGGTAATAGGAGCCTATTATAAGAAAGACCCAAAAATCGGAACTGTCCCTATAAAATCAGGACATCTGGTCACCCTACCTGGCCTAGTGATTGAGAAGCCAATACACTCTCTGCTGAGTCAATGCATCAGAATGGTGTGCTGTTGAAGATGTCCTTACATTGTACTTAACCCTACGCAATGTTTATGTAGTGATGGCCCTATACTTTCAGCTACAATGCGTTGGCTCATCTAGTTAGAAAACTCTACAGGGCAGGGACTGTCTCTTGCCATGTGTGTACAGCACCCAGAACAATGGGCTCCAAGTTGTTGGCATCTTTAGGTGCGGATGTAATATAGATAATGGGGGGAGGAGATTAAGCTCGTTCCTACCAACCTATTTTCACTGGAATGACTGAGGGGTGGGAGGGCCATGGAAGTGTTGAGGAGGAGATGGCTGCAAAGGAGTTTAGCCTCTGGGGGGATGGCTCTAATTGTTGGCAGGTGCTCTTGGAGAAGGCTGGAAAATTCCTCTAATGATTTCAGGCCGGCTGGCTGGAACTTCAGTGGAAGGGCATCTTGGAGCCTTCAGGACTTTCAGGGGTCAAAAGTCACCTTCAAAGCAGCCACGCTGGCAGGGAAAGTGGCTCATTAGGACCGAGTCCTGATTTGTTTTCTAAATGAACCTTATTTTCTCAGCAAATAATTTAGTCTAAAAATGCACATGGGTTTCTTTTGCTAATTGCTCCCCTTCCCCAAATCGATCATCTGCAGCCCGGGGGGAGGGAACAAGAGCGGAACAGCCACAAAGCAGCCAAATATCAGGACAGATCCACGCAGGGGGCTTTGCTTAGCGGGTTCTGACTTCCCAAGGTCCTTCTTGCTCTTTCTATTTCAACCTTGTTTTATTTTAACGTAACAACAGACATAATAGTGTCAGCGCCAGAGCTGGGGGGAGCATTCCCGCAGCCTGTTTATTTGAGGCATTTAGCCTCTTTTCGGTTCACGAATTAGGCATGGCCGGGCGCTGAAGTTTGGTAAGTTTGTTCCTCATGCAGAGGTGTTTGGAGGCTTTATGCAAATGCCTCGCTCTTGGTGGGTTGTTTTGAGAATTAGACACTTTAGTTAGTTACTGTTGGTTATGTGTGGGGGTGAGAACGGGGGGCTGGCAGTTAACAGTAAGTGCCTTGGGAGACCAGAGCAGCCCCGGACCTGGCAGGCTAGCGAATCCCTGGGGAGTGGACCCCAAAGGGGGTTCGCACTGAGAGAGGCAGGTGGGAGGGGAGAGCGATTAGGTCTGAGTGCCTGACCCAGCCCCCAGCCTGTCCTGCACCCCGCCGCAGCGCCCCGCTCTGTGGCAGAGCACCCTGGTCCCAGGCCCCCTGCAGAGAGGCTGCAGCCCCCGGCCCTGTGCCCCATCCCCTGGACAGGTGTGCGCGGGAGAAATGCACCCTGCAAAGCTGCTTCGCTCCCAGCCTTCCCGTTCCTCCTCCTGATTGGCTCCCTGAACACTCCATTCACTCTCCCGAACGCCTGGGTCCCTTCCGTCTCCAGCACGGCCCAGGCTCACTTGAATGTCCAACTCCCCTCCTCTGCCCAGTCTGAGACCCTCCTATGTCACCTGACCTCCGATGGGGCCCAAATGAGCAACGGCCCCTTCTCAAAACTCCTTATCTGACCCAGGCCCGGTCCACCCCATGTGTCTCCCTGGCTCCCTCATGCCCCTTGGTCTGCTCCAGCCCTGCTAGGCTCTTCCGTGGGGCTGGCATGCACCCAATGGGGCTCATGTTGGCTGCTCTATCAAAACCCCTTCTGCTTGGGGGGGTTCCCTCGGGCAGGATGTTCCATGAGGGCTTCTCTGCCCAAGCCTGCTTCCCAGCCCCATGGAGAGAGGCAAGCAACCGGGGATTTTCAGGAGACAGAGAGCCGGGGGGAGATTGGGGTGGGGGATGAGGCCTGGGTGGGGATCAGGGTGAGTGAAGTGAGGGGGCATGGCGGGGGGAGGTTTAGGTTCAGAAAGGGGGCGGCAGGGTGAGAAAGCTGAATCTGGGGTGGGGTAGTAGACCTATGGGGTAAGGGGTGAGGAAACAAGAGGAGAGTTGTGGGGGTGTTTAAGGAAGAAGAGGCCTGGGGGGTGCTCAGGAAGGGAGGAGGAGGAGGCCAGGGGGTGCTTAAGTAGTAGGGTGACCAGATGTCCCGTTTTTATAGGGACAGTCCTGTTTTTTGGGACTCTTTCTTATATAGGCGCCTATTACACCCCACCTCCTGTCCCGTTTTTTCACAGTTGCTGTCTGGTCACCCTACACGTAGGGGGAGGAAAGAAGACCTGGGGAGTTGTTCAGGGAGGGGAGGAGGCCTGGGGTGTGTGTAGGGAGGGGGTGGAGTGTTGGGGGGGGAGGAGGGTCGGGGGTGGTTCAGGGTGAACCAGTGGAAGGTAGCACTCCCCCAAATGGTTTTGCACCCAGAAGCTCTGCCTGGGTTTGAGATCCAAGCCAGCCTCTCCCTACACACGCTGGGAAGAGCAGCTGGCCCCTAGCGCGCTCAGCCATGGCCGGGTGCTGCCATCCGGCCTGGGAACCTGCAGCCTGGCCCAGGGGCAGCTCCCGTGATGCTGGATTGAGGAGTAACAAAGCGCCTCTGCCCTGGAGAGGAGCAGATCCTCGCCTCACCTGCACCCCCAAGCTGCCGGCTCCGTTCCAGCCGTGTGGGGTGGGTGGGGGAGACCGACTCCTAAAGCGCCGTTTGCTTTTGCCACTGCAGCGGGGGAGCGCGTGAAAGGAGCCGGACCCCCCTCTTTGGTGGACGCGGCAGGGTTAGGATGTGGAAAGACAAGTACTCCATAGACTGCAGCCCCTTGAAAGCCGCTATTGTTAACGCCTCCGTGCCAGGGAGCCCAGAGCAAAAGAGGCTTGTTAGAGAGGCCCGGACTGAATACAAGCCGCTCTCAGAGAGCCACTGAACCGTGCTAAATTACTTAAACTAACATTATTGACATTGCACCCAGCGCGCCTTGAAGGGGGCAGGGTCTCCTTCTATTCATCAAAAATTCATAGTCAAACCCTTAGGCGCTTCTTTCTCTGGCCTCGTTGTTCATGGAGGGCTTCCCCCCCCCCTTTCCAGTCCCCCAGCTCTGAAAGGAAGACGGGGACGCCTGATGGGGGGGGGGGGGGGGGAGATCAAGTGGGCCTTTGAAAACCCCCTTTCGGAGTTTATTAAACCAGAGTGCGAGGCCAGGCAAATCTGGCTCGCCACCAGCATGGAGCTGGTGTGTCCCTTCTCCAGCCACCCCCCCGACGGCCCTGTCAACCCCCCACCTCACTCTCGCAAGGGGTTTCCTGGTGTGCTTACTTCGTTGTTTCTCCCAGAGAAAGGTGGACAAAAGCGAGACAGTCACAGGTTGAAATTAGGAGCCCACTCCCGACCCCCTGCTCTCCTTCAAACTAGACCCACGTCGAGGCCGCGCCACGGTGCAATTGCTGGCACTGGGGGAGCTCCTCTGGGCCAGATCTGCTGGCTAGGAGCCTCCAAACAGGATTGGAGAGAGGGTGACCAGATCAGATGTCCGATTTTATAGGGACAGTCCCGATTTTTGGGTCTTTTTTTTTTTTTAATATAGGCTCCTATTACCCCCCACCCCCTGTCCCGATTTTTCACACGTGCTGTCCGGTACCCTAACCGGAAAGGTTCCACCTCCCCAGAGCTGCCCCTGCCCATCCCGAGCTGGGCGGTGTGGCACCTCCGGAGCTTTATCTGCACCCAAATCGGGTTTCTGATGAAAAGGGGATGGTTTTCTTGCGGGGTGGAAATATCAGCTGTGTGTATTGTTCTGTTTGAAACGAGAACGACTGGCTTGTTGTTAAAAGAGAGGAAGGCAGAGAAAGAAAAGAGTACCAGGGATGAGAGAGAGAGAGAGAGAGAACCAAAAACAAAAACCAACCGCCATCACCCTTATGAATGTTTCATTCCCCTAGCTAGCGAAGTAACATGATCTGTGCTAAATAAAAGGGAGTTGTAGGGAAAACTGAGGCAATGGTATATTCATTGTCGTTATAAAAGGCAGGGTCACTAGCAGTTTCCCCTGTTCTTTGTCTGGCTCCCGAGCCTGCAATGTTGGGAGCAGCATCCCAACAGAGACAAGTCCTTAAAGGTTTCAGAGTAGCAGCTGTGTTAGTCTGTGTCAGCAAAAAGAAAAGGAATACTTGTGGCACCTCAGAGACTAACAAATTTATTTCAGCATAAGCTTTCGTGGACTACAGTCCGCTTCGTCAGATGCATAGAATGGAACATACAGTGGGAGGATATTTATACATTCAGAGAAACATGAAAAGGTGGAAGTAACCATCCCAACTGTAAAAGGCTAATTAATTGGAAGGAACTATTATCAGCAGGGGAAAGAAACTTTTGAAGTGATCATCAAGATGGCCCATTACGGACAGTTGACACAAAGGTGTTCAGGGGTACTTAACTACGATACTAAACTAGGGGAAATAAGTGGAAAAGATAGGGGAAAAAAGGAAATAGGGAAAAAGGTGGCCTGGGAGCTAGGGCCAGAAAATATCCATGAAGTGCCCCTCACTGAAGCCACATCCTCTTAGAATCATAGAATATCAGGGTTGGAAGGGACCTTAGGAGGTCATCCACTCCAACCCCCTGCTCAAAGCAGGACCAATCCCCAATTTTTGCCCCAGATCCCTAAGTGGCCCCCTCAAGGATTGAACTCACAACCCTGGGTTTAGCAAGCCACTGCTCAAACCACTGAGCTATCCCTCCAGGGGAGGCTGCAAAGCTGATGTCTCAGGGCCCTGCACAACGGGCAACTCACTGCGCAAGGGCTGGCCCTCTCTGGAAATGTTTCCCCCAGAGCGGGGCTGTTTGCAGATCAGACTTCAGTCCTCCGCCCGGCTCCTCCTCCCGCCTGAGGCATCCTTTCTCTCAGAAAAGGGTGAGGCAGCATCTCCAGGGAATAAGCAAACAGTTGGCCCCTCCGGATGCTGCAGACTGGTTTTTGGTAGCTGGGAGCATTGTTCAGTACCCTGGTCCCTCCACTAAGGTGCAGCCTATGGAAACACCGGAGGGAAGGGTGGTACTTTTGCACCTTCCGTTTGTGCTGGCAGAAGGACCCAGGATGGCAGCTCTGGGAGCTGAAAGCCTCTGTCCACTCAGCTGTCCAAAGCTCCCTCTGCCCCCCAATTTCGGCTTGTCAGTGTTAGCTGGGGCTGCAGGGCCGGAGGACAGCAGGGAGCGGGGGTTATTTGGAGTGCAAGGAGCATCGCTGTGGTTCAGGGCCTCCCTGCTAATTCAGGGGGACGGGAATGTTAAACACACCAAAGTGCTGCTTATTTGTGCTGTGTAAACTCCTGTGGCCACAGTTTACTTTTCTGTCAGAAGCCCCTTAGCTTACCACAGAGCAGAGCCCTTGGATGGGGGTGGGGGGGGGGGCAGGGGGCTGTTCTCCCACCTTTCACTGCTGAGGCTTGGGGAGGTGGCAGGGGGGCAGCAGGTGGGGCAGGAGAAGGAGTGATATGACAACTGCCCCACCTCACAGCAGCCACTTCGTCATCCCTCATCCTGCCCCCAGGCCAGTGCCAGGGCACGGCAGCCTGGTTCTCATCAAGGTCTGTTGGAGAAGCTCGAATGTTGCTGCAGAGTCTCTATGAAAACATGTGTTGCACCCGCCCCTTCTCCCCGGGAGGGCTTGTGTCCGGACGAACCCCAGTGTCTGTCACGGGAGGATATGAAGTGCAGGCAACGGGCTTGTTGGACTCTGTCCACCTCCGTCCGGCTGGTTGCTCTCTTTGAATCTTGTGAATTGTGAGGCTTCCCAGGGGCCAGAGGGGGCGTAATGCACCCTGGGGAGGGGAGCTGCTGACCTGGGGAGCCCCAGGGTGCACCAAATATGACCAAGCTAGAGCCCAGCAGAGAGCGTGCCTGACTTTGAGATGCCCTGTCGCCGGTGCGGGATATCATCGAAGGGTCGGGAGAGCTGGTGGGAACTGGGGAGATGCGGCCGCTGATCAGGAACAGGGAGAAAACTCTGGTTTAGTTATGAAGAGGGAAGGGGAATGGAGGCAAATGGGAGATTTTAGACCCTGTGAATAAAGTCTGCTAAGCCGTCACTCTTCAAAGTGCCCAAACGTCCGAGGCTCCCCCGTCACCACTTCGGAGGTAGCTGCGCAGAGCCATTGACTTATGGGGTGGGCTTAGCTCTCAGTTTTAAGCAGCCTGGGAAGGGCTCTTTAATAGAGCCCAGGGATGCAGTGGGATTTCACTAATGGAGCCTGAAATTCTGCCTCCATCTAAACTCAGACGGCCACAGCCATCCTGGCTTAGCCCTCCCTCTCTCTGATGGCCTAAAAGTGTGTGAACTCTATGCTAATAGTACAGCTCTGATCTGAGCCACAAACCTTGTGAGTCTGAGATAAAACACATGCTTTTCTGGCATGTCGGTCATAAGGGGTGGTGGTACAGAGCCCTTGAGGTCCCCAGACAATTGGGAATGATTTGAGTGGAATAAAGAAAACAGAGACAATGATGTGTAATTGTGGGCTAAAGAGCAGATCTGAATGTGCTTCTCTTCCTCTGTCAGCAAGGAGTCCCAGGTCCCTTCGACCCTTGTTGAGACTGCCTTCTGTGGACTAGAGTGGTGACTGCTCCGTGCTCTGTCTCGGAAGGGGTGGCTTAGCGGCATCCGAATCCGGCTTGAAAGACCTTGTCTGGTTGGAGCCACGGTGTCACACTTTGGCAGGGAGGACTTGGGGGCGCTGGCCCTTCCAAGAAGAACACATGGAGTCCCAGGTGGTTTACTGCATACACATTTCTTGGACAAGGTCAACCGTGAGCAAATTGGGGCATGGACAGCTCACCCCTTCTTGACTATCTGGACAGCGCCTAGCCTAGCCCATGGCAAATGCTACCGTGAACAAATATATCTGCAGTGCAATGGCTCTGATGTTCCCGCACATGGGGGCTTCGGTGCCAACTGGTTTCACGGCCTGAACTTCCATTTAACAGGTGCAGGCACTCAAGTTAATCCTCCAGGTCGATCCCTCGTGCGTCCGCCATTGTCCAGATCTTTTGGCGGGTACTGGGCCGATTACAGTGTTCCAGCATCTCCTCAAACTGCCGAGTTTATCACACCAGTTCCAGAGCCTCTACAATGTTCTCCTCTCGCCCCGTGGGACCAAGTGCCGCTTGAGTATTGAACCGATTCAGACCTCTCCCTGGATCCTGAACTTGGTTGAGATGCCAAAGAACTCAGCACTGTCCTCCTCTGGGCATCTCACAAAGCTCGTGGGCCAAGCGAGCCAGATCTCAGTCCCCTGTAGCAGGGAGGGAGCAGGGATTGTGCTGTGCATTTCCTCCTCCTCTGGTCGCACGGCCAGTGGGTATGGATTCGGACGTGCGTTTGAGGAAGCCTAAGCAGTCAGTTCCCTTGATTGTGCTTATGGCCACCTGTGTATTACAGGTGGTGATTCTCCCCGGCGGGGCCCAAAGGGAACCCTGTACGCTTGCTTCACGGGCAGCTTCACCTCCGTGGAAACCTCGTAAAGCTGCTTCTCATTATCATGAACTCGTACATTGGGATTTACGAGGCTCTTCCTCAGCCAGGCAACTGGCTGTCTCATTGGCTGCAGTGAATGAAGCCTGCTCTGTGCAATCCCTTGTGGGTGAGGATCCTTCTCCACCCCATAGGCAAAGCCGCTCCCTTGGCCAGGCGCACGCCGAATGCAGAGCTAACCCAAGAGGCGAAGAGAGCCACCCAGAAGTTCAAATGCCTATAAGAACCTACGGAGGCCTCCATGAGACCCCAGCATCCTCCATGCCTCCCTACACAGCTCCCCTGATGGGCTCCCTCCCCTTTGACGTTGTCTTTCCGGCGGAGGCCCAGGGGCCTGCTATCCTGTCTGGTGTGTGGACTCCTGATAACCCTGATCAGGGCAAAGGGGGAAGAGCCTCTTCTCTGATGTCACCCAGGGAGTGGCAGCAGGTGTCTAGGTGTGAGTCTCTGAGCAGGGAGGACACCGCCCAGGCTCTCCCAGACATTTGAAGTAGTGGCCACTGAATATGGCGCCATCAATTTTTGCGTGACAAACCTGAGCCATTGGGAGCCTGATACTCAGAGGGGCTGAGGGCCACCGCCCCCATTGACTTCAGCTGGAGCTGCTGGGTACCATAGAATCTCAGGGTTGGAAGGGACCTCAGGAGGTCATCTAGTCCAACCCCCTGCTCAAAGCAGGACCAAACCCAACTAAATCATCCCAGCCAGGGCTTTGTCAAGCCTGACCTTAAAAACCTCTAAGGAAGGAGATTCCACCACCTCCCTAGGTAACCCATTCCAGTGCTTCACCACCCTCCTAGTGAAAAAGTTTTTCCTAATATCCAACCTAAACCTCCCCCTCTGCAACTTGAGACCATTGCTCCTTGTTCTGTCATCTTCTACCACTGATCTTTCTATCAGCACCTCTGAAAATTAGGCCCAAGGAATCTCAAGATGGGCACTCCAAATCAGTGGCCACATGAAAAACTTTAAGCCACTGAGCCAGTCGGATAATTCGATAGGGCTGAAGGGCAATAAACTCAGCTCTGCAGTGCTGTAACACAAACTGAACAAAAAATCCCCTCCATTCCGCAATGCGAGACCCTGCCGAGAGTCCTGAGCTGCTAGGTTCTCATCTGCTCCAGCTTGGATGAAGCCTCGGTATCAGGGGAGGAGTCTTGGGACCGCGACCGATCTTGGCTGTCCAACTGGGTATATTTATCTTTCTCCTGCTCATCAGTTTCAGTGATAACCCCCTGAAAATGGAGCTCAGAATGGAAAGAGTCGAGGGCCCCTCACTTTGGTCTAATGCAATATATTAATACTTGATTCTAGCAACGCAGCGTCAAGGATGAGTCAGATCTTCTGCGGCAATCCCAGTGTCTTGAACACATCTTATTATGCTGGACTTATGTATTGTATTTAAGGGAAGAGAGGGACCTTGAGGTGCTGCTGAAAATCCACCTGGCTTTATTTTTCCACTGTCCAACCAAAGGCACATCTACGTCCCTATTCAGTATTCTGGGTAGTGCTGTCTCATGGGCCATTTCCTGTACTAAGTAGAACTGTAATGAGAACTGCCACTAGAGGGCATTCAGACCACTATGTGCCCATATTACAGGACTAAACTTAGTAGGTACCTCCTCGGCTTTGGATACGAAACTCTTGTTATTCTTTTTAAAAATGGTTTCAATCTGTTAAGCCCCTGTTTAGTCAGAGTGGCCAGCTCTGACAGAGACAGACCAGATGTGCAGTAATAAGGCACCAAGGAGGCGCGCAGAGGCAGCTGCAATCATGTGAACGCAGAAATATCCTGTCTTTGTGGCTCTACCTCTCAGCCTTAATTGGATTTTATTGCAGGGGTTGGGGTTTTTTTTTTAGGGCGGGGGGTTCTGTGCACATTTAATAGCACCTCCTTATAAAATGCACATTCCTTGCTTCCCCCCCAAAGAGCCCTGTACGGGGGTGGGGGCAGCTGCGCCCAGCCCCCATGTAGTTCAAAATGGGATGAAAGCATTTGGAAGGGAGTCCGATTTCTGCGCCTCCCGCTTGGGGACGGTGACTCACTTCCTTTTGCTGGAGGAGATGCACGGGATGGAACTTCAGCCCTAGATTTTTGGGAGCTGTCCACTGTGACTTTAGCAGAAACCTCCCCAAATGGGACCGGTTTTGGCCGGTCGCTAGTGCAAGAAGGCAGCGTGCCCAGGAGTTAAAGCAGGGAACCGGCAGTCAGTACATGGGGTTTATTTTCAGTGTTGTTATTATTTTAGTATTTGTATTGCGGCAGCACTCAGAGCCCTCATGATGACCCAGAACCCCATTGTGCTAGGAGCTGTACAAACAGAAAGCGAACGGACAGAACCTAACCCAAGAGCTGACTTCCCTATTGACTTGCTGTGTGACTCTGACCAAGACACTTTCCCTGCTGTTTCCTTCAGCTTCCCCTTCTGTAAAATGGGAATGAATCATAGAATGTCAGGGTTGGAAGGGACCTTAGGAGGTCATCTAGTCCAACCCCCTGCTCAAAGCAGGACCAATCCCCAATTTTTGCCCCAGATCCCTAAATGGCCCCCTTAAGGATTGAACTGACAACCCTGGGTTTAGCAGACCAATGCTCAAACCACTGATATTTCTCTACCTCGCAGGCAGCTGTGAGGCCAAAACAGTGATCTGAGAGTTGCGCTGTCGAAATGCAGCTCTGAGGATTGGCCAGTGGGCATTTCTGAACTGTTGGAAAACTGATGGGGGGGGGGGGGGTGTCCTGATTCCTAATGAGAAACACAGCCTCAGCACTCGTGATAAGTTTCGCCCAATCCGGGGAAATGGGGCAGCGGAGGCAACAGAGCGACGCTGCGCAGGTGGGACCAACGCGGAATAAACTTGGCCAGAACAGTACTAAACCAGTGATGGCATCGGCCCCAAGAGAGACCCCGAAGAAAACGAGAAAGGAAAAGTGAAAATGAGCAGGCTCCCTCTAAGTGAGGACAGCTGTGGGGAGCGGGACACGCTCATACACTCACATGCACGCCAGAGCACTCGGGGACACATCAAAGCACCGCCAGGGCAGGGAAGATGTCAGTGCAACGCAAATGGCACAGGAATGGCTTGGCTCAGAATGCAGAGCTGTGTATTTATAGAGGCAGCGTTTATTTATGTAAATGTTTGTCAGCCACATCACTCCCTTGACGTCTATCCATGAGAGAGAGAGTGGCCCACTGCCAGCTCCACCGTTGCCTCATAACTCCATGAACCTCCTCTGTGGCCCAGCTTCCACCACCTGTACAATGGAGATCGGGGTACGTACTCATCCCAGGCACTGAGCATCATTCCGTATCAGATCTGGATTTCCTGCTAGGTGTGCATTCTGATGAGGATAGGAAACAGAGTGCAGAGAACAACAAAGGCACACAGATTGCAAACAGGGCCGGCGCTACCACTAGGCAACCCTAGGCGGTCGCCTAGGGTGCCAGGATTTGGGGGGCGGCATTTCAGGTCCCTCGACGGCCGCCCGGGTCCTCGGCGGCAGGATCTCCGGCCGCCCGGGTCCTCGGCGGCGCCGCCTAGGGCGGCAAAAAAGCTGGCAACGCTCCTGATTGCAAATACCTGTTAGGTCACATCTTGGTCAACCCCCAGCCAATGCCCGGCTGGTCCTTATAAGCCATTTTCTGTTTTCTTTTCCATGCAACTGGGCTTCCGCATCTTTCTTTGGGAGACTAGAATCTCCTAGCAGCAGTAACTGGAATGTATTGCCACCGGGCCAGCCTCTGAGAGTGGGAAATTTGGGTGGGAAGGGTTATGAGTATTAGGAAGTGCAGCCCCAGCATGAGTAGGTAAGAGAGAATCCTTTGTCTACACAACCTGAGAGAAGTCACATCCCTTCTTCATACTGTATAGGCAGGAGGGGAGAGCCAAGTGACCCCCCTGAATGCCTGCTGCCCCCACACTCGAGGACTAAAAGAATCTGATTGGACTCTGACCTGGAAGCTGTGGTTAACTGGAGAGCGTCTGGAGCCGAAGCTCTAAAGCACTGTTCCTCTGGTTCCTGTCTGTACGCAGCCCTCTTGGAAAGCGGGCGTGCCGGCACCACGCAATGTGAAATATATGGAAAGGGCTAGTACAAAAAGCTTGGCTTGACAAGAGCCCAGCAGAGCTCAGCCTTCCCGGAGCCAGCTTCTGTTGCATCACTGGTGGGTAGGAGGCTTTAGAGAGAGACAACAACCGGCATCTGTTCGCAGTTTAGGACAACGGGCTGGGAAGCTCTCCATTCAGCTGTAACACTGCCAGGGATGACACCCCAGCAAGGTTGACAGAGGGATGGGGGACGATTTGCTCATTATCGGGAATATGAAGGACAAGATGAGTGAGAAAATGAATTTCCCTCGCTTTGTACTCCTGTTAGCCCAGCAGAGTAGACACAGCGGTAGGAGAGGAAGCTGGTGTCCGTGCCATCTGGTGTATCATCAACAGCATTGTTCGCTAACTTCTAACCAGTTCCACCCGTGCAAACCCACTGCAGGCACTGGGACTGCACAGAGGTCACCGAGGGCCTAGCTTGACCCTGCTGAACCTTTCTTACTGGTGCTACTGTCTGAGAAGGAAAGAGCTGGTTGGTGCTCTGATCCTTGGGGTGGGCGTTAGGAAAAAGCCTCGATTACTTGTAAACAGTACATCTGATCTGGCATGACCGAGAGACAAGAACCACGGGACCCCCCGGGGTCCTCAGCTATTGTAAACTGGTCTAGCTGCTATGTCCATTTACATCAGCTGGGGGTTTGCTCCACCTTTATATAAAGAGACCCTCTTCGGTGTAGCACTTCATGGTAATGTGTGCCGATATGTGGCAAAAGGTTCTTCCAGTTACACATCTCTGGCATGGAGCAGGCCGGTTTGGTAGAGCATGGTTTTTTATTTATATTGGTGGAGTCATAGAAATTAGAGAGAGAAAAGACCTCATAGATGACACAGTCCATCTCCCTGCCAATGAACATGACTCTGATCCACAGCTGAAGTTTTCCTGCCAAAGAAATATCCACCATCAAATGTATTAAGGGAAAGGGGGGAAATCATGCAGCATTTTCAGACTTTGGGCTAGGATTCCCAGGTGCCCTCTGACTGCTTTACAGCTCTCTAGCAGGGTTACTCAACCAGCCAAGATGGACATAAAGATACTTTGGGTTGCTTGAGCAATGCAAATCATCTGGAGAACATCTGCAAATCTGGCCCTCTCCTTTTAAGCTAGTTTATTACCTTTTGTGTTTTTGGTAGGGTCACCTCTTTAAAAAAACCCGCAGTAATGACACTGACTTGAAGCCAGCTGTTTATCTATGTCTGGAGTGGAATTGACTATGCAGTTTAAATTAACCAAGAGCGATGCTAGAGCCAGATGATGCCGCGTGCAATGAACGTGTTTTGTTTTGTTTTTTCAAATGTCGGCTGCTGGGCAAGACCATGAAATGTTTGCCTGCTCTTCTAGATGGCCTTCCGCCCTGGGGGATTGACGTGGAAATAAGGAGTCAGATCTGAAGGAGGAGCTGTCCTCTTTGTGATTTTTAAACAAATCCCACAACTGGCAATTCATAAAAGAAAAAAAAACTCGGCTATGCAAAGTTGTGACCCATGAGACTGGCTGTGGTGAAAGACCGCCTCAGCCAGACAACGCTGAGTGTTGAGTATCTCTTGGTTTCCAGCCATACCATGCTGGGCTTTAAGGCCCTTGGATCTTAAAAGCCAAGAAAAGTTAATCACTAGGAGAGGAGACTTGAAGAGACACCTAGGGTTGGGTGATTCAATAGGTGGCATTCTTCAGCTTTACCTTGGTGGGAGCTGGGGATATCATATTGCTGGAAGTGGTCTTTCCAATGAGCGATGAAACATGAGATCGCTCGTCATTAAAGATTGCACAGTATATCTTCAAGAGTTAATAACTAAAGGAAGGGTCATTCCATTCCACCTTAAGGTCTCTTTTGAGTTTAAATTGGACATGGAATTATTGACTAAATAATCATTTATACAGCGCTCTAAACTGATATTGCCTTTTGCTAATAGGAGCTACTTCCTGTACTAAATTGTCTTGGGGTGTTCTGAATGCTTAATGAGGGGAGTGGTCCCAATACTTAACAGCCCACATGTTTCAAATGGCCACACTTAAAACATGTGCAGCGTTGCTATTTTGCAATACATTTTTCTCAGCCTTGTAAAAAGCACATCTCGTGACTTTGTCAGGCATATAAATGTATATAAAGACTTTTTAAAGTGGAAAAATGATTCATTCTCGTTATAAGGTGGCAAAAAATTCATAAGGAAACCAGGCAGTGATGAAGGTGAGAACCTTTCCGTTGTATAAAGAATGTGACTTTAAAAACGGATTCACCAATTCTCACCATGCTTTCCAAACCCACTCTTTTTTTCAGCTGCCTTAACCATAAAATCACCCTTCCTCTTGGGGAAAAAAAAAAAAAAAAAAAAGAACCAAAACTAACGGGGTATAGCATATAACTGAATACAGTTACCCACCCTGGAATTTGGTCAGGATACAGGGGCAGCCCTCAGCTCCTGACACTTCATGCAAGAGTAATCTCTACATATTAGGGGGGGGAGGGATAGCTCAGTGGTTTGAGCATTGGCCTGCTAAACCCAGGGTTGTGAGTTCAATCCTTGAGGGGGCCATTTAGGGATTTGGGGCAAAAATTGGGGATTGGTCCTGCTTTGAGCAGGAGGTTGGACTAGATGACCTTCTAAGGTCCCTTCCAACCCTGAGATTCTATGATATTGGTCTTAAGTCCCATCTAAAAGGCAGCAACAGCACAGGGTGTCTGCTGAAGCCCTGGGCCCATAGTCCCTACTCCAGCACCAGCAACCTAGGCTCAGCGCTCCCTAGTTCAGGGGTTTGCAGTGCTGGCACTGTCTCTGTTGATGATGGCTCTATCTCTGCCCAGGTCTTTCCCTTCGCTCTGGTGGTAGAAAGGGAACTAGGACAGCAGATGTCCTCGTGCTTTCTTTGACACCTCATTTGGACTTGAACTTTGAGTTACACTTAGGTGGACCTACGGCCAAGTCCTAGACTCACTGAAGTCAGTGGGAATGTTGTCTTTGCCTCCAGTGAGACTAGACTTTGGCTCATAATGCTCAGCACGCCCACCCAGGTGGGGAAAAAAGAGCACCGTATCTGTGAGATCTGTTCTCACAGATCTGTGCAGTATGGTTAACCAGGGATCACAGCGCTTCTGCATTTCTAGGGCTTGGGCCAAAGCCCACTAAAATCAGTGGAAAGACTCCAGTTGAAGTCAATGGGCTTTGGATCCACCCCATATAGGACCTTTTAGCCAAGGATCTCAAAGTCCTTTACAAAGTACCTAAGTATTCTTGTCCCAATTTTAATGAGACAATTGCCAATGGCAGAGACGGGCATATGACTAAGTGTTCCCTGACTCCCAGTCTTTTGCTCTAACTCGAAGACCACCCATCAAACATGCACTCTTAAATCAGGCTATAGAAAGCCAGTTATGTCTTATTAATACATTGGGTTCTTTCCCCAAGCCCAGCCCTGCTGTAAGAAATGAGCAAGGGCCGTAGCTTGTAGTCCTCCCTCGGGGCTTCCACAGTGGTATCTCCACATGCTGACCAGCTGGGGTGTGACCACATGCTCCCTGGTGCACCTGGCACACCCCCTGTGTGGGGGCTTGTGGGCGGACAGGCCAGGGGACATCCAGCTGGAGTGGCATACAGGGGCTGTAGCAGATGGAAATATCCTTCCCATTATTTCTAAGTCTAGGAAGCTTTCCCCAAGATTTCAGCTGTTTTCCCAACTCCCAGTCCTGTGCTTCCTCCTCTTCAGGTTCCCACTGGTTGCAAACCCATCTAATTCTTCCGTCGGTTTCGGTCTTTTAGATATAATTGCCCATTTGAGTAGTAGTATCCTAAAAAACGACCTTATGAAACAGCACCCAGCAAACTGATCGTCTGTCTTTTCCCTCCCTGTGTTCTCGTACGGTACGTAGCTTCTGAAACAGTTTCATGCAGTCCATGCTTTCCCTTGGGGGGGGGGAGGGATAGCTCAGTGGTTTGAGCATTGGCCTGCTAAACCCAGGGTTGTGAGCTCAATCCTTGAGGGGGGCATTTAGGGATCTGGGGCAAAAATTGGGGATTGGTCCTGCTTTGAGCAGGGGGTTGGACTAGATGACCTCCTGAGGTCCCTTCCAACCCTGATATTCTATGAATGAAATGGTAGATTTCTTCCGCTCTTCTCCCTAGTAATGTCAGTCTTCCTCACTGCCCTGGTTAAGCCCTGTCTTCCCGCCAATTCTTCTCCGGTCTTCCCTATCCCCGTGGCTCCCTATCTGAGTCCAGCCTTCTGCTCCATGTGTCATGTTCACCTTCCCTGATGCAATGACCGCACCCAACGCTCCCACGTAGTCACTATGGCCTGAGAGATTTCTAACGGGTCTGGCTGGAGAGGGGTCAGATAGGAGCAGGGTGAGCGGTTGCCCCTGGATTACATTCCTTTCTGCCACCTTTCACTGCACCCCGTAGCGTAAGCTGGGAGCAGTCTCCCAGCTGAGGGCGCGGCCATGGAAAATGGGTCCCCTGCCCTGGGACCGTGAGTCATGGAGCTCACCCTTTAAGGAGATTTTTTTAAATAAAATCTCAGCACTTCATTCCTTCTCCCATCTGGACGGCAGAGGCTGGCTCCGCAGGGCTGCGGCACATCTGCAGGCCAGATGCGAGGGACCTGACAACGCTAGAGCCGAAACGTTCAGCTGCACGGGGCCATTACTTGGCCCCTTGACATGTGGAAAATCCAGATAACCTTCCGTGCTGCTGACTAACAAGGGGGGAGGCTTCCCCGCCCCTCCATTTCGTATTGTTTTGAAGGGGGCCATTTTGGAAATGCTGGCTCGGTGCCTCCGGCGTTAGCACCTGCTGCTGGGGAGGGCTCTGGGATCATGGTGGAAAGGGACTAACGTGCTTTCCTGAGTGGGAGAGAGAGACAGCTGGAGCCCACCCTCTTTGGCCTGGGAGCAGCTCTCAAGGAGGAGATCAGAAAATGCAGCTGCTGAGCAGTTTATATGTAGCGTGTCCACAATGGGCAAAGCATTCGGCCTTGGAGCGGCTGAGAACCAGGCGAGTCCGGGAGATGGGGACGTGGTTCGTTGCTCCCTAGCCAATCATTCATATGGTTAAAACCTGAATGCCATATCCCATCAAGCTGTGGGGCACTGAGCGACATCGCTGGGAGCAGCCGCGGCCTATCAGCGCCGCCCAGAAGGAGCTGGCTAGGTTGCAGAATCAGGCAGGGGAATCTCGGGGCTCTGCTAGAAGGGACGAGGACACAGCCTGGCCTGTGTTATACGGCTCCAGCTAGACACGTTCCCTCCTAGCCTTGAAGTCTCTGAGAGCTCTGCACACACTTGAGACAGTCTCCAAGGGGCGTGGCTCCCCCAGAGGTGAATGAGCCCAGGTTCAGTGCAACGGGGCACTCATCTGTCAGCTGGGTGTGGTCCTGCCCTCTTTTCCTCTGCTCCCAGTGCCCCAGGTGGGCTGCCGACCACCTCGCCAGGCAGGTCGTAGGTGGCTCAGCCCTCCAACTAAGTCACACAGTTCAGAGCTGAATAGACGAACCCCTTCCGGGATAGCAAAGGTCCACCAGTGACTATCGCTGCACCCTTGTTAGCCCCTTCAGCCCGGTCTCTGGGCTCACTTCTCAGCCCCTTCCGGGCTAGCTTTAAGTCCTCCCCTGCCCTCTGACAGAACACTGCTCCCAGGACCTCCTCCCTGGACACTCTTCATCTTCACCGGTCCTCACTGCCCCAGCTCTCCAGCCAGGTCGTCTCTCAAGTTCAGCCCCCTTCTGGGGCAGTGGGGTAACTAAGAGATCACCAGATGGTCTGTCTGCCCGTACCAGGGTCTTCAGCACCCTCCCTGGGCCCTTTGAATTCAGCCCTGTCCTTGGGCTTCTAAATGAGCCTCATCCCCTTCTCAGGGCTGGTGGGGGGGACCTTGGCCATCGCCTACTCTGGGTCCCAACTCTGGGACCCTACAAATAGCAGCCACGTGCCGCTTCCTTTACTCGACTGCTGCTACATTCCCTGGGCCTCTTCCCAGCTGGCCTCTCCGCCTCTGTCCATTAGATTAGAGTGCT
Source organism: Macrochelys suwanniensis (assembly GCA_033296515.1). Lineage (NCBI taxonomy): Eukaryota > Metazoa > Chordata > Testudines > Chelydridae > Macrochelys > Macrochelys suwanniensis. The sequence continues at coordinate 15,087,493 of CM065796.1, forward strand.
CGGCTCCCCTCACTCCCAGGGTTAGCCAATGCAGCCCATCAAGCTCCACTGGCCTAAGCCTAACCCTAACCCTCAGGTCCCAGCCAAGGACTACTCTCCTCCGCCCCTGCGGCGCCTTTTATCTGAGCCTGCTGTGCCCTGATTGGCTGCTTCCCAGCAGCCTCTCTAGGCAGACCTGGAGGACCCGCCTTTGTTGCTCTGTCCCTGGGGCGGGGGGCGGTAGGATCGCGGGGCCTCCAGCAGGGGGCCACAAAGGGCCAGGACACACTCAGTAATTCCACAAGGCAGTTCAGGGTGGGTCGGTTCGTCTTGCCTCTTGGAGAGAGAAACGTGACTATAACCCCAACACCGGCAGCAGGAGGCAAGCTTGCCAAGCTAATCAAGCAATAAAAGACCCAGGGCAGTTACTCAACTTTCGCCAGCTGTTCTTATCCCACAGATTATGATCCTATGTGCTAGCCCACCGGTAAATAGACCCCCAGGTCACGACACGTGCGGGATTATTAATGAATATTGTTCACCCTGCCTCCACAAGGCTATGGGGAAAGTGCTGAGTAAACAGCGTGGAATTGTGGGGATCCAACCCCTTCCCTCCAAGCAGCCAGGGAGGGAGAAGGAGCCGGGATGATAGAGCGAAAAAGGAGAACCCCTGCAGCATGGCCCTTCACTGGTGTGGCGTTATAAGACCTGGTTTCTTCTCCAAGCTCTGCCCTGTGACCTCAGGCAAGTCACTTCCTTTCTCCTCGCCTCAGTTTCCCCATCTGGAAAATGGGGTGAATTACGTTGCCCCTCCTTTGTGTAGATGCAAACACCTCACCTCATCATCCTATGAGTTGGTCTGGCAAGTGACGGAGTCGCTGTCCATCAGCAGCAGGTTTTTGTAGCGCTGCTTCGGAGCCAAGTTCCAAACGGGATCCGGTGCAGAGTCTCCAGACATCGTTTCTTTCTATTCTTAGCCTGGCCCTTGACCTCTTGGAAGAGAGATGACAATGCTTGAATGAAATGGAAAAATGTGGAGTTCTGAGCTTACTGGAAACGGAGGTGGGAACAGCAAATGTACTTTCCTTGTGCAACTTTATTACACAGAAAAGAACTTTAATAACATCACCAGGATTTTTATAGGAAAAGAAACTATCAAACAAAATCAGTGCCTAAGTGAAAGCACATATGGCATCATAAAGTGTCCTGGGAAGGGTGCCATATTAATAAAGGGAAAAATGCGAAGGAGTCGGTGACAAAAAAAGCAGTTAAGAAAACCCAAGTGCCTGTAAAAATCTGTCCCAAGAAAGTTATAGCAAGATTTATTTTTAATTTTAGCTTTTTTCCTTCTCTCTCAAAGGGCTTCTGCGCATTCTGGAGCGGGAGGTATGTCTTTGCCCTGGAGTCAGTGGGGTGGTGAAGAGCAACTGAGTTGATTGTGAGAAATGGCAGAGTTGTGAGCTCGGTAGAGTCCAAAAGCTGCTGTGGCGTTGAAGCGCGTCCTCACGTGTGTTCATGTCAACATTCTTCTAATGTGATCCAAGAAAGCTGATCCGACGTGTCCGAGGCCTACAGCAGTTCAAATCCCAGCCAAGACCCCACTTCCGTGATGGCTACTATGTTGGCCAACACACTGGAGACTGAACGGGGGACTCCGGAGCTAAACACATGGGCTGCTACAGCGTGAACTAAAGAGCCAGGGTGCCCTAGTGTGGCTGGAACAGATTCTCAGCCTCTGTGGCTCAAGCATAGTGGGGGACCTGTAACACACCCTCATCAGTAGGTTACTTTTCTTCTTCAACATCAACCTTAAATCAAGAGATTAACGAAAACCCTGAGAGGGGAACAGCGACAGCATCTGATGTATTTCCCATGATTTCACTAGAAACATGTAACTATTACTAAATCGCCTCCAGCCATTGGAAGATCCCAATTCAGTAGCCAACACAGCCTCTCTCCACCAGCTATTAGAACTTCTCTGATCTGGGTATCGTGCCCTGATATACATGGACATCAGTTCATGGGGGAGGGAGAGTTCAGTGGTTTGAGCATTGGCCTGCTAAACCCAGGGTTGTGAGTTCAATCCTTGAGGGGGCCATTTAGGGATCTGGGGCAAAGATTGGCGACTGGTCCTGCTTTGAGCAGGGGGTTGGACTAGATGACCTCCTAAGGTCCCTTCCGACCCTGATATTCTATGATTCCCTTTGTTCTTGCTGCTCTCAGACTATGCCCTGGGCTAGAATGTGGCTCTTCCAACCTTGCGGTACCTGGGATGCAGAGAGTCACTGACCCAGCAGAAGCCCCCGCGGGCACTGGGCTGAAGCCCCAGGGTCTGTGTGAGTGGAGGCCAAACAAGCTCTGACTCCACCCTTCCACAGGGAGTAACAAATACACCCTCCCTCCTAGGTCAGGTCACGGCCCAGCTGCCTACCCTGCCTTGCCCCACTTGGGAGGATCGCGCTCCACTGGGAGGTAGTCTTGAGACGTACTCGGTCTTGTGCCTCTCCAGCGGTAGTCTGCAGAACACTGTCTGACCTCTTGTGTTCACACCGTCATGGTTCAGTTTCCCACCCCTCCAAGGTTATTGTGGGGGGAGAATGGGGAGGAGCCAGCGGTGGGGTGGGTGGTTAGGATCCATCAGTCTGCTGACTGTCCTGGCAGGGCCAAATCCCCAAACTTCCTGGAGTCACGTGTGTGAATCTGGGTCAGCTCAGCCCAGGGTTCCACTGCGACAGGTGACCCTGTCTCAGGGGGGTTTGCTATGTGCACCGACCTCGAAAAGCGAGGACTCCTGGTGTTAGAGATACCACCCAGCTCTTTCTATGCACGCCTCTTTTATCCTTAACACGCTACAGCGAAAACATGACAAGAACCTACACACATGCTAATAATCTTACCAGGGTTCACCCCAACCTAACATGGGCTCTGGCCGGAAAAGTCCTTCAAATCCCCACCCCAGGGGATCCCTTTATGGTCACAAGTTCATCACAGCCTCAGCTCAGAACAAGCCCCCAGGCTTATGTGGCCTCAGTAGGCCCTGTCCTTCCAACCCTGCTCTAAGAAGGGGGCCCTGGGTGAACCAGGGGTCCTGTCTGCCTGCTGGAACAGGAAGGCCCTGAACCAGTTGAAAACCAGGCTATTTATCCAATAACCCTTTCTTTGTCCATTGGTCCCTGGAGAATCCAGTTTGAAAATGCATCTCTCCAGGGGGTGGCTTCAAAGGGCTGATTACGGAGGAACTGCATTAGCATCCCCCTCCTCCCACAGAAAGTACATACCACAACACATCCACAATTGCATTTTTAATGCCACGGACCCCAAAGGCATTCAACCTAATTCAGTACGGGTTCATTTAATTCAGCAAAGGTAATCTGAAATCCATACGGTTTGCCCAGGATATGGCAAGTCTGCCACACAGGGATTTCTGAACAGACGTTCCATACAGCTAGCTCCCACTGATTGCAAAATGCCCATTGACTCCAGCGGGGCAGGCAGGATTGGGCACTTTTAGGCAGCAGACACTAGAGGGATCTGATATATTCTTCGTTCTCTCTCCCTGCACCCACTTGCATGTTTTGCTGCCCCTCTCTCTGTCTGAGATGCCTCCTTGTCTGGAGGCATTGAGCGCCACGCTGAGTGCTGACCCACAGCAGGTCTCATTCCTGACCCCCTTTGACCGGTGCTGAGCATGGTACTCTTGTATCTCCTTGAAGGTGTGTTCTCTCTAACCGTTCCCCACCCCAAACGTCTAACCTCACCCTTAGTTAGCTGATGCCCCGCGCTGCAAAGTGCTCCCCTTGGAAATGGATCCATTTGCTCTCGGTTGTTTCCTGATGGTGAGATCTCTCAGACTATGGAATGGCCTTCTAACGGAGTGGTGGGGGGCTCCAGGGCATCTCTCGAGTCATTGAAACCTAGACGGGACACAGTCGTGGGAAATATACCATAGGGAGCACTCCTGTGCTGGCGTCAGTGTGATGGATCAGATCAATGGGTATTGTACGTCGCTGACTTTGGATCCTCTAAGTCATAGACACAATGGACTAAATTCATCCCTGCTGGAATCACACCACGGGCATCTTGAGAGTGCTGTAAAGTGACCGGAGGCAACGGTATAACAGCTGAAGCCACGGTTGAACTAACAAAACACTGTAGAAAAATTCATGCACAGAAAGCTCCAAAAGCTGCCTGTAGAATATGCAGTGTTACAGCACAACAGCTGTGGACAGCTGCACGTCCAAGGCACTGTCTGTGCTCCTGACAGGAGGAGAGCCTTGGACAGGCAGAGTTTGCAGTTGTAGTTGCTAGTACAGCCCATTATCCAGCCTCAAAGCAGAAAGCTAAGAAGACCCTGGCTGGTAGACCGAATGACTTAGCAGGTTGGTAACAGGAGCTGAAGTCTTTCCTGTATAGGTTATGGGTTCAAATCCAGCCTGGGGTGTAACAAGTGGAAAGGATAATACAGAATACTAATTGTAGGTTAAAAATACATTCAGCCTCCATTGAAAAGCTCAGGTAGACACAGAGCCCTTTAAAATCCTTTACAAAAAGCCCACTCAGAGCCCCCCTGCTAAGGGTAACAAATAAAAACAGCTAGGGGCATGGTGAAGAAAGAATCAATGAATGTGGGGCCCACAACAGTGAAAGTACTGCTTCCCAGGCAGTCATTTCCCATTTTGTACATGTGCAATTGATTGTTCCTTCCTAGGTGGAGTACTTTGCATTGGCATTTCATTCTATTTATTTCAGACCATTTCTCCAGTGTGTCCAGATCATTTTGAATTATAATCCTATCCTCCAAAGCGCTTGCAACCCCTCCCAGCTTGGTATCGTCCACAGACTTTATAAGTGTACTCTCTATGCCATTATCTAAATAATTCATGAAAATATTGACCAGAACCAGGACCAATGTTGCAGGGCCACACTGATATGCCGTTTTAGCTTGATGTCGAATCACTGATAACTACTCTCTGGGAAGGGTTTTCCAACCAGATATGCACTCACCTTATAGTAGCTCCATCTACGCTGTATTTCCCTAGTTTCTTTATGAGAAGGTCATGTGGGACAGTATCAAAAGCCTTACTAAAGTCAAGATATACGACATCTACTGCTTTCCTCCTATCCACAAGGCTTGTTACCCTATCGAAAAAAAGTTGTTAGGTTGGTTTGACATGATTTGTTATTGACAAATCCATGTTGACTGTTACATATCACCTTATTATCTTCTAGGTGTCTGCAAATTGCTTGCTTGATTGCTCCATTATCTTTCCGGGTACAGAAGTTAAGCTGACTGGCTTGTAATTCCCCGGGTTGTCTTTATTCCCCTTTTTATAGATAGGCACTATATTTGCCCTCTTCCAGTCCTCTGTAATGTCTCCCATCTTCCATGAATTTTCAAAGATAATTGCTAGTGGCTCAGATATCTCCTCAGTCAGCTACTTGAGTATTCTAGGATGTATTTCATCAGGCCCCGATGACTTGAAGACATCTCATAGACTCATAGACTTTAAGGTCAGAAGGGACCATTATGATCATCTAGTTTGACCTCCTGCACAATGCAGGCCACAGAATCTCACCCACCCACTCCTGGAATAATCCTCTCACCTACGTCTCAGCTATTGAAGTCCTCAAATCATGGTTTAAAGACTTCAAGATGCAGAGAATCCTCCAGCAAGTGACCCGTGCCCCATGCTGCAGAGGAAGGCAAAAAACCTCCAGGGCCTCTTTGACATCTGACTTGTCTAAGTAATTTTTATCTTGTTCTTTCCCTGCCAGCAGAGCAGACTGAACTCACATGATGCTGTCAGAGACTGGGATGTGGGCAGTTGTGCCCAGTGGTTAGAGCCGAAGTCATGCCTAGCAGTTAGACCAGGAGTTGGTAGCCAGGAATTGGAGCCCAAGGTCAAGCGGCGTCAGAGCCTAGGGTCAGAATCCAAGCCAGAGGCCAGAGCTGACGTCAGAGGTTGGGAATTGGAGCCAAGGGTCAGAACCAGGTTACCTGGAGTGAGGCAGGACAGGAGCAAGACGGGAGCAAGCAGATCTGAAGGGATAGGTGTTCACAGCACAACCACCATCACAATTGCCATCACAATCGGCCACGACAATCAGCACGGATTTACGTCGTTGAATGGGCCCTAGGGTCTGACCTTGTGTCTCCCTTCTGCATCTTATCGATGAGGCTTGAGTCAGGTTGGTGGGAGCTGGGGAGGGGGAAGTTGTTGCTGCTGCCATCAGTACCATACAGGTACCTGCTCTGAGGAGTAAACCCAGGATTTCCATGCTCAGGATTGTCAATCCAGCACCTGTTGCCGCACTACAATTACCCCACACACAATTCCCCCACCTCTTGTAGGCAGCTGGATAAGAGCCAGCGTTCTGGGTGCCTGTTGTTTTATTAGCAAACTCAGAGAGCTATTTCCAGAGAAATGCCCAGGACATTTATGTCTTGAAACACCTTTAATTTCCAAGTCCCTTTCTCTGGCTGGCTAGCTGCTCTGAAGCTGGGCCATGTGGCTATCTGGAAGGTATTTCACAGTACTGCAAAGCCCCATCTCAGTCCCCTGGTGCTCGCTAGAATGAGCTGTTCACACTCGTACAAAACCCCCCCACCTTTCCAATATTTTACAGATTTCCAAATAACGTGGCCTTCGTTTTTTCATATGTTTCTTATTCAGGCCTCCTTTGTGTTTTCAGTATTGCAGATCTGAGTTCGCCTGTGCTCTTATTGATGTCAACCCCGAGTTAAAGGAGGGTCACCAGCTGGAAGGAGCAAGTCTTTCAGATCCCATTAAATACTGGCCTTTGATTGAACAGAGCTTGCTAGGCCTGCCAAACATACTGTAGAAATCAGGGCACGTTTTGGGCTTAGGGGTGTGGGTGCTTTTATGGCAATGTTCACGCGACACATTCATCCATTAGAATGAAACAAAATGCCGAAACAATGAGTAGTTCCAGTGAAATGATCCGCCCCTCACACAGGCCTAGGGAGGTGGTGGAATCTCCTTCCTTAGAGGTTTTTAAGGTCAGGCTTGACAAAGCCCTGGCTGGGATGATCTAGTTGGGGTTGGTCCTGCTTTGAGCAGGGGGTTGGACTAGATGACCTCCTGAGGTCCCTTCCAACCCTGAGATTCTATGATTCTATGATTATGGGCATGAGGGGAAACCAGAGAAATTTCCCTTCACCGAACAACCTCTTCCCTGGCTCTAAATGGTCTGGTTCTTTCCCAACAGGAAATACATTTGTCTCCTGGATTCTGATCACCCTGCCACCAACTGTACGTCCAAGTAACTCCTTTGATATCAATGGCGTTTCAGATAGATCACACCATGCTCTCTGTCTGACGCTTCCATAATCACTGGGCCTACCAATTTACCCTAATTGTGGGCTCAACGGAGGGAAAGTGAATAAAAGTTTATAAGGTGTCACAATAACCTCTCACAAGAATTGCTAATGGGAAAAGGTGCAAGAAAGAGCTAGAAAGACTGAATTAGCCCAAGCAAAATGCCTACAGATATAATTCAAGGACTGTGTTAAGCAATGAGCTAAAATTGCAGCAAGGGAGGTTTAGGTTGGACATTAGGAAAAACTTCCTGACTGTCAGGGTGCTTAAGCACTGGAATAAATTGCCTAGGGAGGTTGTGGAATCTCCATCATTGGAGATTTCTAAGAGCAGGTTAGACAAACACCTGTCAGGGATGGTCTAGATAATATTTAGTCCAGCCACGAGTGCAGGGGACTGGACTAGATGACCTCTCGAGGTCCCTTCCTGTCCTCTGGTTCTATGATCATGCCTGGTAAACAAAAACAGCGTGAGGCCAAAAATCAATTAACGAAACTTGAAATTACACCTTTTGGCGGACAAAATAAGGAGGGGATGGACTACCCTATCACGTTTTGGGCTTAGGGGTGTGGGTGCTTTTATGGCAATGTTCGCACGACGCATTCATCCGTTAGAATGAAACAAAATGCAGAAACAATGAGTAGTTTCAGTGAAATGATCCGCCCTTCACACAGGCCTAGTGATTATGGGCATGAGGGGAAACCAGAGAAATTTCCCTTCACCGAACAACCTCTTTCCTGGCTCTGGGTCCATAAGAAAGAGACTTTGGAGAGAAAAACTGGCTACCAGAGCAAGATTCACCATCATGGACTTGGCCTCTGAACCTTCTTCCTCCTAATCCTGAGAGATGTCCTGACCAGAGCAGGCCAGAGAGATGGAGCCAGATGACATTACCACTTCCAGCTAAATCCCACATACTACCCGGTAAGTGAGACTTTGTCTCCCCTCCCAGCTCTTTGTAGAACTGGCAGCTGGTGGGCGCAGCACTGGAGCGGCGGTTTGCCTCCCGCGCCTTGTGGTAGGCGTTCCGCAACTCCTTCACTTTGATCCTGCACTGCAGTGTGTCCCGGTCATGGCCCCTTTCTGTCATGAATCTTGAAATCTGTCCGTAGGTATCATAATTCCTACGGCTGGAGCGCAGCTGGGACTGGACAGCCTCCTCTCCCCAAATGCTGATGAGGTCCAGCAGCTCGGCATTGCTCCAAGCGGAGGCTCGCCAGGTGCGTGGAGCAGGCATGGCCACCTGGAAAGATGCTCTGAGACCACTGCACACGTCACCGAGCAAACAGGAAGGGGACTTTCAAAATTCCAAGGAATTTAAGGGGTGGGGATGACGGTTGGTCACCTGAGGGCAGGGCAGTAGAGTTCAAACAGGTGACCAGAGAGGTGAGAACAGGCATTGTGGGACACCTCCCGGAGGCCAATCGCAGCGCTGTAATCGACCGCGGTGTCTACACTGGCACCCCCGGCGCAGAAAGCTGTACGCCTCTCGTCGGGGTGGGTTTTTTTACAGCGCTGCAACTGTGCAGTTTCTGCGCACTAAGTGGCTTGCACCATGCGAGTTACACCACAGAAAACTGCTTTACTGCGCAGAAACTTGTCGGTGTAGACAGGGCCTTAGCCTTAGGCTACGTCTACACTGAGCACCTTACACCGGCGTGGCTGGGACACTGCAGAGAGAGCTCTCCTGATGACAACATAAAACCACCCCCTATGAGGGGCCGCAATTTTGTCTCTGGGAGAGTGTTTTTTTCACACCCCTGAGTGACAAAAGTTTTAACAATGAAAGTGCCAGTGTAGACATGGCCTAAGGACCTTTCCCAGCCCTGAAGAAGAGCTGTGTAGCTCTCTCTCTCACCCACAGAAGTTGGTCCAAGATAAAAGATGTCGCCTCACCCACCTTGTTTCTTTAACATCCTGGGACCCATACGGCTAGAACACGGAATCCAGCTGTGAAGGGCCTTTTTACATTTCAATCAGCCTGTGTCTGGTTTGCCTCCTCAGGTTCCTGTGACATCAGGTTCCTCAGCCCTGCTGGCTGAATTTCAATCGTCCCGCCCCCACCAAAATACAAGTCAGCTGTGCCCCTTCCTGAGACCTGAGCTCTGCCCAGGATTTCCAGCTGCTCCAGGAACTCATTTGACGGGTTCAGAATTTCCCAGATAACACAAAACTATCCAGCTGGATCGTGTGTGTTTGTAGGGGGAGGGGCGGCAGTCACCACCTTCCCCCTTTAAATCCATCCAGGTCTGTCTGTCCACAATAGGTGGGTGAAGAATGGTTCTTCCTTCCATAGGGGATGGTTTGGTATTTGTAATCGAAAAGAGAGAAAACAGCCCGGCCTCTCCAAACGGCACACACTCGGCTTCATGGAATCTGCAAAGAGAAAAGTTTTCACCTTCTTTAATGATCTATGGTTCTGTAAGCAACACTTCGAGAGTTTGTGCTTACCTTGGTTGTGAGCCAAGGCAAAGTCCAGGCCGGTGCATAGTAACCGACTGTTGAAACTAAAGTGAGAATTAGCAGCAGCCAATTCCATGTTCAGGCTCTCCAGCCCTTGGAGAGTGCTGAGTGGCTCCTTTTTAGGAGGCCTGGCATTCAAATGGTGCTGGTGGCGGTGCCGTCAAAGATTGGGCTCAAAGTGCCGTAGACCCGTAACACCATCATTGGCCTCTGCACCAGCTCCAAACGGACACAGTTAAGTGACACCGACTGACTGTGGAATCCCTGTCGCAATAAACAACAAATCGGTTCCAAAGATTTGCCTCTCCTGTGGGTGCACGTTGGTACCTTTCATCCCCCACCAGGAAAGAGAGAGAGGCCCAGCTTGTTATTACCCTTGAACACCATTTAAAATTGGTAAAAAACTCCAAAATGCAGCGTCTGAGGTCACTTTTGGCATAGCAGCCTAGTTTGTTTCAAATGCCTCAAGGTCTGTGTTAATATCTGCAGAAACATTCTTGAGCAGGGTGGGTAGGAGTTATTCTGCATAAGTCATTTCTTAATCAGAAATTATTATTCCTATCCACTGGGGTCAAATAGCTTTTTTCCCCTCTTAGCCTGAGCAATCATTACGCAGATGTTCCATCAGGATGTATAGGGACTGCTAGGAAAACAGAGCTGTGGATTTCAGCGTACGGGGCCTGTTGGGAAAACAGAAATATGGATTTCCACCGGCTGACAAAGAGCTTTCAAACTGCACGTGTGCTCCTGGAATGCTGGAGAATCAAATCGGTTTGGTATGTTTGTGGGCCGCTTCTAAGTGAATTTCTTGCTGAGGGAAACTCCAGACTGACAGCACCAAAGTCCTGTATCTCCCCAATAGAGATAACATGGGTACTAACAGTGCAAACCTCCCCCACGCTGCTGCGTCAGCATGGCCCTGGAAATTCAGTTGTAATAATCTGAGATTGGGTAAAGGTTTCATAGACTCATAGACTTTAAGGTCAGAAGGGACCATTATGATCATCTAGTCTGACCTCCTGCACAACGCAGGCCACAGAATCTCACCCACCCACTCCTGGAATAATCCTCTCATCTATGTCTCAGCTATTGAAGTCCTCAAATCATGGTTTAAAGACTTCAAGATGCAGAGAATCCTCCAGCAAGTGACCCGTGCCCCATGCTGCAGAGGAAGGCGAAAAACCTCCAGGGCCTCTGCCAATCTACCCTGGAGGAAAATTCCTTCCCGACCCCAAATATGGCGATCAGCTGAACCCTGAGCATGTGGGCAAGACTCACCAGCCAGACACCCAGGAAAAAGTTCTCTGTAGTAACTTCTAACATCCCATCATTGACCATTGGGCCTATTTACCACTGATAGTCAAAGGTCAATTAATTGCCAAGATCATGTTATCCCATCAAAAGCACAGAAAGTGACTAAAAGAAGCCTGCTTTGCTGAATCTGGCAATGACAGTACTAATTAGTGCCAATTGTGGTGAGTATGTTAATGTGGACACCTGCCCTGTGGGGAGTGGTCCGAGCCCACCAAACGCACAAGCCACTGAATGGCCACCAGCTGGCAATGACTTTAGTTGGATTCAATCTGGTTACCTCTGAAAGGCCTCATATACCAAAGTTGCTCTCCTGAGCCATCCAGTTTGTCATCAGCTACATTTCTTAGCAACTGTATAATGTTTCTTCAACACACTGAAATACATATGGTTTGTTTTTATTTTGCATCCTTCGCGCACAGCCCAGGGCATCAGAGGGAGCCAATAGTAGGCAGAGACTAATGAGAAAAGGGAGATTTTAAGGTTAGAGAGGCACTGGCTTGCAGGGCCAGGATAAGTTCAGATAAAGGGGTAAGGGAAGGGTTCAGCGAGGAGGCCCAGCCTGGAAGAAGCAAGAGAGTAGAATGGCATGCAAGTGGATAGCTTGGAGCTGGGGTGAATCAGGTGGGCTTATGTTCATGGCGGTTTAGAAAACAGGCGGTGGGCTCTGAGCTGGATTTGGTGATGCAGAATGGGGTGATACGGTCCCATTTCCTGGCATGAAGAAGTAGCCTGGCCACAATGCACTGGGCCTCCTGAAACGTAGAGTGGGAACTGGGGAAAAGCAGATTACAACCGTTCAGATGGAAGCAGTTAACTCCCGGATAACAGTTCCGTTGAGGCAGGTCAAGGGAAGAGTGAGTCTTGCCGATGAGAGCTGACTTTGACATGGGAGATGGAGGCGGGAAGAACTGAAGCCTGATCACACCCTTTAGAACTGCAGGCCAAAGGAATCCTCCGTGCATGGCTCTTCCTTTCCCTCTGCTACTCCCCTGGCAGAAGTCCCCATCCCTGGGCACTGAAGCAGATGGAGGGAATGGGTGGGAAGAGGGCTGGGGAGGAGGGGAGGGGCTGAGGGTGGAGCTGAGGGTGGAGCTGATGGTGGGTGGACACACATCCTCCCTTCACCAGTCGGGTGGGAATTAGAGTAATAGAGTCACCGAGTTGAAGGCCAGAAAGGATGAGCAGATCATTGAGTTGATAAAGCCACACCCTGCATTCACTTCCCGCTGAGCCGCCTCTAGGGACAGCTGATGCCAGGGAGCAGGGGCAGAGTTGCTGAGGATCTCCGCAGTTGTACAGAACTTGTGGGCCCGGCCCTTGCTTTGTTCCATAGGATGGTGTCCAGGGTGTTACTACCTAGGGCAGGAGTGTCAAACTCACTTGGTGGAGAGGGGAGAGCCATATTTAACTGTGGTCCAGGGGCTGGCGTGATCAGTTCAGGCTCCACACGACCCACGTTCACCAGTCCAGTTCCCATGGGGCATTAGCACACAGGCCAAGTGGAGAATCACTAAACTGCTGGCTGTTATTATTATTCCATAGTTGTTCGATGCCACGTTGTCACGTTCAGCATCACTGGGCAAATCTGCTCCCCTTTAGACCATCCCAACCCATGCCCTTTGTTTCTCTTCCTTTCCCAGCTCCTTTCCCTGTTTCTCTGGGGCAGGAATGTCTCAATGATCTCTGGCCTTGGAAACAAAGTTAAGGTCTGAGAGGAGAGGGTCACGGACTACGTTCTTCGGAAGATTCAGCAGGAGGAACTTAGGATGCAACCAGGATCCAAGCAGAGTCAAGGAAAGCTGGACTGTCGATCGGAGGCCACCCACAGAGAAGTCATGTACAAGGCTGTGAATAGGAGTGAGATGTCCCAGAAGGAGCAGGTGGATGGGGAGAGATTCAAGGATACAGTCATGGACGGAACTAAGGGGAAATGGAACACTTCAGCCCGAACGGTAAGTGGAATCAGGGGAAATCTCTCCCTTGCAATACGGGCTGTCATTGCTTCCCGTACAGAGGGTGTGAAACACGATTGCTAGTGTGAAAGAGTGAGAGGAGAGGTCTGATCCGATAGCAGTTCACCCCTGATTTGCACAGGCCCATAGGGCCAAATCCCGGTGTCTGATAAGTCAGCCTTGAAGCCAGCTTTCCCGGCTACATGGGAGTTAATTTTATCATCCATTGATCATTGTAGTATGTGATGTTATGGTCAATTTATATGCTGTTTCATATATAATCAATGTACGCTAAATAGATTTAAATGGTAGGATTACAGAAGTATAGGATGGGTAAATATTTAGGAGTGATGAGGGTGTATTAGGTATGTACGTAAAACATGGCTGGAACGCAAGGCCTACAGGCTGAGACCTGAACAATTTTTAGCTTAGCCATACTAAGCCATCGGCTTAAGAATACTTGATATGAGTGAGAGACCTAGGAATAACCCTATGCCCATCAGTTCACAAGGTTACTGCATAAGATGTGCTAATAGTGAGGTTATGGAAAAATGGATTGCAATACACCATGAGACACCAGATGTAACATCTTTGAATGTCTGTTTGACCTCAGGGTTGTGCATAGATGCTAATGAGAATAAGAGGAACTACAACCAACCCATGAAAAACGGGGTGCCCCAATATTCATGGGCCAAGTCTTTAGCTGGTGTCATCAGTATTTCTGTGTTGTGGAGCTTTACTGATTTAAACGAGCTGAGTATCTCGCCCATTACCAGGCCAAATGGTCCTCTCCCAGGGATATGAGTCAGGAGAAACTCATCTGAAGTCAGTGGAGTTGTATCCACATGAAACTGTGAGGCTGATTCTCCGGTCACTTACACCAATTTCACCCTGATGAAATTCCATTGCCTTCTGATTTGCTCCCCCGCAAGAACAGAACCCAATGGAGATGGTCTACGTGGGGGAAGGATCAGGCCGGGATCTCACCAATGGAGTTACAGCAGTGTAAAATGAGTGTGAAAGGAAAATCAGGTTCATTGCCTTCAGGGATGTTGCATTAGAGCAGGGGTGGGCAAACTACGGCCCGCAGGCTGGATCCGGCCTGCCAGCCATTTTAATCTGGCCCTCGAGCTCCCGCTGGGGAGCAGAGTCTGGGGCTTGCCCCCGGCACTCCAGCCGGGGAGCAGGGTCAGGGGCCACTCCACGTGGCTCCTGGATGCAGGGGCATGGCCCCCCTCTGGCTCCTACATGTAGGGGCAGCCAGGGGGCTCCGCTCTGCACGCTGCCCCTGCCCCAAGCACTGCCCCCGCAGCTCCCATTGGCCGGGAACCGCTGCCAACGGAAGCTGCAGGGGTGGTGCCTGCGGACGGGGCAGCATACAGAGCCACCTGGCCACGCCTCTGTGTAGGAGCTGGAGGGGGGATATGCCGCTACTTCCAGGAGCCCCTTGAGGGACGTGCCGCCTGGAGACTGCACTCCTGAGCCCCTCCCTGTGCCCCAACCCCCTGCCCCAGCCCTGATCCCCCTCCTGCCCTCCAAACCCCTCGATCCCAGCCTGGAGCACCCTCCTGCACCCCAAACTCCTCATCCCCAGCCCCACCCCAAAGCCTGCATCCCCAGCCGGAGCCCTCAAACCCCCTCATGCCCCCCTGCCCCAGCCTGGAGTCCCCTCCCACATCCTGAACTCCTCATTTCTGGCCCTACCCCAGAGCCCACACCCCAGCCCCAATTTTGTGAGCATTCATGGCCCATCATCCAATTCCTATTCCCAGATGTGGCCCTCGGGCCAAAACGTTTGCCCACCCCTGCACTAGAGTGATACGGGCGTAAGTTAGCTCAGGATCTGGTCTAATTTTCTCATCACCCCACGGTCTGTTGTGTCCATTCCCAGGCTGCTGTGAAGGGTCCCGTGCTGTGCCGTTCACATCTGCTGCGCAGAATGTTTGATAAAATAACTGTTGGCTCAGAGCTGCACAACATCTGTTGTCTTGCAGAACCGGAATCATGCCCCCCCCCCTCCATTTGTCTGCTAGCAGCGAACAACTTCACAAACAGGGCCAAGCATTCTCCCTTCTCCAGCGCAGGGTCCCAGCAGGACAGTGAACAATGGGACACACAGAGCTCAGATGAAGGCTCTTTCATTAGCCGGACAGCTGAAAAGCAGAGACGTATTGGGCAGCGGGTGCATGTGAAAATTTTTGCCGTGTTAAAGCATCAGTGTAAAATATCCACTCGTTTGTCTCACGCACAGTATTTCTGCCAAGAAATAACAGGACCAAGACCCTCAGTGGGTGTCCATCAGCAAAGTTCCATTGAAGTCAGCGGAGCTGATTTATACCAGGGGATGATTTGGCCCAATATGTTCAAAAAATAGGGATATAGTCCTGTCTATGAATGTTGGCTAGTAGAGTATCTATCTATCTATCTATCTATCCATCCCCATACACCTCCTCTATCTATCTATCTATCTATCTATCTATCCCCATACACCTCCTCTATCTATCTCTATCTATCTATCTATCTATCCCCATACACCTCCTCTGTCTATCTATCTATCTCTCTCTCTCTCTCTCTCCATCCACCCCCTCCTATCTATCTATCCCCATACACCTCATCCATCTCTCTCTCTCTCTCTCTCTCTCCATCCACCCCATCTATCTATCTATCTATTCCCATCCACCCTATCTATCTATCTATCTATCTATCTATCTATCTATCTATCTATCTATCTATCTATCTATCTATCTATCCCCATACACCCCCTCCTACCTATCTATCCCCATACACCTCATCCATCTCTCTCTTTCTCTCTTTCTCTCTCTCCATCCACCCCCTCTATCTATCTATCTATCTATCTATCTATCTATCTATCTATCCATCCCAATACACAACCATCTATCCATCCACAGGCCTGACTGTTCTCTCACTTACTCCAATTTCAAAGGAGTCACTCCTGATCTATTCTGACGTAAGTGAGAGAAAAAGTGGAACAGTATCTGAGCACGGGCGCCAGGTCTGTATAATGTCTGGTGGTGCCCAGAACGGGTCCAAGCAGAGCCATCCCGTCCATAGGATGGACCAGGGCAATGGTCCATCCTATGACCTCCTGAGGTCCCTTCCAACCCTGAGATTCTATGATTCTATGATTCTATGAATCGCCCCGGGCCCTGCACTTTAGGGGGCCGCACGCTTTGGGGGGCTCCATGCTTCAGGGGACGTGGGGTCCAGGGCAGCCTGGGGGGTTAGTGGGGGGCCTGGTGCCAGCAGCAGTTAGCAACCCGGACCCACCCTGCCCTGCCGTCGCTCGGGGGAGGGGGGGAAGCTGGAAAGAGGTGGGACAGAGGCTTGGGGGAAGGGGTGGAATGGGGGTAGGGGCGGGACAGGGACTTGAGGGAAGGGGGTGGCGTGGGGGCAGGGCGGGGCGGAGCAGGGGCAGAAAGAGGCAGGGTGGAGTGGAGCGGAGTGGGCTGGAGCTGGGTCACTCACTGCTGCTATCGCCAGGCCCCCCGCTAACCCCTCAACCTGGACCCTGTCTCCTCCTGAAGCACAGAGCCCATCAAAGTGCAGACCCGGGGCGGTCGCCCCAGTCCGTCCTATGGACGGGATGGCTCTGACAATATAAGCCCAAACATTGGTGGAGCCGGGCCCACGGGTCCATATCACTCATCGCCTATGTATCTGAGCACCTTCAAGGTATTGAACGTGAAGAACATGTAAGTTTCTATCCCCCCACAGCCATGCTGTGGCACATGCTGTAAGCACCTTGAGCTCCATCTGCTCTGCTCCCCAGCTGAGGTCATGATGGATGGGTTGTAGCTTGTTAGCACTCCAGCGGCAGTACCTGGTCATGCCCCATGTGACTGAAATATGTTAACGGTCTTTGCCTCCACGCTCTCCACCATCTGCTTCTGCTTTGGTTTGGCCTAAGCTGGTTCTGATCTCAGCAGGGCAGGAATCTTCTCATCACCCCAGATGGCTTGCCCCCTACCCCCCTCCATCTTCATTATTCAACTCACTTTCCAAAGCGCCTCAAGAATGTGGGTGAAACCTCACGCAGCAAAACCCCTCTGCCCAACCTCTGCCACACCTTTATCAGCGTGTGAGCGGTGGACAGATTTCCTCTGCCTTGCCTTTCCCAGCACTGCTCTTTGCACAAGGGTTTTGGACACGAGCTGGAGCGAGCCAGTCCTCAGCAGAATCCAGCTGGGGTCTCTATTTAGCAGACTCCCATACTCTCCAGCCTCCTTCCCTTCCTCCATGGTCCTCCTCCCCTACTCTCTGCTGGCTCTTCCGCTCAGCTTCCATTGGTGTCCTCAAGGGTGCATCATATTTACTAACTTCTGCTCTGGTCAATTCATTTAAGAACCAACAAACAGAAAACAGGCAGAACTTGCTATCGAAAGGCACACTCCAGTGCAGTACATCTCACTATGCTACGCAGGGGGGAAGTCTCCCAGACCTGAGGAATGATCCCTTCTCTGATAACGACTCCAGGTGAGGGAGAAGCCAAAGCCACTGAGAAACACCCCCTGCTTTGTACAGGAGTCCTAAGGCAATGGATAGGTGGGGTAAAATAAAGAAAAGACCAGGGCAACATTTTCAAAAGTGGCGTTCAGCTGTGAGGGCCACGGTTTCGGGAGCCCAACGTGAGCCGTTGAAAGCTCACGGGGAGGGGGGGAATAGCTCAGTGGTTTGAGCATTGGCCTGCTAAACCCAGGGTTGTGAGTTCAATCCTTGAGGGGGTCATTTAGGGATCTGGGGCAAAAATCTGTCAGGGGACAGTACTTGGTCCTGCTAGTGAAGGCAGGGGACTAGACTCGATGACCTTTCAAGGTCCTTCCAGTTCTATGAGCTAGGCATATCTCCATATATTAAGCTGAGGAAGGATGGTCCAGTCAAACTCAAACTTCTTTGAGAAGGTAACAGGCTTTTTAGACAAAGGATCTAATTTATCTCGATTTCACTAAGACATTTGTTACGGTTCCACGTGGGGAATTGTTCGTTAAATTGGAAAAGATGCACAAAAATGCAGCTCTCCCTGGATGCTCAGATGGAGACTTCGGGCACCACCGCCGTATCCCAGGAAAGGGGAACTGCCGGCTACTTTCTATTACTGTCTTGGCTCCCCCTTCTTCCCCGCCTTGCTGCCCTCCGGAGCGTCTCCTCTGCCAAATCCCAGGTGGAGGAGAAGTCCCAAGGCAGCGGGGAAGCAGGGAAGCGTTCCCAGACACCAAGCCAACTTTTGCGGCTTGAGACCGACTCTACTGGCAACAATTCTGAGCCGTGGCGTCACGTTGAACTTGTGTTTAAAGCTTTGTCGGTGAGCCACAAGAGCCTTCAAGTTCCTCTACTGAGACAACCAGCCACAGTCTCCTTCCCTGACCTAACCCCCACAATGGATTTGAGAAACATGGGGCCCCTGACTTAGTGAGATGGCACCTACCCAGTCGCCTTTAGCACTTTAATCTTTCTGATCAAACCACTAACAAAGCAGGGCAGCCTTGCACTGAGCTTCTCATCTGGGCTAGATTGTCCCAGCTCCCTCTTTAGCTCCGCCTAATGCTTTTCTTTTGATCGTGTCGGTTTAGAACATTAAAGTGTAACTTCATGAAAAACAACACAGCTGGGCTGAGATCTGAGCACGTGGATTTCCTGAAATCCCCCTTTCTTTCACCAAACACGTTGGGAGCTTATTTCATTTGCCTTCCCCGGCTGGGCGCAGCTGCTGGCTGCAGGGGCAGGTTTCGCAATGCACAAGCAGAGGGAGGGCCTTACCCGTTCGCCTCCGCCAGGCTTTTACTGATCCCTGCTTTGTGAAATCTGAACCCGGGGCTGGCCTCAGGTTTCAGTCCCACTGCTAAACTCTTGAGTGGAGTCTACTGGGTCCTGGCTGGAATTCCAGAGTAACTGGATCTCTCCGTTGCATCTCTGGGCAGTCTGCATAGTGATGGAAACATGGCACATTGCAAAACACGGCCATCAACAAGTGCCAGGCAGGAAACCTTTGTGTGACAAGGGCTGTATTCACCCACGGTCACTGGATAAACCAGATTGGATCCGAAGATCCCACCAGAGCCTTTGCCCCAAACTGACCTGACGCTCGGGAGATAGTTCACGGATATGTTTGCGTGTCTCCATTTTCTGGTTGCACTAGGAATCATGCTAAAATGCCATGAGTGAGGCCGTCCTCACCCTGTTTCTGGCTGGAGCCAGGGAATATGGTAGGTCTTTGTTAATATTATTTATCAGAGGATGCGCAGCACGGCATAGCACGCAGAGGAAAGCACTGTCCCTGCTCCAAGGACCAACAATGCAAATTACATACAATGCAACAAAAGGACCAAGAGGAAGTTTTATCACAAAGGTGTGCAGCCTTTAAAGTATATGGACCAGTTTCCCAGGCATACTATGGCTGCTTTGCGCCCCTCCAGCAATGCCAAGGAGGAGTGAGCCACCTTAACCAGCCGGTTCAGCTAGGTTTACATCAGCTTTGCATTGCAAGACCAGTGCACGCTAACTGGAGTGTTCTGGTGTACCTGGCCCTTTATGTACCTAAATACTGCAAAACGAGCTGCTGTGCTGTGCTTACCATGGTACAGGAGACTGAAATCACCATTATGGTACCTTGGCTCTGTGGTAAAGACAAGTTCATCTAAACCGTTTGTGGCGTTAGGTGCTAGGCCTGTGTGTGGAGCTGCAGAGCCATTCTGCTGACTCATACTGGCAACCAGACCAGCTGGTTCTTATTAGCTTCAACCCGGGAGGCTGTGGGAATGTTGCCAGAGTCCCCAGATGCTCACAGATTTTAGGGGTGCCTCCAGTACCCAAGAAATGCTGGTGAGCCAGGGATCATGGATTTTCAAAGTCAGCCCATGGTAGCAGATCAGTACTTTTCTCCCCCCACTGGGAGCACTGATGACTGGGTGTGATGGGCTTTCATCCGCTACTGAAGAGAAGAAGCAAAGAGCTGTGTCTGGGGTGAGGCGCATTCCACGCTTGCACAGGGTATCAGCATTTGGAATAACACTGAGGTGCTCCGGTCATCGGGAACTTTCTGCAAAGTTCCTAAGGGAGGAAAATGGCCAAAAATCTCCTTAAATGTCTAACCTGAGTCTGAGCTGTTCAGATGTGGGGAGGAGATGGCAGGGCTCTGCATTCCTTCAAAACCCTGGCCAGCTTTCCAAAAGAACTCCCCAGAGATAGGATCCATCGGGGAGACTTGGCAGGAGAATTGCATTTTTGATGTCCATTTCAGTGTTTTTATCTCTTTTCTGTTCGGCGCTGATTTATGCTTCTCAGGGTTTTATCTATGCTGCTGAATTTCTCTTTCCCATGATTTATACCACCTTCGTGTTTCAACAGATAGCCTGCGTTCCTTTCCGTTGGGAGCTGCCCTGGTGAAGATAAAGATTCTTCTCCCTGAATGTCAGGGGAAAGACTTTTTCCTCTCTGCTCCAACAGGGACCCTGGGCTTGGGGAGCGCCTGATCATGCAGCGATTGCGTGGCGGCATGCATGATGAATCCGTGAAAGTCTCGGTGGCCAGGCTCTGGGTGGCTATGGCACTTTGGAGAGCACATGCTTAACGGTGTATCAGCAGCAGCTGTTTTGTCCCATCATAAAGTAATGGGACCATGTAAGTACCACGGATGGATAGATTTGGGAATAGAGCCCAGTAATTCTGACTCCCAGTCCCCGTTATCCATCCTTCGTGCCTCACGGGATGACAATTTAGATTTTGGCTGAGATTTTCAAATGGTGCCCAACTCCCACTGGAAGCCCAGGGGAATTGGGGCCTCCTTCTCTTAAGCCCCTTTGAAAATTCCAACCTTAGCAAGAGTGTCTCTTGAGTCACATCAGCTAACACAGCACGTACTGTAGGCAGGGGAGACTAAATGAGAATGTAGCTGTGAACTAGCTCCAAAGTATTGTGAGTTACTGGGTTTCTGGGTCTTTGTGGAGAGTCTAGAAGGCACGTTGCACCACATGGGCTGGGGCGACAAAGGGTCCTGTGGCACCTTATAGACTAACAGACGTATTGGAGCATAAGCTTTCGTGGGTGAATCCCCACTTCTTCGGATGCATGGGCTGGGACAGCTCTCGTCCAGTCAACTTCCAGGGAGGTTTATTCCCTGATGAAAGTTTTGAAAAAGTAAAAACAATGAACCCATCCGAAAATAGATTATATTTTTAAAAGTACAGAGAAAATCCAAACCCTCTCCCATCGTGAGCCAATCAGCTCCCGGGCGGGGGTGGGGGTGTCAGTGCAAACACAGGAGATTTTTCCCTTTATGAATTTACTTCTGTCTAACTGGCTACAAGCTTCCAAGGGAAGCACAAGAATCCTCAGACACAGTCACCCCTTTAGTGTCTCTCCCTGGGCGAGGGCAGGAATCCACCTGAGAGTCTATCGGTCAGGACATGGTGCCCCCACACTCCTGAACTGGAGGGAGTGCATCTAGGAGTGAGAGCATAGTTTTGTTTCAATAGCCTGTTCAATCCTTTACCTTGCTGCCAGCAATGGTGCTGGTGGTTTTCAGGACAAGGACATTTGAGCAGTACGGACGGGACTAAGACTCACTAACTCATCTCACAGAGACCAGTAAGCAGTCATGGTTAAGAGGGTTTGGTCACTATTCCCCTGAGATGGCAACTCAGAGGTGAAAGGCTCTGTAAACCATTACCCAATCCCTGGGCTTGCCAATTTCTCTCTTCCTTGTAAACAGTCGCCAGTCACAGGGGCACCAGTCTGGGGTTATGTTGTAAAACCCACCCATCTTCTCCTGGTAGACCAGCAAACTCCATGGGGCATCAAGTCAACCTTCCACTGACCAGTTGGCTTTTGAAGACTCCTTCTTGCATGGAGGCCATTGTTTTGGAAACCGACCTTGGCTCTGTTGAGATGAATGCTCTGATTAGTGCTGTATTCCCGCAGGGGTTGTCGTCTCCTCGAGTGACCCTCGTGTTTGTGGTTAAGCAGTTCTGCCTGGTATATTTTACACTTTTATGAGCCTCTGAAAAACAAACCCTTTGTGACAGCTGTTCCTAATTTCTCATATTTATTTATGCCCTACTGTCCTCTCATTTATTGGGTGGATTATAATTCATCACGCCAAACCTTCCAGGCATTGCACCTGCTAGGAGGACACCATTTCTGGACAGTTCAGACTCAGTGTCCATGAAAGGAATTTTTCTTCTCTGGGTGGCAGGTGTCTTGAGAATTCTATTCCCCAGATGAGAGAGTGGAAAAAGGTGGGGGGAAACACCACAAGAAAAATGGAAACTAACATAGAGTCATAGAGATTAAGGCTAGAAGGGAACCACCAGATCATCTGGTCTGACACCTGTATATCACAGGCCACCAGCGCGACCCTATCACCACTGCACCAAGCCAACAACCAGAATTAGACCCAAAAGCCCTCAGAAGCCTAAACTCTTGTGTGTCACAGACAGAGAACAGGAGGGACTGAGGTGAACCAGTGCCTGACGCCCCTGCAATGGAGGGGAATTCATTAAGTGAGGTATACCCAGATGACCCTAGGGAGTGACCCATGTCCCATGCTGCAGAGGAAGGTGAAAAAAACCCCAAGGCCGCATCATCAGCACGCTGCAGGGGCAACTGAGTTTGTCCTGTGGAACATACTCCTGCAGAATGGCATCATCGCATGGCACCGGAATACTACAGCACCTGGGGGAACCTCGAGAGATGATTCATAGATTTCAAGGCCAGAAGGGACATCTAGTCTGACCTCCTGAAGAGCACAGGCCAGAGAACGGCCCCAGAATAGTCCCTAGAGCAGAGCTTTTAAAAGCTCGATTTAAAAGTTGTCCATGATGGAGAATCCACCTTGGCAAATTGTCCCAACAGTTAATGATCTTCACTGTTAAAAATTGATGCCGTATTTCCAGTCTGAATTTGTCTAGGTTTGACTTTGGATCGTGTTAGACCTTCCTCTGTTGGTTGAAGAGCCCATTGAAATATTTGTTCCCCCTGTAGGTACTTATAGACTGTGATCAAATCACCCCTTAATCTTCCAATGACTGGCCCAATTCCACAGACCTGATAGGTGTTCTCAGCCTGCATGTGGTGTTTATGGGAGTCTTGAGACCGGTGGCCATCCTGTGTGCCAAGGCTCTAATGCGGGATGTGACGTAACAAAGACCAGACAAGAGGAGCATCATAAAAATGATAGCATAGGAGTCGTCTCAGATCAAACGTGGACATCTGTGCAACTAGAGAGCTGTGCAGGGGAGGCAATAAAGAAGAGGGACCGTTCGCCTGCCGTTCACCCTTCCTGGAATGCGCTAATTAGCCAAAACGTAGCGCGCCAAATTCAGCCTTAATCTAACTCCGTTGACGTCAGTTCCAATGCAGCGTGGGGAGTTGCGTCACTGGAGCATCAAGTGATTTGCAAGCACAT
This sequence comes from Macrochelys suwanniensis, assembly GCA_033296515.1. Lineage (NCBI taxonomy): Eukaryota > Metazoa > Chordata > Testudines > Chelydridae > Macrochelys > Macrochelys suwanniensis. The sequence continues at coordinate 15,110,961 of CM065796.1, forward strand.
CTGTAGCGTGTCCTTGGATTTTAGACGGGGCATATCGGGCTGCACAGAGCCGAGTCTCGTTACAGCAGGCGCGGGCTGGAAACGTCAGACCAGCAAAGGCACTGTTACTCAGCTGGACCCAAACCCTGGGGGCTTGGGCAAAACCATCCCTGAAGTCAACGTGTAACGGTCCACACAAATCGACCCTTCCCCCGTTGTCGAGGGGATCTTAGCAGGGATGGGTAGTTTGTAGAGCGGGGTGACGCTGGAAGATTTTGTTGAATTTGACTACGTTACTAACGAATGGTTATGAATGTTCATTTGAGTTGCAGAAGGGCCTGGGAGCCGCAGCCAGAGAGCAAGCCCCCTCCCGCCCCCCCATAGTGAAAGAAGCTGTGCAAACACGGAACAGGATTATTCCGAAGATGCTGCTGACATGCATCAAATCGTGTGTTTGCTGGACAGTGTTCAGTGAGCTGCAGAACAGGGCAAACAAAACAGAAGCGAATGCACTCCTGGAGCGATAATGGCGGCACTCCCTGGCCGGTGTATTACCAGTGAACGACACTGAACCTGCCTGAGCTGTTTGTTGCAGTTTGTCCTGGTGTAGTGCTCGAGCCCCGTGCGAACGCTCACGCACGAGGGATGACGTTGCACGTGCGGGAGCGAAGACACCTGGTGATAGAGCTCCATGGGACCAAGGCCTAGGTCGGAGGCGACTAGGAGGGCTGACGCTCCCACCTTGCCACCAGGAGGCCAGGCAGAGCCCCCGTCAAGGACACTGAGGAAATTAGGCACCACAGGAAGTACGACACAAAGGGGCCAAGTGACAGCAGCGCCCCGGAGGGTGGCCCGGGAAGTTGGCTGAGTTTTTGCACTGATCTCTGGCCTGCGACCACCTTGCTTTCTGATCTCCGGTTTCCAACCCCAGCCTGACTCTGACCCTCGCCGATCAATCCTGGCTCTAGCCACTACTGCAGTCCCTGCTTGCTGTCCACTGCTTTGTGGCCATCCTCAATTGAGGGACATGATCATCACCCTCTATTCGGCACTGGTGAGGCCTCATTTGGAGTACTGTGTCCAGTTTTGGGCCCCACGCTACAAGAAGGATGTGGATAAATTGGAAAGAGTCCAGCGGAGGGCAACAAAAATGATTAGGGGGCTGGAGCACATGACTTATGAGGAGAGGCTGAGGGAACTGGGATTGTTTAGCCTGCAGAAGAGAAGAATGAGGGGGGATTTGATAGCTGCTTTCAACTACCTGAAAGGGGGTTCCAAAGAGGATGGATCTAGACTGTTCTCAGTGGTAGAAGATGACAGAACAAGGAGTAATGGTCTCAAGTTGCAGAGGGGGAGGTCTAGGTTGGACATTAGGAAAAACTTTTTCACTAGTAGGGTGGTGAAGAACTGGAATGGGTTACCTAGGGAGGTAGTGGAATCTCCTTCCTTAGAGGTTTTTAAGGTCAGGCTTGCCAGAGCCCTGGCTGGGCTGATTTAGTTGGGGTTGGTCCTGCTTTGAGCAGGGGGTTGGACTAGATACCTCCTGAGGTCCCTTCCAACCCTGAGATTCTGATTCTATGTGGACGCCAGCCCAGCTGTGACTGCGAGGCCCAACTCTGAGTTGCAGTTCCCCCTCCTGAAGTTATTGGTTGGTTGGCAGGTTCCCCCATCTCTGGTCCATCTCTTTGGGCTCTTACGATGCATAATTCCCTTTACGGATCCTCCTGTTGTTCTCTCCCGTGGTGCTGTTTAGCTGTCGGGCAGGCCTACCACCCCCGTCCAGCTCCTACTCCTGAACACAAGGCTGCAGCAATCTCCATCCCAGACACTGGGAAGGTTATCAGGCAAGTACATGAGTTTTAATCTCATGTGCCAGGAGGTACCTGGGCCATTTGTAAACGGACAGTCCCGGGGGAGGGTAACTTCAGAGAGGAGAAGCTGAAATTGAACATTCTTGGCTCACGTCTCTAGCCCCGTGATGGAAACTTTGGAATCACCGTTTAATAAAGACCATCTGGGAGGCTCATTTGAGTAGCGAGCACCCACTAGTCCCCTGGCAGCGAAGGCGCTGCCAACATTTACATCACAGCCCTTCTCGGAGGTGTATCGCCGGTCGGGCCGCAGGCTGGTGGTTTTGTTGACTCTGTTTCCAGAATTTGCTCTCTTTCAGTTTCTCACTTTCAGGGGCTGTCTTCTTCTCGCTGATTTCACTTCCTTACTGCTATTAGGATTTGTTATTTGTATTGTGGTGACACCCAGCTGCCCCAGACATGGACCTAGCAGTGGTAGGTGCCGTACTAACACCGAACAAAGAGACAGGGAGTTGACAGTCGTCTCCTGCCTGGAGAAATCTGCCAGGGCTTCACCTTGCTTGTGTTACGTAGGATCAAAGGAGACTAGGTTAGCACAGCTCCTCCTCACTCTGCGGCTGGCTCCCCTGGATCACGGACCTCAGGAGTCCTTGTACCCGCCTCACCTCAGTGACACCACAGCAGGAAGAACCAGTAGCATTGGCGCTGAGAGCCAAATCCCTTCGGCCTTCCTCAGGGCTGCATCACAGCTTCACAAGGGAAGCCCTGCAGGAGGGGCTCGGGGCTGGAAAACACTGGGAACTTATGCTGAGGCGTAGGGATGCCCCACCTTTCCAGAAGGAAGGGGATGGCCTGCACAGGTCCCCAGGCTGGGCCCTTCGCTGCACCTCCCCTCTGCCCATCAGTGTGCCCATGTGGGCAGCTGCCCTGTGCCCTCCGGGAAGGGGTGTGGCGCTGCACAGGAAGTATGCTGCTCGGGGCGGTGTTGCCTGCTTGGCAGGAGTCCACCTGGGTGCTGTGGGGAAATGATCCAGGTGCCCCCCCTCTCCCCGTGTGCAGAGCCCCCCAGTCCAGAGTAAAAGGGGAGATCTGTGAGTGCAAGGGACCCTCTGTGCACAGATCTGGGGGGACAAGTCCTCCCCCGAATCGTCACTCATCCCAGCTCAGGCAAACACCCACAGCCTGCCGCGTGGCTTTGGCTCGGGTGACAGGATGTCCCGGTATTAGGGGCGTGTGGGTCTGTAACCACACGCTCAGCTCTCCCCTGATATAGTTCGTGCTGATGTAATTGCAGCAGTAGAGCTAATAGCAAACACAGCCCGGGCAAGGAGCCGCATCTGGGCCTCACCATCGTTTGAAATAAACCTGCCGCTAAAAAGGTTCCAGATGATGGCAAGTGCCCTGTTACAAGCAGCGCTGTGTGGCTCCCTCTGCAGCTTCCACTCCCTGAATGGTCTCGCCACTCCCGCTTTGTCACACGTTCCTCCGACTGAGTGCAAACAGGGATCCGCGCTGTCTCCCCTGCTGCCCCTGACCTGTGTGCGCCAGACACCCTGCAGAGGGAAAGGTGAGCAAATTCGCATCAGAACCCCAGCGGGAGCGGGCAGCCTCTGTCAGTCTGATTTCAAGGTCCCTAGCAGTGCCGTTTCCATCCCCTGCCTGGGGGAGACAATTCCACAGCCTCACGCCTCTCACTGCCAGAGCGTGTTTCCATCCTATTGATCCTGATTTTGACCTCCCTTCCATAAATCAGGAGTCACTCCACCCAGTGTATAAACCCTCTGTGAGAGCCGTCATAGGTCCACCCAGACTAGATCGTCATGTCCTGCTTTGAGCAGGGGGTTGGACTAGATGACCTCCTGAGGTCCCTTCCAACCCTGAGATTCTATGATTCATTGTTCCTAGTTCCCCAGCGCTCCCATCCATTGCAAGGGGTGTCCTCCAATGGCAGTGGGCCCGATTCTCCACCCGGGGTCAATCGGCACAGCGCCAACGACATCAGCGAGGCTGATTGACACCAGCTCAGGATCGGGCACCCTGCAAGTAACTAACCGCTGGAACAATGCCCCAAGGGGGCATGATGGAGTCTCCATCCCTGACAAGGGTTACACCCAGACTGGATGGTTTTAATAAAATCGGCTCGAGGAATTATTTCAGGGCAGTTCTGGGGCCTGTGGATAATCACAATGATCCCTTCTGGCCTTGGAAGCTATGAATTGATAAGGTGATAGCCCCAAACACAAAGGGGGACACAGTCCCCGCCCCATGGAGCTCACCATCTAAATCCTTAGCATTAGACTAGCCTGTGGATGGAGTCAGGAGCCCGGCGGGTTAGTTAGGAAACCAGCCTGCTTGACTAGGGCATCAGATGCAGCTGTTCTCTGGCAGAAACCAGTTCTCCAGCTGCAGACCCATCCCTGAGCATGCTTGGCCCTGCCTCTGGAGGGCACGCGTTGGGTCCTGGCTGCTCTGTGGTGCAGACAGAGAGGGGCTAAGGGAGGCAGCCTGGCCCCAGCCCCATCGGGGATTTATACATGAGGAGCAGGGCCTTGAACTGGAGAAGAGCGTGAAGCACGGCCGTGCAATGTTCTTGCTTAGCAGACTGGGTCCCGGGTCAGCTGTAATTCCTGGGTGTCCCGCTGTGATAGGACAGCACCAGAACCCTTTTCCTTAGGGTGAAAATCAGGACAGTCCCAATTTTGGGGTCTTTTTCTTATATAGGCTCCTATTACCCCCCACCCCCCTGTCCCGATTTTTCACATTTGCTGTCTGGTCACCCTACTTTTCCCTGCTGTGGTCAGCCCCAGGGCTCAGCTGCCAAGTTCCCACACCGCTGTAGCGTTCACGGGTGTTTGGATCCAGGGTTTTGCCTCAGCCCATGATACAGAGAGAGGAGTTGGCCATGGGTATTGGCCCCAGATTTCAACCCTCTCAAAGAGAAGGGCTGTTTAGTTCACTCTGACCTGCCAGGTATAACACCGCATAATCAGCCAGGTGCATTGTGGGGGTTTTCTTTACAAGACTTGATGGACTAATGGGCTGAGATGGCCGCAGCAAATACTATTATTGGGCCATCAGTCTGACGCGGCGCCTTCCCCCGGAGGTCAGCAGGGTGTTCTGAGAGTTGGTATGGCCGGTCGCTGTTATTAGGACGGGCTGATCTAGCTCAGCGAACGGTAGCTTCCCATCCACAGCTCCAAATCTTCTCTCCGGTTCAGAAGTTTGTGTCACTGGCCCTTTAGCGTGTGCGGTGTCCCCGGCTCGTGGCTGATCCGCAGGGATTGTGAGTCTACTAAAGCTGCTGGCCCCAGGAGTTACTCCTTTAGCTCATACTGCTTTCAGCAGTGGAAATCCCACGTTCAAGCTGTTGAGGATAGTTACTAGGTGTGAGTAAGTCTTTCTGCATTTTTCGGTTGCCTCTGTGCTCCTGGATTCCACCTGTTTCTGGAAGCAAATGGGCTGAAAGCCCAGGCTGGAGGCTGGTGTGCCAGGCAGCGCCAGAAATCTCATGAGAGAGAGCAAGAGAGCTTGTGCTTACAAGGCCTCCAGCCCAGCTTTGCAGAGCTCTGGATAGCTCGGACGGAGGAGAATCTGAACGTCTGATTCAAACATCCGCCCCGCTGGAGCATCACCCAGGGAAAGGAGAATGACTCAGGAATGGTCGGAGCTGTGATTTATTTCCAAGGTAATAAAGATGTGACGCAGCACAGGCCAATTCAGACAGACTATCTTGGCGTCGTCTGATCCAGCGTACGTGCAAACCAGACAGCTGGGGCAGGGAGGATCCTGGGACCAGAGAGAGTCACGATCATTAGCACGTAAGCGCCGGGGAGAGAATTCACCCCAGCGGATGGAAGCACCTAGGCTGTGTTCTCTCTCTCTCTCCCCCTGCGCATGAGAACTTTCACCCGGGCGGTGCATTTTTCCAACTCCGAAGGGTGAGAAGACGTAACGACGCTGCTGCCTTTTGGACCATGAAACCTGCAAGGCTCCACTACAGAATTTGCCATTTAAATATTTAAAAAGCCACAGATCTATCCCCCACCCTCTCCCCAGCACAAACCCTCCTTGCTGCTTTGAGAAATCTAAGCGGTTTAGATCTCTCCATCCCGAGAGACAGGCAAACAGAAACAATCCTGAACTACATAACTGCCCGAGATGGGCTGTTTTGGCCCCGTTCCACCAGGCCTAATCCATGCTGCTAATCTGTTTTGTCTTTCCCAGTAATTTAGCACATTAGGACAGTTACGGTTACATTCTGTTTATGTTTCTAACCCTCACAAAAACCCCATAATATAGCCCTGGGCCGAGGGGGGAGGGGAGACGGCTGGGAGATTTACTGAAAATTAAAAAGGGAAAAAAAAAAAAAAAGAGGGAGATTGAATTGTGAGTTGTGTTTTCAGCGCTCCATCTGGAGCACAGCTGTTAGACTGGTCTTTCACGAGGTAGCGGCCCACTCCAATGCTCAGTTTGCATTCCTCCCCACCCCACCCCAGTGCCTTATGCCTGCAGAATGGTGCAAGAAATCCAGCTATTTACACAGGGCTGGATTAGCAAGGGGTGGTGTGAAGTGTCCCCGGTTGGTGAGTGGGTGATACAGGGCCCCCTCGGCGCCAGTGCAGAGAGGGTATGAGTCTGCTAAAGATGCAGTGCTTTAGCAGGTCCCTGGGTCAATTTCTGGAAGGCCAACCAAGGCGGCAGCCCGCACACAAATTATTTATTACTACAGTGACTAAGAGCCCCCGGTGCTAGGCTCTGTACAAACTCAGAACAGCCCCAAAGAGCCCACATGACAGAAATGGCGACTGACCTGGGATGTGAATTGTTGGGGGCCTCAGCACCTTGGGATGAGCTTCCTCTTTCCCGAGGAAACCCATAACCCATGGGTCAGCGCGGCTGTGTCCCCGTCTGTGCCCCGGCCACAGAGCTCGTGGGGCATAGACAGTGCTCAGCGACCGAGGCTGGCTCCTTCAGCTCAAGCTTTTAGCTACGGAGGTCGGCGGCTCAGTCTGTGGTGCAGCCGACACAGACACGGCCCCTGGAGGTATTGTGCCTCGGAGTCGGAAGCAAGATTCTCCCCCGACTCTGGGATGGAAGCCTGGCCTAAACAAGCGAATGATGACACCCTCTGCTCTGACTCAGCCGTGCCGGCCTGCATGTGGGTGTGTATGGAGCCAAGACTCCATCCCTTGTGCACCTCTGCTCCGGAAGGAAGTGTGCGGGTACCGCATGCCCATGTCCGAGGCTTGGATAGCATGAGGGAGCCTCTGTCTGCCTTTCTGGACTGAGATCAATGGGAGTTAGTGGCACCTAAATACATTTGAGGATCTGGGTCCTTAATGCCTAAGTTACTTTTGAAAATGAGACACAGGCTCCTAAGTCACTTAGATGCTTTAAACTTTGACTCGGGGTTGTTTCTTTAATAGGGTTGATGTTTTCTCCCATGTCAGTTTCAATATTCCACATTCCCCACGTCAGCAATAGTTACAGAGAGACATCCCAAGTGGGTGTGGGACAGAGGAGAATGTGCTCTGATGACGAGAGATGCCCTCATAATGAGGGGAAGTTGCCAGTGAACATCGCTCTTTTCAGCTCCCTCCAATTATGGCTTCCCTGGGTATTTTCTCCTCTGATTTTTGGCCAAGCATTTTGGAGCTATGGCACATGGACACAGCATGGCACATGTAACCAGGTGCTTTGGCCACTCCCGTGAGCTGTCTGGTGCAGCCTGTTCCTGGAGGAGTCAGAGATACCAGGCCACCCTCGATCCTCGTCCTGGGTCTCTTCCCATGGAGCCTGCCAGGGGTATGAAACTGGCAAGCACGCTAGCCAGGCTCCTCCAAAGACTTGGGGAAGGGATCGGAAGCTCTTATTTTACCCAGTGTCCTTTGTCCATCCCTTGGAAATATTCTGTACAGCAGCGGTGTCATTTTTCTTTCAAGCACAAGCTGGAGGGAGCAATGAATTACACTGACATGAAGGATTAATGTCAGACGCATGACGGGCAAACTGGCTTGAACCACCAGCCTTCGGTCTTCCCCCATTCTCCGGTGGGAGCCCCTGCGGCGTGCCAGGGTTGCGTGTCCAGGAGGAACTCTTTTGACAGCGCTAGCTTGTCTCTTTGCCTTGGCTCGTCAGCCGATCTCTATGAATCAGGAAGGGGCTGGTCTTGTTAATGAGCTTTTCAATACTGACCCTAGGGGAATGCACTTGGAAAAAGCTAGCCAACTGGAATAACATTAGTTCAGAGCCCTGCACTTCGCGCTGAGGGAAGAAAGAGCGTTTCCCTCTGGCTCACAGAGCGGCAGTGTGCAGTCGATGGCAGCTTTTACTGCCATGTGCGGGTACAGGGGTGCAAGGAGCCGGGCAGGAGTAGGGTGACCAGATGTCCCGATTTTATAGGGACAGTCCCGATTTTGGGGTCTTTTTCTTATATAGGCTCCTATTACCCCCCACCCCCTGTCCCGACGTTTCACACTTGCTGTCTGGTCACCCTAGGCAGGAGTCAGGGTCCTGAAGCTAGGTCAGGGCCCAAGCCAACCCTCAGATCACACCTGGCTTTGGCGGGTGGGAAATCCCTCGCCAGACTTTGCAGCTCTGGGTCATCTCCACACAAGCCCCATCATGGCCTTCCCCACAATGCTCTTCTGGTCTATCTTGGTAACCCTGGGTCTCTGCACCACAGAGTTAAACACCGAGGCTATTTCGCCTGCCGCTGCCACGCCGAGAGCAGCTGCCCTCTGGGGCAAGCGTCCTTCTCAGAGAGGAGACCCTGCCGAATGGCTGCCATCGCTTCCTGCTGCCGCTGGTGGTCCCCCAAGGTCTCCTGCTTCAGACCTACCACCGCTGAGCTTGCAGGACTGGTGAGATCACAGCCCTGGGGGGCACAGCTGCTCGCTACTTTAAAGAAGAAACTTCTGGGAGAACCAGAGAACGAGTAGAAGACCAGTTTCTACCCAATCTACCTCCATGCATCCCATCCATCTGGCTGGGGATGGGCTGTTTGTTCTGGAGGCACCCCGATTCTTGCTCCTTGTGATGGGCTCTGGGGGCGAATTGCACAGTCATGGGCCAGCTGTTGAGACAGCTCTGTCCCCCAACACACCTGCATCTCTCCTCTGCAACCCATTGTTCCAGGGGGAGCATGGTGGCACTGAGAGAGATCCCTGGAGTGATCATTGGGCAGCTTGGCATATTGGCCCACTCCTGACTGGGGTTCCCTATCCCACAGGGAGCGTGTGGAGAGAGTTGGATCCTCCAGGTGATCACTAAGCAAGCTGACTTGCTTAGTCATCTTAGTCAAAGGGCAATTAATTGCCATCAGTGGTAAATAGGACCAATGGCCGGTGATGGGATGTTAGAAGTTACTACAGAGAACTTTTTCCTGGGTGTCTGGCTGGTGAGTCTTGCCCACATGCTCAGGGTTCAGCTGATCGCCATATTTGGGGCCGGGAAGGAATTTTCCTCCAGAGTAGATCGGCAGAGGCCTGGAGGTTTTTTGCCTTCCTCTGCAGCTTGGGGCACGGGTCACTTGCTGGAGGATTCTCTGCAGCTTGAAGTCTTTAAACCATGATTTGAGGACTTCAATAGCTGAGACAGGTGAGAGGATTATTCCAGGAGTGGGTGGGTGAGATTCTGTGGCCTGCGTTGTGCAGGAGGTCAGACTAGGTGATCATCATGGTCCCTTCTGACCTTAAAGTCTATGAGTCTATGACCCACTGGGAGCTCCTGCAGGGTCGGTGGCTCCGTTCCAGCGGGTCAGCGGTGCATGGGTCACCGTGAGCAACTCACAGGCTGATGGGAAAACGCACGCGGCCTTTCCCGAGTGCCAGGCTCACGGATTCTCCTCGCCTGTGGCTGACGCCGTGCAAAGCATCATGTGCCCCAGCAGAGCAGCAGGGGGTCCGGCAGAGCAGCTTCATCATCCTGTCTTCGGAGTTAATGTTGTCGCTGGGAACAGAAAACACGCTCCGAGATGATGTCTTGGCCCCGCTGCCAAACTAAACTGAACTCTTCTCGGCACCATTATTTATTTATTTCTCCAGAGAGCTTGCAGAGACCTCTGTCGAGCAGCACAGCTCCGGGAGGGAGGTGGCTTCCTTCCCAGGAACCCTTCCCAGCATCTGCCTCGACCAAGGGGGCCGGGGCTTGCCAGCCCTATTATTTTAGTGCTAATACATTCAGCCTGTGTTTGTTTGGCGAGGGCGGCGGGCGCGCAAGCACCGGTGATCCTGTGTGAAGGGCAGGCGCTGGGACCGGGGAGGAGGGACCCGGCGCCTGGTCGAGTATGCGAGTGTTTGTTTTAGAAGTGTTGCTAGTCTTCGGCGGCCGGGATTGCCAGCGGAGCAGCTTGCAAGCAGGCTTTGTTTATTTAGCTGAGTGGAGAGACAAGTGCAAACCCCGCCGGGCCCTCTCGCTGCCTTGAGGGGAGACAGAGGCTGCTGGACTTCATCGCAGTTGAGGGCGAAGGTCGATGTTCTGCTGGAGCAGGGTCATAGAATCATAGAATCTCAGGGTTGGAAGGGACCTTAGGAGGTCATCTAGTCCAACCCCCTGCTCAAAGCAGGACCAATCCCCCATTTTTGCCCCAGATCCGTAACTGGCCCCCTCAAGGATTGAACTCACAACCCCTGGGTTTAGCAGGCCAATGCTCAAACCACTGAGCTAGCCCTCCCCCCCAGGGGGTCCTTCACCCCAGGCTCAGCATTCCCTGGAGAATGCAAGGCATGAAGGCCAAAGCCAGCATGCATCACCCCATGTGGGCCCCTCGGGCGATGGACACCTCAAAGGAGCAGCTCCGTCCCTGGGAGGCAGGCTGGGATGCACCCACGATGCTCACCGCTGGGCTTGTTTGGCCCCGGGGTTGATCGTGGGGCTCTCGTTCACCCTGCGAGCGGGCGCTTTGCCGCCTGAGAGCTTGTCAGAGCCTAGCCCCCAAGCAGGGCTGGGCCCGGCCAGCCCTTGCCTAGGAGAATAACTGATGGTCTGAAGGACTCACTAAGGGGCGCTTTTCCCACTGAGACAGCTGGGGCCCCAGCGCGGAGGTAGGTCTCTTATAGGGCCGGAGGGGCTGTTCTCTGGGGACAGGGTGACGCTGCAGCGCTGCCCAGGCCTGGTCACTACAGATACCTCTTTGCAAGAGCTGCGGCGGTACCGCGACGTCCTGGCCCAGGTCCAGGGACAGTCATTACCTCCTGCGTATGAAAATACCCCGCCCAGCGTCAGCTGGGTGCGGGGCTCGTCGCTGCTGGGCCCAAACTCTTGTGCAGCGTTGCTGCTCAGCCCAGGCGCCCTGCTCAGCCGTCTCCCTCGTCTCTGCCCCATTATCACCCCTGATCAGTAGGGCCTCTCGCTCAGGCCGGGTGGTGCCGCTAACGCTCCGTAACACATGCTTGCTAAGGACGGGCTCTTTCCTGGATGCCGCACTGTGGCTGGGGAGCTCTTCGATTGATGTCCATGGGAGTTAGGCACCTAGTGGAATATGCCTACCTCCTGGGGCACTGGAGATGCTGCCCCCATGTGGCCGTGGGCTTTAATGCAGCTGCTGGGAATGGGTCACAGGGAAAGGGGCGAGCAGAGATTCATTCCACTCAGACTCTCTGCCTAGATCTTGGAGCCTCAGGTGCCCTGACTGGCAGAACCACTCCTGGTTTGGCCAATGCAACCAGCTGGGGGGCGCACCCCACCCAGAGGGAGAGCTCAAATACCCCAGGATCAGTTTGTCAGCCCTGACAACAGACACCCCATGCCAAGAGAACGGCGCTGGCACCGGGTGCATTCTGGGATACGGTAGGGGGATTATGAGAGTGTGAGCCTTCCGCCTCTAGTTCCCCTGCCCTGCCGGAGGAATCTCACAAGCCAGGAGAAAATTTCCCAGAGTGCAGTGGGCCTGGGAGCAGTGCCGGGAACCGTCATTGGTGCGGCACGGTGCCATGTGGACGCAGGACAGAGCTGCGTGGTTGCTCTCTTTGCTGGGGCAGCTCTGGGAACGCATCCAGCGGGAGTAAAATGCACCAGATGAACTCCACCATCTCCTGTTAGACAGGACCTCTCTGTGCACTTATCACTTGGGCAGGATCGCTGAGTGCCTGCTCTGTGAGCTCTGGCATCCTTTCTTGCTACCTGATGTGCGTTTGCTCCCCCGGCGTGTGGTTACTCGGGAATCCCTCCTGCTGCCTCTTTGGCAGCGATTACAATAGGAACCAGCCCTGGTCGGAAGGAGCCTTTCCTGCTGCTAAGCTGCTTTTGCAGGTGAAGGAAGAAAGGAGGCGAGGCGGCGTGGGCCAGGGCGGGAGCTGCCTTCCTGGGTTTTGTGCATTCGGGAGGCAGGAAGTTAAGAGGCAGCAGGTTTTGTCTTTCTTTAAGTGGCGGGAAGGAGGCAGCCGCACAAAGATCCTTTTCTTTGCAGCCTGGGATCCTTTCAAAGCGACCTGGGACTGGTGAATAGAAGCCAGCCCCAGGTAACAGCCCACTGGCAGCCTGCTGCTCGGGGGAGCTTGCAGGTGTGTGTTAACCCTTCCTGACACTGACGGACACAGCCATGCTCCACTGTGCTCGGAGTCTCCAGGAAATCACCCCTCCAGCCCATCACTCCCCTCAGCAAGATGTTCCGAACTTCCGATCATGGGGGAAGCAGACCACCAATCCCCCAGGCCCAGCCCCTCCTGTGTGTCCTTCTCGCTGGCCCAAGGCTCTGGACTTACAGGATCCCAACAGAGGATACAGACATTCCCCCGTGCCCCTCCCGGCCAGAGGTTTCTCTGGAGCAGGCTGGCCTGCGGGAGGGACTGAAGTTGCCTGGACAAAAGCCTCCCCTCATTTTCCACTGCCCCCGTCCCCAGCCTCTGGTGAGCCCCAAGCCCCCCAGTAACCACCAGCACATATCATAGAATCATAGAATCTCAGGGTTGGAAGGGACCTCAGGAGGTCATCTAGTCCAACCCCCTGCTCTCCTCCCTGATCCCCCCGTTTCTGGTGGAAAGACCCTAGCAGTGCACACCAGCACCCGGAACGCAGCTCACGAGACACCTGCAGCCGCAGCCCGGCCACAGCAGCTTCACACAAGCATCGAGCATGCCAAGGTCACACTGTCACGCAGTGCAGCTGACCCACCAGCCACTGCCAGGGTTGAACCCCACTGCTGATCATGCCAACACCCTGGGCCCTGCCAGCCAGGGTTGTGGAAGAAAGAGGGCACTGATGGCTAGATGCCTCTTGGCCATGGGCAAAGACCATCCAGCCATCCTCTTACAGCTGGGCCTCTCCACAGCTTGAGATGTGTTCAGCCCTGGAGTTCTGCGGCCCCACCTCCGAGACACGGCAGGATTCAGTGGGATCCAGCAGGCGTCCATCAGTCATCTCAGGCTGCCCCCAGAGTGTCAGGACAGCCTGCTCCTTCACTTCCAAAGCCCTCACCCGCGGAGTCCCATGGGCACCCAGCCTCTTCCACTGTCTACTCAACCTGGAGCCACCAGAGAAGACGATGGGACCGCCTGGCCTGAGATCTGAGCTGTACACAGGTGCACAGCTGTGGGGATTGGGGATTGGTCCTGCTTTGAGCAGGGGGTTGGACTAGATGACCTTCTAAGGTCCCTTCCAACCCTGATATTCTATGATTCTATGATTCTGTGGGCACCTCAGATACAGTGAGCACCATTTCCCAGCTCTCCGGGAGCATGGCGAGAAGCAGCTGATGATGAACCCTGGAAAGTCAAGGTGGAGAGGGAAGCGCTTTAAAGCACTTCCTCCACCGAGGGCATCGACCCTCTGATTTTTAAGGAAGCCTGCAACCTTGGCGTGCACTTGGGCTCCTCTTTGCTCCAGCAGATCGCCATCAGAGCCCGTCCAGAGACGGGCCGACACAACCCCAGGGGCCACCTGACCGGCACAATCAGGCCTGCCATGACAACACCATCCCAGGGATAATGGAACAGTCTCCCTCCAGAGTGAGATTCGCGAGCTCCGTGAGTGGGGGCTAGAACATGGGTTCTCCAGTATTGCCATAGTGGGAACCATGCAGGGACTCTTCGAGCCAATTCACTGTGCATTGCAGCTAGCATGGGGCGTCTGGAAATACAGTTCACATTTTGGAGAGTTATGGCTCTCGTCTTTTTCATTAGCAGCTTGGAGCCCGGCCAGAGGGGTTGCTCTGCCTCCTTTGTTTGCCAGATGTGATTGGAAAGGGTCTGTTTGTCCTTAAAAAGACATTTCTTTCGTCAATCGAAGAGAAGCATTTGTGATGGGTGAGTGAGGCCTGTGCAAAACCATCCATCTTTAGACAGATAACATGTCCCAGGGGAGGACCACGAAGACGGAGCCATGGCTGCCAAGGGCTTCAATTGGCAAACCTTCTCCAGTTTGTCGAGGCCGCAGCAGTGCGTTTCAGACACACACCGACTCCGCTGCAATGGAGATGACCCTATAAGGAGAGCTGTCTGCACCACATAAAAGGACCTCAGATTTCAACTGTTTGATCTGATGCCTGGATCCAGATCCAAAGGAATCAGTCAAACACCCTGAACTTGGAACTGGGATCAGAGGGGAATTGGATTTGGGATAAAAGCCACAGTAACGTACAGAGACATGCTGTGCTTATTGTCATGCCGGGCAATAACCCATCACAGGCTGGAGACCAAAGATCAGGCCGAGCAAGAAGGGAGAGGGTGGGCAGCCGGTAGATGAAGAGGTGAGAGGGAGTCAAGCAATTACCTCCTGCACAAGAGCCTGGATCCATGGCTGCTCGCTTCTCTGGGACCTTTCCCTCACAACGCCCCGCCCCCATACATACCGGCGAGGGCCTGGCTGATGACATTCTAGGAGGTTTGAGGAAAATGTCATTCTCCGAAAGTCTGGAAGGTTCCACGAGATTCTACAAAGGTCCAGAACATTCTAGGAGGTTAGTGGAAAATGAATCCAGATCCGGAGTACCCTGAAACACGCTACTTCAAACAGTCTACTTTCCCTTTTGTCGCTAACCACAAACCAGTCCCCCAAGCCCGGCACCCCCAAGCCCAGCACCCCAGGTGTTCACCTAGGTCGCCTGCTCCTAAATCCAGCCCTGGGCACAAGTCCAACAGCTCCCCACTCCCCCCCATACCTCAGCCCCCAACAGATGGTTTGTGTTACTGTAGGAGCCTGGGATTGCCAGGAAGGGATTGTGAGCTGGGGGCGCGGTGGTATTTACCCTTTGGCTTCCCATAAAAAGCCCAGGTGTTATCTCTTTAATCTGCAGGGTCAGGGGTCAGTGCTTTTGACGGCGCAGTGAGCAGGTTAATGGGATGTCAGGTGGGAGAGGACTGGCAGGAGCATGCATGGCTGGGCTCAGAGAACACAGCTCATGGCTTGGCTCCTGCCAGGGCCCAGGAAGGCGGAGGACGCCCAGGGGATTGCTCAGCGTGGGAGCCCCGGGTGAAATCCTGGCCCCCTGGAAGCCAATGATAAAAGCCCCGCTGATTTCAGTAGGGCTAGGATGGCGGGGCTGGGAGGGCCCCACATGGAAACAATTCGCAACAAAAAGGTATTTCAACAGGAAACAGAGAAACGTTGCATTCGGAACAAGCTGAACCAAACAGGTCCTTAGTCAGCGACGGAACATTTCTTGTAATGAAATGTCAGTTTGATGGGCAGGAATTCACACATGTCGCCGGCATTCTCAGATGGAACCCGTTCCAGTTTTCCCAGCCCACTCCAGCTTGCTCTGGGGCACGCGGGACAGGAGACAGAGCTGGGGGGCTGGTAGCCAGCCTGGCCAGCGCTGCTGTTAGGCCGGGCAGCCCAACTCGTCCCAGCTTTAAGGAAGGGGATCCCACCCACCTCCTGACCCGTCTAGCCAGGAAGGACAGCAGGCCTGGGGCTGACCACCCTGCCCCTTCGGCACCCAGCAGTCCCTCTGCCCGGGTGAGATGAACAAGGTCCGATTCATTGCCCTCCGGGTCACTTTGCAGAGAGGCAGCTGGTCGCAGAGAATTTGGATTCAACTAAATCTAATCGCCAGAGAGAAACAACTCACTCCAGCACTTGGGACGGCTCACCCAGGGTCTGCTCCTGCCCCCTGCTCTCCCCACGTCTCTCGGTGCATCTCTCTCCATTCACACCTTTTTGTCTCGCTCTTTTTCCGTTAGTGCCCATGGCAACACTTCCCCTCTCTCTCTATCCCCCGACCACCTTCACTCACAAGACCCCCTCAAGAGCCCTTGGCAACCGCAGCGGTGACCACGAGATGGCTCAGTACCTGGCACAAAGGCTGGTGAGGGGTGGCTTGGAAGTGAAGGTGTCAGACACGGCGTGAACAGGAGCGGAGACTCCTCCCGAGCGGCAATGCGGGAGGCGTGGGAGGAAAGAGACGGGAACGTTGTTGGGATGAGGGGGAGAGACGGGGAGATGGTGCGACGGGGAACCGGAGTGCGAGGAAGTGGATGGGTTAGGGGAAAAGAGGAGGCAACGGGGCAGAGCCGCTGAATGGAAAAGAAGGAGCACGCAGTGGCCAGAACAGCCCTTTGTGAAGGTTGTCCAGAGCCCAGGCCTGGTCTTGGATCTCCCGGGTAACTCGGCAGTAGTCCCAGGGCAGCTAATTGGATGTGGTGAGAGCTCTGTAGTCTGCGTGAGCTCAGGGCAGCTGAGGGGACACATACAGGCACAGGCAGGGGTAACACACATAGATCCCTTCTGGTATAGGAAGGAATCCATGCGTCCCTCTGACTTGCCTTTAAACTCTTCCCCTCTGAGAGCCAGCGAATTCCACCACCGGGCCAGGGCGGTAACAGAGCCTGTGCCTGTCGGGACAGAGCGTATGGGGCAGTAACAGAGTGTATGGGGCAGTAATGGGGAGGTAATGGCAGTAATGGGGCAGAGCGTATGGGGCAGTAACAGAGCGTATGGGGCAGTAACAGAGCCTGTGACTGGCTGGACAGAGCATATGGGGCAGTAACAGAGCGTATGGGGCAGTAATGGGGCAGAGTGTATGGGGCAGTAACAGAGCGTATGGGGCAGTAATGGGGAGGTAATGGCAGTAATGGGGCAGAGCATATGGGGCAGTAACAGAGTGTATGGGGCAGTAACAGAGCCTGTGACTGTCTGGACAGAGCGTATGGGGCAGTAACAGAGCAAATGGGGCAGTAATGGCAGTAATGGGGCAGAGCGTATGGGGCAGTAACAGAGCCTGTGACTGTCTGGGCAGAGCGTATGGGGCAGTAATGGGGCAGAGCGTATGGGGCAGTAATGGGGCAGAGCATATGGGGCAGTAACAGAGCCTGTGACTGTCTGGACAGAGCGTATGGGGCAGTAATGGGGCAGAGCGTATGGGGTAGTAACAGAGCCTGTGACTGTCTGGGCAGAGCGTATGGGGAAGTAATGGGGCAGAGCGTATGGGGCAGTAACAGAGCCTGTGACTGTCTGGGCAGAGCGTATGGGGAAGTAATGGGGCAGAGCGTATGGGGCAGTAACAGAGCCTGTGACTGTCTGGACAGAGCGTATGGGGCAGTAACAGAGTGAATGGGGCAGTAATGGCAGTAATGGGGCAGAGCGTATGGGGCAGTAACAGAGCCTGTGACTGTCTGGACAGAGCGTATGGGGCAGTAATGGGGCAGAGCATATGGGGCAGTAACAGAGCCTGTGACTGTCTGGACAGAGCGTATGGGGAAGTAATGGGGCAGAGCGTATGGGGCAGTAACAGAGCCTGTGACTGTCTGGGCAGAGCGTATGGGGCAGTAATGGGGCAGAGCGTATGGGGCAGTAACAGAGCCTGTGACTGTCTGGACAGAGCGTATGGGGCAGTAATGGGGCAGAGCGTATGGGGCAGTAACAGAGCCTGTGACTGTCTGGACAGAGCGTATGGCTGTTGGATTCTGCCGCCTGTCACTTTAAGGTACCCGTCTGTATCGCCCTGGCAGGGCAAAGGAGCCATAAAGCCTGAAGCCCCAGCCCGAGGGGCATGTAGGGGGGTAGTTGGCCGAAGCTCCACTGCTCTACAGCTATTCTTGACTGCAGGACTGGCCCCTTGTGGGCACAGGCAGCCAACGTGAGAACAGCCCTGAGGCTGCTGCTGCTCAGGCCGGGGGCTAAGCCCAGAACAGGGGAGGCACAAAGGTCATTGGTAGACACCTTTGCCTGTCCCATTCCTGCCCCAAACAGAGGAGAAAACCTAGCCCTGCTGGTGAGCGCTCAGCTATTCTGGCTCTGCTGCAGGTGAAGACACTGGAGTCTGCACTAAGAGAATTTGATCCAGAGAGAACCAGAGGGGGAGAAGGCAAAGGTGAGAAACCCAAGCGGCAAAAACACTTTAACGCTCTCGTAAGGACGTAGCTACCAGCCCTGACCCATTCCTGAGCAGCACGGCATGTGTCAATGCTCGTAATGCGCCGATCCCATTAAGAGAAACAGCTTGATAGTTAATGTCATCTAATGGCTAGTAAAAACGCTGAATCGGAAAGACGAAGGGAACATCTGCAAAACAGCTCCCTCCCCATTTTGGCTTTGCCCGAAATTCCCCCCGGTTTCTGTTCTCTCTGCTGATTGCTAATCTCTAATGCACAGCAGCTGTACCCAGTGCTGTAGCCGCTCGCGGATGCGGGAAGGGCTGTGGTATCATGGACCCCAAAATACATGAACCCTCCCAGACTCATAACCTGCCCCAGGAAGGGCAATTACCCTGGGGACATCATTGGGCAATACGACTCCACTCTCCTGAACCAGCTGCATTATCGGTCTGAAGGTCCCTGCAACGCTGGATGGCGATTGTGCCTAGGTTGTTCTCCCAAAGCCCCACTAAATCACCAGGTACCTTTTCTGCAGGAGTCTAGGTCTCCTCCCCTTGTTGCTGACACCTGGAACCTCCGAATCCCAGATGCTTCTTCTTAGCTCATCTGAACCTCTTTGGCCAAGCTCATGCCTGGTGCAACTCCATCTGAGCCACCTGGGGCCGAGGCGAGGTGGGTCACATAATTCGATGCGCTGGAGAGAAATGAGGTTTCTCCTTGAAGTCCCAGCTGAGGTCAGGGCCCCAGCATGCTAGGCGCGGCACAGGCACAGAACAAGAGATGGTCCCTTCCCCAAAATAGAAAAGACAGGTAGAGGGTGGGGGAACTGCCCAATGACCCTTAACGGATCTGGTGGTCATTGGGCAGTTCGCTCGAGGGCTGCCGTGCCAGTTGTCTGTGCAGGGCTGGGGCAGCACATAAGGGGAACACATGCACAGCCAAACATCTATCAACATCTACCCACACTGGTGATCCACGACTGCTAAGACAAGTCAGAGAAGAACTGGAAAAACAGAAATTAATCTGGAGGCGCTCTGCACCTAACGCAGCACCAGTGTGGCCAGTGAAAAAGCCAGATGGAACATGGAGATTAACTATTGACTATCAAGGGTTAAAGCGGGGGGCCCCGTGGTAGCTGCTTATTCTGAGCTGTTGGAGGTGGTATCCCCTGAAATGAAGTGGTTTTCTGTACCATACAGAGAAGGCAAATGGTGGAAGGAGAACATGAATAGCTGACTAAGGAGTCTAATTTGCTGCCATTTGAAATGCTTGTCTTTTCCAGGACTAGCGGAACGTAGGGACACAGGAGCAGATAGAATCATAGAACGGGACGGGACCTCGAGAGGTCATCTAGTCCAGTCCCCTGCACTCAAGGCAGGACTAAGTATTATCTAGACTATCCCTGAATGCTGTTTGTCCAACCTGCTCTTAAAAATCCCCAATGATGGAGATTCCACAACCTCCCTGGGCAATTTATTCCAGTGCTTAACCACCCTGACAGTTAGTCAGAGCTATAAACTGCAGGTTGGGAGTTCCTTTCCTGATTTAGTGGAGACTGTCTGACTTATCACCCATTCATAACTAACTAATAACTAACTAACTAACTTATCACCCATTCATAACTAACTAACTAACTAACTTATCACCCATTCATAACCAACTAACTCAGCTCAGATTTGAGCTGTTCAGTGCCTCCCAGCAAACTGCTCACCTGTGAGCTATAGATCAAGAATTATTTTCAGATCATGAATAAACAGGAGAGCGCGCTGAGGCGCTCACAGACAAATCACAAACAGAAAGAGAGGGGGGAAATGTCAAACAGATGATTGGCTTTGCTGTGTGTGTGTTTGTAGCCATGGCAAAAGTGAGTTCACTCAAGTCAAGACTTTCCCAAATCTTATCCACCCATCCCTATGCAACCAGTAGGTTATTTCTTTTCCATCTACTAATTACCACTATTGGCAAGCATTTTTAAATGGCTACGTAAGTCAAAGCAGAAAGACAGACACGGGAAGAAGGTATATAAAATACTACTCTTTCCACATTCTTTCCAGCATATTGAAGAAGTCTGCAGGGCAATTTAGCTCAGTCTATTGAGAGTAAGAGCCAGACACAAAACCCATTTCGGCCTGAGTTTCCTCTATGCGAGTTGGGGAGAAAGCACTTAGCCATGTGGCTTGACTTTCTCATTCTTGTTTATTTCCCTTCAGAGAAGAAGAAACCGGTGGACTTGAGCCAGGCATGTAAATGGAGCCCAGCTCTGGAGAAGTGAGGGGCAAAGAGAAAGCAGCTGATTCCTCCAGCAAGCAGAAAAGGAACGTGCTGCCTTGATGAGAGGGAGCTCTTTGCCTTCAGCAGTGATAGGGATCGTGTGTCGAGTGCATGTGACTAGGTGCCGGGGAGTTTGTGTTCTGACCCTGTCTTCTACACTGGGTGTCCTTGACTGAGTCACTTCCCCCTTTCTATTCCTCAGTGTGTTCCACTGCAAAATGGGGGTAGTGATACCCAAGGGGGGGTTGGGAGGATTGATGTTTGTGACGGGCGTTGCAAGCCATGCCTGGGAAGGACTTTGCAAGTTCAAGGTGTGATAGCGGGTCTAGGTGTAGGGCTGGGGAGGACCTGGGTTCTGTTCCCGCTCGTTTCTCCGTCGCCTAGTCTGGAGCTGTACAGAACCAGGCTGGGTGTTGAACCGGGGCCATTGTTTCAGTGAGTTTGGGTTGCTTGGTAGAAATGGTGGGGCCCTCTGTGGTGTTTTATCCCCAGACCAGTCATGGCATGGGGGTTGGCCAGAGCAGCGGTGGAGTCTGGGCAGCTGTGAGCCAAAGGTGGAGAGAAGGTTCGAACAACTGCTGCTGAAGCAAATCTGATGAGTGTCGCCCCAGCCCTCTCCTTTTTACCATGATTTCTTCGTTTCAGTTTGATAAGATCGGAGCCATTGAACCTTGAGCTTCAGGGAGCCAGCTGATCCCCAGTGGGGTCAGGAAAGAGCCCCGAGGAACGTCTCCACTCTGCCCTCATGAATTCGGCACACTGCTGGGCTGGGCTGCGTTCCTGCTCTGCTGCCCCCAGTCCCGGCCCAGGGCGGGAAGGGACCAGCAGAGAAAGGGCTTTCTCGGAGCTGAAAGAACCAAGCCGGGCCCAAAGAGAGATGTGTAAAATGGGAGCTTTGCTCTCCGGTGGGCTGTCACTCACACGGCCTGGGGAACACCTGCTCCCCTGGTTGCACTGACTGGACAGCTTCAGAGGCTGACCTGGGCTGACTCCGTCCGTTCTCCCAGTCACCAGGCCCCAACGGTCCGTTCTGTTCCTGTGGGAGAAGGGAACCATTCTCTCGTCCCAGGGGGGAGCCACAAAGCGTCGCTTGGGGTGAGATTCACAAACACGCCCAAGAATCTCGTCACGCACAAAGCGGTTGCGGTGCGGCCGGGCGCTGACGAGAGCTGCCACGAGGCTCATCCCCAGCCAGGTCAGCGTTTTCCTCTAGAATAACGCGGCACATGCAAATACGAAGGGAGCCCTCAAAACACCTTTGATGGGCCGCAACATCATTGAAATGATTTTTTTTTTGTACCTTAGAGACAGGCAGATAGCTTCACATCTTTCATCTCTCCACCGACCTCGCGATCCCATCCTCATCCCCACAGGATCTTCACCCAAGCTCCAAGCAGACACCAATTCTTCCCCGAGCTTTGGATGATTGTGTGTGTGTAAGTTTTCAATTGCTTAATTTTTCCCCAGCTCTGTTGGGGACCCGAAGAAGGAAAGAGCCCAGGCTAAGTTTCCCTCACGGTGTTTCCAGCCCAGCTGGAAGCAAGAAATACTCAGTGGGGCCAAGGAGGTGAACCTGTTCTCTGGGGCTTGCAGTGCCGTACATGACCCTGCAGCCAGCCGAGTGCCTGCAGCTCTCAGTGAGAGCTGAGGGTCCTCAGTGCCCCACAGCAGTTAATATTCAGCCCTTTGTCATCCTGATTCTTGACGTGTCCTCGTTCACAAGAGCGTGTCCACACACATTTTAGCCTGTGGGGTGTTTGCTTAAAGTTTGCAAGCTGTTTGCTTAAAGTAGTTGCATGATTGGTTGCCTAAATCACATGGTCTTGTTTCTGCTCTCTGGTTGGACCGTCGTCCGGGAGGCTAACGAATGACAAGTGGCAGATAATGAACAAGGCCCACCCCGGTGTGGATTATAAGCGAAATATTCAGCCAAGGTCACTTTCTTTTGGCATTCGGGAACATTTCACATAGAGCGGGATGGCTGGGTTGCCCGAATACTCACAAGAGAGCCTGCAAACTCAGCATATCCATCTGTAGGGTGACCAGATGTCTCGATTTTATAGGGACAGTCCCGATTTTTTGGGGTCTTTTTCTTATATAGGCTCCTATTACCCCCCACCCCCGTCCCGATTTTTCACATTTGCTGTCTGGTCACCCTACCCATCTGTTTCCTCATTACTCAACCAACTCGCAGCATTTTGGTAGGCCAGGTCTAACTTTTTCAGCTTTCTAGTAGCTGGAAAAAGCATGTGAGCTAAACCCCCTCCATCCCTGTGGAATTTTTATTATTGAGGTTATACCTCGAGGCCCTGACTGCGGGGTTCTGCATAGACACAGGGTATGAGACAACCCCTGCTCCAAAGAGCACCCCATCCAAACAGGCAGAGGAAAGAGCATTGTCCCCATTTTACAGGTGGGGACGTGGGCGGGGGGTATAAGAGGCTGGGGGCGGCTAAGCCTCCCCAAACGGGGCAAGAAACACCAGATGCGGTACACCTCCTTCGGAGGCACGCCGGCCCACCCCCTTGGAGCACTGCTGCGGGCGGCATCAAGATCGGGGCCCCGCCCCGAGGCCCCGCTCCTGCTCGGCCTCTTCCCCTGTGGCCCAGCCCACGGTGCGCCTCTTCCTGCCCCTGCTGCGCCCCTTCCCGCCAAGGCCCTGCCCTCACTCTGCCTCTTCCTGCCCTTCCACCGAGGCCCCCAACCACCCTCCTCGGGGGAGGGGGCAGAAAGGAGAGAGCAGCGGGTAGGTGGGGGCTTCGGGGGAAGGGGCAGAGAGGGTGGGCGGGGGGACCCCTAGGGTAAGAGGCGGAGAGGGGGGCAGGGCCTCGGGGGAAGAGGCTGAGTGGAAGCAGGCCCTTGGGACAGAGTGGGGCGCTCGTGCCCAGCCCCCCCCAAACGCAAGAGTCCCGCGCCGCCCATGGGTGGGGAAACGAGGCAGAGCGCGGAAGTAACGTTCAATCACCCAGCAAATCCGGGGCCACATCTGGACTTGAACCCAAATCTCCTGCATCCCAAAGAAGCCACCGCAAGAGCACCCTTCCCCGTCTAGCAAGGAGCAATGCATGGGTCACCACTGACCATTGGCTACCAGCTCTGCTCCCCAAGTCCATTCTCTGGTGACAGAGATGCTGGCCACAGAGCCCATGGGATCTTGACTTAGCGGCAGTGTGGAAAGGTCAGAAAGAATGCCTCCCGCCCGTTCCCCTGGGGCAGGGCATGGGGCTCGTCTCCTGAGCTGACCCCCAGCCCCGGGCTGGCACAGAGGTGTCTGTTGTGAAAGAGAAGCTTGTGCCGAGCGCGGCAGAATGGAGAAAGCTGTGGAAGGCGGTGGGGGGGGGGGGGGGGATGTTTTATCCAAAACATATGTTTTTGCCACTATTCTAGTTATCTGGGATATTTCCTGCATGTTTGTTGCTAGGGCAACTGGCCCAGCATGAAAGCCCTATTTACTAGGCCCTAGAATAAGAAACGGCCATGTGGAGTCAATTTTAAAACTCTCCCTCTTTCCTCCGTCTGGCTCCTTCCCGTGCAGTCCCCTCCGCCGTGTTTCCGGATGGTACGGAGCCGAGCCCCCGAGTCGAGAGCCATCCCGCCCCGCTCATCTCCTTTCCCGGCCACTGCTGTTTTCCCGTGAGTGAGGGTTTCTTGGCTGCCCGGGGAGAGCGACTGGGCAGGCGGCCACGGTGGGACGGGGGGCTCCGCTTGGAAGGAAACGTTGAGAGACGTGTCTGGTGCCGGTGAGCGGCGAGGAGAGGCGCCGAGAGGAGAGGAGTTTGCTGGTGGAGCGGGGGCGGTAAGTGACACATTCAGCTCTTTGGAGGCAAAGCTGGTGGGTTATTAGAGTAGGGTGACCAGACAGCAAGTGTGAAAAATCGGGACAGGGGGTGGGGGAATAATAGGAACCTATTTCAGAAAAAGACCCCAAAATCGGGACATCTGGTCACCCTATAATAGAGGCATATCCCCTTCCCCTCAAGTGCCCAGGACATCTAACCTGCTGGATCTCCCAGGGCAAGGGAGATGGGTGCTGCCATCATTGTCTTCCACTGAATCATAGAATATCAGGGTTGGAAGGGAGCTTAGGAGGTCATCTAGTCCAACCCCCTGCTCAAAGCAGGACCAATCCCCAATTTTTGCCCCAGATCCCCAAATGGCCCCCTCAAGGATTGAACTTACAACCCTGGGTTTAGCAGGCCAATGCTCAAACCACTGAGCTATCCCTTCCCCACTGCTTTTTAACAACCCAACCCTAGGAAAGTATGTGGTCTGGGACGTGCCCGGGCTGCCTAGATAGTAAGTGGGGCTGTCGCTTTGGCTTGAATTCACAACAGCACCCTCCAGACGTTCTCCCGTTGGGGTAGCAAAGTGACTAGCTCCTAGGACAGGGTCTATTCATGCAGCACCCAGGAGCATGGAAACAGCAACCTGCTGCTGGCTCCAGGTATCACCATGGAACGACCTGTGACACAAGCGAAGCCTTCCCAGCTCGAATCCTCTCTCCCGCCGGAAAGGTCTTGGGGAGTTCACAGTGATTTCCCCCCGTGTCAGGAGAGCAGCCAGGGCCGCGGGGCCTGTCTTGTACGGAGCTCAGCTTCGGTTTTCCGTCACGACGCTGGCAGATTGCGGCACATTGGTTTGGGCCTGTCTGGCTCGGTCAGCAGCTGCGGGCCAAACCTGTCCGAGTCCCACCGTGCACAATGCCAGGCCAGGGAACGGCCCTGAGGTGGGAGATCTTGATTTTAATCCTTGCTCTACGGGATGGTTTAATGGACTGGATGGCTGTGCATTCATGTGTGTACCCATTGGTGTACGGAAGGGATGATGTCGCTATTGCTATTGTCTGAGGCTTGAAACCCTGGTGCTGGAATCGCCCACAGGGCTGGTTCTTTCGCTGGCATCTTGGATGCCTGGTGCTTCCCACTTGACTCTGAGCTCTGCCCTCTTTGCCAGACTCCATGGTCCGAGGGTGGGGATACGGGCTCCCCTGCAGAAAATGTCTGCGCAGTCACCCCCTCGTGCATATTAGCGCTCACGCGGCAGGTGACCGAAGCCGGGTGCTGAAATGGTTCCACCGCCACCTGCCCGTGCTCATGGAGATGTTCCTATTGGGGGCTCTGCAGCATCATCCCACAGAGTCTGAAGAAGCCTTTCCGTGCAAAGGCTATGGAAGGCCAACAGGCGACTGCACTCGGGGTACGCAGCTCCCTGCTACCCCTGGCCATGGGCAGCCTCAGGCCGGGCTGGGGGGATGGCGCACACCGAGTGCCATGTCCATCTTCGTGGGAAGCTGCCGGTGACGCTTTAGGGTGGCCCAAGCTCACGGACCTGCCCCTCTTGGTTCCCTGGGCTGGGGGAGACTCGGCTGCTGCCACTGAAAACCAACCCTGGTGAGGTGGGAGAAGCCCCCGCATTGTCCGAGCCCTTCCTGCACCACCCAGGCCTTGCTGCAGTGGGGAGGAGCACTGCCCAGTCTCCCAGGAGGCCCTGTTCTCTCAGACCTTGGTGAATCACCCCAGCTTCTCCCAACCCCCCCATAACTCAGAGAGGTGCCAAACCCAGACACTCTAAGCAGCGGCTCAGATTGTACTTCCAGTCCCCATTTTATACAGGGCCCCAAGACCTCGCCCTGAAGGCCCTCCCCTTCTCTGGCCTCTGGCCCCCCATAAAACCCCTTAGAGACTCTTGGCCAGGAACACCTGCTTGGAACAAAGGTGCTCTTCAGAGAGGCAGCCGCTCTTGCGCTGCTCCCAGTTCTGTCCCTTTCCCGCTGCAGCCTCCTTGTGTGCAACTGGGCGGCGGACGGCTCTCTGGGCTCCTTAATGCGCCCGACGTGCGTCAGCGCCATGCCTTGGCCCCGCGGCAGGTTACACGTCTCGCGCTGCCCAGCTCACCGACGGGGAGCCACCGCGGCAGCCGGTTGCACTAACCCCAGGCAGGCAGGAGTCTCTGCGAGACCGTACGTATCGTTCTATTTACCCCCCGGCTGATCCACAGCAGCTGCAGCATTCGTAAGGACAGGACAAGGCACCTGTGGAGGGAGGGGAGCTCTCAGGAAGGAACGGGGTGCCGTCTAGCGCATGCCCTGCCGCCGGGTGCAAACACCCCATCTCCAGAGCTGCAGACACCAGCCTTTGCCTGATTCTGTTCAAACTTTTGCAGTCAAAAAATTCTCCTCGGGCCTTGGCTTGTGAAATTTTAGGCCATACAGCGCGCTGAGGGGGCAGCAGGAGGGACACAAACAGAGCTTAGAATGCAAAGGGGTTTGCGGTCTTAACCCCGGGGTCACAAGTGTGACTCCAAAATAATCACATAAGAGCACAGTATATTCTGCTTATATATATATATATATATATATATATATAAACACCTTAACAATGGAACCACAGCTCAATCGTAGAGATAGATGTACTCTGTATGATACAAATCCCTTTCGGATCCGAGAAAATTCTCTCTCTCTGCTGCATTCCTGTAGTGCCCATCATGGTGGCATCTGAGCTCTGAGCAATGTAAATTTAGGTCTCCTTCGCACTGTCCATGGTGGATTCTGCTCGTCGTCCTCACAGCTGCTAGGAAGTCCCGCTTGTGGGCTTTTCCATTTCGTTTCCCTAGCCAATCCTACCTTTCCTATTTCGTTTCCCTAGCCAATCCTACCTTTCCTGTCTGCTCTATCTTACATCTCCTGTGGCCCCAGAGCCTCAGCGTCTGGACTGAACCACAGCTAAATGTAACAAGTGCAAGATTGTTCTTAAGCTATCCTTGCAAGAGGCTGAGTGAAGGGTTAACCCGGCTGAGATGAGTGTGAGTGTGCTTTGCTGTCTGTCCTATCCCCATCCATTACATTCAGGACCCCTTGGCAAGCTGGTTTCATTTGGACCGTAACAGGAAAAGCTAAATGGTGTTTTTGGGGTTTCTTTACGATCTTACTCTCCTGACTGGTCAGACTACTGATGGCAGGCTGCATATCACAGCTCGGGGTCAGGCATGGGACAAGCGTTAGCAACACCTGAGAAACAAGCACAATCAGGAGCGAGGCTCAGAAAGGACTGCTCTGACTCAGAGAGACTATGGCCCCAAGCCCATGATGCCCATGATGCAGGGTCCCTTCGGAGAGGTTGTGCACAGGTCCTGAAGTGGAATCAGAGGCAACCACTGCAAGGCATGGTGGGTTTCCTTCCTGTGTATCCCGCTGCAGAGTCCTCTGAATTCCTAGACCATCCCCTCTGGGGAACTTTCTCCCAGGCAAGGCGAGAGAAGCTAGCAATGCTCAGGAATCGTGCGGGGCGGGGGCCTCTCAGAGCCTGTGCTAAAGTTTGTGAGCGTGTGCTCGAGTCTGCTTGCACTATGCTTTGGTCCAGTGTCGTCTCAGTCCGAGCATTTCGGTTACTGCGCTGACACTTACTGTGTGCCCGTGTCTCTGAGAGCGTCCCAGCTTCCTCCTCATCGGAAACAAACATGAAGCTGATACAACAGGAAGCAGGGAATAATGGTCTCCCAAGGGCAGGACATATCCATGTTGTCAGCTCCTATAGAAATATGATTGTGCCACATTTGGCTTAAAAGAAGCTTTGGCAGAACCTACGACCATTTGCCATGTAGATTTTTATATTCCCAGAGAAACAGGTGTTTAACAGGTTTCAGAGTTGTAGCCGTGTTAGTCTGTATCCGCAAAAAGAACGAGGAGTACTTGTGGCACCTTCAGAGACTAACAAATTTATTTGGGCATAAGTTTTCATGGGCTAAAGCCTGCTTCATCAGATGCACAGAGTGGAACATAAAGCCTACTTCATCAGATGCATAGAGTGGAACATACAGTACTGTATGTTCCGACGAAGTGGGTATTCACCCACGAAAGCTTATGCTCCAATACCTCTGTTAGTCTATAAGGTGCCACAGGACCCTTTGTCGCTTCTACAGATCCAGACTAACACGGCTACCCCTCTGATACTAAAGTGACTTGTGGAACCAAAGTAAAGAGATTTGCTTTTTTCAAAAAGCATACGAGGTGTCTTAAGCTGAAAGGGTCTTCTGAAATGCTCTGTATTGTGAACAGGGTCAAAATAGATGAGTAGCCAGGGTACTAAAATGAATACAGGATGTCTGCCCTCATGCTTCAGGGCATAAGCCATCTGCTCAGTCACAGGGGCCTGGGAAGGAACTTCCCCCTATGGGAAGATTATTCCATATTTATCTGATTCAGGGTTGCCACGCCTTCTTATAAAGCATCCTACAACCACTGTCAGAGACAGGGTACCAGGCTAAAGAGACCACTGCTGCTCTAGCAATTCCTATGTGCTGTGTTCCTCTGAAAGAATAATTCCAGCAATATAAAATCCAGCTCAAACAATACAGCTGTGGGTTCTGTCCAGCTTAGGGGGAGCGACTGTGCAAGCAAATCAAGTGCATTTTGCTCTGATACTCACAATCTAGCCTGTATTTCAGACTCCCCATCCTCTGCCACTGTAGGATTCCCCACCAGCTGGAGACTGTAATAGCCAGTGAAGATTTTAAACCTACGGACAAATTCTTTTCTCTGGTCCACAAAAACGGATAATCGGCCAGAACTTCTGCTAGGGTGCATTGACGCAGTCCCGTCAACTTCAGGGCTGAATCCATTTACAACAGAAGAGCATTTGACTCCAGACTTCTGTGTGCTCTCTGGGAACGGACCCTGGATGCCAGCACGCCATCCCTGCATGGAGTGGAGAGCAGAAGTTTGGAGCCAGGACCTGTGGTTGCAGAGCAGAATTTTGTCCTGAACTCTGAATTTCTTGGCATGTCATTTTAAAGGAGACACTCCCCTGGATCTGGCAGTCAAAGAGTCTCTATGAGTATGCATCTGACGAAGTGGATATTCACCCATGAAAGCTTATGCTCCAATATGTCTCTTAGTCTATGAGTAGGTTGATCTACTGACCCTGAAGTCAGTGGAAACCCCCTCCCCCTGCATTGACTTTAATGATAACTGGATCTGAGTAGATTAGATATACAGATAGATTTTGTTGGAATGAGAGAACTATAGTTCCGTGCTGAATCTATTCAGAATAACCTTTTGTCGTTATAACTGAACCTTTGGGACAGAAAATAACCATTACAAACCTTTTCAAAATTGTGTCATGTGCTTAAAAAATACTTACATACCTGCCCTTAATAGCCTGTCCCCCGTGGGTTCCTAGACACGTGTAGATTGCAGCATGGTTTATGCTGGGGGAGACATCCCAGGAGAGCAGGGTCATGGGCCGTTAGCAGACCTGGAACAGGGGAAGAAAAAGCCATTTTAGCTGCTCTGAGTGCCTTCTGCATGTTGCTATTTGGGACACCCAGCTCCCGCCAACCATGTGCTTCTAGCCTTCAGGCTAGACCTCTGAGTTTGATTTTATGCCATTCTTCTGCATGTGGAGTTCCTGTTTTCAGAACTCCTGGAAAAACAATAGCCCCCGCGGTACTTTTATGGGCTCACCTGCCTAGAGGCATTCGTATGCATGGCCCTAATGGAACAGGCAAGGTATGGAGCAGGGGCCAAAGAAAACACCTCCTGAAATCCACTTGGAAAACAGTCCTTGCAAAACGAAATAATTTGTATATTAAAAACAAACAGAGAGCAGCAGCTGGGCTGGAATAAACAGCCATTCCTCTAGGAGCAGAGCTGGCGGCTGGGTTAGGGGCAGCAGAGAAGGGTGATTAATAAGCCTCCCTGCTATGGAGTAACTCATGTCAGCCAGGCAGGGCTCCACATCACCTGAAGTTTCAGGTTTTGCCTTCACCCCAGAGGCATCAAATAAAACGTATCACAGCAAATGGGGCAAACCACCGATTAAGGGCCTGCCCTCAAGCCCACTGAAGTTAATGGAACACCTCCCATTGGCTTGGGAGATAGGACCCTCCATGAGACATGCAGGGTTGACAATGATTTTGAAGCCAGAGGCTGCGGGAGAGGAGAGCTTTTCCCCACCGGAGATGACCGTTCTCTCCCAAAGGCAGTGTTTTGCCCAACCATTGCTCAAGAAGACACTCCCTGCTGCTTTCATTCCTCCCCTCTATCTGTAATTAAGGGGGCAGAAACGCCACTTTGCTGGGACTGTCCATGGAGCTGTACCTGTTACGGCCCGGGGCAAAAAGGGTGGCATTCAAACAGGCCACGTGATGCTGTTTTGGCCAATCAAAATCAAGAGGAGCGTGACATCTAGTGATCAAAGAAAGGGAATTGAGTGGAAAGCAGCATGGTGGTCCCGCAGAGTCGCCCCTCAGCCCCCGAGAGCTCTGGCTGGCTGTTGCATGAACCTTTTAGAGACAACACAAAAGATTGAGACATGGAAAGAGCCAAGTTACACAATCAAACTGCGGGTCCAAAAGTTAGAGCGAGGGTCAAGCCAACACCCCGGGCACCAACCTTGGGGGGACTTGAGTTCTGAAGCTGAAATTTGTGGCTTGGGCCCATCTCCGCTAGCTCTCCCCTGAGAGAGTCGCCCAGAAGGTACAGGTGTGCCCCGAGATCCCATGTGAGTGTGGGGATGGTCCCCTGCCAAGAGACACTAGAAAGTCTGAGTGACACCTGCTAAGCAGCTAGGGGAAGACAGAGCAGTGAGAGCTCAGAACAGCCTTGCTGGAATCCTGGTTTGGAAATGAACTCAGTGGTGGAATCTGAGCTTGGAGGCTCTGAACCTGGTGTCATGGGGTTGTGATCACTCTCCCCTTTCCTATGGCTCAATGGAGAGGCGCTGGCTAAAGGGGAGAGGCGTCCTGGAGAGGTTCCAGAATGGAAAAGATTGAGCATGACTTATTGAAATGATTGCACGCCTCCATCCGATCTGACACTAGCATTACTAGTGACACGTTGGGACTATTTTCCTGATGTTAATGCTGCCGGCTCAGGCTGGCTCCAGCGTCCGGCGAGGTGGGTTACAAGGTTGAAAAGGTGAACGTGTATTTTGAGTGCAGCACAAACGAAAAGTCCAGGCCTAAAATCACATCCTTACAAAACTGATCTCGCCCCCGCCCCCGCCCTCAGGCTTGTTTTTATGCACCCCCCTCCCTAGGCGTTGTGCCCCACTCTTTGTGAAATGCGGTATGTTCTGTGCTTGGAGTTAAGCTAATCCCAGGGGCTCTATCCTTTGTCCTTCTCAGGAATCCTTCAGCTGTGGATCTCAAAGCACCGTCCAGACATTCATGACTTAAGCTCCCAACCCCACCAGGGTAGTCAAGGTCAGGTTTTTAAGGTCAGGCTTGACAAAGCCCTGGCTGGGATGATCTAGTTGGGGTTGGTCCTGCTTTGAGCAGGGGGTTGGACTAGATGACCTCCTGAGGTCCCTTCCAACCCTGAGATTCTATGATAATTCTATGATAATTCCCTAGTCGGTCTGTATCAGTATCCCCATTTTGTGGCACAGAAAAACTAAACTAAGTGGTTTGTCGCCAAGATTTACACGGGAAAACAATGGCAAAGCTAGAAGATAGAACCCAGCAGTCCTGATTTCCAGGCCTGTAACCACTGGGCAGCGCTCCCTCCATTGGGTGTTGTCAACAACACAAGCGATACAAAAAATGCAGCTTCTTTGTATAGCAGGGGAACCACAGGACTTACAGTGTCCCCAGAAGTCATTAATAACATGAAAATTGCTTGTCTAGTATGCAGACCTAGGGCCTGTGTCATGTCTGTCCATATGCTCTGTGCAAGTATAGACAGCCTGCAGCTTTAGCAGGGCCATGGACTCTATCCGCTCCTCTCTGGAGAGGATACTCAAGTCCTTACATGCCTTTTAATAGCCGTGTCTCCTCCTCAGCCAGGCGCGGACAGCGCTGGTCATTCGAAGCTGCGAAATACCAACGCCCTCTAAACAGCCCTTTCCGAGGGGCGGCGCGCACGGGCCAGGCAGCCGTTTGATCCAAAACAGTGATGGCATGTGCCCGTGCCCGGCGTGCCAAGACGACAGGGCCTTGTTTATAATAACAGCGGGGAAGCGTGTGGGAGAGCAGCCTATAAAAGGCAATGTGGGCTAGGGGAGGAATGTAAACACACCGCTATTTTTCATGTTCAAGGTTAGACTCATCTGCAGCAGGGCGCAGAGACCTTGCTGATGAGCCCCCGACACAGGGAGGCTTGGAGCAGCTCCGTGGCCGGGCCGCATGAATCAAGTGGAAAACGCTCTCCTGCCGGGGAATTTCCACCCTCTTTACAGAGCGCTGGGCTGTGTTCTGTTCCGACACCGATTCCCTGAGCGGCCTTGGGCAGGTTGCAGCACTGGTGTCCCCATCCGCACAACAAGGATAATCCTGCCCGACCTTCCAGGGTATAGCGGGGTGGCTACCCCGCTCCTGCCCCGAGGGGGTTAAAGCAGCCCAGGAGAGAGCTGTGACAGGAGAAGGCAGCAGGGCTGATTGGGGAAGCAGCCTCAGCTGGGGGCCACGCCCCAATCAGGGCCCAGCTGGCCCTATAAAAGCTGTTGAGCCAGCAGCCCAGAGAGTCTCCTTCTGCCTGTAGAGGGAGAAGGGCCTGGCTACAGGAGCTAAGCAGGGTACCTGGAGTGGAGCAGGGCTGGGGAAAGGCCAAGGGAGCTCTGGCCTAGGAAAACCCCAGGCTGCAAACCTGGTAAGGCCAGAATAGGTACTGGGGTTCAGAGGCAGCAGGTCCAAACCCCCTTGCCTGTGATGAGTGGCTTACAATGCAGTCTGCCCCAGTGCATGGGGCTAGGTGGTGACTGGCAGTAGCCTATACTGAGGCACGGTGGGGATACTGGGTGGGGGTTCCCCATGGAGGGGGAGACCCTGAGATTAAGGCTGTGGGGGTATTGTCAGGGGGTCAGCACCCCAGAGAAAGGGGCACTGGGTCCTGGGAGGGACACAGGAGCCAGAGCAGGAGGGTTTGCAAATTGCGTGCTTTGAGATCCTCGGCTGAAAGCTACCCTAGGAATGTCAAGGTAGCGGGGTGACCGCTGCTGCCTGTAAGTCAGCCCCTCCAGCACATGCTTTGCAGATCTGGATCGCCACAAAGGGACGGGAAGAGCCCTCCCATCAGATGTTGCTGGAGCTCTTGGATGGCAGGGAAAGGGGTTTCCGGTCTGCGCTGCTGGCGCCTGTGTTTCAGCTCGAATTCCCTCTACCTGCAAAGCTCACCGACCCGCTTGCTGGGGCAATAAACACCTGCCTGAGTTACAGAGAATCCATCTTTCTAGTGCCATTAACCTGCCAGCGCGTCCCGTCTAGCTCGGCTCGAGGCCCATAAGCACCTGCTCAGCGAACCGCAGAGGTTCCCCCCTGGGCCATAACACGTGGGGCCTTGCAGGGAGAGCTTGGACGAGTCCTGTGCAACTTCCTGAAGGACCGCGGAGGAGGCAGTTGCTTTGTTAATTACCCGGGGGGATTGTCACCAAAACGGGGGTGTCCCACTCTGTTCAAAGACCTGTTCCAGATCTGTGAACTCACTGCTGCTGTCCTGACAGGCCACAGGGCTCTGTGCTGCTGCATCGTGACTGGGACCCTCCTCCAGTGGGGAGACAGGACTGGGATGAGGGAGGGAATCCGCTCACCAACATTCTCCATTCTCCCCTTCCTAGGCCTCCAGGGGAAACAAGTGCAAGCTAGTGCGGCCGGCAGCTGTTTCTTCCTCTGGGCTGAGGGAACTTCCTGAAGGGCCCATGCTATCCGGAGGCAAGTGGGGCTGGGCAGCAGGAACAGATGCAAAGGGCACCTGTAACAGGCTGACACCCCACCCTGTTAGCAGGTGTTGAGCCTGCCGGGAAAGAACTAAGTTGGTTTTGCTGCCTCATTGAGGTAAGTGATGTGTTAACCCCCCATTGACTTTCAGAGAGATGGGAGTCGCTTTCTGGGGGGGAAGGATCTAGTGGGTGGGCTGAGCAGTGCTGAGGGAGGAACCCTAGGATGAGCCCAGCCTCGGGAGACGGTTTGAGCTGAGCTTAGTGTCCAGAATTCACCCCACCAGTAAACCCAGATGACATAGGAAAGATGCTCAGGTCCCACAGACACAGGATTCCCTTCTTCCAAAGTCTCTGGCTATTTGTGCTGATGTTTGTTTGTGGTTTTAAGGGTTTCTTTGTACTGACAGTCAGGAAATGCTCTGGTTGCTGGCAACTACATGTGATTCCAGCCCCCTCCATAGGTAGCATCTCCCATTGCCCCCACACATTTGTATAATCCCTGATTTCACCAGCATACCAAATGTGGCAGGACTTGTATTAAATCTGGATTTGAAAACCCAAGTTCCTAGGGACTCGTTTTTCCAAACTGTGGGAGTCAACACTCCTGGGTTCTTTTCCTGGCTCTGTCACTGACTCCCTCCGTGACTTTGGTTGAGTTGTTTCCTTGCTCAGTGCCTCAGTTTTTCCATCTGTAATATGGGGATCATGCTCACCTCACGGGGCTGTGAGGTTGCGATTGCTGATGCTCATGAAGAGCTTTGAGATCTCTAGATGGATGGTCTGGTAAGGTCTAGCTGTTACGTCGTCTTGTTATGATCACATGACTGGCTTGTGAGGGGCCGCCGGGGTGAGGGCCAGATTGCGTGAGGCTCTGAACGTTTCTTGGGCAGTGACGAATGCCTTTGTTTCCGGGGGTTTCAGTCAAAGCTGAAGGCTTTTCTTTGATCTCGCCTTCTCTAATATAAACGCAGAGCCACAGGTATATTGACCACCATCACCCACAAATACCCCACCCAGACAAGACACTCCGCTCCACCCGCTTCTCCCTCTGGGGAGAGGATGGGAGAACAAACACCGCGTCGCGGCTGTGTGGTCACGTTGTGTAATGCACAACAGACAGCGCTCAGCTAATATAAAACCCTCCATTGACTAGAACAGGGCAGGCGCTCAGCCCATTCTGGAAGGCGCTCCGCCCCTCACAAGGCCAGGCCTCTGGGGGAACTCACCCCTGGGCACCCCTCAGTCCCCCTGAAGCCTGCATTGGTGCATAGCCCTGGGCACAGCTCAGGAGGGTCCTGGCTGGTATTTGGCCGGGGGCTGCATCCAGAACACCCAGGCTGTTTGCTGTCAGCAGAACCGTGTGCAGGCCCCAGGAAGCGGGGGAGCAGCCTTGGCTCCAGGCCTGGAGCTGATAGCGGGAGGCTGGAGCTCTGCCCACCGGTACCTGGCTCTGCTCTCGCCGTCTTCCCAAGCAGCCGAGAGGAGGAGGGGAGGGCTGGCAGTTTGGAGTCCTGCAGGGCACAGCCAGGTGTGGGCTCCCAGCTTCCTAACCCCTTCCCTGGGGCAAGCAGGCCGTGCTGCCTTGAGGCCCTGTCTGTTGGTGTAGGGATCCCAGCTCCCTCATGTCTCCCCCTCTCCCAAGGGTGGCCCAGTTCTTGGGCTTGGCTAGTCCCTGCTCCAGCTCCAGTCGGGACTCAGGCTCCTTAGACGGACCAGAGACATTGAATGCAGGATTGGGGTTTCCTAGTACAACTCCTGCATGGAAACCTGGGGCCTCACTGCTTCCTCCTGGGAGCCCTGTCCTACCCTCCTCCATCACCCTCTCCCCCTCCCAGGCCTCCACACTCCCCTCCCATTCTCCCTCACCTGCCTGTGCCCCCGCCTTCCAGGTGTCTCCAATCCCCAGCCATGGTGGGGAGGGATAGCTCAGTGGTTTGAGCATTGGCCTGCTAAACCCAGGGTTGTGAGTTCAATCCTTAAGGGGGCCATTTAGGGATCTGGGGCAAAAATTGGGGATTGGTCCTGTTTTGAGCAGGGGGTTGGACTAGATGACCTCCTAAGGTCCCTTCCAACCCTGAGATTCTATGTCTCCTTCCCCATGCCCCCCACCCTGCTCCCCCTCTATGCCGATGTGTCCCTGCTCCTCTGGGATCCCCCCACTTCCTTCCCCTCCTCCCCCGGCATGGCTCCCACCCTGTCCCCTGAGGGTCCCACGGAAATGCTCCCCGCTGCCTGTGGCGGGAACCTCAGCACAGAGTGCACTGCCCGGCGTCAGCCCGAGGGCAGGGAGCGGCTCCCCCCCACATGCCGCGCCTGCCAGGGCCAAGAGTGGGCGAAGCGCCGCAGCCAGTGGGATTTGCATACATCAAAGCTGCAGACAAGGGGCCTGCCACCTATTTGTCCGCCGGAGTTAGAGATGAGCCTGCCCAGCGCCATTGTCCTGCCGTAATCTAGGATAGCTTTCAATACCCGCAATGCTTTCCCCCTGCGTCTGCGACTTGGCGCGGGGTCTCCAGTTGTGTAGCCAATGGGGCTGTCACAGCCGTTAGTAGCCGGGCTGCTTCTGAGGGCCCCCCCATGGAAAGACAGGCTGGCACGCGGGGGGGTTCACCCTCAGCAATCTGGCAGCGCCCAGTGCACCGAGCTGCTGCCTTCCTCACTTGTGGGTGGCTCTGAATGGCGGGTGCCCTCACCCGGGACACCTTCGCCAGGGAGACGAATGCCACTGGCCTACAAGGGCAGCTGATTCAGAGGCCCCGTCCCCTCTGCAGCCTGGGCACTGGGTGGTGGCCTGAGAGCACCCCATCCGTGACACAGCTTCCTTGGCCCTGTCCCTATCCCCTGACACACTGCGGGGTCGATGGCACCCGCCAGGCGAAAGGCCCGTGATCCGGCCATGGAAAGGCAAGATCGGGGCCTCAGCGGCTGTACTCCACTGACATCTGCCCCAGCTCAGAATCTGGCCGCAAGACTTCCGCATGGTTCAGTGACCCGCTTCGCAGCTCCCCCGGCAAAACCAAACGGGCTGCAATGGACGGGGCCACACTGGGGGTTCCCTCACAGGCAGGGCTGGCGCGCCCACTAGGCGACCCTAGCTGGTCGCCTAGGGCGCTAAGATTTTGGGGGTGGCAGGCGGCTGTCCGCTGCCTCCCCGCTCAGCGGCTGAGCTGCTGAGTGGGGAGACAAGGGGTGGCTTGCCGCGGCTGCCCCTTGTCTCCCCGCTGAGCTGCTGAGCGGAGAGACAAGGGGCGGCTTGCCGCGGCTGTCCCTTGTCTCCCTGCTGAGCGGAGAGACAAGGGGCGGCTTGCCGCGGCTGTCCCTCGTCTCCCTGCTGAGCGGAGAGACAAGGGGTGGCTGTCCCTCGTCTCCCTGCTGAGCGGAGAGACAAGGGGCGGCTTGCCGCGGCTGTCCCTCGTCTCCCCGCTAAGCGGGGAGCTGGAGGGCAGCTGCGGCGAGCCACCCCCCCACTCAGCGCCTGAGTGGGGGGGAAGCCGCAGCGAGCCCCCCGCCTCGCTGCCCCCCCCTCCCCAGCGCCTGGCGACGAGCCCTGGGGAAGCCACGGCCCCTGGCTCCCTGCTCAGCTCTCGCGGCCCACGGGTGATGGTGGGGGGCTGAGTGCCCGCGGTGGCGGGGGAGCTGGCTGAGGGGGCGGCGCAGGGCTGGTGCAAGGAAGTTTCGCCTAGGGTGTGAAACTTCCTTGCACCGGCCCTGCTCACAAGTGAGCTTCTTTCTAATCAAGGCTCTCCAAATCTGCCTCATTTGCCACTGAACTGGCTGATTGGGCCCAATCTTGCAGTCACAGTGAAGTGCACTGCTCACAACTGGGTAAAACTCCTGCCGGTGCAGAGGGACAATACAAGTCTCTGCAGCCCGGAGGGCTCGCCTGGTCTAACGCAGTACCTATGCCTCACCGATAGCTCATTGAATAGCGCGTGTTGGCAAGGACAGGCCCCCACAGAGAACCAGTGAAATCCAGAAGCCTCAGGTGGGCTGATCCTAGAATGGCCAAGCACATTTTATAAAATACATATATCATTAGCAGAGCAGGTCTGTGCTTCACAGTCCGTCTGTGCAAGAGGGCAGTTTAATTCCCAGTGGAAATGCTTACTCAGCATTCGGGGGTGGCGCGCTGGTTAGCGTTTGTTATGAGCCGCAGGGAGTTATGATCACGTAGGGTGAATTCCCCTGTTGGGAACAGGGGTCAATGCCAGGCCTGCATGTCACGTACGTCCTACTTGAGCCTTTATGCAGGTCTTCGCTTGGGCGGGGGAATTTCACCCGTAAACTCCTAGGACGTTGTGAACAGCAGAAAACTATTGGCTTCCCCAGAGGAGAATTCAGGTGAAAGAACAGTAACTCTGTCCCTGCTGTTGATGGCTCCATGGCCTCTGATCCCGGGGTCATTCCACTGGCATGCCCTGATGGTCACCTCATTTTAGGAGGTTCCATTCAGATAAGCACTCAGCAGCCCAGATGTTTCTCCAGAGCTCTTGGTTTGGCAAATCTAGTCCAGAAATATCAGAAGAACGAGCTCATTCCTAAAATTTCCAACCCTTCCTGCTTGTGGTCATAGGAAAAGATCATTTAGTGATTAGGGTGTTAGCTTGGGGCATGGGAGACCTTCCCAAGATTCCTTGGGCTACTCACTTAGCCTCTATGTGCCTCCTCTCCCCCTGTGTTCAATGGAGACAAAGCACTGCCCTTCCCCAGGGAGGTGCCATGTGGGGAAAAAGCAGGAAAGATAGTGAGATGTTCAGATGCTTTGGTGATGGGGGCTAGAGAAGAAGATGATCTAGGCACTTTTGCTTCTGAAGGAAGCCTCTGGCAGCCACTCACAGCAAAAATGGAAAATAGCGAGGTGGGGAAATATTCACGTTTGACACACCACGGTTTCATAGATTGGTAGATTCCCAGGCCAGCAGAGACTCCCATGATCATCTAGTCTGACCCTGGGTATACACATGCCATAGACCTTCCCCAAAATAATTCCTAGAGCAGAGCTTTTCAAAAAACATCCAAGCTTGATTTAAAAATGGTCAGCGATGGAGAAACTCTAACCCTAACCCCAATACGTAGTCCTGCTTTGAGTGCAGGGGACTGGACTAGATGACCTCTCAAGGTCCCTTCCAGTCCTATGATTCTATAAGCAGTTCCAAATGGTTAATTGTTTTCACTGTCAAAAATTTACATCTTATTTCCTGTCTTAATTTGTCGAGCTTCAACTTCCAGCCATGGGATCGTGTTAGACCTTTCTCTGCTAGACAGAAGAGCCCATTATTAAACATTTGTTCTCCATGCAGGTACTTCTAGATTGTGATCAAGTCACCCCTTGACCTTCTCTTTGTCAAGCTAAGCAGATGGGGCTCCTTGACTCAATCACTATAAAGCAGGTTTTCTAATCCTTTAATCAGTCCCATGGCTCTTCTCTGAACCTCTCCAACTGACCAACAGCCTTCTTGGATTTGAGTTTGAGTTCAGGTTTCAGAGATGAATGTGGAGAACATGTTTGATCTGACCACCGCCATGTGGCCCCTGCCAGTGCCTTAGGGGTTGGTGACGTACTGGGATTGTGAAGAACTTGAGGTGTGTATTTCACTCACTGGGGGTAGGTGGGATTTAGGGGCAGGTGACAGCAGTGGATGGGATGTGAGGGTATCAAGGTATGGCTCAGACAGATCCCTTAACTGGACATTCTCTGGCTAAAGAGTTATAAAGCTCTTTGTTGGGATAATAATATGGCTAGCACTGGGCATGGACCTGGTCCAAAGCCCAGAGAAATCAGTGCAAAGACTCACATGGATCCAGTGGGCTTTGGATCATGCAGACAAGGCTACCCTGCGTGTCCCTATATCCATGTCCTTGCGTGTTTAGCCCCCATACGCTGTGTGTCTCCTGAACTGGGGATCGCCTCGTGTCCTGCAGCTTTAAATCCAGTGCTCGGCATTTCTTGAACCCAATTGTTTGTGGTGGCCTGTGGTTAGTCTTGGCTTTGGTTTGTTGGAGAGCAAAGTTATTTGCTTTAGAGCTCAGAGTTGTCTCTCTCTGTGTTTGGTACTTGGAACGCCGGCTCCTTCGCCGTCCAATATTCCCACTGGACCTTTCCAGTGTTATTTCAAGATCAGCGGCGCATTTGGCACACAGAACAATGGCTCTATTAATACGCTTGTTTGTGTTACAAGAATTTGTTTGAAAGGATTTTGGTGTATTTTAAAATTTACAAGAAAAACTTTCTGATCCTCCGGGTCCCCTGGTGATTGAAATAAAACCTCTGACTTTATTATACAGTAAGAAACAAAAGCGTTCACGGATGGCAATGGGGCACTCTTCTCACTGTGGGCAAGAGTCCCGGGTACTTTTGTGCCTGGGATTAGAAGTGTGAGTTGCAAACGCCCATCTGGGTTGGTAATGGTCTTGCTGCCGAGAGTGCTGATACACCCCTTCCAATGTGATCGTGGGCCTTGACCACATAAAATCTTGCACCGGTTTCATTTCACTCCGTCAGTTAAGTGGGTGCAATGTGGACATGCGTCTTTTAGTTTAAATGAGGCTTATTGTGGTTTAGCAGATCTTGATTAGGAACAGGTTTGAGACCAACCAAAAGGAACCGCTCCAAAAGAAAAGTGTTCACTAAGGGGTTTGCGGCAGTTTAGTCTAAATCACTGTAAAAATTGATTTAAGTTAAACCCTGTGCAACTGTCGCATGTAGACAAGACCACAGCCTTTCGCACCGGTTTAACTAGAGAGGTTTAAAATCACCCCTAACATGAAACTGGTGTCACTGAGCATGTGGATGTAGATAGTTATCTATGTCTACACTGGGAAAACAACCCTGCGTCAGCAAGTCTCAGAGCCCACGTCTACAGACTTAGGCTCATGGGGCTTGCGCTACAGCGCTAAAAATAGCCCTGTAGCCATTTTGGGTCTGGCTGGAGCTCGGGCTCTGAAGCCCAGGGAGGGAGCTGGACAAAGGCAATACAGTTACCCCATTTGATAGCTGGGGACCAGAGGCTCAGAGAGATGAAATGTTTGCCCAGGATCACACAGGAAGTCTGTGGGAAAGCCTTGGTCTGAACCTAGACCTCCTGAGCCCCAGTCCAGTGCCCTGGTCACAAGGCCATCTTTCCCTCGGGCGTTTGGTAGTACGCTGAAGAACTGGGGCTGTCCGCCTTTGGCTGGGAGGGACAAATATTATTGGGGCGGATGAGCGCCTGCCATGCTGGAAAGGGGAGAACATTCCTCCACCGGTCCTCACCCTAGGATGCTTCAGACTTCAAAGCCTCCGTTCTAGGGGCATCACAGTGCACGGGCTAGAGGCGAGATGCAGTATTCCCAGCTGGGAGCGTCAAAAATCATGTTGGGCTCGCCCACATCGGTAGCTTCTCTTCCATACAGGTTCTTATCCCGCCCTGACCCTGCACCTTCCAGCCATGACTAACATCTGGCCCGTGTGGGTTGTTCTTTCTCTTCTCTCCTCCCCTGGGGGGAACTGTGCGTGCCTGGTTTTTACTATGTCCATGCTGCTCTGTGTTTAAGGAGAGTTGGAGAATGGTGCCTGCACTGGAGGGGGGGGGGGTGCGAGGGATAGCTCAGTGGTTTGAGCATTGGCCTGCTAAACCCAGGGTTGTGAGTTCAATCCTTGAGGGGGCCATTTAGGGATCTGGGGTAAAAATCTGTCAGGGGACAGTACTTAGTCCTGCTAGTGAAGGCAGGGGACTGGACTCGATGACCTTTCAAGGTCCTTCCAGTTCTATGAGATAGGCATATCTCCATATATTATTATAAAGTCTGTGATGGTCCATACCTCCTTGGGGAGCTCAGGCTACAACCTGAGACTAGCTCTGTCTCCAGCCCCGATGACCTTTACCCTGATGGTAAATTGGCTTAAAAATCATGAGAATTTTAAAAAACACCACCACCACCAGGCATTTTGGTCGTCTGGCTTTTCAGCCTTCGGGGTCATGTTTGAAAACTGTTCCCTGCCACCAACCAAACACTGAGATTCTCACCGAATCACTTGTCCTCGGGAGCTGTGGCTTTAAGAAAAACATCCGATGCCACAAGGCTCGCCATGAAATTG
This sequence comes from Macrochelys suwanniensis, assembly GCA_033296515.1. Lineage (NCBI taxonomy): Eukaryota > Metazoa > Chordata > Testudines > Chelydridae > Macrochelys > Macrochelys suwanniensis. Next base: position 15,153,004 of record CM065796.1, read on the forward strand.
TGAGAATTGGCAGCCCGGGAGATGGCCGTGTGGTGATGAGGTCAGATAGTCATTACAAGCGAGAATCATGTTTTGATTCACTTAACTGTACGTTGATTTATAACTGAGCGCTGAACTCAATTAAAAACTCTCCTTTTTATAAGCCACGCTGGAGTAATTCCTGGGTTTCACAGCTGGACAGCGGGGAAGCCGGCTCTGGAGGTTGGCTCTGGTTTGTTTTATTTTCTTTGTTTGGGTTTTTTGGTTGGTTTTGGTTTTTAAAAGGGAAGTATTATTTAGCGTTTGCATTCAGAGACTTAAAGGTACCAAGCCCTGTATGTGTGTTTGTGTGCGTTTCCATACACACACTCCTCGGGATGTGTGGCTACTCCCGCAGGGTTACACACGTGTTGCGAGCCTGAAATTCACACTTCGGGAGCAGCCAGCCAGCAGAAGCCTAGGGGCTACCTTAGTCCCATGATGAGAGCTGTAAGTGGCACATGGACCTTTTGTGGGCTTCCTACACAGTGGGGGATTTCATCCCAAGATCGGAGAGACTCAGGCAGCGTATTCCCACTGGCAGACGTTCACCTCTCTGCTGGCCTTCTTCACTGTGTGACTTGAACCCATTGTGGATTGTACAGTGCGGTGGCATGACAGATGCACCGTACATTGCATGGTACCTTGTACAGCACACTGGCATGACAGATGCTGCACAGTTTTATTGCTGGTCGGGGCTCCCAGTGCTACTAAAAGTATGGTCTTGTGTTGAAGGCACTGGAGGGCTGGTTTCTCATCCTAACTCTGCGTCAACTCCCGTTGTGGCCTTGGCAGGTAACTTAATCTCACTCTGACTCCGGGCCGGCTCCAGGCAGCAGCCTGCAAAGCACATGCTTGGGATGGCACCTGGAGGGGGGGTGGTGCTCAAAAAACATACTGCGGCGGGTTGTTGGGGTGCCCTGTGGCGCTCCGGCCGCCTGGGAGAGCGGGGCCGCGGCCGGGCTCGGCGCCCTTCCCTGCCGCGCTCCCCGCCGGCACCCCGGCCGGGGGAGCGGGGCGGCGGGCGGCTTTGTTGCCTGGGGCGGCAAAAAAGCCAGAGCCGGCCCTGCTCTGACTCAGTTTCCCCGAGGATATGGGGATGATAATAATTCTTCTAAATTCATCCACAAGCGCTTCGCCTCTCTTTTGTCCTCCTCTTCCAAGCGTATCATCTGTAGGAAGAACTCCCTGTCTTCTGCAGTCAGAACTCGGTCTGGGTTAGGGGCATCCTTCCAGCTTGGCTCCTGGATCTCAGTCGGGGATAGGGCTGACCCTTCCCTCCTGGGAAGTCCCCTTTCCTCCATCCGCTCCTGTCATTTCTGTCATGAAGCTGGATGTCTGGGCTTGATCTGGGCCTGTCTTCTCTGTGGTGTGCCGCTTTGAAAAGATTGGTTTTCCTAAGGTTTCAGTGCCTGACCTCAACTTCATGCACAGGCTGCCCTACTCTAGCCTAACTATTTCGTTTCCATGAAGCTAGAAAAGGAAAAGAAATAAACTGCTTGTTGGACTCCCTGGCTCCTTTGGTGTGCCTGTTCTCCCTCAAGCAGCAAAGAAAAGGAGGAAAAAACCCTCCCTGGCTTTCAAGCAGTCAAAAGGAAAAATGTGTCCTTTTAAAATCTTGAGGTCTGTGCTTCTGGTTCAAAATGATCCCAGTTCTGCCACCATGTTAAGGCTGAATCCCAACTCTGTCACTTCAAGTGCAGAAGTGGGGCCCACAAGGATTTTAAAATTAATACTTGCCACTCCAGGCTTGTATTAAACTCCCAAGGTTGCAGCTTTTCTCTGACCTTGGCTTGGTAAACGCTGCCACCACCCAAATGCAACAAAAGCCCCTTTGAACCCAGGAAGGAGCACTTGGGAATTCCTCCCTGTGGGGTGCCCTCAAGCCCTTTCACCCCCACTCCGGGGAAGAGCTAAAAAAGGAAACAAAGGAAATTAGCTGTGGCTACCAGCTAATCAAACAACATGGACAAACCTCTTAAGACACCAAAAATCCAATCCTGTTCTTAAAGGTAAATTTTATTAAAAACAAAAATACATCTGGGATTTAGGCTTTTGCTAGATTTTAAAAGAGCAATCCCAGAAAGCAAGCACCCAAAATAGCTTTCTTTGTGGTTCAGCTTAAAGGTTAAAAGCAAACAAAAGCATCTGGGGTTAGCACAGAGGAGTCCGCAAGCCAAGAAGAAATAAAAGAAATAACCCTAATCGCATCTAGTTAAACATTCTGATCTACTTACACATTGGAGCTCAGATAAGTAGTTCTAGGCATGATCTGATGCCTTATAATCATGCCTGGCTTAGCTGCTTATAGCATGGCTGCTCTGACCCTTCAGCTCAGAGAGAACAGACAAAGGGAAAGTTTCTTTCCCAATTTTAAAAAGTTCTACCTTCCCATTATCAGAGGGGTAGCCGTGTTAGTCTGGATCTGTAGACGTGACAAAGAGTTCTACCTTCCCATTGGCTCTTTTGGTCAGGTGCCCACTTTTTTTCCTTTACCTGGGGGACTTTTTAACCCTTTACAGGTAAAGCAAGTAAAGAACAGTGACCAGAAGGGATTTTACAGCTAGCTGGCTGGCTGGATGTCCATCAAAGGGAGCTAACCCCTCCACTTTATTACAATAGGAAAATCCCATTTTCTCTTATTTTTCAACTCCTCTGCTGCCCCATTTTTTTGCCCACGCGAGGACAGGATGGAGGATGGGGAAGGTGGAGAGGGGAACTAAAAAAGTGAGGCAGAGTTGGGGGGGTGGGGGACTTTCACTTTTTTAATTTCTCCATTTTGTGTTGCTTACTCTCAAAGAGAGAGTTAAAAAGTGAGGAAAAACGCATTTCTGTGAGAAGTGTAAGTGATACTTTTCACTTAAAAAAAAAAAAGTGGTGGTTTCTCTCCCTTTTTAACTTTCTGCTACTATTCCAGTTGATAAATGTGGATGGGGGAGAGTAAATAACTCAGAGAAGGTGGGCATTTCCCACTGTTTTGAAATGCAAAACTGAAAAATTTCAGACTTTGTTCCCTATATTTTTCATTTTGAAATTTTTTTGAAAAATGTCATCAGACCGGAGGTTTTTTTCCACATAAAATTTTGTTTTTATCTAAACCACGTTTCGAGAAGAAAAAAAAAAGCTTTGAGCTGAACAAGTTTTGAGCAGCTCCAGCAATGACATTCTATCTTACTCCTGCAGAGCCAGTCCATGAAAAGGTTGTTCTGCAGTTCCTGCCCTAAAACAATTATTTTGCACTGTTAGCTGTTCTGTTCCACCCCAGAGATGGCTGCATTTCAGGAGTGGCCATATTGAGTCCTAGAGGACATAAGCTACAAAGTCTTGGGATAGCTCAGTGGTTTGAGCATTGGCCTGCTAAACCCAGGGTTTGTGAGCTCCTTGAGGGGGGCCATTTAGGGATCTGGGGCAAAAAATTGGGGATTGGTCCTGCTTTGAGCAGGGGGTTGGACTAGATGACCATCTCTTCCAGCCATGATATTCTCTGGGGATCATTTTGGGTGAGAGCCATTGGAGGGGTGAAAGACAATAACTATAAAAAGAATAACGAACAAAAATCTGGTGTTTTTTCCAAAACACTTGTCGCTCAGAGAAATTTTTTGCTGCTGAGTTTCTGGATCCCATTTTATCCTCCCAGTTCAGAGCTTGTCATGTTTATTGCTGTGTTTGTATCCAAGGGAGCGGGTGGAAGCCTCCTACACTAGATATATCAGTTGAGGTCATGCTGGGAATGCATGAGGTTATGTAGGAAAGCAGGAAAATATTCAGTTCAAATCAAAAGGAAAATAGGAGGTGAATGGAGCAGCCTCTCTCTCAGGACTATCACCAGGAAGGCTTATTCAGGGCAAATGATAAACCACCGAGTCTGAAAAGATCAAATGCGCCCTACAAATGTTCTCTCTGGAGACTTCCACCCATGCTGTGCTCCCCTCTTACCTTTATCTGCCTTTGGAAACTTCCAAGACATGAGCTGAGCTCTGCAGAACAGTCAAATCTTTGAGACTGTCCATATCACGGTCTTATTTTGCAATTGCAAAATCTATTCTCTGGAGTTAGATGGAGAAGGCAGCACACTCAGTACGGTTAGACTGAGAGACTAGGGTCTGATCTACAAAGTGACCAGTCTTATTTTGTTAAAGTGCAGACGCATCTTGACTGTTGCATATAGGAATCACAAGCCTGGATCAGACCCCAAGTCCCTCTAACCTCGTATCCTGTCTGTGACAGCACCAGAGGAATGTGTAAGAACCCTGCAGTAGCAAAGGTGGGATAATTTGGCCCCCACATAGGTCTCATCCTGATCCCTAATAGTTGCCAACTGCCTTAAGCACCATGTTTAATATCCCTTCCAGAATTTTAGTTCTCATCAACGATAACTGGATATTCTTGGAATCTATATAAATGTCCAATCTCTTCTTTAATCTTATGTTCTAGGCCTCAGTGACTTCCTTTGGCAGCGAGTTCCACAGTTCAATCGCATGTTAAGTGAAAAGCATTTTCTTTTATCCATTTTGAATTTCCCACCTTTTCATTTCACTGGGTGTCCCCTTGCTCTTGTGTTATGAGACAGGGAGAACAGAAGCTCCTGATTTATCTGGTCTAGACCATTCAGGATTTTACATTCTTTTATCACGTCCCCTCTTTCTGGTCTCCTATCTAAAATGACAATCCCAGTCTGGTTCAGCTACACCAGCAGGGGCTTACAATGTTTCATTACAATAGCAAAGAGAAGCTGAATTCTATCGACTGGGCCTCATGGCCCATTCAGTCTGGCACTATTATCAAATAGACCAGCTAGTGCCAAATGAGATGTGGATGCATGTGCATCATGAACTGGAGAGAGATTCCCTACTTCCTTTCAAACAATCATCCGGTGACAATGTTATTCAGTCACTGGCCTGGAGTTGAAAAGACCTTCTGGTCAAAGTAGGGTGACCAGACAGCAAGTGTGAAAAATCGGGACGGGGTAGGGGTAATAGGAGCCTATATAAGAAAAAGACCCAAAAATCAGGACTGTCCCTATAAAATCGGGACATCTGATCACCCTAGGTCAATAGCTCATTACCAATCCCCTAAACCAGCCAGCTAGGGTGACCAGATGTCCCAATTTTAGAGGGACAGTCCCGATTTTGGGGTCTTTTTCTTATATAGGCTCCTATTCTCCCCCCCCGCCATCCCGATTTTTCACATTTGCTGTCTGGTCACCCTACAGCCAGCCCTTATGGAGCAGGATTTATTCCCATTTTTATACTGGGGGAAAAAATCAGTGTAAAAGACAGAGTTTTCTATGCTAGCGAATTCTACTCAATGCATCCACTAACCTAGCAATTCTAGCTTCCTCTGCCCATGTATGTCTGTTTGTGATCTATGTACGGGCAGATACCTGCAGGGGTGGATACCAATGCTCCACACATGATCCAAAACTAGCTCCGTATTTCTGCTCAAGTGCTCGTTGGTGAAATAGGTAATAATGGGTTACATGAACATCGTCCGTGAAAATGTTCATTTGGGTCAAAAAGCCGCTTTTCATCACACACACACAAAAAGATATTGACCACCTCTACTAACATTTTCAGATCTAAACTTCTGTTATCACTTGTTCATAACTTTCTGAAATATTCTCCTTTAGGCCCGCTATTTTCCATACTTAATCTTTTGGTGAAGACTAATTGTTTTGGAAGATTTAATGCAAATCTGTTCAGCTATTTCATAAGTAAAAACGCATTTTCCTACTTTAAAAAAAATACCAATTTTTTTTTTTAAACCACACAATTTGCTCAGAAACAGGAGTTTGACTTTTGCCAGTGATTTGTGGTCACTGTATAGTCCATTAATAAACAATTTTTTTTAAATTGGGTGAATAATAAAGTTATAAGCCACTTTTGAGCATGCTCAGTGGGCATTGTTTTTAGCAGCACCTGGTGAAGTTTTGTGACAATGTACAGATATACCACTTTAAGCTGTGTCTACACTGGCAAAAATAGTACCCATAATTCCTCTGTCAACAGTAGCAATGTTGGAAGCTAACATGTAGATGGCACTCATACAGACTCAGGTATTTTACTATCCCCTGAGAGGTAGGTTCAATACCATTAGGACCATTTCATTGTCAGCAGCAGGACTAAAAATATGGGAAATTTCTCCCCCCCCACCCCTTATAAACAAAAAAACAGGGACACTCAGTGCCAAAAACTTTGTTAATGGACCACCAAAGTTACATAGTTACAAGAAGGGGAAAAAAGGCAGGGAATGCAAATGCTTCGCCACATAATACATTTTGTAGAGTTTGTGGTCTGGAGCAGTTATTCTCAAATAGTTTCATAGTGGGGAATTACATTTGTACAGAGATTTTCTTGTGAATATCCCGTGTCTCATGTACAACATCCTTGTGGAAGCTATATCACTGATTCAAATAGAAAAGCACCATTAGGAGAGGATTTAATATAATTTTAGCTAGAAACAATGAGAAGCCAGCGTCACGTGAACAGATGGGTTTTTGTGGACCACCGGCAGAGTTCCACGGATCAGTTGTGGGCCACAGACCACGAGTCGCTGGCATGGAATTAACAATATAAACAAACATATTAAGCTTCACATAGACCAGTCACAGAACAGTTAATGTTGCTAATGACACCTGAACTTTGAATGTGGCCCTCAAGGCACGCACATCGTAGAATCTCAGGGTTGGAAGGGACATTAGGAGGTCATCTAGTCCAACCCCCTGCTCAAGGCAGGACCAATCCCCAATTTTTGCCCCAGATCCCTAAATGGCCCCCTTAAGGATTGAACTCACAACCCTGGGTTTAGCAGGCCAATGCTCAAACCACTGAGCTATCCCTCCCCCCCGCCAGATAATACATGCCACATTGCTGGGCAACTGTGAAGCACTGAATTCTGCATCCCACCCTTTTAAAGCTTTACAAGAATACTTTCTAGATTTTCCATCATGGATGTGGCCAACTTTGTGATTTTATTGTGAGGCTCTGAGGTGTTTTTCTTGACGCTCTAGCTCCTGGTGTCATGTGGATGCATAAGACTCAATGTTCATTTAAAAAACGCTAGAAGCGACAAAGGGTCCTGTGGCACCTTATAGACTAACAGAGGTATTGAAGCATAAGCTTTCGTGGGTGAGTACCCACTTCTTCGGATGCAAGCAGTGGGTATTCACCCACGAAAGCTTATGCTTCAATACCTCTGTTAGTCTATGGGTACGTCTATACTACAGAATTAGGTCGAATTTATAGAAGTCGATATTTTAAAACCCAAATTTATGGAATCGATTGTGTGTCCCCCCACTAAAGAGCGTTAAGACCATGAGGTCGATTGACGGTGTCCACAGTAGCGGGGCTAGCATCGACTTTCGGAGCATTGCATTGCGGGTAGCTATCCCACAGTTCCCGCAGTCTCCGCCGCCCATTGGAATTCTGGGTTGCGATCCCAAAGCCTGATGGGGCAGAAAACATTGTCGCTGGTGGTTCTGGGTACATGTCATCCCTCCCTCCCTCCCTCCGTGAAAGCAATATTTTTCGCGCCTTTTTTCTGGGGTTTCCGTGTTTGCTACGGAAGCCTGCTCAGCTCACAATTACTGTACATCTCCAGCGTACGCCTGGACATTAGGTCTAGTGGGGATTCAGTCACACTATAATACGGGCAGAGGGATAGCTCAGCGTTCTGAGCGTTGGCCCGCTAAACCCGGGGTTGCAAGTTCAATCCTTGAGGGGGCCATTCCGCCTGAGGCTGGTAGTCGTGGGACTACACAGCAGAAGCTCCTTGCCTTCTAGCTGCAGATGGTACAATATGCCATAAATGGTCGTGGTCGCAGGACCATACAGCAGAAGCTCCTTGCCTTCTCGCAGCAGATTGTACAATATGATTGGTATTCGTGTGCTCCTGGCCGGCGGCCTATGGTGTGGCTGGCCGGGGGCGCTTGGACATAAATGGGAGTGACCAGAGTGACTCTGGTCATTCTCTTTTTTACGTTTTGTTTAAGGGAGATTCAGTACTGCCTGGAACACGGGCGGAGGGATAGCTCAGCGGTCTGAGCGTTGGCCCGCTAAACCCGGGGTTGCGAGTTCAATCCTTGAGGGGGCCAGGAGATGATGATGGATATCATGCATATTGTACCATCTGCTGCTAGAAGGGAAGGCGCCTCCTTGCTCACTGCATATTGTACCATCTGCAGCTAGAAGGAAATGAGCCTAACCCTTGCTCCCCCCTCCCTCCGTGAAAGCAACTGAGGGGGGAGCAAAAAATCCTTTCGCGCCTTTTTTCATATGGGCGCCATATTGCTGACTCCATTGTTATCCACCGCTGCTTCTGCTGCCACTCTGCTGTCCTGCAAACAGCATACCAGGGAAAGCATGGAGCACGATCAGATCACCGCGGCTGTTCTCGCCGTTATGAACACCACGCGCATTGTCCAGGAGTATATGGAGAACGAGAACCAGGAGCTGCTACAGCTACAGCAGGCGAGGAGGCGACAGCAGCGCCCTGAGGACAGTGATGAGGACATGGACACAGACCTCTCTCAAAAAAGGCCCCCCCGCAAGGTGGACATCATGGTGTTAATGGGGCTTGTTGATACAGTGGAACGCCGATTCTGGGCCTGGGAAACAAGCACAGACTGGTGGGACCACATAGTGCTGCAGGTCTGGGATGAATCCCAGTGGCTGCGAAACTTTCGCATGCGTAAGGGCACTTTCATGGAACTTTGTGAGTTGCTTTCCCCTGCCCTGAAGCGCCAGAACACCAAGATGAGAGCAGCCCTCACAGTACAGAAGCGACTGGCGATAGCCCTGTGGAAGCTTGCAACGCCAGACAGCTACCGGTCAGTCGCGAATCAATTCGGAGTGGGAAAATCTACAGTGGGGGCTGTTGTGATGCAAGTAGCCAGGGCGATCACCAAGCTGCTGGTACCAAGGGTTGTGAGTCTGGGAAATGTGCAGCTCATACTGGATGGCTTTGCAGCAATGGGGTTCCCGAACTGTGGTGGGGCGATAGACGGAACCCATATCCCTATCTTGGCACCGGACCACCAAGCCAGCGAGTACATAAACCGAAAGGGTTACTTTTCAATAGTGCTGCAAGCACTGGTGGATCACAAGGGACGTTTTACCAACATCAATGTGGGATGGCCGGGAAAGGTACATGACGCTCGCATCTTCAGGAACTCTGGTCTGTTTCGGCTGCTGCAGCAAGGGACTTTCTTCCCAGACCAGAAAATAACCGTTGGGGATGTTGAGATGCCTATAGTTATCCTTGGGGACACAGCCTACCCCTTAATGCCATGGCTCATGAAGCCATACACAGGTAGCCTGGACAGTAGTCAGGACCTTTTCAACTATAGGCTGAGCAAGTGCAGAATGGTGGTGGAATGTGCATTTGGTCGTTTAAAAGCTCGCTGGCGAAGTTTATTGACTAGGTTAGATCTCAGCGAAAACAATATTCCCATTATTATTACTGCTTGCTGTGCGCTCCACAATATCTGTGAGAGTAAGGGGGAGACGTTTATGGCAGGGTGGGAGGTTGAGGCAAATCGCCTGGCCACTGGTTATGCGCAGCCAGACACCAGGGCTATTACAAGAGTACAGCAGGGTGCGTTGCGCATCAGGGAAGCTTTGAAAACCAGTTTCATGAATGGCCAGGATGCTGTGTGAAAGTTCTGTTTTTCCCCTGTAATGAAAAGCCCCGCCCCTTCATTCACTCTACTTCCCTTTACCCAAACCACCCTGCCCTCCCCCCCTCTATCACCGCTCGCAGAGGAAATAAAGTCATTGTTGCTTAAAAATCATGCATTCTTTATTAATTCGTAAAACAAAGAGGGGGAACTATGGGGCTAACTGCCACAGTCTCCCGGGATAGCTGGTGGAGGAAGGGAAGCACCAGGATGGGTGGTGGAGGAGGGGATGAGGGAAGGACAAGGACACACAGCACTTTAAAACTTATTGAATGCCAGCCCTTTCTTGCTTGGACTGTTCTCTTGACTTGAGTGGTTGGGTGCACGGAGGCCGCCCAAACGCGTTCTTGGGCGTCTCGGGGATGAGGTTATGGGACTCGGGAAGGAGGGCTGTTGGTTACACAGGGGCTGTAGCGGCGGTCTGGGCTCAGGCGGCCTTTCCTGAACCGTACGCCTTTCCTCAGCCATAAGCCGGAGGATTTCCGTTTGATCCTCCAGTAGCCTCAGAATTGCATCCTGCCTTCTCTCTGCACGCTGACGCCACCTACTCTCTTCATCACGCCACCTGTCCGCGCGATCAAAATCTGCCTTCCTGGACTCCGACAGTGTCTGCCTCCACGCATTCTGCTGGGCAGCTTCAGTGTGGGAGGATTCCATGAGTTCTGAGAACATTTCATCTCGATTCCTTTTTTTTTTACTTCTAATCTTCGCTAGCCTCTGGGACGGTGATGAAGGGGGTGGCGTTGAAACATTTGCAGCTGCGGGAGGAAACAAACGGGAGAGGAGTAGTTTAAAAGACACATATTAGAGAACAATGCTCCAAACATTACATATCACATGTGCATTTGGTCCAAGGTTGCACTTTGCCTGTTATATTGAGGGTCTGCCGGTTTGGTGTGAGAGATCACACAAGCAGGTCCGGCGGGCAACAGAATTCGGCTTGCACACAGCCATGGTAAGCCACAGTCTATAGGCTTCTTTAACCTTCATAACGTGGGAATGTTTTCAAACAGCAACCCCCTCATTTCCCATAACAAACAGCCTTTGGGCTGGCAATTTAAAACTGGTTGGCAATTGAAAAGGGAGGGGCGGCAGTTTTTGGGTTAACGTGCAGCGCGAACCTAATCGAACCCCCCCCACACACACACACAGACACACATCCAAGATGTTCGCTGTTCCCCCTCCCCCCACCGCGTGGGTCACAGCGGGGAAGATTTCTGTTCAGCCACAGGCAAACAGCCCAGCAGGGACGGAGCCCCTCTGAATACCCCCTTAATAAAATTCCCCTATTTCAACCAGGTGACCATGAATGATATCACTCTTCTGAGGATAACACAGACAGATAAAGAACGGATGTTGCTTGAATGCCAGCAAACACCGGGACCATACGCCGCCATGCTTTGCAAAGCAATGATTCCAGACTACGTGCTACTGGCCTGGCGTGGTAGAGTGTGTTACCACGGAGCACAGGATAAGGCTGCCCTCCCCAGAAACCTTTTGCACAGGCTTTGGGAGTACATCCAGGAGATCTTTCTGGAGATGTCCCCGGAGGATTTCTGCTCCATCCCCGAACATGTTAACAGACTTTTCCAGTAGCTGTAGCTGTACTGGCCGCGAATTGATCATTAAACACGCTTGCTTATAAAACATGTATTAATTAACAGAGGTACACTCACCAGAGGCACCAGAGGTCCCTTCTCCTGCATCGAGCACGCCTTGGGTGGGTTCGTAGGGTACTGGCTCCAGGGTGACAAAGAGTTCCTGGCTGTCGGGGAAAAGGGCTTCTCCACTTCCTTGCTGTGTCTGGGCGCTATTTTCAGCATCATTATCATCATCATCATGCTCCTCTGTGGTTTCTGATGATCCACATACGGAGTCATACCACATGGGTGGGTCAGTGCTGGCTGCACCTCCTAGAATGGCATGCAGCTCATCATAGAAGCGGCATGTCTGGGGCTCTGACCCAGAGCGTTTGTTTGCATCTCTGTTTTTTTGGTAGGCTTGCCTGAGCGCCTTAATTTTCACGCGGCACTGTTGCGTGTCCCTGTTGTAGCCTCTGTCCTGCATGCCCTTGGAGACTTTGGCATATGTATTGGCGTTTCTTCTTTTGGACCGTAGCTCTGCTAGCACGGTTTCGTCTCCCCATACAGCGATCAGATCGCGTACTTCACCATCGGTCCATGCTGGAGCTCGTCTTCGGTTCTGGGACTCCATCATGGTCACCTCTGCTGATGAGATCTGCGCTCACCTGCAGCTCACCACGCTGGCCAAACAGGAAATGAAATTCAAAAGTTCGCGGGGCTTTTCCTGTCTACCTGGGCGGAGCATTGGAGCTCAGACTGCTGTCCAGAGCGGTCAAATGTTGCATTGTGGGATAGATCCAGGAGGCCAATACCGTCGAATTGCGTCCTCACTAAGCCTACATCGATTCGGCAATATCGATTTAAGCGCTAATCCCCTCGTTGGGGGTGGAGTGGCGAGATCGATTTTAAGAGCCCTAGAAGTCGATGTTAAGGGCTTCGTCGTGTGGACGGGTGCACGGATCAATCGAAATAACGCTAATAAATTCGACCTAAACTCGTAGTGTAGACCAGGGCTGAAAGGTGCCACAGGACCCTTTGTCGCTTCTACAGATCCAGACTAACACAGCTACCCCTCTGATAGTTAAAAAACACTGTACATTTCTAGTCTTCATGTCTGTGGAGAAAAGACTGAACATGTGACATACATCCCACTTCCTGCCAAGGCTGCAAACACCCTATAGACACCAAAATAAAGACCCAACATTTATTATTTTTTTAAACTCAAGATTTCTGAGCCAATCTTGTGACTTTGAGGGGCCTGATTCCAGAACACGTAGGGTCAGTAGCAACCCCATGTGATAGAAAAGCTGTAAAATTCAGCTCCCACTCTGGATTTCAGACACTGGCTTCAAGTACGGTTCAGCTCTGGGGTTGTAATGTTGCCCCGATAAAGAGAAGCAAATTTGGATCTAGATTTTAAACATCCTCAAAACACGGGGCTTTTCGAAGGTGGGGTTTGACTCAAGCAATCTTCACTTTCAATGCTGGTTTCTTTCCAAGCGAGTCATCTTAACAAGGGCTTCCCTGTAGAACGTCCTGACCATGCCCCTTTGTAGAAGTTCCTCTGCAGATGCAACGCTATCTCGTAGTACATTTTAGTTTCTTTGCTCAGATTTCTTATCAAGCCTCCCCCAGTTTCAAAGCCTGATTTGGGGTGATGGCGGCCCGAAAGCCCCTGATTACCTTAATCCAGCCCTGTGAGCAAGGAGAAGAGACAGTGAGGAAATTGGCTCTTTTTCTATTCCTGGAGGAGTCGCGTTTTTGTTTGAAGATGGTTCTTCATTTCCTGCTTTGCATGCTTCAAAGCCGGAGGCTGCCTAAGGGGGTGTGTGGGACTGTGTCCGAGGCAATGGAAAGGGCGGGGTAGGCCAGCCTTGTGGGGGAATGCCAGGGAAAGTGACAGCTGGAACGCTAAAGTGATTGCTGCTCTTCAAAGACAAGATGAGCTAAATTACTGACAAGTGGGCGTATGCGCTCCACTCCCAGAGGAGTAAATCGTTTCATTTGGCCAATGGCTTCCCAAAGAGAGGGCTGGCTATATGTGAAGAAAAGGTGACCCGGCCAAGGAAAAGTACAGGCTTGGTGATTTATTTTTTGCTGGAAGGGGGGAAAAACAAAAATGAGGAGGAGTTCTTGGTTTTTATGTTGGATCTATCATGTACCTCAAGTCTTGTCTTCCCTGTTTTTGCTGGAGGGCTCCTTGGAATCACAGAGAACTGGGGTTTGAGCTCTCTCAGCCCTTACTGGAAGAGACAGGTGTGCTGAATCTTTAACAAAGAAATTTTTCCTCCCAACTGTGTTCCAGGTGTTTGAGTTAAATATATGCTAACTAAAGCTCTTTATTTTCAGTTGTATTTGAAGAGACTGATTAAAACTCCATTCCCCAGCTAGGCGCTTGGGTTTTGGCATCCTGATACATATGATATCATGATCCTACCAATTCTCTAGTTACTCCCAGATGTTCCAAGAAAAACAGCAGCCCAGAAAAAGCTGATGTTTGGGGAGTGAGAATCTTCGTTCGTATTTTTCATGGCTGCAGGGGGCTGAAATAAACACAAAATCTGATCTCCTCCCAGCCTTTTCCCTGCCCTTCAGGCACTGAATCACCATGAAGAGGCCAGGGCCTGCATCCTGATCTCTGTTACTGCCTACAGACTGACACAGGTGTCACACACAGATCACAATCTGGCCCCAGATCTCACGTCCTGTTGGCCATGTATGGGGCTGGGAGACCCTAAAAAGCCCATGGAAACACCTGAACCGTAAGCTAACCGTATTCGGGGCTACATGTAAAGCTTAGCATTCCCTGAATGATTTCTTCACAGGCAGAGATACACAATACCCAAACCCACACTTCCCAACCCACATGCACATGGATGCAACACCCTCACTCCTGCACAAGAAAGCAAACAAACAAAAGCCCCGTGAGCTAAAGGAGCTGCTTCTCCTACAGGCTGGGAGGGAAGAGAGAGACCGATTGCAAGCTATTGCTAATTCTGTAACTCAAGCTTGGCTGGCTTTTGGCTGCCACGCTGCTGGGGAGCAGATCCGTGCATATAGACAAACTGTCCTGGCGAGCCCCTACTTACCTTACTGCCGTAATGCGTCCAAACCCACTGAAGCCAGGGTACTAGGAGATCCCACCCTCACCCTTGTCTTTCTCTTTACAGGATTCTAGCTTGTGGCAGCCGGGCCATCCCAGTATCTGCAGCCCCATGGGGTAAGTGTGCTTTGGAGTCTTAATTCTCCCTATGTGACAGCTACCTCTTTGGCCAGCACAGAACCTCCCGCGCTAGAAGTGTGTGAGTTGCTACAGCTTGAGTGAAGCTCTCTAGGTAAGGATGCAACTCATATCCTCTGTAGATTGGCACAAAGGGGGCTTGTAACACACACTCTCCACGCGGTCCTCCCCAGGAAACAAATCTCCGTGCTCCCCCGAACCCTCCTGGGAGAGTGGCTGCATTGATCTCGCTGGCTGCAAGTGGTAACAGCTGATCATTATCTAGCACTAAGCATTGCGGGTCAAGGTCAGTGGTATTATTATGGCAAAGTGTTTGCACCTTGGCTTGTTGATACAGACGGGGCCCCTGGAAATGGCTGAGACCAGAAGGCTCTTTCCCTGACCTTGTATAAATTGCCGACTCTGGAGTCAGGGCAGTGCAGACAGGATCCTTTGCCCCTTTAGTCAGGCTGCTTTAGGAGTGCAATCAAGCTCGAAAAGGGCCTGCCAAAATCCCACCGCTGGCTCTCAGCTGCTCACTCAGTTTGCACCGGGGAAGCCGTCAGAGGGGTCCCAGGGTTGACACACCGACAGCAGCTATGGGGAGGGAGCTGGACTGGGCGTGACAATCTGTGGCGGGGAACGCGCTGATCCCGGAGCTGCAGGGAGCAGTCCCCGCGCGCTGCCCTCTGTGAGCATAGCAGGGTGCCCTCCAAGCGGGGGACCATGGGAGTTGCAATGCTGGCTGGCCCCTGTGCCTCACCCCCATGCCCACTCATGTGGCAGTGCTGAGGAGCCACCCCTTCTCTCGGAGCTGGGCTGCAGCCCCAGCTGTAGGTCGATCCCTGTCCCCCAGCGCTCTGGGCTGCAGCCTGCAGACCTGTGAGTCCCGGCTGGGTAAATTTCTCTACAAGGATTCATGAGGGGATTATTGGGAATTCCTCTGCAAAACCCCATATGGGGCATTTAAACTGACTGCCAATGAGTCCCCTTGGGGCACCCTCACACCAGCCCCTCCATAGACACCCCCCAGGGATCAGGACTGGGCATCACCCCTGCTCTTATTACATTGGGGGTCCTGCTCATGCGACGTTGCCGGACATGCCCAGCCCAGTGGCCGAGGTGCTGCGTGGGGCTCTCACCGTGGGCAGCCAGGTCCCAAGCACACGTGTGGCCTGCTCTGGGCTGTCGGCGCTGCGAGCGTGGCCATCTCGGGGGAGCTGCGGGTGGCTGTTCCCGGGGGCTCAGTGCCTCACTGGAGCCCCGGCAATACAGCCTCCCGCTGAGCCAGACGAGGCGCGATGTGAGCTGGAAGATCTGGGACGGGGAGCCGGGTTGGTGCTTGTCCCTGTCCAGGACTCGGAGCGACCCCTGGGTCTCCGGAGGACGGGCAGGAATGAAGCGCCCAGGTGTGGAGTGGGCGCCTCTCCTTGGAAGATGGGCCAGGGAGCACTGACAGGGGCGAGGCAGGTCGCTGGCAGGGTGGAGAGCCCTGCCTGGCCAGCAATGAGAGGGCAGTGGCCTGTGTACCCTGGGGTGGCTGCCTGCTCTCTCCAGTGCCCCGAGCACTGACACTGGGATCCCCGGGGGTTCCTCAGGGCCTGGTTCATCTCTGGGCTTTGTGCTGCCTGCCACGGTGGGTCTGGGATCAGAGCCGGGTTGCATTCAGGGCCTGCCCGTGCCTGGCTCCCAGCTCCACAGTGACTCTCCCACAGGCCAGGCCAGCTCCCTGGCGCTAGAAACACTTCTCTGCCCCATGGCAGAAACAGCGGCCTCTGAAACGCACTGAGACAAGCCTAGCGCGGCCTGGCCAACGCAGTCCCCTCCCTGGGCACGTCTGGGGCTCTGCGCTCACCGAGCCCTGGGCTATAGCAGCGGAAATGCCCTCCCCACCCCTATGGCCCCCCTCCTTTGCTTGGCGAAGGCAACTCGCGAGGCAGAGTCCGTGCTAATGAACCAGCGGACCTGGCAGCAGGGTCTCTGACCCGACACCGCTCCGTGCTCAGGGATATTGGGGCCGTCAGCTTTGCTTCTTCGAAACGAGTCGGCTGCTCCAAGGATCTGTGAGCTTCCGCCAGATTGTTACCTGGACTGTTCGCAGCCTCTGGGGCTGCTGCTAGTTCTGTGCTGGCACTGTGTTGGCTAGCAGGCAGTGTAGTCTAGTGCCGAGAGCAGGGGGCGTCCCCTTCTGATTCTGCTGCAAGTTGTCTGTGACCTTGGGCAAGTCACTTTCCCTCCGACACAGTTTCCCTGCGCGTGACACGGGGCAAATGACACCAGCTTCTTGGGTGAGGGGGGAGTTGGAGGGTTCATGAACCATGTTTATAAAGCGCTCTGAGAGCCACAGATGAAAGCAGCAGGATACACAGGCAGTCTGCTTTCTCCAGGCCTGCAAAGCACCCTAACAAAGCCTCTTATCACGAGATTTCCAGGCTAGGTTTGGAGACCACAGGCTAGGTTTGGAGCCAGACTTTAGCTATCTGCAATCCATCCAAGCTCTGAGAACCAGGTTCAGAGGTAGGTGTATTCCAGCGCAGCCTAGATGGGCATTACCCTTCTGCAATTCAGCGCCCTTTCTCTCCGTACGCACTGCTCGGGAGCGGTTTGGAAGCTGTTGTGTCCGTCTCCAGCCTGACCCAACCGACCCTAATATAGCAACCCAAGAGCTCACACCGTGGTCGTGAGAGGTAGAGCCTCAGAGCTGGGAGGGTGAAGGGTGAAACTCATTACCGAGCAACCTTCATGCCTACGGCATCTGGAATATTTCATCAGCAGGAATGTGGCTCGGGCATCTCTTCCAAATTTCCCCAGCAATCGTGCTCTGAGCTCTCGGCGCTTGTAAAAAAGCACTTCGTACGTTAAGGACAGGGCCGGGATACATGAAATATCACCCGATACGTTATCACACCAGAGTGATTGGCTAAAAGCTTTTAAGGAGTGGAATGAAATGTCCTTCGCAGGCAACGGCATGGGTGCGGGTGGGGGAGAGGAAGAAATAGTCTTGGGAGGTTTCTTGCCGTGGCTTTTATTCTGTTTCCGGGATCTGTGGCGTAGATTATACGTGTCCACCTCATCCCGTTAGGCAGCAGTTTATTCTGCCTGTTGACATGTTGTACAGAACTGTCTTGACGTTCAAAGTCCCTTGGCCTTCCGTGTTGGCCTCTAGGACAATGCAAAATGTCACCTGGGCAGAAACATGTTAATAGTGCGGCGGGAGGGGTTTTACCTGCTTTTCACAGAGAAACCGAGGGCTGTCTTGTCCATTCCACCCCCGTCCTCTGGGAGCCAGCGCAGGATTGCTCCCTGAAGTATATTCCCCGGGGCTTTGGGGAATCCATCCCCTGGCCGAGTCAGGATTGTAAATGAGGGCGCGGAGGGTTCATGGGATCGGGGATGAGGAATAGCAGAATAACCAACACCGTGGGTCAGGTTCACCCCTGGCGTCACGCCTTTGATGTCAGTGGGGTTATCCCATGACTGCCAACGGAAAGATGTTGAAGTGAACAATTACTTCAGTTGTAGAATACACGCCACCAGCACAGGGCACATTTGTGATGGGCTGCAGCCGAAACCTCCAACCCAGACACCCCCCCACAATTTATGGGGGATCCAGATTCAATGCCCAGTGGGCAGATCCATTCCTGTAGCTGTGGATCAGCCTTAACAGAGGGAGCATAGTGTCTGGTTCCAGTTCTCCGGGAGCAGAAATCTCATGCACACTGCGAATCCGGAGAGGTTTCTGCAATTCTGAGACAAAGTCTTGTGATAACAGATCATGATGTCAAACCTTAGGGAGGCAGTGCTGCCTAGTGGATAGAGCAGTGGAGGGGGACTCAGGAGACCTGGGGTCTATTCCCATTTCTGCCACTGGCCTGCTGGCTGAGCTTGGGCAAGTCACTTCCCTTCTCCGTGCCTCAGTTTCTCCATCTGTAAAATGGGGGTAATGACACCGCCCTCCTTTGTAAAGGGTTTTGGGAGCCAGGTGTTACTATGATTACCCTAATCCACAAACTCCAGCCCTGATTCAGCCCCACACTTGGACTCTGAGCCTAGCCTAAATCTGAGCTGGAGGTGGATTTGGGGAGATTCGCATTCAGGTCTCGATCCCAGCGTGGCCAGAGCCATGTCATGGTCCCCTGAATGTAACCCCCCCCCAGCCTGGGGAAGGCTCATATTCAAAAGCCAGATCTGGATGTTCTCCATTCATCACCCGTGGATGTGTAACCGTGAATCACCTTGGCAAGTTTGCAAACCTCCCACCAAACCTCCGTGTTTGGCATGAAACTGGAAGCTAAGCACGCGCCAGACGGCTGCAGCGGGTTCCCATGCGAGCATGATCCCAAGTTCTAATTCCATCTCCCACAATTCATCATCATCTCCTGGCCTCGCTGCATGCCTCAGTTTCCCCTTCTGTACAATGGGGATAACAGCCCAGACCCAAGCCAGAGATGGGCTGGGAGAGTGAATGAGTTAACGTTTCCACCGCCCTTTGAAAGCCTAAAGTGCTAAGAGTTGTTATCCTACCTGGCTAAAAAATAAAAATACCGGGCTGAATTCATCTCCAATGGGTTTGCCCCAAGGTTGAATTTGGCCCTGGTGTTTTGCGGCCCCAATAAATCTTTTGGCTGGAGTGTGCTGGTGTGGTATGAAAGCAGCTGTGTTTTCTTAGGCACCAGTGAGCTGACTGATATGGTTTTTATTGCTACCACAGAAGCCGTTAGCACGTAAATGTTACTTTAGGGTTTTATAGACCTTGCTGTCTCCGATATTAACCTTAATATATCTAAGGAGGATTTGAAAAGGTGACACGTCCGGAGAGAAAAGCATGCAGAGAATCCTCTGCATGGCAAACGTTTCAAAGGTCCAGAGAGGCTGAACGGATCATTCTGCTGCTCCCCACCCCCACCTCCTCCGGACCCAATAGCAAGGCAGAAAACACGTATCGAATCTCTCCCCTAAGAATGCCATAATACAGCGGGCAGCGAGCCAGCAATAACAGTCACGTTCCCAGAGGAAATCTGGAAACCCTTTCATTTCGGAGGGTCCCCAGACATGCTCTCTCCGTATAGGGCCTGAAATATAAAACTCGCCCAGGGGGGCGCCGGCTGGCCATGTGGGGCAGGGGGACATTTGAAAGCGAAGGAGGGGGGATAGCTCAGTGGTTTGAGCATTGGCCTGCTAAACCCAGGGTTGTGAGTTCAATCCTTGAGGGGGCCATTTGGGGATCTGGGGCAAAAATTGGGGATTGGTCCTGCTTTGAGCAGGGGGTTGGACTAGAAGACTTCCTAAGGTCCCTTCCAACCCTGATATTCTATGATTCTATGAAGCTGCCCGTTTACAATCTGCTGAAATGTTACAGCGCGCGTTCTTATGACCTGTCCGCAGCCAACAAAGGCCGTTTTGCCAGGCAGCTTTGCATGCGTGGTGTCAGGGGCGTGACGGGCGACCCGCGGCTGGGAGTCGGCCCCGCCGTTCCCAGAAGCAGGGGAGCGAGACAGGATGATTTGGAGCGCGGGGCGCTTTTATTGTCGCCTTTCCCCGGGCCGCCCCATGCTGGTCCGGCTTGGCAATTTGAAATTGATTATTTTGTATGTGTGTATGTAAAGCCCGCCCCCTCTGCTGGCTAATTAAAAGTTGCCTTGTGAGGCAGCGTGCTTTTAAATTGCTGAGGATGGCAGGCCGGCCCCTCAACACAAAAATCATTAATTCTGAAGTGACAGTGTTTCTTTAAGAGGCCCCCATCGTACAGGACGGGGGTCGGATCGAGTTGATTATAGACTCCTGTTCTCATCAATCTCGCTCTCCCCAGGAAGGTAGCGGAAACACTGCCAGAAACGCTGGCTCACTCTATTGCTCGGCGGGGCTGGGGCCGGCTTCTTTCTCAGGCTCCTTGTCTGTCCCAGGGAGGGGAGATTAGAGAGGGGGGAGCGGGTCTGGAACACATACACCCACATGCAGGGCAAGACCGGTTAGCCATTGGTGAGGCGCCTTCAATGCCAGCAAACCCCAAGCAGGGACGCTGCCGTTATTCAGCCAGGCTGGTCAAGTTCCCCAGGATTATCTCCGAGCAGGGTGTGAGATATCAAAGTTGGAGGAGCAGGGCCGTGTCAGCTCCGCTTTGTGGGATTCACTCCCATGAATGCATGAAAGGCTCCCTGTACAAACGGCATTAGACGCGCTCCAAATGTTCATTCCCGATTGGTCACGCTCTGACCCGCAGCTGCATTCCCTGGCTGGAGGAGTGAAAGATGCCCTGTCGCTTTGTTCTGCCAAAATCAGGGCTTGGAACCATGACAGGACGATCGTATTACTGAACCAGAGGGTCATCCGGAGAGAAATTCTCCTCGCCGTGACTCGAGGGGGCACGTCCCTCCTTGGAACGGCACCACGCGAACGCACCTGAGCCGTTGCCATTGAGACGGGCTGGCTGCAAAACAGAAAGATCCTACATGGGCCCAGCGCTGGACAGCAGCACCACGCTCCTGACCCGTTTAGGACAGTCAGTCCATCCTAGACGGGTCGCCTTTGCTTTCAGGCTTGAGAGAGTCTGAATATAGGCTTCATTTGAAGGGACATTGGCAGGTGAAAACCAGCCCGGGCCATGCTTATCAGTTCACTCCGGCCCTGCTGACGCAAAACGTCCCTCCTGGAGCGGACGGATGACCATGACCCTGTACCGCTCTTTAAAAGCCAATCTCCTACTTATAGCCCCACCGGAAGGCGTTCACAGGGAACGGATAAGCGTCACCGGGGTCTCTTGGGGCCGAGGGGAGCTGCCGCCCGTCCCGCAGCTGGGAGCGCCAGTCGGGGGCCCTGGACAAACGCAGCAGCTTCAGAACGGACCTCTGCCCTGGAGAGCAGGCCCCCGGGGTGCCGAGTGAGGTGCTGAATGAAATACAGTCTCTGGGATTCCTTTCCTCTCAGCGAAGAGATCAGATTGAGAAAGACAAACGGTCTCTGGGCAACAGGAGCTCCCAGCAGTGTGTGTACTGTCGCCTTGCCCTGCCAGCCTAAGCAAGATCAGGCCCCTGCTGTTGGCTTGCACCTCTTTTTGTGTGCTCCACGAAGTCGAATAGGCGCCAGCTGCTTCCCAGCCCTTGATGGTTAACCCTAGCCTTCCCGGGGAGGAGCGCTAGGAGTCTCTGACCTGCCACCGTCCTGCCTTAGGCCGCAGTTGGACACTGCCATGGTGGAAGAGTGAACTCTGCAGCGTGACTTGTGTTTACCGAGCCCGTGTGTGCGTTCCTTTGCTGGTACGCGCTTTTCTAGTGGGAATCGTAGAAAATACTGTAGAACCGCGGCATCCCCGCTGCTTTGAGGTTCGGTGAAAGCTGCTTCCTGCAAACAGCTGCGTTGGACCCGGCTTTGGACCCCTCAAGGATTTGTGCTTTAACTCCACTGCTCCTGTGATCAATGCTTCTCTGTCAGGAGAACATCTCCTGGGGCCCGACTCTGCCAGCCGCACACACTGGGCAGAGCGCTACCTCAGGCGACCCTCTACTCGGAGCTGTACCCCACTTCGGGCTGGGAGGAGGAAGTCCAGACATCTCTGTGGCTCTGTGCTCCCCTCCCCCAGTTCAGGGTCTGTGCTGGGGAAGGGGAGGAGACTGAGCAGGGGTAGCAGTAAGCAGGTGGGGCCAAATGCACATGCCGCTCCTCCTGGTCCCATGGAAAACCGGTGAAAAGCAGAGCAGCCCCGGCAGCAGTGAGGGACTCCTTACACACAGAGTTTCCCAGAACGTCCCTCTTCATCTCGGAACCTGGCCCCGGGCATTCACCGTGCGCCAGGGCAGGGTTAAACACCGTCCCCACTGCACCACCCTGATGATTTCTTAGTTAATAAACCAAACTCCACCATTTGCAGTGTCGGCTGTGGAAAGGGCTTACTTGCAAAACATCACACGGAAATCTCCTTTTTTATGATTGCACTTAGGTGTCTGAATTATACTAACTGCATCAGAAATGTCTTGCGCCTGCAAAACGGTGAGTATAACGATGAAGACATAGATCAAGGCCTGGATGCAAGTTCGTCCCCAGAGCCCTCTGGAGGAAGCAACTGTAAAATCCAACAAATCCAAGTACTGAGGAGTGGGAAAATGGGTATAGAAGCCTCTGAACTCACCTAGTTCCCAGTGTCCTTCCTCCCCCAAACAACTCTGGTTCCCTTCTCTACCTTTAATGAAAATCGAGGCCTTGGTGGGGAGCAGGACAGGCCCCTAGGGAGAATTCAAGAGTGAAATTGTCACTGTATGAAAATTTGAACCCTAAACATAGATTCATAGAATCATAGAGTATCAGGGTTGGAAGGGACCTTAGGAGGTCATCTAGTCCAACCCCCTGCTCAAAGCAGGACCAATCCACCATCCACATGGTCCTTGAAAAGAAAAGGCAAGAGAGTGTGAGGTCAACAGTTGCCCATGGGCAAATTCCAGCCAAGCAAGAGAGACGACAGTGGAAGCAATAAGAAGAGAGGAAGAACGAGGAAGAGGCATCCAGAGGAGTGACACCTTGTGTCCTCTAAACAATGGAGTCTTCTCTGGCTGGTAATAACCTGCTGTAGTTGGGCTTGGCAGCAAAGGGTGTGTGTGTGTGTGTGTGTGTGTGTGTGTGTGTGTGTGTGTGCTCCGAGCAGTAATGGAAAGTAGATGGGCGCAGGTCAGACTACATTACAGTCTCCATCTGAAATGAAAACCAGCTTGGTTAAAAAGACTTCCATTCTCCAGCTCTCTCCCACTCCTAATGAAGAGGACGGACAATTTACCCTCTGGAAAATGAAAGTGTTAAGCTAGGGAAGGGTGTGGAGCCTGCTGTGATTTTCTGCTTTCATTCTGGAGCCAAAGGGTAAATCTGTAGAGCAGCAGCTGTCTCCTGGCTGGCTGCTTCATGCCATTTCAGCTTCTGCTCTCTGTTCAGGGATACTCTGCAGTGGATCCTGGCTGGATCCTAGGGGAAGAAAAACCAACGCCACAGCAGAGTCCAGCGGGGATCCAGGGAGCAATCCACCCCATTTCACTACCATAAATTAGACTGTTTGGGGCAGGGGCTATCTCTTTTTCTCTGTCCGTGTTGGGCCCAGACAGTGGGGCCCCGATCCCGATTGTGGCCTCTGAGCACCACGGCAAAGGAAATAAATAAACTCAGGATGATAATAGAGCCCTGTTGTTATTGGTAATGTGTATGTGGCGTATGTGTCCCAAGAGTAGTGTGTTCCCATGGACAGTTCCAGCCCTAGTCCAGCAGAGGTGTACACAATTTGAAGTTCACCCTCCTTTAAGCGTGACTTTAATCATCAAAAAGTGTTGGGGCCAGAACCGTAGAATTCCAGCCCTATTTTCTCTGACCTTGGCCCAGGGGCAGGGCTGTTGTCTTGGCCAGCAGGGCAACCTTTCTAAAAGTGCTAAATGCCCTAGGAGCCCGAGTCCCCATGAAAGCCCATGGGATTCAGGCTCCTAAATTGCTCGAATGCGTTTGAAAATTTTACCCACAAATCCCAGGGGGGAAATCAGGACACCTGGATTCTGTTCCGAGCTCTGCTGTTGACTCGGATCACCCTCAGCAAAGCACATCGCCTCCCCCCGGCCTCAGCTTTCCCATCGGTGAAACTGGGGCAATACCGCTCATCTGTCATGCTGGGCGGACGGGGTTAGGCTTTGTGACAGTTTGTGAAATGGATTTGAGATCCATGGCTGAACGACACCGCAAGCGTACTGTGTGTTCATTGATGATTCTCCACTCTGATCCCTGATTATTATCTAGTCTGTTTCTTCCATCTTTGGCCTGTAGCTGGACAAATCTCGAGTGGATTGTCTAAGCATCTCTTTGCTCTTGCTCTGTCATTCCTGGCCCTACCCCGCGCTGATCACAGTGTGGGAGAGACCTCTGTGTTCCATTAGGGGCAGGAGCTAACTAAGAGTTCTCCTGCCACCCCCTCGCCTGCCTGATTTATGGCTGCGACATGGATCAGGGCTAGCAGCCCGTAAATCTTCTTGTTGGCCTGCGGCCTTTCTCAACACCTTCCCCCAGAGAGCAGCGCTACTTTCAGGCGCGCACCTGGCTGTGATTTGGGGTCTCAGCTGGGAGCCTTCTGCTCACGGAACTGAAGGGCAAAGTGCTCCATGGATGAGAGACACAGAATCGCCCAACGTCCAGATTGTATGCAAGGTTGATACAGAGAAAATAGCCCATCTGGCTGCCAGCCGTGACGGTCTCCCCGCCCGCTGGAGTTCCTGGCCAAACGTTACATCTGAGGTGAATGGTGATTAGTGTACAGGTTCGCTCTGCCTCTTTCCCTTCTAGACAATCACAAGCTCAGATAGTTTCTAATCCAGGTGCTGCTCCCCAGAACTGATGTGTCCTATTAACTTCATGTCACTCTGCTTCTAGTTGGGACAAAATTCTCCCCTCTGATCCACAATCCTCATCGCTGTTGCATACTCTGAAGGCCTGATTTTGCTCTCACACCATTTGTGACTCCCCTGCAATCCCTTCTTATTGACACCATGTCAGAACGAGGCTCTCCATTCGTCCCCTGGGCAGAATCCAGCTGACGTCCATGTGAATTGTTTGCGCGGCGCGCGCAATGGAAATCGGCAGCCCTGAGCAGAGGCATGTAGCTCACCTGGCAAGATGAGAAGCGGTTTAAAGGACAGAATTCCAGGAGAGCACCCTGATCCTTAGCTGGGATACCTCTTTCATCAACGTTCCCTTAACTGTGAACCTTTGCACTTTGTGTTATTCAGCCCTCTGCTGAAATCAGTGGGCCAAATTCCGCATTGTGGAACTCCACTAATTTCAATAGCACTTGCAGAATTTGGGCTCACAGAGTTGCAACCTCTTCCACCAGGGCTGAATTTGGACAACAGCGGGTCTCAGTTTGAGTAGAGGATGTGTCTATCTGATGGATGTTAATAGCTTGTCTCTATATATAGTGATATTTGGGCTTCCAGACCGGGAGACTTGTGTCCATTTCTTCTAACTGCATGCCCAGAACGGCGTCCGTGTGTGTCATTCTGCAGCACTGTTTTACTATAGAATCAAACCTCTTGATGCAAACAGTAAAAAGTCCCATCCCTTTGCCATCTGAGCAAGTGAGGTTCAACCTGACAGGAGCCGGTTGCCCAAAGCTACCAGCAACTTGGCAACAAAATGTAGGGGTTTGTGGGTCATAGTCTTCCCGTCTCAATGAGGCTGTTTATTAAATCACCACCAAACAAAGCAACCAGTCTTACTCTGGAGTCCAATTTAGCCATTTGCATCTTTGTAAAAAGGATTAGAAGCAGCCCTGTTGTTTGGGTGTCATTTTGTGCCTTTGAAACCCTATGACTTCATCCACTTTCATGGCCCTGCTCCCTTCCAGTAATTAGATTTACTTCTGATTTGTTACTACCGCCTCGGCTTGTTGGAGGGGGGGCGGGGGGGGAGACGCATTCCTCGGAGTGAACATTATTTAAACAAATATGGCAAAGTCTCACTTTCTTCCCTCCTCCCACCCCCGGGTGGTTTACAGCATCTTTAATTAACTAAATCTGCCAGAGTTTACACAAGCTTCCATTTTTCACGGCTTACCAGAAATAACCCCCATGCTAAAAATAGGTCACAAAATCAGGTGAGCGACAAGAGTGCAAACAAAGGTCCTGCTCTCGCTTAACCTGGTGTAAATCAGCAGGATTTCCATTCAGGGCCATACAGTTACGCCAGTGTAACATCGGTGTAGAGGAGAGGAGAATCAAGCCCTTGTCACGTCAATGGCAGGTTACTGTTTGGGGTTTCTGCAAGTAACGGGGTGGTATTCGGTGCGTGCACACCTCAGCAAAGGAACGGGCCAGATTCTGCTCTCTGGTACAGCGGTGCAAACTCAGAGTAACCCTTCTGAAGTCATGGGAGTTACTTGGATTCCCACTGGCGTAACGGAGATCAGAGTCTGGCACTCAGCAGGTAGGCTTAACAAAATGCAGCAGCCGGAAGCTGAAGTCAGACAAATCGAGGCTAGAAATAAGGCACCATTTTTTAGCCGTGAAGGTAATTCATCATTGGAACAACTTGCCTAGGGAGGGAGTAAATTCGGCATCACCTGAAGTGTTTAAATCAAGACTGTCTCTGAGAGATTGGCTCTAGCTCAACCAGAAGTTATGGGCTGATGCACTGGGATGAATTTCTATTTGGGGAAGATGAGAGTGGCCAGGTGGCCTTCTCTCTTTGATCCCCTTTCTGACTAGAGTTAGTGCCGTCAAATGTCTCTCAGTGACATAGATCTCCTCACCCCCTAGCCCTGTGCTGTGCACACAAGACTATCCTCTCTCCTCCATACACGGCAGACAAGACCTTGGTTTCTAAGGTCCCCTCTGAATGATCCCACCTAGTAATTGCATGGGACTTAGTCCACCTGCCTCAGACCAAGGAAAGGCTGAACGACCCTGCTGCAATTCAGACCTATCGTTCTAGGCCATCTAGGTATTTCCCACTGATGCTCATTGCACTAAGCCGCCCTTAGCCGCTTGTCCCCCTTTTCCAGGTCTCTGTAATCCCGCACGCTACTGCCCCATTCACCAGCTGGCCCTCCACGCGGAAGCTGCCGCTCACCAGCGGAGTCAAAGCTATGAGATCCTCGTTTCAAAGGGGCTGCATTGGGTGGCGGAGCATAGCTGGAGGGAGACAAAAGCGCAGCACTTGAGGAGTTCAAAAAGCCCCTGGTGCCAGGCCAGCTCCCGCCGGCCTGAGCACCCCTGCGCTCCCAGAACAGCGGAGTGTGCTTTTCCTCTTCCTGCTGGCTGGCATCTGACACCAACATTGTTCCTGGCGTCACCTCGCTGATAAAACACGAGCACTTGCAGCAAGAGAGCCGGGCAAGACAAGCAAAGAAAAGGGGATATTTCAAGGGCCTTTCAAGGATGTTTCTTAACTCTCTTTATAAATTGTTCCAAGCTCAGTCCATCAGCTTCCCCCCAGGTGGGAGCCTTCCTTCACATTGCTTTCTCGCAACGCACAATCTCTGAATTGCGATTGGCCAGGTGACGTCAGGTGGGACATAGTTAAGGGACCTGTCCCAGCAGGGCATTGGATGTGTCTCAGGTGTGATGGAGCTTTTCCCCTGGACTTCAGCCCAGCTCCTCAGCAAAGAGAAGCTGGTTAGACGTTTTGCCATGAGGTTACCCCGCCAGTCACAATTCACCCGTTACTTATTTTTGTTGATGGGTGCATGGATTACACTGAACTGAGCCTCAGAAAGGCAGCTAGTTCCCACTGGATCTAATGCTCAGTATTTCTGTGGATCTCAGGCATGGCACAGATCCTCTGAGTGGAGCAGCAATCTAAGCTCCCACCACACTGGAGAGTTGTGACCAGGCATCCGTGCCAACTTGGGCTATGAATTCACTCAGCTAAGCAGGGGCAGGGCTGATTAGTAGCTGGAAGAGAGAGCGCCACAGAAAATCACGGTGCTACTCTATAATCTGTCTCAGCGCTGTGCTGCTTTGGGATGGCAGAAAGCTGAGTTCCTGTCCGCTTGAAGTATCCCACAGAACTTTTACAAGATTCTGGGCTACATGACATCCTGCCCAATTAAACTTCCCCTGGAATATGTTATTCTTCACTTCGTACCCTCAACTAGTGCAGTGTGATGATGATGCAGACCTTGTTCCACCTCAGAGATGGCTGCATTTCAGGGATGGGTGAATGATGCCTGCTTTGTAAATGATGTTCAGTATTTTATTTTGAAATGTGACTTATGAAGTTTTACTTCCTGGCTCCCTTTTTGCTGGTTCTCAATGGACCTCCAAGTCAAGAGTGTAAGGTGGGAATAGTAAAGCTCATGACCTTTTGAAGGGCTCTTGGGTGAACCGTACACTGCCGCCTTAGCTATTCTGCCCTTTTAAAGTGACGGAGGAACAAGGTAGTAGCCGATATATGCAAACGGAAGGAAAGGCTTTCATTGAAACACAGGGCAGGCCCTGGGGCCATTGCTAAAGTTTGAACGGGTCTCCATATGTTTGCAAAGAATGGGGAACGGACTTCATCTGTCACATCCTTATCTCCTGCTAGTGGTTCAAATGTTGCTCTTTGGCTTGCCGTGACTAGATTCTAATCATAGCTGCAGCAGGCACTTTGGGCGTAACTGGGATCAAAATCTGGCCTGTTTGGTGCCCATGTTTAGTGTCAGGACGCATGGCCAACCCCCCCGTCATCCATGCTGGTGAGACCCTACGGACCACAGTGGGGTCACGCTGCAGTCGCTGGGAGACTTTGGCTTCATCTTCAGACGGGCTGAGGACACCCATCATGTGCTAACCCCAATGCAGCCACTGCACTTTGGCATGTGCACACTGCTCCAAAGCCTCGCGTTTGCGTCTTTAGAAAACAAGTGCCCCTCTAGCAGTGAGCTATCTCCCATGGAAATTGCCTTTGCTGAGACCCACAGAGACAAGCTGTCTATCATTCCCTCTGATGCATGGAGTAGTTTGTCTTCCTTATGTTAATTTAGCTAGATTCCAGCTAAAGGGCGTAGCTTGTATTAATGCCAGTGCCTAATGAGCAACTCATTTGAATCCATGCAAAGTACCAGGGAGCATGGAGACATGCTAATTAAAGTGACTGCTGTTCTTTAATTAAGCAGTAATTCCCCCCAAAGAGGGCATTATCATGCAAATAATGCCCACTTAGGTGAAGTAAGGGCTTTAGGCAACAGCTGAGCCTCTCTAATAGGCTTGGGGGAGTGGGGGGCTTTAATCCAGAATGCATTTACTGGTGTTATAAACCAGGGCGGGGGTGGGGGGGAGTGATTCTCCGCTCACTTATTGAAATCTTTGCCTCTCAGAGCTTTGATATGGGACAATGGGGCCAAGTGAGCGGGGCACTGCTCGCATTCATAACTTATGGATGAGCCCGAACCACAAAGCTCAGAGCTGATTCAGGGCCATCCTAAACGGATTGTGATGGGGCGAGTGGATGAGTGAATGGGTTGGGAGCCCTGGTGTGGGTGTGTTTTGGGAGCAGTGTGATGGGTGCAGGTGTGTGTTTTAGGAAGCAGTCGGTTCACTGTGTCTATCGGAGGGAGACGTGTGGGAACCGCGCATGAGGTGTCTTCAGCCATTCCCTCTGAAGGCAACATCTCAAGATGGTGATAAGGCTCACCAGACCGGCCAGCTGGCGTGCAGACATCCTTTCTGAAGAATCTTATCAAAATCCTCCATCCGCTCTGGCCCAGTGGATGCGGACAGGATGTTAGAAAAGATGGGAGAATATAAGTGTTTAGAAACACATATGAGATGAGATCCCAAACTCTGGACTAGCCTTTTAGTCGATCTTCCACAGCCTTTGCAGGGTTGTCAATGGGATTCCAAATGACCATTTCTTTTTCTGCTGCCACTGGGTGGTGGTGTAATATAATATTAATAATAATAATAATAAAAGTGGGTATTCACCCACGAAAGCTTATGCTGCAATACGTCTGTTAGTCTATAAGATGCCACAGGACTCTTTGCCGCTTCTACAGATCCAGACTAACACGGCTACCCCTCTGATACCCTATTTTCCAGGGTCTTATTATCACACGTGAAATCAACGTCCCCACAAGCTGAGGACCGTACAACCAGCCTCCTTTTTCCATCTGCCAGGCTGGTACTGTCATCAGATAAAATTAAGCTATGTTCTTATCTATCAGATTTCCATGCGCATTCCTGCTGGTTTCCTAGCATCCTGTATTTTAACCGTGGAGGTCCCAGACCTATCTAATGTGCTGGGACAGTCATTTGAATACTAAGGGTGATGTCCCTAATGATGAGAACAGGATGCCCCATGGATGGCTGTAAGTCATAAATTATTTAACTTGGAAGCTGTGAAATTAACCTCCTGTATCAGAGAATCAGAGAATCTCAGGGTTGGAAGGGACCTCAGGAGGTCATCTAGTCCAACCCCCTGCTCAAAGCAGGACCAACCCCAACTAGATCATCCCAGCCAGGGCTTTGTCAAGCCGGGCCTTAAAAACCTCGAAGGAAGAAGCTACCACACATCATACTACGTTACATTCTGTGCCACTAGGAGTAGGTATTGAAGTGGCCTAAGAAACCTGCGTGTTGGAAACCTGCGTCTATGGGATCCCTCACGTGAATAAGAACTACTCACCCTAAAAGCTGAAGACTCAGCCCTAAGGGTTGGCCACGTCTGTGTTTCACAATCATAGATTCGTCGATTCTAAGGCCAGAAGGGACCATTGTGATCATCTCGTCTGACTTGCTGTGCAACACAGGCCAGAGAAGGTCCCTGAAAAAATCTCTACAGCAGATCTGTTTAAGCACGGGTTATTTCGGTAGACTAGCCCTTCATTTTGCTGTTATTTTTCCCCCATGGAGGATCATTATTCCCATTGGGTGGTTAGCATTTATTAGATGGATGCTTTTTAAAACCCTTAAGCGAGTCAAGTGTGACAAAATGCATCTGTTTTTTATACGAGTTGAAAATGCTTTCTAATAATCTAAATGCTGAATAGAATAATGGGCAGTAGGAATCTGGAGTAGTCCCAGAAGGCAAGAGAACCCAAGTGCTGTCTAAAGGAGAAAATAAAAACAAGAGGCCTGAAGCCATGGCTGTGTTTATTTTATTCTTGGCCCGTGGAATCCTTTCACAGGAAAAATTTAAACCAGCAGTAGCTATTTATATAGCCACGCACAGAGTAAACACACATGGATGGGGTTGTCTCCATTCACAACACGGCAGCCATTTTCTTGGGATTCCTGCCACTTCCTGTTTCCATGGAAATGTTGTTTACCCTCTTTTGCTCTTATCGGCCCTCAACGTCTAGACCCGAAAGAATTCTAGTTCAGTGAACTTTGCTGAATAATAAAAGAAACATGAGTTGAGAATCAGACAAAGCTGGAGGAGGTTTCGCCCCCCCCCCCCCCCCCCGACTCTCTCGTACTGTATGAAGTCACAGAGTTGTACTGGAAAGCTCAAAATGCCAGCAATCTTATCTTGACTGGGGAGCCGTGTTTGTTTTAGAATGGGAGCCCCTATGGCTGCCGGGAAATGCACGGCACCAGGCACTTGGTAAACATGTGAATCTGTGGTATGTGTAATACTGTGCAGAGCTCCATAGCTGACAAGTGGTGACAAAGTGGGATTTTTTTGTAATTTTTTATGACTCCTATGTATGCCTCAGTTTCCCCTGTACTTTGCTTGGCTACCTGGGGGAGGGGGGAAGGGAAGAATTGCATTTGCTCTCAGGACTGGCTTAGAGACACAGGTGTGTATGTGTGTCACCTAGCTGTCTAAATGGACTGAATGGATCATTAATAATCTGTCAGGGGGACAGTACTTGGTTCTGCTAGTGAAGGCAGGGGACTGGACTCGATGACCTTTCAAGGTCTTTCCAGTTCTATGAGAGAGGCATATCTCCATATATAATTGGCCATGGCTGACCCATCTCAGTGGAAGATCTAAGAATGGAAAGTGCACTCAACAGGACATTGACACCTAGCAAGCAATGACCCAGACGGAGAAGGATTTCCCCACCTCTGAGCAGGAAAACTGAGCTCAGATCCCAGCTTGAGAACAAAGGTGGAGGTATGATGAGATGTTAGAAGTTACTACAGAGAACTTTTCCCTGGGTGTCTGGCTGGTGAGTCTTGCCCACATGCTCAGGGTTCAGCTGATCGCCATATTTGGGGTCGGGAAGGAATTTTCCTCCAGGGTAGATCGGCAGAGGCCCTGGAGGTTTTTTGCCTTCCTCTGCAGCATGGGGCACGGGTCACTTACTGGAGGATTCTCTGCATCTGGAAGTCTTTAAACCATGATTTGAGGACTTCAGTATCTGAGACATAGGTGAGAGGATTATTCCAGGAATGGGTGGGTGAGATTCTGTGGCCTGCATTGTGCAGGAGGTCAGACTAGATGATCATAATGGTCCCTTCTGACCTTAAAGTCTATGAGTCTATGAGTATGAGGTCGGGGAATGAGGGTTGGCTTCTGGAAGAGGCTGGGCGATCTCTCACTTGGGAACTGACTAAGAAAGGAAATCGGAGAGCGAGACAATGAGCCTGAAAATGGAGCGCACCACATGGTGAATTTCTCTAGGCTGACAAGAACGGACTACAATTTTAATCTTCATTTCTCTCTGCTAACCTAAGCACTTCCTATGCCATGTTCCAGTTGACTAACAAACCCGACTGTTTTGAAAACAGCGCTTGATTGTCACTGCAAATACGGGCCGAGGTGCATTAGTCCCTGAAGAGTGGATAAGTCTCTGCCAGGAGCCTCGCTGGACTGGCTGAGCAGAGCTCGCCGTGTGAAGCAGGGGTGCTGAAGCCCTAGAAGTTCAGACTCATGAGGTGGTGATGCTGCGTGACCACTGACCACCCCAAAGGAAGAGCCCTTGGGGGTCTGGCACAGCAAAGGGGTTCCTCCAAGAGACTGCTCCAACGTTGGGGGTGTAGCCCCGAGCCTGTGAATCCATGACGCAAGTACATGGCTGAGTAGATGCCATTCTTGATTTGCTGGCTAAGAGGTTCTTTAAGCTAATTCATCCATCTCTCTCCTTTCCTTTTAACTCTGCTGACAGCAGCTCCCACCTTGAAGAAACTTGATGTCTTAAAGTCTCTGTTTACCTCCTATCATTTTTCAAACATGTATAATCAGAGCCTGGCTGCAGTCAGTAATCCAATCTGCTAGTGCTTTTGAAGGGCACCTATCCTTGCGCAGATAGTACATATAGATGTTGACTTGCCCCATAGCTTTGTTTTGTTTTTCAACACAGATGGCAAATGAAATGGGACGGCACTCAACCGCTGGGGGTAATTGCTGCGCCAAGATTATTGATTGTAAATATTATGCCTTGCGATTCTAGGCTGTTAACGTTAACCGTCATCCTCCCTTTAGAGTTATCCTTGGAATTTGAGCTGCTAACAAAAAGGGCTGAGGATGTTAAGGATGAACGCACAGGCTGCTGCAGGCAAGAGCTCATTTTTAACTCCTCAGAACAGGCAGTCTCATTCCTAGAGCCATAAACCGTTTTCACGTTGGCTTTGTTTGGAGAGTCAAAGGGGAATCCATCCACAGGGTCCTTCATGGAACTCATGCAAATGGGCCTGAGTCGGGTCCCCGATGCAAATACGGTGTGGCCTGGTCCCATCTCTGCTGAAAACAAACACTTTGATTGTTCCCGTTAATCTAATTTCTAAACCAGGGGTGCCTACACTTTGCTCAACAGAGTGGCAGCACCAGCAACTTGTGTCTGCACCTGATGTGTACACAGTGGGGGAGATTTCAGCAGTCACAGCTTTTCAAATGGAGACAACACCTGCAGAGGCTGGAGACTACAGGTCTAAGCTGGTCGGATAAAGATGGAGCATCGTGTGATGTGACGTATAATCTTAAAGAGCCAAAGCTGGATATTGAAGATGAAGGTAGTATAATGCTGTGGGCTGCAGTTGGCTGTATTTTGACTATGTTTGCCCAAAGGAAAGAGTTTTCAAATTTTGAGGCACCTAAATCCCTATTTTAGGCACCTTAATAAATGTAGCCCATATATTTAGGTGCCTAACTTTAAGGCAACCAAGTTTAAATATCTGGAGTGGGGTTTTCTAAAACATCTAAGTGGTTTGGGAGCACCAGATCCACTGAAAGTGCTCCTAAATCAGTGAGGCACTTTTGACAGTTCCACCCTTTTTCATAAATCTTTTGTAACAATAGCAGCTTAGCTGCAAGAAACAAAAATGTTCATTGTGTTAGCCCGTGAAACAATCCCTTTCTTAAAACACAATAATAAGAAGATGCGGGTGATACTTTTTTATTGGAAGAGCTTTTATAGCCCCAGGAAGGGAAAGTAACATGATTCTGCAGTACCTTGAAATAGGCCCTTTATTTCTTTAGCTGGCAGCCAGAGAGAGACTCTTATTGTTTTATGGATGATGGATAAGCCTCTTCTACCCTCTGGACATTTCTTCTCACCTTTCCTGCTCCTCTTTACGAAATGTCTCTCTAATGGTAAATTACCAGGTAGGTTTTTGAAAGCCCCAACGGCAAATATGAAAAATCAACATCCTGGATGTTTGAACCTTTTTGTTCAGTTTGGTAATTAATCTTGAAAGAGAAAATTCAACCAACCAACCAACCAACAAAAAATCCAGAGCCCAGACCTATGAGAAATCATGGACACCTAACAATATCATCTTCATTTGCTGCAGAATATGTCAAGGTAACAGCCATGTAGACTTTATTACTTCTCTGGGTTTCTCATCATCAGCAGAACATCTGGGACTCAGAATACACTTGGTCTCTTTATCCCATGCAGCCAAATCACCTCGAGCCATGCTCTTGTTAGCTAGGCGGGTTTGGGCTTGAACTACTTAAACTAATCTATCTAGGTATTTATAGTGCACTCCAACCATAGTATATGATCATGAGTCAACACCTGCCTGGGAGATTCTCCCTAGGAAAGCACAAGGTGGTACAGGAAGATACATTGGTATTTCAGTAGGTGCTGTTAATCTGCTTTGAATCAATGCCCCAGCAGGGTGCTAAGGGCTCTCTGGGGAGCTGAAGGTGCTAGATGACACATTAATCTTGAAAGAGAAAATTCAACCAACCAACCAACCAACAAAAAATGGTTGAGAGCCTGTGTTGAAGATCTGATGGCATAGTTTGCAATAGTTTGGCATGGGATAGCTCAGTGGTTTGAGCACTGGCCTGCTAAATCCAGGGTTGTGAGTTCAATCCTTGAGGGGGGCCACTTAGGGGTCTGGGGCAAAAATCTGTCAGGGGACAGTACTTGGTCCTGCTAGTGAAGGCAGGGGACTGGACTCGACGACCTTTCAAGGTCCTTCCAGTTCTATGAGATAGGCATATCTCCATATATTTAAGTTAGCCTTGATCAAATCTGAGCTTGGATAATTCTGTTCTGCTGACCTACCCCTCTGCTCCCCACCTCCACCACCCTTTGAGATTCTTCTGTGTAGCTCCTGGCATGCATTCAGGATTCCTGTGGATCCAGGGCTTTTTTAGTGGGAGTCTCTACTCTGGTTGCATTTGCCCTGATCTAAACCCAGAAGCGCCCTTCTTATTTACCTCCGAATGTGGCTTGAAGCCCTGCTGAAGCGCCAAGGCATGGCGGCACACTCCTCAGGCCAGCTAGACAAGAGTACCGTGGGGATGAACCTTTCCAACCAATGAGAAGGGGCATGGTAAATTCCGAGATGCTTCTGCCTATCTCTAAGAGATAAGGACAGGGCCCTAACTGACATTGTCATGTCAGCAGCCTACAGCTGCTGCAATCACAGGACGCTGAGAAGGGTGTATTTATTAGTAGATATTTAGCAATCATTTGGCCGTGTGACGTGTAGTAAGCTGTCAGCAGCTGGTGGTGACTAATTTTTGAGATCAGTGTATTCCAGGAGAATTGCTTTAACCATTAGAAAATATATTTGATGGCTGTGCAACAATCATGTTTCATTAGACGTGTGGTGGATTTTTTTTTTATTTTCCTGTCAGTTGTGACCCCCCCCCCGCTAATATTTATAAATTGCAATACATCGTCCTAAGTAGTGTGGCTCACTGCTGAATGAATAATAGACTTTACAGATGGAAAAGTCTATTTAGCCTATCCCTTGGGGACCAGCACATGATTCTTCCCTAAGGGAGATTCTTCAGTACTTTGTCCAGTCTAGTTTTAATGTGTTCATTTGAACCCAAAGCATGCACAATATTGCAGCCCCACTGCTGACACCAATGTCCTGTTCTTGCACCAGCGTTGCCTTTCTACCAGATGGTAGCAGGTGTCCAGGGCCTGGCTGGTCAGCTTCCCAGGAGAAATCAGTGACATGGAATCTCGATATAGTCTACGTGTAACTTGTTTTATTTACATGGATACACCAGCCTTGGAACAGAGGTGGTCAAACAGCATATAGGGCAATCCTTTCTTCCAGGAATTTCTGCCTAGTACCAGTGCCCATCTCCCAGAGAGCTACTCTGCCTCAAAAACTGACTCCAGTCAGTCCAAGGCAGAGAGAACACTCTCCTGCTACTCACACAGCTCCCACTCCAAGGGCCAGTGCTTCTGTACAGAAACTAACAGCAACAGAGCATGTCTTCCCAAAACTGAACATTTGCTCCTATCCTATGAAAAAGAAGTTGGTTTGAGCATTGGCCTGCTAAACCCAGGGTTGTGAGTTCAATCCTTGAGGGGGCCATTTAGGGATCTGGGGCAAAAATCTGTCAGGAGACAGTACTTGGTCCTGCTGGTGAAGGCAGGGGACTGGACTCGATGACCTTTTAAGGTCCTTCCAGCTCTATGAGATAGGCATATCTCCATATATGTGTAACAGCACCACTTGGTGATGCCTGCCATAGCAATATGTTCTCTTTATATGATACCTATTGTCCTTATCAAGACAGAAAGTAGTCCATGAGGCTGCTGGAAACAGAGATTTTCCTTATCAGGGGGTAGCCGTGTTAGTCTGTATCCTCAAAAACAATGAGGAGTCCGGTGGCACCTTAAAGACTAACAGATTTATTTGGGCATAAGCTTTTGTGGGTAAAAACCCCACTTCTTCCTTTTATAAGGAGTCACAGACAACAAAGCCCATATATATCAAAGATTTTTTTTTTTACTACATCAGCTACTTCAGTTTCTGTCTCTTTCCTTCAAAGCCATCCCCTGAGATAAGAATCACTGTATAATGGACCCTAAAAATCATAGTAAAATTTACCACATTAGGGGTTTGGCTATGTTACAAGGAATCTGCTCATCTGACACTTGAACCCTTACATCTGGAAGCAGCTGTTCTAGCACTTGAGAAAATGAAAATGTCCGCTGGCTGTCACTAAAACCAGCACTTCTGTCCTCCACCTGCTAGGAGCTGAGAACATTGCAGTGTCAGCCTTCCTGTCTCTGTAGCCAGCGTCTGTGGGTGCAATACAGAGCATGACATATTGGCTTCCCTGATGTCCCCAAACCCCAAATGTAATAGTTTTCATAAAGCCAGGTGTCTCAGTGAAGGCTTATGAGTTAGCATGGAAACAGTAGCTATTCTCAGTGCCTGTTTACCCTAACTAGGATCTGAGTCTGATCTCGCTTACCCTAGGTTTATGGCACAATCACACATCATGCTCCACTCCTGATGCCTACAGTGGGAGTGGGACTGGACCCGCACACAGGTGGAGCACCATCGACTTCAATGGACTTCTTACCACTGATTTACACTGTTGACAGAGCTACTTACACAAATCCTTCCTGTTTGTCAATCTCAGGAAACACTGCAAACGGTGCCATGTTCTCAGGTATATACCTTCTAAATAACAGCCTGAACTCCACTCAGGTGGTTTCGTTTTCTACAACAGGCAGAAAACAAATGATAATACGAAGCACTCTGTTTTCTTTAAAGATGTTCATTAACATCCCAGTCCAACTGGCATGGAAGGCAATGGGAATCTTTTCATCACTGGCAATGACAGTGTGGTTTAGTAATTAAGGTAGCAGGTTCAGGATTCCTGGATACTACTCTTCAGTCAGCCTCTGACTCTCTCACCCCGAGTGCCTCAGTTTGCCCTTCCGTAATAACATTTACCTGCTGCACAAGGGTGCCGTGCAGCATAATTAATTATTGACTGTAAAGTGCTTATTAAAATCTTCAGCTGAAAGGTGCAACTAGAAGAAAAGGATGCGTACGCTGGCGAGAGATCCCCATATTAAACGTTTCCAGATGCTAACAGAAAAACTGCATTTTTTTTATTTTTTAAACTCCCCAAATAAAAATCTGTTTTGTTCAGCGCTCTATGAAATGTAAAAAGGCAGAGAAGAAATGGCAATAAAGAGCAGTGAGGAGGCAGCCCCTTCTATCAAGTTTACTCTCTTCATATTGAGAGTGGAAAGGCTGAGAATCCACCCCCTGGGGGCTGCTATCTTGGCAGAGCGGAGCTATATTGACAAAACTGAGCGTTTCACCCTAAATAAAAACAGAGCAAAAAAGAAACAGATCTTTCATGACCTGGATCTTGGAGGGAAACTCTATTAATCCTGCTTCCTTTCTCATGACAATAGGATGGGGTTAAGTGATTTAAGTTGAGAAGTGAGTTAAAACGGCTTTCGTTTTGTTCTTGTTTTTCTTCTTTTTTTTTTTAAGGATTAAATATAAAACAAAAAAAAAAAGTGTTTTTTCTCCCCCTTCTAGCTTAATTCCTCAAGAATGCCAAGGAACGCATTGAACATGGCTGTCCTCAGGCACCTAACTTTAATCACATTGTAAATCTTTTGTGAAGGTACTGTAGAAAGGACAGGCCATATAGGGTGCTAATTAGCTCTGAGTTAAGCTTCTGAGAAATCCAATTGAAATTAATACTGGGGAGGAGAGGGGGACACATCCAGGAATGCAGGTAGCAGAATGAGAATGGAGGTGAATGAATAGCCTTTGCTGCTTGTATATCCTCACCACTGTGCTAGCCAGACAGGTACCGGGATAAGGAAAATTTAATCTGAGACCATAGAAAATTGCATTGTGGCCTGTCTTTAGGGCCCCAGCCTGGGTTTTAGCTGCTGCTGTCAGCAGGACTATCTTTCTTTTAGGGAACAGAAGGAGAGGCAGAGAAACACCATGCTGGGATATAGAGTCCATCCTGGTAGGGGACTGGATTAGGATCATTCTCCTGGCTTTGCTACTCTCTACAGGCCAGAGCAAAAAACAAAAAACCAAAAACCCCAACCTGGGGATGGGAAAAAAAAAGCTAAAGCCAGACAGGAAGAACATACCAGCCTCATATATTTGATTTCATATGCTTAGCTTTCCAGTTTGTTATTTCCAGGGAGTAGTTTTGTAGCTGTTTTGGTTGCAGAGATTTTTGATACAGTGTTTATTTTACACCCCTCCCAGCTCTGTTCTGACCTGGGAAATATGCCATATGTTTGTTTGTTTTTTTTAAATAATGGCTGCTTTGGGGATCTGACAATTAACACGATGTTTTACAATTCACCAGAGCTGTTTCCAGCCACTTAGCAAGAGGGTTTCTTTTTTGCTGGGTCACAGAGCTGACTAGTAGCAATAAGCAGACAACACCCAGAAAACATCTAGATTTTGATCAGAAAAACGTAACAGCAAAAAAGAAAACAAAAGGAATTTTCAAACACAAGGTTCTAGCCCTGAAAACCTCACATTGACTTCTCCACAGACCCAGATCCTCAAAGGTATATAGGCATCAGAAGTTAGGTGTCGATCGTCGAGGATCTGGGTCCTAGGCCCTCAAACAGCTGGGAATTCAACCCCTGCTCTAGGAGAGACTTCTTCTTGATGACCATTGAACTTTCTACTGTGGTTTTATAACAAAATGAATCATCCTGTCTGAAATAGGCCAAATTCTGAGCTGCCTCTGGCCCATTCTGTCAAATAGCTTGGTGATGTTTTTATTACTAATGTGTTATGTCTTGGGTTTTTTCCTCAGTGATGCTTTAAATTAAGTTTTCCCAAATAAATCTGATTTTCAACCATGGAAGTTGCTAGTAGTTGACTAGGATAGACATGACCCTGCTCCCAATTCTCTGTCTCTTATTATAAATTAGAATAGATTTGCTTGCTTGGAACAGGGTCCACCTCATAAAGCATGAGACAGGGACTTTTTGTTCTGTGTTTGTCCAGCACCTAGTACAGTGGGGTGCTTCATGCTCCCACGTGCTACAAAAATACAATAATAAACAATTGCACTGATTCCTGTCACACCGCCTTCAATGCATCTGAACACAAAAAATTCTGGGCAACATCTGAAGCAAACAGGTTGCAAGTGTTTGAATGGAATACAGAACCAGGGAAGGAAAAAAGGTTGAGAACCCCTGAAACTGAAGATGACACAGATACCAATTTATTATGAAAAGCGGTTTTCTGTTGAATAGCAACATAAAGGATTGCAATCTCAGAGATGCTACAGTCCTGGTTTGGTATGGTGCTAGTATGTTTTCTCTCCTTTTTATTTTGTTCAGAAATATGCTAGGACATTTTTTATCCTCCCATCTACTGCAGTGGCTGCATATTTATAGAGACTGCTGAACTGGAGAGTTGTCCATAAAGTGCTCAAGAATCTCTCTTTGCTGTCAGTAGCATGTAAACAGGTGCTAACCATCATCTTTATGCTTCCTTAAAGAAATGGGTAAAAATACAGTTAACATTTCATGATGACTCAAAAGCCAAGAAAACAAACAGCTTGTCAGGAGAGATCATCCTTTTATTGTTACCCTTGTGGACTGAAGTCCTACATTCTTGGATCAATTGGTCAGCATGTAACACATTATTGGAGTGATGTAGAATGCAGGCATTTATTTCCCCAAGTCTAGGCATGCACAGCTTGGCTAAGAATTGGACCTGCTGTCAGTACAAAGGTTATCTGCCCATTGATTGCTGACAGGTGCTAAGTTCCAGCTGCCTCTCTGATTTGTA
This sequence comes from Macrochelys suwanniensis, assembly GCA_033296515.1. Lineage (NCBI taxonomy): Eukaryota > Metazoa > Chordata > Testudines > Chelydridae > Macrochelys > Macrochelys suwanniensis. The sequence goes on from CM065796.1 coordinate 15,193,900, forward strand.
TCTGAATAGAGGTGTTTCATTAAAAAATAGGTGGAGGATAGGTTAAGCCTGGTCTACGCTAGAAAATTAGATCAGTTTAACTACATTGGTCAGGGGTGTGAAAAATCGACACCCTTCAGCGGCATAGATGACCTAAATCCCTGTGTAGACAGCGGTAGGTCGATAGAAAAATGCTACCACCTCTTGGGGAGGTGGATTACCTATGCACCCTCTCTTTGGTGTAGGTAGTGTCTCTACACTGAAGCGCTACAGTGGTGCGGCTCCGCCGTTGTAGCTTTTTAAATCTAGACAAGCCCTCAACTCCTTATGTTATTTCCATTTGTATGTGTTACAACCCAAGCTCTCAAAGTTCAGCTTGTTTCATTTCGGGTTGGGCTACACTTAAAACGCTTCAACGACACAGCTGCTCTGCTTCAGTGAAGATGCCACCAATGCCAATGGAAGGGGTTCTCCTGTCGGCATCGGTAACCCGCCTCCCGGAGAGGCAGTAGCTAGGTCGACGGGAGAATTCTTCCATTCATAGAATCATAGAATATCAGGGTTGGAAGGGACCTTAGGAGGTCATCTAGTCCAACCCCCTGCTCAAAGCAGGACCAATCCCCAATTTTTGCCCCAGATCCCTAAATGGCCCCCTCAAGGATTGAACTCACAACCCTGGGTTTAGCAGGCCAATGCTCAAACCACTGAGCTATCCCTCCCCCCATTGACCTAGCACTGTCTACGCAGGTTGGCTTAGCTATGCCACTCAAGGGTTTTCACACCTCTAAGCACTGCAGTTATGCTAACCTAATTTTCTGCTGTAGATCAGCATAGCTATGTCGCTTAAGGGTGTGAAAAATCCCGAGGAACACAGTTTAACAGACCAAACCCCTGGTGCAGACAGAGCTCGGTCAATATGCCTAATGCCTATTCAGTAGGAGTTTCTCTCCTCTTCCTTATTTGTGTTTTTTCGCCCTACTAATGTTGCGGTGCCCTTCTCCTATGGGTTAGTATATTAATGATCTCAATTTATCAATTCGTTGCCATGACACTCTTATGGTGAGACACCTGCAGATGTTCCTATTCTAAAATATCCAAAAGCTGGTGTTAGCTCACGTTCCTGTGGCTGGCTGGTGTCGTCATGGACAAACTTCCCCCTAAAGCACTCTATTCCCAGTTCCCCAAAATTTAGGGGTGACCATTAGGCCATTTATCTGTGCCAAAGTTCATAGGCCTCAAGCCTTATGCTAACTGCTGAAGCCAATGTCATACAGGATGTAGGCCTTAAGTTCTTTGGGTTAATGCTAAATAAACTAAATGCTAAAGCTAGCTCTATGGGCTACACTGCACTGGAATCAAATTGATGATTTGGAATGAATGGCGCTGTAAGTCATTAATGATCCCATGATCCATCCAGTCCCCCTGTCTTTTTGTTTAGGGCAGGCCTTACTTGAAGTACACCACGGTGCTATAATATCTGAGGAACTATGAGAGTAATATGAATATAAACAACTCTTCTGCTGAAAATGTGACTAAGTAAAACTTCGGTGGGATGGGTTTTCATTTTCACTGGAAATCCTCAGTGAAGTCTATTCTCAAGGAAACCTCTTCCATCCTGGTTACCAGACAATTTGTGCAATGCTTGTGTGTCAAAGGAGACACCTGAAATAACCCATAAAGAAATGTGTAGACTGAGTGTGCTGCCCTACAATCCACTTAGCTCCTGTGGCCCAGAGACAGTAGCTTAGGCAGTTGACTAGAATTCTGACCTGGGTTCTATTCCAGCAGTGTCGTGGACCTGCTGTATAACCTTGGGCAAGTCATTTTAGCTCTCTGTGTCTCTGATTTCACTCCCACTCTTTGTCTTGTCTGTTTAGATTGAAAACTTTTTTAGGTAGGGACTGACTCTTATCCTGTGTTTGTACAGTGTCCTGTACAATAAAGCCCTGATCTTGGTCAGAGCGTCTAGGTGCGACTTTAATACAAATAATAAAGGTAGCCTTTTACAATAACATTAGATTGCCAAACTGTCTAGTACTGTGGAACCTCAGTTACTTGAAGGTCTCAGGGAACACTAAACCTTCAGAGGTTTGGATACCTGGGGAAGTCATCTTTATGTACGTAAATCTATGCATCTAAGAAGACATTTTCAGCTTCAGATGACAGTTTGAGCTGGGTGGTGATTAGACTAGCAAGATTCTGCTGTATATGCTGCTTTGTTAAAGTCAAACTTCCTTGTTTACATGAAAAAAAGTATCCCAAAAGCATGGCCTTCATTCTGATCTCACACCAGTGAGATGCAACCCAGTTGACATCAGTGGAGTTACTCCTGATTTACACCGGTGTGAGATCTGAATGAGACTCACTGTATTCATTTCAAGGCTTTGGGACTCCCTGGGGGCAAGAAGTCTAGTTATAAAACCCCCCTTCATTTACAAGAGTACAGTTTTTACTTTGGAATTTATCATGTACTCCATCACCATGGCCTCTGGGAACATCACATTTGAAATCAAGCCGCAAACGACATACCACATAGTTGTTGGTACCTATATTAACTACAATTGTATTATTAACGTGTTTTCTATTACACGTTTAGTTTTTCCAGTCATACTTGATTAACCTGCCTTAATAAAAAAAAAAAAAGACTGTAGAATCTGCACCTTTAAAGGTGACAACCTTTATAAGATATTTTTGCCTTTCTTTCCCTAAAGTATCTTCCTTTTCTTTTGCCACTAGTTAGTGAAACTAGGGCTTTATATTTGTGCTGTTTTGCCAGAGCACAAAAGCCATCTTCTTACTCATCACAGGATTGGTCTCCTCTTCCCATGAGGCTGTATCACATTTTCCATCATGCAAATGAAATGTGTAAAATAGTTTTCTTTTAATCTGTTCTACTGGTAAATTAATCCAGCATTACAAACTCAGCAATAGAGTTAGATGATCTGTATATAATAGGTTTAGTCAATTGAATCAGTAAAGCCTAGCCTGTTCACCATATAAAAGGCTATAGAAATCTATGAAATCCACTTGCATATGTTTCCATAAAGTAGACCATGCTGCAACTTCCTGTTGTTCCTTTTTGAAAGCCAAAAATTATTATATGAGGCAAATGACATTGAATTTCATTACCTTGCTGTTTTTGCTGCATGATTGTCAGGGCTATGAAGAATAACACGGGTTTTGGGACAAAGCAGGAGACAGTTAAGTGTTGTAATTCAATCATTCAAGATGTAATTCCAAAGATTACATTTAATGCTTTGCAATTTAACAAGTCGTCGATATTGAATTTCATTGCAGATGATCAGAACTTCGCAAATGTCTAGTGTGATCTTTTGTGGTTAAATCTGGACACAATCCAAGTTCACCCCAACCCATTTTTGTTGTTTAGTACCGTCTTTCCAACTCGGGGTTTTTTTAAAGGCTATCTGGTAAATGTTCATTAAATGGTCAACGGGCACGTATAAAGCAGAACCCAGCTTCTCAGCATGGGGGTTGTGACCAGGTGTAAGAGGCTTGTGAGCACCCTGTTTCTGCCACATTGCTACACGGAGGAGAGTGCCAGCGAGGCGGGAGGGGAATTTGGGGGAATGGGTTGAGACCCACAGAAGCAGAATATGAGACGCAGCAGAAGCGGTTGCTGGCTGTTAGGTGATTGCATATGCAATGCGCCATTGCAACTGACCTAGTCTGCTCATGGTGGGGGTTAGATCAACTACTCCAGATGCCAAGCTGGAAGCCCGCCCCCCCCCAACCCTGTGAAACACACTGGGAGCCATAAAGCTCCCTCCTCTCCCAGCATCAGTGCCTTGACTGGCGCCACCCTTCTGTGAGCCTTGACGCTGCCTCCACCCAGATGACTCTGCGGTATGGCTAGGGTGTCCGGTGAGATGAGGTTATTACCTGCACTGCCACCCAGCCAGGGGGGCCCTGTGTGTGTGTGTGGGGGGACAGAGCCTCCAAACACCTCCTGGTCACAGGCCCACCCCCGCAGAGGGGCATCCCCTGCGGAGAGTCGTGTGAGGTGGGGGGCGCGGGGGCTAGGTCAGGCAGTAGCATTGGAACCATTTTTGCAGTGGGGACGCTGAAAACCGCTGAACAAAACCGTAAACCACTTCAAGCCAGGAGGTGCTGCCGAACCTCCAGCACCTTTGGGAGAGCAGAAGGGTGCCCTGTGGAGGGCCCTGTGCAGGCACGGGCTGTGCCAGGCAGGGCTTTGGGAGAGCAGGGAGGGCCCTGTGCGGGGGTGCTGTGCCAGGCAGGCTCAGGGGGGGCGCTCTGTGTGTGGGGGGGTGCCAGGCAGGCTCAGGGGGGGCGCTGTGCGGGGGGGGGGGTGCCAGGCAGGCTCAGGGGGGGCGCTGTGAGCGGGGGGGGGAGGTGCCAGGCAGGCTCAGGGGGGCGCTGTGTGGGGGGTGCTGTGACAGGCAGGCTCAGGGGGGCGCTGTGTGGGGGTGCTGTGCCAGGCAGGCTCAGGGGGGGCGCTGTGCGGGGGGGGTGCCAGGCAGGCTCAGGGGGGCGCTGTGCGGGGTGGGGGGCGTGCCAGGCAGGCTCAGGGGGGTGCTGTGTGGGGGGGCTGTAACAGGCAGGCTCAGGGGGGGCGCTGTGCGGGGGGGGTGCCAGGCAGGCTCAGGGGGGCGCTGTGCGGGGGGTGCTGTGCCAGGCAGGCTCAGGGGGGGCGCTGTGTGGGGTGCTGTGCCAGGCAGGCTCAGGGGGGTGCCGTGCGGGGGGGGGGGGTGCTGGCAGGCTCAGGGGGGCGCTGTGCGGGGGTGCTGTGACAGGCAGGCTCAGGGGGGGCGCTGTGCGGGGGGGGGGGGTGCCAGGCAGGCTCAGGGGGGCGCTGTGCGGGGGGGGGGGGCGTGCCAGGCAGGCTCAGGGGGGCGCTGTGCGGGGGGGGGGCGTGCCAGGCAGGCTCAGGGGGGTGCTGTGTGGGGGGGCTGTAACAGGCAGGCTCAGGGGGGGCGCTGTGCGGGGGGGGAGGGGTGCCAGGCAGGCTCAGGGGGGCGCTGTGCGGGGGTGCTGTGCCAGGCAGGCTCAGGGGGGCGCTGTGTGGGGGTGCTGTGCAGGCAGGCTCAGGGGGGTGCCGTGCGGGGGGGGGGTGCTAGGCAGGCTCAGGGGGGCGCTGTGCGGGGGTGCTGTGACAGGCAGGCTCAGGGGGGCGCTGTGCGCGGGGGGTGTGCGGGTGGCGGGGGGGGGGGGGCGTGCCAGGCAGGCTCAGGGGGGGTGCTGTGTGGGGGGGGCTTGTAACAGGCAGGCTCAGGGGGGACGCTGTGCGGGGGGGGTGTGCCAGGCAGGCTCAGGGGGGCGTTGTGCAGGGGGGGGGTGCAGGCAGGCTCAGGGGGGGGCGCTGTGTGTGTGGGGGTGCCAGGCAGGCTCAGGGGGGGCGCTGTGCGGGGGGGGGTGCCAGGCAGGCTCAGGGGGGGGCGCTGTGCGGGGGGGGGTGCCAGGCAGGCAAAGGGGGGGGCGCTGTGCACGGGCGGGGGGGTGCCAGGCAGGCTCAGGGGGGCGCTGTGTGGGGGTGCTGTGACAGGCAGGCTCAGGGGGGCGCTGTGCGGGGGGGGGGGGTGCCAGGCAGGCTCAGGGGGGGCGCTGTGCACGGGCGGGGGGGGTGCCAGGCAGGCTCAGGGGGGCGCTGTGTGGGGGTGCTGTGCCAGGCAGGCTCAGGGGGGTTGCCGTGCGGGGGGGGGGTGCCCAGGCAGGCTCAGGGGGGTGTTGTGTGGGGGTGCTGTGCAGGCAGGCTCAGGGGGGCGCTGGTGCGGGGGGGGTTGCCAGGCAGGCTCAGGGGGGCGCTGTGTGGGGGTGCTGTGACAGGCAGGCTCAGGGGGGTGCCGTGCGGGGGGGGGGTGCCAGGCAGGCTCAGGGGGGGGCGCCTGTGTGGGGGTGCTGTGACAGGCAGGCTCAGGGGGGCGCTGTGCGGGGGGGGGTGCCAGGCAGGCTCAGGGGGGCGCTGTGCAGGGGGGTGCCAGCAGGCTCAGGGGGGGGAGCTCTGTGTGGGGGGGTGCCAGGCAGGCTCGGGGGGGCGCTGTGCGGGGGGGGGGGGTGCCAGGCAGGCTCAGGGGGGGCGCTGTGCAGGGGGGGGGGGGTGCCAGGCAGGCTCAGGGGGGGCGCTGTGCGGGTGGGGGTGCCAGGCAGGCTCAGGGGGACGCTGTGCGGGGGGGTGTGCTGTGCCAGGCAGGCTCAGGGGGTGGGCCGCTTGTGGCGGGGGGTGCTTGTTGCCAGCAGGCCTGGGGGGGCGCTGTGCGGGGGGGGTGCCAGGCAGGCTCGGGGGGGCGCTGTGCGGGGGGGGTGCCAGGCAGGCTCGGGGGGCGCTGTGCGGGGGGGGGTGCCAGGCAGGCTCAGGGGGGCGCTGTGTGGGGGTGTGTGCCAGCAGGCTCAGGGGGGGCGCTGTGTGGGGGGGGGGTTGCTCAGGCAGGCCTCGGGGGGGGGGCGCTGTGCGGGGGGGGTGCCAGGGCAGGCATCGGGGGGGCGCTGTGCCGCAGGGGGGCTGTGCCA